>CM057009.1:138390847-143190847 GCA_029891345.1 Dryococelus australis | reverse complement strand
GCGTCAGTATCATAAAGTGTAACTGTGGAATTTTTCAATGGCTTTTTTAAGCATATAGAGTGGTGTTTGTTTTGTGTATTTCTCAAATTGTTAATTAGGTAAGTTCAACTCCGTGTTCCATGTCGTGCACACTGTGCACTTGTGCAACCAGTAGCGATGCTACGTGTGCATTTCACCTGTATGTATTAAATCACTAGTGCAGCATAACAAGTCAGGGATGCACCCACGTGCATTGTTTATGTTGCCATGTATTTATTCTTTGAGGATTCTACAGTGCATATTGTTGTTATTAAGTGTAATGTATCAAATATGATTGTTTACATTGGAGCCATGTGTATTCCAGTCGTACACTAAAGTGTCAGGCATGCAGGTTTGTCTTAATATTAATTCAAAGTAATGTGTGCTATGTTATGTACTTGTATATTTATTTGCCAGTCAGAATGCCACATGTTCTTCAGATCACATGGTTTTTGTAAATAAAGGAGTATTGTTATTATATCATGTGGGCGAGAGTGGACCACGTGGTCTTGTTTCCTTTTTGTATTGATGTTTTGCCATATAATATTTTTAGGGTTTGCGTTTGACATTTATAAGGGAAAATGTCAATTGTGTTCTGTTTACACTTGACATAGGTATGCCAAGTCTGACACATATCAATGCTAGTTTGTTTTGTAAGAGTTAGAGTAAAATATGTGAAGTGTTGTGTTTGTCTGCTAGGCGCGTAGCTTAGTGTAAACTGTAGTGACACCTTAACACGTGAGAATATTTCCAGCTACTGGAATATTATTTCAAGCCTATTGGCATACACCATATAAATACCATTAAGAAATAAATAGTCACTGCATTGAATACTGGCCAAGGCAGTATAGTGATCACATTCACCGGTAACCAGACACTGCATCCGTCAACATGGCTAGCATGTGTACAGATAACCTCCAAACTGAGTACATAGAAAATAAGAGTGGTTTGTTGTGTTGTTGTAATTGTATTGTGTTTGGCCAGGGCTTTAATTGATATGTTGATATTACATTTGATGCGGGAGGGCTCGCGTGGAGCTCCAGCACCGATAGTAGTAACTGAGAAAAGTAAGGTTAAGGAGATACTGGCAACATTGCCACCGGCAAATATTTGTTTTTATCTATTTTATGTTTAATTGTTCACAAGGGAATTACTACAAGTATTTTTACATATCATCTGTTCATCTGTTTCGTTATCACGCATTTGATTCATATAAATTAAAGTCACTATTGTCTACAACCAGTCACATGATATGTTGCAGGAGACCCGGCCAACGAGCAGTCTCTGCACCAAATTGTTAAGAGTAGCATCGCAATAGTCTAGCAGAGTGGTCACGTGTGTATTGTCCTCCCCGGACTTAACAACTTTTTGTTCCATCCATGTAGATTTCTATAGTATTTTCAATGTAATAAATTGGAACCTTTTTCTTTTGCTGTCCAGGGAGTGAGCCACTCTGTACCCGATCATTTTGTTCATGACCGGGACTTAACACACTGTAACTTCATGTAGACCTCGTGCAGTTTTAGCAGTGTATGTGATCACCCACTTCAATGGTGGAACGTAAATGTACTTGGGAATATGTGTTTAATTTGAGTCACGAATATTTCACTCTTTTATTTACTCGGCCGCTTCATGGCCGAAATTTCATGCAATTTTTCAACATTTTCAAAATTCAATATCCAAAATTCTCTGCTTATCCTGGCCCGTGCCGACACCAGAGAGGCATGAAGAATAGCAACAGTGTACAACCGGAGCCATGGGATGCTGCCACGATGCCCAAAAATGTCAGAAAGTCAAATCATGTGGTCAGGGTGGAAAAGCGTGCAGAAACTGTAAAAGTGTAGTGATCACGGCAACCACAATGAAATCGCCACGAGGGTAGCAGACAGCGGCTATCTTAGGAGTGCTGCTGGGACATCAAACACGCACCTGCTGCACACCCAGCAGGATAAAAGGGTTGCAACATCCTCCCCCCTCCTCCACCCTTGTCGCACCTGCCGAAGGAGGACGAGGAGGAAAAGGACAGTGGGAAGGAGGAACGAAAATTTCCTCTCACCCTTACTACCAGCTGTGCCAGCGATCAGCTGTGAGCCACGCCAACCGCTGACCCCTGCCTCAGACTGCGCTCATGCATGTCTGCTGCGCCATTAGGCCATCCGCACCATGTTTCCACGACTCGCGCATCTGCGATACGCTCTTCTGTGCTGCACTTCTGCGATACATTGGACTGTTAGTAAACATCATTGCTGGCCGGAACGACAGCAACACGCCTATGCTGTTGAGTCCGCAGTGCCTACAATCATAACCTCAGGACTGGATCGTGAGGTACGAGAGAGGTACAAAGAACTGTTGGAACGAACTTAAGCCCAGCCCAGCAAACATACGCATCGCAATCAATCACGCGAGTGAGGTATAACAGGAAATGGCAATAGGATCACCTCATTTTATTTCAGACATTTCGGACTTTATTTCTGTAAACTAGTGCCGTGATCTGATCTATCCAGGTCATTACACACCGCTCATTAAATACAAAATTGTAATCATTGGTAACACAAAGCCTGCATGAACGCTAGGGAACAGGGGACAATACACGTGCTATTGTTCACCTACAAAAACTGTCAGTCGCCACCAATTAAGCAAAGGTGAATGGATGTTATCTAGTATTGCAAGACGTGCAATGTCAGAGTACACCATTAGTGCCAAACAGAGGAGGAACAGGCAATGACAGAGGGAGAGCAATTTAAGTGTCGGGATTGCGTGGCCAGAAGGGAGGCAATGTCTGTGGTGTCTCCAATGGAGAATATGGACATAATACCTGCAAGGTTTCCGGTGCCAACAGTGCAACCCACACCAGTAACGATCGTTTCACGGGTGCCTCGAGCACAATTGGCTGAAGTGTCCTATATTCTGACAAGATATATCTTCTTCTCTACTCCAACCTACAATAGTAATTTTCCAGTAACTCTGCCCAGCATCACACAGGTTTTACCAGTTTCAACTGATGTAAACATAGAGTTGGAGAATGTAAACAAAGATGCAGCGACGACATCCGGTCACTGCAATCAACTGGACACAATTGTAGATGTACACCAACATGTTTCTAGCCCTACCGACTTTTTCTGGACAATTAATTGAGGATCCATCAGCTTTCATAAGTGACTACACTACACGCCTGCAGCACTATGGCATCTCGGAGGACGAATGGCCAGGTTGTGTAGGCAAGCAGATAGAAGGTGAAGCAAAACAGTGGTGGAAATCAATGAACCACTACAGCCTCAGCTGGGTGAAATTCCTCCATGCATTCCACTGCAGGTATAGAGGAACCTTCACGTCCGTACAGACCCATAGTAAGCTCACCTTACATCAGCAGCATTAAGGGGAGATTCTGACAGCCTTAATTAATATAAAGATACATCTGGTGAAGAGGTTTCGCTCAGAGTTAGCAGAGAGGGACGTCCTGGGAGTTATTGCAGAGACCGCCTTGCCTGAGTATCGGATGACCCTAGTTCTGCTATTCAACAGCGGGCTAGAGGAATTGATGAGAGCAGCTATCGTCCTTGAAAGAAACACGTGTGTATTGCAACAGGACACAGGAGGCTCATGTGAGAGCAACAAACCGTGCGACTACAAGAACTTCCGAGGACAGTACCAGGGAAATAGACAGGACTTTCAGGCATGGAGGAATAAATAACCAAGAGTTTATAACCTGAACATTTTCCAGAATCGTGCATTGGGGTGGGAGTAGTGTACCAAATGGGAGTGTTCCCCGGGACACGAACAGGTTCGTCAGGTGGGATCGATCCCAACCATCCCTGTGGCCATGTCGGTATTGTGTTGGTCGGTTATACCACTGGCATGTCGACTGCCCAAAGAATCCCCACCTGAACGAACGGAACAGAAGACCAACCAGCAGCGAAAACCAGTAGGGAAACAGGTAGAAGGGGTAAAGGGCGCCTTGGCTAAAATTAATTTTCCTACATTTAAATTTCTTTAATAGTGAAAGCAATTTGCATAATATTTTTGTATTATTATTAAAATTAAGACTTGCAAGTGATATTTTGTGATTAAAAACATATTTATTTTAAATTATTCACGTAGAAAATTTGCTGCAATCAAATCAATTTTTGTTTTTAATTACTTTTAATTTTAATACTTAAAATTGTGTTAATTTAGCACAGTTGTGAATACATTTATTATAATTATTATTCAGTAAAGTGAATAGTGTTAATAGTACAGTGAAATAAATTTATACTTTATATATAAGTTACTGCTTTTTCAATACTAACATCCAAACACCAAGTTCATTTTTGTTAGTTTGTGATTCGAAGGAAGTGGTGTAAATGTTGCACATGGAGTGAAACTATCACTATGAAAGTATTTTAATTTGTAGAAAATTAATCAATGCACAAAAATATAGTATTATTTGATTATCAGTAATTGCTGTTGAGAGTATTTGTGTTAAATTTCTAATCTGATGGGAAGTTTGTGCTTAATTTTATTGTAACATTAACAACGAGGAGAGCGGACAGCCAAAAAATACTATGAAGGTTTCTAAAATCACTTATTTTGAAAACACGGCACATATAATTCATAATTGATAACTACGTTTATGGAACATAACTTGTACGTCTCAAGCAACGCATGATCTCAGTCACTGGGACGCAAATATACTCCAAAGAAAGCAGTTGGGGAACAGACCTGGCTGTGCCGGTCGGCGGACTACCTGCTGTGACGTCACGCTGGTGTGAGACGGCTTTCATCTCTAGGGGTGGTTGCCTCAGAGGGCTGAAAAATAAAATTTGAATTTAATAAAGAAGTGAAAATAAATTATAACATTCCTTACATTTCTTCCCACAATGGACTGCATGGAAAAAACAAAAGCAATATCGCACTATGAAAATAATTTCTAAATAATAATTCAAATTAGATTCTCCCAGCAAAAAAAAAAAAAAAAAATTCACCGTGAGACACATTTTCAAACACATACAAGATTATTTGAGAATATTTGTTGGAAGGAAACATTTTATGACCGTATTTTTGTCTTCAAATTTTATTGTCAAACATAGCTGAAGGCGAAATTTTGACAGTGAGACAGGGGCTTTAAATTGCGTTATTTTTATAACTTGGTGTTAAGATCGTCACCTCTGTGTATCTTAAGTAAAGTGTTTAATGCCGGCTAATGAGAATGTGAAACGTTATACAAACTGCTGTATTCAACTTATGCGCATAAAAATTTTGAACTGGAATAATTGTTTCCTATTAGTTTGTTCTTTTTAATTCGTGATACAAGGTTTTCTTTTTTTTCTTGACAACGCCGATTGTAGACAGACGGATTCTCTGGTTATGATTTGTAAGTAATGCTATTTAAGCCAAGTTGATTGTGAACAGGGCCTAACACGTATCACGTTACATTTTCACGGGATTGTAAAAAATTTATTTTTGGTTGTTATGATACATAGCGTTAATCATAGTTAAGGGGTGGAGGTGGTTGTTTCAGGGGATCATAAATCCCCCCTACCCCAACTCCCCTTTCTGAAACAAAAGTTTCCAGTCGGTAAGTAGGCTTGACTAGTTAAATAATTTTGTAGTCTTGTTTCGAAGTAATAAATATTTGATTGAGAAAAAAACAATGTTTATAGTGGTATATATTAATGCCAATAATATTACTGTTTCGGTCAAATGGGTGTACAAGTGAATGTGATAGTAAACATTTATGAAGTATATACCCCCACCCCACACCATCGGATGAGATAATCCTGGCTACGCTAAGTATCAGGGGCCGCGTTGATGTAGTATTTAAACTACTCGCTTCCCATTTAGGCGAATAGGGTTTGATGCCCTGCGGATTCTGTCCCGGATTTTCGCTCGTGGGAATCGTGCCGGACGATGCCACTGGCAGGCGGGTTTTCTCGGGGTTCTCGCGTTTCCCCCGCCCCAATCGCGTAGCGTTCCCTTAAGAAACCAGTAGCGTTACCACGCGAGTCTGAAAAAAAGTGCTGTTTACAATTGCAATAAGGTTTAAGCTTGGCTCGCAATTGAAAGCGTAACAGTAAGCACAGGACAGAGGTTGTGTGCACAATAAATGACCGCCATGTTCTCAAACATTTTTATTCAAAACTGCGCATAACGGGTCGTGTGCGTTAGAGTTCCTGGCATTGTGAGTAAACGAAATGGTTATAGTTCATTTCTTGAACAGGCGCACGGGGCAACAGCCAATCAGAGCATAGTGTATAATCTTGAGCGAAGATTTTTAATTTTAAAGTGAAAGAACATTTATACTGCAGAAATGAAGAAGTGTTGCAAAATATTAATTCAGAGGAAAGAACATGCGACAGTTTACTAACACAAATATTCAAAGGTTATTTACATGTTTACTATCGCAAAAAAAAAAAAATTGTTGTTCATGGTCAACACAATATTTCAATCTCTTACGAATATCCTATATTTACTAACACTCTCAACTGACGCCAGACTCGTCGCATAATTACATTGGCTAAAAATAATACATAAGTATTAAATTTTAAATCAATTTCGCACAAGAATTCTGGTAGTGTGAATGTTCTCCTGTTATGTTCTGTACTCTGTGCTTATGTAATTGGATTGTGCACCAAGTTTTACTCAACGCAGGTTGGGAAGTGCAATGCTTTTAGTTTGGCAACTAAGAATTTTCGCCGCCAGGCGCACTGGCGTTTCATGAACACAGAAAATTTCGGTTTCGTGTGTAAGTAAATGGGGTAACTGCAATTTTCATGAAATGAATACAATTATGTAAAATCCACCGATTTATATTGTGTTAGAACCTACACAAAAATAAACTCTATGCTTCGTACTAGACTGGAAACGTAAATAAATATTTTCACACGTTGTTTAAGGCCCCCGCCTAGCTGGAGCTTTTTCCTGCGTTTGTTGCCGAGAAGCGCTGGAGGATAAGGTCGACACCGCTACGCGTACCAAGTGCGTCATCGCCGCTGAGCGCAAGGCTCTGAATTGGCGTGTAGTGTTTTAGTTGCACTGCGTGTACATATGGACTTTCAGCGGTGACCATATTACTTTATTGGTAGAAAGTCTATGGAAAGGTTCAGTACAGAGCCCTCGAATCGTTTTGTATGAATCTGATGCGTATATTTTGTGACACAGCGTTGTGAAAAAGCCGTTTATAGCCATTTGGGAGTACTGTGGAATGATGTTTCTTATGTGCGTGACGTATTGAAAGTATTCACCAGCCCTCTTGTGAAGTGTGAGTTTCTTTCGTAGATCAGCACATTAGACGCACGTTGAATAGTTTCGTGGGAAAAGTATATTTCAAACACTCTGCAAAACAGTTCCGATGCCAGTTAGGCGGGAACCTTAAGGCATGGGACAGATTTACCTCCGCCGTTAAAGGCTGTTCATGATAAAGTGAGCACTTTAGAAATGAACCATAGAAAAAAATCACTGCCCCGGCATGCATATATTTTAATGGGCACACTGAGTGACATTCGCACAATAAAGTTGGTAACTATGGCTGGAATGTAGTTCCATATCTTAACGTCGAATAAAATGGGCTAGGATACCATTTGTGATAACTTAAAATTAATTTCTTCGTTTTCTGTTTTTTTTTTTTATGCATCGAAGTGTAAAAATGAGCAGATTTGTTAAGTAAATACGTCATTTATAGGGACAGGAAAGTTTCTAGAGTTCGTTTCAGGACAAGATAGACGTCAAACACGTGTACACCGAAGTTGATTTCGCAATTGGATCGCATTTTATTAGACACGCCCTGGACGACTCTGGGCCAATCGCAGACTTGTAAGGAAACAAGTAGCGAGCGCCGTAATGCTAGGTGTGAAGTAACACTTGCTAATCTCTGGGGCAGCAGCCAATGTACAAACATCTGAAGCTCCAGTGTAAACAGGACTGTGGAGTCTAGCCAGTAGGTCAGTGAACTCGAATTTTCCTATCTCTAGTCATTTATAATTTTACAGTTCCATTTGATCGACGCATGAATAAAGTGGTGAGGCCCATAGCAATGTTAATTTCACATAAGCCGGAGGAATACACAACGTGTATACAAGTAGATCTTAAGCAGAGGTTTCAAAAGTGCTAATTTTACCGTGAACAGTCTATACCAACTTCACTGGGCGCAGTGAGGTGTGAAATATACATGCAGATAGAGACAGTTGAACTTTTCAAACGCTGGTTACCAAAGTGCTCCAACATCTTGAACAGCCCATATCAAAATTGGACGCATGCATCGCGGCTATAGCTGGGTTTTATGTTGCCATAGTCGCAATTGTAGCCAGGGTGACACTCCAAAATAGGAAGGGTCTAGTTGGAAGGAAACAGCGGAGAAGGCGTTGGGAAAATCTGCTGGACAGTCGCACAGGAGAACATAAAAATACCTTTATTGGATCAGAGGCGGGCTGAATTAGGGTAATTGTTAGTTCGCGAAGATAGATTTTGTGAGGTAAGTGCATGGTCAGTGAACAAGTAACGAGGTTTGGGAGGCTATTAAGGTGGCAGGCCGCTTGGGTAGGCCGTCGAGTGGTGTGCACAGCTCCAGCAGAAAACGTTTTATTAAAAAACAGCCCAAAGTGTCTGAGTGAGGTCTACTTATGAATAGCATTTAAGAAACGTTACGCGTCTGTATACGTTTTTCAATTCCTCCAATTCTCTCTAAGCCATGGTTTTGTGAGAGTGGATATGGCTCAAATGGTGTTTTCACGGTCATTTCTAGGTATTAACATTCCGGTACAAAACGTTAAAAAAGGAATAGGGATGTGCATCAAACCTTTATTTTTATTACTGCGTCATAAAATGGCAGGGTCTCCACTGAAAGTCTCATAGAGGCAAGACTGCACGCCAGTTCAGTGCTCTGTGCGTAGAGGCGATGAGAGAATTGATGCGCATCTCGGTCGCTCCTAGCTCTCCCACACTTTTAGGCCTCAGACGTGCAAAATTCCTTCAACCAGGTGGCCACCTCAACATCGAGGTCTTGAGCCGATGAGGGTGAAATGAGGTGAGAATAGAGCAGCGCCGGAAAGCGAGGGCGGACGAAACGGGAGATCCGGAAGAAAGTCCGCCGACCAGCGGCATCGTCCGGCACGATTCCCACTTGCAAAAATCTGGGAATGACCCGACCGGGGATTGACTCCTGTTCGCCCTGATGGGAGGCGAGCAGGCTAACCGCTCAGCCACCGCTGACCCAATGTGTGTAAGTGTACCTATAGGCTGTTCACGATGAAGTGAGCCCTTTGGAGGCCCTCGTAACTTTTTCCTATCAGCCATTTTTTAAAATCCTTAAACCACATTTAAAAATAAATATTGCCATGTACGTAATAAATAAAGTATATATATTTCTTTGGACTCGGAAGTTAGCATCTAAGGCTAAAATAAAATATATTTATTGACTATTATTCCTAATCGCTACAGACACCTAGTAGTTGGAGCGGGCCCGCTACAAAAACTCTGAGTTTCCCGCTGATAAAGTGAATAAACGTAATTAAGGTACAACACGTAGGCTACTGATCCCCCTTCAGACCATTTGTAGGAAAAACTCAGTGATGACGACCAAGCAAAGATCAAGAATAACGAAACTGTAAAAATAAATACGGAAAAGTAGCACCGAGAATAAAGCGGAAGTAGTAATTAAGAAGTGAAACGAATCTCGTTAAAGACGACTCGACGCGATAACGGTAGTTGAGACATAAGGACACGAGTCCGAACGGATGGTCCGGCCGATGGTGGGGGGAGGGGCGTCGAGGAAGGCAGTACATGCTCCCCTCTCCACTTACGTAGCCAACACTGATGAAAGGAGTCACAACGTAGTGCATATATATTAGTAGTAGTTAGTGTCACTACAGAAGGCATAGTATATAGAATTAGAATCGCCTTGATGTGTGAGGAACGGTGGTGGGTAGCAGGTCAACCACGCCACTTCCATACTCCGAGTACCAAGGGCTACTAGTGAAGGGCATAAATATATAGAAATGACAGACCACTTACGTGGTGAGATACATGTAATAAAAGAAAAAAAAAGTAAATATAAGGCGGTCCGACAACAGGAAGCCGTAGGCCAAAATAATAATATAAGGAGAATCAGTAAAAGCAAACGATAACTTATACCCCTGCATTTCCCATAAAGGGTACAGTTTTAGGTGTGGAAAGTCACACATGCGTGGTTCAACATATGGCTGGCCATGCAAAAAAAAATCCAGTGCCTCATTAGCTGCGAGCTGTAGTGGAGAGCTGGGTTGCCTGGGATCTTGCAATCAACTGTCTTTCAGTTAGCCATACATACACACAGCTGTCGGTCAGTTAGCCATACATACACAGCTGTCCGTCAGATATCCATACATACACAGCTGTCCGTCAGTTAGCCATACATACACAGAACTGTCGATCAGTTAGCCATACATACACACAGCTGTCGGCCAGTTAGCCATACACACAGCTGTCGGCCAGTTAGCCATACATACACAGCTGTCGGCAAGTTAGCCATACATATACACAGCTGTCGGTCAGTTAGCCATACAACAGCCTTCGGTCAGTTAGCCATACGTACACACAGCTGTCGGTCAGTTAGCCATACATACGCCCACCTGCTGGAAGGGAACGCTGGTTCAGCACAGACTGGGTAGAAAAGTCTAATGTTGGTGCAACAAAACAATTACTATTAAGACATTTCTTTGAATGTTTATATCATAGTAAAATTAATAATGCTGTGACAATGTTAATGTAATTTTGACTATTTTCAAAGTCTTATATCCCTGTAATGCAATTATACTGTTCAAGTGCTAACGTAAATAAAGCCCCTTTTTTAATGCTGCCACAACCAAATGTTGTAATTACGATAAAAATAAAAGAACAAAATATTTGTGATACTGCGACATTAAAGTAATGTCCAGCCAATCCCAATTTACACTTACATGACATTGTAAAATGGTTTATACTAGTGAACAGCAATTACCCTGTAAAATGAAACAACGATACTTTTTTTTTCCAAAACATATAATGAGATCTAAATATAAACTTAGTTCAGCTTTCAAATCTTGCAAAAAAGCTTATGTGTGCAAATAAAATGTATTTCTAGAGCGTAAAGTATTTCAACATAACGAAAGAGTCGTGCAGTTTGTTGTTATACAACCAGAATGTGAAAAGTTATCAGTCGTGTTAGTACAAGGCAGTTGGTAAGTTGTTGGGTTCTGTGAAGTGGAGATTATCATGCGCGCAAGGCGAGGGTTCAATTGTCCCTTCTGCATTAATGTTTTTCTTCATATGAAACATTAATTTTTGCGACAGAATAATTTTACTTGATTTGTTTTAGAATGGAATGTTTTTTTAAAGCAGTTGTAAAACCAGAAACATTTTAACATATGTATTAACGTTAATTCGAATGTTCTTTTCTGTAACATAAACACCGCCTAAATGCCGACAGTTCAGTAATTAGGTAACATTGTTTCGAAAGTTCATTACATAATAGTTACATTATTAGTATAACAGTATATTACATTCACGGTAACATTAGTTACAGACGGCTCACATATAGGAAAAAATTACTGTGATTGTACCGTCAGGTAGAAAGTTGGGCTTCACGTCTTGTCGAAAGTGATGTCATTAGAGACGGCGCAAGTTGCAAAGTGATGAGGAATTGGGACCCATCCAACTGGAGTGATTTCGGAAAACCATGTAAAGCCGAAATCAGGATGGCCGGACCGGGAACCGAACCAGTGTCCTCCCGAACGCACGTACAATGAGTTACCACTGCGCCACCTCGCTCGTTCTCTCCATTAGATTTTAATCTGTGTATTTTAGTGCAGGTTAGATTTATAATGTTCATCGCAGATCCACCACCGAGCGAGGGGTTGTCCGGTTTATGTTCTGTGGACACGTAATGCTTCGGTGCAGTGTGTTATGCCACGCCACCCTCACGCCCGTCTCCAAACCAAAGTGCAATACGGAGCAATTTTAGCTATGGTCCATTCGAGGTTTTTCACACTTTTTGAATCAAACATTTTAAAAATCACCCTATTTATGACGTGATTGGTTGTTTCCTAAATATATAATGTATCACAAGCTGTTTACCCTTGTGTTAACATAAAATTAAAGGCTGTTCGCGATAAAATGACCATTTTTGAAACCAACCCTCGAAAAATGTCACTGTCCCAATCTGCATGCATTTTGAACGCGCACACGTAGTTGCATGCACCCAGTCAAGTTGGTAACGATGGAATTCTCAACGTTGAATTTAAAAGTGTTCGGTATGCATTTGTCAATACTACATTGATTTTATTATTCTATTTGATATTTTAAATTCATATAAGTTTATGCATTAGAAAATCTGTAAAACAATTACTTTAATAATAATTTTACAGTTTACCTATATTTACGCATGAATAAAGTGATAAGGTCCACGGCAATGTTGATTTTGCATATGGCGGAATGATACACGATGTGATTACAAGTAGATCTTAAGCAGGGCTTTCAAAAGTGCTCATTTTACCGTGAACAGCCTATACCTTATTTATTTGGTAAATTGAACTTTTACTTACATTTTATCTATAAATCATACGACTTCATTTATAACTGATATGAATAAAACCAGAGATAAAATAGATGCATTAGTAATTCCTAGCAAGGAATAGTTCTAATGCAAAATAGTATTACATTGAGTGCGCACGAATGCGGTGCGTTGTACCTTGGTGTAATTTTCCTTAAGCTTTGTTTGCATGGGGCGGAGAAATGTCTTTGAAGTAGAAATTAAGGAGGGCTTCAGAAAAGTTGGATTGAGGAGACATACTGCTTCATCACGTGTGTTGCTGTGGGACTTACCACGCTGGCTAAGGGCCTTGGTTTCTAATCAGGGAATTTAGGGCGGCCTGTAAGCCACGGTACTCTATGGCAGCTTATATTTTAGAGTTTCCTCTGGATCATAGTCTTCGACGCTACATATTCTCGGATTGGCACTGTTTTCACTTTCAGCGTAAAATTTTTGTGCTAATTTGACTGAGTGTTCGTCTAATGTGTCAATTTTTAATTCGCGGTACAATTATACTATAGGGCAGTAACGTGGCGCATATTCTGCCATTCATAGACATTTATTCTGAATTATTTGAAGGCGTTTTGTTTGTGTTTTTTCTGCATGTGTCCAGGTGGGTGCAGCATAAGGTATTATCGGGGGTATAAGTATTTTATAAAACAACAATGCCTTGCTTAGGGTTATTGCACTTCGTGGGCTTAATATAGGGTACACTGAGAAAAAGGCCAATACATTATTTGTTTGTATAGGGCTGAAAATATATTTAGTTGTCCTAACAAAATATTTTGTTGAGTAAACAATTTGAAAATCAACTAAATTAATTTTGCTCATCGAATAAAATATATGTTTGAATAAACAAAACCTCTGTGTTGTGCCAAAATAAATTAAACCGTCAGCAAAATAGTTTGTTAAATGAACTGTATATATTTATTTGTTAACTAATTTGATTGCTTTCGTTCGAAAATAACCCTCGAGAGTTTTTTTTGTATTTTTGTGTCTTTTAGGGTAGCGAAAGAGTTTTTGTACATTTACTGATGCTTAATAATGACATTAAACATCCTCATACAACAAGTTCAACAGGGAACTGAAAAGTAAAGTTGTAAAACTTCAAATATATTCTTTGCGTGCGTAGTCCAGTATTCGAAATGTATATATTTATATATATAAATATTCCGTTCTCGTCAGTAGCCACTTTAGCTGACGTTTGTAAGGCATAGCGATGGAGTGTAGCTGATCTAGGTTCTGATTTATATCGGGTTTAAGAATTTTAAATAATAACGTACACGTACCTAGAGCCAAACAAATCTTTGTTTGGGACAACCAAATAAGAACAACAAAATATCTTGGTTACAGTAACAAAATACTTCATTGTCCTTATAAACACATAAACACAATTACTTCGGTGGCGAAAAACAAATTTCGTTTTATTAAAGAAAACAATTCGATCTACATGTACGTCTATATGCTTGACTACATCTTTATGTGGAATCTGCTCGCCAAACAGATTTATTTGGGGGCGATCTTCCACCTGCAGGAGGTCCCTACGGGTATAGGCTGTTCACGGTAAAATGAGCATTTTTGAAAGCCGTGCTTAAGATCTACTTATATACACACATTTTGTATCATTCCGCCATATGCAAAATCCCCGGAGGATACCCGTAGGGGAGCTGTCTGGGTAGGGGCAGAATAGCTCACCACATTTCTAGGAAAAGCATCAGCTTTTAAATAAAAATAGAATTTGTAGCTTAAATTACGGGCGCCCAGACGAACAGCCACCCTTCCACAAAAAAATTGTGAATTTATATAACTTATATACTGTTTGTTAAATTGTTGTAGTCATTATAGAATTGGACACCCTGGATGGCTGTACTGCTAAGTAGGGTCAATGAAATAAATTAAATATATAATAATATATGTATACACGTTGTGTATTCCTCCGTCTTATGTAAAATTAACATTGCTGTGGGCCTAATCGCTTTATTCATGCGGCTGTCAAATGGAACTGTAAAATTATTAAGAAAGTAAATACTTCATCAATCTGCTCATTTTTACACTTCAATGCAATAAAAAAAAACAGACGCGGAAGAATTCATTTCAAGTTATCACAAATGGTTACCTGACACTTTTTATTCGACGTTAGGATATGGAACTACTTTCCATCCATCGCGACCAACATTATTAGGCGAATGTCACTTAGTGCGCCCATTAAAATATACGCAGGCTGGGGCCGCAACTTTTTTAAAGGTTCTTTCCTAACGTGCTCACTTTTTCATGAACAGCCTTTAAATACAATGGCTTCGCTTTTCCCGAAATTTATTTTAGTAGTAGGATTTGGATGGTTCATAGTCGAGGACATGGTGGCTCGGAGCGCCAGAACCAGGCTGGCCACCATGTTGTGAAGTCGCCATCTGCCATCTTGGAAGCCAGTGCCCGTTTGCCCTGACATTTGACCCTCGACCCCTAACCCATGACATTTGATCTTTAACTGTAATAACACTAAAAATTCCAAAAAAATTCAAAAAACCGTATTATTAAAAATAATTTAAAAATTTATTAAAATATAATATAAAAACTTACAAATATTAAAATTTCTGAGGCCCCCTCCTCGCCAAACAATTTAAGTTGGCAGACCTTCATCCCCCCTAGCCCGTAACCTGTCAGCCATCTTGGTGTTGTCAGCCATCGTAGCAAACATATTGGATGCAGATGACATTGACCTCAACCACATGACCTTGAACGACCTTAAAAACAAAAACTCGAGAAAAATGCATAAAAGTCAGCAAGCATATGATGTTACAAACTACTACCACCATATTGGATAAAGGTGATCTTGACCCCACGACCTTGAATGACCTTGAAAACCAAAACTCGAGAAAAAATACTGGAAAGTCAGCAAGTATATTATGTTGTAGACTACTCCCACCACATTAGATGCAGACTACCTGCCCTTGACCTTATGACTTGAATAACCTTGAAAACAAAAACTCTAGAAAGAATACACAACATTCAACAAGCATATGATGTTATAGACTACTACCATCATATTGGATGCAGGTGACATTGACCCCACGACCTTGAATTACCTTAAAAACAAAAAACTCGAGAAAAATACACTAAAGTCAGCAAGCATATGATGTTACAGACTACTACCGCCATATTGGCTGCAGGTGACCTCGACCTTGACCCCATGATACCACGCGCATCAAGAGCGCTTTCGCCGTTAAGCACAAGGCTCTGAACTGGTGCGCAGTGTTCTAGTAGCACTGCATGTACGTGTGGGACTTTCAGCGGTGACCCTATTATTTAACTGGTGGAAAGTCTGCAGAAAGGTTCAGTGCATGGTCCTTGAGTAGTTTTGTATGTATTTAGTGCGTATATTTTGAGCTACAGTACTTTGAAAAAGTTGTTTTCACCCATTTTGAAATATTCTTAAATGGTGTTTCTAACGTGCTTGGTATTTTGAAAGTATTCAACAGCCCTCGGCTGAAGTGTGTGTTCTTTTCGTAGAACAGCACATTGAGTGTACGTTTAATATTTTCATGGGGAAATGTGTATTTCAAACACACTGCAACACGCGCGCGCCCCTCCCAACACAGCAGTACACATGCGCATTCATATTCGTTAGTTGAAGGATATTCAGTTACCCACAGAACACCTGAGTACTTTAAATGACATCATTGTTAGCAACATTAACCGCTTAATCAACACTGCTTGGAATATTCTTACCAACCTCACGGAAAACCCCTTTCCTGGAGAAATAAAATTTATTTCTCAACCAACAGAGTTTTCTCCCATGATTTTTCCTTCAGTCACGTACCCTCAGTTCTCCTATATACGTATCTCCATATTCGCGGTCATTCTTTCATCTATCTTTTTTCCTCTACATTCATGTGGTACAATTGCGGCGCGATTACGAGGAATCTGAAGAGGTCTAAAACCACAAATACTCGCCACTGTCCCCACCATAGTAAAGCCAACACACTACCCTACCCATCCCTTATATGCATGCAGTAACGACCACACACGGAGGACAGCCGCATCCGTAACGAAGGCGTCATCGGTACCACAGCGGATTTGCACGAGTACGACGAATGGAGAAAAACCGAGCGCAATACTGGCCCGTCGCGGGAAAAACTGTCGACGACTACTGACGCTAACCGACCCGCACTGCGTCTCTTACCAGACTAAGGTTCGTCGCGTGCTTAGCAATTGTGCTTCTGAGAGTCGCAGATCAGCGCGTCACAGGATGTAGCAAGCAAGGTCAGCGCTGCGCACCTCGACACTTACGGGTAAATGACCGCGGGGTGCAGGGCGCCAACTTTTTGCGCATTACTCGTCCCTTCCCGAAAGCTCTCGCATGTTATCATTACATTACAATGATCTCTTACTAACTTACCGTGATAAGATTTTCTCTCTCTCTCTCTCTCTCTGACCTATATTGGACGTCCATCTTAATTATCCTTAGCCGGTCAATGAGCATAGTAAAAGAAGGTTTTTTTTTTCTTCAAAACATAACAAACCAAGATTAGCATTAGTTAATTTTATTTTTGCACACTTTGACTATTGTCCGCCTTTAAGGACTATTAAAGGATGCATCCGACTTTTTACTATGTAAATAAGCTTTGTGTACAAAGATCAAATTATTAGAACATTGTAACTTTCAAATTGTTAAAACTAGCGATTATGGAAATATTTACGTTTACAATCAGTACACAATAGGGACAATTCTTCAGTAAGAAATACATAATGTCACTCTTCCAAACTTACAAGGAATATGTTTACTGAATGGCGATTCGAAAATATTTAGTTGACATATATTCTGTGTATTCAAAGTGAATGCCATTAGTGACGGACACAAGGACTCCACAGCAGTGAAGGGGCATGTTCATTCTAAGATGGATCAAAACGTAGGGAGATGTTTCACATAGACGGTATACTGTATAACCTAGATTGTAACCGAACCAGCATCTCAGATTAGTATTCACCTAGGCTACAGATACTGTGTGATCAGTATTTTAATGTTAACATATGTAATTAATAATGATATTTAAATTCATACACACACACACATATATATATATATATATATATATATATATATATATATATATATATATATATATATATATATATATAGTGTTATACTTCTACTACTGTATAACAGGATTGTTCATTCTTCTTGTCATAACCGTTTATTGGTAGTAAGTTTTTATAACGGGTTTATGCATTGTACATTGTCTTACTACAATATATCTGTATAGACTATGTATATATAGTGCGGAGGCCTCCGACGATACTTGCATGTTCTTTTAGCTTTAGGTTTTATATGTTAAAGGTCACTTTTATGTTGCAGTAGTAATTTTTCTACTATGTAATTATATTTGACTTCTTTGTATTTATATATGTTATCAGTCTACTTGGTGAAAATATGATAATTTAATCAAAAGCCATGATACATTTACAAAACCAAAAATTCTGAATCAACTGAATCATCTAATAGAGCGATTAGTGTTAACTGATTAGGTATGTCAAACGCCAGTCCAACCCTCTCCCTTCACTACCTCCGATAACTGCACCCCATCCACCGGGCTGGCTCCCACACCATCGCTTACCACCACCAACACGCTTGCCGCACACTACAGTGTGCACCTCTTCCCCCACAACCAGTTTACTCCTACCGACCGCGACGCGTTCGTCACCAGACCAATACGTCTGCCATGCAGAAGAAGAAGTCGCAAACAAAAAACCACAGGTCACTTCTAGCTCCATTTGCAAAAGTTTACACGAAGACAGTTCACACTTTATTCGACTGGCCCGCGTTTCGCTGGCTATACAGGACGCTCCCTACAACAAGAATCCTGCATTTCTGCAACTGGTAACCAATATATTTCTTTATCCTCACTACCAGGACTTGGGCGAGATGAGGACATCTCGTTTACGAAATGTTGGGAGTAATGTTACGCATGCGACATATCAAGCGAGGCCAGGCAATGTTAGAATGCCAACGGTTGTTTTATAAACTATAATAACAGAAAATGGGGCCAGTGTTGCAATGGAAGAAGTACAGTGATCCACACAAGCTAGCAGAAAATTTGGGCCTGTATGACACAGTAAGTTGCGGCAACTCCATCGGCAATCACGCCAGAAACTCCGCCCGGGCTAATGAGGAGAGCCAATGGGAGTTGAGGATTTCGGTGAAGGTGGGCGTGAACGAGAAGTGTGGTGGTCAGGACAGCAGTGGGCCATGGAGTGTCAGTCGGTGTCAGCCCTCCGAGGTCAGCGGTCACCGAGTGGCGATTGGGGTGATTCTCGACCAGTTAGAGTAAGAGAGATAGTCCGAACCCCTAACCTTAGGCCTATCCCTCGTACACATATCCACAACCCTCCTTAAGTCAACCCCCATCTATCCACACCACAATTATCTATACTCTTGCTTCATTGTCAGTAAAGATTATATTTATTTGTTAATTGGAGATTATTTCATAGCCCCTAATTCCACATCCTGATCAACCCTAATTGCGCTCATGATGATATACACCAGCTAAGGGATATACAACAATACACAATGTGCATACAAGCAGATCTTAAGCAAAACTCTCGAAAGTGTTCAGTTTACCGAGAACAAATTATAATTAAAGCCGGCCTAAGAAATTCAGGATTTGCCCCGAAATGCAACCAATAAGCCACATGCATGCCGGAGGGCGCGCAGAACAGTGAAGAGGCTCCCGATGGGGTTTGGGGGCTCGCTAGATAAAGCCACTGCGTGAAGAGATTTGGGCGGCTGTTAACATCGAGGTCTTGAGAGCCGATGTGGGTGATTGAGGTGAGTATGGAGCAGCGCCGGAATGAAGGGGTGGGGGGAAACAGGTGATCACTCAGTAAACCGGCCGACAAGCGGCATTGTCCGGCACGATTCCCACGTGCGAAAATCCGGGAGTGACCCGGCCGGGTATTGAGCCCAGATCGCCTTGGTGGGAGGCAAGCAGGCTAATCGCTCGGCTACCGCGGCTCCTAAAGCCACTGAGACTAGCACTGGCCGCCCTTGCGGGTTGCGCAACTCGCCGTCTTGAGTATGTACGTAACGACGACCTCGGCTCAAAGTCGCGATCGTTAGGAGAATTCCGACTGTTTGCGATGTCGCTAATATCAGCCGAGCGTATTCCCGGGAGGGGGGAGGGGCAATTTCGAATTTCCCCCCCCCCCCACGAGGGTAAAGGGCCCGGCCTTCTCTAACGTCTTCAACCTCTGCTGGCGTTGGCGTTCACACGATTTTCTGGGCGAGCAGAGAGGAACCGCTCCCTGGTAATCCGAGAAGCAATCTTCCGGCAATTACGCGCCTGCAGGTCGTGTGACGAGCGTAATTGCAGCGCGGAGACGACACGGTGTGCGCGAGGCCGGACTTACGTCGTCCTTCCCCTGCACGTAGCGCGGCGGTATCGTCGCAGGCCGGAAGTCCAGACGTAGCGCGCGTCGCGTCGGAGAAGCGAAGGTAATATTGTCCTCTTGCCCGGGGACGCATGGCAGTCGTCGGCGTCGAGTACGCCTGCTACGTTGACGACCGACCAATAGATCCGCAGATCACTCCGCGTACAGTAAGTGCACCCGCAGTCGGTAAGTTCGTAAGCTGAACGAGGCCTGCAGGGTGAGCGAGTGAAGAGGTTTTGGCGGCTCTGAGTTAGTTGGAGCTGCGCGTCCAAGGTCAAGAAGCGAGGGACCGATACGGGCGACACCAACACGCACGACTAGTGCCTCATCACTCCTACGCGCAAGGCGTGCAGTGTTTCCGTCGTAACGCTGTACTGTGCACTTCAGGTATGTAACAGTGGGGTTTTATTACACGCGATGAAAGCTCACAGATTAAACTACGACCGTATCTTTGAACTAATCGCTTTCCGTTTAAGGAAACTGCACAGGCTAGCTTTAAAAATGCGACATTTGACCATCTTAGCGATTTTTTTGTCTCCAAGAGCATACTAAATATGACAAAAGTAAAATAATAGAGATATAGATAATAGGTTTTTTTCTTATCTGACAAAAAGTCGTATTTGCAAATAATTTATTTACCAAGATAAGCGCTGGAATGAAGGGGAGAGCGATACGGGAGTTCCTCGAGGAAATCCGTCGACGAGCGGTATCTTTCAGCACGTTTGCCACTCGCGATAATCCGAGAGTGAACCGGCCGCGGTCCCGCCTTGAAGGCACTCTCCCATCGGCCGGACCACGGCTTCCTCTGGGTTTGCCATTCGCGATAATCCGGGAGTGAACCGGCCGCGGCCCTGCCTTGAAGGCACTCTCCCATGCATCGGCCGGACCACGGCTTCCTCTGGGTTTGCCATTCGCGATAATCCGGGAGTGAACCGGCCGCGGCCCTGCCTTGAAGGCACTCTCCCATGCATCGGCCGGACCACAGCTTCCTCTGGGTTTTCCACTCGCGATAATCCTGAAGTGAATCGGCCGAGGCCCCGCCTTGAGGGTACTCTCCGCTGCCACGGCGGGCCCACGGCTTCCTCTGGGTTTTCCAATGGTGATAATCCGGATGTGAACCGGCCATGGCCCCGCTTTGAGGGCACTCTCCCCTGCATCGGCCGGACCACGGCTTCCTCTGGGTTTGCCACTAGCGAAAATCCGGGAGTGAACCGGCCGTGGCCCCGCTTTGAGGGCACTCTCCCCTGCATTGGTCGGACCACGGCTTCCTCTAGGTTTGCCACTCGGAATAATTCGGGAGTGAACCGGCCGTGGCCGTACCTTGAGGGCACTCTCCTCTGCATCGGCCGGACCACGGCTTCCTGTGGGTTTGCCACTCGCGATAATCCGGAAGTGAACCGGCCGCGGCCCCGCCTTGAGGGCACTCTCCCCTGCCACGGCCGAGCCATGGCTTCCTCTGGGTTTTGTGGCTCCCAGATGTTTGAGGGAGTAGAGGGGAAGAAGACTGCGCATCGCAGTATCAGTTCGGTGCTTGGAGCTGGTCAACTGCGATGCTAGTTGATTGCTAGCGATGGTGGAAAATCGCGAAAAATATTTGAGCGAACATATCTTCGATCACATTCTAGCTGGTTTATCCTTTTACGATTGAATGACCAAGGTTTTGACTCGGCTAGGTGCTTTGCAGGCCAATCACCAACGTTCTGCTTCAGACTATCAGAATCCTCATTGGCCCAGTTAGATGGGATGTTATCTTCATACATTTAGGAATGCCGATAAGTAGAGACCTGCAAAATTCACTTTATTATTTAGCATCAGGCTAAACTTTACAGTACTGTATACACTCGTATCAGCGTCGTTTCTCCATTGGATGCTGCAGAGATGTGACGTCATTCCCTTTCTGACTGAACTGCACGTGATTGGGGCACACGATTGTAAAGGGCTCATTTATTGGCACCGAGTTGCGTAGAGCGTGTCAGCTAAAGTATGGTCCAATGAAAAAGTATTGTAAAGTTGCATGTTTTTTAAGTTTAACGTATCCTCAAATAATAACGCGAATTTTGCAGGTATCTACCAACAAGAAAAGGAAACTGTCGGAGATATGTAGAGTAGGCTACGTTGAATCCTAGCAAACAGTCAACTTTTCCAACGATAAAACATCATCTCTACTGATTGCACATTCGCGCTGATTGAGCGCATCTGAGTCCTCGTCCATGCGGTCACTCGTTGTCGTGTTGTTGCTATAAACCAGGCAGGAGGTCTGGTACAGCCGTTTGGCGAGTATCCCCCCAAAATGGTGGCCTGGGAAGTGGCTATGCTGTAGTGTCGGTAAAAGTCGGTAGGCTTAAGTTCGCGGATTGACCGGCTCCTCCGAGTGTAGGCAGCCACGCACCAATGCGTCCACTAAAGACGGGGTAGATGGATTTTTTGTCTTCTGCGCATGTACCGAACATTTACCTGCGCCGCACCAATATAACTGTCAGTCACGCGGTCAACACTGATGAACGTGCTCGTTTACATCTCAATTTTCAAAAGACGAGCTCTTTTAAATGAACAAAATATTTTCATCAATTCGAATGTAATGTAATTGCATAAAAATTGGCTGGAGGAAGTGTACAAACATATCTATGGTTTTGTCTATATAACCACTGCTCTCTTCTCAAATCTTATCTGTGTCGTTTATTATTGTCGTGTTGGTAGAAAAGCAGTTCAATGTTGGGGTACGGATAATGGCCGCGGCGCATCTCGGGACCGCACTCTACCCCGTCTTCCTTCTACGCACGAACTTACTAAGGCTATGTCCGGATTCGCCTGAAATACATACTTATGCGTACCTGTCCCTGGAAGTGACGTCGTAAGTGATGTCCGAAATGCAAGTGAAATATGCAAGTAAACAAGTAAACGAGGATGTATCCTTATCGCATACTTGCAGAATATGTGCCGCCATTTTAAGAAGCAATTTGTAGTTTACAATTGATTTCCGACATAATTATTTCATTTAAAGTTTAATAGGGCAACATTACTACTTCGTAGACATAGAATTTTAAACTGAGTTAATAATTATTGCAAGCTTAACTTTAAAATAAGACTAAACAATATAATCATATTAGGCCTGTGTTCTTAACATATATAAGCTAAAAAAAAAAAAAAAAAGAAAAAAAGAATCCAAATTGCAGTTATTGAAATATTATTTAATACTCTATTTAACCTCTAAAACTTCTGGAAATTATCAAATTCTTAGTCGGAATACATGTACATTAAATGTGGTTAGCTGGCTAAAAACAGTTACCGAAGCCAACAAGACTGCCTGTCCAAATTCATCAAGTTTAGTGCCAAGGTTAGTGAAGTATGAAAGGATGCATGTACGCAGATATATACCTGAATTCGGACACAGTATAAGGCAGTGTCCGAATTCGCCTGAAATGCATACTTGTGCGTACCTGCCCTCGGGAGTGACATCACAAGTGCTGCCTGAATTGCAAATAAACTACGCAATTATACAAGTATATGAAGATGTATAATTCTCGCGTACTTGCGGTATATGTGCCTCCATTTTGAGAAGGAATTTGTAGGTTACTATTGATGAAAAACGTAATTATTTTATTTAAATTTTAGTAGGGTTACATTACTGCTTGGTAGCTTAGAATTTTGAACTTAGTATATAATTACCGTAAGGTGCACCTTATAGAAAGGCATAAACAATAATTTTGCATTAGGCATATGTTCATAACCTACAAAAGCTAAGGTAAAACAAGCAGTCAAAATTGCAAATTCACGTACAATCAGGAAGACAAAAAAAATTATAAAAATCAAATTGAAAAATTATTTATACCTTTATTTAACCCTATAACTTTCTGCAATTATTAAGTTATTTGTAGGAATACACAAGAATTAAAAGTAATCAGCTGGCTAATAGAGGTTGTCGAAGCCAACAAGACTGCCTGCCCGAATTCATCAAGTATGGTGCCAAGGGTACGTAGTATGCAACATTGCAAGTACACAAGTATATGCCTGATTTCGGACATGGCGTAAGTAGACGTACGTCAGCTCTGCGACAGTTTCAGGAGCCCACAATCATTTTCTGCGTCGCGGGTGGTTCGTGGATTCATTGAATTTATTCGATTTTGTTATATGTTCGTTTTATGCACATTAGTGTAGCACTCAGGTTCTTGGGTACAAGTTTATGTTCCTGACAGTTCCACAATTTGCTCTTGATCGGCGCGTGAATATGTGAGAGAGTTGATGGAAATTAAAAGCCATGTTTCGGTTAACTAACAAAACGATCACGTAAACGATTTTGTATGCAAAATCGATTACGTACTTTTTTGTAATTAGCATTTTGTGTTTTGTCAACTACGAAGTTTAGGAAATAACCAAATACATATCACCCAATCGTCGCCATGACAGTTTAGCCATCTTTTAAAGTGTTAAATTGGCACAAAACCAGAGTCATTGTAATAAAAGAACGCGTATCCACTTAAAAGAGCTTAATATGTAGGAAAGTAAGTTCCTGCAATATTTGTGACATGTGTAATTTTGTCTAATTTTTTGTTAGTGACTGTTTGTCTTTAATCTTAATTGTGATGATGTAATCTTTTAAAGAGTTCTTTAAATTGGGTTTTATGTAGATATGCAGTTTATTTAACTCAATAGGTCTTGGCTCTAAAATAATAATATCATACCTCTCAATTCCTTTTGCGCAGTAATTGGCAGCATTGCAAGCCAAACAGCTGACTGTCGTGGTGCTCCAATTGAAACCTTACGAAATTCAGAACACAAATAACAAAGACAAAAACCAAACTTAGTGCAATACGGCCTTAGTTTCACAAATTGTGCAATGATACAAAACGTAGAGGGTTTTTGGAGGGGGGGGGGGAGGATGCTCCTAGCAGGGCTTTCAACCGCAACCAGCATATACTAAGAAATATTATGCAAATCATGATACGATATGGAACGGTAGATCGACAGAACAGCAAAATGATATGGCATTTATTTACTAAAGGAAATAAATAGAATAATGAGAATTTTAAATGAACCTATTATTTTGTGTCGAAGAAATTGGAAATCGCAGATGAGTTTCGCATCGGCTACAGTTAAAATTAATTCCTGATGTCAGGAAAATGTAATAGAGAGTTTTTTTTTACGATTCCCTTTTAGTTTAAGTCTCACAAGAGAAATAAACTTTCAAATAGGCAGAAGTAAAATCATAATTCTAGATCAACCAGCTGTCAAATTGGAAATAAATTGCAAAGTTGCACCCTTACGAATTCCGAAAAAGTATTAACTGAAATAAATATTTAAAGAACATTGTAACACTATTTTAGCACAATATTTAAGGCACAATCTTCATAGCCACATTAAAAAAACGGGAGTTAAATTTTCTTGTATTGAATTGGTATTTTCATAAAATTGCAATTGATAACAGGTTACCGAAAAATTAAACTGTCCTATAACATAGAAAAAATGTTGAAACTTTAACTGCGTTAATTTTAGTGCATGTGAGCCACGTTTCTTCATTGGCTGCAGTACATGCGAGGTACTATTTTCTTGTTTACAGCCCAATGAGTTCTCTGTTGCTCTTACACTCAACGTACATGATTCGTCAGCGAATCGTAGGGAACCATAAAGGTTTGGAGACTACCTTGAGACAAATTTTTTTTTGGAGAGGAAGCACTATCTGTAAAGATAGGAAAACTATAGGGGTGTGTATATAGAACTGAAGTCTGTCGTCAGAGCAGATTTTAATTTGCGCACTGAGAAAAATGTATTTTTGAATCAAACGAAATTTTGTTTGGCTCAACCAAACACATTTTTTGTATAGGGGCAATAATTATTTTGTTACTGAAACAAAATTATTTTGTTATTCTTATTTCGTTCCCCAAACCAATATTTGGCTCGTACAAGTGAATATTTGTTTTTTGGGGGTCTACGTAATTTTAACAGTTTCGGGTTAATATAAAAATTTTGGAAGCCAAACCGTGATTCGAACGGAGTTTGTATATATATATATATATATATATATATATATATATATATATATACACACACACACATACATATATTAGACAATGTGCAAGGAATAAATATTTTAAGTTTTACAGCTTTCCTTTTTATTTTCGCGTTGAACTTGTTTTTTTTGATGTTCATACAATTATTAAGCATCAGAATCACATTAAGAAATACTGTTACTATCCTGTCACAAAAAAGATACAAATAAGCTCTCGACCTGTATTTGCTAACGAAAGCAATCAAATGAGTGGCCAAACAAATACATATAATTGATTCAACTGAATATTTCGTTGACAGTCTAAATTTTTTCTGCCCAAAATAGAGGTTTTCTTAATTCAAGTGTGTCTTATTTTTGTATAAACAAAAATCATTTCGTTGCTTTTCAAACTCGACAAAATATTTTGTTGGGGCTTTATACACACACACACACACACACACACACACACACACAAACACACACACACACATACACACACATATATATATCTTCTTGGTCCTAAACAAACAAATAATTTTTTTTTTTGGCTGAGGACAAATATCCTTACAAATTTGTTCTCCACAGACTTACACAAACATACCAAAAACAAGCATACTGTACGTAAATAGCTGTGCCAAATGTAAAAATGGGGGTGGGGTGATAATACCCGAAACCTTCGGTACTTTTTGATAATATACACAGAGGAAAATATTTTTGTAGAGAGGTCACCCTGCCTAATTATTTTGTGGTAACTACAAAATAACTTATTACTGGCCACGAAAGTTGAGTGATTACAAGAAAATAATTTAATGTTCGCCACAAAATATATTTGGCAAAGTGAATAATAAAAAAATATTTTGTTGTCACCACAAAATATTTTTTTCGGTGTAGGCTTATTTATTGGTCAGTTATCTGTGACTTCACACTACAGCAGCAAACAAAGTCGCGACAGTGGCTCGAGTTTACAGAAGTATGTGAAGTTGAGTTTCCGGCCAAATCAGTATTTCGCGAAATATACCTGAGGCCCTAAGCTGTCAATTTGTTTGCCATGCGCGTATGCATACAGGCATGTTTATGTGGACGCAATAATATCGTGGACGGGTAAATACGTGCGCGCTCGTACGGATACTGTTGATGTTGACCGTGGTGACGTCACTGTTGACGTACAGACAAGTTCCTCTAGGGCAAAGCCACTCTGCATTTAACCGGCTGTCCCATGGGTAATGAGCGCTCATTAGTTGTATGAGGCTGTGTGGTGTCTCTGTCCATGAACTCTCTCTTTATTCAAATGCTTTATTCAGTTGTGTTTATTGACACTCCAATTTAATGTTGGCATATTAAGGCGGAGAGTTGCACACAATATTGGATTGATATATTTTCGCTTACGTCATGTCGGCCATGTTGGATGTCGGTGACCTTTATCTTGACATTTTACTTTGACCCCGATAAACTTTGACCTGGAAAACCCAAAAAATCCCAAAAATCCAAAACATTTATAAAAAATTATAAAAAATTGTAAAAAATTATTACAATTGTTATTGAAATTTATTAACAATTTATTATTAGAAAATTATTTAATAATATTACATTTACGGAGGTCCCCTCCAACACCACGTCCAGCAGACGACTGACCCCCCACCACGCCCTCATCCAATTGATTTAATTGTCCAATTGGCCGACTCCCACCACCAATTACTCATTTTCGCTTGACCAATTACTCAGCTGGCCTCAACCCACACCAATATTTCTCATTGGCTAATTACTCATCTTCGTTCGACTCCCTTCCCATATACGAGGGCTGATTCAGAAGTCATGGCAACTATTGTTCATCTCCCTAAAATGACCCAACACAGGAAATGTAGTACGTACACTTGAAAATGTACTACATATGCCTATGATGTAAAGGTGACACCACATTGGGTATGTGGGCCATGGTGACTGAGCGGTTAGCCTGCCCGCCTCCCACCAAGGCGATCCGCTTTCAATCCCCGGCCGGGTCACTCCGGATTTTCGCATGTGGGAATCATGCTGAACGATGCCGTTGGTCCGCGGGTTTTCTCGGGGATCTCCCGTTTCCTCCGTCCTTTCATTCCGGCGCTGCTCCATACTCACCTCAATCACCCTCATCGGCTCTCAAGACCTCGACGTTAAGAGTAGCCCAAATCTCTTCGCTCTCCACTTCAATACTTCATCTTCAGTCTGTGAAATGACCTCGCCGTCGACGAAACGTTCAGCTGTTGCCACACAATATTTAGAAGACAGCCGCTTACATGGCGAACTCCACCCGCACACGCCCGCAAAACGGCGTCACTTGCCGACAACATGGCGCTATTAGCGCCTGGAACTAAGCCTGTATTCCACGATAAAATTTTCCGTACAAGCTCTGGCGGAATGTTCCACGAGACGTGATACTTGAGCCTGCATGCAAGCAGCTATGGAGAAGGACAGGAAAATTTCACGTTTTGAACGACCTGCAGGCTAGACTCTCTCCACTGTCCTGTGTATTTTTGCGCGCCAGCTTTCTGTTAATTTGCTGCTGTCCCAGTGTGTAGCCAGATCAGGTGGTGAGGGATACGGTGCTTGTTTCCGTGAAGGTTTGTTATTGGCTCAAAGTTAACCTTGGCGTGAATAATAAACTGTCATCCAATTGCATTCATGCCCTCTAAACCTGAAACAGTGAGAATTGAGTCAAATCAGTGAAAATAATGAAAATTGAGAGAAAGATAATCAGTGCCTGATATCTAATGATATGATGGCTTAATTCCAATGATTTATTTGTACCAGGGGATGAGCCCGCGGAATCCGCGAGCTAGGCCAAGACGGGAGAATAAGATAATTGTGGTATGTACCGGATGTACATACAATGGCTACTCAAGTTGCTCGCTCTCGCCTATCGGCACTCGCTCGCAACTTTCGACCCGCTTTTATTATGCTTAAAATATGGAGGTGAGTATGGAGCAGCACCGAAATGCAAATACGGGGTGGAACGGCAGATCCCCGAGAAAACCCGTGGGCCAGCGGCATCGTCCGGCACGATTCCCACACGCGAAAATCTGGGGGCGAACTCGCCAGGAATTGAACACGGTTCGCCTTGGTGGGAGGCGAGTAGTCTAACCACTATACCACTGCGGCCCGTTTCTGCAACTGTGGTTCAGGTACAATCTTCAGTCAAGATTTCAGCACTATGCGTTTATGCATAAAGCCTGATTGTTTTGTTGTTATAACTGGGGAATTTCGTTTTAAATAAACATGGGTGTTCACCGTAGTTTTCAGACTATGCTTTTGAAGAATCAGTACATTTTTCTTTGGTATTTTATTTGCTATTTATTCATCATTAATAGGCTTACGTCCTTTCTGAAAACAAAATAATCAAAATGACCACCATCTTCTCTCTGATTGTATAAAAATTTCAACCTTGTAGAAAACATTTTATAGAAAATTGTGCACTGCCAATTACGACAATGTCCATGAAAATGGCTAGCATATAGTCTAATCTTCCATAGAGTCACCCACCACGTGAGTGAAGATAGTTCCTAAACCACAGTTGCAGAAGTAAATTACTAAAAATGGCGCGTGACTGTTTTGGGGACACAGGGCCGTTTGTCTTGCGTGAATATGTCTACGTCGATGCGCTCGGACGCCTTGATGTTTTTTTGTTTACGTTCCCGGCACCGCTTCACTCGATCATATGGGGTTTTATGGGTATCACTGGATTTATTTTGAGATGCTCTTTCTAACCGTATACGATTTCTGTATTTCGACTTGGCTTTTTAACGATTATAGGCCGACATTGTGTTAAGTTTTCTTAATTTTTTACATTTCACGCATACAATTTCACCATAACCACGCCACACAAAAGTTTTTATACACGTAGTCGATTGACCTTGACGAGGGCTGTCGGTTGAAACCTACACAAGCCTCGTAGCTTCTCCTAGTCAAAAGTTATACTACGCGGAAGTTATGAGACGCGGCGAAACGAACTCAAAATTGCGGTGAATTTCCCCCCCCCCCCCCCCCCCATCCGGCGACACGCGCGTTGCTTCACAGTCCTCACTCAATGTAACATATTCTTTGATTCTTTGGCAATCGAATTTTGAATGTAGACGATAGATTCGGAGCTGCAATGTCAAGCTGTCCCCCCTCCCACCCCCCAAAATTGACGATTTTGTTAGCATCGAATTTAAAGACGTATTCACGTCAAAATGCATACCTGTTTACCTATGCTGCAACAAGTATCGTTAACTAGGTCATTCCAAAGAAACCTCCATAACTATTTGCATGCAGGGTCGGGTAGCAGGTCACGTGGAATATTCTGCCCGAGCTTGTACGGAAAATGTTATCGTGTCATACAGGCTTTAGTTAAGCTTAGTTTGCATGAGGTGGAGGAATATTCCGGAAGTAGAAATTTAGCAGGGCTTCAGAAAAGTTGAAAATAATAGTGAATAGACTATACACGCACATCAAAGGAAGGGACGCGCCACTTCGCTCCCGCTTATATACTATTCACCATAAAGTGATCATTTTTTGAAGAACTCTCATTTGGAATAATAGTTAATAAATATATTTTATTGCAGCCTTAAACGTTAACATTCGCGACCGGTGAAATACACACATTGCGTTTATTACTTACATGACAATGTTTATTTAAAAAAGTGATGGAAGGATTCAAAATGGCTGAAAGGAAAAACAGTAACTGGGGCCTCAATAGTGCTCGCTTTACCGTGAACAGCCTATAGCTACTTTGTGTCGCTCTCCGCGACATCGACCAGGACCCGTGCGAAACTCTGCGGCCTTGATTCCGCGGAGGGAACTCAAAGGAAGCGAGATCTGTGACGCATCTGTCTGCGCTCGCTGACCTGCGAAAAAAAAAAGAAGTGCTTTTCTTTCTTTTATGTCGCGTACCTTGCAATTTACCACAACAAGGTAAACACTCGCGCGCAACGTGCCTTTTACCACGGAAACATGAATACTACCTGATCCGGGATAATTGAACGTTTTCGAGAACAACCTCTGAAAAAAATATTCCCTTCCCTATTTGAATATAGGCCTATTACACCGCGAACAATGATTCGAAGATCTACATTATTGTCGGAAGTGAATTGCAAAGTTTCTCCGTTTAAAACTAATTTCCCTAAAATGACGGGAAAGTAGGCTACTGGCAAGAAAAAAAGTACAGATTATTTTTAGAAAAATTACGGTAGATTCATTTTCGGTCTTTAATGAACGGAAATATAACTGTATGAATTCACAGAAACTTATAAATAGCCAGCAACAAAACTTACGTAAAGGCACGAAACTATTTATCATTTGCGGATTAAACATTTTTCATTATACTTCGTTTACTTAAACTGTTGTTTTTAAAAAAATAGATTTATATTATTATACTGAGAGTAAACAGTTTATGTTAAAATAAAAAATTTTCTTCACGATAAACGAACACGAACGAAATGAGTTAAGTGGCAAAGCATTTTGATTTGCACGCTATTATTCCCAGAACGAAAACTGCGAGATAATTGAATTTATTTAGAAATTACAGAAAAAAAAATTTTGTTTTTCCTTTTGTTGCTGGTTTTAAAGGGCTGCTGTCCGTTACAGGCCATGCGTGCTAAATTTTAGTTTTAACTTATACTTCTTATTGGTGTTAATGGCATAATTGTTGCGCGAAACATAATATTCCGATGTTAGTAAAAAAAAAAACGCTTCGTTTTGGAACTTCGACGTTCGTGTCTGGCGGCGAAAATCCTGTATTTAACATTTAAAGAGACGAATTACGTGTTTCGTTGTTACCAGCATTGCTCCGTATCTTATCGGCAAATTTACGTACAAACGTCGTTAGTTTACGTAATTTTTAAGTAGTAAACTGCTATATAGTAAAGTTCCATTAAAAGAGACATTTTTAAAAATAACGGTAACATTAATAGTTATCTTTTTTTATACGCATTACAGTCTGTTTAACGGTTGACAGAAAATTTTATAAAGTTCTGCTTGCGATCTACTTCTGTCCATTTCGTATCATTCCGCAAAATTATAAAAAGTCAACGTTTCTAAACACAATCTCACTTTATTCATGCGGCAATGTAGAGGGACTGTGAATTTTTTTTGGGAGAAGTAAATATAATTTTATTTTGCATTGTTCGCATAAAAATCGTAAGCTAAATGAGGCACAGTCTTCACAGATTTAAATATAATTCTTTCAATTTGCCGTTAACAGCGTCTTCTACACAAGCCCCCAAACGGAGCACAGACACAGAGTATATAAATACATAGAGACGAAACGACGAGGCGGTTCCTTTGATGTAGGCGTACCGATTCGCTGATTGGCTACTCTACTGCCTGGAAACGGGCCTCGTGTCTGATTGGCTACTGTGTGCTACGAAAGTTTCCCTAATGGCTGGGTAGCCGGCTGGAGAGTTAGTTACCAGGCGCTGATTGGCGAACACAGTCCTGACACTTAGCTGCACAGATAAAAGTCTGTCTGATGATTTGCCAACAGTAGTAATGTTCCCGCTACGGTAATTGCTTGTTACCTGAGAGTCGTCAGCAACTAACGTTGCTGTTAAAGGCTGTTCACGATAAAGTGAGCACTTTTGAAATCAAACTTAGAAAAAAGTTACTGCATATGTTTTAACGGGCGCACTGAGTGACATGAGTACAATAAAGTTGGTCACGATGGAGGGGAAAGTAGTTCCATGTATTAAAGTCGAACAAAAAGTGTTATGCGACCATTTGTGATAACTTAAATTATTTCTCTCGCATTCTGTATTTTTTAATGCATTGAAGTATAAAAATGAGCGGAATTATACAGTATTTACTTTTCTAATAATTTCACTGTTTCACTGGACCGACGCATGGATATAGTGATGAGACCCATGGCAATGTTAATTTTACATAAGGCAGAAGAACACACAACGTACATTCAAGTAGATCTTAAGCAGGACTTTCAAAAGTATTCATTTTACCGCGAACAGCCTATGATGTAATATACTGTTAAGTTGGGGCACCCGATTTTCGCGAAAAGAATTCCTGTCAAATTGTACTTCAAAACATTTTATCTCAGATTCACTTTCACAATTGTATGGTTTCAACTGCTGCGTGCCTTACGTGCCTGACCCCGTTCACAGACGTTCAGTACAATAATAACGTTATCCTCATTGGCCCAGTAAAGTGTCACACTGTCTTGGACGAAGGCATGCGGCCAATAATCGAATGAATATTGTAGGTGTGCAAGTAGGAAATTGAAATCTAACTCACGCGGAATTCTTTTCGTGAAAATCAGTTGGCTCTACTGTTAAGCAATTTATGGAAATTTAACGTGAAGTAATTTTGTAAACGCTGTTCACGACAAAGTGAGCACTTTTGAAATCAGCGTTATAAAAAGTCACTGCTCCTGCCAGCATATATTCTAACGGGTGCATTGAGTAACATGCGCACAGTAAAGTTGGTAAGGAAGGACCAAAAGTAGTTCCATATCTTAAAGTCACATATTTTGTGTTGCACTGATGTTAACATTTGTGTTAAAAATTGTCTTATATTTCTCTGCTTTAAAAAACATTCCGATGTAAAGTAAATTATGTAAAATTATTTTGTCACAAAAAATTAATTTTACAAACGAAAAAATGGGGTATGGCTGTGTTGGGGACACTGCCGTTTGTTTTGCGTGTATACGTCTACGTTGATGCGCTCGGGCGCCTTGATGTTTATTTTACGTTCCCGGCACCGCTTCGCTCGATCATGTGGGGTTTTATGTCATCACTACATTTCTTTTGAGATGCTCTTTCCAATCGTATACGATTTCTGTATTTCGACTTGGCTTTTTGACGAGCATAGGCCGACATTGTGTTAAGTTTTCTTAATTATTTACATTAAACTCATACAATTTCACCATAACCACGCCACACCAATATTTTTATACACGCAAACGATTGATCTTGACGAAAGTTGTCGATTGAAACTTAAACGAGCGTCGTAGCTTCTCCTAGTCAAGAGTTATACTACGCGAAAGTTATGAGACGCGGCGAAACGAACTCAAAATTGGGGCGTACCCCCCCCCCCCCCCGCCCTCCTACGTGCGATGCTTCGCAGTCCTCACTCAACGTAACATTCTTTCATCCTTTGGCAATCGAGTGGTGTAATTGAATTTTCAATGTAGACGATAGATTCGGAGCTGCAATTCCAAACTGTATGCCCAGATTTTGTTATCATCGGATATTCTGGATTTCCTCCCACTATGGTCGCAACATTAAAGACGTATTCACGTCAAAACGTTGGGAGAGGAATAGAACCCGCACTTTGTGTTCTTGACGTTCTCCACTGTACAGGACACGACTCCCTACCAACATGTATGACTGGATTTCATATTGTGGGTATTCAGCAGTACAACATAACGACAAACTGCAGTTCTCTTTTGTCATGGGAAAATACTTTACTCTCTGTAAATATATGCATTATTGGCACACCTAAACTGCTTTGCAAGGATTGAGAGCTGGTATAAGCTACATTTTGTTGTCATAGTATGCATTAAAATTTAAATACGGTGGCTTCATTTTACGAGGTTATCGCTGTTCACTACTGTCCGCCAATTTACAATGCCAAGTCAATGTAACCGTGTGTTGGTTGGTCATTTCTTTAATGTCGTAGTAACACAAATATTATATTTTGGTCTATTTTGAAGGAAAAAAGGTAAATTTCGAGAAAAAAGGAAAGATGGCGGACAGGTGATGTAACAAGATGGCGGTCGGGTGGCTCCTGCATGCCTATCATGGATCCCGTTGGCCCAAAACATACCAAACCCTACTACTAACAAATTATGAGCATTTAAACAAATATTGCAGCATACGATAGAATGAGTATTGTTTGTGGGAGGGCTGGTGAGGGGAAGGAGGCCCTCTGACTAAACAGCCAATAACAAATGGCAACAGTCGTCTTCTGGGCGTGGTGCTAGGAGGACCTGCAGAAATGTGTTTTTTTTATCAATAAGTTTTATAATAACTTTTAATAATGAACTTTTAATAATTTTGTATAACACATTTTTATAGATTTTTGTAATGTTTAGGGGTTTTTTTTTTTTTTTGGAATTTTTCGGGAATTGTTTTGTTTGAGGGCCATTCCAGGTTACAGGGCCAAGGCCAAGGCCAAGGTCACCTGCATCCAATATGGTGGTAGTATTCTGTAACGTCATATATTTTCTGTCTTTAATGTATTTTTTTGAGTTTTTGTTTTTAAGGTAATGGGGTCAAGGTCGATTCCATCTGCATCTAATATGGCGGTAGTAGTCTGTAATGTAATATGATTGCTGACGTTTATGCCTTTTTTCTTGATCTTTCGTTTTTAAGGTATTTCAAGGTAATGAGATCAAGGTCAAGGTAATCTGCATTTAATTTGGTGGTATAGGCTATTCATGGTAAAATGAGCACTTTTGAAAGCCCTGCTTAAAATCTACTTGTATGCACGTTGTGTATTCGTCCGCCATATGTAAGATTAACATCGTCATGGGTCTCATCACGTTATCCATGCATCGGTCAAGTGAAGCTGTAAAATTATTTGAAAAGTAAATATCTAACAAATCTGCTTATTTTCACACTTCGATTCATTAAAAAATAAACAGAAAGCGAAATAAATAATTTAAATTATCAGATGTGGTTACCTGACACTTTTTATTTGAGGTAAAAACATGGAACCACTTCCCATCCATCGTTACCAAATTAATTGGGTGCATGTCACTCAAGGTGCCCATTGAAATATACGAAGGTAGGGGCAGTGACTATATTCTAAGCTTTATTTCTAAAGTGCTCTCTTTATCATGAACAGCCTTTAGTAGTCTATAACATAATATGCTTGATCTCTTTTATGTAATTTTCTAGAGTTTTTATTTTTAAGGTCATTTAAGGTCATGGGGTCAAGGGCAAGGTCTTCTGTATCTAATATGGTGGTAGTATTCTGTAATGTAATAAAAATATAAAATACAAACTAATATAGGCAAAGAAGAAAATAAAGTATAAAACAAAAAATATATACCAGCCTGAAGACGCTCGGGTTGATATCCTCAACCAAAAATTAAAAATAAAGTGCTTGCTGAATAGGTATGGGAGAGGGGGGTGGATTCCTGCCATCTAATTGGTTTGTTAAGGGGAGTGAGGGATGTACCTTAGGTAATTTCATTTTATAAAATAAATTCTTAATAATTTTTATTAATAAAATTTTGGCCATTAAAATTTTTTTTTAGCAATTTTGTGGAATAACTGGGATTTTTTTTGGAATTTTGAGTTTAAAGGTCGAGGTCAATGGTCAATGGTCACGGGTCCTGTCCAGTCTCTGAACTATGGTCACTTGGGTCACTGACCCACCTCCATGCCCTGACCATGGGTCGTTGTTCCACCTCTCCTGCTCTGGGAAGAACGGTAATTTTTAGGTATTGTTTAAGGAAAAAGGGAAATTTTTAGGGAAATTCAGTTGATGCTTGGGTAAAAAGGGAAATTCTGAGGGGAAAAGGAAAAAAAAAATGGGGATTGTTACATAATAACATGGCGGCCGGCCGTCACTGGCTCCAATCCTGGTCCCCATTGTGCCTAACTTTTCCCTTTCCTACAACTTAAGGGCATAAAATTTTAATCTTCAGTTTTTGACAATAATTATAACATATATATTTTCCTCTTATTCGTCCACCTGACTTCGTAGTGCAAGTGGTAAGGTAACTGCAAAAAAAATGAAATGGAAAGGTTTGTGAGTTGAATCCTGGCCACCTGTAAATTTTTTTTTACTTTTCTAAGTATGGTAAACTGTGCAATATAAATAGTGAACTATCGTAAATATGTTTATTTCATGTAATTATTTGACTGCATTTAATGAAAACAATATTTAATTCGCCACTGCAGTCGGCCGTCACTTATTCATCAGTGAAATTGTTTCGCGTTATTTATTTAGTCTCTGAAAATTCTTCACTGAAACAATCAGTGTTTTTTCCGCTGATTCTAATTGAAGCCATTTCCACTGATTCGAGTAGTTGAATTTCACTGCGAATCAGTGGGTTTCCACTGATTCGAATTTAGAGTGTGTATTTCAAACTCACTGCAACACAGTTCAAGGGCCAGGTAGGCAGGAGCCTTAACTAGTCACGTGTGTCTGGTTCCCGTCTGTTGTAGGCTACACACTACGCTTCAGGCAGCCCCAGAAGAAAGAGTTCAATAGGGGAGGGGGGAGATAAGGAAACCGCTGCAGCCATGGGACTGGACCACCTGCGCTGATTCTCTGCATTCTATAATTCAGTCACAGTCCTGCTGAAGTCTAGGTTGCCCATCTTGCTGCTATCACATGTCACGTCGTACTGCTAACAGCGCATCTTCCAGTAAGGGGGAAATTATGTATTTTATCATTATTAAAACGACTTCAACTCATTAGTGCGCATCACTCAGCCGCACGTTCAGTCTGCTTGGATCCAGCACTCTACAAGACACCCACATTGTACTGTCTAAACGAGACAAAGGACGGTCGCTCCACGCCAGACTTGTACAGCTCACCGGCCGAGCCATCGAGACCATGCATCGAAATCCTCCAAGTACTAATGCGCACCGCTAGATAGCACTAGTAGTACGGTCGCCGGATGCAACTTGGATCCAGCGCCAACCAGGCGACATCACACGGCCAGAGTATCAATTGCCACAGCCGCCACCCCCTCCACAACCTACCAAGGGAGAGCCCAAGAAGAGTATAAATACGGAGCCTTCACCTGTCAATGCATAGCAATTTCCGTTAAGCTCCCGTTTATGTTAGGAGGTAGTGCGACACCACCTTGTTTATTCCCCTCAGCGGAATAAACAAACTTTAGTTAACTAGTGGGTAAATTTCCCACAGTCTTAGTACCCCTGCAGACACCAGGCCCGTCAGAGGGATAGCAGGTTACCGGAAGATTTGCTCAAACCACCACACACTAGTAAAGTACCCACAAGCATTCTGGGCGGCCACACTTTCTGTGCATCACGGTGTAGAGCCCCGACACTAGGTACTCTTCCCCTTGAGGTCAGCTTGTCGGCTTAATGCTTGCTCGCTCCACTGTACTGCTTGCGCTGGAAGGAGAATTCTCCGAGTTAGGAAGACTTGTCCCAGCATTGGAACTATTCGCCAGTGCGCCAAATACTGCAATAGGGATACCACACTCGGTTCGCAGATACGGTGTGTGTGGTAGGTAGGTAGTTGGACTTAATGTCTCGTCAATAGCGAGATCATTAGAGACGGTTTAAGTTGCACAGGAAAGAGGAAGAAATCGGCCATGGCCTTTGTTAGGGACCCATCCCAACATTCGCCTGGAGTGATTTCGGAAAATCTATGGAAATCTACCTCGCTCGGTACATGGCACTTGGTTGTACACATGTAGAGGACCACACATCGCCTGCTCCACTTTGGCGGATTTTGATAGTAGTGATTCTGTCCTCATGCACTACTCCCATCGGAGTGGTATCTGAGAGCAGGTTAAAAGGGCAAATGCCGCCTCCGAGCAACAGCAGGAACTTAACCCCTTTCTAGCCGTACTCGTGCACCTCCAACCGAGGGAGAGGGCTAAAACGATCGTACGCTGGTAGAGACCTACTACGCTGGAGACATCCCCAGACTTCTTCATAGCACCCGTCCGGCTCAGCGAGGAAACACACCCCGTGTTCGCTGTGTATTTGAGGGGTCAGGACAAATCCCTCGGGATCGCCAATCAACGGTTTTGGGGTATCCAGATTGCAGAGCCTAGTCCAGAGACCATCACCACTAACGAGCACCTGCCCACCAGCTCACAAAATTCTATCACGCGCATGTCAGAGCCACCGCAGGTCAGGCAGCCTCCACAGGTTACGCATCGCCCAGGTAATCCCACAAGAGTGGTCCCGCCAAAACGCAAGGTATTTCTCACCATACCAGACTTCGTGTCTTGCTGCAAAGCTACCTGGCATGTGTTATATATACCAGACGCGCTCCGATACCATGTAAGGAATAAATTCCTAAACTTCACCCTCGGGTGAGTCTTTCCTAGCACCCACCAAAAACACTATATGCTGTGACGTACCTCCCTTTCGCCACAGGGCATCGTACGTCAGAGTGGTACGTCGGTTTCCAGAAACCGGCCGTAGTAATGAGCGTTGAGATTGTATTTTATGAAGTGCGGTCCAATGAGATGATTGCCAAGTAATCCGCACCACACTTTCAACTGAAAACCGTTTCTATAAATTTGTATTTATTGCATTTCTGTCACTGCAACTCTGAAACAGAGATTCATAGCCTACATGTGTATATGAGTTTCTTTGTTGCTAATGTATGACCTCTAGCACATGCTGGCGAAGTTTGTTGGTTTCGTCAAGGAACATTCTGTATATAGTTTATTCACGGTTGCTTCATACATTTAAATCAACCCTTTGAAAAATCACGCTATTTTTAACATGTTCGGTTGTCTCCTACACATGTCATGTATCACTAGCTTTTTATGCTTTGTTAAAATGAGAATATCTTATATTTTTTTGAAATGAAGTTTTACCCTGAATTTTATCTACCAATTTTAACATTTCATTAATAATGCATTAGAATACAATCGGAGAGAAAATATATGTTAGTAATGCTTGAAAGAAATAGTTATAATGCAAAATTGTATCGAAGTGAGTGCGCGAGAATGCGGTGTGTTGTCCCTTTGGTGTAATTTTCCAGACTTAGTTAAGCTTTGTTTGCATGAGGCGGAGGAACAGCATGAAAGCAAAACTTTAGCAGGGCTTCAGAAAAATCTGAAGGAACCGTGGATGGACTATACTCTACAGTAGTTCCTGGCAACCGGGCTCTGAGTTAAAGTGTCAGCAAGCTAATGAAAGTAGTTCTGTGACTTGGCACTCTACTAAGAGTGTAATGTTTAAATTCATGGCCAACGAAGTTTGCGTTTCTTGTTTGTTACAGATCAGAGAACGACTTTGGTTGTTATTAACACATTTATATTCATAACAGTTTCACAATATTCCACGTGGGCGGCGCACGAATAAAGTGATCAGGCCCTTGCCAATGTTAACTTTCACACGTTGCGGCAGAATACAGAATGATACGAAAAGTAGATCCTACACTGGCAGTGGCGTCTCATTAGGGCAAACAAGGCAAGCAGTGCTTGCCCAGACAATTTGCTGACAGTGTTATATTTAAAATAAATATTAAATTCTAACTTATATTTACTTTACGGTAACTTTTCACTCATGTGGTACACATTCTACTGGGGAAACAATACTGTACATTATAAAAAAAAACAACTCGTTCGTTGGCTAGCAAAACCAAGATGTTTGGAAGCGCTGTAAGTAATGATTTCAGCAGGTAGGCGGTCACAATGGTTTCCCGGCCGACAAAGGGATGGAAGGGCAGGAAGAGAGCCCGGCGTTTGGCTGGAGGGGGGGGGGGGGGGGGGGGCTTATGGCTGCGTCAACCTGTTAGAAGCTACGATGCTAGTGCTTTCTTCACCGAACTGAAGCGGACATAGCCGAAGCTGGCCTAGCCGTAGGCAGTTGGGCTCGTGTAGTTTACAGTAACTAGATCGATGCGTGGGCAATATCGCGCGCACAACACGAATCGTATTGTTTTTGTTTAATTTAGTTTTGGTGCTGAGTATGTTATAAATATTCATGCTTGATGTATACCCTACATACTAATTATAAAATTACCGTGTGAGACTGAGAACAGAGTAGATAAGATGAGTGCAACAGAATCATGTGGATGTAAGTGTGGTGTGTATGGATTACGAGTGAAGCATTTTTACAGCAGTGATTTCACTTTTCAGGAAAGATGTGACATCATAAAAGAGGGTAGGCCGACACCTTAACTTACGATCATGACAACATGCAAAAAAGGTAATTTTGTAAGTCATTTCGAAAAAAAAATTATTAGAAACACTCGTCGTTAGCTGGATGTAACAGCCTAAACAAACTGTTTTGCTGGCCATATTTATTGTTTACAATGGGTGTTAACACGTGGGTTTATGCGTTAAAACATTAATTTACTGTATTTTAATTGTGACGGACGTGATGTTTGCAGCAGATTTAATTATAAATGTAATTTGCGCTCAGTTATCAGAAACGTTAATGCAATGCTATAATATGTTATATAACTCCGTACCGGTGATGAATCCTGGTAAATTCTCGATTTCAGTATATATGGTAGAAAATTAAAATTAATCATAATGAAAGTGATGTTTATAATATGGTCGCAATCATGAGTTTGCAGCTATTCTAATCAAATATGATTATGGCATGTGCTATATCTGTACAATCAATGACCTCGGACACTGATCAAACCAAACCACCGGCAATTTCTAACGCATGCCGATCTGGATGTCCTTCGCATACGTCACACTTCCCTCGCCGGCCCTCAGATGTTCGGCTTTCTCTAGCGTGCGTATAGCATCTAGAGTGAAAACATCAATATGCGAACGGTGTGGTAGTGCGTGTACATTCTATATGCGCGAAGAACATAAATTAACGTACGTATTGTAACATTTCCGTCGATAAAATTAACAGTTGGAACAATGGCAAGGCAAAGTTGTGCACAGTGAATGCAGGGAAGTAATTTTAATGTGCTGAAGTCCATGACCAATGAACCAGAGGAAGGCATTCAAATACCACTTTCTGAGGTTGTGAGGGGAGTCAGTGCAGTGATAGTTATTCCACCCGCAAATGTTTACAGAATAAAACAGGAAGTAGGGTTAAAGGATGGTACATTAAAATATTTTTATACCCCACACAAACATCGAGCGAAACGACAAATGAAGACTAACATTAACGATTTTGACATTCAGGTAGTGAGGTGGACAATAAATAAATCCCATATGATTGATAAGTGTCGACCGATCGTTGGCGCGGCTGGCAGTGCATTTGTGCGATTATGATTTGTACTCCTACAACGTCGATTCAGAAGGTGAACAGTACTGGAAAAACGCGTGTACGCCTTAGTTTAGATGCACATTTCAAGGCTGATGTAAATATTTTCTCTATAAGTACAATAAAATATGTAGGCCTACATGATTGAATGTATCCATACCACATGTTCCGAAAGCACAAGGCAGCTTTTCATAACACATTTTCCTGTATCTATTTAGTGATGTGGCCTGTGGGATGTGTGTGTTGTATAATCTAGGCGTATTACGTCTGTATCGGGTTGCGAGACAACCTTTGTGGCTCGAACTATCGCTCTGGGTGACAATGTTCAGTGTCGGTGCGTCGAATTACACTGATTAGTAATTCAAGGACATTAGGATATCATAAACACCTGTTACGTCTGTGGTCGGTCTTAGTGCACACACCGCATGATCTGCTCATATGTCCCTATATCTTGGTAAATGTGCTGCAGCTGGTTGAAATATAATCATCGGTTTATTTTTGGTGAAATACAGCTGCACGACACGAACGGTAACTTACACTGGTGCAAGGATAATGGTAAATATGTTTTCAGCTCCGCTGTTATAACTTTGGCTACCCTCCCTCTCGTGTTCCCTCCCTCCTGTAGGCTATCACTGGACAACTCCCCTTCTGTGCTTCCTTCCCTTACGATGTGCGAGAAGAATCTTCCCTTTTGATGCGCACTCTACCTGCTTCGTTTTTTACTGCCTCCTGCTCGTTCCCGTCGGCTGCTTTCCATCTTTATACAAACGAATAATCATTTTTAGTGCCTACACTTTTGTACAAACTAAATTGCTCCGAATGTAAATACCTCTCTGACGACGGTTATTAAAATAATTACTGATTTCCAGTGGACAAGGTTCCGGGTTTGATGAAGGTATCATTGTAATATTTTTCACTCGGGCAAATACTATGTTAAAATATATTAATATTTTTACAAGCAGTGTATTTTATATATAGGTACGAAAAAAATGTTTAAGTGGCACCATTTTGCACCTTGAAATCCAGATTTTCCCGGGGGAGGACCCCGGACCCCCCCTTCCCATTATTGGGGAGATCAACGCCACTACTGCCCCCTGCACACAGTAGCTTGCCCATGAAATTATAGCAAGCATCGCCACTGTACACAGGCGTTTAAAAATTGACCATTTAACCGTGAACATCCTATAATAAGCCCTACTAGCTGCAGGCAGTCGCCAAATGTCCTGGGAACGAATCTCTGCCTGCACAAGCTACACGGGAGTGAATTGAAATCCCTGCTGAGGATCTAGTTTTCTTCACATTGTGTAGCCCTTCGCCACATATTAAATTAATGTCTCCGTGGGCCTAGCAAATAAGTAATTCCCCTTTACCAAAGTTTATATAAAAATAAACACAGGAATAAGTTTGACTGTTTAAATACAGTTTATTATTTTTCATATCTCAATTATCGAATAATGATCTGTCTGATTTTAAATTTTTTGTCGGTTTGTTTGAAAACAAATGACAACATATCTCGGTTTTTTTGGAAGAAAAAATTTGATTTTATAATCCACTCTATTTTTTATGATGTTGGTAGTTTTGGAAACGTCTCTAGACCCCACAATCTGAAAGCAATATCTAAATTATTCCCTTTTTCGATATATTTTAATAACTTTGCATTTTTATGAGTGTTAATTTCCGGTAGCAGATTACAAATTAACGAAACGACCCTTTCGTACACGTACTCGGTAAACCCGCTGCCCGGGCGACCCGCGAGTGAACCTGCCTTAACAATTATTTCCCGGCCTGCATCCCCCAATTCGTATACAAGTGTTTCCCCCTCGCAATCGTTTCGACCCCACCTCCTCACAACCGTTGATTTTGCCCGAGGACATTGTGTATAACCATTCGAGCCTCTGTTATATTTTTAGCCTACTTTCCGAAGGAAAGAAAGGCTTATGATACCACTTTTCTGTCTGTGAGTCGATGTGTGAGAGTGTGCTTGTAGGTGTCTGTGTTGTGTGTTTGTCCCGCTTCCCCCCTCCAACCGTTTCAATTTTATTACCTCATCAACTGAATTTCGCCAAACTTGTTACACATATAATACTTAGTAAGGACACCTGAGTTTTTTGGTTTTCGACCACGCTGGGCTCCTAATTTCGAAATGGCGACATTTTAATATTTAGGGTGAGCTTATATGTCGGAAACATTCAACCGATTTAAACCAAATTTTGTATGCTCCCAGAACATTGTATGATTATTGAATTTTGAGATGGATATTGTTATCAGTCCGCCATTTTTGAAGATAGCATCAAATTAAAGAATGAAGATGTTGCATTATATGTCGAAAACTATAAAACCGAATCACAACCAAATTGGCATGTAAGTAATACCTACTATGACAGATCAGGTATACGTAAGTGATTGAACTTCATTAGGCACTTATTATTAAGAAAGACGGCTATACAAATATGTTTGATTTATTTGACACACACACACACACACACACACACACACACACACACATATATATATATATACACACACACACACAGCCACTTTGTTCCGTACATTTTCCACCTAAGCCAGACAGTGTCTGGTCTCTCGGCCTGCAGACTTACCGACCTATCTTTCCGTTCCCAATATGCGTAGATCTTACCAACGGTACTTCCAAGTATGTAAATTATGGTACCGCTGGTGAAATTTGTTTACCCACGAGTAGCAGATAACTGTATAATACTTCTACGTATATGACGAAGGCTTTGCAGCCAGACGGCATTGCTTTTATACTTCATGGGAACAATATTACTCTGCAAAGTGAAATATTCTGCTCTGCAAATAATGACCTGCCCTATACGCTTCTATTTAAATACATTTTACGTAGCAAATAAAATACACGAGCCTAAGCTTCCTGTAAATATCTTGCCAGTAAACGTAATAATAATTGCGTGCAACCTGGTTGGTGACTCATATATTCACGGGAAACATGAGTCAGAGACTTCACGGGCTCCCTGCTTTGGTTCCGCCTGGCTTCAAGCTCTTAGAGATTCCTGAAATGCTCATTTACGTACCAGTCGTGTTTAAGAGTATTTACAAAAAGTGGTCATGAGAGTATAGATCAAGATAAGCTTATATTAAATTTTCGAAGCGAAGAGATTACGTTATTCCTACATTATAAGAAAAATGGGGCTGAATTATAAAACAAGAATTTGCTGATATATCTAAAGAGCCTTTATTCCTCAACACGGGTGCGATTAATTTATAAATAATTCCTTTATAGCTGAGTTGGTAGGAAGGACTTGAATTCTCCTTGAAAGCAATACCTTTAGAAATGAAACCAGAAACTTATGCAACCGTGTGGAGACAATTACAAATACACATATGTCTTACCCGGGACTTGAACACAGAAAACCTGATACTATTAGCTAACGTACAATCCACTGCATTACGGATGCCGTATTCCGAGTATCAACTTCGGATTTAATCAGTCTAATGTTTCGAAGGAGAGAGTTTGCTGACATAAAATATTAACGGGGCCTTTATTTTGAAGAAATAAAAGTGACTGAGCCACATCAATCACGTAAATTTGCATGGCCTACTTGTGTGAAGAATTTTATATAAATAGGTTGTTTGATCCCTGAGATATGAAATTAAAAAATTTAATTTCTTATATGATGCTAGTGTACAAAATTGTCAGAAAAAGAGGCTCTATATACGACGATTCTAATGTATACTTTTAACATACACATTTTGGTTGAATTTGGTTAAATTATTTAATATATATGTCAAACTTACCTAAGTTATTTATGCAGCTGCAATTTTGAACAACGTTCTCTGACCCAGTTTAAATCATGAAAGTATACATGGCCTTCTGTTACATTTATGGTGCTCACAGTTTCGTACGAATTTATTTGAAATGTTCCAGTGTAACATTTAAAATTTTTTTTTGAAATTTTACACTAGAACATTTGGCGGGAATAGGTTAAATGGTCCTTGAGACATGGCATAAAATCTCCATAATTTTCATGAGGCGATCTTCATAAATGGAGGAAAAACAATAATGATTGTAAACTGCGCATATACAAAGTTTAATTAAAGTAGATTATATAGATTCGTAGATATCACCCACAAAACTAAAATGATTTTATAGCCACCATTCTGAAAATAAGGGTGCTCTACTAAGAAGATACATTTATTTTTATGGTCTACCGCAGTACATCTTCTTCGCCAAATTTTGCAAAAATGTGTTGACTGTTCCCGAGAAATAATACTTTTTTTTTAAATTGGTAGGACTATCTTACATTATTGCAGAGAAATAAGGCTCTGCATAGATAAATTTGATAGTTGTAATATGTACTGCCAGAATACAAAATTAAGTTGGAATTTGTTTCGTTAGTAAAATATACTGAGATAAATTATTTATATAGCCACCATTTTGAAAATAGAGGCCTAACCTACATAAAACATACCAGTTTACACCACCTGCTGCAGAACTATTTGTTTGCCAAATTTGGAAGGTATCTGTCAATTGTTTCCCGAGATATGACAAAAAACTTTAATTGGTCACATGGCGCTACCTTACAAACTGGCGGACAAAATATGTTCTATGTACATACAGTTGATAGTTGTAATATCTACTGCTAGCATACAAAGTTTAGTTGAAATTGATTACATGGTTTCGACGATATATCTTTACAAAGCTAAAAATGGCTGCATGGCCACCATTTTGAAAATAAATCTTTGGCATGCTTAAAATATACCACTTGACATCATCTGCCTCAGAACTACTCGTTTGCTAAATTTGGTAGGAATCGGATATTATTATTTACAGATCTATTACACAATAGCTTGATTTATTTGTATGGCGGTATCTTCTCAAATGGCACATACAAAAGTAGTTATTAGTTGTTATACATGATGCGTGTAATAGATACTTTCAGTATACAAAATTTGGTAGAAATTGGTTAAATAGTATGACAGATTTACCAAGTAAACTTAAAACTTTAGTATGGCCACATCTTTTTAAATAAATAACTAATAATATACATTCACTTATGTTTACATGGCCTACCACTTGCATGCCAAATTGGTGAAATTAAGTGAATAGTTTTCGAGATATAATGTTTTTTTCAACGGCTCTATCTTACAAAATAGTGCACCAATAATAATACATCTCAAAATTTAATGCTTACACAATGCTTTGCCAAAATACAAATTTTAGTTTAAAATGGTTGAATTCTAAAATTGCAGCCATTTGGAAAGTAAGTGCCCAGTGTTGTCCAAAACTATAAAAGTTAGGTGTCCTTACTAAGAATTATATGTGTACCAAGTTTGGTGAAATTCTGTTCACGAGTTCAAAAATTGAAAAGGGGGTCACCCACACGCAAAGACACACAAGCACATACACACTCAGCTAAACACATAGACGCACATAGAGGTAAATTATCTCATAAGCCTTTCTTTCTTTCAGAATGTAGTCTAAAAAGTGTAAAAAAAACCTCCCGAAACAAATGCAAGCTCAGTAAGCCCAAAACCACCAGCGTATTAACACCCGAAAACTTGCGTTTCCTTAATAGACTAGGGCTCAAAAGTTTGCAAGAAAAAATTGATGCAGAAATACTTAATGTTGAAGAATCGGTTAGCTACGAAGCTAACATCACGAAGACGGAATCCCATACATATGTTCCCTATATCCCAGGTTCATATACACTATCGTCTGACCGTGTCCGTGGTGGCTGAGTGATCAGACTGCTCGCCTCCTATCTAGGCGAACCGGGTTCAATCTCCGGCCGGGTCACTCCCGGAATTTCGCAAGTCGGAATCGTGCCAGACGGTGTTTCTGGACTGTGGGTTTCTCGGGATCTCCTGTTTCACCCGTCCTTGTATTCCGGCGCTGCTACATTCTCACCTTATTTCACCCTCATAGTCTCTCAACACCTCGTTGTTAAGAGCCACCCAAATCTCTCAACTCAACTATCATCTGAGATTTGCATAGCTGTACAAAATTAAATCATTTATATGGTACCATGTAACGCGTGTTTATGCTTCCGGGGCTTCATCACAAATGCTGATGGCTCAGCACCTACAGCCAATAAAATAATCAGAAACTGTATACTCCATATGATAAATAGAGCTGAATGGAGGCGAAGAAGGTTACTGCAGAAATGTAGGCATAACTTGTACTGTAAAGAACTGTCTCTCTCACCGCAATCAACTATCCATGGCAAAACTGGCTGGGGTGGGGGATCGAAGATGATTATGAAGTACCCATTCACAGTGGAGGAAGATTTGAAATTTTTGCACCACTATCGATGTTGCTCCATTTCGCAGAATATTATAAACATGTCATAATTAATTAAAAACTATTCTTATCGCATACCTACGACTATATGAACAAAATCTTATTGCTGGTATATGACTTATGAAAATAAGTCTCACTGCAGGTCTATGACTATATGAAAAAAATTCCTACTAGTGGTCTTTGATCATAACAAAAAAAATCTGATTGATTACCTATGACTATATGAAAATTCTTATTGCTGGTATATAAGGATGAGGCACCTAAGGCAACCCACCTGAATAACACTGCCACTTTCAATGGTATAAGAAAAAGTTTCAGACAAAAGTTGCTTGGGTCTAAGGTGCTAATAAATTGATGGTGATCATTTTCCTATATAAAGAAGGGCAAAGAAGATAAAAATTTCAACTTCGTTACTTTAAATAGAATGGTAATTTTTATTAACACAACTCGACTGTGTGTATGAAGATGTAATAAATACGATGACATTTGCCGCAATTATTGGAAGACATCCGATTGTACATAACGCAGTCCATGTGGCACCAACATGATGCATGTCCCGCTCATTCTGCATAGAGAATTACAACGGTTATTAACAGAACTTTCAGTGGTCGTTGGCTGGGTCGGTCTGGAAACACGAAGTGGCCTGCACATTCCCAAGATTTAATGCATATAGACTTTTATCTGTACGGAACATTAAAGCAACAGGCCTACAAAGACCCACCGACGACTCCTGGAGATGTGAAAGGCCGATGAAATTCGATGTGCGGTATTGTCCGCTCAGAATCACTTTACAGTATGTAACAATGCACAAGGTCGCAAATTTGAAACCTCATTTCATAATAAAATAACAAAGCAAGCATAGTCTAAGGCTGGCATTTGTTTCAATGAACGCCAGCTACAGGATGGCTACAGTCGCTATAGGATGGTGCTACGTCGGCCCATTGATTCGTGCTGCAGTGCAGTTTGCTTCGTCATTGACCTTCAACGATCGTGAATGATTGGAAAATGTCATCATATTTATTACATATTCATACACACTGTTGAGGGGTGGCATCACTGTAAACTGAACGAGAAAAGGATAACTATGCCCCATTTATGCATGTATTAAAATATGACAGTTCAGTGCGAATCTTAACAGAAGCAGTTTTCCCAGAGTGATAATTTGAAGATGCATTATATTATCAAGAAAACATGTTTAATGTCATCAAGAGGCTTGTTTATGCTACCTCCTCATCTCCTCCAATGTCTGATATAAACCAAGCAGAAGAAAACAGTTTACAGATCGTAGAGCAAGATGTTACTCTACCCATATGCATTCATGCTGGATATGAAGCTATCTCCCATGAGTCGCGACATGGAAGTCTATTTCCCAAAACAATAAGGCGCATCATCGTGGGACCATCAAATTGCAGGAAAACATGTGTCCTACTGAGTCTGCCGGAAGAAGAGAATGATCTTCCGTTCGAGAGTGTGTTCCTATATTCAAAATCGCCCCAGCAACAGAAATACCAGCGATTGGCACAAGTACTGCAGGCTGTGGAAGGCATGGGTTATTTCTCATGCAGTGATAGTGAAGCCATCATACCACCGAGCGACGCACTGCGAAATTCGATATTTGTCTTCGATGACATTGTCTGCGAAAAACAAACATGTATTCAAGAATACTTTAGCATGGGATGGTATGCGAACTTGGACTGCGTGTAACTCGGCCAGACCTATTCGTGAATACCCAAACACCTGCTTCGTGACAATGCAAACATGTTGGTACTGTTTTACATGGACGGCACGAATTTGCAGCATGTTTATGATGACCATGTCAATACCGACATAATGCTATCAGATTTCAAAATTCTGTGTGGCTTGTGCTGGAAAGAGAATGATCGATTTTGACGATTGTTAAGGAATCGCACCTATATAAGAGCTGTGTCTTCACAAAGATGATGATGGAGATTGTTGATGCTGGTAGAAGAATAATTCGAAATTTTGGTGATCCCAAACGAGCCAAGGATGCTGCTACTAAACATTTCCCTTCGAAACTGGCAATGGCATCATTTTGGAACTGCACAGTATGTTGAATGAACAATACACATTCTTTCAGAACTACCTGTCCGAGTTTGGGGTGAAGATGGAGCATGTGAAGACAGAGATCATCTGTGATATGGTGGCCATGAACGAGCACATGACAGGTGTTCAATGGCAAATTATCGACAGATTAAATGTGACATCTGTGCAAAATGAAGAGAATATGAAAAACCTGGAAGGACATATGAAAAAACATACATTCACTTCCTCGATTTCCCACCTCGCCACGAAAACTGATATTCAAAATTATAGCAGGGACATATTGGATGTCTGCAGCGAATGCCTGGGCAAGATCGAAAGTTTTTTGGCACAGCCCCAAAACTAAACTTCTAGAAGAGAGCAAGAATAAAATTTTTAATTCAGTATAATGTCGGACATTGCCAGTGAATTACATTGGACAATTTAGTTTGTTCGCTCAAAGGATTTGTTCACCAAGAGAGCTAAAAATTCACGCGACTTTATAAATAAAGGAATTTTTAACCCCATTACTCATTGTCTTGATGTACTCACGGAGAGCGATTCAGCACCCATAGCCGTGAAGTCTGAAATCGACGATACAGATGAGCCTTTAAAAAAAATGATGGCGTACAGACAGATCGGGACGATGGATCGGACATGGATTTGGTACACAATAAAAAGGTACTGAAGGAAGGCCGAAATCTAATGCTCTGGCTCGATGGTACCTTTGATCATACACACTCATAATGATGATACAACATACAGTGTATACAGGCATAATGATAAATGGTTCCTTGGTGCTGATGAATAGAGTTTCTACCTAGTGGAATCATCCAAGTAGAGGATTATAAAACACGTGGAACCTCTGGGCTATATGAACTTCTATTTCTCAAGGAGCCCAGGGTGTTTACAGAATCTTACCTGCTAGAACACAAGACTCTGATCGAAGATAAAGATAATTATCCAGAGAAAGGTGCTTATAAGGACAAAGATCACAAAAAAATCGACATTCTTGCAGACCTCTTCAGCAGCCTAGCACTGAAAAGTGGCCAAGGTCTGAAGAAGATAGATGGCAATAAGAACACCGACTACAAATTCTGGGACAACTCGAACAAACTGGTTGATAGGCTGCAGCTAATGCTCTCTTCACAAAGTATTGGAAATCACTCCGACACCAACAAGATAGTTTAAATCACTGAATAACTTAATGAGGGGGGGGGGGGGGGGCTACATACGATGTGTCGATTGGGTATTGCACACGAACTGCTTGCTGTCGCCAGGTGTAACTACCACCATTGCAAAGTCATTATTTATGGGATGAACGATATACTTCCAGCCGACCTCGTCGAGATGCTACAGTATGCTTGGGTCAATAAGGGCTACAAATACATGTTGATGGCCAATGATACCTATAGTAAATTCGCCTGGGCCAGTCCTGTCAAGATCGAAGAATGTGTATTATATCACCGGAGCCATGGTAGAAGCATAGCGTGAAGGACACATCCTGACTAATCTACAAACCAACCAGGGCAAGAAATTCTACAATGCAAAGTTCAAGGCCCTGATGAAGAAAAATAACATTAATCATTATTCTGTGTACAGCAATTTCAGAGCTCCTTTCATTGAGAGGTTCAACAGGAATCAAAAGGAAAATGTGGAGCCATTTCACTGCGAATGGTAGCTAAAAGTGGCTGACACTACTGCTGAAACTTGTATGCGAGTACAATTCTACTGTTCATTTTACCACTTGCATGAAGCCTGAAGATGTGAAGAACAACTCCCTGGTTCGGACTGTGTATGCTATTACAAAGAGGAGAGACCCACGCAAGCCTAAAGCTAAGGTTGACGACCTGGTGTGCATCTGCAAACAGAAAGGCATCTTTGAGAAAGGGTTCATAGCTAATTCGATCCCCGAACTCTTTCGTGTGCGACATATATGCAACCATGCTCTGAGGACCTTCTTCTCGAAGATCTGAATAATGTTCCCATCCTTGGTGATTTCTACACCAAGGAGATCAAACCTGTAAAGTTTCCAGATGTGTATTTGGTCGAGAAGGGGCAGAAACGATGTAAAGGAAGGGCATACATCAAGTGGTGGGGTTTCCTTGCCCACTTCAATTCAGTTAAAATCAGTAACATCATAAATCTTTCAGACAATATAAATGATATATGACAGCATGTATTTAAACACATCGCTTATGATGCACTAAACGTAGCAGTATATATTATCGAATGATGCAGAAAATAAATTGATAAAAGCTTTCAAGAGCCTACCCTTGCATAAAGGAAAATACTAATTTCCAATAAATAATCGACCCTGAAGTCGATAAAATTCTGTTTTCGAACAGGTTCAAACAGTCGTTAAAAAGCATTGCCTTGCTTTTAAATCCATATAAAACTTAATATGGCGGATATCACATGAATAATAACCATTGACCTCGATATAGATTATCAACACTAGTTAATTCTAAATTATTTTGTTCACTTGGTGATCTTAATAAAGCATTCATCATTGTTGATGTTATACCTGGATTATCAACAGCATCAATAATATTACCATGTTTTGAAATTTCTACTCTAGAAAACTGAAAAGGGTAAAATTAGAAGAAACATAAATATTATTTGATTGATCATATTTTGCCTCGCCTCCAACCATATCTCTCTTTAGTTAACGAAATTGCTCATAAACATAAGTATAATTTGGAAAATAAAAACCCTTCACTTATAGGAATATCAAATTCAATTCTACTATTGTAAACATTTTAAATTCCCCTTAGTTTGATAAGTTGGGGGGAAAGTTTGTCTTTAAAAACTCCCAATACTTTTATAACATTTATATGAAAAAATAAATATATATGCAAAAAATTCATATATAAATGACTGAATGAGGAGGAGTTTCTCGGGTTAAATTACTCATCGAAAGATATCAAAAATATAAAAAGTGCAATGAAAAAACATGAAAAAATAAGCACACAGAGCAACCATTAATCGAAGAATCACAAAATATTGGTAAAAAAGTAGAAAAATAAGTGAAGAAAACCCACAATTTTTTAACAATATTAGTTCCAGCAGCAGCAAAAAATCTAGATTATCCTCCAACACCAGAAGAAACATCTTTTGAAAGAGCATTATTCTCACAATATCCTAATTTGGAAGAGCAAATGGGAATTGTACTATTGAAAAATTTACCACATGCAGTGTCTGATTCGATATGTGCCACATCTGATTCTACTATAAATCTTGGAAAAGAAATTTAAAAAAGAATAAATTTTATTGATATTCGAAATGGATTACATGCAGAAGGACATAATTTTTACAAAGGTAATACACAAGTAAAGAGAGATGATAAAATATCTGTTAAAAATAAAGACTACAAATTAATGGAATGACTTTCTAATTTGAAAGAAAAAAAAAGCTCCTGAGGACAATTTCACAGTTAATGACTATGAAAACTACATGAAAATTGTTTTAAATACCAATGCTGCAATCCAAGAATATAATCCAAGGAAGAAGATAAACTCGAATAGAAGTTGGAAATACAAAAATATAATAAAACCAATTTATAACTATATAAAATAACCACATTTAAGAACAACACCAAACACATCAGAAATAATGATTTCTCCAATAACTCCTAGATCTGGAGAAGGTATAAAAATACAATAATTTACTAAAAGAATATGTTTGGATGGATGATGTTAGATAATTGGTTGGTAGATTATTAGTTATTTATGGTGAAGAAAATGCTGGAAATAATAATTATTACAGTGAAAAAGTAAATATAATGAATATGTTGAACAATTAATTTTCTAATTTTGTTATTAATAATCCAAAAGGAATTCCATATCTAATAAGAGATTTAAATATAATTCCACAATCATTTTGTAATTCTGAACATTACAGCAAAGGAATATAAATTGGACAATAAATAATTTAAATTTACCCGAAATGCATTTTCCAGGTTATAATTATTGTGAACCATTTACAAAATTAAATCAAAAACTAGAAAGAGGAGACAGGAATAAATAAATTAGATGAAGCATGGAAATATCACGATATTACTTATAGAGATCATACGGTTTAGAATCTAGACATGAAGCTGACAAAATTTTACAAAACGAAGCAAAATAAATTATGTTATATAAAAATACTCCTATTGGAGAAGAAATTTGCTTCTGCTGCTGTTGCTTCAACTATGTTTTCAAAAAGAAAATTAGGATGTGAAATTAAAGTGTTTTATTATATATACTTATAAATATAAATAAATAAATATATACTTATAAATGAAGATAAAAAGCTCAACTTTTCATATACCCATTGATCAATTAAGAGATTTTGTTATATAAAAATTTTTAGCAAAAGATCAACTTGAGCAAAAAAAAATTGAAAGAAGGAAAAGGCTACTTACTAACTTTGGCACTTCCAATACTCAAAAGATACTCAAAGAAAAAACTGGATGTGGTTTGTATCATGGAGGAATTATTCTTATTATATTTGCTACTTTAGGTACACATAGTGCTTTAGCTGGTGGAGCTAATGCAATTTATAATTATATCGAACAAACTAAAATAAAATAAAAAGAATTATAAGAACAACAAAGACACAATTTAGCAGTGGAAAATAAAGCAGGATGTGGTGTAGTTGCAAAAATGAGGGAATATAAAAAAAATTAAATATGTAGCCACTATCTAATCTCGATATTGAAAAACATATAAAAATATTATATATAAAAATTTCACAAATGTTTATATGATTAATGAATTACCATAAAGTATGCACAAAAATGAAAGTGCTGTGGTTAATTTTGACATTTTAACAAATCCTTATACTCATTGGGTCTGTTATTTAAAAAAAAAATCACATTTACTATTTTGATTCATTTCGAAGTAATATTCCTAGTAATTTATCTAATTGCTTTAAAAACAGAAAAGTTTAAAACAATGATGATCGAATTAAGAATTTTAATTCAGTTATGTATGGACATATATGGTTAATTTTATTACATATTTTTTCGAAATATTTTAAGTTTAATGATATAATTTCTTAGTTATTAAATTACAGATATATTTCGAAAACCATTAATCAAATCTTTGAATAAAATCTTTGATGCTAGTGCTTATGCTTTAAAAAAATTTTAATTTAAAATACAAAACTGTTACTTCTGATTATGCTTTAAAAACATATGTAGATTCACAATGCAATTCAGGTGTTTCTGATTTACAAAGTAAACTAAGCACTTGCTTTGATTATACAAAATGTTATGTTTCTTTTTTAGGGCATAGAATTGTTATTATAGATGATCCTAGAGACGATAAATACACAGTCAATAAGAGATTTTTTAGTAAAAAGAAACACTGATTATGCTTTAAAAGATGACATACATTTACAATTCAGTAATACTATTGCCGATTATATAAAAAGAATAGATAATGCAAAGCAGGCACTAAAAAAAGGACGTAGATTCGAAATACAGTAATATTGTTTCCACTAAGTGTAAAAAAGGTGTAGTTTCAAAATACTATATCATTGTTACCGCTTTACAAGATCAAGTTAGTAAAGTTTTTGTTTGCACAAAATATTTGTTTCTATTCAAAATCATAGAATTAATAGTATGGCTGATCCTATAGATGGAAAAGATGCAGTCAATTTTGATAAAGAAATAGCTGTTAAATTGCACAATTTAAACCAATCAGTTTTGAATTATTGCTAAATACTTGTAAACTCGAAATTTGAAAAATGCAAGGAAGAAAATTACAAATATATTATTTACCTGCAAAGTGGAATAAAATATATAACAATTGTCACTTAGATAATAATATAATTTTCTTTATTTTTTTGATGGATTGTAATGTTTATAAACTAATCACTTTTAATCCCAATTTACCTTATGATACTGTGACTGTTATTAAGGAATATCAAAAAATATATTACGGTAAGTCTTTTGATGTTAACATAGGTGATATTTTAACTATTACAATAAAAAGAAACTAAAATATTTTAAAATGATGATGGTTTGATGAGTACCATAGGAATATTCATAAAATATAAAGATTAATTCTTCTTTTTTTTATTAAATGGAGATTCCTTGGTGCTTGAAGTGTAAAAAAGTCACTAAAATATTAATATAAAAATTGAAAATACTAAAAACATCCAATTAGTTCATAAAAGCATATGCTTGTAATGCAATTCTAAAAAAATTAACATTAAAAAATATTGACTAATTTAAGAGAAGGAATAATCAATTAACTACATATACCTGCATGAAAAAATTTTCCAAGAAGGAAAGTAATGTCGTATACTATTGATGATTTATGGCAAATTGATCTTGCTGAGATGGATACTGGAAATTTAATAGGCATATCACATATAAACAATGGATACAAGTATATTATGACAATTATTGATGTTTTCTCAAAATATGCATTTGCTATACAAATTAAAGATAAAACAGCCAAAAATGTAGCAAATGCTTTAGAATCTTTATTACTTAAAATAAAATCACATAATATTCAAAGCAATAATGGTCCGAAATAACTTAAAGCCAGTGTTGTAGAAAGATAAAATTGTACTACAAAGGACAAAATTTCCTCTAAATAGAAATTACAAATGGGTAATATATTGATGATTTAGTTAAAGAATATAACAATACCAAACATAGAACCATTGGTATGAAACAATTGAAGTTAATAAGACATGAAAAAATTAATGCAAATAAATTTTGTAGACATGATTACTAAACCGAAATACAAAGTTGGTGATATTGTCCGGATAAGCAAGAGTAAACGAATCTTTGAAAAGGGCTATACAGCTAATTGGACAACATAATTATTTTCCTAATTTTAAGGTTTTAAATTATGATGTGCCAACCTACAAATTGAAAGATATCAAGGGGGAAGAAATAAAGGGTAGTTTTTGTGAATACAATATTATAAAAACCGACTATCCAAATGAATATTTGGTTGAAAAAGTTAAAGAGTGTAAATAAGATAAAATTGATATAAAATGGTTGGGTTTTGACAACTCGCATAACTCATGGATTAATAAAACATGTTTTGTGAATTTATATTTTTTTCTGTAAGGATCACAGTTGTGCAGGATTACAGTCATGCAGGATCATTAATTGTACAGGCTGACAGTCGTGCAGGATCATGATTATAAAAGCTAAACATTTCAAATGCAACATGGTGTGATGTACATATTATGTGTTCAACATTCATTTAATGTTTGTTCAACATCTGTTTGTCATTCATTCAATGTTCATTCGTCATTTATTCATAATTTGTTCAATGCACATTTCACTTATGGTGAGCGTTATTTTCTTTAAAAAATTACAAATGGTTAACAATTATTTCTATTGTGCCAGGGACATTTTTAAAAGGGGTTTAGAGATATTTCTATCATGCCAGTGACCCATTTTTTCCAGCCTATTTTAGCACCATCAAAACTCAATTTGGAGAAATCCCTCACCTGTCCACTGGCAGGCCTATATACACACACATATATATATAATTTATTTTTTTGGAAAGAGAGATGAGGTGTTCATTATATTAATATTTAATTTTTTTTATTTCTTATGGTACCCCTTCTCATATAGTGAGGCACCATTCAATATATGAGAACACTCCAGCTTATACACTACATGTGTAGCATAAAGAGCATATTTACTGGAGCTTGAAGGTACCACTTTTATTTGTATCAATACTCATATATTGAATATAAGAACAAGATCAAAGTTTTATGGTTCAAATTTTGAATGATTTGGTAAGATTCTAATAGTGTAAATATGGGTGCCTCATATTCACACTATTAATTTATCTGCTCAGACTGGGATTCGGTCCCATGACATTCACATTTGAATTAAAACACCTTGTTACTAGCCACCATGACAAGATGGGCGACACAATTCATGCGACGAGTCTTCATGCAGCGAGGTGTGGTGAGCTGGAAGCCTGTTATCAAGAGTACCACAGAGTGTTCGGCACGTGGTGAATAGATAGCAACACAGTTGTGATATCATCTTCCTGTCATGATGAGATCTCGCTCCAGTCCCTACAAGGATGACTGTGTGGACTCTTTTATCCTCTAGCGATGAGAGCTCACTGTGGTCGGGGCAAGGAAAAACGTGTCTATCGTTTATGAGGCAGAGCACACTTCAGGATTGCTTTTTCCCTGTTCCCAATAAGATAGCATGTCCATTCCTGAAGTAGATAAATAATTCTTGTGTAAATTCACAACAAGAATTCATGTTTTGTGTTTATTATTTGAGTTAACAAATTATTCAATGGTTGACATGCCGACCACTGAAATTACACAAATCAATAAACATTTTGTAGAATCATTAAAAAATTATTATCTTGACACAAGACAGTTTGAATATAACATTTTTATTTGATTTCTGTACTTATCTTCTTTATTTTCTACTCATATCTAATATGATAAAACCATAATTCTCACCTCAACACTCTGCACAAAGTTCTTTGAGTTTATCAAAAGTCATATCTCTACCAACAAAATCACTATTGACATGTTTTAAATTCGTCTCATCTTGTGTAAATATACACAGAAAGTTCTTACTGTCTTTCACAAGTTGCTTTCATACTTTCTAATATGTTTGTGCTAAATTAAATGCATCAATATTTTTATGTCTTCCCATAGTGAAATATTCGTGGATGACATCCTGGTTTTCTAAAATGACATCGTCAAATATAACTAGAGACTTGTTTTCACTTTGGTCAAAGGAAGTAATTTCGTCACTGCTATTGAAAAAATAAGTCATCCTTTCATTAAACTTGTTGGATATGACATCAAAATCATTTTGTAACTAAACTTTTTGAAGAAACATACAATTTATTGAAATTTAACGAACCTACCTTACAAATAAAATTTATCACCAAATTGTTTATTCTACATCTACTGATCTACTGGCTCCAACTATAGCTGCCCTTATATTGTGAGGCAAAAGTTTACATTATTTTTTTCTTATCATCTCCTTCAGAAATTAAAACACCAACATCCCAATCAACTTTTGTCATTTAATATTATAATTTTTGTAATAAATGGGTATTTAAGTGTTTAAGATAGCATAAACATTCCATTCTAAAGAATAATCTTCACTATGATATAATTCATCAAGACATATCTATTGCATTGTTTAGTTTTCATACAAAATTATTGACTACAAATATAAACAATAATACTATGACAAACAATTGAAAAAATGAGTGCTGTTGATGATAAAAATTATGTTATCACTATTCCTAAAGGACAATAAGATATTGAATCTTTAATGGAAACTATAAATTCAATTGAACCATTATCAACTAATAACATTGAACTGACATCAGACAATATGAAAAATAGAGTTGTGGTTAAATCTAATTTTGATATTAAATTTGATGACCAATTATTCGATATGCTTGGTTTTGAGAGAAATATACATAATGAAAAAGACAAAATTGTTGTAGGTACTAAGTTACCTATTTCAAATCATTTAAAACAAAAAATATTTGTTGAAATTTGGCATATGGAATTATTATGAAATATAATGAATCTACTAATTTAGAAACTGACATAATTGCTCATTTTCCATCAAAAACTATGTTTGGCTTCAGAGACTATGTTAGTTATAAATGACCATATACATTTTTATAGAATAAATAATGAGCTGTTTAATCACATTGTTTTACAAATTAGGGATGAAAATGGTAAACTGATTGATTTTGATGGTTCTGATATTGACATTGTTTTGGAAATTAAAGATGTTAAAAATATAATACAGAAATATAATAATATAAAATCTTAATTAAAAATTATGCATTTTGATACCCATATGGTAATGTATCTACTTTATTTTCTAATATAATCCTTTTATTATTATAAGGACTTAATGCAATTTTACTAACTTCTACTGCATATATTTCATGCTTTTCACTACTTATTAAATGCATTATTCTATATTCTATTTTATCTTTAAATTAACAATCCTTATAGTCCTCAAATGTAAACAACATACTTTTTTTACTCCTTTTGATATTTCATTTTCTTTATTATCACACTATACGCACACATTTTTGCTCTTAAACCAACACACTCTTTCATTATTTCCCCATTACATCCATCTTTCATATAACCCATAACTTTCTTATTTATTTGTGGCATGTTTTAGATATTGTAATTAGAATAATTACAAAAACATAATTTTTCTATCATTAGTTTCATGTCTTCATAAAAATCTTCCATTTTAATATTATACATGAATGAATCAGTATCTTGACAGCACATTTATATTTTATCACCATATTTTGGTTTCATTGCTTTATAATGAAAACCATACATTAATTCTTTTGATAGCTCTATAATTGACATACCAACCTAAATAGGCTTATTAAATTTTACACTTGTTTTATTCATATTTATGTCTGCAAGTTTCTCATTAAATATAGCACTTTTCTTGAAATTAGCTAAAGCTTCTAATTTTTCACAGACTTTTCCATTTTACATCAATTTCATATTTACTCTATTTTTTTGCATAGTGTTGCCGAACACATAATTATTCATCAGCTTTATAAAAATCTTTTTCAAATTTGATTTTGGCATTTGTTTTCATTGTTGTACTTATATATATATATATACTTTTTTTTTTAACCAATCAGACTGATTAAACTTTTATATTCTATGTATTTTAGTAAATTTTAATCTATTTTTTTAGACACAGTTTTAAATTATGATAATGAATTACATATTTTGTTTATTAAGTAAAGTTGTTATTAACTTACACTGTTATGTTGCTGGAACTAACTTATTGTCTGGACAAAATGGAAATGTAACCATGATCAGAATAACCATTAAGATTTAATACATAATTTTGCCAGAAATATAATTTAAATTCTGGATAATCAACCCATTCGAAACCACCACATGGTAAATATTGTGATATTGCCCAACCATAAAGATTATTTTCATCGAGATATGCTAAATAATTAGACTCTTGATTTGAGTTTAAATATTATAAATATTTGTAATTGGCTTTAAAATATCATTTGAAACATTGCAATATCCCACCTCTAATTCCTTTTTCGATTAATAAAATCATATCATAATTGTGTAATAAATCTAGTGGTTGTTTAGTCACTATTAACATTGCTTCCCATGATAATACTAGCACAGTAAAATAACACACATGATATAATTCATATGCATTTATACACGTTTTTCTAAAATTTGCGATTATACCCGCTAACTATAGTACATCGCTTTTTAAATATAAATCATAATATTCGCCTAGATTTTTAATATTAAATTGGTTCCATACACAATTTGCATGTTCTTAATCATTGCTAATTATATTAGATTCATTTAATTTGTTGGAAAATTCTATATTTGGTGGAATTACTGTTTCTTCGAATTTCTTCCAACTATCGGTATAATTATATGGATAAACACCCTTTCTTATAACTAAATCAACTTGATCATTTGGAAAATGCTTTTGGGTGTGTTTCATTTGTTCTTTAGTTAAATTATATGATAATTTATCTAATCTGCTGGACATAAATTTAAATGTGTCTATAAACCTAATTTTTTAATTTTCTGTTTGTTTTCCAAAAGTAATAAACAATTCTTCATTATTTGCAATTAAATATATTTATTTTTATTTATATCATAGCTCCTTAATAAATAAATTTGTATCATATCCAACTAAGTTATGAAAATAAATTGGAACAAAATTGGGCAATTTTAACTGTAGATTACAATTATTTCATACAGAATTAATGGATTTTACAGGTATATGATCATGATAACATACTTTTTTATTTTCCTTCGTATATTCAGATTCACATATAGTACATTTTTTGATTTACTATATAATTTTTTTTCTTTTGTTAGTGAATGCATTGATTCCATTTGTGGATATATTTCCCCAATTTTTTCTACTTCCTTTTTTATTTATTTTATAAACATCGAATGTGCATTTGGACCTCGATATACTACTAGATGCTTATAATAATCATAACTAGATACAATATAATATCAAAAACCAGATGCTTCGAGTAATTGACTTTTGATTGTGTATGATTCGTCATTCATTTCTAAATCAATGGTATTTATTTGTTCATTAATAACATTTTATCTTTCTTTAAGTATTTCCTCATAAAAGCCATTACCAATATCATACTCTGTTAAAACTGGATTTTTTTTGACTAAGTTAAATTTATTTAATTCTCTAGGGTTTGGTTTGGTGGTTGGAATTTTATTTATAATTGATTCAAAACTTGCATATATTGCAAAAGGAACCCTCATTGTATGAATGTAATTTTTTAATTTTATTTGCTCTCCTTTCGAAGGTATACTGATTCTTACAGATTCATTTCTAGAGCAGTCGTCTACATGTATATTAAGTTTTTCGTGAGATGTAAAGAATTGAAGGCACATATCATATATATTAGTGTTATGTTAATTTTTTTTTGGCCATTCGACACTTAATGGATTATACTTGTTTATAGCTAATTGTGTTCGAATTATTCTATCTACTGTCCATCCCGAACCTCTTCTTTGGAATTCAGATAATTGTGTAATTATTTCTTGTTTTATGAATTTATAAATCCTTCTAATATCTCCTTCATTTAATATTGTATAATTGGGTGATCGAAACGTAAATAATTCTACTTGATTATTCTCTTGCTTATTACAATTAGTATATAATTTAATACTGGTTTTCAACACTCCAAATGTTCTAAGATTATTGTGTATTATCTCAAATGTCTTATGGTTTACTGAAGTCAAAAATGAATAGGCTGTACTAAATTAAAAGAATTTTCAATATTATATGTTGATATCCTGTTTAAAAGCTGTATTAACTAAGTATTTTTTATTGATTCGTCTATTTCTTTTGTTAACAAAAACATTAGTAGAATAAGGAAATATTACTTTTAAATAGTTTTTATCTTGTTTATATAATTCACTGATATTAACATCATATAAACGTAAATTTGTAAAATGATTCTTTGCTGTCCATAATGTTACCCACATTTTTTATAGGTTGTACAAATAGATAATTAGAGAACGGAAATATTTTTTGAATTATTTATCTTTTGAATTTAGTTATTTGGTATTGGCATATAAATATGCTAAATTTGCGAAGTCTCTTTTTCTTTATTAATTTACAATATATGGCATAACAGCTCTAATTATATCAGCTTTCCTTAGATTATACCAATATTTAATTTTTAAGTCTCTTCCAATAATTCTTAATTCTCTCACACTCTTCTCGCCCAACTCAACTGCAAGATTGTAAGCTAACAATTTTTTTCATTTTTTTTATAAAAATAGTAAATATATTGGAAAATGAAATCGGTAAGATGTTTTTAACTGTGTAACTTACATTTGGTTGTGTGTTTAAATGTGTTCCTTCTGAGTGGGTATCTTTAAGTTCATTAAATTTCTTGTTAAGACGATAATTCTTATTATATTCACTAATAAAATTGTTACAAATTTTTCTAAGTTTGTCCTTATTTCTTCTATGAACTGAAAATAATTTTATATATTTATTCTATTTCATACTCTACATGTATTTGTTGGGTAATTATTGTGTTGAATTTAATTTAGAATATCTAGTAACAGATTGTGTGATTTACTGTTTTTATGCTTTTCGAGTTGAGTATTATAAATGTATTTTCCAAATTCACACAATACTTTTTCCCTTTTTAACAAAAATTTATTTTAGGCATTTTCAGAGACACATTTTTTTACAGGTGTTATAAAGTCTATCCTTATTTGTTTTATGGCAGTAAAATTTTTCTGTGTTTAATAGTTCGCCACATTTGTTCCATTGCTTACAAATTATATTATTTTCCATTTCATTGTTGAGCAGCAATTCCATTTTTGTGTTTATTTAAAAGGAAAAAAATTAATAATAATAAATTAAAAGTAAAATTTAAAAAAGAGTAATAATAAAAATAATAAAACAATAATAATAATAAAATTAAAGTAATAAAATTAAAATAGTGAAATTAAAAATAACAGAAAAAAATGATAAAATTGAAAAAATTAAAATAAATTAAAAGTGAAAGTAAAATTTAAAATAACAGTAAAATAAAATAATAAAATAATACAAATAAAAAGTTACAATAAAAATTAATTTTTTTATAATTTTTTTTCCTTTTAAATAAATACAAAAATTGATTCGCTGCTCAACAATTTGAAAAATTCATTTGAATTGACTGGACTACAAGACTTAGAAAAAAATAAAAAGTATGTTGCTACCCAATTTCAATTCTACGAATCTAAATATGGGAAAAAAATTAGTTCTTTTCTAGGTGGTAAATATAAAACAGATATCGCACAAACACGCAAGAACGAAGGCTCCTATGAAGAAAAATATGCCTGTCAACGGAATCATAGATCCACGATCCTACGGCGCGGGCTTCTCTAACTAAATGCTGAAATATAGCGATCACTATGATCCCAGCGTTAGGTAAGGTACAACTATTGGCCCAGTGATGCAAAGAAATAACTCTAATGTTGTGACAACAGCATTAATGTTACTGCAACTGTAATTTTCTCTCACGTGTGTACCGTCAATAACTAACGTTACTGTTAATGTAATATACTGTTCAGCTATTAATGCTAACGTAACATTAATAAGTACTTTTGTAAAATCACATTCTTACAGTTCTGTCACCGTTAAGGTGGTGTTTATGTTTCGTGAAAACTAATTTTGTGTTGGATTGATGTTAAAAATTTTGTTAAAATTTTCTTGCTTTTTCTTTCCTTTAAAACCTCCCGATATAAAATTAATTAAGTACAATTGTTTTGTCACAAAAAAAGCATTACTGAGGAATAAAAAATGACGACTGGGAGAAGAATCGAACCGAGCCTTAAATGGTTGATGTTCTCAACTTCACGGAACATGGCGCCCTACCAACGGCTCTATCTTACCACATCTTACTGTGTTTCATATTATGGGTATTCAATACAACATAACAACTAGCTGCAGTTCTTGTTTGTTACATGTAAATACTTATGATCTGTAAATATATGCACAATTAGCACATATGAGCAGTTTTGTAAGGTTTGAGAGCTGGTTTAAGTTATGTTTAGTTCTCATACTATGGTTAATAATTTAATTACAGTGGTTTCATTCTACGATGTTATCGCTGTTCACTAGCATCCTCCATTTCACTACGTCAAGTCAGTGAAAACTTGTGTTGATTCGACATTTATTCAATGTCGCAGTAACACAACCTATTTGGTTCTTCCTGTTACTTTTAGTGTAATACAAATTTTGGATGCAGCAACATTACTTAGAGGCTTAGTTAACAATAACGCATTATTAAATTGCATCACAGTAATATAAGACTTTGTAAATAGTTAACGCTATTAACTTCGCCACAACAGTATTAATTTTACCACAACATAAAGGTTTGAAGAAATGCCTCAATAGTAATTTTATTTGTCGCAAAGAACGTCAGACTTGACCTGTATACATTCGTTTACTGGTTATAATTTCGCGAAGCAAAGAAAGCGAGCTCTCACCCCTCCACCTTGGGGCCGCAGTGGCGTAGTGGTTAGAATACCCGCCTCCCACCTACCAGAACCGGGATCGATTCCCGGCGGAGCCGCTGCCGAACCATCGCATGTGGGAGCCGTGCCGGACGATGTCGCTGGCGGGCGGGTTTTCTCGGGGATCTCCCGCTTCCCCCACTCATGCATTCCTGGGCCCCTCCGCAATCAGCTCGCTTAACCCTCATCGGCTTTCAAGACCTCGACGCTAAGAGCCGCCCAAGTCTCTTCACTCACTCCCCCCCCCCCCCTCCATTCGCCCACCACTCCGGATCTACGTCCATGCACACCGCTATGTATATACGGACGATTATTTAAAAGTTTGATGAGAGCAAAAATTATTTTCCGATCGCCGCCGGGGGAGAGTAGCGCCACTTGGAAATACGTGTATTGCGGTCACCTCTGATTAGCTGCCTGCGGGCTTATTTTGTGCCGCCAATGCTAATTTACTTAGCGAAGCAATATTATTGGATTCGACGTTAGATAGGACATATCGCATGACACGAGGTAGACTAATTGCGCGTGTTTGATTGCGATGCCGAAATATGAGACCACAGAGTGTTGATTTAAGGGAATTAAATGCTGCGTGGTGATGTGCTCGAGGCTGATTCAGGCGTTCAACGCGGATTTTTGTGATCCTGGCGTACATGTTCAAATGTATCGTGCTGGAGGTGTACAACTAACTGTTTTGGAAACGTTACGTATTATGTTACGACAATAAGAATATTTGTCCAAAGGAGCACGTTGATTTGCCTAAAGTTGTTTCCTTAAGTATTTTTTCCTAAAGTCATTTGCCTAAGATCGTTCCGCCTTGAAGTCATTTTGCCTGAAGTCGTTTTTATTGTAATGAAATCAATAATGTTGTGACAATGCAAATATACTGTTGTAGGGTTATTTTTAATAAAGGCTATAAGTAATGTTGCCACAACCAAGTGTTGTATTACGCTAAAATCAACAGGAAGAACAAAATATCTTGTGTTACTACGACGTTAAAGTAATATCCAGCTGGCTCAAGTTTGCACTGGATTTATCGGGGCCGCGTTGGTGTAGTGGTCAGACTACTCGTCTCCCATCAATGAGAACTGGGCTCGATTTCCGGCGGGGTCGTTCCCAGTTTTTCGCACGTGGTAATCGTGTCGGACGATATCATTGGTTGGCGGGTTTTCTAGGGAACTCCAGTTTCTCCCGCCCTTGCATTCCGCCGAAGCTCGATACTCATCTCAACTTCGCCCGCGTCGGCTCTCAAGACCTCAATGTTGACTGCCGCCCAAATCTCTCCACTCCACTACACTAACTTGACGTTTTAAAACGGCTGATACTTGTGAACAGCGATAACGTCGTAAAATGAAACTGCTATATTTAAATCACAAATCATAGTATGAGAACTAAATGTGGCTTAGACCAGTTCTCGAGCCTTGCAACGCAATATGCATACATTTATAGAGAATTAAGTATTTCACATAACAAAAAAAACTGCAGTTTGGCTTTAGGTTGTACTAAATACCCACAATATGAAACTCAACTAGTCGTGTTAAGATGGAGCAGTTAGCTGTCAGTCGGTGTAAAGTAAAGAACATCGTGCTCTTAAAACGTGGGTTCGATTACTCTTACATCTGTAACTTTTTTTCGTTAGTAATATTTATTATTGTAACTGAATAATTGTACTTAATTAATTTTACATCGGAATGTTTTTGAAAGCAAAGAAAATACAAGAGAATTTTTACTCAAATGTTAACATCAATTCAATACAAAATTTGTTTTGTTGCAACACAAACACCAACTTGATGTTGGCAGTAGAGCAAGGAGGTAACTTTGTTACTAAAGTACTAATATTACATTTCCGTTAATAGCTTAACACTATATTACACTAACGGCAACAATAGTTACTGACGGCTCACAGGCAACAAAACATTTGCGTAGCATTAACGTTGATACAGTTGCACACCATTAGACTTTTATCAGTGCAGTTAGCGCAGCCTGCGACTATCCGGAGAGCGAAGACTGTAAGAGAGAGAAAGAGAGAGAGAGAGAGAGAGAGAGGGGGGGGGGGGACTTGTTTTGATGATGTGTTAACGTATGGCAATTTACGTTTTGATGGTATATTTGTAATTAATAATTTAAACCTAAGTCCGTGATTAGTACTTTAATTGTGATCTAGATCAGATTTAAAATTGGGCTCACTGATTAAAATAGTAAGTGTTAATTGAATAAACAGGAAGCTGCATTTCTAAATAAGAGCTTTATGCAATTTTATTCTGTTGTAAATAAGTTAGTAATTTTAAATTTATTTATTTAATTTTTTAAGAACTCCATTATTTATGAACCTGGATACGTCGTAGGTAATTTGGTTACAGTCATTTTATTGTCGACCTTTAATTAATTATCTAAACTATCAAGGGTACTATCTACGTATAAGGTATGCTTTCATGCCTTGTTTTAATACCCTAGAAGTAACTTTTCTTAAAATAATTGTGTAAACATTAAAATAAGTAATTTGGTGAATAGCGTATTAGAGAGAATTTTGGAGGGAAGGTTACTAAACTAAGAAAAATGAACCTACTGAAGTATAATGACATCCGAAAGTGGTATTTTTTGGAATCATTCTAGAATATATTCCAATTTATATAGTGGAAATACAGTATTTGTTTCATGAGTAATATTTCTTTCTGGGTATCGAATTACACTCAACATATTAAAATACACTCGAGGTGTAATATTTACACCCGAGGTGTCAAACTTACATATAGATTGTCAAAATAACACTCTGATCGTGAAATTATTGCCAGGGTGTCAAACAAAACTCGGGGAGTGAATTTAAACTCAGGGATTTACATTATAGTCGGAGTTTCAAGTTACCTACACCTGAATAGATAAAACTAACTAGAGGACTCAAATAACACTGTAGGTGTATAATTATACGCGAAGTGCCAAATTACAAGAGGGGTGTCAAACTGTAGCCAGTGTAAAAGTCAAACAAGATTAAGGCTGACTACTTTAACTCTGCGGCTCTCTTTCGCCCTTTGCCGAAATAAGCATTTTTATGCTACCCATGTTGTTTTCTATTTTTTGTAGAAAATTTGAACTTCGCAATTTAAAGCAAGAGATTCGGCCTTTTGACGCCAACACAGACCTCTATGGCACTCTCGCGACCTCTAATGCAGATGACTGAGGTTACGTGAAACAATGGGCAAGAGCCTGCAACTGCGTACTGTTCCGAGTTATGATCTATCTGTTTCATTTTTTTTTGTCCAGCAGTGAATTATTATCTCTTCGATCTATATCTGGGTTATGTATTTGTTCATAAAAGCTCTGAAAATCAATGGAACTATTTGCCATGAAAGGAAATGCTCGCTTGCAATTAGTGTAATATAAATTTTGGTTTCATGTAGACATTCTGTTTTGTGCACATTATATTCACCCTTATTCGATCTTCCAGTAAACTGCTTGGTCATTCAGGAAAGCACATAACCATTTTGTAATCAACAATAATGTTTTAAGCGTGAATTAAAATTTTGTTTTAATGAATGCATTTGAACATTAAAATGTACCCGAGGGAAAAAACGCTTATTGCATTCCTAGTATCAAACAAATTATTAATTCATATTATCCTTTTAAATTTAAATTAAGTCTTTCTCGAAGAATATTGGTGATTATCTTATTCGGCGTTATACACTTGATAATACCGTAGAATGTCGGGCATAAAATAATCGGTTTACGAGCTATATACGGGAATTATTGTAATATTATATAAACTGAAATTCTGAAGCAAGATATTCTTCAAGGACTGAAAATTTATTTTACAAAGTGGCGACAACTAATCTTAATTTTTTTCTTGGAAAAGAAAGATTTTCACTGCTTTTGAGTACAAAACTCGTTTTTAAAAACCTCTCTTGCAATAGTGTTATGTTTGGAAATAAAAATGTAACAAATGTATGTTGATTCTGTATGCTGGGAGAACACACATTGCTATTATGGATGCTTTCATATCTACATTAAAACATTAAAACAAGGGGCGGCGGAAGGTTTTCTCACAAGGGGGGGGGGGGAGGGAACAACTTTATTAGTTGCCTTTGATAATAACTTTGTTTTTTGCCATGTGCGTCATAGCGCAGAGGACAAACCAGTACTTCTGTGTTGCGCATTAATGGTTTTCATAGTTTAAACCAGTTAAATTAAGCTTTTGAATAAAACAAATAATATTTGCTATACCTGTTGCATTTTTGTAATTTTTTTTTGCAAATTTTTATTGTGTTAATAGATTTTTAGTCTTACTGTCATACAGTTTGGGATATGATTCTGAAGCCATACATGAGGAGTGTTAGAAAACATTTGCTGATATTTATTGTACACACGAACGCATCAGTACATAAAAAAAAAACACACTCTCTCATACTATAGAATTCGGACATAAAATCTAACACTCTAGAATTCGGACTTAAAATCTACGAAAATACTGAGACACAATGAAACAATAAAATACAGTCATACAAGAATGTCTTGTGCTGCTCTCTTCACCGCTCCAAGAGTCCAAGCCGCTGTCTGTTCTGTACATTTTGTCATGACAGCGTAAATTCACCATCATGTCATATAACAGCAGAATAAATGTTTAGTGACTCGACAAACCTTACGTTTAAATTTGCAGTACCTTATATCAAAGATATTTCAAACATCTACTTGGACAATATTTTGGCGTTGATTAAAGCTGACGAAGCTGAACAGTATATTAATCTAAAGAGTATTTTTTCTCAGTGCATTTTATTAATGATTATTATTGGTAATATTTCCTTAGAATATCAATAAAAATTCAAAGCACAATAAGCTAATCTCGACAAAACGAACAGTAAAATTTCGTAATCGCGATTATTTTAGATATCAACTGCATTTTTGCTAAAGTAAATTTGTTAGCGTTTAGTTACATAGACATGTTGATTACCATACTAAACTTAAGTTGGGTTTTCACACACAGACATGTATGTTACTATAGTAAGTTCGGGAATAATTATTTCTAACGAAATATTAAGCAGTAAAAAATATATGTGAATTAGAATTTTGGGGTAGTCTATGTCCTAGAATACTCAAAAACATAACATTGTTTTCCTTTTAAAAATAGTAGTTTGACTGTGATTTGTATACTATAGAACGTCTCACTCTTAGATTGTAAGGTGCGGTGTAATGGACATTCACTCTCCGCTTAGCTTTGTGTCGCAGTTTCAGAACAGAGGTAGTACTAATCTTTATGATGAAAAATGTGCGACCATAGAAACAGCTGCAATGTTAATTAGAAGATAATGTAAGTCTGTAACTCAGGATCTAGGCTTTTACCCAACATATTCTGAATTGGAGTCTGCGAATACATGTTTAGATGCTCTGTCTCCATCCCTTAAGTCTTTCCTTGAAATGCTTACCAATTAAAAAGAAGATGACTTAAAATTAGCTAGTATTGGTCAAGAAATCATGCAAAAGATTCGCCCAAATATTTCTTTTTTCATTAAGTATTGGAGTTCCAACTTCATCATAATTTTGCATCCAAGCGATTAACTTATAATCTGCACTAACTCATTTTATACTGCTCTTATCAAGAAGTTATGATCTATGAAAGAAATGCTTCAGCGACTAACAGCGACGATTAAAATAGAATGGTTCCTGGAAAAATTACTCAATTTTTAGCTGATAATGTAGACCACATTATACGGGCTCTGGATGGTCATAATACACTACACGGCTTTGGAATGATTGCTGAGGCCACTGCAGAACTGCAGACATGCATGTTGATCTCAAGAAAACAAACCAGTCTAAAATAAATTCGACAGCTCAGGAATATTCACATTCACTATACAAAAATAGCAATAAACTAGAGGTAACATACAGACCCCTTCCTTCTGTTAAAGCTAAGAATCCAACCAGAAATCTCGATTTACTGTGGAAGACGGGATGGTTGTTGAAGTCTCAAATGGCAAAATGATCAGGAATGATGCAAATGTTGTACAATGGTTCACTTCTGGGAAAATATAATGTTACATTTCTCCTCATCATAGGCGTGAACCATGGAGACAAGACTTTCTTGTAAGCTATTCAGCACTTCATTTAATAGCAGATTAAGCTTTAAAGATGAAAACTATGCCTTTACTAACTTTTGACAAAACCATTGTGGTGGAAAGTCATAAATATTATACTGACAGAATCAGAAAATGGTCTATTATGAAATTTCATGCTCAGGCTTGGTCTATTTAATACATTAATGAGTTTCCTAGGATGTAATGGACACTTCCATTTATCGTTTTTACTGGTAAACCCCGTGAAAATAGTACGAAATATTACGCGGATTTTGGATATCATACAGGAAATTTGTATTCTTTAATTTTGTCTCTACACTTTTGGTGACAAAACGCACAATTTTTTACTTATAATTATTTTTTATAGTCTTTACGGGAAAAATCCTCGGAAAAAAATTATTAAGGGGATTACGGTGAATTTTGGATATCATATTCGACATTCGCATTCATTAATTATTGTCTGCCCTCTTTTTGTCTTAAAACGCACCGTTTTCGAATTATCAATGTTTATCGTTTTTCCAGGAGAAATCCTGGGAAAACAGTGAGAAATGTTTGGTGGGTTTTGGATATGAAATGGGAAATTTTGTGTTCTTTTATTTTTGTCTGCGCTCTTTTGGTCGGAAAAGTGCCGTTTTCGAATGATCAATTTTTATCATCTTTCCAAGGAAAATTCTGGGAAAATATTAAGAAATATTACGTATATTATGGCGGATTTTGGATATCATATTGGAAATGTTTTTTTCTTTAATTTTTGTCTGCACATTTTTCGTATTAAAATGCACCGTTTTCGATTGATCAATTAGTTGACAGTTTTTTCGGGGAAAATCCTACGAAAATAGAGAGAAATGTTTGATGGATTTTGGATATCACATGGGAAATTTTGTTTTCTTTGATTTTTGTATGTGCACTTTTGGTCGTAAAATACACCGTTTTCGACTTATAAAATTTTTTTATTGTTTTCCCCGGAATAAATCCCGGAAAATAGAGGAAAATAATACGTGGATTTCCGTGGATTTCGGATTTGCAAATATAACGGATTTTCCTGAGAATTTTGATGTAATTAAACCGTTTATTTGTCAGAAAGAAGACTTTGAGTAATGAAATACCAAAAAATATAATTTAAAGACCCTTTTGCATCTTATGCACCCTGTTTCGAATAAACAGTTTACTGTTTCAAAAAACAATAAATACAATGAAGTTAAACTAACAACGGAAAGAGTCACACAATTTACATCATGCAACAATGAACACATGTATATTTATCTAAGAAAAATTACAGAAACTCCAATACAACTATAACTCGGCGCTGCTTATGCTCACTTCTTTCGATAAAATTTTTTAATTCACAAATGTAAATTTATAAAATAGATTTTAATATAATTAAAACACAGTGAAAAAATGTATGACAATAATTTCCTGTTGACAATAGCATCTGTCTTCAAGTACATATAACACCTGACCTGCACGTGCTACTAACCAAATGAGAAAGTAGTGTCCATGCTGCCTGAAGGGAAGAAGCTTAGCGAGAGGGCTATGCATGAGGTAGAGGAAAGTTCATACCTGCTCGAATGCTTAGTCGTCGGTGGCAAGAGAAACCTCTTGGTACCGTTGACATCAGAAATACCTACTAGCCCTCATCATTGTGTATTTGCAATGCTGCCATTTATTGAAAAAAACGTGAACGTGACGATTCTATCTGCTGTAAAAAATTCCTTCCAGTTAACTTAACAGTATAATGCAATTATAAATACCAACAAAAAACAAACTTTTTAAAAATACGTGGCCAAGGAAGGGGCAGGTGGGACACTCCCCTGGATCCGTCCCTATGAAGAATCACTTGGAACTTTGCCTCTCTGTTCCACTGTGTGTATGTATTTTAGAAATGTGTCTGACTCTTTCACTGATATTCCAAGGTTCTTGATATCCAAGCACACCGAACCGCCAAGGCAACTGTTAGCTTCCCAGTTGATGATAAAATTCAGTATTGCGTTTCACGTTCATTTCAGTATTTTGATTCCCGTGATTCGAAAGAAAATTAACTACTTTATTATTTAATGTGGATGTCAAACTTAGGGTGGGGACAAATGCCTATATTGTCCCTCCGCACTATTATAGGGGAGGTACAGTGTCCCCCTGTACCCCCTTTTTTTTCTCCGCCACCACTGATTAAAGCATACAATGTTGGCGTAAGCGATGTACGAAGTTAATTAAATAACTGCAGAATCGCTGACAGCAGACGGATACTATACCAGCCACTTAGTATTTGTGCTCTTAAAACCCACGCATTAATGGTTACCTTTTAAATAGATAATGGATAAGAATAATTCAATTAATTCTAAGATTTAGACAGGAATACGCATTTCAATCTCGAAATCTCGTGGTAAAAATGGCAACAGTAGACGCAACTGCGGAAATAATATTCACAATTTAAGAAGTCACTCAGATTTAAATTTCGATTCCCGAGGCGAAGGGAATGGAATTGAAAAGAAAAAAAAATTAACACCCCCAACTATGTTTGGGTATAAAGATTAGCGAGAATGACGAAATACTCATATCTAAAGACCAGTCCAGATATCAATGAAACATTCACTTCTAAAGCCGATTTCATACCCATTAACGGCCGCTAGTGTAATGGACCGACTGAGCTTTTTCCTGGAAGCTCTCCATTTTTTCTTTGTTTAGTCCATTTTGTATTACCGTAACACGTATAAAATGAATATTATCGTAGTCATAATACTTAATGTTCTTGCATCGATTACACAACGATATAAAAATGTTATAAATATGAATATACTACTACGAACCAATTTCAGTGGCCGTGGTTTTGAACATTGAAAAGGACTGTTTCTTTCACAGTTAACTGAGCGCTCTCGAAAACCGTTCCTCTCGTTTCCTTATTTTGTCTTCTTTCGCCATATGTAAGTTTAAAATTGGCTATGCCTCAAACGACTTCATTCACGCGCTAGTCAAGTGGGAATATTAAATTGTTTTGAATATGTCAGTTTGTACATTGTATTAATAAAAAATATACCAACTTTGACGTGCCGTATATTTGAAAATTTCACTTGCAAAGCAACGTCAGTTTCTTTACTGCACTGCCAAATTATCTGGACGCCTGCATGAACGTTTGTACGATAGCATGTATGGAGTCAAGAGCAGAGACATTTTTCAAAAGGTTGATTTCACGTTTTAAAAAATGCAGGTACGGACACGGATAGTCCTCGTGGATTGATTTCAAAGGTGCTTATCTTAGTGCGAAAAAAAAACATATTTGTGAGAGTAATGCAATTTATTTTGTAATTTGCAAAGGTTTCCAGGTGACCTAATAAATTAAATTTTTAACACCTATTATCATTTATTTGTTATAGATATATCAAACTTTTTTAACAGAATTTTTTCAGTTGTGTTAGTTATAACATTCCATACTACAGACCTGTATTCTAATTTAGATCTGACCAGAGTATAATAAAGACAAATTATTGAAAATTGAGTGTATATTAATACCGTCTTAATTCTGCGGTGAATACAAGCATAATGCATTTTGTTACGTTTACCCAAATTATTAATAATACAATATTTAAAGTAAAAAAAAATTATAATTAAATATTATATACTGACACAATTTTTTACAAATGTATATACACGTGTACAGACTTTGCTCTACCACAGATAAATTAAATAGCGGAGAACTTAAAAGTCATTTAACAAAATTTCGAATCTGTAATGTAGCTGAATAATTTTGAAAATAATTAACACTGCCATAAAGTGTATGTGACGTATTGAGAGAAAAAAAATTTTCCGGGGGAAAAATTCAATTAAAAAAATTACGTATCCTTCCCGGGATAATGGTGTACCCCGATAACATATAAGTTTCTGTAGTTTCCCGCTAGATGGTGGGAGGAGACTTTTGTTTATGTTAGTTTCCTATCTTGAGTCGTCAGTTCGGATGAGCCACTTGTTTTGCACGGACGTGTTTTGTTGTTTCCTACAGAAGAAGTTGACGATCATCAGTACCTCAGAGTAGTAATATTGAAAGCTGTTCACGTGTTCACCGGGTAGTAACAATTCGTATGCTTCCGATGCTATACTTACAGGCAATACTTTATCCGTTTGGATTTTATTATGGTAGGTCTATTCAAGTAATTTTCTTTATTCTTACTCAATTTTTATTTAAACACGAATATAGCGAGAGAGAAAAAAGAAGTATTTGTTTTAGAAAGCGATATTGAAGAAATACACAAGATAGTGTTTCATTCTGATGAATAATCTGATAGCGGAACTGACGATGGGGAACAAAACGTTATCATTTATATTTCCGATGTCGAGGAAAATCAAGAATCAAGTGGGAACTTAACATCGAATCATGTGCGTGACAGTATTGCATACATTACATCTTCTGTTTCATCTAGTATCTACGAGTACGAGTGATGATCTCCGAGGATCATCTAGTATAGATATTGTAATCACAGCATCTGCTTCTTCCACCACAAATTATGTGGGTAGTAATAAAAGTGAAAACATGAACGAAACGCAGACATCAGATCAACTTGTAAAACTGAAGACCGATAAAGTGCCAACAAGATTACGCCGGAGAAACGGTTTAAAGTGGAGTGGTGAAAAAATATCCAGAAGTTGCACACCGAAAATAAATCTGGTCATATACCTGCCTGGAAGCAAAGCAGAAGCTAAGAAATGAAGTAGACCTACTCGAATCGAAGCATTGGTTTGTGTGTTTTCCAGAAGGTGATCAGTCTGATGTAACAGAATACACAAACAGAAAGGTCAGATCTCCGAGGTCTAAGTATACCACCGATCGACCAGCTATTCCACCATCCTTTACATGGGACACAAATTTTATAGAAATTCGTGCCCTTTTAGGACTGCACTATTATGCAGGAGTCATTAAAATGTATGGTATCACAACAGAAGAACTATTGTTCAAATATAGCAGCTTGAAATTTTCCGTACCACAATGAGCGAGGCTCGCGTCATATTTCTGGTAAATCACCTTCGGTTTGATGGTAAGGGAACATGGGAAGAACAAATAAGTGAAGATAGTTTTGCTCCTTTCCGTGATGTTTTTGAGAAGTCTATCAAACTGATGCAGAACCTTTACTCCCCATCTGAGTATACAATAACTGATGAGCGTTTTGTAGGTTTTCGAGGGTGCTGGCACTTCAAAACTTTCATACCCCCGAAGCCCGATAAATATGGAATAAAATTTCTCATGTGCTGAGATGTCAAAACTTTTTGTTATAAATGCCGAGTTTTATACTGATAAAGTTTCCGCGCCCACAAATATGCCCGCCCCACTTGGCTTAGTCTCCTTTAGACTCTAGTCTCATCTACCGTCTCCCGGCTGTATTAATTTTCAGACTAGTCTTAGATGGTGTCACCCTTTATTCATCATGTTATGGGCCCCGCTTATCTCACAATAATTGGGGCTTCATTTCCGGGCGCGATTTCCAAACCACTGCCAGCACGAAACCAACCTCAATTGGCCTCGGACATCAGGGAGTAATCGTTGAATTCCAGGACACAAGCTCCGTCAGAGCTGATCTTCAGACCCCCTGGCTAAAGGGAACATGTAAAGAAGTGAGGTCATCCCGTGCTACTCCTTCCTTTTCATGACACTACTTGGGTTTCCCATTCAGGTTGGTTAATACCACAACCTCGAGATGGTCAGTTCCATTCACTTGAATTTCTTCATATTGAAATTCAGCTTTTATGCCCAAACAGTCTGACCGTAAAGGAGTCAACCGGTCTGCCACCAAGCACCACCATCACGAATGCCCGTGATTGCAAGTTTAGCAAGGGAGACAGATACATGTTTTAGAAAAACATGGCGTAGGGAATGCCCTGGAATGTCCCATGTTTGCTGATCCCAACCATGTGAATCACCCGGCGTAACCACAAGGGGGCGTGTGTTCCCTTGGGCTGGCAGATGCTATTGATTTGTGCATAACCAGCCCTTCCCATAACTATGTTATCAGCTAATATATCATTGTAGGAGTGGCAATACCACCAACTCAATCATTGGTCAGCTCAACTACCTGAACTGGTCCTTCTACATGGGAAAAGAGACACCCATTCCGTATAGTGATATAGCCAAACTGTGCGCTACTTTACAGCCACTTAGGCCTGGTTAACAGAGATACTCCTTCCGTAGTTGAGGTATCCTTACCGCGTATAGCTGCACTGCCAGCTATACGCAACCTTACAGCCACTTAAGGCATGGTTTCCCTGCCACCTGGTGGCTTCAGAGCAGCAACAGAAATGGATAGTTACTCCATCTAATGCATTCGTATAGACAGGAATGAGAAACACAACATTATAGTATTAAAAATAAAATCAGAAATTCGAATTATGGAAGTCATAACCTGGAACAACAGCACTCTTTATCAGTCGTTTATCAGCAGGAAATTTAATAATGATAATCCATTCACGGTTACTTCACACTTTTTCTGAACACCAGCTAAAATTCTACTTCCAGGATATTCCTCCGCTTCGTGCAAACTAAGCTTAACGAAGTCTAGATAATTACACCAGGAGGACAACGCACCGAATTCGTGCGCACTCAGTAGTAATAATAGTTTCCATGAAAACTATTTATTACTAGGCTCTACTAACACGCGTGTTTCTCACTGTTTTTTATATTTATTATAAATTAAATATAAATTATAAATAAAATACAGTTGCACTAAGATTTTAATGAAAACTAAGATACTTTTATTTTAACGGAGGTATAAAACGCTTGTGATAAACGACATGTTTAGGAAATAACTAAACATGGGGGTAGTTTTCAAAGGTTTTATTCAAAAAGTGAGAAGAAACCGCGAGTAGACTATAGGCGTCGAGCCTCGTGGTACAGAGTAACGGGCAAAAGTGATGTTCCTGTGTGTTACACTGTGAATCTGACTCAGTAAGAATTTCACTGTGTAAATCATTTAACAGCACATGACTTATTCGAAAGTAACTTCACTGAGTTTAACAGACGAATTGGTGGAAAAAAAATGCGAGTTTTCCTTCACTTATATATTAAGTCACATTTTCCACTGATTTATTTACCATTTCATTCGCTGTTTTTCAGGGATTTGTTTTTGATTGGTGGATCAGTTAGACAATGTATATTAAAATTAATAACATCAAATAAACTAATTAAACCCAAAAAAATACATTTTTTAATTTTTGTGGGATTTGTCTTTTATATTGCCATTTTTACGAGGTAACAAAAACATATGTCTTTTATTTTGGTTTTACGTCTTTCATTTCGTTTTCACATATCTCATTTCGTTTTCACGAAATTATCAAACCGCTAGGATTGATGGCTTAAGGCCAGGCTCCACCATGCATGAGCGTATAGGGAATCAAATGTTAAATTCGGACAAAGATCCCTCAGTGGTTTTTTGTGATAATATTTTCAAAAAACTTTTTTTTTGTTTAAGATTGAACTCATCTAGATTTGTAAAACTTCCAAATTATAATTTTTTAATTTCAAATGTACGTTTTAATTATTTATAAAATTGTGACATTTTATAAATAACTAAAATGTGCATTTAAAATTAAAAAAATTAAAATTCGGAAAGTTTACAAACCTAAAAGAATTCAGTCTCAAACAAAAAACCTTAGATGAAAATACTATCACAAAAAAATGACTGACAGACCATTGTCCGAATTTAACCTTTGATTCCCTATACGCCCATGCATGGTGAAGCCTGACCTTAAACTGCATTAACTGTGGTGAAGTAAGTGTATCCATACATACTATTTGTATGGACAATCATATTGTTACCAAATGAACTAACCAATGTTAATAACTGCAAAGGTATGGTAGCTCTATTGGTAAGGTAACGGTCTGGACGCGACCACAATATAAACCGTGACTATCGGAAATATGTTTATTTCTCGTATTGGTTTCGCTAAATTAAATAAAAAAGAATAATATATAAATCGCCACATGCAGCTGGCCATCACTTTGTCTATTAGTGAAGTTGTATCACTGAAACAACCAGTTGTTTTCCACCGATTCTATTTAGTTTTCCACTGATCCGAATTTAGAGTGTACACATCTTTGGGCTGAGTGGGTAAAGCCGCACATAACACAAAATTCATCCCCAGAGCGGCAAGACAGCTGCTAGCACTTTCTACTCTAGGGGCAATATTATATACTGTGGCACTGGGACCATCACTTCCAATAAGCTTGATGCGAAACGTCTACTAGTTCCTCATGCCAAGTAAGATATTTTTATAGTTCAGCGATTTTATTCACCCGAACGACATTTTGTAAAGACATTTCATTCAATGCTCATCGCTGTCCAAATAAAAGGATGACACAGAGTAGGTAATTGTAAAATTATAGCCAGTCTGATTACAGGCACTGTGCTTATGTACTAAGTGTGTTCAAGATTAAAAATTTTTTACTGCATATTTAGGGCGTTTTATGGCTTTATGACACGATAACGACGATAATTTGGTTAAATGCCTAATAACTTTAAAAATAATATGCAGCACATATGAGAAACACTCTCAAGACATCAATGTTATCTAAGAGCCGCCCAAATCACTCCACACACACACACACACACACACACACAGTCTCTCTCTCTCTCTCTCTCTCTCCTCTCTCTCTCTCTCTCTCTCTCTCTCTCTCTCTCTCTCTCTCTTTCTCCCTCTCTCTCTCTCGATTAGTACAAATTTGCAAATATTATCTTAACACAAAGTTTGGATTTAGATAACGTGTCTATTGAAGTCACAGATGTGGCATATATTTCAATTTATTGGTTGACCTGTGGTAAAAGTTTAACTCAAGTGCTGCTGAACCGTATAAGACATTATTTATGACATGTTAATACATTGAACAATTATTTATGACATGCTAATGCCTTGAACAATTATTTTGAGCAGTACCCTAACATAGTAACGTTGTTGAGTTTTGAGACTTGAGTGAAAAAATTACATAAATTTAAAATTAACATACGAAGTTTTATTCGTCTTTTAAAATTCATTGTAGAAAAGAAATGTTAGACTCTTGAACGCATTTAAGGCGGAGAATGGCGAGAGCGGGGTGGCGCTTAACATCGGGGTCTTGACAGCCGATGAGAGTGAAGTGAGGTTAGTATGGATCAGCGCCTGAATGAAAGGGTGGGAGATCCGCGAGAAAACCCGCCGACCAGCGTCATCGTCCGGGAGCGAGCGCTGCAGGAATCGAACCCGGTTCGCGTGTGTGGGAGACGAATATCTAGCCACTCCACCACCGCGGCCCCGAAATACTTTTAAGATAAGTTTAGAGCCCAAATACAAGCGTCAAGTTCTCGTTTCAGATTCAAAGATTATATTTCGGAACGTGGAAATGGGTGAAAGTGATGTTTTCGGGATCAGTTACAGCTGCTGAATTTTTTATGCGTGATAAGATTTGTCTTTGCACGCATCATACCATTATCTGCATTTGCTTGACAAAAAATTATAGGGCCACATCTTAAAGTCACGTTCACTCGAGTCGCCGGCGGAAACACTACACGCCAGTTGCACTGTGAAATATTTCCATATATCTACGGAAATTTTTACGGAAATGCACAATAAATATACAGAAACGCAGTCAGTAATGAGAAAAAAGTAGTTAAGTTTGTAAATACAAAATACGAAATGTCTCCGTATTCCCTATAGCTTCGGGTTTCCGGGACGAACAATGCCAAGTCCACACGAAGCTTTGTTCGCCACTGTAACCATAAATTATCGCTTCTGCGGCAGTTAAGTTTATCCACGCCACTACGTCCTATCCTTTCAAACATAAAAATGTAGCAACAGACATCTGTAACATTTGGCAACACTTAAAATACACTAAATTTAAAATAAACTGAAAAAGTTGCTTATCTTACGCTAGCAGAAACATAAAAGTTATACATCATTCTCGCATAAGAGTTTCGGCAATAGTGTCTGCCACTTGTAGCTACCATTCACAGCGAAATTCCTCATAATTTTCCCCTTTAGAGTCCTGTTGAACCTCTCGACAATATAATTTTGAGATTGCTGAATGTGGAATAATGTTAAATCTCAGTTTCTTCATCAGGCCTTGAACTTTACATTGTAGAATTACTTGCACTGGTCGGTTTGTAGTTTAGTCAGGATTCGTTCATTGCGCAATACATCTGCCATGGATTCAGTAACATCACGCACATTCTTCGACTTGACAGGTCTGGCACAGGCGAATTTGCTATATGCATCGATGACTATCAACATGCATCTGTAGCCCTTGTTGATCTGAGCGTACGGTATCATCTCGATGAGGTTGGCTTAAAACAGTTTGTTCTTCCCACATATCACGACCATGCGATGGTGGTAGTTGCGCCTGGCAGTTGCATGCAGTTCATGGGCAATTCCCAATCGATTCATCGTATATAACCTCCCTCTTAAGTTCTTCGATGATGGATATAATCTCGTTCGTGTGGGAATGGTTTCCAACCTTTTGCGAAATAACCAGTAGCTGCAGCCTATTCATCAGTTTGTTCGGGCCGTCCCAGAATACATGGTCCGTGTTCTTGTCGTCTATGTTCTTCAGACATTCAGGGTGGGCGTAGCTGTCGTGTCCAGATGAATTACATTATATTCGTGTATCTTGGGTTTAGTCGGGAAATCATCTCTCATAAAAACTCCTCTTAAAAAAGGTTTTTTCAATTTTTACTCAAATTGTTCCGAATCCACATTCATGAGCACTCGTTTTGGTAGAAATTTCATTAGTGACTCTTCCTGCTGCATCGTTTTTGCACACTTCCACCTCCTACTGGGTATGGTCTTAGGTAGATGCTTTGGCAGATTTTTTTACCCATGGTGATAGCTTCCATATTTGCAGTGTGTCTTTATGCCTCGGACAACTGCTTCCATTCGTTCAATGCTGGGTTGATGGTTCGGATGATACCGCTCGTGGTTCCGATTAGGCTTCCAAGGGCTCCGAATGCAGGCAAAAGCAATGAAAAATCCGCCGGTGAAATGTTTTCTTAGCTTTGCATGCTTTTCCTCCTTTTGTGACCACTTTTTGTTTCGCTTGCATCTTCCGCTTGCTCTCTGTTCCTGTTCCCATTTTAACCTGTGAGTTTCTCTTGCTCTTATCACCCACTTCCATCTTTACTTTGGCCTTCATCACACTGGAAACACCCCACGATTCAATTTTTTCTCCGGGTCCAGTGTCTGATAATTATCTTATTTCGATGGCCTTCTGTGCAAGTATCTTGTCTGCCTGGTGTCTGGCTTGCAGATACATTTACTGGGAATAGACTATGCTGTGCTGCTTGCATGCCTCATCCAGGGCATTTATGCCAGTCTCATTGCGTGACAGCCTTTCAGCTAGCTTGGTTCCCGCACCACAGAACCTGTATCCGGGAATGTGTAACTCAAACGAAAGATTGTTGATCAGTATATCGATGACCACGTGTCTTACATATTCGAGACATCGCGGTGAACTGAGTGACAAAAGAATAAATATGCTCCTATTATACATAATGCATTTTCTAGACTGGACATAAAATGCCAATTATGCATGTTCTATGTCGCTTATGCAGTAAAGCATTTACAGTTTTGCGGAATTTACAACGACGAGAAGTAATGAGCTGCAGAATGAAAATTTCAAGAATGTCATTTCAGTGCGATTTCTACCAGAGGCAGTTTACATGGAGAGATATTTTAAAGAGACATTCTGAAACTTGTAGCCCTGTTTCTCTGCAACTACAATCAGCTCCGCCTCTGTCTTCACCTCCGCCTCGACCTCCACCTCTGCCTCTGCCTCAGCCTCCACAATATTTCAGTGGTAACATACATATTATCAAGCAATATATTACTCTACCCATGTGTATTCATGCTGAAGATGAAGCTATCTTCCACGAATCCCGACATGGAAGCCTATTTGCGAATACAGTGAGGTGTATAATTGCAGTACCATCAAATTGTGGGAAAACATGTGTCCTACTGAGCCTGCTGGAAGAAGAGTATGGCCATCAGTTCGAAAACATGTACCTGTTGTTTCGTACCAGGAAATGATGGAACTTATGATGCCAATAGAAAAATAATTCGAAACGTTGGCGAATCCAAACAATCCGGGGATGTTATTACTAAACATTTTGTCTTCAAAACTGGTAATGCTATCAACTTGGAACTACGCTGTATGTTGGCCGAACAAAACAAATTCTTTCGGAACTATCTGTCCGAGCTCGTAGCGAAGATGGAATGTGAGAAAATGGAAATTGTTCGCGATATGGTAGCCATGGACGAGCATGTGACGAGTGTTCAAAGACAAATTATCGACAGATTGAATGTAGCATCTGCACAAAATGAAGAGTATCTGAAAAATATGGAAGGATATATTATATGTACATTCAGTACCTCGACTTCCCACCTCACCACGAAAACTGATATTCAAAATTACAGCAGGGACATATTGGATATTTGCACGAACATCTGGGCAAGATCGAAAGTGTTTTGGAGGAGACTCATGACTAAACCTATAAAAGAAAGCAACAGTAATTTTTTAAATTCTGTACTATGTCTGTCATTGCCAGTGAATTACATCAGATGGTTCAGTCTGTCCGCTCAAAATATTTGCTCGCCAAGAGAGCCAAAATCTCATGTGACTATATAAATGAAGACATTTTTAATCCCATTACACCTTGATGTACTTCGGGAGTGCGTTGGAACACCTTAGCTGTGAAGACCGAAATTGACAATACTGCTGAGCCTTTGAAGACGCGAACACATGACGATGTACAGACGGATCGGGACGATGGCTCGAATGCAGATTTGTCAAACAAGAAAAAAGTATGGAAGAAAGTCCTGAAATCTAAAGCTCTGGCTCGACATTACCCAAGATCATACACATCTCGTAATAATGATACAACAAATGGGTTATACAGGCATAATGATAAATGGTTCCTTGGTGCTGATGAAATAGAGTTTCTGCCAGGTGGGAGCATCCGAGTTTTTGATTACGCAACACCTGGAACCCCCAGCCTTAGGAATTTCTATTTAGCAAGGAGTCTGGGGTGTTTACAGAATCTGACCAGCTGGAGTACAAGACTTTGCTCGAACTCAAACATGTGGTTTACCAAGATACCAATCCTCAGACCAGTGTTTATAAGGAAAAAAATTACAAAAAAATCGATATTCTCGCAGACCTCTTCAGCAGCTTAGCACTGAAAAGTGGGGAAGGTCTGAAGAAGATAGAAGATGAAAAAAACACCAAGTAGGTATTCTGGGACGACCTGAACGAAACTTGTATATAGGTTGCAGCAACTGATTATTTCGCAAAAGGTTGGAAACCACTCCCACACGAACGAGATTATATTCATCATCGAAGAACTTAGGAGGGAGGTCATATAAAATGAATCGATTGGGAATCGCCCATGAACTGCATGCAACTGCCAGGCGCAACTACCACCATCGCAAGGTCGTGATATGTGGGAAGAACAAACTGTTTTAAGCCAACCTCATCGAGATGATACTGTATTCTCAGATCAACAAGGGCTACAGATGCATGTTGACAGTCATCGATGCATATAGCAAATTCGCCTGGGCCAGATTTGTCAAGTTGAAGAATGTGCGTGATGTTACTGAAACCATGGCAGATGTATTGCGGAAAAGGACGAATCCTGACTAAACTACAAACCAACCAGGGAAGGAATTCTGCAATGTAAAGTTCAAGGCCCTGATGAAGGAACCTGAGATTTGCCATTATTCCATATACAGCAATCTCAAAGCTTCTATTGTCGAGGGGTTCAACAGGACTCTAAAGGGGAAAATTATGAGGAATTTCGCTGTGAATGGTAGCTATAAGTGGCAGACACTATGGTCGAAACTCTTATGCGAGAATAATTCTATTATTCATTCTGCCACTCGTATGAAGCCTGAAGATGTGAACAATTACTCACTGGTTCGGATCATGTATGGTATTCTGATGAAGAGGGACCGATGCAAACCTGAAGCCAAGGTTGCAGACCTGGTGTGCATCTCCAAATAGACAGGTGTCTTCAAGAAATGGTTCATTGCAGATTGGAGTCCCAAACTCTTTTCTGTGCAATGTATATGCAACTATGTCCCGAGAACCTACATTCTTGAGGATCTCAATAATGTTTCCATCCATGGTGGTTTTTACACAGAGGAGATCCAGCCCACAAAGTTTCCAGATGTGTATTTAGTAGAGAATGTATTGAAATTACATAAAAGAAGAGTTTATGAAAATTGGTGGTGTTTCCCTGTCTGCTTCAATTACTTAGCCGCCGAGGCAGGCATCGAGTCGTGAACGTCAAAGAAGATTAACAAACCTGTACATTTTATTATGTGTACAATAAATTTTGCATTAAAAAACATGTTTTTTTTTTAAACCTCCCTGCTTTATATATATAAATTACTTTAAATAAAAAATACTCGCATTTAAGAATAAAATAAATATAATATATATAATTATTAAGTGAGAGTAATTTTAATTATGACAGTTTTCATACTTTCCATGAATAGTCAATGTCTCCATTCGTTACAAGCTGATAACAGGCGGTACAATCAATACTACCTATATGTTTACAAATATAATCTATCATGGAGGGTGTCGACAGCACAACCTATACTTTAAAGACATAAACAAATATTGCTGCCACCTGGTGGTACATGGGTAATGAAAACATGAAATCTACCTATGGTAGTTGAACGAAGGTGGAAGACAAACTCTTAAACAAATTACAATAATAAAACTCGGATGACTGTTTATAGCAAGATGGCAAAGGCCTAAAAATATGGCAGACTGCACAGACCAATATGGCTGCTGGCCACATTTACCAAGATGGCAGATGGCTACACCTACAATGATGGTGGGATGAGTAATTATTGCGGGGTGACCTCTGGAAATAATTTTTTAAAATAATATTTAATTAATATTTTATTACCAATTTTTTGTAGGTTTTTTTACAAATGTCTGGTTTTTTGTGATAAAAACAATTATTTCAGAATCTTCTGGGAATTTTTGGAATTTTTGGGGATAAAGGTCAGGGTCGAAGTTAATGGGTCCTGCTCACCTGACCCTGGGGTCACTGACCCCTGGCCCTGGGTCGCTGATCCCTCTGTGAAAAATGGGAATTAGATGGTAAAAAGGGATAATTCCAACACGGCAGCTGGCCCGGCTCATGCTTCTGTCACCTCTCCTCTTGCGCCAATGTCATTTAAATCCTACTACTCAAAGGGGAAAAACATTATCAGTCTACATTTTTAGATTTCTGAATTGTTATGTCATTTGCTTCTAAATGTAGGCGTCTAATTATTGTGTTTCCGTCGTGGGAAGAACGTAACGAGTCACATGAAAAACCTGTTTTTGATATCTACATACAGTTGCAGAACAAAACAAGTGTTATAATTAAAATTGCTTTCCTTTAAAATTAGCAAAATGTGACGTATAAGGTATTCCCCCTGGGGCCTTCAGTTAAAGTAATATTCTTTATAAATAAAATAAAAGTAAAAGTTCTTTTTAACCAAAAATACAGTACTTTTATGTTAGCCTTTGCATTCACAGTGTCCTCTATCTGGGACGTTGCCTATGAAGTGGCTTGAAATAGTCTGCACTGTACACAGCAAAACATACTGTCCAATGGGAATATTTCCGTGCGTTTGGGAGACATCATTCGCTGCTGAGACTATGTTCCGTAGCCACATAAACCACTGCTGCCAGTAACATAAGGCACAAATACAGGTAGGTTTCTATTGGCCCCGATGTAAGACATAGCGTCATCTGGATATCAGTACAGTTTCGAACGAAAGATTTGTTTGTAGCAACGCATAAAACCGTATATTTATTATTGACTGAAAAGGTTAACGGAAGTATAAAATGCTTGTGATAGATGGCATGTTTAGGAAATAAGTGAACATGCATACATGGAGTAATTTTTAAAACATTAGTTTCAAAAAGTGTGACGGAATGGCGAATAGATTATACTTAAAAATGCTACCGAAATCTGTCTATCAATTTATCTGTCTGATCCACTGGAGCGAGACCACCATCTTAGATGGTGGAGAGGGGAGGAGTTGAAGACATGTTGAATGTTTGAAGAGGGCAAGCTGCGGCTCTTTACATAACCTCCACTCATGTATGCGTAGAGGTGACTTCGGCAACCCAATCAGACCCATCTTCCCTGCGACCCATCTGCCTAGGGACACAGATGTCACGACCCTGACAAAAATGAAAAATACAAACACACGCCGGACAAAACACATCGGCCCGTGGCTGTGTCGCGGTTTATGCAAGTAAACGGAAGTGAAGAGACGAGGCATTTCGTTCTGTTATGGCATACCCACTCGCTGATTGGCTGCGAGGGTTTCTGGAGCACTCATTGCGCTCTTGGTTGGCTACTGCGTGCTGCGGGGTTATTCCCTATTGGTTATGCTGCCGGCTGGCAAGTAAGTTACCAGGCGCTGATTGGCGATCACAGTTCCGGCACATTATTGACCATTTTGCTGGTGTGTGCTGCTAGAGTTGTTTTGGAAAATCAATTACTAACCCGTTCAGTCCCTGTGGTCATGATCGTGGACATGTTGCACATGAAGAATATTTATGAAACGTACTGTGCACAGCTGGCAATCAGAGCTCGGCATGTGGGGTGTATTCCTTATGAGAAATTTGATTTACAAAAGCTTCTGCACCTCACATCTATGAATGGTTGAAACATAATATCAAGCACTCGTCACGTTGTTCATTGTGCTGGGGCCAGTTCCTGCGAGGGTGGTTCAGCGTCGCGCTGAGGTAAGGCCGGAGCGACCTCAGCCAACAGAGCCTTGTTTTTAATGACACCCACCGGGGGATTTGGCGCGAGGTTAGAAAGACTCTGGGAGCCATCTTGCCTGCCGCTGCCGGAGGTTCTATGTGAGGATGCCCAGACGAGAGGACCGCAGCCCGTGGTCCGCCTTCGCCGCCCGACGGGAGCCCGCCGTCGAGAGAGCTGCCAAGAGTCGGCGATGGCAAAGAGAGTAAATATTAAATTCCTGGTAGGGCGACTTAAGGCACGATAGGGCACGGGACTCATGACGACATTAATCTCCCTCCGAGCAGAGTTTGCCTTAATTAACATCACGTTAAATTGAGAGTGATTAAGGGAATCAGCGCACCCTTGCTGAGCCATTAACTGTAGATATATATCAGATATAAGTAGCTGATTGTTTGTGGACTCATATCTTTGACTGAGATGCCTATTTGAGGCGAGAGCGTAACCTTAGCAATTAATAAATTAGTATTTTGTTTCCGAGTGCTTATCCTTTGAGTTAGCCTTGTTCCCCCTAGTTAATGCGTGCCTGCTCCCTCAGGAGAAGTCACAGCAATTGGCTGTGAGAAATACTCCCGACACAAGTACAGCGCACACCAAAATATTTCACGATTGCAACAAATCAACTTGTAAATTAATCCGGGTTTGAACAGTTTAATAAATATTTTACTTTAATCTAAATTTAAGCGTATTTTTGTTCTGCTGTTTTACGAAGCATTTGATTTTCATCGTCAGGTAAGCTATTCATAGTAATTACTTAACTTGTATGTATAAAAAATATTTTAAATTGTTGGTTATTTAAATACCCATTTTACTCATAAAAGCGATTACTTTCGTGACTGAAATAGATTATTGATTAAAAAATAATCGTAGAAATGGTTTTATTACATAAAAACAAAATTATTTTTATATTGTTCTTGCATGATGAATTTATTTTGTTGCAAAATATACTTTATGATGCATACAAATTGTAAATTCGCTTACATGTTTATTTAAAATTGATTTTTATTGATGGTTTTTCAAACAATTAAATTAGTCAAATTTAGGAAAAGGTGTTACAATTTTACAAAATACATGCTGTCTTCTATCATGTTTATCATCAGTCTTACATTTCTGACAACCTTTAGGTATTTGAAGTATAGCCAACCACGGATAGAATTTGCGAAATTTACGCTCTATAATAACGAAAATGACTGGCGTGGATTAAGGCTATTTATAAAATAACATTTGTTTGTAACATGACCAAATCGGCACTCCCTTGGCAAACAGCCAGCAAGTAATTAAGATTGCGCTTTGCAGTAAGAATAGCCGGGGAATGGAGTGTAATGGAGAGGGTCTGGGTAACTCTCAACATCAAGGTCATGAACATTGATGAGGGTGGAGCGAGGTGAATATGGAGCGGCGGAGGAAAAGGGAGATCCTCGAGAAAACCCGACGACCAGCGGTACCGTCCGGCACGATTCCCACGAGAGACACCGCAGGAAGTCAAACCTGGTACGCCTTGGTGGAGGAGAGAGCTCTAGTCGCTACGCACCCGCAGCCCTCTTTATCCGGTGAAGTTTGGACCAACTAGGTAGAGGTAAATAGATAATTAGAGACCATAGAACTTGTGTTCCTGCAGTTGTGAGTATATACGACTTGGTTATAGCGTGTCTGGGACGTCTATTAATTAAATACCCGAGTAGTTATAAAACTATGTTTCTGGTGCAGGTTCGAGGAGTCGGACGTCGCACTCGCCTGCCAACTCGGCTGACGTCACTAGCTGAGGTCGCGGCCAGCGGCCTAGGACGGCCATGTTATCGAAATTATGGCCTGATTCACCCCGAAAATCACTTGAGAAATTAAAGTAAGCGGATTCGAGGCTCTTAGTGGAAGGAGCCACTTAGTCCACAGAGCAGTAAAAGCAGATTAGAGGCTCCGAGTCAGGTCTAGCGGATCGGTCGGGTCAGCGGACATGACTCCCTCTAGTCCAGGAATATTAGTCAAATGAGGGCAAGAATCTCGGAATGAGAGATAGTCAGCTATAAACTTGTATAAACCTTTATTTTGACACCCTGAAACTTGTCTCAAAATCTACCTATCGTAGGGTGTCCGCGACCACAGATATTTCAAGGTCAAAGGTCAAAAAATCGATTTTTTACACATTTATTGCAAATATCTCGTTTCCTATGGGTTTTATGCTATTTGTATTTTTATAATATTGTAGAGGATTAAATTCTCTACAAATTTTGTTTAAATATTTTTTTTATATCTTGAACCATTTTCGAGATAGAGGGCAGAGCGCGCGCAGTGTTTAACTATTTAGAGTATCATTCGAGGTCAACCTGTAGTCCCGATTAAAAACACGCCGTATAAAGTTCTTCTGCTTTTTTCATAACATTGTCTTTAAACTCAAGAGTACTCACTGCACTTATCTTGCGTCTATACTTTTATTTTTTCTTTGTCTTTGCGGCCTCGTCAGCTATTTCACCACAAAATAAACACTGTTTCTTGAAATCGAACACTTCACTTTGTCTTTTATGCGGTACAGTTGGAGAAGCTGTAGTTTCATCTTGTTCTAGTCGCCGTTTTGCTGCTAATATACCATTTTTGCTAATGTAAACAGTTCGGCGCTTTTCAAGCACTTGTACAGAGGTTACGGTTTTTAAATAATACTTGCAGTTCTCAGAGTTTTTATACCACGCACTAGATTCACTAATGATTCACCTTCCGAATCTGACTTTTTACATATAAAAAACAAATTATCCATCACTCTTAAAATTGTACGTCCGTAGTTACCAAGATACGATTCAAAACTAACGAATAACAGTGGTTCTTTGAAAAAGAAACCGGTCGTGAGTAAGCAATTGAACATCTGTCCTTTCTGGCTATAAATAGAAAGGTTCGTACTATACAATAGAGGTCCGTTGTCCCAGGTATAATTTTTAACGTTTTAAAAGAATCTATAAGTTTACGGATTTCAATATAGATGTACTTAATTATTTTCTACTTAAAATGTAATTAAAGTATTTCCCTTAGTAACTTTATAAGTACACGAGTAGGTAAGTATTATTAAATGAATAGATACTGAATTATTGAAATTTTTTTTAATTATAACGTAATAGTTAATTTAAAAAATGCAAATTATTTAGAATTATATATTTATCAATAATTTATAAACTTTATACGGCGTGTTTTTAATCGGGACTACAGGTTGACCTCGACTGATACTCTAAATAGTTAAACACTGCGCGCGCTCTGCCCTCTATCTCGAAAATGGTTCAAGATATAAAAAAAAATGTTTAAACAAAAGTTGTAGAGAATTTAATCCTCTACAATATTTATAATAAATACAAATAGCATAAAACCCATAGGAAACGAGATATTTGCAATAAATGTGTAAAAAAATCGATTTTTTGACCTTTGACCTTGAAATATCTGTGGTAGCGGAACCCTACGATAGGTAGGTTTTGAGACAAGTTTTAGGGTGTCAAAATAAAGGTTTATACAAGTTTATAGCTGACTATCTCTCATTCCGAGGTGAAACCCCTAATATTCCTGGACTACTCCCCCAACCACCATCCAGCAATCCCATCACCTATAGTTGGACAAGGGACAAAATAACATGCGCAGACCCCAGCGTCAGCGGGTAGTCACGTGACGAGCACTTGAGGTAGTGGAGGGGAGTTATTACTCAGCAGCTCGTGGTTCTGCAGGATCGCTCTGGCACAGTCGTTGGACAGCCCGAGTTACATGGTACGACTTACCCCTGTGGCATCTACGTCGCGTATGAAGTTCGGTATAAAACTGCGGGGCATGGGTATAGAGGCCATAGGGATGTGCGATTCCGAACCCCCACTGGGGCTGTAAGGATCCCCATTGGAATTATGTTAACTTCCATTCACACCCGAATTATATTTATATCGAAATTCCTTGTTTACTGTTGTTTTCGGACGATCTCTTAAAATAACTGTTCCATTCAGTTTATTCTTTTACTTCAGTATAGAATATATTTTAAGGTATACCTTCGGGTGAGGTGAGCATCACAAGACATTGTAGGCTATGAGTATACTCTATACTACTATGGAAAGTTAAAAACATTTCCCTATCTATCAACACGATTACAAAAAAAAAGGTGGTATCTATACGACTGTATAATAATTACTTTTAATCAACAGAGATGCCATTTATCTTCGATTTGGCAAGAATGTTGTAATAGAACGTTACATTTCTAGGTTCACTTAATAAATAATAGCTGGAGTGAAAATGGTTAACTAGCTTAAATTTTTGGACAATTGTTTCAAAACAACTATACGTTATAATAATGGGTTTTTAACGCAACAGCATATCTGGTGCTTGAAATCCGTTGAAGCGTATTCAAAAAAGTGTGTATTTTGAAGAAACTACTAAACATAAACCCAGTATGTTTACGTACGAAAAGAAAGAAATTCCAATCGATGACAGAATGGTACTGTCAAGTCATCAACCGGATACACGGGAATCTATGACAGAGGCTTGCATTGGACTTTGCTACAGAGTCGCGTCCAAAAAATAATTGGGCCACAGTTTAAATTCCTGAATTTCGACGATCACGATGAAACCACTGCATGATAGTTCATACATGTGCGTATAGAGAATGTTTTAGATACACCAGTTGTCATCTACAGATTTAATAGAAGTAACAAAGTTGCTGGTGGAACTGGTGCTGGCCTCACCAAACCTCCCCTCTAGGTGGCCGATACCTATTAAAAGGTCATACCTAGAGCGCTGCTTTCTAACCGTTACATTTAACCCCTGCAAAAGCAAAAGATAAATCGGCTCTTTGATCTTCAGGGTCCACTGGGAACTTTGCAATTTTTAAACTGCCATGTTGTCAGAAAGTTTAAATGATACACCACACTATACTAATCACTCACACACTAACTATCCGCATTCCATGCTTGGTCCTTCTTCCACATTGAATTTAAGCATGACGGTATCCCCATTTACAGCTTTCGAGCCCGATGCACTCGAGTGCATACAGACTCAGTTTTGGGAAATGCCTGCCACCTCGCCCCCGAGTGCAAAGGGCTTAGTCAATGCAGTCTATCGATAAGATTCTCATACACACATACATTCATACCAATACCTACACTTGTTGATCTCCAAGAGATCTGGTTCTTCTTTCCTAATATCCATCTGTAAATCGCATTCCAGTGTCCGTCTGCTATGTCGTCATGGGTATTTTCCCTGAACACATCTGTTCAGGAAAAAGGTGTCATTATAGGTGATTGTCACATTTGGTGAATAATGAGGGAGTGTGGGTGGGAGGTGGATGTGATTTCCTTGATGTTTACTTCCCCTTTTCTTGGTCTATCCAGTTCTCAGGTAGGTGCAGCCAGCAGGGGGGTTTATGGACCACTTTTCGATCTCCCTCCCCTCGCATTACCACTCCATCAAACTGGCTTCTCACAAGGGGAACTACTGGTCATATCCAGGAATGGCGTGAACTTGATGGTCATATGAGGGCCGAGATGAAAGGACTAGTACTGGACCACAGTGTACCCTGTGAAGGGCTTGCTGTAGTCGAAAGTATGCCTCCTGTATGTGTGGATGTCAACCTTGAAGATGTCAGATTCTACTAACCTTTCGCCTCTATGCCAATAGCACACCTTGACTAAGCTCAGGGGTGCATCCTGTTGTGTCGGCAGGCCCACTTGGGCGACAACGATTCTGCCTCCATTTTGGGAAATATTATCCTATCTCTCCCCTCCATTCGCCTAACAACTAAGGTCAGTACTGACATCAGGGGGGATCTAATCGGGATAGGTGTATACCTCCTACGACCTCATCGTAGAACCACAGTGGATCCTTCAGGTGTGCCCCCGCAGGCCTAGCCTGCACAGACTCATCCACCATGTTCTTTTCAACCGATCAGTTTATATCCATTATTATTTCTGGGGCAGTGGTTGCTTCTTTTCTTCTTACTAACTGTTTAAGGAGGAAGATCTCCCTGTACACCTCGGTTTCCCTCGGTTGTTCAGTTCGAACCTTCTCCATTGGTACCCCCCTTTTCTATACCTTACTGGCACGGTCCATGGCACAGACTGTTCTCCGTCTGTTTTCTGTTGTCCCTTTTGAGCTTGCTCATGTTACAGGTAACCTGTGCAAAGCCCTCCCGAACTAACACCAATGGGCTCCAATGGAGAAGGCCAACCATCTGTGGCCTTCTCCATTTCCTCTACACCCTGATCATGGGTTTCCTGTTGCTCCACATCTATAACTCTTGTTATAGACCTGAACTTGGGCAACTCCTTTACCATATTCGAATTTATTTTCCTTTTATTTGGCTTCACTGAGGAGGGGGGTTCTTGGACACCTATTTTATTCCCCATTAGTAGTTGGGCTCCCTTACTGGAGGCACTCTGTTGCATTCCATGTACAGGGACAGGAACTTGCTCCTGTTGTCGGGATGAGAGCGAGGCGAGAGTGCTCTGGTGGCTTGACCACCAGACATCGAACTCTTCCCTTATCTTACCAATCCTAGTAAAATAACCCACAACTTCTTTAATCAAGTTTCTATCCCTAAGCATGCTCCCGAGTCGCAGAGATCCATGTCTCCCCTCAAACTCCATTCTCAGATCTTCGATCTTGGGGCACCCCATGGCATGGGCAGAGGTGTCTAACACCCCACACACCACGCAATTAGGGTGGTCAACCAGACCCATTGAGGATCGCTTCTTTTTAAAACTTCCTTGCCAAATCAAGAACTGTGATGAATAATGGCCCACTTCTAGCCACTTCTCCAAATGCAGCCTCTCCCGGACACTTGGGAGGATCTCATAGGTGGATATTTCTTTGTCGGAGTTGTCCCATATAGTCTGACAAGCTGTTAGTTTGGCTTATTTCCTAGCTCTGAATTCCTCATAGAGTAACCCTCCCCATTGCCTTTTTACTATTTCTCCTCTTTCTACCACCAGCAAATCTATCAGACTTTCTCCAGCTACTACCTGTAGCACCTCTTTAGAGGCTCTCCTGTAGGCCTTCGTGACACCCAACAGTGCAAATCTCTGGGCACTGATAATTGTCCTTTTCCCATGGACTCTCTCTGCCTCAGGGAACCATACTCCACATGTGTAAGTGATAATAGGCAGGAACACCGACCTGTACATGACCTTCAATGTCCGATAGCCAAGCCCCCAATTCGCAGGAGCCACTGCCCTCAGCCTCTGGAACATTACATTGGCCTTATTCACCGCATAGCGCATGTGAGCATTGAACACAATATGACTCTCCAGAACTACTCCCAGGTATTCTATTTCTTTGTTCTTCATGTATAAACTAGTTAGAGTTATTTATTTCAGAAAACTCGTGTAAAGCCCAACGGAACAACAATATAGACAATTACAGAAAATCCCTAAAGAAGACTGTTACCAAGAGTGGAAGACGTGCAAAGTAAATTAAACTCTGTAATCGTTCAGTAATTTTAAATTTTTAAAGAAACTTATCGGTGGAAGACAAATCATTGGAAATAATGAAAACCCAAATAACAATGTACACTGTACAATGTAAATTAGAATCAGTAGAAAACCACTGATTAGCAGTGGAATTCATCTACTAGAATGAGTGAAAATGAATCCACTAATGAATCGGTAGAAAACCACTGGTTGTTCCAGTGAAACAATCTCACTGATTGAAAAAGTGACAGCCAACTGCGTGTGGCGATTAAAAATATTGTTTTTATTGCATTTAGCCTAATCATTACGAGAAATAAACATATTTATGATAGTCACTGTTTATTTTGGGCAATTTAATGTAATTTGAAAAGTAAATACCGTATTTCGGCGCGTATAGGCCGCATATTTTATATAAAAAAAAATGACGACAAAAAGTGGGGTGCAGCTTATATACGAGATATTGGCATAAACATTCCCCCCCACCCCCAAACAGGTTTGAAATTTGTCAACATACAGTACATTTTAATGTTGTTTTAACTTGAAGGAAGGGTAGGGAAGAGAAGAAGAAAACGTGAAAAAAAAGGGGGGGGGGGGCACCATCCACTTGTGCAACTATTTGAATTATTTGTTCACTCGCATTCATAAACAAAATAACCATCCCGTATGTGTGAAATGTAAACATGTTAGAGTTCGGCCATATATGTCATAAATGAAGGAATAATTTATCTGCTTTACAAGAGAAAGATAACTTACGTAGTTTGCACGCCCGCCATGGCAATACATGTGCACATTGATAAGACGCCACTTTGTGTAACATGTTGCATGGTTTTGCTTTCTCAAGTCAAGTTACCATATGTGGAATAGTAATTTCGTGATGTATATTTGTAAACATTGCAACATAATAACATTTTTCTGACATAAATGTTTTATACGGGAGAAATTAAGTCGGAATTTACTATGTTTGTATGGAATCGTAACTTAACAATATTTACAGGCATACAAAAATTCAGTGTGGCCTATACTTGACATATTAATTATACTTAATTTTTCATCAAAAACTTATGGCGCTGCCTATACATGCCAAAATACGGTATAATTCCCGGTGACCTTGATTTGAACCCCCATCCTCTCTCTTCTAATCCGTTACCTTACAAATCGAGCTACCAAGCCAAAGTTGAACATAAAGGGGGAAAACCGATGTATTATATATTTCGTTACCGTATATATATAAATAAATAAATATATATATAGAGAGAGAGAGTTATGTGCTGCAGCTGACGCCGACTCAGCTGCCCCGCGCTGTAATCGGAGACCCACCTCGCCCTCCCCTCTTCCTGAAACGATGCGCTCGCGGCCTCCTGATCGCCCTGGGAATCCTGTGAATGCCGGCAGAGGCGAGACTTGCTAGCGTCACAGACCTCCTCTCGCCTGCTAGAGTTTCCGATATGTTTAGCGACGACGCAAGAATGTTTTGGTGAGACTAGTTTGTGCCTCAGCCCTCCGCGATGCATCACGCGAGTTGGGGAAGATTCTAGGTGGCGGCCTAAGACACTATATATACTGCCGCAACCCAGCGGCCAGCTGTCTTTGATGGAGGCCGTCTGGCCGATTGTGCGCGAGAGAAGTGAGGTGTGGACGACGACTGGAGATTGCGGGACGACGGCGAGTGAGGTGTTCGTCGCTTGTATGGACGAGAGGGTGTGAAACCGACGAGTGACGACTACTGTGCATGAGGGCGCTTGGATGATTCTAGAACATTGCGAATGGCGAGACATGAACTGAATTGAGGTGGGACTTAATGGAAGTGTAATACTGATTTAATTGTAAATATTCGAACTGTCAAGTATGGACGCATAAATGATAAAATCATTGAATAGGTCGATACACTGTCTATTGGGACATATCTTTAATTACTTAATTTCATTGATTTATTTGTCGTAATTATAAATGCCTTTAATTGGTGTCAATTGTGAACAGTACACGATTTCAATTTATTGTGAGAATTTGAGTTCAGATAATTTTGCTGTAGTTATTGTAAAAAAATAAGGAAATAATAATTAATTATTTAATTTGATTAAGATCTCCATCCCTTAACGAACTTAGTATAGCCCACATAATTTCAAGAGAGAGAAATTGTAACACTGGTGTCAGAAGTGGGATGGACGTATTTCATGAGAATAAAATAATAAAATAATTGTAATTAGTATTTCTAAATAGCATAATAGTTGAGCAATAGGCCGAGGAATAATTTTGAAATTTTTAAATGCTAACTAGGAAAATGTCGGCAGACATGGAACAACTTTGCTCTTTAATTGAAGCACTAAGTGACCAAATTAGTAATGTAAATGAAAACCTAAATAGTAAAATAGATAGTGTTAGTGAATCCGTTATTAGTGTCAGTGAATCTGTAAATAGTCAGATTTATAGTGTTAGTGAATTAGTAGACAAGAAAATAGACAGTAATAGCGCAGTAGTAGACAAGATAATAGACAGTGTTAGCGAAGTAGAAGGCAAGAAAATAGACAGAGTAAATGAAAATGTAGACAGAAAGATAGAAAGTGTAAGCGAGTGATAGCACGAGGGACAGTGCGAATGAAAGGTTGAACAGAGTCGAGTGTAAAGTGGACCAAGAGGTGAGCGCCCCAAGTAGGAATGGCAGGAGTTCTTGAAGCAGCAGGGGAGACGACATGCAGGGGCGGAAGAGGAGCCGAGTTTGGTCACCACCGAGACGACGAATGCGGGCAGCGAGAAGAAGGTAGAGGTCACCGCCAGTGCAGCCATCCCAGGGGAGGCGCCACAGTTCTGTAGAGTGGGTACGCCCCAACCAAGGGTGGGTAAAGACATCACAATTAAACCCGCCCCTTACGATGGACAGACACCTTGCCACGAGTACCGGCACCAGTTCGAGATCGTTGCCACCCTGAACGGCTGGACAGAAAGCAGCAGGCGTACTATCCGGTGGCTGTACTGAGGGGATAAGCGTTGAGCATACTGCAGTCGTTGCCAGGACAACATCGTCTAGAATACTCCACACTGATGTCGGCTTTGGAGCTTCGATTCGGTGACTGTTACCTGCGGCATGCCCACCATGCCCAACTACGAAGCTGCATCCAGCGACCTGGCGAACCACTGCAGGAGTTGTGGCAGGATATCGTGAGTCTGCCGCACTTGCCTCTGGAGGGATGCTCGGAAGAGGCACGAGACGTCATCGCCGTCGGCTTCCTCGTCGACACCATCGCTGACACCGACGTGCGACAAGCTGTACGGTTAGGTGCGCCTCACACCATGTACGATGCCTTGGCCCGAGCACTGGAAGTAGAGTCAGCACGGCAGTCATCAGTGCCCCAACGTCCAGTGCGGGCAGTGATGCTTGATGAAGGGGAGGACGACAGCATCAAGAGGATGTTGAAGGATTTGCAGACGACCATCAGGGACATCGCTTCCAGGGTGCGCACTACGGAGACTCGCCGTCCCCTTCCCAAACGGCCGGAATGTTGGACGTGTGCACAGTCGGGGCACATGAGAGCCAAATGTCCTCAGCAGCAGCAACAGCAGCAGTAGCAGCAAACACCAGGGAGCAGGTATCAAAGAGCAGATGAGAGCACAATGTCATCGGGAAACTTGTAAACACTAGTCTTGAGGGGCAAAGGTCGGTGATTGCTGGAGAGAATGCCCCAATGCTTTTGCAAGTGCGCTCATTGAAACAAGACTTCAATGCCATATTGGTGGAGGGTAACCTAGATGAAGTTTCTTGCCAGATGTTCGTTGACACAGGAGCGACTATAACAGGGGTAAGGCCCGACATTCTTGGGCCTTGCCTCCAGCGATCATCCGATAAGATCATGGATCACTGCTATTTAACAGCAGTAACGGGCGAGACCACGGCAGTCAAAGGTAAGAGAAGGGTACTCTTAGAGCTTGGTAACCTTGAGATAGAGCATTATATATACATAGCAGAAATAGAGGACGAATGCATTTTGGGTTTGATGTTTCACATAAGCTGGGATGCTGTATTGTTATTCGACTGGGGTTGTTACGTGTAGGTAATACCGAGTTGGTAGTGTCAACACGACGAGATCTATCTTCTCCAATGAGCTGCCCAGTGGTGTGTAATCATTCAACTGTGCTCCCTGCTTCTAACGAAGTTGTTATTCCAGGCAGATGCCAGGGAAAAATTTGTCTGGCGATTGGGCATAATCGAACAGGCCCAAGAAGGTGGAATTTTTCCCGATGGTGTCATTGTAGCCAGGACATTTGATTGATTCAAAATGGGACAGTTTGCCTGTTAGGATGATTAATTTGTCTGACCGTGCTATCAGCCTTGAAAAGGGGGCCACAATAGGGTTATGCAAACAGGTTTCACAGGTACTTCCAAATGTTGTAGAAGCTTCACTGTCACAACCTACTGAATGTCCTCTTCCAGATACTCTGGGGTAACTGCTGACAAGAACAAAAGAAAGCCTCGACTGGCGACAGGAGAGGGCAGCTTCAGAATTGTTACAGAGAAATAGAGGTGCTTGCTCCTGCGAGCCCAATGACCTTGGCAGAACTAATGTTACATTCCACCACATCGACACAGGAATATTCTGCATTGCGACTACATCGTTTTCCTCCGAAAAGGAAAAACACAAATAAATTGCATCAACCAAAATTGTTGTCTATTTCCGATGGCAAATCATAATTGTGCACACCGCAAAAGAACTACATCGGATTTATATATAATTTATTTCTGCTTATTCCATACCTTGGAACAAATACCCAGCTATGGGCTGGCTCACCGCAATAACAAAACATTCTTTTTTCATGCAGTTAAGTAGTGTGTCGTTTTTGTCTTGTTTATGAAAATTAATAAAACGAATCTTTTCGTATACACGGAAAGGAATTTGTCAGTATGCTATAGCCTCACTATTTCTAATGTAAAAGTACAAGTGCACTTCATAATTTACGTTTTTCACATACATTAATTGAAAAAAATAGTTAAAGAAACTTAACTTCCATTTACAATAATGTCCGCAGCTGAATAAACGTGTCACGAAATGCCTCATAACTTTTATGTAACTGAAGCAGTAAGGTAGATTTTAATTAAAGGCTGTTCACAATAAAGTGAGCACTTTAGAAATGAACCTTAAAAAACGTCACTGCCCCTGCGCGCATATACTTTAATGGGCGCACTGAGTGAAATTCGCCCAATAAAGTTGGTAACAATGGCTGGAAAGTAGTTACACTTAACGTCGAATAAAAAGTATTAGGTAACCATTTGTGATAACTTAAAATTATTTATTAAGCTTTCTGTTTTTTTAATCCATCAAAGTGTAAAAATTAGCAGATTTATAAAGTATTTACTTTCTTAATAATTTCACAGTTTCTTTTGACCGACGTATTAATAAAGTGATGAGGCTCATGGCAATGTTAATTTTACATAAGGCCGAATAATACACAATGTGAAAAAAGTATATTTTAAGCAGGGCTTTCAAAAGTGCTCATTTTACCGTGAACAACCCACACACAGGTGTAACATAAACACACACGCGCGCGCGATTAAATGTAGCTGTTCTAATGTACCGGAAGTATCTTTTATACATAGTAAAATATAATGTACACTGAATTGCAAAAAAAATTGATCGAATTGCATGTATATTTGCAGGGGCACGTAAGTGGGTACAGACACAGGACATAATAGTAAGGTAAGGGCACCGATTATAAGACCCATCTTGTAAACAGCTCATAATTTTTCAGAGAGTAGACATGAATGAACTTTGAACATGTACACTATCACTCAAAATAGTTTACTTCAAAGTGAAATACATGTAATTGATATCTAAAGTCATATATTAATTTACTGTACAATAAAACAAAACACTGCAATTGTTCAGGACTAAAAGGGGCTCCTAATATGAGACACACTATTTTTTTTTACCCTTTTTCGGCACTGAGGACAAAGGGAACATCAGTGGCACTGCAGTGTTCATGAGCCCGACGATAGCAGACAGTTCACTGTATCCACTGTTCGCCATGCTTGTCATCTGAAAATACACATCCACAGAGGAGGCACTCAGCATCGTTGTCTTCTTCGCCAGAGCTATCTGATACTATGTTGAACACATCGTCAGATTCGTCGCTGCTTGAGCTGTCTACTGACCTTTTGCAACTCCATGACTTTAATGCATTAGGCAAAGGTTTTTTCCAACAATTTGTCGACTACACTTTGCTGCAACTGCTTTTTTATTCTTTGCTGCCGTAGCTACTTCCACACGCATTAGGAGGTTGGATTTGTAAGGTGATAATGTATTCACAGAGGCTTTGCCACCTCTTCGACTTCGCTGTGCTGCTGAAATGCTAGGAAGTGGTGTAATGTCATTTGGTGACACAGGAAACCTTACATCTGAAGATTTTGAAGCTACATTGCCACATTTGTTGTTTGTTTTGTCCAACAGAAGTTAAGGATGATCATTAGAATGCCCCACACTAGAAGGTGTAGCATGTGTGATGTCCATAGGCAGAGTCGGCCCAGCATAAGAAGGGCCTGTATTAGAAGAAAGTGCGATGTTCACAGGCAGAATAAGAGGTGCATTAGAAGGACCTCCATTAGAAGAGGCGTCCTGTGCAGATCGATTGGTATCAACATCTCTATCAGAAGTTGGTTGATGGCTATGAACATCAAAGTCATATTCACGAAACACATCTCTGTTGATTGGATACAATCAAGTTTTGCGGAATGTATTAACTGCAATTTACATTGTTGCAGCTCTTTGGTATGCTGCACCTAACAACTTTGCCACCAAGAAAGGTGTTACAATACGAGTTGGGTTGTTCCTTAGAAAAGACTCTATTTCTGAACCATAATAAGCTTTCAAGGGCTTCATGAAACCAACATCAAGTGGCTGCATTTTGTGTGAACTGTGAGGAGGGATACAAATAATTGAAGCATGATTTTCTCTAGCCATGCTTATGACTTCGACATTTCGGGTGTGCGAATAGTGGCCATCAAGAACCAGGAGAACTGGGGACTTCAAGTTATGGCTTAGTGAAATCAATAAAATGAACAAATCACTTGGTGAACAAATCGGCCTGGATCCACCCTGAGGGATGGCACCCCCAAATAGCACCAGCTGGTACATGATCCATGAGTTCAATTTTCATGTTCTTCCTGGGCCACACAATTAATGGAGGGACAAAAGTACCAACTGCATTCATGCAAGTAACTATTGTTACGAGTGAACCCATCTCAGCTGATGTTAATGTAGCTACTTCTTGTATTTCCTTTCAGGGTTACGACCTTTTCAGCTCTGTGCTGTACCACAGTTACCCCCGTCTCATCAACGTTGTACAATTTGTGGGCACGTCCTTTAATTTTTTCAAACTCTGATTAATACAGTTTGAAAATTTTTTCTACATTTTCAGAATTGAAACCTTTTATTCTGGCATGAGAAATACCTTGGGGAACTCGTAAAGACAGCTGTGGATGGCGCTTAAAAAAAAATCCATCCATTTATTCACAGCTGCTTCATTTTTTTTTTCAGAAAAGGGGTGTTTGATATCATTGGCAATGGCTAATTGGAAGGCCATTCTTTTAATAGCATGTTTCCCCAACCCATGAAATTGTTTATTCATCTCAACACAATATTCGACAAGCTCCTTTTCGAGTTCCCATATTAATATTGGCCTTCTTCCTAATGGCACATTTACTAAATCATCAAGACTTGACTCAGCATTTTTCTCGTACATTTCTGTGCCTTTTGGCACACCAAATTGCTTCGCCGCAGATTTGTAGCCCATATTACCTGTTTGTACAGCTTTGACTGCTAGCATCATCTGCTCCTTATCCCATTTCTTCCTTTTCGGATTTCACGATCCATCTGCACATAAAATATTGTATTGAAAGTTAAAACACACACCATATATATCTATATACACACACAATAAATACTGTGAGATATAACGTTATTTACTATGTACAGTACTTATAATTTGTGTATTATGCCTATTATCACACATTTTAATAGAGACAAGAGTATTGTTTATTATCGTCCCCCGGTTTTATACGCGTTAGGGCATAGTAAAGGACAGTTACGAACTAACATTTTAGCGTAAATAAGGAACACAAATATCCATGCCGGGATTCGAACACAGAGCCTCTCGCACCGTATGCCAGGGTGCTACCGACTACGCTACGGAGGCCCGCAGGGACAATGATATAATTGTTAGTTATTTTTATACATAGCTAATCAATAACTTTATTATATAATAATGTTAGGTATGTATTGCGACAATACGATAATTACAACATACTTTGATGTTTGAACAATGAACACTTTTAGGGAGATCCCAATATGAGACCCTGTCTTATAATAGGCAACCATGTGGGTCTCATAATTGGAGCGAACATTCAACAACACAAACCAGAGTGCTGCGGATACATAAAATACGCAGTGCAATAACATTAATGGATTGAATAAACCACCTATATGGCAATCGGTGAGAATGTATTAACAATTAATTACTCCTTACCTTGACTTTGAAGAAAATCGTTACAGCTAGCTTGACACACAACTCGAGAAGTGATAGAACACAAAATACGTACTCCCGCGTGACTGAAGAGCCGCTGGCTAATGGCAACGCCAGGATAGGTGCCTGCCATCGAGTTGGCATATTCGCCGCTAGAGTTCACCAGGTACCTGCTCAGATCGCCTGGGGTCTCATATTAGGAGGGGGTCTCATATTAGGAGGGGGTCTCATATTAGGAGGGGGTCTCATAATAGGTGCTTTCACCTTACGTATACAGAATAATTCAAAATATTGTATCACACCAAGTATGCACTGCAGAGGACCAACACTTGCAGGATGCAATTAGTATGGTGTTGTGACCAACCATAGCAGGGAGACAGGAGACGATACGGTAGGACATACAGACTTCGAATGTTCTCCTGAGGAAGATCCTGTCCCAGCTGGCGCAACTGGCCATACAAATAAACCGTAGTTGCCGCTGGCCGAAGTTGCCGTCCAATTTGGTCCCAGACTATCTCGATGGGTGAGAGATCTAGGGACCTTCCTGGCCAAGGAAGCATGTTGACTTCACGAGGACAGTCCAGAGATATCCGTGCTGTGTGAAGTCTAGCATTATCCTGCTTGAAAATGAGGTGGTCATGCTGCACCAGGAAGGGGAGCGCACATGGTCGATGAAATCACTGGACGCATCGCCGCGCCATCAGGGTTCCTTCAATCACCACCAGTGGGGTGCGGGAATTGTAGGCAAAGTAGTGGAGAGATTTGGGTGGCTCTTAGCATCGAGGTCTCAAAGGCCGATGACGATGAGGGCGTCCCCGCCGGACATCGAGCCCGGTTCGCCTAGGGGGGGGGGGGGAGGGGCGAGCAGTCTGACCACCACACCACCCCGGCCGCTGTAGCTACGAATGGTGGAGGGACATGTATGCCCACTAATGGCCCATCACCGCAAGCGAATCGCATTAAAACGCAAATGGGACACATGTCGAACTGTAAATACTGTATCGCAACCATCGTTGTACTCGCGCAATTCATTCAAGATGATATTTATTTTTCAAATTAGTGTATATTGATAGAATTTGTGTAGATAGAAAACACAGGAATTTCCAATTTGGTATTTTTTTATATGGGCCTACTTTCCGCTATGTAAATTTATTTCAAATGAATAATTTTCCTGGATTTTCGATAATATTCTAATGTTGTGATGCTACTGTGCATGAAGGTAGGCAATAAACATGTTTCATTCATCTATACTTAGAATATGTACTAATTTTTAAGAATATATTTTAATAACATAAAATTTTTATATCTTCGGACCTACTCGTGTTTTTTTTTTGTGCTGCTGACGAACATAATAAGCGTTTACTCAACTTCCGATAATTCACTGTAATTTCGCTTGCCTCTGTACTGCTGATTTCGCAACACGAATATTGGTCAGGGCCGGCTGGCGCAGGTAGGGTGTACGTTTATACCAACATCTGAAACCAGAGTTTCGGTAACTTGGTTTTCGGAAAGCAGAGTATGTGTGCGGTATAAACACTGCAAAAGTGAGGTTTCGCCGTATCTCGAAACCAAGGTTTGTAATTAAAGTTTCGCGTCGAATGTTAGGTTTAGCAAACGGTATAAACAACGAGACTTCGGTTTCGTTTGTAAATACAATATGTAATGTACACCTAGGATATGCTGAAGTGAAAAACAGGATAATTAGTTTTTTGAAAATAATGTGTCTAAATGAAGAGTGATTACATAATTTTGGTGTGAGTACGAAACTAACTAATACACAGTAAATATGTTGCATCTTAGAAAATTTACGGAAAACCCATATATTTGTTTTGTTTTATAAAGCAATATGTGAAAATTTAAGTAACTTTTGTCGTGTATATGATTTTCTGTAAAACGTGTATATATATATATATATATATATATATATATATATATATATATATATATATATATATATATATATATATATATATTCGTATCAGCATTGCAGTAAGAAATTATAGTTTTTTTCATTATTTTGAATTTAGTGATTTCCGTCATAAAATACCACACGAAACACAAAGTTTCCAGAACGGAGTTTTGTGTAACGGCGTAAATATTTCCCTATAACCGTAGTTGGGAAATTTGGGTTTTCGAATCTGAGGTTTCGGCTGACAGTATAAACGTGCTGAGGGTCAGGTAGAAACTCAGCTTTGAGGTATCCATGAAGTGCTAAACTCCACCACTCACCACTCCAGCCAATATACTGCGGGTGTGTTGTTTGTGTGTGTTTCGCGGACCCAACACAACAGTTTGCCAGTTTCTACCTCTTTCTCCTCTTCTCCTCTAGCTTCCAGTCAACTGCTCCCGGGTCGCTGTCCATACATGCTACGTCTTACTACCCGTCCAGGGGCCTTACACTCGAAACTGTTCGGCTTCCCCAGACCACTCGAGCCGAGTAGAGTGGTGAACCCGCATACGGCTTCATGTGTGCGAGACTTACTATCCTGGAGCGAAAACCTCTCGCATACGTGTTGGCCACTCGATTTCCGGCTAGCGTTGTTGTGTGCGAGTTTCAACATGGCAGGCGTCCGTGCTGTGGGCGCTCCACCGTGCTCTGTTTTAATGTACGATTATAAATATTATAAGGTGAGAAATGGAACAAAAATGTACGTCGTACAGCAGAACCTTCATATCAAAATCATGTTTTGGTAATAAAACGTGTTAATATGCACTAAAAATGCTTCACAATGTTACAGCAACGAAACGGTACAAAAATCGATTACAATTATATACTCTACGTAGGTCCTATCGTTATCGTAGTACTGGTGGGTGAGTGGTTAGCGCTGCCGCATTCAAATTTAAGGTTCGGTGATTCGAATATGTTGAGTGCAAGTTCTTTATTTTAATTTATACATCTTTATTAGTTAAGTTATATAGTCAATATAATAATGAAAATGTTTTCTTGGTAATATTTGCGCTTATAATGTAATCATAAACGAGAGATAAAATAGGAAACTAGCCCTCCTTATATTGACTGCTGAAAGTTATTCGCTATAAGCGTCGCGTAATGTCTTTGAACTTTGTTCTTATGGTTTTTTATTACATTTAGAGTTTTTCTTAGCTGACTGTAATATGTAAACTACAATGTTACGCTCGTGTACAGTCTTCTGAGGGTGAAAATTCGGCTTTTTATCACTTGCAAATACCAGATGACAGCGTACTGCGGAAAATCATAAAAGCTGCTCAATCAGAAATAAGAAAATATGCAACTGGAGTCAACTGAGGCAATATTTAAATACTTTACAACAATAAGTTCATCTATATAAAAACCAGCTTATCAAATTTCCAATAAACAGCAGTCATTGTTTTAAAAATTATTAGCCAGCAACTAACACAAAATTCTTAAACATTATTTTAGTAAAATAATAAACAAGTGTAAATGCGAAGAGATTGCTTCCTAGTTTCTACAAGTAGTACAAAACCACGACGAATTCATTGTGCCTCGTGATGACTGATTTGAAGAGCAAGTTATGGTTCCACGTGTTATTTAACTTCAAAATGATTACGATACATTTGCTATTATCGACATCTGATATTTTTGTAAAATTATTCCTGTTTATAAATACCAGTCATTATTCGCTAAGAAGTTCTGGAATAAGACATACAGCGAACTTTTAAATAGGTGATATTCAGATCCGTGATAATCAATATGCTTATAGTGACTTCAAGTGCAGCCGTGGTGACGTATCTAAATTTAAGTAATTTTAGCGGAACATTTTCTGTATGTGTACCATATGCATATAAACAATTATTGTGTCAACAAGTTTGAATGATCAGTGACTAATGGTTGAGACACATTTACACACAACGCTTATCCAAATGTGGTTATATTTCAATATTGCTTGGATTAAATGTAACATTAATGCCCAACATTTCTTCACTTACACTGACTCAAATTGAAGATATCAGTACACAGGTTTGAATAATAATCATAATTTCTTCAATTATCAAACGGAGATAATATATGAAACCAGTTAAATGTATTGAACAATATTAATTTGTTTATTCCTGATCAATATGTAAATCAAGAACCCTGGGAAAAATTTAAGGCAAAGATATCAAGACTTTGGTAGCACCACATATCATACATTAACAAACATGGAAATATGGACAAGACAAAAAATATCAAGAACTTAAGTAAAAGTGGCAATGAGTGTGTCTAAGCAAAAAAAGTTGCGTGAAAAATTTAATTTAATTGACGAAGTTGAAATAAAATCAAGTACAGCGCTTTTAGATAGAATAAAATGGTGCATAAGCTAACTGATATAACCAAAACTTTATAATGAAGTAGAGAGGATGAGATATAATTTTTAATACTTTGGACTAAATACTGTAAGTTAATTATTTTTAGTATCGTATCAATTTATCACTTAATAAATGTTTAAATTATCCTAATTCTTTAACTTCTTCTAATTACAGTTCACAAATAATAAATGTAATTAAATGAACGACAAAGAAATTCATTACGTGCTTGATAAATAAAGATGCTCTATGTATAGTGATTGCGCGTTGCATTCTAACAGATTGTGCTTGTATTTGAAGCTGTATGAGCTGTCAAACAACCCTGTAGTGTGTTTTTTTTTTCAGTGTGCAGTCGCATGCGAGATAGCCAAGTCACTCGGTTACAACCATTCGGCTTGCATTCGGAGCGCTCGAGTTGCTCGGGAGCAGGCCCGAGTGGTTCCAGCACACCGAAACAGTGTCCCGTTCGGCAAAACACCCCTCGACTAGATACTCACATGCGACTGAAAACTTCACCATAAGGCTTCAGGTCAGTGCACAGTGCATTTCAATTAAAATTTTTATTGAAATATTTGCGCGACAACCATAAAGGATGAAGCGAGAATGTTCTTCGTTATGAGTGCTGCAATGTTTCTGGAGGAAAACACTTAAGACGTAGCAAACTTGTAAAAAGAAAGCCGAATCTACCTGGCAAATAATTCTTTTTTAGTTAAAAATGCAAGTTATTTCCAATCAAAAATTACAGTTACTGGTCCAATAGGGCTATTGACTGGTTTATTTTGAAACTGGCAATTCAAAATTTTGTACGTTAAATATTGCACATGCAATTGCACAACTCTTGAGGGTGTATACTGCATATTTTAAACGTCAGTGATGAATCTTCTTGGCAGTCGAACAACGTTGGCGGGTTTTTGAAATACGGGTTTCGTGACGAAATTATTAAACATGTTACCAATACATTCACCCAGGAAAAGAAAACAAGACCCTGGGCGGGGACATAATGGCACGTTCAAGATATAGTCAATGCGCGGTTTCTTAGCACTTTTTGAATCAAACCTTTGAAAAATCACACCATGTATGACGTGTTCGGTTGTTTCGCAAACATCTGACGAATCACAGGCATTTTATACTTGTGTTATGATTAAGTACCTTATTGTTGGTCAAATAAAATTTTATTTATATTTTACTCACATATACATTATAATATTTTATTTATAATAAATGTAAATTAATTCAGTGAGAAAATAGGTATGTTGGTAATACCTAGTAAGAAATAGTTCTAAAGCAAAATGTTATTACACTAAGTGCGCACGAATGCGGTGCGTTGTTCCTTTGGAGTAATTTTCTATACTCCGTTAAGCTTTGTTTGCATAAGGCGGAGGAAGAATGTGGAATAAGAACTTAAGCAGGGCTTCAAAAAGTTGGAAGTAACCATGAATAGACTAAACAACACATGCTATGAATATTATCTTTGAGCAATTCTACCTTGAAAAAAAAAAACCTACTCAGAATGTCGTATTTTAAAACATTCTACCCGGACAAAAACGAAACTACGATATACGTCTGTGTTGAACTCCGCACGCCAGATCAGATAACTGTTTACAGCGGAGCACAAAACAAATCTGTTAGTGGCCACAAAACCGGTTTTGGTTGATGCTTTCAAAGTCGAAATTTTGTTTCTCGTAAAAAAACAGACTGTGGTGCCCAATAGCACGTAGATTGACCAGCACGAAAGCAATGTTGTGCTCACTAACATATTTGTTTATCGAAAAAAACCTTTATTGGCTGCCACGAAATACGTAGTTGGCAGCAACAGCATCCATGTTATCCACAGTAAAGCATTTTTCTGCGACCACAAAACTACATACGTTTTATTCTGTACATGCGCTCTAGCATATTCGAAGTGGCCACGTCTAGACACGACGCCATATTTGTCTGTGTGCGATTTTTCGCATTAGGTTGCAAAACTAGTTCATGATTAATATTCTTAAGTACTTATGAACGGATTATGTCGCTCCTTTATTCCAAGTACGGAAATGATACAAGTAAGTTATTCCAGAAAATTAACTTTCCATTAGGTGAAGTGTGCATGCATTGTTGTGTGTGCCACTTATTAGATTTATCTTATATACAAGTTGAAGACAACTCTTTGATATCGAGCAATGTAGTGTAATGGTAACACGCTGAGCTCGCAGTTGAGAGGAGCAAGCGACGAACCCCACTCATTACGTCTTTGAATTTAGTATTTAATTCTTGATAGACCATACGTACCTACAACAGCCCGCAACCCGCAATCACGTTTGTAAACATCAGTGCGAAATACATCGTTTGAAGTACGAATGTACTGTAGTGTTATTTTATTTTTTTAATGTTGTGTGTTTTTTAAATATATGGGTGGTTTTTGGAAAGGGGGGGGGGGGGATCTTATTGATATTAATAATACATAGTGTTATCAACTTGTGACACTTTTTGCACCCAGATATTACGTGACACTGCACCCTTTAAAACGCCCTTATAAAATATATAGTTCTTTAGAGAGATTCCTTAGGGACGTCCAACATCGAATGCTGATATTATTTGTATTGAAAATAATATTTCATATAAATTACTAGTTACTTTGAGTGAAATACATGCAAAAGTTATGCACACAGACTCTATTCCCTCCTCTCCCTATGATCCCTTTAACATGGCCAAAAATTAATTTTATGTTAGCTATGTTGGTGGATCACGAGTTATGTTGGCCAACATGTCTGCAGGTGTGTAAACAGCACTATTGAAAGTACTGCAAAAGATCTACTTGTCCTACACGTTGCGTATTCTTCCACCTTATGTGAAATTTACATTGCCATGGGACTCATCACTTTATTCATACTTCGGTCAGTGAAATCGTGAAATTTTTAGAAGCGTAAATATTTTACAAGTATGCTAATTTTTACTCTTCGATTTATTAAAGAAAAAAAACAGAAATCGAAAGAAATAATTTAAGTTATGAGAAATGGTTACCTAACACTTTTTATTCGACGTTAAGATACGGAATTACTTCCCAATCTATCGTTACCAACTTTACTGGGCGCATGCCACTCAGTGCGCCCGTTAAAATATATGCAGATATGGGCAGTGATATTTTTATAAGATTCATTTCTAAACTGCTCACTTTATCGTGAACAGACTTTACCAAGGTGACAATTTCGCTGCGACTAACGAACACATTACTGCCTTCAAACACACTGAATTTATTGGTGACCACAAACGTTATTTTGTAGTTTCCGTTAAATACTGGAATGACAATAAAATTTTGTTTTTGCACCACAAAATCTTGTGTCATGTCTATATTGAAAAACTAATTTTGTGGTCCCCAACGAAATTTTTTGGTCACCACAAATTTGTTTTTTTTTTTTCCCCAGTGCGCTGGGGCCATTTGATGCGCGTAGCAGTGCCGTATATCACGTGTAAGTCTGTGCCTCAAACGCGAAAATAGCTCTTAATAAATTCTATATGAAACGGCCTTAGAGGCAAAACTTGTAAGCACACAAATTTCTACATCGTCTCCTTGCAGTTATCGTTGGGAAGCTCCAGAATAATCCCCGTAACCGCGATGTATTGAACTTTCCCGTCCTTTGTCGTCTGAAGGTTGTGTTCTTTCATACGTAAATTCATCGCGAGAGCAATCAGTGGTATCGTCAAGAAACCAGAACTCCAATAACTCTGCAATGCAGATCTGGCTTCAGGCAGGCGAGCGTTCATTATAAGCTAATACATCCGTGTAGGTCGTCTCCAATTGAAAGAACTTGTGAGAATTCATTCAACAAGCAAACCTGGAGAGCATTTCTATTTCACAATTTTTCTATTGGAATCATTAGTAGTAGGGTTAAGGGAAGTTGATCGCAATGGATTCCGGATTCCGAGCCGGAGCCAGGGGGCCGCCATGTTGTGACGTCACCCGGCTACCTCCTTTATTCCTTTTTTTCCTTAAAAATTCCCCTATTTATCTCAAAATCTACTAAATTTCGCAAAAAATTGTCAAATTTTCACAAAAATGTTCATTTTCTCCTAAAAATTTTCTTAAACATTTATCTTTTTCCCAGCTGCAATTCCCGTTTTCCTGGAACAGGTGAGACAGAATAGCGACTCCAAGCCAGAAGAACCGGACTCATGATATTTGGCCTTTGACCTTTAACCTAAAAAATAACAAAAAATAATTACAAAAAAATAATTAAAAAAATCCAAGAATCCCCAAAAAATTTCCACAGAATTATTAAAAAATTATCTAAATTGTTATTAAAAGAATTAAATTTCCTGAGGTCCCCTTCACTTCCCTCATCGACTAATTAGTCAGCAGGCCTCCACCTCCCTCGGCCGGAACCAGTTAGCCATCGTAGGAGCCACATTAGATGCAGGTAACCATGACCGGATGACCTTGAATGACCTTGAATGCAAAAACTCGAAAAAAACATGAAAGCCAGCAAACATATGATGTTAGAGAATACTACCACCATATTGGAAAACAGTGACGTTGACCTTAACCCTATGACCTTAATAACCAAAACTCGAGAAAAATTTTTTGGCAGGCATATTACATTACAGACTACTACCACCATAATGGATGCAGGTGACCTTAACCTTGACCCTATGCCCTTGAATAAAATTTAAAACAAAACTCCAAAGAAATGTATAAAAGTCAGCACGCATATTACATCAACAACTACCATCATATTGTATGCAGATGACTTGGACCTTGACCCCATTACCTGGAATAACCTTAAAAACAACCCGAGAAAAATCAATAAAAGTCAATGAGCATATTATGGTACTGACTACTACCACCATAGTGGTTGCAGGTAACCTTGACCTTGACCCCATTTCCTAGAATGACATCGAAAACAAAAATTCAATAAAAGTCAAAAGAGACCTGCTTTCAGTAAATCCAGGTACTGAACGAGAAATGCACTTCACCTTTACAGGTCTTCGTATTTCTAACTAAACTGTCGCTATGGCTGAATTGCTTATTGTACCTGTCACATAAATATGACATACTACAGGGATTCGTAGCACAATTAAAGCACTCATGTCGCTGTACATTGTGCCCGAAAGTAAATGCCTTATACAAAAGTGACACTGATGACGACGTAATGGTTCGAGCAAAAACTCGGGCAGTCCTGTTGGAGATGTAGGTGCTCGAGCTAAAGAAGCAGGTAACGCTGACGATAATGTTCTAGGCACCACTCTGGAGTGCCCAAAGACACCGTAGATACAGAATAAGACTTAGATGCGAAGAGGCAGAAGCTAGCAGAGGCGATCCAGCTTTCACTGCATCTGCTGTCAAACTAAGCCTCTATGCTTACCTCCCTACTGATTATAATATACGAGTATGGAAGCCTTATGATGTCATTGACTTTGAACCAATCATACTGCACCATTAATACATTGTGCAGAAACCGACCAGCCAATCACCGAGTTGCATCGTATTGAAATTGGCCAATCACGTGAAATAGTGGTGGTGGTATAGTCATTTTGGAGTCGTTTGGAGTCATTTGGAGTCATTTGGAAGTTAATTGGAGTCATTTGGAAGTTAATTGGAGTCATTTAGAGTTTTTTGAGTCATTCTGGAGTCATTTAATGGTGGTGTCAGAGTCATTTTGAAGTCTTTTGGAGTCATTTGGCATCACTTTTGGAGTTATTTGGAATCATTTTGGATTCCTTTGGAGTCATTTTGGAGTCATTTGGGAGTCATTTGGAGAAATTTGGAAGTCATTTGGAGAAATTTGGGAGTCATTTTGGAGTCATTTGGAGTCATTTTCAAGTCATTTGGAGTCATTTTGAAGTTATTGGCGGTGGTGGAGGTGGTGGTGGCGGAGTAATTTTGGAGTAATTTGGAGAGTCATTTGGCGGTTATGGTGAAATAATTTTGAGGTATTTTAGTCGTGCAAGAGATACAACACTGCTGGAGAAAATAGTACATGTACTTATTGCGTTATTTATAATGCTCGAACTGTAAGCTCATTACGAAACGAATTACCCATGATGAGTAAGGAGATATCGCAACACACACATTTCAAATAAGTATGTATGTACCCTGCTTTTAAAAGACACAGAGCAGAAGTATACTTTAACTGGTGCATCAGTGAATGTCTGTAGGAGGCCGCGAGTATATATAGTCGTCGTGAACTCACTGGAAGCAATGATCGTCCTACCTTTCTGTGCACTATATATATATATATATATATATATATATATATATAACCGACCAAGAAAGCAACTCGACACCTGCAAGTAGTGAAAGTACATCACCACCTCTTGACAAAACGTACTTACTCGTATGTTAGTGAAAGGATCTAATGCATGTACCTTGGCGGCGGTGGAGACAGTACGTGCCATCCTTGAAAATAAGTTATCACAGGTTCAATTCCCATAGAAAGTGGTAATGCATGCCGATATGAAAGTAGTCATTGCATGTTCGCCCACAGTGAATAGAAAATCGTTCATCGGGAAGCGAGTGGAAGCAAGGAACCACTGCCAAACATCATAAAGAGCCATTAGCTACAAGACCTGACCATACAGTGCTGGCAAAATAAGTGCGTGCCTTGCATGCACACAGCAGGAAGTGTTCGAATGAAGACAATAGTGTAAGATGTACGAGTGTAAAGAAGTCGAGAGGCCAACTTCACAGCCAGCAGTTGAGGCAACCTGAGAAGATCAACACAAAATATCATACAATGTCCGTAAATGCAGTCATACTCTGTCTACGACCTGCATCGTGTAGCGAGCCTTCGAAATTACAGGCAGTCCTACACTATACAACAATTGTGGCAGCCCGAGACAGTCAACACAAACTATCATGCAGTGTCCGTAATTACAAGCAGTCATACTACGTCTCTGACCTATGCTTGAACCTTCAATGTGTATACTTACGCAGATTCCGTCCAGAAGTTGAGGCAGCCCAGGACATGCAAAACAAATTAGCATGCAGTGTGATCGAACTAGCAGCATGTCATTTCACCCTCAAGTATGGTGGAAAGCAGATCGTTGTGACTACATTAATCTACTACGATCATTTACCCTGCTACATACAGAATCAATGTCTGAAGACTTACCACCACTGGCATCGTAAACAGCGAGGGGTCCTGAAGAGTCGATGCAAGCAGTGAGGTATCAATGTAACTATTGTGGAAATACTTTTTTCGTAACTGGGGTGATGCACGCTGACATAAAAAAATGCCATTGGATGTTCAGCCTAATATACAAGGAGTAGCCACTATGTTTACCTGCAGTGATAAGCTGTATAATCATAACGAGAAGTGCAAAGATAAGGTTTGTCATTCATCGGGAAGCGAAAGACAGCAATCTACCTGATAAGGTCCACCAACCATGCTGACATGTGCACCAACAATTCACAGCCAGCCCAATGCCAACCCGAGATGGGCAACGCAAATTAACATCCAGTGTGTACTAGCGAGCATCAACGGATGTCATTTCGTCTGCGAGCGTGGTGGTGGTGGAACGCAGACCGTTATGTCTACTACGACCGTATACTCTGCTACAGATGGAAGCAATGGTCGAAGACTTACCATCTGTAACAAGACACTCCAAAGTGTAGCTACGGTACCAATGTTACCACTGCAATATTGTACTCCGCTGAAGATCTAATCAATGGTTTGAAGACTCTGCAACACCGTCAGCATCGGCAAGGGTCTCTGAAGATTCGCTATGGTAACATTGTCACTACTACGATCGCATACTCTTCTACAATATGAATATGTTAAAAGACTTGCCATCTGTAACACTGCCAGCGTCGGCAATGGTCTCTGAAGAGTCGCTGCAAACATTACGGTATAAATGTTACTACTGTGGAATCAATCGACCGGATAAGGTAACGACGCTAATGTTTGCAAAATAATATGCAGCTTGAACAAGCGAGCATCAACAGATGTTGATTTGTCAGCAAGTGTGTGGAGGTGGTGGAACACAGACCATTACATCTACTATGGTCGTGTACACAGCTACCCATGGGAGTAAATATTTTAAGACTTACCATCTGTAACACTGTCAGCAAGGGTCTCTGAAGAGAATGGGCGACGATCTACCATCTGTAACCCCTCCAGCAACGGCAAAGGCGAGAGTCTTAAGGTGGTAAGTTGCCGAAAGGTGTGCAGAGCTCCAGCAGAAAACGTTTTGTTAAAAAACCCTCTAACATGTCAGAGCGAGGTCTGCTTACGAATAGCCCAGGTATAACTTTTCCAAGTATAACCTTTTATAAGGCATTGGTCACCTGGAAAAGAAGTTTGGTGAGACCAGCGCCGGTTCCACCCAAGGAGGATGTATATAATTACACATCTGGAGAGACCCTGGTATAAGGCAGACTTCATAGATGGGTGAAGCCGGCTAAAGGCTGTTCACGATAAAGGGAGCACTTTTAAAATCAATCTTAGAAAAAATACACTGCTCCTATCTGCATAAATTCTAACGGGCGCACTGAGTGACATGCACCTAATAAAATTGGTAACGATGCATGGAACGTAGTTCCATATCTTAATGTTGAATAAAAGTGTTAGGTAACTACTTGTGGTAAATTTAATTATTTTTGATCGCTTTATGTTTTTTTTTTTTAAATTCATCGAAGTGTAAAAATTTCCGTATTTGTAAAATATTTATTTTTGTAATAATTCTACAGTTTCATCTGACCGACGCATGAATAAAGTGATGAGGCTCATGGCAAAGTTAATTTTATATACGGCGGAAGAATAAAGAACGTGCATACAAGTCGATCTTAAGCAGGATTTTCAGAAGTGCATGTTACCGTGAGCAGCATATATCGGTGTTTACTCCCCGATTCTTATGCTGGAAGAAGGCGAAAACGGCCATAATTTGGCCTCGCGCTGCCGAAAAATATTTCAAACTAAACTCGTCACCACAAAAAAAACTATTCAACCAAATGAGTTGAAACTTTTTCTGGCGAATCGTCAAACCTTTCGCCGACGATGCTGTAATTATTTTTTCCGGAATTAAAAATATTTTTATTTTAAATAATTTAAAAATAATAGGTTGCTGATAATTTCTGCAAATGCGCAGATGAAAAGTAGCATCGTGGAAATTTGTTTCTAAAGGTAGGTGGGGGAACATCGCATATGAAATGGAGAGTAAGAATAACATTTTAGTTACATGCCTCTCTCAAAGCATTTCTCCTCGTGCTTATCTATTGGCGGCGTGTTAAAGTTGAGAAATTGTTCAATCTCTCACGACATCGTCAGCGTACACTTCTGCTTAATGTTAGGAGCACGGTAACAGTAAAAACTCAATGAACTTGTGATTATAGGCTGTTCACGGTAAAGTGAGCACTTTTTAATGCCCTTATAAATATTTCCTTTCATCCAATGTCCATCTTCTTGCTGCTTATTAATAAAAACATTGCAATGTGACCAATAAACACAGTATATATATATATATTTCACCACCATCAAAATTTAATGCCTGAGGCTGCAAAAAGATATATTTATTAGTGGTTAATGCCTTTTGGAAGAGACTTAAAAAGTGCTCACTTTATTGTGAACAGCCTATATGAATATGTTATGGCAGATATATTCAAAATTATTCAATTAAATTGTTACCAAAGTGAAATACATTCCTACACATCTGTAAATTAATAAAAATAATAATAAAATCCTAACTTAAAACACACTCGTGTAATTTCATATAATCACTTCCATAGCTTATTTTAAATCTACGATGTGATGGATAACGTACCACATAAACTAACTGGTATGTGTTTATATTCAGGCCGTTTTATTCCTTTTGGTGGCCTGTTAAAGTTGGGTAATATTCCAGCGGTTCAAGGTAGCGCAACTACACTTTCTGTTTAGTAGTAGTCACAAGGAATTTGTTTTTGACTGAGGCAAGTCACAAATGATAAATTTGCCTAAAGCATATTTACAATTGCTGATGTTGGTAATTCCTATTTATAATAATTTGGCAGTTTGAAATCACTTGCGAAATGTCATTTGTATTTATTACTTATAGCCCTTTTGATTTCGTATTACATTTATTTTTACCAACTAATTTAAATGGACATTTAGCACCTTGTAAAGTGAAGGAAACTAATAGTTTGCTATGATTGTTTTCATGTAGTAAGCACCCTGGTAATGTTTAAGTTTATTCATTTTGACACTTTCCCACATGGAAAATACCTTCAGTCACATGTTCGGATACATAGCTGACTGAATAATTTTATGTTAAATACACATTATGGTTCATACAAAGCATTACAAGGCTATTATAAATTACCGATGGTTACTTAAAAATTCGCAGCAATTACATAGACCCGTTTAAAGAGTGGTGGCAAGTTTTAGAATTTAAATACACGAGAGAGTTATTTGAAGTATTTATGTATACGAAAAATGAGTTTTATTAAAAAGAATGATTACTGTACTATAGTTGTTATATTGTTATTCCAGCATTAGGTGGATGTATATTAAGATGAATTTATCACCTGCGCCTATGATTATATCACCCTTTAAAAAGAAAGTTATAGTTATTTTTTGCGTTATAGGAGCTCAATCTGGTTATTTAACTAATATAAGTCTATTTAATTTGAATTGTAATTGTTGTTTAAGTAGACCACGTCGTTTTTTGGTAATATGCAATTTATACCTCATGTGACTGTTACATTCCGAGTCCGTAATTATCCATTAATGTTTGGTTTAAAAGGGTCAACAACACACAGCCTTCTCTCAGATGAAGACAGGTATGTTAGTGAGAAGGCTTTAAACAACATAACTCGCTAAAATAATAGTGTACTTTGGTTATTATGGTTTTATTTTGTTGACAACCTAGGCTACGGGGACATTACAGTTAAATTTCCTTTTATAAAAACAGAGTTGCCATAAAACTTCAACAATACAATAGCCACACAACTTCAAAAATATTGCTCTACATGTCTTATTTTTAGATAAAAAATTGAATTACTATATTGTTATTTTAAAGTCAGTCAATAAAATAAGTGAAAGTAAATAAGTAATTTGTTATAAAATACCTTTTGCTAAAAGAATTAACATTTTCTGAGACAAAACAACAATGTCATAAGGCTATATCATTTACACAAATTAAGATTAAAATTAATAAAACAGCTTATAAAATGATAAGCATGACTTTTAAAATATTGCTGATAAATATATAAGTAAACTGATAACCTTCTTCCACATCAGGCAATTTCTGTAGAGTTTATTTTTTTTTATTATTGGTTATCGCATTTTAGTCTGTAAAAGTTTCTTAATAACTAAAGTGATTGACGACATAAAATGCAAAAAAAAAAAATGGATACTGCGATTTGGAATTGATCGTCGCATTTCATGCAACCAGAAATATCTTAAATCGTTGGAAAGCCATACAAATTAATAACATCCGGTTCCATCAGGAATATTGGATTCGGCGTCATTATTATAAAAACTGATGAGCGTTATTCACACATTTTAACTGTTTATTAAAAACTTCGCTCTTTTTTTATGATAAGAAATCGTTAAACGATTTACAAATAAAAATGGTGTGTGTCATCTTCAAGTAAAGGTGTGCCTTTTTATCACATAATTTCTTTATATTGTCTACTTAATAAACGCATTATAAATAAGCCACGGTTATCGTTTTTGATTACATTAAATTTCGGAAAAATATTTGCCCAAAAGTATGCGAAACAGGCATGATTTAATTAATATCTCGAATGATAATCATATACTCGGATTTGCAGATGTTTTAAAGTTCAGTTTGCTACACTAACCTGCTTGCTACTCTTGGAACATGATGGTGTATTTGACGTAGCCGTAAACAGATCGTCATGTGCAGTGTAATGCTGAGACGATTCTGTTTTACTTGTAAGTGAGAAGTGACATTCACTTTCACAGTTTCTGAATACGTTGGAACTCTTAAAATTTCATATTCATATATTCGCGTATATTAATACTAAGCTGTATTGAACTACTCATATTCAAGTTTGTGTGTTCTGATGACCGTTATAGGTTGTTCACGATAAAGTGAGCACTTTTTAAGGCCCTCGCAACGGGCATTAACCGCTAATAAATATATCTTATTGCAGCCTCAGGCATTACCTTTTGCTGGTAGTGAAATGTTTACAATGTGTTTATTGGTCACATTGCAATGTTTATATTAAAAATCAGCCGGGAAATGGAAATTGGATGAAAGGAAGAATTTATAAAGGCCTTAAAAAGTGCTCACTGTACCGTGAACAGCCTACGTATACCTTATTGTGCACACAATGGTTTCATGGTATTTCCAATACTATAATTATATTAGCTGGTAAATTTAACACATCATTTATTATTTTTTTATTTGTTTGTGAATGCCAGTATCTCTATAATGGATTCAGTGGTAGAGAAGACATGGATTTTCATAAATACACCCACAGAAAACAGACCAAAATTGAAACTTTGTCGTGGCCCAAGTAAAGTAATTTTTAACAAAATCGATACATACTACGAAATTTGTAATCAACCACAATCATTAATTCAACATTGGCTGTAAATATTATCTGCACAATAATAAACCGATAGAAGATTACGTACAGGTCTACCCTTGAAGCATTTAAAGGCAACAAGAAAATATGCATAGTAGCACAGATCGGGCTGGCATCAGACTGAGACTTAGAATATGACTTAAATGAAGTTAACATGTTTTAAAAATAACCGCGGTTTATAAAGTTTCCATGGAATATTTTTATAAAATAACGGGTATTATATTTTCTTCCTTTCCGTTTCAATATAGATTATATTTCAACCGCTGGAGATATATTATAACTAATTAAGATAATGTTACCTTCAAAGATTTGATTTGTCATATTTAATTAATTTTAAGTTTTAGTTGTACTCTTTATGAAAAAATACGAATAATAGAAAAATAACACTGTAGACTCACTTGTACTACAACACACATACTCCCCGTGATATGAGTAAGACATGTAAAGAAATATTCTTCGAAGGAGATTTGCAAAGAAGAGTTGTGGAGCAAATAAAAGAGTTTTCTGCTTTATCACGTGCGGTGGAAATCCCGTAAAAATTGCGGGAACAGCTACATCCTTCAATCGAACATGAGTCCACGGTCTCACGGCCCACTTATCTTCGTAATGCGCGATATGGAGATGATTTCCTAATTTTTCGTTTCATCGCCCTTTCCCAGAGCTGTCGGCGATCACCGCGATTAGGAAATCTATAAATAGAACAAATAAAGGGCAGAAAATTATCAAGTACTTCGTTTTCTTTCAGTTAATTAGAATTATTCGAATTTTTGACAAATAATGCAAAAACATATTTTATTCAATTTTAAAATAACTGTTTTAAATTTCCCTCACAAACTAACTGGTTTATGAAGGTGCCCAAGAGACAGTTTTGTTTCACTTCAATAAAATTAACTAAACTGTAATAAAATCTTTGGCATTTGCGTGTGTTTCACAAGGCAGAATTAAACGAGCATACAATTTGAATTCTTACCTGCGAAAAGCGAGGACACCATCTGGTTTCGAGTCCCAACAATTTGTTCAGCCATACGCACTACAGGAAATTACTATTGTAACACACCAGACATACGCTGCTCAAGTCTGAAAGAGACAGTGGCTGTGTTCCCTAGAAATACGCTATTGTCCTCTCCGTTTTCATCCCTTGTTCGCCTCCGGCCGGCTTCACCCCCACCCTACCCATGGCCTCTCCAGTTATTCTATACATCCTACTTGGTTCCACCGGGAATTTAAGCACTTTTGAAAGCCATGCTTAAGATCTACTTGTACGCACGCTGTCTATTCTTCCGCCTTATTTAAAATTAACATTGCCATGGGCCTCATCACTTTATTCATGCGTCGATCAGGTGAAACTGAAATTATAAGAAAGTAAATATTTTACAAATCTGGTCATTTTTACACTTCGAAGAATTACAAAATTATGAAAGCGAAAGAAATAATTTTAGTAATCATAAATTGTTACCTACCACTTTTTATTCGACCTTAAGATATGGAACTACTTTCCATCCTTCGTTACCAACATAACTGGGCGCATGCCGCTCAGTGCGTCCGTTAAAATGTATGCGGGAAGGGGCAATGGCTTTTTTCCAATGTTGATTTCAAAAGTGTTCACTTTATCGTGAACAGCCTTTAAGAAACGTTACGAATCTGTATACGTTTGTCAGTTCCTTCATTTCTCTCTAAAGCATGTTTTTGTGATAGTGAAAATGGCTCAAACGTGTGTTTTCAGCGTCATTTTTAGGTATGAACATTACGGCACAAAACATTAAAAAAGAAATAGGGATATGTATCACAGTTTTAGTATTACCTCATAGAATGGTAGGGTCTCCGCTGAAAGTCTCACAGAGGCGCGTTATCGACCGCAAGACTGCACGCCAGTTCAGTGCTCTACGCGTAGAAACGACGAGAGAGTTGCTGCGCATGTCTCGGTCGCCCCTAGCGCTCCCACGCTTTCAGGCCTCGGACGTGCAAAATTCCTTCAACCAGGCGGCCACCTTAAGCAGGTCCACTGCTGGCGCGAGTTGTGGGAAAGTATAACATCGGTCTAGAGAAGGGGGGCGGGGGACACACAAACCGTCGCAAAAAACAAACCTCGCTGGGAAAGCACAGCTCTGAGAAGGCCGGTGTGTCTGGAAGGGGCTGATGATGTCGGAGTGGTGAAGGAGTTGGAGGGTGGGGTGATCCCCAACGCGGACTCCCCCTGGCAGCCGCAGCCAGTCGACGATGAACTACGATGTCGTGGCGATCTGTTTTGCCTACGGCGCTTCTTCGACTCTTCAGCCGTAGTGGTGAGTTACTATACCAAGTTGTATCTTCTCCACACCGTCTCCAAATCTCGCGTCACCTTTGGCCGTCATGTCGGATTTGCAGGTCCCGTGTGGTCTAGTATATTCACAGCGTCTTCGCGCCGTTCTAATATAACCTTTAAAAAAGTCCATCCCCCCTCCCCCCTCGATATCATTTCATAATGTGTTTGGGTCTTTCCAGAATATGTCGCGTAACACAGGAATTTTATACTTCCGATAACTTCCTGTTAAACTAAACTTTCACTTTCTTTTTATCCATAAATTACGATATTTAATTTATGATTAATACGAATAACAACTGAGAGACAATGAGTGTGTTAGTAAAGCTTTTTATATGCTATTCACGGTAAGATGAGCACTTTTGAAGGCCTCTAATTTGGAATAATAGTCGATTATGACATTTTTTTTGCCTTACACGTTAACATCTGATTGCAGAGGAATATACACACTGTGTTTATAACTCATATAGCAATATTTATAAATTTAAAAAAAGTCAGTAAAGGATAAAAATGGCTGAAATAAAAAAGTAACTAGGGCCTCAAAAGTGCTCACTTTACAGTGAATAGTCTATAAGAAATAGTCTTCATGCAAAACACTACTAAAGTCACTGCGCACGTATTACTTGCGTTGTTCCCTTGGAGTAAGTTTCTTGACTCTTGCAAAGCTTCGCGGAGGAATATCCTGGAAGTAGAACTTAAGCAGGGCTTCAGAAAAGTTGGAAGTAACCGTGAATGGACTATATACGAGCAGTGGCGTTGGAGGAGTTTCGAAATGGCGATAGGGCAAGGGGGGTGGGGGGTACCTACGGATTGAGTTCAGTCAAAGATACTACAAACGAAATTTTCAAGAAGACTGCTAGAAATTAACGTGGGAAAGAAAGGGTGCTAGGGAGTATTTTTTATTAAAAACTTTTATTCTCTCCAGTTAACACAGTCTAATTCTATCTATACAATGGGGAAGAAAATATTTTACTTGAGGATGCATCAGTCACTGGCAGCGCGTGTTGTCTAACGAAATCTTTTCTGAGTATGTGAATTGTAAGAACTTAATTTGGAGAACTTGAAACAAAAAATAAATTTCTTACTATTCTGAACTTATCTATAAATTATATATTTTTTCTGTGCATTTCGTTTGCTTATTTTTTTTCGAAAAACATTAATTATTTTCAAGTTGAAACTGACAGATTCGAAGTGAAGATTACAGTATAGTGAAAATTCATTAAAGCTTAACCCATTATTTAGTTAAAAAGAAGAAAATACAGTGTTGACAAATGAAAAATTTAATGAAAATTAGATTGTTGTTGCAGTATATTTTATAAAGGTTCTTAAAAGCATGGCAGTAATAAAATTTCGTGGGGGGGGGGGGGTACAAATACTATGTTGCACCCACTCACTAAATTTTAAGGGGGAGGAGGGTGCCATTTTTTCATTAGCTGCTCACTCGGCAAAAACACTTCTCCCTTGTTACTGGAAGAGGCCGTGGTGGTGTAGTGTCCATACTGCTCGCCTCCCAACAAGGCAAACCGGGTTCAATTCCCGGATTTTCGCATGTGGGAATCGTGCTGGACGTTGCCGCTGGCTGGCGGGTTTTCTCGGGGATCTCTCTTTTCCCCGCCCTTGCATTCCGGTGCTGCTCCATACTGTTATGAATTAGTTTTTATGTCAATTCATACATGAAAGAGGTTATGGGCGTAGCTAAATAATGAGTCATGATTAGGTAGAACACAACAGTATGAGATGGGGTTAATTCAACATGAGGATTATACAATAACTATTTACGTGTCTATCGATCGTGGGAGCTTAAATGGAATACCAAGATGCTAATTAATTATATTATGTTTTATTACCGCACGCAAATACTATTACAATCAAATTGGAAAGTCCCCACCTTGTTCCTGTTGCCGGAGGTTGATTCTAGGGGGCGGTTAACGACGGTTGGACATACCCATCTCCGTATCTTCTTGGTCCACTGCCCCGATGACAAAAGACGCCGCTCCCAGTGTTACGCTGGCCTATATCGGGCGCGTTGTTTAATGTTTTCGGCCCCGTTTACTTGCCGGTGGAGGGGGTTTCTTTAACTATATTTCGTAAGGGGTGTTTTTGCAGTCACGTTCGTGCCCTCGGTCAATGTTTAAATGCGTGATCAGGCAGGCCGTTCAGCTAAGGCCTGACCACTTCGAAACAGTACGCTTCACCCTCATCAGCTTTCAAGACCGGGAAGTCAAGAGCCGCCCAAATATCTCCACTTCTTGTGACTATATTACACGCGATCCCATCACACATACATAACGTGTGTCTTCATTGGAGAGTTACGAACATACTGTTGCTCAATTAATGACCTGCAGTCAAATAAATAGGCGAGATTTGCAGGTCTTTTGTTCGACTACGGCAGGAAAAGCTCCCTGCTTGCTGGGTTTCAATGTACTGTGTGTAGCTGAATTTTCACTTTCTCTATTGGGTTTTGTGTGTGCGAGCGTGTGTTTTCGCTATTTCACTGAAACGGTAAGTTTGGGGTCTCAGTACTAAACGCTTAGACATTTGTCTGTAAATAGCTAGCTATTACAGAAATGAATTGGCAGTTAGGAAATACGAGAAGTGCCACAGTGTTTTTTTTTTTTTTTTAACAGTATTGGAATCTTTTCGATTCACAATTTTTTTTTTCCTTTAGTTGTCCTGCAGTAAAAACGATTGACAATGTGGCCGGTTGCATGGTTCATCGTTGATTGAGCAAATTTGAAATTAACTTTTGAAAACATTCCTTGTTACTGACTATATTTCAACGCAAACCTTTGCTGGACTACTCACTGCGATGACGGAACCTTATTTATTTTACACATTTTACATAAAAAATTACGTTAATATAAGCATATTGTCTACCACTTTCTCATTGCCATCTTATCGATTTATGTTTATGTTAGTGTTACATTTTACATGAAGCTGTTGAGGGAAATGCTATGAAACTCAGCAGGTTTTTTCAAAAAAATGCTCGATTAACCGCAAAACTCTATAATATCCGCGCTTGGGGCTCAAAGGCACGGAAACGATAAGGGCGACAAAAGCACGCGAATCAGATTTCTCATCGCCTCTGTGCGCAGGGTATTGGATTGGCGTACAGTTACTGTGCCGGTAGCTTGCCTTTGTGCGACTTTCCGTGACGACCGAGTCACTTTTATGGCGCAGTAAATGATGGATGTGTGCTGCGCATTCTTGTGATGCTCCTATGAGAGAATTTTCATACCAAAAGAAGATCGTACTAACACCGTTTTAAACCAAAACAAATTTTACTTTAAAATTTTCAAGAAAACAAATTGGCTTACTTTTATACAAGAATTAACATGAAAAAAACATACTTGTAAGCATATACTAATAAAATATATTGTGTCGCCCTTTAGAATGAAACAATACATTTTTTTCATACTTTTCGAAAGATATATTATATATATATATATATATATATATATATATATATATATATATATATATATATATACGCTTATGAGATCCCCTTCATGTCAATGTCTCCGTGTGTGGCTCCAAAAAAGTTTTGAACCAGTCCAACCAATTTCATAAAACTAGATACACCTATTGTAATTAGTAAGGATACCTGAATTTTATATTTTTCGACCATGTCCGATGCTTATTTTCAGAATGGTGGCCATTAGAAAAATTCTGGCCGTGTTTCATACCTCAGGAACTATTCAACCGATGTGAATCACTTTAAAATGCTGTTATAACGCTGTTAGCAATAAATAAAATATATCATGCCCTCATTAGTTCGCCAATTTGAAATATAGTGCTGTCTGAAGAAATAAATAAACCTCTGGCACTCTATCTCTGAAAATACTCAACTTGTCCCCACCAAATTTGACAGGCGGGTAGTGCTATGACAGATACATTAAATTATATAATTTAATGAGATTAGGCGATTGTTTTCAAAATTACTGCTTAATAAATATTTAACGTTAATATGCCATATATCTACATGAACATTCTGACCTATTAAAACCCAAATTTTAGGCTTGCACTACCCGCTTAAAATATAAAATACGCGAGTTTGCAGCATATGTCCGCCATTTCGCAAGACAGTGCATTGACTGTATCATTTTATAATTTATGCAACGGGAAATATTTAGTTGGTTGCCGCCAAATTCGTCATGTAAGGAGGGCCATGCTCGTCCTCCTTAACTTTCATAATTTCTAAATACCAGACAATTATTTTCTAAATAGTGTCATTAGAATATTTTTTTATTATTTTGCCGCAGCTACCAAACTATTATACCGACTTCAACCAAATTTGGGTATCCTGGAATTTCCTTTTACAAGAATTAGATATTTTAATTCACAGCATCTTTCCCCCACCATTATGTTAGAGTGGGATATTTATAATAATACAGTTTTTGCATTACAGCTCAGGAACTATTAAAAGAATCACAAAATATTTGTACACATATAGTACAACTGTAACCTGGCTGAATTAAGAATTTTAAGCGATAAAATGCTTATTTTGAATTGGAAAGGGCTTATGAACGTTCCCCCGGTATTATGCCTGAAGGCTTATCAGGGGACTGCTTACAAACTAACTTATAATATAACCTAAACTAACACCCATGCCTTACTTGGGATTCCAACCCAGAACCTCCCGCACCGCAGTTCGGCGGTGCACCAACCGACTGCGCCACGGGAGGTCGACTTCTTATTTTGAAAATGGTGGCATAAATATACTTTGTGTCATATGCTGTATTTCTGAAATCTTTTAAACAGAGTTGTCCTTAAATGGATAAGCAAGCAGTAGGTACTTATTGTGCGAAAATAGCTTCAGTCCACCGTGTTGGAAGATTCAGTCCACTGTGTTGGAAGATACCATCGTTGGAAAATTTAAACTAAATTCCTCAACAGAAGAACAAAATCTCGCCGTAATTTGTATAAGATTATACATATGAATAGCCACTGTTTTTTTAATTTTAAAATTGGAGGAATTATATTTTCGTTGTATGCCACATCTATGAAAAACATCAAAAACAAATAGAACTAAAATTGGTATGCAAAATAATTTAACGTTTGTACTAAATTCGCAAGTATTTTCACCAGTCCCCCCCCCCTTACGAATTTAGAGCTACCAAACGAAATCATATTTTTACATAATATCTCAGGAATTTCTCTGATTACCACTATGTGTGGTGGATAATTACTTCTGCTGTATCGATTCTTTAGAGATTCCAAGGTTTCGCGAAACTCAACTTAATTATTTTATAAATAAGTGAAGACGAAATTAGTATAATAGGAATTGTATATAACATTTTTTTGAAGATGCGCTCACTGGTTTTCTGCCCAGGCAGATGGCCAGGTCAAGACATTATCCCATTCATCACATCTTAAATCTACCAGATTACGTGAGTAATTGATCTTTACAATAAGGAGTGCATTTTCCCAAGTCACACGGTACTATAAATTATTTCGGTACACAATATCATTTTTGTGACAACTTTTCCGGTTGTGTAGTTCACTTATTCAACATTTGCCAACATTAAATCGCTTATTACTTTATTTCCAAGTTGTGTTACAACGAACACAAAAAAAATTTGTGCACCGCGTATGAATTTGACTATCTATAGAGTTATCAAATAATTTCAATAATAAGTAGAAAAAAAGAAGCTTACAGTGACGATGTAAAACGCTTCCTAATTACTTAACGCGCACTGCAAGCTTGGCTGGTCAAGTGAAGGCGGTTTGGAAACGCGCTGCCAACTGCTGTTATCTCACTGTTTCGAGCTCTGTCAAGTGGCAAATGGTTTCCAAGCTAGCCTACGGCGATGTGTACGCTAACCTTTAAACAATACGCCAATGAGCAGAGACACTGCGTAATTCCCAGCATTTGTTTGAGCCAACATATCTTCGAAAGAAATTTAGCGTCTATTTCTTTTTATGCTGGGATGATGCATTTTGAATCGATTTAACGTTAGAATAAACGCTCGGTTTTGGAGCATCGGTATTGTTACTGGTCGACTGAAATGAGAAAGTAGCTTCGTGGACGCACGAAAACCAATGATGAAAGAGAATTTATGTCGTGCGCTCAGTTCACTGCATTTTAAGAAACATTTAACTTTTCCCCCGATAAACCATAATCTCTATACCAAAGAGTTAATACGACACGTAGTGTATGTGTGTATATTTATATACACATATATTTGTGTGTGGATCAACCTGAGATCAAATGGGCGAGGTTCATGCTTGTTCAAATAGTTTATTGAAAATATTATTTAGTAACTAATATTAATTAAAATATTTTCTATAACACTCACTAATATTTCAACTCTCTTCAATTAACTTAGATATTTATGTTAAAAGGTATTATTAAAACATATATTATTGTTCAAACAGCTATTTAATTTAATTTATATGCAGAAATTAACCTTTCACATTTTCCAAACGTAACATTTTAGAGACACTCTGATCAGTTATTCGATTAAATAAGTAGCAGTGGGAACTACTGTTTCTATCCGAGTAGTGAAAATTTTACCAAGGAAACAATTTTTTCATACATATATAATAATTGGAACTCGCATCTGTATCACCGATACGAGAGCATTGATTCAAATAAATTGCTTGAAATAGCCTTAAAAAATATTTATAAATCATTAAAAAATACTCTCTTCAAAGGACGGACATTAATATAAATTTAATTCTATGTTTTAATATTTAACCCTGATTTGCCTGAATAGTACTATATCTAGCAATTATTCCAGGAATAATAAAAGGCCTGAACTTCGGTTATTAGCAGTACACATTTTTATAAAGGCAACTTCCGTTTCGTCTATGATATCTATAAACTTGAAGAAGAATAGTTGAAATCTGTTTTCACATCCGTTTTATTTATATTTTTTACTTGTTTTACGTTGTTTTGTTTTTGATTAACAGCATTTTATTTTTGGCTGCGTTGTTCGTTTTTAGAGGCGTATGAATTTCGCAGATTCACCAGGCGCTTTTTCATACTGCTGTATCTTACAACATGGCATAGGCTGTTCACGGTAAAGTGAGCATTTTTGAGACACTAGTTACTTTTTCCTTTCAACCATTTTTTATCTTTTAACCACCTTTTAAAATAAATATGATCACTTGGGTAATAAACACAATGTATATATCCCACTGCACTCAGAAGTTAACGTCTAAGACTAAAATTATTATTTTTTCGAATATTATTCCAAATGCGAGGGCTTTCAAAAGTGCTCAGTTTACCGTGAACAGCATATAACCGAACATTAATTAATCTGCGATATTTACCTCTATTTAACTATTCTACAGACCTTACACCAATCAAATGATAGGGTCACCGCTTAAAGTCCAATAGGTACAAGCAGCACGACAAGAACATTACACGCCAGTTCAGAGCCTTGCGCGTAGAGGCGATAGCGCACTCAATGCTGCGTGTCGGTGTAGTTCTTATCGCTCTCGCGCTTCTGGGTGTTAAACGCTATAATAACTAGAGGTAAGTGACCACCTTAATACCGATTCTCTCCTTGCTCAAGCAATATACACGAAAAAATAATAATAATTTTCTTAACGGCTTCAAGTGTTGTCGATGATACACTAAACAGTTTAGTGGTCACCAAAAAATTTTTTTTGGCGGCCACTAAGTTTTTTTTGTGACAAGCTTTTGTGCTTCTAACCATTTTTTTTTTTTTTTGTAATTTCAGAATTCAGTGGAAACTACAGAATGACGTTTGTTATCACCAATACATAGGCAATAGTGTGTTCGTTAGTCGTAGCGAAATGGTTACGATGATAGCAGCAATACCAGTTAGTGAGGTTCAAAAAGGTATTCGCGGGTTGTTGGGCTTTTGTAGGTAGGTAATGTCCAACAACAATTAAACACTAAATTCAATGTCGTCGTGAGTAGGATTCGAAATTTGAACCTCTAAACTGCAAGATCAGGGTGTTGATGCTACGCTACCTTGCTCGACTTTATAACAATGTCTTCACCATGTATATAAGATAAATCTAATAAATGGCACACACGACAAGGCTTGCACACTTCACCTCATGGAAAGTTGATTTTCTGAAATCATTACCTGTAATACTTACTTACATGGGATAGAGGAATGATATAATCCGTTCGTAAGTACTAAAGAATATCCCCAATGAAGAAGTTCGTGACGTGATGCAAAGAACCCAACAAATACAAATATGGCGTCGTGGCCAGACAGAAGGTGGGCACTCCGAATATGCCAGAGCGCATGCGCAGACTATAACTAACGTAGTTTTGCAGTCGCAGCAAAAATTTTTGCTGTGAATAACATGAATGCAGTTGCTGCCAACAAATTATTTAGTGGCAGCCAATAAACTCTTTTAAACAAACAAATATGTCAGTGAGCACTAAATAGCTTTCTTACTAGTCAATCCACGTGTTATTGGGAACCACATGCTGTTTTTTAGTAGCTACAAAATTTCGGCTTAGAAAGCATCAACCAAAACCAGTTTTTGTAGCCACTAACAAATATTTTTTTGTGTACTCCAGGGAAGAAGTTTCTAAGGCGAATGCAATATATATGGCCGAGGCCTAGCTTGAACCGTTGTACAAAGAACGGCTTCGCTTTGCCTGAAGCACTGTGATAGTGCTTCAGGCAAAGCGAAGCCGTTTCTTAAGACATTCCACTATCTGTATTATTTCAAACACTCCCCCTATCAAGAGGTTGTGTAACGGTCAACGACACAACCCGTGAACAATTGGCAAGTTTGGAGATAAAACGAATTCGGTAGTTCATATCCGTTGAAATAAAGCGTCGAATTAAAAACGTTTCACACTGAGTTTTGCCAACTCAGCCCTGTAGATTCGTCCTTAAAAGCGTGAAATACTAGAGAAGATTAAACACTCAGCTCCGAAGGTTGTCATTTTGGTCGGCATAGAAACAACCTTGTTATTGCGGTCAAGGCTAATCATTGCCGTGTTCTGCTTCACTTATATTAGCGAGCAGGTAAATCGTGTAAAAAATAGATGTTTCAGAAGAGAAAGCAGAACTATTATCAACGTTAGTGTATCATGGTTGATGGAGGTTGAATTGACGAGTATTTTCAAAAAGGTAACAGAAGAGTGAGACGCAACCATATCTTGAAATGTTGTCAGAAATATCCGATACATCTATTTTTTAGGCAGTTTGGAAACGGCAAAAAAAAAAATCTGGTAATACTTACACGCTTGCTTTCTTTCACACGTGTATTTATCAGTAAATCTTCTTTTGCAAAAAGTTGATGCGAGCTCCATAATATGAGGCGTGGAGAAAGCACTAGCAAATTATAACCAATTTGAGAAATTATTACGGCCCTCGAAAAATATCGCAAATCACTAAACTACGTACTACATATAAATATATTTTCACTCAATGTGATTACATATTTATTTTCACTGCAACATGTCAAAATGTTACAAAATTAATGTCTGTATCGTATAAAGATTTGATAAAATAAATAAAAATTCTCCATTAATATACAATTATCGGTACGATGAGTGTATTGCAATTCTTTGCGAATAACAAAAATTCAGATATTACGAAAATGTTAAAAAAACGTTTTTGACCAAAATTCAATGAAAACTATTTTGTTATCAATAAACAACGGCGAACTCATAATTTTTTTCATGCGAATAAAACGCGCAGAAGGAAATTTTGCCAACAATTCAGTAAGTGGATATAATAAATCGAAAACAATTTTTGAAAAAATATATTTGTATCCAATTAGTTAAAAAAATTTCGGTGAAATATTACTTACCAAATACATATTTTCCGAGATTTTGCGGAGTATACTATACAGGAGAAAACAAAGTAATATATATTAATAACATTTTTTTTGTGTTACGAGATAAATGCGTTCATCTTTCATATGCATCATAAATTGTTCTTTTCTAACAATTCTGGTAGTGTGTGTACTGTTTGTCAATGAGTTCTGCGTGTCGAACAGTCGGGTGTAGAGCTCAGTTCAATGCCACTCGCCTTCCATTTCAAAAACCAACTTCCTCGAATGCATACACTCACTAGACAACACCAGTTATCTTTATGTCGGTGCTGTAAGCTACCATTGATACATTAAAACTATCAATCACCGTAACACACTAATCAGGATAAAATTTAACTCGACCGAATTATATAATTTTAAAATAGTTCGCCAACTTTCTGCCGACACCCACCAACATACAGAACAGTACCAAAGTATGCCATATTCCTGAACTTCAGACTACTGCACCAAGGATTCCAAAGTTTCCAATATACCTCTTAAAGACCCTGTCACACTATCAGATTTTCGTCTTCAAATATATTCGACAGTAAAATTTGAAGATCATAAATTTTTTCCGTTCAACATATTGAATAAAATATTCTCAAATGCTTTTTACTAGGATAATATAGTCTTAATTTCAATTTAAAATGCATTTTCCATGTGAGATTGCGATCTTGTGTTTCCGTGCAGTCCACTGGAAGAAATGTAACAAATGTAATTTTTTTACTTCTTTATTAAATTGAAATTTTATTCTTTATATATATATATATATATATATATATATATCTTGCACAATGAAATGTAATGCCTATGATTTTTTAATATAAGTGTGGATTAATCACCTCACATTATTTTCATACTGAAAGATCTTCTATACAAATTAATTATCTTCATTAGCTTATTTTGTTTCCATAAAGTATACGCAATTTTAAAGTTTCATGATGTCGGAAACGGCCATTTTTGTCATGCATAATTCTGATTGACTGAGCCCATCAAACATAAAAGAAATTTTAAAACCCCTCCAATTTTGAAAATCTTTGATAGATACTAGAGTCATTCGACTTTTCCAGACAAACATGGTGGCGTTTACGACATTTCGGTGACGTCAACACCCTTTCAAATTTATTTGACCAAATTTACTGGAAGAAGTTGGACGGAAAAATTTGACAGTGTAACAATAAGAACTAACTCGAGACTATCAATTCTCAAATGTTGGTCCGCGGAGGTTGTTGAGATTGTAGTCAGGGTTTGAGAGGGGTAATAATATAAGTTAATTGTCATAAAAATGTTGTAATTACGCTGTAATTGTTTAACAATTTGTCAAAAATAAAGCTGTTATTTTTTTATGGTTTTGAAAACTAAACTTGATATTGTTACAATTAATATAGTGAAATAAAGATTGGCTGCAAACATGAATACATCTTCTTAGCTAGTTTTAAAGTGACGGCTGGAGGTCCGGCAAAATGAAAAGTATAAAAAAAGGGCCCTCGAAATTACAAAGTTCAACCCGTTCGGTCACGCATTAAATTGTCAGCCGAAGAGTTGCAATTGTGTAATATTTTGCTGCGTGCTGTACTTGAATCTACTGTACATTTCACAACCGGTGAACTACGTGTTGCATTATCTTAGACGTCACCATCATCCATGCATAAGCGAGAGACGGATAACTCTCACAAATCACGTTACCCGCTGAGTCATCGCTGTGTACAGTACTGGACCTTAACACCCTTCGCATGCAACATATCCACTACCATGGACACGGAGACCGAATGGGTTAAGAAACTCTTCTCTATAGTGCGCGGCGTCGCCTCAGATGACGTCATAGATGCGCTATCTCTCTCTCTCACACACACGCACACACACACACTCTCTCTCTCTCTTTAGATGCGTGTGTTTAACCCCTATTCCGCATTTTCTACACTAACGGGGTCATAATGCATCACTCTGTGAAAATACTCAGTGTATTCACTGTGCTTCTGGATGAACTGCGGTTGCCGTAACTCTGGTTGTTAGAGAATGGAAAAAGCAGCGATTTAATCACACAACAAGCTAGGTATGAAACACCTGTACGTTTGATTTTACTTTTCAGTCGGCCCATCAATAGGTAACTGCAAAACTTGTATTATTATTTGGGATCAAGATAAAGTTCACAGTACTGCATGGTGCGAAATTTTTGGCCACCAGGTCCGCCATTGGCAACCAGATATTTGAGTGAGTGCGTGGGTGAAGAAATTTGGGCGGCTTTTAACATCAAGGTCTCATGAGCCGATAAGGGTGAAGTGAGGTGATAATGGAGCAGCGCCGGAATGCAAGGGCAGGGGAAAGGGGAGATCCCCGAGAAAACCCGCTGACCAGCGGCATCGTCCGCAACGATTCCCACATGCAAAAATCCGGGAGCGACCCCGCCAAGAAACGAACCCGGTTATCCTTTGTGGGAGGCGAGTAGTCTTACTTATACACCACCGCGCTCGCTACCAAATATGTGAGGCTGGTTGCTTGATAATACAGTGAACCTTGATTTAAAGGACTATAAATATGATGGTCTGTTTGTTGTTACCAATCGTCTGGTATCGCTGAGTCAAGTGCATACAATATCTTGGTTAGTAAAATTAAGCATGAAAACCAACGTGTCACATTTATTATGTTTTTATCTCTGTAACGTAAACTACTGTCTAATTACGATTTTTAGCATCAAAACCTGCAGAAAAGTGCCTTCCCTTTTCATAGCATTATAGCGCTGGGCGAAGTATGAGGCATTTTCACAGTCAGCAACGTAAAACAGTGGCGAACAAAGATGATTTCTGGCTAGTGCAGTCCATCCTGAAATTTCGTGCACTGCAGTACTTTATATAGACAAGCCGGCGTCGTTTCGCCATTGGCTGCTTCATCATAGGCTGTGTAAGTCGCCTCCTTTCTAACTTAACTGCACGTGATTAGTGGACACAATTGTGAATTGCTCATTTATCGGCGCAGAGTTATCTAAGACGTGTCAGTATGATAAATGACAAAAGTATTGAAAAAGTACCCGTGTTTTAAGTTTGTGTCCCCAAAAAATACATGGCCTACTTGAGACGTCCTGAAAGACTCGGTCAATGGCGAGGCGTGGATTGAGCGCTTGTGTTATCCATAATTTGCGTTTGGTATGTGTATAGGCTGTTCACGATAAAGTGCGCACTTATGAAAGACTTGCTTAAAATATACTTGCTTGTACATTGTGTATTCTTCCGCCTTATGTAAGATTAAAATTGTCATGGACCTTACCACTTTATTCATGCGTCGGTCAAGTGAAACTCTGTAATTATAAGAAAAGTAAATATTGTACAAATCTTATCATTTTTACACTTCGAGGCATTAAAAAAACTGAAAGTGGAAGTAATTATTTAAATGATCACAAATGGTTACATAACACTTTTTATTCGACATTAAGATATGGAACTAATTCACATCCATCGTTATAAACTGTAGTGTGCGCATGTCACTCAGTGTGCCCGTTAAAAATGTGCAGGTAGGAGCAGTGACTTTTTTCCAAGGTTGATTTCAAAAGTGCTCACTTTATCGTGAACAGCCTTTACGTGTGTGTATATATAGAATTTTTGGAAACTCTGTGCCCAAACTCCAGATGTAGTTTCTTTGTACCAATAGTAGCACAAGAACCATATACACTTATATCCGGAAACGTATTTTTATACCAAATAATGTTGTTCAAAGTTGTGGTGTACAACACCTGCAGAACAAGGCTATTCGACTGTGCGTGAAGGACAAGTTGCATGGATGCGCATTACACTGCATATACGGTAGTTTCGTGTGGCACGCCTGCGACGTATGCAACTTGTCGCACACACTTGATCGCGCTGCCTTGCTCTCCAGGCGTTGGACGCCGCAAATGCCAACGCAATTATTTAATATAAAAATACGTTTCCGGATATAAATGTATAGGACTTCTGTGTTATTATTGGTCCAGATAAACTACCTCTGGAGTTTGAGAATTGAGTTTCTGAAACTTGTATATACAATTTGTATCTACATATATTCAAACGACGCTGCGGTGTAGTGTTAGACTACTTACTTCCCACATAAGCGAAACGGGTTCGATTCCCGGCGGTGTCACTACCGGATGTTCAAATGTGAGAATCGTGCTGGACGATGCCTCTTGGTTGGCGGGTTTTCTCGGGAATCTCCCGCTTCCCCCACCTCTTCATTCCGGCGTTGCTCCATAATCACCTCACTTCACAATCATTGGCTCTCAAGACTTCGACGAACCATCAAAATCTCTCCACTATACACTCCAAATAGACAAATGGAATGAACAACAGCTAGATAGTTTATGCCATACGAAAATATAAAACAGAATCCTTTGTACCACTTCCCCATTAAGTGTTTAATGAAGGAGCTATGCGCCCCCAAAAATCGGGTTTTCAATTGCTTTTAGACGGCGCTCTTACACCTCCGTAATCGACCATTGAAAATACCGTATTATTCCCCGCCCCTCAACCATGTGTAAATGGGGGTCGCTACCATAAGTTTTGCAAGAAACTCCATGTATAGTGTGTGTTATAGACTATTCGCGGTAAAGTGAGCACATTTGAAATGCTAGTTAATTTTTCCTTTCAGCCATTTTTTATCCTCTAACCATCTTTATACATAAACATTCCCATGTACGTAATAAACACAGTGTGTATATTCTACCGCACTCGAAAGATAACGTCTCATGGTGGATTTACATTGGCGAGACAGGCGCGATGCGACAGATGCTACGCGACAGGTATGATGTCACTGTAATTTGTGGTTATAATGAAAACACTGTGATACGACGCCACACCAAAAACACTCTATTTTGACCACTCATGGCTGAAAATACGAAAATGTCTCAGAAGGCCATCCATATGTTTACGAGAAGGAATGAAGAATAACTTGAAACACAAACAATCTCTGTGCAAAAAACCACATGATTGTTTATGTTTTATAGTTTTCCAGTTGGAAAAAATAGTATGGGCCTAACCATATCAAAGTAGGAAATTGTAGCTAGGTTGGAATTCCAACCTCAGTTAGGTTTGCATGGGTTCTGTTTATTTTATTTCGACGGCAAAAAAGTAAACAGTGAGGAGATAGAGGCTTTAGTTTAACTTCTTTTGTGAGACGGCAGTGGCATTTTGAGTTGCAAATTCTTTTGGCGGAGGAGTGGAAAATTTTGCTCGTCCGGAAATAACATTCAAATTATTGTAACTTCAAAAACTTCAATGAAAAAACAAAACGCGATACATACGTCGCTGTTCGAATTCGTACAGATGCAGCAATAAAAACACACACACTCACACACACACACACACACACTTTGTCCGAAGTTAACATTACACTCATTGAATTCACGATACAGGTAAAAAAAACAAATAATATTTACACACTACAAATGTTGAAAGTGCAGCTTTTACATGCACTGTTTGTAAAATTCGCAACCCTTTAAACATGCGTTTTACTATGGAAATCCTTACAAGTTAACTTCACTAAGATCACGTTTGTTCGTCACTAGCATTAAATAATTTACTTACAGAATCGTCCAGTAAAGTCAACACTGCGCACGTTTCCTGAAACCACAGTTTTCAGAAGCGGTAAGCACGTGGCGATTAATATTACATTTCGCTCAAGAAAACACACTATAGCCACAGAATAAACAATGCATACTATGTCTGCTGTGCTATAGCGGTACCTACAAACAACTATGCTTAAAGAAAGCAAAATAAAAAAATTTAACTGCAGATAAAATATTCTGAGAACACCAACAATATAATCTTCGCATGTTATTAGGAATGTTACCAACTTAACATTGCTACCACTCTTGCAACAATAAAATACACTCGTTTACTGACGATTGTCGTACGTGCGATGCGACATAATTAGAAATTATTTATATTCAGAAAGTCCGTCTGTGATTGGGTGAAGCATTACTTCCGTCGCTTCGCGCCTGTCGCGCCAATGTAAATCCAGGCTTAAATAAAATGTATTTACTGACTGTTATTCCAAATGAGAGGACTTTCAGAAGTGCTGACTTGACCGTAAACAGCGTATACCTACCTGTAAGGCCATTCACATTCTATTTGAAATTTACGCATTGATTTCTTGTTTACGGTCCACCTGAGAGTGCTGAGACAAGAAGACATTTTCTGTTAATTTATGTGTGCTGATTAACAATTTGTCTTACATTGTTTACAGATTAGTATTATAAAGTTTCATGAGACCATATGGTGTCCACCCCTATTTACTTAATTAAAGGGGATTATATTACTAGCTTCATTTGCGTGGGTGTAAGCTCGCCGTTATTCGAATCACTATTTACTTATACGTTGCTTATTAGGGAGTACTTTCTAATATTTTTTTAACTGAAACCTTTCAAAACTATATTTTTAGAGGCGCATAGCTCCCTCAACAATCACTTAAGAAAAGTTGCACAAGTAAGGATTAATCTGCCGGTGTGTGTCAGTATTGCTCGCATTCATCCTGTGTACATATATAACAGTTTTCATATGCAATCATAAATTATACAGGGGATATTTGGTTGTCGCTTACTATGTATAAGGGGTTTGTACACATTTTAAAACAAATTAAACAAGAAATCACTTCCCAACGTTCACACGTTTGGTGTCAGTAATCTTTACTGAAGTAACAAGAAAGGAGTTGATTTGCTCAAGTCGTTATCTACTTCCCACGGCAGCTATTTTTCTCTTTAGCTAAGTCGTAATATCAATAAATATTTCAGTCCGGCTGAGTGGCGAGGCGTGAGATTATCGGCGAAGGGGGGAGGGGGGAAGCAACTGGTGTAGAAGAGAAATAGTGCATTATTTTGAAAATACTGAAAAGATACACCATTAGTGACATATCGGCATATTCAGCCAGTTTGTTTTAACATAATCCCCTTCAGGCATTATACTACTTACTAACATTATACGCGGCTGATATTCACCACAAAGCAAATTATAAAAATATCGTTCAACTCAAGGATTTACCAGCACTTAAGGAAGTTCCAATGAATTTTTAAAAATACAAATGTCTGTACAGTTTAAAAATGTTATCTTGGAAAAACTAGCCAACAGCACGAAACTAATAACATACTCGCGTAAAAAATATGCATACATAAATCTGCAACACTGGCCCTTTTGAGGCACATATTCCAGAGGCAATAGTTCACAAATAAGTGTAGCTTTCAAACAACTAAAACTGTATACATAATGTACGTTTCCGAAATTCCTGTTCCCTAGTTAGGCATGAGACACTTATGTAAAGACACATACAAAATAACGTAAAATTTATAAATAAAATTATTTTCTGAACGAATCCGTTGATGAGCAGTTTTGTCATTTGCAGAGTATTTACTTATACTTCGAACATATTATAATTACAATGTCATGAAATTTATCCTGTATTCGTAACTTACCAAGAAGTTGTTTTTCAAGACTTTGTCTTGTGAGCTATGCAAATAAGTTATAAATGGAAATTAAAGTGTCATTCTTCCGATATGTTTGTAAATGAAACTGTGATAATAAGATCAGATAGTGTAATGCTTTCGTTGTTAAGAATGAGTAAAATGTATGATTAAATAATTTTTAAGTTTTTTCGACTCGCCCATAGGTTTACAACTTGAGCGATATTTAAAACGGAGACTAAAAATCTGTTACTTAAATAAACTGACATCGCCAGATCCTCTGAATTATTTTTTCTAATACAGACGCCGTCAATCGCGTAATTTCCTAAACAATCTTTTCTGATGAGTTCTAGTCGCAAGTGCAATACTCAAACGTCGTGATTTTTTCCTAATCTGCTTCCGAAATTCAAAATAATTTTTTACTATTGCATGATTCTGATAATTCCCTTTTGGTTTCTATGTTTTGACTCCGAGAATTTGACGTACATTATAAGTATTAATTATTTGACATACTTTGTTCACGGAGACACGAGGACGATTACTATCTAAAATTTCTGGGAAAATATACGGACAAGCACACACTGCACTTACCTTAAGTATATTCCAATTAAAATGAAACAAGGCATTTCTTAACTTCTTGGCGAGTAACAACAAGTAGACTCAAATTACCGTCACACGCGTTCCTGTAAATATCCACCGGCACATTTAGTTACATCACAGGAACTTTCCAAGAAGTTAAATGTAACCTCAGAGATTACATTCCAGGAAAGAAGGAATAACGTCTCAATACTATCACACAAACAGTTCGACATACATGCCATAATAAACACAAATCTTAATTTACAAACCACGGTTGCCTAAACCCCCCTCCCCCATCCCTCCCCGCGACAGCCGACACCCTTGGTTTTATCGCTGCGCTAGCCTTGCACATTCACAACACTAGAAGCACACAATAAGATTGCTTCCAAGCCAAGAACATAACAAGACACGAACCGCCGCATACTGCACAGCCATCAGACATTGCCTACGCTTCTATGATGAACCACCTTACCACTGTTTAATGAAAAGCTAAATATATTCAGCTGTGAACTTTACAGAGTAATTATTATTTAACAGACGGAGATTAAAGGGGGAGCAATGCTTCCATTGCTTCCAAGGATGCTTCGCCCCTGGTCCGGCTGTTGCCTTTGATTTCTTTTCCCGATTTTATGTTGTTCCTCTGCATTTTCATATTCGACAACATATTTAGCCACTAACTTTCTTCATGTACTTACAACCTTATTTATATTACAATGTTCAGAGGTATCAATGGTAACTTTGACAGTTTTTTGAACTATATTTAATATTATGGTAATTAAATGATGTCATTTGTCAATCTGAAAATATAGCAAATTATTTGGAGTTGTTATAAAATTTAATCAACTTTAACATGTAAATATACTAAGCTAAATGTAAAATTGTAATACAGTTTAGTATCCACCATCAATCTAATAAATACAAACAGTGTGCTGTTAATTTATTGTAGCTTTTGCTGTCAATTGCTGACGAAATAGAATAGCGCAGATTACCGAACAAAAACAATCCTCTGTATGTGACTTCAAGAAATTGATCATGACTGCAAGCTCTCAAGAGCTGTTGTTGGCCTACTTTTGGAAACTATAACTTGGTTTTTGAAAAACCGGTGAGAACTGAAAGATGGCTGTAGTAAATATTCAATTACACAGACGCAATTATCTTCGTCCATTGTGTCCGCCAAACCAACGGAACATGCGATTACAAATGAAAATTGCATTAATGAAGTGTAACTAAATTTTTCATAAGTAAAAATAATAACAATAAAATCTGTTCAATTTACACTACATGCTAAATTCACTATATAACTTGTCTAATTTCAGTGTGCTCGCGTGGCCAGAGTTCACGAAAACTTGCACTTGTCGCCGTGATTCAAGTTGCGAGGGACAGAGTGTTGGCTGTTTTGCCTAAAGGCGTTTTGACTAAAGACAAATTCCCTACAGCGTTTTGCCTAGTGACGTCTGGCCTAACGGCGAATTGCCTTATTGAGATTTGCCTAATGTTATTTTACCTAACGGCATTTTACCTGACTGTAGTTTCCCTAAAGTGTTTTGGCTAATAGCGTTTTGCCTAATGGTAAATTGCCTAACGGTGAATTGCCTACCGGCGATTTGCCTAACAGTAGTTTACCTAAAGATAGTTTCCCTATGGCATTTGCCTAATGGCGAAATTCCTAACGAAGTTTTGACTAACGGCGAATTTCTTAACGCCGAATTGCCTAACGGCTTTTTACCTAAAGACAGTTTCTCTATGGCGTTTCGTCTAATGACGGTTTGCCTAAAGGTGATTTGCCTAACGACGTTTTGCCTAAAGACGATTTCCCTGTGGCGTTTTACTCAATGGCCTTTTGCAGTTTTTTTTCTTACTGCGATTTGCCTAGCGTCATGTTATCTAAAGGAGTATTTCCTGCCGGAGTTTTCCTTAAAATGACACGTTGCAAAAAACTGTTTTTTTCTAAATGTATTTCGCCTAACGGCGCTCAAGGCCAGGGGGATGTGAGGAGGTATAGCCCAGCCAATATGATGGCCAGGCTGCGTGTATTTAGGCCATGAATTGATTACAGAATGATATCCATGCTGTGGGAAGAAGCAGAATCTCGGGCTTCTACAATACAGGGAAGCGAAGGGGAAATATCCAGGCTGCTACAGCAACTAGAGGTATAATCTGATTGTGGTCTCTTCACATTTTTTAAATCAAAACTTTGAATAATCATCCCATGTATGACGGTTTGATTGTTTCCTAAATATGCCATATACAGGCTGAGTCCTTTAAAAGAGGCCCCGTGGTCTGTATTTTCTCATTCTCTCGCTCCGTTACACACATGTCCCACGGGGCGTATTTTAAAGGACTCATCCTGTATAACAAGCGTTTTGTACTTGCGTTAACATAAAAGTGCCTTATTTTGGTTAAATTGAACTGTTGTTTATATTTTATTTATAAATTACAATGTTTCACTTATTATTAATATCAATAAAAACAGCGAGAAAATAGGCATTTTGGCAATGCCTAGTAAGAAATAGTTCTTCTGCGAAATATTATTAAATGAACTGTGCAAGAATGTGGTTGTCCCTTTGGTATAATTCATTTTTTGCATGAGACGGAAGAATATTTTGGAAGTAGAATTTCAGCAGGGCTTTAGAAAAGTTGGAATCAACAGTGAATGGACTATAGCTTGAGACATTCAAAATTCGCGTTATTATTCGTCATCAGGTTGAACTTCATAGTACTGTCTATGCCGGAGCCGGCGTCGTTTTCCCATTGGTTGCTACGAAGATGTGAAGCCACGCCCTTTCTAACCGAACTGCGCGTGATTGGGCCACACAATTATGAAGTTTTAATTTACTGGCGCAGAATCACCCAGGGTGTGTAAGATAAAAATGGTCCGATGACAAACGTATTGCAAATGTACACGTGTTTAAAGTTAAACCTGTCCCCAATTAATAACTCGAAATGTGTAGGTTTCTAACTAGAAAGCGTATTAGGCGTATTGATTACGCAGAGCTGTCCAGCAGGGTTTTCGGACACGTACTTGTAAGAAAACCAAAAATTACTGCTAGACCGCTCTGACAGCCTCTCTGCCATGTATTTACGAAACGAGAGAGAGACATGTATCGTATTGAGCGCACCTTTGTAATATTTTACAACTGTAAGCACTGTTTACATCGCTAACATGCAATATTCGCCCCTGGGGCCAGTAATAAGCATACAACAAGCTGTAGGCCCATCCAAAATCTCGAACTGTGGCTAACTCTAAATATTTATCAGTGATAATTTCACTGTTTAGACCAGTAGACCGCGTCTGACTTATTCAGCAGTTACTTCAATCCATTTAACTGATGAATTTGTGAAAAAATGCCAGTTTTCTTCATATATTGATTCAGTTACACTTTCGACTGATTCATCAACCATTTCATTCACTGTTTTTCAATTATTTGTTTTTTGACTGATGGATCAGTTAAACAACGTGTATCAAATGACAAACAATGTGTATCAATTGAAAAAACAACTCATAAACTAATGAAACCATTTTTTTTATGTGAGTTTCGTCTTTTGTAATACAATTTTGCGAAGCAACATAGACATTCAGTCTTTTATTCCGTTTTTACGTCTTTCATTTCATTTTCACGTAATCACCATACCATGCAACGCAGGGAGTCCGCAGCTTTACGTACCTACGTGCACAGCAAGTTGCATATGACTAAGCCTGGCTCTCAATTTAAAGAATACTCTTTCGAGAAATCACTCTTTCGCACAACCTGGCGAGAGCACTGCTTCGCGATCTCTCGTGCTCTCGCTCTCGGAATTTAGACAACCTCTCTTTCGCTTCTTTCCGAGGTCAGGCAAACTGCTGATGCCAAAAGGAGGGAAATAATGTTAAGCTAAAACCGCGGTCATAGCTATTTTAAGTAATTTATGTGTGTTAAAAATAACTCAGAAATAATTACAGCACTACCAGAATACTCTTTAGTTCATAAAATACTATTACTTTAATTTTACATTTTACCATCATGTCACAGCAAAGTGACAAAAAAACGAGACTTAGTCAAAAATCCGAATTTATATTTTTGTAAATACATGTTGCGTATGTCATGTCGCTGTTTAAAACAGTTGAAATTATTCACTTACAGTTGAAATGAAAGGTATTTTTGACCCAGAAAGCTACTATAGCCTTATTCAAACACGGAAATAATGTAAACAAATATGGCGCCTGCGAGAGAGCGCCAGCGAGTATACAACTTCGTGCTCTCTCTTTTCTCTCGCTCTTTCGCGGTCTCTCTCTCTGATGAATTGAGACGATCAGAGAGCGTTCTCTCTGACGTCATACCGACGTCTTCGCGAGAGCGAGAGCACGCGAGAGCGCTCTCTGGGTCAATTGAAAAATGGCCTAAGGCGAACCTAACTTACGCATCGTGTGGAGAAGCCTGCAGCCTGCACATAGAACACCATAAACTCGAGGCACGTGGGCGCCGCTAGTGGTTGATTGTTAGTACACGGGTGTCAAACTACATGAACAATGGGAGATGAGCAATTGAGTAGTAAAGGCTGCCATAAGTGACTGTATTTTATTTCCAACGAGACACAAACAACAGTATTGGCGACGTATGGTCTATGTTTACTCCCGTGGTGGCCTACGTACCGGCGTTCGCCACATAACGCGCCAGTTACATTCGCCTTCGGCATATGCAACTTGTTGTTCACGCTGGTACATGAAGTTACGGACTCCCGGCGCTGTTTTGCATAACTTCAATTAAAATGAAAAAATACTAAAAGATCTTCCCAAAAATTTTGTTACAAGGATTTGTTGTTTATATAAGTTTATAGCTACTGTGTTTATAATTTCGACATGTTATTCAAAAACGCATTGTATTTCATTGCTCCACTAGGGAAAATTATTCCCCTGCAGACAAATGTATATGTTGTTATAATCCCACTGAAGGTCACGATTGAGTGTAAATACTGAAAGTTGCACACTGCATGACGTTCTAACCAGCATGTGTGTACAGCAAGGTGCATATTCCAAGGTGCTCTATCATACGTGCGTGTACAGCATGTTAATGCATCACTTTCGATTACTATTTTGTACTGGCTATTGACCTTTTTCTGGTGCGGAGTTTACAGGTGTTTGTGTTCACTTTCTCCCACCGACGCTGCTGTTTCACTTCAGAAATAAAATTTAGAATCATTCGACACATCAAGTGGTTAGAAAGTAGTCTATAGAGACGCCGAGAATATCATCTATTTTCATTGTTCTCGTCTCACGATTTTTTAGTTGTTGGGGGCACATCCAATAATACCACATTAAAGGCATATAATACAAGTTTTTGATAAGTTGTAAATTAATTTTAAATGGAATTATTAACCGGACATCCAGATATGTTGCAATGAATTATTATTGTAATAAGAGGAGTCTCCATCCAAATTTGGTTAACATCAGGGAGTAAAATTTTATAAGTGTAACTCGCAGTATCCTCTATTTCATTTTATTGCATAACTTATTAATTTTATGAGAGAAGCTTTATGAAATTTGACTTTCATTCACGTTGTCGTTTTATATATTTTTCTAACAAGATTATATGTTTATTTCAACTTATTTTTAGATAATGGTTCTCAGCAGGATTTGTAGAGTAGGAGCGAAATATTAATCGAATTTCAAATAATTTAAAATTCTTCAAAAAATTTTAGAAATGTATCAAATTTTCCAGGTCAGAATAGGAAGTCCATAAGTAGGAATGTGAATGTAATAAATTACAGTCCAGATCAATGGCAGAAGGAGACTGTTAATCACTCATCCACGCTATGGCATCCTGTTCACGAAATGCTCAGTTAGTACTACCTGCTATACTGACGCACCCCACCTCATGACTGAATGAACATATTGTCCTAAAATATCCCATCACGATCAGCACGCTGTAAGCAATTTGCCAGCCATCGTGTATTTATTTGACTCTCGGCGATCGACCAAATACATGCTCCAACGACTCTATCCACAGCGCTACTGTTTATCAATTTGGGGGGGGGGGGGGACTATTCTGCTCGTCTGGGAATGCTGAAGCGACAGGTCTTTGGACGCATGAAGTTTAGAATGGTTAACTCCAAGACGAAATACGACAGATGGTCAGGTGTACCTGGGTGAGGCGATGATTACGCTATTTAATACAGAAACTTTCCGCACAGAACGTATTGACGTTTGCGTGGGTTTTTACCGTCCTTCGTAGTCGGGTTTACTCATAATGAACACTTGGCGATTTGTTCCTCATGAGGCCGTTTATATCTACACTTGTACTTATAACAGAGGAAAACTTCTAAGTACCTATTTATTCGCTAGAGAAAATTTTCCCATTTAATAAAAAATTTAATTTTTGCAACGCAATCTGTGGCCTTTTCTGGAAGTTATATACATGTGTCTATGAGTTTATTAGACAAATTATGTACGTACATATATGTGTTTCTGAAATGGTGTTTGAAGCAGACGGTAATACGTCGATATAGATGCATAGCATCCTATATTCGAAAAATGTAATATCATTATGAGATTTTTCCCCACAGCCTTACGATAAAGATTTTATTTCACTCGTGACTGATGGTTAATAAATGTAGAAATTCTCTCGAGAACGGGCAGAAAAGTAAATTACATTGTACAACAGATAAAAACAGTAAACTCCAGAAAAGGGAAGAAAAACTATTTATAATAATCTAGCAGAAAGAGAATATCTGAATCTATGATTGTATTACAAATGCTATCAATGGGTATAATGCATGGGTGTCGGATATGTAAGGGAGGTTCGGTAGGAGAAATGAGGTATACGCATAGAAACTAAATAAATGTATAAATCCATGGAGTGAAAAATGACAGAAATTAAGTAACTATACCAGGATATCTCCTAGCTAGAAAGGACGAGAGTATAGTGAGGGGGAACTAAAAATGAGTGTGGATAAATGAATCGCCTGGTTTGGAGGGATAGGAAAATCGAGAATGGCTTAGAAATCTAATAGTAGTCGTGAAAAAATGTGACGAGATATGATAAGCAACTGTGCTATGTTTCTTATCACCTTAGATTTCATCTGGGACTTAAATTCGGGAGATGGCACGATAGCAGAACAAACTTATTTAAGTTTAGTGCTGTAAGATTACAGTGGGCGGAAGCCATTTTGATTAATGTTAATCGACTTTCTATCATGCACCAGAAAGTCCTATTAAACACTAATAACACATTAACATTGCAGGATGCAGAAACTAATTTTAAACTGGAATCCTCACACAGTTTTGGATAATTCCTTTCCTAAATCCAACGTTCCAATTTTTTTCCTTGGCTACCAACCTACCTGCTCCATTATAATATCTACAGTTATATTTTATTTGCAATTCTAATATTTTAACTTTCAGGGCAGTGAAAATTTCTTCTTTTTTATTGATCTCAGTGCTCATGCGCTGTGCAAAAATTTGTTATGTTATCTAGAGTTACTTGACGCGCGTGGGAATGTTATCTTTAAGGTAACAGATATTTTTTCATTAAACTAATATGGAATACGCATGACAGTGTCGTTTTTCTATGTTCTTCCATTATACAATCACTGAAAGACTATTGTTTCACTCGGGATTTCTTTGGGCAATTCACAGATATTCACTTGTGGGCACACTGTAAGAGATTTGACCCTGACTGTACATACAGTTCTGTGATTGTCTACTCAAGATTACATGTGTTCGCTACCCACTGCTTATAACACCTACACTGCGTCCCAGATCAGATAATTAGCTACTCTAATTTGTGTTCTACTAATTAAAAATAAACATTACCTGCTGGGATGAAAATGAAAACAATTTCATTTATAGTTAAAGTTAAGTATCTTAGTTATACCTAGGATATAAGGGCAAAGTCTTACGACACAGATCTGGTGGAATCCTACTGCATGTTAATTTTCGAAAAATATAAGGAACTAACTTGATCGAATTAAACACATTTGTAATAACTGATTTTAAAAAATCATTTATTAAACCGAATGTATTTGAATATCAGCGATAACGTACAGCTAATTTCGCCTCAAAGATGTTAGTAAAAAATGTACCTGTCCCTTACTGCCTAGTCGTGATTTTTTAAAGTTTTAAACGTCTTTGTAGTTAGAGATTGAATATAGTTTCTCGCAACTAATACAGAATAAAATGAAGGAGCAATATGATGTTTTGTATTGCAGCTAACGCGATACTTCTAACTTTGGGAATATAAAACGTTTGGGAAAATTTAACTGCACGCAGTCTTGAAGAATACTGTTATTATAAGCAGCATACTTTTGTATGAATATGTCACCGCTCTGACACATTGCCTTAATGTTATATCGTGGGCTGAAAAAAATGCATATATGTGAAAATTAAAAATACCTCAAGAAAAATAAAACTCTAAAAATTACGTGATTGCAACACTTGATCCCTGAAATTAGTGGATTGAGGGGGGGGGGGGGGGTTACAACTGCCGATTTTTGCACTCATTTAGCTGCCATTAAATTATTTCACGGAAACTCTCATGCTGTCACTCTTATTTTATATTAAATTTTTCGACGCGTTATCATAACTGGATTTTAAAAAAGAAAATTTTATTGTTTTGTGTTGTTATCTTATAACACCATCGTTTTCGAGGAGTTTTTACGAAGAAATTTATTCAAGGAGAAATACAACGTTAGTTTGTCGAGTCTAATAATTACTTACTTCTGCAGACACAGAATGCATGTATAAACTTGTGGACGAATTCCTAGTAAACAGTGTTGATAAGGGAAAAAGCACAAGGCGCCACTTTCGTTCTTTTTGACGTTAAAATTAACTAAGCATCACAGAGTCACAAAAGTTAACGCACTGTTAATGTGGCAACGTCCGTTATTTGGATGAAATTATCTGACAAGAGTATTGTGTTGCGGGGCTGAAGATTTTTGTTCAGTTACAGAACGTTCCAAAATTGTTACTGTAATAGTTGCAATTAATTTGTGATTCATTCCAAAATTCAAAGAGAACACATCACTTGGAAATCACTTGAAGCTGATAACTCTTACATGTTTCCGGCTTATATTTTCCTCAGAAAGCTGTGTTCTGAAATCGATCTTACCGTGGTTTGAAATGTTGGTGTTACCTGAGTCCCCTTTCCAATGGTTATTTTAATGACTGAATAACTCAGTTTGTACTAACTTTTTATTAGCACTGCCACAGCATAAAACATTTCACACACAGATAACTGTTGAAAAACAAAATTTCTCTTATTTCGCTTGTAGTTTTACCAAAAATTTCTGCACCTCGTTTCCAATTTTTTGTATTTAATATTTGTAATGAGTAACTGCATATGCTTCGTGTGGCCGATTCGCAGTGATGTAAGGCGAAGGATTGATATATTTACGAGATTTGGAAAAATCGTCAAGCTGATAGAACAACGTATTGTGGCATCGATTTTTCTAAATTCATAATTTCATTGTGTAATTGAAATGTGGTTCGTATTGCCCACTGACTTTGCACATGGAGAGGAAATTAAATTACTAGGTTTATTGTAATCATCACTAATTGATCACGAATTCAAGTGTGCCTAATGCCGGACATCATCACTGATGTGGATTAGAAGGAGCGAATTTTATTCCAGTGAACTGAGAGATAAGAGAAACAATCATAAACAACATATTTGCTCTACCCTGTAAGAGTTGAGTTGAGACATTTGGACGGCTCTTAACATTGAGGTCTTGAGAGCCGATTAGTGTGAAATGAGGTGAGAATGGCGCAAGGGAATGCAAGGGTGGAGGGAAATTGAGATCCCCGAGAAAACCCGCTGATCAGCGACATCGTCCGGATTTTTGTATGTGCTAATCGTGCCGGACTATGCCGCTGTTCGGTGGGTTTTCTCGGGGATCTCAAGTTTCCCCGCCCTTTTGTTCCGATACTGCTCCATGCTGACCTCGTTTCACCCGCGTCGGTTCTCAAGATTTTTTCTAAGAAACAATATTTCATCTGTAAAGTTACCATAATATATTCGGCAAATTGTTTACAAACAATTAATTGCAATAAATACAATAAGGATACTGTGTAGGCTGTTAAAAGAGAAAAAGGTAGCGACTTCGTCATATGGCTAAGCACAGTGAAATGTTTGCTTTTTATGAGATTATGCGCAAGAATGCGTAGTCAATAAAAACAATATGAAATTACTGCTGAATATATGGAGAATACAAGTCAGCCAAAAGGCCAGAGGTAGCAATAAAACATAGATGATTGCAGTAAATTACGAGAACACAAAAATTCAATGTGATATTTAAAGTACTAGAATTTGAGGATCTATCAAGAACCCATAAAGTTCCAGGCAAGGATGGGGATATATATCCCCATATATATATATATATATATATATATATATATATATATATATATATATATATATATATAAGGTTTGAAAATATTCGTAGCCTTGCGTTTATATATCAACTTCAAATCATTTACAATATTTTTTCCCCCAAGATCACATTGAAAAAACTTTATATAAAAATATACTTTTCCCACCGATTACAATTGGTATAAAAAGTTTGTATCAAAAATAATTATGTTTAAAACTTCCCCCAAAATCTAATTTTTACAATATTACATCTTTTTCCAGCTATATGCAGGTGTCTTATAATTATTTTGCTTTAAACCATACTTAACTAAAATGACATGAAGGCCCCCCCCCCCCCACCTTTAAAATGTTGACGGACGGAACAGCAGTTTCTGCCCAAGTGAAAGATGTTCCTCTAACGTATTACTGTTTATGCACACGTCATCTATGTACGTGAATACAAACTCATATAAATATTTCCCTAATACCTGAGTTAACACTCTAGGCATACACTGGGGTCCGAAATTTACTCCCATCGGTAAACGTGCCCACTGGTATAAATCCCACGTTGTACAAAACTCTAACGGTGCTCTGCTATTGGGATGTAGCTCACACTGTAAGAATGCCGAATTTAAATCCAATATAGTGAAATACTTTGCCTTGCGCAAATGTTGGAATACCGTTTCCATGACGGGTACCGGATAGGAATCCACATACAATGTTTTATTTATTTTCTATAATCACAGATAATTCTAAACTGTCTCGGAGTTTTCTTAGTAATTAGAAAATATGGGTTTACGTACGGACTTGTGGAATTTTCCACGATTCCCTGCTCCTGCAATTCTGTGATCAAATTTTTTAATATTTTAATATTGGGTGCTGACACACGATACGGCACACACATTGCGGGTTCGTTATCTTTTAGTTTTAATTCTACTGGAATCTCTTTAGAATGCCCTAACTTTGATGTAAGCACATCTTTATTTTCAATTTTAAGCTGTTCTGACGCTTTCGTTACCTCTTCAGAATGCTGAAGCAACTGAATTTTACGGAAATGAGAAGCTTTTACTTGCAAATTTACTACCGTTTTGGGAGGGAAACTAAACAGTAATTCTTTCTTTGCTACGTCAACGCATGCGCGCGTACTACCCAAGAAATCGTAACCAAAAAATCACGTCATGTGACAAATGTTCAAAAACACGGAACGCTACTTTCCATGAAAAATTTTCTATTTTCACTTTCATCACAGCTATTATGTTTGACGTCATAAAACCTCCCTCGCCTATGGAAATTACTATTGACTCTCCCCGTTTTAACTGCACAGTTCCAAGCGGCGCGTCCCGCACGATTTTATTCAAGGTCTCTTGCCATATGAGTATCACTGAAACACCCGAGTCAACCAAGCCTGACATCGTTAAGTTTACAATAACAAGCTGAACGTACAGTGGACCAATTTTGTTACATAGATTTGGGTTTGTGACGGCCCCTATTCCTGCAGGTTTTCCCTTTAATGGACAATTAAATTTAAAATGCCCATGACTACCACATCTGAAACACATAATATCTTCTTACGGTTTTGCGACCTTCAGACTTAGCAACACTTTCTGAATTCATTTTTACGTCTGACTGGGCCCCGTTTCAAGCGGCTTTTAGTTCCCGTCGCTATCCGATTTCTCATAGAAACATTTTTCCGTCGGATGATTATTCCTACAACAAATTTGACATTTTTGTTTTAACTTTACATGCACGGAATTTCCTTCGCCTTTTTGCGTTTTATAGAAGCATTTAACCTTCGGATGGTTGTTATCAGAACAGATTTGACATTGCCGTTTACGGGTTACTACGTTAGGCCTGCCCCACTACATTTTGCAAAGGCTCTGGCACTTTGAACATTATAGCGGCAAACAAAAGCACGATTTCAAAAATATGTAAAGACACAAAAGTAGCCATTTGCACCAAAAGATTTACAACTGACTTTAAATTCAGGATGCGAACTACCTCAATACTATCCACCAAGTGAGGTGGAAAATGTTTAATATTTTTAAAGACGCTGACTGCGTCGGACTCACCCGCTTGTTGAGTAGCTACTTCGCTTTTCCTCATCAGCTCTCTCATCCGGATTGAACGACACACCTGCTTGGACAGATATTTCTGGAGGGCATCTTTCATGAGGTGCTGGATCCGCGATGTACGAATACCTGTAGAAGTTATTTTGTGGATGAGTTGATGCACCACTACTTATAAAAGTCACTCTCACGACCACTGGACCAACCCCAAGGGAGTTTGTACTATTTAATAACTTTACAGAATTCCTAACTTTATTTTCCCTTTTTACTTCTTTGCATTGAGGAAGCAGAGTGGCGCAGATTTCTCTATCCTGTATGTAACGGTATTTGCCAACACATACAGGACGAGGTCCTTGTCTCAACTTTTCCTGAATGTAGGTGTTTTAGGTTGGAAAACAGCTGTGAGATCCCAATGATGTCAAAAAAGGGATTTTGGCTGGTTCCAGTGAAAAGGATTGAAAATATTCGTTGCCTTGCGTTTATATATCAACTTCAAATCATTTACAATATCCCCCCCCCCCCCAAGATCACATTGGAAAAACTTTACATAAAAATATTCTTTTCCCATAGATTACATTTTGTATATAAAGTTTGTATCAAAAATATATATGTATTAAACTTCCTCAAAAATCTACATTTTTACAAGATTTTGCTTTAAACCATACTTAACTAAAATGACAGCAAGGCACCCCCCCCCCCTTTTAAAATTTGGACGGACGGAACAGCAGTTCCTGCCCAAGTGAAAACCCTGTGCTGTCTCCCCGAATCTGGGCAAGACACCTGTATTTATATTTTATTTGAAATCATCTAGAACATTACAAAATGATCTTCACTCCGTCGATATTTGAAGTCCTGGAAGGGCACCCTGGTGGTGAGTGACTGGCTGGCAGGTGTCACTTGGTCAAGGTGACGTACAAGGGAGGGGAAGGCAGTCATATATTTCGTGGGCGACAGCGGCCCCGCGGCGCCCATACTTACAGACCAGCAGGCTCGCCCAGCGGACGTGAGGCGTGAAGCTCGTCAAACACACCCTCGTCGCAGCGAAGGCGAGCCGTCCCAAACGACCAACATTTTCTCAACTTCATGTGGCATAATTGTCTCTTGTGAAGCCCGAGTCCCGTGCTGTGTACGCAATCGTTACGGCGCCTCGTCTGTTAGCTGGAAATTCAACGCCGTTGTCAGCCTGGACCAATCAGCGGCGCGAAAATAGAGAATCGCTACAGAACAGCACGTGCGTCTAGATAACTTCCCATCATTACTGTAAGCGGTGACGGAATTTTTATGTCGCATGAAGAAACACAATGACTCGAAGCGAGGCACATGTCTGGTACTAAGGATGCAATCGTCACATACAAACGAATTCGGTTAACATCGCAATAATCCGTTAAACGGCCTTGTATTCTTTGAAAAGTGACTGCTTCTTAACTAATTGCAGACGTAACACCATCTGTTCGCCGCTTACTGTACTTACGACAACGAATCAACGCGCACGTGGTGTTCTGCTACGGTCGATGTTTTGTGACAGCTTTTATTACGTTATTTTGTACGTATGAATTTATTCTGCCAACACAGCATAACTTCTTGGCTGTTGGTAACTCTAGCCATCTGGAAACAGCGCGTGTCATGCACCTTTTACTGCAATCTAAGAGTGAGACGCACTATAGATGGGTATTTTTTGTGCGGGTTGCATAGATACGGAAAAATAGGCGCGGACAACTCACTTTGTGTGTGTGTGTGTATATATATATATATATATATATATATATATATATATATATATTCACAGGATGATTCGCAATTAGAACGACAAACTTCGGGAGGTGATTCTTCATGAAAAAGTAAAAGGAAAACATATGTGACACTTTGTACCTAAACCGAATATATTAAGGGAGGCATTAGCATTTTAAAAACGAGGTTTTAAAACGTATTCGAGCAAAATATCGGTAAGGAAGTAAAATACAATGACAACTCTAGGAAAATTATTGTAGGTTATTGGGACCTTCGACGTAACAGCCGATATTTTACACAACTACGGCTTAAATTCTCGTTTTTTAAGGGCTCATATCTCCCTTAATATTCGGTTTAGGTATAAAGTGTCACTCATGTTTTCCTTATCACTTTTTATGAAGAATCGCCGCCCGAAGTTTTTCGGTCTAACTGAGAATCACCCTGTTTGTAGAGATGCACACCTACTGTGATTGGACCATTGGCAGAAAAAGCAGTCGTATGTTGTAACACAGGGTAGAGTGGCTACTCGCAGCTAGCACCCACGCTCTACGCCCATTTCCCCCTCCGTGGCACGTCCGGTATGGGCAAAGTGTCAACTCGTACGTTCAAGTTTGTGGGAATGTGCGGCCTTGCTTACTTAACGGGGGCATGTTTGCGAGAGGGTTACGTGTCGTGCAGCGTGCGTGGGTGCGTGTGTGTGTGTAGCTGCGTGCGATAGACGGGGCGCGCCGAAAACAGTTCCAGTGCAGCAGCTTGCAGGCCAAGCGCGGCAAGTCCGGACAATGCCTGGGCGGGAACAATGCGCGAGACGAACGTCGGGAAAACTAGATCGCGGACCGTCGAGGACATTCGCGTCGCCGTCGCTGGCCTTGCCCAGCCTTGAAGACGCGCGGTCGCGGCCACGCAGTCTGGACTGCTCTGCTCCATTTGCGAGGTGCCTGAGGACATGGGCGAGTCCAGCCTCGAGCTTCAGAGAGGTGAGTGCGAACGCAAAAATTGGGTTTGGCTGTGTTGGGGACACGGCGGTTTGTTTTGCGCGCATACGTCTACTTTGACGCGCTCGGACGCCTTGATGTTTATTTTACGTTCCCGACACCGCTTCGCTCGATCATATGATGTTTTATCACTGGATTGCTTTTTAGATGCTCTTTCCAACAGCATACGATTTCTTTATTTCGACTTGGCTTTTTGACGAGTATAGGTCGAAATTGTGTTAAGTTTTCTTAATTTTTTTACATTAAACGCATCAAATTTCACCATTACAACGTCACACAAATGTTTTTATACACGAAATCGATTGATCTTGACGAGGGCTGTCGATTGAAACTTAAAGGAGCGTCGTAGCTTTTCCTAGTCAATAGTTATACTACGCGGAAGTCATGACACACGGAGAAACGAACTCAAAATTGCCCCCCCCCCCCCCCATTTTTTTTCGACCTTCGTCGTGCGCGATGCTTCACAGTCCTCACTCTACATAACATATTCTTTGTTCCTTTAGCAATCGAGTGGTGTAATTGAATTTTGTATGTAGACGATAGATTCGGAGTTGCAATGCTAAACTGTATCCTCCGATTTTGTTCTCATCGGATTTTCTGGATTTCCTCCCACTATGGTTGCAAATTTAAAGATGTATTCACGTCAAAAAAAACGGTAGGTACTGAAGAAAATTTCGCGAATTCATTTTCAGTACGGGTTAGCACTTTTGAGCGCGGCGCATATTTACTGGCAATTAAGGCAAGCTAAGTGGGAGACACGACTGCATGGCCAATAATCGTGTTGGAGCCGTGGTGATGTAGTGGTTAGACTACTCGCCTCCGAACTAGGCGAACCAGGTTCGAATTCTGACGGGGTCGCTGCCGGATTTTCGCATGTGGGGATCGTGCCGCACAATGCCGCTGGTCGGCGGGTTTTCTCGGGGATCTCCTTTTCCCCCCTGACCTTTCATTCCGGAGCTGCTTCACACTCACCTTGCTACACCCATATCGATTCTCAAGGCCTCGATATTAAGAGCCGCCCAAATCTCTTCACTCACTGACCAATTATGTTGGTTTCTGGAGTCATTTTTAACGGCGTCCTATTGTTTCATTCAACACCGGCTCTCTGACAATATAATGCCGAATTAAGTTCTTTCCAATTATACGCTCCGTCCCCTTCACTGGAGTAATTTACACCTTGAGTGTTGCTGAAGTAATATTACATCGATGAGAACAGTATGAAAACTGTTGACGACGCTCTAATTCTTCGAAAGTGTCTTGAAAGAATGTCGATGTCGTAATGTTGTGTCAAACTCCGTACAACTCTTAATTTCACGCGACACGTAATATACTACGTCGGAAGCACTCGGAAATGTTGAACTTCAAACACCTGCGCATTTAAATTGTTTATTAGACACGCCCAGGTGAACTCTGAGCCAGTCGTTGCAAGAAAACAAACATATAACTGCGTGTAACCTCGTCTGAGTCAAAACTGGCAATTCACCGGGGCAGCAACCAAGGAACGCAAACGTGAGATTTGATAATGCATAGTACAATTAAGTCAAGCCTACGGTTGCTGAACTCTTTTTGGCATAGAGGTGTTTATAACGTTGCAGAATAAGTGACTTGAATATTTTTATTTGAATGTTTATTGTATCTGAATGGGTCTGCCATTTCGTGTACTATTTCGTATTGGAACGTTTGTCTCAGACAGGTTAATTGCTAGCTGCTGATTGGTGGGTTACCGGACACTAAGTTGCTAGGATGAGTGGCCATTCAGCTATGTGGCAAGAGTACGCGACACTCGCAAAAATGTTGCTTCTGTATGCATAGTTATTCTATGCTTCAGCGCTAGGGAAACTTAACAACCTGTGAATTTTATAATAGATCTTGTGTCCTTTAAATTTTTTCCGCGCGAGCATTAATTTTTTCTAGCGTTATTTTCTGTTACAGTTCATGTTGTATCTACTTGTTGTCGCAGAAGAAAAAGAGGGATATTTGGTTGTTGTCTGTAATGCTCTTTCTTCGTGTCTTCTAAGTTAGGTTTTTTTTTCGTACGTGTATTGAATCGTTTTTTGAAGTCTTGTATTGCTGGAAGTGTTGTTTACGTATCGAAAGAAGCGAGTTACGTTAAACTAACTATTGGGGAATCTCTTTAAAATGTTTGCAAGGTAACGTGTAACGTAACTTAGGTACAAGTGGAGAGAAGATGCTCTTCCGTTACTTATCGCCTCGCGATAGTTTAATCTCCGGATGCTGCAGCTAGGGTAACGGAAATTGGAGAAACTGTGTGAGTCACGGGCTAAAGGGTAAGCTGATACACGCTTGACTTCCGTTCACATCCCTCCAATCAGTAAGGTTATACGTTCTGCTGTCAAATTCTCAGCCTTTCCATTGTCGATTTGGAGCTCCTCTGTTGTACGTGTGTGCGAACTGGTGCTCTTGAAACGCTAAACCGGACACGGTTAGAGAAGAAAATTTGTTTGCTATTCCCCAAACTAAAGGTATGTTTCTTTATTGACATTGGAGATCATTACGACGCCAGTTTATTAAATTTATGTTAGTTTGAGTAAGTATCGAGTGTACAAATAATTTATTGCATGTTTGTTATTGCATGAACGTACATGTGTGTGAATTCCAACTTGTCTAGAAATGAACCCGCGAAATTCTCGGGTCTCTATTTATAACTAGGAATTTACAAAATTCTCGTTATTGTCTAGCATCAAGGGAGTTTTCGCCATCCTATTTAATCTCATGTCGGTGCCATATGTTCATTGACTTCTGTAAATGTGATGGTACAGTTACCTTTTTGACTTGGTTATGAGCGATTGGTCTTATATGTGATTACTTATTTCCTCTTGGTTCAAAGACGTCCAGGATGTTGGAAATAAACTATAGTCCAATGACTAGGGATAACCGATTTTCGCCAAAAGATTTTCACGCACGCTAGATTTCAATACCCTACGGGCACATAAGCTTTTTTTTTTGCTAACTGGATACACATCTTTGTAAGAAGACATTTTCTTATTTGAGTGACCAACCAGAATTAAGTTTCTCTGACGCTATAAGTGTGTGATTCGCGGGCAGACAGTTAAGGCGCATAACACATAAATCATCCAAACACGAAAGTGAATGCGAGCTAACCGGTTCTGAAATATAACTGGTCATGAAATCTTTTCGTGAAAATCGGATGTCCGTACCAATGGCAAAACAATACTTACCCACACGAGTTTGAATCCTATTCTGTCTTCATATAATAATGCAACTATTCCAGGCATCTACCCATAATATTTGATAGCCATTTGTTGTTTGTTGTGCCTCCACAATACATTATAACTAGAGACGTAAAGAATTCGCGGATTCATTTTGAGACAAGCTAGAATCCAAAACGCATGTGTTTATATAACTTTAGCCATTGGACCGGAGATCACTGACCCAGTTGTCGCCTTCCACTGTGAAAGCAGACAACCAATGTGCAGTTAATATCGGCATATTTGTACATAAGACTGTAGAGTCTAGCCTGCAGGTCACTGAACTCGCGAATTTTTCAGGTCTCTAATTATAACACGGTGACAGGTCAAAACTTCTTGTTGGTTACTCCTAAGGCACGGATAACTGTGCGGAATCTCTTCTATACTATTTATCTGGAAACACATAAATAAAATACCCTTTTACAATCAGTGCATATTGTACTGGTACTCCATTCTGCTGGAACGTGAATTTACCGGGAAGTCATCCAACTCTCAATTGAGAAATAAAACAGTGACATTTCATAATGTGGCAGCTAACACGATTCACAGCGCCTTCAAAGAACTGTGGGGCAGGCATTTTGACCCACATTATCAAATAAAGGTGTTGTTCTTCCACTTCTTCAAGTGTGGATTCTCTGTAATCCAGACGTATATAGTTCTCACCTCAGTACTTCGTTGAATCTCACAGTCGCACCCTCTACAAACGAACATCCCACTGATTGATAGTGTTTTCTGTAATCCGTACGGGGTAATGGGACTCTTGGATCATTCTGTACATCGGGATCTTATTCAACGAGCATAAGGAAACGACACATAACGGTAAGGAAAATCTCTCTATTTGCGTGCGCGTGTGTATATATATAGGCACACGCACGCACCGCGTGAGTGGCCCGCGCCTATTTTTTCTGTATCTATGTAACCCGCACACATAAGTACCCATCTAACAAAACATCGACCGTAGCAGAACACCACGTGCGCGTTGATTCGTTGTCGTCAGTACAGTAAGCGGCGAACAGATGGCGTTTTTTCTGCAATGCGTTGAGAAGTAGTCACGTTTCAAATAATGCACATCCGTTATTGTGTTGAAACAGTTCATTGCGATGTTTACCGAACACGTTGGTACGTGACGATTGCGTCCTTAGTAGCACACATCTGCCTCGCTTCGAACCATTGAGTTTCTTCATGTGAGATAGAAATACAGTCACCGCTTACTAAACTGGTGAAAATAAAACAACCCGCACGTGCTGTTTTGTAGCGATTGTCTATTTTCGCGGCGCTGATTGGCGCAGGATGACAACGGCGTCGAATGTCCAGCTAGCAGACGAGGCGCCGTAACGAGTACGTACAGAGCACGGGGCTCGGCTACACAAGAGACGATTATTTTACAACTTTGGTGGTGTTTTGTAGATGGATAGTATTGCGCGCGGGTTGCATTGATACGGAAAAATAGATGCGGGTGACTTACCCAGTGTATGTATGTATGTGTGTATATATGTATATATACATATACATATAAACATATACATTCACACACACACATGGCCTACATGCAATCATGTTAAGACGGTGTTCGAATTCGCAGATTAATTGAACACTGAATGGGTCACATGATCATAATTATGTTCTTGTAAAATGTAAACGCTTTGCCTTTAAGTTTTGAGTACAGTAGCATCCTGGTTCATACGGAATGATGCAAAAAACCTAATATGTTTCAGCACTCAAACAGCTGCTATACAAGTTCAGTATTTCGAAATGATTCAGTGCCAGAATTTTTAAGTTTATACTCTATAATGTGCATTCGTTTCCTTTATTATCAATACGTTTATTGTTTTTTTTTTTTTTAACTGACAGCTCTTACTTTGACTTCATTATTAAAGATAATCCTCGTTTAAACACAGTATTTTAGATTTTGGTATGTAGAGACTGGAAGAGTTTTGTGTTTCAGCGTTTTATAATAGGCTAGGTGAAAAGAAAATTTCGTTTCAGTGTATCATTTAAAAGTGATTTTCCTTTTGGAAAATAATGCTTCTTGTTACTGCGTTAACTGTAAGAAGGGAATCGATTTTTAGAAACACTTTACAGTTTCACCCTTACTATGATTGCGTTTATGCCGGTTAAATGTTTACCTAGTTGTAACTTTTCAATTTTCGTTGTCGGTACACAATAAGTTCTGTTTTATAAAGTGGGTACAGCCTAAATTAGCAGCTTATGTAACAGTTAGCAATTTCACTCTAAGCCAGAATCAGCGATATCCATCAGTGAAATAACATTAACTGAAAGTAAGTCGCTAAGCTACTGCTGACTGGCAAATGAAGCAAGTGAACTGGGAACAAGTAACTTATGGAAGTGGAATTCTCGACATTTAGTGGGAATCACAAATAAATCGGCGCGATTCAGCCGTCATATTAATTAGTTATCTAGCACTGATTATCAATTTCTCAATTGTCACTGGTTATCACTGATTTGGCTTAATTCTCACTGTTCTATGTTTAGAGTGTGAGTGATTGGATTGAATATTTTAAGTCACGGAAGATTTGCAATACCATCTCAAGCATTATTTGCCATGGTAGTTAACGCTGAGAAAAAAAATGTAACTGTTTCTAAGGGAGTGATCCCAGCAACGAACCATATGCTATGGCATTCGTACTATGTTTGCGCAGCTCGCTAAGAAGTTCCCAGATGCCTGTCACCAAATACTAAAGAAACTTGCTATAAACTGACATCCGAGTCGCAAAGCTCATGCTAATTCTTGGTTGCAACAAGGAAGACCAAAAATATAGCAGTGTTGGATGCAGTTTCAAAAATAACTTTAAGCAAAGTCACAGATTAAAAATTTTTTTAAGTCTGTTTTACATTTTATCTCAAATTATTGTCAGAACAACCCAGCCAAGCATGTTTTACTGTGTGCAGCAAGAAAAGTATTTTTTAATGTTCAGTAATTCTAGCTTCCATACATTTGTGAGGCGTTGTAAAATTACGTCAAATATAAAAAGGCGTAAGTGCTAACATTCAGTTTCCCACATAGATTTTTTCTTTAGTGTCCATGGTACTACCTCGAATTCATTTGCTCCGGAGTGTAAATTGTCGGAAAACTGTATTCTCTATGTACATTCTGCAGGCTTTCAAGTTGTTATTGGCTACTCACAGTAAAATGGCCATTTTTAAAGCCCTGCTTAAGATCTACTTGTATGCTCGTTGTGTTCTTTCGCCTTATGTAAAATTAACATTGCCATAGACCTCGTCACTTTAATCATGAGTCAGTCGAGGGAAACTGTGAAATTATTACAAAGTAAACATTTTGCAAACGTGCTCACTTCTATACTTTGATGCATTTAAGAAACATAAAGCGAAAGAAATAATTTTAAGTTACCAGATATAGTTACCTAACACTTTTTATTCGACGTTAAGATATGGAAATACTTTCCCTTCATCGTTACCAATTTTACTGGGCGCATGTCACTCAGCGTGCCCGTTAAAATATATGTAGGCAGAGTTAGTGACTATTTTCTAAGGTTGTTTTCAAAAGTGCTCACTTTATCGTGAATAGCCTTTACAGAAATTAAGCACGTGGAAATTTTTTAATTGTAATTTTGCCAATGAAATAAAAAAAATACTTACTAGTTTTCACTAATTGTGGCCGCGCATTTTTTGAACATCAATATATGGAGCGTTTCTGGGCGAGAAGGGTTTCTTCGAAAATTGAAGCTTATTCTTTGTTTAATGCTGTCTTCTGTGTACGGAACAGACACATATGCGGATTTTCTTCCAAATTAGATTCACCTGGCTTCCACATAAAGCTTTTCCAGAAAAAATCGTCCGTGTACGCCATTGATGCGAGTTTATCACCTGCCCCAAATAGTCTCGTGTTATGTTAGGTTATTGCGCAGTTTCTAGATAAGCAGCAAATTTACCTTTCTCCAAACCATCTGCGGTTATAATACAAGTCTAATCACTGCTGCTCAAGATGGAAACCTAAACTCATCTACAAGTGAGTTTCCCCTTAAAATTGTCGATTAAATTCGACTTACTCCGTAATAAAAAAAGAACTAGTTAGTTTTGTGGCTCATAGTTACGAGAATTCGCATTTCTTTCGTGCTTCGGGCGATATGTTTCTGGTGCAAATGACAGTGCTTTGAGAAAAAAAAATTGCTCACACTTTACATTTTTCGAGTGTTTCTCGAAGGCCAGAGTCGTAATCTGTGGTTACAAAGAAAACCTATTTGTTTAGCAAGGATGAACTGGCAATCATTTCTGCTAGCTCGGAAGAATGAATTATAGTTATATTGAAGCGCCAAGGGATTGACACATTTGTGTGTGAGAGATCGCCACTCCACAAGTGCTCTTTATTGTGTTCGCCCAACACCCGTATCATTCATTGCATTTTTTTATTGAACACCATTAAAAAACATTTTGAATCCCACGCGAGCTATCAGTTCTTGTCTTATCTACGGTAATGCTCCTTAAGTTTTATTTATTTAGTAGACACATTCGATAACTCTTTTAACTATGGAGCAATTCGGGTGGGAGAGCGAAAGCAATCAAAATCGCACCTTTAGACATCATTATTGTTCACATAGTTCGATAAGTACATTTTAATCTTGTAACTGCTACTTAAGGAAGACAACGAAGTCGAAATATCTGATGAAACATTGCAAAAAAAAAAAAAAAAAAAACTTTTTGACGTCTAATTTCGATTCGAATCTTGTGACGCTTCACTCTATTTTTGAATCGGAAATTTTGAATAAACAGAGGCTTCTCATTCTTTGTAAATTATATTTTTCGATACATTTTGACATGCGAATAAGTGTAAATAATATCCAGTAAGATGGGGGCAAACAAACTCTCTAAATGAGGATTATTATCTCATAAGCCACTAACACTGAACGTATGACGATATATACAGATCATTTTTACGGTCTTCAGTGATATGGTTTTCAACGATTTAATTCAGTTTTGATTTACTTGACAAATTTCCTGTTAAGTCGTGATAAGTGTGTGGAATATACATGCGTTTGCAGGTTCTCTTGATAGTCGGAATTACACTGACATTATTTATACAAGTTTATGTAGTTATTTCGTCTTACGTATTCTGCAATTTAATTAAATTGCTTCGCGATTATTTCAACATGTTTGAAATCGACCTTTGAAAAATAATTCAACCTCTAGCTAAGTAGTGTTTAATGTGAACAATTATTATGTTGTTTATTAGAATGTTGTGTAACGTTGTTTTGTTTTATGCGCCTTAATAAAAGTATAACGTAAAATTTAGTGACAGTTAGAATTTGGCAATATTACTAACACGACTTATTTTTACCAATCTCACAGAAGCAGCTGATACAATCATGGCAGTAAATCATTAGCAGATATCCAGGAATCTCGCGAAATTAATGTAGAAGTTCGATTTCAAACAAATGTAGATTTGTGTTTCTTTTCCAACTTGCTTGTCAGATGTGCTCTCGACGAGTTTCTCAGTAATTGGGACTCATCACGCGCTACCAGGTCTGGGATAAACCTGTTATGTCTGAGTCCATCAGGATTAAAATGAATGAGTAGTGATGAATGAGGGAACTGTAAGAAGCAATACACAAAAAAAAGGGCAGTTGCACAAGGAACAAATTAAAATACATTCTTTATTAAAATTAATCATTTCTTGCGTAGTCTCCTACTCGCGTAGAAATTATTTAAAGCCAAAATAATTAACAACCTGCAATAGAGCTCATAATGTCAAAATAATAATTTTTATTTTAGCCATCGTCAGTTTGTTATGAAGTAGTACGAGTAAATGGCTTATTTTGTTCTATTGATGTTCGAACTGATGCTCACTTTGCTTTAAGCGCAATATTAATACGCGTACCAACACACTTCATATAATTGTTTTTAAAATATAAAGCCAGATAGGAATATAACACGATTCAATTACTACCTTACACCTCTAAGTTAACATCTGATTATATTGTATACAATTGACATTGTATAGGTACACCTAAAGTCAACGAAAACACAAGTCTAATCCCTTTATTAAAGGATTATGCATTTATTTCTTCTAGTTAAGGTTTTTATGTCCCCATGTTGGTAGGAAATCATTTGGTGGCAATAACTAATTTCACAGCAAAAGTTGAATGAATAAAATTTTGATCTGAGCCATTCAGCTGAATTGTTGCTTCTAATGAGTTAATTAATTTTTTTAATTTGACGTCTTCTACATTTAGTTATTATACATTTGTGTAAATTCGTGTGAAGCATCTGGTGTTTTGTATATAGATGAAGGTTAGTAAAATCACCTATACATTACACATAATAGAATATTCCTTCATTGTATAAGATTATTCAACATTTTAGTAATGCACTCACCTCAATAAGCATTAACATTCGGCAACAATTCACAGTGAACTTTAAGTGTACGGACATCTATATAGCATATTATGCGTTTTTAAACTGTTTATTATATTTAGAGCTTCGATCAGTTTGTGGATCCTTTCAGTTTCAGGGTAGACTTGAAGTAGTTATTTTCTGATCGCACTGTTGTGACTGTGGACTGCAGTTCTCTGTAAACACCCTGTAGTGAGACCGAGTCATAAACAACACAGTTTGAAGACTTCGTACTTCAGCAGCAGTCAATAAACATACGGCAGTGGCTCGGGTGTATAAAACACTGTCAAGTACAGTCCGCAGACAAAGCGTTTCGCTAAATACTCGGCACCCAAGTAATATTTTAATACAATATGTTTTTCGGTTTAATAGGTTTTTAGTATTTTTCCGATGCAGAAGTAAGTAGAGAGATGGAAAACTCGAGATTTCAATGATCTGTAGGCTAGACTTTATATTCACATACGTGCAAAATTCGCGTTATTATTCCGTATCACGCTAGACTTCACAACCCTGTGGATATTGCAGACGATGCCGTCAGTTCATTGGCTGTGAATACATTCCCATTCTGACAACACTGCACATGATTTGGGTACGCCATTAGGAGTGTACATTCACAGGAGTAAGCTTTCTTAGTGCAAACTTACAGTACACGTGTTTAGAGTACAATATGTGTCTAAAAATATGACGCAAATTTTGCAGGCCTCTTATTTATATTCTTACAGTCATGCAGATATGAACTGCTCATTGGTTGCCTGGCTGTAAGAGACGAGGGCGACTATTGTTGAACCTGCGTTTTGTCGCATATTTATTATTGGCAGGTCCACCCGATTTTCGCGAAATGGTTCCCATGCACGTTAAATGTCAATACTCTATGGGCTCATCAGAAGTGTACTCTTCTTTATTGGCCGCTTGTCTATGTCAAGAGACATTTGATAACTCGAGTGGCCAATCAGAATTAAGTCAATCTTATAGTGTTATGTCTTTGATTCGCGGGCAGACAGAAAAGACGCATAACACGTAAATAATCCAACCACGAGAGTAATTCTCAGCTAAACGGTTTTAAAATACAACTGGTACTGAAATCTTTTCGCGAAAATCGAGTGTGCCTAGTTAGTGGCTCAATGACAGTGTATCTGTGGTTACTTCCAAATGTTCTTAAGCCCTGCCGGAGTTTTACTTTCAATTTATTCCTCCGCCTCGTGCAAGCAAACCTTAACCAAGTAGAGGTCTATCGAAAATTACACCAAAGGGACGACGCACCGCACTTTTGCCCATTTATTTTTTATTTTAATATTATTTTTCATGAGAACTGTTTAATACTAGGTATTACCAATATACCTGTATCCTCTATGTTTCGATTCGTATTGTTTGCCGACGAAATATTATAGATAAAGTATAAGAAAAAATTCACTTTTAACTGAAAATAAGATACTTCTATGTTGACACAAGTATGAAATGCTCGTGCTACATGACATAGAAAAAAACTAAACACGTAATGCATGGGGTGATTTTTTTAAGGTTTGATAGAAAAACGGGATAATGCTTCAAATAGATTGAAATCTCTATGAGGTGTCAAACAGCGCGTGGGTCAATTGCAAACGTAGGCTATAGAATCCGCGAATTTTCCAGGGATCTGGCAATAAGGAAACTAAACAACTTTAGGAACATATATTTTTATGTCAAATTTTGTACCGTTGGGTACTAAAAACAAGTTGGGCTATTTTTGTGTTTCCTTAGTGGAAGCAGCACACACGTTTACTCCAACTATACAATCCTGATAGCATGACAGTAGACCTCAAGTCCTCTACTTGACTGGTGGGAAGTCTGCTTGTGGAGTAAATTAAAATAATCGTGCCTGGATACCTGGGTGGGCTGAGTTGACCTTGAAAACACACACACACGCACACGCATACATAGTTCCTCCTGATGTATGACTAAGTTGAAGACATAACTGAGATCCTTTTCTCGCTTCACGTGCTTTTTGGTACTTGACTTATTTCACGTTAGACACTCTGTAGATCCCACCTAATCTTTACGGACATCGGATTTTTGTAAAAAAATCTGTTCCAGGCAAGTTGTCATGCAGGTCCACTTTCATGTCTAAGGTGCGAACCACGGACAATTTTTTTTCTTAACCTGCGCTATCTAAGTGTTAGATGTACGTCCGGGGTATAGGGACGGGAGCTAAGTATGTCTCAGGGCTAAGCCTCTTACGGAAGGGAATCCATGCGAGGGGGCATGCATCGCGGCAGAGAGGGATTGGGTAGTCATGGTCGCGTTTGGGCCCTAGCTGTACCTATACCTAGAGCCACGAGTATTTCGCGGATTCATTCGGACATGCATTAATAAAAAATGCTACAAGAGACAGTTAGGTATAGGATATTTAAGGTAAAGTGAGACTTTTTAAAGCCCTGCTAAATTTTTCTTTCAAGCTTATTTCTATCTCCCCGCCACTTGAATATAAATATTGCAGTGTTACTAATAAATTCAGTATATAAGTTTCACCACTCTCAAAAGTTAATGTCTGAAGCTACAATAAAATTTATTTATTTATGGTTGATGCATGTTTGGAGGGCCTTAAAAAGTGCTCACATTACAGTGAATAGCCTATAGGAACCATGTCCCTTGATTAATGGATTGAAAAATACTTGTAGAAAGGGGGTGAGATCTTGTTTCCCGTATTATGGTTGTCGCTGGCTTAACCAGAGTGGTGCAAGAAACATCACTGTGGTGGGGGGAAAGGTGCAATTGAGTCTGTCCCCCCCCCCCCCCTTCCCAAAAAGAGCAAATTGCAGACGGCCAGTAACGCAGTAAACTACATTTAGGGAAAGGCCAACAAAATATATATTTGTGTAGGGCCGAAAATATATTTAGTTGCCACAGCAAAATTTTTTGTTGGGTAAACAAACCTTGAGAACCAACTAAATTAATTTGTTCATATAACAAAATACATGTTTGAATAAACAAAACATCTTTGTCTGACTAAAATAGATTAGGCATTCCACAAAATATTTAGTTGAATCAATTTTACATATTTGTTTAACCACTCATTTGATTACCTTCATTCGAAGATGCAGCTCGAGAGATTGTTTGCAATTTTTTTTGTGTCGATTGAAATAGTAACAGTGTTTGTCGGTGAATGTATTGATGCTGAATAATGGTATAAACGTTATAATAAAATAAGTTCAACAGGAAACTAGAAAGTAAAGTTGTAAAACTGTAAACAATTATTAGCGCACGTTGCCCAGTATTTTCATTGTGTGCATTTAAAACGTTCTGACTTCGTTCGCAATCACCTTAGCTGCGATTGCTAGGGCTTACTTAGCATGCCGACTTAAATTATGTAAGTTATAATCTCAGTCGGCCTTCCAACTGTTTTATATAGTCTATTTACGGTTTCTTCACACTTTTAAAATCTAACCTTTGAAAAATCACACTGCGTATTACGTGTTTGGTAATTTCATAAATATGTCATGTATTACAAGTAATTTGTACTTCTGATAAGATAAAATTACGTTATTTTATTAAAAATTTACTTACATTTTACCTATAGATCACAATAGTTCATTTATAATTAGTATGAATAGAAACAGTGAGAAAACAACTGTGTTGGCAATGCCTAGTAAGAAATAGTTCTCATCCAAATGTTATTACACTGAGTGAGCACGAATGTGGTGCGTAGTCCCGTTGGTCTAATCTTCTGGATTTGGTTAAGCTTTGTTTGTATTAGGCGAAGAAATGTCCTGAAAGTAGAACTTTAGCTGGGATTCAGAAAAATTGGAAGTAACCGTGAAAGGACTATATTAAGCAAAACAGTTTAACGTACATACATACAGCCAAACAAATCTTCGGTTGTCAAAGCCAAATCTTTGTTTGGGGTAACCAAATAAGAACAAAATAATTTGGTTACAACAAAATATATCTTTGCCCCTGTAGTAACAATTTATTTGGTTGCGTCAAACAAACTTTGTTTGATTAAACGAAACATTTTTATCTGTGTTATTCCTTTTTGGCCACTCAAATGCAGCACTAAATCTTGACGAAGACGCAGGGCCACGGTGGCTGAGCGGTTAGCCAAGGCCAACCGGGTTCAATCCCCGGCCGAGTCACCGACTTTTCGCATGTGGGAATCGTGCCGGACGTTGCCGTTGGTCGGCGGGTTTTCTCGCGGATCTCATACATTTCCCTCTACGACAACTGGATATCTATTTGTGGAGATGTGTCGTTCCTATCTCTAGTACCTTGAATGTTCGCGCGAGCAGTCAGAGTGATGAAGAAGTGGTAGGCCATGTTTCCAATAACTTGTATTATGTTTAATAACCTTTAGGCTATTCGCGGAAAGTGCAGAGGGAGGAAATTTTTTACACAGACATTTTCATCTGAATAGACGCAATTATGTAGTATATTTCACCGCAATTAAAAATTAAGCCTTCGGGTTACCATAAAATATAGTATTTATAATAAATCTTCCTTTTCAGAAGTTGACACAAAGTGCTCTCTTTACCATTACTAGTGTATATGCTGTTTGTGCAAACTCAGGTTTCAAATATATATACAGATTTCAATTTACTGCATAAAAATTAAAAAAAATGAGAAATTATTTAAGTGTCCGCTACATGTATTAAGAAGTTATATAACTAGGCCAATATTGTTACCGCTACGCTAACTTAGAACTACGCAAAAAATGCGTTTTTTTAAAATAATATTTAATTAATAATTTAATGTTTGGCCCATTCTAACACTTGTAACGGAACCAGACTGTCCAAACAAAATTGATTAAAAAAGAGTAACACCCAGTTATTGTTCCCACTTTAGACATGTCCGATAGAAAAATCACAAGTTCTACGATTACGATGAGGAAAGATTGGTGCTAACCGGAGCTGGTTGTAGCAGATGAACTGATCTACCCTGACACTACAGCCTGGAGAGCAAGCGACGGAATATAATGGTTAGGAAAAAAAGTACTTCCAGTAATCCCCTGGCCAGCGGAAAGGGCTACCAACATTTCCACACGAGAAAATCCAGGATGACCTCTCCGGGAATCGAACCTGGATTACATTGGTACTAGGCGAACTGTGAACAGCCCGAATATGCCAGCCAATAACATCTGCAACGAAACTGCAGATGTTTGGATACTACCTTGACACTAATTGTTTTAGAGATTATCATTATTATTGTTTACGTAACACACCTCAAGTCCATTTTGGTAAGAAAATTGGTTCCTTGGAACACAACCACAATGCTACAGAGCTAAAACTCAGTTTTTCACATCTAGGCATATATATATAATTTGAATTGTCTGGGTATTAGTGGACATGTAGGGCCTACGTGACTGTAAATGGTCAGGAGAAAAATAAATCACACTGTTTTTTTTTTTGTAATATGTTATACAGAATTATTAAAATTTCGTATTACAACGCACTAGGGTTGGTAGTACATGGCCAGTGGAACAACACTTTGCTAATAAACATGGGGTCGGATACAAGCCTCTACATTGCTACAGGGCGTCAAAGTATGTTGGTAGGCTACCCGCAATAAACGAGATATGCGCTGACCTTGCAATTAATGCCGTACAGCAGTTGATCACAAAGGTCAAGAAACTGTTCCAAATGGTGGCCACCTTCACGGATGCACAATCGATTCCCAGTCGCCGTTAGACGTTCTGAGGAGCCCGGACGTGAGCGGCAGCGGCATGGATGCGCGCGATGAGGCTCACAAATGAATCCACGGGAGTCTCGTACACTAGCCACTTCATGTAGCCCCAGAGATAAAAGTCCATCTTGGTGAGATCAGCGGAACGTGGTACTGGCCCGCCTCGTCCAATCCAAAGATGTCCAAATGTGTCACTGAGGAACTCGTGCACCGCCAGTGTGAAATGGGCTGGCGCATCACCATGTTGGAACCAAATGTGGCGGCGGATACCCACAAGTAGGCTACCCCTTCCATGAGTTCAAGCAGTGTTTTGCGGAGGAAGCGAAGGTAAACTTACTTTCACCCTTGCATGGTAACAACGTAACGACACTTTTCTGACACCAATTTTTTAGCTGTGTTGTTCCACTCGCCATTTACTACAAGCCAAAGTTCTTTTTAACACGAATTTAGAGTCATTCTATACATACAACCTTATATAAAAACTACCTTTAAGATCAAATTAATTTATATGTAGTATTTAGTTATTGTCCTTGAGTAAATAAAAGTTAGCCTTTACAAAAAGATATTTATCACTGTGGTTAACAGTATTATGGAACATTCTTTCAATTAACTGTTACAGCTAAATAATTTTTTTCAAACGTTCTTCATTAATCAGGCCTCTTTCTTGTTACTGATTTGGCTTTTTGTTGGGATGTTGTTATGTAGATGGGGTCCTTTATATCCGCCTTGATGAACCTCTTTGAAAACTGGGGGTTTACTGGATCCTCAAGCAGACATTCCTTGTAGAACCTGTAGGTAACAAAAAACAAAATATTCTCTTATGTGTTTTGTATATGTGTAAACATTGCCTGTAAATATATTGTAATTACGTATAAAGTAATTGCAAATAATTATCCGTGAACGTGTTTTTTATGGTACATGTCAGTAACCGTCAGACACCAGTCGAACGAAGCTAGCGATAAGAACACATATTTGCGTCATTACGTGAGCGCGTGTATGCGTGTGTGTTTGTGTGTGTGGTCGCATGTGTTTATCTAAATCACTCGTTAAGAGGGAAACTCACTCAGAATGCAATTTAGAAGTTGAAAATTTCCCGAGACGTGGAAATATTATCTCAGGTGATAAAAACTATTACAGCATGCTGCGACTCGTCAGGAATTGGCAAAACGCGTGGCAACATTGCCTTAGCGACTGTTATCTGCCGACTACAGGCTACGATCAAGTAAGTATGGTTGGGGTCCAATATGGTGTCTGCAATGTGGAAAATTCCGTATCATCGTTGGAACATTTACCTACATTTTTTTACGTCTGGTTATGTCGAAACTTAAAACGGCATTTATATTTATTTGTATTTTATATCTCTTTGAATTATACACATTTTTAAATTGGTTATAACGAATGTATACTCGGTTATTTTACATCCACTCAGGTCAAACTAGTAAATGTATACCTATTAAGTATTCCAAATCGCATTATTTCTGGCGTTTTCCTACACGTCAATACGAGGCGTGGGCACTTGTAGAAAGCCACGTTACAAATTTCACTTCATGAAATTCTTGCAAATTTCAGGACATGTTCTGCGTGGTTTATTTCTGGTAAAATGGTGATTTCAATTTTTCCACAGAACATACCTATACTCAAACATACGACACACAATGTATACCTACGCCGTACAGTATTTGTGATAATTTAAATATTTTACTTTAAGCGATCAGCGAGTATTTTAAAACATTTGGAATAACTGAACTTGATGTCGTATAGATTGACGACACCCTTGTGTATTATTTGGTTTCATTCTACTTAAAGAAATCCATTGAAGCATAATAAGTGAAGGGGATTTAGGCTCGACTATATTTCCGTTGTGTTTCTTTAAACTAAGAGCGTATTCAGCTCGGCTAGACAAGCTACATACTTTGTAGCTAGATGTAAGAACTATATATTCTACTAATTATAGTAAACTTATTTCTAACATTTTTTGTCATGTTACGATGCTTAGCTCTCGTTAATAATTTTTTAAAATTTATAATGGAATACCTCAGATTACTATTTTTCGAGAGCTCTAATTAATCGTAATTTGTGTTATTTCTAGTACAAAAATCCCAATTGCTGTTAAAGATGAATTAGGAAAATTATGAATGCTGAGGCTTCTACATGTGAGCTGTATCTAGGTAACATCATAGTAAGAACGACACATGTTACTTTGTGTGTGCAATTATTAGAAATCTACCTGCACAAAGATTGTGCCATTCTGTCACCCCAAGAATTCGTCATCCTTTTCGGTGACTTCATACGTCATCCAACGGGAAGTGTGGACCACAAAGTAACAATAATTTCCGCCATTAAGTGTAACTGCGCTTGCACTTGATAATAATAATTAGAATCACGCCTCAGTAGTGGTTTCCCGTTTATAATTGCGCAGAAATCAGTAAATAAGTAATAATTATAATGAAAATATAGCACAAATATCATACAAAATATTACTTAAATTCTTGTTTGATCAAGTGATAATTTCACTTGGCAATGCAAAAGTGCTATACATAACACAGATATGGCTGAATATATTTACCTGGCCATTATCGACAGCTTCTTTCAGACTTCCGTACTTATCTGCAGAAAGAGGGCACTTTACTTCTATGATGTCATCTTTACCCACCAAACCATCTACAATGACAGAATTTTACGCGACTGTATACGAATTAATCGGACTAAAGGATGTTCATGATAAAGTTATCACTTTTGAAATCAACCTTAGAAAAAAGTTACTGTCCCCACCTGCATATAATTTAGCGTGCCTCGTGAGTGACCATTGCCCAGTATAGTTGGTAACGATGGAGAGGAAAGTAGTTCCTCATCTCAACGTCGAATAAAAACTTTTAGGTAACCATTTGCGATAACATAAATTATTTCTCTTGCTTTCTGGTTTTTTAATGTATCGAAGTGAAATAATGAGCAAATTTGTACAATATTTACTTTTCTAATAATTTCACAGTTTCACTTGACCAACGGATAAATAAAGTGATGAGGACCATAACAATGTTAATTTTACATAAGACGGTAGAACACACAGGGTGTATACAAGTAGATCTTAAGCAGGGCTTTCAAAAGTGCTCACTTTACCGTGAACAGTGTTTACATGAATAATACAATTAAAGTTAAGAAAAATAGTTTCTAAAAAAATGCAGCTACCTGGAGTTGCGCCGAGAAAAGGATACTCATCTACGAACAAGCCGCATTCTATTGCCACTATTCCATGTTCCTAAGCCATTTTGCGCTTTGCTTCAGGTTCGTTAGCAATGCCGTACTATGTGCCTTTTGTACTGAAGTTACCATACAATATGGAGTGAAATAAGTTTTTGCAAGATGTCGTTGCCCCCATTTTACATGCTCAGCCAAAATTTGAAGCAGTTAGTAACTTTCTCCTCTCTGTATTTTATTGCCTTATCTACAGCAGTTCGGAAGGTCGGTATTTGCTACTTCAAAAGATTTCTGGAGGTCACCGGGAACTTTGTGTTTTTAGGTTAGCTTATGGCAGTAGTTGCGAAGAACGTGATTCTTGCACTCCACTTTTTCCACCATCAGATTAGGACCTCAGGGAATTGTTTCAGGAAGTTTCCTATGTACAGAGCTATCTCCATCACCTGTCAACATTAATACAAAATTAGTCTACAAAAAAACATGTTAAATAAATATGTTTACAAATATAATCACAGCTAATACACAAGTGTATTAACGTAGTCAACCATTTTACAAACAGTGAGTATCTCACCGATAAGTTTGTTCAATTTAAGACCAAGTAATTTTCCGCTTTGTAGGAAACCATCCGCTATAATATCTGCTTCATTGCTAGTCGCACTTTTTTTCCAGTCAAGAAAACACGTGTTGCTTAGTGGTGTTTGCTTTGCATTCTGACATGACGCACAGAGAGAACAGTACCGATTTATAACACCTATATATAACATATTTCCTGTCTTAAAACCAACAATGGATGCCTGGAAGCAAAAATAATACATACAAAAATACAATAAATTCTGTAGCAGATACTGTAGGAAAACTATAGTATGTGCATATGTAACTTTACTTACCTCGCTCGATTGAGAGTCGTAATTAGTTCACTAAATAATTTATTCACTCTCTCATACAATCGCTTATTTGCCTTGCTTACATTGCCAACAATTAATATTACAAACCAGGCTACTTGTTGCAGATGAGAAATATTTTAACAGTGTACTTACTGAATTTGTTGTTGCTTTCTCTTTTCCCCCTAAGCAAGTGTGATTTTCTTTTCTGACGCTCTTCTGGCAGAAGGTTTTAAATGTAGACTTGTATTTCCTTTCGAAATCGCCAACTTTTTTTTCTGCGACATTATACATGAAAACTAAATGTTTGGTTCATCACTGAAACATCTTGGAATTCTACGTTTGCAGGGCATGCAGTCTCCGCTACAACTGAATTGTAGTGTAACGAAAGAGTCCATTATCGACAGGACCATTTTCTCTAGCTCCGTCCACCATTATAGGCTGTTCACGGTAAAGTGAGCACTTTTTAAGGCCCTCCCAACAGGCATTAACCACTAACAAATACATCTTATTGCAGCCTCGGGCATCAAATTTTGAGGGTGGTGAAATGTATATACTGTGCTAATTGGTCACATTGCAATGTTTATATTAAAAAGCAACAGGAAGATGGAATTTGGATGAACGGAAAAATTTAGAAGGGCCGTAAAAAGTGCTCACTTTGCCGTGAACAGCCTCTCACATGTGCGTATTATGTGTCACACACGTCGCCCTTGGACTCATAGTGGAAGATGGGCCTAACAACCATGCAAGGAAATACACAAATGTAAAGCTAGTTTGGCAGTTCGCTCCGTCGTACCCAGCAGCCTTAATGTCAAAATTTAGTGTGATATGGAGACACGTGGCGGCACCACGTGATCTCGCTGGCCAGTGACAATAAGGACGATGTTGTGTTATCTTTGTTTTTCATGGGTTTGTTTTTATTTATATGATGTCGTCTGCTCACGTATTCAATATATCTCATATACAGGATTATTCAGCTAATATGTTCACCTTAAATATCTTCCGAACCGCTAAAGTTAAAAAAAAATTGATTTCGAATTCGTAAATGGCAATACGGTGCTCATAAGGCAACGTCTATGTATATTTCAGATGTAATTAATTATTGAGATAACGACATCAACTTTGTTTCTTTCTAAACGCGAATATACTAATTTCTCCAAACAGCATAACATGTTATTAAGCGGCGAGTTCAGTGAAGTGAATAAGAATTTTGAAAATCTGACGAGCACTTTATGTGACATAAGAGGGTGTTCATAGGTGCATGTATTTGACTGTAGCTATGGCGGAGTACGTTGCATCATCCGCTGGGAGATGTGGCATTGGTGTTAAATGTGTAACATACACGATTGCTCGGTGAATTACTTCGTAATCAGCTACGAACTTCAAATTAAACACACTTTATATGTGTCTGTAACATCAACATCAAGACCAAAAAATAAATGTAACAAACTTTTAAAACCAACCTTTTATTTATAAATGCACTAAAAAGAGAAAAATAATTATAATTGTTACACAATTTGCAGAACTTGTAAGATGTGGTCGAACAGCAGTAATAAACTTTACTACAAATTAATATGTTTGTATCAATTTATATTTAGTATATAAAAGCTTGGCGCAATGTAGAACGTATACTTCATTTGCGTAAGCGTAGTAAGCAAATATCTTGCGTAAGGATTTTAACTATTCACAATATAGAACGTATATCACATTTGCGTAAGCATAGGAAGGACATATCGTGTGTAAGGCGCTTGACTATTCGCGCCAAACTGTTATATACAAAATATAAATTGATACAAACATATTAATTTGTAATAAAGTTTATTACGGTTATTCGACTACATCTTACAAGTTCTAAAAATTGTGTACTTATTATAATAATTTTTCCTTTTTTAGTACATTTATAATTATTTTTTTTTCATTAATTTAATTTTTCACTTGTTAGTCTCTAACCATGGGCTTGTATCACGAATATGGCTTTCCCTTGCTAAGAAAGATCCCCATGATGTATCGTGATCGACCAGTAGTTCTCTTTCATTCAGACACGGGACATACTGTACGAGCAAACTATAATAATAGTTTTAAGAACCATTTGCCGCTACAAAAAAAAAGGCACGCGCACAACAGCAGTGACACTTCTAATCTCCATTTTACTGTTACTCGATTCTGTAAAACAAACTCGATACGACATTTACTGCATGTAGTTGTAGAGTTCCTATGGCCACCTTCCGGCTCCATCATCAGATCAGCTCAGTGTGGTACCTCCACATTGTATTTTCATGGGAATTACACATGTATGCGAAATTTCAGCTTAATTGGATAACGGGACGTGGTTTAAAATCGACTTGCAATGTTTCACCCGAACGTACAAACAAACAAACCAACAAGGCAATTTAAATAAAAGCTTGTAACAAACAACATTTCGCATGCATTCGAAACCTCTGTTACTGAATGATGTAACCTACCCCGCCACAGCTGCAGTTAAATGCATACACCTATGAACAACCCCAACTAACCTCAAAAAGTGCTTATCGATTTTTCATTATAATCACGTCACTAAACTTGTCGCCTAATAACCTGTTATGCTATTGGGAGAAATGAGTATATTCCCATTTTAAAAACCAAGTTGATATCAGTATCTTAGTACTTAATTACATCTCGTAACAGATATATAAGGTGTCTTATGAGCCCCATAGTGCCATTTACGAATTACAAATAAAAATTTAGATATCGTCAGCGGTTCGGAAGATATTTAGGATGAACATCTTATCTGAATTATCCTTTATAATTTTCTCCTGGAAATGACAATGAAAGAGTAATATAAGTTATGCTAGGATTATGAACAGTTTTTTATTCTGTAAGTTTTAGGGTGATTTACATTGTCACAGTTTATTAATTATGTTTTTCGGAGGTATAAAAATGTCAGCATAAAGTGCAGAATGTTCACCATCTAATTTTTAAATTTTTTGTAAGCCTACAGCATGAAACACAATTTAATTTCCTTAGCAGATCAATGATTATTACATATGATTTATTTCCATATACGCGAAAAACACATCTACATCTCCCAGGGACAATTCGTTCTGGGGTTATGACGATCTCCTAGTTGATTTCGAAGTTTGTATTAACCATGAACGCCATACTTTCACAAGATGTTCGAGCCAAGTCAATATTAAAACACAAATACGCCCGCATAAATTGAATTTTCAGAGTTTCCAATCTGAAAAACCAAACACTAATTCCCCGCATTTTTATTCAATGCGCAAAGGTTACGTGCTTACGTAAAGAACCCAAAAAAAGCCAAAAAGTGTAAGCGATGCGTGTTAGACGTAAAGTGAAGTGATCTTAATCCCCGCCTAAGAAACACGTTTACGTAAGCTTTCTGTACCTTGACTTGTGTATTTCAATGAGACCTATCACGATCTTTTCGCGTGTACGTCCAGGAAAAGAAAACATTGTCAATGTTAAGGTTTTTCGTGATACGTGACACGTGACTTTGTGCCATATGATCTTGCTTACCAGTCACAATACGGACGCAGTTGTGTTATCTTTGCTTTCCATGGTTTTGTTTTAATTTTTTCCACGGCATGTCCTAATGCATTTAACCTACCTTATGCATTGTCCTTTCCTTAAGGAATGGAAGGTGAAAGGTTAATAGAAGTCAGGCTACATCATAAATGCACCAAAAAAGACCATACAAAGGTCTGGACTTCTGCAGCTCAATGATTTGTCGACCAATTTTCTTCGAACTTTCCATACTTGAACGTTTACTCATCAATAATACAAAAATTAATTCAATTTTGGATTTGAATTTAAGATTTATAAATATTTTTTATATACAAAAAAGTCTAGTTGGCTTTATTAAGAGCATTTTGTTCCTAATACGGCCAACTCCAAAATGATAAATTAAGCACAGGGTGAGAACCAATAAAACGGCTATTTACATAAACCAATACGAGAAAATAACTACATGAATACATATAAGGAGATGTATTAAACAATATGTAAATTACAATGAACTATTAGGTATGATATTGAAAAATCAGTCATCTTCGCATTCAGGGCTCTCGAATCGAACAATTTTGTCCTGTTTTTCCACCCTTGCAGATAGTTCATGCACATCACAGATGCTACAACGAATCACGTCTTCAACTCTGTCTTTGCTGCAAATGTAGCAGAACCAGCTTTTTTGCGGAAATGTTCGTGTCCCACTCCTCCCTGTCTGGAAGAGTTTTTAGTTATATTTCCGCGTTTTAAACTTTCTTTCTTAGACTGAAGTTGTTCCCCCCCCCCCCCCCCCCCTCATTGAACAGTTCCTTGACGATTTTGTTGGCTCTGTAATTTAAAGATGTGTTAAGATTCGCTGCAGATCGCTATTTTAATTGCGCAGTTTTCTTAATTTCGCAAAATAATTATGTATTGTCGTTAGAGCACTGTTAAAAAAAGTTTCCTTCATTTAACGGAAAAGTGATGTTAAGAATTTATCCAGAGGTGTCCGTAAACTCTCCATAAATTTACGGAAACATTGATTTTCAAAAACGGACTTCCCGTAAAATTTACGGAGCCTATCAGTTAATTCCCATGTTAGTTTTCTGTACTTCTAGTTTAAATTATTTTAGTATCAATTTTATTTTAATTTCCATTATGTAGGTGCTCTACCGTGTATAAAAATATATTTAAAAAAGCTCGAAGTTTTTATACTTAAGCAAGATTTGAACCCGAGTCAAAAAGTCTCACGTTCACACCACCCTAACCACTTACCTACAATGCCCCCGCCATGGATGTGGTTTAACTTTTCAATTTATATAGTAGTCACATAAGCAACTTTTTTAGTTCCTATTAACGTTCGTGTATTTTAAGTATTGCTAAGTGTTACATGCGTCTGTTGCTACTTTTTAATGTTTGAAAGAACAGGTCCTAGTGACATGGATAACCTTAACTGCCGCATAAACGATAATTTTCTGGTTACAGTGGCGTAGAAAGTTTCGTGTAGACTCGGCATTGTTCGTTCCTGAAACCCAAAGTTACAGGAAATTCGGAGATTTTCCGTATGTTGTATTTACGCACCTAACTCCGTTTTTCGTCATTACGGATTGCGTTTCCGTATATTTATTGTGCGTTTTCGTAAAAATGTCCGTAAATATAGGGGAAATTTTAACAGTAAGTGTGATGTTGAGGCTGCTGCTGCTGTGGGAGGTTGAGTGTGGTCAGCACAATGAACTGATGATGGAGATTCTTCACAGCTGTCAGTCATTACATCATCTTCGTCAATGTGTCTTTTTTGCTGACATGTTGTTGGAACCTTCAGAAAGAGTTTCGACTTCCGTCACTACACTTAGTCCAAATGCTCTAAATCCGACGCTCTAAATCCGGCACAAATGTTTCATGTCGTCATAGCTTTTGGGCTATGCCTTGGAACAGATGAGTCCGAATGTGCCCTTTCTAATCTGTCTTTCAGGGTGTGTTTCCCAGTAGTTCAGCACTTCGTTGTCCCAGAAAGATTTAGGTGGCTTTAAAACAGCATTATCCATAGGCTGGAGTGCATCTGTAGGCAATACAGGATTATTTCATGTTTATCGGCTGCATCCACAATATTCGTATCAAGATGCGTCGACGCACCATCAAAAACCAGTAAGGTTTTTCCTGTGGTTTTAAATATAGCAAAATGCTTAATCCACTGAATGAAATCTGCCGTTATCATGGAGCCTTTGGGTGTCATACACACGTAAGAACTTGCTGGTAAGCTTGGATTCCGGTCTGGATTAAGCCGCTGGCCTCTGAAAAGTACCATTGAAGGAATGATCTGGCCAACTGCGTCCCCACAAGCAACAATAGAAACGTTTTCCCGCATGATCTGGAGCAATCATGTGGAAATTGTGGTTTCCTTTTTCTCCTAAAATTTTTGGCTGATGGCGAAGAGTTAAGCGGCACCCCTTTTGATCAACATTGTAAATTGCTGGAGACTTGTCCATTTATCGTAGCCCTCTCATTACTGTATCCGATTTATCGAAGTGGTCATTGACAACGAATGGGTTCAACTTTATCGCTCGTACTGGATTAAAATTTTTAGCCAGTCTTTGGGAAATATCGTTGTCACGTTTTAGAAAAGAACGCAACCACTTCCTACCTGCAAGGCGCTTTTTCATTGAAAAAGGGTGCTGAATGTGTCGTCAAGCGTAAAACGTAAAAATTGATCTACGCAGTAGCTTTGCTCTGATTGGCACACCTACGTCAGTTAATCTCTTTATTCGGGCACATAACTCACCTTCTTGCTGCGCCGTCAGGTAGGTATATCTTACCAACTTCTTGACTGTGGAGCCGGTTTTCAAGCTGTTTCTCTATGTACGGCGTGTGATTCCATATTCGTTATGTTATAACTTATTTCAATTACACATTGTATGCTAGAAACAGAACTTGGTAGACTTCGTAGCTAGAATAGTTAATAATTCAGATAAAATTAAAACATTATTAGTCTATAGAATATAATGAGGCATTATGAGCGAAATGATCTTACCTTGAAATAACAGCGATAAGGCAGCGAAAGAGTCAAATATCACTACATGGAAGCACTTTTGCCAGTGGACTCTTCATATGATCTATTTTTACTAACCGCAGCATGCTGTACATGCTCTGTTAGTGCTATCTAGCGGTTTTAAAGTGAAATTGTTTCAAAAACCTTGGTTGGCTTTATTGGGGTCTATTGTCTTAGTTGGCGCACTTACTACGCGCGCGCGCACACACACACACACACACACACACACACACACACACACACACACACACACACACACACACACACACACACACACACACACACACACACACACACACACACACACACACACACACACACACACACACACACACACACACAGAGTGGACGGTCAAAATATAGCTCTAGTACAAGGACTAAAGCAAATAATTATAAGTAGAGTCCACTCGCGGTTATTTCCTTTTTTTTTTTTAACCCTTGTTGAAGTTCTACTTCCTATATACTTCTCCGCCTCGGGAAACAAAGCTTAACCGTGTCTAGAAAATTACACTAAGAGACAGTGCACCGAGTTCATGCGCAATTCTTGTAATACTCTTTAGCATAATAACTATTTCTTAGTAGGTAATACCAACACACATATTTTCTCCCTGTTTTAATATATATTTATTATAAATTTAAAATGACAATTTATAAATGAAATATAAGTAACATTTCAATTCAACCAAAAAATATATACTTCTAAGTAAGCAGAAGTACAAAACGCTTGTATAACGTGGCATATTTAGGAAACAACCAAACACGTTAAACGTTGCGTGGTTTTTCAAAGGTTTGATTCAAAAAGTGCGAAGAAACCGCGAACATACTATATTTGTAAACTGAGTAATTTTTAGAGGTTTCGTGCATTGTCGGAGATGTCACATTATGTTCAGCAGAAATATCAACGTGTATACACGTAGTGCTTAAATCATAAAATTAGTTAAACACTTTAGTTTTTCATATCTCTCTCACGATTAACGCTCACTTATACGAATAACATTTCTGCATCACCCAAGTGTATACCATTCTGGAGCGTATTTCCATTTTGTTGTTTTCAGAGTTTTAATAAATCACAACCGCCAAAATTTCGCAAATTTGTCTTAGCCGTTTGAGAGTCATACCACAGATATGCCTCTACAATTTAAATTCTTTTTTTTAAATCTGAAACGCAACAAAATATGTTGCGACATTTCGATTCGTTATAACGAAGTTGACGTGGAACGTGATGGGTCATTATCTGGCGCTAGAAAGAACCACGTTTACCATACATGCGGAAATGTAACGTGATGCGTGTAACGTTGAGTGATCGTAATCTTGGCTTAAACCAGCCTGCAAGTGCGGCCCATTACAGTTGTGTTTCAGGGGACGAATTTTTTTCCCATGAACTAAGGTTCATCCTACCTATAGACTATTCACGGTAAGTGAGCTCTTTTGAAAGCCATCTCGTCTGGACTAATAGTAAAATAATATATTTTATTTTAGCCCTAGATGTACACTTCCGAGTATATACGCTGTGTTAGTTACTTACGTGTACTTATACGACAATATTTATTTAAAAAGGTTGTTAAAGGATAAAAAATTGCTGAAAGGAAAAAGTAACTAGGACCTCAAAAGTGCTCACATTACCGTGAACAGCCTATAGCACTAGAACTGCGTTGCGTTTTTACTATTTCATTGTAATCACTGTCATATAGTTCCCCACAAACATCACACATAAAATGAAATCTATGCATTTATTCTGCCATGTTTCGTATTGCTATGCCAATTTTTTTGCAAATGTTTTGCTAGTCTGTGATATAGAAGCTATTCCGTAACAGCAATTACTATTTTAATTTTATTGCACTTGTTTGGAGCATTATACTATCTTATCACACATTCACCTAATGTAAAATGAAGTAGTCTGGCGACATAGCGTGTTGGAATTTTCTTTGGCATAACCAGTTATTGGCTGTTAAAGGTAAAAAAAGTACTTTTGAGGCCCAAGTTACTGTTTTCCTATCAAACATTTCTTATCCTTCCACCATAAAAAAAAAGATTACTATTTAAGTAACAAAGGAAGTGTACATATTTCACCGGACTTGAAGGTTAAAGTCGAAGGCTGAAATAATATATATTTAATGACTATTATTCCAAATGAGAGGGCTCCAAATAGTGCTCACTTTAGCCTTAATAGCCTATAGTCAAATACAGTTTAGTCATTTTGTAAAATGATTTCTGAAATACAAAATTATATGTTTACGTTATTTTTATTGACACTGTTTACTCTAAAATTATTGTCATTTTGAATATGGTGTCAGTCTTTGCATATTTGAATATATACATCGAAAATAAATTTATTTTTATTTAATTATTGTGTAATGCTCGTGCTGTGTGACAGTTAACAAATAACTACATGCAGAAAACAAGTTTTTAACTCTATTTATTTAATGTAAATACAACAAGTGCTGAACGGTAAACAACCCATAAAAGATTAGTAAAAAATATATGAACAATTGATAGACAATGATCACAATGAGTAACAAAATTATTAATAATTAATAAAATTCATACAATTCATTGAAACGTATCGCTAGAATCGGAGCACCAAAAGAAAAAAATTTAAAACATACATAAAATGCATCTCCGCTCCATTATTACAAGAATTTAATTCACAATAATCCAAACTTTACTTTGCCAACACAACAGCTAAAAAATCATTACCCTAGCTTGAGTTATAATTATTCACAATAGCCATTTAACTTTAAAATACTACAGACTGGAGGGCAACGAGAACTGTCCATCAAAGCCTTAATTTCCAATAAAATAATATTAAAAACAATTAAAACAGTTACAGTGTGAGGCAGTCTTTCAGGACCCGTCAAAGCTCCGACCGATTAAACTTTACAAGACGAACAACAACCAGTTTAAAAGATTAACGCCCAAACGATAGTCGTGGAAACAGTGAAATAGCAATGATTTATTAAACTTGGGCGGTGAATAAGAACAAACACGACACGTTAAAAAAGGACACACAGCAACGCGACACCATAGTTAAGGCGAAACGTATTTTGGAAGGGCAACCAAAACCGAAATTTTGAAATGGACTATCACTACTGCACACCCAAGGTGCAACGAAACTATGCCACACAAATGACCAAACATTTAAAAACTGTACCGCAAACTTAATGTTTCCCACGACTTTGTTTTATGTGCCCCATCGATCTGTGGCGTGACTAGTAGAACGTCAGTTCGTAAACATAGTAGCGGTTTTTGAGCTCAGCTGACAGAGGTGAAGTGCAACTAAGGCAGGATTTACAACAGTCCGTCACGTCCGTCCGTCATACGTTCGTCCGTCTCCCAGCCGAGCGATTTACAGCCAACCTTCGTACGTCCGTTCTAAGTACCCAAAACAACCATACACGTACATAACGGAAATTAATCGATGGAAAAATTTTTGAGTAGCACATAAAGCATAGTTTTATTATTTTTACTATTGCACAAAACGAGCTGGCAGTACCTTGCTAAATACAAAAGTAAATTGTTCGTAAAGTTTTGTCTTCCACTTTGTAAGAGTGTGCTACTTGAAATATCAACTATATTTTATTTGAGAAAGTACCCAAAAGAAACCAAATATAAATTTAACAAAAGTCATATTCAAGATAGCATGAACAAAGTAACTTAAAGTAAGTACTTTAGTTATTGGTAAAATATTTGATACGTTGTTTTGTATGTGGTATCCACTGAACAACAAAACCGTACTGAACCCAACTTGACATGCTGAGTGTTTTTGTCGTGAACATTACATGCAAGAATGAGCAATATCTTCGGTATGTTGTGTGGGAAAATATCACCTGAAATTGCCAATGAAATCGAAAAATTAGCTTACACTTTTTCATTAACTGTCACAGCGAAGTTTTTTAATACCAAAATATAGAGCGTTTCTGGGTAAGAATGGTGTCTTGTAAGACTTAGGCTTTATGCTTGCTTCAATGCTGGTGACGACACAAAAAATAATACAAATGCTAATTTTCTCGTAAGTTAGGCTAAATTCACTTCGTCCACAGTTTCTCCAGCTTAAAACCTCTTGTACATTCAGTGGGGTAAGTTTATCACCTGTCCGGAAACGCCTCGTGTTACGACAGGTTATTACAGTTACAGTGGACCTCTCGGTCTTGTATTTTGTGTTTTAACGCAGCGCTCTTAGCTGTGCGGCCTTTCCGCGCTTCGGCCTCCCAATAGGCGGGAGAGAGGAATCACGTCCTCTGAACGCAAGGAGGCCAAGATTAATGCGACCGTTGGCCAGATCCATAGACCAAACCTGGCACGTCTGCACATCCTCGCCCCCTCTACCATAGAGGTTCTGAGACACTCGCACTCAGAACCCAAGCGCGTGGTCTGGCCGGGGTTCTATCCATACCCCTAGTGCCTCTCCAGGGCACAACCGGAGCAGGTTGCCGCTCACCGCCCGGCCTGTCAAAGAAGTGGGAATATCTCCAGACATCCTCCAGCATGTGAAGTCAACCACTGCCAGCACGAGTCCAACCCAATGATCGGTCACCAGAGAGAACCTCCTGGCGGTGCCAATCCATCGTCCCGCGCTACCACTTAATTTCCATGGCACTTTTGGATTATTCATGGCAGACATTATCCCACGAATGGAGTGGCAAGAGGAATTCCCTTCCACAAAGTGGTTGAGAAGACCTCACCGGGCACAGCCTTACACCCAATGAAGGGCCGGTCACACTCCACTCCCTGGGAGCCACATCCTTAGTGGCGGGGAATTGCTATGACCCAGAGTGGCCACCACCCCAGCGGCCGGGCAGAAGAGAGCAGACATGGCCCCTCGCCGGTGTCGCGGCTCACCGGGGATAGCAGCCCTTGCTATGAAATTGGAGAGTCTATATCATACATAGTCATATATTCTCCATAGTTTCATCATTGCAACCAAGCCATTGCTCCCTCGACCACCTAGGTGTTACGTGACCAATTCCCTGTATGAGGAGGGGGGGGGGGGGGTCAACCACACTCCATTCCATGTCTCTGTACTTCTTCTTTGAAGTACAGACTTTGGGACCCAAACGGCCTGAGTGCTAAGTGCTCCAACACCCCGCCAAGTGGTCGAGCCTTGGTACCAGCTATCGGTTCAACCATTATGGCAGATACTCCTCGCCAGCCGCGAGGACTCTGGCAACCCATAGGGAACGGGCGGCGTTGCCCAATCTGTTAAGCGACTCACAAGTGTGGCTCGGGAATCCTTGGGTCGCCTTGAGTGGAGAGAGGCTATAAGAGACGCTTCATCCACCCTGTGCAGGTTGTGTGCGATGCATACCTAGCTCGGCATACTATAGCATGGTACTGCCACACCGCCTATCATGCCCGGGATCTTCCTCTTGTCTACTACATCCCAGGGATATAAAATCCCGAAGAAATGCCTCACCCAGGAATCACACAACCCTACCCCTGATAGGATAGGTTTTTTTTAACGGGGATAACATGTAATCATTTTCTCAATAGACAGCAGAGCTGCCTTATTCCTATCCAGCTGCTCTTATAATAGAAGCAACACCAACGCTGCTCAAAACGGATACACGAATTCAATTACGAGTCCCACTACAGCCAGACAGGACTAAATTCAAGATCCTCCGAAAGTCAAGTCGAGCATAACACCGCGCTTAAAAATAAAATTCTGGGCGAAATCTCTTAGATATTTACGCTAGCCTTCAATGGAAGGAATAAAAAAATTGTGATTGCTTTGCGAGTACACAGGCACGATAATAGTCAGTGGTACTTGCGAATGTTTATCAATTTATGCTGTTATCAACTCATAATTAAGCCACGTGTAAAAATTTAATTTCAAGTGAGTAATTTTAAAAATTCCCTGAAAAACATTATTAAAAAACAATTTCTCGGGGTTAGCACACGAGAGGAGGAATTTCGACGTTAAATAGACGCGCGTTGCCTTATATAGGCCGGGATCATTATGACTTCACTAATCACGTGACACGTAACGAGTAACACGTTTACGTAAGTTTTCGTAAGAAGCTACGCCTTCACTAATGTGTTTTAAGGAGACCTCCCACGATCATTTCACGTAACGTTCACGTGATGGAAAAGCTTGTCAATGTCTAGTTTTTGCGAGATACGTGAGACGTAACTCTGAGCCACGTGATCTCGCTGGCCAATCGCAATATGGACGACGTTGTGTTATCTTTGCTCTCCATGGGTTTCTTTTTTTTTTTTTTTCCAAGATATCGTCTGCTCTCGTTTTTAATTGATGTACTGCATATAAAATTTTCTCCCTACAATGAGTGCGATAGAGTAATAGAATTTAGGGAAGGGCTATTTTTTAGTTTTTATTTCGTAAATATTTAGGGAGTTTTGCATTGCAAAAGTTAATTAATTGTGTTTCTCAGAGGAGTAAAAATGCTTGCATTGAAGGTAGGACGTTTACCATTAAGTTCGCAAATTTTTAGTAGACCTACTTCATGAAACAGAATTTGATTTTCTTAGCAGATCAAGCATATTATATAAGATTTATTCCCACATACGCGAAAAACATGTCTACATCTCCCAGAGACATTTCGTTCTGGAAGTTACGGCGATCTCCTAGTTGTTTTTAAAGTTTTTATAAATCACGCAAATTCGTCTAGACACACCATTGTTAAGACACAAATACGCCCGTATAACTTGCATCTGTACACTTCTCAATCTGAAGAGCAACATTTTTTTTTATTGTACACAAAGGTTGCGTGCTTAAATGGAGCATCAGAGTTACAGGACATTTCGCGAATTCATTTGAAACAAGCTAGACTTCAAACTAGCGTGACTAGATTTTTAATGCGTGAATCAGGACACTTTCGCCATAAGAAAAGTGATTTATAATAAATAAAGATAATGCGATTAACTTCCAGGCATGACATTACTGTAAATACAAGCTATTGTAATAAATCAAAATAATTATCAGACTACAATTTTATTTTAAGTTGATACACTAGCACTACAGCTTCACATTCATATTGTTTTGAAAGCTATTCTTCATTTGAATGAATAGCATGCATAAATGTGTTATTTTATAAAATCTGTTCACAAAACTCGCTGCATGTGTAAATAATGTAAACGTTCAATGGTAGCTTATGTGTAAAATCCAGGAATTTACGCAGGACACTTGGCTAAAGGAGAACATTTCATTACTTTATTTCGCCTTTCGTATCCCCCAGAACAATGCTTAAAATAATTGGTTTTGGCTGTGTCGGGGACACGGCCGTTTGTTTTGTGTCAATACATCTACGTTGACGCGCTCGGACGCCTTGAAGTTTATTTTACGTTCCCAGCATCGCTTCATTCGATCTTATGGGGTTTTATGGGTATCACTGGATTGCTTTTGCGATACTTTTTCCAACCGTATACGATTTATGTATTTCGACTTCGCTTTTTGACGAGTATAGGCCGAAATTGTGTTAAGTTTTCCTAAATTTTTACATTAAACGCATACAATTTCACCATAACTACGCCACACAAGTGTTTTTATTCACGCAATCAATTGATCTTGATGAAAGCTGTTGGTAGAAACTTAACGAGCATCGTAACCTCTTCTAGTCAAATGTTATACTACGCGGAAGTTATGAGACGCTGCGAAACGAACTCAAAATGCCCCCCCCCCCACCCCTCACACCGTCCCTGATACTTCAGTCCTCACTCAACGTAACATATCCTTTGATCCTTTGGCAATCGAGTGGTGTAATTGAATTTTGAATGTACGCGACAGACTCGGAGCTGCAATGCAAAACTGTATCCCCCGATTTTGTTATCATCGGATTTTTTGGATTGCCTCCCACTATGGTTGGAAATTGAAAGACGTATTCACGTCATAAAAAAACTGTCCTGCGAAAAATAGGACCCCAAATTCAAACATATACACATTTGACTTTCGTTTTAATTGGATAGCAAACTAAAAAGCACGCCTTGGGAACATTTGAACCAATAAGAAACACGGAAAAAACAAAGGGCCACATACCATGTTGCTTGTTCTCTGTCATAAGTGGAGCAACAGTCAATTAATAGCTAACCGAGGCTTGGGTACGAAAAGGATTGAGGAGTCTATCTTGTTGCGAGATGAATGCGCGAAACTTCCGAGTATCTATCATAAGATGCTACCCAAGAATACCACGTTATACGTACACGTGAAAATTGAGCGCGATACGTGTTACGTGAGGTCATCGTAACCTCAGCATTACCTCGGCTCAACGTAAAGGCACCAATTAAAAACCCGTTCTGCAATGACACGGACGCTGATAGGCCATGTGCCACGGGAGCGGATAACGTAAAAAAATCCGTGTTAAATCTGTAATCAACACATGCGTAAGCCTACGCGGATATGTATGGAATAACGTAAAAGAAAGCTTGGCAACTCCCAACAAAATTTCTCTCCCGTGACTCCGTGTAGCCAATAGGAATCGAGATGAGTTGAGAAATTTTGGCGGCTCTTAACAACGAGGTCTTCAGATCCGATGAGGGTGAAGTGAGGTGGGAATGTGTAGCAGCGCCGGAATCCAAGGGCGGGGAAAAGGGGAGATCCCCGAGAAAACCTGCCGACCAGCGGCAATGTCCGACACGATTCCCACTTGCGAAAATAAAAGGAATCGAGTATTTCGTTCGATGACATTCGGTTTGGTGACCATTGTGGTTTACAAGTAAACAAGGGTATGGGTTTTAGGTTGCTGTTATAATATTTGTTTTTATTAACACACATGCACGAGTTGGCCGTATTAATTACTAATACTTTCAGACGCTCTTAAATTTACGCTTTTGTGTGCTGCAAAGCGAAAAAATAAATTACAATACGTGCTGTACTTCATGTCAACACAACACTTGTTTCGTTGTCACAGCCAATGAGTTGTAGGCTTTATGTTCGGCTAAAGTTTTATGAACAAATTATTACCTTGACCAGTAAGGCGGTTTGTGAATCATTTACCTACATGTAAGATCATTGGTAATTGAGAGAGGCAAGTTTTTGTGGTGATATTTTAAGGTAAATTTCGTTTTTGAACATACCTGATTTCGGTGTTATGGGTTTTATTATGAAATGCTTAAAAATTCAAATGTCATGACTAAAATTGTGCATTATTAGATCCAATATTGTACAATGTTATTTTAATGCAAATTCTATTATTAAAATTTGTTGATAATTTATTCTTATATGCATATTCGCATAAACATTCTATAAAGTTAATGCAAGTGCACATAAGAGAAAAATATTTATTTGAACTAATGTAACGCAGAACATGACCATAGGTTAAAAAAATTACTTTTTAAGGTATTGTTTTTCATAACTCATACGTTGATGTTCCTGCGAAGTGTGGATTTTTTGTTACAGTCTTACACGAATGGCTAGTTATGGTTGTGTAGAAAAAAACATTCAATACTGGAAATAAAATAATTTTTACTTTTGCTTTCCCAATTTTACTATTTTGATTAAGTTATAATTTTAATCTTATCCACATTGTATTCGACATTTACTGATCTTATTAACTCAACCTGAATGATAACAGCTTAAGATTAATTTTTTTCTTCGAATCATCTGAAAACTTACATTATTCATATAATTTTATTTATACATTTTTGGTGTTGGTAAATGTTCTACAGATAAAATTATATATTGTGGCTAAATTTAATTAGTTTTGTGTTTTATCTGGAATTTTGGTGTTATTTCGGTTTCATCGCTATTCATAATATAATCTTGAATCTAATCATTGAGCTTCGCAGTGTGCGGTGCAAACCAAAAATTACCTACACTTGCGTGTAATGTACACAATTGTGTACACTGGATCTGAATGGGTTAAGTACGAATCAGAGTATAAATTAGATAAATGAGCGAATTGTGTTTGATATAAAGCTTATGTCAGTTTTTTGTAACAGAATAGTTTATTGTTTATTTCGTAGTTTGCAGATAGTTACGCTACTATGTATTGTGCTACAACTGAAACTGGTCCAGATTTGTCCGCTAGTTCAGTTTCCCCTGTTACGTGTCCGTTATCTTACTCATCCTTGCGCTGCGGGACAGGCCTTGAATCCGCAATGTCATCCCGGGTAACGGAACTTGTAACTGCTTCCTGACTCAAGTCCTTAATTGCCCCGCTGAGTCATGACAGCACGCGATAAGCTGTGGGAGAGACACATTCCTTACGTTCAGCTTGGCTCGCAATCTGTATCGTATACGTAATAGACGAGAACGTGTGGAGTGAGTGATGCGATTCGGGTGCGTCTTAACATCGAGGTCTCGAGAGCCGATGAGGGTGAAGCGAGGTGAGTATGGTGCAGCACCGGAATGAGAGGGTGGGGGAAACGGGAGATCCCCGAGAAAACACGCCGACCAGCGGCATAGTCCGGTACGATTCCCACATGCGAAAACCCGGGAGCGACCCCGCCGGGAATCGAACCCGTAGGTGGGAGGCGAGTAATCTAACCACTAGACCGCCACGGCCCCTAAGAACGTGTAGATAACTGCAATGAAGAGGGTTGCTCAAGGTGAACGTATTCGTTTCGTGCTCAACTTCAACTCACGTGGTTCAAAAATAACTTCATTTCGGTGAAATAGTGATTAAATGAGTTATGTGGACAATGCACTGAAACATTTTCTGTGAAATCGTTGTTTGCTCGAATACGCATATCCTGGTAAATAAATGTTCTGGAAATACAACTTTTTCCAGGAAAGGTATAAAAAATCGATGTCTGTATATTTATACTTTTATCGTATTAAGTGTATTCACAGAGAGAAAAAATTCTTACTTGATTATGCAATTTATTTAAGCGGTAACAGAAAACTACGATTATATAAACGTAGTTTAATCTGTGGCCTTCCATCTCGTATATGAAGTCCCACTCTTACATATCTAATTTGCACAATGCATCATTTTGACGGAAACACTACACGCGGGTTAGTGTCGCCAGTATCGCACCCTCATTTCTTGACCTTGAAGGCGCAGCTACATGGTCCCCTTAAGAACATCTCCAAGATATATATATATTCCAAATGTGAGATGAAGAATAATGTAATTTTTCCTACCATCAGAAACGTTTACGTAAATACAAATGAATTTATAAGTTATGTAATGTCTTACTCGAAACGAAATTAAATGCTATTTCGTACATTTCTACATGTCAGGGCCGCTTGGTGCACAATGGACATACTCACTGTAAAACAGCGAAAAATTCTTTGAGCTAACATAGCTTCGATAACGTTATAGCTAGTCTATCCTTTTGTGCCCGGCACAAATAATTTGAACACAAAAACACTGTGTTCACTAGTAGGGATATTTTGTCATAGAAAATTACAAACGGCAGCGCTAGAAAATTATAAATAATTTCTAGCGACATTGCTCGTATTAAAAGATCATCACATAAAGGCTCCAAAAATAGACCATTTAAACAGATCGTTGTATAATTGCCCCAAAATGTGAATCATATTAAAATATAATTGTTCAAAACTTAAAAAATATGAATCATAATATAAAGCTCGTCACATAAGGCTTCAAAATATGAAGCATAATAGAATATCATTACACACAAAACCTCCAAATGACACAAAGTATGAAATGATTAGATAATATAATTATCAAAATGTTATGCTTATGTATAAATATTCAAACTGCTTTAATACTTTCTTGACAACAGATTAGCTGGAGCAAACCAAGGGTAGAAGTGCGACTGTATGGGGCCCATTAGAGCATCCTTCATGTAAAACATACTTTGAAATTGATTGTAAAAGTTACGTTAAAAATAATGTATTTATTATGGAGGCAGTAATTAGACCCGAACAGAGCTCCGATGATTTAAAACACGAAACGAACACTATATTAAAAAATCCACGCCCACGCGTGAGTCGTGCAAACGTCGGCAAATCCAAAAAAAAGTTGACTAGAGGAAAATGGGTCTGCAGACAACACTAAACACTACACATTAAGAAATAGCTGAACACACAGCTGGCAAGTATTTAGTTTAATCGAAACATAAATTTATAAAGGCAACCAAGCACGACTGCATGACCACAAACAAGACAAAAATAGGCCATACAATTATTAAAAACACTAACAAGGCCTAAAATCAAATAGCCGTGACCACCACTGGCCGTTTACAGTAGCTCCAATCTCGGCCGCACAGGCACAATTACATATTAGAACAGATAAATTACATTCACGTCGCATGGACGGATCAACAGACAATTTAGCTTATGTTGCGTCGTTCAACAAAGTTGCAGCAGGCGATGTCCGGCGGTCTTCACACATAGTGCAGGCCTAGGTTCGGCGAAGTAAAGGCGTGAATACGTCTTTAAATTTGCGACCATAGTGGGAGGCAATCCAGAAAATCCGATGATAAAAAATCCGGGGATACAGTTTGGCATTGCAGCTCCGAATCTATCGTCTACATTTAAAATTCAATTACAGCACTAGATTGCCAAAGGATCAAAGAATATGTTACGTTGAGTGAGGACTGCGAAATATCGCCCGCGGTGGTTGAGAGGGGGAGGGGGACGTCGCCATTTTGAGTTCGTTTTGCCGCATATCATAACTTCCGCGTAGTATAATTTTTAACTAGGAGAAGCTATGACGCTTGATTAAGTTTCATTCGACAGATCTCTTCAAGCTCAATTGATGCGTGTATAAAAACATTTGTGTGGCGTGGTTATGATGAAATTTGATGTGTTTAATGTAAAAAAATTAAGAAAGCTTTACACAATTTCGGCCTATACTCGTCAAAAAGCCAAGTCGAAATACAGAAAGCTTATGCAGCTGGAAAGAGCATCTCAAAAGCAATCCAGTCATACCCATAAAACCCCATATTATAATCATGTAAAGTGGTGCCGGGAACTTAAAGAATCATTAAAGCGTCGGAGCGCGTCAACGTAGATGAATTCGCGCAAAAACAAACGGCCGTGCCCCCAACACAGCCACACCCCATTTATTTTCCTAACGTACCCTAATTCTAAGTGTTAGATGTACGTCCATGGTAGGATCGGGAGCGGACTGTTCACGGTAAAGTGAGCACCATTGAAATTAACCTTAGAATAAAGTCACTGCCGCTGCCTGCATATATTTTAACGGACGCTCCGAGTGACATGAGCCCAGTAAAGTTGGTAATGATGGATGGAAAGATGTTCCATATCTTAAAGTTGAAAAAAAAATAGTGGTAGGTAACCATTTGTGATGTCTTAAATTGTTTCTTTTGCGTTCTGTTTTTTTAATGCACGGATGTGTAAAAATGACCAGTTTTGTATAATAATTACATTTCTAATAATTCCATGGTTTCACCTGACCGACGCATGAATAAAGTGATGAGGTCCATGGCAACGTTAATTTTACATAAGGCGTAAGAATACACGACGTGCATGCAAGCAAATCTTAAGAAAGGCTTACAAAAGTGTGAAAATTTTACCGTGAACAACCTATAGTTGCGTCTCAGGGCGAACCCCTTACGCCAACAAGGAAGGAAGACAAGCAAGGAGACATGCATCGCAGCAGAGAGGGATTGGGCAGCCATGACCTGCGATTAGGGCCATGACTACCTCACTAAGTGTACCTATAGCTAAAACTATAACTAAGAAGAGACTGGGAAAAACCGGCATAGACACCGTAAAAACCCAGTCGACAGAGAAGAATTCAAAATTATTGCATGCATTAAATATAAATACTACGGGAAACAGAGTGTCTGGAACATGCTCGTGTTAATAGAGATGAAAAAGCTGGTAGAGAGAGGGTTAATCAAGGGAGGGAAATGAGGATAAACAAGGCATGGGAACTGAGAGCGCCACTTTACTGAACCATTTATCGAAACAAAAGTCGGCGGTGGAGGCGCCACCGTCGCACTTTTATGAAATTCATGGAAAACTTAAGGTTGAAGTAAAACAACTGCCTGTGGAGCACTGCACCCAACTATACAACGTGTAGAACTAATAAAAAATTAGTACATACACCTTAATAATGGTCAGAAAATTGAGATTGATGCTATATATGAAAGAAGAATGTATATAAATTGCAATATTATAAAATATGGTACTAAAATATACTTTTTAAATGTAAAAAAAATCGATTAAAATAGTCTGTAAGTTTTAACAAAATTTAAGCCTAAATCCATTCTGGATGCTTCAGAAAGCAGAATTTGCAAGAAAATCTATGTCATGTCGTCATAATGTTCACTATGATTGTGTGTAAGAAAATTGTAATAATAATGTAGGAAATAATTGTTACAATTGGTTTTATTTGCATCCATTTGTCACAAACATTTATGGCTGAAACTGACGTAAATGAAGTTAATTATAAAATCGATATGATACAATGTTGCTATTATTTTATTACATATGATCACAGGAAATATAATGACAATCTTTCGTGAAGAAGATTTTGTTGTAAATTTTACTTTCCGAAGCATATAAAACGGAAATGCGCTTAAATTTGTCTAAACACGCAGACTCTAACGATCGAATAATTTTTTGACATTTAAAAAAGGTATTTTAGAAAAATATTTTATAATGTTGTAATATATATACTTTCTTCTTTCATATACAGCATAAATCACACTTTTCTGACAATTTTTAAGGTGAATGAACGGATTTTTTTTATGAGTTCTTCACTTTGTACAGTCGGGTGCAGTGCTCCATAAGCAGTTGCTTTGCTTTAACATAAAAAATGATTTATTAACGGGCTACTGATGAGTTGTGGGACCTTTCCCCCCTCTCTCTCTCTTTCTCTCTCTCTCTCTTTCTCTTTCTCTTTGATGAACTGAAGATGACATAGGGAACGCCTCGGAAACTCACAAGGAATTGATGGAATGTATTAACAAAGACCAAGGCGAGATAGCAGAGATACGAACCAGGTATTATGGTGTCAATAACACAGCAAACGGAATACGATCTATGCCAGATTTATGACTAAAAGACTGACTGCAGAGGGGGAGGGAAATCGAAAAGATGTCCGGAGCCCCGCCCCCCCCCCCCCAAAAATTCACCGCTTAGTGTCGATACAAAGGGATAGAATCGAAAGCCAATTATGAGTTAATTAGGCAGTCAAGTAGTTAGTGCCGCTATATAACTGCATGGATTTATAGAATACATTCCGGTGAGTGTGAGGAACTCTGTGGATGGCAGGTTACCCGCGTCACGCTACTATTCCAGACTACCTGTACGTAGATGTAATAGAATAAAATGAAATAGTTGTACAATTGTGTTGTCCTGATAGCAATCCAAAGGCCAAAAGGAAGAAATGGGAAAATAACAGGAAAATAAAACTCTTTATATGCCTTCATTGCTCAGAAAGGGCACATGTGCGGGATGATAACTTTACATATTTACTCATTCTTATACTTAGACGCAGTCAAAAGAAAAGAAAGCAAAATTAATAATTTCAGTTTACCCAAATGTTTACATTACAATTTTATTTCACTGTTAAGATATGGAACTAGTTTCCCTTCATTGTCACCAACTTTACTGGGTGCAAGCCACTCAGAGCGCCCTTAAAAATGTATGTGGGTAGGAGCAGTGATATTTTTCAAAGGTTGAATTAAAAGTGCTCATATTGTCGTGAACAAACTTTACACGCCCTTTAACTTAAATGGTTTTTCGTCGCGAAGAAATTTTTAAATTTTCAGTCATTTTATTTTGTCCAAGCGTGGATATGTATTGTCTATTCCCGACTGGAAGCGATTTATGAAAATTAACCTGTGAAAAAACACTCTAGGCATAACATGTCACCTGTTTTTTCAATAACCTGTATTCCACAAATATATAACACTTTGGTTAACTTTAGAGTACTGTATTATAGAATAAATGAACCTTTACCTTAATATATTTTATATCTTGTAATATTAATTTATTTTTTAGATGTGAATTAACAACAGCGAGTGCAGCGACGTGTTGGTAACGACCGGTACGAAATAGTTCACAGTTAAAATATTATTTTAACCTCGTTTTTTAGTATACTTTTTGTGAGTTAAACGGTGCCGATCGAAATATTTAAATATTTAGGTAGCCCCGATGGCAACATATCTCATTTTTACAGTTTAAAATAAGAGCGGAAAATATCGTGAGTAGGCCGTAATGGTATGGTGTTGTTTCATCGAGCGAGAAAGCAATAGCAAAACTGTCTGCTAGCGAGGCTTGTCGCACTCTTTCTCTTTCTTCGTCTCTTTTACACTCGGGAATTTTCACTTCGCTAGTAAGCAAGAAATTTATACATGTTTTCAATTGTATGATATTTCATACTTATTACAGCAAAATAATGATTTTTTAGTTTGTAATTTACAACTGAAAAGAGATTTTAATGTCTGAATACGTATTTTAATATATTTATATATGATGGCGGGGCAGGTATCTAGTGAAGTTGGCAGACGTGGCGAGCCGTGACATGGCGTGTTGCTTTTTGTCAAACGAAACGTAAATTATTCTTACTCCGAAAAATACTTCAAATTAATACATCACGTTTGTAGACGTGTTTTTTAAACCTACCTAGGCAAGTTACGATGTTGTGATAAATCTGTTTTTCCACGCAGTAATAAATATACTGTGACGTGTGTTTCGTTAACCATTGCGTCTGTGAAATGGCGTGCCTTTGTGCATCGTGGTCGATACGCTGGCCATGTGTGCGCGTGATTTAAAATATTTCATTAGCACTATTTATACGTTTTAAATGTGAACTGTTTTTATGACGAAGTTATTTATTTACATCCACGTCTGTTTATTTATCACAGCATTGTACCTTTGCCCTAAGGGGTTTGAAACACAGTCGTGTAACGTAATTTGCCATAATCCCAGAAGAAAAATACTAAGCCCAGCCCGGTAAAATTCAATAAACCTAATAAACAGTACGTAGCAATACACAGAAATATGAGCGGAATAAAAGTTATCGTAGGCTTATTTGTGTGTATGTTCACCGCTATCTTTCAAAGTTTGTATGACAAAAATGAGCAACACGAGTTGCGTGCTTGAATTTAATGTGCCTTTTTCACTGGTTGTTCCTTCGTTTTAATATTTATTCCAACTGAGGCTTTACTTTTAGAGAAATGACCCAACACGTATCAATAACAAAATGATAATTACAATTAGTACAGCCCTTTACCTCGCAGTTGTAACAGTGTTAAACACAGTCGCGGCAAAATAATAACGTGCATTACATGTACTGAGCTACGTCGTGGAAAACAAATATGTTAATGTAAAATAACCGTAAGAACTGTCGTCAATTCAGGCATTTTTAAAACGCTATAAAGCTGACCTAAATAATATTAGAGGCCTAAACTGTGAATATTCATACGGAATAGTTTTTGGAATATGACAGAATTCTTTGAAAAGCAGTAAACAACACATTTTACAGGTAAAAAAGTAGAAGTCACATTTCAATGTTTATTTTTAGGTGTAGCGAAAGTATACAAACATATGTACACACACAAATGAATGTAAACATTGATTTTGACAGATGCTACATGGCAGTCGCATGACAATGTTTGTTTACATTTGTCGGAAGAATACGAAACGGGCTTGCAAGTAGATATTTAGCAGGGCTCCGAGAAAGTTGCTTCCAATGGGGAATAGATTAGGTGAAGCCTCGTGTGTTCCAGACGGGTGGCTGCGCGCTGTTGCCAACTGTTGCCGTCTCACATTTCTCTGTTCACTCTCCTTTCTCTGCATCCAGTTACCCCTCGTGTTCCCTCTTGCTCTCTCTCTCTCTCTCTCTCTCCATGTTCTGCTTCTCGCTTGTTGCTAGCCGCCCACAGCGGAAGACAAACTCCCGCGCAACCTCACACCGGAAATGAGGTAGCCCGATATTCGCATATCTTGCGATGTAAGGTCCACCCCATCACTAGAGGAGTTCAGATTACTTATTCCACTGCCGTCACTTTTAGACTTTTATTTTTATTTATCGTAAAACTCTGATAGCAAGGCATTCTTCGATGAGTGTGACTCATTTGTGTAATGGGGTCTTATACTGTCTCTTTAACCTCTTCTTGTATTTATAGAAATGACGCACGCCTTCCGCAGTATCGATCATTTAGATGCGGTGCACTGCAAATACAACCATTTCACAGCGGTAACGTATTGTTCTTGACACACGCAAATGGAGCGATAGTGAAAAATTAATGCTGGAAATGAAAAGTACTTACGCTAATAACCAATGGATAAGGTTCCATTACATTTATCTATTACTCCGTTGAGTTTAATTGAAAAATTCGAGCGGTTCTTAACAACGAGGTCTTGAGAGCCGATGATGGTTAAATGAGGTGAGAATTGAGCAGCGCCGGAATGCAAGGGTGGAGGAAAGGGGAGATCCCCGAGAAAATCCGCCGACCAGCGACATCGTCCGGTACGATTCCCACTTGCGAAACCGGAGTGACCCAGCCGGGGATTGAGCCCGATTCGCCTTGGTAGGAGACGAGCACGCTAACCGTTCAGCCACCGCGGCCCCTTAGTACCCCGTCTTCTGGTGGTTTACTGCAGTATATTCTATAGCTTTAACGACTACCAAATAAATATGTGAAAAAAAAATTCGGCGAAATGAGGATCATAACTGGTATAAATATATTTCTACGTTATGGGCACTTATTTTTCTAATAGTACCCAAGATTTGAAGCTTGAAGAAACTTCAATTCAATAAAAATTCCCGTTGTAATATTTCAATTCAGATTCAATGTTCTGTATAATCCAGTCAAACTTATGAAATAATAACTAAATTACTAGCAAAAGCTACGCATATTTATGTGTGTCTCATGCTGAAAATTATGGACAGGTGCATACAGTAAAAAATTATTAATAATTGTATTACAAAGAACTTTTAAGTCGTTGTGTGGTGCTCGTTCCCAAACTGGCATGATTCAGCATAACACTTTTAGTTCATTTATACCCAACAGCACAAAGTCTAGTCTTCGTGGGGTTTGTTTCAAAACTGAACTAACCACAGTGCTTTTTACAACAATTCTGCTGTGAACGTTCAGACTAGCAAGACGTTTTACGGTATCGTGTGAGAGGCATTAGTCTCTTGACGCTCTTGCAACACTCATCCCTCTTTGTTAAAAAGATTCTTCTCCTATTGAATAGTGTGGACATGGGACTGGTAAAATATGTTTCATACGTGAATGCTCTTGAATTTAACTTTTAAGTTCGATGTTACTTCTGAGAGGGGTTTCAGCCCCCAAAAGCCCACCCCCTTCAACCCGGTTGTGTGCGCCTCTGCTAAGAAGAAACTTTACATAAATTCCATGTAACTAAAAATATGCGACTTTCGTTGTGTTGCTGATGTAGTGGTCTGGAAGAAAATAATGTTAGTTTCATAGCGTTACAGTTGTCAATATTATCGTACAAGAAAATAATGTTAGTTTCATAGCGTTACAGTTGTCAATATTATCGTACAAGAATTTAAAAAAATACACTTTTTAAATCAGGGTTTGAACACACGTCAAATTGTTAATGGTGTACTGCCCTAATCACCGTACTACCAATCATTAACACTCTTACAGAAAAATGTTTTGTTTTAGTATTACGCTTCATTATTCTGAGGTATTAACTCCGGCAAAATGTGTTCACTTTTCGAATTTTTTAATGGTCTCTTTAACAACTTAACACTACAGCAGATCGATGAATGCCTAGGATTTAGTTCTTTACATTCTACGTAATATCGTTCACTACACTCTTTTTTTTATAACAGCAAACAAAATTTAGATACTTTTCGCATTCAGAAACAAGCATCACCACGTGCATACGTATATATGCAAGCAACGTCTGACTGTTGATTTTTTTAAAGTAGAAATACAGGAAATTTTAATTTGATTGTTTTCTAATGTTGTTTGTTAAATAAACAGTAGTACAAATATATGACGTCAAGATAACGGTACAACAAAACTGAAACAAACACAACATTCCAGCCTTCTTTTAAACGAATCGCTCTTCTGCCGTACAAGGAATATAAAGTAAATCAATGGACTGGTCAGGAACTGTCTGAAACAAACCAAAATACAGTGATGAAACTAGGGGAAATCAGCCAAAACCAAATAAAAGACAAGAAATACGAACTACTCGCAGAATAAAAATTTTAACACTCACTGTAAAAAAATTTCTGGTTAACTTCCCCAACCTGTAATGGAATTTTTTTAACCTGTGCAGTGTAAGGAAAGAATACTACATGTTAGGTTCAAAATATGGGCATATTTGGCATTGCTACTATACAAAGTTGGGAATTTTCCTACGAATTTGTCTCTTTCCCAAGCAAACCTAGGAACATTATCATGCATATATGGGAAAATATTTTACCATTCGCGTTTTGTCACCGTAGGTATACACTGAAGTGGTAAATTTACAAAAAAATTCTTAGAGTGCTGGAATAACTATAACTAATAGTAGGTATAATAATAACGCTGAAAGCATAAACCTTTGGTAGGAAAACAAGAGAAAGGGCGTGAGCAGTGTTGATGTTATATATATTTTTAAAGTTTTTCAACATTTTAAATGTTATAGGCACCTTAGAACCATAGGTGTAGTTTCAGATGTGCCGAAGTTGGTTACTGTGAAGTGAGAAGAACAATTCTGTCAACTATGGGCATCCAATAAAGCACAGAGGATTTCAAAAATCAAGGTAAGTTATAAAGAACAACGGAAACGCTTCTCATTCCGTCCGAAGTGTAAGTCAGCTTCCCGACGCTGCGAATAGTCGCCGAACAGCAAATTCTTTTCTTTTGAAACAAGAGAAGCGAAAACTTAATATTGCGTATTCTTCAGGCCTCTGCACCGTATATATATATATATATATATATGATATAAATGATATATATATATATATGATATAAATGATATAAATGATATATATATATATATATATATATATATATATATACGGTGCAGAGGCCTGAAGAATACGCAGTATTAAGTTTTCGCTTCTCTTGTGTGTATATATATATATATATATATATATAGTGTCAACCACAAAATGATTCGTTGCTATTCACCCTACCACTTTTTTTTATTAGCGAACACAAAATTGTTTAGCTATCATCGCTAATCTTTGACCACAAAAAATTTAGGCAATGTGAATACTGCCGAAACACTTTGTGGCAACTAAAATGTATATTTTTCAATGTAGTTTCCAGCAATGAATTGATACGGAGTTTTCAATAAATTCAACCAAACTCTGCCCCCTCCCCTCCCGACCCCCCCCCCCCCCCCGAATTGTCCTGAGTTTGCTAACGTGAAAGAAAAAAAAACAGCTCAACACCTTCACACGTATACATTGTATTTATTGCTTTCCTTCAAGAAATTTCAGTTTACAACCGAATCAAATTTCGCAGTTAGATCGTCACTATGATAGTCAAGTGAAGCGATAAAAATGGCAATACCAACCCTTCCCATTATATTTTAATTTTACTATTTTATCTGAGAAGTATCCCTGAAATGTTTCATGATAGGGGACAGCTGTTAGTAATCGCCAGCATACGACGATTGCAAGAAAGAGTGTAAAGTCTTTATTTCATATCTTGTTTTGGTTCTTAGACCAGTGATTTTAAGATACTGAAATTTTTTTCTCATTAATAATTCCTTATCTAAGTTCGTCAAGAGAATTGTTTTTCACAGATGAATTCGTATGAAGTAGATGCATTATAGTTGATATTATTTTTACTTGTTTGTTATTTTCTGCTCTGTGATTTGTTAATAATGTGTGACACACACATGCAGGCAAAATACGTGTTTTGCATTCCAAAAGCCTTTCAAAGCTGAGGCGGGAGAATTAAGAGCAAGCAACGTTACAGAACAGTTAAAACACTCTTTGAAATAAATAAATAATTTATTATAGTGATCTTACGCCGTGAGGTGGTAAGTTTATGCGCGGCACAAGAAACTATTCTAATGTGATGCGTCTGAGTAAAAAGTAATTATATTAGAAATGCTTGAGCGTGGCCATGTTACAGACAGATGGAGGTCTTAATTAAACGAAAATATCTAGTTTTTATTTCGCAGTTCGTTTACAATACTACAAAAATCCATACAACTATGTCTCTCACAATGTACAATCAAATCCCTGCACTAAAGCTCCCAGTGCAAATAATAAATGCAATTCAGTAAACGCTATTCACGATAAAGTGAATACTTTTGAAATCAACCTTAGAAAAAAGTCACTGCCATTACCTCCATGTATTTTAACGGGCTCACTGAGAGTCATGCGCCCAAAAGTTGGTGACCAAGGAATTTCTTATCGTCGAATTAAAAGTGTTAAGTAACCATTTGTGATTACTTAAATTATTTCTTTTAGTTTTCTGTTTTCTAAACGTTGCTAAGTGTAAAAATTAGTAGATTTGCATAAAGTATTTTCATTTATAATAATTCTACAATTTCACTTGTCCGACGTACGAATAAAGTGATGAGGCCCACGGCAGTGTTAACCTTACATTAGGCGGAAGAATATACAATGTGCATACAAGTAACTCTTAAGAAGGGCTTTCATAAAAGCTTTATTTTTTACCGTGAACAACGTATAACTCATTATGTACATTGCTCTGGACAAAAAAAATAATTGTTTTATGGTCTATATAAATTATAGTGAACAAACGTAGGCCCATTTGCAGCAATAACTGTTCTGAACCGATATTATGTGAACCTGGTTCCCACATGATCTTCAATTGAATTTGAGTTGCAGTCTAAAAGTGTTGTTCCCCCTTAACTGTTCGAGTTCCGGTCCTAGATCCCTTGATCCAAGTTAAGAAAAAAATGTGATATAGGATTGGAATGAAACACTGCTTTTGATTGGCTCGCACCTTGTAACGCCATGATGCGTTTGTTTTGAAGTACAGGAGAAAATTGACAATTTTGTTTTGACATTATCTATTAAATCAATATTTTTTTTAGTTTTTACTATTTTTCAATTGTATATCTTGGCTAAGCGCACTGAAAAATTCGTCAGACGGCATTATCGTGTCACATTTAGTAGGAGGAAGGGGGGACATTAGCATGAAAAAAAAAATGTGTACACGACTACGGAAATGCAAAATATTTTATAATATTTACAAGAATATTTTTGCCAATGCCATTTTGATGTTTGGTTGAAAGCTTAGTGTACAACCACGCTGTTTTTTTCATTATTTATAATATAAGTTTTCTGGAGAAACTGTAGACAACAAACTAGACACTGCGATTTTTTTTTCTGTTAGAATAATGTCAATGGGGCATGAATATTATTGAATTACGCATTTCTCGCGTGTAATTTTGTCTTATACTTCGGAAAATTTTTGATTGGTGCCACCTATCGGTTGATTCCCAAACTACAATCGTTTTATATATTTTTGAGGGAACATAACTTTTGGATTTATATATTTTTTATAAATACATTTCACCATTGTATATGTTTACATCAACATGTGTCGGAAATCCTCGAAACTATTGGTATAATACGCGTGAAAAGTGGGCATCTGGGAGTTATCAACGAAGTCTGATCTATCGCCAGGAAACATTTTGTCTTAAGCTCAATTTTTGGGCGTGGCTCTGCGAAAAACGAAGACAGTTTCTGAATCGCTCTTCCAGCTTTGCTCTCTGTTCGGTTCGATCGGTTTAAATTTTGTCATCTCATTAAAAAAATATCAATAATTATTAAATTTAAGAAATTTGAAGCTCATGTTACATATTTCCCAATGTATACTTTACGAATGTAAACAACCGCCAAATACTTAATAAAAAAAATTACACTTCTTTCTGGTAGATCAATATATTTAACAGTGCGTCAGACACTGCTATTATCTTGGATCAAGTCTTTCAACTACCACATTCGGCGGTTTGTAATAAAGTTCAGCTGGATCTCTAGCCAAAAACTTAAATCGAATGGTGCAAATTTATTCTGTGACGAACTTAGATCACATCCGAAAATGATCTCGGACAAAGCAATGTATCACACTGGTGCAACCGGACTTTCATACGCTCGTGAGATACTCCCGCGTCTCTTTTGCAACCTACACTGAGAAAAAGGTTTTGTTGAATCAAACAGGATTTGTTTGGTGCAACCAAATTATTTCTTTGTATAGGGGCAGTGGAATACTTTGTTACTGAAACCAAATTATTTTGTTGTTCTCATTTGGTTGCCCCAAACTATAATATTTGGTTGGTGCAACTAAAGATTTGTTTGGCTACACGTACATTAAACAATTTGGGTCGAAAAAAAAAATTTCCATTAGTTCGACCGAGTTTCGAACTTCGATCACCTCGGCTAATGTGTCAACTGATGACGCCAGAAGCTTTTAAACAGATACTCTGCCAATATTGGGCAACATGTGGAAACAAATATTTCAAGTTTTACATCTTTACTTGTCAGTTTCTTGTTGCATTGTTTTATTAATGCGTTTATACTATTGTTAAGCATCAATAGATGCACTAACAAACACGGTTACTGTTCTAATTTTAACAAAAATACAAAAAAACTCTCGAGCTGTATTTTCCAACGAAGGCAGTTAAATGAGTGGCCAAACACATATATACAGTTGATTCAACAAAATATTTAGTTGATAGTCTAATTTTTTGTTGGCCCAACACAGATATTTTGTTCATTTAAACATATATTTTGTTAGACGAACGAAAGTAATTTTGTTGCTTTTTTAATTTTGTTTGCTCAGCAATATATTTTGTTAGGGCTACTAAATATATATTTGGCTCAATACAAACAAATATTTTGTTCGATTTTCTCTCAGTGTAAGTGGACCACAAACACCGCAGCCCTCAGGGGCCGCGGTGGTGTAGTGGTTAGACTACTCGTCTCCCCCATTGGTGAACCGGGCTCAATTCCCGGCGAGGTCGCTTCCCGGATATTCGTATGTGGGAATCGTGCCGGACGATGCCTCTGGTCGACATGCTTTCTCGGGGATCTCCAGTTTCCCCCGCCCTAGCATTCCGGAGCCGTGCCACACTCAACTCACCTCAATCTCATCGGCTCTCAAGACCCTGATGCTAACAGCCGCCCAAATCTCCTCACTTCACTCACTTCACCACGATCTATACCTGCACATAAAAACAACGCAAAGTTAACGCGGCGAGTTAAATTTAACTTCAATGTGAAACGGAGACAACTCACTTTTCAGTCTTAATATTTCAAAATTTAAAAATGTGATCAAATTTTTCATAATGATTTTTTTTTCCTGCGGGAGTTCCAACTGGAGTGTACGAGCCACGATGCTATCGACAAGAAGGCAGGAAACAGTTACTCGTTATATTCCGTTCTGTCATTATCAAGTGCGACCTTGTCAAAAGCCCGCCCTTGACGGTATCGCCTGCACCACGAGAAATACGGCAGATTTTTTTTTCTTGTTACGAAACTCCACAGATAACGCAACACGATCGGTTCCAGGTTTCTGCAATTATTACTTTATTTATTTCAAAACATTCAGCACACCGTGGCCAGTAGCGAGAGTTCTTATATCTGCCGTTCAAGGAAAAAACCGTCTCTTGCAGATCAGAGTCCACTGCGATTGTTCATAGAGTCCAGTGTCTCACCCGTACAAGGGGCCAGATTCCAGGCCCCGAAACGTCATTAAGGTTTGTAATTATTTTTGTTATCTTTTTTCGTTGTTCTGTGTCCTCTCTGTTGGTCTATCTATTCTTTTCTCAGGTTATTTTCGTGGTTCCTGTGTTATTCGTAGTGTTGAATTTTTTTGGTTTTATAATCAGGCAAGGAATAGTTTTTCCTGACTAGTGTTTCATTCTGGTTTTTGCCCTTTTTTTTGTGTATGATTTTAGTTTTTATTGTTCAGTTGTGTTCACTGATATTGTTTTTTTGAACTGTATTGTTCACGTGTGTGGTGTTTTCGTTTTTGTCATCGTGTTGATTTTCGTTTCGGTTTCCCTTTGTTGTCTGTCCTGTTTTGTAATAACAAGTTATTCGTCCGTCTTTTTGTGTTTTTAAACTAAATATATTCTGTCGACAAGGTGGTGGTGGTGGTGGTGCTAACATTTTTTCGTTTTTGTCTTGCTGAGTTATGTGTGTGCGATTTTTATTTAATCTCATGGTCGGTAATGGATACAGTACAATCATACCAACATAATAAAAAAATAAGTCGACAGCATTAAATAACTCATCAGTATCGCGATCAGCCACTTGCTGTGCAACAACCACTCAACAATGATCATTGCTTCGAGGCGTGAAATTATATGTGGGTTTTTGTCAGTTGAAAATTTTTTCATCCAAAAATGCTGTCAAAAATGCACGAAAATATACGACGAATAAAACATTTTTATAAAAGGAAATAATAAAGGTTATATTTATGTCGTTTTTGAATATTTTGTCAGTTCATGCACAAAAAGATAGAATTAAGCCTTTGCTGGTTTATAATGTGTATTGATGTGAAATACGATTCTGCTTCAATTTTATAGAACTAAACGGTTGTTTATTAGTCAAAACTTATACTTAATAGTAAGATGAAGCGTAGTAAGCATCAATGAATTTTTACAGTAATATCAGAATACAAGATAAAATATATCTACGAACACTGTTAATTTTAATAAGGCAAAGCAAGAAATGAATTATTCTGTGCTCCTGTTACTTCCAGCAACATGTCTATTATTTTATTTATAATATATAGAACGACGCACGATTCGTTGAAACGTGTAAGACGATGAACTAACAGGTTCACCACGTGTCAGAACATGTGACTATTGGAATATACAAAACATGAACTACCAGGAATAACCGCAAGCTCTCACAATTCGTCGTACAAACACATTATATGATCTGCCTGATGATGAAACGCTTGTGACGTCCAGAAAAGAGATTTCAAGAACCTAAAATTATTTTCCTCTTCCTTCGCAGGGGCTGCGGTGGCTGAACGGCTAGCTTTCTCGCCTCCCACCAAAGCGAAACGGATTCAATCCCCTGCCGGGCCACTCCCGAATTTTCGCAATTGGGAATCGTGCCGGACGATGTCGCTGGTCGCCGAGTTTTACTGGGGATCACTTCTTCCACCGCCTTTGCATTACGGCTTTACTCCATTTCAGCTAATTCGACCCCCATCGGCTTTCAATATCACGTTAATAAGAGCCGCCCAAATTTGTCCACTCCACTATTTTCTTAGCATATTGTATATTTTTCCGTTGTGATATGAAGTAAGTCTAAAAAAAAATGCATGACAAGGGTCGAAAATAACTTACAAAAACCCAATAATAGGATATATATATATATATATATATATATAATATATATATATATATATATCTGCATGAATGTACACGTTACTGTGGAGTCTAGCCTACAGTTCAGTGAACTGGCACCATGACTACCTCTCTTTCTCTACCTAATGTTAAGAACTGTGATTTAAAAAAAACTAAGATAGGTACCGTAAAAAACCCTATCGAAAGGAAGAAATTCAAACGTATTACATGCATTAATAGAAAATGCTACAGTAGAAAGAGAGGTAGGTGTGAGCGAGTGAAGAGATTTGGGCGGCTCTTAGCATCTAGGTCTTGAGAGCCGATGAGGGTGGAGCGACGTGAGTATGGAGCAGCGCACGGAGCGAAAGGTCGAGAGGAAACGCGAGATCCCCGAGAAAACTCGCGGACCAGCGTCATCGTCTGGCATGATTTCTGCATGAGAAAATCAGGAGGCGACTCGCTGGGACTCGAGCCCGGTTCTGGGAGTCGAGTAGTCTAGCCACTACTCCACCGCGGCCCCAGAGAGGTAGGCGCCATGGTCCTAATTGAGAGCAGTAGCCTATTTACTAAAACATATTTAACGAACTCGTTGTTTGCGCGAACACGCATATCACATCAAATAAATGTAATAAAAACGACTATATATACCCCAATATTTTTTGTTGCTTTTATGAGATTAATTGTATTTATGAAGAAAAATTTCATGAAAATGGTTATTAAATATCGCAATTTTAAAGTTTGCCAATGCAGATTACTTAAGCGGTAAGAGAAAAGTACGACTCTACGGGCGTAGTTTAATCTGTGGACTCCTCTCGCATGTAATAAAGTGCCACTGTTAGAGATCTAATTTGCACAGTACAGCATCACGACGGAAACACAGCACGCCTTGCACGTAGGAGCGATGAGGCGCTAGGGGTGCGTGTCAATGTCGCCCGTATCGCTTCCTCGCTTCTTGACCTCGAACCCGCAGCTACATATTCCTCTTAACGGCTGAGAAATACTAGCAGGGAAGGGGCAGTACCTTATTTTCATTTAAGTGGGTGCTAGCTTTAAGCTTTTCTATATACAGATATCCCCCCCCCCTCCTAGGGGTTTGGGAAATTTTTTGATTACGTGAAGGCAAAGTTTGGTTTTGACGAAGTTGTTTTTGAAGTCATAGAAGTAACATGTTTCAATTTATTTGAAACCCGACACTCGTTCCACCTTCGTTAAGAATTCCACATGTGAGTGTTATGACTTAAAATTTTACCTGAAGAATTAAAATTTAAATACGGCGGACCGCATTAATGATTCCATTAAAAACATTCTTCATGACACTCCGATTACATGAGCAATTATCATAAGCTGTAATCTGACGTACTAATTTTGTTTCATTTCGAGGTTTGTACGAAAAAATATGTTTAATTCCTACAACTTGTTTAAATCATTTCTAATTTTGTTTCTTCCAATGTCATACGTTACTCACGCTATGAATTAATATCACATTGAAAAAGTATGTAATTTGCTAAATTCGTACAAAAATAATAGTCTTTTGAACGCCCCTAAAAGAGTGAGGGATCGAAAATTGTTACCTTCATTATTAGAATATTACTTATTTCATTGGCGTGACATTAAATAATAGTCTGTAGAAAGTATGAACATTGTGCAAAATTACTTTATCAAAACTAATAAAGTGAACTAAAGTAATTTTAAATTGATGTATTATTTAATACAGATCTCATAATTGAACAAAGTTAATACGTTAAACTACAGCGAAAATAATTTTCCATGTCACCATAATGCTATGATAAAACTTTCTTTGCGATTTTGTAAAAGTTTTTCAGTTTTAACTTTTGATACAATATTTAATGTCAAATTACTGAAAACTCTTCCTAACCGTAGAAGAGCAATAAGTGTCGGATTTAATAGAAATTACATAATTTCACTACTACGACTTCAAAAAATAGTTATGCTGAAATACCAAACGTGCAAAAACAACTATTTGAAAGTTATGCGCTAAAAATACCACGACGTTAATTTTTCAAATGATTTTGTATTCTCATTAAGTTATTATTGCTATCATGTCATGAAGTCATTATTTTCCTCAAATTGGAGAATAAATATCTGGTGGGGTCTGTAGTGATCCCCCTACCCCCCTTCCGACCAAAAACACAGCAGTTAACCAGTTTCCCTTTGATACCATTCAGGCTCACCTCACACGATTAATTCATTTATTAACCTACTAACATGGTATTCTGTGATCTGCGACTTCTGATCATCTGCGTGTTGCCTACATACCTGGCCACGATAATTCGAAGTTGTGTACTTTAAGCATTTATTCCTCGGAAACGGTTCGGATTAGGACATGATGATCCAGGCATTCTTAGCTTATTTTAACGTGTTACTTCATAATATGCCACATAAAATGTAATGCACCAATGGTAACACATACTTTTATAGCGAAATAAGGGTTGCAACACCTATTTTGCACGAATAAAGCTTTTGATGGTATTAACACCACGCTGATCATACAACTTTGTCCATTTAATAGTTTTTCAGTCTTACGGTTAAATTGTATACATTTTTTGTATAAAGTGCAATTACCTAGTTTTATTGCTCGTACTTCAAAAGGGCGTAACGCTCTTGCGGTGCACTTTAGACCGTTACTCGTATACATCTTTTCGCCTTATTTTTTCGCGAGGAATACGCATGCGGAGTTTGTACATGCATTTAATAAACATCACACACACACGTGCGTGTGTGTGTATGTATATATATATATATATATATATATATATATATATAGGGATAGAGAGAGAGAGCGAGAGAGAGAGAGAGCGAGAGAGAGAGTTAGTTTTTTCGGAAATTACACCCCCAAACTGTGAGAGGCGATTGTGCAAAATAAAGTCGAAAATATACAGGACACCATATATCTAAAAATAATATTAAAGTAGAGTTAGAGCCTGTGAACATCGGGTTTTGAAAGCTAATTCTCTTTTCCGTACATCAAATGTCCATTTATTAGAAAATTCCAGTGAACCTACATAAATTGTATCACCATATTTCCGGTAATCGTGATCCGTGAATGTCTCACGCTCACACATTACAGACTTTCACCATCGAATGTTGGCACCCATGTGGTTCGGAGTATGTCATTACATCCTTTCCATGCGTAGAGAGAATGAGAGGTAGAGCGCGCATGCAATTATAACGCGCAACGTTTTGTGTTCCGCCTGTCTGGTGCTTGAACTGCGTTGCTGAGTGCTTGAAATCCTGGTTTTTGACGAAACTATTAAACGTGCACACTGCAGTATGTTTACATACGAAAAGACATCATACCCCGACGAAGAAGGAATGGTACTTTACTGTTACCACGCATACTGTAAATATTATTTGGGAGCCCTTCTTTGGTTAAAAACTGCTTTTTCAGACTGCCGTATTTTAAAGCAAACTATCCGGACACGAGTCAAACTACAATAGGAGCCTGTGCTTAACCTTGCTACAGACTTTTCATCAGTAAAATGATAGTGTCACCACTGAAAGTGCCATAGGCACACGCAGCACTACGAGAGTACTGTCGACAGTTCAGAGCCCTGCTCGTAGAGGCGATGGTTCGCTTGTAGCGCGTGCCAGCGTGACCTTTATAGCTCCCTCGCTTCTCGGCTAAGAAAGGAGAAAAACGATGCAGGCAGGCGAATGCCTTTACCACTCTCCATGTTCCAACATTGTACTGCTTTTCCGAAAATGACACTATTATAAAAAAATTGTTAGAATTTGAGATTAGCGTACGCTTTATGCAAGCACGTGCTGTCACATAAGCAACTTTTTAATAATTCTAGTACTATTTTAAAATTTAAGTTCTGTTAACTGTTAGGGCCTATAGACGCCTGACGATTAGGGGCACACAAATTTCGCGCAAAGATTTCACGACCAGTTGTATTTCATAATACTTTAGCTCAGATACACTTTTGTGACTGGTTCATCTAGATGTTACGCGTCTGCCCAGGAATCAGAGACATACAGTATCGGAGTAATGTAATTCTGATTGGCCAGTCAACTAAGAAAATGTCTTCTCACAGACACACGCTGCCAATAAGCGAAAGCTAGCATGTGAAATATTTTTGCGGAATTCATGTGTCCCTACTAATGATACTTTTTGGTGTTTGAAGGAATAAGTTTCAGTGGCGTGGATAAACCTAACTTCTGCAGAAACGATCATTTTTTTGGTTACAGCTGCGAAGAAAGCGTCGTGTAGCCTCGGCATTGTTCGTCCCCGAAACCCGAAGCTGCTGTATATTTGGAGACTTTTCCGTATTTTGTGTCCACTTGGCTGAGCTCTGTTTCCCCTTATTATGGACTCCTTGCTCGTAAATCCGCTGTACGTTTCCGTAACAATATCCGCACGTAGGGAAGTCCGGGCAAAGAGAATGACTTAATTTTTAATTCACATTACTCAGTTATTAGTGACGGTATGCAAATTCAAGCTGCTGTATTGATTTATTATTCCACATGGTTTAAAACATTGCAAATACAAAAACTGTTAATAAATGATGCATAGTCTAAATTATTGGTTTTAAAATATCAGCAAAATTATTCGCTTTGTCCTTACATAAGGGCAAAGAGAATAAAAGTGCAGGACAAAGTGAATAATAATAAAATTAGATATAAAAACAAGTCAAAGAATGTCATTATACACCGAGAATGAAAATTTACATGAAAAACTCTATTGTTCTTAATAGTTAATCTGTCCATCCCATGTTTAAATATTTGCACAGCAAATGCAATACATTTATATTTGTCATTGCAAGTTGTTAAAACTTCACTGTCAGTACAGATATTTTACAAAGTCCTTACAAATAGGCAAAACATAGTTTCTTTTAGTATAAAAGACATTACCTCAGTAATTGTGGTCAAGTCTTTAGTCCCACAACTCACTTGCATTCACAGCAGAAATATTGGCCAGTTCCACAATATGAAATGCAATATTCATGACTCCAGAGCTTGCACAGGGTGCACTGAAGCCAATCTTCTGTTGGCGGACCCTCATATGGTGCTTCACATATTTGACATCTGCATTCCGATTCTGTCTTTTCTCCATGTTTTACAGTCTTCTTCACTAGCAATCTTTTCTTGACTGATATGTTTCCTCTAGTGCCTTGTTTTGCATTTTCAACTAGTTTCATCTTTGCTGGACCTTGATTGGAGTGCTTGTCAGTATTTCGGCTCGTTGGGAATTTCTCTTCCTCTTGGTTTCATTCCGAGATACAGTTGGCAAGGGTCTTATGTCTTTCGGACTAGACGCAGAAACTTTTGAAGGGTCTGCTTCAGATTCTAAAGTTGGTATTGTGTCAGAGATAATACTGGAGCAGGCATTTTTAGCCATTCCTATTTCTTCACAGTTTTTTTTTTCATTCACTTCTCTCTCTCTATTACTAATGCAGGGGCATAATATTCATCACCAAAAAATATTTGGGTTGTTGGGCCACAAGCCAGCAGACTTGATTTTGCTGACAGCATTCTGTGCTGCGGCAGCTTTCAAGTATGCAGGGGCAAACAGTTTCGAAATGTCATGTTGATTTATTATTCTGCCAGGATGATTCTTCTGGAATGAATTTATTTCTTGTTCAAGGTATTTCTTCAGAGGCCCTTAAACAGCTCGGTCTAGGGGCTTCATTGTTGCGAGTAGCAAATGATACAAATACCACATTATTATCAGTTACAATCTGAAGAGCAGAGTAATACTTGTGTGACTTGTGATTGTCGAGCAAAAGCAGCATTTTCTTTTCATTATTTGGGCGGACATGATCAACAAAGACAAGTAACCATTGCAAGAATTCTTCTCCGTTACTCCACCCATTGTCAGTGCATGTTGCCTGTCTTCCTGATGGTGAATCATTTAGAAGACTTTCTTGCATGCGCTTTCTCGCAAAAATTAAGAAAGGCGGAATGAATGCTCCCGCAGCATTACGACAACAAATCACTGTAGTAATCGTGCTTCTTTCTGCACAAGAGATGATTCCTGCCTGTTTCTTTCCACATACAGAAAGGATTCTAGGTGGTTTGTTTGTCGTTGTCTGAATGCCTGTCTCTTCCATGTTGTAAACAGTGCTTGTACCAATGCCATGTTGTGAAATCTGTCAACTTGTGGGCAGTTAAAACCCCTGGCTCTAGCAATTGTTGTCGGCTCTGGCTGTCTCAGCGAAATTTCAGCATGCCTACAGTTAAATCCCATCAACCACTCATTACCAGCACTACGATTCTTATCACATTTTAGTGGATGAGCTATGTTGTTCCTTTGAGCGAAGTCATATGCTAGTCCCATGAATTTACGTCTTGTCAATCCGTAAAACATACTGTCCATTTCTTTGAAGTATTCTACCAATTCCATTTTTTGTTCTTCAGTGAATATGGTCCTGTACCTTCCAAGTTGTTTTTTCCCACGACCCTGACTTGCAGTGACGGTAGAGTGTCGCAACAGGTATTCCGTATTTTCCAGCAACAGAACTTATTGAGCTAGATTCGCATTCTTCCATCACCTGTTTCATAGTTTCTTCCGACCAGTCGCCTTGGTTGGTTGTCCTTTTGCATCTATACACCATCTGTAAACACAGTTAATTTTGCTTTAATATTACTTAAACTTTTTTCGTAAAGAAATAGTGCATTTTGTAAATTGACAGATTTTCTTGACAAACATAGTTAGGAATTTAAATAATAGTTGAGTTCTCGTTCCTGCCATTTCCGTGCACTTGTATTAAATATGTTATAAAATTATAAGCAAAGACTACAGCCCACAGCTGATTTTACGGGCCATGTGGTGTTGGTAATCACAGTAAAATTTTTTTTTATATGTTTACATAAAATTTTTTTAGAAACAAATTGCCAATTCTTTTGTAACACTACAAGCAAAATGTTGTATGTGTGCAAAGTACTGCAAATAAAACATGCTAAATTAATCTTGCACGTCCATTTTTGCAACATATTTTGTACAAAAATCTGTGGCACTTGTTGATTAAAATACATTATATTTATATGTCCCACAAGGAAGCGTTGAAAAATGTTTTATATTTAACATTTTTTCATTACAAAGATAACTCTAAAAATTAGTTTGCAAAGAATATTTTTGTAAAATTACTATATTTTTTAAGCATAAGAAAATCGAATTATAGTGTATGATACTTTTGATTCAGGTTTAAAACTTAATTTTTTTTTCTCTTGTTTCATGGTAAAATGTCCCAGCAAAACGAAAAACTGCTTTCTGTAATCTAAATTACTAATCGTAAATATACAGAAAGAAAACAGCAAATTTACAGAAAGTCCCGTAAAGTCACGGAACTTTCCTTGAAATTACACCTTCGTTAACGAGAAAAACACAATGTCCGTATTTTTTGAAGTTTTATATATGTTTACTAGTACTTCCCTATAATTACACGGAAAAAAAATTTAACAGTGTGCCTTAACCCGTTATTCTTTTGTACAGTATAACAAGTTGCATGCAAGTAAATGAAAACAACGAAAATTTAACTTTCCGATAACATTAAGTTACAATTGATTAAAATCCCACTGTCAACAGTGTTTTGCTTTTACAAATTTTTGGTCACGATTCCTATGGAAAACTGCATTTATTACAATGTGTCCATTCCGGGTACATGTTAGACAGTTTAAACGCCATTAAAAAATATTCGGTGGACTTAAATGATTGTCCGGGAAAAATGATTAGCTATGTTTTTTTATCTGGGTAAAGTGAATAGGTCTTCACTTTGCCCGCCTGGCAGCCATTGCAATATTGCGTGAGTAAAATAATATAAATTATGTATTACATTTGACGTAATATGCTACAACTAAGCCATCATAGTGTTATCACATAGTACAATAATCATTATTCTGCTGTTGAAACATTACAAGTAGCACTGATCAACTTACGTTTTAAAATCTTTACGAATCTTCCAAAAATCTTTCATAGTCACTGTAACGCTTTGCTTCACTCGCTATCGCTTTCTGACAGAGTTCCTTCTGCAGCCGATAGGTAGCTCCACCTTCAGTGTTAGTAGATCAGAGATATCTGTTGTTGTGTGAATAATACTAGCTTTATTCTTTTTGCCCAAGCTTATTCGCTTTGCCCGGACATCTCGTATGTACACGGACAGTATTTATGGTGTGCTGTATCTTTATGGCGCTGGGAGTGTCGTCTGCTGGGTCGAGCTACCTGTCGGCTTCAGAGCAGCAGACGGCTCGACGAGTAGCAGCTGGTCGGGTCAACATGTGCGCGCGTGTGACACTGCAGTAGAGCTCGATGTGCGGTTCGATGACGACGGGGCAAGGTGGGTTTGTTACGTTAAGGTAGGGGTCTTTCGCGGGAGTTTGAAAATTGATGTTTTGAGGCCGCGGTCGCGTAGCGGCTAGAGCGCTCGCCTCCCACCAAGGCGAACCGGGTTCGATCCCCGGCGGGGTCGTTTCCGGATGTTCGCACGTGGGAATCGTGCCGGGCGATGTCTCAGGTTGGTGCGTTTTCTTCGGGGTCTCCCGTTTACCCTGCCCTTCCTTTCCGGCGTTGCTCCACATCCACCTCGCTTCACCCTCATCGCCTCTCAAGACCTCGTTAATATCGTAATTTATGTTTTGGTGCCACCGTAGTTATTCACTTCGGCTTTATAGTAACGTGTGTATAGGTTATTCACGGTAAAATGAGCAGGTTTGAAAGCCCTACTTGTATTCACGTTGTGTATTCTTCCGCCTTATGTAAGATTAACATTGTCATGGGCCTCGTAACTTTATTCATGCGTCGGTCAAGTGAAACTGCGAAATTATTAGAAAAGTAATTATGTAACAAATCTACTATTTTTTACACTTCCATTCATTACATATAACCGTAAAGCAAAATAAGTATTTTAAGTTATCACAAATGGTTATCTAACACTTTTTATTTGACGGTAAGATACGGAACTATCTCCTATCCATCTTTATCTACTTGGCTGTGCGCATGTCACTCAGGGTGCCCGTTAAAATATGTGCAGGCAGGGGCAGTTATTTTTTTCAAAGGTTTAATTTCAAAAGTGCTCACTTTATCGTGAACAGCCTTTAATCATTATGAATCAGGACTATTGGTAGTCGGCTTGTGCTTTTGACAATAATGTTTGTGCCTCTGCCGCGTTTGCAGCCGGTTGCGTGTAAATTACGATCTTCTGCCTGTGTAATGTTTTCCCCGATGCGCACTCATACAGTTTTTCTCAACTGGGAGTTTGATATTTTTCCTAGTTTGTTTGCTTGTAATCGCCCCAGGACATACACTTGTGAACGTTTAAGCTGTGGTTGTGAATTAGGGTGTCAGGTTCTTTTTGTGAGAGTTTCTACGTAATGCGTAGACAACTGAGGATTTCGCAAATTCATTTTGAGACAAGCTAGAACGCAAAACACGTGTGTTTATGAAACTTTATACATTGATCCACATGGGGTTTGACACCTCCTGGAGAATGATGGCCCAATTGTCGCCTTCCACTGTGACAGCAGACAGACAGTGTGCAGTTAAATCGGCATTTTGGTACATATGACTGTAGAGTCTAGCCTGCAAGTCATTGAACACGCGAATTTTTCAGATCGCTAGTAATGCGACAATGTGTTTATTCTATTTCATATGACCGCAAGTTATAGTTATAACAAGGCTTACCTAGACTTGTGCCGGCAAGTAACGCAGGCCTAGATAGGTTTTGTTATAACGACCTAAGTGTGGACACCTGAAGAATTCGCGGATTCATTTAGAGACACGCTAGAATTCAAAACACGTGTGTTTATATAACTTTAGCCATTGGTCCAGACGGTGTTTGACACTTCCTGGAGACGCTGACCGAGTCGTCGCCTTCCACTGTGACAGCAGATAACCATTGTGCAGTTAATATCGGCATATCTGTACATAAGACTGTAGATTATAGTCTGCAGGTCATCGAACTCGAGAATTTTTCAGCTCTCTACTTATGTGTCTGCGAGAATTTGAATGACATTAAGTGTTTGAATATTTAATAATTTTGCGTCTGGTAGTTTTTGGTACTTTAGAAGTTGCACTTGGCAAACACCAGATTTTCTGTCTGCAGTTTTAGTACTGCCATATCTTCGTAATTTTCAAATCAAACAAGGTAATTTAACTGACTAAAATGTTTGATACAGGTGACTAAAATATGTTATTTTTCTTTTATGTACGAGACATTGCTTTCAATATTGCTTGATCATTGTTTGAAATTTGGGATTTATTGAAACAGTATTGAAGTCCCTATTTAATGTTCGTCGATTATTTCAAATAACCTAGTACGTAACTATCGGATTCTCTTACCAAGCCCATCAGTTCAGCACACTTCAATTAATGACTAGTATAACTATGCACTAATTTAACCACAGTAATTATTTAACACCACGACTTCAAATGATACTGGCTTGAGCGTATGTGATTATATCACGTTCGCCAATTTTGTGACCTGCTGTACATGTAATGATAATTTTAAATGCAGTAAAATTGATTGCGTCCACGAACTTCAAAGAGGCTAATAAAGCAATCGCTATTTATACATTTTTATCACGCATGGACTAGATTATAACTGAAGTTGATTTTACCATGTCATTGGAGAACAACGATCTTCTCTTGTATACCAAAATTTTCCGGGATAAGTTTGAAACTAAAAGATTGCTTGATTGTAATGGGCGAAAGTTATCTTTTAATTCACAAAACTAATCGTCATTCTTCATAGATTTCTACGATAAATTAAATTTCAACAGATATAATTAGTAAAAACGAAGTCTTTACGTGACATCGTTATCAACGACGGAAGTCATCCAAACGTTTGACGTTACTTGATACTCACTTACAAACTGAATAGGAAATCTCCAAATACATTTAAAACGACCATTAAAAAGTACCTGTAATCTCCATCAGATAGTAAATTGTGCCTCCCCTTCTGCCACATTTGAAACAACCCTAACAAGATCCAGTTGAATGTACTCTTCTTAACGTCAGATGCACATTTCACTGAAAAGAACGAAATGTATAACTCATGCCAAGAAAGTGAACAACATGGCAAATCAGGATTCGTCCTCAAATTATAAAGACAACAGTAGATGCGGTTTTTGCGCTCGGGCATTGCGTTGAATATTTGAACACGTTCGCTGTAAGAGTTGGTCGGGTCATAAAATTGCTTGTACAGATAATTCAAAAGAAACTTTAACTCGAAGACAGTTGAATCACTGATTTGAGAAATATCAAAACTCAGGAAAACTACATTTTACAGGAGATCGAATAAACCTTTCAGACAGAGACATATTAAAAAAAATTGAACGGATCTGTGTATGTTATTTGAAGTAAGGCATACCACATACAGTAGTTGAAGTTGTTTTTCCTCAATCGTAAATCACAAAAAAAAAAAAGTAAAATATTGTTAGACTTATGATTAGAGACCCGAGAAATTCGCGAGTTCAGTGACCTGTAAGCTAGACTTTACAGTCTTATATACTCTCATACAGATATCAACTGTTTATTGGTTGATTATTGTGGTAGTAAAAGGCGGTGGTTGGGCATGATATTTATTGCATGTTTGTTATTGGCTTATTTATCTCCAGGAGGTGTCAAAAAACACGTCTGCAAATTACAAACGTAACATGAACGTACAAGTGTGTGAATTCCAACTTGTCTAGAAATGAACCCGCGAAATTATCGGGTCTCTACTTATGACATCAAATGAACATGTTTTTTTAAGTTGCTTATAAATTGTAATTCAGCAATTATATGTGAATAAAAACTAAAAAATTATTTACATGTATGGATAATTTCAAAATGCCCTTCCATCTTTGGTTTTGCATTTACACAAATTACAGTAAGCTTGCTAGGAAACAAACTTTCAGGTCATTCATATTTTGTCGCGGTATTTACCTCACCTCTCCTGAATGCAGGCTAATCCAGAATAGCGCAATAGAACTCCTGATAAAATACTGGAGTGTACCACAATATTGTATTTATATATGTAAATATTCCTGACAGTATATGTAATTTTGTGCATCCATAGAGGACCGGGAGGCGATGGAGTATTTGCCTTAACGAAGTATACTGCACTCGCCTTCAGTGAATAATAACAGATACGAATTTAACAGAAAAACCAACCGCAAATACACACTCATCTCTTTTATTACTCGCTTGGTTGAGCGGAAAGGAAAACAATTGACTGATTTGTGACATTTCTCAAAGAGTACACTTCGTTTACCCTAAAAGCGAGTGGTCTAATGCCGTTTGGCCTACTGCGTTTAGCCTAACTTCGTTTAACCTAAATTAATTTGGCTTGACTTCGTTTATCCTAATTTCGTTTACCCTAACTGCGTTTGTCCTAATTGCGTTTAACATAACTTCGTTTACCCTAAAATGCCAATTTTTTTAATATTCTTGACAGAATTTGCGTTTGTCCTAACGGCGTTTGACCTAATTTCGTTTTGCCTAACTTCGATTAGCCTAACTGCGTTTATCCTAAAATCTCAAACTTGCATTTTGCCTAACTGCGTTTGTCCTAACTTCTTTTGGCCTAATTACGAATATCCTAACTGCGTTTATCCTAATTTAGTTTGGCCTAACTTCGTTGATCCAAAGTTCGTTTAGCCTAACTTTAGGGCAAATGAAATTATGGCAAAGCAATGCCATCTTCTCAACTCACTGAAAATGTTTCAACCATTTAAACCTGGACGTAGTAGAGTGAATTCTGTCATTTCACAGCCCAATGATCCAGCCACTTTTAAATGCACAAATATACCATCAAATTAATTTTAGTTCGATCGTTGTTTTATGCAGTTTCTAAAATCAACGATTCAATTAAATTCTATTAAAAATGTTGAAATGCATTTTTTTTTCAAAACTGTTGCAGTTGGTATTGTTATATAGTTTATGTTATGTATCGCCTCCCAGGTACCTAATGTTCTGGAGAGTACACCACGCCAATAGTTCGTAATATTTTAATGTAGACTCCAACACTATTTGTCATTAAAACTGCAGTATGCCGCTTATTTGCCTGTATTTTCTTTATTTTTTAAACCAAATGCATTTATCCTACTACGCTAGTATTTATAAAACTGAGCTACGCTCTTTGTTAAAGACGCTTTTAATGTGACACAAAATATTGGATATGGATATCCGTAAGCGATTAAATATTCCCAACAACGTAACACTTCAGAAATATCTGTGTTGGGGGGCTTATATATTCAATAATAAGAGTAAAGAAATACTTTGTTAATACAAATATATTTAAAGTATGTGACATTAATTTTACTTCCTTCACAAATTCCAGTTAACTTTGTCTCGAAACGAGGAGAGCTGTTTAGGTTATCATCTAGTGGAACTCAGGTGACCAAACACTGCGAATCCCCAGCTTTGGTATTAAAATTATTTCTGTGGAGCAGAGCTATAGCTGTTAAAAATCTGATAGTGTATCAAGTGAAACACTACACAGTGCGTGATGTTGCGAGGTCATTATAGAGTATGAGATAGTGATGGCCTCGGCTCTATGCACAGGTAGTCATACTCAGCAGCATAGAAGAATAATAATTATAACAACAGTCACTCAGTTCATTTAGCTAAATATTGATATTTGTGCAGGTAAATCAAAAATTCTGTCTCTAATATAAAAAGACATCGAAGTAAAAGCTGAGATTTATTCATTGAAATATTTTAATTATCTTCATAAGGTTTTTGACCTGCAAATTACATACGGTATTCATACCATTTAAATAAGTTTATTTCATGTTCAGGAATAGATGCAAAATTATTGCTTTATTTTTCTATATAACGAGGTTGTAGAATTCGGACTCCCAGATAAAACAACATAACTATTACTAGAATTGTCAGCGATTGTAACGAATATCTAGAGACCTGAAGAATTCGCGAGTTCAATGACCTGCAGTCTAGACTCTACAGTCTTATGTACAAATATACCGATATAAACTGCACATTGGTTGTCTTCCATCACAGTGGAAGACGACGATTGGACATGCGTTCTCCAGGAGGTTTCAAATACCGTGTTGACCAGTGACTTAATTCATACAAACACATGTGTTTAGAATTCTAGCTTGTCTCAATATGAATCCGCGAATTCTTCAGGTGTCTACGAATATCAAGTAGCTTTGTAGTCTCTGTGATTTTCATATGCGTGTCTTTTATGTATATTACTGGTTCACGTGCTATTATGTAAACAAAAAGTTTATTGTTGTTTCGCGATGTTGGGATACAAGCTCTTTCCGTGGAACCCTATCTGTAGGAGGGGATTTGATTTCTGGTTTTCCTTGTCCTAGAAAGATTGCCTTCTTTATTAAGGCCTAAAAGTTGTCTTCTCCCATTTGGTCCTTAGGATTTTTTTAAGTGTTAGTAGCCATGATTTATTTTTCATTCTTTGTTTCCCAGATTAGGCGTAACTCAGTGAGTAGATATTCTGAGAATACAACTTTTTGCCAGAAAACGTAACAATTAATTATCTAAACCGCTCCTTTTTTGTTATTATCATACTAAACGAAAGAAAAAAATCATGAAAATGGCAAAAAAAATGCGTTTTAGAGCTTGACTACACCGTTTCTTTAACCAGTTCGGTCACACATTAATTTCCGAGTTGAATTGTTTCAATCACGTAATTTTTTAGTATGTAGTGTACTTGTGTTCAGCCTTTGTTTTTCAGACAATGAACAACGTGCTGCTTGTTCGATGATATAGGTATTAATCATTCATGAGGTGTAGAAAAGTCCACAAATAATATTAGCCACAAGCAAGACTGGGCACTGGTTTCCTGCTGTGTACAGTTCTGGTCATAACCTTCATTCATTCGCAACATGTCCTGAACAATTGTGGACACGGTGACTGAACCGGTTAAAAGGTGGGAGAAAATCACAACCATAAGAACGTTGTTTAATCTGTGGGCTTACATCGCGTGTAATAAAGTGCCACTGTTACAGGTCTAACTTGCACAGTACCGCGCACTGACGGAAACACTGCTGGCCTTGCACGTACGAGCGATGAGGCTCTAGACGGGAGTGTTAGTGTCGCCCTATGCTTCCTTGCTCCCGTGCCTTAAAAGTCATCTTATCTTCTTTGGTGCGCTGCTTTCCATTGTCAATAATATTTGTATCAACGTAACTAAGACCAGTATGGGGGAGATACTCTGCCGAATTGTTAACCCCAGAGCCACCTGTTTTTCACGAAAATATTTCAGGACTATTTGTACTCCAAAACAATAGAGATCAGATCCACTTTCGTGATTGAATGATTTTAATAGTCACACACTGCAGGTCTCTGCCCGCGAATCACGGACAGTCAGTGCCAGAGTTACCTAGTTCTGATTCGCCAAGCCAGTTAAGGAACTGTCTCCCGACAAAGACACGTAGCCAATAACTACAGACCTGAAAAATTCGTGAGTTCAGTGACCTACAGGCTAGACTCGACAGTCTTATGTACAAATATGCCGATATCAACTACACATTGGTTGTCTGCTGTCACAGTGGAAGGCGACAACTGGGTCAGCGTTCTCCAGGAGGTGTCAAAACCGCGAGGACCAGTGGCTAAAGTTATATAAATACACGTATTTCGAATTCTAGCTTGTATCAAAATGAATCTACGAATTCTTCACGTCTCTACCAGTAACCAAACGAAAACTGCACGTATGGAATAGGACGTTGTAGTCTAGCCTTCGAGTAAATCTTTCCGCAAAAAAAAAAATGGCCCTAGTTATCCCGTCCTAAAATTACCCACATCTGACCTTGCTCACGGTCAAGCATTGAACCATTACGACTCGCGGCGACGAATTCAATTAGGAGAGTGGCAGCAGCAACACAAGGGAGGGACGAGAAGCACAATTTTACCACCAGCCTAAATTGGGAGGAGTAGGGGGGGAGTACTTATCTGGCCCCCCTCCCCCATGTTAACACGGAAATGTGAGTCCACTGCTAGCGCGCCAATGTTTCCTAGGACCATCCGGATGTGACTGAATGAAGCCCCGTACACAATTGAAAACTTTAGCGTTTTACTTTACGATTTGACTTAACGTTTGTTTTCTGATATATATATATATATATATATATATATATATATATATATATATATATATATATATATATATATATTTCCTATGGCGCTTGACACAATGGAACTTCCAAAGATAAAGTTAAGCATTCTTGACTTCACGATTTCGGAAAGTTGACTTTTAAATTGAAAGTCAAGCAGCCACTTTGTAGAGTATCCAACCGAGGTTATGGGAATTAATATTTGTTTATTGAAGGGCGATTTGTATAACGAAGGTCGTCTTATTTAAATAAATAATATACGAATGTAATGCGAAGAGGAAATATATGAACTGATACTTAAGAATAAAGTAAACAAGTGAGTTAGTTTTCGTTTTGAAACGAAATTTTTGCAGAACCGATTTTCAATTGCCTGAACTTTGGCATTACAACTGTATTGTGTATCGGTGGTTTGGTCAATGAAAGGAAATTTAAAGACAACTGCTAAGGTTTTTTTTTATTGTGTAATGGCCTTGACGGTGGACCTCAGTCATGGCGTCTTATCCGCGGATTGACACTGACAGCGATTCGTTGTCATTGACAGTGTCTATGGTGCAGACAATATGAATGTCGGAGGCAGGACTGGCATAGCAATGTCTTTCGGAAAGAGCCACGCTTGACTCTACACTGTTAAAACGTCCCTATATTCACTGGACTGTATACGGAAAGATACTTGTGCCTATAGGCTGTTCACGGTAAAGTGAGCACTTTTGAAACCCTAGTTACATTTATTCTTTCTGCCATTTTTTTTACCCCTTAACCATCTTTTTTAAATAAATATTGCCATGTAAATAATAAACACAGTGTGTATATTCCACCGCACTCGGAAGTTAGCTTACAAGCCTAGAATTAAATATATTTGTTGACTATTATTTGAAATGAGAGAGCATTCAAAAGTGCTCACTTTACCGTGAACAGCCTATACAAAACCTGCAGCCATGGAGGCTAAATGAGGAATCATTGTGAAAGAAATTCCTTCTCAGTGCGTCAATATTGCATCTGATGAAAAGAAAATTTTAATGTTTTAAAATTCCTTTTTTATACACTGTAACTCGTCTACATTATGAAAATTGGATACTTTAATTTCGTAAAATATTTTTTTAAAACTTGAGTACAGAAAAACTATCAAGTAAATTTACGGAAGCTTATGTGAAATTTACAGAAAGCCCGTTATTGGAAGAGTAAAGTGTCCGTAATTTAACGGAGACTTGTAGAAATGTTTTCACCAGTACCTACTTTTATCGTGAAATAAAAATATAATTGTTTTTTTTTTTTAAGTGAAGGATGCAGTGATGGATGCAGAAGAATTTGGCGACCGAGAAGTTGACATAAACATTCTACGCATATTGTGGAACTACGCAGAGAATATAACACCCGGCTTTATGTTGTGGGCGGCCATTAATTATGACACTTTTATGGTGCACAGTAAAAAGTATTCTGTATTGCTTACAACCTATTCTTTGGAAACAAGTTGCAGAAGATTTTCTCGTAAATCTGCAGCTGAGATATTGTATATTTAAAATACATTATTTTAGAAAACCTACTATAGTGTTGATGTAGCTCAATGTTTACAATATATACCTACATGACGTCCACGACACTTGCTTGTTAAAATCTAAAGCAATTTTGCCCATCCTACTTTTATGTTATGAGAAATTTATCGTAATTAATTTGCAATGTTACAAAAATATCTTTGGAAGCTAGTTTCCAAAGAATTCCTTGCGCAAATACAAAAAAAAAAATAAAATGTACCGTATGTTTTGAGATGTGTCCTCTATTCCCAATCTCTGCGATTTCTCCACGGCATGCCGAAGGCTTTCTACGGTACGACAACGTTCGGCTGCATAATGCAAACATAACTCCACAGGACATAGGTGACGTAGGGCAATATACGACGTATGCCCGGAACCATGCATAATCGAGTCGCCGCCTGCTCAAACACCAAATACCTACTAAACCATGTCGCCATAATACTGTTATGTAGAACAATTTGTACGAAGTGCTATTATCTGGCAGAATAAGTGCTATTAACAACTATTCTTCGTGCAGTAATGTGTTTAAAATCTTTCCGTTCCTGAGTTTCGGTTTTTCACGTTCTTTGTAACTTACTTAAAATTACGGGTGTCTGTACACACAGTGTTTTTAGTTTCTTAATTAAATCATGATTTCTTTATATATTTGCATATACCTGTAAATAATATAATGACGTATAAGAAGTAAACACACATCACTTATCAAATTCAAACAAATGTCACATTTCAATTCAAGAAATTACTATAATACTCAAAATTATTTTTCTTCACTCTTCAGAACTAATCTAATTTTTGTTTTGAAGTAAAGCATTTTTAAAACCTTTCTTTTCTTGGACGCGTACCTTCCTCAACATTAATTGTAAATATTATGTATTTTTATGTTACAGTACTCATTTCGCATAAGGATGCATCTCACTGGCCGTTATAACGTTTTATTTACGGGTTTATAGGACTCGGTATCTTCTCTATACCCACCTGAATTGCTAATTTTTGATCCCGTTGATACTACTTTTTTTTCCTGAATATTTCTTTAATATTTACTTATTTAAATGGTTGCTCTCTAACCACTAGATGACAAATTCATGTATTTCTCATCACTCTTTTTTTTTTTGCAATCCTACATGTGCATTGTGTCTCCCATCTAACCCACTGTAAACAGCGTTATGCAGAGTAAATAACCCCTATCCACTGCGATTTTCGTAGTTTATTTTTATACGATATACCTATATATGCTGTTCACGGTAAAGTGAGCACTTTTGAAAGCCCTCTCGTTTGGAATAATGGTCAATAAATATATTTTATTTTAGCCTTATACGTTAAATTCCGAGTGTGGTGGATTATACACCCTGTGTTTATTACTAGCATGGCAATGTTTATTTTAACAAATGGTTTAAGAATAAACAATGGCCTAAAGGAAAAAGTGACTAGGCCCTTAAAAGTGCTCACTTTACCGTGAGCAGCCTATATGACCATGTACTCTGTAATCGAAATATAAAACGACAACATTTGGACAAGTTTTACAGAGAAAAGTTACGGTGAGGCGCGATATTCAACAATGGCTGCTGTAGTCTCGACAGAAAACTAGTAACTAAATGTGTTAGCTTGGACGAGAGACAAGAATGCGTGTAGGCAATGTATTAATGATTTTTCATTCCAATTAAAAAATTGCACACACTGAAAGTCCTAACTTCAAATACGTTAATGCGTTAACGTTGATTCAGAATAACTTTCGGCAAATTAGTACTGGATTTTAAATTTTAAACGAAAAATATAACATCAAAAGTAAAAAATATAACAGCACAGAATAGTGGCAATTATTGCTACGGGTATTATTGCGGTAACTTTCTGCACTAATAAATCAATATGCGAGAGGATCCTAGGAAAAACGGAACCACTACTGATCCTTCCAGAAAAATAAAAGTGATTAATATTTCTCACTTTACAAAAGTTTCAATTATTATTTCATACAATATTTGGTAAACAAAGCGTTAGTAATTTATATATATACGAAGGCCATTGATATAAAACAGAAATGAAGTCACTTAGGGAAAACGTCAATCAGTTTCTGGCTCTTCAAATAGCTTCCAGGAGAAAATAAAAACATAGATACTGAAGCAATATAAATATTCGGAGCAAACAAACAAAATTGTTCAGTTTTTCAAAAATTGGCTCAAGTAACAGCTATCGGATCTTTCGATAGTGCGTCAAAGGGCGCAACTTGACTTCTCTTGACGTCAGTATAGCAACTGACGTTCAATGGGCTTTCGAGATAGGAATGTTGCTGTTCTTGTTTGTAGATACCAGTTCTTGTGAATACTTTTCTATCGGTCGTTATAACGGAAAAATTCTCATGTGCGTTAACTTGTTAAGATTTCAAGAGCCACGCCTTAACAATATTAAGACATGAGCGAGTTGTGCGTTTAAGTGAAGCACCTGGTTGATGAGTTATAGCTTAAAGCACTAAATAAACATGATGATAAATCACCCGATAAAACTATATGGAGAGGAAATAATTAAACATAAAAGATTACGGAAGACGACAGCTGTAATATCAGCCTGTATTGATTGATAAACTAGGTAGGATACTAACCTTATACACGAAATTTTAACTGGTGTTGGTCTGGAGCTCACGTGTCTTACCAGGATAAAGTAAAGAAAGGACCTAGCGTCCCAGACTTAAGGTGCAAACAGGACTTACTGTCGCTCAAAACCTTATAGGCTGTTCGCTGTAATGTGAGCACTTTAGAGGCCCCACTTACATTTCCTTTCAACCATTTTTTTTTTAATCCTTTAACCACATAAAAAAAAAATCCCATGTAAATAATAAACGCAGTGTGCGTATTCCACCACACTCGGAAATGAACGTCTAAGACTATAACAAAATATATTTACTGACTATTATTACGAATTAGAGACCTTTCAAAAAAGCTCACTTTATCGGGAATAGCCTATAGGAAAATTACTCGTACTTCGTGGCTCGCTGTCCTGCACGGGAAAAATTCCAATGTCGTGCCAACAGTATTCATGTTACTACCTACTACAGTATTGTTTTATTATATTCTGTTAAAGCTATTAACCCGTTCTGTCCCCATGTACATGATAGAGGACATGTTGCAAATGAACGATACATATGGTCAGCACTGTACACACGAGGAAACAGTGGCCAGTGTTCTGAGAGTTGTCCTTGTGAGAAATCATATTCGTTGACGTTTTTCGCGACACTCATTTGTGAATGGTTAGTGACGAAGTCAACGACCACACAGTAGGTTGTTCATTAGTTAAGAGAATCATGCTCGATACACGTAGGTACAGACCACATGGAAAAATTTAACGATTGCAACACGTACACACTCAAATGTATTCGGGACTGAAAGTGTTAATGTAAATGTAACTATTAGTTCTTTCGTAACAATCTCCTTAATGTTCTGTCAACATTAAGGTGGTGTTTATGCTGCGGCAATACAATTTTTGTGTTAAATTGATGTTGGAATTTGTGTCAAAAATTTTTGTTGTATTGTGTTTGTTAAAAAAAAAAACCATTCTGAAGCAAAATAAGTGAAGTACAATTATTCTGTCACACAAAGAAATATTAATAACGAAAAAAAAAAAGACTAATAGGAGAATCTAACCCGCGCCTTGAGTACTTGTCGTTCTCTACTTCCTGAATCTTTACGCCCTATCAACCACTCTATCATAGCATACGTAGCTGTGTTTCAAATTGTTGTTTTTCAATACAACGTAACGACAAACTGCAGTTCTCTTTCGTTATGTAGAAATACTTTATGCTCTATAAATATATGGTTAATTAGCACATGTAAACAACCTTGCAAGGCTTGAGAGCTGGCCTAAGCTACATTTACTTCTTATAGAATGCTTTAAAATTGAAATATAGTGGTTTAACTTTGCGAGGTTATCTATGTTCGCTACTACCCGCCATTTTACAACGCCAAGTCAGTGTAAACTTGTGTTGGCTGGACATTACTTCAATGTCGCAGTAGCACAAAATATCTTGTTATAAGCAGTTCACGCTAAAGTGAGCACTTTTTAAGGCCCTTCCAAATTTTACTTTTAAGCCACTTTTTAATATCAGTAGTTTCACGTGACTAATAAATACCATGTGTACTTTCACCACTCCCAAAAGTTAGTGTCTGAGGCTGCAATAAAACGTATTTATTAGTTGTTAATGCCTGTTGGAAAGGCCTTAAAAAGTGCCCACTTTATTGTGAATGGCCTATATTCCTGTTATTTTTAGCGTAATAGAACTTTTGATTGCGGCAACATTTATCAGAGGCTTCATTTTAATAAGCACTTAAACAGTATACTTGCATTATAGTAATATGAGACTTTGTAAATACTTAACTTCATTAACTTTGTCACAAAATTTCAAATTTCACTACAAAATAAACTTTAAAAGACATGTCAGAATAGTAATTTTTTGTTACAACAACATTTAACTTTTTTCTATGTGTCGAATGTGTCATTCAATAGATTCGGAAGCCTATCCGTTATTATCCCCCCCCCCCCCCCGAAACCGGGCATAGCTTTATCGACTTTCCTTTGTCGCTTATATTTTCGTGCTTGGAAATCTTTTTATTTGTTCACAGTAAAGTTGTTACACTTTTGAAACAAACTTCTGAAAAAAATTCTCTGCCCACACAGTAAAAAATGTATGTGCTTGTTACAAACAATTCTTTGGAAACGAGTTGTCAAAAGTATTTTTAACTCTGCAGCTGAATTTAAAAAAAAAGTTTATAAAACATACAAAAATGTTTATGCAGCTCAATAGTCATAATAAATTTGAAGTCTACAACATTTGGTAGTTAGAACTCAATATTAGTTTCACACGTTCCCCGCAAAGATTTTGAAATATTTAATTTACGTTATTTGCAGTGTTACAAAGATATCTCTGGCAGCCAGTTGCCGAGAATTATGTGTACAAATACAGAACATTTTTACAGTGAGTAAAAAAAAATCGCTACAGAGTACGCCAGTACGTAGATTGCTAGTGAAGATGGTATCGGATTGACAGAAATAGTTGTTTTTGCTCTTGACGTTATACCTTCACAGTTATTAGGTCCGTTGACTGACAGCTGCCCTGAGAGTAGTCACTTACATACCACAGCGACGTTCAATAAGAAGGGTGCTGTAGTCATTTAGAAACACATCTACTAGAGCCACACACCACAGAACCACACAAGACAGAACTTTCTAAGTAACACCAGTTCTGTGCTAGGCGACTACAATGTACGACAGTTCGTAGATGTGTGTTTCTAGTGTCTGGTAGTTCTAAAGAATGGGTTTCTATTGCACGGTCGTTCCAACGTCCGTGGTTCAGCTGTATGAGGTTTCTCAATCATGTGGTTCTCGAATATGTGGTTCTAGACTGTGTGTTTCTTTTGTACGATATTCCTAACATTTCTAATTCTGTTGTATGATCTCCTCGAGTCTCTCTTATGACAGGTGACAGTTTTTAAACTCACTGCCTCAGTTAAACAGTTTTTTTCATTCACAAAACACACTTATAAATCAGCACTCTCTGTCGATTTACTGGTGCAGCACTCGTGTAACGTGATGTTACAAAGATTCAGTCCAAGTAACTGAAAAAAAAAAAATGCACTTACTTTATCTGAGAATTACTTTTATTCTCGCAGTCGTCAGAGATATCCTGGATATATCTGGCAAAAAATAAGAAATGTGTTTTCAGTGAATGCATGTAGCTGTTACAAACATAAAAGGAATGCAAAATAAAATTAATTGTTTTCGCGGATAATGAATATCATAATAGAATTAAACCAAATTAATATTTTGCAACACTTTCCCTATAGAAAAATAGGAAAATATTTCGCACCATTTTTTCAAACCTATTCTTATTAAAGTACAAGAAAATTTGGTTGTTTACTGGAACTGTACTGCTGCTCACAATGTCGACCCGTCATTGAGACTTGAGGTCACGAAAATTAGATGTCCATTTTTCTATGTTACCTAATGTTTTGAAACAAAATAATAATTATCCATTTTAATTCGTAAAAGTCATCTGAACTCCACGCATTGTTCATACTTCAGAAAATGGCACAGAATGTTTGCGGCCGCTGTCGTGGGTGAAAGTTCGCAATTTGTTCGCTTGCCTCATTCTCGACCATGCGCACCGCTATAGAGTTGCGCAACATTGCGTAAGAATCAGCTCGTTACTTCAGGAACATCTCAATTATTTATATTTTATCGGTATTTAGTTTATGGCCTCGCCTCTACGCATTTAACAGTTAATGTCTTTGAGTGGCGATCAGTATCTTTGAGATTGCATGTTGCCTATTGTTTCAGTGATAACATTTATTTGACGTAAGTATTCTAACATTATTTATATCTGAAAAGATTTCCCTTAAATGGGCATAACGTCGTACTACAGAGATAACAATAAAGAACCAGAGATCTGCTAGAAAGGGGAAAATTTATAGGTTAAAATCCAATTGAGGTTCTAAGATTTACCTTCTGTACTAAAAGTCATAATGCTGTTTTTAGTTTTTGGACAAATTTAGCTACATTAAATATATGCCCGTAATGTAAAATCGGACTTCATCTGGGATTCAAATACAAATAAAATTGTAAGCAATTTTAAAGGCTCTGCTAATTCAATTCTCTCCGGGAAATAATTTCGTTAACTGAAACTGCGAATTTACCTCAGTATCGTACTGAAAAATACAAAAAATTTTAAAACCCTGAATTAAATGGTCTGGCTTTAAAATAATTATTTTGTAGAGATAATTGTTTTTTATTTGTGCTGTCTTCGTTTCTGTTTGACTCAAGTTTCCCTGAAAGATTCTTCAATGGATTAATATATTTTAAAATGTTTCTTGTGCATATAACCTTTTAATTCAATGTCATGACACCCAACATTTCTTTCTAGACTGTGGACTGTCCCGAAGACTGCGGACTGTTGACTCCCTAAGGACTAAATAACATGGACTCTCTAAATGTGGATTCTCTGTAGACTCCAATATTCTGTGGACTGTGGACTTCCTAGAGTAGAGTGGAGAGATTTGGGCGGCTCTTAATATCGAGGTTCGAGAGCTGGCGATGGTGAAGTGAGGTTAGTTTGGAGCAACGCTGGTATGTAATGGTGAGAGAAACAGATCTTCCCCGAGAAAACCCGCCAACCAGAGGCATCGACCGGCACTATTCCCACATGCGAAAATTCGGGATCGACACCGCAGGGAATCGAACCCGGGTCGCCTAGGTGGGAGGAGAGTAGTATGACTAATACACCATCGTGGCCCCACTGGACCCCCTAAAGACAACGGACAGTGAACTCCCTAAGAATTGCAGCCTCTGGATTCCCTTATGACTGCAGAATTTTCCCTGAAGACTAGAGATTGTGGACTCCCTGAAGACTGCAGACTGCGGACTCCCAAAAAAACTGTGCACTTTGGACTCCCTGAATACTACGAACTGTGACATCCTAAACACTGCGGATTGTAGATTCCCTAAGGACTATAGACTGTAGACTTCCTAAAGACCGGTAGTATGGACTCTCTAAAGACCGCAGACTGTGGACTCCCTAAAAACTGCGGACTGTGTACATCCTAAAGCATGTGATTGGTTGACTCCATAAGGACTCCAATCTGTGGATTCCACATCAGATATCAATGACACCCAAGGTCAAGGCTACCTTGAATAAAGCTGGCTGACGTCCAACAGAAACGACAGAGCTTGAGCAGTTGGGCTGTGGTTGTACCACTCAACACTACCAGTATGCTATTCTAACGCTAACGCCATTTTCTTTGCCATTTTTTCTTTCAGCATTTACATTTCACCTTATTCTAATTATGAGAATTTTAAGTTTTCGCTGATAACATTTGCGTACATGGCAAAGTTTTACCAAGGTAGAGAAACTTTGTAATATCGAGCTGACATAACCAAATTTATTATCAATTAAAGGGCACAGAACAAGTAAAAAACCACAGTTGTAAAGTCATAACAAAGCAGTGGATAATTCCTTTCAAAGAATAAACACATATTTACATTGATTTACTTTTAAATATGTTGCACGTAGTTGAGATTCCTATTGAGGAAACAAATCAAAACTGAAATAGTTTTCGAAAGTTGTAAACACTTATTATAAACTTAAGTACAAAACACTTTTAATTACAATTTATATTATAATTTAATAACTTCATTAGTATGATGGTTATGGCAGATCGGGCACATGGGGATGGGGGATCCGAGCGTTGGAGCCTTTCATGCTGTCATTCCGGTTCCCCGGCGGCCATCTTGTCAACCACATTGGATGACAGTGACCTTGACCTTTGAAATTATTTCAGTGATATTGAACTCAAAATATTTCCGAAAAAATCTCGAATAATACGAAAATATGTATTTTAAAGTATTAAAAATATTAATAAATATACAAATAACCCAAAAAATTTCCAAAAAATTCTAACAAATTCCCAAAAAAATCATTGACACTTGACGCAAGACTCAAGACCCAATATTCAAGACCCTTAACTCTTTACCCATGACCCAAAACCCAACATCCTTGACTCAAGACTCAAGACTCAAAACCCAAGACCCTTGCCTCAAGACTCCAGACCCTTAACCCAAGTTTCATGGCTCAAGATTCAAGACCCCTGACGTATAACCCAATACCCAAAGGCCCAAGATTCAAGACCCAAGACCCCATACTTAAGACCCAAGACTCAAGACACAAGACCCGAGACTCAAGACACAAGACCCGAGACTCAAGACCCAATATCCATAAAACCCAAGACCCTTGGCTCCATACTCAAGAACCTTGACTCGATTCTCAAGACCCAAGACCCATTACCCAAGACTTCAGACCCTTGACTTTAGACGTTGACTCAAAATCCTTGACCCAAGACATAAAAAAACCTCGGACCCGAAACCCAAGACCCAGGACTCAGGACCCTTGACCCAAAACAATTGACCCCATGACAATGACCTTTGACCCCTTGTCTATGTCCTTAACCTTTAAGCCTTCTTGTTTCTAGAACTTTCCTCTGCATGCTTTGTAATTCCATCATGCTACTTCTTGCTCTGTCATTCCATCCTCCTCTTTTTTATCTCTCCCGCCTTTTTCCTCTCTTACACTCTCTTCGTCCACCACCTGGGATGCCATCTGCTGTAGCTTCCTAGTTGCCTGCTAGGGTGCTAGCATCATCCATATTGTTGTTTATTGCTACTAGATGTGCAGGTATTGTCGTTCGCGCTACAGGCCAGTGTGCAGGACTATATTTATGTATGAATTTAAGTGTTATGTGTAATTTGTCATTTATAAGAAGGTGTCAATATGGTCTGTAATTACTTAATTTATTTGAAAAATTCAAATTCTTCCAATTTTTATACATATAATTTTCAAGCGAAATAAAATTTACAGTAGGCCAGACACCAATCTAACTTTCAACTTCGTCTATAAGATCAAATTTATAATTTAAAAAATTAATTTAATTTGACTGTTCTTCCAGATTTTTATTTTTAAAAGATATTTTATGAAAAAAAGAGGTAATTATGGCATACTTTTCACGCCATTCTACTTGTCCTCAAACTTACTGCGTACATGTTTTAACCATGCACATGGCTCCTTGCCTTGGCATGGGCAGTGGTATCATTTTAAAAAGTCAGCACCTGCATGGTGTCAAGTAACCTGTGTTAGTGCGCGTGCTTTCAAGTCGTTTTCTCACGTCCACATAAGCATGTTGTCTGGTAACCGTGAAGTGTCTGCATGTTGGACTTTGCTCCCATGTCTTGTAACACTATCTCCGTGGATCGGTGTGATTGGTGTGTGGATTACTGATTGTAGTGCTGATTATGGTGCTATGTGTGATTTATGCGGTACTAAGTTCAGTCATTACAGTGCTAAGTGTGGTGCGTGCTGTGCCAAGTGCGGTGTGTGCGGTGCTAAGTGTTGTACTAAGCGTCGTGCATGTGGGTCGCAAGTTGAAATAAATTCCCCCATTTTCAAAATAAAATTATGTAGTCCTACTTCCAAGCTGAAAGGTGGGGATATTATTTAATAATCTCGCTTTCAAAAATATATAAACCATGTTCCTCAGTATACTTAATCACTTTCTGGGTAAACTGTATTTGCACTCTGCACTATAAGTGCCTACAACTACAGCAGGCTCCCACCACGCTTCGCCATTGGTCGATACACAAGTAAGACTTTCTACTAAACAACGCAGCACCACGGCAGGCCCCCACCAAGCTTCCCAACTGGTCGTTGCGGGACTTTAACTTTGAACAGATTGTCCTCGGAGGGACTCAAAGAAAATACTTCAGAAAATCTGCTATAAACTAGAAACGCACCTGCTTCGTCCCATTCTGCCTTCTGAATTTGCTGCCTACGATTCCGATTGCTTCTTCACTACTGTCATCTTAAGTCTATCAACAAGTGCATTCGGGTGGTCCGGAGAATCATCATCCTTCTCATCAGATATTTCATCAACATTACCGTCATAGCCATTATCAACAATGCTGTTTTCATATTCGTCTTCTCCTCCTATTTCACTCTTTATAATACATTTAGTTTTCTTTGCAGCAGGAATAGTATGGTGAACAGTTATTATAGTCGACTGCTGTTTATTGTGAAGTTAATCGATTTCACACGAAAGTCTTGCAAGTGTATTTTTCGCGCGAACGTCTCTACTGCACGACAAAGGTCACTCATTCTGTCTTAGCTTTAAATAACTCGACATAATCTCCTGTGGAATCAGTACCTATCGATGCAGCAAGAGGCATTGATGGCATCACTTGCTGTTCTTGGTGTGGTTCTCTAATGAATCATCTTGTATAAACTACATGTGTCCATTGTCGTAGTGTTTCTTCATGAGAAAGGGATTCTTCGAACAGGTGAGCATTTAGACTGCAGGTGAAAACTCGATCGCAGAATCAACACCGACAACAATCAGGTATCGATGATGTAGGTCAGGGTTCAATGTTCATTGAAGTTAAAGGCAGGCCTTCGTATTCACAATTTTTCTTCACAGTATGACGGGAGTGCACTTCCAAATCGATGTTCACCTAGCGATGTCAGAACGAAAAATGTAATTTCTCTATACAAAGGCTATTCATTTTATGGTAAAGAGCTTAGCTTGTGCCCACAGATGGCCGTCTGCAATAAATACATTTTTTAAAAGGTGAAAATAGAATAGGGTAACACTCTAAGAAAACCCATATACTCATTCGCTCCAGAAGAATACAAGCAGATATATACCTTAGCAAATGTTTATGTACATAATTATATTTACATAATTATATACAAAAGATAGAAATATCAAATAAATATATACATAGTTTTGTATAGAATTAATTTCAAACAAGTCTATATTTTATATCTTTAAATACATTTGCATACACAAGCATAGTAAAATATTGTTATGGTATCCTTATATTCAGGTTTTAATAACAATTGAGAAATAGTGCTATTGATAATACTAAAAAGGAATATTTTTACAATTTAGTGTTAATGGTAAATGTATCATGTTTTATTTACAATTGAGCAACAGTGTTAATGATAAAAAAAATTTATTTACATATGTTCAATTACAATGAAACATTAACTTTACAAATCACAAGTGAAGTTGACAACACAAATTAATTTATAACACAAATGGTTTTTTCTGAAGATTTGACACAAATGAATTTGACAACACAGATGAATTTAACGCAAATGTGTTTATTTCTTAAGACTTGACAGAAATGAAGTTGACAACACAAATAGTTTTGCTATTATTAAAACATCAGACATAAAATGGATGGACATGCATAAAACTTAGTAATACTTCGCTTGTCCAGTGGGCACCAGATAAAGAGTTTGAGCAGTGCTTTACTTCATCCTCTGCATGTAGTGACTTGAAGCTCGGGACTTCATAGTATTTCCTAATATTGATAATTTAGCAATTTGTCAGAGCGCTATGAATATTTTTGAGAGCTTCCTAGTATGCAGACGGGAAAATCTGAGACAAATAAATTATTAATTTGCTCGAATCTCTCACTAAAAGGAATAAAGCAACTGTCCCATATAATGTCATGTTCCATATATATCTGTTGACGGCACATTGATTTAATATCTGGAGATACGCCACTCCACTTACTTGGCTTGTAAATTTGCAGCACTTTGACATCTTCATCTTCAGTCGAATAAGAGATTCGAAATTCTTTAATTGTAAATGTCTTGTAATGATTATGAAAACCCTCCAAGCAAGCTAACATTGTTTTCTCAATTAAGAAAATGTTCTATAAACAAATATAATGTACTCACAAAAAATTTCCTTTTAATCTTAGAGTACATCTGTTGAGGCTTCTGAATTTATTGATGCTTGGGAATCGCTTGGAAGCAGACCAAAAGCTCTAGTAGCTTCAATGACCTGCTAAATCTTATACAACATGCAACCGCGTTGCATGTGGGAATTGTTAGGATCGTTTACAAATGCAGGAGTAACATGGTGACAGTTTTCACAAGGCAAATAAGTAACAATATCAGAATCTCCTCTTAAAGTTTCGGAAAGAAACGGATAAACAAATGCTATATTGTGCGGAGCAAACAGTATAAAATATTCCTTGAGAAGGAGTAAGAGTTGGGAATGAATGCCTAAAGTTAGTAAACTTTTGGACCTTCCTAATACTGAAATGACAGTAAAAACACTTATGCACTCGAAATTGCAATTCTAGCAGCAATGCTCGGGATTCAAAATAAATACCTTGCGCAGTTATTCTTTAGTTGCAGGGGGCAGGTCCACAGGTAATCACTTGGTGCGAAGGCTGCAGGGAGTGGAGGGGCAGGAAGGTTTTCCGGGGGTGGGGGATAAGCCCTTCTGCTGAGCTCTTGTCCGCCACTGCAGTGCATTCTCGCCTCCTGAAGCTTTCATATGTTATCTCGGTAGCTGTAATAAGTACGTCAATGATGCATATGAAAGGACGTACATAGCCCGGTGCACATGTGGGATGACACTAACTTTACAGCTCTGCGACCCGACCTCTACCATTTCCAGACATACACTGACAATTTTCTAAAACAAATCCCAGCCTTTTATATATTAAACGTGTCCCAATATGACCACCGGGGGTATGAGCATTCATACTGGTCACTGAAGCTCACCATACAGTGAGGAGCGACAGGGTGCGGATGTGCAACTAATGGCTGTTCACGATAAAGTGAGAACTTTTGAAATCAACCTTAGAAAAAAGTCACTGCCCATGCCTGCATATATTTCAACGGGCGCACAGTGTGATATGCGCCCGGTAAAGTTGGTAACGGTAGATGGAAAGTAGTTCCATATCGTAATGTCGAATAAAAACTGTTAGGTAACCTTTTGTGATAATTTAAATTATTTATTTCGCTTTCTGGTTTTTTAATGCATCCGTGTGCAGAATTTGGCAGGTTTTTAAAATGTTTACTTTTCTAATTATTTCACATTTTCACTTGACCGATGCATGAATAAAATGATGAGGCCCATGGCAATGTTAATTTTACATAAGGCGAAATAATGCACAACGTGCATACAAGTAGATCTTAATCAGGGCTTGCAAAAGTGCTCATTTTAACGTGAATAGCCTATAGTGTCTCTGTACGTGTACTTAGTGTGTAATTTGGGTCTCGGTATGAATACTTACTGCGTAAATAGCTTTTGTATCCACTCCATTAGTACTTATTGATTTCAATTACTTTTTTTAATGTCTCGGTACTTATTATTCCATTACTTTAATTAATGGCTCGGTACTGCTTATTATTATTATTCAAATTTCTAACAGCCATTGAACAATTCCGACATCATCCGTCCATCAGACTTCGAAGAGATAGGAGCTATGCTGCTCCAGAGCTCATCCATGACTCCGAAAAGGCAACATCTATTCTCTCCAAATACCCTTTGTGCCTATATTGCTCCAATGACTAGCCAACCAATCGCAGAACAACTCCAGCGAAGGAGGGATAACCCCTCTGTACAAAGGGGTAGCCATGACCACAACCGCCAGCACAAAGGGGTACACCAACAGCCAATCACAACACAGTTCGTAAGGAAGTATGGGAGGGGAGGGGAATAGGTGTAACCCATTTTGTCCAATTACAGCACATGTATGGGGTTGGGAGGGGATGGACGGGGTACACGCAATCAGGTGAAGGGAGGGTGAGGGGGTACACGCATTTGTGTGAAATTGTACTTAGGCCACTCTTGCACTGTGTATCTTGGAACTGTTCGCTCCTACTATTACTATATTCCTCCGCCTCGTGCAAACCAAGCTATACCGATCCTAGCAAATTATACCAGAGTTACAACGCATCTCATTGGTGCACACTCATTGTTACAATATTTTTCATGAGAACTATTTCGTACTAAGCATCAACAATATACCTATGTTCTCGCTGTTTTTACTTTTATTAATTATAAATTATATATTATATTTTATGGATAAAATATAAATAAAATTTCAAATTAACCGAAACTAAGGTACTTTTATCTTCTCACAATTTTAAAATGCCTGTGATCTATTGCATATATATAGGAAAAAACCAAACAAGTCATAGATGCGGTGATTTTTCGAAGGTTTGAAATAAAAAGTGTTTAGAAACAGTAAATAGATCATAGTGAATAGTGTGCAGATTTTCCATGAATTAAACTAAAACTGTGTGAAATTCACGCAATGTTCGTTGTTGAAGAAAATGTGTAGTAGAGTCCCTAGGTTTAGGAAGATTTGTGGTTATATATATATATATATATATATATATATATATATATATATATATATATAAAATTTTTACCAGTTCTAATACCGTAATTTTAAGGAAATATTTTCTAGCAGTGTACTCGCTGCTCCTGCGGTCTTCGCGACTTTGCTCGCAAGTACAGTGTGCACGTCCTGAGGGAGTTACGTGCCATCACGTAGCATTAAGCTCAGAAATCAGTCCGGAGAATGGAGAATTTAGGGCAACTCTGAATGGTACTGCCTATCAGCTGGTTGCTACGAAATTTGAATAGAAAATATCATGTTAAGTACATTTCTCCTTAGTGCGTTAAATTAAAATATAGGCGTTTTTAAAAATGAATTCTTCATGTTTTTTTTTAAGGAAAAGTTACTTACGAGCGTATATTTTCAATATAGATAGGCAGTATGTACTTTTTTTAAAACATAAATTCGCCAACTGCGTGTGGCGAATAAAATATTGTGTTTGATTGAGAGTGTAACCAAATTATTGCGAGAAATAAACATATTTCCGAGAGTCACTGTTTACATTGTATAATTTAACGCAATTTAAAGTAATAAAAAAATTGATGCGTCAAGGATTTGAACTAAACCTTATCTCCGCTTCTAAACACGTTACTTTACCAATTGAGCTACCAAGCCAACTTTCACAGTAAAAGGTAAAATATATGTTTTATAATATGCATTTACTAAAGATATAAACTTTAAATTGCATGATTATTCTTTTCGTTTTTAATTTAATGGGTGAATTTAAGATTAATAAAACAAATAGTACGTATGAATGTACTCACTTCAAAACATTTAATGTACTTCAAACTTCCAAACCGAGCGCTATGATGATTACGTAATAAATAAATGAAAGACGTTAATACGAAGTGAAAAACTGAATGTACACGTTGCCTCGTTAAAAAGTATTATAAAAGACGAAACTCACACACACACACACACAGATATATATATATACATTCATTTATTTATATTTACACACACAGGATGTTTCTTAAATACATGGACAAACTCCGCATGTGTACTCTTCATGAAAGAACAAGACGAAAACATATATACGGCTTACTGTCTAAAGTGCATCCCAAGGGCGGTACGGCCCTCCGAAGTAAGAACAAGTAAGACCAGGTAATTGCACTTTCTACAAAAAGTATGTATATAATCTCACTGTAAGACTATGGAAAACGATTATATGGACAAAGTTATACGATCTAATATTTAACACCATGAAAAAGTTTATTTGTGACAAAATAGGGGTTGCAACACTTATTTCGCTATAAAAGTGTGTGTTACCAGTAGGTTTATCATATTTTATGTGACATGTTATGAAGTAACACGTTAAAATAAAATAAGAAGGCATGAATCATAATTGCCCTCGTCTCAACCGTTTCCGAGGAATAAATGCATAAAGTGCACAACTATGAAATACTGTGGCCAGGTATGTAGTCGACCTGAGATGATCTGACGTCGCATGGAATGCCTTGCTAACATAATATCACAAAATACCACGATGATGGGTTAGTAAATGAATTATGAATTAATAATATGTGAGGTGAGCGTGAATGGCATCCAGGTGAAATTGATTAACTGACGAAACCTGGAGCCTTATTTTTTCTTGAGGAATACGCATGCTGCGTTTGTCCATACATTTAAGCAACATCCTATATATATATATAGTATGGGGCTGAATTTGACCGACAAACTTCGTGAGGTGATTCCTTATTCAAAATCAAGTGGCAAATATATAGGACACTTTGTACCTTAACTAAATATTAAGGCGGAATATGTCCCGGAAAAGGAGATTTTGGAATGTTTTCTTTGCAAAATATCAGAAAATAGGTGAGATGAAAGTACAATTCGAGGAACATGTTTTATGTTATCGGGGTCTTCAACCTAAGAGCAAATCGACAGTAATAACACTCCCCGCTACGAAAATAACAGGGAATGCCACCCTCTTATTGACGACAACTTCATTATCGTCGGGAATTATGAACGTTTTATGCTAGTTTATTGAGTAGTATGATCTACGAAACAAAAATGGCCCCCTTGTTGCAACTGCATAGGAGCCGCCGTTTTCATTTGAAATGTACACAAAGATGCCACTACATTCCGTTGCCGCGATACAGTGCCTCGTACGTAGGCAATACGCCTACCAACGTTTATGGTAAGCTGCTGTTCCCACTGTACAAACAACGGTGGAGGATATTTATTACTTACTGTAAACAACCATTACCGTGCATTAAGAAGCCTGGGATCCGCCATTCAACAATGTATTCCAGGCAACAGTCTGTGTAAGAATCCCTTCTTGAAATATTGGTATTGCCTACGTACCTGGAACCGTATTGCTGTCACTGCTGTATATCTTAAAGTCTGTTGTTTATGCGCCTGGACATGTATCGCTGCAGTCGAAGCTTTATGTATGTGTTTTTTGTGCGAAAACGGTGGTCCTAATTAGTTGTCACTAGAGGCCCTGTGTGTTACTTTGGTCATAGTGTTAAATAAAAAAGCATCAAATGTGAATGAGTTTTGATTTTTCGTATAAACATCTCCTGTCATTAATAAATCAGGGATCGAGCGAAGTGATGCAATAGTTACACGCTGGACTCGCATTCGGGAGTTCAAATCCTGGTCAGACTAGCCAGGATTTTGTTTGCCGTGTTTCCCGAAGTTACTCCAGGCAAATGCTGGGATGGTTCCTTAATAAAGGCCATGGCCCAATTCTTCCTCAGTTCCCTTCAACATTCTAATTGTATGTTCCTATGTCTAATGACTTCGTCTGCGACGAGATATTAAACGCACAAACTAAACATGTACAGGTAGCCTACTGTATTATATGTGCGTAAATAAGTGTTACTTTTGACAAACGACATGTCGACAGTTGAAAATAACATTCCCACAATGCCAAACTGTGCATGCCGTGGGTCCTGCGGATTATCCTCGACGCGTGGATTTTGCAGCATGGTTTCTGGAACAACGCAGATCACGCCTTGAATTTGACAGATACATTCTCTTCACTGACGAGGTTCACTTTAAACGTGATGGCATACAGAATTCTCGAAATATCCACGAGTGGGCGGATATCAATCCTCACACCCCATTCGTCCACGGGGATCAACACCGATTCAGTGCCAACGTCTGGGCGGGCGTAATACATAACATGTTGGTTGGCCCCTACCTGTTACCACATCGTCTCACCGGCAATGTGTACACTACATTTCTGCGGGAAGCTCTGCCGACATTACTCGAAGAGGTCCCATTACAAACACGTGCGACCATGTGGTTCCAGCACGACGGCGCCCCAGCCCACAGTTCGCGACCTGTACGCGATCACCTGAATCTCGTATTTCCTGGGCGATGTATAGGCTGTGGGGGTCCTGTTCCCTGGCCTCCACGATACCCAGATATAAATCCATTGCAATATTTCTTCTGGGGTTACATGCCTAGCTTCGTGTATGAAACCGTGGTGGAATCCGAAGAGGACCTCGTCGCCCGTATCGTTGTAGCTGCAGGGATTATTCGGGACAATGAGGATGTTTTCAAACATGTCCGACAATCGATGGTCCGGCGATGTCAACTGTACGTCGAACATGGCGGCCGTACCACCGAGCCTTTCCTATAAAAGTGTTTGTATTACATGTTTCTATAATCAAACCTATGGAATGCCACAGCTTTTGTTGTCAAATGCAATGTATTAACTGATATTTAAATATGATGCGTTCTAATGGCATTGTTCTACACTGCTGCACCAAATGTTTCAACATTCAAAAGCCCGCAAAGTACACAGCAGCAGCGATACAGTTCCAGGTGTGTAGGCAATACCAATATATTTACATCCTGTATGGAATCACACACCGACTGTCACCACAATCGAATAGTTGTGTATTCTTATTAATGTATTGTACGCATTGTTTACAGTAGGTGTTAACCTTTGACCGCCACCATCGGCTGTGCTGTGGCCATACACGCGCGTAGTACTGCCTGTATATTATGCGCTGTATCGCTGCAGCGGAATCTAGTGGAATCTTTGTGTGCGTTTTAAACGAAAACGGTGGGTCCTAGGTAGTTGCAACAAGGGGACTATCTTTTTTCATAGGTCATAATGCTCAATAAACCAGCATCATCAAACGTTCATAATTCCCTACGGTAACAAAGTTGCTGGCAGTAAGAGGGTGACCACCCCTGTTATTTTGGTAACGGGGAGTGTTATTACTGTGAATTTGCTTTTAGGTTGAAGAGCCCGATAACATAAGCAATGTTCCACGAATTGTAATTTCATCTCACCTGGTTTCCGATATTTCGCAAAAATAAGTACTAAAATTTCTATTTTTGCCCTTAATATTTTGTTTAGGTACAAAGTGCCCTATATGTTTGCCACTGAATCACCTCACGAATTTTGACGGTCGAATTCAACCCTATCCTGTATACAATGTGTTTGATTAGTTTATGCGTTTTTATTTCATTTGACACACGATGTTTAATAGAGCCATTTGTCAAAATGAAATCACGGAAAAACAACTAATTAAATGCTTGATGAATCAGTGGAAAAAAGTCAAAAGTCACTCATTCAATATGTGATGGGCAACACCCCCCCCCCCCCCCCAATTCATCAGTCGGGACACCCGATTTTAGCGAAAAGATTTCACGACCAGTTATATTTCATAACACTTTATTTCAAACGCACTTTGGTGAGTGGATGGTTTCCATTTCACGAGCGCAAATCACAGACGTAAAGTATCGAAGTCACCTAACTCTGATTGGCCAGTTAAGTAGGAAAATGTCTCCGAACAAAGAAAATTGTTGGCATGTCCGTATAGTATTGAAACCTACCATGTGCGGAGATATTTTTCGCGAAATTAAGATGCCCTTGTTCATCAGTTAAATTGAATGAAGTGACTGATGAATAAGCCAGATGTTGCCATATTTAAACAGTGAAGTGTTCACTGATTCAGATGTAGAGAGCATAGATGAAGCCAGTTGCGTTGAGAAGCAGAGACAAGGAAGGAATCGCCATCGGCTGGACGGGGAATCGTATCCGAGTCCTCTCCGAATGAAAGTCCATTGGTTTACAACTTCACCTTCTCACTCAGCATGGACCCGGTTTGGAACTCTCAATTGGGTAGCTGGAGAAAATAAATGCGTCTCTTATCTCAGCAATCAAACTACCTCACGTGCCTCTGCAAATTCAAGGAAAAGAGGTATGGTCTCTAGAGGCCTTTTATTGGAACCTCCAATAAACAACATTCGAGTGAGTAAAAGCAATCTTAAAGCCAACCAGAGACTTTTGAAAAATAGGATATCATTCTACCCTTCTGTAAATTAAAACCTGAACAATGAAATTTCTACCCTGTACTGTTGACTCAGAGGTAATGCATTCTCAGTTACAAAAACTTCAACATCACCTACCAATTGATATCCAACATAGTACAGAATCATGAAACCTTAGTTCTTGTGAGGTAATTATTTCACCTTTGTTGGGACTCCCCCTCCCTCTCTTTAATAAGTTTCGGAATTAGAGAAAATAGTGAGTTAAATTTTTCCACAATATTGGCACAAAATTATAAAAAAAAACCTTAAATGCAAGACATAATTTTAAAGAAAAATATGGAACGTCCTGCCATTTAATGAATATTTGAAATTACAAAAAATGTTGCAAAAAATTACAGGAAAAAGACCTTTAATCACTACAAGTTTTTGGGGCTTTCCTCAATGCATTCGCAGTCTTCTGTAATTATTTTTAAAACTTTTCTTTAATATGTATTTTGTAAACATTTAATAACTTCTTAAGTATTCCTAAAAACGAAACTTATAACTAATTTTGGTTTATAAAGGAGGTTGTAATTGTTGCGGTGCTTTTTTTCGCTATTTATGTTAGTTACATTTATAAATGGACCCAGTTATATAAATTATATTGTCGTGAACACTTTGTATTAATTGTTTTTAATGAAAAAATAATATTTCACAAGACGCAAGACGTAAGTCATCAATATAAGTTCCCTGAGCATTGTGAAACATTATTTCCTTGACTTTACAAGCGATCTATTTTAATTCTGTATGCCACAGAACATCCACTGCCCTTAAAAATTATTCCAAATTACTCAAATACATGTCAAAAATCAGATACACATTATTTGATTTAAAGTTTTGCAATGAATTTGGCGCTGTTTACAAAAGTGGTATTAGCGCTAACATTGTCTTCAAGAAGTGTCAAATGTTTTGAAATTGAAAAAATTGTACAAGCGTGTTTTTTTAAGTAACTCCTAAGCGCATATATTAATTTTAAAAAACTGCAATTTTATCTGCACTATCAAAATGTATACGCATAAAACAATTTTTTCTAGACGTCGCTTAAGCTCTAGTTTCATGCTATAGACTGACACTAACATAAGTTGGCTTTCAGATAGAGCTGAAACAAAGATTACATATACATATATATATATAAAACTATATTTGTGCCTTGGCTGAGAATAGAACCTAGTACTCTCTCTCCACGCCGTAAGAAAGTGTTCCAACCAACTGCAGTACGGATGGCAACTGTAAAATCGTGCAACTTCTAATCTAGAAAAACGAAATTATTTCGTGTGAAAATACTGAGTTTTTACTTGAACAAATGTACGTGGTTGCCTCGCAGTGTGCGAGGGAAGTCAAATGTCATCCATCACACTCGCGCGCTTCTTGAAAGGCCTGATAGCAGCGAGATGATCTGGCAATTAAAACGTTTGATTAACCACTCAGCTGCCAGCAAGCGACAGCTCGCACTTTAAATGTGGAATATCGATGGCCGATTGCCCTGGTCTTTAAACTGTTCTCGTCACGAGTGATTTGATTTAGTACCTGATTCGTTATTTAAATATGAAAAGGAAGTCTGTGAGAAGTGTCTGAAATCTTCTAACCTAAACAGCTATGTTTAACCCCCCCCCCCCCCCTTTTCCACACACACCGCAAAAAAATGTTTGTTGTTCTATTGAGATGTTTGGGCGGCTCTTAACGACGAGGTATTGAGAGCCGATGAGGGTGAAATGAGGCGCGTATGAAGCAGCACTGGAATGAAAGGGCGGAGTAAATAGAGGATCCCCGAAAAAAAATCCCGCCGACTAAATGCATCGTCCAGCACTATTCCTACTGGCGGGAATCTGCGAGTGAACCGGTCGGGGATTGAACCCGGTTCGCCTAGGTGGGAGATGATCAATCTAACCGCTCAGTAACTTCGGCCCCAAGTGGGAGGATTATTTACATGACAGTTAAAAATTAGTTTTCTATTTAAATAAGTACAACAAGTTACCACCTACTTAACAGCCCTGCCTACCAAGCCGGTAACCGTGAACTTCAAAAGGAGAATCAATGTCTTTGATTGCGTCAATTATAAAGATAACCATTTCAAACAAAAATGATTCGACATGAGATCTCTTAAGGAATGTTGCTATGTTAAGATATTTTAAAGATTGTTTTTCTTTAATATATTTTTTCTGTGATGTAAAATTCAAATTTACATATAGGAAGAAAATATGAATTTTTTTTTTTCCAAAAATATTTTTATGCAGCAATATTCTCTGAGACTGTCGTTTCAAAATATTTTTTGTTTGAAAGAGTTATCTTTAAATATGACGCAATCAGAATTAATTTTGTTTAACATTGATTCTCCACTTGAAGTTCGCGGCTGCCAGCTCGGTAGGCAGGGCCGTTAATAACACGTAGTGGAAATAGCAGCTTATAACACGAACTCGACCTACACACTCTAGCAAAATGGCGTCACTGGCAAGCAAAATGTTGAAAACTCCTTTGGCCAATCAACGCCTGGTTACCTACTCGCCGGATGGCAGCACAGGCTATTGTCATGTGCATCACTTTATTCATGTGTCGGTCAAATGAATCTGCTAAATGATTAGAAAATTAATCATTAAAAAATAGCTGCTAATTTTTACACTTCGATGCATTAAAAAAACAGAAAGCGAAAGAAATAATTTAAGCTACCAGAAATTGTTACCTAACACTTCTATTCGACGTTAAGATGCTTTCCATCCATCGTTACCAACTGTTCTGGGCGCATGTCACTCAGGACGCCCGTTGAAATATAGGAAGGTAGGAACAGTGACTTTTTTCTAAGGTTCATTTCAAAAGTGCCAACTTTATCGTGAATACAATATGCAGACTCTCCGCCAGTAAAATGACGGGTTGCCGCTTCAAGTCCCATAGATACACCTAGCACGACGAGGTCGCTGCACGCTAGTTCAGAGCCTTGTTCGTACCGGCGATAGAGCGCTTGTTACGTCCGGCAATGTCGCCCTTATTGCTTCTGAGTCTCAAACGCGAAACTAGCTCCAGGTTAGCGACCGTCTCAAGACCTGCTCCAGCCTTTAAGCAACAACTGAAACAATTACTCAGCGAAATATTACAAAAAAAATTATTCAAGATAGAGCACACGCACTCTCAGTTGAGAGAATGGCTATTTAATTTTTTTTTTACCCTAAGCCCCAGCGGGCAGGAATATTTCCAACGACGGTTCTCATAGACCCCGAAGTTTCGCGGATTCATTCGGCAACAATCCTTTGTGTACTCGCGACCCACGTCATTGTTCATTGGTTGTTGGTCCATATTCATTTCATAAGAGATAGCATCGTTGCAAGTTCGCTTTATAATCAAAGTCGTACACATAGAAAAATGTGAAACGTTGTTGCCACCTAAATAATTACTATTGACTCATTTATTTAAAATGTAAAATTAATAATGATCGACAAAGACCATTTAAAAAGTCTTATATCACTATAATGTAAATATACTGTTAAAGTGTTAATGTTAACAAAGCTCTTAGTATGTTGCCGCAAACAAATGTCGTATTACACTTAAAATAATAGGAAGAACAAAATATTTCTGTTACTGCGACATTAAGGAAATGTACAACCAACACTAGTTTACATTGATTTGAGATTGTAAAATGGCGGATACTAGTGAACAGCGATAACCTCGTGAAATGCAACCACTATTATATATTTTAAAGCATAGCATGTGAACTAAATGCAGCTTAGGCCATTTCTCAGACCTTGCGAAGCAGTTTACGCATGACAAATATGCATATATTTCTAGAGTATTAAGTATTTCCACATAACGAAAGAGTACAGCAGTGCATCGTTACATGTTGCAGAATGATCACAACATGAATCTCAGTTGAACGTGTTAAATAGAGCAATAGATTACACGTTTCTTGATCCAAAATATTTCTACTCAATTTATTTTATATAGGAATGTTGTTTTAAAGCAATGGAAAAACAAGAATATTTTCTACACATATGTTTCCATCAATTCAACACAAAATTTGTTTTGCCTCAACATAAACTTCACCTTAATGTTGACAGTACAGTAAGGAGGTAACATTATTACAAACGTACTTAATGTTGGATTAACATCAATAACATAACAGTTTATTGGGCCACGGCCACATAGCGGTTAGACTGCTCGCCTCCCACCAAGGTGAGCCGTGTTAAATCCCCGGGCGATCCACCCCAGGATTTTCGCCAGTGGGAATCGTGCCGTACGATGCCGCTTGTCAGCGGGTTTTCCCGGGGTCTCCCGTTTCCCCCACCCTTGCATTCCGGCAAGAGCCGCCCAGATCTCTCAACTGAACTAATAGCAGTATATTAAATTTATGTAATTTAACATTAGATACTGACAGCTCACAGAGAACAAAAGAATTAATGTACTTATAATGTTAATAATATTAGCGTAACATTGGTCTAGCATGCAGAGCACAGAGATGAAATTGCATGGCGGTATCTTTGATGTGGGCGTACACATTCTCTGACTGGCTGCGCGAGGCACTTGTGAACGGGCCTTTTGCCTGGTTGGCTACGGCTTGCTGCGAAATTTCCCTTTCGACTGAGCTGACAGCTAGAGAACAGGTACCAAGCGCTGATTGGCGAACGTCGTTCCAACATTTTACTGCCCAGTCACGATCGTTTTTTTTTTCTGGAGTGTGCAGCTGGAGTTCACTGAATAAGCGGATGATTCGCCTCTGTATTAGGAAGTACTCTGTGTCCAGCGCATGTCTAAGAGAGAGTATGACCCGTTTGTAAAAAGAAACTGAGATGCACATGAGGTTGAATTCTAGCGTGTCCTTTAAGTCTCCCGTCTACATGGCACTTGAACAAAGTTGCAGCTTGTTTGAAATACATGTTTTCCCACGAAACTATTAAACATGCACCCAATGTTCTGATCTACTAAAAGAACACACACTTCACACGAGGGCTGTCGAGTGCTTTCAAGACGTCACCCTCATTAGAAAAATAATTTCAGAGTACTACAGAAAGGCTAAAAATGGATTTTACAATGCGCTGTATCTCAGAATATACGCTTCAGGTACATACAAAATGACTCAAGGACACTCCATTGAACATTCCTGTAGACTTTCCACCAATAAAATAATGTCACCGGTGCACACAGTACGACAACACTACACACCAGTTCAGAGCCTTGCGCTTAGCGGCGACAGCGCACTTGATACACGTGGTATTGTCGACCTTATCGCTCCAGAGCTCCTCGGCCTCAAAGCGAAAAAAAAAACTTCAGGTAGGTCGGAGTCTTCAAAGAATTAGCGAAAATTTTCGAGTGTACAATGATTCTAATGTGGGGAGTGTTTGGTACACTAGCGTGTACGATGTTCAAAATTTTCCCGAATTTTAAAGACCTTGGCACAGTAAGCGTTTGGTAGTGGTGGTTGTTGTTAATTGGTGTTGATGGTTTCGGTTTAAGTGCGATGTGTTCCATGCAACAGTAGTAAGGGTTGGCATTGGTGTAAATTTTTTCGCGGCAGTGCGAAACAATAGCAGTAAATCCTGAAATAATGCGTACCAATTCATTTAATTGGTTATAGTTGCCATTTGAATTTTTATAATTAAGCGGACGAGACTTTTATTATTGAGAGTTCGACTTTTTTTTAATTATAACATTTTAATTATTAAATTATTGCCTTACTTAATAATTAAGAGTACTGCACTTTATAAAAAAAATTATATTCACATGTCTAACTGAAATTAGTCTGCATTAATGCAATCACTTGATAAAAGCCTGCAAATACAATATACTCGTATGATTTTCTTTAACTTCTATGTTATTACACAAAGGATTTTAAATGTTAAATATTGCCATCTGCTAAGTAAAGGCTTGGTATAGGCCTAAATATTTTCATTTTCACGATAATCTAACAACATTTTAAAGCTTTCCCGCTGCCAATCTTTCAGAACCTAGAGAACGCTCTCTGATTGGTTGGTTGATGGTAAAAGTTCAATGTATTCCAACTCGCCAAAACACCAACCACTAACCGCGAGTTGAAATGATTTTAGGCCCAACCAGCAACCACTATCCATCAACAACAACCACCAATGGGCAGCGATTAATGATTGAGAATAGTTTTAGTAGTCACAAATGTTCACCTGACGCTTTTAATTCAACGCAAGACGTATGGAACAATTTTGCCTCCGTCGTTACCATCTTTACTGGGCACATGCCATTCAGCGTAGGTACCCGTGAAAATACATGCTTGATTTCAAAAGCGCTTAGCTTACCACGGGACAGCTTATATCACTACGTACCTGCTCCATTGCAAGGGATATATTAAAGTAAGTAATTTCATTTCATTGTATCGCCCCCCACCATCCCCTTCCCAATCCTAATTTTTCAGGTCTCTACTTATGAGATCACTTTCCTGTCTGTGTGTATATACATGTGTAAGTGTATGCATGTGTAAGTGTATGCATGCGTAAGTGTATGCATGTGTAAGTGTATGCATGCGTAAGTGTATGCATGTGTAAGTATACGCATCTCTGTGTGTCTGTGCGTGTGTGTGCATCCCTGTTTTTTATTTTTCAATTTTTTAACGTCTTAACCGAATTCCACCAAATTCGGTACACACAAACAGGATGTTGCAAAATTGTATATCAACACATCGGGGGAACATTCCTCACATCTGGAGGATAAAAAAATGTTATGCAAACATAGGTCCGCAAACGCTTCGTATCTTTCATAAAGCTCGTAATAACATAACGTACAGTGTATGGCCCATGGGCTGGAACATATTACTGTGGAATTCCATCGCAGTTGTAGTGTAGGTTATGTAAACTGATAACATTTTGTTAGGAACAGTAAGATATTTTCAAAATGGAGGGCATATAAACGTTTTAGGCCTGAATTTTTTACCTACGAAACTACAAAACAAATTTCATTTTAACTTTGTATGTTGACAGTATCAGTTATATCCATCAATAATGTCTATACAAAGCCTCATTTCTCCGCCATTTTGTAAGATGGCCCCACATGAGATACAACAGTTTTTATGCCGTATCTCGGGAAACAACCAATCGGAGTAGTATATGGGTACCTTTAGGACAATCCATTTTAGACTTTTTTCCTCGAATTTTTCAGTCAAAAACAGTTTCAAAAAAGCGTTAACCCCCCCCCCCCCCCCAAAGCATCATAAATGACCAAAAAACACCAAGAACATAATTTTTTTCAAATCTAATTTTTTCATTGTCACACAAATAGTGAATGAAACATGTCTCGCAAAAATTAAACAAAAATGAGGCACCTACTCATCAAATCAAGAAAATTTAGACCAAAAAATGCAAGCTAAATCAAAGCAAAAAATTAAGAAAAGTTAATGCAAAGCTATACAAATTGAGCTAAAATCAAATGAGATATTATGTTATTATTAATTATAGTTTATATTCGAAGTTCTACTATTTTTTCAACTACTTCTATATGTTTTAGATTTTCACCTATTTCTCGAAGTTCATATCTATCGTCAATGTTTTCTATAGGCTGTTCACGGTAAAGTGTGCACTTTTTAAGGCCCTCCCAACAGGCATTAACCACTAATAAATATATCTTATTGCAGCCACAGGAATAAATTTTGTAGGTGTTGAAATGTATACGCTGTGTTTATTGTTCATATTGCAATATTTATATTAAAAGCAACAGGAAGATGGAAATCAGGTCAAAGGAAAAATTTAGAAGAGCTTTAAAAAAATGCTCACTTTACCGTGAACAGCCTATAAGAGCGATAATTGTAGGTTTTTTAAAATAGTATGAAATTTGAAAACTAATTCTCTTATTTCGTCAGATGCATTATCTCATCTATAGGAAGGAGTATGTGAAACACCGCCACATTTTAAAATGTTATTCACACTACATGGTAAAGCACTCGATTCCTTTTTTATTTAAAAAGAAAATAAATTTATGAAGAGAAAAAGGTAGAATGCACAAATAAAGATGGCATAAAATCTGCACAATAATAGTATTAATATTAACTTGTGTGCGATTGCATGTTTAAATGGGGTAACGAATCGTTAAACCCTAAATTATTATAATATTTAATGATTTTTTCTCATTGAATGATTTTTTATTTGATAAAACAACTATAAAAATATGTAAAAGTTTTAAAAGTTTTAACAATCTTACTATATGTCTAAAATATTGTATTAAACTATCAAAAAATTTTGTTGATTTTTCCATTTATTAATTTTGAAAATTTATAATTCTTCAGTAATTCTTTCTTTCAAATAATAAGTTATATTCCTTTGACTAATTATAACATTACAAACTGTTCTTGCTTCAATAGCTTTATTAAATTCAAAACAAATTTTTATATTTGTTTTGTCTTTATCTTTATCTTTATCTACATATAACGGTCTTCGACCCCAAATTGTTTAGTAATTAATATCACCATCACAGTAGGTTTGTAATAAAGATCATTATTTCTATATATAATATCTAGTTAAGATTTTGAATTTCTAAAATCATTTTAATGAAGAAACAGTTTAAGACAAACACCATTTTTAATATCTAGATTCGAATTTTCTTTTGGAAAACTTTCATTTTTATCATTTTAACATAAATATTTCTTACGTCACAATATCAAACATAGAAGCATGTTTATGCTGTTCAGCATGATTTCTTCTATTAAGTTGAAAACCTACAATTACAAAATCTGGCATATCAAATCGTAAATTATTAAATTAATATTTTATTTTGAAGTTAAAAACAGTTGATCCAGGAGGAACTTCTTTTTCCAAAAATTGCCAAAAATTTAACTAATACGCATTTTTGGATGTTTGTATATTTTTTCTTTAATTGTAATGGCTGTGTTGAATTCGTATTCAACAATAGGCCACATAATTTCAAATTTTTGAATAACAATTTTAATGGGATCCGGACAATGTTTCTGAATTTACCATCTTTATCTTAAGTGTCGTAAAGAAATAAACAGTTGCTATCAGATGAATTACAAAAATTAATTTATAACCACCTTTCCAGTAAATTTTATTATCACGAACAAATCCAAACAAATATCTTAGCAGTTACATTATTTGATTTTTTTTATCACTAGAAACAGATTTTTCTCGATATATATTATAAACACCAGTAAGTTCTAAATAATTTTGTTTACTTGGTGATCTAAATAAAGCATTCATCATTGCTCATGCTATACCTGAATTATCAACAGATATAATAATATTACCATGTTTTGAGAATTCTACTCTAGAAAATTGAAAAGGATTAAAAGTTAGAACAAACATCAACATTATCTCATTTATCATATTTTGCATTATCTTCAACTATAGGAATATAAAATTCAATTCTATTATTGTAAACATTTAAATTCGCCCTAGTCTGATCGGTTGGGGGAAAAGATTCTCTCTCAAAACTCTGAATAATTTTATACTTCATTTATAAGAAAAAAATTATACATAAATGAAAGATATTTCAAAGAACGATTCTCGAGTTAAATTACTCATTGAAAAATACAGAAATTATAAAAAAGCATCATGAAGCAGAATATGAAAAAAATAAGAAGAAAGAACTATGATAAAATTAACGAGTTACGGAATATTGGTAAAAAAGTAGAACAAGTAGGTGAAGAAAAAATAATTAATTACAACACTAATTCCTGTAGTAGAAGAAACATCATTTGAAAGAGAATTATTTTCAGAACATAAATCACCTAATTTAGAAGAGCAAATGGGTATTGTACGCATAAAAAATTGGATGTCTATCGCATCTGAGTCTACTTTAAATCTCGAAAAAGAAATTGCAAAAATAATTAAATTTATTAATACATAATATGGTTTACGAGGAGATGAGAATAATTTTGGCATTGGAGATAGAAAAGTAAAGATAGATGACGATAAAACATTTGTTAACGATAAAGAATATACATTAACAGGAGGTCTTTCTAATTTGTAAATAAAAGAAAAAGAAGAATATATTGATTATAAATTCACTGATAGTAACTTAGAAAATTACACAGAAATTATTTTATCAACCAATGCTGCATTCCAAAAATACAATCCAAAAAAGAAAATAAACTCGAATAAAAGTTGGAAATACATAAATATAATGAAACCTATTTATGATAAATATTAAGATAATCAAGATCAATGCCCAACACACCAGAAAGAATGATTTCTCCAAAAAATTCTAGATCCAGAGAAGGTATAAAAAACTGCAATAGTTTCCCAAGGGAAGATATTTGGATGAATGATGTTAGAAAATTAATTGATAGATTATTAGTTATTCATGGTGAAGAAAACATTGGAAATAATAGTTATTACAATGGAAAGTTAAGCATAATTAATATTTTGAATTGTAAATTTTCTGAATTTGTTATTAATAATCCAAAAGAAATACTGCATATTGTTAGAGTTTTAAATATGATTCCACATTATTTTTGGGCATTAAATAATTTAAATTTGCCTGAAATGCATTTACCAGGCTATAATTATTATGGACCATTTGCAAAATTAAATGAAAGGTTGGATAAAGGAGACATTGGAATAAATAAGTTAGATGAACCATGTAAATATCGTGACATTGCTTATAGAGATCATGAAGATTTAGAATCTAAACGTAATGCTGTCAAAATTTTATAGAACAAGCAAAAGAAATTATACTACATAAAAATACTCCAATTGGTGAAAAAATTGCTTCTGCGGCTGTTGCTTCAACTATGCTTACAAAAAGAAAATTAGGATGGGGTATTAAAATTTATTCATTATTAATAATTTTCCTATATAAATGAAGATAGCAAATATAACATTTGATATACACATTGATCAATTAAGAGATTGAGATTTGGGTACAGATAAATTTTTAACAAAAGATCAACTTGAAATAAAAAAAGTAAAAATTAAAAGAAGGAGGTTTCTTATTAACCTTGTCAATACCGACACTCAAAAAAATATTAAAAGAAAAATCAGGAAGTGGTTTTCATCATGGATGATTTTTACCAATTTTATTTGCAGCTTTAGACGCACTTGGTGCTTTAGCAGGAGGAGCTACTGCAATTTATAATTCTGTTGACCAAACTAGAAAAAATAAAAAAGAATTAGGAGAACAACGGAGACATAATTTAGCAATGGAAAATACGTCAGGAAGTAATTCAGTAACAAAAAGAGGAGAACGAAAAAAAATTGAATACATTACCATTATCTAATTTTGATATTGAAAAATATGTTAATAATATTAAATTTAAAAAATTTCAGAAATCTCTATATGATCAATGAATTACCGAAAAAATTCAGAAAAATGAATGTGCTATTATTAATTTTGACATTTCATCAAATGCAGATACTCATTGGGTTTGTTATTTTAAAGAAAATAATGATATTTAGTATTTTGATTTATTTGGGGGGTAATATTGTGATGGAGTCTCCACCAAAAAATGTAGTCAGCGACTCCAACCAAAAATGTAACAGACTAGAGGAAAAAAGGGGAGGGGGTGTAAGGGATAAGGGATATCTTTCGGGGGGAAAATAGAAAGAAAATAATTTAGTTTAGTCTTTAAAAGAACAAAACTGAATGTTCAACTACCTCCACCACCAGTCTGTTAATAAAAACCGTGACCAAAAACGTTGATCCATAATGAGGGTCGCCTGGAAACCCTTAGGTTGTAACAATAATAGTTCAAGAACACTTATTCCAAAATTCTCAGTTTTCCACTATAATCGCTGAGTGTCCTAAAGAGAAATACTCACTGGTAAAAAAAAAAATATAGTATGATGAATATAGGAAAAAAAAAGGAAAGAGAGAGAGGGGGGAGGGGTTAAGGGATAGCGAGTGGCAATAACTCAGTGGGGCAATAGGGAGAGAGGTTAGGGGATATTTTCATGAATCTCCATGGCATGCTGCTAGGATAATGACAATAAAATCTCACTTTAGTAAACAAGTCCCGAAAAGAGTAAATAACTAAGCTGTTATTAAAACAAAATGGTTTGAAGTTGAAATTTCTCCAGTCTGTATGAGAAAGAGATAAAGTGGTCAACCTAGAAAGAACTATTTCATAAGAAGAGGAGTACTGAATTATTAAGTAAAATAATGTCTTTAATGTATTCAAATTAGACTATCTTTAACTTCAGATCTCATGCGAGGTTTTTAAGATAATTGCTCAATGCTAATTTATTGTCTTCTAGACAAGGGGTCTTACAAAAAAAAACTAACAACACTCATAAAGTCCAGAAGACAAAATGAGTATTTATTGATTTTTTTTTTTTTTTCAAAAAAAATTTGGATAAAATATAAATTTCACAAAACGAGAATTATCGTGTACAAATTTAAAAAGAAACACACAGTTATCCTTTTTGAATCGAGAAGAGAAAAATAAAAAATATTTGAAGTCTATATGACTGAATATCCAAAAACATAGGTCTGAACAAAAGATTTGATTACACTCAACAAAAACTTAAAGTTGTCTTTCAAGCAGTGAGTAGGCAAAAGAGTGATAATTCAAACTTATTTCAAATTAACAGATAAATTACAATGTATAGGATCTGATTGGTCTATGTCTAATTAATTCAATAAATCTTACAATGAATACAAAGAAGATGTAGACTTTGGTTATTTAAGTTTTGATACGAATTTAAAGTAGATCTTCCCAGTGTTCAGCTTTTACATAAACATGAATAACAAGAGAGCAATGAGTTTGATCTTTTATAATCTAGGTCAAATGTGTTGGTCTCTTACAAAAAAAAATTAAAAAGTGCAATTGCAATTAAACTTCTTGAGATCTCTCTATTATCTTACAATAAAGAGAGGTTAGCCAAATTGCTCACAAACAGAATAAAAAAAGAGGGTACAGACTAGAGTCAGTCTAATAATGCCGTTTTGGCAACATCACACTTTTAGGTTAGCTTTGAAAACAGTTAATGTGTAAGATCTCGGCGATTGTAGTTAAAAATTAAAAAATGTATTATAGGCTTAAAGTAAAACCAATCAACAAATAAAGTGACTAAAAATTTCTGTTATTCTAAAAAAAAAAGATAAACTTTTAACTCTACTTTTATTAATTAAGGCATATAACCTAACATATCAAGAACTTACAAGCATACGATCTAAAGGTTTGGCCAATCAGTGAAATTAATTAAATTATCGGTAAACCGACTCAACATAAACATTACAGTTTGTAGGTTAGAAAACCCGATCTCTATTACCATATGATTATTACTGGAACAGCCATTCCTCTAGAAAATTCCGAAGGAATGCTCCAATCAATCAAAAGAATAACCAAGAAGCACTTGACTCACCTTGCTGGCATGTTTACGGCCTTCCTCAGCAGCCGCGATGCTATCCCTTCTCGCCTGGTCACGCCATCTTGCCTACTGTTACACCACACAACCCCAACTCTTTCTCTCTCTCTCACTCTTTTGTTGTCCCGGCGCGTCCTTGGCTTCGGCCAATCAGCTCGCGCCGAGACTTCACATGGCGATCACATGTTGCCAGAGACCTTCTACCATGTTTCCTCCTTTCCCCTTGGTTGTCCAAGGGTTCCAGCTGATGAAATCAGTAGGTTGCCTATAGCTTTCCTCTCTCACAGCCCCGAAACTTCGCAATTGCTTGTTCAAGGACAAAACTTCGCCCACGTCAGCTCAGGGCTTGGCCTCGAAAAACTTTTGAACTGAGGTGTCTCGAAACTTTGGGACTCGCCCCAAATGAACAAGTCTTGCTAAACAGAAATTTGCCACGTTTACTTGCACTACGAATTCTTCCAGGCTGTCTGGAAGAATCCATCCTGATGAAAAAAAGTCGCAGCTACAAGCACACTCTGTCTGGAGCTTTATCTAAACTGCTAAAGGCCCGAACCAAAATTAGGAAGTTCCGAAAGAATTCCATTATCCTAACTTGCTTTAAAATAAAACAAATAAAAATGAACTATCAAAATATCAAAAATGTATCTGAAACACAACCAAACCTTAAATTCGTTAATAAAAATGTAAAAAAGGGGGGGGGGGAGGAAGAAATTCCTATTAAAATAAAAATCTCTAAACAAAAAATATGGAAGAAAAGATAAAAAAAATTCTTGCTATTTTCATCAAAGGTGAATTTTTTTTAATGCTACAATATTCCTAATAATATAATTAATTACTTAAAAAAATGATAATTATAATGATAACAGAATTCAGTATTTTAAATCAGTTTCGTGTAGACATCTATGGTTAATTGTGTTATATATTTTTCGAATGGTGTTAAGATTACTTATAAAATTTCTTTATTATTATATTATAGATATATTTGGGAAGCCCTCAATCAAATATTTAAATAAAATTTTTGATACTAATGCTTATGGTTTAAAAAGTATGTAGATTCACAATGCAAATTCAAGTGACTCTACTTTACAAAGTAAACTAGCCAAGTGTTTTGATTATACAAAATCTTCTGTTTCTTTTTAGGGCACTTAATTCTTAATATAGATGATCCTGGATATGAAAAAGATGCAGTCAATAAAGATTTTTTGATAGAAAAACAAATGATTATGCTTTAAACGAATATATATATATATTTACGATTCAGCAATATTATAGCTGATTACATAAAACAGAAAAATAATACAAAACAGTTGTTGAGAACTGATGTAGAGTCAAAATATAAAACTATTGTTTCTGATTATGCTTTAATATGTAGATTCAAAATACAATATTATTGTTTCTACTTTACAAGATCAACATAGTTAAGTTTTTTTGTTTGTACAACACATTATGTTTCTCTTCATAAACGAGTAATTAATAATATGGCTGATCCTATATATGGAAAAGATGCAGTCAATAAAAGATTTTTTGATAAAGAAATAGATGATAAATTACGAAATGTAAACTGATGAGTTTTGAATTATTGTGATACACGTGTTAACTCGAAAAGTGAAAAATGCAAGGAAGAAAAATTACATATATTTTATTTACCGGTAAAGTGGAAGAAAAGTATAAATATTTTTCATTTAGATAATAATCAAATTTTCTTTACTTTTTTGATGGATTGTACTATTTATAAAATAATTACTGTTGATATCAATTTACCAGATGAGACTATGACTGTTGTTTATGGCTCTAAAATGGATTATAGTAAGCCTTTAAATTTTAACATATGTGATATTTTATCTTTTAAAAACAGAAAAAACAAAATAGTTATGATGTTTTGATGACTACAATAGTAATATTCATAAAATTTAAATATTAACAATTTTTTACCGTTAAAGGGAGAATACTTGGTGTTTGAAGTGTAAGAAAATTACTAAAAATAATAATATTAAAATGAAAATACTAAAAATGGACAATTAGTTCAGAAAAGTAAATGTTCGATATGTAATTGTAATAAATCAATATTTAAAAAACATTTCACTCAATGTAAGAGAAGAAATAATTAATGAATTATATAAACTAGTGAGAAAACATTTTCCAAGAAGAAAAGTAATATCTTATGGAATTGATGATTTATGGCAACTTGATCTTGTTGAAATGAATACTGGTAATTTAAGAGGTATATCACACATAAACAATGGATACAAATACATTATTACAATTATTGATTTTTTTTTTCAAAATTTGCATTTTCTATACCTATAAAAGACAAACAGCTAAAAATGTAGTAAATAGTTTAGAATGTATGTTAATGAAAAGAAAACCACATAGTTTACAAAGTGATAATGTTTCTGAATTTTGTAATAAAACATTTAAAGAACATATGCAAAAATATAATATTAATCAGTATTCTACATATAGTGAATTAAAAGCTAGTTTGGTAGAAATATTTAACTACTCAAAGAAAAATAAAACATTTGAAAAATTTGCTTTGAATGGTAATTATAAATGGGTAAATATATAAGATGATTTAGTAAACAGAATACAACAATACAAAACATTGATCTATTTGTATGAAACCAATTTAAGTTAATAAGAAAAATGAAAAAAATTTATATCAAACATGTATTATTAGTAAACCAAAATGCACATTTTGTGACGTTATCCATGTTCGCAGAATTAAACAAAATTTTTAAAAAGAATTATTCAGTATTTTTAAAGTTTTATATTATGATGTTCAAACTTAGAAACTAAAATATACTTAAGGAGAAGAAATAAAATGTAATTTTTCTGAATATAAAATAATGAAAACTAATTATCCTGATGAAAATTTAATTGAAAAAGGCTTAAAATATAATGGCGATAAAATGTATGTAAAATGGTTAGGTTTTGATAACTCTTATAATTCTTGAATTAATAAAAGATATGTTTTGTGAATTTTAAATATTTTTATATAAAAACATATTTCAAACATAACATAAAAATGTGTTTTTAATGCTCATTCAAAGTTACTAAAAATACGCTTTATGTTCATAAAACATGTACAACATTACATTTTATGTTCATGAAACACATTCAATGTTATGTTTTATATTCATGAAACATGTTCAATGTTACATGTTACGTTCATAAAATACATTTTAACATATATAAAAATGTTTAAGATAGATTGATCATTTTTTTTGCAACACATTAAAAAATTATTAAGTCTCTAATTCAATTTTTAAACTTACCTTCTTTCACTTTTATACTTAAATCTAACATTATAAATCCATATTCTTCATCTCAACATTTTTTAAAAATTTTACTTTAAATTTTCATAAGGCATATCTCCACCAATAAAATCATTATAAATATGTTTTAAATTAGTATCATCTTGTCTAAACATACACAAAAAATTGGTATTATCTCTTACAAATTGTTTACGTATTTTTGAATAAGTTTGTGCTAAATAAAATGCATTTTTTTGTTATGTCTTCCACTAGTGAAATATTTACGAATTTTAACTTGAATGTCTAAAATAATGTCAAATATAACTGGAGAATCATTTTCACATAGATCTAAGGCAATCATTTGATCATTACTATTTAAAAAGTTCTCCATTTTTCTTTGACTTTAAGCTTTCCAGATAACATATTAATATCTTTTTATGACGCAATATATTTGGGGTGATTTAAACTTTTTTTAACAAACATACAATTTATTAAAATTTTATCCAACCATTCATATAAATAAAATTTTCATCAAATTAGTTTTTCACAATTACTTGGTCCTACTATAATTTCTCTTATGTTATCAGGTAATAATTCTCCATTCTTTCAATTTTTAGATTTTTCTTCTGAAATTAAAATGCTAATGCCCCAATCAACCTAATTCATTTAATAAGATATGTTTTTATTAAATGGATATTAAAATATTCAAGTTAACAAATGATATTTATATATTAAAGAAGAAACATCAATATGATATCATTCATATAGATAAACAAATTGCTTCGATTAGTTTTAAAACAGAATATTTAATGCCTAATATAAACAAAAATACTATAACATTGATTGATAATAATGAAGTTATAAATATACCTAGGGGTCAATACAATATTGATTCATTAAAAGAAATTATAAATTCATCTGAACCATTTTCAACAAAGAATAATTTTACAAATTTACCTTTTTTAGGTTACAAAATAATATACAAAAAAACTTTTAAAAATGTGTTTCTCGCCTGGCTCCTTAGCTCGTTACATCACTGGTTATACTTTCCAGGCATAAATTATGCCACATTGGTTATGGGTCCCTAATGGCAGACTATTTTTAGGTTTTAATTTTCTCCTCCAAACCGAAGTGAACATAACGATAACAAGACCACGATACTGTTGGCAATTTGTACTTAACCCATTCAGTCACCTTGTCCACAATTGTGCAGGACATGTTGCAAATGAATTAAATTTATGACCGGATTTGTACACAGCAGGAAACCAGTGCCCAGTCTTGCTTGTGACTAATCTAATTTGTGGACTTTTCTACACATTTGGACACAAATGATAAATGCCAATGTCATCGAACAAGCAATATGTTGTTCACTGGCTTGAAAACAAATGCTAAACACAAGTACAGTCCATACTAATAAATTACTTGTTTGAAACAATTCAACTGGGAAATTAATGTATGAGCGAACAGGTTAAAGAACAAATAAACATGAAAAATTCGTGGATTTATTTCGGCAGAAGTTATATTACAAACATATGTATTGAGTGTTACTTCGGTTTTGGCCCACACGTTATAAGGCACCTTTGGGAGAACCTAGTTTCAATAATAAACATGAAATGACACAAAATGCCGATTTTCACTGTAAAAATATTGGGAAAATTATCTGATAATTTTGTGGTAATAATCGCAAACTCGTCTGGGAAACATATTTTTCTTTGCGTGTAGAACAGAATTACCGCACTTTGGAGTAATATTCACTTATATGGCAGTGGAAAATCCCATGCATGGATAGGAAAATTACCTAACGATGTGCGCATCTCCTCAGCATTGCCTCAACAGCTCGATGGGAGGAATAAACAAAAAGAGGATCCATGCTGGACACTTTGTAGGTCTTATTCGTTAGGTAATGCACAATGCCAAGAAATAAAAATTAATTTTAAGTTAGAAAATCTTTAAAATACACTTTTGAAATAGTTACAAATGGAAAGTTTGTGAAAAAAGAGGAAATAAAAGAATTCGCAAGAGACTGTGGAAAACGGTTAGCTTATTGTTCCCGTTTTGAAATCTCAATATAGCTACAGATTTATCTTTCCCCGCGTCATTTTAATGTCAAGGTAATTATTAAAAGACTTGGAAAGGCGTTGGCTTCAAAGCACTAATAAAGTTACCACTAAATAAATTTTACACAACTTTGCTTTGTACCACACAAAACTAGCTGAGCAATCTGTTACCCCAAATTTATCACGTTGCTCTTAAAATGGCGGGAGTGTTAAAGCTAATAATAAGAAATATTTTAGGAAAAACTTGTGTAGTTATTTCGATTAAAAATTTTGCAGGTAACTAAAATTAATCCTATTTTATTTTTCGAGATGAATTTCTTTAGTACGTGGTCTGAGGATAGGTAATAATGAAACAAATATTACTAATAGCCTACTCCCGAATTTTATAATTCATACTAGTATTATACAATATAGACAATATTCCTTTACTTGTGTGGGATCTTCCCACACTTTTGTCAGGTACTTTTCCGTACGATATGGGAATAGTACGTTACTTGTGTAAATTTACTCTACATTTAAGAGGTAATTTTGCCTTACATGAAAGAGTACTTCGCTTCCCTTACAAGTAACAGAATTTTACCTCGATTTATTTTACAGTGATAATATTCCTCTCTGCCAGATGTTTATTTCGGCTTAATTTTACATAAGACTATAAATTATAACCCGCAGGTAGCATTCTGCAAAATTCGCATTATTTTTTATCAGCGCGCTAGACTTCACAGACTTATGTACACACCAGCGGTTGGTAAATGTTTATTGGCGAGTGCCTTGGTATAAAGACATTTTGCTTTTAACAGGATTGCACGCGATTCGGTCGCACCAATATACAGGATTTATTCATTGGTGTACAGCTAACCAGGGTGTGTCAGATATAAAAGGCACCAATGACAATTTTACGCAAACATACACGGGTATGAAGCCTAACTCGTCCACATGCGATAACGCGAATTTTTCAAGTCTTTACAAATTGCCAATTTTTAAATACTTGAAATTTGTTGTGTGCTAAGAACTACAAACAGACAGCGCTGCAATAAATATGTCATGACTGAGCAAAATCAAAACCTTGCCCATGGGAGGGGGGGGGGGGAATTTCCGTTTGAATTCGTTTAAATCGCGCAAATAAGAACAAAAATTCACAAAATTTTCAACCACGCGCAGAGATATAACGAAATATTGTAGACACACGCACTCATTTCATGGCCAAGGTTATCGATAATTAAGCGATTTTATATATTATCTTTTCAATGAAAGCGTACTTTCCACACACAAAAATGGGAAAGAAAAACAAGTTTTTAAAAGGCATTTATGGTTTACGGGAGAATGAAAAATAATATTGGGAAACCTCGGCTATAAATTGAGGTACTGTACATTAATCCAAAGGTGTGAAATGTAAGTTGACACGATTTATTTTTTAGTTTTGGAATAGCTTACTTTAAATGCAAAATGTTTTTTTGCCTGCGGATATCAATTAAACGAAAATATACTAGGGCTTAAAATATTCATGAAACCTACAAATAATCATACGCTGAGTGAAAACAGGATTAAGATTGGTTATAAGGGTAGAGATTCTTTCTAACATACTTAAGGGGCTGCAGTGGGGTATAGTGATTAGACTACTCGTAAGATCTCGATGTTAGGAGCAGCCCAAATCTCTCCACTCACTCACTCTAACAATCTTAAAGATATCATAAAAAGTATACAATCTTTCATCGAACTTTCTCCATTAGATTGCAGACATATTGAACCAAATATCTTGCAAAAGCAAAATTGCCCTTCTCTCGGAATATTCGAACCCAGTTTCCCGAACCATTGTGTAATAAAACGACCTAGATGTACCACGTCACAAGTGGCTGTGCCCGTTATCACAGTTTGATAAAAATAAATTGTTATTTCGTAGTGATATCTGCCCCACTCGACACGAGTGCGACAGTGCATTTCATGTGCCGACCATTAGGAATCAAAAACTCGGTAAGTATTGGTAGCGTCTGCTCCTTTTATTAGTACATTTGAAAGGTTCGTTGTTATTCCACAATGCGCTCATTAAACATTGCTACGAACAAATATGTTTCTGTAAGGATAGTTTACGCAAATAAATATTAAGGAAGTAATTTAATCCTGTATCGCGAATTAAACTTTTGGAATCAGCGACAAACATTCACTGTATCGCCACGTTTCAATAAAGTTACACAGCAGGTTTTATATCGTAAAACGTAACAACAGACTCTAGGATTTCGTTTGACGTTTTAATAAGTAGAAAACTTTTACATACACATTACGACGAAACCAAAATCCTTTTTTGCGCCCAACGAACTATAATGCCATAATAAATGCGAATTTCGTGAACTTCTTAGGATTTTTGATAGTAAATTTTATTTTAGGTCTAAAATGTTATGACTAACAACTGATATAGCCTATTCACGGTTTCTTTACACTTTTTGGATCAAATATTCGAAAAATCATTTTATGTATGACTTGTTAGGTTTTTCCTAAATATTTCACATATCAAAAGCGTTTTACACTTGTTTTAATATAGCAGTACCTTATTTTCGGTTAAATTTAACTTTCCATTATAGGCTTGTGTTACATGTAAACAATAATATTTCATTTGTCAATTATATTAATAAAAACAGAGAGAAAATAGGTGTGTTGGTAATGCCCAATAAGTAGAAATCTGCGAAATTCTCGTTATATTTTGGCGTCAAGCTAAATTTCACAGTACTGTATACACTCGAGTCAGCGTCGTTTCTCCATTGGCTGCTGCTTAGCTGTTAAGTCACTCCCATGCTGAGTGAATTGCACGTGATTGGGGCACACGATTGAGAAGTATTCATTTACTGGCGCAGAGTTACCTGGAGGGTACCAAACAAAGAATGGGCCAATGACAAACGTATTCCAAGGGAAAAGTGTTTATGTCCTCAAATAATAATGCGAATTTTGCAGGTCTCTGCTAATAAGTAATATGTTTTTATGCTAAATATTATTACAATGAGTGCGCACGAATGCTGTGCGTTGTCTCCTTGGTGTAATTTTCTAGACTTGGTCAAGTTTTGCTTACAAGAGGTGAAGTAATATCCTGAAAGTACAACTTAAGCAGGCCTCCAAAGAAATTGGAACTAACTATGAATGAACTATAGTAAAAATCCGCTTTTAATTTGCATATGTTTGATATTCAGAGAATATTTTTTGAAGGTTCTAACCAGTGGATTTTTTTTGAGACTCTGAAGTGTCCATATTGTTTTATGCAGTCGTCTTTCATCGTACGATATAATTTTTGTGTCTTTACAAAGAAAATCCTTGGAAACCCTACTGCCGAAAATTCGTTCGTAGAGCTAGTTTTCCTGCAAAATCTGCAATACAAGTATTTGTAATGAGCTTTTATTGCAAATTAAATTATTGTGAAATTGACTTTTTTTTTGGTTCTACAAACAAATGCGATAAACAGATAAGAGAGACGAAGTAAAAAATTTCTTCGGAAGGTAGTTAACGAACAAAAAAATTTGATTTTTACAGGCGCGGAGACTTGTAGCGATATACCTTACAGTACAACCCCGTACATTTAATCACACCGCTAGCTTGACTTATGAGGACGGGCTTTATTTTCACGATGGGTTCACAGAGTTACTTACTAACCAAGAACATAATATCATGTCTTGGGAAGATATGAAGCTAACTAATTAGAAATTTTCTGCGCTTAATAATGCCATTGAATTTCTGCAGGCGGGCTGTAAATTTCCACTCTCGCAATATTACAACAGCAGAATTTGACGTTTTATAAAAGTGCGTCGGGACAAATTTATTACTGGCTGTTCAAGGTAAAATGAGCCCTTCAGTTATTCAACGTTAAGATATAGAACAACTTTCCACCCATCGTTACCAACTTTACTGAGCGAATGTCACTCAGTGCGCCCATTAAAATATATGTATGCAAAGACAGTGACTTTTATCTAAGGTTCATTTCTGAAGTGCTCACTTTATTGTGAACAGCCTTTGGCATTAAATACCTAAAAAATGTTAGCAAAGTTCGTTCTGTTTAGAAGAATGCATTTATTTCAGTGTATAAGACCTATATATATATATATATATATATATATATATATATATATAGGTCTTATATATATATATATATATATATATATATATATATATATATATATACATATATATATACATATATATATATATATACATATATATACATATATAATATGTAACTTTAATGTGTTTGAAATGCACATTTGTTTACGAAAATACTTCACGAGCGTCGTATGTACTGACGCAAAGGAAATAGACTTCATACGAAGTACGAAGATTAATTTTACCCGTACAGTCGCCGTGTGTGCCACAATTGTGCAGGACACGTTGCAAATGAATGAAAGTTTTGACCGGAATGGTACACAGCAGGAAACCTGTTCCCAGTCTTGCTTGTGGCTAATCATATTTGTGTACTTTTCTACACATCTTTCACTTAAATGGTTAATGCCAATATCATCGAACAAGTAGCACGTTGTTCATTGGCTGGAAAATAAATGCTGAACACAAGTCTAGTTCATACCAAAAAAATTACATGTTTGCAACACTTAAACTCGGAAATTAATGTGTGACCGAACGAGTATAATACACCACCCCCATTACAAACACGGCTTCCGTTTTCTTCAAGATAGCTAAAAACTGTCTTTTCACACTGCCTTAAGGCAAAATTTACCGATCGGAAACCCTCAAAACGACTGTAGGGATATTTACTAAACTTTACTGCTGACTTTTCACTAATAATTAGAGACGTGCATAATTCGCATTATTATTTGAGGATACGTTAAACTTTAAAAACTTTTACCTTTGAAATACGTTTGTCATTGGACCATACTTTATTTGACACGCCCTGGGTAACTCTGCGCCAGGAAATGGACACTTCACAATTGTGTGCCCCAATCACGCGCAGTTCAGTCAGAAAGGGAGTGACTTAACAACTGTGCAGCAGCCAATGGCGAAACGACTTCCGCTCCAGAATATCAAATACTGCGAAGTTTAACCTGATCACAAATAATATCTTGAATTTTGCAGGTTCCTACTAGTAACTACTTCGTTTAGAGTAAAACTTCGGACTGGACTGAACTAGGACTGGAGTTAAACCATAGCTAGGGATGGGAAAACTTCGCGACTTCATTTCAGGACAAGATAGATTTCAAACGCGTGTACACTGAAGTCGCCTTTGCAATTGGAGAATAGTTTATTAGGCACGCCCTTGACGACTCCGCGCCAATAACCGACTTGCAAGGGAACAAGAAACGAATCCCGTACTGTCAAATGTGGGGTAACACTGGGGCAACAGCCAATGAACAAACATCTGAGGTTCGACTATACAAAGGATTGTGGAGTCTAGCATACAGGTCATTGAACTCGAGAAATTTTCCTATCCCTAACCATAGCGAACGTGGACCGAACATGGACCGAAAGTCGCGTTTAAGGTAAAATTTTCAATCCGGATAGACATGCAAACAAGTGCGAAGACGAAATGAACACGGTCTGAAAGATGCGTAGTCACTTCTTTCGGCAACTACGCGAACTAGAAAACCAACGATACTCGAATAATAAATAGACCATAGTTAGGGCCACCTGTTTCCTACAATAATATTTCAGGACTATGTGTACTCCAATACACTAGAGCTCAGATCCACTTTCGTAATTGGATGATTTTTACCGCCACGCATTGCATGCGTCTGCCCGCGAATCACGGATACTCTGTATCGGAGTTACCTGATTCTTATTGGCCCAGTCACAAAGACAAGTGGCCAGTAGCCAAATGAAGACTGCATATGTGCACATAGATTATTGAAGTCTGGCCTCCGCGTATAACTTTTCACGGAAAACAGGTGGCCCTAATTATTATTAGAGACCCCAGGAATTCGCGAGTTCAATGACCTGTAGGCTAGACTTCACAGTCTTATATACACTCATACAAATATCAACTGCTTATTAGTTGATTGTTGGTTGGGCGCACATTTTCTTGCATGTTTTTTATTAGCTTATTTATATCCAGGAGGTGTCAAAAAATAACTTGTCGACCAATTACAAACTTAACATGAAAGCACATGTGTATGAATTCCAACTTGTCAAGAAATGAACCTGCGAAATTCTCGGGTCTATAGTAATACCTAAGGAATAGTCCCTATACAAAATGTTATTGCAATGTATGCTCACGAATGCGGTGGTTTGCCCCTCTGGTGTTATTTTCTAGACTCTGTTAATCTTTGTTTGCATGAGGCAGAGTAATATCCTGGAAGTAAAGCAGGCCTTCAGAAAAGTTGAAAATAACCGTGAATGGACTATAGTGACTTGTGACGAACTTCCTTCTTGGCTTGAAGACATTTATTTTTATTTTGTCATAGTTTTCGTTCAGCGCAGTTCTCTCAAAATAATTCATCAAATTATATATGTATAGAGACCTGAAGAATTCGCGGATTCATTTGAGACAAGCTAGAATACTAAACACGTGTGTTTATATAACTTTAGCCATTGGTCCACACGGTGTTTGACACCTCCTAGAGAACGCTGGCCCAATCGTCGTCTTCCACTGTAACAGCAGACAACCAATGTGCAGTTAATATCGGCATAATTGTACACAAGACTGTAGAATCTAGCCTGCAGGTTATTGAGCTCGCGAATTTTTAGGTCTCTATATATGTACATACACGCATATAATTATATGAAACACGCGTTAAATGTTTTCTAAGGGATTCAAACCAAAGACAATCTCGATTTGAATGAATCGTATCAGTGCAGAATTCGCAGTGAAAACAATTTTCCATAACTATAGATAACCCGATTTTCTGATCTAGTTACCAATCAGTTCCCAATCAGAAACTAAGGTCCGTTCCCAGAGTCACGTGCAACCAATCAGAGAGTGTGTTCGCCTTCATAGAGGAACAGTGAAACCATTTAGGCTCTACTCTTTACTTGCACCGTGCAAAACGGTACGAAGTAAGACGGAACATGAGTACATTTGTGGATTGTGTCTGAGTGTCGCTCAAACGACGCCCATGTGATATATCTCTGTCTTTGAAAACATAGCGTTCACGGATTTGGCTCAATTGTACAGTGTCCGGTGTACAGTGAACCGATAGGACGATGGGACACTCTAAATTCGAATCAGTGGAAAACCACTGATTCCCAGCGAAATTAAACGAATCGAATCAGTGAAAACGGCTTCACTTATAATCAGTGGGAAACCATTTTCTGTTTCAGTGAAATAATATCACTGATTGAATAAAGTGACAGCCAATTGCCTTTTGACGAATTTAATATTAGTTGTTCACTAGGGCGTCAGAGTGAATGCTAACATAAATATGTTAACATTTTCCTACCTGAAATATAAAATTACACCCCCCCCCCCCCCCAAATTCAGCCACGATACGAGGTTATGAGTGAGAGCCGAGAAAAAAATTTTGCCATATCATATTTGAAAGATAAAATTTTTACAAAATTTTGCAAAATTTTATGTCAAAGTCAACATTTTACTGGTTTTTATTATGGACATATAAAAAAATCAAACAAGGGCAACTGAAATGTGTTGTCTTAATTCATTTTAAGCCATGCTTAGCAAAAGTCATTCTATGAAAGTTCAGGGGAAGCTACGCTTCAAAATATGCAAGAATCTCATTATTTTCAGCAAGCTTTTGCTATAGCAAAAACATTTCCTTGTACTGTTTTATAGACGTCTTGAAGTAGATCTAGACTTCTTCAGTCACTGTGAATTATATCATTTTACTATACATAAGTTAGTTTTCATTATTTAATGTACCTAAAATAATTATTAATAACATTTTGATATTGACATGTGTTTATGCAAAACCTATGCGCTAATTTTTTTTTGTAAAGAAAAATTAATCTCTGATATTGTTTAATAGTTGATGAGTATGGGGTACACATATAAAATAGCAAAAATTTGTCCCCTTTCCCAACGCACTGAAATTTAAAAGAAACAAATGTTAAGTATCTTAACCTCGGATGTTACATGAGTTCTGCTGTAAAAAGGAACATTCGATTCTGGCGAGCTGTTAACTTGTGATAAAACATGAGTTTTCCTTCTTCGGTAGAAGTATTCTTAATCTTCGCGAACTTCTGCGAAAAAAAGAAATAATAAGGCTGGCTATTTAAAACATGCCTGGTTTCCAACTTGATAATGGACAAAATGGCGATGCTCAATACCTGCCACTTGAGATAATGACCGTGACGATAAAAAAAGATGCAGCAACATAAGCCCGCAGCAGCTCCAGTCACATCTAACGAGAAAAGGATTTTTTTTGCCCCTCGGATGCCGCGAAGAGTGGGAGAACATTTTAAATACCTTGATGTAGTCTTTTCCGGCGGAGCAAAATTTAATCACTAAAGGAAAATATAATCAATCCCTTTAAAAGTGTTTCAAAAACGAAAAATTAAATTGCATCTCTCAAAGGAAAACATTCCACTTCTCGAGGTCCGTAAATTTCGCAGAATTCAATCGGAGGCTTGTAACACTACAGGCAAGTATCTAGAGTGTTCTCAATCTACTGAACACTTTTAAAATCGAATTGTGAAAATTGTCACTACCCTTAATTGCATATAGTTTAACCCGTTAGGTCACACATTAATTTCCGAAATGAAGAGTTGCCATCACATAATTCTTTGGTATGAAGTGTATTTCTGTTCAGCATTTGTTTTCGAGCCAGTGAACAACATGCTGCTTGTTCGTTGAAATTGACATTAACCATTCACGTCAAAGAGGTGTAGGAAAGTCCACAAATAAGATTAGCCCCAAGCAAGACTGGGCACTCGTGTACTGCTGTGTACAGGTCCGGTCATAACTTTCATTAATTTGCAATGTGTCCACATACTGTAAAAAAATCGGAGGTAAAATTCCCTTTCATGTAAGGGAAACTAATTACCTCTACATGTAAGTTAAAATTACCTGTCAAATGTGGAATAAATTTACATAACAAGTGATCGTACGGAAAAAGTACCTGACAAAAGTGGGGGAAAATCCCATACAAGTAATATTAAATACATAGTGTAATAAAATTATATTTAAAAACACACGGGGTATTAGTACTGTTAATTTTGTTATTACCTACATCCTTTGACGAATAGTAACTGAGATCTCAACTCTAAAATCCTCGACACTTGCTGGTGGGTTGTCGCGAGAGGCCGATGCGCTATCCATTACACCACGACGACAACATGACAACATAATTTATCTTTCCATGTGAAGGATCAGACTTCATGGGACAAGCTTTGGCAGTTGCCTTCAAGAATAATAAACGGGCTCATGAGAAGGCCCGTGTCAAGTATAACAAGAATAAGAAAAGTAACATATTCAAGTTGGGCGACCTTGTTTCGTTGAAAACTCATACCACCAGTAAGGCGGTGGATAAAAGAACGGCGAAATTGTCATTTCGTTGGTCAGGTCCATACAAGATCCAACGTTTTTCTTCCCCTGTGACAGCTTAATTAATCAATGTACACACTAATGTTTATGTGACACGTGCACATGTTGCTCATTTAAATAAATTTAACCCCCCGCCTTCAACATAAGTTGTCGCGCAGAGTACCTGCAGGTTCTACCTGTGGCGTGTTTTTGGCGATTAGTGAAAGCATTTCCCCAAGAAAAAACTTTCCGAAAAACTTTCCAAAGAAAAGATAATATTCTAGTATATTTCCAAGTTATCTCAATATGGTACTTGAGGCTTGTCTCCCTTTAGGTTCAGAGTCAGTTTCAACGAGTGGACAGATCACCCACTAGCTGGAGTCTAGGTAGGACCATTGTTTACAAATATGCCTAATAAAAATCCATAGTACTAGTTTAAGTCATGTATTCTATTGTGTACAGTTGTGTAATATGAATATCATGAATATCAGTTCTTGCGTTTTCAAGGTGTCGTGTTGTTGACATTAAGGGATATTATCAATTTGGGAGTTTTTAAAAAATATTTTTTTTGTGTGTATTAGTGTGTGGTTAGTAGTGTGTGGGTTAGTTACTGGAATATGTATGCCCCCCCTTTTTTTTTACTTTTCAAGAGGCATCATTGTTTGTTTTAGATTGATTCCTTGGGAGTGTTTCTTTCTCACATTCATTATGCTTGCGGCATTGTTGTTCGTCGCGTTCTGCTCGCTGTGTTTCTCCGAAATCACTGCAAAAAATTTTATTCTGGTGCAGTCTTCGAAAAGGGAGATGACATCACTTTTTCTGGCAGTTTTGTTTCTGTCGTGCTGGATTTCAATTTAGTGAAGTTATAAGAGGAAGCTTCAGAACTAGATGGTTTGGTACAGGATATTATATCTGGTCATTAAAGAAAAATCGAGATCATTCAAGAGAATTTTGACTTTCATCAAAACTTTCACTAGCAGTAGATCAGTTAAAGGAATCTGCATGGGCATTTAGAATATAAAGCTCTACACTCACCTCCTTGCTCCCATCCAAGTACACGAGAAAAATGAGGTATCTTTAATTTCGGAGGGAAAATTTTAAAAACAATTTTTGGGACAATGGTTGATGAAGACCTCTCAAATATTGAGAAAATATTAAACTCTATTTCTGGCACTCAAGAGGACATTTAAGAAAACATAGCTAACCTTATTATGATTGCTAAAAATTTAGAAGACCGAGTTATTAACAATATCAAATCAATTCAGTAATTGGCAGCATATTATTTGGACCACTAGAATTATTTTTACCGAATTGTTAATCAAATTACACAAGAAGACTTGCACAGGATGGTTATTGTTACTTTCAAAGTTGACATTAATACTATGTTGCTTGGAGTAAGCGAAGCTCTCTCTAATGCCAAATGTGAAGTGTTTGATTTAAAGTATGCAATTGAAAACCGTGTACACGGTAAATTAAGCTCTACCTTGTTAAAGGCACCTGCATTTTTTAATGTCTTACCTATGATTCAACATCTTATCTCATTGCCATTGTATATGATTTCTCCCATCAGACCTGAAAATCATTATATGTATTATGGACACTGTAGTGGTCACGCTGTTGTATTTAAAAATCCCTCAATGTTATTACCAATGCACCTTTTGGCAAACAAGGACACTTTGTTTGCAAATTACAGAATTTTTCCGTTTCCTTTTTTGTTTTCAAAACTGAACTAGTGTTTAATGCTGCATGTAAGTGACAATTTAGTTGTTAGTCCTGGCAGGGAATGGTTTGCTGGTGTAAGTGCTCAAGCTTTTGTAAATTGTAAAACACACGGAATTGTTTTGTGTCGATCTGAATTTCCATTTTTGATGCCCGTGTTGTCAATTGTGAGTATAATTGGTTTTTGAATAAGCCATATGAAGATAATTGTGATAAATCTTCTGTGAGTCTTGAACTGCCATTTTTGCAAAAAACTAACTCTCTCTGGATTTTTACTACTAAGTTTGTTATTGAAGTCTCTTTTCTGTGTCGTTCTACAATTGACTCCTTTTCCCCTTTCACCCTTTCTTTGAATGACATTACAACTGTTAATAATGCTGCCCATTGTGATCCTGTTAGTCCCTTCTTCAAAACCTATGGATCAGTAAATTCTGTTCTCCATTTGAATGTATCCTTTTCCACGGTCCATTTTCCTAAGTTATCTAGTAACATCACTCCTACACATTTGGCTAAATTTCCTGACCTTTCACTCAATGATTCGCTCCTTAAAGTAATGGATTACATACTGAAGTCCTAACCCCATGGGTCTGACTTCAATGATTTGTTTAAACTTTTGCATCCTTCTCGCCAGCCACCAATTAACCTATTAATTGCCATACCTACCTTTGTTCTACCATGTTTCACCTTGTTAGTGTGCCTAGTTTTTGCATGTGGCTTTGGCTCAAGTTACGTCCTACTCCTTTTATATCCTCTTATACTCCTCCTCCTGTGTCCTCAAGTACTGAAAGGACTGTAGTGAGCATTTTACCTTCCCATTCTAGTGAATCAGTGAGATAACGATATAAAATGTGTGTTTTAAAAGTATTATGGTAGGTTTTTTTTTCTGCATGTGGTAAGCGTTGTGGTTATATTGTTATCAAGGTTAATAGTATGTTGAAGTTATGGGTCACCATCCCACCCCCATGGTCTGGTTTGCGTGGAGGAGGATGTGCCGTTTGTTAGGCACGCCTCTATTAATTAGTTTTTATACTTTACCTTGAAGTTTTGAAAGAGGTTTTTATACGTTTTGTACTTCACTGAGATTTATTTAAATGGCGTATATTTTTGTGGCAAATTGTCGCTTATTAAGTCGACTTACTCAATCTGGTATTTTTATTATCCAACTATTGTTATTTAGTATTGGCTTCAAATATTTAAAATAAGGAATAAGGAATCTATATATTACTGTTTGCCTTATTTTTATGATACTGTCTTATAAGAATTAACGAGTGAAACTAACCTTTTCAGTGACTCTCTACGAAATTATTTATATCATAGTTCCTATGCATGCGTTTTTCCTTTGCAGTAATGTTTACTTTTCGGCCAGCCCACAAGAAGACAAGAAGTTACGAATTGAAAACTCTCTTGTCCTAAAATAAAAAATCACGAACATGAATTTCAAAGTATAATGTAACTCGTTATGAGTTAGAGAAGCATGTGAATTGGTTATATATATATATTCTGTTGGACATAGAATAACTTTAAAACGAGGATTTAAAGGAGATATCAATTATAAGAGCCCCTGATACAGCTAACATAGTAAAGAGGTTAAAAACCTTTAGTAAAAAAAGATAAACAAAGTAATAATGTTTTAAACAGAATAGTTATTAAAATTTATTCATCGATTTCATGACTAATGTGAACAGATCATATATATTTTTGTTAAAAACGTGTTTTTGGTTATGTTGACTTTTTGTGCAAGTAAACTTCTTGCCAACCCCGAATTGCTATATATATATATATATACATATTATTTATTTATATTCATCTTGCTTTTAGTTACCTGTTGTTTGCATACATTAAATATTTGGTGCATGATATGTTGTAAGTACTAATGATAACCAAAAAAAGTTAGTTAATAAACCATATGTTTTGAGGTTAGATGCACATGTTGTGTGCCTCCCAATGTTATACTTTGTGATGAGCAAGGCGACATTAATCTTGCGGGGCTCGGCCTTTTGCTGCTTAAGTCTACTTTATTGAAAGTAGTCTCGCATGACAAAACTGAAAACTTTATTCTTTTCCTCTGGGACCTTTTTGGGGAGCGTAAATTGTGTCTGATGTGTTGTTATTCCTGTTTAGGCATGCAGTTTTCCGGACCTAATTTTCTGAAACCCAAAAACGGGTGTTTCAAGTGCCACGCACGAGGTAGCTTTCCTAACAACACGCTACAGATCTCTAAATCGGCTCTCAAGACGTCGTTGATAAGAGCCGTCTTAATCTCTCAGCTCAGCAACAGAACTATTCAAATGAAAGAAATATATTTTTCTTAATCAAATAACGTCATATTATTTTGTAGGTATTTGCAGCTATATTAAATATAAAAATAAGCGTGTAGTTCGTAAGTTAAGTTGGGCTAATAACACACAGGGTTCTAATCCCCTTGCTGGCAAAGTATTACTTTTTTTCGTAAATTATATTTGGAAATAATTTTTTTTAAGTTATTCTGCATTAGTAATCCATCACACTTGTTTTCCAGTAAATAACTTTATATACACTTCTCAATGATATCAGTTGCAATACAAAGCTATCATATGTAATATTACAATTATAAGTTTTGCAAATTTTACAAGAAAATTGTTTGTAGTTTTACAAAGGATTCTCTTTGCAACTGGGATTCTAAGTTTTTTCTTGTAAAAGTACAGAAATAAATTTTTAGAGTGTAGGAGTCGCATGGTCATGATCATTATTTAGAGCCGACGATCATATATTATTAAGTTAGTCGATTTCAAGCGAAAGTATTGCAAGTGCACATTCCACAAAAACCGACACTACTGCACTCGTTCCGTCTTCAGCATTAACTCTCTCATCATTATCGCCTGACGAATCAGTAGCCACTAATGCAGCATGATGAACTAGAGACATCACTTGCTGGCTTCCAGTAGAGGACCCCTTGCAGATCTCAATGAGTTCCTTCAATGCATCGCCTTGCATAAACTGCATTGTACCAATGTCGTAATGCTTCATCGCGCGAAAAAGACTCTTCGTAGAGGTGGTTTTCTCATGTCGCCGAGCATGGCAGCTTTTGCTGAAGATCTTTCCACACTAGCAACACTGTTTTCCAAGTAATTTTCCACCAGTGGGAGTCGGTATATCCATAGAGGTAAGCTCTATATTAGACTTCGTACAATCATTGGCTTGCATCAAATTCATGAAAAAACTGACGTTCTTTCTACAGTAGCAACACGTGTATCCACTTTGCCTAGCTACTGCTCTATATATAAACTTACTAACATATTTGAACAGTGAGATTTAAGCATTTTTATGCATCCATTCAACTAGACATTTTATATATTTCCTTGATCACATTACCATGCAGTTACATTTTCAACAGTTTCTTCCAGACAAGTTCTTTGCTCAGCTTGAACTCATGCTCCGTAAATGACCCCTAAATGACCCTTCCTGCTCTGCAAATCACCCCTCCTGCACCCCAAATGACCCATAAATGCTCCCTTCTGCTCCAAAAATTACCCTTAATGGCCCCTCCTGCTCCACAAATGACCCCTAAATGACCCCTTATTGCGGTGTGTTCAGTACTGATTGTGGTACATGCAGTACTGATTGTGACGATGATTTCGGTGAATGCACAGTGCTGATTGCAATGTGTACGGTACTGATTTCAGTGCATGTGGTGCTGATTATTGTGCTGATTGCGGTGCTGATTCCATTACTGACTGGTGGAAAGATTGCGAGATTGATGGAAAGATTTATGGAATGATTACTCCTGCGGAATGGTTCCTGCATGCGATGTCTTAATGCCTGCATGCGATTAGCCAGCGGCAATCACATGGCAACAGGGTGATTGGCTATTCGATGTCCGCACAATATTTAAAAGGCACAAAATTAAAATTATTTTAATTAAAAATAATTATATAACGTGTCATTGTACTGTGTGCAAAATTATAAAATTAAATTAATAAATTCCTTTTTGAAATTGGAGAACTTAAAATTTATTAATAAATTATATCGATTCGATAAGTTATGCAGTTAGTTAAAATCCAGCATCATGCATGTAGATATACCGATGACTGAAAAAATAACTCTTAAAATGGATGAATATTAGAGATTTTCGAAATGGAGTTGGTATAAAACAAATATAAGTTCCGATGTGCGGTGTGTTGATGCGAAAATACCTTTTCGCAGTAGTTGTAGGGATACGTTTTCTCTGGTGGTGGGGATACAGGTTGACATGGCCACCATGCCAGAAGGGATGGATAACTAGAACTCGTGCTGTACAGATGCTGCAATGAACGGACCAGCAGTTGGGTTTTTGCAATCTCCTCCATGTTGGCGTATAACTGAAAAAAAAATTCTCCAGTCCATATTAGTTCAATGTTCTTGGCTACAAAAAAGAAAAACCCTTTAATCTTAAGTTATGACCACAGACGGCAGATGCTGACGTTATAGTGGCTGTCGGGAGAACAGTGAGCTACGGCAGAGTCTGGTCTGCATCACACAGTGGCCGGCGGAGACGGATGTGGAGGCGACGGCCGGGAAGAAAAACCTCAAGATCTTCAAATCCATCTCCGCACCTGACGCATGTCTTGTATTGGATAGACAGACTTTGACCCCATGTCGCGTGCCACGTCATGAAGCTACGCATTCCTAGGGTCCGTCGACAGATGGCCAAATAAATTCTCCATCTAAAAAAAAACCCATATGGAGGAATAACCTCACCACCAAAAAAAAAACACGACACCTCGAAGATGGAGGCGAGGCCTCCATCTTCAGCTTCGTCGGCAGAGGGGGCCGGGTCTGCTGATCCTCCCCGGGCGGCTTTAACTGGCTCGGAGTTTCGAATCCTTCTCTTCTGCTTATTCCACTAACAGCCTCTAATCCATTTGCTCGACTGAGCATTTTAAAGATCTTTCTTCGAGGAGCTTAAAATCGGCTTCCCTAATATTTCCATTTTATTAAAACGTTTTTAGTGAAAAAAGTGATTTTTGGGCAATATAATTAATTTTGGTAATTGGTTTTTGGATTTAAACAGGCAATTTTGTCCATAACATGACCGTCCAAGGCCGCCGACCAAAATAGCCACTTCTACCTCCTCATGCCAGATGTCTGTGCCTGAAAGAACTTTATTATACTACTGGGATCCCACCCTGAATTTCATATGTGATAATGATGCCAATGGTTGGCATGGTTAAGAGCGACCCAAATCTCTTCACTCACTCAATCCTGTTTAACCCGCCCACACCGCAGAGTAAATAAGAATACAGATGTAAAATTGCAGCTTATTGCACAGCACGTACCAATAAAATGGCGTCACTATTGAGCAACACGTTGGAATGCCGTTCGCCAATCAGCGCCTTGTAACTTACTTGCCAGCCGACAGTCTAACCAATAGGGAACATTTCGTAGCACGCAGTATCCAATCACTAAAGCTAGTACCCAGAGCCTCGCACAACCAACCAGGGGAACGGTACGCCGACATCAAAGAAACCGCCACGCCCTAGTGTAGTATTGCTAGAGACATGCCAAATTCTTATTTTATTTGGCATCTGGTTAAACTTCATAGTACTGTATATACTGGAGCTGGCCTCGTTTCTCAACTGACTGTTGCACAGATGTGAAGCCATTCTCTTTCTTACTGGACTGCATGTGATTGGGCTACACAATTGTGAATAGTTCATTTATTGGCACGGAGTTGCCCCGGTCATGTCAGATTAAGTAAATTTGCACATAGGAATTGAAATCTAACCTTCGCGTAAATCTTTTCGCGAAAATAATGTGGCTTTAAGTATGACCCAATGACAAACGTATTGCAAAGGTACACGTGTTGTAAGTTTAACGTGTTCACAAATAATAACGCGAATTTTGCACGTCTATAAATATTGCACAAATATAGACTTATGTTGATAATTAATAAAATGATAAATGTAAAATATGTGAAACAGTGGACCTGTTGGCATTATTGGCGATGTCTGCTCTTTCCGCGAACAAAAATTTCGGCGTGAGCTTATGATTTTGGCGTGGCTCGTGCTGAAAACGAGGACTGTTTCTGATTGGCTGTTTCACATTTCAGCTCCGCCTTCCCAGCGTGATCGGCGAACTTGTGATCCAAGCTTAAATAAGTGAGAGAAGAGATTTGGGCGGCTCTTAACAGAAAAATCTTGAGATCCGATGATGGTGGTTGAGATGCGTATGGAGCAGCACTGAAAAGAAGGGAGAGGAAAACGGGAGATCCCGAGAAAACCCGCCGACCAGCGGCATCGTCTGGCACGATTCCCGCAAGTGAAAATCCGGGAGTGACTCGGCCGGGGACTGAACCCGGTTCACCTTGGTGGGAGGCAAGCAGGCTAACCTAGGCCTAAGTGGAAACACTGGAAAATTGCAAATGTAATTCCGGAGACAACACATCGCACCTTGAATGCAAGACAATCTTGACTAATAAAATTTTAAGATTCTGCTATTTTTGTGTCGGAAGGAGGAAATGTCTATTTCTTGACATCGGAAGGCTGCGGTAATATTATATTCACTTCTACTGGGTCTACGGCAGATAAATAAGGGCTGCACTTCAGAAACACATTTATTAACCAGACACAAAAATTTCATGTTCGCACATAAGGTAAGGGTGTTTTACAAGGACTGAATGACGCACTGGTACATATTATCACAGTTATAACTAGAGGTCTTCAAACTTAGCGTTATTATTTTGAAAAAATTCTGAACTTTGCAGTGCTCTATATTCTCGAGACGGCGTCGTTCCCCATTGGTTGCTGCATAGCTCTGAATTCACTCCCTTTCTGACTTTACTGCACGTGATTGGACTACACAATATTGGAGTGTTAATTTATTGGCGGAGAGTTACCCCGGCGTTTCAAAGAAGTATGGTCATATAACAAACATATTGCAAAGGTAAATGTGATTGAAGTTTTAACGTGTCCCCAAATAATAACACGAAATTTGCGGGTGACTAGTTTTAATACTGTAAAATCCTTTGCTGATACCGTACTTCAAATGTTTTTAAAAATTGCCATTTATTTTACTCTTATTTATCGTAAGACATTTTAAGTTATAATAATCTTGCATTGAGGGTGCGATATCTTCGGTGACCCTCTAGTTAGTTATGACTGGATGATCAAGTTTTTACTCGGCTAAGCTCTTTGCAGGCCAGTCACAAACGTCCTTCGTTAGAGTATCGGAATTCTCATGGGGTTAGTAGAATAGGATAGGACCTTCACGCATGCACGATAGCCAATTACGGAAGGAAACAGTATATAGTCTATTCACGGTAAATTGAGCACTTTTTAAGGCCCTGCTAATTATTTCCTTTTAGCCAATTTCTATTTTACCGCCACTTTTAAATATAAATCTGGTCGTGTGACCGATAAACATATTGTATATATTCCACCACTACCAAAAGTTAACATCCGAAGCTACCATAAAATATTTTACTAGTGGCTAATGTCTATTGGAAGGGCCTTAAAAAAGTGCTCGCTTTACCGTGAATAGGCTATAACTAGAGTTAGGAAAATTTCGCGAGTTCAATGACCTGTAGGCTAGACTCCAGTCATGTGTACACTCGAGCCTCAAATGTTTGCGCACTGGCTGCTGTCCCAGAGAGTATGCGATGTTACCTTCACACCTGGCAGTATGGCACTAGCTACTTGTTTCGTTGCAAGTCCAGAGTCGTCATTGGTCCTGAGTCGTCCAGGTCGGGTCTAAGAAACTGCGATCCAATTGCAAAGTCAACACGTGTTTGACGTCTATCTTGTCCTGAAATGAACCCGTGAAATGATCCTATCCCTAGCTATAACCTGATATACCGGACGCTGAGTTCTAAACATTCAAATTATCCCACAATACCCAGCGTCTGTAGGCATGAGCGACTATTTAATTTCTGTATGCTTGGCTATTCTTCGAGGAGACTTAGATGCTTACGTCTCGTCCGAGCCAAGCTCAGGTGAGTGAGCGAGCGAGGCACGTGAAATTACGACCTTGACCATCTCTAAGGTCGACCGCAGGACTGACGAGGTTATGCAACACTTCTATATGCAGCAGTTCGTGGAGTCCTGAGCGGGGTTTCACACATACCCCAAGCAGACGAGTTGCGTTCTATCGTAAAGGGGAATCACCGCCCGCTAGAGAGGCGACCTCCTTCCTAACAAGCTGGTACGCCTGCCGACGACTCTCTCTTCCTTGAATTCTTTGTTTACCTCGAATCTCGGAGACAGAGTGGAAAAACACACAGATACGGAACGAAATGGCGATTCCCATTCGCTGATTGGCTGCGTGAAGCCCTGGGAACGTGAAGAGTGTCTGATTTTTAACTGCGTGCTTAGAAATATCCCCTCAGTTAAGGACACCCGAATTTCGTGAAAATAGGTATCTTCACTCGCTTACTTACGTCAGGACGTTGAGTTGAGTTGAGAAATTTTTGCGGCTCTTAACAACGATGTCTTGAGAGCCAATGAGGGTGAAATGAGGTGAGAATGGAGCAGCGCCGGAATACAAGGGTGGGGTAAACGGGAGATCACCGACAAAAATTTTCAGTTGCCTTTGTTTGATTTAATTTATTTGTACATAATAAAAAATAATAATAAAATGCTAACTTTGACATAATTTTTTCTCGGCTCTGGCCCATAAGCTCGTATCGGGGGCAAGGAGTGTGTAATTTTGTATTTCAGCTGAGAAAATTTAAACATATTTATGTTAGCATTTACTGTGGCGCTCTAGTGAACAACTAATATTAAGTTCATCACACGCAATTGGCTGTCACTTTATTCAATCACGGAAATTGTTTCACTGAAACAGTCAATGGTTTCCCACCGACTACAAGTGAAACCAGTTTCACTGATTCGAGTCGTTGAATTTCACTGCAAATCAGTGGTTTCCTGCTGATTCGAATTTAGTGAGTCCCATCGAACACAACTTGTAAAATATTTTTCGCTGAAAGATTTACGTGGAGGCTAGACATCAATATCCTATGTGCATTAATTCAGTGATGTTTTGGCTTTTGACCGCTTGTTTTTGTGTGAAGGGTAGAGACCTGCAAATTTTGCGTTATTATTTGGTGACTCGTTGAACTTTAAATACGTGTACTTATGCTATACGTTTGTAATTGTAACATACTTTATCTGACACGCCCTGGGTAAATCTGCGCTAATAAATGAACATATCACAACTGTGAGTGCCAATCAGGTACATAGTTCAGTCACAAAGGGTTTTGGCTTCACATCAATGCAGCAGGTAATGGAGAAACAACACCAGCTCCAGTACAGACAGTACTGTGAAGTTTAGCTTGATGTTGAATAAAAACGCTAATATTGCATGTCTCATATTGAAGAGAGTCTGTTATATGAGTAGAGAACCGAGAATTTCGAGGGGTTCATTTCTAGACAAGTTGGAATTTACACACCTGTATGTTCATGTTACATTTGTAATTGGTCGACGTGTTTTTTGACACCTCCTGGAGATAAATAAGCCAATAACAAACATGCAAGAAATTGTGCGCCCAACAACCACCTTTTACTACCACAACAACCAACCAATAAACAGTTTATATATGTTTGGGAGCAGGTATATCAGACTGCGAAGTCTAGCCTACAGGTCATTAAACACGCGAATGTCTAGGGGTCTCTGCACATAGAATATTAAAGTCTGGCCTCCGCGTGAATCTTTTCGCGAAAAACCAGGATGCCTTGGATATTAGAACCTATAAATAGGGATAGGAAAATTTCGCAAGTTCAATCTCCTGTAGGCTAGACTCCACAGTCAAGTGTATATTGGAGTCACATATGTTTGTTCATTGGCTGCTGTTCAGAGAGTAGCAAGTTTTACTTCACACCTGGCAGTATGCCTCTCTCTACTTGTTTCCTTGCAAGTCTGCTATTGGCTGAGAGTCATCCAGGGCGAACTGCGAACTGCGATCCAATTACAAAGGACACTTCAGTGTACACGTGTTGGGTGTCTATATTGTTCTGAAATTAACTTACGAAATGTTTCCATCCCTACCTATCAACTTCTATTTCCTGTTAACAGCACACGAAACTATCCCAACGTCACCTGCAGGATGGGCAGAACACAACCTGAGTTAGCGGTCCGCGTTTGCAAGTTACCTATAACTAGAGACTTGAAGAATTCGCGGATTAATTTTGAAACAAGCTAGAATTCATAATACGTGTGTTCATATAACTTAAGCTATTGGTCCACACGGTGTTTGACACCTCATAGAGAACGCTGGCCCAATTGTTGCCTTCCACTGTGACAGCAGACAACCAATGTGCAGTTAATATCGGTATATTTGTACATAAGACTGTAGAGTTTAGCTTGCAGGTCATTGAATTCGCGAATTTTTCATGTGTCTACGTATAAACCATTCACTTGTTGTAAGTGAAGATAATTGGGTAGTTCTTAACAGCGTGGTCTTGATAGTATCCCCCTGGGGCCGCGGTTTTGTAGTGGTTAAACTAATCGCCTCCTTCCTAGGCGAACCGGGTTCGATTCCCGGTGGGTCACAAACGGGATTTCGTATGTGGGAATCGTGCCGGACGATGCTGCTGGTCAGCGGGTTTTCCGGGGTATCTCCCATTTCCACCCGCTCTTTCATTTCGGCGCTACTCCATACTCACCTCGCTTCACCCTCATCATCCCTCAAGACCTCAATGTTGAGAGCCGCCCAATTCTCTTCGTTCACCTGCTCACCATGCCCTCGATGCACGACCCGTGCTAGGCGTTATCGATTTATCAAGTACATACTAACGTCGTGAGCAATGTGTATTACTGCTGTCCCCGTGAACACGTGCTTCGCCGTTTGCTCTCGCGATTCGCAGTTGAATTTCTCGCTCCGCCTCACGCACATCGGGCGAACACGGAAACGTTACACACTACAGAAGCGGAGCACACGTACGAGCGAGCAACCACATGACTCTCCGGCCAGGAAATTGCATCGGTTGCCGGCGAAATTGAGGGAGCGCCTTTCGCCAATCAGCGCATTGGGACCAACTTGCCAGACATTGAGTTGAGTTGAGAGATTTGGACTGCTCTTTAACAGCGAGGACTTGAGAGCCGATGAGGGTGAAGCGAGGTGAATACGGAGCAGCGTTGGAACGAAAGAGCGGAGGGGGGAGACGGGTGGGACCGGGGAAAACCGCCGACCAGCGGCATCGTCCGGCACGATTCCAACATATGAAAATCGAGGGGGTGGGACGGGAACCCCGCCGGGAATCGAACCCGGTTCACCTTGGTGGAAGGTGAGCAGTCTTACTACTACATCACCACGGCACCCTCGTTGACCAATGAGTAGAGACCTACAATAATATGTACAAATATGCCGATGCCAACTGTGCATTGGTTGTCTGCTGCCACAGTGGAAGGCGACGATTGGGCCAGCGTTCTTCGGGAGGAATAGAACACCGAGTGGACCAATTGCTAAAGTTATATAAACACATGCGTTTTGCATTCTAGCTTGTCCCGAAATGAATCAGGTCTCTACCAGTGAGTTCCTAATACACTACGTTCGGAGACACTGGATAATCGCGAAATTCTTCCGAACCAACATCTCTTCGACAACACTCTTGGCAGCTTACCTCTTTATGATTGGATAATCAAGTTATCGAATCGGCTACGTCCTTTGTAGACCAGTCACAAACGTCATGTGCAGGAGTATTAGAATCATCATTGACACAACGAAATGGGATTGTATTTTCACATATAAGTGACAGCCAATAAAGAAAGGAAATTGTAGGACATGCGCAGAGATTGTTGGGTCCTAGCAAACATTAAACTGTTCCCGCGATTTTTGGTGCTTCTTACAACATTTCCAAACACTTGTTTTATACAGGCTGTAACTAAATTCTACCGACAAACTTCGACTACAGGTTAATCGCGATGCAAGATGGACCTGATGCACTCGTTTATTATAAATATTGGAGAAAATATTTGTAATTGAACACCAAGAGTTAGGATAATGGGTAACTGAACAAAGATATGCAAACACCACAACATCTGTCGCTGTCATCAAATTATTTAATGTAAATAATTACGGTTAGTACCCTTATTTGCAACTAATCTCCATGAGGCGGAAGCGTTATGGAATTTTAATGATGGCTTATTACGCCGTAGCAACGGAAAATGTCGCTTTATGTAAACACCCTAAGCTTCACCGTTGTCGAGTAATTCATGTTTTCCTTTGAAAGTAATACTAACCAGTACCTGACAGGTTGGGCATGCACAACACCCAGTAACCCACTTTTACGGTTGTTAAAAGAAAGGGACGATGCCAAAGAGAGGTACATAGCAGTGGAACTGTAATAAACTAGTTACTCATTTTCAACTTAAAAAATTAGCACCTCTCTTGGAATTCAGTAGGCTGTATATATGTTTTAACTTCTTTTTTTTCGTAATTAACTTAGTGCCAAAGTTTGTCGGACGAATTTATATACATCCTGTATTTGTCCTCTTTTCTAATGTTGATCATTCATGTACGGACATATGCGTTATATCCAGGCATTTCAACGGTGCCACAGTTTTCTTCAGAACTCAGAAGACTTATGCAGCGAACTCCAGCGCCACAAGCTAGAAGCATGTGTGAACAACGTTCGCTAGGGTTGGAACATCGAAGGACACCTCTATGTCCGATTGTTTTCTGCATCGGCAGATAAAACTTCGGTTTCTCACGAAGACACAGTTGCTGATCAGTTAGCCTGCTCGCTTCCCACCAAGGTGAACCGGGTTCATTCCCCAGCCGGGACATAAATGAGGTTCGTATGTCAGCTATACGACTGAAGCTATGTGCTTGGTTCCGACAACCACAAACTAGTTTATAAGCTGTCAACACTAGGCAATGGAAATATTAACAACCGGGGGAAGTAGAAGGGCGAAATAGCTTACCTTGAGAAAACGCTGCCACATCACCTTTCAGCAACTGTAACAACACTTGCGTGGCGATTGCGTTGGGTTATCGCTTGAGAAATGAACCGCACAGTAATTGGGTCACCTGCGAAAAGCATCCCAAGGTCTCGGATGGACCTTAAAAGTGGTACTGTGAGCAACTTTTGCCTTGTCACCAGGCTTGGAAGGCAAGAAGCGATTTAGGGCTGTTTCATAGACGTATCGATCAGGGACACCTGAGTTTCGTGTTTAAAAAAAAGACAGATCCTGTCTTGATGTATTTCAGAGGCACAATGTCGTTTAACGAAGACGTGGGACCACCAACCAAAGGAAAACGGCAAATATGCAGCTAGGATGCTGAAACATAGCCTGCGATGAAGTAATATTTCTGGGGAAACACGTGTTACTACATACGGTGTAATGAATTGTCGTAATTACAGTTAGAGGCGATGACTTGTCACGGAAAGTTTAGTTTCCTAGAGCTCGGTGTATGTACACATGCCCCTACAGATTTCTTCCATCGGTGGTTGCCGTGCACGTATAACAGTCTAAAGCATCACGTTTGTGATTGGTCTGCGAAGAACTCAGCAGAGTCATAAACCTGGTCATCCAGTCACAAAAGTGTAAACCAGCCAGAGTGGTACTGTATTGGCTGACTTTTTTTTTTTTCGCTATTTTTCATTGCCTGTAACGATAGCTGCCAGTGCGAAAATTTCGCGAATTCGTTCGTCAGCAAGTTAAACTTCAATAGCATGTACATTCATGTTTCGGCTTCTACTGGACTACAGTTAGTTATGCACTCCCAAGATGAATGTCGACATATAATAACGAACCTGCAAGAAAACGCCTTGAATGCTATGCTATCTCGTATGAGGTTAATCTGGGGCATACGCTCTAAAAAAAAAATCAATTCGAAGTATTCTGTACGACAAAAAAAATCCTTGAGGCTATTTCATTTACAGTATTATACAATATTGTGAAGGTGCGGAAAGTGGGGTGTTTAAATGGTCGCCTAAATCTGTGCAACACTATAGTCATCGCAGCACCCTTTTAGAGTATACTCCCTTGGCGTTCTCCACTTTGTCATGAAAACTAACCACTCTGGGTGAAATACCAATAAATTGAAAATGCAAGGTGAGCCCCGTACAGGGCTTGCTGTGGGTACACCTTTAAATCTCTTATGTGTGTCAACCAAATAAATTCTACTCTCGCGCCTTAATTTATTTATTAAAACAAATATCTACCAAGGGTTCCAACTTTCAATACTTACATTTAAAAAAAACTCTCTATTGATTATAAAAATTGAACCTTTGAATTTATTACAAATAAATTTACATTAGAAATATCACGTTTTCGAAAAATACGTCTGCTGAACTATTGTAACGACGATGCAAGGTTATCATTGTCATTACCAACTGCTTGATACTAAAGGGAATTTTACAGAGAAGATATCCTGTGGTAAAGGAAAACTCTTTGAGCTGCGTAGCAGTGTGTTTACGAAACTATTCAACGTGAGTCCAATGAGCTGATCAACGAAAAGAACACACACTACGCAGGAGGGCAGTTGACAAAGACGTAGCGCACTTTAGAAACACCGTTTCAAAGTAATCCAAATCGTCTAAGAACGGCTTTTTCAAAGCTCCATAACTCAAAATATACTTACGCGTCAGATCCATACAAAACGAATCAAGGGCCCTGCACTGAACCTTCCTACAAAGTTCCTACCAATAAAAGAGTAGGGTCACCTCTGAAAGTCCCATAAGTACAAGCAGTGCGACGAGAACACTGCAGGCCAATTTAGAGCCTTGGACATAGCGGCGATGGCGTACTTGATGTGAGTGCAAGTGTCAACCTTATCGCCCCTGCGCTTCTCGGCCTTAAACGCGGAGAAAAGCTCCAGGTTTGGGCGGCTATTAAGGGTGGTGGTGAAAGAAAGCTGAGTATTTACCTTAATTTTGATCAAAATTTGTTTTGCAGAACATTTTTCAAAATGTTTGGCACGACAAGACATAAAGAATAATTTCGAACACCTTCGTATATAGATAGATATTCACTACCATTAGTACTATCGGAGCTCTGATGGACGATAATAAAGAGTATCTTATTTCTCTTCTTCCATCAGTGCTCACAGAATAAGAAAAATAGTGAATATTTAGCAATGCAAGAAGTTGTTAGAAATTAATATTTATGTCTTGTTGTGCCAAAAATTTCGATAAACCCTCTGAAAAACAAGTTATAACGAAAATCGGGTAAATATACTGCTTTCGTGAAGCATTGGGCTTAAGGTTGCAGATCGCCTGAGTAGGCCGCCGAACGGTGTGCACAGTTCCAGCATAAAACGTTTTATTAAAAAACCGCCCAACGTGTCTGAGCAAGGTCTGCTTACCAATTTCATTTAAAAAACTTTACGCGTCTGTATATGTTTTTCAGTTCCTCCATTTATCTGTAAAGTATGTTTTTGTGGTATTGACAATGGCTCAAACGGGTGTTTTCACCGTCATTTTTAGGTATTAACATTTCGGTACAAAACATAAAAAAAAAAAAAAAAAGAAAAGGAATAGGGATGAGCATCAAACCTTTTCATTTTAATTATTACTTCATAAAAGGGTAGGTCTCCACTGAAAGTCTCATAGAGGCGCGTTATCGACGGCAAGATTTCACACCAGTTCAGTGCTTTGCGCGTAGAGGCGATGAGAGAGTTGATGCCGCATGTTTCGGTCGCCCCTAGCGCTCTCTCGCTTTTAGGCTTCAAATGTACAAAATTCCTCAAACCAGACAAAGGGACACCTTATAAGCCCGTGTCACGCGCCATAATGAGTTTTTATATTTATTTCTTCCTGATTCAAAGTTACGAGGATTTGTTAAAAAATGCGACAATAGACGCTTAGCTACTTACTTTATTCATCATTATAGACATCATTTGTGAACTGTTAATGCATTATTATGTAACAACTAACTAAATGCAAAATGCTAATCATTAATTAATTTTCACATTGTAATGACAAACAGGAAACACCTACTAACAATTACGTACTAAAATTTGCACAGAAATATGATATATAATGCTTCTACAGCGAAACATTTTCAGTAATGACACTGACTAATCTGTTACGAAACTACAACGAATATTTTGGTGCAGCCTCTTAAGCGTGACCCTCGATTGTGGGTCTCGAACGCGAAAAAAAAAAAAACAGTCACGGGTGGTGGTGCATTGTTGTCAGATAGAGGAAATCAAATTCTGGAACCATGTACCATAAAATCCTGATAATTTCCATAAATATCTGGTTCATTATCAAAAAGGAGCCCACCACCCCCTCCCTCCTTCCGAAAGAAAGTCAGTGCAATTACATTAAAGTTAATTTAAATCCCAAATAAAATTTGCGTAATCAGTTAACTATTATTATTTTATATTGGAGTGTTACTGGTTAGATTATATATGTATGTGTGTGTGTATATATATATATATATATATATATATATATATATATATAATTTTTTCTCATGATACTCAGAGATTACTTACTGGTACTTATTTTACAAAAAGGAATTCTTAATTCTCTTTAAATTACGTTTAGTGAGAATTCTAAGTATACGAAAATAATTGTAAACATTTTTATTGTCATATAATTTGATTTAACACTGCTACAAACTACAAATAAAATACAGGATAAAATAATCTCAAGCGGGAAACTGTTTTAATGTAAGTATAAATGATATTAAAAGGCGTATGTGTGCGCATGTTAACGATTATATTTGTTCACAAAAATAAGCTGCTTTGATATGAAATGTTGGCTCTGAAGTATTGATTTGTTCAAAATATAGTTTTGATATACGAGGTTAGGTTATTAACAAAAGTAAACAAAGCTAGACGTTTAAAAAAAAATAACTTTTATGCATGTGCAGCAGTCAAGCGTTGAGGCATTATAAGACGTTCCAAAAATAACTGTATAAACAATTGACCTTATTACTTGTGGAATGTGTCACCGAAATGCAACAGGTTTTTTTATAACCGGTAATTGAAATAACACCCATCTCTACTCGGCACACCGGAGCAGCGAGGTGAGTTGACACAAGCGACATTCGTAGGCCGCCCTACTTCCGCTGAGGGGCGACGAATCGAGCGGTCTTCATTCGCTTCGGCCGCTGGCGCCCATACGCTCGAGATAGTGACTGAAGGGGCGTTCGGAAAGTCACCCGGGTTAACTCGATCAGGTTAAAACTTTCACTCGGTGCGTTCATAAAGTGATCGGATAACTCGAGTTCGGAAAGACATCCGGGTTAACTCGACCAGGTCAAAACTTTCACTCGGTGCGTTGAAAACGTGATCGTGTTACTCGCGTTCGGAAAGTCACTCGGGTTAACTCGATCAGGTTAAAACTTTCACTCGGTGCGTTCATAAAGTGTTCGGGTTACTCGCGTTAGGAAAGTCACCCGGGTTAACTCGATCAGGTTAAAACTTTCACTCGATGCGTTCAAAACGTGATCGTGTTACTCGCGTTAGGAAAGTCACCCGGATTAACTCGATCAGGTTAAAACTATTACTCGGTGCGTTCAAAAAATGATCGGGTTACTCGCGTTCGGAAAGTCACCCAGGTTAACACGATCAGGTTAAAACATTCACTCGATACGTTCAAAAAGTGATCGGGTTACTCGCGTTCGGAAAGTCACCTGGGATAACTCGATCCTCGACTCGAACAACTCCGGGCTAACCCTGCTCTACAGCAGGGTAACTTGGCTCTAGCAGACATCACACGTGAAATGGGACGAAAATATGTAAACATTGCAACAACAAAAAACAAACAAGTAAACGAAAATGAGTTTTGAAATCTGGAAAGGATCGAAATATGTAAAATTATAAATGTTAAGCTGTTTTGGCTAGCCATTGTAGCCCGGAAATTAAATATTATACTAACCTAGCACTGAATACAAAGGTATATTATTTTCGCAGTACTGCCTAATGAAATGTCTTTTTTTTTACGTTATTTGTTCATAACATAATTTAGCAAAAAAACCCTATCATCGTCATCGCCATCAAGCACAGTATTTAATTAACACCAGAGTTACTCTAAGCGTTCAAAGCAACCTGGTTAACCACAAGTGATCGGGTATACCTGGTCGCGTGACCAAGTTAAACCAGTTAACTTTACCAAATGACTTTTCGCAAGCGCCTGGTGCGCGTGTACCCGAAACTGACCTACCCCACAACACGACTGTCAGTCAGACGGTCGGCGGCGATGAACGTCTTTGTATCTGGAGTCCCGGAAATTTCGCGGTTTCATGTTGGCGACAAACTAGGCTCCACAGACCTTTGTGTGCTACAGCTTCATAAAGTTGTTCATTTGCTGATGCTCCAGTTTTAGCGAAGGCCAGGTAGCACGGGATTCAATGCTCCTTTACTTGCTGGGTATTTACTGGCTTAAATTCGTCAAGGGCGTGGCTTACAAACTGCGATCCAATTGAAAAATAAAGTGAAATGTACATGTTGGCTTCAAATGAATACGCGAAATTTCCGGGTCTCTATCTTAACTTGTTCAGTCTCCGTGTCTTCGATCGTGGTTATGTTGCGGGTGAAGGATATTTATGGCCAGTACTGTACACAACGGGGATTCAGTACCCTATGTCTTGAGAGTCTTCTAACTGGTAACGTGATTTGTGAACGTTACCACGCCTCTCGTTTATGATTCGATGATGGTAACGTCTATAATAACGCAACATGTAGTTCACTGGTTGGAAAATTCACACTAGCTACGAGTACAGTACGCACCGAAATATTACACGATTGCAACTCTTCGGCTGACAAATTAATGCGTGACCGAACGGATTCATTTTCAAATGACATTGAAAGAAAAACCTTTCAATGTTGGGACACTGAGATTGTTTGTGCGCGGCCAGCATGGTCGGTCTACCTCATCCTCAGTGTATGGTGTCGCCCCCTCTTCCAACTGCAATCTCACGTCAACTATAACCTTGTCTCACTGCCGGTCATCCGACAATGTCTCGGAGGAGGGGAGGTTTGTGGGTGTGCTGGGGGGGGGGAGGGGGACTCCTTCCCCTCCGGCGACGGGACGGGGCACTCGACAGACAGCGCAGGCGCGTGTCGCGGTTAGTGTACGCCATGTGAGGCGCAAAGTCCGACCGCCGAGGACGCAGTACAGGTGAGAACCACGTGTCTGACATGACGCTGCGGAGGATGTGATAGCACGAGTCGCGTAGCAGTTTTTTTTTCCTCCACTCACTGCTCCATTACGTTCTTGCCAAGTCTACAGAGACGTGCAGAATTTGCGTCGTTTATTTTTAGGTGACGTGTTATAACTAGAGATAGGAACATTTCGCGAGTTCATTTCAGAACACGTTAGACGTCAAACACGCGTACACTGAAGTCACCTATGTAATTGGATCGTAGTTAATTAGACACGCCCTGGACGACTCTGAGCCAATAGCAAACTTGCAAGGAAACAAGTGTCGAGTACCATACTGCCAGGTGTGAAGTAACACTGGCTAATCTCTGGGGCAGCAGCCAATGGACAAGCATCTGGTGCTCAAGTGTACACAGCACTGTGGAGTCTAGCCTACAAGTCATTGAACACGCGAAATTTTCCTATCCTTAGTTATAAATAGGTCCACGTGTTATCTCTAGAGAACCGAGAAATACGCGAGTTCAATGCGAAACGTAACATGAACCTACATGTGTGTGAATTCTAACTTGTCTAGAAATGAACCCACGAAATTCTCGAGTCTCTACTAATAATTGATAGGGACCTACAAAATTCTCGTTATAGTCTAGCATCAAGGTAGAATTCTTTAGAGTTGCCATGAGGTAGACTTCCGACAACTTGACATACGAAATATGAACTCAATGAAATTATAAAATAAGTTTTAAATACTATCATTAGGGGAACCTGTTTTTCAGGAGAAGATTTCAGGACAAGTTGAGTTCCAAAACACTTAAGTTCAGAACCCCTTTTCTGGTTGGAGTATTTGCAATGTTGCGTGTATTACATATCCGCCAGCGGATTACGGACGGTCAGTACCGGAGAAACTTAATTCTGATTGGCTCACTCATGTAACAGACTCTCTTCACATAAAGACAAGCGGCCAATAGCCAAAGAAAGGCTGCAAGTGTGCATATAAGATATTGAAGTTTAGCCTTTGCCTAAATATTTTCGCACAAAACGGTGGCCCAAAGTATAATTCTTTCAGTCCGAGAATTCGTGATATTCCGTACGATATGGGGCAGTTGGCAAACCTAGACTGGGCGTGTCTAACGTTACGTTACTTGTTTCCTATTGGTCCTGAGATATACATATAGTCAAATAAAAAAAATCAATACAAAGTCACTTGTGTTTGAAGTCTAGTCTGTCGTCGCGTAAAAAGGCGAATTTTGCACGTCTCTGCTAATTAACTTTCAAAAGAAGTTTGATAATTTTACACATACATTTCTGCATGCTATCAAATTAGCGGGGAAAAATCAAAATTCAGTGCAATTTTCGTAATAACATTCACATGTAAAACATCTGAACTTGAAACCTCAACGTTCTAAATGAACAGTATTCTATTTTGATTTCTATTTTTTACCAGTTACATACTGTTAGAAAAATATGTACGATATTGAAGAGTAGTTTGAAAATTGTTTAACGACTGAAAAGGTTGTGGTTTAAACGGTCGCAGAAAGGCGCCGTGACGTCAAGAGTCATGTGGGATATCGCTCGTCGCCTTCAATTACATCGGCCGTGACAAGTATGTTTAGGAAGAACTGTTTCAGTGCAGAACCGCAGAGCGAATATTAATCAACATGTTATCATATTTAGTTAATTTCCCACTTAATTGCGAATAACACAGTTTGTTATATACGTGGGTTCTAATAAAACACAAATCATAAGATTTTTTAAAATTATTTTTTATAAAAATTGCAACTATCACAGTTATTTCCATTGCAAAACGAATAAAATCCAGTACAAATGCAACGTTATTGCTACCTAGCAGTGGAAATTTATAGTTGCCAAACTATTACCATAGAACTTCTCAACCTTCGTAAAACTTACTTTTCCTTCGCCTTTGGTGACTACTCGTCGGCCATCTTTGTTCAAAATTTGCCATTTCCCTGGTAAATTCCACTTTTTTTTCCTCTAAATTTCTCCCGAAAATAGCAGATGTTTCCATTTTTTCTTACTTCGAAAAAAGTATAAAATACACAATGGATGATATTTTCCTCTAAAAAGCACCGACTCCTCAATTTGTCTCGACGACTCCATTTTGTGTGACGAAAACGAGGATAAGGATGAAAATCCAAGCATCCGTCAGCCGTATTATATCCAGTAAAACGTAAATAAAATGTCTAATATTTAGTTTTTTAAATTAAATGTAATTTAAAATTTAAAAAAAACCTTTATATGTTTTAGATTAATTTTAATATGGTGTTAGAACCAGCAATCACATGACCGTCCCCAACGTCATATTGGATTTAATACGAAGAGCTATGTATCTTTTTACATAACTAAAGCACACGACATATTTACACCCGCGATTATCTTCAAGACGCTTTCGAATGTGATATTTAGCAAGTATATGTTTTTAAATCTAGTTCAGTTTTTATTTTTTAACTTTAAATTTCAGATTAATATATAAACTGGTTTACATATCATTCTTTACGTATTTTTAAGAGTCATTCATATATTACGCTAGAACCAGCGATTGCATGCCTGCCTATGTATATAGCCATTTTGTATTTTATAGGAATACCTATACGTCAATGATTATTAATATTAACTAAAGTGCATGTCGTGTCTACTGCTTTGATTATTTTTCAAATTATTTTAAATGCGATGTTTAGTATTCGTATGTTTATAAAATAGTTTTGTTTGTTGCAGTTTTGAAACTTTTAAAAATTTGTGACATAATATACTGTGCGGTACGAATAACTATTACACATATATCAAGAGGGGTGATTATTTTCAAGGCTTTTTCCGAAGCGAAGTATTGTTCCCGTATATTTTAAGATATATACATAACAGTAATGATTTGAAGGTATATTGGCAAACAGATTATATATACATATTCACGCATACTCATTTTGCCAATACCATTTCGATGCTAATATATAAAACATCACTTAAGACAAATTATTTACACTCATATATATGTTATAGACATGCACAGAAAATGTGTTTGAGGGCACAAAACACAGCATTGTAATGCAAAAATATATATTTACCAACAATAGAACTGACTGGGATTCAACAGCCACCATCTCGGCAAGTCTTATGTACCCCGACGTAAAGGTTGAAATTCAGTTAATGAATATATTCGAGGGCTCTGTTGATGGATAATAATGATGCTAGTTCTCGCCTTTAGAGTGTATTGTTTCGAGCCTTGGTCGAACGAATTTATGAGTAAACTTATACGTGTCGTGGGTTCTTGAAGTCTACTCTACCACCGAAAGAATTCGCGAAATAATCGGGGTCTAGCTATAGAGAATAAACACAAACAAAGCAGCAAGACATAAACATTTTGTACCATATGAAATGTAGTTTGTGAAGACTTCATGAATGTCACGCCGATGTCACTGTTTAATCTAATTAAATCTGGAGTGTAAGATAGTTAATAGTTGCTATACTTAAAAATGGCGGTTACTTCAAACTTGCACGGAGTCAGATGCGTCTGTAATGTATTATGTTGGTTTTGTGCATAATAAATTATAGGATTGTGTAAAGAAAATGTAGGACTGTGTGAGGAAAATCAAGGAAGATATAAGAAAAAAAGTAGGATAGCCCGGGAAAAATGAGGCATGGCAAAAGGAAAATGAAGAAAGTCGTAAGGAAAACGAAGGATGACCTAAGCAAAACGTGACGACTTAGGAAAATGAAGGATGCAATGGGGAAAATGTATGACAGTGTATATGCAAGATAGAAAAAGGAGAAAATGAAAATTCTTATGAAAACGAAATGCCGACTTGTTTGGATAACGGTGTAATTAATGTTTTTTTTTTTTTTTTGCGAGGAATATCACTTGAAAAATCAATTATGCACTAACAATTTATACAAATTATATGTATACATTTTGTTCCCTAAATGCGATTACGCAATAGTTTAATAAAAGTGTCTGTTGTAATTTCTGTATGATAACATGCAAAAATATATATGTACGTACTACATACGTATAACGTATCTGCATGATGTTTGTAGCATGTAAATAAATTGGCATCACATCATAGAACGTAGACGAGTGACGATCATCTCTCTTTGCTTCACAGACTGCAAGAATTTAAGCTATTACAACATGAAGCGCCTACAGTTGCGATATCTGCAGTGTTAGCAACAGTATCAAGGAAACAATGTTGTTATTGCAGCAAGGAAATTACAAGAGAATGTTACGATCGTATACATGAAAGTCGGTATGTGCAAACAACCTGCCCTGTGCGGTTTTACTCGAGAGACGTGGGGTACAGTTTACAATAAAAGAAACTTGAGTAGGCATGACAAGATCTGTAAGATGATGTCACCATTCCAACTTGCGAACCATCGACTGAAACGATCACTGGCCTGGCATCATCGATACGACCATCAACTTCTGTCTCCGGAATATTTTTACAGCCTTCAAGTCTTCGCTGAGGCCAATGCTGTAAAGCATTTGCAACCTCACATAGGATACAAAGACATGAAAAATTATAGCTCTAAGAATCTCGACTGAGTGTTTTATCAGTTAGACGAGGATTGGGCGTTGCTTACCATAATCGAAAGCTTTAATAGACACATTTAGATAAAAAAACTACAGTCTATTCGCGGTTTCTTCACACTTTTTTAATTTGAACATTTGAAAAATCGCCCCATGTATCACGTGTTTGGTTATTCCTAAATATGCCATGCATCGCAAGTGTATATGTATTCTTCTGTCACCATGATATTACCTTATTTTTGGTTAAATTGAACTTTTACTTATACGTTATCCATAACTATATTTCACTTATTATTAATAAGAATAAAAGTAGAGAGAAAATAGTTGTGTTGGTAATGCATAGTAAGAAATAGTTCTTTTGCAAAATATTATTGAAGTGAGTGCGCACGAATGCGTTGAGCTGGCCCTTTGGTGTGATTTTCTGGACCTAGTCCTGAGATATAGAATGAAATAATCGAGATTACGGATCACAAGTTTATGCATGAAATTATAGCAGAAATTAAAATTGCTCTATGATTCTCTGTTATTGCAGATTGCACTGCTGATTGTGCTGGCCAGGAGCAGTTCTCTGTATATTTTCGGTTTGTTCAGCCACAAACTTTAGTAGCGAAAGAAGTATTTGCAGGATTATATAACCCTCACGATAGCAAGGGGGCGACGTTTACTTCTGCCATTAAGGACGTGCTTCTTCGAATGAATCTTACAATCTCTGCTCTCAGAGGACATTGCTCGATGGAGCTGCTAATATGTCTGGAAGAGAAAAAGGAGTTCAAAAGATTTTAGAGAGTGTTCAGCCGAAGACACTTTATGTACACTTCTCGAACCATGCACTTGACTCAGCTTTGCAAGAAGTAGCTCGTCAGAGAAGTCGAGTTTTCAATTTACTCTGCACAGTCAAAGACACGTCCAATGACATTCTGGATTCAGCAAAAAGGAGAACAATCTACGGAGATATTATTCTGCCTCCTTGCAAAAGTGGATTTGGAGACGAAGATGTGGTCACTGTGTCCTACATGCTGGAGTGTTAGGGTAAATTCACTTAAAAGGTTCAAGGAAGAATACAGGCGATTTCAAAGAACTTTGGAAGCTATCAATGATGAAAAAGTAGCAATTTCTGATGAAAGGAAGTCTGCTATATGTGGGTGGATTGGCAGGTTGAGAAAATTTTAAACACTGTTCTTTCTGAATGTAAGTATCGAGGTAATTAGTCCTTGAAAGAACTGATTCGGGCTCTTCAAAATCACAATATCACTGCTTATGCAGCAAAACATTATGTTCTGTTGGTGACTAGAAAATTGGAAGAGTTGAGAACAGAAACAGATTTCAACAGAATCTACGAGCAGACAAATCAAACTGCCGAAGACCTTGAGTTGGATGTTCCAGTGGAGCCCAGACAGAAAAATTTCCCACAATGCTACGACCATGCACCCAGGACAGAGACATCAACCAAAATACAGATGAAAGACAGTCTTATACTAGATTACTACCAAATCTTAGATCTCTTTGAGAACAATTTGTCGGCAAGATATGAGCAGAGTGGGCTGGAACAACTATGTGAACTGGAGATGCTGATCATGGATTCACTTCAGGTGAAGGTACCTACACAAGTTGAATTAAACACTAGACTCGGTGTATTTGCCGAAGACTTCAATTTAGCCAGTCTCCTTACACAGTTGCAGCTTCTGAAGAATCTTCCTGGAAATGTCCCAGACACATGTGCAGTATTTGCTGAAACGTTGGGTAACGAGTGTGACACGACACATGCTTTGCTCGACCAAGTAACCCGACCTATGGTACTCGTAATGACTGTATTTGCTTCATCCGCATCCGTAGAGCATTCCTTCAGTGCACATCGTAGTTTGAAGACATACTTGTGTTTTTCAATGACCCAACGACGTCTTACTCATTTGACTTTGCTGCATATCCATAACATAAGAACTGTATCAATAGACATCAAGTAGGTTATGAAAGAATTTTCCTGCTGTAAGAACGAGAGAAAGAGATTTTTTGGAAAGGGTTAAGTCGTATTACTACCCACCAAACAAGAAGCATTGTTTGTGACTGCTCCGAAAAGTTTGTGTTATGTTTTGCGAAAGTCACTCTGCATAAGTATTTAGGTTTAGTAGTTTATGTGTATATCATATAATCATTCTCTCATTTACACCAGCATTAAATTTGCCGTTTATAGAAGCTCTGTAGATGTCAACGAAACAATAATAAAGTAGTTGAAGTTATATTTCTGTGTTGAAAATATTTGTTGATTATACATTAAATTATTAGGGACATTAAAAAATACTATGATAGTAATATATTGCGAAATAACAGAATACTGAACAAGGTGTTTACTTACTATAAACAGGTAAGAAACAAGTAATAGATTATTATATTAATAATGTGTATGTAATTACACCTAACTAACCATAATTAAGCTGTGTTTTAGCTTCTCTGACCTAAAACAGCACTCAGCAGTAAGGAGTTAGCATTCTTAAGCGGATATTACACGATACTTGCAGCCGTACTTGTACAAGCTTCTACAAGTCCTGGTGTACGAGCTGGTATACCAGCCTCTATATGAGCCGCCATGGAAGATTCGTATTACACGACAGCAGTTCGCGTACTAGCATTTGGCACCCTCGCCTCGATGGGTGCGCAGTGTGTGGTTTGTAGTAAATATGAACCTCATTCGTAGAACTGCTACCAGTTACTAACTTGCATAGGCCTATAAAATACTAGATATCATATCTTAATATTGCAGTATTACTGTTCGCGTTTTACATAAATTGATTGCTTACTAGTATAGTTTCATTCATTTTCTTGAAAATGTCGCGAATTCACTAAGAGTAGGAGAGTGTTATTTTTAATATTGACGAAAATTAGTGACCGGTTGCAAAACATAGTTTTTTCTTTACGTACCGGGATATTATTCGCATGTAAAATTTAATCATAAAAAGTTTGGGTCCGGCGAGGATTCGAACTCACGGCCAAAAATTACATAGTTGGTGTGGACCCGACGATTGTATCACTGTAATACCAGCTCACTTACACTGTCAATAGTTTATATAATGCAGATATCGGAAGTTTTAGAATACATTTTTTCATACAGTAGGTAATGCTTTAAGTATTTAGAACGGTTTTAATCAGTAATTGAAATTTGTCATAACCAATATTATACGTCGGTCGTCGTCGTATTTTAAATCTTTTTGAAAGATTTTCAACCTCACTGATGTAAAATCAAGACGGAGGCTTCCTTTTCGGTTTCTTGATCAACTCGTTTCACGTAGTAGCCACGGGAGCGCCCTACGCTCTGAAACTGCAATGTGATTGGCCAGGTACGAGAGCCGGTATGGAACATGCCCCGGAAATTAGGACAGGTCCAATTACCAAACCTGCGACGAAATCTGGCAGCGCCAGGCGAAAAATGCCATGACGGGTGCCCTTACAGGCCGGTATAACGGCAGCTATGGCAGACCTTGCATAAGCTTTTACGAAATCTGGTACCGTGTAATATGGTCTTTACTCAACTATAAGACGACGAGGGCTGGAATCTCATCATTCCTTCAGAAAAAAGTATTGGTGTCGTTATGTGTGATATCTGAAGAAAGCTCTAGTGTGTTGCACATATTTCTGGTTCCATCTCAAATGCTACAGCTGTCTACGAGACCTCAGGGCCTACCTACCATCGAACCTTTTAAGAACATCATAAAAATTATTTTCAAATATGTCGAGCGAAGTATGAAGATTTTTGGAGAATTTTAGAAGCTTGCGAAAACTATCGAAACCCCCCTACCCCCTCGACGGTTCTACCCCGCTTGTAATTAGAATAATTCATAAATAGGGATAGGAAAAATTCGCGAATTCATTTCAGGACAATATAGATTTCAAAAGCGTATACACTGAAGTAACGTTTGCAATTGGATCAGGGTTTATTAAACACGCCATGGACGACTCCGCGCCAACAGCCGATTTGCAAGGGAACAAGAAGCGAATCCTGTACTGTCAAATGTGCTGTAACACTGGGGCAACAGCCAATGAACAAACATCTGAGGTTCGACTATACAAAGAATTGTGGAGTCTAGCATACAGGTCATTGAACTCGAGGAATTTTCCTATTCCTATTCATAAAGCAAGGCATTCTGAAACATATATTTCGTAATATTCTACGAGTGCGCTGCTCGGGACACATTAACATTTATATTTATAAACACGTGTTTCAGATCGACTTTGTTAGTTCTCACCTGCAAAAATCACAAAACTCAGCTTTTAAAAGTCATTACTAGAGACATGAAGAATTTGGGGATTAATTTTTAGACAAGCTAGAATTCAAAACACGTGTTGTTTTAGCCATTGGTCCACATAGTGTTTGAAATCTCCTGGAGAACGCTGGCCCAATCGTCGCCTTCGATTGTGACAGCAGACAACCAATGTGAAGATAATATCTACAAATTTGTACATAATACTGTAGAGTCCATCCTGCATGTCATTGAACTCGCGACTTTTTCAGGCCTCCAGCCATTACAGATCCTCAATGCTACTAATCAATTAAAACGTTTTTTTTTTTTGGCAGAATTAGGTGACACAGAAACGTGGACTTTTCGTGTTAAATATTTACACAACATTTTTTTAAAACTTTTTTTTTTAAATTCAATACTTATATTGCAAAAGAATATTCTGCTAAAACAAGTGAAAGTCCATTTCACAAATTCCAGTAACAATTACATTTTCAGTGCTAAACGGATGTTTGTTTTTTCACCTCCGGTTAGGTTCTAGGAGGCTGTGGGTGTGAATCATCTACTCAAGTGGTATACAAAAATTCCGTTTACCTTTTAAGCGGCATTAAAAAATATTATGAAAGTAGAAGTCGATAGGCATTCTTACTAATGGAAAGTAAGGACAAATAACAGCACAAGGGTAAGTAGGTTTTCAGCAGTAATTTTAATACTAGTACTTAAATTTGTTTCCAAGGTAGTATGAGAGTAGTTTCCTATGGATAAGGTCCTGCAAAATCGGCATTATTTTGTGGCTACAGACCAAACTCTAAGATGGATGCTGGTTTGACTTCAGTCTTTGGTAGAGAACCGGAAATTTCGCGGATTAATTTGGCAACAAGCTTGACTCCACAATCCTTTGTGTACTCGAGCTTCAGAAAGTTTTTTTCCATTGGCTGTTGCTCCAGTTTAACATCAGGCCAGTTAGCAAGGGATTATGTCTTTTATTGTTTATTGGCTCAAATGTTTCCAGGGCGTGACTAGCAAACTGCGATCCTACTGAAAATAAAGTCAATGTGTTTTAACTGTAGCTTGTCCTCAAATGAATTAGCGAAATTTCCGGGCCTCTAGTCATTGGTCGCCAACTTGCGTGTGGTACGTCCCAAGGCCGCTTTGAGCCACGGTTGACTTATTAACATACCTTCTAGTCGCCAATAACCAATGAAACCACGAATTTGCTCTCAAGAATGTTTAGGGCAGTGAAGTCTAGCATGTTACCAAATAAAAACGCGAAATTTGCACTTTCCTACGAACAAAAGCACTGCTGCCGACCGCACGAAACGCCGAAGTCGTTAAGAATTACAAGTGGTGCAGATAGTTGGGCGGCTCTTAACAACGACACCTTAAAGAGTGCATGGCCCGAGATTATTTTGTTCGCGTTCGAGGCACGGCGATACGGGCGACAATAACACGCGCGACCAGCGCCCCGACGCCCCTACGCCCAAGACGCTGAACCTGCGTGATGTGCTTCAGCTGTTGCGCTTTCCTGTGCAAATGAAATCTGTAACTGTGGGATTTCATTTTACACGCGATGAAAGCACATATAATAAATTACGGCTATAGGCTATTCACGGGTAAGTGAGCACTTTTGAAAGCCCTCTCATTTGAAATAATAGTGAATACATATGTTTCAATATCCTTAGACATTAACTTCTTAGTGCTGTGGAATATACACACTGTGTTTATTACTTACGTGGCACTATTAATTTTAAAAAATGGTTAAAGGCTAAAACATGGCTGAAAGCAAAATGTAACTAATGGTTCAAAAGTGCTCACTTTACTGTGAACAGCCTCTATACAGCTTTATTTATCTCAAACCTATTAAAGAAACTGAGCACGGGGGTTATAAATATGCGATTTTCTACGATTTTCGCACTTTTTTATTTTAATGAGTATTATAAAAATTAAACTGCTAGGGCTTAGATAATTGATTTTTAAATCTTTTCTGGCAAAAAATCGTATTCCAAGGAATTTTATTTGCTCAAATAGCGTAAACTGGCAAAAAAAACGGCTACCGGAATGAAAGGGCGGGGGAAACGGGAGACACCGCAGGAAAGCTGTTCGGCATGCAGCCTCTTAAGGCCATATTACATGATACCAGATTTCGTGAAAGCTTGTGCAATGTTTGCCATAGCTGCCGTCATACCGGCTTGTACGGCACCCGTCATGGTATTTTTCGCCTGGCGCTGCCAGATTTCGCCAAAGGTTTGGTAATTGGACCTGTCCTATTGTCCGTGCCAGGTTCCATACCGGTTCTCGTACCTGGCCAATCACATTGCAGTTTCAGAGCGTAGGGCGCTCCCGTAGCTACTACTTGAAACGAGTTGATCAAGAAACCGAAAAGGAAGCCTCCATCTTGATTTTACATCCGTGAGGTTGGAACTCTTTCAAATAGATTAAAAATACGACGACGACCGACGTAGGTTATGACAACTTTCAATTACTGCTTAAAACCGTCCTAAATACTTAAAGCATTACCTACTGTACGAAAAAATTAATTCTAAAACTTCTGATATTTACAGTATATAAACTATCGAGAGCGTGAGTAGTCTTAGCCGAGCAGCGGTGGAGTAAACATCGCGTCCGGTGTGCGGAGTTCCGTCGCCCCGCGCTCTTAAACGGGGCTCTGTTACGACGCGAGTAGTTATAGTTCTATATTAGTGTCAGTCACGTATAGGTTTGTCCAACATGTCTAATGTGCGCGTGAAAACCTTGTGTATCGTGTTTGCCAAACGACCTTCGACCATGGAAATAAATGAATGGATTGATACGGTTTTAACTGTAACAGAAGATCAACTTGAAGCTATTCAACTTGATGGGCACCAGAACTGTTTGTTTTTAAAACTTGTTTCCTCTGGACCTTGTGAAGCGCTACTGCGTCGCGCCAACGGCCAGTCAACTTTAATCTCCGCAAACCAGGAAAGGATCAACATTACCATCGAACAAGTCTTCGATAACTTAAAACTGGTAAGAATTCTAAATTTGCCTGTAGAAATAGACAACCAAAAAATTCAGACGGAGTTAGTGAAGTATTGTCGACTTGTTACATTACAAGATGAAGTATGGAATCATAAATGCAAATTCCAAGTAAAAACGGGAGTACGCATGGCAAGGATGGAATTTAAATAAGAGATTACATCTTACACTTCAGTTAACGGCTTTCGGGCTGTAATGATATATCCCGCATAACCACGAACGTGCAGTTACTGCCAGTCTCCTACTCATGAACGAATTGCGTGTCCTTGTTTGCAAGAAAAGGACGCACGTGCAATACGCCGCTGGGGGATGTATAGGGCAACGGAAAATCTCGCAGCTGACACGCCTATACTGTCCACCCCTGCCCCAGCACTCTCCCCGAGCGTATTACTCTCCACTTCGCAGCGCGAGCAGCAAGGTGCAGTACAAACACCTGTCGGTGACTCATCTGCTGAGCATGCGGTCAACCTTAACACCTTAGTGACCGCGCCAAGCCAGATACACATGGAGGCAGCTCAAAATACTGTTACTACACGCACAGGGCTACCACCACACTCACGGGATATATCGTCGCTACACATTCCATCGTCCTCTGCTTCATGGGTGGACAGCATGGACGTGGAGAGCGTAAACAATTCAACCACACGACGGGAGCATGTAACAACTGCGGATGAAAATATGTCCGTAAGAGAAAAGCGACCTTACTAACGCGACGTCCGGGCCACAAGAGTAAGTCCTGTTCGCAAAGCGAAGGTGTTATCGCAGAGTGAACAATCACAGCTACAGGACAGGAAGGAATCTTTGGAACTAGCAAACGCCGTTATAGATAAATATGTGTGCCTCTAGCCAAGAACGTCCTGATAATCCAACTTACTAACAATGCGACCGGCACATGTGTGCATCCCCACCTGTATGCCCTATTACCGGCCCCCATTTTCCTTTGTCCACTTTTCCTTTTTGTCCACCTTTCCATTTACTTCTATCTGATACTATCTCTACATTTTTTAGGAACACATGATAGAGTTATTGACAATTTTAACTTTAAATATATGTGCAGTCTCGGCCAGTGCGCGATTGGCGGCGCTAGAGACACTGATTCGAACAGAGGCAGTTGACATTGCATTCTTGCAAGAAGTAGCGATTCAAGATTTTATAGGGTTTCGTACCTTCAATGTGTATACAAACGATGGCGACCGGGGACGGGGGACAGCGATTATTACACGTGCGGGGCTGGAACTTGAAGACCTGCACTACCACCCGTCACGCCGAGTGATGTCAGGACGAATAAACGATGTGTCGCTAGTCAATGTTTATGCTCCCACAGGCTCCCAAGCGAGATATGAAAGAAATCAGTTTTTCTCCGTGGATTTGATTCCGTTTTTCCATCCACCCTGTAATCAGTTCATACTCGGTGGATATTTCAACTGCATAGTTCAACCCCATGATCATCAGGATGGCATTTATCCTACTAATGCTGCCATATCTACTTTAATAACTCGCTTAGACTTGTGTGATGTTGCATCTAACTTCCAAGGAATTCATTACACCTATGTGACTTCACAGAGTCGGTCTAGTATTGACCGATTCTACGTGAAAAAAACAGCATATACATAAGGTGCATCGATATGACGTTCTTCCGGCAGCTTTCAGCGATCACTCTGCAGTGATATTTATGTATGAAAAGTTTGCGAATGGAACACGGTTTGGCAGAGGGACATGGCGTCTAAATACGTCTTTATTAGACAGCTCATAAGAAAAAGAGGACTTCCTAGCTAATTGGGTACGTTGGCATAGCAAAAAATACCAGTTCCCCTCTGTCGCGATGTGATGGGATGTGTGTGTAAAACCGAACGTCTTGAGACTTTTTAAAAGGCATGCGTACCGACTGACAGAAGAACGTAGGGGATCAAGTGCATTCTACGAACGTATGCTGCACGAAATTAACCTGCAGGCAAACAATGGTGCACACGTAACTCCACATATTAGAGACACGAAACAGAAGCTTATGCATTTATTGAGTGAACAGTTTAAAAACGTCATATTATGGTAAATGATAAAAGTCTATTCGCAGAAGAGAAATTTAGCATGTTTAGTATCATTAAGGAACAACAGCAAATACGATGCAAGGTTATCAACCAGCTTACTGACAGTGATGGCGATATTGTTCGGGACCGGCCGGAAATAGTGCAAACGCTTTGCAGTTACTATGCAAATTTATACTCGAAACAAGACACGGACGATGCTCTTCTTCCATCGGTTTTGTATGGTTGTGGAAACAGAGTTAGCTGTGAGAGCAAGACGGGCATAGATGTGCCATGTTTAGATGCGGAAGTTAATACAATTATACAGCAATTGCCGCCCAAAAATATCTCCTGGCATTGACGGTACTTCATACGAATTTTACAAAACTTAATGGGATATTATTGGTACAGACTTCTGCGAAGTTGTTCGCGATGTGTTTGAAAGAGGGGAGCTATGCAAGTCTCACAAAGAAGGGATAATTGTTCTTATACCCAATATATCCCGTCCACTTAAACCCGCTGATTATAGGCCAATTCCACTTTTATGTGCCGATTATAAAATAATTGCTCGGATTTGTGCGACCCGATTAACCAAGGGATTGTCAGATATTATTGGTCCCGGTCAGACATGTTCTGTACCAGGACATTCCATTTTACAAGGCGAGCTTTCCCTAAGTGACATCAATTACATTCGTCAATACAACCCAGTACAATGGCCATCTTGAGTATTGATATGGATAGGGCATTCGATAGAGTCGATCATAAATTTTTACTTCATGTTATGCATCATTTTTTCAATTTTCCAGCCAATGCAGTACAGTAGGTGCGGATGGCGTGTACCGGAATTTGGTCACGGCTGTTGGTTAACGGAATCCTTTAATCCCATTCAATTAAATGCCTATGCTGAAGACATTACATGTGTCGTTCGTTCAGAGCGGGAACTTACAGAGACGGAAGAATGCCTGGACCTTTTTCGCAGTGTGTGTAATCTGCGAGCGAATGCTAAAAAACTGCCGTACTGGAGCTTAGCGCTACCATCGAGCCATTTGACGACGTTTTTCCCTTTCGGAGGGCCGAAACTGTGAAAATATTGGGCACATACTTCCACGCAGACGACACTCTTATGTTGCATTATAATTGGAACATGACAATAAATAAACTCCGTTCTCGTCAAATAGAAATGAATTATCGTCGTACAAATATTATACAGAGGGTTACTTTAATAAATGTATTCTTATTTGCGAAGCTGTGGTATGTGTCACATATATTCCCACTACCACATCAACAAAGTGCACAAATAATACAGATTGTTGGCTGCATGTTGTGGAAATCATATATATTTAAATTATCTAGGCCGCAACTTAATTTTCCTTGCAAAACGGAGGCCTGAGTCTACTTAATCACGTTTTGAAGTGTGAGGCCTTATAGCAGTCTTCAGCAATTGCAACAATTTTGCACCCAGAGGACATTTACGCAGCATTACAGAAAATGATGTGGTCTGAAGTTAGACACATGCCACTTCATTACAGCCAGGCAAAGGAAGCTCTCGCAACTCTAGTAGAACACTTACCGGAAGGGACAGTCACATCAGCGAGATATTTGTACACTCGGGCTTCCAAAATGTCGGCAGTCATACCATCTTTAGTGAATCGCACCCCAACCATCCGCTGGAGGCGCCCATGGAAAATACTTGCCGATCCTAATCTTTCCTCGGATCTTCGAGCTGCAGCATTTGGATTCTACAATAATATCGTGACAATTCAGCAGCGTAAATACAGCATTCACCTGACAGCTGACCCTGCGTGCCCGCTGTGTGACAACACCGACACGGCCCTTCATAGGGTAATTACCTGTGTTTATGCAGCTCGCATCTGGCAGTGGTGTCGCGTACGAGTACGAAAAATAATTCGCGATGAACGTGGAGATGTTAGCAACACGCAATGATTCATTGCGATTTCTTCACCTTCTCCTCAGTTCGACGAAGAGCTGCGGCCTGGTTTGTACTTCTTGCGATCGGTTTTTTGGTGGACCGTTCAACACAGGTGACTGTTCAAGACTTTGTCCAGCTTCTTCGTCAAGATAGGTGGAACATGGCGCGGCGTTGCACATTGCGTCAGTGGTACCGCAATTTTTTATTTTCATTCTGACGTTCACGCCTACAGGAAGTGCGTGTATATTACCGAGGTTGGGTGTACGCCATGCGCTGCCCACCCCTCGGTCCTTACAAGTGTACAATTTAATGTTCCAGTAGCAATTGTCGATAGGTGGTAGTGTTATAAGTCAGTGTCCCGTGTCGGGGTGTACGCCGTGCGCTGCCCGTCGCATTTAATAATTCTTTGTGTATTCATCGACTTTGTGAGTAAAACCAGTTCACCAAATGTTCATATCGTTTTGTGCCCCTACGTAAAAATTGTGTAGATATTATATTGAGTATTTTGTTATTGTTTATATTGTGGTTTTAATGTGTACTGTATAATAGGTTAAGGGTAAACGCCTCTGTATATCGTTTATGATAATAAATCTATTAAGAGAAAATGTGAGCTGGTAGTACAGTGATAAAATCGTGGGATCCGCACCAGACCTGTAATTTTTGGCCGTGAGTTCGAAACCTCGCTGAACCCAAACTTTTTTTATGATTAAATTTTACATGCGGATAATATCCCGGTACGTAAAGAAAAACCTATATTTTGCAAGCGGTCAGTAATTTTCGTCAATAATAAGAATAATACACTCCTACTCTTAGTGAATTCACGACATTTTCAAGAAAATGTATGAAACTATACTAGTAAGCAATCAATTTTTGTAAAACGCGAACCGTAATATAGCAATACTAAGATGTGCTAGCTAGTATTTTTATATGCTTATGCAAGTTACAAACTGGTAGCATTTCTACGAATGAGGTTCATATTTACTACAAACCACACATTGCGCACCCACCGAGGCGAGGGTGCCAAATGCTAGTACGCGAACTGCTGTCGTGTAATACGAATATTCCATGGCGGCTCATATAGCGGCAGTTATACCGGCTCGTACACCAGGGCTTGCAGAAGCTTGTACAAGAACCAAGTACGGCAGCAGATATCGTGTGATATCCGCTTTACGGTACGATTCCCACGAGCGAAAATCCGGGAGCGACCTCTCCGGGAATCGAAACCGGTTCGCCCTAGAGGGAGGCTATTGGTCTCACCAACACACCACCGCGGCCCCAATAGTAGTACACACAGTATCCAAAATTGTCAGAAAAGTACGATATGTGTTGCGCATGGAAGAAAAATTAATGAATTTTTGACACTGTGAAATACCTATTTTGCTAGAGTTTATTCACTCAAATAATGTAATTCTACTTCTAATAGACGTCTTAAAAATATTTATTTATACTATAGATGTTTCAGAGAACACATTATGCCAGAAATATTTAGTTAAATAGTGTAGTTAAAATATGATTATGGTTGTATGTAGTCAAATATTGCTTTGTAATACGCCAACTATTTGATACAAATATATTCACAAAGTAATTTTTTGTTTAATAACGTAAATTAAAGCAAAATATTTTAAAGAGTATATGTAAGGACACCTGTTTCTCGCGAAAATATTTCAGGACAAGTCGTGTTCCAAAACACTTTAGTTCACAACCACTTTCGTGATTGGATCATTTGAATTGTTACGCGTCTTACCTGTCTGCCAGCGAATCACAGACGGTCAGTATTGGAGAAACTTAGTTCTGATTGGTTGACTCATGTAACAAACATACTCAACACAAAGACAAACGGCCAATAGCCAAAGGAATGCTGCAAGTGTGCACAAAGTATATTGAAGTCTAGCCTATGTGTAAACCTTTTCGCGAAAAATAGGTGGCCCTGCATATATGCGTTTTTTATAGTCAATATAAAGAATAATTTTCTGTCAATTCTGGTAGTGTGGGTACCGTTTTGACAATTCTGGAACTGTAGGTACCACTTTGACAATTCTGAGAGTGTGGGAAACACTTTGACAATTCTGGTAGTGTTGGTGCCACTTTGACAATTCCGGTAGTGTTGGTACCACTTTCGCAATTCTGGTAGTGTTGGTACCACTTTGACAATTCTGGAAGTGTCGGTACCACTTCAACAATTCTGGTAGTGTCTACCACTTTGACAATTCTGGTACTGTTGGTACCACTTTCACAATTCTGGCAGTGTTGGTACCACTTTGACAGTTCTGGTAGTGTTGGTACAACTTTCACAATTCTGGTAATGTTGGTACCACTTTCATAATTCTGGTAGTGTTGGTAACATTTTCACAATTCTGGTAGTGTGTATCACTTTGGCAATTCTGGTAGTGTTGGTACCACTTTGACAAGTCTGGTAGTGTTGGTACCACTGTCACAATTGTGGTAGTGCGTATCACTTTGACAATTCTGGTAGTGTTGGTACCACTTTCACAATTCTGGTAGTGTTGGCACCACTGTCACAATTCTGGTAGTGCGTATAACTTTGACGTTTCTGGTAGTGTTGGTACCACTTTGACAATGATGGTAGTGTTGGTACCACTTTAACAATTCTGATAGTGCGTACCACTTTGACAATTCTGGGAGTGTCGGTACTACTTCGACAATTCTGGTAGTGTGGGCACCACTTTGACAATTTTGATAGTGTGGGTACCACTTTGACTTCTGCTTGTTGTACAGTCCGGTGCAGCGCTACAGTTGAAGCCATTCTTCTTCTACCTTGAGTAGAATTTGTGAATATGTGTGCTATTTAATTCACGGTCTTCATCTGAGCTGTCCGGGTTCGAGCCCCGGCGTACTCAAACCGGGCGTTCGCACGTAGGTGAACGTGGTAGACGCTGACCGGAGGTTTCGTCGGGGTACTCCTGCATTCGCTCGACCGTGCATTCTGCCAATCTTCCATCATCATCTCCAGATATCTCGGCTGGAATTCAGGGGAAAGTACCGCTTTCTTAATAAGCGCTACTGTGCGCGTTTAATACTGTGTCGATCCTTGATGTTGCATTTTAACACCTTAACGAATACGCCGGCCTGTTTTGAAGAAAAAAAAACGGCATATCGATGTTTCGATATCATCGAAGTTTTCGGTATTATCGAAAGTTTCGGTATTATTCATAATTTCGGCATTACCGATAATTTCGGTGTTACCAATAATTTCGTTATTATAGATCATTTCGGAATTATAGAAAATTTCGGCAATATTGAGAATTTCGGTACTATAGATATATCGAAAATACCGAGTAACCGTTCCGAAAAATATTGAGATTAAATTTGTATGATATCTAACAGCCCTAGTCTGTATACGTTTATCAGTTCCTTCATTTCTCTCTATAGCATGTTTTTGGGATAGTGAAAATGGCTCAAATGGGCGTTTTCACCGTCATTTTTTGGAATGAACATTCCGGTACAAAACAGTGAAAAAGGAATAGGGACGTCCATAAAACCTTAATTTTTATTATTACGTCATAAAATTGTAGCGTCTCCGCTGAGAGTCTCATGGAGGTACGTATCGACGGCTAGAATGCACGCCAGTTCAGTGTTTTGCGCGTAGAGGCGATGAGAGAGTTAACGTGCATGTCTCGGTCGTCCTTAGCGCCCCATCTTTTAGGCACCAGACATGTAAATTTCCTTCAAACAGGCGGCCACCTTAAGGCAGGGGTAATAAAAATACTCGCGTTTGAAAAGACCAGGTTTCGATTCCCGGTTCGCCTATTTTGGCTTCCTGTGGTTTCCCGAAACCACGCCAGGAAAATACCATCATAATTCCTCAATACACGCTATGATAACATATTTTCTAGCTCGTGGTTTTAATTAATGCAGAGGGAGAGTCGCTTAGAATGGACCACTGCATCGGTCTGTACAACACACAGAATTCACTACCAACATTGTCAGAAAAGTACTTATTCATCATGCTCATGAAAGGAGAATGCATATATTTTGTAACATTGTAAAATAATGAGCTAGAATTGACTTATTTCAATAGTTCAAAAATAAAATAGGAATTTATTTTTAACAAAAATTTAAGTTTACGTGCGTTCTGGATATTTCAGAAAATTTATATTTTGCAGAAAAGTTAACCCCTCATTAAGCAAGACTATCATTAAAGTTACTATATTTATGTGTAATAAACATTAGTTGAAATGTTTGCAAACATTTTAATAATAGCTTTTATGCACATCCATTTCAGCCACGAAACTTATGATTGTTGTAGTTTAAATTGATTTACGTTGAATTAATTAACCTATTTAAATATTTGTTTACCATATTACTAATATAATTTCATAGCCAGAGTAGTTATAATGGTCTTGCTCGATGAATGTTTTTTGGCAAAATGTGTTTTTTAAAGCATCCAAAATGAAAATACGTTTAATTTTTATCATAAATTTGCTCTTGATAATTCATTTTTGAAACATATATAAATTGTTTCAATTTTATTACAGTGTTAAAAAATATACGCAGTCTTCTTACATACGAAATATAAATCGAACTTTTCTGACAGTTTTGGTAGTTTGTGTACAACGTTTAAATGAGTTCTTCGTGGTGTACAGTTGAGTGCATTGGTCCATTGAAAGACGCACTCATATATTAACTCTGCCTTTAACGAGATGTTAACCCACACATAAGGCGACCCATTTTCCACGAATATATCAACGTGCGTGCTGCATTTTAATAACCTATTGGCATTCCGGCATATTTTCTTCTCTAATCGGCCTTTGAGAGAAGACAAGTTCTTGATTGATTATCCAGCTTGAGTTAAGTTATTCCAATGTGATCCACGGTCAGACAAACTTAGACGCGCGACGGTAGAAATCATCCAATATTGAAAGCTTGCACCAAATATGGCGCAATTAGCTAACACATACTTTAGTAAACAATATTTGCATGATCTCAAAGCTAGCAATTAAAAAAAAGTGGTCACAAAATTTCAGTGAAACACATCTTATGTTATAAAATATTCTTCAAATAGTAATACTGACAATAATTGCTTGAAAACAAAAAAAAAACAGAGCACAGCATTTAATAATATCTGTTCTCCAAAATTAACATGTAAAAATTACGACGGGTGCTCTTAAAATGTTTCAGATACAAAGAGGACTGATTCTCGCCAACGAATCAATTAAAATTACAATTGCTTTGATACCACATGGAACAGGTAATCCTTGACTATACTGCAATTCAATATCACCCAAAACTGTACCTAAAGCAAGTAAACATAGACTTATACTTGACCACAATATCGAGGAAAGTGCTAAGGCGCGTTCACGCCTGAACGAATGGCAGCTTTAAAAAGAGCAATACTAGCATAAAACCATAATCTCGAGCGCTGTAAATGCTTTCGAAAAGACAGATATTAAATGGGCTTCTACATAAAGACCTAACAATGTAATTGAAATACAAATTGCACTCAAAGGTAAAGGATTTAGCGTGAACCCTGCTGTTCACTTTTAATTTGCAAGTCACACGAACGGACGGGGCACGCCACCGGCTTTCAAGCCGCGTCAAACGTCCAAGAAACAATTGCTCAACTCAGGAGCACAAGCACCAAGTATGGAACTAGAATTGACATTGACCAAGCTCACTAAAATTGCCAAAATGCAATATAAAAAATCGTCCAAAAGGATGGTGAAAAATCTCAGCAAATATTAAGTGCTCAAAACTCAAACACACCGAAATTCTATAAGTGACACTAAAATTCATGTGCATTAATATTCCTACTAATAATCAACAAATTGAAATCCTTGAAAGACAACGCCGTCATTATAATAAGCAGAAAAAGCGGCGACGTGCAGCCCTACCAAAGCGCCTAATCCGCATGACATATTAAATTTTAACTTAAAAAACCGTAGATGATAAAACCTCGCTAGGGGTGCCTGACTACAATGAAAATATACTAGCAGGCCAAACAAAGCCCTAGAAAGTAACTTAGGTGCAGCAAACAAAATATTAAAAGACTTCTGTCCAGTCGAGCAGTGAGCTGACGACGCAAAGCAAATAGGAACTAGGCTCGTGGCATATGGGTCTGAATGTTAAACGAGCCATTTTATTTCTCATAAGTAGAGACCTGCAAAATTCGCGTTATTATTTGAGGACAGTTGGGTGATTTTAAATGTCACATGCCTCAAGTGTCTGTTCGCGAATCACGGACGTTCAGTATCGGAGTTCTTTATCACGATTGGCCCAGTCAATTAAGAAAACATCTTCTCACGTAGAAACCTGGCCAATAACCAAAGGAAGCTGTGGATATGGACGTAGGTTATTGAAGTCTAGCATGGCCATAAATATTTTCGCGAAAAACACCTGTCCCTATCTATGACCAAACATCTTACCTGTGGCAAAGTGATTCGCAAATCGTCTTACTGGTCTAGGACATAACAGGTTCATATAATGTAGGAAAACATATAAACTACAGCTCACTAGCCGCGACAACGAAACAAGTGTTGTGTCGACTGAAGTACTGCGCTCATCACACATTTTTGTTTGTTTGCAACTCCTGAAACCGTAAATTAAAGTGGTCTGAAAGGGTTAACCAGTTCAGTTACCGCTCTCATGTATACGTTGTTAGGACACACATTATTCCTCATCAGGCACTGAGTATTTAAGAATACAGAGGTGAAGCAGCTGGTTATTCCACGAACTCCAGCCGCTCACGCAAACATACAGTTTTCATAGGCTAACAGCTTGTTTGAATGCCGTTCGCCAATCAGTACCTGGTTTCCTACTTCGCAACACGAAACAGCTAGAAAACTGCAAATTTCGCGTTATTATTCAGAAACCCGCTCTTCTTTTCAGTGTTATGTATACTTAGAGCCGTTGATTTTCCGCGGAAATAAATTACGATGAGGATAGGTTTCAATATCCTATATGCACACTTGGAGTTTTCAGTTGACTATTGGCCGCTTGTGTTTTGTGTGAAGAGAGCCTCTTACATGAATGAGCCAATCAGAATTATGTTTCTCCAGTACTGACCATCTGTGATTCGTGGGCAGACAGATAAGACGCGTAACAATTCAAATGACCCAATCACCAAAGTGTTTATAAACTAAAGTGTTTTAGAACACAACTTGACCTGAAATCTTTTCATGTAAAATAGGTGCCCCTATGTATACCTGAGCCATCAGTAAATACTACCAGGCCAGAGCCTTGGCAAGAAATACTTTTGCGTGTGACTACTGCACATATGTCGCCCACACAAACATGAAGTGTTCAGTCATTGGCGAGTCAAGTAGAATGTGTACCAATGGTAAACTAAGGAAAAATACACGTGTTTGAAGTCTAACTTGTCCCAAATGAACGCGAATTTCGCAGGTCCCTAGACGTAGTTAGGAATAGGAAACTTTCGCGAATACATTTCGGGACAAGGACGTCAAACACATCACAGTGCAGTGAAGTTTGCAATTGGATCACAGTTTATTACAGACATTCTGGGCGCCTTGGAGCCAATATCAGACTTGCAAGGAAACAAGTAGCGAACCCCATGCTGCCATGTGTGAAGTAACACTGTCTACTCTCTGAGGCAACGGCAATTTAACAGACACCTAATGCTCCAGTATACACAGGATTGTGGAGTCTAACATACAGGGTATGAAGCTCGCGAAACATTCCTATTCTTAGCAATTGCCAATCGAACACAATGCCCGTTTTCTTAGACTCGTATGGTCAGTCAGAGAAGGGTACGCCTATGGCAAAGAATTAAAACGCCAAACGCTGTTGCACTTTTGTGTAACTCCGTACTCTGTGCCTTGGGTACAGAGCACCTGCCAACGACAGAGTTAGTTCTAAGGCAAGTTTTACAGCTAGGGAAGTAGTATTACTTAAAATACGACTACTTGACGTGAGCTCTGTTGCCTTATCTTTGGCCTGCTAAACACACGGGTGACAGCTGCCGGGAGGGGAGGGGGAGACACGTACGAGATACACTGATGTTACGTCATTGACAGGAAACACCATTCCACTGTCTGTTTTACACTTGTAGTGATCGCAGTTTTACAAGCAAAATTTTGTCATCTTACTTACACTTAGCGCGAGTAATATTACAGTAGTAGACACATGCAAACTTCACGTTTTTTGGTATCAAGATGAGATTTACAGTACGGTATATTCTCGAGTCATCGGCGTTTCTGCATTGGTTGTTGCTTAGATATGAAGTCACTCCCTTTCTGAGTGAACTGCACCTGATTGGAGCACACAATTGTGAAGTGTTCATTTATTGGCGCAAAGTTACCCGGGACGTGTCAAATAAAGAATGGCGCAATGGCAAGCGTACTGCAAAGAAATGGTGTTTTAAGTTTAACATGTCCTCAAATAATAAGGGGAATTTTGTAGGTCTCTACGTATAAGTTTAAATGAGCTACTTGGAGATGGCCGTAAGATTACGCCATCCACATTCTTTGAAGGTACAGACGAAGAAATATTTCTTCATCAGTATTTTCCACCAGATTCTCTGAAACGTAGAATTACTAGAGACGTGCAAAATTCGCGTTATAATCTGGTGGCATGTTATACTTCGCCATACTATTTACAATTGAGTCGTACTAATTTGTTTACTGGCTTCTGCAAAAGTGAGACCTCATATCTCCTTATGAGTTGGTGGGACGCGATTGGGCTATCTTGTCGTTACTCGTTTCCGATTGTTTCTAGCCCGCCCAGGGCATGTCAGACCAACTGTAGTCCAGTGACAAGGACAATGCAAACACACGTGTGTTTGGAGTCTTTTCCGTCTTCAAATAATAACACGAATTTTGCATGTCTCTTAAGTATTACGTCAGCAACACTAAGTGTAAATTTATGAAATTAAAGTGTCTCAATCAAATTTTCTTTCCTACTTAGAATAATATTCAATACATTATTTTGGCAGAGAGAGGGCAAGTAATAAACTTTTTACAGTGTAGTAAACCTGTCCGTTGTGTGAACAACTAAGACGGTTGTAAATGGTAGTCAGAGAGGAACCAAACTGTTGATCTTGCTGTCATAAATACAGGTGACTTACTTCTAGCTTATATCAGCACATTCAGACCCAGTGTACACACTAGTGTACATAACGCAAATATAGGTAATTTTGGTCTTTATTGCACACTGTGAAGATCAATGACCAATAAACTTTACATGGGGGTAAATGGTTTACAAACCGTCTTAATGGTCTAGTTCATAATCGGTTCATATTTCTTACTGTAGACGAACTTACAGCTAACAGTTCATTGGCTATGACAACGAAACAAGTGTCGCGTTGGCTTAAGTACAGCACGCATCATAAATTGTTTGTTTGCAATACCTGCATCCTTAAATGAAAATGGATCTGGGAGCCACGGTGGCTGAGCGGTTAGCCTGCTAGCCTCCCACCAAGGCGAACCGGGTTCAGTCCCAGCCCAGGTCACTCCCAGATTTTCGCATGTGGGAATCGTGCCGGAAGATGCCCTTTGTCGGCGGGTTTTCTCGGGGATCTCCCGTTTCCCCTGCCCCTTTATTCCGGCGCTACTCCGTACCTCAATCACCCTCATTAGCTCTCAAGACCTCGCTGTCAACAGCTGCCAAAATCTGTTCACTTACTAAAGTGGGTCTGAAAAGGTTAATTTTCAGTAAATCCGTACATCACTAAAGTGACAGGAACCTAAACGAAATATCATTCTTCCTCGTCTATAGCGAGTGGCAATTTCCAGCGTCAATAAGCCGAATGTGTTTACGGAAACGATGCTCCGAGGACACGCAAACAGTGAGTGAGGTCATTCGAGACTGTGTAATCGAAATCCTTCATTCTCCACCGCACGAACTCAACTCCTAACAAATTATCCCGTCCGCACACAACTTTCTCCACGTCTGTGAAAACCGAACTGGCAGGGCCGCATTGTGATACACTTTTTTTTCGCAAATTTGCCACATCAGTGTAGGCCTATACGTAGAGCCCCGAGTATTTCGCGGATTACGTCGGCAGCAAGTTATGTTGGACAGTCCTCTGTAGACTCGAGACACTATCGTTTGCTAATTGGTTGCTGTGATCAAGTGAGGCCTGTGTACAGGACTGTTAAACACTCACTCACACTACTGCTTCCTGCTTATCACTGACTCACAGTTAGATGGGGTGTGGCTGAAGAATTGTCGTCCAATCACAACAGTAAGGAAAAGAACAAGTGTTTGGAGTCCACATCGCCTCCGAATGAATTGGCGATTTATTCGTTGCTCTAGCTATGTGTGTAGTTAGGGCAACCTGTTTTCGCCAAAATATTTATGCTCATGCTATAATTCATATTCTTACGTGAATGCTTGCTAATCTCTTTTATTTATTGGCAGGGCCACAAAACTTTCATGAAATTAATTCCTATCAAGTCTAAAGCCTGTCTACCTTCCTGTGTGTGATGTCTCAATGCTCGCATGTGACTGGATAGCTGCAATCATGTGGTAACTCGGTGATTGGCTGGTCGGTGTCTGCACAATGTATTAATGGGGTAATATGATTGGTTCAAAGTCGATAGGACGTCATAGGGCTTCCATACTCGTATATAAGTAGAAGGGAGATAAGCTGTGAGGTACAGTTTGTCAGCGGCTGTCGTGAAAGCTGGATCGTCTTGTCTAGCTTATACGCCAGGTCATCCATGACTAGTTACGTTAAAGTTGAGTGCATATTGCCCCCCAATGATTTCTCACCACCGACTTATTCAGCTGCGATGGCTACGTCACTAGCAGCATCTACTTCCACCAGTGCAGTACCATCGACTTCTTCAACCATGGTGCTGACAGCACCGTCGACTTCTTCGGGTGTGTCACCTACAGCAGATCAGCCACCGACGTCTTCAGGCATGACGTCGACAGTGCCACCGACTTCTATGAGCGGGCTACCTACGGCATCTCCATTGGCATCGCCAACTGGACCATCGGCCTCTGTTCCAGCAGCATCTGTATGGTCAACCGCATCTTCCGAACCATTCCGACATTATAAGTGTCGCTTCTGTGAAAGACCTTCATGCGCAGCAGCTATGCTCGGCGTCATGAGCGCTCTAATTGTACTAGAAATCTCTTTTGCATGTCATATTTTTGTGACAGGTGCGGTACGCTGATGAGCCGTAGCGACCGTTTACTTAGGCATATTAAATAATATTGTAATTTTTTGAGGGTGTTAGCGACTGTAATAATTTAATTAAATAAAGAAATGCCTGTAAAAAAATTGTGTTTTATTTCATGTGTCCCTGCTTTGTCGGAATATAATTAAAAATTAAATAAGGTAAAGAAATAAATTTTATTAATAGTATTTTACTATATGTACATATATAATTAAATAAAAAGATTTTTTTAAAAATTAAATCACTTTGAATTATAAAAACAAAATATATACTTAATAAATTATGCATGTCATCAAAGTCTCGCAGTATGCTTGTAGGTATACTGCTGATTGGAAACATCTGTTTTAAATAGGGTGAACATTTTCAAGTCTTTTTATCCCTATAAATTTAAGAGCCGACAACTCGCTTGACTTCCAGCATGCTTACTTTTACGAATTTATTCTCGAGCTTTTGTTTACAAGGTCATTCAGGCTCATGGGGCCAAGACAAAGGTAGTCTACATCCAATATGGCGGTGATAGTGTGTAATGTATTTTGCGTGCTGATTTTTGTGCAGTTTTTACGAGTTTTCGTTTTCAACGTCATTCAATGTCATGGCATCAAGATAACGGTAGTCTGCATCAAATATGGTGGATGGGTGATTCGTACCAAGAATGTGGTCGCCTACCAAGATGGTGGATTCCAGTAATGTATAAAAAAATGACGAATGAAAAACAGATATGGTGGCATCCAGTAACATACAAACAAATATGGCTGCCTCTAGTAGCATGTAAACTAATGACGAACGAAAAAAACAAGATGGCGGAATGAGTATACGTGAGGGGAGTGTGTGAGAGTGAGTCAGTCGTCTGCTGGGGATTGAACGAAAGTGACTTAATGGTGGTGTTGGGGAAAACCACAGGAAATGTCAATTTATAAATAAAATTTTGTATTATTTTTTAAAGGGAAATTTTTTAGGGAAAAAGGTTAATTCCGAGGGAAAAGGGAAATTATGAGGAAAAAGGGAAAATGGCCGCCGGGTTAAAGGCCTTTTAATTAAGAAAGTTTTAAATTAAAACTTTACAAATATAATTTTTGATTTATATTTTTAATTTTTGAAATGATTTTTAATTAAATTTTAATAACAATTTTTTTTATAAATATAAAAAAAATTTTTTTTTTCATTTTGAAGGTCAAAAGTTAAGGGGAAATATCATAGGTACTGATAATTTCTGAGGATTTTTCAATAATTTTTTAAATTTTTAAATAAATTTTAATAATAAAATTTTTCCTAATTCCTTTACAATTTTTAGAATTCTTTGAGGACTGTTTGGAATTTTTAAATGTTTTTTTTTTAGTGTTCTCGAGGTCAAAAGTCCTCATGATCAAGGTCAAAGGTCACACGAGTCAGGCTTAAAAGGACAATGACATCAAATATGGCGGACGGGTGAGGTAACAAGATTGCGGCTCCCCCGAATCCTAGTCCTATCCCCGATCCGCTTGTCAACAAGTCCCCATAATCATACTACTCACGTGCGTTTGCTTTGCTCTATTGCTACTGTAATACAGTTGGCTTGACAGGCCATGGACTGCCTTGAACCAATCGGAAACAAGCAACTACAAGACAAACCATTCACTTCCCATCAAGTCAAAAGGCGATATGCGTCCTTTCGTTTACAGAAGCCAATAAAAAAAATGACATCTATTTGAGTGTATGTAGGGCGGTGAAGTCTAACATGATAACCAATTATTACGCAAATTTTTCACATTCCTACATATAATGTATACTTAGGGAGCACCTGTTTGCCACGAAAATATTTCAGGACAAGTTGTGTTCCAAAACATTTTATTTCAGAACCCCTTTCGTGATTGGATCATTTGAATTGTTAAGCGTTTTATCTGTCTACCTGCGAATCATGAATAGTCAGTAACTGAGGAACATAATTCTAATTGGCTCGCTCATGAAACACGCACTCTTTATAGTAAGGCAAGGGGCCAATAGACGAACAAATACTGCAAGTGTGCTCATAGGATATTAAAGTCTAGCCTCCGCGTAAATATTTTGGCGGAAAACATGTGGCCCTATGTTTAGCCCATTCCGACCCATCGTACACAATTGTGCACATTACGCATGTGTTGGTAATTTTTGGTCTGTACAGCTCACTGCAAAGCTCAATGATCAATTACCTTCCATGTGGGTAAATGGTTTGCAAACAGTCTAACTGGTCCACGTCGTAATTGGTTCATACAACTGTAGCCGAACATATAGCCTACAGCTCATTGGCTGTGACAACGGAGCAAGTGTTGTGTCTACTGAAGTACTGCGCTCATCACAAATTTTTGTTTGTTTTCAATTCCTGAAACCGTAAATTATAGTGGGTCTGAAAGTGTTAGCCCTTTCAGTCCCGATGTCCTCTATCTGGGACGTTGCACATTAAATGGCTTGAATGATCTGCACTGCAAACAGTAGAACATACTTTCCAATGGGAAAGCTTCCCTACGAGTGCTACGCGGCTGAGACTATTTTCCATAGCCTCATAAACCACTGATGCCAGTAACATAAAGCACAGATAGTTTTATATTGGTCCCGATGTAAGACAAAGCGTCGTCTGTTTGTTGCAACGCCTAACATTATATGTTTATTTTTTACTGAAATGGTTAAGTTAAAATATTTAAGTACAGTTTAGGAGTAATTAATACAATTTTTTTTTTTGCATTTTGGAGTTTGCGGCCCTGATTTAAGCGTAAAGATTACCGCTGGATCCTATAACTAGAGACCTGAAAATTCGCTAGTTAAATGACCTGCAAGCTAGACTCTAAATTCTTATGTATAAATATGCCGATAGTAACTGCGCATTGGTTGTCTTCTGTCACACTGGAAGGTGACGATTGGGCCAGCGTTCTACAAGATGTGTCAAACACCGTGTTGACCAATGGCTAAAGTTATATAAACACACGTGTTTTGAATTTTAGCTTGTCTTAAATTGAATCCGCGGATTCTTCCGGTCTCTACCTCCAACTAGAGACCCGAGAAATTCGAGAGTTCAATGACCTGTAGGCCAGACTTCACAGTCTTATATACTATCATACAGGTTTAAAATGTTTATTGGTTGATTGTTGTGGTAGTAAAAGGCGGTGGTTGGGCGCACAATTTCTTGCATGTTTGTTATTGGCTTATTTATCTCCAAGAGGTGTCACAAAACATGTCGGTTAATCACAAACGTAACATGAACGTACATGTGTGTGAATTCCAACTTTTCTAGAAACGAACCCGCGAAATTCTCGGGTCTCCACCTATAACTTGGGCTGCGAATATTTCGTTATAAAGGAGGCATCTCCTCGTCGTATTATTTGCCTGCGCCGTTCAGTTTCTCTTTGCTTAGATACTGAGAATCCATAATTCGCAGGAATACTGTCTGTAATCGTCACGGGAAGACGATTTATACACGTAGTGCCTCGGTTTCCACGAAAGAGCGCTCAACACTCCCATCACAATTCCGCAACATGGACGCAACAAGCCGTCAGGCAAGAACAGGTAATCACATTAATACAGACCTGAAGAATTCGCGGATTCATTGCGGGACATGCTAGAATGCAAAACACGTGTGTTTATATAACTTTGCCAAGTGGTCCACTCGGTGTGCGACACCTCCTGGAGAACGCTGGCCCAATCGTCGCCTTCCACTGTGATAGCAGACAACCAATGCACAGTTGACATCGGCATATTTGTACATCATACTAGAGTCTAGCCTGCAGATTATTGAACTCCCGAATTCTTCAGGTCTCTACACATTAAACCGTTCGTGCCGAGTGCCCTCTGAGTTACGCCTAATTCACGTGGAAGCCAATCACCGGAAGCAGACAAGGCGGAAAACTTTAACAGCAAATAAAAACCCGTCCTCGTTTTACCGCGCAGAGCCACGCCGAAAAGATGAACTTAAGCCGAAATTCCTGCTCGCCAAAAGAGCAGACTTCGCTGATATTGTCTAGAAACCAGTTTATTCACAAATATTATACCACGAGTTTCTTGGATAATCAACGTGTATTGATGTAATAGCACGAAAAAGTTACGGCCTCCCGATATTCGCGAAAAGAATTCCCGGAAGCTGGAATTCAATATCCCACTTACACTCCTGCAGTTTTCCTTCCGTTATTAGCAGGTTCGCCTTTTTTTTTTTTCGCGAATATATTTTGGGAAAAGTTGTGTTCCAAGACGCTTAAGTTCAGAACTATTTTCGTGATTGGATCATTTGAATTGTTACACGTCTTATATATCTGCCCGCGAATCATGGTCGGCCAGTAGCGGTGAAACTTAATTCTGATTGGTTCACTGAAATAACAGACTCTCTTTACACATCTTTACACAAAGACAAGCGGCCAATAGCCAAAGGAAGGCAGCAAGTGTGCACATATTAGCCTCCGTGTAATTATTTTCGCGAAAAACAGGTCGCCCTGCATATAATTGGATAGTGTTTTATCAGTAGAGACTTGAACAACTGTGTTATTATCTGGCGGCACATAGAAAATTCACTTTACTATATACATGCGAGTCAATGAGAAATGTTTATTGGCTTCCCCAAAGTGAGGAACCATGTTCCCTTACGAACTGGTGGGACGCGATTAGGCTATCTGGTCGTTGCTTGTTTCCGATTGGTTAAGGTCGCCCAGGTCACGACAGACCAACTGTAGACCAATTATAAGGACTGCAAATTCCGCGTTATAGTTTAGCATCACGCTAAACTACACAGACAGAATTTAACCCCAAGCCTTTGGTATATTGGCCAGCTCCTTGGTGAGAAGCCATTTTGTTTTTCTACGTCATTATAAATAGGGACAACCAGTTTTATTTCATAGGAGTTTAGCTAATATTCAAGTTCGTATTTGGGTAATTCGTTTTATTATTTGAAGGCGGAGTAGACTCCAAACACGAATGAGTTTGCATTTCTATTATCATGGGATTACATTTGATGTGACACGCCCTAGAAGGCTTTGAACCAATCGGAAACATATAACGATAAAATAGACCAATTCCCGTCCCGCCAGTTTATAAGGTGTCTTAGGTGTCTCCCCGCAAATGACACACTGAGAGAAATTCGAACAAAATATTTTGCTGTTGAAACGGAATTATTTTGTTGTTCTTATTTGGTTGCCCCTAATTTTAGATTTGGTCAGTGAAACTAAAGATTTGTTTGACTCTACACACAATTAACAGTTCCGGTTAGAAAAAAAAAAAACAATTTGAAACGTCGAACGAGACTCCCATAACGTTTGCGCCTGAGCGCCATGTCCTAACAACCTTAATTAAAGTGGATACTGATAGAGCTGTAATGTTTCTAAATGGATGACATTCAAAAACTGAACAACACGCGTAAACAAGTATTTCAAGTGGTAGAGTATTACTTTCGAGTTTCCTGTTAGAAATTGTTTTATTAGAAATATTTATACAATTATCAAGCATCAATAAATAAACTAACAAACATTGTTGAAAACACAATTGTAAGAAATATTACAAACAAACTCTCGAGTTGTAATTCCGAACGAGAGTGGCCAAACAAACATACACACTTGATTCAACAAATTGTTTGTCAACAGTCTAAATTTTTGCACAACACAGAGTTTTTTTCCCTTTCAAACGTGTATTTTGTTACATTAACAAAATCAACTTTCTTGCCTTACAAGATTTTTAATTCAACAAAATATTTTCTTGTGGCTACTCACTGTAAAAATTTTTCTAGTAAACTTCCCAAACTGTAATTGAAATTTTTAACCTATACACTGTATGGTAATAATAACACACATCAAGCTGCAGATATAGGAATGTTTAGCAGCGCTGCTATACAAAGTTGGGAACTTCCCTATGTATTTGACTGTTTCCTGTGCAAATATAGGAACGCTGCAATAAATATATAGAGGAAAACATTACCATTCCTGCTTTCTCACTAAGCGTATACACTGGTATGGTAAATTTCCGAAGAACTTCTTATAGTGTATACTTGGACCTTTAAACTCATTGACGGGAACACACCTTTCACTCAGTGCATGGCCTATAGCTGGGAACCACCCCAGAATTAGCCTGGAGTTATATCGGGGACCTGGATGGCCGGACAAGGTATCGAACCCGTGTCCTCCAAAGCGAGTCTGATGCGTAGGATGGCAGAGTGTGGCCTTCGACGAAATATTCCTGGGAGGTTTGATGAAAGGGTGTAAGGGAAGTATTAGTTGTGGCTGCGTACAGTTTAGGGCGGTTTGAGCGAGCGTTGGTGGTTTCACAGTCAAAATGCATTAGCAGAGAGCATACGCCATGACAGTATAATATTCACACGAACAGAATTCTCGTGCGAAACTGAGTAACAATTGAATGCTTACTTATAGGGGCACATGTTTTCCACGAAAATATTAATGCGCAGGTTAGACATCAAATTCGAACTTGCACACTTCCACATTTCTTTAGCTATTGCAGAAACCTGATGAATTCCCGGATTCATTTTGAGAGAAGTTAGAATGAAAAACACGAGTGTTTATATAAATTTAGCCATTGGTACACACGGGGTTTTACACCTCCTGGAGAACGCTCGCAAAATCTTCGCCTTCCACTGCGACAGCATTCAGCAAATGTGCACTTAATAACGGTATATTTGTACATACGACTGTACAGTCAAGGCTACAGGTAATTGAACTCGCGAATTTTTCAGATCTCTAGTTATTGGCCATGTGTCTGTGTAAGAAGGAGTTTTCTACTCGACTTGGCCAATTAGAATTAAGTCATGCCGACACTGAAAGTCGGCGATTGGCTGACAGACACCTAGGACAAGTGACAGATGGAATAATCCAGCCGCGAAATAGGTTCTGAACTAATGTGTTTAGCAATACAACTAGTCATGGCATCTTTTCGCGGAAACAGATGGCTCTAATTATGTTTGATTTTAGCCAATTAAATTAATCAGTGTTAGCAACGAGTCCGAAGTCAGTTGGCAGTGTTGGTAAATAATGGATTTTCGTAACAAATTGTGATATTTTTAATGTCTGGTTTTCTTTCAAATATGTGCTCTTGCGGTCGTAAACAACTGGATTACCTCTCACGTCTTTTACTCGAAAACTGCCACCGGTACTTTGCTCTTAATTTATATCTAGCGACATTTCTTTGTTTCTGCAGCATAACTGTTATTCCATTCAAAATGATCAAGCACTTTGTCGACAATATTATATTCCTCTCTGATTGGCTGTTGCCACGTGCCTGCACAAAAAATGAAATATAACTATAGACGAGAAAAATTCGATAGTTCAATGACTTGTTTGCTAGGCTCTACAGTCTTAAGTACAAATATGCCGACATTAAATACACATTGGTTGTCTGCTGTCACAGTCGAAGGTGACGATTGGGCCAGCGTTATCCAGGAGGTGTCAAACACCGTGTGCACCAATGGCTAAAGTTATATAAACACACGTGTTTAAAATTCTAGCTTGTCTCAAAATGAATCCACGAATTCTTCAGGTCTCTAAATACACTATCGACCAAAAACAAATTGGGCACCTGTCCACAATGTTTGCTCGGGGGTTGTCACCCCGTTAGAATCTCCTAGGGCCACCTCTGGCGACTATAACAGCAGCCACTCTGTCTGGCATGCTCTCTACGAATGTTTGCAGGACATCAACGGGGATTCGTCGCCATTCCTCTTGCAACCATTCCATGAGTTGAGCAATAGATTTTGGCCGCAACTGACGAGCCCTCACCCGGTGATCCAATTCGTCCCAAGTATGTTCTGTAGGGTTGAGATCGGGGATCTGGACGGGTCAGTCCAATCGGCGAACATTGTTGTCGGCATACCACTGCATAATAGCCCCTGAAACATAGCACCTGGCATTGTCATCCTGGAAGTAACACGGGTCCATTCCATAAAAATGCCACAATGTTGGGAGCATTTCAAAATCCAGAATGTTACATTAGGCCTCCGTGTTCATGGTACCACAGACAAAACACCAGCGGTCCTACGCCAAAGGCCGTGAAACTTCCCCACACCATCACTCCACCATCACCACCGAATTTCCTAGATGGCATTATACGCTCCGGCAGAAGCCATTTTCCGGGTAGACGCCACACCCATACACGTCCATCGGACGGGAATAATGTAAACTTTGACTCATCACTCCTCAGAACCGATTTACTCTGCTCCATCCAGTGTCCAGTTGCGACGGTCCAAACACCACCTGAGTCGCCGAGCTTTATTGCTTTTTTAGATATGGGGCTTATGTGCAGCTGTTCTGTTAGTCCTAATGAAGCCCCTCAAATTGCTTAGATTGGGCGAAAATTGTCTTTCAGCGGCTTCTTTTTGAACATGAGGGGCTTTTGCCTTTTTTGAGGGAAAAATGGGAAATTTTTAAGGATAAAAGTGAAATTTTTAGGGAGAAAAATGTAATTCCAACATGGCGGCCGGCCAGAACCGGGTGCATACGCCCCACACCATTGTGCTAGAACCGACTATATCATTCTGCTATTAATGCTACCTGGAAAAATCGAAAAAATTTATAGTTAAAATTAAAATTATTGAAAAATAAATTGAAATATTTGCTTCTATACAGAGTTTGGGAATATAATTTCACTCTCTTAGGTATTTGTTTAAAGTTAATGTCTTAAAAACTGGTTTCAAATATTCGAATTTCAGTAACATGTCATAGAGCTTGCATATATGTATATAATCAAATTCTCACAGCTTTCAAAACATTGGCAACAGCCTTAAGTGTAAGCTTCACCCGCCATTTTGGATTCTTGGTTTTCCTTACTTATTTATATTTTTAACACGAAAATTTCAAAAGTATGGCTAAAGCGCACTAGCTATTGACCTCATCCTGTAGTACAGATATATAAACTGAACTACGAGTTCATAAATATGTCACAACAACGATTATGTTAAATTTTGGTAGAACCGTTACTGTGACATATTTATGGGTTCGTAGTTTAGTTTTTCTATCTGTACTGCAGGGTGATGTCAATAGCTAGTGCGCTATAGGTGTACTTTTGAAATTTTCGTATAAAAATATAAATAAGCAAGGAAAACCAAGAATCCTAATTGGCGGGTAAAGATTACCGTTAATAGCTGCCCAATCCTCTCCACACGACTCTACGACCCATGCTTAGAGACCTGCAAAATTCGCGTTATTATTTGGGGACAGATTAAACTCCAAATACGCGTACCTTTGCAATACGTTTGTCATTGAATAATACTTTTTTTGACACACCATGAGTAACACTTCAAAATTGTGTGCCCTAACGCGAATTTTACAGGTCCCTACCCATGCTCTGTGTTTAGTGCTGTTTTTCCAATCGTGAACCAAGCTTTGGTGGCTGTCGCAGAGATGGTCGCGTTCAATGACGAGGCAGTGGTGGCAGAGGAGGCCGTCGCAGGGGACGTGTACACGATCGCCAACGTGCTCGTGGTCGGGGCGCCCTTCCTGGACGAGCCGCAGGGCAAGACTGAGCAGCTGGAGGTGCCGCCGGAGACGACGTGCCAGCTCGACGCCTCGACGCTCACCTCGGTGGGCAGCTGCATGACACTCATCTCAAACACCTCGACGATGCCGCCGCCGCCGTCCAAGGACGCGGCGAGCGTGAACAGCTCCACCCTGGCCAGGAGGACTGGCTGAACATCACTGCGCAGGTCGCCATCCCATTCCTGCTTGGCGGCATGGGCACCATCGCCGCCGGAGTCATCCTCGGCATCGTCGAAGTGAGTCTCCCTCCCTCACTACTCTCCTACATACACTTTCAAAACACTTAGCAAGGTATTAATAGTGAGAACACGAGCAATACTTAGGGCCAACATATTTCCGAGAACATATTTCCATGCTCAACACATTTGAATAGTCTACGTGCACTCTAAGAAAATATTTTTAAATGTACCATACCAGTGTATACACGTAGTGAGAAAGCGAGAATGTTATTTTTTTTCCCCTTATGCATTCATTGTAGCGTTCCTACTGTCAAATGCGCAGGGAAGTTCTCAACTTTGTTTAGTAGCAATGCTAAACATTCCTTAATGTGTGGTATTTTCCATTCAGTGCATAAGTAGAGACCTGAAGAATTCGCGGATTCGTTTTGAGACAAGCTAGAATTCGAAACACGTTTGTCTATAAAACTTTAGACATTGGTCCACACGGTGTTTGACACCTCCTAGAGAACGGTGGCCATATTATGGCCTTCCACTGTGACAGCAGACCAGCAATGTGCAGTTAATATCGGCATATTTTTACATAAGGCTGTATATTCTAACCTGCAGGTCATTGAAATCGCGTATTTTTCAGGTACTATATGTATAGGTTAATAACTTCCATTACAGTTTAGGAAGTTTACCAGAAAATTCTCTACAGTGTGCGTATTAGCAGTTTTCTTTTGCTTATTGGCCACTTGTCTTTGTAGGGAGACATTTTCTAACTCGAGTGGCCAACCAGAATTAAATTACTCTAATAATCTTATATATATATATATATATGCGTATGTGTGTGTGTGTGGGGGGGGGGGGGGGAGGTTGACAGCAAAGACTCATCGGCATAACTAGGGGCCCTGCTAAAATTCATTTTCCTGTTATTCCTCCGCTTCATACAAAACATCTTAAAAAAGTATTAAAAATTACAGCCAAAGGACAAAGTACCGCATCCGTGTGCACTCAATGTAATATTATTTTTCATAAGAACTATTTCTTGCTAGGTGTTACCAACGTACCTATTTTCTCCCTGCTTTTATTCATATGAGTTAGAATTTAATTATTATAAACTTTTGATAGAATATAAGTAAAAGTTCAGTTTAATTAAAAATAACGCACTACTTAAATGTTAAAGCTTCAAATAAACGCTTGTAATTAGTGACATATTCAGAAAACAACCAAACACGCCATACATAGGACGATTTTCCAAAGGTTTCAATAAGCATGAAGAAATAGCGAATAGACTATATAACGCCAATTTTGCACATATCTAGGCATCGAGCTGTACTTTACAACCCTGTGAATATTCGAGCCAGTGTCGATAGTTCATTGGCTGCTGTCTGGGTATGAAACAATTTTCCTTCTGACAAGACTGCACATTATTCGGGCACACCGTTACAAAGTGTGTTTTCCCTGGCGAAAAGTTGTTCGGTGCGTGTCGCGTATAGTATGATCGAATGACAATGCAGTGTCAACTTAAATAGATGTTTAAAGTATAGCTTATCACAAAAATTAATGCAAATTACGTTGGTCTCTGGTCATTCATTGCCAGAGATAATATCATTTCGCGTTATAAAACTTTACCATGCTGGATTTCACTGTCGTATACTTACTCAAGCAAATCACATTTACTCATCGGTAGAGACCCGAAAAATTCGCGAGCTCAACGACCTGCAGGCTAGAATCTACAGTCTTATGAATAAATGTGCCGATATTAAGTGCACATTAGTTGTCTGATGTCACAGTGGAAAGCAACGATTGGGTCAGCGTTCTCCAGAAGGTGTCATATACCGTGTGGACCAAAGGCTTAAGTCATATAAACACACGTGTTTTGAATACTAGCTTGTCTCAAAATGAATCCGTAAATGCTTCAGGTAGCTACTCATTGATGGGGCCACCTATTTCTGGCGAAAAGATTTACGCGGAGGGTAGAATTCAATATCATATTTGCAAACTTGCAGCTTTCCTTTGGGTATTGCCCGCATGATTTTTTGTGAAGAGAATCATTTACATGAGTGAGCCAATCAGAATTAAGTTCCTCCGATGCTGACCAACCATGATTCGCAGGCATATAAGACGTGTAATATATCAAATGATCACATCATGGAAGTGGTTCTGAACGATAGTGTTTCGGAACACAACTTGTCCTCAAATATTTTTGCTAATATCATGTGTCCATAGGGATTAGTAAATTCTGTGATTTTCAGCGGGCAATGTTAATTGATGAATAGCTTCCAAATTACTATGTAAATTGCTCATATTTTCCTTCGTTTTTTTCTGTCATTTCAGTGAGTGGAACAGTTACCCAATTTCACTGGGCAAGAAAGAATTCTTGAAGCTACACAGGATGAATCTCAATTTGACCGACAAACTTCGGGAGGTGATTCCTCATGAAAAATAAAAGGATAACCTATGTGACACTTTATACCTAAACCGAATATTAAGGGAGGTATGAGACCATAAAAAACGCGATTTTAAACCGTACTTTTGCAAAATATCGGCTCTTATGTTGAAGGTCATACAATAATGTTCCGAGAGTTGTAATTATATTTTCTTTGGTACCGATATTTTGCAAAAAAATACGCTTTAAAATCTATTTTTTTAAGGGCCCATAACTCCCTTAATATTCGGTTTAGGTATAAAGTGTCATAATTGTTTTCCTTTTACTTTTTCATGAGGAATCACCTCCCGACGTTTGTCGGTCTGATTGCGAATCATCCTATATAGCCCGATTATGTTTCGTCTTCAAAACGTTAACCGGACTGAAATGTTTCATCCTATAATGAAGTGAGTAAAATCGAAGTGTTATGGAGAACGTGTATTTGTAAAATATTTACGCGATACTATTTTACTAACTGCGCTGGTCGGAAATACTGCACTTGGGGATCACTTATGCCAGATACGATGCCCGTAACATCATTGTGAAAGGAATGATGGACAGTTAAGCTTAAGGAATAGTAGTTTAGGAGAAATGTGAAGGAATGCAACTATTATCACACAGATAAAAATGTACCTCTCACCATGACACTAGTAATTGAATACAAAACTGTGATCCAAGCATGAAAAGAATTGAGAAATGTTGGTGGTTAATGAGTTCACAAAATCCACGCACCTCTTTACAATAGTTTCGCTGGTGGAGACACTGGTAATTGGACTCAGTCCGCAAATCTATTTTTAAACCATCCTCATCCACATGTCATTCTAGTTGTGGGTTAGGACCGGCACGCTCCTACTAGCAGTGATATTTCGCGAAAAGATTTCGAGACAAGAAAGAGTTCGAAGCACTGTAGGGTCACCTAGTATTTTTAATTGGCTAAACATGTTCTGGTACTAGTTAACTACGTGCGCTGTAATCAAGAATGTTCACTGTAGGAGTTACAGAATTTTTAGTGGCTTGGTTAAATACGGAAACGACACCAGCCGCCAATGTAAATACATAGAGACCTGGAAAATTGGCGTTATTATTTGAGGACATGTTAAACGTAAAGCACTCTTCCTTTGGAGTGCGTTTGCCAAAGAACCATTCGTCACTTGACACGCCACGGGTAACTCTGCGCCAATAAATGAACACTTCACAATTATGTGCTCCAATCACGTGCAGTTCACTCAGAAAGGGAGTGACTTCACATCTAAGCAACAGCCAATGGAGACACGAATGTGACTCAAGTATACGCAGTCCTGTAAATTTTAGCTTGATGACGAAAAAAACCCCAATTTTGCATGTCCCTATAGATACAACAGCTAAGGTGTGTATATAATATTGAGGACTACTGTGATCTCCGATTTTTACGCAAAAAATCACAGCCCCTAAAATATTACATAGGTGGCCAACAACACTAATTATATTGCTCCTGTATATAATTTTGTTAATAGTATTGTTTTATTCATTCTGCTATTAGAAAAGTCATCTCGGATCTCTTTATTTATCATCCATTGTTACCTTCACTTTGAACCCTGCTACCATAACCTCACATATACCGAAATGTCAAAGAATACAAAAAATAGTGATTTATTTCATTAAAATATTCCATGTGGATTATGGCCGATAAATATAATTAGTTATATGCTTACACTATATATTTCTAGTCGAACGGCTGTCATTTTGAATTCAGCTAATATCATTGCTATCGTATTCTGCTGGCGTGTACAATATCATTAGTATAGCAGACGGGCAATGGACCTTTTACTAACAGTGTTCTCCACAGAAAAAATTCTAAAATAAAAATTTGTAATAAAAACGAATAATATCGATTAAAAATAAGTCTGGATCACCTATCATATACTAGCAGCGATATTGAACTTATCTATGCGTTCAGCACTCTTCAATCATTGCTACAATGTAAAAAAAAATTGTAATTTTTACTGATAATTTTTTTTTTTTGTAATTTTGCAAATTATTGTAACAGTACTAATATTTCTCTTGTAAAACTACTCGTATGTAAAACTACAAGGTCCGCGTATGCAATACACCTCAAGAAATGTTTGTACTATACTGACCTTTTCCACGAGCTACAGCAAAATGGTGGACACTCAACAACGTAACACCGTATTTAGCTGTTTGTGCAAAACTACGGGTGATGTAAAGCGTAACTGCTTGCAAGAAGATATGTATTGCAAGTTTTAATAACGTAAAACATTTAAAACAACTCAAATAAGCATAATAAAATGACAATTTTAATCAAACGTGACCGTATTATTCATTAACTTTAACGTTCCCAAGCTACACAGGACTCTTAAATTGGCGCTTAAAGCCTCGTTGTTAAGAGCCGTCCAAATGTATAAACTCAAAAATAGAACTCTTAAAATGAAATAAATCTATCTATTCTTATTAACCAAATAACTTCATTAATATTTTGTAGGCACTTGAAGTTGTATTTATTGTAAAAAAAAGGTTTAAAGTCTTAAGTCAATTTGGTCTTGTTGTTAAGGGTGCCGGTTAATGGTACAAGGGGCGTGTGTCCTAGTCCCCGTCCTGACAAAGTGAAATATTTTTTCCATTAATTATATTATGAAATATTATTTTAGCTATTTTATTAATTTATTGCTTTGGTATTCTATAAGGGAAAAAAAGGAACTTTATGTACACGTCTCGATAATGTCAGTTTTAATACATGGCTATCATTTATGTCTTGCAGCTTTTACAAGAAAACACTTTGTAGATTTTCACAGGATATTCTTGGAAACTGGGTTTCCAAGAATTTTCCTTGTAAAAGTACCAAGAAATCTTTAGAGTGTATGGAGGAACGCCCGATTTTTGCGAAAAAGAGTCCCTATCTAGAGGCATAGCAAAACACGATTTCTCAGATCCACTTTTGCGACAAAATGTTTTTAACTGCTGCGCTTCTTATGAGCGTGCTCTCGAATCACAGCCGTTCAGTACCGAAAAAAAAAAGATATTTGTCAGGCGGCCAATAAACAAAAGAAAACTGCAGGTATGAAAAGTAGGATTTGAGATTTTAACCCGCATAGACTCTATGTGAAAATCATTTGTTACCGACACCCGATTTTCGTGAAAATGTTTCATGACTATTGGCTGTCCACGATAAAGTGAGAATTTTTGAAATCAGTCTTAGAAAAATAAATTACTGCCACTGCCTGCATATATCTCAACGGGCGAACTGAGTGACATGTGCCCAGTAAAGTTGGTAACGATGAAGGGAAAGTAGTTCTATATCTTAACGTCGAATAATAAGTGTTATGTGACCATTTATAATTACTTAAATTATTTCTTTCGCTTTTTCATTTTTTTAATGCATCGAACTGTAAAAAGCAGCATATTTGTGAAAGATTCCTTTTCTAATAAATTTACAGTTTCACTTGTCCGACGCATGAATAAAGTGATAAGGCCCATGGTAAGGTTAATTTCACATAAGGCGGAAGTATACACAACGTGCATACAAGTAGATCTTAAGCAGGTCTTTCAAAAATGCTCATTTTACCGTGAACAGTTTATAGTTGTATTTCACAACACTTGACCTCAGATCCATCGTCCTGGTTCGATGATATATGTGTTGCGCGTCTTGGGTGTCTGGCCTTGATTGGCAAATGTGCACTATCGGAGTAATCTAATTGTGATTGGCCAGTGAAGCAAGACAATGCAGTCAGTCAGAGAGAAGCAGCCAATAAGAATAAATAAAACTGCACAGAAGCCCAAATTGAATTGAAGTCCATAATGCGCGGAAACCTTCTCGCTAAAGTCCGGTGTCCCTTTCACGTGTCGTTCGTGCCAACTTTTCAAAACAGTGTAAAATTGTTCACTACCGCTTGTTGTGAGGACCATGTGCACTCAAGTGCTGCTTAAATGCTTTGAGACATATATAAATATAAAAATAAAAAATCTCATTTTTGGCATTGCAACGAACGCACTTTTGTTTTGAACTGTACTGGTGTCCGTATAGAGCTATGTTGAGATCAATAAAAATGTGTTGGTTTGTGATGTTATTTAGAGCAGCTCTTTGTGTTACTGCAGATAGTTTTTCGAAAAACGAATGATGTCTACCATCTCGTGATGCCCTTTTCTGCATTAGAAACACACATGAGAACAAGCTAAGCCTAGCTGTTCTCAACAGATACTTGGAACATAAAACAGTTAAACAAGGAATTCACTCAAGAGTTTTACAAAACAGGACGTTTAACAAACAGACCAGCAACAAAGACAAGAGACTCTATATATATATTCATATTATTACACACACAACTCTAGACAACCCAACAAAGAAAACGCAGCCTAACAGTGAGGCGAAATGTAAGCTCAAAACCTGATGTACAGAAAAAGACATCGATTTTTTGGCGAACCAGTAGCAACTTTTGGAATACTGTCAACTCTTACCGTCCTCAGACAAACTGTGATTTCCTTGGCAACATATATCTGCAATGGCGTATGTCCAAAATACTTTTTTTTAAATCGCTTACCCACATTGTCAAGTAGCATTCAAATATCACGTCCTTAAGAGCGTTTCGGATGAGTGGAGGTGTAATTATACATATGAAACATCTACATCTACTTGTATATTTCTACCATGGCTCAGAGTAATAATAAGAATTTGGTAGGACCTTTAGCTGTGAGCCACACAGCGAAAAATTTGTTTACTTGTTACAAACAATTCTTTGGAAACGAGTTGCCAAAGATTTTGTTGCAACTTTTCAGCTTAAATATCGTATATCTACAACACATTATTTAGTGAAACATACAAAATGGTTTGTGTAGCACAGTATTTATAAGAAACTTAATATCGACAACATTTGATTTTTAAAAATCAACATTTGTTTTACAGATTCTACACAAGTTTTTTGTGCAGTTTGATCTAATTAATTTGTAGTGATACAAATGTATATTTGGCAAATAGTTTCCAAAGTACTTGTAAAAATACAAACATTTTATCCTGCGCCTTAAGAAAAGCACTATCAATGCGCGAATGTTTCTGAAGTTACGTCGCCAAATAGTAGTGCAAAAATGTGCATGTTCCCAGACGCGATGGCGGTCGCGGCGCGCTGTTTCTCGCACAAAAGACGTTTCGCGGAAATTTTTTTTTATCAGGTGAAAGTGGACACTGCTGGGCTCTCAGTTCACGCACGACTGGATGTCGGCGACCGCTCCACTACAGCAAACCCGCAATCTTGCTAGGTGTAGAAGCTGCTGCCTAGATACATAACGACACGTTTAGCCATTTCCATTATCGATACGGACGCTTTATTTCTGCGAAAATATTTACACGCAGCTAGAGTTTAACTTCCTTCTAACACATTCAATTTATCCATCGGCTAACGTCCACGTGTTTCCGTCAAAGGCTTGACGTTATCGGGGACGTAGTGGTTAAGCGGTTAGCCTGCTCGCCTTCCACGACGGCGAACCGGGGTCAATCCCCGGCCGGTTCACCGGATTTTCACATGTGGGCATTATACCGGACGATGCCCCTGGTCGGCGGGTTTTCTCGAGGATCTCCGGGTTCCCCCGTCCCTTCATTCCGGCTCCGCTCAATATTTACCATTATAACCCTCATCCGCTCTCAAAATCTCGCTGTTAAGAGCCGTCCAAATATCTACACTAACGCGTTGCGTTATTCGACTGGGTCAACATGCATTTGGTTACTCCAGTGTTGAACGCAAGTGTTTCCCTGACAGGCACCTGCCATTCGAAACAAATAACACCATTCAATCACGAAAGTGGCTCTGAGTTAAGGTGTTTTGAAATACCACTAAAGAGGAAATATCTAATCGAAAATCGTGTGTTCCTATCCCAACAACAATAAGTAGATCAACCTGGTCACGAAAAGGTTTTCACGGGGGGTAGATTTTAATATCCTACGTGTCCACTTGCAGCCTTCCTTTCGCCGCTTGCGTTATAGTTAAGTGTGTCTGTTGCATGAGTGAGCCAATAAGAAATAAGTTTATCCGATACTGACCGTCCGTGATTAGATGGTAGACAGATAAGACAGGTAATAATTAACATGCTCCAAACATCAAAGTGGTTTTGAACTAAAGTATTTTGGAACACAACTTGTCCTGAAATCTCTTCGCGAAAAACAGATGTCCACACTTATAGTTAGATACATAAATAATATGCGAGTTCGATGACCTGCAAGCTAGACTCTACAGTCTTATTCACAAATATGCCTCTATTAATTGCGTATTGGTGGTCTGCTGTCACAGTGGAAGGCAACAATTGGGCCAGTGTTCTGCAGGAGGTGTCAAACACCGTGTGGACCAATGGCTAAAGTTATATAAACACACGGGTTTTGAATTCTAGCTTGTCTCAACATGAATCCGCGAATTCTTCAGCTCTCTACTCAATGGCCATCGCACGTGTCCCAGCTTAGCACCTGAGTTTACCTGATCCAAAGCCCTAGCATGATTCACAAGTACAGCATGAGAACACCAGACCTAGAGACCCGACGAATTCGCGGATTCATTTTGGGACAATCTAGAATTCAATACAAGTGTGTTTATATAACTTCAGCCATTGGTCCACACGGTGTTTGACACGTCTTGGAAAACGCTGGCCCAATCGCCGCTTTCCACCGTGACAGCAGACAACCAATGCGCAGTTGACATCGGCATATTTGTACATAAGAATGTACCAGAGTCTAGCCTGCAGATCATTGAACTCGCGAATTGTTCAGTCCTCTGATCATATCACAATGTTCTGAGACCCTCGTACTAAGATACCAAGCGTGTGATCTGGCCGGAGTTCTATCCATAAACATAGTGTCTCTCCAGGGGGCTTATTCTATGTTTCCGTTCCGACGAATGAAAGTAGCATCCATACAATTATCAGTCCCCACCCTACTATTTGGTGTTCTAAGCTTGAAAAGAATGTCGAGTGACGTCACTAGTGGAATCAGAACGTCTCAACTGCTCACTAGCAGTTGGCAGGCTAGAATTTCGTAGGTAAACTAATATGGCGGGCGTCTGTTTTGAATGTGGCCGTGTATTTCAATGACATCGAAATAAATTATGTGTGGTTTAAAGTCAGTGCAGCACGTGTTTGTGTTACATGGCGTTATAATTTTCCTACACGTACATTTACGATACGAGTAAATATGAAAAGATTGGTTATAACTATTACAAACATTCATCACACACGTCTGTCAAACATTGTGCACAACATGATACAGGCTATTTTACATGTGGGATATTATAACAAGCGCGTAAATGTTCAAATACTCAATTGTAAATATTTATTCAATAAACTATTATAATATACGCCTTTATTCATTATTAATATTACTATTTCTGCCTTTAAGTAATGATTTTGTAGACAGATTTGTGAAATTTTAAATCAAGCAATTCTAGTAATATTATGTTTGTACGTTGTCGACCGTGCGCAGAGAGACGAACGCTCGTATAGCTTGGAGTGGGGTAGTCGGTAAGCCAAAGATGCCCGATTGCGCACCTGTGCTAAACGACTTATAACTCTGAATATCGTTTTGGATCCGACGAATATTTTGTCGGCGGCGAAACAGTAGCTTCATAGTGGTGTGGGCAGTTACCGACGAAACTTATACTAAGCCCCCAGGACACAACCGGAGATGATTGCCGCTCACCACCTGGCCTAAATTTAAGAGGACGAATCTCTCCAGAATTCCTCCAGCATGAGGAGTTAAACACTACTAGCACGAGTCTGACCTCGATCAGTTCGGCCCAGCCAGAGAGAACCTCTGGCTGGGCCGAACTGATAAGCCGGTCCTCCCACTATATGTTTGGCTATAGATATATGAACAAATTAATATCTAGACCACAAAGATGGTTTAGGAATCATTTACCTACAAGTAGGACAATTGGTCATTGAGTTTTGCAGTGTCCAGTACACACCAAAATTACCTATAAGTAGGGATAGGAAAAATTCGCGATTTAATTTCAGGACAAGATAGATTTCAAACACGTTTACATTGAAGTCACACTTGCAATTGGATCATAGTTTATTAGACACGTCCTGAACGACTCCGAGCCAATAGCCGACTTGCAAGGGAACAAGAAGCGAATCCCATGTTGTGAAATGTGCTGTAACACTGGGGCAACAGCCAATGAACAAACATCTGATGTTCGACTATACAAAGAATTGTGGAGTCTAGCATACAGGTAATTGAACTCGCGAAATGTTCCTATCCCTATATATATGTAGTCTTAAGTGATAATAAGATATTGCTATTACGTAAAATTTTCACTGCATATCGGTAAGTGCAAGAGAGGACGAAAGCCGTAACTTGTGACAAAATGAAACCTGCAAATAAACAAACAACTAAGAAGAGTACCGACTAAGATCGGTCAGTCACTAAAGTGGATCTGAGAGCAGACATTTGAACGACTGCAGTTTCGCAGCATCCTGGTGTCCACAGCCATTACAGTGGGAGCCTTCAAAACTCGCCGACCTGCAGTGAGCGAACGTGAGCGGAATGACGATCCGTCACCTTCGACTGATGACAGATATCCCCTCGGTGAGCATGGTGGCCGCCATAAAAGGGTTCACTTCACAGATGCGAAACGATATAGTGGTTCTTTTTATGTGCGCGCGCCCGTTCGTTGATTAGCCACGCGAAGCTCTGAGAACGGGCCTAGTATATGATTGGTAGAATCCTGAATAATTCGCGGATTCATTTTGAGACAAGCTAGAATTCAAAACACGCGTGTTTATGTATCTTTATACATTGGTTCACACGGTGTTTGTCTCCTTTTGGAGAACGCTTGTCCAATCGTCGCCTTCCACTGTGAAAGCAGACAACCAATGTGCAGTTAATATCGGCATATTTGTACATAAGATTGTAGAGTCTACCGTGCAGGACATTGTACTAGCGAATTTTTCAGGTCTCTGCTGATTTGTCATTGCTAGGGTCATGCAAAATTCTCGTTATTATGTGTCATCAGACTTAACTTCACAGTACTGTATGCACTAGAGCCGGCGTCGTTTCTCTATTGGGTGCTGCATAGATGTGAAGACACTGCCTCTCTGACTGAACTACACGGGATTGGATTACACAATTTTGAAGTGTTTCGATGTTGGCACAGAGTCACCCAGGGTGTGTCACATATAGTATGGTCCAATGAAAAACGCATTGCAAAGGCACATGGGTTTCAAGTTTAACATGTCCCCAAATAATAACGCGAATTTGGCAGGTCTTTAGTAATTGGGTGCTGCGAAAGGTTTTCTGCTGGCCGGGGTGCCGGGTGGTAAATGGGTAGAGACCCGAGAAATTTGCGAGTTGAATGTCCTACAGGCTAGACTTCACAGTCTTATATACTCTCATACAGATATTAACTGTTTATTGGTTGATTGTTGTGGTTGTGAAAGGTGGTGGTTGTGTGCACAATTTATTACATGTTTGTTATTGGCTTATTTATCTCCGGGAGGTGTCAAAAACACATCGACCAATTACAGACTTAACATGAACGTACATGTGTGTGAATTCCAAATTGTCTAGAAATGAACGGGCGAAATTCTCGGGTCTCTATAAATGAGCTCTAGGCAGTTTGCGGTTTCTTTCTCACTTTTTGAATCAAACCTTTATCAAATCACCCCATAAATTAAGTGCTTGGTTGTGTTCTTCTAGACCTCGATGTTAAGAGCCACCCAAATCTCTTCAGTCTTTCACTCTCCCCTTGCGTTAACACCGAATCCCGTGCTACCTAGGCTGGGGTTAAACTGTATCATCAGCCAATAAACAATTCACTGAGGTTTTAGTATACAAATGATTTTGGATTCTACGTTGTTTTCAAGTTAAGCCGCGAAATTTCCGGTCCTCCACCAATAGCGAAAGTAGGCTGCACGTGAGCACACAGGATATTGAAGTCCAGCCTCCGCGTAAAACATTTCGCAAAAAAACAGGTGGCCATGTTAGGAAGTGGAGTGGAGAGATTTGGGCGGCTGTTAACATCGAGGTCTTGAGAGCCGATGAGGGTGAAGCGAAGTGAGCATGGATCAACGCCGGAATGCAAAGGCGTGGAAACGGTAGATCCGCAAGAAATCTCGCCAACCAGCGACATCGTGCGGAACTATTCTCGCGTGCGAATATCCGTGAGCGAACCCGCCGGGAATCGACAATGTACGCCGGAAAGTCGGGAAACCAAATCTTCCACGTCGCTGATCCTCACAAAGCAGTAACTTGCATGTGAGTTTCTAGGCTTCGCCAGTCGCGAGTCTCGACTTGCCTGTACATTACACGGTCGAGCCGCAATCCTTTAGTCACTCTCTGTTGTCGTGGCGAAAGTCCACGCTTATCCTTTGCACTGTGTCACACGTTTACGCTGCCGACACTCTTTTCCTGTTTGTTACCAGCTCGCTGTCGCTCGGAAAGACTCGTAACAACTGCGCTCCAAGTAAACATTTGTGAAGTAGAAAACGTCACCTACAGTATTCGCAGGGTGCACAGAAAACGTCTACTGCCGTTGCAACAAAAAAATTACTATTGACCGACATTTCTTGAAACTTTTATGTTGTAATACAATTAATAATGTTGTGGCAAATTTGATAATGTTAACCGTTTGCAAAATCGTATATTACTATAATACAACTATACTGTTTAAGGGTGATAATCGTAATAAAGACTCTTAAGTAATGTTGCCGCAACCATAAGTTGTATTTACGCTAAAACTAACATGAAGAACAAAATAGGATGTGCTACCGCGTCATTTAAGTTATGTCATTGTACTTATTTTATTTTACATCAGCAAATTTTTTAAGCAGTGGAAATACAAGAAAACTTTTAACACAAATGAACCGTAAGTAACTTATGTTGCTATTAGTGTAAAAGACTATACTGTCAAGTTATTAATGTTAATGTGACATTACGTACTTTTGTAACAACATTACCTCATTACTGTTCTGTCAACTTTAAGGTAGTGTTTATGGTACGGCAAATTAAATGTTGCGTTGAATTGATGCTAATATTTGTGTTTAAAATTTTCTTGTATTTCCTTTGCTTTAAAAACATTTCGATGTAAAATTAATTAAGTAGAACTATTATCTTACAACTAGAAATATTAGAAACAAAAAAAAAGATAACGGCTGGAAGGAAATCGAACCCGCGTCTTGAGTGCTTGACACGCTACCATCTGCTTTATCTTAACATGTTCTGTCACACATTAATTTCCGAGTTGAAGTGTTGCAATGTCTAGGGATAGGAAAAATTCGCGACTTCATTTCAGGACAAGATAGATTTCAAACGCGTATACACTGAAGTCACCTTTGCAATTGGATCAGAGTTTATTAGACACGCCCTGGACGACTCTGCGCCAATGGCCGACTTGCAAGGGAACAAGAAGCGAATCCCGTACTGTCAAATGTGGGGTAACACTGGGGCTACAGCCGATAAAGAAACATCTGAAGTTCGACTATACAAAGGATTGTGGAGTCTAGCATACAGGTCACTGAACTCGCGAAATTTTCCTATCCCTAGCAATCACGTTATATTTGGTATGAGTTGTACTTGTGTGCAGCATTTTTTTAAGCCAATGAAAAACGAGCTTCTTGTTCGATGATATTAGCATTAGCCATTCATGTCAAATATGTGTAGAAAAGTCCACAAATAAGATTAGCTAGAAGTAATACTGGGAACTGGTGCCCTACTTTGTACAGTTCCAGTCATAATTTCCATTCATTTGCAATGTGTCCACAATTGTGGACAGGGTGACTGAATAGGTTGACATGTCTGACTGTGTTTCATATTGTGGGTATTCAGTACAATATGACAAACTGCAGTTATCTTTCGTTACATGGAAATACTTTATGTTCAATAAATATGTAGGCCCTAAAAAATTGGCACGAGTAAATTTATTTGCCAGGCTTCAAAGCTGGTCTAAAATACATTTAGTTCTCAAACTATGTTTTTAATTTAAATACAGTGGTTTCATTTTACGAGTTTATCGCAATTCACTACTACCCGCGATTTTACAACGCCAAGTCAGAGTAAAATTGTGATGGCTGTATGCTACATTTTTTTCATGCCGCATTAACACAAAATATTTGTTCTTTCTGTTATATTTAGAGTAATGCAACTTTTATCTGCCCCAACATTACTTAGCGGCTTTAATAACATTAATGCTTCAGCAGTGTATTTACATTCAAGTAATATTAGCCTCTGTCAATGGTTAACCTTATTAACTTATTAACTTTGCCACCAGATTATTAACAATATTACAACATAAACGTTTAAAGAAATGCCTCTTACTATAGAGCGTCCGTTACACGAGTAAGCCTATCGTAATATAGTTTCTCTGATACTGACAGTCCGTGATCCGACGGCAGACATATAAGACGCGTTACGATTCAAATGATGCAATCACGAAAGTGGTTCTGAACTGGTGTTTTGGAACACATCTTGTCCTGAAATCTTTTCGCGTAAACAGGTTTCCTTAATCAGTGTTCATTTTTTTTTTTGTTGCAAGAACTTTAGACTTCTTTCTGTGCAATATTGAAACCTTAATACTTTCCCACCACTTTTACTACTGTATGACTCACTGACACCTTTTCGCAGGCTAATCATGTACGTACAGTTTCATTGGTCCTGTAAAACTTCACATGTAGTGCAATCAATAAGGAAATACTTGCGTATGGGAATTATTTTATTTTGTTGAGCCAACATATCAGGACAAGTTGTGTTCCAAAACGCTATAGTTCAGAACCACTTTCGTGACTGGATCATTCGAATTGCCACATCTGTTTGCCTGCGATTTACGGACGGTCAGTATTTGAGAAACTTAATTCTGATTGTGAAACTGACGCGCTTCACACAAAGACAAGCGGCCGATAGCCAAAGGAAGGCTGCAAGTGTGCACACAGGATTTTGAAGTCTAGCCTCCGCGTAAATCTTGTCGCGAAAAACAGGTGGACATACCAATAAGGGATACGGACAGGGGAAACTTGCGAATTCATTTTAGGACTAGCTAGACTTCAAACACATGTATATTTCTGCTACATTTGCAGTTGGACTTTTCACAAGACACTCCCAGGTGAACTCTGAGTCAATACTAGACCTGCAAGGAGCCACGTACCGAATCCCGTGCCAACTGGCCTGAGGTAAAACCCGCTATAGGCCATTCACGGTAAGGTGAGCACTTTTTGAAGCTGTTTTATCATACATGATAACCAATAAAAACATTTAATTGTGGCCTCGGACTTTTGATTTTGGGTATGGTGAATGTATACACTGTGTTTATTACTCACATGGCATGGTTTACATTAACAAGTGGTGGAAGGATATAAATTGGTTGGAAGAAAAAAGTAACTAGGGCTTCAAAAGTGCTCACTTTACCGTGGACGGCCTATACACAATGGCGCCAATGATCATAAAGCTTAGTCTCAAAAACACACAGGACAATGGCGTATATGATGTATTCATATTAACTCATTGTTAGAGACATGCAAAATTCGCGAGTTCAATGACCTGCAGGCTAGATTCTACATTCTTATGTACAAATATGCCGATATTAATTGCCTATTGGTTGTCTGCTGTCACAGTGGTAGGCTACGATTGGGCCAGCATGCTCCAGGAGGTGTTAAACATCGTGTGGACCAATGGCTAAACAGACGTTTTGAATTCCAACTTGTCTCAAAATGAATCCGCGAATTCTTCAGGTGTCTACGTATTGTTTCACATGAGAATGAATGAGTGAAGAGATTAGGGCGGCTCTTAAGAGCGAGGTATTGAAAGCCGATGAGGGTGAAGTGAGGTGAGTGTGGAGCAGCACCAGAATGAAAGGGAGGGGCAAACGGGAGACGCCCGAGAAAACCCCGTTGACCAGCGACATCGTCGTGCACAATTCCCTCATACGAAAATCTGGGAGCGACCCCGCGAGGAAACGAACCCGGTTCACCTAGGTGGGAAGCCAGTAGTCTGACCACTTCACCACCGCGGCCTCCGTAAAAGTAGGATGTTCCTAGTAATAATATGTGTGTATAATATCGCATATTAATAATACAGTTAACGTAATAATAAAACAAGTAAAACATAATATAATAAAACACAGTAAAATAAAAACTAAGTAATCATTATACACACGGAAATTACGCCGGTTCTTTTCCGGACAAGTTTGAGTTCAACCACATGAACATTCGAGTGTCTATTTTATAGGATCACGGTCTGTAAGCCACGCCCCATCGACTTCAAGCCAATAACGAACTTGCAAGGGAAAATTGACCAAATCGCATGTTGTATGGTCTGGTGTTCAACTGAAGCAACAGCCAATAAATAGTGCCACATGCCAACTGTGTTACGATTAAAGATTATTGCTCAAGTTATACTTCAACTTCTTACATGCAAGCTTACAAGCTTCCTTTGGTTATCGGCCGATTGTATGTGTGAGAAGACATTTTTTACTTTGCTCGGCAAATGAGAATAAGGTTATCCTGAAATGACTCTCCGTGATTGGCTCTCAGATACTTAAGACGCGTGCAGGTTAAAACCATCCAATAACAGTATTGGTTTCTGAACTGACTGGTTTTGGACTACAACTAGTCTTGTAATCTTTTCGCGAAAAAATAGTGTAGCCTACCGATGAACTACTAACTGAGGATCGAATGTACAAAGGATTGTGGAGTCTAGCATGCGCCGGAAGGATCCACGAAATTTCCGTGCCTCAAAAAAATAATTAATTAATATAGATTATGGTTTATTGCGGGAAAAGTTGACTGTTTGCTGGGATTCAACGTAATGTGCACATGTCCGATAGTTTTCTTTCCTTATTGGATGTCATGAATGTATGAAGCTGCTACCCAATTTCACTCAATGAGGATTCTGATACTATAAGCAAAACGTTCATGATTAGTCTGCAAAATTGTTAGCCGAATACAAACCTTTTTCATCTAATCATGAAAGAATAAACAAGATAGGGCGTTCTAAATAACATGTTGTTTAAAAAAAAAATCGCGATATTCCATCATCTCTTATATATTAACCTTTTCAGTCACGCATTGCATTATTTTGTGAGTAAAAGTGTTGCAACCGTGTAATATTTTGATGTGTTCTATACTCGTGTCTACTGTACATTTTGCAAACTGTGAACAAAGTGCTGCTTATTGATAGAGACCCGAGAAATTCGCGAGTTCATTGACCTGTAGGATAGACTTCACAGTCTCATATACTCTCATACAGATATCAACTGTTTATTGGTTGATTGATGTGGTAATAAAAGGCGGTGGTTGGGCACACAATATTTGCATGTTTGTTATTGGCTTATATATCTCCATGAGGTATCAAAAAACACGTCGATTAATTACAAACGAAACATGAAAGTACATGTGTGCGTGAATTCCAACTTGTCTAGAAATGAACCTGCGAAATTCTCGGATTTCTAGTTGTTAGAGACGTCTACGTCATTCATTCATAAACGAGAGACGTGGTAACTTTCACAAATCAGATTACCCGTTAGAAGACCCTCAAGACATTGGGTACTGATTCCTCGCTGTGTACCGGGCTGGCCATAAATACACTTCGCATGCAAGCAGTGTCTCAACGGGTTGAGTTGAAATGATATGGATGGAGATATATAGCCGTGGTGCGGTACGTGAAACACTGAAGTGGAGGAGCCAGTGGCATTGCAAGCAGACGTTAGGAGCAGGTGTGAGGTTTGGCAAGCAGCATGACGTCTATTACGTCTGCTCATTCCCGTCACGTGCCGAGACGTGGGCTCGCTCCAGGGGCATTCTTCATCCTAAGACCACTTACGTCAGCGTCCGTCGAGGAAAGCCCGCTGTCCAGTTTACAGTCTGCTCGCGGTCTATTATCACTAGACACCTGAAGAATTCACGGATTCATTTTTGAGACAAGCTAGAATTTAAAACACGTATGTTTATATAACTTTAGCCATCGTTGCACGCAGTGTTTGACACCTCTTGGAGAAAGGTGGTCCAGTCATCACCTTCCACTCTGACAGCAGACAACAATGTGCAGTAAATATCGGCATAATTGGACATAAGGCTGTAGCGTCTTGCCTGCAGGACATTGAACTCGCGAATTTTTCAGGTCTCTGCCTATGTGTAGGGACACCCGAATTTCGCGAAAAGATCTTTGCACATGCTAGCTTTCAATACCCTACGACCATACCAACAGTTTCCTTTCGCTTATTGGGGGCGTGTTTCTCTGAGATGACATTTTCTTAGTTGACTGGCCAATCAGAATTAAGTTACTCCGATACTATACGCCTCTGATTCGTGGGTATACGCGAACTATCTAGATCGCCCAGTCACAAAAGTGGATAAGAGCTAAAGTGTAATTAAATACAACTGGTCGTGAAATCTTTTCGCGAAATTCAGGTCTCCCTAACAATGTACACAATTGCAGATGTCCTTTAGCTGTTGTCCGCTTGTCTTTGTGTGAAGAAAGTCTGTTGCATGAGGGAGACAATCAGAAATAAGTTTCCCCGATACTAACCGTCCGTGATTTGCTGTTAGGTAGATAAGACGCGTGCGTAACAGTTAAAATAATCAAATGACAAGGGAGGTTCTGAACAAATGTGTTTTGGAGCACAACTTGTGAAATCTTTTCGCGAAAAACCGGTGGCCCCACTGCTGGACGAACGGCATTCCGACCACAGGCTAAAGATGAGGTATAACTATCTGACGGTCTTCGCACAACCAATCTCTGTGTCACAAAGTCGAACTGCTTTTATGCCAATACGTCTTGCCAAAACGGCATGGTATATATTTAAGGTTATAAAACTGATTTATAACCGATTGCTTACGTGTTTATATAATTACTCTAACCACTTAATAGACACCCGAGAAATTCGCGAGTTCAATGTCCTGTAGGCTAGACTTCACTGTCTCATTTATATACTCTCATACAAAAAATATAAACTGTTTATTGGTTAATTGTTGTGGTACTAAAAGGCGGTGGTTGGGCGCACAATTGCTTGCATGTTTGTTATTGGCTTATTTATCTCCAAGAGACTGTGAAGACGTCAGGACATCGAACTCGCAAATTTCTCGGGTCTCTACCCATTTACCACCCGGCACCCCGGCCAGCAGAAAACCTTTCGCAGCACCCAATTACTAAAGACCTGCCAAATTCGCGTTATTATTTGGGGACATGTTAAACTTGAAACCCATGTGCCTTTGCAATGCGTTTTTCATTGGACCATACTATATGTGACACACCCTGGGTGACTCTGTGCCAACATCGAAACACTTCAAAATTGTGTAATCCAATCCCGTGTAGTTCAGTCAGAGAGGCAGTGTCTTCACATCTATGCAGCACCCAATAGAGAAACGACGCCGGCTCTAGTGCATACAGTACTGTGAAGTTAAGTCTGATGACACATAATAACGAGAATTTTGCATGACCCTAGCAATGACAAATCAGCAGAGACCTGAAAAATTCGCTAGTACAATGTCCTGCACGGTAGACTCTACAATCTTATGTACAAATATGCCGATATTAACTGCACATTGGTTGTCTGCTTTCACAGTGGAAGGCGACGATTGGACAAGCGTTCTCCAAAAGGAGACAAACACCGTGTGAACCAATGTATAAAGATACATAAACACGCGTGTTTTGAATTCTAGCTTGTCTCAAAATGAATCCGCGAATTATTCAGGATTCTACCAATCATATACTAGGCCCGTTCTCAGAGCTTCGCGTGGCTAATCAACGAACGGGCGCGCGCACATAAAAAGAACCACTATATCGTTTCGCATCTGTGAAGTGAACCCTTTTATGGCGGCCACCATGCTCACCGAGGGGATATCTGTCATCAGTCGAAGGTGACGGATCGTCATTCCGCTCACGTTCGCTCACTGCAGGTCGGCGAGTTTTGAAGGCTCCCACTGTAATGGCTGTGGACACCAGGATGCTGCGAAACTGCAGTCGTTCAAATGTCTGCTCTCAGATCCACTTTAGTGACTGACCGATCTTAGTCGGTACTCTTCTTAGTTGTTTGTTTATTTGCAGGTTTCATTTTGTCACAAGTTACGGCTTTCGTCCTCTCTTGCACTTACCGATATGCAGTGAAAATTTTACGTAATAGCAATATCTTATTATCACTTAAGACTACATATATATAGGGATAGGAACATTTCGCGAGTTCAATTACCTGTATGCTAGACTCCACAATTCTTTGTATAGTCGAACATCAGATGTTTGTTCATTGGCTGTTGCCCCAGTGTTACAGCACATTTCACAACATGGGATTCGCTTCTTGTTCCCTTGCAAGTCGGCTATTGGCTCGGAGTCGTTCAGGACGTGTCTAATAAACTATGATCCAATTGCAAGTGTGACTTCAATGTAAACGTGTTTGAAATCTATCTTGTCCTGAAATTAAATCGCGAATTTTTCCTATCCCTACTTATAGGTAATTTTGGTGTGTACTGGACACTGCAAAACTCAATGACCAATTGTCCTACTTGTAGGTAAATGATTCCTAAACCATCTTTGTGGTCTTGATATTAATTTGTTCATATATCTATAGCCAAACATATAGTGGGAAGACCGGCTTATCAGTTCGGCCCAGCCAGAGGTTCTCTCTGGCTGGGCCGAACTGATCGAGGTCAGACTCGTGCTAGTAGTGTTTAACTCCTCATGCTGGAGGAATTCTGGAGAGATTCGTCCTCTTAAATTTAGGCCAGGTGGTGAGCGGCAATCATCTCCGGTTGTGTCCTGGGGGCTTAGTATAAGTTTCGTCGGTAACTGCCCACACCACTATGAACCTACTGTTTCGCCGCCGACAAAATATTCGTCGGATCCAAAACGATATTCAGAGTTATAAGTCGTTTAGCACAGGTGCGCAATCGGGCATCTTTGGCTTACCGACTACCCCACTCCAAGCTATACGAGCGTTCGTCTCTCTGCGCACGGTCGACAACGTACAAACATAATATTACTAGAATTGCTTGATTTAAAATTTCACAAATCTGTCTACAAAATCATTACTTAAAGGCAGAAATAGTAATATTAATAATGAATAAAGGCGTATATTATAATAGTTTATTGAATAAATATTTACAATTGAGTATTTGAACATTTACGCGCTTGTTATAATATCCCACATGTAAAATAGCCTGTATCATGTTGTGCACAATGTTTGACAGACGTGTGTGATGAATGTTTGTAATAGTTATAACCAATCTTTTCATATTTACTCGTATCGTAAATGTACGTGTAGGAAAATTATAACGCCATGTAACACAAACACGTGCTGCACTGACTTTAAACTACACATAATTTATTTCGATGTCATTGAAATACACGGCCACATTCAAAACAGACGCCCGCCATATTAGTTTACCTACGAAATTCTAGCCTGCCAACTGCTAGTGAGCAGTTGAGACGTTCTGATTCCACTAGTGACGTCACTCGACATTCTTTTCAAGCTTAGAACACCAAATAGTAGGGTGGGGACTGATAATTGTATGGATGCTACTTTCATTCGTCGGAACGGAAACATAGAATAAGCCCCCTGGAGAGACACTATGTTTATGGATAGAACTCCGGCCAGATCACACGCTTGGTATCTTAGTACGAGGGTCTCAGAACATTGTGATATGATCAGAGGACTGAACAATTCGCGAGTTCAATGATCTGCAGGCTAGACTCTGGTACATTCTTATGTACAAATATGCCGATGTCAACTGCGCATTGGTTGTCTGCTGTCACGGTGGAAAGCGGCGATTGGGCCAGCGTTTTCCAAGACGTGTCAAACACCGTGTGGACCAATGGCTGAAGTTATATAAACACACTTGTATTGAATTCTAGATTGTCCCAAAATGAATCCGCGAATTCGTCGGGGCTCTAGGTCTGGTGTTCTCATGCTGTACTTGTGAATCATGCTGGGGCTTTGGATCAGGTAAACTCAGGTGCTAAGCTGGGACACGTGCGATGGCCATTGAGTAGAGAGCTGAAGAATTCGCGGATTCATGTTGAGACAAGCTAGAATTCAAAACCCGTGTGTTTATATAACTTTAGCCATTGGTCCACACGGTGTTTGACACCTCCTGCAGAACACTGGCCCAATTGTTGCCTTCCACTGTGACAGCAGACCACCAATACTCAATTAATAGAGGCATATTTGTGAATAAGACTGTAGAGTCTAGCTTGCAGGTCATCGAACTCGCATATTATTTATGTATCTAACTATAAGTGTGGACATCTGTTTTTCGCGAAGAGATTTCAGGACAAGTTGTGTTCCAAAATACTTTAGTTCAAAACCACTTTGATGTTTGGAGCATGTTAATTATTACCTGTCTTATCTGTCTACCATCGAATCACGGACGGTCAGTATCGGATAAACTTATTTCTTATTGGCTCACTCATGTAACAGACACTCTTGACTATATGAGACTGTGAAGTCTAGCCTACTGGTCATTGAACTCGCGAATTTCTCGGATCTCTACCTATTATACACGTTAACTTTCCTCAATAAACTCTATAAATGATGGTGAAAACTTTATAAATATCCATCGAGTAGTTTAGAATCCTTAACCGAAAACACAGACTCACGCGGCCGGGCGACATTTTTTTATACTATGTATAGTTTTGTAAAATAGTAACATTCTGATTTTGACATGTATTATTCGGAAAAGTATGCGCACAGTTTTTTGGCGATGAAAGAGTAATCACTATACAATATGTACCTGTACAATATGGGTGATTGTTTGGGAACTTATTAAACTCGAAACACATGTACCTTTGCAATACATTTGTTATTGGACCATACTTTTTTTAACATGCCGTGTGTAACTATGCGCCTATAATTGAACACTTCACAATTGTGTGCCCCAATAGTGTTTATTGTAATCAGAAAGGGAGTGACTTCAAGTCTAATGAGCAGCCAATGGAGAGACGATACCGTATCTAGTACACAGTACAGTGAAGTTTATCCTGATGCCAAATAAGCTAATAACGCGAATTTTACAGGTCCCTGGTAATCATTTATAATGTCTAGAAGCTGAACAGCGTGTAGTACCTACAATTATAATTTTGTTTTTCATAGACAATGCCCTTAATGGCGGATCAGGTTACTCAGACAAGCAGGTTGGGGAAGAAATATGTACAGACCTGGGAAATTCGCAAGTTCAATGGCCGGTAGGCTAGACTTCATTGTCGTATATACTCTCGTACAGATATCAACTGTTTATTGATTCATTGTCGTGGAAGTAAAAGGTGGTGGTTGGGCGCACAATTTCTGGCATGTTTGTTATTGGCTTATTTATCTCCAGGGGGTGTCAAAAACCACGTCGACCAATTACAAATGTAACATGAACGTACACGTGTGTGAATTCCACCTTGTCTAGAACTGAACCTGCGAAATTATCGGGTCTATAGTAATAGGTCAGGTTGTGTAGTAAGGATCAATCCCAGCATTCGTCTGGAGTGATTTCGGGAATCCGCAGAAAACAGGAAATGAGGTTGGCCAGATCGGGATTCGAACTCTAGTCCTCCTTATTTCCAGAACAGCACTTTACCATTGCGCCACCTCATTCGTCGCGGAAATCGTGTCCCCTTGGCCACACAACCAAACGAAGTAAGCACGTTCTACTTATCCAAAGCACTCGTCTCACCTTTCTCCCGGCTGTAGAGCTAGCGTTCGACGCCGGCAGACTGCAGGCAGAAGTCCCTGAGACGACTCGGCGAGCTTTATCGGCGAATTCTAGGACAGGACTCGTCCGACGAGAAATTGATGCCACCTCGTTCACCTTCCAGTTTGACGGAGAGCGCTGTACCGTAGAACAAACAATGGGAAGGTTGGCGTTATTGCGAAGCGTCAACTCGCGTTTCTTAGCAGGAATGTGATAGCGATCGGGGAATTTCTCCTGTAATTCGTCTCGCGATCCAAAAGTGTCAGAATTTCCGCACATGTCTGCGCTCGTGATAAAAGAGGCAGGTTAAGACTTCCATCACGTTCGCTTACTAGTTTATTTTATTGATAGACCCCCGAGAAATTAGCGAGTTCAATGACCTGTAGGCTAGACTTCACAGTCTTATATATACTTTCATACAGATATCTTCTGTTTATTGGTTGATTGTTGTGGTAGTAAAGTGCGGTGATTGGGCGCACAATTTCTTGCATGTTTCCTATTGGCTTATTTATTTCCAGGAGGTGTCAAAAAAACACGTCGACCAATTACAAAGATAACATGAACGTACATGTGAGTAAATTCCCACTTATCTAGAAATGAACGGGCGAAATTCTCGGTTCTTTATTTATTGAGTGGCCTAAAAATTATTTCTCGTGTTCTGTATGACTATGAGCATGCAATACACGCAATAGTCTGAAAAGGGAATGAGAGTGGAATAAATAACTTATATTAAAAAAAATACGATTTATAGCAAGCTATACATGGTGCGAAAGCAGAGTTGAGTTGATCTAATTAAACGGCTCTTAACAGCGATGTCTTGAGAGCCGATGAGGACGTAGTGAGGTGAGAATGGAGCAGCGCCGGAAATTCAAGGGCGGGGGAAACAGGTGATCCCCGAAAAAAAAAACCCGCCGACCAGCGGCATCGTAAAGCACGCTTCCCACCTACGAAAATCCGGGAGTGGCCCGGCTGGGGATTGAACCCGGTTTGCCTTGTTGGGAGGCGGGCAGGCTAACCGATCAGCCACCGCGGCCCTTGATACGAAAGCAAAATTTTGGCTACAGTTAAAATAATTGTTCATGTTATTATAATACTGTAACGAATATTTTTTTGAAAATGTGTGATGCGATTCGTCCGTATCTATATTTTAAGTCGACAGAACATCTAAAAATTCAATTTGAAATAGCCGTAAGTTAAACCCTTACGTCACGTGAAAAAAGTGTAGGTTACATAGAAATTTCATTGTGCTATTCCCTTAACTTTAACAAATACTTTAGTATAGAGACATCAAACCAAACATCAAAATAAATATGTTATTTTATTTTTACAAATCAAGATTTTAAGTTTAATGTTTTATATTTACTTTAAAGACACGTTAAACGTTATTTTTCAAAAGATTTGGCATATTTTAATTAAGTTATCACATATATTATGCCAGAAAATTATAAAATATCCTCCCCCACCTATCCTCCCCTCCTTCCCAAAAAAAAGTGGAGATTTTCACGGGTCGATTTTTACGCGGGTTCGCCTTCAATTTCCTACATGTACGTCTACGGCTTTCCGTCGCTATTGGCAGCGTGCCTTTTACGACAAATACCTTTTCCTTAGTGACTTATACATTCACAATCACTTCACTCGCAAACCGAAAGTGTGTGATTCACACGCAAATACCTAATGAGAGCGGTAATTTAAAATTTCCCTATCAGCAGAGATAATGGTAAATTGCGATAAAAAATTTTGAGCCAACATGACTGTATGATCAGGTTTTTGACACTGATATAATTGGAGACCTGAAGAGTTCGCGGATTCACTATGGGACAAACTAGAATTCAAAACACGTGTGTTTATGTAACTTTAGCTATTTGTCCACAAGGTTTTTGCCACCTCCTGGAGAACGCTGGCCCTATTGTCGCCTTCCACTGTGACGGCAGACAACCAATGTGCAGTTAATATCGGCATATTTGTACACAAGACTGTAGAGTCTAGCTTGCAGGTCATTGAACTCGCGAATTTTTAAGGTCACTAGCTAAAAGATATATGCAGACCAGTCACAAACTCTCTGCTCAAAGTATCAAGGTTTCTCATTGGCCCAATGAATTGGGATAATAGGTTCAGACTAAGAAATAATTAGCAAATTTATAACAGTGTATAGAGAGAAACAGCCAGCAGTTATGATTTTTTTACATACATCCACAGCAGCGTTCCTGCATTAAATCAGAAAAGAGTAAACTATATATAGTCACTACGCTAAACATTCCCATATTTGCAGCCTGATACGTGCTAGTATTTCCATATAATGTAGTATAGGTCCAAAATATCCATTACAATTCAGGAATTTTACAAGGCACAAATTTTGTACACTGTTCATACATTCATAACAGCCAATAATTAGAGGCACCCGATTAAAAAAAAAACTTATTTTGTGGCGGCTACAAAATTTTTGTCTACACTACAAAAAATTTGGGAGAGTGAATACCAACAAAATATTTTCGTGGTCGCCACAAATTATTTTTTTCAGTGTGTAGATTTCCTTCCGTTATTGGCCGTACGTCCTTGTCGAAAACAAAGTGTTGTATTTAACTGGGCCAATGATAATTAGGTTACTGCGGTACGGAACGTCTGTGATTCGTTGTCAGATACACTTCAGATGCTCAGTTGTTGAAACCATCCAATCGCTGGATAGGATCGGAGTTAAAGTGTATTGAAACATAACTAGGGACATGCAAAATTCGCTTTATTACTAGCCATCAGTCTGAACTTCACAGTACTGTATGCACTAGATCCGGTGTCGTTTCTCCATTGGCTGCAGCACAGATGGGAAGACACTCACTCTCTGACTGAAATATACGTGATTGGGGCACACAATATTGAAGTGTTCCTTTATTGGCGCAGAGTCACCCAGGGTGTGTCACATACAGTATGGTCCAATAACAAACGTGTTGAAGAGGTACATGTGTTTCAAATTTAACATGTCCCCAAATGATAACGCGAATTTTGCAAGTCTCTAAACATAACTTGGCAGGAAGTCTTTTCTCGCATGTCAGTTGGCCCTACCAACAACGAAAGAAAACATTCAGACACGTGTGCAGTTCGTTGTTTTATAGCAAACAATCAACTTTTCCCGCAGTAAACCATCGCCCCTACCTAACAGAAGGGATATTAACATTTCGCGAAGTCATTTCAGGACAAGATAGACGTCAAACACGTGTACACTGAAGTTGACTTTGTGATTGGATCACATTATACACACCATGGACGACCCTAAGCCAATAGTAGATTTGCAAGGAGGCAAGTGGAGAGGGGCATACTACGAGATGTGAAGTAACGCTGGCTACTCTCTGTGGCAGAAGCCAGTAAACAAACATCTGAGGCTCGAGTGTACACAGTACTGTGGAGTCTAGGCTACAGGTAATTGAACTCGCGAAATTTTCTTATCCCTATTTATCAGGGAAGTTGAGCGACACAATGCGTAACACTTTGAACACACGGCGAAATAACGCAGCGACAGTACCGCTTGCAAAAGGCTAGTTGCGAAACGTCGATGTGTGTCTGTGAATAGCTAAAGTTTGGAGATTTGGGCGGCTCGTAATATCGGCTTCTTGAGAGCTGATGAGTACGGAAACCCGATTTTATCGAAAATATTTCACTACCAGTTGTATTTCATAACAGTTTAGTTCATATCCAATTGTATAATTGGATAATTAGCGTGTTATAAAGTCTCCGGTGTCTGGCCGCGAATGACAGACGTACAGTAACGGAGTTCCGTAATTCTGATTGGCTAGTCAAGCAAGAAAATGTCTTCTCACAAAGCTACGTGGCCAGTTAGCATTTAAAAGTGCTAATATGCTCGTAGGGTATTGAAATCCAGCGTGCGTTGAAATCTTTTCGCGAAAATCGAGTGTCCATACCAATGCAAGTGAAACAACGTATGAAGTGCGCTGGAATGCAAGGGCAGGGAAACGGGAGATACCCAAGAAAACCCGCCGACCAACAGCATCGTCCGGCACGATTCCTATGTGCAAAAATCCGGAGAGCGACCCCGCCAGGAATCGAACCCAGTTCACGTGGCTGAAAGGCGAGTAGTTGGAATACTGCACCACCGCGGGCTCCTAACAGCTGAATATTCCATGGCATTTGCTTACTTCATCCGGAGAAAAAAATCTAAATGAGGAAAATATGTGATTTGTGATAATATGTTGGTGATCTCTGTGTATGTGTCTGTGTAAAAAAAAGGGGGGCCCATAGGAGCGGAGCTCCATTCCTTCGTCCGCCGGGAAACGCAGGCCTGGGTGTCCAGAAGGGATACTTCGATGTCCTGGACGATGCTGAGGTTGGAGCAGAGCGGTGGGCGAGGGGAAAAATAAAAAGAACAAAATATAATAGTACAGATAGGGATGGGGTTGGGGGCCTTGGTGTTCGTGGGCGGGGCCATTCGACCGCTGAGTGCCATGACGGACCTGCCGAAAAGCAAATTAGCTGTGTGCGGGCCCGAAGGTGTCTAGTCGTGCGGGCGGATTCGTGGGAATCCCGATCCCTTGTCTGTTCCGGCGGGGGCGGCGAAACGGGGGATGGTTGTACTTTAAAAAAAATTAGGGACACCCGATTTTCGTGAAAATATTTCATGGCAAGCTGTATTTCATAACCGGTTACGATAAGTTTTTACATGCTCTGCCTTGCTTGTAAACTTAAGAATTAGATTCCAGGGGCGGGAATGGTAAAAAATTTCGCTCTTTGTTTGGGTTTAAAAAATTAATAACGAAACACTCAGAATCTTACGACATTTATATTTTCTTACATACACATCTTTACATAATTTACATTTTTTTAATGCGTATTCGTTGTTTTAAAGTAATAACGCCACGTAATTGTCAAATGCAACCAAAACAGATCAACTGCGATGCAATGCTTGCCATATTATTTTCTCGGCAGTATTAACTTGCTTAAGTGGAACCTGTTATGCAATAATAATAAAGAGGGAGATTTGCCATTTAAAATGTATTTCATTTCAACATTGTCTGTGTTTACTTTGCTCCAACGTTGGTGTACACACAACCGTTAGTGCTAAATAAGAGCAATGTAGGCTCCATCTAGGAACACGACCTTGGCCTTATAGTTAATTCATCATTACTACTAGTGACCCAGAAATTTCGCGGATTCATTTGGCAGCAAGCTAGATTGCACAATCCTTTGTGTACTCGAGCATCTGTAAGGCGTACATTGACTGTTGCTCCAGTTTAACACAAGACCAGGTAGCATGGGATTCAGCCATGTTATTCTTGCTGATTACTTACTGACTCAAATGCGTCCAGGGCGTGGTTAAAAAATTGCGATCCAATCGAAAAGCCTGAAATGTTCATGTGTTTAAATTTTAATTTGTCCTCAAGTGAATTTGCGGAATTTCAGGGCCTCTACTTACCTTCTCAAAATCTGCGAGGGCGTGTCAAAATGAATTGTTGTTCAGTAACAAAAGGTGACGTGAAAGCGAAGTCTTTGAAGGTTAATTTTTTCGTGTATTGCTGGGAAATTAATTTGGCATGAATTTTTCTGTGCAAAAACGTGAACATGGAGGGCAGAAAACTCGAGCAGAATTTGGCGTGAAAGTCAAGTGGTCTAGGTGAATGTCTGTGCCCCCCTCTCAACCATGGCTAGTGGAGAGCGTGAATAACGGTTTTTTTTTTTTTTTTTTTTTTTTTAAAGGAAACGGTGCAGCTAAGAAAGTACCGGCCTCCAAGCCAGCGAGACTAGAACTGCGCTGACACATACTGTAGACAGTGGAACTTCTATCCACGCAGTATGTCGAGCGCCAAATGCATAAGGAGATGATGTAGTGTAGTGGTTAGCCTGCTCGCATCCAACCTAGGCGAACTGGGTTCCAATCCCGGCGGGGCCACTCTTGGATTCTCGCATGTAGGAATCGTGCCGGACGATACCGCTGGTCGGCGGGTTTTCTCGGGGACCTCCCTTTTCCCCTGCCCTGCCATCCGGCGCTGCTGCATACTCACCTCAGTCACCCTCATCGGCTCTCAACGTATCGATATTTAGTCCTCACCTACCTGGTGCTTGAAATAGTCGGTTTTCTACGAAACTATTGAACCTGCGTCCATTTATCTGATCTACGAAAAGAAGACGCACATCAGAAGAGGGCTGTTGAGTGCTTACAAGGCTTCACGCACGTTAGAAACATCATTTCAGTGCACTTCGAAATGGTTAAAAACGGCTTTTTCAAAGTGCTGTAAGTAGAAGGGGTTGGCCGATTCTGGTGTAATGGCGTCTGGCGGAGGATCTCGGAGCTGTCCCTGCTCTGTCATTCCAGTCACCCAGCGGCCATATTGGAAGCCAGTAACCTTGACCTTTGACTTTGGTGAGTTCTGACATTGAAGCTCAAAAAATTCCAAAAATATCCGAAAAAGTTCAAAAATATATATTAAAAAAGATATTAAAATATTATTTTAAAATATTAAGAAATTATTAACAATCATTTTTAAAATCTTTAATATTCCTGTCCTCCAATAGCCATTTTGCCCTAACAATTTCCCTTTTATCGCTAACAATATTCCTTTTTCCTTAAAATTTTCCTTTTTTACCCAAAAAATTAAAAATCGCAGAAATTTAATAAAAGTCAACGAGCATATTATATTACTGACTGCTTACACCATATTGGATTCAGGTGACCATAACCATGACCCTATGACATTGAATGACCTTGAAAACAAAAAGTCGAGAAAAAATTCACAGAAGTCGGCAAGCAATTTTTGTGTCTGGCTGCTACCACCATATTGGTTACAGGTGACCTTGACCCAGTTAACTTAAAACCCAAAAATTGGATGTTCCCAAAATCCGTATATATGTATCTCAATACATGCAACATTGTTTAAGGTTATGGTATTTTATGCATCTCGCTATTCACTCTGTTGTCGTGCGAAAATATCGCAACATTTATTACACCGACACACTGTGCAAGGCGAGTTATGAAGATAACTACACTTTTGCTGACATGTACCGAAGTCACAAGATATATGCTTGCAGTAAATATGGTACCAAAGTATTGATGAGAAAATCACTTCTCCTTTACAGGTCTTTCCATATAAGTACACATATATACATATATTCCATACATATGTATATATATTCTCTACATATGTATGTATATTCATATCTTCTAAAAATATATATTATTATATACATAATTATTTGAGACCTGAAAAATCTGGTTTATTATCTGGCATCAGGCTTAATTTCACAGTGCTGTATATACTCTAGCAGGCATCGTTTATCCATTGGCTGCTGCATACAAGTGACGTTACTCCCTTTATAACTGAACTGCACGTCATTGGGGCACACTATTGTTAAGGGTTAATTTATTGGCGCAGAGTTACCCAGGACGAGTCAGATAAGTATGGTCCAATTAGAAACGTATTGAAAAGGTACATGAGTTATAAGTTTAACATGTTCCCACATAATAACGCGAATTTTGCAGGTCTCCAATAATTTTCTCTATTCCTATCTTATAACCTATATATATATATATATATATATATATATATATATATATATATATATATATATATATATATATATATATATATATATAGTACTTGCGTGTTTCCTTCGGGGTGAACAAGTATTTGGGATTTCTCAGAGTGTTCGCTTAGTGCAAATATGAATTTTGAATACGAAGGCTTGCTGTTGACCTCGACGATCGTGGAGTCGCGAACTGAATCATCGCTAACTGGCTGACGCCAGTGCCGATTGCGCGATCGAGTTTTCACCTATGGTTAAAATGATCGTCGGAATGAGAGGGCGGTCTTTACGAAGATACCTTTTCGCGCGACGACCAATTGGGAAGCATGGTGGTGGCCTACCACGATGCTGCATTGTTTAGTACAAAATCCAAGTTGTGCATCGACCAATGGCGAAGTGTGGGGGGAGATTGTTGTATTTCTAGGTACTTTTATTTCAAATTGCAAATACAGTTTACCCAGGAAGCAATTAAATAAATCGAGGTTTCTATATATACATATATGTATAATTTTTTAAGAGGTAATTTTAAATAAAATGTTCTCCTTTCTGGTTTTGGAGGTAGGACTATATAATGTTATTTTAAAATAGTGGTAATTAATTTTAACTTGGGACCCACACCCACACGCACTCCGCAAGCAGCATCACAATCGCAATAAGCATCACAATCAGCACCACAATCGCCATCAACTCCACAATCAGCACCACAATCGCAATCAGGAGTCGTTTTGGAGTCATTATGAGTAATTTTGGAGTACTTTTGAGTCATTTTGGTGTTGTTATGAGTCATTTTGGGGACATTATGAGCCATTTTTGAGTCAAGTACCTGCTTCTTTAGCTCCAGCACCTACATCTCCAACAGATCCGACCGGGTCTTTGCCTGGTACCACTACGTCGTCATCAGTGTCACATTTGTGATAATACATTTACTTTCGGTCATAATGTACGGCGACATGAGTGATTTAATTGTGTCAAGACTCCCTGCCATATATCATATTTGTGTGACAGGTGCGGTAAGCAGTTCAGCCATAGCGACAGTTTACTTAGACATGCAAAGACTTGTAAAGGCGAAGTGCATTTCTCATCAGTACCTTGGTACCTGGTTTACTGCAAGTAGGTCTCTTGTGACTTCTGTAAAAGTCCTCAAAAGTGTAATTACCTACATAACTCGCCCTGCACATTCACATGTATCCAATATGGTGGTCGTAGTCTGTAATGTAATATGTAGGGATAGGATCATTTCGTGAGTTCAATGACCTGTATGCTAGACTCCACAATCCTTTCTATAGCCGAACCTCAGATGTTTGTTCATTGGCTGTTGCCCCAGTATTACCCCACATTTGACTGTACGTGATTCGCTTCTTGTTTCTTTGCAAGTCAGCTATTGGTGTGGAGTCATCCAGGGCGTGTCTAATAAACTCTGATCCAATTGCAAACGTGACTTCAGTGTACATGCTTTTGAAATCTATCTTGTCCTGAAATTAATTCGCGAATTTTTTCTATCCCTAGTAATATGCTTGATGACTTCTACTCATTTTTCTCAAGTTTTTGTTTTCAAGGTCATTCAAATAGGATATGCTTACTGACTTTGATACATTATTTCTCGATTTTTGTTTTCTAGGTCATTCAAGGTCATTATATGTTTTGGAGTCAAGGTTACGGTCACATGAATCCAACACGGCAGTAGAAGTCAGTAACATTATATGCTTGTTGACTTTTATAATTTTTTTTGCAATTTTTTGCCATTTTTAAGGAAAATAGGGGGATTTTTAGGGGAAAAGGGAAATATTTAGGAATATAAGGGGAATTATCAGGGAAAGTGGTTACTGGGGAAATGAAAATTCTTAATTTTTAAAAATAATTTTTATTAATTTTTTGATAATTTTAATAATACTTTTAAAACATTTTTTGGAATTATTTTGGAATTTTAATAAACATATTTCGGATTTTTTTTTAGTTTTTGGACCTCAAGGGCAAAGGTCACCGGGATCAAGGTCAAAGATAGGTCAAGTTCAAATATCAAGGTTACTTGGTTTCAAGATGGCCGCCGGGTAACTGCATGACGGAGCAGGACGAGCTCCGAGAACCTATGCCAGACGCCATTGCACCAGAATCGGCTAAACACTTCTACTGCTGTATCTCAAAATATACGCATCAGATGCAAAGCTACTCAAGTATCATGCAGTGAACCGTCCTTACAGACATCCCACCAATAAAAGAACAAGATCACCGTTGATAATTCCATATGTACTGTCAGTGCAACGCGAACACTGCACGCCAGTTGAGAGAATTGCGCTGAGAGGCAATGGCGCACTTGATGCATGTGGCAGTGTCGCTGTTATCGCTCCCACACTTCTCGGCATCGAAACGCGGAAAAAAGCGATAGGTAGGCGGGAGCATTAAGTACCGCCATATCTCTTCACTCTTCACTCACTCCAAATGCATAACTTGATGGTTCATGCAATTCGACGTCCACATTGGAACGTCGGTCTTCAGAACCATGCGTGGGGTCCGCACATAAAATGGAACAAACAGAATTGAAATGTTGTGGGCGTTCCTTTGATGTGGGTGAACTTATTGATTGGGAAAACTGATTTTCGCAAAAAGATTTCCAGTAGATAAGATGTCGATTTCCGATTTGCATAATGCAGTCACACATTACTAGAGACCTGAAGAATTTGCATATTAATTTTGGAATAAGCTGCCCCACTCGTCACCTTCCACTGTGACAGCAGACAACCAATGTGCAGTTAATATCGGCATATTTATACATATGACTGTAGAGTCTAGCCTGTAGGTCATTGAAATCGCGTATTTTTCAGTTCTATTCTCATTATAGGCTGTTCACGGTAAACTGAGCACTTTTGAAAACCCTCCTTAAGATCTACTAATATGTACGTTGTGTATTCTTTCGCCACATGTAAAATTTGCATTGTCATGGTGCTGATCACTATTTTCATGCGTCGGTCAAGTTTAAGTGTGAAAATACTATAAAAGCAAATATTTTACAAATCTGCTCATTTTTTCACTTCGAAGCATAAAAACGAAACAGAAAGCAGAAGAAATAATTTAAGTTATCACAAATGGTTACCTAACACGTTAAGACAAGGAACTACTTTCCCCTCCATAGTTACCAACTTTACTGGGCGTATGCCACTCAGCGCGTCCGTTGAAATATATGCAGGTAGGAGCATTGACTTTTTTTCTGAGGTTGATTTCAAAAGTGCTCACTTAATCGTGAACAGCCTTTACTTAAGCCCGTGTCACACTTTCAAATTTTTCCGTCAAACTGCTTTCAATAAGTTTTTTCAAATAAAGTTGGACAGTTGTAACATCATCGAAACGTCATAAACGCCGCCATATTTGTCTGAGAAAGTTGGATGGCTTCAGTTTCTAGCAAACATTTGAAGATTGGACCGGTTATAAAATATATTTGAAATTTGACACTCTCAGCCAACCAGAATCGTACACGACAGAAATGAACGTCAAGAAACTTTTAAAAAATGGACAATTGCTGGAAACAAAGTATGTTATGAAGATAATTGATTTATGTAGACGCTGTCTGGGCATGAATGCTATTTTATGTGAATATTGCACAAAATATTGCGAACTCAGAGGCATAACATTTTATTGTGCAGGAAAAAACTCTAATGAACAAAATTTGTATTTTGTAAAAATATTCTCCCAGTAAAAATATTTGACAATGTGGCACATTTTCAAACACATTCAACATTATTTGATAACATTTGCTGAAAGGAAAAGTTTGATGGCCTTATTGTGTCTTCCAATGTTATTGTCAAATAAAGATGTAGGGAAAAATTAGACAGTGTGATATGGGTTTTTGGAATAAGGAAATGACACAGCCACTTATTCAGCGAACTCCAAGCGCACATCCCACCAAGGCTATCCGGGTTCAATCCCCGGCCGGGTCACTCCAGGATTTTCGCATGTGTGAAAAGTGCCGGGCGATGCCGTTGGTCGGTGGGATTTCTCGGGGATCTCTCGTTGCCCCCACCCTTTCATTCCGGCGCTGTTCCATACTCACCTCAATCATCCTCAACAGCTCTCAAGACCTCACTGTTAAGAGCCGCCCAAATCTCTTCACTCACAAAGGTATTTGTGTTGCAGAAAACATCTTGGCACGTAGTTCACAAAGAATTATTAATGAAAACTACAACAATTTCTTACTGTGTTAACCGCTCGGCCGTATACTGTTATAGCGTTAACATTGTGTATAGGGATTTGACAAATTCGCGAATTAATTTCAGGACAAGATATATTTCAAACGCGTGTACACTGAATTCACATTTGAAATTGGATCAGAGTTTACTATACACACCCTGGAGGACTCCGCGCCAATAGCCGACTTGCAAGGGAACAAGAAACGAATCCCGTACTGTCAAATGTGGGGTAACACTGGGGCAGTAGCCAATGAGCAAACATCTGAGGTCCGGCTATATAAAGGATTGTAGAGTCTAGCATACATGTAATTGAACTGGCGAAATGTTCCTATCCCTAATTATATAGTATGTAGTAATATTGGGTAGAAAGTGAAGTAAGGCTTGAAGTAGAAACACGTGATTACTAGACCCCCGAGAATTTCGCGGGTTCATTTCTAGACAAGTTGAAATTCACACACATGTACGTTCATGTTACGTTTGTGATTGACCGACATGTTTTGTGACACCTCCTTGAGATAAATAAGCCAATAACAAACATGCAAGAAATAGTGCGCCCAACCACCGCCTCTTACTACCACAACAATCAGCCAATATACAGTTAATATCAGTATGAGAGTATATAAGACTTTGAAGTCTAGCCTACTGGTCATTGAAATCACGAATTTCTCGGGCCAAAAGTGATTACTAGGGATGCCCAATTTTCGCGAAAAAGAATTTCTGTCAAGTTGTATTACAATACACTTAAATTCAGATCCACTTTCGCGATTCGATGGATTCAACTGTATCAGATGTCTGCCCGCGAATCACAAACCTTCAGTGCCACAGTAACTTATTTATCATTGGCACAATCAAATACCTCATCGTCTTCGACAAAATGAGGCCAATAACAGAAGGGCAACACAGGTGCGCAAGTATGTCACTGAAATCTAGCTTCCGTGAAATTTTCTTTCCCATAAATCGGCTGTCCCTAATTATTAGGGACACATGAATTTCTCGAATTGTTCTTCACACAGGCTAATTTTCAGTATGTTAGGTGGACGCTTATATAGTTTTTCTTCCTTTATTGGCCACGTGTCTTTGGGAGAAGACGTATTGGTATAAATCGGACCAGTCAGAAACACGTTAATCTGGCAATAATCGCGTTTTATTTACGCAACCACTTGAGTTACGCAACATTTAAACAAAAAAGCGTTTCGCTCTTGTTATATTTCAACATCTTACGGGGGTACTTGCAGTTTCCGTTTGCTTAAGGGGCCGCGTGTATTTGTTAGATGATTTCTTTATTACTCGACTGGCCAGTCTGATTACGTTATTGCGATAGGATACGATTGTGATCCGCGGACAGACACCTAAGATGGGCAACACGTAAATAATGTAAACACGAATGTCGATCTGAGCTAAAGTGTTATGAATATGGGTAGTGAAATTTACCAAAAAAATTTTAAAAACATGTTATATTTAAAAATACTGTAGGGTAGTTTACCTGTCCTGATTGGCTGAATTACTTTTAGAATCGCATTAACAGTTGTGTACATGTTGTCGAATTCTGAGTGACCCGGACAAATATGAAAGCTTCTTCTCAAACAGACAGCAACCAATGGTAATAGACAAACTGCTGTTGGGTGCTTATTGTATTGAAATCTACCATGTACTAATATTTTTTTCAGCTAAAATCACTAGCTCTAGTTATGAAACACATGTAGTGGTGAATAATTTTTTCTCGGAACTCGGGAGTCCCTAATAATCATCTAAGCGGTTCTCAGTAGCCTAAAAATGATTTCAAACACAAATTAAGAGATACTGTTTTCGCGAAAATCGGATGTGTGTACGCATGGTTGCACTCGAATTGGCGGGGGAATTGGCGCTCGCCTGAAAGCCAGTAGTTGCATATTCATTGCTGCGTGCAGGAAAGTATTCAGACTGGGTTCAAGCAGACGCCATGACTAACGACCACTGACAGCCAGGATTCCATAACGGCGCTTGTTTGGAGCGCGTTCGTTTTCGCCAAGACCAGCCAAGCGAGACCTGCTGTCTCTTGCCTTGGCATTGCTTCGACGACTTCCTTCTGTCTTTCAGAAAGAACTTTGTGCACAAAAAGCGTACAAGTAAAGATATGCAGCTCAACAGTACAACGAGAGAACCTTATCCTATTAACCCATCCAGACCCAGTGTACACAAACGTGTACATTACGAACGTGTAAGTAATTTTAGGGTCTGTACTGCACACTGCGAAGCTCAATGACTACAGATGATGGAAAATCGCGAAAATCTGTGAGCCAACATGTATTCTATAACACTCTCTGGTCTAAGTCGTAACTAGTTCATATGACTGTAGCCGAACATACAGCCTTCAGTTCATTGGCTGTGGCAACGAATCACGTGTTTTTGTGTGGACTGAAGTACAGCACGCATCGCAACATTTTTTGCTGGCAACTCCTGAAACCGTAAATTAAAGTGGGTGTAAATGGAGTTAATTTGATCACCAAAGTAGGTTCTGCTGACCTGCTGTAGTCTATAGAATTCCATAGGTACGGACACCCGAATTTCGCGAAAATATTTATAACTATATGAGCATACCAGCAGCTTTCTTTTGCTTACTGGTGGCATGTCATTGGAAGAAGACATTGCCTTACATGACTGGCCAATCAGAATTAGGTAACTTCAGTACTGTACACCTGTGATTCGCGTGGAGACACCGAAGAAATGTAACACGGAAACCATCCAGTCACGAAAGTGTATCTGAGCTAAAGTGTTATGAAATACAACTGATAGTGAAATATTTCCGTGGAAGTTCTGTGCCCCTATCCATATGAAGAGTTGTACGCTGACTGCGCACTGCCTTTAGAGGATCAAGTTGCCAGAAACTGCGACTTCCCCACTCCTCGTGCCACACTCCGTTTAGAAAGGGCCGCAGTTATGTTCGCAGTAGATTCTGTCTGCGACTCGTGCATGCCAGCCTTGCGAAGGTTCCACATGGAGGAAAAACTTATCCTCTTTTTTGCCAAGCCCATGCTTTGATCGTGAGCTCCAAAACAGTCCTGTTTTACAAAACAAAACAATTTTTTAAGCTTTTTCATTTCAGTACACAATCACGGTTATAAAAAACGGCTACGTCGCGTTTCAAACCTTCGCGAGAAGCGCAGAAAGCTCTCGCAGTTTAACCCACTCATACCTAGTCCACATAACCACGGAGTAGACAAATATACAGAGACGAAATGACGTGGTAGTTCCTTTGATGTTGGCGTATCCATCCTCTGGTTGGTTGTGCGAGGCTCTGGCAACGGGATTTTTTGTCTGATTGTCTACACTCTAAGCCCGAATCACTGATATCAATCAGTGGAATAACATTCACTGAAAGTCAGTTGATAAGCTATTGCTGACTGGCGGATCAAGCAAATTAACTAGGAAAAAGTGACCTACAACAGTGTAATTCTTTACATTCAGAGGAAATCATAAATAAATAAGTGAAATTCATCCACTATATGAATTAGTTATCTGTACAGATATACAAAATTCGCTTTATTATTGGGCGGCAAGTTAGTTTTAACACTCCTATACCGACCTGAGCAGATTTCATGATTACATTGGCTACTGGGAACTTTAAACGGCATTTGCATGAGAGACCACGTCATATGAGATTGGTTGCTCTACATTTGAGCTTCTAATACTTACTGTCAACAGCCGCCAAAATCACTCAACTCAAATCAACTTATATGTCCGTAGGGTGATGAAATCTACCTTTCATGGAAATCATTTCGCTAAAATCGGACGTCTCTTCCAATGACACATGCCAAGCTAACACATTATTTTATGGCGCCTAGTCCGTCAGAAGATTGTAACATGGAATATGAGTGAAGTGAAGAGATTAGAGGTGGCTCTTACCATCGAGATCTTAAGAGCCGATGAGGGTTATTGAGGAGAGTATGGATCAGCGCTGGAATGAAAGGGCGGGGGAAACGGGAGAACCCCGATAAAAACCACCGACCAGCGGCTGCGTCCGGCACGATTCCCACATACGAAAATCCTGAGTGAACCGGCCGGGGATTGATCAGTGTTGCATAACACGAAATGATAGGGTCGCTATTGATAGTTGCCAACAACAAAAAAATAAAACTGCTGGCGCGCACGTAGGATGTCGGTGTAGCTTGCTGCACGGAAATACCTTTGCAAGAATCACGTGATTCCAGTAATGGCGAGTGATAGCTGTACTCCGCTAGATCACTGGGGCATTTTCCATGCAGGACTGTGTGTGTTTGTGTGTGTGGGTGTGGGTGCAAAGCGAAGTAATGCACGTGAACAACATGTAAACGATAGCTTGAAAGCAGTGGAGATAAGAGCGGAACGTCGACAGTCGAGTCGCTGCGGGGAAAGTAACCGCCACCTGCTAACACAAACAGTTGGCGTCAGTGACGGTAACAGATGTCATATTTCCCTTTTGACATAGAATTTCTCTTTTTTCTCTTTTTTAAGTAAAATTTTTCTCTACCTAATTTTTATTACATTTGAAACACACACAATTATGGTATTAAAAATATACATTGCTAAAGTACAAAGAAAGCACTGATGTTCATTCAAAAACAATCATTCATTGTAAACTTAAATTTTTTTTACGTCGGTTACAATGCTAAAAATGCGTTCTGCTTCTGCGTTTGAGTGAGGAATCGTCAGCACAATATAAATACTAAACTAATGCTTGTTGCTTATTTCACAACAAAGATACTGTTGACGTCAAGAAACAGTAGAACCCCGCTACAACCAACGTAATTATTTAATATCCCGTCGACAATTCGAAATTCCCCCGAATTTTAAGCAATTTCGCGATAAATCCCCTTTTTCTATGTTGCCTCTGATAGTATCAAATACTCCCTCGAAAAGGGAAATTTCCCTCGACTTACCGTCACTGGTTGGCGTACAAGAACGAGACCGGCGGCTGCACACCGATTTTTGCACATCGTACACGTAATTTTCGCAGACGGATCCGCACGCGGAATCCACTTCAGCACGCTACCACAGAGCACATCAAGAATACAGAGGTGAAATAACCACTCATCCCGCCAACTCCAGGCCCACGCGCCAGCAAAATGGCGTCTATAGTTAAAGGCTGTTCACGATAAAGTGAGCACTTTTGAAATCAACCTTAGAAAAAAGTCACTGCTCCTTCCTGCGTATATTTTAACGGGCACACTAAGCCACATGAGCCCAGTAAAGTTGGTAACGCTGGAGGGAGGGTAGTTCCATATCTTAAGGAGGCTGGGTAAACTATGCTGAAGAGTGGAAAACATATGTACAGTTAGGGATGTTTTTTGGCGGAATGAAGTAAGTTAAAATTATGCAGTTTACGACATTGTGTTTTAGAATGTAGAAGAATGGGCTGCTGTATATAATATGTATAAATGTTATTTTATTTCTTTGAGAAAAAATTCTGGAAATGAAGCGTTTTTTAAGTTTTTTTGTACAGTGAAGTACAGTGATCTAGCATAAATAGAACATACAGCCATACATTGGACTTGTATCTCAACGTGATCTATAGTATGTTGCAATCTGAACATAGCTGTAGTAATAATTATTAAGTAAAACACTTTTAAAAACACAAGAATTCATACATTCCCTCTACAACTGGATATCTATTTGTGGAGATGTGTCGTTTCTATCCCCAGTACCAGAATGTTCGTGTGAGCAGTCAGAGTGATGAAGAAGTGGTAGGCCATGTTTCCAAGAACTTGTATTATGTTTAATAACTTTTAGGCTATTCGTGGAAAGCGCAGAGGAAATTTTTTACACAAACATTTTCATCTGAATAGACACAAGTATTTGTATATTTCACCGCAATTAAAAATTAAGCGTTCGGGTTACCATAAAATATAGTATTTATAATAAATCTTCCTTTTGATAAGTTGACACAAAGTGCTCTCTTTACCATTACTAGTGTATATGCTGTTTGTGCAAACTCAGGTTTAAAATATATATATATATATATATATATATATATATATATATATATATATATATATATATATATATATACAGATTTCAATTTACTGCATAAAAATTTAAAAAATGAGAAACTATTTAAGTGTCCGCTACATGTATTAAGAAGTTATATAACTAGGCCAATATTGTTACCGCTACGTTAACTTAGAACTACGAAAAAAATGCGTTTTTTTTAAATACTATTTAATTAATAATTTAATGTTTGGCCCATTCTATCACCTGTAACGGAACTAGACTGTCCAAACAAAATTGATTAAAAAAGAGTAACACCCAGTTATTGTTCCCACTTTAGACATGTCAGATAGAAAAATCACAAGTTCTACTATTACGATGAGGAAAGATTGGTGCTAACCGGAGCTGGTTGTAGCAGATGAACTGATCTACCCTGACACTACAGCCTGGAGAGCAAGCGACGGAATATAATGGTTAGGAAAAAAAGTACTTCCAGTAATCCCCTGGCCAGCGGAAAGGGTTACCAACATTTCCACACGAGAAAATCCAGGATGACCTCTCCGGGAATCGAACCTGGATTACATTGGTACTAGGCGAACTGTGAACAGCCCGAATATGCCAGCCAATAACATCTGCAACGAAACTGCAGATGTTTGGATACTACCTTGACTCTAATTGTTTTAGAGATTATCATTATTATTGTTTACGTAACACACCTCAAGTCCATTTTGGTAAGAAAATTGGTTCCTTGGAACACAACCACAATGCTACAGAGCTAAAACTCAGTTTTTCACATCTAGGCATATATATATAATTTGTAATATCTGGGCATTAGTGCACATGTACGTGACTGTCAATGTGCAGGAGATAATAAATCACACTGTGGTTTTTTTTTTTTTAGTTTTGTAAAAATTTTCAAATGTTCAATTTCTAATATGTTATACACAATGATTTAAAATTCGTATTACAATGCTCTAGGCTTAGTTCATGGCCAGTGGAACAACAATCTGCTAATAAACATGGGGTCGCAAACTAGTCCTTACGTTGCTACAGGCCGTTAAGTATGTTGGAAATTTACTATAAGCCAAAGTGTGTTTTAAACCAAATTTCGAATCATTCTGTATATACAACCCTACATAAAAATTACGTTTAAGATCAAATTAATTTATATGCAGTATTGTCCTTGAGTATATAAAAGTTAGCCTATACAAAAAGAAATTATGACAGTGGTTAACAGTATTATTTCACATTTTTTCGATTAACTGTTTCAGCTAAGTGTTCTTTTTCAAACATTGTTCATATATCAGGCCTCTTTCTTGTTGCTGATTTGGATTTTTGTTGGGCTGTTGTTATGTAGATGGGGTCCTTTATATCCGCCTTGACGAACCTCTTTGAAAACTGGGGGTTTACTGGATCCGCAAGCAGGCATTCCTTGTAGAACCTGTAGGTAACAAAAAACAAAATATTCTCTTATGTGTTTTGTATATGTGTAAACATTGCCTGTAAATATATTGTAATTACGTATAAAGTAATTGCAAATAATTATCCGTGAACGTGTTTTTTATGGTACATGTCAGTAACCGTCAGACACCAGTCGAACGAAGCTAGCGATAAGAACACATATTTGCGTCATTACGTGAGCGCGTGTATGCGTGTGTGTTTGTGTGTGTGGTCGCATGTGTTTATCGAAATCACTCGTTAAGAGGGAAACTCACTCAGAATGCAATTTAGAAGTTGAAAATTTCCCGAGACGTGGAAATATTATCTCAGGTGATAAAAACTATTACAGCATGCTGCGACTCGTCAGGAATTGGCAAAACGCGTGGCAACATTGCCTTAGCGACTGTTATCTGCCGACTACAGGCTACGATCAAGTAAGTATGGTTGGGGTCCAATATGGTGTCTGCAATGTGGAAAATTCCGTATCATCGTTGGAACATTTACCTACATTTTTTTACGTCTGGTTATGTCGAAACTTAAAACGGCATTTATATTTATTTGTATTTTATATCTCTTTGAATTATACACATTTTTAAATTGGTTATAACGAATGTATACTCGGTTATTTTACATCCACTCAGGTCAAACTAGTAAATGTATACCTATTAAGTATTCCAAATCGCATTATTTCTGGCGTTTTCCTACACGTCAATACGAGGCGTGGGCACTTGTAGAAAGCCACGTTACAAATTTCACTTCATGAAATTCTTGCAAATTTCAGGACATGTTCTGCGTGGTTTATTTCTGGTAAAATGGTGATTTCAATTTTTCCACAGAACATACCTATACTCAAACATACGACACACAATGTATACCTACGCCGTACAGTATTTGTGATAATTTAAATATTTTACTTTAAGAGATCAGCGAGTATTTTAAAACATTTGGAATAACTGTACTTGATGTCTTATAGATTGACGACACCCTTGTGTATTATTTGGTTTCATTCTACTTAAAGAAATCCATTGAAGCATAATAAGTGAAGGGGATTTAGGCTCGACTATATTTCCGTTGTGTTTCTTTAAACTAAGAGCGTATTCAGCTCGGCTAGACAAGCTACATAATTTGTAGCTAGATGTAAGAACTATATATATATTACAATTTTTAGTAAATTAATTTCTAACCTTTTTGCTATGTGGCGTTGCTTTACTCTCTTTAATTTTTTTTTTTAAATATTGTCAAGCAATACCTCGGATTACTATTTTTCGAGAGTTTTAATTAATTGTAATTTGTGATATTTCTGGTACAAAATTCCAATTGCTATTAAAGATGAATTAGGAAAATTATGAATGCTGAGGCTTCTACATGTGAGCTGTATCTAGGTAACACCATAGTAAGAACGACACATGTTACTTTGTGTGTGCAATTATGATAAATCTACCTGTACAAAGATAAGATTGTGCCATTCTGTCAGCCCAAGAATTCGTAATTCTTTTCGATGACTTCATGCGTCATCCAAAGGGAAGTGTAGAACACAAAGTAACAATGCTTTCCGCCAGTTAAGTGCAACTGCCCTTGCACTTGATAATAACAATTCGAATCATGCCTCAGTAGTGGTTTCCAGTTCACAATTGCGCAATAACTCATCTGAAATCAGTAAATAAGTAATAATTATAATAAAAATATAGCACAAATATCATACAAAATATTACTTAAATTCTTGTTTGATCAAGTGATAATTTCACTTGGCAATGCAAAAGTGCTATACATAACACAGATATGGCTGTACATATTTACCTGGCCTTGATCGACATCTTCTTTCAGATTTCCGTACTAATCTGCAGAAAGAGGGCACATTACTTCCACGATGGCATCTTCAACCACCAAAGCATCTATGACAGAATTTTACGTGACTGTATACGAATTAATCGGACTACATAAAAAATACTATTAAAGTTGAGAAAAATAGTTCTTAAATAATGTAGCTACCTGGATTTGCACCAAGAAAAGGATACCCAGAATCTACGAATAAGCCGCATTCTATTGCCACTATTCCATGTTCCTCAGCCATTTTGCGCTTTACTACAGGCTCGTTAGCAATGCCGTACTGTGTGCCTTTTGTACTGAAGTTACCATACAATATGGAGTGAACTAAGTTTTTGCAAGATGTCGTTGCCCTCATTTTACATAGTTTGCCAACATTTGAAGCAGTTAGTAACTTTCTCCTCTCTGTATTCCACAGGTGACAGCTTGATTGCAAAACAGTCATTTTCTTTAGCTGATCTCTCTTCTTCAGTCGGCACGAGGCCAGTGAGAAAATTGTTTTTTTTTGTCAAGCTCTGATGCTGTTATTGCACTCTCTGTTTCATCTTGTTCTGTCTGTACCAAACCATAGTGCTCATCTGCAGCGTAGAGGTTTTTTCTAGCTTTCACTTGTTTCTTGGTTTTGTGCAACCTTTGATGTTTCCTGTTTTCCCTCGCTCGTTTCTACTGGTCGACGAATTTTTTTTGTGTTCATTCCTAGAACATAAATAAGAAAAACATGTATGAGTAGTTTTTTATTAATTTGTCTCCATTAAATTTAGTACTGTACAATGACGAATAATGTATAGGCAGGTCACTGGCTGATTTTTTTTTTGTGTACGCAAAATAATTAGATATTGGCCACAAATGTTTTGTAAGAACATTTCCATTATTTTGAATACACCACATAAAACATTTGGCACAAAACACTTAATGGCTGCCATAACATCTTTCCTACAGTGCTCTCAACTGGACTGTTACCACCCATCATTGTTTTATGAATTACTCTCATATATTCATCCACATTGTTGAATGATACAACAGCTGCAGAACAACGCGTTTTGTACTGCCCTCTAAGAGCATAATTTATGCGCTTTCCTGCGACTTGTTTGTTTACGATACTATTGAATAGTTCCAACAAATTGTTGTTCTGGTCTGCTATGAGACTTGAAACATGCCTGGAAACATTTACTCAAATAATCTTCATTATTTTTGCAGCAAACCACATGATTTGAGCTCAGGGACGTGGTTTACTTCTCCCTCTTTGTTACCATTACAGAAATATACATCGCAATGGTCATAGTCACCGAATATGTGCAGAGGTGTGTTTTCTACATATGCTTTCAGCATACATATCCGTGTGTTCGGTGGTTCATTTCCCCATCTCTGTATTTTATTGCCTTATCTACAGCAGTTCGGAAGGTCGGTATTTGCTACTTCAAAAGATTTCTGGAGGTCACCGGGAACTTTGTGTTTTTGGTAAGATAGGTTAGCTTATGGCAGTAGTTGCGAAGAACGTGATTCTTGCACTCCACTTTTTCCACCATCAGATTAGGACCTCAGGGAATTGTTTCAGGAAGTTTCCTATGTACAGAGCTATCTCCATCACCTGTCAACATTAATACAAAATTAGTCTACAAAAAAGCATGTTAAATAAATATGTTTACAAATATAATCACAGCTAATACACAAGTGTATTAACGTAGTCAACCATTTTACAAACAGTGAGTATCTCACCGATAAGTTTGTTCAATTTAAGACCAAGTAATTTTCCGCTTTGTAGGAAACCATCCGCTATAATATCTGCTTCATTGCTAGTCGCACTTTTTTTCCAGTCAAGAAAACACGTGCGGCTTGGTGGTGTTTACTTTGCATTCTGACATGACGCACAGAGAGAACAGTACCGATTTATAACACCTATATATAACATATTTCCTGTCTTAAAACCAACAATGGATGCCTGGAAGCAAAAATAATACATACAAAAATACAATAAATTCTGTAGAAGATAATGTATTTAAAAATCCATGTACATTGAAATCCATCCACTTTCTCTTTTACGAAATCCGTATCCATAAATGAACAATCCGTGTCTCCATGACGTTTCTCTCTCTGAATTTGAGTGAATAGATATGCTATATCAACAATTTTTCGCCCAGATAAGACATTAGCCACTGCTGGCGTACGAACACACTCAGCGTTTTCTTCCTATGTCATGTCGCCAGTAATCCTGTGGGAGAAGATAGGAAATGGATTGCGTATCGGTATATTAACGGGTAGAACTGGTTTCAGCAAAGCTGTGAGGATTTTTTATAATGTACTCAGAACTCGGTAGCGAAAAGCATTTCAACTATACTAAGACAAAAATACGTAGGTAAGTAGATGCTGTAACAGAAGTCCAACACATTAATTTTTAGTACGAATGAATACGATTGTTGAGTCATTATGGTAGGCCCTCGTTGGATATTGTACCTTTATGTTCAAGGTCAAAAAGCAGAATGGCGATTTACCAATAAATAGTACTGTTACCTCTTACTTTTGCATCTGTCTTCAGAAGCATTACAAAACTGTTGCTATGTTACTGCGAAAAATATTTTAGAATTATAATTTAAGAAATTTATACTGGTACAAAAAATGTCAATTTAAAGTAGCTTACTGGGTATGTGGTACTGTGTTGCAGCCTGTTTCTTCCAAATTACACTCTGGCGAAATGTTTGAAATTTGTCGCAATCGTCTGTTTGAAGATATATCTGGGTGACTGTCAATGGAAATGGTATCTCCGTACCTGAAAATTAATATTAAATCATAGCACAACAATGAATAATGCGCATTACATTCTGTATAGCATGCATAGGCCTATATATGTCAAAAATACGGTTAGGGTTAGCGTAAAATATTAAATATACAGATGAAGTTATTATGATTTTCAGCTCACAAAAGAATGTGTTCGTGAACCTTGAGTTCTTTCCTCGACGTCGCGTCGCGTCGGCGCAACAATGTTCCAGGACACCTTACGTTTGCCACAATGGGGAAAATACATGTCTTTAAATGTAGTATAGGCTACGTTATTTACGAGTCTGTCATGAAGGTAAAGGAATAACACCGGTGCATATGAATGTTGATAAAATACTTACAGTGAATGTGGTTGTGCACTGCTACGGGCTTCTTGAAAAGGACACTCCTTTCATATGTCTGAAAGTGGTATCAATGAACTATTTGAGGAAATGTCTGGACCATTGCCACTGGAAATTAAAATACAGTATCTCATGTAATGTACATAATAAATTGTCTATTAGGAATATTTACGTAGCATCTTTATAAAAATTACAACTTTGCAAAGTCACGTATTTTGAGAAGTATAACTTAACTATTTGATTTATTGGTAAGTTATTTATCTTTTAACTATTTAAAAATATTTCACCTTCAGTGTTGACTGTATTGTTATAACACATATCATATGTAAGCATAGTTCTTTATTACAAAATATTTCGTTGTAAATACTCAAAGAGCAAAAAAATTAATATTGTGTTGCACTTCGTTGATTTCCAGGGGTAATTCATATACCGCTTGCAGAACATTGAAAGCAGCTTTAAGAGGACTGCACAAAAATAAGAAAAAAAAAAACCCTATTAAACTGTTAAGATTCATATTTTATGTTTTCTGGTATGAGCTTTGTTTAAAAAATGTGGTTACCTGAAAGATATTTTTCCTGATACGTCATCTTCACGACAGTTTTCAACACAACACAACACAACGCTGTATTACTTGTGTCTAGGAAGTGCGAGACTGTAGTTGGTAGTTTTTCATTAGATTTGCACCTGAAAGTAATATATTAGTTTTATTTTATATTTCATGCAAAACATTAACCACATTTTAGAGAATTCAATGCATCAAAAATAGTGGGGTTTAGCGGTCATTTATAATGTTGTTAACCAATAAATTTGTACATTTTTGTTTCCCAAAAAAGGGAACTAAGCTACTGATTTGTTTAGTAATAATACACTTATGATAGTACCCCTGTAACTATTTTTTTTTCTGTATTTCCAATAACAAACTTGGCGAAAATAACTTTCAATTTTTTTGTATTATTTATTTAAGCAAGGAAAATATAATATTACTGGGCATGTTAAAAAATCTCCACCACTGGAAATTATTTCTAATAACTTGCTTGTCACTATAGAAACATTTTAATAACATTCACCCTAAAATGGAATCAGTGGCTATTTATTCACTGACAGAAAGTGAGATTTCACAGATTAAATTTGTTAAAACTGCTCCAACAAGAATCTGTAGATAACTACAGATTGTATCAATGAACTAAATTCAGTGGTTGAAGCAATGAAATTCACAAATTGAAAACGTAAAGAATAAATATGTACCCAGATGTACAAAAAATTGTGTATTTTTGCACGTATGTAATTCTGCTTTTACAACATGTTCGAACCTCAAGAAAAATTTTTACGAAAATTAAATAAGCGAATACTCAAGTGAGACTCGAACCGACCACACTTTAAACGTTACACTAACATGCTAACCACTGGACCATGGTAAACGAAGTCCAGAATTGATTTTAATGTAATTATTATAGGTAACTTGCGTTGTGGATAAATTTTGCCCATCGCTTTCAGAAATAAGTGTTGATAATTAATTGAGACTCTTTTAATTTACATTTACTTCATAGAGAGGAACAGAGTGAAAATAAAAACTACTACAAACCAAATATCACGCAACAACCGAAAAACTGGAATGAATGTATACACAAACTTACATACTATACATGAAAGTATGAGTTGCCAAAATACATAAATCACATAAAATAAACCATGAAACAACAATTAGTAGAAATCTTACTTCTGAAATGGTGGCAAACTATTACAATGTAGTCTAATATCACGTGAAATGGTTATTGATGTGTAGTAAAAATTTTATTACAGAATAAAACTGAAGTTTTCATATGATCGATTCATTAGTCAAAATTTTACTTTTTAGTGTTTTATACGAACTAATGTTGTCTGATGCCGAATCTGTCGTTTTATCACTTTTTCATATGTCAGAATCGACAAAACAATAGATTCGACAGTAAAGTTACTGAATCAGTTGAAATTCCGCTGATTCTAATTAAGAGTGAACATAGCGATAGTTTTATTATGAAGACATTTAATCGCCATCCATACAGAATGTACTTATACACGATCTGTTATGTAGCAGAAAGAATGTTGTAAGTTAAACAGTAAAGTTTCCAGGGTAAATGAGTAGGTAGACGTGGGTCTAACAGTTGGAAAGAGCCAAGGTACACATAATATGACTAAGATATTTTCACTCGCAAGTTATAGTTTGCCAGTTCTACGTTTTTCAATGTGACTGTGTTGAAGGATGTTGAACATTAAATACTTTTTACACGATTCGTATTTTGTTGCACCTTGTGTTGGTTTTATCATTTTGATGACTTAACTACAGTAAAAATTTAAGTACAAACATTAATAAAAAAATACCTGCAGGCTACTCAGAGTGAGGCCTGTCATTCACTGTAGTGCTCAAGATTCAAGAATCTTTCTCTTATGCATAACAATATGAAAAAATAAAACTTGATTACACTCGCTTGCCACTTTCCTTTTGTGAAGATGATGTAAGCATATGAGCAACTGGTGGGTGGTTAGAGATAAGGACAGCCATCTCTCGTATGGCTCGAGCTGTACGAGCTGTCTCGCTATGCGCGCTACACTCGCTTAGGCCATCAGATCTAGTTCACTAAATAATTTATTCACTCGCTCATACAATCTCTTATTTACCTTGCTTACATTGCCAACAATTAATAACGCAAATCAGGCTACGTGTTATACAACACAAATATATTAACAGTGTACTTACTGAATTTGTTGTTGCCTTTTATTTTACCACAAAGCACGTGCAATTTTCTTTTTTGACGCTCTTCTGGCAGAAGGTTTTAAACGTAGACTTTTTTTTCCTTTCGAAAATGGCCAACATTTATTTGCGACATTCCACATAAAAACTAAATGTTTAGTTAATCACTGAAACATCTTGGAATTCTACTTTTGCAGGTCATGCAGTCTCCGCTACAACGGAATTGTAGTGTAAAGGAAAGAGTCCATTATCGACAGGTCCATTTTCCCTCGCTATTTGCACCATTATTTCACGCGCATATTGTCCCGCCCTTGGACTCATATTGTAAGATGGGCCTAACAACCACGTAAAGGAAAAACAAAAATGTAAAGCTAGTTTGGCAGTTCGTTCCGTCGTACCCAGCAGCCTCAACTTCGAATAAAAAGTGTTAGGTAATCATCTGTGATAACTTAAATTATTTGTATCGCTTTCTGTTTTTTAATACGTCGAAGTGGAAAAATTAGCATATTTGAAATTAAAAATATTTTCTTTTGTAATAATTAGATACCTGAAAAATTCGTGAGTTCAATGACCTGCGGGATAGAATCTACAGTCATTTGTGCAAATATGCCGATGTTACCTGCACTTTGGTTGTCTACTGTCACAGTGGAAGGCGACGATTGGGCTAGCGTTCTCCAGGAAGTGTCAGACACCGTGTGGACCAATGTATAAAGTTACGTAAACACACGTGTTTTGTATTCTACCTTGTCTCAAAGTGAATCCGCGAATTCTTCAGGTCTCTATCCATTGGTTGCTTGCTATCGCAGTGGGAGGCGATGATTGGGCCTACAGTTTGTTGCGTGTTTACTATTGGCTCAGATTAAATATGAGGTGTCCAACAGTGCATGGACCAATTAAAAAAGTAAAAAGAATGCACAAGTCTTTAAATTCTAGCTTATCCCGGAATGGATGCACGAATTTTTCAGGTCTCTTGTTATTGGCAGAGACCCGAGAATTTCGTGGGTTCATTTCTAGACAAGCTGGAATTCACACACATGTACGTTCGTGTTACATTTGTAATTGGTCGACGTGTTTTTGGCATCTCCTGGAGATAAATAAGCCAATTACAAACATGCAAGAAATTGTCCGCCCAACCACCGTATTTTACTACCACAACAATCAACCAATAATCAGTTGATATCTGTATGAGAGTATATAAGACTGTGAAGTCTAATCTACGGGTCAATGAACTCGCGAACTTATCGGGTCTCTAGTTATTGATCGCCTGTCTTTGTGTGAAGAGAGCCTGTTAAATAAATGAGTCAATCAGAATTTAGTTTCTCCGATACTGACCATCCATGATTCGCGGAAAGAGAGCTAAGTCGACTAACATACCAACTGATACAATCACGAAAGTGGTTCTAAACTAAAGTGTTTTGGATCACAATATGACCTAAAATATTTTCGCAAAAAACCCGATTTCGCTACCAATTGAGAATCTTTCGTAACAACCATTAGTAGGAGCACCTGTTTTTCGCGAAAAGATTTCAGGACACGTTGTATTCCTAAACCCTTTAGTTCAGAACCACTTTCGTGATTTGATAATTCGAAAATTACGCTTCTTATCTGTTTGCACGCGAATCACTGAGGTCAGTATCGGAGAAACTTAATTCTGATTGGATCTCTCATGTTACAGAATCTCTTCACACACAGACAAACGTTTCTAGTGTGCACATAGGATATTGGAGTTTGGCTTCATATTTATCATTTCGCGAAAAACAGGCGCCCATACCCATTAGCCAAGCAGATAAAAATGTTAAATTCCAGAGCCTCCCGCAGCCAATCAACAATTGAGTACGCATAGGTAAAGGAACCGTGACGCAATTTAACTTACTTACTTTTTCCTATTCTGTGACCGATACTGAACTGAAGTGAAGTGAAGAGATTTGACAGTCCTTAACAGCGAGGTCTTGAGAGCTGATGAGGGTGATTAAAGTGTACATGGAGGACAAGGGCGGGGGAAACGGGAGATCACCTAGAAAACCTGCCGACTAGTGGCATCGTCTGGTACGATTCTAACGTGAGAAAATCCGGGAGCGACCCCGCCGGGAATCGAGCCCAGTTCGCCCAGGTGGGAGGCGAGTAGTCTAACCACTACACCACCATGGCCCCATGTCCAACAAATTCTAAAAAAAAAAAATGCATGTCAGCATCAACTCCAAACTTTATTAGATACAGATTTTTTATTCTGGAAATTGTAAGGCCTCAGTCTGGATAGCACCGGTATGCTACTTGCGCGTCATTACTGTCCTTCGCGCGGTTGAGAAGCAGTTATCCCCTTCACCTGCAAATGTGCATTATCTAAAAATAAACTTTTTTGCAATAACATACTTTCTAAACCTGGAATACTTATATAATTGTCACATTAAATAAAACCAGTAAAAAATAGCTCAATTTGTAATCAGGTGCTGCTTACTGATTATACGATGCCTTAATATCGTTGATTTAAAGTTCGTTACGTGGCGTTGTAAAATGGCGAACAGCTGTGAAGAAGTTAGGCTTTAAAATTCACAAGCTGTTTAAATGTACAAAGAACATTTATAAACGGAGCGTGACGTATTTTTACGTGCCGAAATGAGTGCTGTCCCTTTACCACAGCGTCAAATTTCTTTTCTTTAAGTGTTCGGCACAGACTAATGAGTGGCGTGGTCGTTTTGCGAACGTCGTTACTTCCCATTTTTATGCAGACTTAAGTTCTACTTTCTGGCTGTTCCTTCGCCTCGTGCAAACAGAGTTTAACAGAGTATAGAATAATGCACCAAACGGACAACCCAACGCATTAGTCCGCACTCAGAGAATATTTTATACAAGAATGATTTCTTACTAGACTTCACCAGCACACCTATTTTCTTTCAAGTTTTCCTCATAATAATAACTATAGAAATGATATAACTTGCAGCCGAAATGTAAGTAAAAGTTCAATTTAATCAAAGGAAAGATACTTTTACGTTAACGGAAGTACATACCGTCTGTGATAAATGACATATTTAGGAAACAACCACACACACTTCAAACAAGCTGGATTTCGCAAATGTTTGATTCAAAAAGTGTGAAGCCACCGTGAATAGATTATAGTCTGGTTTGGACAGAGGTACAATCACGTTTAACTCTACCATTATTTGCGGATTATGAATTAATTGTATTTGTTTGACAGTGAAATAAATGCATTTAATGTAACTTATTGTATAGAAAGTTGTCAAAATCTCCATATATTTTAAAAGTTAATAAGAAATAATAATAGCACGTCTTATGTCTAGAGATCTGAAAAATTCGCGAGTTCAATGACCAGTAGGTTAGATGAGTAGTAATAGTTCTATATAAATGTCAGTCACATCTAGCTTTGTCCAACATGTCTAATGTGCGCGTGAAAACCTTGTGTATCGTGTTTGCCAAACGACCTTCAGCCATGGAAATAAATGAATGGATTGATACGGTTTTAACTGTAACAGAAGATCAAATTGAAGCTATTCAACTGGATGGGCACCAGAACTGTTTGTTTTTTAAATTTGTTTCCTCTGGACCTTGTGAAGCGATACTGCGTCGCACCAACGGCCAGTCAACTTTAGTTACCGCAGACCAGGAAAGGATCAACGTCACCATCGAACAAGCCTTCGATAACTTAAAACTGGTAAGAATTCTAAATTTACCTGTAGAAATAGACAACCAAAAAATTCAGACGGAGTTAGTGAAGTATTGTCGACTTGTTACATTACAAGATGAAGTATGGAATCATAAATGCAAATTCCAAGTAAAAACGGGAGTACGCATGGCAAGGATGGAATTTAAATAAGAGATTACATCTTACACTTCAGTTAACGGCTTTCGGGCTGTAATGATATATCCCGCATAACCACGAACGTGCAGTTACTGCCAGTCTCCTACTCATGAACGAATTGCGTGTCCTTGTTTGCAAGAAAAGGACGCACGTGCAATACGCCGCTGGGGGATGTATAGGGCAACGGAAAATCTCGCAGCTGACACGCCTATACTGTCCACCCCTGCCCCAGCACTCTCCCCGAGCGTATTACTCTCCACTTCGCAGCGCGAGCAGCAAGGTGCAGTACAAACACCTGTCGGTGACTCATCTGCTGAGCATGCGGTCAACCTTAACACCTTAGTGACCGCGCCACGCCAGATACACATGGAGGCAGCTCAAAATACTGTTACTACACGCACAGGGCTACCACCACACTCACGGGATATATCGTCGCTACACATTCCATTGTCCTCTGCTTCATGGGTGCACAGCATGGACGTCGAGAGCGTAAACAATGCAACCACACGACGGGAGCATGTAACAACTGCGGATGAAAATATGTCCGTAAGAGAAAAGCGACCTTACGAACATGACGCCCGGGCCACAAGAGAGAGTCCTGTTCGCAAAGCGAAAGTGTTTTCGCAGAGTGAACAATCACAACTACAAGACAGGAAGGAATCTTTGGAACTAGCAAAGGCCGTTATAGATAAAAATGTGTGCCTCTAGCCAAGAACGTCCTGATAATCGAACTAACTGACAATATGACCGGCATATGAGTGCATCCCCCCTGTTCTGACCTATTACCGGCCCCCATTTTTCTTTGTCCACTTTTCCTTTTTGTCCATCTTTCCATTTCCTTCTCTCTGATACTATGACTACATTTTTTAGGCACACGATTTCAACTTTAAATATTTGTGCAGTCTCGGCCAGTGCACGATTGGCGGCGCTAGAGACACTGATTCGAACAGAGGCAGTTGACATTGTATATTTTTGCAAGAAGTATCGATTCGAGATATTATAGGATGTCATAACTTCAATGGGTATACAAACGTTGGTGATCGAGGACGGGGAACAGCGATTATTACACGTGCGGGGCTGGAACTTGAAGACCTGCGCTACCACCCGTCACGCCGAGTGATGTCAGGACGAATAAACGATGTGTTGCTAGTCAATGTTTATGCTCCCACAGGCTCCCAAGCGAGATATGAAAGAAATCAGTTTTTCTCTGTGGATTTGATTCCGTTTTTCCATCCACCCTGTAATCAGTTCATACTCGGTGGATATTTCAACTGCATAGTTCAACCCCATGATCATCAGGATGGCATTTATCCTACTAATGCTGCCATATCTACTTTAATAACTCGCTTAGACTTGTGTGATGTTGCATCTAACTTCCAAGGAATTCATTACACCTATGTGACTTCATAGAGTCGGTCTAGAATTGACCGATTCTACGTGAAAAAAAACAGCATATACATAAGGTGCATCGATATGACGTTCTTCCGGCAGCTTTCAGCGATCACTCTGCAGTGATATTTATGTATGAAAAGTTTGAGAATGGAACACGGTTTGGCAGAAGGACATGGCGTTTAAATACGTCTTTATTAGACAGCTCAAAAGTAAAAGAGGACTTCCTAGCTAATTGGGTACGTTGGCAAAGCAAAAAATACCAGTTCCCCTCTGTCGCGATGTGGTGGGATGTGTGTGTAAAACCGAACGTCTTGAGACTTTTTAAAAGGCATGCGTACCGACTGGCAGAAGAACGTAGGGGAACAAGTGCATTCTACGAACGTATGCTGCACGAAATTAACCTGCAGGCAAACAATGGTGCACACGTAACTCCACGTATTAGACACACGAAACAGAAGCTTATGCATTTATTGAGTGAACAGTTTAAAAATCGTCATATTATGATAAATGATAATAGCCGATTCGCAGAAGAAAAATTTAGCTTGTTTGGTATCATTAAGGAACAACAGCAAATACGACGCAAGGTTATCAACCAGCTTACTGACAGTGATGGCGATATTGTTCGGGACCGGCCGGAAATAGTGCAAACGCTTTGCAGTTACTTTGCAAATTTATACTCGAAACAAAACAAGGACGATGCTCTGCTTCCATCGGTTTTGCATGGTTGTGAAAACAGAGTTAGCTGTGAGAGCAAGACGGGCATAGATGTGCCATGTTTAGATGCGGAAGTTAATACAATTATACAGCAATTGCCGCCCAAAAATATCTCCTGGCATTGACGGTACTCCATGCGAATTTTACAAAACTTAATGGGATATTATTGGTACAGACTTCTGCGAAGTTGTTCGTGATGTGCTTGAAAGAGGGGTGTTATGCAAGTCTCACAAAGAAGGGATAATTGTTCTTATACCCAAAATATCCCGTCCACTTAAACCCGCTGATTGTAGGCCAATTCCGCTTTTATGTGCCGATTATAAAATAATTGCTCGGTTTTGAGCGACCCGATTAACCAAGGGATTGTCAGATATTATTGGTCCCGGCCAGACATGTTTTGTACCAGGATGTTCCATTTTACAAGGCGTGCTTGACCTAAGGGACATTCAATTACTTTCGTCAATACAACACAGTAAAATGGCCATCTTGAGTATTGATATAGATAAGGCATTTGATAGAGTCGATAATAACTTTGTACTTCATATTATGCATAATTTCGATTTTCCAGTCAATGCAGTACAGTACAATGTTGTGTACCGGAATTCGGTCACGGCTGTTGGTTAACGGATTCCTTACCCCACCAATTAAGATCGAGAGTTCAGTTCGACAAGGATGCCCGCTATCCATGATTTTATTTACTATCGCCATTGAACCTCTGTGCAGAATGCTCAATGCCTGCTTGCAAGGATTCCCTGTAGCGAACCTGTCCTTTAAATTAAATGCCTATGCTGATGACATCACATTTATCGTTCGTTCAGAGCGGGAAATTACAGAGACGGCAGAATGCCTGGACTTTTTTTGCAGTGTCCCTAATCTGCGAGCAAATGCTAACAAAACTGCCGTACTGGAGCTTAGCGCTACCATCGAGCCATTTGACGACGTTTTTCCCTTTCGGAGGGCCGAAACTGTGAAAATATTGGGCATATACTTCCAAGCAGACGACACTCTTATGTTGCATTATAATTGGAACATGACAATAAATAAACTCCGTTCTCGTCAAATAGAAATGAATGATCGTTGTACAAATATTATACAGAGGGTTACTTAAATAAATGTATTCTTATTTGCGAAGCTGTGGTATGTGTCACATATATTCCCACTACCACGTCAATAAAGTGCACAAATACTACAGATTGTTGGCTGCATGTTGTGGAAATCATATATATTTAAATTATCTAGGCCGCAACTTTATCTTTCCTTGCAAAACGGAGGCTTGAGTCTACTTAATCACGTTTTGAAGTGTGAGGTCTTATAGCAGTCTTCAGCAATTGCAACAATTTTGCACCCAGAGGACATTTACGCAGCATTACAGAAATGGATGTGGTCTGAAGTTAGACGCATGCCACTTCATTACAGTCAGGCAAAGGAAGCACTCGCAACTCTAGTAGAACACTTACCGGAAGGGACAGTCACATCAGCGAAATACTTGTACATTCGGGCTTCCAAAATGTCGGCAGTCATACCATGTTTTGTTAATCGCACCCCAACCATCCGCTGGAGGCGCCCATGGAAAATACTTGACGATCCTAACCTTTCCTCGGATCTTCGAGCTGCAGCATTTGGATTCTACAGTAATATCGTGACAACTCAGCAGCGTAAATACAGCATTCACCTGACAGCTGACAATGCATGCCCGCTGTATGGCAACACCGACACGGTCCTTTATAGGGTAATTTCCTGTGTTTATGCAGCTCGCATCTGACAGTGGTGTCGCGTACGAGTACGAAAAATAATTCGCGATGAACGTGGAGATGTCAGCGACACGCACATGCTTCATTGCGGTTTCTTCACCTTCCCCTTAGTTCGACGAAGAGCTGCGGCCTGGCTTGTACTTCATGCGATCGGTTTTTTGGTGGAATGTTCGACACCGGTGACAGTTCAAGACTTTGTCCAGCTTCTTCGTCATGATAGGTGGAACATGGCGCGGCGTGGCACATTGCGTCAGTGGTACGGCAATTTTTTATTTTTATTCTGACATTTACGCCTACAGGATGTGCGTGTATATTAACGAGGTTGGGTGTACGCCATGCGCTGCCCACCCCTCGGTCCTTACAAGTGTACATTTTAATGTTCCAGTAGCAATCGTCGATATGTGGTAGTGTTATAAGTCAGTGTCCCGTGTCGGGGTGTACGCCGTGCGCTGCCCGTCACATTTAATAATTCTTTGTGTATTCATCGACTTTGTGAGTAAAACCAGTTCACCATATGTTCATATCATTTTGTGCCCCTATGTAAGAATTGTGTAGATATTTTATTGAGTATATTTTTATTGTTTATATTGTGGTTTTAATGTTTACTGTATAATAGGTTAAGAGTAAACGCCTCTGTATATCCTTTATGATTGTATGTGTGTATATATATATATATATATATATATATATATATATATATATATATATATAAAGCGGTCTAAGGCGCCAGACTCAAGAGTAATCTTGCCTGCATGTGCAGGCTTGGGCGTTCTGGTCTACTCTGCGGGCGTGGGTTCGTATCCCACTCCTGACATTGTGTTTTTTGGCTTTCATCTTTCATCTCTGTGAGTAATTTCATAACAGTGTCACAATATTTGATAATACTCTTGGATACACAAACTTTAATTAGTATTAAATGTTGAAGTCTTTAACTGGAATTCCTGACTTAATACATTTCTTCTTCTTTATAATTTGACATATAAATACTAATTATTGTAATTATTTACTTATTCTTGACGTTTTTTGTAGTTTAAATAGCTCAACTTTAACTTATTATGGTTATTGTATTAACGCTTTTGCAATATACATACAGGAACTCTTGATAATTTGAGGTGTCCAGTTCGACTCACGCAGGGAGCGAAAAGGTTACTATAATTGCTCCAGTTCATTGTCGTGATCCATACAATCACTGAACCGCAACACAAAAATATTTATACGACTGGTGTTTTAGCCTATTCAGAGTAGAAAACCATTTCACTTTATCCTCTTGTAGCATTCGCAAACTTCCTGCTTATAAAATGAATTTTAATGTTACACTTAGATAATCTCATTGTAATCACGACTTTAATTCTTAAATCTATATTGTAATTTTAAATATTGCTGAGTGTTTTCTATCGAATGCAACATAACGTTGTTCTTTATATTGTTGTTATAGTATTGTTAAAAATGTATTCAGTAAAAACAAAAAAAGATGGCAATGTAGTTGCCTAGAATCGAAGGGTGTGTGTGTTTAATCCCGGCCACCTGCGAAACTTTCTGTACTTTTTTTAATTACAGTAAATTGTACAATATAAATAGTAAACTATCGTAAATCTGTTTATTTCACTTAATTATTTGCCTACATTCAATAAGAACCATATTTAATTCGCCATTGCAGTCGGCCTTCACTTAATCATTTAGTGAAATTGTTTTAGTCACTAATTCGATCAGTAAAATTTTTTCACTGAAACAATCAGTGGTTTTCCACTGATTCTAGGTGGAACCATTTTCACTGATTAGAGTAGTTGAATTTCACTGTGAATTAGTGGTATCCCCCTTATTCTAATTTAGAGTGTAGTCTTGTGTACAAATATGCCGATATTAACAGCACATTGGTTGCCTGCTGTCAGAGAGGAAGGCGACGATTAGGCCAGCGTTCTCCAAGAGGTGACAAACACCGTTTGTACCAATGGCTGAAGTTCTATAAACACACGTGTTTTGAATTCTAGATTGTCTCAAACTGAGTCCGCGAATTCTTCAGGTCTCTACTATGTCGTATCTCAGGCATGACAGTGAATACCATAACTTGAACGCTTGCTTGATTCTCCTTTCATTCGACTGCCTGATCAATCACTAACCACCTCTTAACTGACGTTCATTTATTAGAATTTCACTGACTGATGTCTAGGGATAGGAACATTTCTTGAGTTCATTTCAGGAAAAGATAGACGTAAAAAAAACGCGTTCACAGAAGTTGACTTCGCGATTGGATCGCAGTTTATTAGACACACCCTGGACGACTCTGAGCTAATAGCAGACTTGCAAGGAAACAAGTAGCGAGTGCAATACTGCCAAGTGTGAAGCAACACTGGCTACTCTCTGGGGCAGAAGCCAATGAACAAATATCTGAGTCTCGAGTGTACACATGACTATGGAGTCTAGGCTACAGGTCATTAAACTCGCGAAATATTCTTATCCCTAATGATATCGCTGATTCTAGCTTGGTGTTTACTGGTTCGTAAAAGTGGTGGCCGAAGTGTTCTAGTATTGAGCCACGTGAAACTGTGAAGCCGACGTAAATCTAGAAACTACATCAGTAGGGGAGCATAGGAGGCCTAGGTCAGTAAGCGAGGAACGATGTCATGGACAATCTTTAAATGATAACCCCAATCAAACGCATAGTGCCATAAAATTAACCTGGGAAGGGGTTTCGGACAGGTGGATACTTGCTCTATAGCTCCATCTGCTCCAAATTACACGTCGTTCGATAAGTCAACTTCCTACGACAGGCCGCCGGCAGACGTAGTGCCATATGATTAATCTGGGAAGGGTTTCATCCCACTTAACACCGCTCTTAGCACCGAACTTAGCACTGCATGTTCGACCTGCTCCACCTACTACACTCCTTCCACCTGCTCTGCAAACTGCTACATCTCCTACTCCTCCTCTCATCAATCTGCTCCACATGATCCACCTTCTCCATCTACATACACCCCCCTTTCCAACTCACCACCCCCTCCTCTTACCCTCCTCCTTCACAACGAGCTATGCTGTAATTACATTAAGAATTAATTGGATGCATGCTGCTAGCCCCCAGGCTCTCCAACTTCCTCTCATAGAGGGCTATCTACACCTGATGCCTGGCACACGATCACCCTACCCAACCCCTCTGCTGCACTGTGATTACTCAACCCTCCTAGCCCCCCCCCCCCCCCATCTACCCAAAACCCATCATCCGAACACTCTTTCCCAGCGGGATATACAGTCTTCAGTTCCAAACGTGACAGCTAGACAGCACTGATGTCGTCATCGACAGCCATCCTAGTTCTAGACTTGTTCGCTGGATGGCGCGCAAGTTCAATTAATCTATTATGTCGATGTCATCAACAGCTGCTAGGTAGTGCGTGAGTCGCTCGCCTGCCACAGCCACTGTATTGCTTAATGAGCACTGGGATCCCCTTTAAGCTAAGTCATTATTAATTACACAGGCTATATGCATAAGTCTTGTTGTTAATACACTATAAGAAAGTTTGGTTTCTGGTGGACTTGAACCAGGAACCACTAAGTCGCCTGATTGACACCTTTATCCTCTCGACCACGAGAGCTAGTATCCCAATGAAGATTTTAATAAGGTATAAAAATAGAAACACCTACGAACTCGTACATTCAAAATGGAGTTGTAGTAAATGAATAAACTGATATTATATTAAAATGTTAGGTATTTGAGTAATATTTATGTATGTAACACTTTATAAAATTTTCAAACATAAATGTATGAAGTGACATGTATGCGAACTTGTATTCAAAGGAGATTTCGTTTATGGCTTCACAACAACCAACTATTCAAAATGTAATTTTTTTTAAAAGAAAAGTTATGTCTTTAAATAAAAAATGTATTTATAATTTAAGAAAAACAATCATAACCTCGCGAAGTATCGAATGATTCGTATTTTCTAGACGGTTAATAATACGTCGTCAGAAAAAATGATTATGTTAGTATAGCTGTGGCCATCTTGAATTTTAGTAAGTATAGAAGCAATTTTTTTTATTTTAAAATTAATTATGCAACCAATCCGAGCATCAAATATAACTCGTCACTTACCTTACGATTGGTCATTTAGGTCCTAAACCCTTCCTGGCCAGGCCAATTAGGTATTTAAGCCCGTCTGTAAATAAAGTTGTAATATATGAACCATCGATGCTATAGATGCTATAGTGATCAAATTCATAACATAGGCACCGTACCCGACATTCGCCATAATAGTAAGCTCATTTAGACCCTAAACGCATTCTGACAAGGTCAAACAAATCTAAAAACATTTTATAAGTATAGTTACTCATAATTACCTATATACCGAATCTATTGAGCCGCACTCTAGCTAGCACGGGTTTCAGGGTACTCAAATGCTACCTCACTTTGCCAAAAAGTTCCCTAAACCTCCAAACACAACTCGTAAGTAGATGACGAAATCAATGATAGAAAACGCAACAAATCTTAAGAGCAAGTAGCAAACTCGTTGTTAAGTTTAATTACTACAGTATCGGTGTAAATGTTGCGCATTCTCATTATTCCCAGAATAGGCCATAAATTCAGTATTAATCTTTGCAGCTGTCAAATATGCCGGCAGAGAGTTGAAACAGTAACTGATAGCGCGCCCCAAATTTTCTGTTTAAATTCCAAGTTATGTTATTAAGGAATATTTTACACTCCGATATTTTCACTTTCCTTAACTCTCCGTATCATGTGTGACAAGCATATATGCTTCCAAACTCTATACTGGAATGGTCAACATTTTATACTAAAAATTAAATGTTTACGGGCAACAAAACTATTAAAATATTCATGGTCTTCAAATACAGTTTATATTACGCGCCACAGTACAATATGCTCAGAGACAGGGTGTGCTCCGTGTCGCAAACTTTTACAACACTTGAAGACATAAAACTTGTAGGAAATATACGGCCCGGACCGTACTGGCCACACCTAGATTATCACCTCTAATGCCTGGTAATTTAGCAGGGACATCATAGCAGCACGGGACAACATACAGTCACCGGAAAATCTTTGATGTTCCACCATGTCGCCGGCCCCAGTGCCCGCCAGGTTGACTTGGTCGCGGTACTGATCAGCTGATCGCACATCCCTCTCATTGAATGCGCCACGACGCTCGCACCATTTATGCACACACCAGCCACATTTGGTTAATCGTATTTTACACTGCAGTTACGTTGCTGCACAGTATTTTCTATCACTCGCGGCACTTGCATCCAGGAACAAGTTTTGCAAGAAAGCTTTACACTAGGACTGGTACACTTCTGCAGTGACAAGACTGTAGCTTTAAATTGCGTAACGTATTGATAAACGAGCAGTCTTTACACCAACCTAGCATCTTCATACTTGTACGTTATGCGCAAACAATCACCGCCTTCAATCGCATATCGTCTCCCACAATTTAGTACTGGTCGAGCGGCACGTGGAGCTTCGAACACTACATGAGCTCCGTGCAGCTGATATCAGCCGACTAGACCTAGCCAGTGCCGCTCCACGACATGCATAGTGCACCTGGCGGCAATCGCCATAAAAACTACTTAACTGCGTACATTACAACCACGTAATATTTGAAATATAATGAGCATAAAATAAATGTACAATAAAAAAATAATATTTATACATAATAAAAATATTAAATAGTTCAATACAGTGTATATAAAATACAGCAAAATAATAATCGGCTGGCCAATTAAAAAATGCATCTAATAAAAGTACTCTTCATGCGCGTCATGGCAACCAACTGTCCCCAACCTTGTCTAGAAATACTAGGCGCCAAGTTATGTAATGTCACATCGTCACACTATACTCATCAAATTCATAACATACACATAAAGCCTGACAACAAACAAGATTGCAAGGGTAAACTCACCTAAAAACATATTATAAGCATAGTTATTAATAATTGCCCAAATACAGAAGCTATACTAATCAAATTCGCAACTTACACATTACCCCACACGTAGATAAGAGTAATAGGGTCAAACACACATAAAATCATTTTATATGCATAGTTACTCATAATTACCCATTACCAAAGCTATACTAATCAAATTCATAGCATACACATCATCGCCGACAAAACAAATAAGACTGCAATGGCAACACACCTAAACCCCTTTTATAAGCATTCTTACTCATAATTACCCATCTACCGAAGATATACTCATCAAACTCTAACGAACTGTAAGCAGATTGGAATTGAACTCTATTCCCTTTCAGGATACTTACATTATATTCAGTTTTATTACTTTGAAATTTAAACAGTAAACACTGAGTGAGACCTATCAAGGTAAATTTAATTGTTGTAATAAGCAATAGATAATTACACGAAGTAGTATTTACATATTGGTTCGATAATCATGCATTTTATTCCCATACAAACTTTTTCGTTACGTTACAAACAAATACACACACAAACACATATACCCCTATAACCCTACACAGTTCAGGCTTACCAAGGATCTCAGTTAGCGTCCACCATGGTACGGAGAGCCGAAAGGATGGGATCTATATAAAGAACAGTGAGTGGATTGATACAGAGAACAAGTTCTGGAGAGAGTATTTGAAATTCCGTTAATTTTTTTTCCCTAAACCTCGAACTCTAACATTTTATATCCTTCAACATATTCTACACTTTATTCATTTCTACAGTTTAAACAATCATACTATTTAATATTTTATTTATTCTCCTGAACCCTTACATCTTCTTAGATTTTAATGGTTTCTTGAAGTTTACCCTTTTTGGAAAAGTAAGCTTATATTCTGTACTTTAAATTGAATTCAGCATTAACTTGTTTTTTAAAGATACTATATGTTTTAATTGGCTTGAAACTTTTTTAAATATTTTTAAATGAACGTATTAAAGTGCTGTAAAGTTGGGCAATTCGGTAGCATAGTTCATTAAGCCATAAGTTATGAAGCGACCCTGCAAGAGATTCGAATCCTTTCCGGGTACATATATTAGATACATGGTTATTAGTTGAGAAATTTCACAGAATGCCCATTCGAGGTAACTGGGAATAATCGAAAGGTGTAGGCTTTGCTTGATGGGGATTTTTTAAAATCATTAACTCCAAACGCACACAAACATACACAAAAATCCACACACCTAATGGTGCACACACACACTCACATTCACGAAGTATAACACACAAACACATGCACACTCACACAACACATTTACACATACCATACCAGTCAATTGCTAAACCCATACCACCATACTTTACAGGAAAAATTAAATACTTGAAAACTATATCAACATATTATACAACTCAAATGAACAAAACATAAAAAAGAAGCCTTGATCATATTTTGGAACCACTTCAAACTATAATACTATCAACATACCACCCACTTGCAAAACCCCTAACATCAAACTTTAGAAGCAAAACTAAATGCTTATTGTAGTAACTAAATCAACATACCATACATCTCAAATGAACTAAGCATACAAAACCGACACTATCATATTATGAAACCACTTCAAACTATAACACTAACAACATAACACTTAATTGCAAAAACCCTAACTTTGTAAGCAAAACTAAATAGTTGACAACTAATCAACATATCATACAAACCAAATGAACAAATCTCCATTATCTGTCTTCCAATACACATTATCACACATATTTATTTATGGTATAATGATATACAAAAAAAAAGCCTTTCCAAAATTCCATTTTTCTATTTTACTGTATAACATCATTTAAAACCAAATTAAGATCCAAGTAAAACACTCGTCGCACTGAAATCGCACTATCCCATACTACATAGCAATCAAAAAATGTTTATTACATAAAAAATCCATAAGCAAAGAATGTTTGTTAAGATCTCCTCCTTTTAACGGTCGATTCGATCCTTCTAGGATACTTAGATTTTATCTCTGTAACAAGTATTTACACAATTGAATCTTTTATCTCACAAGAAGCTTAAGTGTTGTTTACTGTAACTATATTTATCTATTTCGAAAAGCGTCAAATTCAAGCATACATACTGATTTAGTTATTACTTCAACCTAAATACAGGCATGTATAGTTATACTCAACACATTCTTTGTTTCAATTCCCAACAAAGTAAATATGCTTATATGAATTACTATGTGCGATATTTGTTTAAACCCACTCATCATAAACAAATAAAATTCTAAATAATTCTTTAAAATTAATGTTCTGTTTTCTATCTTTAAGATAAAGACATGCTAATTCAATTTAGTGTAATAACACAAATGCTAGGTACTCATTACACAACAAACATCAACTTCACATAATTCAAGTCGATGCGTTACCTAAAATACCATATCATAACCAAATACATTTTAATCTTTTTAATTATTCTAGGAAGACTGTTTTATGAATGGCTGACAAATTCTCGCATATTTCCGAAGAACGCCATGTTTAATTGTTATCTTTGCAGCTTATCATTTTTAGAAACTTTAGAAAATTGTATCGATCATAATAGTTTTGGCTTATATCGGGAGAGTTAAGCATATACATTATCAATGATCAAGAGTAAAATATGTATTTTCATATAATAAAAATACATATTTAGCGAGAATATTTACATGTAAGTAGTATATACATAGCGATTCAAAGACCATACACGGTAAGTAGATATTTCTTTTAATCACATATCAAGTAAATTAGCCAGAATATTGCTATAACAAATATCCAATTGCAACTACTATATATATGTATTGATCTGAAAGCAACTATCCGTCGATCGATGAAACACAACGAGTGAAGACCGAGAACACACTCCTTGTTTCATATTCAGCCAAAAACACTTATAATTAGTATTAATGTATTGACAATCTATCAGGAATAATTTCACTCTAAGTACACTTCATAACATAACGAAAGCTAACTACTGATTTACATATGTTCTTTATTCTGCATAACTTATATATACGCCATCTTGTAATACACTACACAACAAACACCTAAACTATATGCCTTTCCATTTACTAGATCACTATATATTCAGCTCCCATACAGCATTCATCATCCAACAAAGGAATAGCTATCCATACCCACTTACTCTATCATAACTTTATGAAGGGAAAACAACAATCTCGCGGAAAAGATGTAGGTGAGTGAATTATCTAGGAAAGCTACACAAACATCAACTGTATGACATATATATTTAAAGTATACAAATATTTAAAAAAAATCATTAAAAAATTTAATGTTGTAAAATTAATGAAAACCAAGGAGATGAGAGCGAATCTACTTCCAATATTGCAGCTAGAAAATGTATGTCAACCACAAGAAATTTGTTACCTACCACCCAAGCAGATAAACACATAATACAACACACAAGGGAAAGTTTACAACCCATTCCAATAGCAACGTTACTGTTAGTGCTACAGAACATATCTAACAAGCTATTACAATACAACAAAACATATATAGATATATATCCCAACACACATTCACACACACACACACACACAAAGAACCTAAAATATTCCAATTGGCAAACCTGCTAATGAACCAAATTGATCCTAAATAACCCAAAATTGTCCCATAATTACCAAAATTTATTCCAAAACACACACATACAAACAGAATGAAGTAAATAACTAAAACCTACATCACTTTCAAACACTCTTGTTTACCTAAACATGCCAACCATTTACACTTTTCGTGAACTTAGTAACATACAAGGAAGAAAATATCATTATTAAACAACCATCGCAGGATAATTAAACAGATCAATAAGAACTATAATTCATTACTTTTTTTATATGTAAAATCCTTTAAAATAACTATCTCCATATACAGCTCACATAAAAGAAATAAACAATGTTTATATCTTAGTCGGTTACCCAGCTAAGACAAATACCCCATTTTCGAAAGGTCATAGGTTCGAACATTATACTATGCAATACCTACACACACACATAATATTCCATTTAGTAGAGAACATTTTCTATAATAAATACTTATGTTAGACTCGTCTCCTCTCCTACACAATATTCACTTACAAATTTAACTTTAAAAGTTCACATTTCATTGTAATTGTTTCATGGAGTCATTTATTAATTAGTTTTTCAGACTTATAGTTATAATATTTTTTATTATTTTACATATCCTGTTTGTCAAAAGTTCATTTACAGAAACAGAGAGCTCACCATATCACAATGCCACACGCACACACACAACACTCTTTAACATTATTTCCTTCAATCCTTACCAATCTTTCCATCAATCTTTACCAATCGTTTCAAATATTTCCATCAATACTTACCAATCTTCAACAATCTTTCCATCAATCCTTTCCAATCTTTAACATTCTTTACTAATCTTTCCATCAATCCTGAACAATCTTTACCGATCTTTACCGATATGTCCATAAATCCCTACCAATCTTTAACAATCTTCACCAATCCTTACTAATCTTTACCAATTCTTCATCGATCATTACCAATCTTTACCTTTATTTCAAATAATCTTTAGCCATATTAACCAATCCAAAAGTTTGTAGGATTTCTCTATCCATACATATAAGAAAAATGTTTCACCTAATGTCTTCAAAAAGTTATACATATAGGTAGAATGAATGTTTATGTAGAAATTATACTATCCACACATTTTTATATTGATGCCTTTATTATTATTCTCTTAACTTCCATAAGCGATTGCTCATAGCAACACTTAAAAGTTGGAAGTGATAAAATGAATAAAAACAATAGTCTATCATAAACTTTATCTTTATTTCACACAATTATAAAAATATACGTAGTAATACTTACATATACTTAATCATGTTCTCATTCCAACAAAAGTATTTATGCTTTACTATAAATTGATAGAACATTTCCTGCAGTGATAACTCAAGGCTCTCCTACTCGCATATACAACATTACAGTTAACACATTTATAGGTCTTATAACTAATGGAAAATGGACAGTTGCTATCTTCAGGTTGTCTAGCACTAAACCTAATCGCAATTGTCTTGATGCAATACTTGCTTTCGCGTCCCGATGATCGACAAACGATACCTTTAGAGTTCTTCTTATGTAGGATATCACTATGATTAAACACAGTATCATACTTATAAGAGTGGAACAACTGGTATGCTGAACTGAACAAACAATGACTATATTCATGTCAATGTGCATGACAACTTATAGTAAAAGTATTTTCCACAATAACAATGTTGTTTCTGTATTGATTCTAGACACTCATCAGAAACCATTGCTGAAGGTGTTACAGGTGGTAAGTCTTCAACCATTGTTAATATCTTCAGCAAGGGTTGCTGATGAGTCTATAGAAGGAATACACAAACAATATTGTTATTGTGGAAAATACTTTTACTATAAGTTTCATACGTATTGACATAAATGAAGTCATTGTTTGTTTAGTTCAGCATACCAGTTGTTCCACTCTGATAAGTGTGATACTGTGTTAACTCATTGTGATATCTCGTATATACATAAGAAGGACTCTAAAGGTATTGTATGTCGATCATCTGGAAGCGAAAGCAAGTATTGCATCAAGACAATTGCGATTAGATTTAGTGCTAGACAACCTGAAGATAGTAACTGTCCATTTTCCATTAGTTATAAGACCTATAAATGTGTTAACTGTAATGCTGTAGATGCGATTAGGAAAGCCTTGAGTTATCACTGCAGGAAATGTCCTATTAATTTTGAGTAAAGCATACATACTTTTGTTGAAATGAGAATATGATTGATTGTATGTAAGTATTACTATGTATTTTTTGATAATTGTGTGAAATAAAGATAAAGTATATGAAAAACTATTGTTTTTATTCATTTTATCCCTTCCAACTTTTAAGTGTTGCTATGAGCAATCGATTATAGAAGTTAAGAGAATAATAATAAATACTTCAATATAAAAATGTGTGGATAGTTGAATGACTACATAAACATTCATTTTACCTATATTTTTGGAGACTTTAGGTGAAATGTCATTTTTATATATATGTATAAAGAGATCCTACAGACCCTTGGATTGGTAAATAATGCTAAAGATTGATTGAAAGACTGGTAAAGATTGGTATTGATTGATGGAAAAATTAGTAAATATTAGTAAGGATTGGTAAAGATTGTTAAAGATTGGTAAGGATTAATGGAAATATTGGTAACGATTGGTAAGGATTGATGGAAATATTGGTAAAGATTGATGGAAAGATTGGTAAAGATTGAGGGAAAGATTGGTAATGATTGGTAATGAATTTATGGAAAGCATGTTAAAAATTATTAAGGATTGATGGAAAAATTGGTAAAGATTGGGAAAGATTGATGGAAAGATAGTTAAAGATTGGTAATGATTAGTAAGGTTTGTTGGTAAGATTGGTAAAGATTTCTAAGGATTGATGTAAAGATTAGTAAGGATTAATGTAAAGATTGGTAAATATTGGTAAAAATTGGGAATAATGGGTAATGATTGTTAAAAATTTATGGCTAAATGAAGAAAGAATGTTTAAGATTGGCAAAGAGTGATGTAAATTGTTAAAGATTGGTAAGGATCGATGTAAAGAAAGTTAAAGATTGTTGTGTGTGGTTTGGTGATATGGCGAGCTCTCTGTATCTGTAAATGAACCTTTGACAAATAGGACATGTGAAATAAATGAAAATATCATAAATATAAGTCTGAAAAAATTAATTATTCATCAAACAATTACAATGTAATGTGAACTTTAAAGTTAAATTTATATTTGAATATTGTGTAGGAGATAAGATGTGTCTAACATAAGTATTTACTATAGAAAATGTTATCTACTAAATTGAATACTATGTGTCTGTGTGTGTGTGTGAGCATGTGTGTGTATGTGTGTGCGTGTGTGTATGTGTAGGTATGGCATCGTATTGTGTTTGAACCTATGACCTTTCGAATATGGGGTATTTGTCATAGCAGGGTAACCGACTAAGATATTAACATTATTTATTTCTTCTATGTGAGCTGTATGTGGAGATAGTCATTTCAAAGGGTTTTGCAGAATTTTTTTTAAAAAGTAATGAATTATAATTCTTATTGATCTGTTTAATTAACCTGGGATGGTTCTTCAAATATTATATTTTCTTCCTTGTATGTTACTATGTTCACGGAAAGTGTAAATGGTTGGTGTGTTTAGGTAAACCAGTGTTATAAAGCGATGTAGGTCCTAGGTATTTACTTCATTCTGTGTGCATGTGTGTGTTTTGGAGTAGATTCTGGGCATTTTGGGACAATTTTGGGCTATTTTGGACCAATTTGGTTCATTAGGAGCAAGTGTTGGGTGTAGCGGGTTTGCCAGTTGGAATATTTTAGTTTCTTTGTGTATGAGTATGTGTTATTCTGTGTGTATTGGAATACATCTATGTATGTTTTGTTGGATTGCGATAGATTGTTAGATATATTCTGTAGCACGAACGGTAAAATTGCTATTCACATGGAGTGTATACTTTCCCTCCTGGAATGTTGAATTAGGTGTTTGTTATCCGGCTGGGTGGTAGGTAATGAATTTCTTAATGTTGACATGCTTGTCCTAGCGGCAATGTTGGAAATAAATTCGCTCTCATATCTTTGGTTTTATGTTTAGTTTTTAAACACAATTTTGTTAAAATATTTTTTTTTATATATTTGTTTACTTTACATATATATGTTATACATTTTGTGATTGTGTAGCCATCCTAGATAATTCACTCACCTACATCTTTTCCGCGAGATCGTTGTTTTCCCTTCTAGAGATGATGATATACTAAGTGGGTATGGATAGCCATTCCATTTTTGGACGATGAATGCTGTATGGGAGCTGAATATAGAGTGAGCTAGTTAATGGAAAGGCATATTGTTTACGTGTTTGTTGTGTAGTGCATTACAAGATGGTGTGTATATAAGTTATGCATAGTATCGAACGTACGTAAATCAGAAGTTAGCTATTGTTATGTTAAGATGAGTACTTAGAGTGAAATCAGTCCTGTTAGATAATCAATACATAAATAGTTCTTATAAGTGTTATTGACTGAATATAAAATAAGGAGTGTGTTCTCGGTCTTCACTCGTGATTCATTGATCGACGGGTAGTTGGTTTCAGCTCAATATATACATTGCAGTTGCAATTGGATATTTGTTATAGCAATATTCTGGTTAATTTACTTCATACACGATTAAAAGAAATATCTGCTTACCTTGTATGGTTCTTCAATCGCTATGTATATACCACTTATGTGTAAATATTCTGGCTAAATACGTATTTTTACTATGTGAATATATATATATATATTTTACTCTTGATGATTGGTAAGATGTGTGCTCAACTCTCTCGATGTAAGCCTAAACAATCATGACCGAAACAATTTTTTTAAGTTTCCAAAAACGATAAGCTGCATAGATAACAATTAAACATGGTGTTATTCGGAAGTTTGCGAGAATTTGTCAGCCATTTACCTAACGATCTTCCTAGAATAATTAAAAAGATTAAATTGTCTTTGGTTATGATATGTTATGTTAGGTAATGCATTACATAATTTTGATGTTTGTTGTGTAATGAGTACTTAGCATTTGTGTTATTACACTATATTAAATTAGCATGTCTTTAACTTAAAGATAGATAAAAAGATCATTAGTTTTATAGAATTATTTAGAATTTAATATGTTTAAGATGAGTGGGTGTAAACAAATATCGCACATATTAATTCATAAAAGCATATTTACCTCGTTGGGAATTGAAACAATGAATGTGTTAGTATAACTGTAAATGCCTGCATTTAGGTTGAAGTAATAACTAAATCAGTATGTATGCTTGGATGTTTGAAGTGGTTCCATAATATGATTGTGTATGTTTTTGTATGTTTTGTTCTTTTGAGTTGTATGATATGTTTATATAGTTTTCAAGTATTTAGTTTTTCTTGTAAAGTATGACGGTATGGGTTTAGAAATTGCCTGGTATGGAATGTATAAATGAGTTGTGTTACACTGTGTGTATGTGTGTGTGCACGGGCGTGTGGATTGTTTTGTGTGCGCATGGGCATGTGTGTTGTTGTGTGTGTGTTAGGAATTAACGATTTAAGACAATTCCCCATTAAGCAAAGCCTACAACTTTTGATTATTCACATTTCCCGCTAATGGTTATTCTGTGAAATTTCTTAAGTAATAACCCTGTATCTAATTAATTATCATGGAAGGGTTTCTAATCGCTAGCCGGATCGCTTCATAACCTATGGTTTAATAAATTATGCTACCGAAGTGCCCTACCCTACAGCACTTTAATACGCTCATTTAACAATATTAATAACGTTTCAAACAGATTAAAATGGATAATATTAAAAAAACAACTTAATATTGAAAATCAATTTAAATGACAGAATAAAAGCTTACTTTTCAAAAAAGAATAAACTTCACGAAATCATTAAAGTCTAAGATGTTGTTAATGCTCATGAGAAAATACCTAAAATATTATAATGTATGACTGTTTAAACTGTAGAAAGGAATAAAGTGTAGAATATGTTAAAGGTTAGAAAATGTTAGAGCTCGAGGTTTAGGAAAAAAATTAATGAAATTTCAAATACTCTGTCCAGGACTTGTTCTCTGTATCAATCCACTCACTGTTCGCTATATAGCTCACGTCCTGTCGGTTCTCCGAGCTGTGGTGCATGCAAACTGAGATCCTTGGTAAGCCTGTATTGTGTAGGGGTATAGGCGAAAGTGTATATGTGTTTGTGTGTTGTTTTGTTTGTAACGGAACAAAAAAAATTGTATTGGAATGAAAAGTTTTATTGTCGAACCAATAAGTAAATACTACTTAGTGTAGCTATCCATCCCTTACTACACCAATCTATTTACCTTGATAGGTCTCGCTCGTAGTTCACTCTTTAAATTTCAAAGTAATAAACTGAATTGAATGTAAGTATCCTGAACTGGAATCCAGTTAATTACCGATCTGCTTACCGTTCATTAGAGTTAGAGTTTGGTGAGTATAGCTTCGGTAGATGGGTAATTATGAGTAAAAATTCTTATAAAAGGGGTTTAGGTCTATTTGCCATTGCAGTCTTGTTTGTTTTTTTTTGGAGGTTTATGTGTATGAAATGAATTTGATGGGTATATATTCGGTATATGAGTATCTATGCTTATAAAATTATTTTGGGTGTGTTTGACCCTGATTTTCTTATATATAATGGGGTGATGTGTATGTTATGAATTTGATGAGTATAGGTTCTGTATTTGGGTAATTATTAGTAACTATGCTTATAGATTTATTTATTTTAGGCGTGTTTAACATTATTTCTCTTATCTCCATCAGAGGTGATGTAATTTTAATGAATTTGATTATTGTAGCTTCGGTATATGGGTAATTACGAGTAACTATGCTTAAAAAATGTTTTTAGGTTTGTTTACCCTATTGTTCTTATCTACATCGGGGTGGTGTGTATGTTATTAACTTGATGAGTATAGCATTGGTAGATGAATAATAATGAGTACCTATACTTATAAAACGTGTTTAGGCGTGTTTTCCCTTGCAGTCTTGTTTGTTGTCGGGGTTTAAGTGTATGTTATCTATTTGATTAGTTCAGCTTTGGTATATGGGTCATTATGAGTAACTATGCTTATAAAATGTTTTAGGTTTGTTTGACCTTGTTGCTTTTATTTACATCGGGCATGATATGTATGTTATAAATTTGGTGTGTATAGATTCGGTAGATGGGTAATTATGTGTAACTATGCTTATAAATTGTTTTAAGGTATGTTTGTCCTTGTCAGAAAGTGTTTAGAGTCTAAATGAGCTTACCATTATGCTGTATGCCGGGTATGGTGCCTATGTTATGAATTTGATCTCTATATCATCTATGACTTTACTTACAAAAGGGCTTCAACACTTTATTGGTATTGTCAGAAAGGGTTTATGACCTAAAATACCTGTTGTAAGGTAAGCAGTCAGTTGTATTTGATGCTCGGATTTGTTACATAATAATTTTAAAAAAACTAACGCTTCTATGCTTATTAATATTCAAGATGGCGATGGTTATACTTACATAATTCTTTTTTCTGACAACATATTCTTAACTCTCTAAAAAATACGAATCTTTGGATACTTCGCTCGTTTATGTTTGTTTTTGTAAAAAAATTATTAAATATATTTTTAATTTAAAGACACAACTTTTCTTTAAATAATTACATTCTGAATATTTAGTTGTTGTGTAGCCATAAACTAATTCTCCTTTAAATACGAGTTCGTGTACATGTCGCATCATACATTTATTTTTGAAAATTTAAAAATGTTAAATACATAAATATTACATAAATACATAAGTTTCTTAAATTGCGGTTTATTTATTTGTTGCAACTCCGTTTTGAATGTGCGAGTTGGTAGGTGTTAATTTTGTTATACCTTCATTCGATAGTAGCTCTCATGGCCGAGAAGATAAATGCGTCAGTCTTTTGACCTAGGGGTTCCCAGTTCAGGTACACCAGAAACATAAGTTTTTTATAGTGTATTAACAATACGAATTCTGCATGTAGCATGTGTAATAATAGGGACATGTAAAATTCGCGATATTATTTGGCATCAGGTTGAATTTCACAGTACTCTATGTACTACAGGCGGCATCATTTATCCATTGGCTGCTGCATAGATGCGAAGACACTCCCTCTCTGACTGAACTACAAGTGATTGGGGCACATAATTCTGAAGTATTCCTTTATTGGTGCAGATTAACACAGGTGTGTCAGATAAAGTGTGCTCCAGTGACAAATGTACTGCAAAGGTACGCGTGTTTCAAGTTTATCATGCCCCCAAATAATAACGCAAATTTCACAGGTCTCTAATAATTAATAATGATTTAGATCAAAGGGGATCCCAGCGCTCATTGTAACAGATAATAGCATTAAGCAATACAGTGGCTGTGGCAGACGAGCGACTCGCGCACTACTTAGCAGCTGTTGATGACATCAACCACAATCTAACTTGCGCGCCATCTAGGAAATAAGTCTAGAACTAGGATGACGTCGATAGTGACATCAGTGCTTTCTAGCTGCCAAGTTTGGAACTGAACAATTTAGATCCAGCTGGGAAAGAGTGTTTGGATGAATGGTTTGGAATGCCGAGGGGTAAAGGGGAGGGGGGGTTGAATAATCGCAATACAGCAGAGGGGTTGGGTAGGGTGATAGTGTGCCAGGCATCAGGTGTAGATAGCCCTCTATGAAAAGAGGTTGGAGAGCCTGCGGGCTAGCAGCATGCATCCAAATTATTCCTGACGTAATTACAGCATAGCTCGTCGTGAAGGAGGATAGTGATGGGTGGGTTGGGGTGGGGTTGTTGGTAAGTAAAGAGGTGGAGAGGGTTGTTAATGTATTAGAAATAAGGTGTCGATAACCCCAGTATAGTTCGTTGTGAAGAAGGATGGTGTAGGGAGAGGGTGGTGTATTGTAGAGGGGGGTGTAGTTAGCTGGATCAGGTGAAGCATGTGGAGCAGATTGAGGAGGAGGAGTAGGAGGTGTAGCAGGTTGAGAAGGTTGAGCAAGTGTAGTAGGTGGAGCAGGTGGAACATGCAGTGCCAAGTGCGCTGCTAATTAGGGTGCTAAGTGTTGTGATAATTGCGGTGATATGTGCGGTGTTAAGTGTAGTGCTTAGTGTGGTGCCAAGTGAAATGAAACCCTTCCCAGGTTATAGCACTACACTTTTGATTGGGGTTATCGTTGCAAGATTGTCCAGGACATCGTCTTAGCTTAGTGGTCCAGGACCTTACGCTCCCCTAATCACACCACATCATTTCTAGCTCAGGACTGCATTGCATATTGTTACCTTACCCACCGTCAGGGACTAGCTAGCGGCGCACCACAATTTCCTCGACAGAAATTGCAGCCATATAATGAACAGCGAGCCCTCATGGGAAATGTGACAGCACGACGAGCTTTGGCGTGGCGCTGGCCGAGAGATCGATTGTGTCCGAGCGGATTTGTTAAAACCTGGCTGTGCTAATGGAGACGGATATTAAAATATATTGACGCGATTGCTTCTGTCGGGCGTTCTTAGAGTTTGGACAATCATTGTGTCCCCATCCTCATTTTCAACCTATTTTCCTTGGCAAGATAGCCGTATGTATTCGGGGAAATATATACATTCATATATATATACGCATGACCCTCGTGAAAATCTGAACACTTTTTAAAGTCCTGCTTAAGATCTGTCTTTGTTCGCACTGCGTATTCTTCCGATATATGTAAAATTAACATTGCCGTGGGCCTGGTCAATATATCCATGCGTCGACCACGCGATACAATCAAATTATTAGAAGAGAAAATATTTTATAAAATTAGTGATTCTTACGCTTATGCTCATTAAAAAACCGAGAGCAAAGGAAATGATTCGGAAATTCATATCTGCTTTACTAAAACTTCTAACTGAACGTTAAAATAGTGAAAGTATTACCCCTCTGTCGTTACCAACTTTATCGGTTCACGACACTCATTGTGCTCGTTAAAACCTACGCAGGTAGAGGCAGTAATATTTTTCAAAGGTTAGTTAACAGTCTATAGCAAATTTTTAACACAAATCAGATTGTAATTAAATTTTTCTAGGAATATGATACCAATAACGACCATCACGTCGTCACCTCTAGTAAAAGCGTATCGTTTTAATTAATGAAACCCTGGAAGTGGAAACTTCTCAGTACAAATGTGTAGCTGTATCAATCCGCGGCTAAGTGAGAGAATGAAGAAATCTGGGCGGCTTTTGAGTTCGAGGTATTGAGAGCCAATGAGAGCGAATGTGGTGAGTATAGAGCAGCGCCGGAATGAAAGGACGAGGGAAACGAGAAATTCCCGAGAAGACCCGCCGACCAGCGGCATCGTCCGTTACGATTCTCACATGCGAAAATCCGGGAGTGAACCGGCCGGGGATTGAACCCCGCCCGCCTTTGTGGGAGGCGAGCAGTCTACCTGCTCAGCCACCGCGGCCCCTATCTGTGATGTACCGTCGTGCGTGCATTACGATTATGGCAATACAAGGGGCAGTAATTATCAACACATGATTATAATTACGTATCGCTATAGCCACATTATTGTCGCGAAAAGATTCTACGAGAAGTTACACTCAAAACACGTCAGTTTAGAACCAATAGCGTAGCTGGATGATATTAACTCGCGAAAGTCTTAAGTGTCTGCCAGCCAATCATGGACGCTCAGTGTTAGGGTAGCTTTATTCTGATTAGTCCTGACGAGTATAATATGTCTTCTAATACAGACACACGGCCAATAACCAAACAAATTTGCAAGTTTGCACGTAAGAAGTTGACGTTTAGCTTGAGCATGGATATTTTCGCGAAAAACAGGTGACCCTATTTATCGCAATTCTCACGATGTGGTAACTATGCTGCACGCAATTTTAGTAGCAAACATTCAAATGTATAACCACACACACATGTATAATATTTAGAGAGCACGCTAATTACAGAATATATAAACTTGGCATTGCTATTATGCTGGAATAATTTTGGCACTATATACAAAAAAAACAGACATCCTTGCATATTCCTGTTTTAAAAATCCAAGCATTGTAAACTTTTTATCAGTCATGTGTTAATTAACGGTACGGACATAAGATACTGTGTAATATAACTTCGTTTTCTGCGAACGATTACCACTCTTAATATCAATCATCCTTTGTTAAACTACGATTTCACCTGATCAGCAGTAATTACATTATTGCTAGGCCATCTATTTTTCGCGGATCCGCTGTGGTGTAGTGGTTATGCTACTCGCCTCTCACCGTGCCGGTTCCTTTTGGGGTTACCCTTTGGATTTTCGAAAGTGGTAATCGTGTCGGACGATACTGCTGGTCGGCGGGTTTTCTCGGGGATCTCCCGTTTCTCCCACCCTTGCATTAAGGTGCTGCTCCACACTCACCTCATTTCACCCTCTCCGGCTCTCAAGACCTCGATTTTAAGAGCTATCCAAATCTCTTCACTCACTCATCTGTCTTTCGTGAAAATATTTACGGGGAGGGTAGACTTCAATATCCTATGTGCAAACCTGAAGCATTCCTTCGGCAAATGGCTGTTTGACTTTGTGTGAAGAGAGCCTGTTACATGAGTGAGCCAATCAGAATTAAGTTTCTCCGATACTGACAGTCCGTGATTTGCGGGAAGGCAGATAAGACGCGTAACAATTCAAATGATTCAATAAGAAAAGTGGTTCTGGAACACAATTTGTCCTGACACCTTTTTGCGAAAAACAGATGCCCCTACAAATTACTAGGGATATTAAAAATGCTCGACTTCATTTCAAGACAAGATAGATTTCAAATGCGTATACATTGAAGTCACCTTTGCAATTGGATCAGAGTTTATTAGACACGCCCTGGACGACTCTGCGCCAATAGCCAACTTGTAGGGGAACAAGAAGCGAATTCCGTACTGTCAAATGTGGGGTAACGCAGGTGCAACAGCCAATGAACAAACCTCTGAGGTTCGACTATACAAAGTATTGTGGAGTCTAGCATACAGGTCACTGAACTTGCGAAATTTTTCTATCCCTACCAACTACTTAAATGAACAGGATATATTGTAAGTTGCTCTACGTAGGAAAGAACATTTCATTGGGACACTTTCAACTCCGCGTTTTATTGGTAGAGAGCCGGCCAGTAATGACCGTTGTACAGATTGGTAAGCGCGTCCGGTATTGCGAGAACGAAAAGGCAGAGACCTGCAAAATTCGCGTTATTATTTGGGGACACGTTAATCTTGAAACCAGCGTACCTTTGCAATACGTTTGTCATTCGACATACTTAATCAGACACGCTCTGGGTAACTCTGCGCCAATTAATAGAAACTTCACAACTGTGCGCCCTAATCACGCGCAGTTCAGCTAGAAAGGGCGTGACGTCACTTCTATGCAGCAACCAACGGAAAAACGAGACTGGCTCGAGTGTAAACAGTACTGTGAAATTTAGCCTGTTGCCAAATGATTACGCGAATTTTCTTTTCCCTACTAATAGGACGATTGTAAATGGGAACACAGAGACCAACAAAATGCATTCATCTATATAGGCTATTAACTTAGCGTGACAAAATTTTCAGTAAATCTGTTCCGCACTCAAAGTTTTCTACATTACTTCGCATCATTAAAAGACTTGAAGTAATTGAATTTTTTTATTTTTATTTTATATATTACTTTCACAAAAATTTTGAATATTGAAATCTGAATTATTAAGTTTAAGCATTGCATTAAATATAATTTTGCATTTGGATTATTTTTATGTACAATATTTAATACTATGTTACTTTGGAAAACCTAGAATATCCTAAAAAAAAATTTTCAACTGCCCCTATAACGTGCTTAAAAGTAAAACACGTGTTTCGCTTTCATTCTGTATGTTAGATGCTACTGGTTTCCAATTCCAATAACAAGAGAACAGCGAATGTAAACATCGCCCTCTGCAAATAATCAATCTCAGCGGCCCAAAATCTAATTCAAGTTCCGAATCTCCAGCACAGTTTATAATCTTAACGTTTTCGATTTTAAAAAATTCGATCCAATTTTGTACCACAAACCTTTCGGGATCAACAAATATCTTCACATACGTCCATGTTGTTCAGTGGGTAAATACCATGGTATAGAGAATGGGAAAGTATTAGTTAAAATTAATCTCGAAATGTTATATCAATTTTGTACCACAAACCTTTCGGGATCAACAAATATCTTCACATACGTCCATGTTGTTCAGTGGGTAAATACCATGGTATAGAGAATGGGAAAGTATTAGTTAAAATTAATCTCGAAATGTTATATCAAATTTGTAATATTAAGTTTAATTCATTATTTTTTTATATTTATATACATATATTTTTTTAGAAAAGACAATGACGTATGGAAGAACTTAAGATATGTACTCGACTTGCGTCCATAATAATGTTGTGTTCCAATGGTTTTCAATGAGGCTTCTAAAAGATACGAGTCTTTCAAAATCCACATATTTATTTTGTTTAGGTAGACGATAATCACGCGTAAGGTTGTGCAGCTTTTATCGTTTGACTGTTTTTTTTTTATGATACGCCCTCACCAACTATACGGCAGTGAAATATTCCTCAGATTTGTGTTACCGAATCACTTCCGATCTATAGTCACAGCGGAACTGGCTGCGCTCAATTGCGACAGCCAGTTAACAAATGACATTGGCTGGAGTATGTACCTACGTGACTGTGAAATGCAGTAGGACGTCCGAAGAAAATGCGAATTCTCTAGCTGCAAAAGGTAGATGATCGAAAACAATTATATTATCATAACTGATAATAGCCATTCACAGATAAAATTAATACGCAAAAATCAACATAGATTAAAGTAATAAAACAAATATGAATGGCAAAAATGCAATGGAGACATCCAGGCGTTTAAAAGTCATGTCGGTTCCATACCAGTTTCCAAAATCAACAGCTCTCAAAAAGTGTATATTCTCCTTTTGAAAAGCCTTCAACTCTGACACATTATTTAAATTTAAACAACATAACTAATTTTAAATGCGTTTATATTGACAAATGTAATAACAGACATGTAATCTTATTTTATTTTAACGTTATTAAGAAACAAAAAATGGATAGTAATTAAAGTGTACTTTTTCGTCTAAAACAGGGTAGTGAAATTCAGTTACCACTGCTGAAAACTGTGGTGTGTATAATAAATATGTCCACACTATTCCGACTTAGATTTTGTTTTTGTTAGTAGCATTATTTCACACTTACTGCTGTTAGCCATATTTTGGCGTTACAGAAAGGGCGCCATACTCGAATCCACAGTCATATACGTACTCAAGCAGAGCTCATTTTTTCACCGGCCGTTGCCACATCCACGTGTTTAGCTTGTCCACACGTAATTAGGCCACCAGAGTGCTGAATGTATGCTATAGGTTCAGACTTGGCGTGTCTCTTGAGTAGAGATCGGAGAATTTCGCGGATTCATTTATAGACAAGCTGGAATTCATACACATGTACAACCATGTTACGTTTATAATTGGTCGACGTGTTTTTTGACACCTCCTGGAGATGCCAATAACAAACATGCAAGAAATTGTGCACCCAATCACCGCATTTTACTACCACAACAATTAACCAATAAACATTTGCTATCTGTATGAGAGTATATAAGACTGTGAAGTCTAGCCTATATGTCATTGAACTCGCGAATTTCTCGGGTCTCTACTCATAACCAGTGGTACAATAAGATAAGCGAAACTAACACTTACGTGTGTAACATCCAGCATGTTACCTAATAATGAAGATGAATTGTATTATTAGGTAAGGACACCCGAATTTTGCTACAATATTTCCACGCGTGCTATATTTCAATTATATATCGGCTTACCAGAAGTTTTCGTTTCCTTATTGGTGACAAGTCTTTGCGTGATGACATTTCCCTACCTCACTGTCCAATAATAATTAGGCAATTTCAATAGTGCGCGTCTGTGATTCGAAGCGCAGACACCTAAGAAGCATAACACGAAAACAACCCAATTGAGAAAGTGCATTTGAGCTAAAGCGTTACGAAATTATAACTGGTAGTGAAATCTGTCTGTGAAAATCGGCTGCCCCTAATGATTAGGGATGGGCAGAATTCGCGTTATTATTTGGCATCAGGCTGAACTTCGCAGTGTATTTAGAGACCTACAAAATTCGCGTTATTATTTGAAGACATTTTAAACGGAAAACAATTTTCCTTTTCTGTGCGTTTGTCATTGAGCCATTTTTTATTTGACTCTCCCCAGGTAACTCTGTGCCAATAAATGAACACTTCACAATTGTGTGCCCCAACCACGTGCAGTTCACTCAGAAAGGAAATGACTTATCATCTAGGCAACAGCCTTTGAAGTAACGACGCCAGCTGAAGTACATACAGGACTGTGACTTTTAACAACGCGAATTCTACAGGTTCCTAAGTATGGTTTTATACCGGAGCTGGCGTCATTTTTCCATTCGCTGCTGCATATGTGTGAAGCCACGCCCTTTCTAACTGATCTGCGCGTGATTGGAGCACACAATTCTTGAAGAGCTCATTTATTGGTGCAGAGTTATCCATGGCGTGTCAGATAACGTATGTTCCAATGACAAACTTATTGCAAAAGTACACGTGTTTAAAGTCTGAATTTGACGGTCTCTACTAATGATGGTGTGTCTACTTATGCGCAAGAGAATTTTTTTGACGGTACCAAACCCTCAGTGGTCCGTAGGCATGCGTATTTATTTCACACACGGACAAACAAGTAATAGAAATAGTATGTCTCCATATCACTGAACTCTGGCGTGTGCTCATACTGTTTCACCAAAAATCGCGTACTTTACTAATTCCTACATCCCCAAGTGTTTCGCGAAACGCTTTGCCAGCAGTCTGGGATTCGCAGTCTTGAATATAGTTGAGCTACTATCCTCAGTGATACCCGATTTTCGTGAAAAAATTTCATGACCAGTTGTGTTTCATACCCACTTTCGTGGTTGGATGATTTACGTGTAATATGCGTCTAAGCGTCCTGCCCACGAATCACAGACTTACATTGTCAGAGAATCTTAACTCGGATTGATCATGCGAGTTAGACAATGTCATTTCACAAATCCGAGTGGATGATAAGCTGGAGAAAACTGCTGATGTGTTCGTATGTATTGGAGTCTATCATGCGTGGAAATGTTTTTGTAGGGCCACCTCTATTTCGCAAATGATTTACATGGGTGCTGGACATCAAAACCCTATTTGCACACTTGCAGCCTTCCTTTGGCTATTGACCTCCTGTATTTGTGTGAAGAGAGTCTGTTACATGAGTGAGCCAATCAGAATTGAGTTTCTCCGATACTGGCCGTTCGTGATTTGCGGGCAGTCACATAAGTCGCATAGAAATTTCAAATGATCCAATCACGGAAGTGGTTCTGAAATAAAGTGTTTTGAAACACAACTTGTTCGTGAAGAACAGGTGCCGCTGTATTTTAGCGACAATCGGGTGGCCCTAACTATCGTGTGTATATTTTATGCTGCTGTTTAAAGTACAAAGCTTTCTACTGTATTGTACATGACTGCATTACAGTACTGTTATCTGTTACTGGCTCGCACTTACACACGGCGTATACAAAAACTTGTGTTCCAGTCGCAGCAGTGCATTGAGAAAAGAAGTGCTTGGAATCTAGCCTGCTACCGAATGAATTCGTGACATACTTAGGGCTCTACAGATTCTTAACCTTTGCTCCTACACACGAATGTCAAGAAACCTATCGCTACAATGGGCAATAAAACTCAAATTAACTTGCCCAAGAGATCTAATTTAGAGTCACGGAATAAACAATAACACAGAAATGAAACACTCCCTCACACCGTGAACTTATGCCACGCACGCCCGCAAAATGACGTCTATAGCCAATAACAAGTCTCATCGTCGTTCGTCAGCCAGCGTCTTGTAACTTATTTGCCAGGTCGCAGAGCAAACAATTGGAAATTTCTCCTGCATAGCCAATCACCAGTGACTCCATTCCACGTTATAATTGAGTATCAAGGCAGACTGTGTAGAAGTATATACTAGTTTCACATATGTATATGGACGTTCGCTTATCCTACACGTCTTGCAGGACTCAGAACCAATAGTTAGAGCCCTGTAAAAATCATGTTATTTTTCAGACGGACAAGAATTCAAATACATGTGCGTTTGTATCGTTGTTATCATTGGACTACAGTTGGTTTAAAACGCCCTGGTAGGCCTTGAACCAAACAGAAACAAGTAGCGACAAGATACCCCAATCACCACGTCATACCAAGACCAAAATGATTATATTATATTTTATACACTCGTGTAGGGATAGGAACTTTTCGTGAGTTCATTTCAGGACAAGATAGACGTCAATCACGTGTACACTGAAGTTGACTTTGCGATTGGATCGCAGTTTTTATACACGTCCTGGACGACTCTGAGCCAATATCAGAGTTGCAAGGAGACAAGTAGCAAGTGCCATACTGCCAGGTGTCATGTAACACTGGCTATTATCTGAGGCAGCAGCCAGGAAACAAACATATGAGACTCGAGTGTGCACAGGCCTATAAGACATTGAACTCACAAAATTTTCTTATCCCTAGTAAATGTCCCTTCAGTTTCGCAAACGCGAATAAATAGAGACCCCGAGAATTTCGTGGGTTCAGTTCTAGATAAGTTGGAATTCATACACATGTACGTTCATGTTACGTTTGTAATTGGTCGACGAGTTTTTTACACCTCCTAGAGATAAATAAGCTAATAACAAACATGCAAGAAATTGTTCTCCCAACCACCGCCTTTTACTACCACAAATATCAACTAATAAACTGTTGATATCTGTATGGCAGTATATAAGACTGTAAAGTCTAGTCCACAGGTCATTGAACTCGCGAATTTCTTGGGTCTCTACCAATAAAGATATGGTATCGACTCGAGTATATATAGGGCTGGTAAATACAGCGTCTCACCAAAAAATACCGCTAATTTTCAGGTCCCTTCCAATAACAGACTATTATAAGTATGGTAGCTTTATGCTGCATGGCCTGATGGAACAAGAAAATGTCCCCTACCTCTAGCATCAACCAATGGACGAATGACTTCTTCTCGAGTACGTGCAGAACTGTGGAGTCTAGCTTAGTGCCATTTTAAAACACGAAATGGTTGGGTGTCTACCAACCAGAAAAAAAGGGTTACTTCCACAGCCTCGCCCAGCCAATAGGCGAATCGGTACGCCTGCATAGAAGGAGCCGTCAAATATTTTCACTTCTTTGTACCTACCGAAAGGCAGTCTCCTGAATAATTCGGGGATTTTCTCAAAAAATAAACTGACATACCTAAAGTGATAGGATAGCAGTATGTACAGGTAATAGTCGGTGGTGCCACACCATATAGATGGGAGCTGACGAGAAGGCAAGTCTGTGGAGAAGGGTGATGGTTGGGGCCGTAGGGCCTGAGCCTCGCTAATGCGCTTGTCCACCGTAACGGCACTGCCACACTACTAGCCACTACAAAATCAGTATGTAATTAGTCGGCTACGTGAACTGGGTCGTGTAATGTTGTTGCGCTGTCAGTATTACAAGCTGCCTATGTTACGGGAGTGTATGACAAGTCGTTGAAGAGTGAAACACATAGAGCCCGTGCAGAACAAAGGTACAATTATTCACAGTGAGGCACGTAACATTATCAGCCATATAATTGAAAAAATGTGAGACGAGGCGCATGATGGACGAGTAAAACATTAATTAAACAATGCCAACCTGCGTACATCCAATTACGCAGGTATTTCTGTTCGTACGGTGAGTAGGATCGGCAAAGAAAGTACTATGACAGTCGATACATCGCTTCCAACACCAGGTAAACATCGCTGGCAGCCCGAAGATAGAAACGTTACTTGTGATGATTTCGATAGGAGTGTAATACGGGATTTAATTGAACACTTTTATTTAGTACAGAAGAGTCCCAAACTGCTGAGCGCCATTAAAGATAAAATAAACTTTCCATGGTGAGTTCACACTTTGAGGCGCATTTTGAAGAAAATGGGATTTAAGTAGAAAAGGTGTGGCACAAAAGAAAGATTTTAACTGAGCGGCCTAACCTTGTCCACTGGCGTTGTGAATATTTAAAAGCAATGCGACGTTACAGGGAAGATAAGCGAGTAATTGCTTATATTGATGAATCGTGGGTAGACAGCAATTTAACCTTCAATAAATGTTGGCAAAGTAAAGATCAACTTGGTGTTCTGACTAACATGTGTTCATCAAACTGCTTAATTATTGTGCACGCAGGAACTCGAGATGGATTTCTGGACGGCACTTTACTAATATTTAAGACTGGAAAGTCAGCTGGAGACTATCATGGTCAGATGAATGCAAACAATTTTCAGAAGCGGACTAGTGAAATTTTATTACCTAATCTCCCCGAAAGAAGTTTAATCGTGTTTGATAATGCTTCGTATCACTGCGTGCAAAGAAACAAACCTCCAACAAAGTATTCTATCGAGAAGGAAATGAAAAATTTGTTGGAATATAACAATTTAAAAATCCGCGAAAACATGAGGAAGTGTGAACTTTTCAGCCTAATTGAAAGGCATAAAGGCGGCGAAAAAATATACCGAATAGATGAGAATTTGAAATTGCGTGGCCATCGCGTTATTAGGTTACCGTTTTACATGTGCGAGCTAAACGCAATCGAACTCGTGTGGGCAAAAGCCGCGAGCGAGACTTGTACGCGAAAGTAATGTGAAAAATGACTTCAGTCTAGCAAAGCTTGAATATGTAACAAGCAGAGTGATTTCCTGTGTCAGCAAGCAAGACTGGGAAAGTTAATGTTTACATTACATGTTAAAAAAAATAGAGGGACACTACTGGGAGACAGATGGCCGATGGAAGAAGCTATCGACAGCTTTATTATATGTGTCGACAGCGACAGTGGCAGTGACTCCAGTGATTCAAGTGATGAAGATATTTCCTCTTGTGAATCAGAGCTTGGCAATCCCTTGTCAGATACAGACTGTCATATGCATACTGAATATAATGTATGTGAGTTTTTTGCGTATTCATTATTTGCTTACATGTAGACGTTTGGTTTGGAACAAAATATAAATGTATGTAAATGTATAAATTCTTTCTGTTTTTCGCTGTACCATGAAACTCGTGTCTCAGAGTGTTTTAGTATTTGCATTTATAGGCTGTTCACGGTAAAATGAGCATTTTTGAAAGCCCTGCTAAAGATATACTTGTATACACGTTGTGTATTATTCCGCCTTATGTGAAATTAGCATTGCTATGGGCCTCATCACTTTATTCATGCGTCGGTCAAATGAAACTTTGAAATAATTGAGAAAGTGAATACTTTACAAATCTGCTCATTTTTGCACTTCGATGCATTAAAAAAACAGAAAGCAATATAAATAATTTAAAGTCATCACAAAAGGTAATTTAACACTTTTTATTTGACGTTAAGATATGGAACTAATTTCCAGCCATCGTAACAACTTAACTGGGCGAATATCACTTAGTGCGCCCATCAAAATATATGCATACAGGAGGAGAAACTTTTTTCTGAGGTTCATTTCTAAAGTGCTTACTTTATAGTGAACAGCATTTACACATATTTGCCTGTTTTTGTTTACTGTTTGACATGTGTTTGCAGGGATAACTTATTTTCATAATTTTATTGCTGTCACATTTTTATACTAATAATTTGGTTATTCAGATATGTTCTGCACAGCCGTCAGTGTGTAGCCGCCTTCCAGACATTAACATTAATTAATTATAAGGCCAACGTAACAAATGCTTTAAACGTGTGACCATTCAAGTTGTGTAGTGATACAGCGAATAATTTTAGGACAGCAGATACATGCACGCGCGCGGTGACAGTCTGGAAGGGGGGCGGCCCTCGGTGACAGTCTGGGAGGGGGCGGCCCTCGGTGACAAACAACCGCAATACTTAGCCTTGCCTTCCCGTGTAACTGCCCAGATCTGTATCAATTGTGCTCTGGCATAGCGCGAGTGTGTACTAGTAATGGCATTGGATTGCAGTCCTTTATGGGACTTCGTGTACCCCAACAACGATGGGTTATTCAAGCAGAATAATGTACTGTGCCATCGGCCCAAGATGCTCAGAATTAGTTCGAATAGCATTCTGGACAGTTTCAACGACTGCTGTGGCCACTTCGTTTCCCCGATACATGGACCAGATGTTAGGTTATATTATATTCATTGAAACATTATTACACAGCTGCCCATAAAAGAGTTATATATTTTCAAAAAAACAGAATGCGAACAACAAAATAATTATTTTATTAACAATAACAAAATCTATATACAAACTAACAAAGAAATAAAAATACCTCAAAAGCAATACACATGTTTCAGAATATAAACCACAATCTAACAATCAACAAATAAAACCATTTACATAATATAATATACAAGAGAATATGTTAAAGGCCGATTCGAGCGCAGTCATAACTTAAGCTAAAAATCATGGTATTTAAGTCTACAAATCATGAAATTTTATCAATTTTTCATGGTTTCAAGAAGATTCATTTGTACCAATTCTTACATCTCAGGAAACAAGCAATTTTGCCTCAAAATCAAGCTAAAATCAAGCAAATGTATGTGTATGCGTGCAGGGCTTGGCACAAGATAAAAACAAGCAAATATATGCAAAAATCGTGTAAAATTATATAAAAATCGTGTAAATTTAAGGCAAATCTGCAAACTATATTAAAGCAAAGGGTTTGTCGAAATTAAGCAGATTAAGCTAAAAACAAGTGAAATATTATAAAAGACAATAGATAGAATTTATAAATTTTACCCACCAAAAGTAAAACACCAATAACATTTTTTAAAGTCTAAAAATAAAGAAAAATCTGAAGAATAGCCATTACTGAATCCATAATCCCTGATATCACAGCAATCCAAATAATAAAAATTGTCTTTAAAATTAGAAAATTTATCTGAACTGAGATCATTTTTATTAATTTTTAAAACAATTTTGAAATTAAAAAGGTCCAATTCTTTATCAATGGAAGTTGCTGTTTTTATAATTTCATATTCAATATTCCAATCGTCTAATAGTTCTATAATTTTATCCATTTTTGTTTTGCATATAAAGAAAAGAAATTTATTAAGAGAAAGAAAAAACTTGTTTAGAATTGTGAAAATAATATTTTATTCGCTAAAACAACTCAAATAATATCTAAAAACTTGTATTAAAATATCGAAACGTTTTTGTAACTCCTCAATTTAATAAAATTAAAAATTTTTACATCTTCAGTAATTCTTTCTTTCAAGTAATCATAAATTACATTTCGTTCACTAACTAGAACAACATTACAAATTGTACCAGCTCCAACAGCTTTCTTAAAATCAACACTTATTTTTATTTATTTTTTTATCTTAAACTACTCCTGTTTTTCTATATAGGAAGTCAATAACATATAATGGTCTTCTTCCCCAAAATCAATAATAATTGATATATATAATATAATTTTGTTCTTGAATTTCTAAAACCATTAAAAGCGACAAACGTTTTAAGATGAAGCTCATTTTCAATATCTGGATTCCATTTTTATTTTAGAAAAATATAATTTCTTCAATTTTTAACATAATTATTTCTCACATAACAGTGATCAAACATAGAACCATAAACAGTTTGGTCAGCTTGTTTTTTTTCTGTTAGTTTGAAAGCCTACAATTACATTATTAAACTGATCTTTTATATCAAAAATAAAGATAGTTGTCCCAGCAGGAACTTCTTTTTCTAAAAGTTGCCAACACTTAAAACTAATATGAATTTTAGAATTTTTACATATTTTTTCCTTAGTTGAAATTAATGTGTTAGCTTCGTATTCAACAATAGACCACAAAATTTCTAACTGTTGAATAAAATTTTTACCTAGATCAGCATTATCTCTATCAATTGTAGTGCCATGTGCTTTCTTAGTTTTATAAACAAATAAACAATTGTTATCAGACGAATTGCGGAAACAAGTAATTTTATACCCACCTTTCCAGTAAATTTCATTATTGTCTCGAATAAAACCAAACAAATATCTCAATGGATATATTATTTTATTTATTTTATCGCTATGAACAGATGTTACTCGAAATTTATTTTCAAAACCAGTAGACTCTAAATAATTTTGTTCAAAGCATTCATCATTGTTGAAGTTATTCCTATATTATCAGCAGCCTCAATAATATGTCCATGTTTTGAGATTTCTTCTCTAGAAAACTGAAATGGAAAAAAATTAGAACGAACATCAATATTATCTAATTTTTCGTATTTTGCCTAAGTTCCACTGTTATCTCTCTTTAGTAGGTGATATTCTTAAAAAACATAAGCATCGTTTGGAAAAGAAAATCCATCTCCTATATGGATATCAAACTCGATTCTACTATCGTAAATATTTAAATTCCCCCTCGTTTGTAAGTGTGTGTATATATATATATATATATATATATATATATGTGTGTGTGTGTGTGTGTGTGTGTGTGGCAGAACCAAAGGAAAATATGAAAAAAAAAAAAAAAAAAGAAAGACTTACTATTAATTCGTGAATTACAAAATATTGGCAAAAAAGTAGAACAAGTGAGTGCAGAAAATAAAAATTTAATAAACACATTAGTTCGAGCAGCTGCAAAAAATTTAGATTATCTGCCAACACCAGAAGAAACATTGTTTTAAAGATAATTATTTGCAGATTCTGAAGAGTAATTAGGAATTGTACCATTGAAAAATTTGTCACCTATAGCTGGCGTTGATACTATAAATCTTGGAAAAAGAAATTTCAAAAATAATAAATGTTATTGATACTCAATATGTTTTACACAGTGATGGACATAATTTTTTCATTGGGGATACAATTGTGAAGTTAGATGATAAAATATCTGTTAAAAATTAAGAATATAAATGAACAGAAGTGTTTTATAATTTGTTAAGAAAAGAAATAGAAGAAGTACTTGAGGATAATTTCACTTATAATGACTATGAATACTACACGAAAATTGTTTTAGATATCAATGTTGCATTCCAAGAATATAACACAAAAAAATAAACTCGAATAGAAGTTGCAAATACGGAGTCAATTTATAATTCTGTTGAATAAACTAGCAAAAATAAAAATTAATTATAAGAACAACAATGACATCATTCAGCAATGGAAAACAAGACTGGAAAAGGATTAGTGGCAGACAGAGGATGACCAAAAAAATTTGAATATATATCTATTATCTAATATCGATAATTAAAAAATATGTAAAAAGATAATAATATAAATAAATTGCAGAAAGTTTATATTATTGATGAATTACCAAAAAAATATGCTCAAAAAACGAGTGTGTTGTGGTTAATTTCGATATTTAAACAAATCCTGGTACTCATTGGGTTTGTTATTTTAAAGAAAATTATGATGTTTACTATTTTGATTCATTTGGTGGCAATATTACTGATAATTTAATAAATTATTTCAAAAACATTAATATTTATTACAATGATGATCGAGTTAGAATTTTAATTCTGTTATATGTGGACATCTATGTATAATCATAATATATCTTTTTTTCTAGAAATTTTAAGTTTCACAATATAATTTCTATATTATTAAATGACAGATATATCTGGGAAACCATTACTCAAATTTTTCAATAAAGGCTTTGATAATATTGCTGAAAATTTATAAACATAAGTAGATTCAAAAAGCAATTCGAGTGTTTCTACTTTACAAAGTGAACTATCAAACAGTTTTGATATTACAAAAACTTATGTTTCTTTCTAGGATGTATAATTGTTAATATAGCTGAGCCTATAAATAATAAAGCCGCGGTCAATAAAAGATATTTCGAAATATATATAGCAGATTATGCATTAAAAAAGTATGTCGATACAAAATATAAAACTATTGTTTCTGATTATGCTCTAAATGAAGATATAAATTTACAATTCAGTATTACTATTGCTTATTATATAAAACGAATAAATAATGCATAACAGACATTAAAAAAGATGCAGATTCAAAACATAAAGCTATTGTTTCTGACTATGCATTAAAAACCGATGTAGAATCAAAATACAACACCAGTGTTTCTGATTTAAAATCATATGTAGAATTAAAATATGATAGCATTGTTTCTGCTTTAGGAGATCAAATAAGTAAAATTTTTGTTTATAAAACAGACTCTGTTTCTATTCAAAATTGTAGAATTAATAATATGGCTGATACTGTAGATAACAAAGATGCTGTCAGTAAGAGATATTTTGATAAAGAAATAGCTGATAAATTCCAATATTTAAACAAATCAGTTTTTAATTATAGTGATACACTTGTTAACACAAAAGTTAAAAAAATCAAAGAAGATTATGATAAAGAACAGTTGTTAAATTACAAAATTTAAACCAATCAGTAGAAAAATTCAAGGAAGAAAAATCTTATAAATTTTATTTATGTGGAAAGTGGAATAAAAGTAATAGTGTTTTTCGCATAGACAATGATGTAAATTTCTTTTCTTTTTTGATGGATTATACTGCTCATAAAATAATTTCTGATAATTTATCTGATGGTTCTCTAACTATTATTAAGGAACTACAAGAGTAGATTATAGTAAGCTTTTTGATGTTAACAGAGATGAGTTTTTAACTTTTAAAATAAAAAAAATTATGTAACTATTTAGTTGATGGAATGTTGACTACAATAAGAATATTCGTGAGGTATAAAGATTAACTATATATATATTTTTACTATTAAATGGAGATGACTATTGCTTGGTAGCTTCAGCTGCCTAATACTTGGTGTTTAAAGTGCAAGAAAGTCACTAAAAATAATAATATACAAATTGAAAATACAAAAAATAAACAATTTGTCCAGAAAGTAAATGTTCTATATGCAATTCTAATAAATCAACATTAAAAATAATTGTCCGATTTAAGAGAAGGAATAACTAATTAGTTATATAAGCCAGCAAGAAGAAACTGTTCTTATAGAAATGAATACTAGTAATTTAAAAGGTATATCACATATAAATAATAGATACAAATATATTTTAATAATTATCGAATTTTTTTCAAAATTTGCATTTGCTATACCAATTAAAGATAAAACAGATAAAAATGTATTAAATGCTTTAGAAAATATTGCGATGAAAAGAAAACCAAATAATTTACAAACCGATAAAGACTTGGAATTTTATAATAAAATATTTTACAAACTTATGAAAAAATATTATATCAACCATTATTCTTAATGTTCTGAATAAAAAGCTAGTGTTGTTGAAAGATTTAATCTAACTTTAAAAATATAAATGAGGAAAAAATTTTCTTTGGATGGCAATTATAAACGGACAACTATATTAGATGGATTAGCGAAAGACTACACTAATTCAAAACATAGAACTATTGCAATGAAGCCAATTGAAGTTAATAAAAATAACGAAAAAAATTTGAGACAACAAGATTTTGTAGTCATGATTACTAAACCGAATTACAAAGTCGGAGATGTTGTCAGTGAAAGTAAAATTAAAAGAATTTTCTAAAAAAGGTTATGCAGCTAATTGGTCAATGGAATTGTTTACCATTATTAAAGTTTTGAATAATGATATGTCAACTTACAAGCTGAAATACACTAAAGGAGAATAAATAATGGCTAGTTTTTATGAATATGAAATTATGAAAACTGATTATCCAAATGAATGTTTGGTTGAATAAGTTTTAAAAAATAAAGGTGAAAAAATTTGTGTTAATTGGTTAGGTTTTGATAACTGACATAATTCTTGGATTTAAAAAAACTGAAATTTTATAAATTTAAATATAATAATTAACTTCTTTACTCAATATAATGAAGATATTAAATATAATTAATTGATTGTTGTTAAGTATAGTTATTTCTGACAATATTAAAATAGTTATGTTAAAACTCAATGGACTTATTCATTGTTTCTTTCATTCTTTGATAATAAATTGACAGTATTTGGAATACATTTAAACCTCAATAATTCTTCACAATTTTAAAAGAATGAAAGTTGGATTTAAATTTTGATTTTGTGTTTATGGTGTAATATGTGGGACCATTTCTCAGATTTCATTATTTCTGCGATTTATTATATCGAAAGCCATATCAATTGTATCTCTTAAATTTTCCACATGATTATCTTCAATTGTATTAGTATTTTTTAAATGATTATCTTTAATTTCATTCATTTTATTTTTATGATCTAATTGTTTTAATTTTCTACCTTTTAATTGTATTGCTTTTTGTAATTTCTATTCACCATGCTTTCGTATTGACGGAAGAACTTCAGAAGTTACCCATTTTTATTAGATTTTTTGCTTCTTCTTTTTTAGAAGAAAAAACAAGTGAATATAAGCCTTATTCATTCATAAATATGGTATGTGGTTGGATATTTGAAGGAAACCCAGTTTTCGGGCCCCATTTAATATTTAAAAAATGTAGCTAATCTTTGAATTAAACTGTTTATAATACAGGATAAAAAATATGCAACAGCTTCTAAGATGAATAATCATTTAAAATGTGTTAAACATTACGTTTTTTACATTCATAAGAAATTTAAAAAGTAATGAAGTCTTTAATTTTTTATCAATACTTTCCTTCTTTTATTTTTCTACTCAAATCTATTGTGATAAAACCATTGTCTTCTACCCAACATTTTGAACAAATGTCTTTAAATTTTTCATAAGGCATGTCTGCACCAACAAAATTATTATAAATGTGTTTTAAATTAGCATCATCTTGTTTAAATAAATATAAAAAAATTGTATAATCTCTTATCAAGTGTTTTGGTACTTTTGAATAAGTTCGAACTGAATAAAATACATATAAATTTTTATATCTTCATCTAGTAAAATAATCACGAACTATGTCTTGATTGTCTAAAATAACATTATCAAATACAATTAGAGAACTATTTTCACATTGATCTAAAGGAGTAATTTCATCATTATTATTAAAAAGTATGCATTTTTCTATAACTTTAAGCTTTTTGGATAATATATTAAAATCATTTCATAACTCAATATTTTTTTGGTTGATTTAAACTTTTAGAACAAACGTATAATTTATTAAAATTTATCATTACTACTTTAGAAATAAAATTTATCATCAAATTAGTTTTTCACACTTACTACGTCCAACTATTATTGCCTTAATGTCCTCAGGCAATAGTTCACCTTTTTTTATTTTAAGAGATTTCTTCAGTAATTAAAATACCAACGCACCATTTGACTTTCTTCATTTGATATGATGATTTTTGTAACAATTGGACAATAAACTATTTAAATTAACAAATAACAGTTCATTTTTAAAGAAAAAACTTTATTATGATATCATCTATAGTGAAAAATCTATTGCTTTAATTAGTTTTCAAAGCTAATTTTTAATACCGAATATTAATAATAATAATATAACAACAAATGAAAAAAAATTAGTCCTGTTGTTGATAAAAAAAGAAGTTATAACAATTCCTAGAGGTCAATACGATATTGAATCTTTAAAAGAAACTATGAATTAAATTGAACCATGTTATACTAATAATATTGAATTGACATCAGATAAGGTAGAATATAATATCAATTAAATGTTAGATTTATATTAAATTTGATTATAGATTATCTGATATGCTGAGGTTTGAAAGAAATATTATTATTGAGAAAGATAAAAATTGTTGTAGGTACTAAATTGCTCAATATTAATAAATTTAAAACTATAAATGTTCATTGTAACTTGGCATATGGGATGTTTATAAAATATGATGAATCTAATCACTTGGAGACTAGTATTATAGCAAGTTTTTCACCAAAACTATGTTTGGTTTTAGAGAATATATAATTTATGAGCCTGCATATCCAGTTTTTTATAAAATTAATAATGAGAGGTTTAATAATATTGTTTTGGAAATTACAGATGAAAATGGAAAGTAATTGATTTTGATGGTGCTGATATCGATATTGTTTTAGAAACTAAAGAAATTAAAAATATAATAATATAAGAATTTTTTATTTTGATAGCAATATGGTAACGTATCTATTTTATTTTATATTATAATTATTTTGTTATCATAAGGACATAATGCAATTGTATTAACTTCAACTGTATATATTTCATGTTTCTTACTTCTTATTAAAGTCATTGCTCTATATTGTATTTCCTCTTTAAACTGACAACACTTATAGTCATCAAATTATATTCTCTTAATGACTACACATATCTTTACTCCTCTAGACCTTTTGTTTTCTTTATCGTCATTATAGGCATACTTTTTTGCTCGTAAACCAACATATTCTTTAATTATTTTACCATTACATTCATCTTTCATTTTCCCTAAGACTTTTATTTATTTATTTGATTAATGTTATTAATATTCTCATTTGGATGATCACTTGTATCAAATTTACCTAACATCGAGTTCATATCACCATAAAAATTTTCAGTTTTTGTATTATAAATATTTGAATCAGTATCCTGATAACACAACTCAAATTTATCACCATATTTTGGTTTAATTTCTTTATAATGGAATTTGTACATTAATTATTTTTATATATCTAAAATTGACATGAATACATAAATAGGTTTATTAAATTTTACAGTTGTTTTATTCAAACATAGTGCAGCAAGTTTCATGTTAAATATAGTACTTCTTTTGAAATTTGGTTTTGCTATTAACTTTTCACATATTTCAGCATCTGATACTAGTTTTATATCAACTTTGTTTCTAATATTTTCCATATTTTTTACCAAACACTGGATTATTCATGAACTAAAAAAAAACCTTCAAAATTGTTTATAGCATTAGTTCTGTTTGTTGTGTTTAAATCTATACACTTTTTTTAACCAATCGGACTTATCAAACATTAATATTCTGTGTATTTTTGTAAGTTTTAATCCATTTTAAAACATTGTTTTAAATTACTATAGTGTATTACATACTTTTCTTTTTTAATGAATGTTGTTAAGAATTTAGATTGATTTGTTTTTGGAACTATCTTATTTTCAGGACAAAAGGGTAGATCTTTATGAAAATGATGTGGTTCTTGTGGCTATACTAAATCAACTTCTAATATATATATATATATAACCATATTCAGAATCATTCTCCAAATTTAAGATTTTTTCACTCCTGTAATCTAAATTATTTAATGAATAATAAACCTAATCTAAAACACCAAATGGTAATCATTGAGACATTGTCCAGCTATACAAATTATTAGCATCAAAATATATATTAAATAATTTGATTCTTGATTAGAATAAAAATCATCTAAATATTGGTTATTGGCTTTAATATATTGTTTAAAACATTGTGAAATTCCCCCTCTAATATCTTTTTAAATCATTAAAATCATCTCATAAATTTGTATGAAATCTAATGATTGTTTAGTCATTTTTAACATTGCATCCCATGATAAACTGGGTGCTGTAAAATACCAAGCAGGATATAAATGATAAATATTCATACATGTGTTCCAAAAATGTTCAAATATATCTGCTTACAATAATACATCACTTTTTAAATGCAAATCATGATATTTGCCAAGATATTCTGTATTAAATTGATTTGTATTAAATTGATACCATACACGTTTTGTGTGTTCATAATCGTCAGTTATATCAGATTCGTTTAATTTATTATAAAATTCGCTTTTTGGTCGAACTTGTGTTTCTACAAATTTTTTTCAACTAATCATATAATCATAGCGATAAACACCTTTTTTTTATAACTAAATCTATTTAATCTTTTTGAAAATGCTTTTTTGTATGTTTTTTAGTTAAATTAGATGATAATTCAGCTAAACTAGTGGTCATAAATTTAAATATGTCTAGAAAACTCATTTTTAAATTTTCTGTTTCTTTCCCGAAAGCAATAAACTCCTCTCAATTATTTGCTATTAAATTTATATTTTTATCATCATATCGCAGCTCTTTAATTAATAAATTTGCATCATATCCAGCTAAATTATGAAAAAAGATTTTAATTTTAATTTTAGGCTACAATTATTACATGCTGGATTAATGAATTTTTCACTTATGTGATCAGGATTATGTACTTTTTTTACTATCCTCTGCGTATTAACATTCACATAGAGTACATTTTTGTGATTTCCTATATCATATTTTTTCTTCTTTTGTTAGTGGGTGCATTAGTCCAATTTGTGAATATATTTCACCAATTTCTTCTACTTGTTTTTTCATTAATTGAATAAATTATGTGCATTTGGGCCTCGATATACTACTGCAGGCTTATAATCACCATAATTATGCACAATATAATAGCAAAAACCAGAAGCTTCATGTAACTGATATTTTATTGTATATGATTCCTCATTTAACTTTAAATCAATAGTAGTTATTTGTTCATTTGTAAGTATACATCTTTCTTTAAGTACTTCCTTATAAAAAATATTATCAATATCGTCTTCAAAGTCGATATGTATTACGAAAGGAACCTTCATTGTATGTTTATAATTTTAAAAAAATTATTTTCTCTCCTTTTGAAGGTACTAGAATTTTTACTACTTCATTATTTAATTTCTCTTGAGAGTAAAAGAATTGAAGACACATGTCACATATATAAGCTTTATGTTGCTTATTATTTCTTTTCTGTTGAAACTAATGTAGATAAATCTTTTATCCAACAATAATGTGTTTTTTCACCATTTTTTAAATAAATTAAATTAATATGTTTTTCCTTTTTATTTTTGTAGTGTTTAATGGAAATACTGTGGATTTTTTTACCTTCATCTTCAATAGAGTATACATTTATAGATGTATGTATAAATTTGATTTTCTATTTAGGGCTATTCATCAATTTTAACTGGATATTCATAATTATCTATTATTTTATCGATATCAAGCCCCACATTCTTATATTTAGTAACTCTCCGAGGATCTTTTTCTACCAGAAAAAATTATAATTTTATTGCCCAAAGAAAACATTTCTGATCTTAATTATTCGCATTAATACATGATCGTTTCTTCTTAATAAATTCATGTAGTTTAATATATGATCAGCCTCTTAATGGATTATACTTATTTTTTGCTAATTGTATTCCAATTATTGTATCTAAAGCCCATCCAGAACCTCTATTTTTAATTTAGATAATTTTGTAAGCAATTCCCTCGTTATAATGATATAAATCTTTGTAAATTCTCCTACATTTAATATTATATGGTTAAATGACTGAAATGCAAATTCTAGTTGATTATTTTCCGTCTTGCGACACTTGGCATATAATGTAATGCTGGTTTTCAATCCTCTAAAAATTGTAAGTTTATTATTATTAAGCTCTACTAAATTAAAGTTATATACAATATTATTTACTGATATCCTACTTTTAAAAGCTTTATTAAGTAAGTAGTTTTTATTGGTTCTTCTATTTTTTGTCAACAGAATTAATATTATAGAATGGCAATATTTTCTTTAATTTATTTTTATCTTGTTTATATATATAACTTTTGAAAATGGTAATTTTCAAAGATTCTTTTTCTCTCATCTAAGATTGCAATATATTTTTCTCTCCTATTCTCTATAAGCCATTGCTTAATAACTGGTATAAGAGTTGGCATGAGTTCTAATTAAATTGCCTTTCCTTAGTCTATTTATATATTTTATTTTAAAATATATAGCAATACCTCTCAACTCCCTCACTCTCACATTGTTCAAATAAGCTGTTATAAAAGCCTCAATTTTATTATAGCTGTATTTAATAGAAAACAACTTTAAGTATAAAATTAAAAATATAAAAAATTAGAGATATAAAAATTCTAGAATAAATCGAACAGTTGATGGAAAATATTAATTATTATTATATGGTTTTTAACTGGATAACTTCTTGCTTTAATCATATTCGTTGTTATTTATAGGATAACCCATTTATGAACAAAATGAACAAAATGAAAAATATAAAAATAATTATATAATTCTTAACTGGATAACTTCTTCCTTTGATTATATTTCCTCATAGAGTTCTTCATATGTTCACCAATACAATTTTTACATTTTGATGCATATTTTTCATTTGTATTTTTATTAGGAGAGGATAATTTTATCGATTTATTTTCATTACATTCTTTACACTGTTTTTGTTTGATAATCACCATTTTGGATTTCATTTAGAATATCCAATGCTGTATTGCATGTTTTACTATTTTTATGTCTTTTGAGAGTTAAATTACAAGCATATTTTCCATAATTATATAGTACTTTCTCCTTTTTTAACTCATGTCGGGTTAGTATTTTCTCCTCATTTTTTCATAATGACTTCCAGCATATTCGGCGGCACATATTTTACAGGTATTGATATGTTTATCATTTGTATATTTATGTGAGGCAAAACTTTCTATGTTTAATACTTCACTACGTTTTTACATCGCTTAGAGATGGTATTGTTTTCCAATTCGAGCATGGTTTCCATTTAATTTATTAAGAAATTAATTTATTAAGAGACTAAAAATATAATTTTCTTTAATTTTTTTTCTTTTATAAATAAACAAAAAATGGAATCACATCTCAACAAGTTGAGCAATTAGGTTGAATTGACAAAACTATAAGATCTTGAACAAAATAAATGGTTTGCTGCTACAGGTTTTCAAAATTATGATTATAATTTTGGAAAAAGAATTAGTTGTATCTAGATGAACAGTATAAAATTACATTACCAGATCGTTGTGTAAACATGTTAGATAAAAATGCTTTAACATTAATAAATGAGGAAGAAGTTTTTATAATGTTTAAGGGTTTAAAGAAATAAAAAAAGAAAAAATTCATGCATGATATCAAATTTCCTTAAAAATAATTTATGAATTCTATTATTTTTAATCTTTCAATAATATTTTATAATATCTCACTTGTTTTTAGCTTAATTTGCTTAATTTTGATTAACCCTTTGCTTTAATATAGTTTGCAGATTTGCCTTCAATTAAAACGATTTTTGTATAATTTTACATGATTTTTGCATAATTTTGCTTGATTTTACCGTGTACCATGCCCTGCACAGTATTATTGAAAAAAAAAGTGATAAATTTGCTTGGTCTTTGCTTGATTTTGAGACAAATTTGATTATTTTTTTAGATGTAAGAATTGGTACAAATGAGATTTCTTGAAACCATGAAAAATTGATGAAATTTCATGATTTTTAGACTTAAATTCCATTATTTTTTATCATAAATTATGACTGTGCTCGAATCGGCCTTTAACATCTACTTACAAGTTGCAATTACGTGTATGTCCTATCCTCTGAATTTTGTCATTAGTGACTAGGTATATATTCAAATTCCTGAAGGTGTAGGACGATTAACTTCAACGGAAGCAAAAGTTATGGACTTAACATATTTGTAGGGATATGAACATTTCGCGAGTTAATTTCAGGACAAGATAGACGTCAAACACGTGTGCACGGACGTTCACTTGGCAATTGGATCGCAGTTCATTAGACACACCCTTGAAGACTCTGAGCCAATAGCAGACTTGCAAGGAAACAAGTAGCGAGTGCCATACTGCCAGGTGTGAAGTAACACTGGCTACTCTCTGGGGCATCAGCCACTGTACAAACATCTGAAGCTCGAGTGTACACATGACTGTGGAGTATAGCCTGCAGGCCTTTGAACTCACGAAATTTTCCTCTCCTTACATATTTGCAACTCCAGACTGCCCAGGGTAAAGGATAGCCTCAGCATCTGGACCTTCAAATATATCCAAAATTGATACAGACGAACTACTGGTATAATTCGAATTCTCTCAAACATCAGGTACGTCAAATTTCTCTTCCTTTATAGCTGGCCTTCTCTCGCATTCTCAGTAGGGGCTCCCACCATGGCCGACTGGGTTCGATTCCCAATACGGCCACCCAGATTCCCGCACTTTCCCACCCTTGCATTCCTGTGCTGCTCCATTTTCACCTTGGTTCACCCTCATCGGCTCTCAAGACCTCGACGTTAAGAGTCGCCCAAATCTCCCCACTCCTCTCAGTAGGGGGCGAGTAGCTTCAACCACTGTCACTCTATTCAAGAATCAATCCTTGGCAGTGGCGGTTGATTTTATACGACACCGAATAGGATTTCTTCCAAGTGATGTGGAATGGAAGTCCATTCGCACACAAGATTATACACCTACAAACAGCAGGGATCTGTGGGTAGCTATCCAGATGGTATGGGTCAACCTCTCTCCACAAGTGTCTCGTCCATTTGTGAAATTGATGCCACGAAAAGTTGCTGCACTTCACCGGGCTAGAAGAGGACCTACACGAAACTACATCCGCATTTCATTACTTAAATGTGCATACTTGCAGCTATCCTTTTGTTTTGGAGGCACATTTATTTGAGAAGACATTTTGGTATTTGGCCGAGCCTATTACAGTTAATTAACTCCTGCACTAAATGATCGTGTTCACACAACAGCTCAAATGATCCAGTAGTCAGTGTCACTAGAAAATAGCGAAAAAAAGATAATTTGAGACAACATGTCTTCGATAGCATTGTAGCTATTTTGCCATTTTATGATTGCACAGTCGAGTTACTTACCCTGGCAAGTCCTTTGCCGACCAATCACAAACTTTCTTCGTAAGAGTGCCAGAGTCCTCATTGGGTTCAATGAAATGTGATAGTTGCTTCATTCATGCATGCCAGCACGGGGTTGTCAAGAATTATTTCTGTGTCAAGATAGACTTCATGCACTGATCCTTTTGATGAAATGTTATGACTGGACTACAGTTGTTTATAAACGCCCTGTTGGACTTAGATATTAATGAACAGGAATCAGTTGTGTAATGGAGCTAAGAGCCAAGAAGTACAGACTTTCTCAATGGGGCAGCGACCAATAAACAAGCTATAGTCTCTAGAGTTATCAAGGTACTTTTAAGAATAGCCTGCTACGCAATGCATCAGTGAAACACTCAGGGCTCCACCAATAATAAACAAGACTGCTGGACACTTGGACAGTATGTTGGAGTCTAGGAATCTAACGTTTCTCACGATAACCTGTCCAGGTTTTCGCGAAAAAAATTTAATGACTCGTATTTCATAACACGTTAGCTCAGATCCACTTTCGTAATTGGATGATTTACGTGTTAATAATTGTAGATACCAGTCCGCGAATCACAAACTGTCGGAGTAACCTATTACTAGGGACTTGCAAAATTAGCATTATTTTTTGGCGTCAAGCTAAAATTTACAGTACTGTATACACTCGAGCCGACATCGTTTCTCCATTGGCTGCTGCTTAGATGTTAAGTCACGCCCATGCTGAGTGAATTGCACGTGATTGGGGCACACGATTGAGAAGTGTTCATTTATTGGCGCAGATTTACCCGGAGTATGCCAAATAAAGAATGGGCCAATGACAAAACTTATTCCAAAGGAAAAGTATTTAAAGTTTAGAATGTCCTCAAATAATAATGTTAATTTGGCTTTTTGGATAACAACACATATTAAAACAAAGATATGTGGCTAATAAGCAGGGACACGCGATTTTCACGAAATGAAATCCATGGAGGTGGGATTTCAGTATCCTACTTGTACACCAGCAGTTATCCTTGCAATACGGGGCGTATGCCTTCGGCGGAAGATAGTGTGATGTTTACTGTGCCAATGAGAATTAAGCTGCTCTGGTTCTGAGCATCTATCTGTGATTCGCGAGCTGTTGCCTAGGATGCGCAGTTGAAACTATCCAATCGCGAAAGTGGATCCAAATTAAATTGTCTTGAAATACAACTTGACAGGAATTCGTTTTACGAAAATCCGATTTCCATAGACATGATTACAAATAGTTAGAGACATGCAAAATTAGATTTATTATTTGGACATGTTGAAATTTAAGCATGGGTGTCTTTGCAATACGTTTGTCATTGGACCACACTTTATCTGACACATCCTAGGTAAATCTGTGACAGTAAATGAACAGTTCACGATTGTGTGCCCAATCAAGTGCAGTTCAGTCAGAAAGGCAATGTCTTCAAATCTATGCATCAGCCAATGGAGGAAAGACGCCGGTTCCGGTATACGCAGTACTGAGAAATTTAGCCGGATGCCAAACAATACCGAAAATTATTCATGTTTCTACCAGTAGTGAAAGTGGAACTGAGCAAAATAGTTTTGGAAGACAAAATCACTGGAATCTGGTGTCCCTACTCATCTAGTCTATTGCTCTGTCCTTCGTCCTCATCATAGTTGCCACTCACGCTCTGTTTGGACACATGTGTCGACTGTCGCAGTTCGTCGCCTATGTCGGCGACGACTGCGCGAGAGGGCACAAACCAAAGTGATTAGGAAGGGTGGAAGAGGAGTCCCCCATCCCAACCTACTCCACCCGACGTCTTGAAGCTGTCAGAACCGCTCGAGAAACGCGTCCTACGCCGGGATGGTATTTAATTGGAAAACCGCACAGGTGGTTGCGCAAGCCTACTGTGGTGGTGGAGGTGGACGCATCGATCGCGCACCCCCCACCCGAGCAACCAGCGAACTTCCGAGGCCTGCCTGCCACGTGGCGCTGCAGTGGGGACACGTGGAGTCGCAGAACGGCCTATCGCGTGGCCTTTAGAACTTGTTCCGAGTTTCTGGGAATCGCGCAAGCGCCCTTAGGCCGCACTCTGGCGAAGGGGTTCCGCGAAGGGCTTCTGCCTATTCAGTCGTCCTAGTGCGCCCTTCGCAGGCAGCGCGGAGATGCGGCGATCCCGACGTAAGCTTGCTTCACCGCGTGGCTTCACCAGACGCGCGATTTTTTTTAACTCGTATTTCTGTTGATAGCACTGTCTCGTTTCCCGCGGGAATACCTCTGCGCTGACACAGGACGCTCGCCGCCAATGCAGAGGCGTAGGGCCACCTGTTTTTCGCGACAAGATTTGCGCGGAGATTAGATTTCAATATCCTATCGATTGCTTGTCTTTATGTGAAGAGAGTCTGTTACATGAGTGAACCAATCGGAATTAAATTTCTCTGATACTGACCGTCCGTGATTCGCGAAATTCAAGTGATCCAATCACGAAAGAGGTTCTGAACTAAAGTCTTTCGGAACACATCTTGTCGTAAAGTAGTTTTCGCGGAAAGCAGATGCCACTACAGAGGTTATATGGTAGCGCATGTTGGAAACTCCAGCCACGCACGCCAGCAAAATGGTGGAACGTTGTTCACCAATCGGCTCTCGATGGCAGCAGCCCGGAAAATGAAGAATAGTCCATAACGTGCAACGGGCAATCAGGCACAGTGCGCGCGGCGAATGAGCGGCAGAGTTCGCTTGCATTAAAGGAACCTCTACGCCAATTCGTTTCTGTATACCTATCTCTTCTGCAGCGCTGGCTAGACAAGAGGCCGCTATGTACCCGGAGCTGTTTTGCGCGTTCAAGACCCAGAAGCGAGGGTGCGAGACGGGAGACAGTGGCCTGCGCACTCAGGGACCCATCACCCCTATGCGCGATTCGCTCACCTGGCGCGTCGTTTTTTTCGTCGTCCCGCAGTAACTATGGTAGACCAACTCTAAGCTGAGACCTTATCATTTCATTGCTGCAAAGTCTGAAGTCGAAGTTCAGTATAGGTCCCTATAATAGTTTCGCATGTTTTCGACCTGTACGTTATGAGTAGAGCCCCGAGTAGTTCGCGGATTGAGTTGGCAGCAAGCTAGGCTGGGGAGCCCTCTATACACTCGAGATATTATCGTTTGCTTATTGGTTGCTGGATTAAGTGAGGCCTCTGTATAGGAATGTTAAACACTCACTCGCACTACTGCTTCCCGAGTATTACTGGCTGACAGTTATACGGGGGGGGGGGGGGTATCTAAAGAACTGTCGTCCAATCACAACAGCAGGAGAAAAGAACAAGTGCTTGGAGTCTACCTCGCCTCCTAATGGATTCGCGAAATACTCGTGGCTCCAGTTGTGAGTAGACCCCCGAGAAATTCGCGAGTTCAATGACCTGTATCCTATATTTCACAGTCTTATATACTCTCATACAGATATCAACTGTTTATCGGTTGATGGTTGTGGAAGTAAAAGGCGGTGGTTGGGCGCACAGTTTATTGTATGTTTGTTATTGGCGCATTTATCTCAAGGAGGTGTCAAACAACACGTCGACCAATTACAAACGTACAATGAACGTACACGTGAGTGAATTCCAACTTGTCTAGAAATGAACTCACAAAATTCTCGGGTCTCTAGTTATGAGATATAGGGGAATGCGGTGATGTAGTGGGTAGACTACTCGGCTCCCACCTATTCGAGCCGGGTTTGATTCCCGGCAGGGCACTCACGGATTTTCGCACGTGGGAATCGTCTGGACAATGCCGCTGTCAATGTGTTTTCTCGTCGATCTCCCACTTCCCCTGTTCTTTCATTTCACTTCGCTGCATCCTCATCAGCTCTCAAGACCTCGATTTTAAGAGCCATCCAAATCTCTTAACTCAAATCAACTCAACTCAACATCGCATCGCTTCAGCCTTACAGGTGTTGTTTAAAAATCCGTAGGCCATTAACACCGCTAGGGCCAATTATTTTCACGGAAATAATCAAACACTGGCTAGACTTCAACTTCCTAACCTACAACCTTGCGATTTTCTTTTGGTTATTGCTGGGGACAAACAATTTTCTCGAAAAGATATCATGACCTGTTGTCTTTCATAACAGTTTAGCTCTCATAAACACATTCGTGATTTGATTATTTAAGGGTTACCCATCTTAGGTATCTGCCTATGAATCAAATACGTATGCTATCTGAATAACATAAATCTGATTGGCCTGTTGAGTTTAAAAAAAAACATATTCTAACAAATATAAGCAGCCAATAAGCACAGGATAACTGCTGGTATGCCTGTGGGTTATTGCATGTGGGTAGCTCTTTTTGCGAAAATCGTGTGTCGCTAGTGAAGACAAGGCTATTTTATTAGCGAGCCAATCAGAATGAGTTTCTCCGATGCTGAGAGTCCGTGAATCGCAGACAAACAGATAAGACGCCTTAAAAATTCAAGTTATCTAATCACGAAATTGGATCTCTACAAAAATTGTTCAGGAGCATAGTTAGTATAGTCTATTAGAGGTTACTTCACACTTTTTGAATCAAACCTTTGAAAAATCAGACCATGTATGAAGGGTTATTTATTTCCTAAATACATAATATATCACAAGCATGGTTTTCCTCTGTTAACATATTATTACCTTATTTTTTTGTTAAAATTATGTTTTAACTATATATAATTTACTAACTACAATATTTCATTTATAATAAATATGAATAAGAATAGCGAGAAAATATCTGTGTTTGTAGCGCCTAGTAAGAAATATTTCTCATACAAAATATTAATCCAACTGAGTCCGCGCGAATTCGCTGCGTTGTCCTCCTGGTGTAATTTCCTAGACTTAGTTAAGATTAGTTTGCAAGAGGCGGAGGAATATCCTGGAAGTAGATCTTTATCAGGGCTTCACGAAAGTGTGAAGTAGCCGTGAAGGAATTGTACTAGAATATTTCCGCTACGTTAATAGTATTTTACAATTTTATGGAATCTAATACAGAAAAAAAACCGGACAATCCTTACATGCTCTAAAGAAAATATTTTCCAGAGGGATGTATTCTATCGAAATGTTTCTTACAGTCGTAAAAATAAGTATATATATATATACATTTCACGGCTTAACATATTATGCAAAATAAATTCGTTATGAAGTCGTAGTTTCTCACATAGTTGGCAAACGCCATTGCCTACGATTGCCCTTTCTTAGATTTTTAGTGCGGCCTTTCAACACACTGTGTATTGAAATTTATCTGTTTGGAGCCAATTTACGTTACAGGTCTTATTTTGAAAAAAAAAAAAAATGTTTAATATTTGGGAGCAGCTTTGGCTTACGAATAGCAAGAAATTTCCCACATCCAAATGCTAGTTCCTGTTTTCTACATCCGTTTTCGACACACATTTTATTAGAAGTGTAAAATAACTAATACGAGCGAGTGAGAGAGTGATGAGATTTGGGAGGCTCATAACATCGAGGTCTTGAGAGCTGATGAGGGTAAAGCGAAGTGAGTATGAAACAGCTCCGGAATGAATGTTTTTAGAACCTATCTTACAAAACGCGTCATCTAGTCAACAGTAACTTTTCGATGCTAAAACATAATCTTTGCATTATTATCGGTAATCTAGAAATTTTGCGAATTTATTTGGCAACAAGCTAAATTCCACAATCACTTGTGTCATCGAAGTTAATTTAGTTGTTCATTTGCTGCTTCTGTAGTTCAATACAAATTTACAATGTAAAGATAATGGGAAAATTACCTGACAATTGTAAGGTAATACGTATTCGCAAACTTTTGGGGGAAACATAGTTTTCCTTACAGATAAGGTAAAAATACCGCACTCAGGAGTAAAATTCACGTACACGGTACTGGGAAATCCCATACATGAATATTCACTGACGCTGTCACGTTGTCGTCGCGGTGTAATGGATAGCGCATCGGTTATCGTGAGATAGAGGACTATGATTCGGGCCCATTCACTAGCAAGTGTCGAGGTTTTTAGTGTTGAGGTTTCGGTTACTATTCGTTAGAGAATATAGGTAATTAAGAAGTTAACAGTACAAATACTCCGGAAAACTTTTTAATATAGTTTTACTATACAATATATTTAATTTTCCCTTACTTGTATGGGATTATTCCCCCACTTTTGTCAGGTACTCTTTTCGTACGATTAGGGAATAGTACTTTACTTGCCATGTAACTTTGTCTACATTCAAAATGTAATTCTACCTTACACGTAGAGGTAATTAGCTTCCCTTACATGTAAGGGTATTTTACCTCCAATTTATTTTACAGTGTATGTAGCACCGGATTCTGTCCTTGTTTGCCTAGCAGGTCGGTTATTGGTTGAAATTCGTGCTATGTGAACTGCGGTCCTTTAGAAATAGAAACGCATATGTAGACACACTATGATTTCGCGTTATAATTCCGAGGCAGACTAGGCACCATAAATATATATGTTTGCTGGATGTGTGTCCGCGGATCTCCTCTCATTCTACACGGCCTATAGGACTCTACACCAATAGAAAAATTTAGCACTTTAGTGGCGCCATTCCGTTTGGTCGACTCGAATAGGAGAATTGTGGCAGTGACCAATGACAAACTAAGACTTACTTAAGTCTACCATGGTCCTGTTTTATAACACGAAATGATAGTCTCTCTGTCATAAGTATGGGAACCTGTTTTATGCAAAAAAAAAAAGACTGGATAAGTTGAGTTCCAAAACACTTTAGTTCAGAACCACTTTCGTGAATGGATAATTTTAAATTTTAAGCGTCTTATCTGTCTACCCGCTAATCACTGGCGGTCAGTATTGGATAACTTAATTATGATTTTATTACTCTAGTAAAAGACTCTCTTCACTCAAAGACAAGCGGCCAATAGCCAAATGAACACTGTAAAATAAATGTGTAAATTTACACTTAATGTATATAGCAGCAGTGTCTCTACTGATGTCGGTGTAATTTTACACCTACATGTCAATTTTTTTTACTCTACATCCAAGCAAATTTATCGTACAAATTAGTTAAACATCATGTACCTTATACAACTAATTTGACACAGAATGGTGTAAAATTACTACAACTATGTAGCATAAATAAACTGCAACGTTCATATATTTTTTATTCACGTGGAGTAAATTTACAGACACATCACAATTGTAACTTCACCACTGTGTATTTGTCTTTTTTTAGCTTACAAAAAAATTAAATCGCAGATTAACTGGAATTGTAACTACACAATATTTGTATATTTTTCGCGTTTTTAATAAGGAATTTTACCGTCAGGATATGTTCTTTTGCAACCGCGTCATGTTAATTCACATGTTTTTTGTGTTTTTTTTACAGTTTTTATGTTATTTTACTCAGTTTTGTAACTTGTTAGTTTAGCCGATTTATCAAACAGCTATCTCCAGGATGTGGATAAAAATTGACTTCAGATATAAAATACGTAATTATATACAAAAGCCAGCATATTCCATCAGCGGGAGTTAATATTTTCTTCTGAACACACAGAAGGAGTTCGTAAAAATTGTACTCCCTACAGCTAGATCGCATGTTTTAAACAAATGCTGGTAGTTATATTTGACTTCCTAGGAACATATGTGTAAAATTACAAATACTCTTCTTGTCTTAGCGAATCGGACATAAAAATGTAAAATAACCGAAAATTTGTTTGTGTAAACATATGCTCACAGATACTCCAGAATGTAATGCATGTTTACACATACACGGTCATTGTAAAATTTTACAAAGGAAGATATATTAGATGTACAACTAATGTGACATTGAGTGTTCATACGACAATGTAGCAGTAAAACTGAACTACTTAAGATTTTATTACAGTGCGTGGGCGTGTTTTTAAACATACACTTCATAATGTGTAAATTAACACCAACATGATGTTTATTAAGCCAGACATCCGTGTATTTTCACCAAACACTTTTAGCCCTCTATGGATTATTGAGAACATTAGTGTAAAATCACTCGTACTACGCAGATGTGTTTACAAATTACACATACAAAATGTAAAATTACCAAAAATTTGTACGTGTAAATGTACTTTTATTTTTTATAGTGAAGGCTGCAAGTTACATATAGGATGTTGAAGTCTATCCGTTGCGTAAATAGTTTCACGAAAAACCAGGCGGCCCTGGAGATAGGCGCTTATACCGTGTACCCAAGCCACACTTGCCAACAAACAAACCCGTTCAGTCCCGAATCAATTTACCAACTCAATTATCGCAATCGTTAAATTTTTTTTGATGTGCGTTGTACTTGGGTCGTGCGTACTTCTCGCAAGCAATGAACAAATTGCTGTGTGCCCGTTGGTGCCAACTTGAACCTCTCGCGCATGTGAGGCGCAGAAATTTCAACAAATCCGATTTCTCATAAGAAAGTTGCTGATAACTACACCCATAAATTTCTTTGTTGCGTGCACTCTTAAATTTTTTTTCGTACGTTTACATGAAAATTTTTTTGAAACCCAGTTGCCTAGAATATCGTTTATAATACCAGAAATACTTTCCAAAATCTGCAGAATACTTATTTGTAATGCTACAAATAATAGCTTTGTATTACAACAGACACTATTGAGAAATCTACATAAAATAATTCTTTTTCTTCTAGAAATAAAATGTGATAGTAAATTAAAAACAGAGAATAAATAAAAATAATTTTAAAATTTAATTTATGAAAAAAAAGTACACTTTGTCAGCACGGAGACCAGAATCTACACCTCTGGTGTCATAAGCCGGCAACCTTCAACGCAATACTAACTTAACTTATAAGCTTAGGCTTATTTTTAAAGTATATATAATGGCAGGTGCCTACAAAATATTAATGGAGTTATTTGGTTAGTACGAATAAGTATATTTTTTTAAATTTTAAGATTTCTGTTGTTAAGTTATGATATTTGGACGGCTCTTAATAACGAGGCATTGAGAGCCAATTTAAGAGTTCCGTGTAGCTAGGAGACATTAACAGTTATTGAATAATACGGCACGTTTTATTGAAATTGTCTTTTTATTATGATTATTTTAGTTGTTGTAAGTGGTTTACGTTATTGAAACTTGCAATAAATTAATTTTTACACTCAGCTACACTTTACACCACCCATTGTTTTTACACAAACAGCTAAGTACGGTTTTAAGGTTGTTGAGTGTCTGTCATTTTGCTGAAGCTCATGGCAATGGGTCGGTATAGTACAAAGATTTCTGGAGGTTTATTACAAACGCGGTCTTTGCAGTTTTACAAGAGAAATCTTTGTATTGTTACAAGCATTTGGAAAATTTTGCGGCTTCATTTCAGGATATAATAGATTTAGAACGCGTGTACACTGAAGTCACCTTTTCAATTGGATCAGAGATTATTGGACACGCCCTGGACGACTCTGCTCCAATAGCTGACTTGCAAGGGAACAAGAAACGAATCCCGTACTGTCAAATGTGGGGTAACACTGGGGCAACAGCCAATGAAAAAACATCTGAGGTTCGACTATACAATGGATTGTTGAGTCTAGAATGCAGGTTATTGAACTCGCGAAATTTTCCTATCCTTAACCATAAATATACATCATGTGCCACATGTCCTCAAGTGAAAGGGTTAACAACATTGGCTAGCAGCATGTAGGAACGCCATTAGCCAAACAATCTTACCTACCAGCTGACAGCCAATGGGGAATATTTCGCAGAACGCAGCAGCAAATCAAATACGATGCTTGCCAGAAATCCCCGCGACACTGTCCAGAGAACGGGCACACTTGCATCAAATAAAACACTGCCCCATTTCATTTCTGCGAACCTGGCTATTTTGTGTCAATTTGTTGATATAGGCTGCTCACGGTAAAACGAGCTCTTTTGACAGCTCTGCTTAATATCTACTTGTATGCACGTTGTGTATTCTTCAGGCTTATGTAAAATTAACATTAGCATGGCCTGGTCACTTTCTTCATGCGTCGGTCTAGTGAAACTGTAATATTATTAGGAAAGTAAATATTTAAAAAAATCTGCCCATTTGGACATTTATATGTATTTAAAAAAAGCAGGAAGGGAAATAAATAATTTTAATTATCACAAATGGTGACCTAACACTTTTTATTTGACGTTAAGATATGTAACTACTTTCCATCCTTCGATACCAACTTTACTGGGAGAATGTCACGCAGTGTGCCCGTTAAAATATATGCAGGCAGAAGCAGTGACTTTTTCTAAGGTTGATTTTTAGAGTGCTCACTTTACCGTGTTTAGGCTTTAGTTAATTTTGATTTTAGAGTTTAACTCGTTCAGTCACACGTTGCAGATGAACGATATATATGACCGATACTGTACTCAGCAAAACTCCAGTTCCCAATCTTCTTTGTCGCTAATCTGAGTTGCGGAATTGCCTCCACCTCTTTGACATGAATGGTTCATGCCAATATCGTCTAGCACTCAGCAGCTTGTCCACTGGCTGCACAAGTACTGAACACAAGCACAGCGCATTCCAAAAAAATTCCGTGATGGCAACACTTCAACTCAGAAATTAATGTGTGACTAACCAGGTTAAACACTTCGTTGCCGGTGTAAATTTTCTGGCAGTGAATGCGATCTAGAAGCCAGTATTCTACACAAGGAAGAACAATCGTGAAACCTTAACAAAGTGTGGTACTTGAAATGTTGTCTGTAAATGGGTAACTGTTTATTTAACAGGCCAGCAAGTAACACTGCTTCACATTGTTTAAGATGTGGAAGAGTGTTAATTTTGATTGGTGCAGCCTGTGATTTAGAGCATATTAATACTACTTTGCTCTCACCTTTTACAGAAATAGAGCGTACTCAAAGGCAAGCTCCGTATGATCCGTCGCTGACATCTGGGAATAACAGTTTTTTTTCTATCCTTGGGTGAGATCACATCCAGCATGGTTGGTTGATTGGAAAAATATTGTCTTAGGGTAAATCCTCCAGAGTAAAGAAGCTTAATCAATTGTTGCTCTAGATGTGCATAGAACTCCTTCCACTGTTTTCGCTTCACAGAGTGCTTAATGGACATAAAATTGCCTTTTGAAATCTTCTGATCCATCAGTGTACCGGTGGGTTTCCTCTTCAGCAAGCTGTTTTGGACACCGAGCTGCCAAGAAAGGTGCAAATGTTGTCCCATATGTAACAGTATGAAAATCACAACACTTGGCATGATCATCTGGAGAGTATCACCATACAGTCCTCTGCAAGCGTGTATCATTATGATGCGCCTTGATCTGTCTATATATTTGTGCAGTGTGTGATGTGAAAATTATCGCAGTGAACTGAATTGCAACACTATTATGTAGAAGTCTTGCTGTGTTGTTGCTCTGACTACGAGGGCGTCCAACGGTTGTTTTCGCAGAGGTATCGAATACCACGCTTGTCTTGGTTGTTGTCTTCACCACCGCATCATGTGGTAAGTGTCACATGACTCACTGTTCCCCATTGTTATTGACGTCCGCCATTTGGCTCAGGGTTTTGGAAAGCCTGTCAAAATGTCTGGCCCATATGAACAACGGTAGAGACCCGAGAATTTCGCGGGTTCATTTCTAGACATGTTGGAATTCACTCACATGTATGTTCATGTTATGTCTGCAATTGGTCGACGTGTTTTTGACACCTTCTGGAGCTAAATAAGCCAATTACAAACATGCAAGAAACTGTGCGTCCAACAACCGCCGTTTACTACCACAAAAATCAAACAATAAACTGTTGATATCTGTATGATAGTATATAAGACTGTGAAGTCTACCCTACAGGTCATTGAACTCGCGAATTTCTCGGGCCTCTAGTGCGAAACTAATGCGTATTCGATACGAAGAAATATATTGCCGAGTTTAAAATTCTTTTTTCTTTCAAATATTTTCAATTTTTATTTCTAGTCAGATATGGAATGAATTAGGTAGGCTTGCCTATATTTGTACTATCTCAATTTTATTTAGACTACTTACGTAATTTATTTTGATTCATGCAAAACAATACAGTTCAAAACGAACACACTCGTATGATCACAGTATAGGACGCCCTCAGAGGTACAGAATAATTTTTCCGTCACAGTGTGAAACATGGTTCTTTTCTTCTGCCTGCGGAAGAAATAGGGTGGGGGGATCTATGCTTTCAGCGGGTTGTCTCGACTGCCTATATTCAACCCCCTCATCTTACAATTAGATTCATTCTCCAACCTCCCAGTGCGATGTACAACCCCCTGGCTGGCTCGAGCAAAACCGGTCTGATGAGTTTCACCCCGCCTCCACCCCTCTACACAAGCTCCTGGCTTGGCTGCCACCACGAAGTACCATAGGTGCCCTGTGCTGTATCATCTGCATAGCGCTAGTGTCGCGCAGAGCCCAGAGCTATACAACACCACTCGCAAAGAGCCTGCAGGTGAATGAACGGACGACTGAGGCGCGGCAGGTTATGTAGCTAGTCCATGCGCTGTGTCATGTGTAGACACCCCAGAAATTCGTGATTTCAATGACCTGTAGGCAAGACTTCAAAGTCTTATATACTCTCATACAGATATCAACTGTTTATTGGTTGATTGCTGTGGTAGTAAAAGGCGGTGGTAGGGCGCACAATTTCTTGCATGTTCGTTATTGGATTATTTATCTCCAGGAGGTATCAAAAAACATGTGGACCAATTGAAAACGTAACATGAACGTACACGTGCGTGAATTCCAACTTGTCTAGAAATGAACCCACGAAATTCTCGGGTCTCTGGTTATGTGTTAGGACTACTATGCGGATGTGCCTGTAACACTAGACTGTTAGAAATGAATTTGGTAACACGGCGATTTTTTAAACCAGTGGGACAGCCTTAAGTTCGCATTTGTATGGGAAATAGCGTTCCCACTGCTGCAACTCGCTGCCAGCTTCCATGGCGACAGTACAGAGTATTTAATAATACAGAAGTGAAAAAGCCGCTTTTACGGCGAACTCCAGCCGCACACGCCAGCAAAATGAAGTCGCTGTCCAACAACATGTCGGAACGACGCTCGTCAATCAGCGGCTGGTAACATACTCGTCAGCTGGCAGCCTAGTCAATAAGGATCCTTTCGCAGCACACAGTAGCCAATCAAACACAATGCCTGTTTCCATAGCCTCACATAGTCAATCAGTAGGGACATGCAAAATACGCGTTATTATTTGGCATCAGGCTGAACTTCACAGTACTGTATGCACTAGAGCCGGTGTCGTTTCTCCGTTGGCTGCTGCTTAGATGTGAAGACACTCCCTCTCTGACTGAACTACACCTGATTGGGGCACACAATTGTGAAGTGTTCCTATATTGGTGCAGAGTCACCCAGGTTGTGTCATATAAAGTATGGTCCAATTAAAAACGTATTACAAAGGTACATGTGTTTCGAGTTTAGCTTGCTCAAAAATAATAACACGAATTTTGCATCTCTCTACCAAGCAGACGCTCGGTACGCGCACATCAAAGGTAGCGCCAATCCATTTCGGTTGTGTGTCCTTACCCACTCTGTGGCTACAGACTTAAATGTAATGGCGCGTTCAGGCAGGCTGCTGAACTAAGGCATACCCACTCCATAATAACGCTAACTTGGTTGTTGGTGCCTCACCCAAAGATCCATTGGCCCAGGCATTTATTCAAATTTTATTTCGGAATTGGCTCCAGAAATAGCAATTTCTTACCCACACTCTCTATCCAGTTGCCACTTATCTACCATTTCAGAGTAAATTGTGCGTGGGGACTGGCCGTGATTGTGGAATAGAAAAATCTCACGTTACGCCATTCAGAACTACTTCGAATAAAAGTGAAGAACTTTCGTGAGAGTATAGCCACGCCTTGTTAGTTCAGATATAGCTTTTGCAAAATAGTACTTTTCGTTTTTCTCATTTTGACGTAGTTTGCCACTGTCCGGACAAAAAAAAAAAGGCCTCGAGTGATACGTTCTGTCAAATTCTCAGTAATCCTTTCTCAACACACTGCTTGCACAGTAAAATTCAGTAATCGTGCCATAATTCGTTATTACGGCCAGTGAATTTCGGTGGAAACTTTTCGATACTGGGAGTGAATCGAAACTTTAAAACTGGGATTTAATGTTACGTTTCAACGAGTTCTCTCGGTACACGTAGTAACTGCTGCACTCTAATCGTGGAAGTTCTTTATTACAGTTACCGAGTTCTGGGTTGGCCGGCTAGATAGGGAAATGGTTATTAACTGCCACAAAAACCAACGTCAAGGTGTAATTTTCAGTATTTAAACTCTTCAAGGAGACGCGGTGGCTGAGCGGTTATACTGCTCGCCTCCCACCAAAGGCGAGCTGGGTTCAATCCCCGACCGGTTCACTGCCAGACATACGCAAGTGGGAATCGTGCCAGACGAAGCCGCTGGTCGGTGGGTTTTCTCGGAGTTCTTCCGTTTTCTCCGCCCTGGCATCCCGACGCTGCTGTATTCTCACCACATTTCACCCTCATTGGCTCTCAAGACCTCGTTGTTAAGAGCCGCCCAAACCTCTCAATTCAACTCGTCAAAAGCTTCGTCTAAATTTTGCGATTTTTTTATTATCCCTCTCTTTAAGATTTGCGTTGGTTTCCAATGAAATAAAGTTCGCATCTCTAGTATAAACTGTGCAAGTCCTTGTTTAACCGATTCAGCGAGTCTCTATCACCGCGGTAATGTTTCACAAAGCTAACTGTGCTTAGTAAGTAACCAAAGCCAAGACAAGGTGCTTTATCGCGTTGAAAGTTTAATATATTTTAACATACTGTTAGCACATTAGCCAGTTTTCTTTCGTGCATGTGTGAAGCTACGCCACTGAGTATTCCGATGCTCATACGTAGGACGTTTGTGATTAGTCTGTAAATATCTAAACCAAATTCAAAATTTGAATAATTCAATTATAAAAGAAACAAGAAGCTAGAGGGTTTTCAAATACATGTTAACTCAAAAATGTTTCGCAATTTTCCAGTATCTCTACCAATGCCATGTGTTTAGAACGTCCTCCTTTTAAGGTCATTCAGAGTGCTGGAGCTTTTGAAGATGCGAACCAGATAATAATGAAATGTTGGTGAGTAAGGTGTACGGTTGTAAAAGTGTTGGCTACTTCCTCATCCATCTCCCCCGGAGTAACAGTAGGATACACAGAGTTTGACGTGGATGGCGCCCCGCGGCCAGTGGTTTTTGTTTGCTGTCCTCACGATGTGACATGTACGCGTGTTTAGTTTTATTACTTGAAAGTGCTGATTTGTTTTTGGCATATAAATATGGCGAATTTTGTGGTAGCGATTTTCTCAAAGACTCTTGCAACATAAAAGTCACGATTTACCACAGTTTCCCTAATGACATTTAGGTCTATCTGTTTTGAAACACTAATAAAATAACATGCTTGGTTATTATAGCTATAATATGTCGACTCACAAAAAATGTACTGTATCAGCTCTCCTAAAATCCCTGTATTATACGTTAAAAACATCACAAAGGAATTACCGCACAGAGTCTCAGAATAACTAGAATCAGTTCATGCATATTTGTGGTGACTTACTAAAATTTTGTCGACCGTAAGTCACCACAAATATGCATGAACTGATTCTAGTTATTCCGAGACTCTGTGCGGTAATATATATATAATATATATATTATATATTATATATATAAGTGCGGTATATATATATATATATATATATATATATATATATATATATATATATATATATATATACTGTTACCTATATATATATATATTGGTAACAGTACGGTCTATATATATAAAGTATATATATATAAATATATATATACTTACATACATGTGTATATATATATAAATATATATATACTTACATACATGTGTATATATATATAAATATATATATACTTACATACATGTGTATATATATAAAAATATATATATACTTACATACATGTGTATATATATAAAAATATATATATACTTACATACATGTATATATATATATATATATATATATATATATATATATATATAGGTAACAGTACGGTCTATATATATAAAAATATATATATACTTACATACATACATATATATATATATATATATATATATATATATATATATATATATATATATATATACATGTATGTAAGTATATATATATTTTTTTATGATCAGAATATATATATATATATATATATATATATATACACATATATATATATATATATATATATATTCTGATCATAAATGTTATGTATTATCCTAAAACCAAACTATAAAACTAAAATAGATTTTAAATCTATATATTTATACCCGAATATTCTCATGATGAAATTAATTTGGATGTTACTAGAAAAAAAGAAATTCACCATATTATAAAGACAGCCGGATTAAAATACATTTCAAGAATGCGATACCCAATGTTTCAGAACTGAAGACTATGTACGTAAAAGCTTCACATAATATTTCGAATGGCTTCGTTAATTAAATAGAAATTAAACCAAACAAATTGCATATATGTAAGAAATGTATTTTTGGTCGGCCAGCCGCACCTCGCTGGTACTTCTTCACTGTATTTTTATCACGCCAGCTGCAAAACATCGTGATGTCTAACATTGTTTAGAAATAAGTAGATAACTACTGTAAGACTTCGCAATATTATATTATCTCAATAACCTCGAATGATATTTTCCCTTTGAAACAATGTACGTACATTGACAGCGTGAGAGTGGCGACTGTACGCAGACAATATGCTTAGTAAAATTAAAATCGACCAGATCATGTACAATACAAGCAACTGAAAGGGCATTTATTTTTGGACGGGGCATAAATTGCTTCCTTTTAAATGAATTCAAATTTTACACAGAATCGTTTTATGTACATAAATTATCATTTTTCATTTCAATGGAAATATTCGATTGTGTTTGATTTAATAAATTTCGGCGAGAAGATAATCCTACTCATTCTTTATTCATTCTGGCGGACTCCCGTAGCGTAGTCGGCTACTCGCCCGACTGCGGCGCGAGGGGTTCCTTGTTCGAACCCAGTCTAGGGCATGGATGTTTCTGTTGCCTATTCATATCGTTTCGCCCTTCTAAATCACTCTCTCACGCTATTTATTCTGTAGAAGATAATTACGAACGCGGCTTGAAAGTATATTTATTACATTAAGTATGTTGCAAAACAAAAACGTTACATCATTACGTAGATAGCATAACTATTTTAATAATTATTATTAAACATCTAAACAAACTGTTAGGAGTTTAATTAATGTTTCATTTAAAAAATTACCGAATTCCGTTTACAATATTAGCCTATGCACATACTGCAGTTCTCGCCGGCCTCCGTGGCGTAGTCGGTAGCACACCGGCTTACGGCGCGAGAAGTCCTGGGCTCGAATCCCGGCAAGGACATGGATGCTCGTGCCGCTCACCTAGGCTTGCGCCAACCTATAAGCTGACCTCCATTAAGCCTACACAGGCATAAAATCGGAGGGCGTTAATAAGCGCTACGATATTTAAAAACAAAAGATATCCTGAAAATTTCTTCTTTAAAAAAAATTTAACCAATACGCGGAAATTGTAAAAAGTAGGCCTGAAAATATTTTGCTCCGTGATAAACTATTACTACCAACAGAAAAGCTTGAACTCGCTATTATATGAATTTCTTATTAAGGTATCTACAATATTTATCAGCCCAGCCAAATGTAATTTTAATGTATATTAACTAAGCTAAGACTTTATGTAAATCGTTTTGAATCCAGTGATGCAGTGGAACTAATGGAATTTTTATATTGTATTTTTTTTAAATTGAAACAGCTCTAAATTTTTGACTTTCTCATGCTAAAGAATTTCGTTTGCAAACTAAAAGGCAGTTAATAAAATATGCACTCGTTGTACTGTAAAGCACACTTTTTTGCAGCAAGCCTGGCCGTGGGAAATAACTTAATTGCCTGTGTTAAACTGAACATCAAATAATAACGTAACAATTCAGGAAATGCAAATAAGGCTGGAACGAGACACTGCGATTGCTACTATACTACAGGCTGTTTTCCTAAACAGCAAAATAATATTATCTGGTCTCTGATGAGAGGAAATCCTGCCCGTGCAGAGGGGAGGGAGGTTTCTGTAAAGGGGCTTGAGTTCGGGGAGTTGCAGGTGATTCACAGGCCCGCGCCATGGGACTGCTTCTTACACTACCCTCCGAGAAAACAAGTTTTCATAACGCTGCTTTCGTCTGTGTAAAACATTGTCTTAGTACAATAACATTTCCGCTCAAAGTATCAAAGATAATAGAACAAAATTATCAGACTCGTTTTATTATTATTTTATCCAACAAAGGAAGGTTTTCTATGGCCATGCAATCAAAGTTAAGATGTGATTTAAGTCTTCAAACTCTCATAAATTTTGTACATATTTACACTGTGATAATTTATTTGTATCAAAGCAAGGAAAATGAAATTACGTTACTGAACAGTGTACACACTAAATAATTTAAACATGAAAAAAATTCCTATTTACACTTACAACACAAGTCTAAAATCTTCTTTCGAACTAACGAAATTTTGAAACTTATGCTGCTTTAATTCAGTTATAAACTTAAAAAAAAATACTGTTATATCATACTAATCAATTCATTTCATTATGCACTATTTAAATATGACATTTAAAAAATTACTCCGAATGGCCTTAATGAATCTGATTTGTGAAAAATTCTACTCATTTCTTTCATGAATTGCTGATATTGATAACACCGAGGGTACAGGAAACTGACCACTGCTTGTGAGAAGCACATTGGACATGGATATAGCACAACAAAATATAGTTCATAATTGCAACTCTTGATCTAGTAAACCATTCTGATCCAATGTCCACAATTGTGTACAATACGTACGTGTAGGCAATGACTTGAGAACAGGAAATTTCGCTAAATCACTTGAGGACAAGCTAGACTTCAAACACATCTACAAAAATTTTTTTCCTTTTCAATTGGATCGCAATTTGTTAGCCACGCCCTGGACGCATTAGAGCCAATAACTAATCAGCAAGAAAAACACGACCGAATCCGCGCAACTTGAACTGGCGTTAAACTGGAGCAACAGCCAAGACACAACTTTCTGAGGCTCTAGTTCACAAAGTATTGTGCAATCTAGCTTGTTGACAAATTAATCCGCAAAATTCCCGGGTCTTCATCAATTACTAGAGACCTGAAGATTTCGCAGATTCATTTTGAGACAAGCTAGAATTCAAAACACGTGTGTTTATATAAATTTAGCAATTGATCAACACAGTGTTTTATACCTCCTGGAGAACGCTGGCCCAATCGTTGCCTGCCACTGTGACAGCAGACAACCAATGTTCAATTAATATCGGCTTGCTTGTACATGAGACTGTAGAGTCTATCTAGCCTGCAGGTCATTGAACTCGCGAATTTATTTGTAACTTGTGTGTCATGAGATATTTGCTAACTGGAGTGGCCGATCAGAATTTAGTTACTCTGTGATTCGCGATCAGACAGCAGAGACGCGTAACACGTAAATCATCCAAACGCGAGAGCGGATATGAGGTACATTGTTATGGAATAGAACTGGTCCTGAAAGCTTTTCGTGAAAATCGGGTACCCCTACCGATGAAGGTGAAATGACGTGATAATGGAGCGGCGCGGTGTCAAAATGCTAGGGCGAGCTAAACGGGAGAACTTCGAGAAAACTCGCCGTTCAGCAGCACGATACCCCACTTGCGAAAATCTGGAAGCGACCCCGGCGGGGATCGGACCCGTTTCGCCATGGTGGGGGCAAGCGGTCTAACCGCTCACCCACCACGACCCCTGGTAAGAAAAAGTTTTTATGCAATATGTATATACACCGTGTGCATACGATTGCGGTGTGTTGTCCCTTTGGTGTACTTTTGTAAACTTTCTTAAGGTTTGTTTTTACGTTCTGGAGTAATATCCCCGAAGTATAAATTTAGCAGGGCTTCAGAAAAGTGGCATGTTATAGTGAATGGACTATAGATAGGGCCATCTGTTTTCCACAAAAATATTCCACTACCAGTTGCTCTCTAAAACACGTTAGTTCGTAACCAATATAGTTGTTATGGTTACTATTGTTGCTCCACAATACACCATACGTATAGTTTAGGCGTGTAGCTGCTACGCTAATATTAACTGCCAGGCAAGACGTTTAAGACACTGACTTAATCCGTTATGTAACACAATAACTTACAGACAATATTCCAATTAATTCGGTGACTTTAATTGACGCGGGCCACTACTGAATGATATTAACTTTATGTTTGATCGACTAGCAATCACGCCTACTTGACTCAAGCTAATAAGGACAGTCGCCACCTGAATCTTGAGACCGGAGGCTGTATCTGGCTCGTTCGTATCACGACGCACGATACACCCAAGGCTGCGAGCTCCTCGCTGCCCGACGTCCCGACGTGGAAGCTCCTTCCGACGTCTTCGGCTGCTGTCGTGGAAAATAGCCCCGACCCTCGCTTCGCGCCGGCCTATATCAATCCCTTGTGTTATATTAGCCAACTGGCCTCCTTCCAGCTTCAGTGGTGTCGTGTTGACGCAATCCCTGGCATCCTGGATTTGTTTCAAGTCTAAGGACGGTTTCATTCCGTGATGTACATGACAATTTATTAAGGCCCTCTTCATGCTGCCGCATCATCGTGGTTGGATGGTTTTAACTCACACGTGTGTTAAGTGTATGCCAGCCAATCACAGACGTTCAGTGTCGGGGCGTATTTATTATTATTCACCCAGTGGAGTAGAAAAGTCTGCTCATACAGACATGCAGCCAATAGCTGAAGTAAATTTGCAAGTGCGCACGTAGAAGTTTACATCGAGTCTGGGCATAACATTTTTTTTTTGCAAAAACCGGTGGCCCTGACTACAGAGTTGGCGGCACGAGTGGCTGTTCCACGTCTGTACTGTTACGTATTCTAGCCTGTACTGTCTGTATCATATAAGATAGCAAGATTTTCACAGTTCAACGAATGTTTATTTTCAGTTAATGTATCCTTTTGTCATTAGCTGGTGCGACAATTTTAGGCTACACGAAAACAAGGAAATGTGTTTTCGGGAAAAAACATGGCGTGTTTAGGACATAGACGGACAATTACTGGCCCAATATAAATTAGTAGTAATCAAAATCGCTGTACCCTAAATATATGTTACTTTAAATACTCCACAGAGCTCACGGAAAAATAAAACTATTTGTATTTGTTCATAAATTTGTTATTTGAAATACGATACATATTCATTTCAGCTTTATAGCTCATTAGGTTCGAGAAAGAGGACACAGATGGCGCGCACGAAGTGTGTGAACCGCGCGCGGTACCACTAGATTGCAGCAGGTTCGCCACCTCTAGATCCTGCTTTTTAAAACTTAACTTTTCTCCTATTACTGTCTCGAAACGACACGAATGTGAAACATTTTTCATCAAATTATTTTAAAAAATAATTCAATATTACCATGCAATATTTCTGTAGGCTTTCGGAATTAATATCAAGCACATATTTAAAGCATCAATGGGCAGTTGGAATACGTCTTGAGAAGTTATAAGGTTTGAAGTCGCGTTTAATTCGCCTATGAATCGTCTTATTGTGCATTTCATTTTGAACACCTATACATTACTACTTTAGCACGAAGATTAGTTTGCAACACTTACAACCGCTGTTTTGTGACAACGTAAAATAAAATATATTAATTACTCTAGGAACTCTGTGCTATCGCGTATTTTGTACTTGTCTGATGTGCGTCGCCAGTGCACTCAGAATAGCCAACTTAATATTAAAATTTTGTTCGATCGTGCATCAGCTGATACACGATTTTTTAAACGGCACTTTGTTTCGTATACGTCAAGTTGCCACTCACTGGCTGTCAAAATCTTGCCATCTTATTTGAGATAGACTGTAGGCCATGGGCACGCGGCAGTTCTGGGTTCCGTGGCCAGCTCTGTGTCTCTCCGCCGCCAGTTGCGGGAGTCGCCAAGGACAAATGTGAGAAGATTCCACGCGCGGTTTCCCAAGCCTTTGTCGCGGGACCATGTACAGTTCCGCGCCTCCACGTTCCCGACATGGAGCGGCGGTGGAATATTCCACCGCGACACGAACACGCGTACAGATTTGTCCCGGAAACGCGCTCCCACGACCCACATAAACCACGTCCATGTAACGAGCGAGTGCTGCCTAGTGAGGGGCCACCCAGATGAAGTAGAGTTAGTGCCACCTTTTTCTTCCGCGAAAAAATTTACGCGGAGACTACTTTAATATCCTGTGATGTGTAGGGACCGGAAAATTTCCCGTTTTAATCAATCTGTAGGCTAGACTCCAAGGTCCTGCGTATTTTCGACCCTCTGCTTTCTGCTAATTGGTTGCTGCACCAGCATGTAGACAGTTTTACCTCAGTCCGGGTGACATGTGATTTGGTGCTTGTTTACTTACAGGTCTGTTACTGGCTCAAAGTACATCTGGTGATGTAAAATATACTGGGGTGGAATTGGAAACATCACATAAAAGTACAAGTGTTTGAAATCAAGCTAGTCCTGAAATGAATTCGCGAAATTACCCTGTCCTTTACTATGTGTGCTTTTGAAGTCTTCATTTGGCTATTTGTAGCCTGTCTTTACGTCAATACAGCGTGAATACAGCCTGTTAAAGGCTGTTCACTATAAAGTGAGCACTTTTAAAATTTAACTTATAAAAATTTCACTTCTTCTGCCTGCATATATTTTAATGGCTTTACCGAGTGACGTTCGCCCAGTAAAGTTGGTAACGATGGATGGAAAGTAGTTCCAGATATTAACATCGAATGAAAAGTGTTAGGTAAACATTTGTGAAAACTTAAATTATGTCTTTCGTTTTCTGTTTTTTTTTTTTTTTTTTTTTTTTTTTTTTTTTTTTTTTTTAATACATCGAAATATAAAAACGAGCAGATTTGTAAAATATTTACTTTCCTGATAATTTCACAGTTTCACTTGACCGACAGATGAACAAAGTGACGAGGCCGATGACAATGTTAATTTCCCATAAGGCGGAAGAACACACAACGCATATACAAATAGATCTTCAGCAGGGCAGGGTTTTCTAAAGAGCTCATTTTACCCTGAACATCCTATACATGGGTATGGGTGAGCCAATCAGGATTAAGTTTATCCGATTTACTGACCGCCCGTGATTCGCGGGCAGATGGACAAGATACGTTAACAATTCAAATGATCCAATCATGAAAATGGTTTTGAACTAAAGTATTTTGGAACACAACTTGCCATAAAATCTTTTCGCGAAAAACCGGTGGCTCTAAGTATAGTGTTTCGCATGTTAAATTAATTTAGGCGTAGTTTAGCTACTTTCCAAGACATCGCTTTCAAATAAAAATAACACTTTATGCCCTTTAAAGAGAAGAATAGTACTACAAAATAGCAATTGGTATTAAATAAAAAATAATTTTTATTTTTCTGTATTTTTAAGCAAATAAATATTAATTCAAACGCAGTTTTAAGCGTGTTAAAATTTCCAGTGAAAAGTAAGTAGAAATATTGCCCAGAAAAAGATGGATACATTGTTTCTTTTTATCAAAATATATGCACCAGAGTGAATGAGTGAGTGCAGAGATCTGAACTGCTCTTAACAGCGAGGTCTTGAGAGCCGATGAGGGTGATTGAGGTGAATATGGAGCAGCGCAGGAAATAAAGGGCGTGGTAAACGGGAGATACTCGAGAAAACCCGCCGACCAGTGGCATCATCAGGCACGATTCCCACGTGCGAAAATCCGGGAGTGAGCCGGCCGGGGATGGAGACCTGTTCGCCTTGGCGGGAGGAGACAGGCTAACCGCTCACGCTCAGCCACCGCTGCAACTATGCATCAGAAATATAAAAAAATACGCAAGGGTCGTGCACTGAACATTGCCACCGTCATTACATAAATACAATGATGGGGTCGCGAGTTCAGAGGCTCGCGTTTAGGGGCGATGGCACACTTAATGAAGCCTTTACAGATTTCGAGCTTCCCGGACTCAGAAGCTGGAAAACAGGTCCAAGTAGGCGGGACCCGTAAATCTTCCAGACCCAATTTAGTTTGCGGTAACGTGTGTTGCAAAGAATAAATTTTATGAGACGTGCTGCACTTAAGTCGCGCAAAACTTCATTTCGTTATCACAACCAGTTAGGTTAGCCTTTTGTGTTCGGCTCCTGCAAAATGAAAAAGTAGTAATATAGATTATTAGCGCGGTTTACGAATCAATTACCTACATGGCAGACCATTGGCCTCCGAGCCTTGTAGTGTAACGGCCAATAAAAACGCCGTCACGTGAGTTTTGTGTAGTCTATTCGCGGTTAATTCCGACTTCCTGAAGCACTGCTAAAGTTCTACTTCCAGCATATTCCTCCTCCTCCTGCTAGTAAATCTTAACCGAGTCTTATAATTTACACCAAAGGGACACCGTATCACGTCTTTGCTCACTAAGTTTCATTATATTCTGCATATGAACTAGTAAAACTCCGTTAAGAAGTTTTTTGGAGGGACTGAAAAAATAATGCTTATTAACCAGGAAAACTTCATAAAAGGGTCAAATAACACATGTGCATATAGGTAAGGTGCCAAATGATTTAACTTATGAAGCAGGAAATCTTAAGTGTGAACTTTTTAACAGGAATTCACTGTATTTCTTACTAGACATTACCGACTCATCGGTTTTCTTATCGTGTTTTATTGATATTAATTATGAATGAAATGATATAATTTATATGTCAAGTATAAGTAAAGGTTAAATGAAAAAATTTGCTACACACTGGGGCAGCTGCCAATGAACATATAGCTGAGGCGCAAAGTACATAGGACTGTTAGGGTTAAAGTAGAGCAACTGCCTATGGAGCACTGCACCTGACTGTACAATGTGAAGAACTCATAAAAAGGAAAGTAGTACAGACACCATTAAAATTGCCAGAGTGCAATGTATGGTGTATATGAAATAAGAATGTATATACTTTGCAACATAAGTAAATATTTTTATCTAAAATATACGTTTAAATTTAAAATTACGTCATTTCGACATGTTGCTGGCTAGTGACGTCATTTTGGTGGCGTGTGCGTTGGAGTTCCGGAACAAGCGGCTACTTTATGTCTGTATTCTTGTTTACTCTGTGGTAAAACTAAATAGCGGGGAGAACTAACAGCAATTCTTTTCCCTAACTTAATTTAAGCTAAGTTTCATCTTTCGGTCAAATATCAATTTATGAGTTCAAGTGTTGCAATTACTTGATAATTTTGTATGCACTTTACTTACGTTCAGCACTTGAATTGCAACCAGTGGGTAATGTACTGCATGGTTTATGATATTGACATTAAATCCTTAATTTTACGGAAAAGTGCCGGTAAAATTTTATCCAAAAGTGCCCGTAAACGCTCTGTAAAGTTACGGACCCATTGATTTTCAGAAACGGCCCTTCCCATAAATTTTACGGAACCTCTCCCTTAGTTTCCAAGTTAGTTTTCTGTACTTTCCGTTTAAAATTTTAAAAAATTGTAATGAAAATGGCTTTAAATTTTGTTATCTGGGTTTTATACCGTGTATAAAAAATGATATTTAAAAAGTTAAAATATTTTGTACTTAGGCGAGGTTTGGACACGAATAAAAAAACTACCAGTCAACGACTCTAACCTTTCACCTACAACTCTCACATGTAAAGTTTGGCATAACTTCAATATTTGTATTAAAAAGACAAAATTCAATTTCTATTAAATTTAGTGTATTTTTTGTGTTGCCAAATGTTACAGATTCCTGATGTTATTTTTAATGTTTGAAAGAATATGTCATAGTCGCGTGGATAACCTTAACTGCCGCAGAAACGGTAATTTTCTTGTAACAATGGCGAAGAAAGCATCGTGTAGAATCTGCATTGTTCGTCCCCGTAACTCGAAGCCAAAAGGAATACGGAGACTTTCCACATTTTGTATTTACGGACTTACCTCCGTTTTTCGTCGTTACGGATTGCCTTTCCGTATATACACTGCACATTTCCGTAAAACATTACGTAAATATACGGAAATGTTTAACAGTGATTCGTGTCAATAAGTTGTAGCAAATTCTACAAATAAAATTAGCTACACTGTTTCTTTGCCATGTACATTACCCATCATAAATTTCCTTCATTATGCAATGTGTCCTCGATCGTTGATTTTTTCCCCTAAAAACTTTAATTCTAATTTGATCGCTCTAGAATCTACTGGGACTGCAATAACATTAAATAATAATTTTATTACATGTATCTGATGTTTAGTACTGCGAAATGTTGTTCACGATAAATTGAGAACTTTTGAAACAAACCTTAGAAAAAAGTCACTGCCTCTGCCTGCATATATTTAACGGACGTACTGATTGGCATGCGGCCAGTTAAGTTGGTAGAGGGATAGAAAGTAGTTAGATATCATAACGTCGAATAAAAAGTGTTGGGTAACCATTTGTGATAACTTAAATTATTTCTTTTCCTTTCCATTTCATTTAATGCATGGCAGTGTAAAACTGACCAATTGTGTAAAATATTTACACTTATAATAATTTCACAGTTTCACTTGCTCTACATATAAATAAAGTGACGAGGCCCATGGAAATGTTATTTTTACATAAGGCGGAATAATACACAACGAGCATCCATTTTGAGCTTCAGCAGGGATTTCAAAAGTGCTCATTTTACCGTGAACATCCCATACCACGAAATTCGAGTACAGATATTGCCAAAAAGATTCTTTTTTAAATGTAAACCAATACTGTAGATTTACAAAACGTTATATTGTGGAATTACAATGTCTGTTATTTTTAGGAGTACTTCAGTTTCAGTTATAAAAGAAACTTTATTGAACACGTTAATTTACCGTGTTATCGACCGGAGATGCGTTGCAATCGAATGATATTTACGGTCGGTACTGTAGACAGCAAGGCACAGGTGTTAACCGTTCGGTCACACATTAATTTGCGAGTAGAAGTGTTGCAATCATGTAATTTTTTGGTATGAACTTTACTTGTGTTCAGCATTTTTCTTTCAGCCAGTGAACATAGTGCTGCTTGTTCGGTGATATTGGCAATAACCATTCATTTGAAAGAGGTATATAAAAGTACACAAATAAGGCAAGCCACAACCAAGACTGGGTACTGGCGCCATGATGTCTACAGTTCCGGTCATAACTTTCATTAATTGGAAACTTGTACACAATTGTGGACGCGGTAACCTGTTCAGTCCGAGTGTTCATGAAACCATGATCAAGTACATATGTTACACATGAGGATATTTATCCTTGGCACTGAACACAACAAGGAACCAGTGTTCAGAGTTTTGAGCAACTTCATTGTGATTTTTTTTTTTTTTTAAGTTATTGCACCTCTCTTCAGTGAATTGTTAAATGATGCTGACATCGTTGTATAACAACCAGAACGTTGTTCACTGGTTGCGAAAAGCATGCGTGAGGCAGGTACAGTGCGCATCATAAAATTAAACAATTGCAACACGCGAACTCAGAAATTAATGAACGACCAAACAAATCCCAGAGCGTGAACTGCTTGTAGAAAACGTAGCCAAAATTGTTGGGTTAACGCAAATGTATTTCGTTTTCTTTCAGACGTGGGATGTGTTCAACGATATACGAGCACTCTTTATTCTTGTTCCTGCTCTGCAAGGACTCAAAGGAAATCTCGACACATGTTTGGCTTCGAGGCTGTCAACCCAGGCAAACAAAGGCAATATGAATTCTTTAAAAGTAATCAGGCAGCTGGTCATCGGGAATGTCGCTCTGGTTCAGGTAAGTTTAAAGAAATGTACTATCATATTATTTTCTATTCCATGTGGTTACGTGCTAGTACAGACTAATAAAATATATCCCTACGTGTTATCGCCCATCTACTAACAAAATCATATTTCGTTAAAAAATGCTTCTCCTGAGATTGCAGCAGTTTGGAAGCGAAAATCTGCCACACAGTGATAATTAAAATGACCCAATAATTAGAGACATGCAAAATTTACTTTATTTTTGGAATCAAGCTAAAATTTAAAGTACTGTATATACTTGAGTCATTGTCATTTCTCCATTGGCTGCTTCTTAGATGTGAAGTCACTCTCTTTCTGAGTGAACTGGGCGTGATTGGAGTACACAATTGTTAAGTGTTTGTTTATTGGTGCAGAGTTACCCGGGACGTGTCAAGTAAAAAATGGTCCAATGGCAAACGTACTGCAAACGAAATTGTTTAAATTTAGTAGATGTATAATGCGGATCCTGGACCACCCCACTTTTTAGGGATATATCTTCTAAAATAACAAGAAAAATGCAGTACACTAAATAGGGTTATTTTGTCTAAAAGCACAGGAAAACTTAAAACTCAAAATCTGAAATTCGATGAAAATATCGTGAAAATAATGAAAAAAAGGCCAAAATGAAGGTATTTGAGTCCTAAATTTAAGCTCTAAAAGCTTTTTAAAAACGGGCGATTTTAAGAAAAAAAAAAATGTTAGTATTTTTCCAAAAATGTGCGCACACGATTTAACACACGTAAAACAAGCAAAATTATGCAAACTTTAAATGAAATATTAAAAAGAATCAATTTAATAAAACGTATATATTTTTAAGCGAATTCAATATCATGTGCAGATTTTTCATTTTTTTAGTTCTTTTAAACCTTTATACATCATAAAATCTTGTTTATCGTTTATTAATTTAAAAGCATTTTGATCAAACAGGTTTACATAACTATCTGGAAAAGTGATTTTATACTTTCCATCTAGAATGCAATAAATATTTTTACCAAACCTAGAATCATAAATTTGAAATTCAGTATCAACATACATTTTATTAATTTAAGGCCCTGTAATTTTGCGAATTCATACGAATTATTTAACTTGGCAAGTAGTGATTCCATTTTTGTTTATTTATAAAGAAAAAAATTAATTTAAGAAAATAAAAAAAAATAAAATTTAAAGAATTGTATCGTTTTAACATAAAAAATTACTGAAAATTAATAATATTAAATATAGTAAAATAAAAAAATAATAATATTAAAATAGTATAATATAAAAATAATACAACATATTAAATTTTACTTTTTTATTTTTTTATTAAAAATTTTTCTTTGTAAATAAACTCAAATGGAATTGCAACACGAAATGGAAAATACTAAAATTTGTAAAAAGTCTAATGAATTATTAAATAAAGAAAGTTTTTACTTTAATCAAAACACAAAAGATAAGCTTTATAACATCTGTAAAAAATGTATCGAAAAAGGTACAAAACATTATTAATTAAATAAAGAGAATGTAATGTATGAATGTGGAAAATATGTTTATAATACCTCTCTCAAAACACATGAAAATTCTAAATTTCACAGTAAAGCACTAGATAATTTAAATGAAACTCAACATCATAATTATACAACAAATCATGTACAGTGTGTAATGAGACTAAATCTACAAAACTATTTTATATTCAAAAAAATATTAAGGAGACAAATATAATAAATTGTAAAGCTTGTTATAATGAATATATGAAGAAAATATAATCATAGTAAGAAGCTAAAGAATGAATAAATATTGGTTTTGAAATTAATATTAAATTAAATATCAATGTTATTTTAATAAATAAATCATGGTACCAAATAGTCGATAAAAATTAAAATGCAATTAAATTTATTTACCTTATAAATACAACTATAAAAATTGAGACTTGTGTAACAACTGTAATGAACGGTGAGGGTTTGAGAATGTAGGGATGTATTGCTAAATATTTTAAAATTGAATATATAACTAGACTAAGGAAAAACGATCTAATTAGAACTCTTATACCATTTTTTATGCCACTAGTTATAGACAAGCGGAGAAAAATAAAGCAGATAAAAGGAAAAAAGAATAATTATACAAAATTACCCTTGGTTGAAGCAAATATCATTGAATTATATCCCAAAGTTAAAACAGAATTAACATAAATATATACAATATATAATAATTATCTTGATAACATAAAAAATAGAAGAAGCAACAACAATTACATAGTTAATAAAGCTTTTAAAAGTAGGATATCAACATATAACATTGAAAATATTTTTTTTTTATAATTTAGTACAGCCCATTCATTTTTTGACTTCAGCAAAAAACAAGACACTTGAGATAATGCACAATAATCTTAAAATATTTAGAGGAGTGAAAACCAGTATTAAATTATGTGCTAATTATCATAAGCAAGAAAATAATCAAGAAGAATTGTTCACTTTTCAATCACCCAATTATACAGTATTGAATGCTGGAGATATTTAAAAAAATTATAAATTCATAAAAAAAATACACAATTACCTGAATTTCAAAAAAGCGATTCTCGATGGGCTTTAGATAAAAGAATTGTAATACAATTAGCGATACATAAGTACAATCCACTAAGAGACTCATCATATATTGATCTAGCAGAAGTGATTAAAAATAAAAAAGCATCCATAAATGTAAATAATAATGATAAAAAATGGTTTCTTTGGACGATAAAATCTGCATTATTTCCAGCCGAAAGCCATTCAGATGGAGTATCCAAATATAAAACGTGGGGCTTAATATTGATGAAGTAATAGATAAATATGAATATCCTATTAAAATTGATGATATATCAAAAATAGAAAATCAAAGTGACACATCCATAAACGTATACCCTATTGATAAAAAAATCTATGGTATATCCACCAAAACTCACAAAAAATAAAAAGGAAAAGCATATAAATTTATTTTACTTAAAAAATGATACAAACTCTCATTATTATTGGAAAAAGATTTATCGAAACTAATTTCTGCAAAAAAATAATCATAAAACAAAACTTATATATGTGATATGCATCTTCAATTCTTTAATTCTCAAGAAAAATTAAATAAACATACCGCAGATTATGCTAAAAATGAAGCTATAAAAATCACTTTACCCCCAAAAGGAGAGCAAATATAATTTAAAAATTATAAACATGCAATGAAAGTTTCATTCACAATGTACGCAGATTGTGAATCAATATTGAAGAAAATATCAACAACTAGACTAAATCCAAAATAAATTTATAAATTTAAATTAATAAAAAAATCCAGTTTTAACAGAGGATGATATTTATAATGGGCTTCACAAAGAACTACTTAAAGAAAGATATAATCTTACTAATGAACAAGTAAATAACATTGATTTAAAATTAAATGATGAATCATACACTATGAAATATCAATTGCACGAAGCATCTGGTTTTTGTCATTATATTGTATCTAATTATAGTAATTATAAGCCCCAGTAGTGTATCGAGGTTCAAATGCAAATAAAATATTTATACAATCAATAAGAAAGAAGAAGAATTTGGGGAAATATATTCACAAATTGAACCAATTCATCTATAAACAAAAGATGAAAAAATACTATATAGGAACTCAGATGATTGTACTGTATGTGGATATGACTATACAGACGACAATAAAAAGTACACCATTATGATCATATAAGTGTAAAATTCATTAATCCTCTATGTATTGCTTATAATCTACAATTAAAATTACTCAATTATGTTTTAATTTATTTTCATGATTTAGCAGGCTATGATGTACATTTATTTACTAAAGAATTAGGATGTGATAATAAAAATATTGAATTAATTGCAAATAATGAAGAAAAATTTATAACTTGGTAAAAAACCGAAAATTTGAAGACATGATTCACAGACACTTTCAAATTTATGGCTAATAGTTTAGATAAATTGTCATCTATTTTATGTAAAGATAAAACGAAACACACACAAAAACATTTTCCAAAAGAAGACGAAGACTAAGTTAATAAAAAAAAGGCGTTTATCCATATGATTATATGGATAGTTGGAAAAAATTTGAAGAAACAGAATTTCCACAATAGAGCAAATTTTACAATAAATTAAACTAATCTGATATAACTGACACTGATGTTTAGCATGCAAAATGTGTATGGAATCAATTTACTATTAAAAATCTTGGTGGATGCCATGAGTTATATTAAAAAAGTGATGTATTATTGTTAGCAAATATATTCGAAATTTTAGAAATACATATATAAATTCTTATGAATTAGATCCTGCATGGTATTTCATAGCACCAGGTTTATTAAGGGATGCAATTTTAAAAATGACTAAACAACCAATAGATTTGTTACAAAATTATGATATGATTTTAATTATTGCAAAAGGAATTAGAGGTGGAATTTCACAATTTTGTAAACAATATGTTAACTCTAATAACCAATTATTAGACGATTTTAATGCTAACCAATAATCAAAATTTTTTGCATATCTCGATGCTAATAAGTTATATGGTTGGGCAATGACACAATATTTACCATATGGCGGTTTCGACTGGGTTTATTATACATTATATGATTTAGATTACTAGAGTGAAGAAATATTAAATTTTAAAGATAATTCTGAGTATGGTTATATATTAGATGTTGATTTGGGATATCCACAAGAACTAGATAATTAACCTAAATATCTTCCATTTTGCCCAGAAAAATGTTTAGTTCTAAAATTAAATCAATCTAAATTATTAACAACTTTAGATGATAAATAAAAGTATGTAATTCACTATCGTAATTTAAAACTGTGTCTAAATAATGGTTTAAAACTTACTAAAATTCATAGAATATTTGCATTTGAGCAGTCCGATTGGTTAAAAAGTATATAGATTTAAACACAACAAGGAGAACTAATGCTAAAAATGATTCTGAAAACGATTTTTATAAGATCATGAATAATTCAGTATATGGTAAAACTATGGAAAATATTAGAAACAGAGTTGTTATAAAACTTGTATCAGATGCCGAAAAATGTGAAAAATTAATAGTGAAACCAAATTTCAAAAGAAGTACTATATTTAATGAAAATCTTGCAGCTATACATATGAATAAAACAAACATAAAATTTAATAAACCAATTTATGTGGGTATGTCAATATTAGATATTTCATAAGAATTATGCACGATTTTCATTATAACATAATAAAACCAAAATATGGTGTTAAAATTGAATTATGCTATCAAGATACCAATTCGTACATTTATAACGTAAAAACAGAAAATTTTTACGAAGATATGAAGTCGATGAGAGAAAAATTTGATACTAGTGATTATCCAAATGAGCGTATTTATAACATACCTTAAATAAACAAAAAAGTTTAAAGAAAAAAGAAAAAGATGAATATAATGTTAAAATAATGAAAGAATTTTTTGCTTTACGATCAAAAATGTATGCTTATAAGATTGGCGATAAAGAAAATAAAATATCAAAAGGTGTGAAAAAAATGTGTATTCAATAAGCGAATTACATTTGATGATTATAAGAATTGTTTGTTTAAAGAGAAAATAACATATAGAACAATGAATCCAATAAGGCGTGAAAAAAATGAAATATACACAGTCGAAGTTAATCAAATAGCATTAAGAACTTATGATAACAAAAGAATTGTATTAGAAAATAAAATAGATACACTACTCTCGGGATATCAAAAAGAATAATTTTTAAATTAATTTATATATTAATATATTTTAAACTTCTTTAGATTCTAAGACATCGACTATCAGCACCATCAAAATCAATCAGTTTGTCATTTTCATCTCTAATTTCCAAAACAATATGATTAAACCTCTCATTATTAATTTGATAAAAAAACTGGATATGCTGGTTCATAAATTATATAATCTCTAAAACCAAACATAGTTTTTGGCGTAAACCCGCAATTATATCAGTTTCTAAAAGATTAGATTCATAATATTTTATGAACATACCATATGCTAAATTACAGTGAATATTTATTGTTTTAAATGAATAAAATTTGGTATTTTAGTGCCTACAACCATTTTGTCTTTTTCAATAGTTAATTTTCTTTCAAAACCAAGAATGTCAGAAGCCGATCATTAAGTTTTATATCTAATTTAGATTTGATAGATATTCTATTTATTACATTATCTGCTATTAATTCAATATTATATGTTGAAAATGGATCAATTGAATGTATAGTTTCTTGTAACGTTTCAATATCATATTGACCTCTTGGAATTGTTAGAACTTCGTTTTTTTCAACAACAGGACCAATTTTTTTCAGTTGTTGTTATAGTCTTATTATTTATATTTGACAATAAAATTTTTGTATGAAAACTGATTAATGCGATCGATTTTTTATTATATATTACATTATAGTGAAGTTTTTTTCTTTAAAATAGAACTATTGCTAGTCAACTTAAATACTCTATTATCTATTTATATAAAAAATTAACATATAAATGCCAAAAACTGACTGGGGTGTTTAACTTATTATTATTTGAAAGAAAACGGTACTCAAGAAATATAAATTTTTAATTTTATTAAATTGATAATGTAAACGATTTTACAGAAACAATACATTGTTTCAATATTTTAATACAATTTTTTAGACTCATAGTTAAGTGGTCGCATTAAAATTTTCTTACGAATTTTTAGAAATATAGATGAATTCTTCGATTGAATAAAAATTATAATTCATATTTTCAGTCTCTGGCATGCCGGATACTGAAGTTCCATAATGAATAATGCATAAAATATCGTTAGTAATCAACAAATTTTTTTCTTCAAATAAAGGAACCCAAACATCTTTGAACCAACTTCCTAAATTAATATTATTGTTATTGTTTTTTAATAAATTCAAAAAATATTTAAACAATAGTATCGCTTTTTTGTTATATATATATATATATATATAATATATATACACATTTTTAATATTATAAATGGATTAAATTATAGAACTTTTAGAAGTTTAGGATATTGTATATGAAATTACAAAAACCGAAACATTTATTGATAAAGAATTGGACCTTGTTCATTTCCAAATTGTTTTAAAAATCGATAAAAATGATTTCAGATCAATTAAATGTTCTGTTCTTAAAAATTATGTTTATGGTTTGGATTGTTGTGATGGTTGGGATTATGGATTCAGTGATAGATATTCTTCAGAGTTTTCTTTATTTTTTGACTTTAGAAAATCTTATTGGTGTTTTACTTTTGTTGAATAAAATTTATAAATTCTATCAAATATCTTTTTTAATATTTCATCTGATTTGCTTCTTTTAGCCTTAAATTTGCTTGATTTCTGCATAACTTTGCTCGTTTTACCTGTGTCAAATCGTGTGCGCACATTAAAAAAAAACTGCCATTTTTGTTTTGTTTTTGAAAGCTCCATTTTAAAAAGCTTTAAGTGTACCGCATTTTTGTTGTACTTTTAGAAGAAATATCCCTAAAATGTGGGGTGGTCTAGGTTCCGCATTACACACCTACTTAAGTTTAACATGTCATTACATAATAACATTAATTTGGCAGGTCTCTAACAATAAATAGAGACCCGAGTAATTCGCGGGTTCAGTTACCTGTAGGCTACACTTCACAGTCTTCTATACTCTTATACAGATATTAACTGTTTATTGGTTGATGGCTGTGGTAGCAGAAGGCGGTGTTTGAGTGGACAATTTCTTGCAAGTTTGTTATTGGCTTATTTATCTCCAGGTGGTGTCAAAATACACGTCGACCCATTGCAAACGTAACATGAACGTACGTGAGTGTGAATTCTAACTTGTCTACAATTAAACCCGCGAAATTCTCGGGTCTCTGCCTATAAGGCTATAAGAACCGTAATTTCTCCTTAGACATAAGTGCCATTAAAGTTCTGCCGAGGTCCTCGGTAGCTCAGAAAACACCGCAGAATATTTGGAAAATTAAAATTAGGCGACCTTGGACTTTGAATTTTCAGAGTTACTGAATGTTATAAAATGTATAGAATTCGTTAAGTGATTATGACAGCAATTCAAGTTCCATGACAAAAATATAGAAAAATATTGAGTCAATTTTTATGAAATTCCTTTAAAACACTGTAGTTAAATCATAAAACTAGTCCAGGCCATTTTCATTTACAAATTTGTGCATTTTTTCAAACAGTTTCTGGAAAATCGATAAGTAAAGACAGTCTGTAGAATACAATTGTCTGTAGTCTTGAGAGTTATTCGATTTATCACTAGTAATATAATTCAAGACTGAAGAAAGCATTAGCGTGTGCAAAATACATAAGAAGATAAAAATTTCTTGAAGGAAATATTTCTTCCATACCTCTATACTTGGCAAAGTTCTTAAATGCCATTTAAAACTTTCTGACCCACTTTAATTTACGGTTTCAGGTGTTACAAACAAACATTTTACGATGCGTGCTGTACTTAAGTCAACGCAACACTTGTTTCGTTGTCACAGCCAATGAACTGTAGGCTATGTTGTACAACAGTAATATGGATATATTATGACCTAGACAAGTAAGACAGTTTGCGAATCATTTACCCACGGGTAAGATCATTGGTCACTGAGCTTCGCAGTGTGCAGTACAGATCCAAAATTACCTAAACGTGAGTAATGTTAACAATTGTGTACACTGGGTCTGAATATGTTAAGGAAAAAGTAATTTATTTTACTGAATTATCAGATTAAATTTAACAACTTTTATTGATTTTGATAGCTATGATTAGGGACCCGAGAATTTCGCGAGGTCATTTCTAGACAAGTTGGAATTCACACACATGTACGTTCATGTTACGTATATAATTGGCCGGTGTGTTTCTTTGACATCTCCTGGAGATAAATATACCAATAACAAACATGCAGGAAATTGTGCGCCCAACCACAGCCTTTAACTACCACAACAATCAACCAATATACAGTTGATGTCTGTATGAGAGTATTTAAGACTGTGAAGTCTAGCCTACGTGTCATTGAACTCGCGAATTTTTCGGGTCTCTAGCTATGGTTTAATTTAATTAATCAAGTGGTTACCAAGATCTTATTTCGTGACTACGAAGAACTATAATTTTTAGTTCAGCGAGAGAGTGAGTGAGTGAGAACATCTGATTTTCTCGAGAATATTTACGTACAGGCCAAACTTCAGTAAAATGCGTGCTCGGAAACAGCTTTCTTTGGTTTATGGCCAACTGTTTTTAATTATAAACACTTCCTTTCTTTACTTGGCCAATCAATGTTAGGTTCCTACGATACTAAACGTCTGTGATTAGCGGGCAGATATCTAAGACATATTTCAACTCAAAACATATATTCACGGCAATAGATGAGCTAAACTGTTGTGATTTATATCCTGAGAAATATTAGTTACCCTAAGAATAATTTAATATGGAGGGGGTTACAATACACAATTTCAAGCGTCTCAAGATCACGTTATTTGGAATAATCAGCGAATTGCGCACACCTAAATTGCATTTCATTTGCGATCCGTCAAGAACCATATGTCTCACTTGTTCAGTCTTGAAATAATTTACGAGCTCAAGTGTTGCAATCGCAAAACATTTTTTTGATGGGTGCTGTACCTGTGTCGTGCTTATTGTAACCAGCAAACAACAGGCTGCGTGTTCGCTCACGTCAGCACTAACAACTCACAAACTGAGAGATGCAGAACCTTGAGCAAATCAGATCAGTCAGGAGGAAGGCGCTCCAAACTCCAGCCACGGATAATTTTTTTGCACAGTGCCAATCATATAAATATTTCATTCGCAACAAATCCTTCATCATTAACACAGGACCAAACGGGTTAAAATCTTTCAGAGTTGAAAATACAAGACCGTGCCATTTGAATGCTGAATGTTTGGAACTTTCGACTGTTTGGGATGCTGATTGACCACCAAGTCAACAGATTCACAGACTCACAGAGGCAGACGCTTGGAAGCTGTACGTCTACGAACGTTTGCACAGAACTCAAATTACCTCGTTTTTAATCTCACTCGGGTCTCTGTACTCCGCAGGAGACTTGGGATTAGACACTTACCGATAGTTTTACTGCCTATAGTTAGTGCGTTACTAAATCTGCAGGCGACATTAGTAGATCTTTTTAAATAAAATTAGTACAGAATTCGCAGTCTTCGTGCTAGTATTAATATTAAATGAAAATTCAGTGGTTGGTTTTTACAAATATCAGCTTCAAATAATGCAATTATGTACGCATTTTATAAAATAAGCATTGTGATAAACCGAAGTAGAAAGGAGAACCTAACGTAAATGAAACTCCATATAAGAAATAAATAAGTGCCACGTATAAATCTTGGCTTTACTTTGATGGGAGTGTTAATACCAAATGTAAGGGTTTGGCGGACATAGAATGCCTGGGAAATAGCGTTCTGTAGGTAATAAGAATTTGCAACACCTCTCATTAAGACGCGATTAGTTAGGCTTGAAGGAATAAGTGATTGTTTGTTGGCCATAGGTAGCATCATATCGTTCTCGGAAAACTGCCGCCAGTAACCTAATTATCATGCATTTACTCAGCGATAAAATGTAGTTTATCCTAGTACATTCTGCAATTGCTACATGTAAATTATGTAACGTCTGCAACAACCTTTGCTCGTTGATCTCCGGCCTCGAGTGGGGCTGTTTAATTTATAGTTACAAGGTTTTATCCCTTTAGCAGGGATAAGAAAAATTCGCGAATCTTAAGTAGAAATCTACACTTAAATATTTTCTACCTTATGTCAAGAAAGAGGAAACAGAAGAAGAACAAGTAGTCACAAAGCATTTTACTGACTGCTAGAAACATTCAGAATATCATCGAAATGATTTTAAAAAAATAATCTTCCTTTACTTGGTCGGCTTTATTCTTATATGTAGGTGAACTGAAATCACCGTGTTTGGACGTGGTCAAGTCCTTTATTAGCTATTTGCGCGATTTTCCGTATGTGGACATACATACCTATTTCGCAACAACCTGAGCGCAGTCCGTTATTCGTAAACGACTAATTCGTCTCTGAGGTTGGGCTTTGAAATACAGCAACAAAATTTGAGTCCCAATATACCGGCTACCGAGACAGAATTAGAACAATTTCCTGCACAAATTACTAAATAGTAGGTTTTCAAAATGCTAATTGATACACATAAATAAAGCTGGAAGAAATTACCGACCTAACATTAGCCAAATATGATACATACATTAAAGGAAAATTATGGGATATGTACTCTTAGTAAGCTTAAACACATTAAATTCTCGTCCTCCTTGTTTCATATCACTGCATTGAATATATTGACAGAAGACATCTCTAGGTTCCTAGGAATGGACATTGCTTCGTGTTTGGTCTCGTATAATTTCCAGTAAATAGCTACCGGTGCAAAGCTTGTATGTGCTATGTGCAGTGTATATATATGTATATATATATATATATATATATATATATATATATATATATATATATATATATATATATATATATATATATATATATATATATTATATATATATATATACATATATATACATATATATACACACACATATATATATATATATATATATATATATATATATATATATATATATATATATATACATATATATATATATATATATATATATAGAGCTTGGGGATGAACGTCTTCACCGAAAACCATCCGCCGGTGTAATGGTGGTATTTTGTCCTCTCCTTAAGCACCAATAATCCTCCAACATCTACATTTTCGGAGTATGCTGTCCACCTACTTCTCTATTGCACATGTTTCTATAAGTGCAGCGCCCACATTTCTCATACTTGTTGGTTCGGATAAAGTTGTTGGCACAACAATAGGCCAAATCTATCACTACGCAATTTAATTTTAGGAATGTTTATTATGAAAGTGTCAATGAGGGGGATTTCTAGGTATGGAATCTGTTGGGTCACTGGAGTCACTGGAAATTATAAAAAACGCCTCTGCAATATAAAGAGTATTCTGTGTATGTTCCCACAATACTTACCTAGTTGTATGTCGGACATGCTGTTGTCATGACTGTGTGTAAGTGTAATTTTAAATACTTCACTTCTGCTTCCCACTCAAACTCTCGTGAAGTGCTTAAATGCAATTTATTTCCGCCTGTGAGGTGTCCAAGAATATGTCATAGATATATATATATTTTTGAGGACTTGCAACACATGAGCTTCTTTCTGAGCCTCAATGAAATTACTTTCATTGTTAGTGTAGGTGTTTGGTCGTAACACTAACATCTTGGTAGGCTATCTTATAGCCATTCAAAGGAGAGCAATACGACTCTTATTATGGTACTTGATTTTAAGAAGTTTCCGATCTTACAAATATCAATTCCATGTAATCCACTTCATAATTAAGAATTTGCCTTGCTGATTTGTCTAGAGTGCCTGACCCATGAACAGCATCCAGGCCTATAACTTCGTTTTTTGACAAATAAGCCAATAAAGGAAATCGTTACGAATATGAGTTCACTCATTAACAAATCAAAATGTTTGTGTAAGTGATGAATTACTAGCTGAGAACTACCTTGAAGATTCGCTTTATCTTGTTCTGTAGAGGCAGTCTTGAATTTAGAATTATCTGATACTTCTATTCATAAAGAACATCTAATAGCATTGGTTCTCACCCCAGTGCACAACAACTGGGTCTTACATGAAATTAGATCAAGGCACTTAAAGTTTCTCTTGTTGAAAATTTGAAGATCAATGTTCAAGGCATAAATCTCACATGAAAATTTTGTCAATCTTCTAGAGCAACTCTATAAAAGAGTTAGTCTAAACAGCCTGGGATATACACAGGTTAATAAACAGATGTGGTCGTGTTGAACACTGTTTGCCAACAGAAGTACTCCACTTAGCTTAAGGAAAGACAGAGCAATATTATTCAAGTGTGCTACTTCCTATTTGAAGCACAGAAGTTTTAGTTCTATTCCTTCCACGTCATTTGTTTATTATGCATAAATGTTTGCTTCAAAATCTCTTTCAAAAGCATATAAGTAATTAGGAAGTTAGACATTATGAAATGTCCCTGATACTAAAATGAATATCTCTATTCTGGCATTGCCGACAAAATAAATATGGTCATTTAGAACTTGCCAGGATCTATTAGCTCTGAAGTCAGAATTTAATATCAGCATAATATTACCTAGCCACAGCTATTCGAAAAAAAAAAACCTTACAAATGTTTACTTTGCAACTGCTCAGACCAACAGGATGAAATATTGAGGCAGTTATGACAACGATTATATTCGTACTGACAACAGCTTACAGTTTCTTGCTGTCAAGTTAGTCCCAGTGTCCTAGAATTATCGTTCCTTTTGTCATGCATTGAAAATTCTATTTCCTTAAAGTCGTCTGTAATGTTATTTTAAGAATACTGCACAATTTGCGTAGATCTTGAGGAGAGGCAATATGTTACTGTCCAAAAGCTGCAACAGTTCCCATTGTATTACCAAAGTTTATAAGTCTGCACCACACATACATAGAGTTACTTTCATGAAAGTTACACATCACAATTTCAGATTAAATGAGACAGTTGTGCCTTTCTTTTGTTGTATACTGCTGCAGACGTGTAGACACTAGTGACATGAGCGCTGGCGATGTATATAGCGAAATCGTATTCCTTGGTGGAAGCGATGAGTCTTTTTTCAAAAGACCTTCTGATCGTTGAAATGGTCGGTATCTAGACTTTATGTATCGGAATCTCAGAAATGTATGGCGAGAGTCTTGGTTGACCTGTGTGTGACATCACAAAGGAGAATAAATATTGTGGAGCTGTTGGACTTGCAAGTTTATCACTCAGGAAGGCTGAACTGCTTGACGAACTTTGAAATACCTATCTATCTCAAGTTAATGGCAGTGCTTGTTTTTAAAAGAGAGATGTCATTTTATAGTAGTCTCAAGACTTAGTGAGTTATTTTCGAAATTATAACCAGAATATGAACTATCGCGATTCACACCTTGAAATTGTTTCATTAAATTGCCTTTCATATTCCATTTTCATGATTTTAGTAATCTAGTGGAGTTCTTGGACTTCCCAAAATTTCCCAATCTGCTTCATATTGCCATCTGTTTTCTCATTGACTGCATATACTGACTGTTGCACTGAAGTATAAGAAGTTTCTGACTTGTACATTCCTGAAAATTCCCATCCAAATTCGTCAATGTTCTACTTATGGTGGTCCACTAAATCTGCCCATCTTCCTGAGTGAAGAAAGTATAGAACGACCTCTGCTCCAAACAAAAGTCAGTGTTTTACGATCAGCTGAGTTCAGTGTCCACCAGCTCGTTCATCCTTGTCTTTCATATTTCCTCTTTTCCTTACTCACGTCATTCAATTCACCACACGAATTATTCTTTTAAATGACTCGCAGGAAAGAGAATCTCACTTAATATAAGCACAGCAACAGGGCATACAAGTCGATCAACTGTTGTAAAATGTATTCTGAAATTTAGCATTTTTCCCCTTTTTCCATCAATGTTGTTTAAAAAAAAAGGCAAAGGAAAAAACTGACAGTAAAAAGGAAAATATACAAGATGAGATAATTGAACAAAGTTAGGTGTGTTCTTAACACTTTAGCCTTGCAGTGAAGAACAGTTGTCACTTAGGTCATTTCGCTCGGTGGATTGTCTGGAATATTGCAATTACTCTGATAGTCTCAGTGAATTGTGCTTGGGGGAATTAGCAGTTTTGGTCAAGGAGGCGAGTATTTCCTTGGTCCTAATATCATATTCCGTTACATTTAAAATGCACACTGTGCAGAATTACCGTTGTTTCAGTTCTTTGGCCAGGCACATCAGTGTAAATTATAAATGACTGCATTTTCGGCCAAACTTATGCATCCACAGAAGAAGGCCAGGAGAACAAATGCTTTATGCGCTGCCAAATTTGCGCGAATTGTTGTATAGGATACATGCTAAATTTAATGTCACGTAGATAAATTATTTTCAAAGTGTGCCTTAATCATTGTGTAAATAGAACGCATGTATGGCCTGGGTAATTTGTAGTTTGAACAGAAATTCTAAAAAATTAACTGTAATAAAAATCGAAGTTATTTCTGATCCAAAAAAATGTGTGGTTAAAACGAGTACCAACATGGTAACCCTTTTATCATCTCATTATGCTTAACATACCACGCTACCGTAGCACAGAGAAGCGAAAACCTTATCCATCAGTCTTACAGACAATAAGTGCCATAACGTAGAGTGGTGTTACCTGAGTTCTTCATGTCTGTTTTAATTAACTAATGGCTCTTCATTTGACTAATAAATGTTTTTACTTAAAGAGGTGGGTCACAGTGTGTTCGTCTTATCCAAAGTTGTGACAGAACAGTTCCCATCAAAGGCCGAAGGAAAAATCGCCCTAACCAAAGTATTACTGCAAAGCCTTGAATGTAATTTTTTACTATTAATTTTTGTAAGCTTAGTTATTCCGATCTACATTTTTCTTCCTCCCGAAGCAGTTAGTTAATAAAAAATACTCATATGACGATTTTCTGAAGAATATTAGAGCAATCCAGATAAATTAGAGATTCAAATGTTCATTAATGAATATTAATTTTCTTCCAGTATTGACTAATGAGTATGTGCGGCTAATTGAAACTGACGGAAATTAATTTAAATTGTAAATTCAGTCGGTTTTCCGGAATCAGAGAAAGGACTTTTTATGCCGAACAACAAAGCAGTAGTTTTTGGCCTCCGAGGTCTGAAAAACAGGGAAAAGGACCATCTGGATACTCAACATGGAGACTTTGTACTGCGTTGGTAGTGATCATAGAGTTAGCGGCAGATTTCAAGCCCAAGAAAGCATTTGCCCTCATATCAGTTTGAAATGTTTCAAATTTGATCGAAAAGTTTTTCACAATATGATGCATTTCTCCAGGAAGGTGTGTTTTGTAGACTGTAATACTTTCTCAAATGTACCAGAAGAATGGTCATGCATGGTCTCTATGTAATATCATCAAACTGACTACAATGAACCAAAAACATTATGAGAAAAATCATAGCACAAATTTTGTTTTTGTAAATTGCAGTTATATGATTAAAATACTTTCTTATCTTTCGGCATCTTTCGGTTCTCATTTTCAGTAACCAAACTGCCAATTTACTGGCAGCACGAGAGGCAATGCTACGATCCTACGTACACTTGTACAATCATCCGAATCTACAACATGCATACCCATATGAAACATTTTGACGATTATCTGACATTAATGCATTTTCCTCTGTGTAGAAAACATGTGCCATAACAGTCACTTATAACAGCGTTGAGAGTTTCCTTACGTTTTCTGTCGTGTATGTCTTCACTCATTTTCTATGTGTTGGTCTGAGAGTCAGGTTTGACTTTGGTGAGTTCACAAGCAAATCTGCCATATGTGTTGCATACATCTCAATGAAGTGAACAATTTTAGAGTTCCTAATACAAAATTTCATCATATGACTTGAAAACTATGTCACTTCCTTGGTATTTTTTAATTCGCTATGCATCCTATCGATATTCAAATCCAGTATGGAATAAACTTTTGATTTTACGGGGGCCTGTTATCTTGCAAGATCTCAATGAAGTGAACGAAACTTTTTGTGCACTGCCACATTACCCGTTTTTGCAGATCAGCAGACAGATCAGTCACTTCAATCTTCAGTTACCGAGGGAGGTGTCGCAGTTGTAAACATTCGGACTCGCATTTTGGAAGACCTGGGTTTGGATCTCTATACGACCATCCTGACTTCAGTTTCCATGATTTTCTGAAATCACTCTAGGCGAATGTTGTGATGGTTCGTTACTACAAACCATGGCCGATTCCTTCTCCGTTCCTGTTTCTCTGAGCGACTTGCTCCGTATCTGATAACCTGCTATCGAGACAAGATGTTAAGACCTATCTACCAATCTTCAGATTAGGTTGGAGAATTTGGATCTTCTAGTGACCAACAATTTTGGCTTGGAACGTTGCCTTGCATACCTGTACTCCTGTGAATGTCATCTGGGCCCTTGTATTTGAAGTAAGTATATATCCTACGCTTTGCCATCAATAGGAACATAAAAATAACCAAACGATTTCTGCTTCCATTCATTAGAGAACAAACTGCACAAGATTTTGTGCTTGCAAAATATAACTTAAAAAATAACCCCATATTGTTCTCCACATTATTTACATTGACTAATGAAATACTTTCAATTCACTAATTATACATTATTTAGAATTTAAATGTTGATCCTCAAGTCAAACATGGTTTAGGCCATGTTTATCTTTGGAGTCTGCAAAGAGCTGTTGACAGTCTTCTTATTCTGCATATGTTATGCTATTGTTTTGTTCCATTGTTCATTTTCAAGTGAGTTTCTTGCAGATTTTAGGTGTACTTGAAACTATTCTCAATGGAAGTAAATACTCGTTAAGTACAGGAAATAATCAATCATACTTAGCTCGTAGAAGGTTGCAGATGGAGGATAAGTACAGGTTTCGGTGGCAGAACATATAGGCTACTATCTTGAGGTGAATGTTCAAGCAATTTGTAATTAATCGGTGATATGCTCAGTGAGACACGAAATAATGATTTCATAATGTAGAACACAGAAACTGTGCACTGTTTACAACTCAGTTTCTCATTTTGTTTTCATAACTTAAGTATTTTCTAATTTTTGCCGGACGCGCATGACATAAGCATAATCGAAATGTCATTAGAGAAAATTAGCAAATAAGTAAATTTATTCATAACATTTGATTGTTTCTAAGTGTGTATTAGTTTAATACGCCTAATTACGTAATGTTAACCTTAATTTCGGCCTATTGTTTTTGCAAAGTACATTAAATTCAGTCGGCATCAATAGCAGTTAATAAATATAAGATGCCGAATGTCAATGTCTGCTATTGTGTCCAAGAATTTAGATAAATACCTCCGATCGCAGATATTACAAACTTGGCCTGTGATCGAAAAAGTCTGTATGAATCCTTACCAGGCACATACTACTTTCTAGTGTACAATCTAATTTACTAATTTATCACTAAGAGATATTACAAAATATTATTAGTAATGTATTTACTATATTAGTTTAAAAAAATATTTTCAGTTAATTGTCTCCATTAAATTTTATAGTTATTTTCGTAGATTCGTGAAGCATATGAAAAAAATTCAATTACATAACAAATATAAAATAAAATGCGTAATATACCAAAAGAGTAGCATCTGCTCGATATCAATGGGTTGATGAATATATTGACAGGCACTATATATTAAGTTAATTATTTTTTTTTGTCCAAGTTTCAGACATTTTACAGCTCTTCACCTTTCATGTAATTTCAGATACGCCTTCAAATACGTTTTTTTTTTCGGTACTGAACTGTCCTTTTATTAACGGATACTGTTTATTTGCTGTGATTCATTCTGAATTAATCTTTTCGATGGCGTACGACGACGTAAATAACTGGCGGCGAATTAAAATAAATTTTTGGTAAAACTGTCTCTGCCACAACTTTAGTAGGTACTTAACATACAGAGCAACTATTTGTGATGAATAACACATTTTCTTTAGTTTGTGTTTCATCTCAGATTTTCCTTGAAATTCGTTCAAACTTTTAAATATAATGTGTTATACAAAATAGGTAATGACTAAAACGATCAGTAATTATACATTCTCATAGTTACACTATTTCGTAGCAATTAGAACTCTGCTGTAATAAACATATGCCAGTTTTCAAATAATATTTCAGAAAACACTTCCCGTTAGATTATACATTTTAATGTTATAAACAATATCGTTAAGTACAAGAGAATGCATATATCGCCAAGGTGGCTAAGATTATTTTATCACCGCACTAACTGAGTCTTGGGTTCATGTCCTAGTTAAAGCCATTCTGGTTTTAAAGTCACTCCCAATAAATTCGGAAGGCACAAAATCACACACGTTGGTACCAAAGAAATTGAATTATTTATAAAATATCTGTATTTTTCAGTCTTCAAATTTCCCAAACTGCACATACAACAGCCATATTTTACATTTCTACGTAGGAAATTTCCCGACAAATTATGAATCGTCTTACGAAATTAGTTGCCAGGGTAATTAGGGAAAGGCTTTCTGTGCTACAGGTTAGATTCAAACGTCAAGAGCATCACAGACGGACACGACAAATTTTGTACTTTTTGCACAGGACAGCTGTAAGCATGCTCTTGGGTTCATTTGGGAAGGCTGAAATATTTGAAAACAACTGTGACTCTCAGGTGTCACCTGATGGGAACTTTTATATTGTTACTGTTTATACTGTTAGATATAAGTTGTGTATAGATCTAATCACTTATTGCTCCATGTCTTTGTTTGACACTGTAGACCAATAAACTAGTTTATTCTCTAAAGCGACTTTGAATGTTCGTTTTCCATAGTTTACGTTCTTCCTTAAATGCTACTCTAACGTTCCAATATTCTACCTCAAGTCGGGAACGAACATTAAGCATCCATTCAAAAAATCTTTTGTTGTCGTAAAGGGTCGATAGATTATTTTCAAGATATCTGTTGTTGACATTTAAAGTCACCATTTTAGTTAGAGCGTTAATGTCCTGCTGCAGAGTACCACCGAGTCTGCCACCTTTGGCTAGAAGCTGTATACATATACATACTTTTCGGAAAGTCATCGTCATCAACATCTGATGACTAACTGTGCATAGTTTTTAGTCTCCACTCTGAATTTCAGATGGGACAAGATCAGAATTTGTGATTTACAAGTTGTTCTCTTGCTTTTATTACTCATTTATTTTCATCAAAAAATCTGAATTTCAGTAGTCTGAAAAAAAAAAGTGGATGGTTTTGCCATATAGTATTATTCTCTTCTTCGACATGATGCAGTGGTACCACACTTCTTATAAGCCCATTATTATCTTTAAAATTTGCTTATTCTTTCAGTTGTGTCTATATATTTTGGTTGCTAACACCCAAACCGTATATTGGAAAACATACATCCTGCTCAGATTTCTTTAATATATTCTGATATTCGTATGAATACACAGAATAGTACATGGAATTTTGTGGGCCCTAAGAGCTTCGAAATTGATTTCTGTCACTGTATCAGAAATCACAATTGCATCTTTAGGTGGGTAGCAGTTCTTTTTCAGGCTTGAATTTTTTATAGGATGGGTATAAATCTACACCACTTTTCTTGGCCTTGATTCTTATATATTGATATTAAGTTCGGGATAAATAGGCTAAAGCTTGTTCAGGTGAATAACATGATTTAACTCTCACAACTTATTTATTTTGTTAGAAATTTTCTTTACCTCTGCACAAAGTGCTTTGTAATCTCTGATCAGTCCATTTTGGAATATGGAAGTCCAAGATTCTATACTTCTAATTAACTTTGTCAAATAACAAACATGACATGTGATATATGACATACAAATATGTTAATCGGGTATCAAGGCTATTAAACAATGGGCACTCGGGTACTGGTGTTTTGAATCTGTTTTAATTTAAGTATTGATGTTTTTCCTAAAACAGTTTTATTCATCCAAAGAAACTAACAAATATTAATATTTTTCTCTCTGACGAATAAAAATGTGTTGGCAAAAACATTAATAACTATTTAAAAATATATTCAGGATGCCAATACCCGTGCACCAGTTGTTAAAATATTCAGTCATGTCTGACTCTTCGTGAACCTGTGAACCATCTCTCTCCAGGTTTTCCTGTCCTCTACCACTTCTCGAAGACTTTCCAGGATCCAGTTCATAGCTTATACGACTCCATTCATTCTTCTCATTTTATATTGTCCCTTTTTCCTTTGTCTTCCATCTTACCTAGCTTTGTCACTCTATTCCTTTATTTTCATCAGGAGAGTTCTTAATTGCTCTTCTCTTTCTACCATCAGGGTGGTGTCATCTGCATATCTGAGATAATTAATAATTTTCCCAGTAATTCTGATCCCACTTTCTGATTACTTTGACAAAGCATTTCAATTATGTGCTCGGCATTTAAGTTACATAATACGGGTGACAATATACTACCTTGTCGTACACCTTTCTTTACCATCATCCATTCTGTCATTCTGTATTCTGTTCGTACCGTAACTAATTGGACATCGTAAAAGTTCTTCAGGAGGCTGATTAGGTGGTTCGATACTCCCATCTCTTTGAGTAATTGCCATAGTTTATTATGGTCTCCACAATCAAACGATTTGCATAATCAACGAAACATAAATAAATGACCTTTTGATGATCCCTAACTTTTTCCATAATCCAACAGTGTTAACGATATTATCTCGTTATGCCCTTTCTCTAAGAAAACCAGTTGTTCTTCTGGAAGTTCTCGACCCATTCACTGCCGAAGCCTTCTTTGCAGGATCATGAGCATAGCGTGCGAGATTAGTGTGATTGTCCGATAGTTTGAACACTCCTTGGTGCGGCCCCTTTTTGGTATTGGGACATACACTGAATTATTTCATCTGAGGGCCACTATTGAAATGTCCAAATTTGCTGGCATATGGATTGTAGCACTTTAAGAGCATCATCTTTGAAGATTTTACGCAGTTCAGCCGGTATTTCAACAACTCCACTAGACTTATTTTTCGCCAAGCTTGACTTCATTCTGCAAGATTCCTGGTTCTGTTTCTAAGAGTACATATTCATGTTGTTCATTGACGCTATGCTCTTTCGTGTAGAGGTCTTCTCTACTCTTTCCACCTCATCTTGACGCCTTCTGTGTCTGTTATGTCTGTGCCTTGTTTGACACTGACTATCCCGACTTTAGAACGAAATTTCTCTTTCATGACGCTGATTTTCTTGAAAGGTTCCCTGGTTTTCCCAGTTCGATTATTTTCCTTTATGTCCTCGCACCGTTTATTAAGAAAAAGGGTTTCATACATCCTAACTGTTCTCTTAAAGTCTGCATTGAGTTTGTAAAAACCTTATATTTTCGCCTTTTACTTTCGCTTCCCGTTTCTCATCTGCTAAATATGTTCAATACCCTTGATATTCAATTAATATGTTGTGTATATGATATGGAACACAAGACATGTGATTTAGTTGGCAAACTTAATTAGGATCATAGAAACTTGGTCTCCCATATTCGGGAATATTCAACTTTTCGGTGCTATATTATAATAACTTAGGTCATTTGACGTCAAATATTTACATTTATGTGGTCCTTCAGATAATGGATTAAAATATTATCATGCAATGGTCTTAGGACTGTTTTGTATGACTTATGCTATAGAAAGCTTCGAGAAAATCAGGAAGTATAAAATATGACAAAAAATCAATATTAACCGTATAAAACTCTTATTATCTTCTTACAGGCCTCGAATAAGCATAAATTACAATTACACATATATAAAAATAGTTTGTATTACCTGTAATTCGTTGTGCATGGAGAATTTTCACATGGAATGTGGGCGCATTGTAAAAATTGTGTTCGTCAAGTGGGGCTTAGTATTCCATACAGAGAATGTGTATTTTCATTTCATACTTTCTACTGGGCGGTGAGTAATCTATTACCTCAGAAATCCAGGCTTCGCAAAACTTTTTGAAGTGTGCATTAATTATAGCATTAAATTATTCGTTTCGGCTTTATTTACACTTCTCTTTCACCTAACCAAGTATGATATACTGTATACATACGTAAACAAAAATAATTAAATTAACAGGAGGCGAAACATTAATATAACTAAAATAGATTAAACGCTCAAAATGATTTGTGTTTTCAAAATATGTCAATATCTTCAGCAGGACTAGAGTGGAGTGAATGTTCAAGGAAATTATAAAATTACAATATCACAATAGCATGTATTATAATGCACATTAACAATCATAAATATAAGTGTGCAGAACCTGCAAAGAACCTAAGAGGAAAACAAGGTATTCAGTCTCAAATCATTGAAATAAATTGACAGATATGCACTAAGCAATTGCAGATTTCTTAAATTGAATGCAACTCAACTCCTTCAAATAAATTGACGAATCGAGAGCAATAAATTACAGAATAATTAAATCGAATGTGTAAACCAACAGGTGTAGCTAGGGTACACAACTATTTAGAAAAAAAGTAAACAAATTGAAAAATACTACGGAATAATGGCGCGTGCGCATGTGTGCGTGGAATTATCGACGCATATTCTTAATGTAATTGGTGATATTGCTTTTAAAAATTGTTAATTTTATCAATATTCTTACCTGTACGGGTAAATTATTCCACGTTCGTGCGACAGACACGGTGAAAGAATTTGCATATACTTAGGTTTTGTGAACTGGGATATTTAATGGATATGTCTATTTAGCATGCGTGTTAATACCGTGGTCATCCCCCAAGTTTTTCGGCCGAGTACGTAAGTATTGTGGGGTTTGCAATATACGAGGATAGTATTTTGTACGCTAGTGTGAGGATGTGGAGTTGACGTCGTTCGTGCAGACGTAACCAACAAAGTTTATCAAAGTAAGGGGACAAGTGAGCAAATTATTTAATTTTAAACAAAAATCAAACACAAGAATTTTGTATGCGTTGAAGTCAAACTGCAAAATTTTCGTGATGTATTCATAAACCTTATCGCAATAATAAAAAATAGGGAATATCAGCGATTGTACCAATGTTACTCTGGCTTTAAGTGGAAGAAAATTTTTAAGCCTATAAAGTGTATGTAGTAAAGTGTATGACCTCCTACAAATATAGAGTTTATGTGACCCGACCACGAAAGTGTATCATTGTTTTTAAAAAAAAGCCTACCGTTTTTACCTCATTCTAATAAGAATAATCACGCCGGATAGCACAGTATCGGGAAAAGTCAATATATGACATTAGTTTAAAATTCTAAGAGAACCAATTAATAATCATCGTGTCTTCACAGGATTCAGTTTTAACTTATTTATGCTGCACCAAAGGTGTACCAATTCAATGTATTTGTATACGTCCCTAATTAAAGAGCTGATTAGTGTATGAGAAGCAGATGAATACAGCTGGATATCATTCCCGTCTGAATGATGACTTTTTTATAACTGATAATATCTCAGTAAGAAATAATTACAAAATCAAGCGGCCGAAGTACACTGCCGTAAATACGCTCAAGTTAATTGATTGGCCAGGATGACTTTTTTAATCAATGACTACACCTTAATGACGACCTACAATATGTGAAGTCATCCCCTGTACTATATCATATGAGAAATGAAAATATAATTTAAGTTATTGTGCGATAATGTCGTGATTTACCATACTGAAAGATTTACTGAAATCTAATAAAACTTGTGGTCACTTGAATTCTATCTATGGATATTCTGATAGCTTCTGCGATATCTACAAGAGAAACGAAGTTTCTATGCCCTGTACGGAAGTTGGTAACTGAAAAGTAATTTGTTGTCGTTCGCATATGTATACAATTATTGATGTTACTAGGAATTCTAATGCTTTCGACAACGCTGGTAAAATACTAATTGGCCGAAAATCATCTAACACGGTCGCACTGGAGCGCTTGGCAAGCTGTTTTTCAAAATGTCATATTTCTTAGATGTGGAGAAGAAACTTGCTGACAGCGAGTCGTTCAAAATATCAATAATGTTAGGTTGTAAAATGTGTATTATATTCTAAATGGAACAAATACTAACATCAGCCGAGCCTTCTGCTTTAGACTTGATGCGCATTATTGCTTTGTAAGTGTCCTTTAGAGTCACAAGTTGAAAACCGGACAAATTGCAGCGAGATTCATGGCCAATTTCATGATACTTTATATCAGTAAGGTCTGTTATATCCGCTACAAACTGTTTACAACATGAAGACTACAGAAATAGCAGTTAAAATCTTCTGGAGTAATGCATAAAGACGAGCTGATATTATTGTTACTTTTACTGATCCCTAGATTACACAGCCTTCTCCACAAAGCACTAGATGTTTGACGTGAGCCAAATGAGTCGAATGATTAGAGCATTTTAGTACACCTTACCATCTGTGTGTGTTTATTGCGAGATATCCAGTACTGTTAGAAACTGTCAGCTGCGTCGCACTTGTCCTTATAGCCCGTATATATCTGGTGTAAGCATTGTCACGCTTTCTCATTAGCTGAATAATACACTGTAAAAACACTTCCTTTTATGGAACACAGAATTTGCTACCGCAAACAAAAATTTGATTAAATATGAACCACTACAAAGTAGGCTTGCCACGATCATAATTTTTGTTTCAGCTATGTAGTAATTACTATGATAACCTCGCATTGTCGTTATAGTAGCTCAGCAAGCATTTTTGTTGTAATGTCAGTTACACTCTTATAAAAATATCGTGCTCTGAAAAAACAGCCGTGATTAGTAAAAAAGAGAGAAGTAACAAAGTTTTTAAAATTATATTAACTAAAAAGACACTTCCGAGACTCGAACTCGCACTCCTTGTGTTATTGGCCTGACACGTAACAGCATATGACAACTGTGCCTGATAGTATTTAAGTTTCTTTTTATATGTACACAAATTGACTATATGAGCGTATACGTAGTGTGAGAAATCGCTCATGGTATAGTTATTTCCCATACATTCACTCTAGCGTTCCTACGTTTGCTCAGGAAACAGTCAAATGCGTAGGAAATATTCCAGTTTTTCATAGTAGTAATGCTAAAAATTCCCATATTTTCATCTCGATACGAAGTACTATTTCCATACTCTGAATAGGATATAAACTTCTATTACAGTTTAGGAAGTTTACCGGAATTTTTTTACAGTGTAGGTTATTCTGTACAGTAACATAGGCCAGAATATGTCACCTCTTGGTAAGAATAGAGGTGAGTAATTTGGAGAAGAAGTGCACTTCAGCGAGACATTAGAAGTCTCCAGGAGGACTGCACATTCGCCCAGTTGCAGTTTTGTAACTTCTCTATACATTGGTGCATGCATGTCTGCATCGGAACACAGTTACGTATTGAAAATTACATTGTACAGCAAAAAGCCTTTAATATCGCTAAATAGTTATATTTGATATGAAGTAATTTTTTTTACTGTGAGCAAAATCAGTTAAAAGAATACAAAAACATACAAAGAAAACATTTATTAACAGCAAACATTTGTTTCTCTAACCTTCTCTTTGAATTAAAGCAATATTATGTTACTGCAAACAACACTGCTTCAAAATGGCTTTTTTTGCAGCACAAAAAACTTCGAAATTTTTCATCCGTCATCCGTCAGCCATGGGTCAGGTGGTCTTGTTATCCGCCTGCATTTAGGTGCCACCGTCCTGTTGTACAGATCTGTAATCGCCCGACTTTAAAGGGAAAATTTCCTGTCCAGTGTGTCAATAAAGTCTTTTTCATGCCACCACATCAGTGATGGCATGAACCGCATCGCCGTTCATTTGGTCAGTACCGATATTTTTAAAATCTCTATAAGTAATTAATTTTGGGTATAAACCCACTTTCCTTATTTTTTGGTAAAAGAAATATTTTTTTTTTGTAAAATAATTAAATTCTGAAGAGACTTTTGGAGTGAAACCGGCCATTTTGCCGATAACATGGCCGTCCCAGGCCACTACATACCACCCGCAACAGCCACCTCTGACGTCACAGCTGGTGGCTCCTGGCTCCTACTCCATGAAACCTGTGCCCAAACCGGCATTTTATATCTACTGCATACATTTAGGAGTAAGCAGTTTGTAGGATAGGAATATAAGATCCTGAAATGAATTACCTTGGTCTGCCTGTGTGTCAGAATAAGCTTGTGATTAGACGTAACCGTTAAGTCAATCGAGGTGGCGTAGCGAGTATTGCCAAGTGGGCAGACAGTAATTTTCACACACGACAATGTAGTTGGTAGCCTTGAGACACCTCTTGGTGCTCAAGACCGGAACCCAAAAAGAAGAGAAATCCCCAGAAAGGATATTGCCCACCCAAACGGCCTCCAATTCGAGTACCAAGGTACACCAGAGGAGAACAAGGGACGAAAACCGCCACAGGTGTGATCCTTCAGGCTAAAGAGAGATTAAAACACAACGTCGATCCCTGCTAAGTCGTCTTACCTTTTACATAAACACAAAATAGGCATTAGACACATGTATGGACAATGCAAAGAGAAAAGGTAACCCTAAATATGAACCTTTGTGTTATTATATTTAACTGTTCATTTATTTATTTATTTTACCATTTTAATTCAATTATTTAATAATGAAGTATGATGAAACATAAATAACGTTACCAATGTATTGTTTTTTTAAATTTTATTTTCGGATGTGTAAAACCGAAGCGCTTACAAATCCACAATAAGGGGGCAAAGAAAAAAACAACACCATTCTAAGACATAGTATGAGTTTTCTAGTTCATATATGCATACACAATTATGTGGGTGCACCTGTGAAAATTACTTGAAAAAATGTATAATTTAGGGATGGATATATATATATATATATATATATATATATATATATATATATATATATATATATATATATATATATATATAAAGGAAATCCTCACACATTAACCAAAACTGTTTTTGTTCTCTTTTATTTAAATATAATCTTTTGGTAAATCAGAGTTTTCGAGGATATGAGAAAAAGGGCTGCCATGACGGTACTGGAATTAAGTTTCTCGCAGAGAAGTAACCAAAAGAATATTAGCTGAGAATTTTGACAGGCGCTGGTCCGGACTCCGGCGCACGAGCGAAAAAAAAAAAAAAACTCAGCTCGTGGTTCCATCACAGCTAGACCATGGCACAAAACAAGAAAGAGAATGCTATCTCATGGTCAGCTACACATGCGCAAAACTTGAAGCGCTCTGAAGAAATTACGAAAAATAACAAAATTTAACAGCTACAGTAAACAAACAATCATTAGAAGGCAGAAACAATAACAGCATACGAATTACTCACCGAAAGTGGTCTACCAACTAATAATAACATAATGTTATAATGAAAAATCTAGCAGCAAAATTTATAAAGTCGTTACATCTTGAAAGAATTCTGTGAAAGGGCGCAGTCAACACTTCTTTTGCCACCAAAAAAAATGGATCTTTCCGAATTACCCGAAATGGCCTATCGAAATATCTCGAATCACCATGACGCTGTCACCAAAATTAGCATAAACTAAAATATGGTTTCTATAATTTTTAAATTTCGATTATTACAATTATTATTATTATTGTAAAAATATTATAAACACATGACATGAAATAACGTCAAGGCTTCAAACAATACAGAGTATAAGCTCTGCATCTGGTGTGGACAAATTTAAATTGAACACGCAAGTAAAGTAGAGAGAGAGAGAAAAAATATTCGCTGCTTGAAGAGCAATAAATATACCGAAAAAAATAAATAAATAGAAAAATTACATTATTTTGCAACCACTTATTGCATTAACAATCACAAGATTAAACTACACTTTTAAATTAAGGTTACATAAAACGTTAACAAGATGTAGGTAGGGCGGTAATTGCTCTTAACGTCTCGTCGACAGCGATGTCATTAGGGACGGTGCAAGTTGCGCAGGGGAGAAGGATGGGGTGAGGAATGGTAAGGAATCAGCCATGGCCTTTGTTGGGGGGCCATCCGAGCAATCGCCTGGAGTGATTTCGGGAAACCATGGAGGGCTGGAATCAGGATGGCCGGGCCGGGAATCGAACCCGGATTAGCTTTCGAGGAGGGGGGGGGGGTGCTACTCCAGTGAGTTACAGCTGTGCCACCTCACTCGGTCTTTAACAAGACACAATAAAATTAAAGTGAGACCACTTGCCATTGAAAAAAGATTCATGTCCATAATAATTAAGGAGATACGGCGGGTCTTTGGCAGAAGGAAGGAAATTGCTACCCAAGCAATTTAGAAGAAAAAAAAACGTTAGTGAGATAATGCAACAAAATGGCACAGCTTATTTGTTTGTTATCCCTTTCTAAAATGACCACACCACCGCCCTTGTTATTATGGTATTTGCATACAATTCGGTAACCAGATTGGCTAACGAGCGTCGATGGAAGGCTAGGTTTTAACAATGATTCACTTGTTATATGCATGCCGCAGCAAAGACTGGGAATCAATGTGAACAACCTGTATTCTCTCTTCTAGTATGCTGACATCTTGCAAATTTTTTGTTTTTCCTCTAAACTGAAGGAGAAAATATCCTTAAGCTCCCAAGATCGGGGAAGATGTTTGATCTTGGTTCCATTGTAAAAGTGTTGCACCAACGAAACTGCACAATTCTGTATCTCCGATTCGTCGATCTAGGTTAGAAAGTGAGAGATCGAGATTATTATGAGACGAATTTTAGTATTGGTGCGTAATATAGGACGTCATGTATGTTGGCGTAGTTTTCACTGTAGAAGTTCTGACTACTTGTTGTGGTATTGTAATTTTTGTGTTTACCTACTATTCTCTATCAAGCCTCCGCAATTGCTAATTATTAAATTTTATGGAGACAAAATATGGATGAAGCTGCAAGTGGGTCGAAATTAATATTTGTTTTACAGAAAATGAGAAAAGAGTAATCGTTGACTATGTAGAAAACGAATTGAATGCCATTGAATCTAAAAAAAACCGATCCGCACTATCCGAAATAGAAAAATAAAAAATGGAACACCCTAGAAGATTTTTACTGCATAATTTAGTTCAATGCACTGCAAATGTTCCGTTTTAGTTGTTTTGTTTGATAGTAAAAACTATGCACACATTTTTTTCATTATTTTGAATACCAATGTTATTGAAGAAGGTAGCGTACATAGAACTAGATGTGCCATGTTTTTAAGTGAATTATTGTTGTGCGAATTTTACTGAATAATATTCAAGTGTGTAAAATGTTTTAATTTCCCAAGAAAATAATGGTACTTAGTCCTGTCTGTTGGCGTGTTTTAAAACTACATTTGTCGGTGATAGCTGTTCTTTCGTTGTCAAAAAATTCTATGTGATAGTTAGCTTGTGCGGAAAATTAGGACAGTTTATTATATTCTTAATGGTTTTCCAGTTTTACGTTGTGTTTTCTCGGAGGGATAAGCATGAATTCCGTTCTATCTTTACAAAACATTAATACATCTTCAATTAAATAAATGCATTTGATCTTAAGCCTTTGTAAAATACCTCAATTTACATTTTGCAACAGTAAACAACAACCGAAGCCATTTTTAAACAATTTAAATATTACTAAGTTTTATCTAGTAAATAAAAATATATTTAACAGTGCTTTTAAATTTCACATATCCTATATTCAACAGACTTGTATTCTTCTCTGATCTCGGATCTAGATTTCGAACCGCTAAATTCAGCGGTTCGAAATGAAGTACATCTCAATATCCAGTCAAGCTCTGAACTCGAATGGTGCAACAGTTTTCTGTGTCGATCTTAGATCCGATGTCGGATCGAGTTTCAAACCACGATGATGCAATTGGCCATTAGCTGATCTCCCATGGCGCATTCGGTTGGTGCGCCTTCGGTTTGGGGTGTGGGAGGTTCTGAGTTCGAATCCCAGGTAAGGCATGGGTGTTAGTTTAAGGTAGGTCATAAGTTAGGTTGTAATCCATCCGCTGAAAAGCCTACAGACATAATAGCGGGGGACGTTAATAACTCGTATGTAATTCAATACAATATGATGACACTTATAATGTCTTTTGAGGGGAGTTCCTTGACACGGTCTTGGGATAATAGTTCTTGCTGCCGCATTTCAACCTGGTTCCCTGTCACAGCGTGCAATATTTTTTATTTTGTCTAAAATTAGTGACTTTTATGTGAAAATCCGGAGTGACCCGGCCGGGGATTGAGCCGGCACATGAAGCAACGAATTACTAGATTCTTTGTGGGCCAGTGGGAACCAACAGAATGGTCTAGGGAAACGCTATTCCCGTCGGTATTGTTGCTGGCTTCTGGACTTGCGCGGCACCGACACTGATTTCACATATTCTGCAACATTGACATGAGCGCGTATACTCGTGATAATATGTCTAGGGTTAAGCATACAGACGTGACAAAGGTGAAAAAGCCGCTTATTTCGCGAGCTGAAGTCGTACACGCCAGCAATATGGCGTCGCCACCCAGCGATATGACGGTAAACATTTAGCCGATCAACGCCTGATTACTTACTTGCCGGCTGGCAAAACAGCCGATAGGAAACCTTTAGCAGCACTCGCTACCCAAATAAACACAACGTCCTATTTCACAGCCTCGTGCGCTGCCAATCAGATACCCCAAAGGAACTACCTCACCATTTCGGCTTTGTATAGTAATATACTCTGTGACAGGTGTTGGATCTCGCGCAAAGAGGACGGGAATAGTCGAAAAGTATGTTTCCCGTTCATATTGTACTGAAACGAATAATAGACGTAGAACGCTGCTGTTTGAGTTATTCGCGGATTGAAAGTGTGGAGTCTAGGCGCCCAAGCGTTTCGTTTCGTATTTTTATGTATATGCATGTAGAGTGTATATACTAAACCAAAGCGTCCATTTGGATAATTTTACATATCTCCCCCCCCCCCCCAAATTTACGTTCATTTCGCGTGGAAAATGACAAGAAATACATAGCGAACTCAACAATGGGCGATGACTCTAGGGAGGAGACGAAATAATGGAAAGAAAATGAGGATTGGGACAAACTTTATTTAGTGTTAAATTAATTATAGACGGCACTGCGAACTGTGTTGGGTCTACTTCAAACAGCCTGTAACTAATACTACGCATACTTTCCGTCCAACTGTTGTTAGTCTCATCCCCCCTCACTAACGTTGTTCGTTAGTGTGATCACCAATGGTTAGGGATAGGAAAAATTCGTGAGTTCAATGACCTACTGACTAGACTCCACAGTCATGTGTATACTAGAGCCTCAGATGTTTGTTCATTGGCTGCTGCCCAAGAGAGTAGCCAGTGTTACTTCACACCTGGCAGTATGGCACTCGCTACTTGTTTCCTTGCAAGTCTGCTACTGGCTCAGAGTCGTCCAGGGCGTGTTTAATAAACTGCGAGCCAATTGCAAAGGGGAATTCAGTGTACACGTGTTGGGCATCAATCTTGTCCTGAAATGAACTCCCGAAATGTTCCTATCCCTACCAATGGTATAAACACCATGTTTTGCTTCATCTTGATCCTCAGCAGGCGTCATTACCTACCCATCTCTTCCCCTCCTTCCCTTAGTCTTAGCAGGGACAGGTGATTTTCGCCAAAATATTTATGATCATGCTAGACTTCAATATCCTACTTCCACAACCACAACTTACTTGGGCTATTGGCCAGCTGTCTACGTGAGAAGGCATGCACTTATTAGACTGGGCCAATCGTAATAAAATACTCCGATACTGAACTTCCATGATTCGCGGACAGGCATTTGAGGCACGTGACATTAAGAATCGTCCAACCACGAAAGTGCATATGAACTGAAGAGTATTGGAGTACAACTGCTCTTGAAATATTTTCGCGGAAAACATCTGTCCCTAGCTATTAGCGGCCCCATTGCTGGGCATTAAGTGTGACAACGTTTTTTGAATTCATGAGTGAGAGCATTTTTACGCTTTCCAGGCACAGACAGTAAAAAATCATGGGAAAATTACGTGACAAATGTAGGGTAATATACGCAAACTTGTGGGGGAAGCATAACTTTCCTTACATGTAAGGTAAAATTACCGCACTCTGGAGTAAACTTTACGTACATGGTAGTGGAGAATCCTATACATGGGTGGGAAAATTACCTTACGACGCGTGCATCTCTTCAGCATTCTTAACTAAGGGAGGATTGGGGGGTGGGGGGTCGGAAGAATAAGTATTTTAACACGCTAATATACAGTGATGCTGTCACTTTGTCGTCGTGGTGTAATGTATATCGCATCGGCCTATCGTAATAGAGGACTATGGTTAGCGCCCACCCACCAGCAAGTGTCGAGGATTTTAGTGTTGAAGTTTCGGTTACAATTTGACAGAGGATAACGGTAAAAAAAAATTAACAGTACTATAAATCCAGGATATTTTATAATATACATTTATTATACAATATATTCAATTTTCCCTTAGTTGTATGGAATTCCCTTCCCCCCCCCCACAACTTTTGTCAATTACTTTTCCCGTGCGATTAGGGAATATTACTTTACTTGTTATGTAAATTTACTCTACATTTAAGAGGTAATTTTACCTCACATGTAGAACTTCCCTTACATGTAACGGAATTTAACCTCTCAAATTTTTTTTTACAGTGCAGAATAAAGCATGCCTAGCTCCTACACGCAAGGCGGTATATTTCGCAAATTATATCTGTAATGGTGGGACTTTTCTGCGTGGGATGGAAGTCTACAGATTAAACTACGTCCTTATAGTTGAACGTTCCTCCTACCTCGAGGAAACAGCGCGGGCACGCCCTAAACCTGAATCACTGAGAATTTCACTGTTTCACTCTGAGTGAAACAGTGAAATTCTCACTTCGCTTGGCTACAATCGCGTTGACGCTGCAATAACTGCGCTACAGTAACTTTTGAATCCATGGAGAGTAATGGCACCGGCTACAATCGACGTAAAATGTTATCGCGACGCTAAACGTCAAACGCAACGCGTTAAAAGTTGGCCAACATTCAAGTCTCAGCGTTTAAAGTTTAAGGCAAGCCAATCAGAAAACAAAACGTCACAAACTAGTGACAACAAATGGTACATACCATTGGTTACAGATGGCACCACAATCACCGGACGTTTTTATTTTGTCTGTGTTTAACTAAATCAATACACAAATAACGCAAAACGCGTTTGCAAATAACTGAGTGTAACTATTAAGTCTGCGGAATCTTTGTTTTTACAAAGGGGGGTTTTTCAAACTACAAACACAAACAAAAATATGTTTATATATACACCTACATTCTTTTTATTTTTATTCTTATTAACGTCGATTGTAGACATGTCAGATTTTATAAATCTTTAATAATAAAAATATTCCCTACCCTTTGTGAAGTCTAGTCAGATTGACGCTTCCTAAATTTCACAGAGAATAACCGTTTAACGAATAATAATATTTTTGAAGCAATAACTTTCACAGGCTTGGAAGTTTTTCACGCGTGTATTTGTGGAAATATTCTTTCTTTCCTTTCTCTTTAGTTAACAAACTCGGTCGCACATTAATTTCCGAGTTCAAGTGTTTCAATAACATACTTGTGTTCGACAGTTTTCTTAAAACCTATGAACAACGTGCTGCATGTTCAATTTTACTGGCATCAAATATTCATTCACATCAAAGTTGTGTAGAGAATTACACAAATCAGTTTAGCCACAAGGAAGACTTTTAAAAGTAGTGGGCCCAGATGCATTGCGGCATACATTGCCGGTCATAATTATCACTCATATGGAACGTGTCCACCATCACGGACCCGGTGATTGCATGAGCTGACCCATTCAGACCCAGTTTACACAGTTGTGAACATTACGTACGTGCATGTGCTGTTCACGGTAAAGTGAGCACTTTTTAAGGCCCTCCGTTCGGGCATTAGCCACTAATAAGCATATTTTAATGCACAGTTAGGCATTAACTTTTGGGAAGGGTGAAAGTATACACTGTGTTTATTAGTCACATGGAAATGTTTATAATATTTTTGGTGGAAAGATAGAAATTAAGAGAAGGGAAATTTTTGCAAGGCCTTAAAAAGTTCTCACTTTACCGTGAACAGTCTGTAGGTAGAGCCCCGAGTATTTCGCGGATTGAGTTGGCAGCAAGCTAAACTGGACAGTTTCTATACACTCGAGACATTATCGTTTGCTTATTGGTTGTTGCGAACAAGTGAGGTCTCTACAGGACTGTTAACTACTTCTCCCTGATTATTACTGGCTCACAGTTAAAGGGGCGTGTCTAATGAACTGTCGTCCAATCACAACAGTAATGTTTGAGTCTACCTTGCCTCGGAATGGATTCACGAAATACTCGTGGCTCTACCTATATGAAATGCTTGGTCTGTATTGCACACTGCGAAGCTAAATGACCGCTTATTAAGGCCACCTGTTTCACTCGAAAAGATTTACATGGAGGCTAGATTTAAATTTTCTATGTGCGCACTTACCGCCTTCCTTGGCTATTGGTCTTTTGCCTTTGTGTGAAGAGAGTCTGTTGCATGAGTGAGCCAATCAGAATAAAGTTTCCCCGATACTGACGGTACGTGATTCGCCTGCTTACAGCTTAACAATTCAAATGATATAATCAAGAAATTGCTTCTGAACTAAAGTGTTTTGGAACACAACTCTTCCTGAAATGTTTTCGCGAAAAACAGGTGCCTCTAACCAATAATTTTACCTGTGGGTAAATGTCTAGGTCATAATTGGTTCATATTACTGCAGCCGAATATATAGGGTATAGTTCATTGGCTGTTACAAAGAAGCAAGTGTTGTGTCGACTTAAGTACAGCACACGTAATAAAAATGTTTGGTTTATAACATCTGAAATCGGAAATTAAAGTGGGTCTGAAAGTGTTACGAGAGTTCGTGAAAAAAAGGCGAATTTAATTCTTTATGCAACAACTGATAATGTTCTGCAAAAATAAAGGGTTTACCAGAATAAACTATTTTGCATATTCAGAAAAATATGCGTTCAATGAAATGAATTGCTCGATGAAACTGTTTTTACTTGGCTGTTATTTTTTTCAATTGGTCGTGACGCTTGACCAATCCAAGGTAGACTCGCTGCCGGCTCGCCATGGCAGGAGAAGTAGCCTTGTACTCGGCCTTGGTCTTGCCTAACCTTCAACTGCTGAAAGAATGATAATTTTCTTTGTCCTCAAGGCTGTTACGTACCCATTTCCCTTGGACTCATCTGTCATTACCGCTCTGCTTTTTCTTTTCGTAACAGCTCTGCACACATTTCACGAAACAGCTGCAGTTCGAGAACTCCTACTTTTATTAAGCAGAGAACTGGAGAACGCCCGTTATCATTTGGAGACAAATTAGACATTGAGCACGCGTATGTTTGCATTAAGTGCAGCCTATTACCATACCCCATTACCATATGCTAACTGAAGCATATATCATTTTCTCACTGGCCGCTGTCATAGTTTACCATCAGACATGGCCAAACTAAATGAAGACATGCACCAGAGTGCGATGTGTTTACTATTGGTGCAGAGTTCTGCAGGACGTGTCCAATGAGTGGACGTGTAATGACACACGTCAAGATTGCATATACTTTTATGACATAATTTTAACACGAAAACGTAGGGTCTCAAAGAATGCGTTTGTCATAGGTTTTCAATAGATCTGCGCTAACAAGATAAAGACGACGTACAGGCGCAACTAAATCACATGCGGTTAAAGCACAAGTAAAATGACATCTTACCAAGGAACTAGCCAGTAACCAAATACCGATGGTTGAGGTAGACTTAGGACTGTCAATTATAGCGTAGCGCTAAATAATGTAGTAAATTCCGCAAGTCCCTGTACTTGGCAAGTTTCTGTTTCATAGTATGTGAAGATGGGAAATATTTTATGCAGAATGCGTGTAATCAATTATATCAGTAGAATTTTGGTTTTCCTTGCATTATGGTGGGATTTAAAACACGAGGCAACTTCAATCCCGCTTATGATTTTCATTATTATTTTACGGCGACGACCAGAAGGTACAGTACCTATGGATTGCGTCACCTGTGTTTTGAAAATAATTATATAATTATGCCTACTTTTTTCCCAACAGGTGCAATCAATCGTCGCAGCTATAGTTGTGTCGCTTTTTGCTTTGTCTGTGTCGGCGATAATGAACGGCTGTTTCAAACCGACTGATGCTCTCCTCTTGTGCACAGCAAGTCTGATGACCGCCACATCGTCCTGCTTCGTCCTTGGTACGTACATGAGTTAATTTGAACGTTGTTTTCATGTCCTGCTTGCCCTTACGATTTGTGCCTTGAGACCCGAAAAATTGGCGGATTCGTTCGCCAACAAGCTAGGCTCCACACTCCTTTATGTTCTCATCCGTGCATTGAGTGTTGCTCTAGCCCGTTCATTTCCACGACCGTGGACACGTTGCATATTAACAATATTTATACCCGCTACTGTACGTGGAAAGGGACTAGTGCACAGTCATTCTTGTGGGTAATATGATTTGTGGAATTATTGACACACCACTCTACTGGTTGATCCGTGGGGAGGGGGAGGACAGGCCCTGCAGCACCCCCCCCCCCCCACAGAAGAGGCCCCTCTACATTCTGGTTAAACTAGCGCCAACCATTACACTTGAAAAATAAGATCCTGCCCCCTTTATACTAGTATTATTCTACCAACTAATTTACAGCACTGTTCTTCCCTATCTGTTTCCTGTAGCATCTTATACAGAATGCTCGAAAATTCCCCTTACAAACTCCTAGGACTTGTAGAGGGGACTGTGTAGACTATGTTTTGAACAGCAACCCTTGTTCGGAAACGTAGCTACCGTGTCCGTGCTACAACCATTTCAAATGAGGTGTATCACTCGTCCACTTCCGTTGAGGGTAAGAGCAATGTCTCGGATGTGCCTGTGTTGGTATGCAACCGGGTAGGTAGTCCATTACTTCTGACAATCGGCTGATGGCACGGGACGTTTACCCTGCCACGTTATCCTAGCCTCGAACTCCATTCACGTGTCTTCGTGTCTCCGATTAACATGGTTGAGTACACGTTTGCGGAATGTACAGTTATGATCCTTGTGTATGGCGCAACTGAAGGTAATGGAAGAGCAGCTCGTCGGCTGTATGACGAACGTTATCCACAACGTGCGACACCATCGCATACAGTTTTCGCCACAGTTACGCAACGGCTCCGAGAACGAGGTACCTTCATCGCCGACAGGAACGACTGTGGTGTTCCAAAGAGACGCCGCACTCCCGAAATGGAATAGGCTGTACTGCATCACGTTGTACAGAGCCCGTCAGCGAGTACGCGATCAGTTGCGCGTGCAATGGGGCTCGAGGTATGGGTAGACGTCACGTGCCATCAGGTGATTGTCTGAAGTAATGTACTGCCTACCCGGTTGCACACCAACACAGGCACATCCGAGACATTCCTCTTTCCCTCAGCGGAAGAGGACGAGTGATACACCTGATTAGAAATGGTTGTAGCAAGGACACGGTAGCTACGTTTCCAAACATGGGTTCCTATTCAAAGTTTAATCTGCTCAGTCCCATATACAAGTCCTAGGCGTTTGTAAGGGGAGTTTTCGAGCACCCTATGTTAATGCATGCAACAATTTTGAATTATTTCGTGTCTAAAGAGTTTTTACGGTGCTGTGCCGGTATTTTCCCTTGTCTTCTTAGTTATAGGTTAACTATAGGTACAGCTAGGGAGGTAGCCACGGCCCTAAACGCGGCCATGGCTACCCAATCCCTCTCTGCCGCGATGCATGCCCCCTTGCATGGATTCCCTTCCATGTAGGCGTAAGAGGCTTAGTCCTGAGACACGCTTAGCTCCCGTCCCTATACCTCGGACGTACATCTAACACTAAGAATTAGTGTAGGTTGGGAAAAAAATTGATGCCTCTTTGACATGAATTTTTAATGCCAACATCATCGAGCACGCAGCGCTTTGTTCGATTTTGAAAGACAAGGCCTGGACGCAAGTACGGATAACGCCAAAGAATTACGTAATTATAACACTTGCAATTAATGTGTGACTGAATGGGCTAGCTTGACCACATATCAATTAGCATGGGATTCGACACTCACTTTATTTGTAGATTCTTTATTCGCTCGTAAGTCATCAGGCCGTGCCTATTAAACTTCATCCAATCGTGGTAGAAATACAAACGTGCTTGTGTATGAAGTTTAACTTTCCCTCAAACGAATCCGCAAATTTTCTGGGTCTCTATTTACGACAGAAAGCTTTGTTCGTGCTGTTGTGTTACTGTCTCAAAACTTTGTTTTGCGTACACGCAAAAGGGAAGCTAAAAGGGCTGCAGTTCCTCGCAAAAAATTCTAAATATAAATAAATATGTCTAAGTTCTGAAATTTACTGAAAATTTTGCACTGAATATTGAAATTAACAATTTCAGTTACTTTCCCCTGAGTGTGCACTTGAAATTAAACTTATTTGTACATTTGGAAAAAGGAATTTTCATATCGTGCAAAGCTTTCACTTCAGAAATCGAGTTTCAACATCTCCCAAAACAAAATCCTATGAACGGAACAGTTTTATAATATATTATTTTTTGTTTTCGTGTAATTGAAAATTTTTAATGTTGCTAATGTTCATGAAAACATAAACTAAACATAGCAATTAGTTTTTCCTTGAGCATTTTCTAATTCATTGTTTTTCATCGAACCTAACATTTTGTGCCGTATCTTGGTATGAGGCGGCAGTCTGTATAATTATTTGCTAGTCCTTGTGTCAATGTCCGTCAGCTTATTCACTTTATACATGTGTTTGACTCGTAGTCCTGAATTGCATGGCAAATAAAATGTTGGAAAATCCCAATAAACAACATAGACTTATCCACTTTCAGGCCTAGCGCACTGCGAAATAAATGCGCGATGTTCTATTTGAAATATAGCCTGTGATAATCAGTGTGTGTGAGTGTGCTATATTTATCTTACCAGCAAAGCTGGTTACGCAATTTTCCAAACGGGAAATCTGACATTCTTTGGGTGTCCATGAAAATCCTACTAAAGTGAACTGATTTGGTCGGTACGCTAAATAAGTATACCACACTACATGCGGCCGATAGAGACATACATATTTTACAATATTACTTTTTATCTCGAAGATAGAAATCGTTAAGGGAAGTAGTTTATTATTAGTATGTCATCGCACTCCTGCTGGTTATTGTACAGTTTCTTACGGGAAATAAAAATAAATTTAAGCCAAGTTAATGTACACTGCGTCAGTTTAGTTAAAACTGATTTAATATAGCTATTTTATGAAAAACAACATTGAAGACCGATCGATATCGTCAGCAGATGCTAGAAAAAGTAAACTACACTGTACTAAGAACTTAGTTTGTGGGGCGAACTTTTCGCGTTACTCTAAAATCGTGTTAGGTGTGCAGGGTACTAACGTACTGTATAGTCACTAAGATAGCATGTATATAGGTGGGTAGGTAGGACTTAAGGGTACTGATCACGAAAAAAGTATTATTTTATATTTATGCGGAATACTTGTAGGCGTTACTAACAAGAAATAATTCCTCGAATAAAAAAAAATGTTAGACAGCGTATTTTGTACACAATGACAAAGCAGAATGCCAGTTTTAATGCTTTTGTGATGTAAAAATAATACAAACCAACTCACTAAGCAAAATTAGATAATTTACTTTATAATAAGATACCATGAGTTACGTCTATAAATATTTGAAAACACGCTGCGAAATTTTTTCGCAATTTAAAAAAATTACTTATGCATGCTTTTATTACAAGCAGTCTATATGTTTCGTACAATAGATTTAGTTAAGAATAAATTTAAAATGAAGTAAGACACGATCATACGGCCTATTTTGTTTATTCGAGTAAATAGTGCTTGTAAGTAATGCCTACAAGTTGAGCCACATTTGTACAAATACTAACGAAAATTTCGTGATCAGCACCCTTAACATTTCGTTGAAAGCTAGGTCATTCGCTCCCTAGATAAGCACGAACAAGGAAGTAATCGTTTATTACCTGTAGTAAGGAACTGAGTGATTCCGGAAAACAATAGGAAATCGAAATGTGTATATCCGGACCGGTAATCGAACCCGGGTATTCCCGATTACGAATCTTAGTGCATTATCACTGCGACAAATTGTTTGGCACATAGTCACTAATGCCCGGTTGCACCATCGTGGTTTGAAACTCGATCTGAGATCGTATCTAAGATCGACACATAAAACTGTTGCACCATTCGAGTTCAGAGCTGGACTGGAGATCGAAATTAAGTTATTTTCGAACCGTCGAAATATGCGGTTCCCAAACTCGATACGAGATCAGCAGCTATCGTCGACAAATGTAGTTTGAAAATACACCAACAGATAGAATTAAGGTCAATTGTTTTCTTGGGAAATTAAAACACCATTATACGCACTTGAATATTATCCATTAAAATTTTGTAGAACAATAATTCACTTCAAACAGATAAAACATCGCACATCTCTTTCTATCTAGAGTGAAAAATAGGCCTACTTCCATGACGTCATATATTACGAACCAATAGCAAGACTTGTCTCATACTTAATCTCGATCTCTCACTTTGGAACCAAGATCGACGAATTGGAGATCCAGAATCATAAATTTCGTTGGTGCAACACTTTTACATTGGAACCCAGATCAAACTGTATCCTGGTTCGGAACTAAGATCATTCGATCTCGGATCGGGGAAGATGTTGGTGCAACGGGGCATTAAAGATACAAGGTTTAACTGTATTTGGTGGAGTTAAAGAGAATGTTGGCTGTGAAAATTTGCATATTGAAAGAAGGTTCAAAAAAGGTTCCCTTTAAGGTGTTGCGCTGTCCGTACTCTGGTCATCATCTTTTAAGCTTCATGTATTAAGGTAGTAAGCATAATGCCCTCCCAACGATGACAAAGTTTTGTACATTCTAAATCTGAACCAGTGAGAATTTCACTGTATAAATCAGTTAGCAGCGTCTGACACATTCAACAGTATCTTAGCCCAAACTAAACAGACGAATGCCAGTTTTCATTCACTTAGTGACATTTTCCACTGATTCATCAAACATTTCATTAGTTGTTTTCCAGTGATTTGCTTTTTGACTGACGACTCAGTTAAACGTGGCATATCAAATGAAGTAACAATACACGAACTAATAAAATCCATTAAATAACCTTTTCAAATGAGGGTTTCGTCTTAAATAATATCATTATTTCATTTGGTTTTCACGTATTTCATTTCGTTTTCACTTAATCATCATAGCATTTGGTTTAGTTATTTTAACTGCATGAAAAGTGGTGAAGTGAGTGCATTCATATTTAATAATTGTATTAACAATCCCAATGTTACCATTCAAATTAAAAAAAATAAAAAATAAATAAAATAAATTGCATAGCATATAGTGACATTTTATCCACTTAACAATCATCATTGGCTTAGTAGCTCACAGGGTAAGGTAACAGCCTGGCATCTTGAAACTTTATAATTAAATCCTAGCAACCGCAATATTTCTTTTTACTCCATCAACAGTAACTATTGGAAATAGGTTTATTTTTTCGTAATTATTTGTCTAAATTCAATAGAAAAAATATTTCATTGGCTGCATGCAGTCGGCTCTGATACTATTTGAATCAGTGAAATTGTTTCACGGAAACAACCAGTGGTTTTCCACCGATTCTAAGTGAAGCCGTTTTCAGTGATTCGAGTAGTTGTATTCGATTCCGAATACGTGGTTTCCGCACTGATTAGAATTTAGAGTGTAGTGGATGCCAAAAGTGATAAACTTAACAGCATAAAACTACGTATGTACACTCACACACTAATAACATTAGTTTATGACGTGAATACGTCTTTAAAAGCAAACTGACTAGACTGCTATTTAGCGTTTACATTTACACATAGCGTGATACATTCCGACACCATAACTTCCTGACGATTGAAATAGTTGTGATCTTGCCCGATGGGGAATAGACTACGACGCGAGCGTGACCATGGGGTGGCGTTGGTGGGGACCCGCGGAGACTGGCGGCAATTTCGGGCACTGGTGGAAATTATCAGGCAGCGTAACTAAAGACTGCGATGTGCTAGCGCACTGATTGTTGCGCCAGAAGAGAGATCTCGATTAGATCTGTCGATATAAGTCATGAAAGCCAAGTGTTCACTTTGCCTTTTTCATTTCATTCCCATATTCACAAAGAAAGTATTGCCCTCTAACGCAGGCGTAGTCATGTAAAACACACCGCCATGTCTTCGACACCGACACGCCCCGATTTTTTTATACTTACGTTTGTTTGTTTTCTTTCTGTCATTCGCAGATCTGGTCCTCATCTCAGTGATCATTGTGTCCCACCGCAACAACATGAATCCTGACAACGTGGCAACTCCCTTCGCTGCAAGCGTTGGAGATGTCATTTGCCTCACGCTGTTTTCCCAGATCGCTACGTTTCTCTATGGTTTGCATGGTAAGTCCCGTATTCTATTAACGAGAAGTCGTGTGTGTGTGTTGTGTGGTGTGAAATAGTTGAGCCGCGAATCCTGGGAACGAGTCCCAGGCGAGGAGTGGTTATTAACCCGTTCAGCCACCGTGTCCATGAATGGAATTTATGACCCGTACTGTACACAGCAAGGCAGAATGTTCTGTTGCTGCTACTTACGAACCCGAATACAGAACTGTTCTGTGCTAACTACAGAGCATTCTGTTATGATGTTACAAATCTCATTGTTGAGTGAACAATCCAAATATTGTTGGTATTGTTGAGAGAGATTTGGGCGGCTCTTAAGAACGAGGTCACGTAAGCCGATGAGGGTGAAATGAGGTGAGATTGGAGAAGCCCGAAATCAAGGGCGGGGGAAGTGGGAGAGCACCGAAATCAAGGGCGGGGGAAGTGGGAGAGCCCCGAGAAAACCCGCCGACCAGTAGCATCGTCCGGAGTACATAGAAAAAGCCAATACGGGAACAAGGGTCCAGGGTCAGGATCTGCGGATCCGAACACTGCCATTTTGTTTTTCCGTTTTCTCCTCAGAAATTTTGCTTTTTCCTTTTACAACATTAAAAATTCCTAGAATTTCCCTCAAAATTTATTTTTTCCTCCAAATTTCTTCTCCTTTCCGCAAAAATTTCCATTTCACCTAAAAAAAAAAAAGGAAGAAGACCTCCATGTGCAAAAAGAAGCGCTTTTTAATCCAATTCGGGGGTTTCTTTTCACCCTTAGAAAGGCACATTTTCCCTCGAAATCAGCCCTATTTTCTGGGCCAGCAACAATTCTCCAGCTCCGACCACCATCTTCTTTACAAATTACTCACCTTCATCCAACTGTCATCTGGGATTTTTATTTTCTCCTGCTCTATCATTCCATTTTAGCCATCTTTGATTCCATTTTTCTTAGTCACCTTTGTTCCAATCTGCCATCTTGGCATCATGCTCTGTCAGTCCACATTAGTTGTTTACTATTTAACCAGTCCCTTCGAACCACCTCTGTCATTCTACTTCAGCACCTGCCATTTTGCCTTGTCTTCTTGTTTCTAGAATTTTCCAGTTCATGGTCTGTCATTCTACTTCATGCTCTGTCATTACATGCCAACCATATTTGTTTCCATTTTTCTAAGTCATATTCATTACACCCCACCACCTCGGCATCATGCTCTGTCATTCCTGCTCAACTTGGTTGTCTGCAATTTACTAGGTCCCTGTAAAACCATCATCTTGGATTTTATTCATACTCTGTCATTCCACCATGGTCACTTTGCTCCACCCTGCCTTCTTGCATTCCATTTTATTATGCTCTTTCATTCCACCTTGACATTCGCTATCTTGTTTCGCCTACTAACAAAATTTTAATCCTATTTTATTCACCCTGGTTTTTGTAGCATGTGCCCCATTCTGTTGTCTGCACTCGACCATACACCTTGCCTTACATTACTTCCACCACCTTTGATTATGTCATATGCCTCGACCTCTGACCATCGAAATCTTCCATTTCGTTTGACATTTGTGTTTACTAAAAAACACCGTGGCCTCTTATAGCAGGACCAGTCATGTAGAAAGCATGTAGGTCCTCTCTTTGCCATATACTGCACTGAAGCAGGTATGAACAGACCTGGCTCGACCTTTTACCTCCCACCAAGTCTCAGTGTTAAACTTCTACCACTAAAACAGCATACTTCCAAGCCTGTTACATCAAAATACTGAGAATATATTACAATATTAAGCCATGCTCAATGTTTTGTGCACTTTATTTCATTATATACCTCTGCTACAATATCATCAATAAGTACTAACATTAAAGTAATATATTTTTCCAGAATAATTTCATTTATATTTTATTATTATGCCCACTTACAGTATCGACACATATTGGCGGCCCTTAAAAACAAGGCTATCATCATATTCCTTATATATCAGGGAAGTAGGCAGGGTGTAACACCAACCAGAAATAAAACATATTTTCATTTAAATCATATATATATATTTTATAATTCGGACTACTAACATAAAAAACTGAATCCTTACATTCTACGTACTCCTGATGTATTTTCAGTAACATGCTCACTTTTCACATAATGAATATAATCTGCTCATACACAGCACAATGCAGTATATGCTAGCAAGTGTCCAGCCATTACCTTTTTCTATAAATTCTTCTTCACGACAAAAATTTTCTTTCAAGGCCTCAACAGCCTCTGTAATGCTATCAACATTGTACAATGTTTAATTCACAGTCTTAAATGCTCGTCGAAAGATGTCTCCTTCCAAAATTTGAGGCTCTTTGTAGGTATATTCCAGCCAAACATTATATTTTATGGGGCCTTCTTAAATTTCTTCTGTTAGTTGATTGATTATCATTTGCTTAATGTGGTCAAGGTATGTGCATATGTATTTTGAAACAACAAGGTTATTTCCAATCACATAATCTTTCAAAGTACCCTTGAATGCTGATTGAATTAGTATAATCCATTCGCTGGAGCTGACTCCACTGACCTGACTCCACTGAGGTGACTACGCATTGCTGACTCTGTAGTGCTGACACCTCAGTGCTGACTCCACAACATTCTATAATATGCATATACAAACCTTCATCTGCCAAATAACTATGCATATCTGAAGGCTTGGTTATTCTGGCTACTGCTACTTTTCTTGGCCCTGCTCCTGCTCTGTACCAAAATGTGCTGCTTTGCACTGAACAGACTGAAAGATTTACTGATTGATTGAATGTTTGAATAAAATATTCATTGAATGAATGAAAGTTTATTTTAAATAATGGAAGATTTATTTAAATCTGGATGTTTATTATACATATTTGGTATGTCTGTATGTTTGATTGGTTTTGCTGGTATTATCTGATTACAAGGTCTGTATAAATGGATGGAATTATGTGATGTTATGTGGTGATTGGATTGTTAGGCTGGAATACTTAGTTTGCTTGTTGGAGGTGTGCGTTGCTTGCATTGTCTATAAGCATGGTTGAAATGTATGTTTCATTCTTTGGTAGACTGGTTTTGGTGACGCCCCTTGCTTATTTGGTCTATTGGTATGGTAGTAGCAATGTATTTGGAATGTTTGACTGGGATATTTAGTAGGCTGGTGGCTGTTGGTAGGGCAAGTTCCCTTTTTGATTGAATAACTTGCTTATATTGTTTATAGATGCGGTATTCTGTATGACTGGATTGTATTCCTGTGTTATGGTTGTTCATACAACAACAAATGCGATATGGTTGGCTGTTAAGCCGGATTGGAGCTATGGTGACATGTATGGGGTTAAAATCATAACTTGAATATTACATTAGTCAGTCTGACAATGTTAATTATAATGTATGGGCATTCTGCACTATTGTAATAGGTAGTACATGTTGATGATATATTTTAATTAACTCGGTATTATGACTGGGTTGTATCTTTGTTGTAGGGTCAAACTCGTTTGATGTACTATTTGGTAGTTTAGCTTGACTAGTATGGCAATATATATGTTTTTGTTATGATGGCCTCTGGAAATGTCTCCATAGTTTGTTGATCACTGTGATGGTTTAAATGATAATATTGATACAACATAACATAATATTGCGTGATGGTATGACTTGCTTGTATGGTTTGATTGCTTTTATGACTTTGTGTATCAAAGGACTGAAATTTTGGGTATTGTGTGTTATTTTCTGATGGTATGACTTGCCTGTATGGTTGGGTTTTGCTTTTATGGCTGGCACATCTCTATGACATGACCTGACCTATTGGTATGGCTTGACTGTACATTTCGTTTCGCTTGTATGGCTGTTTGGCCTTTTTGGAGTTACCTACTAGTATTAATGGCAGTATGGTTCGTTCGATGATAGCTTCATTTAGAACCATTTTTAGTTATTCCCTTCTGTATGGATAATATATACTATTAGTTTAATTTTATTGTAGGTATAGCTGTGCCAAATAAAATATGGTCCATTGACAAACGTATTGCAAAGGTACACGTGTTTTAAATTTAACCTGCCCTCAAATAATAACGCGAATTTTGCACGTCTCTAATAATTCCTTGAGAGTTGCTGACGTAATATTTCGTAACAAAAACCGTATCAAGACTGCTGCTGAAGTAATATTTAGTCACCCATAACTTAAAAGAATGTGGATGTCGTAATTTGGCGGCAAAAGACGCAAAACTCATTAAAATGCAGGCGACAATAAACTACGACGGTAGCACTCAAAGCATTAAGTATTCAAACTGTCGTGCAAAATAATTTTAACCAAGTAAGTCACTGGCAACCTATTCGTTCACAAATTAATTTACAATATCTTGTTTTGCAGATTATGAAGATTGAGATGTTTGCTGTATTTAAGCTGCAAAAGAACTAGTTTCGTTGTCACAAACAATAATATGTAGGGTTTGTGTTCGGTGATCAGTGGTATGAACCAGTTATAATTAGGGACGTCCGATTTTAGCGAAAAATTTCACTACCAGTTGTATTTCATAGCAATTTAGCACACATCCACGTTTGTAATAGGAAAAATTATGTGTTATACGTCTCAGGTGTCTACCCGCGAATGACAGACGTACAGTAACGACGTTCCGTAATTCTTATTTGCCATTCAAATAAGAAAATATCTTCTCGCAAAGCCACGTGGCCGATAAGTAGAGACCCGAGAAATTCGCGAGTTCAATGACCTGTAGGCTAGACTTCACAGTCTTATATACTCTCATACAAATATCAACTGTTTATTAGTTGATTGTTGTGGTGGCAAAAGGCGGTGGTTGGGCGCACAATTTCTTGCATGTTTGTTATTGGCTTATTTATCTCCAGGAGGTGTCAAAAACACGTCGACCAATAAAAAACTAAACATGAACGTACATTGTGTGAATTCCAACTTGTCTAGAAATGAACCCGCTAAATTCTCGGGGGTCTACCAACAAGCAGGGACCTGAAAAATTCGCATTATTATTTTACATCCGGCTGAACTACTCCGTACTGTATGTAAAGGAACTGGTGTCGTTTCTCCGTTGGCTGCTCCACTGATCAGAAGTCACTCCCATTCTGACTGAACTACACGTGATTGGGACTGCCAATTGAGAGGTGTTCATTTATTGGCGCAGAAATACCTAGTGCGTGTCAAATAGAGTATGGTCAAATGACAAACATATTGCAAAAGTACATGTGTATCAAGCCTATATTATCCCCAAATAAAAACGCGAATTTTGCAGGTCTCCACCATTAAGCAAAGTACAAAAAATGTTGATATGCCTGTAGAGTATTTAAATCTAGCGTGCATGGAAATCTTTTCGCGAAAATCGGGTGTCCCTAGTCATACTGTAGTTCAGTGGCATGGTTTAGGAATCAGTCACAAAAACAGGGAAGATCTTGCTGTGAAACATGTTGGCAATTTTCTGCTATGTGCATTAAAGCGTTAATACAACGACTGTTGTGTGCGTTGGTTTTTAGACACCCACTGGTGGATACTTGCTACCATAATTGCTGCCTATTTGGTGCTGCTGCCATTCTGGATTTGGGTGGTGATGAACAACGAGTACACGCGTCCAGTGTTGAAATCAGGATGGGTACCAGTCTTGTCTGCACTCTTCATCAGCGGGTAAGTGAATAGCTTGACTGACACAGAGGTACGAAATTACTTTTGTTTTTTAATGGAATTTTATATGTAGACTCCTGAAGAATTCACGGATTCATTTTAGGACAATATATAATTCAAAACACGTGTGTTTATATAACATTAGCCATTGGTCTCGAGGTGTTAGACGCCTCCTGAAGAACGCTGGACCAATCGTCGCCTTCCAATGAGACAGCAGACAACCAATGTGCACTTAATATCGGCATATTTGTACTTAAGACTGTAGAGTCTAACCTGCAGGTCATTTGACTCGCGAATTTTTCAGGTCTCTAGTTATATGTATACATACAGGCACCTGATTTTCACAAAACTATTCCGCATCTACAGTAAGTAGTTAGTTAGTGGAGAGATTTGGGCTGCTCCTACATCGAGGTCTTGAGAGCCGATGATGGTGAAGCGAGGTGAGTATGGAGCAGCGTCGGAATGGAAGGGCCGTAGAAACGGGAAATCGCCGCGAAAACGCGCCGACCAGCGACATCATACGGCCCGATTCCCACGTGCGGAAATTTGGGAGCAGCCCCGCCGGGAATCATACCCGGTTCGCCTGGGTGGGAGGCGAGTGGTCTACCCACTATACCACTGCGTCACCACCCCCTATCTGGTGTTCAATTAGAACAACAGCTGGTGAACAACTAAATGAAGCTCGAATAAACACAGAACTGTATAGTCTAGCTTGTTGCTGAATGAATCCGCGAGTATCTGCGTATAGAGCTAGTTGGCGAAATACTGAACGACAGTTTAATGTCTTGAGCGTAAAGGCGACCCGGCATGCGATGTACGCACTCAGGTCGTACTTATCGGTCCGGTTCCATGCTTCTAGGTCTAGAACACGTCAAGGGCATTACCCACAAAACAATTTGTTTTTTTTTATTTGCACCACAAAATGCCTGTTTTTTTATAGACATAATCAGTAAATTATATTTCATAGCAAAAAAATCGAATGCATACTTTTAGCGTAAATACGGGTGAAATTCACCATTTTATTCTTTTAGAAATAAACAAATAACTATAACTAACCGACATAGAGAAACAAAGTAATTCTCACTAAAACAATATAAGAGCTTCTTCAAGACCTCCACTGAACCGCGAAAGCAAATATTTTTGAAATATCAAAAAATTTGCCTAAAATAAAGAAATTCTTGCATAATTTTTATTTGTGGTTGTCCCTGAATTTTTGTAAGATGACTTCTGTTAAACTTACTTTAAAATGAATTATAAGTATTTTTCTGCTATTGTTAAGTTCTGTTCAGTTAGTTAGGTACATTTAATTTGTAAATTAAAATAAAAAGTAATATTTTGACTATTATATATTATTTTAGAAAAACATTGGTATCTAAATAAATTTTAATTTTTAGGAAAAGTAGTCACAGTGTATGTCTAAAAGTTTAAGAGCATGCCGTTCAAAAATGAAACAACAAATTTTTTCGTGGTTAACGCCCGCAAATACGTCCAGACCTAAGGCGCCCTTAGGTACAGTTTTAGTTTCACGATTCAACGCGTTTAATTGATTAATGACTGCTCACCATAAAGTGAGAACTGCTGAAATCAACCTTAGAAACATGTCACTGCCCCTCCCTACATATAATATTTTCACGGGCGCACTGCGTGAGATACGCCCAGTATAGTTAGTAATGATGGATGAAAAGTAGTTACACTTCTTCACGTCGAATAAAAAGTGCGAGGTAACTATTTGTGATAACTTAAATTATCTCTTTCGCTTTCTGTTTTTTTTTTTTTAATCCATCGAAGTGTAAAATTGACCAGATTGGTAACATATTAACTTTTCCAATATTTCCACAGTTCCACCTAATCAACGCATGAATAAAGTGATGAGGTTCATGACAATGTTAATTTTACATAAGGCAGGAAAAAATATACACAGTGGAGACAAGTAGATCTCAAGCAGGGCTTTCAAAATGGCTTATTTTACCGTGAACAGCCTATACGCTTGTGAAGTGTCAAGTTGCGAATTACGTAGGTTCATTGTCGAAGTAACTTTATTCTTTCACTTGCCGGGCCCTACATGCGTGGCGTTGCCAGGAATAGGGCATAATGATCTACACTGTACTAAAGTTGAATCAACTCAGGTTGAGAAGCTCAGTAGGCCCTACTATTAGTTTGTCAACTAGAACATGTTGCCGTAAAGGTACACTGTTTTCGCTTGTGTACCGGTGAGATCTGTTTTGTATATAAGTAAATGGGATAATTGCAATTTCCATTATATAAATATTTATGTTAAATATCCTGATTTGTATTGCGTTAGAGCCTATGCAAGGAGTGAATTTTGTTCTTGGCATTAGAGTGAGAATATAACGAAATAATTCCACATATATTTTTAATATTCTGTCATAAAACTGGATGTAACAAAAAATTTGTCTTACACAATTAATTAATTTAAATGTGACATCTGAAAAAAAAAATATTGCGAATGGTCAAAAATATAATTTTTAGGGCTTTCCTGCGCTGTTTCCTTAAGGGAAAATAGAGAAGTACAAATTTTCTATCGATCACAGCTCGCACTTAAAATTCGTAAAGATTTACCATTTAAATAAGCTTGATTATGAACACTCGATGCCTATAACTAGAGACATGCAAAATTCGCGTTATTATTTGGCAGCATGCAGGACTTCAATGTACTGTATGTAAGTATACCGGAGTCTCTGTCTTTTCTCTATTGGCTGCTGCAGATATGAGAAGCCACTCCCATTCTGACTGAACTGCACGTGACTGGTGCACACAATTGTCAAGTGTTCATTATTGGCGCAGAGTTACCCAGGGCGTGACAGATAAAGTGTGGTCCAATGAAAAACGTACTGCAAAGATACGAGTGCCCAAAGTTTAACGTGTCCTGAAATAACAACGCAAATTTTGCAGGTCTCTACCTATAGCAGTTGCATTTTTACCAATTGCCCTTGTAAATACAATTTCAGGGCGTTAATAATAATTGGGAACTAAAGTTGATAATTTAAATTTTGGCTGTGGAATGTATATACCACAATTCAATCAAACACGAACTTTTATTCACAAATAAATATAATTTCTCCATCTACCGATATCTTAAAAGTGAACTGTTTGGAACAGCAGTGCACCTGGCGGTGGAAATTTTCTAAATGCCAAACTTTCCCGTAATAAATCTCGTTTTGTTCCTAACTTGATTAAAATAAACCTTGATGGTACACAGCAGAGGACGGCTTTCAGTTATAGGTAGAGACCCGAGAATTTCGCGAGTTCATTTCTAGATAAGTTGTAATTCACACACATGCACGTTTGTGTTACTTTGTAATTGGTCTACGTGTTGTTCGACATCTCCTACAGATAATTAAGCCAATAACAAACACGCAAGAAATTGTGCACCCGAAGTACCACCTTTTACTACCAAAAATATTAACCAATAAACAGTTGATATCTGCATGAGAGTATATAAGACTGTAAAGTCTAGCCTACAGGTGATTGAACTCGCGAGTTTCTCGGGTTTCGAGTTATGGAAAGCCCTTACATGTGGCATCCATCACTCGTTGTTGCAGCTACATTCTGTAGTCCAGCTGTCGCCAATTAACATGAAACACAGAACGCACTTTCATTGGTCTCAACACCTGACATAGACACTGTCGTTGGTATTTTATTTTGTCAGACAAAAATGTTATTAAAATAGAAATTTTACTTTAAATCAAACTATAAGAACATATAAAATATATTGTATGTATACACGTGGGTAGGTTTGCATGTACGTAAGTATAAATATATGCAGGCATGTGTGTCCGTAGGCATGTAGGCATACGCGTATGCGTGTAGGTAAGCATTAAAAATATAGGTGTGTATGAAGACTTGTACCTACGCATGTATGTAGATGCTATTCATTGAGCTCATTTTAAAACCACCGTGGAAGGTGGGGCACTATTGTAATTTCATTTAGGAGAACCCGGATGCCCCGAATCGCCCATCATTATTTCGATTACATATTACCGCTCAAAATCACCACCCTAGGTGTACGCATGGCAAATTCCTTAAAACCAACCATGGTGCGTGGCGAATTACCTCCCTGTTATTCCTCGCCCAAGTGAATTACCCCTGCCACTAGTGATATTTGGACGAAATGTTAAGTAAGGCCTAGATTCCTACCCAGTGAAAGCCTTGGTTAGTTTTTTTTTTGTATTTGTATCTCGACAACCATGCGCATAAATCAATATTACCTTCTATCTAATGGCGGGTATCAGTTCGTCAATCGAGATTCAATGAATAATTACTAAAAATTATTTTACTACTACACAAAATTCATATCTACTCCAGTGTCTACATTAAAGATAAAACAAAATTGGCGACTACTAATTTAAAATCATATTTTTAATAAAACATACATGTACATACATATACTTATAATTAATTGAAATCAATATTGTTAGGTAAAGCAGCCAGTATTCATGAAAAACAAAAAAAAAAACAAAGAACGGGTCTTATCAAGTTTTAAAGCTGGTAAAACGTGCGAAAGGGGATCAACATTAACTTTGAAATAACTGGCTTAATCGCCTCAGTGCAACCACATGTTACTTAAGAATACGGAAGCGAAAGAGCAGCTTACACCGCGGAGCTCAAGACACACGCGGTAATGGCGTCACTGGTCGTTAAAACATATGTAGGCGGGAGCGGTGAAATTTTTCAAAAGTTGATTTCAAATATGAGCAGCCTATATAGACTCGGTGGCAAGTAGACAGCATTGATGTGCGCGTAAATGGGTGGAGGGGACGAACCAATGATCGAGCCACGAAGAAGAAGCAGGAATGAAACAGAACAAGAGATGAGAGTGGAAGCAGAGCTTCGAGTCGGCCAAAGAGAAATGTCGTGACGCCGCCATGGTAGGCCACTAACTGTGAGGTTAGTGGGAGCGGGTTGCATCTCAAAAGGGGCTACCTATCACTCGCGAAAAAACACGTGTTCAGCTGGGTGGAGAAATTTGGGTGGCTCTTAACATTCAGGTCTTGAGAGCCGATTAGGGTGAAGCGAGATGAGTACAAAACAGCACCTGAATGGTAGGGAAGTGGAAACGGGAGATCTCCGAGAAAACGCGCTGACCACCACCATCGACCAGCATGATCCCCACATGCGAAAATCCGGGGGTGACTCCGTCAGAAATCTACCCGGTTTGCCTTAGTGAGAGACGAGCAGGCTAAGCACTACACCACCGCAGCCCCTTTACAATTAAACAATTTAGCCTAATTAAAAATAATAAGTAGGGATAGGAAACATTCGCGAATTCATTTCAGGACAAGATAGATTTCAAAAGCGTGTACACTGAAGTCACCTTTGCATTTGGATCAGTGTGTATTAGACATACTCTGGATGACTCCACGCCAATAGCCGACATGCAAGGGAACAAGAAGCGAATAACGTACTGTCAAATGTGGGGTGGGGTTACACTTGGGCAACAGCCAAAGAAACAAACATCTGGGGTTCGACTACGCAAAGGATTGTGAAGTCTAGCATACAGGCCATTGAACTCGCGAGATGTTCCTATCCCTAACAATCAGTTACGACTGTTCTCACTCTCAGAACTACGTTATCTGGTGGATTTTCGATTCACAGTTCTCCTGATAAGAATTAAGTATAGCGAATCAAAACTTGCGATAAGACAGTCCAGTTTATTTTTGTTCAAAACTAAACAATATATACATGTATGTATGTGTGAGTGTGTGTGTGTGTGTGTGTGTGTGGACACCCGATTTTGGCCAAAATATTTAAGCACGCACTATATTTCAATACCCTCCGGGCACACCAGCAGTTTTCTTTTGCTCATTGGGCACTTGTTTTTGTCAAGAGAGATTTTCTAACTGGAGTGGCCAAACATAATTAAGTTACTCTATTAATGTTATATCTCTGATTCGCGGGCAGACAGCAAAAACTCATAACACGTAAATCATCCAACAACCAGAGTGGATATGAGCTAAATGTTTATGAAATACAACTTGCCCTGAAATTTTTTCGCGAAAGCATGGGTAACATGACAGAACAATATTTAAGCAGATCATATTTCAGAGATAATATTTCATCTCAGAGACGCTTATATTTGTGAACAAATATAAAGATAATCATTGCATACAAATTGATTTTTAATATTTTCTATTTTTACGTTGCTGCAAATAATAGTCTCTCTGCAATAACACTAAATGCTCCGTTCTGGTTAGTCACAGTCAAACAACTTTTACGTAAAGTATAACTATTTATGTTAATTCATAAGGAGATCCCAACACCACACACTAAGTTCTAAGTTCAATTGAAAATAAATACATAATTAGAGACCCGAGAATTTCGTGGGTTCATTTCTAGACAAGTTGGAATTTATACACATGTAGGTACATGTTACGTTTGTAATTAGTTGACGTGTTTTTTGACATCACCTGGAGATAAATAAGCCAATAACAAACATGCAAGAAATGGTGCGCCCAACCACAGCCTTTTACACTACCACAAAAATCAACCAATAAACAATTGATATCAGTATGAGAATATATAAGACTGTGAGTCTAGCCTACAGGTCTTCAAACTCGCGAATTCCTCGGGTCTCTACACATAATATAACACACTTTCTGATATTCTGCACAAGCCATAACGCATTATTAGGGACCTGCAAAATTCGCGTTATTATTTGGGGATATGTTAAACTTGAAACACATGTAACCTTTCAATACGTTTGTAATTGGACCATACTTTATGTGACACACCCCTGGGTGAACTTTACACCAATAAAGGAACACTTCACAATTTGTTCCCCCATTCACGTGTAGTTCAGTTAAAGAGGGAATGTATTCATATCTATGCAGCAGCCAATGGAGAAACGACGCCGGCTCTAGTGCATACAGTACTGTGAATCTCAGCCTGGTGTCAATTAATTACGCGAATTTTGCATGTCCCTACGCATTATTAAACGCTTAATTCTTGTATTGTAAACCCATATTTACTCAAAACGGAGATGCAAATTAAGAGTGACGGTGCAGTGGTAACCCGTAACTTTTTCAGTTATGGATAGGGAGATCAAATTTCCGCGAAAATAACTCCTGTCATGTTGTATTCCAAGATATTTTAACTCAAATCCACTTTCGCGATTGCTTGGTTTCAATTGCTGCGTGTCTTGGGTGCCTACCCGCAAATCACAGGCGTTCAGTGCCGGAGATTACATGATTCTCATTGGCCCAGCCAAACACCACACTGACTTTCAATGAAGGAACGCCGCCAATAACGCAGTCAGAACTGCACGTGTGCAAGTAGCATATTGAAATCTCGCTTCCGTAGAATTATTTTCGCGAAAATCGGGTGTACTTAGTACTAAATGAATTTAGATACGTACGAAATTCTCGTTATTGTTTGGGAACAAGCTAAACTCGAAACACATGTACCTTTGTAATACGTTTTGCATTGCACCATACTCCATACACGTACTTTATGTAACACACCCTGGGTGACTCTGCACCAATAAACGAACACTTCACAATTGTGTGCCCCAATCACGTATATTTCAGTCAGAGAGGAAGTGTCTTCACACCTATGCAGCAGCCAATGGAGAAACGACGCCGGCTTTAGTGCATACAGTACTGTGAAGTTCAGCCTGATGCCAAATAATAATGCGAATCTTGCATGTCCCGATAAATGATGCGACTGTTTTCGGCACAACGAAAGAAATAAATTATTGGGACGAACAATATTTGTTGTTGTCAAAAAAAAATCTTTTTTTTTTAATACCACCAAAAATATTTTGCTATTTGTAACCAAATGTTATAATTAGAGACCTGAAAAATCCGCGAGTTCAAAGACCTGCAGGCTAGACTATACAGTCTTATGTATACATATGCCGATATTAACTGAACATTGGTTGTCTGCTGCCACAGTGGAAGGCGACGATTGGGACAACATTCTTCAGGAGGTGTTAAACACTCTGTGGACCAATGGCTAAAGTTATATAAACCAACGTGTTTTGAATTCTAGCTTGTCTCAAAATGATTCCGCGAATTTTTCAGGTCTCTCTTTATAAATAATCATATTTATGTCATGTCCACTCTGCTGTGTCACACAAACAAAGCTTTTCGTTGGTTTTAAACAATAATTTGTTACTAACAAAGAAATGCGTGTGTGGAAAATTTTATAAGTCATTATGTGGGTATAATACTTACAATCTTTGTTATGCCAGCGTTATGTCGAGTCCTAATATGCGATGTACTGAATATTAAAAAAAATTCTACCACGCAACAGAAATTTGAACATGAAACTCTGGCTTGAAAGTTAGACAGTATACTCACCCACCTACCAGTAGCAGGATACTGGAGACAATTGTAACATTTTTCACTTCTTCATTTATTTGAATACTAATCCCTCGTTATCGTGGCAAAATAGGTACATAAATAATTTCTGTGTGGTTGAACTACGTAAACATAAAATTGTGTATGATTGAAAATGTATGAATTAAATGTACTGTTCTACTTTGATATGTATCGTTACAATTGACTTCAATTGAGGGTTGTTTCTAACAATGATATGGGTCGACTGAAATATATTATAAATAAAATTACATTATTGCAATTAGTAAATGATTGTTTCAGCACTCAACAGGAATCGATTTTATTATGCCATTAATATTTAAAGTTCAGGATTTTAAGTGGGCTTAATTTGACTTAAATCTTTGGTATTACCTACCTCAAATAAATATAAATTTAATTAATTTTTTTGTAATGAGTCTCATAAAAAGCTTTCTTTATACATAGAGAAAAATAATAAAACATTAAAATAGCATTACGATATGTCACAATAAAAAATTTGAAGTTAATTAGAAGAAAATATTTGTTTTTTTTTTTTAGTATTTATATGTATTTCTTTTATCGCTATCTCTCTCTCTCTCTCTCTCTCTCTCTCTCTCTCTCTCTCAGGCGTAGTTTGAAGAAGATTTTAAACAAGTTTCATGACTGGCAACTAATTGTCATAAGAACGTCCGAAAATGCAACAACATTTACTGTTCACACACACACACACACACACACACACACACTCTCTCTCTCTCTCTCTCTCTCTCTCTCTCTCTCTCTCTCTCTCTGTTTATAATCATTTTTAAACATAAGGTTAATAAAATCCACGTATTATTTTTTTTGACACTGTAAAATACATTGCAACTTCTAAGACGCCCACAAAAAAAGTTTAGGCATAAATTAATGTTTTAAACTAAACTTACTTTTTCCTAGGGGTCAATTGATTGTACCGTGTTACAAACATCCCTGATAAAAGTCGTGCAAACGTTCCACAGAAACTATTTTATACAGAATACTTTTCCAAATATAATGTAACAAGAGTAAAGCATTAATATTTTTCATATAGAAACTTAATACTCTCTACTATCTTACAATACAATAACTGTTAATTCAGTACTTATCCTTCCCATAAAAAAAATGTGCTTCTAAAAATGAAATCACTTTTCAACGTCGAAAAACAGGTTATGTCACGCGGTGATTCCACTCATAACGTACAGCCACAAAATCTTGGTCCAAATTTCACGGAATCTTACTGTTTTAACATTGCCGCTTTAAGTTCTACAAGGGCGGTGCTAATTGAAATGTTACAATCGTCGAACACACAAAATGTGATATAAGTATTCATAGCTGGTATTAAACTCCTACACAAAAACACACAGCCTTTGTTGTTAGGAACGCTTAAAATTATACATTTATATGTGCCTGAAAAGTTAAAACAAACCCATTGTTTACATTTTTGCTTAGCTTATGTTCTCATGCTCACCGAATGCGACATGACAGTTTTTCCACACAAGTACCAGGTTTCGCAGTTAAAGGATGTTCACGATAAAATGAGCATTTTTGAAAACAACCTTAGAAAAAAGTCACTGCCCCTACCTTCACGTATTTTAACGGGCGCACTGAGTGACATGGCCCAGTAAAGTTGGTAACGATGGAGGGAAAGTAGTTCGATATCTTAACGTCGAAAAAAAGTGTAAGTTAACCATTTGTGACAACTTATATTACTTCTTTCGCTTTAAGTTTTTTTAATGCATCGGAGTGTAAAAAAGAGCAAATTCAAAAAAAGTTTACTTTTCTAATAACTTCAGAGTTCCACTTGACCGACGCATAAATATAGTGACGAGGCCCCAGTAATGTTAATTTTACGCTGAAGAATGCACAACGTGGATACAAGTAGATCTTAGGCAGGGCTTTCAAAAGTGCTCAGTTTAGCATGCATAGTCTATACAAAAGTTAACGGAGGTCGTGCCAGAGATGATTGTGCACGGAAGTACTTGTTTAAAATTCACGATCCAATAACATGTCTTGTTTTTGTTTACGTGATTGCGTAGACGCGGAGCGCGCATGCGATTCGATCCGTTACATTAAAAAAAGGAGAGGGAGGGAGGAGGCGGCAGCCCAAGTCAATTTTCGTGCCCCACTTAGTATTTTCCGGACAGGTGGACAGAACGGACGTCTGCTAGCGTCGAGTTGAGGGACGGCATATTTCCCGTCATCGGAAAACGCCGTAGCACGGAAGGTATGGCCCGTTCACGGTTAATTGAACACTTTTTAAACCAACCTTTGAAAATTGCCACTGCCTTTACACGCATGTATTTTAACGGCCACACGGACCGGCGTGCGCCCAGTGATGTTGGCAACGACGGACGGAAAGTAGTTTTACGCCTTAGCACTGAATTAAAAGAGCTCGGTAACCGTTTGTGAATACTGAAATAATTTCTTCGCTTTTTTTTAAAGCATAAAGTGTAAGAATCAGTTTATTTGTTATTTATTTACTTCTTTAATAATTTCGCAGTTTCACGTGACCGACGCATGATAAAAGTGATCGGGCCCATGACAATATTAATTTCAGCTATAGTAGAGGGATACACGACATGTATAAAAGTATTACCTTGAGCAGGGGTTTCCAAAATGTTCAATATATTTTTAACAGCCTATAAGCAGCGACACACAATGCTGGACACCCCTCGCGCAGCACATTATTGCAGGAAGTAGTATATATCAGGCGAAGCAAGAAACACTTCTGATATAATTAAAATATTTACCTAAAAATTAAATTTTCTTAATTATAATAAATTAGCCAGTTAGAATTATTTTCCAAAACAATTTCAGTTTAAAAAAATATTTCGACGCAGAATTTCAAAACATTTTCCATAAATTAAAAAACTGAATTCGAAAAAAAAAATTAAGTCCTAGAGTATCTAGGATATCCACTTGGATAATTACAAATTAATTTTACAAATTAAATTTACAACAATATTTTTACGAATATATTTTTATTTTTTAAAATTAGCGTTGTTGAAAAACACGACCCAATTTTTTTTTTTCAAATCAAACTGTTAGTTTTAATTTTTCATATAAAATATTAAAATTTTAGTTACGTTGATAAATATTTTGATTTTTTTATGAAAAGAATTCCAAGCTTCACCCGATACATGCTAATAGAAAACTATATAAAATTAAATTAAATTCTTTTTTCTGGGGTGGGTATAACCAAAACAGATATAATTCTAATTTATCATCTGATGCCTTATCACATTTAAATACGATTGTTCATATTTAGTCATATTATTTTCAATTTATTTGCTTGGTTTGTGGGAAAATATGCATGCCATAATATTCAAACGTCTAATTTGTGTGGGCACTTTATTGTTGGTATTTTTATATATTTATAATTATCCTGTTTAAGTAATACAACTATATCAGGATTATTACAATCATTCTTACATTTTAAATACGTATATTTTTCACACACATTAGAAGCTTTTTGTGTTACTTCAATAACCGTATTAGCGCTTATTGAAAAATGCATTTTCGTTATATTTTTATTAAATTTTGTTAAAGATGAAGAAATATCGGAAAGTTCATCTTTCACATTACGTTTGAATTTATTTCTTAATTTAAATGTTTCTTCATGTAATGAACCACTTATTTTAACGTTGTATGGTTCCTGATATATTTTCGATGCATCGGTATATGTTTGATCAACATTCGATAATATGTTCTCATCATCAATATTAGAAAACCCGTACGTATTTCAGTAATGGATGATACATAAAGTTTAGTTTTTTCGAAAACCAAATTCTAAAGGTAATTAAGACTTTCTTTCGATATTTGTTTACTGAATGTGACGTAATTTCCCGTCGCTTAATTTCACCGGCTGACTCACTAGGGCCTATTTATTTGTGCGTATTTAAGGTGGATTCCCACCCGACATATCCTAAATACCAGCTTCTCAAAATTTATCGAACTGCCACAGCTTTGCTACATCTATTAATAGGGATAGGAAAAATTCGCGACTTCATTTCAGGACAGAATAGATTTCAAATGCGTTTACACTGAAGTCGCCTTTGCAATTGGATCAGAGTTTATTAGACACACCCTGGACGACTCCGAGTTAATAGCCGACTGGTAAGGGAACAAGAAGCGAATCCCGTAATGTCAAATGTGGGGTAACACTGGGGCAACAGCCAATGAACAAACAGCTGACGTTCGACTATACAATGGACTGTGGAGTCCAGCATACAGATCATTGAACTATGTAGGGACCTGCAAAATTCGCGTTATTTTTTTGGCGTCAGCCTAAATTTCACACTGCTGTATACACTCGAGCCAGCGTCGTTTCTCCATTCGCTGCAGCTTTGATGTTAAGTCACACCCATGCTGAATGAATTGCCCGTGTTGGGGCACACGTTTGAGAAGTGTTAATTTATTGCCAAACAAAGAATGGACCAATGACAAACGTATTCCAAAGGAAAAATGTTTAAAGTTTAAGATGTCATCGAGTAAAAACGCTAATTTTGTAGGTCTCTAGTTATAGGTACAGACTTGAAGAATTCGCGGGTTCATTTTGAGACAAGCTAGAATCCGAAACGTGTGTTTTTATATAACTTTAGCCATTGGTCCACACGGTGTTTGACACCTCCTGGAGAAAGCTGGCCCAATTGTGGCCTTCCACTGTAACAGCAGATAACCAACCAATCTGCAGGTATTATCGGCATATTTGTACGTAAGACTGTAGAGTATAGCCTGCAGGTCATTGAACTCACGAATTTTTCAGGTCTCTAGTTATAGGTGTCTGCGCGCGAGTCACAGACGTACAGTTTTGAGGTTACCTAAATTCTCTCTCATTAGCCAGTTAAGTAAGAAAATATTTTCAGACAAAGCCACGCCGCCAATAAGCAATATACAACTGCTGGTACGCCCGTACAGTATTGACATCTAGCATGTGCGGAAATCTTTTCGCGAAATTTGGGTGTCCCTACCGACGGGTAATATAATTCGTGAAAGTTACCATGCCTTTTACTTATAAATGTCTGGTTGTAATGTCTTTTACCACGCACCACTGTGTTCTCTGGTTGCAGAAAGTACACACGACACAAGCACAGTGCACACATAGTATTACAAGATTGCAACACTTCGGCTCGCAAACCAATGCGAGACCGCATGGTATAAGCGGCTGTTTCACCTCTGTATTTTTAAGTACTCTGTAGCTTAGTGCAAGTTACAGGCTATTATAGGCTGTTCGCGATAACATGAGCACTTCGTAAGCCCTGCTTAAGATCTACTTGTATGCACGTTGTGTATTATCCAGCCTTAAGTAAGATTAATATTGTCATGGGCGTCTTCACTTAATTCACCCGTCGGTCAAGTGATACTGTGAAATTATTAGAAAAAATATTTTACAAATTTGCTCAATTTTACACTTCGATGCAGTAATAAATAACAAAAGAAAGCGAAAGAAATAATTTAAGTTAGCATAAATGTTTATCTCACACTTTTTGTTCGACGTAAAGTAACGGAACTACTTTCGCATCCATCGTTACCAACTTAACTTGCCGCATTCACTCAGGGGGCCCGTTAAAATATATACAGGTACGAGCAGTGGCGATTTTTCTAAGGTTGATTTCGAAAGTGCTTACTTTATCGTGAACAGCCTTTATAAGTATTCGGTGATAATTTTTTCCACTTAAAACAAGTGCATATGTTTACATATGACGTGCTATTGAAACATAACTGAATTTGCTGAGGAAATTTCTTATTTTAAAGTTCTTCAGAGTATAAACAAGAAGTTACTGACATAACTAATGAGCCTACATTCCTGAACTGGGGTGCAATTAATTTTTAAAAAAGTTTTTTTAAAAGCTGAGTTCGTATGTAGGACTTGACGACTCGTTTGTAGCAGTATCATTAGAGTCAAAACCAGAAATCTATGAAACAGAAATGAGACAATTACAAATATACACGTGACTTACCCGGGACTCGAACCCAGAAAACATCGTAGCCCAAGCATGAGTGCAATCAACTGCATTACGGACATCGGATTCGGAGCATCAAATTCAGATTTAATCAGTCTAATGATTCGAATAATAGGGTTTACTAACCTAAAATGTGTACAGTTTCGTCATTTTGAAATTAAGTGACTTAGCCAATTAAAAGATGTAAGTTTACATGACCTACCGTAGCGATACTTGTGTGAAGAATTTCGTAGATTTCGGTTATTGGTCCCTGAGATATGGCATAAAGAAATGTATTTTCTTATTGTTTCACCATGTCCGTCCACATGACCGTAACAAATATAATTATTCATAAATATAGTATTTAGTCCTTGTTACAAACACATCACAAAAACGGTCACCGAATAGCACAAATAAAACTGGTTAGAATCAACAAATAAATAAAACTAAACGGACTCTGCAAACAGACATTAAGAAATTGGAAGCGACTATAAAATAAAAGCTGGCAATTAAGAGGGGCATGGTCACAAATAAATAAATAACATCGAACTTAAACAAGACAAGCCATACTTCCCGCAAGCACATTTAAGAGACAAGAGAACATCTCAAAATAACAAAACGCTTGTGGTTTTTGAGGTACTACTTAATTTTTTATGTATTTTCTTTCTCCTATTTTTGTGAAAAAAAATTTAAAAATTATGAAATATAATAGAAATTTTCATTACACCTTAAAGATATTCTTGTATGGGCGAAATTAATAAACATCACCTAAACGCCCGAAAGAGACATTTATGATTATATAGATTCGTTATATCTAAGAATTAGATCAATGATTCTGAAGAAAACCAGAGATGCATCTCTTACACTTTTCGTAATATTTACTTTACATCACACGAATAAATCATACTGAATATAATTTATGTCACGAGAGTTTAACATTCCCCAGAGAGTTCTTTAGTTTCTTGTACAAATTAAATACACATAATCTGTGGTTCTTGCAGTGTTATCAAAAGGATACAAAGATTCCGTGGGAACTTGGCTGTCCAGAAGTCCAATTGTAGACATCAGGCTGTAGGAAAGGATGAAAATCACAGTACATGCCAGGAAGATAAATTGATTAGCTTCCCAAACAGAAAAGTTCGCATGGACGCTGTTATCGGACACAAGAAGCGGAGAACTTTTTACATTAGTGCAGAACTGGAATACCCATGCACGTGTACCCTCACACTATAAAAAAAGTAGTACCAAAAAAGTAAATATCATGAATGAGTGCACGACGAAAATTTAGGGAGAAACCAAAACTCTACTCACCACGAGGGAAGCAGAAGAAAAACCGAAAGAACACTAAATGCAGCATAGCACATTATGCCACACACTACAAAGGAATTAAAAAAGCACCACATTACATTGCTACTTCTAACACAACTAAAAGTTCATCATGAACTGCTAAGTTCCGAAGAACTCAAACATGGGATATGAACGATTATGCCATAGAACAAAGCTGAGAAGCACGTAGTAACGGCAAACAAAAGAGCAACGGAAAGATGAAAATGCAGCCGAAGTAGGAAACGAAAGACAAACGGATAGTTTCAGATTCGCCGCTAGATCTCGTGGGCTGTTCACACGACGCGTAAAGTGCAGTGTGGACGACAAAGATCACGTGAATAAAGAACATTATTTTTGTGGGATCACATGCCAAGCGGCATGGATACGCCGAGAAAATTGCCAGTACAGCAGCAGCAAGAAAGGGAGCGGAAAGGTGGCAGCTACAGATGTCAACAGAAAGAATTCGCAACACAGCATTGTGCATCCAGTTATACGAAAAACAATCACAAGAGACACGGGCCTGTAGGCTTCTAACAAGATTAAATTAGCTCGCAAATTACAAATCCTAAATTGAATTGATATCAATCTTATGAGAAAATATGCAAACAATAAAATAGTGACCAATACTGATTAAATAGGCAGAAATAATTAAATGACTTCATTTATATGGCCAGATAAACCATATCTTAAAATATATCGAACAGTTACCAATACAAGGCCTAACATGAATAAATATCAGACAAATAGAAATTAACAATTAATAAATTAATCTTAGATATTTCAAAAAGGAAAATAAAGGCATTATTTGCCACAATAAAAAATATCATAAATGTAACCAGATATTTAATAAAAATACTACTCACAAAATTATCAAATGACTGAAATACACAAAATTAAGTTTCAAAATTGTGTAAAAATGGTTCACTAGCAATATACACTGCCAGCATACAAATGTGGTTGAATTTGTTTAAATTGTTAATATATACGGGGCAACCTTATATAAATTATTTACGAAGCCGCCATTTTTAACATCGTTGTCTGATCCACTTAAATCATATAAGTAACACAGCATTCTGTAGCATTTATGGCGTGCACAATTATGTAAGGATTAGTTGAACTCTTCCAGAAATATGGCAGAATGTTTCATTTTTCAACTGGCACTATTTTGCAAATAGATAGGAAAAATTGGATCGCTGTGTGCATAGTTGATACTTCTAATACATACTGTTAGTGTACAAAATTTGGTTGAATTTTGTTGAATTGTTTTATAGATACAAACATACTGAACTAAATAATTTATATATTGATACCATTAAAAAAAGGACTGCCGCATCTGAAACACGTCAATTTGCGTACAATAATAGAGTACTACTTGGGGTAACATTTAGTAAGAATCTGTTGTTTTGGCCTTGAGATATGGAAAAAATATCCATATTTTTCATGTGACAATCTTCGTGTATGGAAAACAAAAAATTTTTGTAAAAGAACATTCAATAATTGTATATTGCAAGAATAAAAATTTAAGCTAAAATGGATTACATAATTTCGTAGCTATAGCACACTAAGCTCAAATGATTTTATAGCCACCACTTTAAAAAATAAATTCACACTTAAAAATATATTTATTTATATGGCTTGCCACAGTACAAATTCTTCGCCAAACTAGGTAAGAATGGGTTGATTGTGTCCCGAGATATGACATATAATTTTTAATTTTTACTGTGGGTCTATATTACAAAATGACAAATAAATGATTCTCTGTATGGACAAATGTTATGGTTGTGTTAGGTACTGTCAGCATACAAAGTTAAGTTGCATTTGTTTTGTTAGTAAAATCTATTCAGTTAAAATAAGTACCTGATCTACTTAAGACATACCAGTTTAAACCAACTGCTGCAGTACTATTTTTTTGTCAAATCTGGAAGGAATTTGTCAATTGTTCCCCGAGATATGACATAAAAACTTGATTTATTTATGTGATGCTATCTTACAAAGTGGCAGATAAAGATTATCCGTGTAGATACAGTTGGTTGCAATATATACTGCCAGTATACAAAATTAAATTGGAATTGATTACATGGTATCGACAATATAGCATTCTAAGCTGAGATGGATATGGCTGCCATTTTGAAAATAAATGTCTGACATGCTTAAAACATACAGTTTATCATTATATGCCGCAGTAATACTTAACTGCTAAATTTGGCATGGGTCGGTTAGTTGTTTGCCGAGATAAGACAATATAATTTATTTATTAATTGTAGCATTATCTTACAAAATGGCTGATAAAAGTGGCTATGTGTTGGCATATGTTATGCTTGTAAAATATACTTCCAGCATACAAAATGTGATTGAAATTGGTTAAATGTTATTGTAAATATACCAAATAAACCTAGAATATTGGTATAGACGCCATTTTGAAATAAATACCTAGTCAAGTCCAATAACTTATTTTTACTTGATCTATCATAGCATATCTTACGTGCCAAATCGTGTGAGAAGTGATTGAATTTTTTTCGAGAAATAATGCAAAATTTATATTTTTTTCATTTGATGCTGTCTTCCAAGATGGCGGACGAACAATATCTATCTGAAAATGTAATACTTCCATGATGTTCTGCCAGCATAAACAAATTGTTTAAAATCTGTTGAATGGTTTCCGAGATGTAACACATCTCCCTAAACATTAAAATGGCTGGCGTGGTTGAAAACTACGTAAGTTAGGTGTACTTATTAAGCACCACAATAAGTTTTTCGGAATACGGTTTACACATTCAAAAACTGAAAGGTGGGACACACACGCACCGACAGTTACAAACAGAGATGCACGTACACACGTTCATACATACTCATTTACACATACAGAAAAATGATCTCATAAGGCTCTCTTTCCTTCGAAAAGGAGGCTAAAAACTGTATAGCCTTTACTTTAATTTCCCTGGAAAGATAAGCTCATGCTATCATGCTACTGTATTTCTTCTGCCCATTTACTTTTGTAACGAACCGAACAGAATGAAAAGACAATTTGTAGGTTTTCAATGATAATAACTGTCATCTCGAAGGAAACATTTATGAAACAATATATTCTACAGTTTTATGACTTCATCTGTGCAATAGATAGATTCACATGCAGCATTAATGACCTTCTGGATTGTATTAATTGCTTAAATCTCTAACTTCTAGCCTTCCCGCGAGGTGAGACTATTATATCCTCGCAGAAGTTAATAAACTAATATCATACACTTAAACTTAATTAAAGCCTTTACGATTGAAATATTGTATGGTAAAGTACTAACGTCGAAATCCGAAGAATGTGGGGTTGACTCTCGCTGCCAGAAAGTTCTCTCGATTTTTTTTGTGAATTCACTTTAAAAGGTTTTTCCCTTATATTTTAGTGAAAGCCGATTTTCACTCGAATATTTCCAACAAAGCAAAAGTTCAATACCTTACGGGCACATAAGAAGTTTCTTTTGCTTATTATCCACTTGTCTTTGCCGGAAGACATTTTCTTATTCGAGTAACTAACCTCGTAATTAAGTCTGTGGTTAACAGGCAGACACCTAAGACGAACAACACGTAAATCATTCAAACACGAAAGACGATATGAGCTGAACGGTTATGAAATGATGAAATACAACTAGTCATGAAAACTTTTGTCTAAAATCGTGTGTCCCTACCTACATTATTTAAACATTATAGTTGTTTTCAACAGCATTATATATACATATTTTTTAATGTCTCGGCAAGTTAATGTGAGTTGAAACACAAGACTAAATTTGTAACATCACTAGAGACCCGAGAAATTCGCGAGTTCAGTGTAGGCTAGACTTCACAATCTTTTATACTCTCATACGGAGATCAACTGTTTATTGGTTGATTGTTGTGGTAGTAAAAAGCGGTGGTTGGGAGCACAATTTCTTGCATGAATGTTATTAGCTTATTGATCTTCAGGAGGTGTCAAGAAACACGTCGACCAATTACAAACGTAACATAAACGTACATGTGTGTGGATTTCAACTTCTCTAGAAATGAACCCGTGAAATTCTCGGGTCTCCAACCGTCACTAATATAATTGTTGCCATTTTTGCTAGTAAACATTTTTGTAAAAGTAAATAAAAATTCAGTGTGGTGGTATGACTGTCGTAACACACGTGCTTGTCTGTTTGTTTGGCGGAACTCAGGATGGGAGGTCTGGTGCTGGACTCTGTGGTGGACGAGTTCAAAGGCTACGTGTTGTTCCAGCCGATAGTGAACGGCATCGGCGGCAACCTTGTGTCCGTTCAGTCCAGCCGCATCTCCACCTTCTTGCACGTAACCAAGCCGAAGATGATGGGCTTCATCCCTCCTCAGACCCAGCTGTTGGCCTCGCCTTGGAAAGCGCTCATCAAAGGACGTAAGTTGCGCCAGCAGATTCAGTCACTCTTAGACACTCCATCATTCATTGGAAACCTGCAAATTTCGCGTTATTATGGTGGCATCCTAGATTTCATGGTCATATATGCACATGAGTTGATGTCAATTGTTTATTGGCTTCCGCAAAAGTGAGGACCCATATTCCCTTTGGACTAGGTGGGACGTGATTAGGCCATCTTTTCGTTACTTGTTTCCAATTGGTTCAAGACCACCCTGGGCGTGTGAAACCAACTTTGTACTAAATACAAGCGCAACACAAACGCACACGAGTTTGAAGTCTGCTGTGTCTTCAAACAATAACGCGAATTTTGCAGGTCTCTGTTCACTGGAGACCCGGAAATTTCCTGAATTGATTTCAGGACAAGCTATACTTCAAACAGATGTACATTTTATTTTATTTTCAATTGGAATCGAAGTCTGTTAGCCACGCCCTGGACGCATCTGAGCCAATAATTGATCAGAAAAAAAAAACGACCGAACCCCGTGCTACCTGAATTGGGGTTAAACCAGAACACGTCACATCAGCCAAAGAACAACTTTCTGAGGTTCAAGTACACAAAAGATTGAGGAGTTTAACATGCTGCCAAATGAATCCGCGAAATTTCCGGGTCTCTAATTATAATATCGCGTTATAATGTTGTGAAGTCTAGGCGTCATGAAAGTATATTTAGAAAAGATTTCCGCGGACGCAAGACTTCTTTAGTCTATGTGCAAACTTGCAGCCTTCCTTTGGCTATTGGCCGTTTGTCTTTGTGTGAAGAGAGTCTGTTGCACGAGTGAGCCAATCAGATTTAAGTTTCTCCGTTACTGACCGTCCGTGATTCGTAGGTAAACAGATAAGATACGTAACAACACAAATCCAATCAGAAGAGTGGTTCTGAACTGAAGTGACGTGAAACACAACTTGTCCTGAAATCTTTTCACGAAAAAAACCGGGTGGCCCTAAAAATACGTCATTTTTTGAGATCTGAAAAATTCTCGGATTAATTTTGAGAAAAGCTAGAATTTAAAACACGTGTGATTATATAACTTTAGCCATTGGTCCACACGATGTTTGACACCTCCTGGAGAAGGCTGACCCAATCGTCACCTTCCAGTGTGACAACAGACCACGAATGTGCAATTAATACCGGTATATTCGTACATAATACTGTAGATTCTAGCCTGCAGGTCATTGAACTCGCGAATTGTTCAGGTTTCTCGTAATTTTTTATGCATGTAATTAGACCTCTGCTCATCGGACACGCACTGCGATATTCCGGGACCACCAATATATATGTAGCACTATGGTGGCTTTATTTCCGTTTGGCTGAGTAGAATAAGAGATTGTGGCATCGACCAATGAGAAAATGACATCCGTTTGAGAAAGCAAATGCCTATGAAGTCTAGCGTTTTACAAATGTATAACGGAGAAATGACAGGGTCTCTATAATCATTCAATGTATGTTGTTGATATTTGTTCAGGTGTTTTGCTTGGAGAAGTAGGGCCCCGCCTACTGTACATGGCGTTTAAACTGCGGTGCAGTGTGTTTGAAATACACGTTCCTTTTTATCCACGAAACTATTAAATGTGCGCGCAGGGTGCTGGTGTGCGAAAAGAACACGCTTCAGGCGAAGCATTTTGAGTGCCGTCACGTCACACGCATTAGAAAAAACCAATCCATAGCGCTCCACACTAGCTAAGGCCAGCTCTTTCCAAAGAGCTGTATCTCAAACTATACCTGCCAAATACATACAAAAATGTTTCAAGAGCCCTGCACTCAGTCTTACCACAGATTCTCCGCGTATAAAATAATAGCATCGCCACTGAAATCCCATAAATACACGCAATACGACGATAACACTGCACGCCAGTTCAAAGCCTTGCGCTTAGGGGCCATGGCACAACTGATTCACGTGGTAATGTCGCACTTTTCACTCCCGGGCTTGTCGGCGTCACGCAGAATGGAGGTGCAATTAGGCTGGACCCACCACCTTAGATTAACGTATATTCATCTATTGTTAGAGACCTGAAAAAATTCGCGAGTTCAATGACCTACAGGTTAGACTCTACAGTGATATGTAGAAGAATGCCAATATTAACTGCTCATTGGTTGTCTGCTGTTACAGAGGAAGGCGACGATTGGGCCAGTGTTCTCCAGGAGGTGTCAAACACCGTGTGGACCAATGGCTAGAGACCCGAGAAATTCGCGAGTTCAATGACCTGTAGGCCAGAATTCACAGTCTTATATACTCTCATTCAGATATCAACGGTTTATTGGTTGATCGTTGTGGTAGTAAAAGGCTGTGGTTGGGCGCACAATTTCTTGCATGTTTGTTATTGGATTATTTATCTCCAAGAGGAGTCAATAATACACGTGGACCAATTATAAACGTAACATGAAAGTACGTGTGGGTGAATTCTAACTTGTTTAGACATGAACCCGCGAAATTCTTGGGTATCTACATGGCTAATGTTATATAAACACACGTGTTTTGAATTATAACTTGTCTCAAAACGAATCCGCGAAATCTTCAGCTCTCTATCTATACCATGTCAGGCTGTGATTTTTTGGTAGTTAAATTTGATTACGAATATCTGTAAAATACTCTAAAATGAATGGAATGTCTCCCCTTATGAACGACGTATTGAGCGTCGGTGAGGATGAAGTGAGTTGAGGATGGAGCAGAGATGGAATGCAAGAGCGGGGAAACTGGAGTCCCCGGAGAAAACCTGCCAGCCAACCGTGACGACCCCCACGATTCACAAATGCGGAAATCCGATGTAGCCCCGCCGGGGATCGAGCCCGGTTCTCCTTGGTGAGAGACAAGTACTCTGTGTACTACACCACCGTGACCTCTCAGTACTATGTGTTCTTCGAATGAATCCTGGAATGATGGCTAGTAATTATAATCCATTCACGGTTACTTCCAACTTTTCTGAAGCCCTGCTAAAGATCTACTTCGAGGATATTCCTCCGCCTCATGCAAACAAAGCTTAACCAAGTCTAGAAAATTATACCAAGGGGACAATGAACCGCATTCAGCGTAATTAATTTAATAATATTTTGCAGACGAACTATTTCTTACTGGGAATTACCAATATGTCTATTTATCTCTGTTTTTATTCATAATAATTATAAATGAAATATTATAATTTATTGATAATGTATGCGAAAGTTCAATTTAACCAAAATTGAGATACTTTCATATTGACACAGGTATAATGCGCATGCGATGCATGGCATATTTTGAAAACATCCAAGCACGTCATATATGGGATGGCGTTTCAAAGGTTTGATTCAATAAGTGTGAAGAAACCCGGAATAGCCTAAACATTGAATGCGTTTTCAATGAAGACATAGCCTTGCAATGGAGTATGTCTAAAATTAAAATTTTTTAATTAATTATCAGCCAGTGTGCGGGTACCCTTGATTATCGCGGGGAAGATCACTGTCCAGACTTGACTTTTATAGGTCTATCGCACGTGAACTCATACTATAGTCTGTTTTACACTTTTGTTAACATAAAAGCCTCTTCGTTTTGGTTACTTCGGACTTCTGCATATATTTTACCTATAATTATTTATAACATTTCATATGCAATTACTATCAACAAAGAAGAGAGAAATTAGGTGTGTTTATTATGACTACTAAGAAATAGTTATCAATTCAAAATATAATTAAATTTAGTTCGTGATCTCTTTGGTATCATTTGCTAGACTTGATTAAGATTTGTTTGCAGGATGTGGAGAAATATCATGAAAATAGAACTTTAACACGTCTTCAGAAGCGTTAGAAATAACAATGAATGGTCTATAAACTGTCTTATCACATTGCAATTTAACATACCACTCTATAAGTAATGACAAGAGAAGCAGTTTTGCAACGGTACTTTCATGACAAGAAACCTGCAAAATTTGCGTTAATTTTGGGAACATGTTAAACTTAAAACACGTGTACCTTTGCAATACCTCTGTAATTGGACCATACTTTATTTGACCTGTCCTGGGTAACTCAGAAAGAAATTGACGTCACTTCTACGTAGCAGCCAACGGAGAAACGATGCCGGCTCGAGTGTATACAGCACTGTGAAGTTAAGCCTGATGTTAGATAATAACGCGAATTTTGCATGTCTCTATCCATGAGAGGCCGCGGTGGCTGAGAGGTTAGCGTGCTCGCCTCCCACCTAGGCGAGCACGTTCAATTCCCGGCCGGGTCACCAGACTTTCGTATGTGGGAATCGTGCCGGACGATGCCGCTTATCGGCGGGTTTTCTCAGGGATATCCCATTTACCCCGCCCTTTCATTCCGGTGCCGCTCCATACCCACCTCAAACACCATCATAGGCTCTCAAGACCTCGCTGTTAAGAGCCGCCCAAATCTCTTCACTTCACCTCTAGCCATGACTAGTGGCAGAAGGGTATAACACACCCTTCAGGCTGCCCTGGGGGTGGTGATCCACCTTTGATATGCAACCAGCCTCCAATGGGTGTAAGGTGTGTGTATGATAGCTATTGTCCAGGGCAGTGGTGGGGGACCAGCCTGTAATGGATAGATACCTGCAAAATTCGGCCACCTTAAACTTTAAAACTTTTCCTTTGGAACACGTTCATCATTGGCCCATTCTTTGATTGGCACGCTCCGGGTAACTCTGCGTCAATAAATCAGCTCTTCTCAATTGTGTGCTCCAAACTAATTCACTCAGCATGGGAGTGACTTAACATCTAGGCAGCAGCCAATGGAGAAATGACGCTGGCTCAAGTGTATACAGTACTGTGAAATTTATCTTGACGCCAAAAAATAAGGCGAATTTGGCAGGTCCCTAGTAATGGGTGTAAGGCTCTGCCTGGTGGTAGGCGTGTTGACTACGGTAAGCACACTCCTTCTCTGCCTTGTGCACGGCCATGGTTTGCTATGCTTAAACCCTAGTGGGAACAATGCTGACGTAAAGGATACATGCTTCCAGCCCCTCACTGGTGGTCTGAATTATTCCAGGTGTTAGCTGGAGGCAGCTGATCTGAGAAGCTTCGGAATTATTGCGAGCTCTAGTGGCGGAGAGTATGCTGATGTGTGAAACCAGGAAGAGCTAGTGATGAGTCTCGTATAGCCTCTCCTAGCCCAGGGGAACCCATTACCTCTGGGTGGTACTGCTGGGTAACTTCTTTTAGAGGTTAGCAAAAGTGGGAAACTCCCAGGCGTGCCCTATGCCTCGGTGTTAAAAGGGGCATCTGCCTCCGATGCTAAACTTGAATCATGTGCAGTTATGACGGCGGTGCATGGTGGCGGGCTGGTCGACTCCTTGACAGTCAGGGGGACCTCTTAGGGAACACTCTGGGACATGGGCGGGCCCTTTTCGGTGCGACTTCTTTTGCTACTCTTGGTGTAAGGCAGTTGCCGCATCGGGGAGGGCCCGCGGATTTGGCTTCATGAGGTGTAAAACCATAAATGAAAAGTAAGAAGGAGCACGGGCTGACCTCATTTCCCCGCTGGAAGCCCAGAGGTCAGAGTGAGGCAGGAATCGTGCGGGCGGTGGTAGGAAGATCACAGCCGGCGTGCTTTGTTCACTGGCAAGCACAAATACTCATACACTGAGCAAACAACAATGGTCGTTCACCCCGACCAGTTTGTAAGGACTGGAAGGTGATATTCAAAGCCGGTACGGTAGAATGGATAGCGGACATTTATTCGCAATAAAGACTAATACTGCGGATAGTGCACAGTTTGGTGTGGTTGAGCACGATTCTTGCTGAGGTCGATGCTTGACACCTTTTGTGGCCCAGGCAAAGGAGGCTTCATGAAGCGGGCCAGTATTACAAATACTCAAACCCAATGAAATATTACGTCATAACTTCAGTGATGGCTAACCGCTGATGTTTGAAGCAATAACTCCTTGTATGTATGTATCCATGACCAGTCGTATTTCGAAACACTGTAAATGAGCTCTACTTTTGCGATAGAATAGTTTCCATTGCTAGGTGACTGCCGGCCAATCGCAGGCGAGTAGACTCGAAGAAAATTTTTTCTGGCTGGCCTTGCGAACCCGTTCGTTCACACATTAATTTCTGAGTTCAACTGTTGCAATACCGTAATTTTTGTTATGTGCTGTATATTCTTGTGTTAAGCACTTGTCTTGCAATGCGCAACGTGCTCGATGATACTGGCACTGATCATTCATGTCAATAAGGTAAAGAAAATTCTACAAATGTGTGGAGACCTCCAAAATTCGCGTTATTATTTGGGGTCACGTTAAACTTCAAATACATTTGCCTTTACAATACTTTTTTTCAATGAACCATACTTTAGCTGACAAGCTCTACGTAATAATAATAAATGAATCTTTAACAATTGTGTACCCCAATCACGTGCAGTTCAGTCAGAAAGGAAGTGACATCTTATTTATGCAGCAGCCAATGGAGAAACGACGCAGGTTCGAGTGTATACAGTAGGTACTGTGAATTTTGGCCTGATGCTAAATAATAATGCGAATTTTGCAGGTGTCTACAAATGAGATTATCCACAAGGTATACAGGACACTTGTGGGAATGTATTCACACAATGACACGTGGATAGTAACTAAGGGAAATACTGCTGATATAGATCCAGGATACTGTATTTAATTATACTGGAAATTCATTTTGCAAAAACCAGGTGTGTTTTAAGCATTACTCTCAGAGAGTGGTCTCTGCGAATCGCAACAGGAGTTTCTTCCTTGAGATGTGATCACGTACTTTTTTTCCCTGTTGTTACAGTTCCTTCTGCAAGGACTGCACGGATCCTGATTGTGATGGCGATTTTGGGCCAGGCTGTGTTCGTGATCATCGCTGACGTGATTCATTCTTCAAGGTTCACCCTCAACGCCCCGTTCTACTTCACCTACTTGATCGTCAGCACTTTGCAGGTGAGAGATGCACGAGGAATACAGACCTGAAACGTTTGTCAGTACATTCCGGACCAAGCTGAAAGTAAAAAAAAAAAAAAACTCATATGTCTGTGTTATTTTTGCATTTGGTAGAGTTATGCGAATATCGCGTTATTAAAGACTGATCCCGGCAAATTAAGCAATTATGAAATCAACATTTGATAAAATTCACAGTCTATGACCAGACGAATGCTACAGTAGACACTGGGATGCCCACTCTCTATTAAGTTGGCAGCGAATCGCTGAAAATAGTTCTAACAGTGAGTGAGTGAAGAGATTTGGGCGGCTCTGAACAGTGAGGTCTTGAGAGCCGATGAGGGTGATTGAGGTTAGTATGGAGCAGCGACGGAATGAAAAGGCGGGGAAAACGGGAGTTCCCCGAGAAAACCCGCTTACCAGAGACATCGTCCGGCACGATTCCTACATGCGAAATTCCGGGAGTGACCCGGTCGGGTATTCAGTCCGGTTCGCCTTGGTGGGAAGCGAGCAGGCTAACCTCTTGGCTACCACGGCCGCTTAGTTCTAAGATCTGAAGTTTTATTGAGGCAAACCGGGTTCAATCCCCGGCCGGATCACTCACGGATTTACTCATGTGTGAATCATGCTGCACGATATCGCAGGCCTGCGGATTTTCTCGGGGAATTTCCCGTTTACCCCGCCCCTTCATTCCGGTGCTGCTCCATACTCAGCTCAATCACGCTTGTCGGCTCTCAGGACCTCGTTGTTAAGAGCCGCCCAAATCTCTTCACTCACTCTTGATTATTAGCACATACACATTCAAAAAATTCCTTAGTGAGTGAAGTCATCTGCAATGTTAATCTTACGTGTAGCAGATGGAAGAAGATCATCAGCAGGGCTTTCAGAAGTGCTCAGTTTACCGTGAACAGCCTATACTTGTAAACAAAGCTCGTTTACTTTACCCTGCTTCTGTCATCCGAAGTTTCTTTAACCTCTTCAGACCCACTTTAATGTACGGTTTCAGGTGTTCCAAACAAACAATTTTATGATTCGTGCTGTTACGCTGATCGCAGCACACTCGAATTTTACCGCCACTCCGCCGTGCTTCAGACCTTGGTTCCTCTACACCTGCGCCTAGTAAACCCCAACTTAGTTATCTCTCCCTCCACGCATGTGTGATAGCTAGCCTTCCCCTCCTTTCGTTTGTGTCCATTTTCGCATAGGTCTTCTGGCATTCAATGTCCGTTTTGGGCACCAACTTGTTGGCACTTCTCCAGCCTTCATATGGTAACGTGATTTACTGGTGTAAACGGACGTGCTACGGTGCCATTCAGGTGGGTTGAATGTAACGAAGGGCTTTTAAAGGTTTTTATGACATTCTTTAACGACTAGTTAACTTCACCGGGATTTTCGCTGACCGTTTGTATTCAAAATTCCTTTCTGGCTTCCCGTTTTAAATTACGTTTCGGTTAACTTTACGCGGTTCAGTGACGGTGTTGTAAATGTTCTGGTATCACCTTGAAAGTTTTTAATGTTTCGCCTTGGGTTAGCCCGAGCAGGTGATGTGTTGCATAGTAAATCGGAAGTCAAATGTACCGGACTGCCTTTCGTCCGGTCGCATCTAGATGAAGTCTATTTTTCACCCACCTGCTGGTTTGTAATTGAGTCTTACGTGTCGTGGTGTTAAGGTACTCGATCTTTATTAAGCTTTGTTATTATAGTCATTATAATTGCTAATATCTTAATGTATTTCTGGTACGCTGGCATAGAAAAGCGTTTTAGTATCGGTTCCTTATGAGCTCCTCCACTAGGAATTTTTACGTCAGTGAATTTTTTTTAATTGCCCGTGCCAACGCCTTTGTTCGGCTCAATTTTGAGTGCGCGTCGTATACGTGGCTGTCCGTTGTCTAACAGTTTTAACATTATAGTCTGTCCACGAAAAAGTGAGCACTTTTGAAATCAACCTTAGAAAAAAATCACTGCTCCCACCTGCACATATTACAACGGGAGCATTGCGTGACATGCGCCCAGTAAAGTTGGTAACGTTTTTCAGAAAGTAGTTCCATATATTAACGTCGAATAAACAGTGTTAGACAACCGTTTGTGATAACTTAAATTATTTCTTCCGTTATCTGTATTTTTTAATGCATTGAAGTGTAAAAATGAGCAGATTTGTAAAATATTTACTTTTCTAATAATTTCACAGTTTCACTCCACCGACGTATGAATAAAGTGATAAGGCCCATGTCAGTGTTAATTTTGCATAAGGCGGAAGAATACACAATGGGCATACAAGTAGATTCTAAGCAGGCTTATCAAAAGTGCTCATTTTATCCATATATTTGCTAATAATTATCTTGTCTGGCATATATATTTTGGTGGCCTTTTATATAAATTTACAGCCTTGCTACCTGAATTGTAAGGCGCTTCCACGCAATTAATTTAGTACAGGCAAATATTGTCAAAACAAATAAGCTGAATTTTGGTAATACTTTCATATATTTTTCAATTTAAATGTTATACGAGCTTAATTATAAAAATAAATGTTAATTGTAAACAGTTATGTAATGTACGGCACACTGTAAATAAGTTGACACAAGGCTTGTTTCGTTGTCACAGCCAATGAACTGCACGCTATATGTGTGGCTATAGTTATATGAACCATTTATTACCTAGTCCAGTAAGGAGGTTTGCGAATCATTTACCAACAGGTAAGATCCTTGGTTATTGAGCTTCGCAGTGTACAGTACAGGCCAAAAAATACCTACACTGTGTAATGTACACAAATGTGTACGCTGGGTTCGAATGGGTTAAGAGACACGCTCGAGTTAACTATCTTCCAGTCCAGTACATGAATATTTAAGGTGGGTATGGCCGAAAACTATGCCGATGCGTTGAAAGTACAATGGCATAATACGGAGACAGTAATCAGTTTACATAGAGTGCCAGCTCTACTTACGGTCCTGCATACAGGACCGTGGAATTCTACCTTGAAGCGAGATAATCATAGGTTTTGTTGTTTTCACTGCACTAGATTTAAGTGGAAATAACTTTCGGTTTATTTAAGTGTATACTATTAATCTTAAATGCTATACAAACGGTACGTTTTAAATGTAATGTCATATACCGGATGTAAAAAAAAATTCATTACTGAAACTTGTAAGGATTTTAGAAAAGATATAAACCATTACATCTAAATTTTTATGTAATTCCTTTACAAACATTGCTCAACAGTGCGTTCGTTTGTCTGATTACAGGATGTTGCAAAATTTGAATGCCAATACTTTGGGGAATCATTCCTCACATCTGGAGAATGAAAAAAAATATTATTTTATCATAGGTCCGCAAACGCTTCGTTTCTATACTACAGCCCGGAATATAAAACGTACAGTGTATGGCCCGCGGGCTGGATCATGTTACTGTGGAATACCATTGCAGTGTTCGTTTGCATGTACACGACACGTCACATTACGACACTACATCTAGAACAGTAGGAACTGCACACGAATTACTTACACATGTATGAAAGTTTATCGTTGGCACTAAAGGAAATGTTCTAAATGCCCTCCAACAGCACGAACACATGCATCAACCCGCCATTGCATGGTCAACCGGATGAATTGATGAATCCCTGGAAAATTCCTGATTGTTTCGCAACACGCCACAATACGGTTACGGAGGGTACCCACATCGTCCACTGGAGTTGCATACACAAGTTACTTTAAATTTCCCCACAAATAACAATCTAGTGGAATCAAATCAGGGATCTTCGGGGGCTGGTATGGGTCTGCCAATGACAGCTACGATGGCATTCTACAGTAAAATGATCCAGTCCATGAGCCATACACTGTAGGTTATGTATTACGAGCTGTAGTAAGAAACGAAGCGTCTGTGGACCAATGTTAATATAACATTTTTTCATCCTCCTTATGTGAGTCTGTATAATCTCTACATCTTTGGGCCATTGCCTGTCGTGCACGTTCAAAGACCCCAGGCATGTGCTGTAGATATTAAGCAAGCACCCAAGCGACGAGTTTTTCCTCTAATTCAATTGTACTCTCACACACCAGGCTCTTCATGTGCTCTTACACAAAATAGTGATGTGGGGCGAGGTCCGGGTAATTAGCAGGCACGGTTTTATGCACAGGATTACAATTAAATTGAAATGTAATGGTTTCATTCTCATTCTCAATCACTTCAAAATGTACCCTTATTATCAATACCAGACCCATGAATAGTTAATAAAACATATCTGTGTTGGTCACTTTCACAACCTCCATGAATTTTGTTATGGGTTCATATGTTTAACTAATGGTCACCCAATAAAGATTATGTTGAAAAATTGCCCTAATTGATTGAATTATTGCGGCAGTATTTATTTTCATTAAAGAAATACCCCTATTTACGTGAGTGTTGATTTTTATGGTGTCACTGTTTTGCTGTGACGATTATGCTAAGATTTAACAAAAGTGTATGTTAAGTAAGCCAACATAGTTAGGTAAAAATAATTTTACCTTGTAATGAGACTCACAAAGGAGAATGAAGATGAGAAAAAATTACCATTTAGTATTTTCTGCAGTTCAGTTTTGATGTAGAAAAAACTGGTGGTGATTGCATGCTTAAGACATAGACCGTATATGTTCATTTTGTAATCAATATGTTACATTACAGTAAAAGGGTGATTTTGTTTTATTCGTGCATTAATCGTACCTATAGCAGACAATGAATATGTAATAAATATTTTTAAAAGGCATATGATAACTTTTTGATGTGTGTAATCGAGCCATATATCATTTATTATATAGAAATCGGCACTTAATAACATATTTTCAGTCAAATTAACGGTACTTTACCCGTCCGTTATCACGCTACGTGAGTGGTATGACGATATGAGGCTTATCCATCTCCTGCACAAGAAACAGGGGAAGCTATACAGCTATTAGGCTAGGGTGACCATATATTTTATACATGAAGTAGGACACTTAACATAAGAAATGCGATTTATTATAAAAGGGCTGTGATTAACTTTCAACCATGACAGTAATGTGAAAACAAGCTAATGCGATTAAATAATTGAATAAAGTATACCCGAAAAGTATCTGGATGTAAATTGCAATCATTATTACTATTTAATTGTAAGTTAAGAAGACACTAACAGATATACATTTTACCTATATTTCTGTGAAATACATTTTTCATGTGAAGAATGGCACGCATCAAAGTGTTGTTTTGTAAAAATCTGTTAATAAAACTCACTGCATGTGTAAATAATACAAATTTTCATTGGTAATTTGTGTGTAAAAAACAGAACATTTCGCATGCTCTTGTCTAAAGAAGGACATTTCATAACTGAATTTGACGTTTCGCATTCCGCAGGACTACGTTTTAGAAAAAAAGACTGGCCTTCGAAAAGTAGGACGTCTGGTCATCCTATATCAGGCTGGTATTCGGAACGGTTCTGTATAGGGCTTGGTGCAGCTTACGTCGTATGTCTAAGCATGATCAGAATTTCTATGAGTTGTAATAAAATATATTTTCTTAGGTAAGACCGATCCCCATTTTAGTTCTCACTCGTCGTTAAGATTCCTGCTCTCAGTATAACGAGAAAAAAAAAAAAAAAAAAAAAAAAAAAAATTCAACATTTCCTGATATGTGTACTGTTTTCAGAGAATTAGTCAATTATTAAGTATTAACACTGTCTTGAAAATAACATGTATTGTTGACTTGAATGCAGTGTAACATAACTGAAAACAGCCATTCAAATTAAATCAATAATATTAGCAATTCCTTACTTAGAGCCAAAGCGATTAGTACATCGGTAGTTCAGTCAGTTACAATACCGGACCGATGAATCGGTGAATGTTTGGGATTCTCAGTGGATTCAACGAGATCTTCTAATGTTCTGTATAATTTAGCACTAAATTTATCCCACAAATGTGTTTCTTTGCACATTTTTGTTTAACTAATGGTCACGCAATAAATATTATGTTGAAAAATTGCCCTAATTGATGAATTATTGCGGTAGTATTCATTGTCATTAAAGAAATGCCCCTATTTACGTGAGTGTTGATTTTTATGGTGTCACTGTTTTGCTGGCTAAACACTTCACACGATAAAAAAAAACCCAAAAAGCAAAGTATGTAGAAAAATATTGCAGTACTAATTCCTCTATCATACGCACATATTCAGTTCATGTGCAAAAGTACAGCGATTCAGTAGTTTTAGAGTTTGGGTAACCTAAGCGTTCTGGTGTAGTACAGCATTTGAAATTTTTGGATTCTCTTACTTTCGGTACTCACTTGAGTTTCTTTTTCTTCTCAAGAGATATCTTTCTGCCATATATAACATTTAACATTGCCAAAGAAGTAATACGTCAACAAGTTATCCTTCAAATAAGGTAGCCTATTTATATTAGGCCTTCTGATACACTAATTTGTACGGTAATGGGCAAACAAAATTAAAACGAGATCTGATACATATGCCAGCAATTTATTCATTTAATATAATGCTGAGAGCCAGAACCTATGTTCATATTTTCTATTTACTGAATTGTAGACATGCACTACAGTAGTACATATTTTGAAAAGTATGCAGTTATACGTAGGCAATTATTTTAGAATTATTATATCAAACGTCTTTAATTTATCATAAATATATCACATACATTCCTATTACAGGTGAATGTTACTGTTCTTTTACATAGAATAAGCTGCCCTACAGGTTCACTGTAAAAAATATATATTTAAAGCTTTCCGTATAGCAAAGAAAGGAATCATTGGAAAATTTTTTTTCTTTACACTAACAAAATGTTGCTTCCTGTACAGCAAAGAATAGCATTCTTTGACACTGTTTTCTTTACACCAACAAAACATTGCTTAAATTAAAATGGAATGTTAAATAAACTTAGGTTTGTTGCTATTAAATTGCTCTTTGTACATTTTTATGACAATATTAATTGTCTCAATAGCAAAGGAAAAAATTCCCTTGGACTAGTTTTCTTTACAGTAAAAAAATGGATACTAATCCTTTTCCCAAAACAGAACGTTTTTTCCATATTTTCGCTGGCTCAGCAAAAACCATAACAAATTAATATTGCGCTCTTTGAAAATATTTTAATATTAAAAATACTGCTGCTGTATAAGGCGGTCCGAAGTAAAATGTACAATGTTATTTTTTCAGGTGGTAATTCTTCTTTACGTAGCCCATTTTGTTGTCCATGGGATGTGGAAGCTGAAGACGGACCCAGACAACTCATCGATCCCTTATCTAACAGCTCTGGGCGACCTAACTGGATCTTGCTTGCTCGGAGTTGGATTTCTGTTTCTGAAGCACATCCACTATGAATATTCTGGTTGAAAAATTATCATTGTCATTGAATTACGTCAGTATTTATGGTTATATGTAGACTTTTAATGTATGTTTGATGTTAAAGAACTTGAGGTTCTTGAGTCACCTTAAACAAGGACCAATCTTGATATATATGTTGTCAGAAATGCAACGTTTGTCAAGAAATAACATCACTTATAATATGAGACAAAATAATAAAAGCATTGTCGCAACTAATATCACGTATTAATGTCTCACGTGTTGTCATCATGTATTCATGGAATATAAATGTAAACTAAAGCATGCAGTAGCGAAATGCGTGCTCTCGCTACACGAATATGTAGTGGAATTACAGTCGTATTTTCAAATTTTGTTTAGTATAAAAGTACTAAGAGACGTTTTATTCATTCAAATTGTGGATGAAACCCATGATTTTTGTCCTATAATTTCAGTGTTACTCTAAACAATTTGTATGTGTATGTTCCTGTATCTCTTACAGATACAGGAATGCTGACCATTGCAAGCGTCTTGATGCGGAACTGCTCACATTTGAATAGAGCAAATTAGACGAGAAGTTTTGTATGCACTGCAGTCGCTACTGCAAAGCGACTCTTGGCCATGTTAAAGAAACATATCTTTAAGTTACAGCAGATAGTCCTGTTGTTCAAGAAAAAGTGATTGCCTTCATTTCATTGAAATGAAACCCAAAGAACTGTCGTGATTTATATCTGTTTTGTAGGAGAATTAGGAGAATTGGGCTGGAAAGGAAATGTGTATTTGTGCAAGTGCAAGTGTAAAATATACTCTGGTGACAAAATAATATTAGAAATTTTAAATTGTGGTTTTCATTCTTTAATAAAATGGTAAATCATTTACTCGTTAGAAATAACTTCAAGTAGTTTAAGGCCTAATTAGTAATAAAACTGTATGTAATATTTGTAGTCCATACATGTTTTTTTCCCTGCAGGTAAACTCTTAAATATTCAGTGACCTTGTACAGTTTAAAATTTTTTGTAAATGTATAAAAGATTATTCTCATTTTGTAATTTATGCCTCACTGTTACTATGTTACCATTTACAAATAATGCAATGTAGTGAAAAGTTACATGAGATTGTGAGAAGATCCAGTTGATTTAGTAACTGTAAATATTTATTAATTGTCTGCTGTCGCACGCACAATATTCAGTAGGCATGTAGATAAAAGTGTTTCACTTGTAATAAATTGGTATTCAAAACTGTGCAACTTAAGTGTCTTATGAATTTATTATCTTTTTTAAGGATCACTTACTACATACCAATCTATTCCATTACCACGAAGTTCACTTAATTGGAATTTAACTAAAGGAAGCAAAAAAAAATTACCTTCTCTCCTGCAGCCAATATTACACACAATTTCACTAACGAAAGGTTGATTGCAGTTGATGTCTAATTAGAAGACACCCTAATAATTTGCGCAATAACTCGGCTTAGCTCAAGTGTCTACACGGCTCTGTACCAAAGGAAACTTTTAGCACTTGGGTGGTTTAATTAAATACTGCCAATTCATCAGCAGTGTTGGCGGTAACAAGATGAAGAAAAATGACCACTGCTTGAGATTGTAGCATGTTTGCGTGCTATAGTGTGAAATAATAAAATGTCTAGTGATCTCAGACACGTACACACACAGATAACTGGAGACCTGAAAATGTTGCGTTATTGTTTGGAGACACGTTAAACTTTAAACACGCGTATCTTAGTAAAACGTTTGCCATTGGACCATATTTGACAAGCCCTGGGTAACTCTTCGCCAATAAACGAACACTTCACAACTGTGTTTCTCAATCACGTGCAATTCAGACAGAAAAGGGCGTGACTTCACATCTATGTAGCAGCCAATGGAGAAACGACGCAGGCGCCAGTCTAAAGAGTACTATGAATTTCAGCCTTATGCCAAATAATAACGCGAGTTTTGCATCTTTCAACAGTTAACACTTATTTATTTCGTACTTGCAAGTGAAGAAGAATTGGGAAACGCTAACTATATTCATTCCAGCCTGCAAGTTGTTTTTGCTAAATAAGGCACACTCAAGAGGAAAATGTTCACCCGACGAAAGTTTCAGACTGCAATCTTTCTGTGCCAAAAAATTACAGGCTGGTATGTTCGTAATGAAAAGTGGTGTTGGAAATCATTTCTTGGTTTTCGAAGTGTGTTGAATCAAAGTCAATACTGCTTGGGAAAACGTCAACAATTGGAGCCTAACCAACAGGACGTTTAGTATTTACACATAATGATGTTAAAATTCCCTAACAAAAATAATCATGGTGCATCATTGTGCATTATTTGAAATAAAAATTACGGCAATCAATTATCAAACAGCAAATGATTTACAACTTTGTGATTTAATAAAATTATTAAATAAGATGGGGAGGAATTCGATCGACAAACGTCGTGTAGTGATACCTTATGAAAAATCAGTAGGAAATAAACAAGACACTTTCTACCTAAACTGAACGTCAATGAAGATATGAGATATCGGATATCCACTTGTTTTAACTTTACTTTTGCAAAATATCGGAAAAGAAGTGTAATTAAATTACATTTTCCGATCGTTGTTTTGTGATATCGGGATCTTAATCAAAAGAACAAGCTTTCATTAATACCTTCCAACGAAATGAAAATAACACGGGTGGACACCCTCGTACTGCATACGCCTTTTCACAGTCAAGATTTATGACTGTTTGATGCTGATTTATTAGTCGGTATTACCTAATCATAATAAAGTATCCTCTTGTTACATCTGCCATAGACCCACCGTTTCCAGGTAAAACGCACACAAAGCTTCGACTGCAGCGATAGAGTGCCTGGCGTGTACCTATGTTATGTTGCTGTGCACAGACGATGATGGAGGACAATTATAACACTCGATGCATACAACATGTACCATACATCCATAAATTTCAGTAATGAAGCTTTCCGTTTGTTTCTGGCAACAGCCGGCGTGTGACTTCCTGCAGGAAATATTGGTATTGTCTACGAGCCCGGAACTAGACTATTGCCGACGAAAGTATTGCTTTCGTTTAACACAAAAACGGTGCGTTCTCGGCACAGTTACCACAAGATGTCTTCTTTGGTTAATTATGTCACACTTCTCAATATATCAACATCAAACGTTCATAACTCTTGACTGCGAAAAAGTTGTATGCAATAAGACTGTGGCCATTCCAGTTATGTTCATTATGGTGGGAGATTTAATGAGAGTTAGCTATTAGGTCGAGGATTGCATAACACAAATCAATGTTTGGAGTTTGAGTTGAGTTGAGTTGAGAGATCTGGGCGGCCCTTAACAACAAGGTCTTGAGAGCCGATGAGGGTGAAATGAGGTGAGAAAAGAGCAGCGCCGGATTGCAAGGGCGGGAGAAACGGTAGATCCCCGTGCAAATCCCGCCTACCATCGGCATCGTTCGGCACGATTCCCAGTTGTGAAAATTCGGGAGTAACCCGGCCGGAGATAGAACCCGGTTCATCTTAATGGGAGGCGAGTAGTCTAACCGCTCAGCCACCGCGGTCCCTATCAGTGTTTGGATAGTTGTAATTTTATTCCACTACGTTTCCGATAATTTGCAAAAATGAAGTATAAATCTTGATTTTCAGGGAATCATATGTACCTTAATATCTAGTTTAGGTTGTAAGTCTCATTTATATTTCCCACTTGATTTTGCATAAGGATTCCCGCCACGAAAGTTGTTGATCGAATTCTACCCCACTCTTCTACATAAAATGTGCATTCATTTGCCTGCATTTTAAGAACCACTCTGAATAACAACAAAAAAAAATACGCTAAATAACATTAATTGCTATGAAAAATTTATTTTTCAATCCAACAATAAATAGTTATTTCATGAACAAATATATGTTTTTCTGAACAGGTAGTGAGAGTGACAAGATTCGTCTGGGAGTTTAACCCCTTTCAGTCATCGTGGAAATGTGCCAAATGAATGATATTTATAACCGGCATTGAACAAATAATTGTATCAGCGCCCAGTCATCCTCGCGGCTAATATGATTTTATGGAATCTTCTATGCCACTTTGACATGAATGGTTAATGCCAATATCATCCAGCTCTCAGCAAATTGTTCATCGCCTCCGATAAAATTGCCTAATACAAGCGCAGCGCTCACCAAAAATGTACGTGATTGCAACACACGAATTCAGAAATTAACGGCAATGGGCAACCGAACGGGTTAAGCAACGCCCAGCTTCGTCGTCTAATACAAATTAAATTCCAACATCTTAGCACATAAATTCCCACATTAATTTATAATTCGAGCCACGAGTATTTCGCGAATTCATTCGGAGGCGAGGTAGGTTCCAAACACTTGTTCTTCTCTCCTACTCCTGTGATTGGACGACAATTAATTAGACACGCCCCATTTAACTGTGAGTCAGTAATAAGTACGAAGCGGTAGTGTGACAGAGTAGTGAACAGTCCTGTACAGAGGCATCGCTTGATCACAGCAACCGGTAAGGAAACGATAATATCTCGAGTGTATAGAGGGCTGTCCAGCCTAGCTTGCTGGCAACTCAATCCGCGAAATACTCGGTGCTTTATTTATAATTTATAGTGTTGCAAATAAGAATTTATTATGTATTCTGTACTTAAAATGGCTAAGAACTTGTTTCATTGCCACAACCAATGAGCTGTAGTCATTTTGTTCGGTGATCAGTGATTGCACCAGTCATAACGTAAAGCGGTAGTGCAGTTTACGAATCAGTTGGGGCCACAGTGGCTGAGCGGTTTAGCTGCTCGCCTCCCACAAAGGCAGAACGAGTTCAATCCCCAGCTGGGACACTTCTGGATTTTCGAAAGTGGAAATCGTGCCGGACGATGCCGCTGTGCGCCGGGTTTTCTCGGGTATCTCCCATTTCCCCTTCCTTTGTATTCTGGCTCTGTTCCATTCTCACATCATTTCACCCTCATCTGCTCTCAAATATCTCATTGTTAAGAGCCGTCCAAATCTTTTAACTCAACTCAGCAATTTATTTACCCACAGGGAATATCATTGGGAACTAGAACCTCTTAGTTTAGATTACTGGTCTAATAAAAGTTTCGTGTGCAACATGTTGACTATTGTCTATAATGGGCATGAAAGTGTTAAATGCTCAAAGTTTATTCTATTCCCATACACATAAATGATGTAACATATTTTCATCTTCCATTACACATGTAAATTTTTGCTGTAACGAAATGGAACTCGTGTACCTTGGAGGTAAATTTTACGTCTACAGTTTATTTGTTCCTATAATAAAAGACCTGCAAAATTCGTGTTATCATTTGGAGGAACGTTAAAATTTAAACACTTGTGCGTTTGCAATACGTTGGCCATCGGATCATACTTAGGAGCGCCTGTTTTCGAGAAAATATTGCAGTACCATTTGCGTTCCAGAGCACTTTAGTTCACAACCACTTAGTGATGTGAGCATTAGAGTTGACGCGTCGTGTATGTCTGCCTGCAAATAACAGACGGTCATAGTATATGAGAAATTTAATTATGATTGCCTCATTCATGTAACATCACGTTACAGATGCTCTTCACACAAAGACAAGTGGCCAGTAGCCAAAGGAAGCCTGCAGGTGTTTTAATAGGATATTGAAGTCTAGCGTATGTGTAAATATTTTCGCGAAAATCAGGTGACCCTGTTTATAACTGTAAACGTTGTGATTTCGCTTTATAATTTTGTGAGATGGCTAGGCGTCATAAAATTATATCTTGGCCTGATGTGTGCCATTGGACCTCCGTTCATCTGAAAAGTCCTGCAGGACTCTGCACCAATAGTAAGCACGTAGCACTCTGGTGGCTTCATTTCGTTTGACGAAGTCGAACAGCTGACTGTGGCAGTGGCCAATGAGAAAATGACATCTCCTTGAGTGTATGTAAATGTCGCTGAAACGAAAACACGCTGCCGTTTTATAATGCGAAATGATAGGGTCTCAAGCGATCACAAAGCAAACAGTTCATTGGTAATTGATTTCGGAAACAAAACAGTTGTGCGGAGTTAAAGTACATCAAACATTAAAACTATATATATATATATGTGTGTGTGTGTATGTATGTGTGTGTGTGATATCTACAACAACTGAATCCATACATTACAAATTAAATCGTCTCTGTAAACCTTAAGAACGATGGATATTATTATTTCACGTTTGAAACAAACACTCAGTCTAGTTGACATTATACACGATGTAAATTCCAGTAAAATTCATTTTTTATTTCCTGGGTGTCAAACGCTGTATTTTTACCATTTATTAGTTAAAATATTATAGCAACCATCTTACTTCCAGGAATGAGATAATTTATTTTTCTAAAAATACCTTGAAATACGTCAAAATATCGAATAACGCTAGAACAGCTGGTATATATTTAAAACACTGATTGCACATAATATTTGAATATTTTCGACCTGTCACTGTTACAGAATGTCCTCAAAAAATATTTTGCTAAATATGTTACACAATTAATTATAATGGTATTTTTCACTGCCCCTCCTTGAAATATTTTAACTGTTTTTTGTGTGTTTCAAAAATCGCATAACGCTAATTTTGAAGTGTGATTGTGCAAACATTATGAAATATATATTTACTGTTTTTTTTTCTAATCCTGTTTGCTTATACGTAGCACGCGAGGTACGCATTAGCGTAATCACATTGTTGGATATGTAAAGTATTATCAGATGAACAACAGCAGTATGCAACTATTGCGAGTCTGTTCCTGACCCAGAACATATTACACGTACCACTTATTTTCTTGTGCTCAAGTTTTGCTTCCGTTTCTGCAAGCTTTAGTGTATGTTTTATTGATATTGTTATGTTAACAATGAGGCAAAAAACATAATATATTATTAAAGGTAGGTTAAAAGGCAGTTTTGACTATCAAATAAATTTGTATAGGTAAGTAAGCACTACATGCAAAAAAATGTTACCATTGTAACACATAAATGTTCCGAAATGATATAGTTTAAATTCAAAATGCTAAATTTCTGAATTTCAAATGCTATGAATTCCCATCTCTAAGCATGCCGTCTTATTAGAGGCGACAGTTTATCGTATATAAAGTTGACCGATTGTTATATTAAACGCACTGTACACATGTCCAACATTTTTCATCCTATTGGCTGTCGTGTGTGTATGACGCTAATATCTCATTTCATAGGGTAAGTAAGGATTATAATATTCTAGAACATAACGTTTTTTTTTCAATAAAACTGAAAAAAAAGTGTATGAGTACCGCATGGAACTCATATTATGCTTGATCGAGATTACAATAGCTTGAGCTATGTTGGTGAAACTGGTAGTAAATGATTTTTAAGGTGAATACACGCTTTTGAATTTAGTCCTAAAGCACTCGTTAATTGCAAATGTTGTATAATTTATTTAAATGGAACACTGTCAGGATAATTTTCAAAATAACATAGCTAAGGAGCGATCGCAAAACGTATCGCTTCCATTATATTAAGCCATTTAAATAATCAGGCTTGTCAACGTAATTTCACTCTAATCTTCTTAAAGCGGTATAGTAGTTGGGATTCTAATGATGGATGATTTATCTGCGTTTAAAAACTAGCGAGGACAAAATGCTCTGCTACTATCCAGAATCCCACAGTTTCAGAATAAATCTTTCAATTACACACATGGTATGCAACACGCCCAATAACCAATGACGCTGAGTTGCAGCAATCCCAGAGTAAGGATCCCCGGCGGAGCTTATCTGTAACATGTTAGTAGCACCTGTTTTTCGCGAAAAAATTTTAGGACAAGTTATGTTCCAAAATACTTTAGTTCAGGACCACTTCATGCTTAGAGCATTTGAATTGTTACGCCTCTTATCTGCTTTCTGCGAATCACGTATGGTCAGTATAGGAGAAACTTAATTCTGATTGGCCCACTCGTATAACAGACTGTCCTCACACGAAGACAAGCAGCCAATAATCAAGTGAAGTCTGTAAATGTGTACATAGGATATGGAAGTCTAGCCTCCGCGTAAATATTTTCGCGAAAAACAGGTGACCATACATATAGTTAGAGACCTGCAAAGTTCGCGTTATTATTTGGGGACAAGTTAAACGCGAAACACATGTACCTTAGTAATACGTTTGTCATTGGACCATACTTTATGTGACACACCCTGGGTGACTGCACCAGTAAAGGAACACTTCACAGGTGTGTGGTCCTATCACGTGTAGTTTAGATAGAGAGGGAGTGACTTCACTTCTATGCAGCAGCCAATGGAGAAACGACGCCTGCTCTAGAGCATACAGTACTGTGGAGTTCAGCCTGATTCCGAATAATAACGCGAATTTTGCAAGTCCGTAACAATCGTACACAAGGCCCGTTCCCAGACGCTAGCACAGCCAGTTAACGACTAGTTACGCACACATCAAAGGAACCGCCATGCTATAACTAGAGACCTGAGAAGTTCGCGAGTTCAATGACCCGTAGACTAGACTTCACAGTCTTATATACTCTCATAGATATATCAACTGTTTATTGGTTGATTGTTGTGGTATCAAAAGGCGGTCGTTGGGCGCACAATTTCTTGCATGTTAGTAGTTGACTTATTTGTCTCCAGGAGATGTTAAAAAACACGTTAGCCAATTGCAAACGTAACATGGACCTACATGTGTGTGAATTCCAACCTATTTAGAAATGAACCCGCGAAATTCTCGGGTCTCTAGCTATTACGTATCTCAGTACATACATACTCTGTGGTTGTGACGGGAATACATCTTTAAAAGCAGAATGACACACTTGTAGAGACAGGAAAATGTTACTATCTTAACGACCTGTAGGAAATACTCCACTGCCATGCGTAATATCGAGTCTCGGCTTTCTATTCGTTGACTGCTGCCCCAGAGTATAGCCATATTTACCTCAGAATGGAAGTCACTGTTTTATATCATACAAAGAGACCTGCAAAATTCGCGTTATTATCTGTTATCAGGTGGGGGAAACGGGAACCCCCGAGAAAACCCTCCGACGAGCGGCATAGTCCGGCACTATTCCCACTAGCAAAATCCGGGAGTGACGCGGCCAGTGATTGAACCCGGTTTGCCTTTGTGGGAGTCCAGCAGTTTAAACACCCCATACGTGAACAAAAGAAAGACAGGAGAAGAAAGAAACCACACGGTATTCGATAAGGACTGCCCATTTTACAATTTGGCGAGAGAAAGACTAAAAAAGGAAAACATATTATGGGGATTAGAGTGGTACAATCAAATCTGCAAAAGCCCCGTACAGTAACATTAGACTTAAATAATTAATTAATAGAAGATAAATACGAAATTATATTTATACTAGAGCCATATATATTTAATAATTATTATACAAATTTAAACAGCAACTACCAAAATTTTTAAAAACGATAAGGGGCAATCATTAGTAGCAATAATAATAGCTATAATATTAAATTTACATCTAATAACAAAAAAAAAATAGCAGTAGCAAAGATTATAATTAATAATGAAGAACTGACATTAATTTCAATATATTTACCACCAGAACGGGAATTAAAAATTAAATTAAAACATTTGAATAAAATAATAATAGAAGTAGGTAATAATAAACTAATAATTGCCGGTGACTTTAACGCTAAATCTGGACTGTGCTATTCAAAAATATCAGACACAAGAGGAGAAAAGGTAATTGAAATGATAAACAAAAACAATTGGATAATTTGTAACGAAGAATGTAATTTATATACATTTGACAACAGCAACGGACAAGAGAATATTGATTTAACTATAACTACAAAAAAAAAGGAAGGAAAAACTATAAATTGGATAGTAAACCATAGTATAAGCGATCACAACAAAATAAAATTTGAGATATAAATTGGAACTCAACAGGAAATCACGATAGAGAAAAGATTACATATTAAAAGTTACTAACTGGGAAAAGGTTAATGAAGAATTAAGAAACGTTGTTAAGATTATAAATAATAGAATGGAAGACAATACAATTGAAGAAACAATAGATAAATTTCAGGAAGCAATAGTCAACATAACAAATAAAACTACAAATATAAACATAAATTGGTGGTGGAATAACGAACTAAAAATACTGAGAAATAGAGTAACAAATAAGCACAGGAAATATAGGAGCTGTTGTGAATGAAATTCTAAATTAATTTATAAGGAAGGTTACAAAAATTAGACGGGAATATAAAAGTTAATCAGGATAAACGTAAATAATAAATGGATTGAATTTGTTGAAGAAGAAAAGAGAAAGGGATCATGGAATTTAGTAGATAAACAGGCAAGGAAGAAGTCGAGAAAAAATAAACCAACAGTAGCATAAAAATTGGGGAAAAACACACAACAACAATTAAGGAAACATATAAAGTTATGATGGACAAACTACTACATGATCTCCAAGGAACAGAAGAATAAATAGAAATACATACTTTGAAAGAAGAAGAGAAAAAGAATTGGAAGAAATTAAAGAAGATATTGAAAATGCAGTAAAAATATGCAGTGTTAAAAAAGCACTGGGAATCGATCGGATAGCAATCGAAGTATTAAATAAAAGCTGGGAAACAATGAAATCAATACTAACAAAAATTATAAATAAATGCTATACATTAAGCAGATATCCGGAAATATGGAAAACAGGAAATATGTTTTTTTATACAAATGTAAGAATAAATTAAAAACAGAAGTTTTATCTTATAGACCAACATGTCTCTTATCAACCTTGGGAAAATATACGAAAGGATTATATATAGTAAAATAAAATCAGAAATAGAAAAAAACGCTTCACGATGACCAATTTGGATTTAGAGAAAAAAAATCAACCGAACAGACAATAAATAAGATAATATATTAAATAGAAGCAAGTTCAAGAATATTTTAATGGCATTTCAATAGACATAAGCAACGCATTTTCAACAGTGACATGGAAAGACATTAAAGAACAGATTAATAAATTACCAATAGGGATAAAATGGATAGAAACTTTATGGGACTATTTAAATAACCGGAATATTACAGTACAAGATTATCAGATAACGTTGAAAAGGGAAATAAATCGAGGCTGTCCACAATGATCAGTAATAGGGCGAAGTGTGTGGAATTTAGTAATAAATGATTGCATATTACAAAACAATAATGAGGATTCAAAAGTTGTGGCATTCGCGGACGATTGCATAATTTTGATAGAAGGTAATACAAGAAAGGAAATAGAAGAACGAACACAAAAAATAATGGAAAAAACTTTAATGTGGATGAAAGAGAAAAAACTTAAATTATCAGTAATTAAAACAGTTCCCATAATTTTAAATGGAAAACTAGATTAAAGGACGCCAGTGATAAAGTATGACAAACAAACAATAAAAGTAAAAAAGGAAATAGTATCCTTGGGCATTGTTTTGGATAATAGATTAAGTTTCGTCCAACATGATAAATATATACCCGAAAAAGTTAAGAATATAATTTTTTTAATTAAAACAAACGGTATAGAATATAACAAATAATAAGAAGAAAATAATATATTAGTAGAGACCTGCAAAATTCACCTTATTATTTGGGGACATGTTCAAATTGAAACACATGTACCTTTCAATACGTTTGTCATTGGGCCATTCTTTATGTGACACACCATGGGTGACTCTGCACCAATAAATGAACACTTCACAATTGTGTCCCTCAATCACGTGTAGTTCAGTCAGAGAGGGCGTGTCTTCACATCTATGCAGCAGCCAATGGAGAAACGACGCCGGCTCTAGTGCATACAGTACTGTGAAGTTCAGCCTGACGCCAACTAATAACGCGAATTTTGCATTTCTCTATATATAAGGCATTATACCGTAAAATTATACAATATGCTAGCACTTATTACAAAAATCAAATTGAAAATACACACATTAAAAGAATACTAAGAGCATCACAAGGATATATATTGATAAAAATAATGAATTTAACACCAACAACATCATATGTATCCGCGATAAGTGTTAGTACAGAAATGCCAATAGACTAAAGTATAAAAGATAGAAATATTATTTATCAAATCAAAAATGAAGTAGACGAAATAGAATACAACGAAAATACATATAATAAGATAGTAGAGCACAATATTATTCGGATTTAAAAAAATAGAAATAATCAACTTATTAGTTAAAAATAATTAAAGAAAGAAATCTGTAAACTAAGTGTTATAAATTGGCAAACAGAGTACGATGCAACAGAAACTGGCCTAAATACTAAAAAATATATAAAAAATATACAACAACGGTACGAAAGTAAAAGCAATATAAATAACAGTGTGTCGAAAGTAATAACGTGACTCTGTCCAATTAAAGAATATTTAGCTAAAATAAATAAAATAGAAGACGACAGTTGTCAATGTGAAAAGTGAGCTCAGACGGTATACAATATTCTGTATTTGTGTGGCATGTTTAAAGAAGAAAGGAAAGAATTAAAACCATTTAATGAAAAATGGCCATTACAAAACCATAATATATATGACAAGGAAATTGTAGAAATAATAGATGAAAGTATTAGCAAAATATATGATTTGGTAAAAACTATGAATGATGATTTAAATGAGTAGTCTAGCGAGCGGATGAGAGTGTGCTGGAACTAAGGGAATTATTGAGTGAAGTTTGCGTTCGTCTAGTGTTTTATCGTTTAAATTAAATAAAAATTATAAATAACTCTCTCTTTTAGATAAGAAACTGTATTTTAAGTAAATATTGAAGTTTTGCAGTATAACAGTGGGAAAGAAAATTGAAAAGCTCCAAACACGAAAAAGTTATAAAGAAGAACACAAGAGCTGAAATGAATGCAAGAAGAATTGAAGGAAGTATGGAGAAAAGAAGAAGAACAAGAAGGAGGAAGAGAATAAAAAGAAGAGAAAGAAGAAGAGGGAAGAAAATGGGGAGGAGAACAGAGAAGGAAAGTAGAAGAACAACAGAAGAGAGAAAAAGAGGAGAAGCAGCAAGGAAGAGGAGAAGAAAGATAAGATCTGTGTGCGGGCCCGACGGCGTCTGGTCGCGCGGGTGGATTCGTGGGAATCCCAGTCCCTGGTCTGTTCCGGCGGGGGCGGCGAAACGGGGGGTGGCCGAAAGGATACCCATCGGAGATCTGTCTCGATCAGGGCGGAATAGCTCACCACCTTCCTAGGAAGCGTGAATGATGCTTTTGAATAGAAATATAATCTGTAGCTTAAATTACGGGCGCCCAGACGAACAGCCGCCCTCCCACAAAAAAGAGTGTGTATCCATATAACTAATATACTGTTTGTTAAATTGTAGTAGTCACGGTAGATGGCTGTACTGCGCTAAGTAGATGGCTGTACACACCCTGGATGGCTGTACTGCGCTAAGTAGGGTCAATGAAATAAATATTAGAAAAAGTCTAAACACTCAGTCATCGCGACCCCTCCTTAAGTAAATACGCGAAATTTTTCAATCCCTACACATGAGGTGCTAAGGCGGAGATGGCGATATAACTTTTGCAGGCTAACCAATTCCAACGCTATAAATTCGTGACTACTAACACAATATGATGCGAGTGTGAATTTGACTTTACGGTGGGGACCCGTGGCGACTGGCAGCAATTTCAAACTTAGACGAAAAATCTCCTGGCATTACATCCCGCGACTCCGATATGCTTGCGCGCTTTCTGAGCTGCCAAACGAAACATGTTCCCTAGGTATGTCGAATTAATCCATAAGTACGGATAGGAAAATTTCGCGAGCTCAATCACCTCTATGCTAGACTCCACAATTCTTTGTATAGTCGAACCTCAGATGTTTGTTCATTGGCTGTTGCGTCAGTGTTACCCCATATTTGACAGTAGAGGATTCGCTTCTTGTTCCCATGCAAGTTGGCTATTGGCACAGAGTCGTCAAGGATGTGTCTAATAAACTCTGATCCAATTGCAAAGGTGACTTCAGTGTACACGCGCTTGAACTGAAATGAAGTCGCGAATTTTTCCTATCTCTAGCCATAAGAACCAAGTATCCGTAACATAAATTTCATTCCGAACTTTAAAAAAAATGTTACCCTCTAACGTAGACTAACTCACGTAAATGCTAAGGCCATGTACTCACACACAGCCACGCCTCGTTTTTAGCGTACTTTCCGGAGGAAAGAAAGACTTATGAGATCATTTTCCCGTCTGAGCGTGTGTGTGTGTGAGCTTGGGCGTGTTTTCTGAACGCGTCAACCTATTTTCATCCAACTGGATACATTTACAGTACTTAGTAAGTAAACCTGGCCTTAATAGTTTCCCACCACGCAGGGCACTTGCTTTCTATTTCGCGGCCATTGTAATAATTAGGATGATACGTCATATCCCGGGAAACATTTAAGCTACTTAAACAAAATTTCGTATGCTCACAAAGTACCGTGCAATGCATTACATTTTTAAATGGATATTGTTGTTAGCCAGCCATTTTGAAAGGTAGTACTAAATGGAAAAATACGTTCTTTCCATTACATCTCGAAAACCATCAAAGCACTTATCACCAAAATTGTCATATAATTAACTAGGACCATAGCTTTTTCGCGAAAAGATTTACGCGGAGGCTAAACTTCAATATCCTATGTGCACACTTGCAGCCTTCTTTTGGCTATTGGCCACTTGTCTTTGTGTGAAGAGAATCTGTTACAGGAGTGAGGCAATCAGAATTAAGTTTCCCCAATACTAATCGTCCGTGATTTGCTAACATACAGATAAGACGCGTAACATTTCAAATGATCCAATTACGAAAGTTGTTCTGAACTAAATTATTATGGAACGCATCTTGTCCTGAAGTCTTTTCACGAAAAACAGGCGCCCCTACGTATAAGTTATGCTATGGTAGACCAGGTAAAGGTAAGTGTTTGATTTACATTAGGTAATTATTTTCAAAATGGCTGCAGCATAACTAGTTTAAGTTTATTTGGTCTATCTACTAATACATTCAACCAATTTTGACCAAATTCTGGCCGACCTGTCGTGGTGCAGTCAGTTGATGCGTCGTCGGTCTGGCATGCGGGAGGCTCTGCGTTCGAATCCCAGGTAAGACATGGGTGTTAGTTTAAGTTAGGTAATAAGTTAGTTTATAAGCCGTCCCCTGAGAAGCCTTTAGGCATAACACCAGGGGACCTTAATAAGCCCTTTCCAATCCAGCGCATTCCAATCGACCTAATTTTGTATGCTGATAGCATATATTACAAGAATCATATACTGTAACACCTAGCCCCTTATGTCAGCAATTTTGTAATGTAGCGCCATATGAAAAATAATAGTTTGGTAATTCATCGGAAAACAACTAACCGATTCTTACCAAATTTAAGCAAACAAGTTGTACTGCGGACTATGCAAAATGGTATATTTTAAGTTTCTCAGACACTATTTTCAAAATGGGGGCTTATTAATATTTTATCTCAGTATCTTTTAATAACAAAACAAATCACAAATTATTTTTGTGTGCTGGCAATGTAAGCTAGCCCCAGAAAAAAATTAAATTTTTATGTAATATCTCGGGAAAGTATCAACCCTTCTAAACCAATATGGCTAAGAATTTGTACCGTGGTAGTCTATATAACTAAGAAAAAATTTTAAGAGTGGCAGACACCTATATTCAGAATAATGGCTATAAAATAATTTTAGCTTAATATGTTTTAATTGCAAAATTTTATAATCGGTTTTCTCTTAAATTTGTTTACTAGTTGTATAAGATCATGGAATGTGTATAATACATTACATTTTTGTCCTCCATTAATGAAAATCGTCTCATGAAAAATATCGAAGTTCTATGCCATATCTCCGGGACCAATCAACCAATATTCACTAAGTTACTCACAAAAGTACTTATAACTATGGTAGGCCATGCATACTTATAAGTTTTAAGTGACGGTCTTGAAAATTTTTAAGATTAGTAAATCCTACTATCTGAAAAATCAGACTGACTAATTTTAAGATGATTCTCGAATCCAACCTCAGTAATTCATTTTAATGCACACTAAGTTATAGTGCGAGGTTTCCGGGGTTCGAGTCCCAGGTAAGGCATGTGTGTATTTGTAACTGTCTCACTACTGTTGCATATGTTTATGGTTTCATCTCTAATGATATTACGTTCAACGAGACAAGTCCTACCTGACAACTCAGCTTTTCAGAACTTTTAAAAAATATATATTACACCCATTTTGGGGAAAGTAGGCTCATTAGTAGACACCTGCAAAATGCCCGTTATTATTTGGAGACGTGTTAAACTTCAAACACGTGTGTACCTTTGCAATACGTTTATTATTGGAGCATACTTAATCTGACACGTCCTGGGTAGCTCTGAGCCAGTAAATGATCCCTTGACAATCGTGTACACCAATCACGTGCAGTTCAGTCAGAAAGAGAATGACTTCGCATCTATGCAGCAGCCAATGGCGAAACGACGCCGGCTCCAGTATATACAGCACTGTGAAGTCTAGCCTGATGCCAGATGATAGTACTAATTTTGCAGGCTTCTACTTACTAGTTATATGATATAATTATTGTTTTCCTGCAGGTCCCAGACATTCAGGGACAGAACGCGTTTGAGTGGAGTGGAGAGATTTCGGCAGCTCTTAACATTGTGATTTCGAGAGCCGATGAGGGTGAAGCGAACTGCTTACGTAACAGCGCCGAAATGCAAATGCGGAGGAAAAGGTAAATCCCCGAGAAAATCCCCGCGCAGCCGCATCGTTTGGCACGATTCCCACTTGCGGAATATCAAGAGCGACTCCGCTGGGTATTGAATCCGGTTCGTATTGTTGGTGGATGGGCGCCCTAGCCGCTGAGTCACCGTGGCCCCTGGAACGTGTTAGAATTTATATATTGGACAGGAAAAAATTGCTCACGTGCTTGAATCTGCGTAGTCTGAAACGACGCGGATGGCAGCGCAAAGCGACAGCTGAGTTTGAATTCTGGGTGCTGGGAAGGGGCAAATCCGTCAGCTGTGCTGCGTGAGCAGTGGAGCAACGTCTATGTTGTTCACGGTCAAATGGAACACTTTCGAAAGCCCTGCTTGAGATATGCTTTTACCTTCATATCGTATCCTTTTGGCACGTGGGGCCGCGGTGGTGCACGGGTCAGACTACTTGGTTCACACCAATGTGAACCGGGATAAATTCCCGGCGGGGTCGCTCACGGATTTTCGCATATGGGAATCGTGCCGGACGACACCGCTGGTCGGCGGGTTTTCTCGGGGATCTCCCGTTTCCCCCACCCATGCATTCCGGAGCTGTTCCATACTCACCTCGCTTCTCTCTCATTGGCTATCAAGACTTCGAAGTAGGGAGACGAAAAATTCGCGAATTCATTTCAGGACAAGAGAGATTTCAAACGTGTATACACTGAAGTAGTTTATTAGACACGCCCTGGGCGACACCGCGCAAATAGCCGACTTGCAAGGGAACAAGAAGCGAATCCCGTACTCTCAAATGTGCTGTAACTTTGGGGCAACAGCCAATAAACAAACATCTGAGGTTCGGCTATACAAATGATTGTGTAGTCTAGAATGTAGGTCACTGAACTCGCGAAATTGTCCTATCCCTATCTCCAAGATAAAAGCCGCCCATATGTCTCCACTGCACTCTACATCCGACATGTGTAAAGTTACCATTGTCAGCAGCATCATGACTAGAGACCCGGAAATTACGCCAATTCATTCGAGGAGAAGTTAGAAATCAAACACATGTACATTTGACTTTCATTTTCAATTGGATCGCTATTTGTTAGCCACGCCCTGGGCGCATTTGAGCCAATAACTAATCAGCAAGAAAAGCACGACCGAATCCCGTGCAATCTAAACTGGTGTAAAACCGGAACATCAGCCATTGAACAATTGTCTGAGGCTCGAGTACGCAAAGGATTTTGGAGCCTATCTTGTTGCCAAATGTATCCGCGAAATTTTCGGGTCTCTAATCATGACGTCATTCAAGCGTCAGTCAAGTGAAAATGTGATATATTTAGCAAGATAAACGTGTTACTATCTTGTAAGTTTGTAGAAAATGCGTTGCGTATAAAGCGAAAGACCACAACCTTTATTTACCATGAATTTAAATAGTAAACTGGTACCACAACGTCAATACTTACTATTTTACTTGGCGGCAGTCCTATTATGGTGGCCACTCGGTTGAAGGAACTGTGCAAGTCCGAGGCCTAAAAGCGCGGAAGCGCTAGGGACGACCGAGACACGCGAGTCGACTCTCATCGCCTCTACGCGCACAGGACTGAACTGGCTAGCAGTCTTGCCGTCGATAACGCACCTTTATGAGACTTTCCGCGGAGACCCTACCATGTTATGACGTAATAATAAAAATAAAGGTTTGATGCACGTCCGTATTCCTTTTTTAATGTTTTTTATCGCAATGTTCATAATTATAAATGACGCGAAAACACATGTTCAATCCATTTTCCTATCGCAGAGGCAAATGGAGGAACTTAAGAATGTATACAGATGCGTAATGTATCTTAAATACTGTTAGTAAGCATATCTCGGTCAGGCACATAGGACGACTTTTTAATAAAACGTTTTCTTCTGGTGCTCTGCAAGCCGTTCGGCGGCCTACCCACACTCTAAATCGGAATAAGTTGTTTTTTATTGATTGTCAGTTGAAACAGCTCCATTCGGAATCAGTACAAAAAGAAAACTACTAATCTATTCAGTTTAATGAAATCTGCTAGTACAAACAGTAGAAAATCTGTTATTTATGGTCGATTAATAAAAAGCACAAGGATTGAAAACCGTGAATTACGATTTGAAATAAATTAGGTATACAATTATTTTGTCGCAAAACAAAATTATTACATGTTCATACAAGAAAATTTTGGAAGTAGTTGGTAATAAACTGCCACCTCAAAACGCAACACATATTCTTGTTTCTTTTGGCTGACGTTCTACTACTCTGCTACTTTGCCACTGAGAGAAACGGTCTCGCATTTCCGTAGTAACATAAACTTACAATGGCGAACGGCTGTAAGTTTCGTAATGTGAAAGTACTCCAGGTTGTCGAAATATACACATATTATGCGTACGTAGGTCATGTCTTTGTAAGGCTCGAAAGTCATTCTAAGTTAAGTTTAGCTCAGATTGCGTGCTTTAAATGAGAAATATTGTGGGGTTTAACGGTGTTGTCATCGTTTTATATGTATCTGATTTTTTTACAATGCAACATTTTACAGAATGAAATTGTTATTTTGAAGAGACAGATTGGCTAGTAATAACTGCTAATTATACAATGGAACGTTAGAAACAATGCAATATTTTATAAAATTTGTCGTTTCCTCATTATTTGATATAACTTCCAGCGACCACAAAACTTTTGTTGGTGTAAATCCACCTTTCTTAATGAATCACCGCACTATCGAGTCAGTAAAATTATTACTTATCTATATGTCACTAAAAATAATAGTTTAAATCTGTAGTGTCTCGTTGCATTGTAAAATGGCGAATACTAGCGGACATCGATAACCTCGTACATTGAAACCCCTATATGTATCTTTCAAAGCACACAGTCAAAACTAAACTAAAGATAGATTGAATTCCGAACTTTGCAAAGACAAGTACTACATATTTCGACAACAAGAAATAATTCCATATCACGAAACTTACAGCAATATTTTGACATTACATTTTGTGGTTCAGTACCCATAATACGAGCACACATTTGGCAGTGGTAGAGTAGGTCAGTGTATATGGCTGATCATGAAAACTTCAGTATACTTTGCTTTATGAGCAGAAGTTCGAGTCCAACCACCTTCAAATACGTTTTTGTGTAGACAATATTTGTGTTCTGCAACAAAATAAATCGTACCTAACTTACATCACATAGGAATGCTCTGTGTTTATTTATTAATAACAAATATAAATAAGTAGTTGTCTACTGCTTGAATTAGTAAATTTATTTTAATTGATGAATTAGTGATATTTTGTCTACAGATTCCGGATGGAGCAGTTTCAAATGACAATCAGTAAAAAATAACTGATTCCGATTTAGAGTGCATGCGGCCTCCTTAATAATCAAGTAGAGTAAAGGATGTTCACGGTAAAATGAGCATTTCTGAAAGCCCTGCTTAAGATCTACTTGTATGCACGTTGTGTATTATTGCGCCTTATGCAAAATTAACATTCCATGGGCCCCACCACTTTATTCATGCGTCGATCAAGTGAAACATTTCAATTTATTTAAAAAAAAGTAAATATTTCACAAATCTGCTCTTTTTTACTCTTCAGCATTACAAAAATTACGAAGCGAAATAAATAATTTAAGTTGTTACAAATGGTTACCTAACATTTTCAATTTGACGTTAAGATTTGGAACAATTTCCCAGCCATCGTTACCATCTGTACTGGGCGTATGTCACCAAGTGCGCCCGTTATAATATATGCAGGCAGGAGCAGTGCCTTTTTTCTAAGGTTGATTTCAAAAGTGCTCACTTTATCGTGAACAGTCAGATAACTCCAGTGATTTTTTTTTTGTCAAATGTTGATTTCAAAAGCTCACACTTTACCGTATTGTCAAGAGTCAGTGAAAACGCCCGGCATTATTAAGTGCGATGTGTCCCTTTCAAGAGTCCTGTTCCGCATGAGACTACATCCTGTGATGTATACTTCAAGGCAGAGGGAAAATGGAGGTCGATGGAGTACTGCACGGCACTGTACAGAATTCAAAACTCATTAATGCGGCCAACTGTTTTTCGCTATAAGAATCTACGACTTTTGTCCATTTACGGTAACTTCACACTTGTCTGGGTCCCTGCCAAAGTTCTACTTCCAGGATATTCCTCCACCTCGTGCAAATAAAGCTACACCGAGACTAGAAAATTACACCAGAGGGACAACGCAACGCATTCATGCGCTTTCAGTATAGTAATACTTGGCATAAAAACTATTTCTTACTAGGCATTACCAACAACACCTATTTTCTCATTGTTTATATTCATATTATTTGCAAATGAAATATTATAATTTATAAATAAAATAGGGACTGTTTAATCCATTCAGACCTAGTGCACACAGTTGTGTACATTACGATCGAGTAGGTTTTTTTTGGTCTCGACTGCACACTCGAAGCTCAATTACTAGTGATAGGAACATTTCGCGAGTTCATTTCAGGACAAGATAGACGTCCAATACATGTACACTGAATTCCCCTTTGCAATTAGATCGCAGTTTATTAGGAATGCCCTGGACGACTCTGAGCCAATATAAGACTTGCAAGGAAACAAGTGTCGAGTACCATACTGCCAGGTGTGAAGTAACACTGGCTGCTCTCGTGGGCAGCAGCCAATGGACAATCATCTGAGGCTCGAGTGTGCAAAGGACTGTGGAGTCTAGCCAGTGGGTCATTGAACTCACGAATTTTTCCTATCCCTATCAGTTACTAGAGACCTGTAAAATTCGCGTTATTATTTGGGGACAAGTTAAACTTGAAACACATGTACCTTTGCAATACGTTTGTCATTGGACCATACTTTATGTGACGCACCCTTGGTGACTCTCCACCAATAAAGGAACACTTCATAGTTGTGAGCCCCAATCACGTGTAGTTTAGTCAGAGAGGGAGTGTATTCATATCTATGGAGAAACGACGCCGGCTTTAATGCATAAAATACTGTGAAGTTCAGCCTGATGCCAAATAATAACGCGAATTTTGCATGTCCCTATCAATTACCAATGATCTTATATGTGGGTAAATGGTTTGCAAACCGTCTTACTGGTCTAAGTCATAATTTGTTCATATAACTAATGCCGAACTTAAAGCCTACTGCTCATTGGCTGTGACAACGAAACCAGTCTAGTATCGACTTCAGTACAGAACGAATCATAAAATTCTTTGTTTGCAACACCCGAAACCGTAAATTAAAGGGGGTCTGAAAAGTTTATAGTTCAATTTAATGAAAAAATTAGAAACGCTATTCGTGGGGTGATTTTTCAAATGTTTGAGTCGAAAAGTGCGAAGAAATCACGAATAGACTATAGTTGTACTGGAAAACACATTATTTAAGAACGAATCTAGTGGTTGGAGGATGACAACTCTCACTCGTCTTAGGTGTCTGCCAGCTATTCACGGATGTTCATTGTTGGGGCAACTGAAGTCTGATTGGTACAATAGAATAGAAAACTTCTTCCCTCAAAAGAAACTCGGTCAACAGTCGACGGAAGTTTACAAATGTGCAACTAAAATGCTAAAGTCCAGCATGTGCGTAAATCCTTTCTCAAAAAACAGGTGGCACTTATCATTAATTAATAGAGACCTGGAAAATTCACGAGTTCAATGACCTTCAGGCTAGACCCTACAGACTTACGTACGAATATGCCGATATTAACTACCCATTAGTTGTTTGTTGTCACAGTGAAAGGCAACTATTGGGCCAGCGTTCTCCAGGAGGTGTCAAACACCGTGTGGACCAATGGCTAAAGTCATATAAACACACGTGTTTTGAATTTGAATTCTAGCTTGACCCAAAATGAATTCGCGAATTCTTTATGTCTCTCCGAATAAGGTACCCAGGGGAAATTATTGGGTACTGAGTGTTGCAGTGTACACTACCGGTCAGAAATAACATTCCTGTGCAACGTGTTTAGACAACTGTCAATTCGCAGCGATTCCTGCCGACATGTTGGTGGATACCTGCCGAAACAAGGAGTGGGCTGGCTATCCCAACATTTAATACAATTGTAGAGCCCCGAGTATTTCGTGAATTGAGTTAGCAGAAATCTAGGTTGGACAGCACTTTATACACTCGAGACATTATCGTCTGCTTATTGGTTGCAGTGATCAAGTGAGGACTGTTAAACGCTCACTAACACTATTGCTCCTTGCTTATTATTGGCTCACGGTTAAACGGGGCGTGTCTAAACAACTGTCGTCCAATAACAACAGTAGGAGAAAAGAACAAGTGTTTGGAGTCTAGCTCGCCTCCGAATGAATTTGCGAAATACTCGTGGCTCTAATAATTAGGGACACCTGATATTTGCGAAAAGTGTGCCTATCTATTTAAAAAATTTTAACCCGTTCGTTCACACATTAATTTCTGAGTTCAAGTATTGCAATCGCTTAATTTTTTACACGCGTTTTTCTCGAAGTCAATGAACGAACCTGCTGCGTGTTCAACGACATTGGAATTAACCTCTTTACATGCACATTAACATTTCTTTTAAGGTGTTGCAAAATGAGTAATAATTGGCGTAAAAATTATTTACGAATTTCTTATAACTAGGTGAGCCGGTTTTTCGTGAAAATATTTCAGGACAATTTGTTCTCCGAGACACTTAAGTTCAGAAATACTTTCGTGGTTGAATCACTCAAATTGTGACGAATTTTTTCTGTTTGCTCGTGAATCACGAACGTTCAGTATCGGAAAAAACCTATTTCTGATTGGCTCATTCATGTAACATACTCGCTTTTCACAAAGACAAGCGGCCAGTAGCCAAAAGAAGGCTACAAGCGTGTACATAGTATATCGAAGTTTAGTATCCGCGTAAATATTTTAGCAAAAAACAGGTGGAACTACTTGTAACTAGAGACATGCAAAATTCGCGTAATTATTTGGGGACATGTTAAACTTAAAAAATCACGCGTACATTTGCAATACTTTGCACACTTTATCTGACACGTCCTGGGTAACTCTGAGCCAATAAATGAACCCTTAACAATCGTGTATCACAATCACGTGCAGGTCAGTCAAAAAGGGAGTGACGTCACACCTATGCAACAGCCAACAGAGAAACGACGCAGGCTCGAGTATATACAGCACTGTGAAGTTAAGCCTGATTCCAGATAATAACGCGGAATCTGTATGTATCTACTTATAACAACTGACAATGTGGAACCTTTGGGAAGTGTTCCAGTAGATCCACGACACAAGAAGCAACAAATTATAAAATAGTTGGCTGTCAGGTGCAACCATTGGCATGGGAAAGGCGACACGTTTGTGTAAGAGCTTCTGTACTTGCACACCACTGAGCATGATTTCACCTATTCTGCAAAATATCTACCGGAAATAGTATAGTTTGGATAATAAGTACAGTCCTGAAGAATTCGCAGGTTCATTTTGAGACAAGCTAGAATCCAAACGTCGTGTGTCCATATAACTTTAGCCATTGGTCCACACGGGTATTTGACACCTCCTAGAGAACGCTGGCTAAAACGTCGTCATCCATTGTGACAACAGATAACCGATATACAGTTAATATCGGCATGTTTGTACACAAGACTGTGGAGTCTAGCCTGCAGCTCATTGAACTCGCGAATTTTTCAGGTTTGTAGCTATACCTATAGTGACAAGAAGCACAGACTTATAGATGCTTATATTATAACTTGTCGCCCCTAAACTAACGCGAATTTCGCAGGTGTCTAGTTTAAAATTTGCCTTGACAGCCAATAAATATGTGTGCAGACCTCAAAATGTTAAATGTCCCGCCTTGTTGCTGCCTGTAATATCAGACAAATATGGACCCAGTAAAAAAAAAAAAAAAAAAAAAACTTTCTCGGAGTATAAGTAAGTTCAAAGTGGTGAAACAGCGTTACACTTTCTTTGAAGTAGACTTACCCAGTCTCTGATTGGCTGCTCGAGGCTCTGCACGGAACGGACCTGGTGTTTGGTTGGCTACTCTACGTGCTGCAAAAATTTGTTATAGGCTGGGCCGCCGGACGGTAAGTCAGTTAGAAGGCGCTGATAGACGAACGACGTTACATGATGTTGTTGGCAGGTGAAGCCAATTTCTGGCGTTAAGCCGATATTACACTATACCTGCAGCCATACTTGGTTCTTGTACAAGCTTCTACAAGCCCTGGTGCATGAGCCGGTATACCAGCCGCTATATGAGCTGCCACGGAAGATTCATATTACACGACAGTAGTTCGCGTACTAACATTTGGCACCCTCGGTGGGTGCGCAGTGTGAGGTTTGTAGTAAATATGAACCCCATTCGTAGAACTGCTACCAGTTAGTAACTTGCGTAGGCCTATAAAAATACTAGCTATCACATCTTAATATTGCTATATTACTGTTCGCCTTTTACATAAATTGATTGCTTATTAGTATATTTAAATACATTTTCTTGAAATTGACGTGAAGTCACTGGAGTACGAATGTGTTATTTTTAATTTTGACGAAAATTACTAACCGGTTGCAGAAAACGTTTTTTTTATTCATTTACGTACCGGGATTTATCCGCATGTAAATTTTAATGATAAAACTTTTTTGGTCCAGCGGAGTTTTGAACTCACTCCCAAAAGTCACATATTACCCGCGGACCCCGCGACTTAGCCACTGTTTTACCAGTTCACAGATGAGGACAAAAGTTTATATGCCATATATATATATATAATATAGATTAAAATAGATTAAATAAAATAAATTAATTAGAATAAATAGAATTAGATTAAATTAGATTAAATAGAATAAATAAATAGATTAAAAATACAACAACGACGAATTATATTGGTGATGAAAACTTTTAATTACTTTCATACAGTAGGTGATGTTTTAAGTATTTAGAAAGGTTCTGAACAGTAATTAAAAGTTTTCATCACCAATATTATTCGTCGTTGTATTTTTAATCTATTTGAAAGAGTTTCAACCTTACGGATGTATAATCAAGATGGAGGCGTCTTTTTCGGTTTATTCATCAACTCGTATCAAGTAGTGGCCACGAGAAGCGCCCTACGTTCTGAAACTGCAACGTGATTGGCCAGGTACGAAACCTGGTATGGAACCTGCCGTGAAAAATAGGACGTGTCCAATTACCAAACCTGGTACGAAATCTGGCCATACATGGAGGGAAATGCCATGACGGGCGCCACACTAGCCCGTATACCAGCCGCTATGGCGGACCTTGCGCAAGTTTTTACGGAATCTGGTATCGTGTAATATCGCCTTTAGGGGATGTGGAGTTCACGGCATAGGAGGCTGTTTACCCTCTGTATTTATAAGTAAACTTTCGTCGCATCTTACTAAGTAACTTTCAGTTACCAGTAATTAATTTTTTATATCACTGATTTGATTGATTTCCATTGCGGTGTGATTCCCGAAACTGTTTGTTAGCGTGGAGAGTTCCGAGGAGAGAATAGGGCGGATCTTAACATCGATGTCTTGAGAGCTGATGGGGGTGGGTCGAGGTGAGTATGGAGCAGAGCCGGAACACAAGGACGGGGGAAGCGGGAGATCCCCGAAAAGGCCCGCCAACCAACGGCATCGTCCGGCACGATAGCCACTTACGAAAATCCGGTGACCCGGCCGGGGATTGAACCCGGTTCTCCTTGGTGATAGGCAAGCGTGCTAATCGCTCAGCCACCATGTCACCGCGTCTAAAAAAGGTTCACCCACAAATCACGCAACAAATGGCAAAAATGGGACAAAATCTTACAACTGTTCGAAGTCTATCTTGTGCCCAAATGAACTTTGGTAGTTTTTTCAGATCTTTGTTTATTACTAATCAATTCAAAGTTTCTAGAAGTTTCTAACCAATAGTTTAATCGTATCAACAAAACAATTTTTGTAGAAAATAAAACAATTAAGAATAGGAATTTACACAAAATATTTTGTAGCAACCATATTTATGAAATATATATGACTCTTAATGCATCAGATTTATCACAGTCAACACACGTTGCCCATACATAAAATCTACCCGCTGTATATTTAGTCTCCTGTTATTTTTAAAGAACTCATGGAGTAAAATAAAAATATTAATTTCTACATGAGTTTGACATGAAGAGGCCTTAAAAAATTAATGTCCTGCAACGTTCGGATAAAATTTCGAATACCATGTTATAGAGTAATAGAAGTCAACAAGTATCGCAATGCGTCACCGATAAGTGCGATATTCTGGAAATATATACAGTCATTTTGTAAATTAGTTATCTAGAATTTATTATGTTTATTTCCTATTAATTTAACATAATGCCATATTTTTGTAACCTTTATTTAAATACAACCAGTATAGCACTTTACTAAATTATGCTCAAAACTGCTTTATGAGTAGAAACCCCCCCCCCCCCCCGAGAAATTCGCGTGTTCAGTGACCTGTAGGCTAGACTTCACAGTCTTATATAATCTCATACAGATATCAACTGTTTATTGGTTAATTGTTGCGGCAGTAAAAGGCCGTGGTTGGGTGCACAATCTCTTGCATCTTTGTTATTGGCTTATTTATCTCCAGGAGCTGTCGAAAAACACGTCGACCAATTACAAACGTAACATGAACGTACACGTTTGTGAATTCCAACTTGTCTAAAAATGAACCCGCGAAATTCTCGGGTCTCTATGAGTGAGATTTGAGCCATTTACTCAGATCTTTTGCTATTCTGGTGTCATTGCCAATTTTCTGGCTACGTTCTAAGAAAATAAAGGGAGGTCGGGGAAGAAGAAATTGCTATGTCCCAACTTTTACAAATTTTTTCTTTTCCTTTTTTAGCGGGTTGCGGTGGCTGAGCGCTTAGCCTGCTCTCCTCCCACCAAGGCGAAATGGGTTTAATCCCCGGCCGGCCCATTCCCGTATTTTAGCATGTGGGTATCGTGCTGGACGATGCCGCTGGTCAGCGGATTTTCTCGGGTATCTCCCGTTTTCCTTGATCTTCATTCCAACTCTGCTCCAAACTCACCTCAATCAACCTCATTGGCTCTCAAGACATTTCTGTTAAGAGCCACCCATTTCTCTTCACTCTTGAGTACGAAAAGAAATAAATCAAAGTTGGAAATTGGCAATTTAGACTATAATTTTTGTGAACTTATAATAGATGTGTGTGGAGTATCATAATTTCGCCTGCATTTCAGTACCAAGCGGCAGTAAGCATGGATGAGGTGTAGGATTAGTTGCCTAACCTGCAGGCGATTGCTTGATAACTGTTGCCACAGAGAGTGTGCAGGAGTGTTCATATATCGCTAGGGAAGACTGTTAAAAAAATGTCCTTAATTGTTACGAAAATGGGCTGGCAATAATTTATCCAGAGGTTTCCGTACACTCTCCGTAAAATAACGGACACATTGATTTTCAAAAACGGATATTTTCCTTAAATTTCGCATAATCTCTTTGTTAATTTAACTGTTAGTTTTCTGTATTTCCAGTTAAAAATAAATATTGATAATGAACAATTCTTTAATTATCGTTACGTGGGTGTTATACTGTGTATAAAAGAAGATATTTCAAAGAGTTAAAACATTTTATACGTTAGCAAGATTTGAACCCGAGTCAAGAAATCTACAAATCCACGGCAACATCAGCACGGCTCCTACGTGATTCGTGAGCAGACAGTTAACACGTGTGAAAAAGTAATTCAACAATCAAGATAGGTAAACGACGACCCAGTAGTGTTTTGAATTATAACTTGTCTTGGAATTTGTTCGGGAAATTTCACTACCCCGACTTATAGTATTTAAGTATACAATGTAGTCACATTTTTTCGTGTAAAGTCATTAGCTCTTAAGATCGCTCACTGTAGGATACATTTTTCTATATCGCAGTTAGGTTAATTTGAACACATTTTGTCGCAATACATTATGTAATTCTATTGAAGACATTCAGAAATTAATGATAATCCGGTGGTAACGATTTCACGTCACTGCAAATATTGCAATATAAAATTTATAAAAACATATTTCTATATATCTATCAAATATAACTAAAAAAACAGAACACTATGCTTTGCTGTTATTTGCTTCCACTCATATATATATATATATATATATATATATATATATATTATGCAATATTTCACCATTGGTTTTCGATACTATACAGAAGCAATATAACATGGATACCAACATTATTAAAAAGTAGATACCGATTAGCCCTTGAAGCTACCACAGCGACTATAAGAGAGAGTGGCTTTTCCATATTACTTACTCTGTCGTTCATTGAATTCACCTTGGTTAAAGACATTGTGTTTTCAAGCATCGAGCTTCGAAGATCTCTACTCATCCCTACAAATTTAAAGTTTAAAAATATGTATTTTAAAATGTGTTTCATAATTTGGCACACAAGTGATAATATTACAAAATAAATAGCACATATAAATAGGAAAATAATACAACATTTTCATGTAACATACAACAATAAACATAATTTATTTATCAACATTTATATGACATCACATTTCTAACAAGTAAATTATTGACGTTCTGTACTTACAGTGCAGCATATTTACACAATTTCAATGTACAAATACTTCTATGTTTGTAGAATAAAGTTAAAAAGTAACTCTATTCCGTTGGAAACCAAAGTAAGGGTACTTCAATCAAGTGCCCATTTCGGGGTCCCTGTCTCCGACTAAATACAGGAAGTGGAAAGCAATTGCTAACAAACTGATCCCTAGCAAATCACCCAGTGACGTTAGGTACGGAATGGCCGAATTGTCGGGATCAATATTGCGCTTCCACATCCAGTGGATCATGATGTACGCAATGTACAGCAACGTGGCAACCTGGAACATAAAACAGAAAAAAAATCCAGTCTGGTAAATTAACAAATATTGGTGAAAGGTAACATTATTTGGAACCACCTGGTTGGAAAACTTTAACTCTCCTCTTTTTTAAGATCCTTAGATAATGCTACTGTTCTTCAATCCTTGCCTGACGAAACCGCTAGTCAGCGAGTTTTCTCGAAGATCTTCCGTTCCCCCCCACCCTTTCATTCCGACGCTACTCCATACCCACCTCACTTCACCCTCATCGGCTCTCAAGACCACGATGTTAAGAGCCTCTCAAAACTCTTCACTCACTCACTCACTCACTCATTCAAACCTTGCAGACCTATTGTACACAACTGTCTACGTGCATGGTGCATAGAAAATGTGAGTTTTGCCTACATAGATGAATGCGCATTGACTTTCCCAGTGGGTGATGATTCGGAAACCATGTGACCGCTTTACGCGGTGACTGGTTCATAATAAGTCATATCGCATTGCATGTTCTGAAATAAATTCGTGAGATTTTCTGGTCCTTGCCTACAGCTAGGGCCGCCTGTTATTCGAGAAAAGATTTACGTGGAGGCTAGACTTCAATATCCTAAGTGCACACTTGCAGCATTTCTATGGCTATTTGCCGCTTGTCAATGCGTGAAAATATTTAATTACACGAGTGAGCAAATTGAATTTAAGTTTTCCGGAATTTGACCGTCCGTGATTTGCGGGCAGACAGATAACACGCGTAACAATTCAAATGATCCAATCACGGAAGTTGTTCTGAACTAAAGTGTTTTGGAACTCAAATTGTCTTGAAATCTTTTCTCTAAAAACAGGTGCCCCTAATCATTTGTATGGACATCCAAAATTGGCATAATTATTTAGCTTCAAGCTAGTCGTCACAGTCCTATGTATATCTCAGTAGTTATTAACCGTTTATTCGATAGTGCATTCGTAATAAACCATTTTGCTTGTGAGCCATTACGCTTATATTTTGAGAAACAGCGTTTTGAAAAGGCCGGTTTTGATTACGTTTGAGTGCTCTGAAATTGTTTTTGTAACTTGCGTGACGTCTTGTATCTATGAGAATTTTTTTTTGCGAAAATCGGATGTTTACAGATAAAAATTAATTTTGCGGTTCTCCGGGAATTCAGTATTTCAAGGTATCAGTGTCATAATTTTGAGACCTGCGACATTCGCGTTTTTATTTGGGGACACGTTAAATTTTAAAAGCGTATAGTTTTGCAATACGTTTGTCATTGAACCATTAACATAAATTACTCGACACGCCCTGGGTAACTCTGCGCCAATAAATTAACGCTTTTCTACTACGTGACCCAATCCCGTTCAGTTCAGTCAAAAAGAGCGTTGTTTCACATCTACGAAGCCGGCGATAGAAAACCGTGACTCGCTTCGGTATATACAAATAATATCGCTAATTTTGGATGTGTCTAGTCATAATGTACAGAAGTCTATTAACATTTTTGAAATTTGTTTATTTTATTATCTTATATGTGGACAGCCTCAAACCACAGCTTTCCTGAATATTTTGTATTATTTTTCTGTATACATTCCAAATTAATTTTGATGCTGCATTTGTACTTCCCTGTTTGTTTTCAGATCGACACGTTTATATTATTTATGTGCACAAAAACTGTAAACTCACGATTTTATTTTTTACAGAATTCGTGCAAGAATTTGGAACATATATTTTTAATGTCCCGTAATTACATGTAATACGGTATATCCAACGCCCTTAAAACCATGTGTTTTAAGGTACGATTCTGAAGGCACCGCTACACTCATGGACAGTTGAATTAGAGATATCTATCTAGGAGTGGGTCTTTCCCCATTAATTCGGCGGCGATGTGGTGTGGTATGGACTCCACAAAGAACCGAAATCGCTAGATAAGCACGCTGTTTCGTGATCGCTGTACAACCTTCAATAATGCACGGAAATCGGCAGGAGCAGTATCCACAGCGCGTACATTCGACAGCACCCCAGTTGTGTTTAATAGGATTGAGGTCAGGTGACCTCAGGGGCCAGGCAAACAACCTTTAATTCTATGGAGTATTCGCATAACCACTCGGCCGCAATTCGGAATCGGTATGCCAGTGCGTGGTCTTGCTCTAGGTACAGGTACCCTGCAGGGGGCTATAGGTGCAAAAATGGGTACACATGATATGCCAGCAGGTTGCTGCATAGTTTACTGATGCCACCTGTACCAGGGGATCAATTCACTCCACATAAACAGTCCCCATACGAGACCACCATCACCGTGTGACGATGTTTGCCAACACATACAGGAAGAGGTATTTGTCTCAACTGCTTCCTGAATGTAGGTGTTTTAAGTTGGAATACAACTGAGAGCCCCCCCCCCCCCCCCAATGATGTCAAAAAAGGGATTTGGGTTGGTTCCAGTGAAAAGGTTTGAAAATTATTCGCTGTCTTGGTTTTTATATCAAAATATAACCATTTACATAGTTTTCCCCAAAATTTGGCAATCAATAAACGTTATATAAAAATAAAATGTAGTTTTTCCACTGATTACATTTATTATAAAAACTGTATCAACGATAATTCTGTTTAAAACTTCCCCCCGAAAGTTACATTTTTAAAAAATTGCATCTCTTTCCAGCTATATGCAGGGTACATATAATTATTTTGCTTTAAACCATACGTGACTAATATGGCTGCAAGCCCCCCTCCCATTAAAAATGTTTACGGAACAACAGTTCCTGCTTTTGTGAAAACCCTTTGCTGTCTTCCCGGATCTGGGAGAGACACCTGTATTTATAATTTATTTGAAATCATCTAGAACATTACAATATGATGTTCACTCCGTCTATATCCAGAAGTCCTGGAAGGACATCATGGTGTTGCGTGACTGGCAGGCAGGCGTCACGTGGTCAAGGTGACGTACGAGGGAGAGGAAGGCAGTAATGAATTCGTGGGTAGCAGCAGCCCCGCGGCGCCCATACTTGCAGACCAGCATGGACCGCTTAGCGGACGTGAGGCGTGGAGCTCGTCAAACACACCGCCGTCGCAGCGAATGTAAGCCGTCCCAAACGGCCAACATTTTCTCAACTTCATATGGCACCGTCGGTTTTGATTTTCGTTCAATGTGCAGGGATAGTCGTCACATCCGGCTTGAACTTTACACTGTTGACACAAGGAACCATCCCTTCACATGTCGGCGACGCACACATACTCTGCCATCGGGGTGCACCAATGTGTACCTCGGATCATCCGCCTAGGTGACCTCCGTCCAAGCGTCGGGGTTTCAATTGTGGTGCTCCCGCACCTAAGTCAACACTATGAATGCTGTACAAATTCTAAAGACAAGCTAGATGTAAGTCGCTTGTATTCGCGACTGGATCGCCATCAGTTCAGCTGATCTCTACATTACCAATTTTAACCGTCTTATTGGTTCACCCTACACCGGACACACTTTCTACTAGGACGCCCGAATTTCGCAAAAAGATTTCATGACAAGTTGAATTTCATTACCGTTTAGCTCACGTATACATTCGTAGTTGGATGATTTCTGTGCTATGCGTTTTATGTTCCCGGCCGCGAATCACAGATATACAGTACCAGAGGAACTCGTTTCAGGTTGGTCACTCGAGTAATATAATACTTTCTCGCAATCACACGCGGCCAATAAGAAAACTAAACCTGTTTATGTAGTGCGTTTAAATGTAGCATGGTTGGAAATCTTGTCGCGAATCTCGGATTCCCCTACTTGTTCTACAGAATATCGTTCGTTCGTCATTAGCCGGAGTTCTGCCAATATAATGTCTAGTTCAAAGTGTCCCAATCAAATGTTCTTACATACGTATATAAGAATATACAATACATCCTGTTGGTTTGAGTGATAAACTCTTTGAGTGCTGCTGGAGTATTATTAGGGGTGCCTTTTTTCACAAAAAGATTTCAGGACAAATTATGTTCCAAAACACTTTAGTTCAGAACCACTTTCGTAATTTTATCATTCGAATTATTTCACGTCTTATCTGTCTGGCCGAGAATCACGGACGGTCAGTAATCGGAGAAACTTAATTCTGATTGGCTCTCTCATGTAACAGACTCTCTTCACACAAAGACAAGCGTCCAGTAGTCAAAGGAAGGCTGCAAATGTGCACATAGGATATTGAAGTCTAGCCTCCAAATTAAATAGTTAGAGACCTGAAGAATTCGCGGATTCATTTTGGGACAAGCTAGGATTCAAAACACTTGTGTTTATAAAACTTTAGCCATTGGTCGACACGGTGTTTGTTTGACAGCTGCGGGTGAACGCTGGCCCAATCGTCGCCTTTCACTGTGACAGCAGACAACCAATGTGCAGTTAATATCGGCATATTTGTACAAAAGAATGTAGAGTCTAGCCTGCAGGTCATTGAACTCGCAATGGTTCAGGTGTCTACTCGTAGTGTTAATCGTTGTGCTTTGTGATGTGTGTATGAGCAGGAGTACTATACTGGGGCGGCGGCTTCTGTACTCCACAGAGACGAGGAGATGGTTCTGGATGGGATGGCTGGTCACATGTCTTTGTGGTCCAGCACTGAATTGGCGATTGATCTGCTGCGCTGTGGCCTGTCAATCCGCTGTTACAAACCGAGGTAACTGACGGCGACCACTATCATTCGAACGCTGTAAGTGACGGCAATCGTCTTAAAACCCTTTACGTAACATTAATTTATCTTTTAAATTGTGTTGCAAAAGAAGAAAATCTTGGTGCACGACGTAGACACGAATTTCTTAAAACGGCTGGCACTTGGAACCCATTGAAAGGGTTTCAGAAATTCCACTGCACAAGAAGCATCCAATTATAAGGTAGTTGGTTGCCAACGGCACCCAATAGTATTATCCAGGGAGAGGTGATGTCCTTATTGGAAGAGACATGCAAAATTCGGGTCATTATTTGGCATCAGGCTAAACTTCACAGTGGTGTATATACTCCAACCGGCATCGTTTATCCATTGGCTGCTGCATAGATGTGACGTCGCTCCCTTTCTCACTGAACTGCACGTGACGGGTTACATGAATGTTAAGGTTCATTTAGTAACGCATAGTTAACCAGGGCGTTCCAGATAAAATATGGTCCAATGACAAACGTAGCAAAGGCACACGTGTTTGGAGTTTAACGTATCCCGAAATTATAACGCGAATTTTGCAGGTCTCTACTTATTGGTGCTAACTTCTGGACTTGCACAACACAGACTATTATTAGAGACCCGAGAAATTCGCGGGTTTGTTTTTAGACAAGTTGGAATTCACACACTTGTACGTTCAAGTTACATTTGTAGTTGGTCGATTGGTTGTTTGACACCTCCTGGTGATAAATGAGCCAATAACAAACATACAATAAATTTTACGCCCAATTACCGCATTTTACTAGCACAAATATCAACCAATACACAGTTGATATCTGTATGAGAGTATACAAGACTGTGAAGTCTAGCCTACAGTTAATTGAACTCGCGAATTTTTCAGATCTCTAACTATGATTTACCCTATTCTGCAACATGTCAGACCCCATTAGCTCACGGTGCACTCTTGTTGGTGGTCCGTGGAAATCCCAGTGCCTGCACGACGTAGGATATGAAGTTCTCTGTATTTATGTACCGAACGACCTGGCCACAATCAAACGCGCTGAGATGTCATTTCTTTCCCATTCTGTGCTCGACTGTTACTCACACTTATACATAAGATCTGACCACATCCCCGTTATGCGTGGTTGGACACTATTCCATTCGACGAGGCGGTCAGAGCGCCATTTCGCTAATACGGTAGGTGTATGTAATTCAACTGCTCATGAGCAGAGACCTGAAAAATTAGCGAGTTCAATGACCTGCAGGCTAGACTCTGCAGTATTATGTACAAATATGCCGATATTAACTGCACATTGGTTGTCTGCTGTTACAATGGAAGGCGACGATTGGCCAAGCGTTCTACAGGAGATGTCAAACACCGTGTGGACCAATGGCTAATGTTATATAAACATACGTATTTTGAATTCAAGCCTGTCTCAAAATGAATCCGCGAACTCTTCAGGTCTCTACTCATGAGTTTATAACGTAATCTCGAAATTGTTTTCTTGTGACGTATTACAATATTTTATTTCACATCAAACTTTATGTTTCGGCCATATAAAGAGTATATAAATATAAAAACCAAATTTGTTGCGATAGTAAATTCTGCTCTTATTTTTACCGAGAAATTAACGTTAGCCCTAATATCTTAGTAACATATTTATTTGATTGCAACGTGACGCAAAATATAATACATAAATATCAACTTTAAAGTTCTGAATCAGTTTTAACTATAGATTAAACAGATTTTTCAAACACAAATCTTTTACTAGTAACCCAAAAACTACACATATCGATTTCGCTCTTCCGAAATTCCATACTTCCTTAGAAAAAGACTTTTTTTCTTAGCAATGAACATATGTTTCAAGTGTTATTTTCTTTTGTCAAGGGTCACGTGACTTTGAGGAGATAATTTATAACTATACTGAGACTATCAATACGGAACTTCTGTTATTTGTGAACAGACACCTAAAACGAAAGATTTCACGAACATCTGATTCCCAAGTAATAATTATGGTTAGTCAGGAAACGAGGTAACTCGTAATAAGCCATGAACAATGCTATGAAAGAAACTGTGAGTACATTTACAAGTAGATTTCTAAACGCCGAGTACACAAGACGTGTATAAATCTAAATATCGGAAATCAGTTATCATTTCCAGTTATGGTTATCTATATATCTCACGTTGCACTGGAAGTGGATGTAATTATGTAGGCTGTACACAGCAGAAAAGACGGCATCCAATAAGAGGGCCGCGGTGTGGTGTAGTGGTTAGACTACTCGCCTCCCACCATGGCGAACTGGGCTCGACTCCTGGCGGGGCCGCCCCCGGACTTTTCGCATGTGGGAATCGTTCCGGACGATGCCGCTGGTCCGCGGATTGTTCTCGGGGATCTCCCGTTTCTCCCGCCTTTACATTCCAGTGCTGCTCCATACTCATCTCGCTCAACCTTCATCGTCTCTCTCATGACATCGATGTTAAGAGCCGCCCAAATCTATTCACTCACTCACACATCCAATAAGTCAAGTCCCTCGCGTTGTTCAGGCTGTATTCCTTAGTATTCAGCAGTTTTCCCCTGTGGGAAACCAGAACCCGAAGGAGTGATTCCACGGGGGGGGGGGGGGGGATCGAAAAGGGGTCAAGAGGCTTCCCTCCCGGCTGCACCTGACTAAGTATTGGAAGAACAAGAAAAGGGAGAGTTACCACCAAAACAAGATCCACATCCCCCTCCCTCAATAACCGATCACGACAACACCCTGATATGTCCTCTTTCTCTGGATGGGACTTAGTCTCGTTCAGGGAATAACCGATGACGACCAGGCAGACGGCAACGGAACGTGAGAAAGGAAGGACAACCCACGGAATGAAGGACCGGACCTCAACGAGGTCACCAGCAGATTGTATTGAATGGATGTGTGTGTAAATGAGAACATTAACGAATGACTGCAGTGTGGTTCGGCTACGCCTTTTGCGCCCGGGGGCGAGGTGGTGGGGAATGATCCTGGTTACCGGTCATTCCCCAAAACTAAGTCCGTACACACTCGAGCGCACTGGGTCGCGAATGCATATAATGGAACGCCGTCATGGTTAATTTTAACGTGAAAGACAATCACGGACGCGATAGTAAGTTGTGTGAGTAGTTTAGTGTAGTGTTTCTTTAAATTTTTTGGACAGCATGACGGTTTCAAAATTGCAAAGTTCCCGGTGGACCCTGAATATCAAAGAGCCGATTTAGCCTTTGCTTTGCGGGGGTTAAAGTAAAGATTAGAAAGTAGCACTCCAGGTATGACCTTTTAATAGGTATCGGCCACCTGGAGGGGAGGTTTCGTGAGGCCAGTGCTAGTTCCACCAGGAACTTTTGTATTCCTCAGTCGCCTAGACACCTTCTGCTAAAACGTCAAACGCAAATACTTTTAATTTTTCCCGAAATGTGACAGAAGTTTGTACTGATACCTGGGGATATCCGCGAAAATATTTCACTACCAGTTGTATTGCATAACCGTTTAGCTCAAATCGACTTTTATGATTAGCTGATTTACGTGCTATGCTTCTTAGGCGTCTTCCGACAAATTACATACGTACAACATCGTAATAAACTAATTCCGATTGGTCAGCCTAACAAGAAAAATATTCTCTCAAAGACACGTTGCCAACAAACAAAATAAATATGCTGATATGCCTGTAGGGTAATGCAATCTAGCGTAACGTTTCGCCAAAATCGTGTGGCACAGCGATACGCGCATAGTTCCAAATAAAACTTATTTTCTTTGCCACCCCTCAAACTACATTTTTATATGTTCGTGAAAGAATTAAGAGAAGGTTGGAGTAATAAAGTATGGTAAAAACATGCAGTTTGAGACGGGTTGTGTGGAAGCCTTATTCATGAGGAATGGAGTGAATTCTGTCGTACAGAGTCTACGATATTGATGGAGTTAAGAACAAAGGCTTCGAAAATAATTCCTAATCGCGAGGAAACAGACATATTCATTCCTTAGTAAGTAGCGTCTGTTTTTAAGCATATCTGTTTCAAGACAAGTTGTGTTCCAAAACCCTCTAGTTCAGAACCACTTTCGTGATTGAATCATTTGAAATGTTACGTGTCTTATATATATGCCTGCGAATCAGGGACAGTCAGTATCGGAGATACTTAACTCTGATTGGCTCGATCATGTAAGAGACACTCTTCACACAAAGACAAGAGGCCAATAGCCAAAGGCAGGTTGCAAGCGTGCACATAGGCTATTTAGGTCCAGCCTCCACGTAAATCTTCCGCGAAAAACAGGTGGCGCTATTCCTTAGGTACTATATTTCGGTTTTAATTTATTTAATTCGTTTGTAGGATGCGTAAAGGCTCTTCACGATAAAGTAAGCACTTTAGAAATGAACCTTAAAAAAAAGTCACAGCCCCTGAATGCATATATTTTAGTGGGTGCACTGAGTGACATTCGCCCAGTAAAGTTGGTAACAGTGGACGGAAAGTAGTTCCATATCTTCACGTCGAAGAAAAAGTGTTAGGTAACCATTTCTGATAACTTAAAATTAATTATTTCACTTTCTGTTTTTTTAATTCACCGAAGAGTAAAAATGAGCAGATTTGTAAAGTATTTACTTTGTTAATAATTTCACAGTTTCATTTGACCGACGCTTGAATAAAGTGATGAGGCCCATAGCAGTGTTAAGTTTACATAAGGTGGTGGTATACACGACGTGTATAAAAGTAGTTAAGCAGAGCTTTCAAAAGTGCTCATTTAACCGTGAACAGCCTATATCAAGGAAACGACAGAATACACACCGTAGACGAAATGAAATATTTCAAAAACTACTACTAACCTGAAGCGTTGCCGCGCAGAGATAGACGAACACGAACAGAGGGGTTAGAGTGGTAGCCCCAGATTTCATGTAATTTATGGTGTAGATGAATATTATATGTCCTGGAATCACCATCAGCATGAGAACTCTCGCTGTTCTTGCATGCATCCCTGGAAATCAAAATGGAGTACTTAGAATTATGTAATATTATAGATGCCAAAAGTTTTGACTTGAAAAACAATTGAAATGCAGAAATACAAATGTTACATTGATTTTAAATTAATTTTACACTACGCTTAACGTTACTAGAGACCATATCATTCCGCGTTATAAAACGGCACTAAGTTAAAATTAACGGTCATATACTTACACGATAACATACAATTTTCTCATTGGCCGCTGCCACAATCCCTTGTTTGAGACAACCAAACGAAATGCAGCCACCAGCGTGCTACAGGTTTACAACTGGTGCAGAGTCATGCAGGACGGAGTTACAATGACGCATATCAAGTTAACATATACTTATGTGACGCTTAGTCTGTCTCAAACTGACAACGCGAAATGACAAGGTCTCTTAGCATTTCATCTGCCAAAGTACAAGTATATCTACATAAAATAATTACATGCTAAGTAGCTGCGAAGCCTTGAATACATATAACTATAGACATGAAAAATTCGAGAGTTTTATGACCTATAGGCTAAACTTTACAAGCTTATTTACAATCACAGAGTAAGTGAGAATACAGAGGTGAAATAGCCGCTTGTTCCGTGAACTCCGGACGCACATGCCACCAAAATGGCGTCACTAGTCAGCATCGCGTTGGAATGCCGTTCGCCAATCAGCTTCTGGCAACTTACTTGCCAGACGACAGCACAACCAATAGCGAACCTTCAGTAACACACGGTAACCATGACCATATGTTTTTTAAATATAGCGTGCATGGAACAATTTCCGTGAGAATCGAGTATCCCTAGCCATAGCAACACAGTCTCTATATATGCCAGACAAATAAAAAATTTTTTTTACATATCCAACACTATTGCAAGTAATAACGGCACACACAGAAAATAGAACAAATTATTTATTTGCATAGGGCTAGATATATATTTAGTTGCCCTAATCAAATATATTGCTGAGCAGACAAAATTTTAAAATCAACAAAATTACTTTTGTTCGACTAACAAAATATATGTTCGAATAAACATCATCTCTGTGTTGGGCCAAAAAAGAAAATTAGACTGTCAACTAAATATTTTGTTGAATTAACTGCATATATTTGTTTGGCCACTCATTCAACTGCCTTCGTTCGGAAATACAGCTCGAGAATTAGTTTGTATTTTTGTGACAATTAGGACAGTAACTGTGTTTGGAGTGCATTTATTGATGCTTAACAATCGTATAAACACATTAATAAAACAATGCAATAATAAAATGACAAGTAAAGATGTAAAACTTGAAATATTTGTTTTCACAAGTTGCCCAATATTTGCATATATCTATAGCTTTCCTGCGTCGTCAGTTGTCAGCTGGGATTACTAAGGGTAGCGCTCGGGCACAGGTGAGCTAAGTTTGAAAATCGGTCGAACTTGTGAATGTTTTTTTTATATCGGCCCAAACTGTTTAATGTACGTGTAACCAAACAAATCTTAAGATGCACCAACCAAATCTTACAGTTTGGGTCAACCAAATGAGAACAACTAATAATTTCGTTTCAGCAACAACATATTTCATTGCCTCTATACAAACAAATAATTTGGTTGCACCAAGCAAATCATGTTTGAGTAAACAAAACCTTTTTATCAGTACAAAACTTTCATTGATAAACAATTCACCTTTAGTTTTCAGAACTTTTAAATGCTTTCGCATTCCAGTAATATTATAAATACAATACTGCAAATTAAGTTTTTATTTTGTTTGACTTAGATATTTAACTATTTAGTTACAGTTTCGAGTATACTCAAACGTGAGCTGGCTATTACTTAACTGGCAGATACCTGTGTGAGTAAAGGCTGTTCACGATAAAGTGAGCACTTTAGAAACGAACCTTAGAAAACAGTCACTGCCCCTGCACGCATATATTTTAATGAGTGCACGGAGTGACATTCGCCCAGAAACGTTGGTAACGATGGATGGAAAGTAGTTCCATATATTAATGTCGATTAGAAAGTGTAACGTAACCATTTTCGATAGCTTAAATTTCTTTCTTTCGCTTTCTGTTTTTTTAATGCACTGAGGTGTAAAAATAAGCAGATTTGTAAATTATTTACTTTGTTTATAATTTCACAGTTTCATTTGACCGACGCATGAATAAAGTGATGAGGCCTATGGCAATGATAATTTTACATGAGACGGAGTAATACACAACGTGTATACAAGTAGATGTTAAGCAGGGCTTTCAAAAGTGATAATTTTACCGTGAACCGCCTATAGTGATTTTCACCGCAGACCAAGTAGACTGGCAGTCCTTCCTTGTTTTCTTGCAGGCGTATTATTGATACAGAACACTATAGGTTTAAAAATTAAATGGTGATCGAATTGAACAATTAAACCGATATTAACCTGTTTTTGAAGCCTGGATGGACCTTAGAATAATTCACCAAATTTCCCGTCCCTAAAGACTGTAGATCGAGTATGTACAGAGACCTGAAAAATTCGCGGATTCATTTTGAGACAAGCTAGATATTCAAAACACGAGTGTTTATATAACTTTAGCCATTAGTCCACACGGTGTTTGACACTTCCTGTAGAACACGGGCCCAATCGTCGCCTTCCACGGTGACAGCAGGCAACCAATATACACTTAATAATGGCATATTTGTATATAAGACTGTAGAGTCTAGCCTGCAGGTCGTTGAACTCGGAAATTTTTCAGGTGTCTCCTTATTTTTTATCTAGAAATTTTAGTATTTAAATTATAAATAATTAATAGCAATAGAATGGGGAGAAAATAAGTGTATTATTAATGCTTAGTAAGAAATAGTTCTCATGGAAAATAATATTCAACTGAGTGTGGATGAATATGGTGCACTGTCCCTTTGGTGGTGTGATTTTTGTGATTTTTAGTTGTAGTTAAGTTTTGTTTGCATAAGGAGGAGGAATATCCTGGAAGTAAAAAATAACAGGGCTTCAGAAAAGTTGGAAGTAACCTGCATGGTCTATAGTGTATAGGTAATGATAGGAAAAATTCGCGAGTTCATTTCAGAACAAGATAGATTTCAAACGCGTATACACTGAAGTAACATTTGCAATTGGATCAGAGTTTATTAGACACGCCATGGACGACTACGCGCCAATAGCCGACTTGCAAGGGAACAAGAAGCGAATCCCGTACTGTCAAATGTGCTGTAACACTGGGGCAATAGCCAATGAACAAACATGTGAGGTTCGACTATACAAAGGATTGTGGAGTCTAGCGTACAGGTCATTGAACTCGCGAAATTTTCCTATCCCTATCTATAGGTAAGTACATGGCTGTAGAGTGTGGTCCACTGGCAACACCGAGTATAACTAAAATTGATTTTTTTCCATTGATACTTGTAAAATGACTTCAGGATAAGTGGGATGTTCACACACACACGCGCACTGTAATGCGTGTAGATACAACCATGTTAGGTCTCATGCCTGATTCTGGAGTTACGATATTTTTCCGGGTGGAAATACGAATGCGTTTTAGACTTTTTATATGAAATGACTGTAGGATAAACGTGTTTTCACTTCAGTTTTAAAAGGAATGGCTGGCTCTAGATACATCGCCTGAAGATGAAACCACTTTGTTTACTGCGAATAGGTCAAACGGCATAAGTTCAACTATCTGTGGATCAAACGACTTAAGTTCTACTACCTGTAGGTCAAATAACTTAAGGTCTACAGCCTGTAAGCTAAACGAATAAATATTTATTGCCGGTATGTCAAATGACTTAAGGTATATTGCTTGTATGTCAAAAAACTTTGTCTACTGCTTATAGTCAAATGACTTGCCTGTAGGTCAAATGACTTAAGGTGTACTTTCTGTACGTCATACTTCTTAATGTCTACTGTTTGTATGTCAAATTACTTAATGTATGCTGCGTATATGTCAAATCGATTGAAGGTCTACTCCCTGTAGGTTAACTAACATAAGGTCTACTGCGTGTAATTCAAACGACTTAAGGTCTACTTCATGGATGCCAAATGACTTAATGTTTACTGGCTGCATGTTACGACTTCAGTTCTATTGTCTGTAGGTCAAATTAATGAAGGTCTTCTGCCCATACGTCAAAAGACTTGAAGTCTGATACCTGCAGAACAAATTATGTCAAGGCATACTGTCTGTAGACGATACGTCTTAATGTCTACTGCCTGTAATTAATACGACTTAAGGTCTACTGCCTGTAATTAAAATGACTTAAGGCCTACTGCCTGTATGTTTAACGACATAAGATATTCTCACTTTAGGCCAAACGACATATGGTCAACTGCATATAGGTCAAAAGTATTTATAAATATTGCCCGTAGGTCAAATTAGTTAATTGATACTGCCTATAGGTCAAACTATTGAAAGTATGCAGTGTGTAGGTCAAATGACAGAAGGCCAATGCAGAGGGGAAGTGACTGGAGGTATGTTCGTAGGCGGAAGTATTATGGTGGCGGGTAAAGCTGTTCACGATAAAGTGAGCACTTTTGAAATCAACCTCAGAAAAAAGTCACTGGCACTACCTGCACAGATGATAATGGGCGCACCGAGTAGCATGCGCCCAGCAAAGTTGGTAGCGATGGATGGAAAGTAGTTCCATAACTTAACAGCGAATAAAAATTGTTATGTAACCATTTGGGCCAACTTAAATTATTTCTTTCTCTTTCTGTTTTTAACGTAAAATTAAGTATATCTTAAAAATATTTACTTTTGTAATAATTTTACATGTTCTCTTGACCGACACATGAATAAAGCGACGAGGCTCATGCAAACGTTAATTTTACATAAGGTGGAAGATTACACAACGTGCATGCAAGTAGGTCTTAAGCATGGCTTTCAAAAGTGCTCATTTGGCCGCGAACAGTCTATACCAACCTCTGCCGAAGAAGGCCTCACGCGGCGTGATGAAAATGACGGCGTCGTCGCTGGCGATGTGCCCCAGCTGCTCGGCCTTGTGCAGCGCCGTGGAGATACGGCTGGCCTGCACCGCCACCAGGTTGCCGCCCACGCCGTTGATGACGGGCTGGAACACGGCGATGCCCTCGAACCGCGACACCATGAAGTCCAGGATGAGTCCTCCTGCACTGTGGCAACAACGACAGTCGCCCACGAGTCAGCTCGTCCACCGCTCTCATTTAAGCTGGACTCACAACCATACACTAAAGGTGATGTAGACCGCTTATTCGTCTTCTGCGCATGTACCCAACATTCACCTACCCCAATCCTACACAACTGTCAAAGTCACATGGCCAACAATGAAGAACGGGTTTATTTACATCTTAATTTTTAAATGACAAGCACTGTTATATTAATAAAATACTTTTACCATTTTGTGTGTAATCAAAAAGAATTATAAATTGATTAGAGGAAGTATAAAAACATCTCAAAGGCAATTGTTTACTAAACAGTGTTCTAACCTCATACCCAACCCACGCCATTTTTGCTAGACATGTAGGCAGAAAAGTAGTTCAATGTTGAGACACGGAGAATGGTTGCGCGCAGCCAGCGAGATCGGTCTGCCTCATCTTTAGTCTATGCTCACAACCGTCCGTTTCATCCGGCAGTCGCCCGTCCGTCCGTCGGTCACGTGATCTTCAACCAATCGCAGGAAAAGTTTTTTTTCTATATATACTTGACGGATATATAATCTAAGATATACTTGACGGATTCTATTCAATCCGTCAAGTATATCTCAAACTTTAACTATCGACTGACGGACGGATGGGCCACCGCCTTGTTATATCGTTCCTTGAACATGGCTGTAGGAAAACTGTCACTTGTTTATTTGTCTGAATATTTTCTTTTTAAATACACAAGGCAGTGAAGTTGTTTACTTGTTTACATTTTACCTTTGAATTGAACTGAAGATAACTTGTAGATTTTCGGAGGAAATGCTGATAGATTACGCTAGGGAAAAATAATATATTTATTAAAATTCATTAGAAACATTTGACTGTGCGCGAGACAGTTAGTGTTGTTGGGTGGTAATACTGAAAATATTCTGGCCCGACGGATCTACGGACGACGGACTGTTGTCAGTCGCTTTCAATTGAAGGACGAAAAAATCGACGGATGGTTGTGAGCCAAGTTTTACACTCACGTCTATTCTATTCAGGTTGCTGAAGCTCGATGCATTTAGTTTGCCGACTAAGATTTTTCGCCATTAGGTACACTGTAAAAATTTTTTTGGTAAATTTCCTAAACTGTAATGGAAGTTTTAAATCTCTAAATAGAAACGTGAAGAATTCGCAGATTCATTTTGGGACAATCTAGAATGCAAAACACGTGTGTTTATATAACTTAAGCAATTGGTGCACACGGTGTTCGACACCTCCTGGAGAAGGTTGGCTTAATAGTTGCCTTCTACTGTGGCAGCAGACAGCCAATGTTATTTTAATATCGGCAGATTTGTACATATGACTGTAGAGTCTAACCTGCAGGTATATGGTAATAATACTACGTATCAGGCTGAAAATTTGTGCCACTAGGTGCGTAGTGTTTCAAAGAGATCACTTTTAATTAAAATGTTAGGCTACGGAATAATAAAATATAAAAATTCCACATAGTAACGAAGTTATTTCATATTTGATTTATGATTACTACAATTATACTGTTTTTTTTTAACGTAGGTAATAGAGAAAATCCGGTACGCATGCGACCTTAGCGCTTACCTAGTGGTGAAACATTTTAGTTGCCAAACTAAAATCTGGGGACCGGGAAATTTCGCGAATTCGTTTTAGGACAAGCTAGACTGTAAAAGCATGCACGTTTCTGTTATTTCTTTAATTATATCACTGTTTATCAGACACGCCAGGTGAACTCTGAACCAATAACGGACCTGTAAGGAAACAAGGACCGAATCCAATGCCACCTGGCCTGAAGTAGAAATGGCTAGTCACTGGGACAACAGCCAATGAAAAACAGCTGACCCTCCAAAATATATTAATTCTATCTCTACTAAAAGCATTGATATTCCCAACCCGAGTAGAAGTAACACCTTATCTGCGTATGTATAACTCAGTTGTGTGCAGTTTGCCGGAACATTACCACGTCTGCTCTCTTTAAACACCCTGAAAACGATATATTACTTCTTCGGCAGTGGTTATAACGTTCACCGCGACGTAATATCACGTCAGCAACACTCAAGTGAACAGGAGGGATTGCACTTTATTCTACATAGGAAAAATTGGTTGAGTACGTCTTTATCACCTGGTAGGGACACAGCAATTCTCGTGAAAAGAATTCCACGGAGCTAGATTTCAGTATCCTATTTACCCAACTGCAGCTTTCCTTCTGTTATTGGTAGAGACCATACTATTATGGACACCCATTTTTCGCGAAAAGATGCCACGACCAGTTATATTATATAACACTTCAGTTCAGGAGCACTTTCGTAATTGAATACTTTCCATGTTACCCGTCGTAGATGTCTGCTCGCGAATCGCAGACGTATAGTATTGAAGACACCTAACTCTGATTGGCCAGTCAAGTAGGAAAATGTCTTCACACAAAGAAACGCCGCTAAAAAACAAAATAAAACTGCTGGTATGTGCGTATAGTATTGAAATCTAGGATGTGCGGAAATCGTTTCGAGAAATTCAGGTGTCCCTACCTATTATTTCACGTTTTTTTTGACCGGCTATGTGTCATAAAATATATGTTAGCTTGATGTGCGTCATTGGCAGAGAGCTGAAAAATTCCCAAGTTCAATGACCTTCAGGGTATACTCTACAGTCTTACGTACAAATAAGCTGATGTAAACTGTGCATTGGTTGTCTGCTGTCACGGTTAAAGGCGACGATTGAGTCATCGTTCTCCAAGAGGTGTCAAACACCGTGTAGACCAATGAAGAAAGTATATAAATAAACGTGTATTGAATTCTAGCTTGTCCCAAAATGAATTTGCGAATTCTTCAGGTCTCTAGTCATTGGACATTCGCCCTGCAAGGCTCTACAACAACATTAAACATGAAGCACTCTATTGGCATCATTACGTTTGGCCGATACGTATAGGAGACTGGCCAACGAGAAAATGGCAAATTCTTGATTAAGTACATAACACTAAATTGTAGCTTGGTGCCGTTTTATAACGCGAAATGTTAAGGTGTCTAGTTATTGGCCGCGTGCTTTCGTCAAAGATGGTGTGGCGTTTGGCTGGGCCAAGCCTTTCGGTTTTCGCGAAAGGAGTTCCGCGTAGGCCTATAAGTTAGACTTCAATAAACAACAGGCGCATCAGGACTTTTATTTTGCTAATTCGTAAAGACCTACATTTTTTTAAGCAATTGAAGGTTCAATCAGAAAAATAATATAATTGTAGGAACCTTCTAGAATTTTAAAATTTTATAGCCTTCTGATGTTCCTGACATACATAATAAATAATAATACCGCCAGAAATGTTTGTTGGTTTCCTGTATGTGGTAGTATCTCCTACTGTACATATGGTTGCTACAGCAGAGCACTGTGTTCCTACTGCAAAACAAATAGTGCCTTCAAAATAAAAACTTCAACGAAATTTCGATTGTTCCTACAACAATCACTATTGTAATAACCTAACAGTTTTTTCTGCTGCTAGAACGGAAAAGTTCTTTAATCGGATTTAAGAACAATCCAAATATTGTTGAAGTTTTTCTGTTGGAGGTACTGTCTGTTTTGCTGTAGGGACAGAGTGTTTCGCTGTAGCAACCATATGTACAGCAACAAATAGAGTCGCGTACAGGAACACAGCAAACAGTTCTGCAGGTATTACTATATTTGTAACAATATTTAGATGGCAACTACAACCCATCAGATAGCTGTCCCTATTCTAAAAGTCTAGATGTTGCCTGCAACCATATTTTTTTCTCAGTGTTTGCACTGCGTTTTCCATTGCATCACTCTTCATTTGTCAACGCCCTGAAAAACTTTGCCTCAACGAATAAACGCATTGTAATGGCATGCTTGAATCATGAGTAGTCTGACCAGAAGGAGAAATGCTTTACGCCCAGAGAGCAGTCAATGAACTGACGATACCGGCTCCAGTAGTCATAGGGTTGTGAAATCTATTGAGATGTTAAAAGAAAACTAGAGACACCCGAATTTCGCGAAGAGATTTCCGCACATGCTAGATTTCAATACTATACGGACGTACCAGCAGTTTTCTTTTTCTTATTGGCAGCGCGTTTTTGTGAGAAGACATTTTTCTACATGACTGGACAATCAGAATTATGTACCTTTAATGCTGCACGTTTGTGTTTCTCAAGAAGACATCTAAGATGAGTAAAATGGAAACGCCATCCAACCACGAAATTTCATATGACCAAAAGTTGTTATGAATAGGGACATGCAAAAGTCGCGTTATTTTTTGGCTTCAGGCTGAACTTCACAGTACTGTATTCACTAGAGCCGGCGTCGTTTCTCCATTGGCTACTGCATATATGTGAATACATTCCCTCTTCAACTTAACTACACGTGATTGGGTTACACAGTTGTGAAGTGTTCCTTTAGTTGTGCAGAATAACCCAGGGTGTCACACAAAGTATGGTCCAATGATAAACGTATTACATAGGTACATATGTTTCGAGTTTAACTGGTCCCCAAATAATAATGCGAATTTTGCAGGTCTGTAGTTATGAAATAGAACTAGTCGTGAAAGATTTTCGCGAAAATCGGATGTCCCCAGTTATTAACGGATAGACGCCAGAGGTCCGTAAACACTATATAGGTAGAGACCTGAAAAAAACTGCGAATTCAATGACCTGCAGGCTAGACTCTACAGTTTTATGTACACATATTCCGATAATAACTGCACATTGGTTGTCTGCTGTCACAGTGGAAGGCAATGATTGGACCAGCGTTTTCCAGGAGGTGTCAAACACCGTGTGGACCAATGGCTAAAACTGTATAAACACACGTTTTCTGAATTCTAGCTTGTCTCAAGATGAATCCACGAATTCTTCAGGTCTCTATCTATAGGCCTAATAGATTCACAATAGTAAATCTGTGGTGAATCGCTTTCAGCCGAAACGTAAAAAACCCGTGAAGTTAAAGTTCAAGCTAGACCAGGGCATTATGCAGAACCAATCAGATTGTAGGGAAAAGCATAAACCTTCAGCTAACATCAGTTATGCAAAATAAAATCCATGAGACTGTCGTTTAGTTGAGTTCATTACAGATACTGTACGATTTGGATATTGAAATAAGTTTTACAAATACTGCAAAATATAAACGCGAAACATTTATTACTGCGCCACTCACACAAATAATATGGTTAAGGAAGAATATCCATTTGATTTTTTACCAGGTAATGTAAATTTGGAAAAAATTTTACTTCCTAGTAAACTACCTGTTAATAACGACAATCCACAAGTGTACAAAATGTACACCATAAACCATAAAAATACTTCAGTGGAAAAAGCTTTACTAAGTTTAGAATATTACACCCGAAGGGTAGCGCGCCGTATGTGCTCACTCAGTTTAATCATATTTTGCATAAAAACTATTTCTGTCTAGGCTTCACCTACACACCTATTATATGGCTGTTTTATCCATATTAATAGTTAATGGACAGGGATATCGGGTTTTTCGCTAAAATATCTCAGGGAAAATTGTGTTCCAAAACACTTTAGCTCAGAACCACCTTCGTGATTGGACCATTTGAATTGTTACGCTTCTTATCTGCCTGCCCGCGAATCACGGGTGGTCAGTATCGGATAATCTTAATTCTTATTGATTCGCTCATGAAACAGACGCTCTTCGGAAGAAAAAAAACAAGTGGCCAATAACCAAAGGAAGGCTACAAGTATGCACATGGGATATTGCTAGCCTCCGCGTAAATCTTTTCGCGATAAACAGTTGGCCCTATAAATGGAATATTATAATTTATATATGAAACGTAAGTTACAGTTCAATTTAACCAAAAATAAGATAACTTTTTAAAGCGAAGTAAAAAACACTCGTGAAACATACATATTTAGAAAAAGGGCCAAAAGATCATACATGGCGTGATTTTTCAAAGGTTTGCTTCAAGAAGTATGAAGGTACCGTGAATGGACTATATCGTGTGCCCATTGGTTGTATGCTGCCAGAGTGAAAGGAGATGATAGGTCCTTCATTTTACTTCATGATTATTATTGGCACAGGTCTCTCAAAGATATGTTAATTAATGCGTTAACCAACTGCAGATGAATTGTAACTGGTTCTGTAATGAATCCCCTAATTCTTCATGTCCCTATTAATGAAATACAACTAGGCATGATTTTTTTTATGTAATCGGGTGTGTCTATTCATATGCAAAGGGGTTCCCCTGAAAAAAATATTGTTTAGCTATTGTGGTTTAATCACACAATGTCGGGTTAAAAGTATATTTAAACAGCAATATTTTGAACACTGAAATTCCACAATTTGCTTGAGAGGGCCATGGTTAGAGGCACATCCGAATCCATTTCATTATTTCCGTTAAAATTAATTTTACCACCTCTTTAAAAAGTTACGTAACTGTTCGTGTACATCGTCTACGTCAGAAGTAGGTATCCACTTGAAACTGTTTCGCAACTCCGAATTATAGAACATTAGAAAGGTAATTATTTTTTCAGACTTGTATATATTATGTACAGGCGGTTTAAAAAAATATGGATGCACCTTAAATGATAGATAGCACGTAATATGCGAAAGAAAAATGTATATAAACATATGGCTTATTCAACTGCCCTATGGGAGTTTGCTACGGCGGACGGAATACACATACCGGGTGTAGGTGATGTAGACGTACGCCTCATCAGTGTACGGCCATTCCGGTTGTGTTTGCACAGAGTGCTGGATGTGTTAGACCGCCTAAATACCATCGAATTCTACGTTTGGAGGGAATGTGAAAGCTTTGGTTTGCAACATCCCTGTTGCCACTGTAGAAATTCTACTGCAACGTGTTGTGGACGCATTCCAACACAGTCGCACCAACAACAACGTATTTGGAAGGGTGCGGTAATCATTTGAAAGATGTTTTCAGGGCTGTGGTGATGTCAATGTAGCACATTTTCAACATTTCTTGTGGCACGCTACATACACTGCGCAGTGTACCTGGCATGTATACTCTGTCCACCGTAGCAAGAGCCCCTATGTCTGGAGGGCGATTAAGCGAAAGCGAAGCTGAATCAGTTTTATGTTTACTAACAATTATCATTTACATATTACGTACCACCCATATTTTAAGCAGCCCCCCCCCCCCCATTGTTTTTTTTTTTAACAGCCTGTATAGGCGTATATAATTTACAACCTGAATATCTGCGAAATTGTGTAGGGTCCTGCAGTGAAGATTCTTACAGACTTTCCAGCAACGGAATTATGGAGTAATAAAATATTTTAGTATCGCCGTTTAATATCACCGAGCAAGGTAACAGAGTGGTAAACCTCTGGACTGGGTGTCGGATCCAGGAATGGCCATCCTGATTTCGGTTTTCCATGTTTCCTCGAAATCACTCCAGGCGAATGCTGAGATGGTTTCTTTACCCGCTCGGTCACGCATACATTTCTGAGTTCAAGTGTGGTAATCAATAAATTTTTGGGGGCCACGGTGGCTGAGTGGTTAGCCTGCTCGCTTCCCACAATGCGAACCCGGTTAAAACCCTGGTCATTTTTTATTCATTTAGAGTAATTTTGAGTCAATAGGTCAAGGTCATGGGTCAAGGTCATGGGTCAAGGGTCGGTCTGGACTATAAAATTTACTTGATACGCTTGGGTTATCATGGATGGTGTGTTGGGGGTGTGTTTTCCAAAATATCTGTATTGCTATTGTTGGTGTATGTTGAATAATGTGAAGAGTATGTATGCCTGTATTGCTACAGCATGTATGAGTTAAAAGTGTGTGGTATGGGTGGTAGTTGTATTTTGACTGGTGTAAGCCGTCATGTTGGATGGTATGAGAAAAATTTGATTGTGTCACTGGTATGGGCTGTATGATTGATTGTATGGTCTGGGTGGACGAATGGTCATGGTATGCTAGAGTTATAGTGGGTTGTATGGTTGGTAAGTATAAGCAGTGTTGATTGGTAGAACAAGCAGAATGGGTGTTAGGTTATGGGCTGGCCTCAGCTGTATAGTTACTCGACTTATTGTGGATATTGTGCTTGGTGTATTGGGTGGTGAAGTTGAATTAAAGTTTTTCTTTGGTTAAAGGAGATAGGGTGTTGGGTGGTCAGGTATTACTTGGGTTATAATGGATGGTTGGTATGGTGGTATAGTGACTAGTATATATTTGACTGGATATATTTGACTGGTGTCGACCAGTAGAGCAGAAAGTATGAGCAGTAAGTGAACTGTTTTGGTAATGTCAGTGTGAGCAACAAAGCTCCTACATGTAAAAAAACTAAAAAATAACCGTACATAAGTTAAATCTGAATAAAAATATAAATATTCTAAAAAATATGTCCGTGTTTGCAAAAATATATATATGTAAGGTTATATATATATATATATATATATATATATATATATATATATATATATATATATATATATATATATATATATGTATATATACACATATATATATGCTTTCACGGTAAAATGAGCACTTTTGAAAGCTCTCCTAAAGATATACTTGTATGCACATTGTCTATTCATCCGCCTTATGCAAAACTAACATTGTCATGGGCCTCATCACTTTATTCATGCCTCGGTCAAGGGTAACTGTGAAATTATTAAAAAGAAAATATTTTGCAAATCTGCTCATTTTTACACTTTGGTGTATTAAAAAGAAACAGAAAGTGAAAGAAATAATTTTAAGTCATCACAAATGGTTACCTGACACTTTTTATTCGACGTTAAGATATGGAACTACTTTCCATTCATCGTTACTAACTTTACTGGGCGCCTGTCACACAGTTGCCCATTAAAATATATGCATGTAAGGATAGTGACTTTTTTCTAAGGTTGATTTCATAAGTGCTCACTTTATATTGAACAGCCTTTACTTAAAATGTTAAACTTAAAAAGAGAAACTTATTGCTGGCCTATGTAAGTCTGGTGTTGGTTGATAGAGCAGATGGCTTGCATGTGCTACAGTGTGTGGAACATTGAATTTTAAGGTGCCTGTTTGCGAGTATATATAAGCTGACGATTTCCGGTTAGGAAGCTTAGTTTAATAGCGGTAGTCGTGGTCTTGAGTTGTCACTACATGAAAGGTGAGCAAGCGTGTGTAAAGACACTTCGTGAATGCTGTGGAAAATCATTAAGAATTCTATTTTTATGTTTGTAATATATATATATATATGTGTGTGTGTGTGTCCGCACGCGCGTGCGTGTAAAGTCTTTAATTCATCGCTGGTGTTGTATCCTGCCTACTTCCCTGGTATATAGAGAATATGATGGTGCTTGGTTTAGTCACATTTACATACATTAAATTAAAGAGTAGGATAGTTATGTCTACAAAAAACTTTTGAGGCAGTGAATAATAAACATCGTGTAGTATTAAGTCTTGAAGAGAGGAGACCTGAAATGAAGTTAAGATAACTTTTGTGCTGCACTACTCTGCATACAATTTCAGTACAACTTAAAAAAAAATTAAATAAATTTCAAAATTAAATAATAAATGCAGTTTTTTATATTTCTTATTTAGACCATATATCACAGGATAACCCGTATGTTGTAAACAGATCTCTTAGAAAAAAGCAAAATATTGTTTTAAGCTAATTACTGTGGTTGTATAGTGCTTAAACAAACAAAAATTCTCTGGGATATAATTGGTGTTTGCAAACTAAACATTTCGCGAGCCTGCCTCCTAAGAGTTCGCAATATACAGGATGAGGAATTTAAAAAAAGCCACCTTAATAAATCGCCCACTTGTAAAGATGCAAGAAAATAGTTCAGACAAACGTTGTTTGAGGTGAAGGGGGTCATAATGTGACGTTAAGAGTTCGGTGCTACGTCAAGGGGCGCAGGAGTTATGGGGGTCAACGACGTCGGTATTGTAAATGGGATGACTAGAGACCCGGAAATTTCGCGAGTTCATTTAAGGACAAGCTAAACTTTATTCGCATGTAATATGGAGTTTCGCTTCTATTGGACCACAGTTTGTTAGACACGCCCCGGACAACTTTCAACCAATAACGCACCTGTAAGGAAAACAAGGACCGAATCCCGTGCTACCTGGTCAGTGATTAAACTGGAGAAACAGCCAGCGAGAAAAAAACTGACTCTCAAGTACGCAAAGGATTGTGGAGTCTAGCTTGTTTCCAAATGTATTCGCGAAATTTCCGGGTCTCTAGGGATGACAAACTTCAATACACGCTTCTGAACAGCTCTTCGCAAGATGAATGCAAACATGTGTCATGCTTACTAGAAATGTGAATATTAAACCACATCGTCCCATTTAACATACCGCACTTGACCTCCATATTTCCGTCACCCGTCGGCGTACAACACACATATTTATGAATGTAACATTATGGCCCCTTTTCACCAAACAACGTTTGTCTGAAACATTTTCCTCAATCGTTACGCCGATTTATTAAGGTGGCCTGTTTGAATGCCTCACCCAGTACATTCGCATATGGATTTACATATTCATATGCTTACGAGTTGGAATTGCTTTGCTACATAATTATTTAAAAATAATATATAGGATGATTCGCAATTGGACCGACAAACTTTGGGAGGTGTTTCTTCATGAAAAATAAAAGAAAAACACATATATTTATACCTAAACCGATTATTAAGGGAGGTATGAGACCATAAAAAAAGAGGTTTTAAACCGTATTTTTTGCAAAATATCGGTAACGAAGTAAAATAAAATTAAAACTCTTGGAACATTATTGTGTATTATCGGGACCTTCAACGTCAGAGCCAATATTTTCCAAAAAATACGGTTTAAAATCTTGTGTTTTAAGGGCTCATACCTCCCTTAATATTCGGTTTAGGTATAAAGTGCAACATATGTTTTCCTTTTACTTTTTCATGAAGAATCACTTCCCAAAGTTTGTCTGTCTAATTGAGAATCATCCTGTATAAAAAAGAGAAGAGGCACATATGATTCAGACCCCGACTGAAAATAACGAAGATTTGTAACACGTTTGTCTTTAAATCGTCTATAAATTGGCAAATACAATGACTTTAAAGTGAACAAAGCTCTACAATATAGTATCATAATTCATATATGTGCCAATTGAAAATAAATATTTAAAAAAAATTAAAAATATTTTTGTAGTTGTATGATATAATTCGCCAATTTCGCCTGGAATATTAATTATAAGTATTAAGATCCATCTCATTGTGGGAATACTGTAGGCTAGTGGATAGCATGCCCGACTAGTAACCTCTAAGTTCCCGGGTTCAAGTCCCCAGACCTAGGTGAGAACTTTTTTTTCTTTTTTTAAACATTTTACCAGTTGTAATGTCAAATTGTGAATTTTCCATTATTTAAATTTTAAACCGATTTTTACATTACAAGTCTATTAAAAATACAATTTTCTGAATTTATCAGAAGATTTTTTTTCGGCATTTTAAAATGACAAACAAAATAGATTTTAAAAAATTCTTCTTATTTGCAAATGTATCGCTTTATATATGTCTGATTGACAGGGTTGCACAGCAGCGCGAGTGATCGCTTACGTTTGCGCGCATTTGGCTCGGAGGTCATTTACATTCGACTCTTTCCCCCCACGTGGTGCTTACCTACATCATTGCACGCACATTTCATAGCTGGTGCCTCTGCCCTGGCAGACTTGTTGGCACGTCCGCGGTTACAAGGCTAGTCGGCTTCATTTTCGTACAAAAGTACAAACAAATGAAATAACGCAAAATATTTTTAAAAAATATTGATTACAAAATAAATGATTAAAAATCGAATATGTTTTACAAAGCCCTGCCTAGAATGTAATTTATAATCATTTTTATATACCTTCTCTTCTATGGAAAAATTACGTCTTTAAATTCGTAAATAAATATACACACTGGTGATTCGCGCACTCTAGCAGGCGATGAAGGAACTATGAAGTTGGTGGTGTGGAGCAAATGTGACTAATCGAACAAGTGTGAGAATTTGGTCGAACGAACGTAAGACAAGAGAGAAAGGAAAGAGAGAATGCGAATGTGAGAGACAAGAGAGAAAGAAAAGAGAGAGTGAGAGAGAAACTTAAGAGAGAAAGAGATGGAATGAGAGAGACAAGAAAGACACGAAAGAAAGGAAGAAAGTGAGAAAGGAAAGAGAAAAGAGAAAGAAAGAACAAAAATGGGAGGACTCCGAGAAAAGCTATGTAATGATAGAGAGACAAGCGAGAAAGAGACGGAATGAGAGAGCGAGAGAGAAACAGAGGAAGATATGGAATGAGATACACAATAGAAACAGATGCAATGATAGACACAAGAGAGAAACAGATGGAATGAGAGAGACAACACGAATGATAGAGTATGAAAAAACAAAATATAATGATGGTATGACATCACGATCGTATGCACCTTGAAAAGACGAGTCCGGTGATATATAACACTTAATACTTACGCCTGCATTTTTTTAAAATTAAAATTTATTTTTTAAATTTAAACAATAATAATTAAAATTATTTTATTTTATCGACTTCTCAGATGCCTCATCGTTTGGTCTAGACTAGAAGGAATAATGAACCCTACAAATCACCTGAGTTAATTCGTTTTCGGAGAAATGGGTTCCCGCTACTGCACATTCTAGGACATAGCTTTTTTGAGGGAAAAACGGGAAATTTTTAGGGAAAAACTGGAAATTTTGATGTGGAAATGGGAAATTGTAAGGATTTTTTGGGCTAAACGTACGATTTTGAGTGAAAACGAGCGATTTTGGGAGAAAAAACGGGAAAAATTTAAGGTTAAGTTCATTCAGGGTCGGAGCCTCGCGCCTCTCTCTGATCCATGTGCCTTGCAGTCTACATTATCTATCTGCTCACTGCACCACCGCGGCCCCACGTGTCCCTAGTGATAAGTAGGATCACCTGTTTTTCATATAAAGATTTACGCAGAGGACACGATTCACTATCCTATGTGCACACTTGCAATCTTCATTTGACTACTGGCCGCTTGTCTTTATGTGAAGACAGTCTGTTACATGATTGAGTCAACCATAATTGACTTTCTCCGATACTGACCGTCCGTGATTCGTGGGCACACAGATAAGATGCGTATGATTGAAATTATCCTATTACGAACGTGGTATTGAACTAAACTGCTTTAGAATACAACTTTTCGTGAAATATTTTCCGCGATAAACAAGTGTCGCTAGTTGAGTTGAATTGAGTTCAGTCCAGAGATTTAGGCGGCTCTTGAGAACGATATCTTGAGAGCCGACGAGGGTGAAGAGAGGTGCGAATGGAGCAGCGCCGGAATGCAAGGGCGGGGGAGACTCGAGATCTGGCACGATTCCCAGTTGCGAAAATCCGGAGTCACCGTTCCGGGGATTGAACCCGGTTCGTCTAGGTGGGGAGGGAGAAGTCTAACCGCTCAGCCACCGTGGCCCCAAGTGTCCCTAGTGATACGTTAAGAAACCAGGAGAGGAAACAAGGTGAACAGTAAATCTGACCTGCTAATGAGCATGGCCGCCATAACTGGAGTCCAGCCACTGTGCAGAACTTCTCTAGTGTGTTCGTGATTCTTGGCGATCCATACCCACAGCGGCGTTATCAGCACGTAGCACGATATTATCAACGGCGCCAGCCAGTCTTCTTTCCCTGGAACGAGACAGCATACAAATTAGAACGTGTTTCAAGCGATCAACCCTGACAAATAATATAATGCGATTTTACACTAAATGTAGGTGGCACCAGTTCCTCCACTTACTTAAGGTTAAAGTAAAGCATCTGCCTATGGAACACTGCGCCCGACTATAAAGGCTGAAGAACTCATAAAAAAAAGTAGTACAGACACCATAAAAATTGTTAGGAAAGTGCAATTTATGCTGTGTATGAATGAAGGATGTATATTTATTGCAACATTATAAAATATTTTACTAAAATACACTTTCTAAATGAAAAAAAGTTATCGATTTAAATAGTTCGTATTTTTAAAAATTTAAGTATATTTCCATTCTGGATGCTTCACAAAGCAGAATTTTTGTCATAGAATATCGTCAAAATGTCCGTTATGATTGTGTGTAAGAAAATTGTAATAATCATGTAGGAAATAATTTTTATAATTGATTTTATGTGCTACCATTTGTCACAAACACTTCTGGCTATAAACTGACGCAATTAAAGTTATTTATAAAATTGATATGATATATTATTACTATGATTTTATTACACATGATCACAGTAATATTATGATTATCCTTCTTGAAGAAGATTCTCTTGTAAAATATGCTTTCCGAAGCATCCAAAACTGAAATGCGCTTAAATTTGGTTAAAAATGCGGACTCTTATCAATCGATTAATTTTTTACGTTTAAAAAGTACATTTTAGTAAAATGTTTAGTGTTGCAAAATGTATACATTCTTTTTCATATACAGCATAAATCACACTTTTCTGGCAATTTTTATGGTGTCTCTATTAATTTTTTATGAGTTGTTCACATTGTACAATCAGGTGCTGTGCTCCATAGGCAGTTGCTTTACTTCAATCTTAAGAAGTATTTTCACCTCTGAAACGCGCGTGTATGTTTAGCTTGATCGTTGTGTAAAACAACATCTCCGCAGCAGCAGTTAATTTTACACGAAATGATGTGGTAAATATCCTTCGCAGTCTAAGGAATTATACTATACACAGTCCGTGTCATACACTTTCTGTGTATACGTAAAATACCTGAAAATGTTGTGATTTACCTGGCTATGTCGTAACTCAACACATGTGGGTGTTAAAATGAATGTTTCAAAACCATATCACTGCTATTTTCTAACGGACACTTCGTTCTCATCGTTACACCATCCAGCAGTCCACGCTTTAACCAGTCCGGTCACACATTAATTTCCGAGTTGAATTGTTTCAATGACGTAAGGTTTTGTATAAACTGTACTTGTGTTTGGCATTTGTTTTTCAGCCAGTGGACAGCGTGCTCCTTGTTCGGTGATACTGACATTAACCATTCGTGTCAAAGAGGTGTAGAAAAGTCGACAAATAAGATTAGCCACAAGCAAGACTGGGCACTGGCGCCCTGCTGTGTACAGTTCCGGTCACAACTTTCATTCATTTGCAATTCATTCATCCTGTACAATTGTGGACACGGCGAATGGACGTGTTAAGAACAACTCCTGCTTATCTGAACATTCTTCGTAATTATCCGGATTCGAACACACGGCCGCCTGCTTACTATCCACACAAGGTAACCACTAGGCCATAACGCATTCACCGTTAAAGATAATCATTCAACCGTTACGTGTTATTTCCAGATGTTCCCTGTTGTTCGCAAAACACACTTATTTCGCCGCCACAGTTGTTTCCGCTGGATTATGCATGTAATATAGAAGTAAATCCCAGAAACTTAAGATTACTGAGCTATGTATGCGTAATTCTTCTCGGAGTCTTTAAACAAAACAATTTGCCTTTGGCGACCTCATATTCAAATTCTGCATCATAAATATGTAAATTTAAAGTAATTATCGCATCAAAACTTTTTGACATACAAATACATTGCCTCGCAAAATTGTGTCATTTTTATTATAGAGTGGTACGTAACGAGTAGAGCCCAGAGTATTCTGTGACGAGGTAGACTTCAAACACTTGTTATTTTCTCCCGCTACTGTGATTGGGCAGCAGTTGTTTGTACACGCCCCATTTCACTGTGGACCAGTGATAAGCAGGAAGCAGTAGTGTGTGTGCGAGCTGTGAACATCCCTGTACGAAGGCCTCGCTTGATTGCAGCAACCACTAAGCAGACGATAGTGTCTCGCGTGTATAGAGGACTGTAAAGCCTAGCCTGTTGACATATCTATCCGGCAAATACTCGCGGTTCTAGTAATCAGTAATGACTTGTAAAATTCGCGTTATTATGTCCCTGCAGACTGAACTCCAAGATGTTGTAGGCTCATTCGACTTCTGTCATTAGCAGACAACTTGGGTTGTACTTCCAAAGTCGCTTACAGATAGTAGCAAAATCTCATTGGCTGAAAAACAAAACTCCAGTAAAACGGTCACACAAGTAAATTACGCTGTGTAGTTGCCAGTAGCCAATTGAACCACAATTTGCGCTGAATTACGTATAGGACAGCGAATTCTTATATTAACTCTCAATAACGCGAATTTTGCAGGCGTATAGTGTAATTAGTAGGAATAGGAAAATTTTGCAAGTTCAATGACCTGTATGCTAGACTCCATAATCCTTTGTTTAGTCGAACCTTAGATGTTTGTTCATTGGCTGTTGCCCCCAGTGTTACCACACATTTGACAGTATGGGATTCGCTTCTTGTTCCCTTGCAAGTTGGCTTTTGGCGCGGAGTCGTCCAGGGCGTGTCTAATAAACTCTGGTCCAATTGCAAAGGTGACTTCTGTGTATATGCGCTTGAAATCTATCTTGCCCCTAAATTAAATCGCGAATTTTTCCTGTCCTTAGTAATTAGTAATTACTATTGTTACATGCTACAGACTGACATGGAAAATTCTGCTACCATTATACTTTTATATATGTCTTATAATATTTTCCATTTATAAGGAGAAATATTGTATGCCAAGTTGTATTTTATAACACTTTATCTCATATCCACGTTCGTTGAGTTGAGTTGAGAGATTTGGGCTGCTCTTAACAACGATGTCTTGACAACCAATGAGGGTTAAATGAGGTGAGAATGGAGCAGAGCCGGAATACAAGTGCGGAGGAAAAGGGTGATGACCGAGAAAACCTGTGGACCAGCGGCATCGTCCTGCACTATTCCTACTTGCGAAAATCTGGAGTGACACTGCCGGGGATTGAACCCGTTTTGCCTTGGTGGGAGGCGAACAGTCTAACAGCTAAGCCACCGCGACCATATCCACATTCGTTCGGTTCATTACGTCTTCCGCTTCTTAGGTGTCTGTCGCCAAATCACAGACATACAATTTCGGATCATCGTAAAGTAATATTTACTTATTTAATTATTAAAAATTAACTGTTTTAGTCTCTTGCAGCTCTCTGATAACTAAACTAGAAAGCAAAACAATACACAATTGTTTCAAAAAATTAAAACAGTTAACCGGCTTATCTAAAATTTGGGCCAAAGTTAACCCTAAGCGCCAAAGCAACCCACACATTTGTTACTCCAATTCTCATTGGCCAGTTGAATAAATAATGCCTTCTGACGAAGATACGTGGCCAGTAAGCAAAAGACAGTATGTGGTGTGCGGGCGGTGTGTTATAAATTTGTTATAAATAACAGTTCTCGTGCAAAATTGTATACAACTGAGTGCACACAAATGCGTTACGTTGTTCCTTTCGTGTAATTATATAAACTTGGATAAGTTTTGTTTGCGATAGGTGGAGGAATATCATGAAAATAGATATTATAAGTTCTTCAGAAAAGTGGGAAGTCACAAGAATGTACTATAGTATCGAATTTTTTACTAAATAGATTCGTCAACATTTAATAAACGGATAGGGCAACCTCGTTTTCGCAGAAAGATTTACACGCAGGCTAGATTTCAACATTCAACTTGCACACCTGCAGTTGTCGTTTGGTTATTGCTAGGGATAGGAAAAATTCGCGAATTCTTTCAGGACAAGATAGATTTCAAAAGCGTTTACACTAAAGTCACCTTTGCAATTGGATCAAAGTTTATTAGACACACTCAGGACGACTCCTTGACAAAAGCCGACTTGCAAGGGAACAAGAAGCGAATCCTGTACTGTCAATTGTGGGGTAACACTGGGGCAACAGCCAATGAACAAACATCTGTGGTTCGACTATACATATGATTTCGGAGTGTAGCGTACAGGTCACTGAATTCGCGAAATTTTCCTATCCCTAGTTATTGGCTACCGCCTATGCGAAAGAAGGTTCGTCACGTGATTGGGCTCTCAATACATCGCTTCTAAGAGCCGCCCAAATCACTTCATTCACTCATTCACTCACTTATTCGTGCGCCATTAAAATGACGTCATGGAATTTTAAAGAAAGTAAATGTGTTGATAATATTTAGGGACATCCAATTTTCGCGAAAGGATCTCATGACCAGTTGTGTTTCGTAACATCTTAGCTCTAATCCATTTCGTGATCGGATGATTTACGAGTTGAGCGTTTAGAGTGTCGTCCCACGAATCTCAAATTTACAATATTGTAGTAAACTAATTCTGATTGGCCAGTCGATTGAGAAAATGTCTTCTCACAAAGACACGTGGCCAATAAGCAAAAGAGTGAAAAAATCTGAGCGGCTCTTAACAGCGAGGCCTTGAGAGACGAGTATGGAGTAGCGTCGGAGTGAAGTGGTTGCGGAAACGGGAGATCCCCCAGAAAACCCGCCGACCAGTGGCATCGTCCTACACGATTCCCGCATGCGAAAATCTGGGATTGACCCGGCCGGGATGGAACCCGGTTCGCTTTGGTGGGAGGCGAGCACGCTAACCGCTCAGCCCCCGCGGTCCCCAATAAGCCAAATAAATCTCCTGATATGCTCGTAGGGTAACAAAATCTATCGTGAGTGGAACTCTCCTCGCTAGGGCAACCATATTTTGGCGAAAAGAATTCCTGTCAAGATGTGTTTCAACACACTTTAACAGAGCGACTTTCGTGATTGGGTGCTTTCAACTACAGCGCGTCTTAGGTGCCTGCCTGCGAATCACAGACGTTCAGCAATGGAGAACCTTAATTCCCATTGGCCCAGTCAAACAACACGCTGTCTTTGACGAAGGCACGCTGCCAATAACGCAAGGAAAACTACAGAAGTGCAAATAGGATACTTAAGTCCAGCTTCAGTGGAATTCGTTTCGCGAAATTTAAGTGGCTCTAATAGTATGCAAATTCGTACCCTTATATGTGTAATAAAAATACACTGATTTCAGTAAGCATTTATTTTAAACATTACAAGCGCAATACAACGCCAAGTTTAGGAACGTTCTTCATTCATTCGTAGCGAACCGAACGGGGAGCATGCATGACAGTGCGGACGATAGCTAGGGCAACCTTTTTTCTCGCGAAAAGTTTTCATAACAAGTTGTGTTTGAAAAAAACCTTCTGTTCAGAAACTTTATCATGTTTAAATAATTTGAATTGTTACGCACCTTATAAGTAAAGACCTGCAAAATTCGCGTTATTATTTGGGGACATGTTAAACTTGAAACACATGTAGGTACCTTTGTAATACGTTTGTCATTGGATTATAGTTTATGTGACACACCCTGGGCGACTCTGCACCAATAAAGGAACACTTCACAATTGTGCGCCCCAGGCAAATGTAGTTCAGTTAGAGAGGGAATGTATTCACATCTATGCAGCAGCTAATGGAGAAACGATGCCTGCTCTAGAGCATACAGTACTGTGAAGTTCAACCTGATAACAAATAATAACGCGAATTTGGCATGTCCCTACTTATCAGTCTGCCCGCGAATCACGGAGGGTCAGCATTGGTCTCTTCACACAAGGACAAGCGGCCAGTAACCAAAGGAATGCTGCAAGTGTGCACATAGGATATTGACGTGTAGTTTCCGCGTAAATCTTTTCGCAAGAAGCAGGTGGCCACAACGATAGCATATGTGCATCTATGGGCGGTGATTTCTTTTAAAGGTTGACTTCGAAAGTGTCCACTTTACCGTGAACATCCTTAAGGTGCAAAAAAACTGTCCGCGAAATTAGTGTGTTCTCTAGCAGTAATTAATAGAGACTCGAGAATTTCGTGGGTTCATTTCTAGACAAGTTGGAATTCACACACATGTACGGTCATGTTACGTTTGTAATTGGTCGACGTGTTTTTTGACACCACCTGGAGATAAATAATCCAATAACAAACATATAAGAAATTGTGCACCCAACCACCGCCTTTTACTACCACAACAATCAACCAATAAACAGTCGACATCTGTATGAGAATATATAAGACTGTGAAGTCTAGCCTACAGGTCATTGAACTTACGAAATTCTCGGGTCTCTACTTAAGAGCAGGGATAGGAAAATTTCGCGAGTTCAATGACCTGTATGCTAGACTACACAAGCCTTTGTTTAGTCGAACCTCAGGTGTTTGTTCATTGGCTGTCCCCCCAGTGTTATTCCACATTTGACAGTACGGGATTCGCTTCTTGTACCCTTGCAAGTTGGCTATTGGCGTGGAGTCGTCAAGGGTGTATCTAATAAACTCTGATCCAATTGCAAAGGTGACTTCAGTGTACAAGCGGCTGAAATCTGTCTTATTCTGAAATGAAGTCGCGAATTTTTCCTATCCCTTTAAATAAGTTGTCCAAGTGTCTGGAGTAGGCCTTCTTAGAAATGTCAGCTGTTACGTTCATTACACCACAGACCATATAAAAGTTCTTTATTTTTTCCGGAAGAATTTCTCAGAGTATTTCTGAAATAATTTATAAACAGAGATCCAGAAATTTCGCAAGCACATTCAAGGAGAAGGTAGACCTCAACCACATAGACATCGGAATTTCTTTTTATTTGGATCTCAATTTGATAGACACGCCGTGGACAAAACTGAGCCAATAAGAAACATGCCAGAAAAAGAATACCAAATCCAATTCTACCTGGCTTGGTTTTAAACTGGAGCAACAGCAAATGAACTACTGACTGAGGCTCGAGTACACAAAGTATTGTGGAGCCTAGCTTGTTGTCAAGTGAATCACGAAATTCCCCTGTCTCTATTTATAATGTAAGTGGGATCATTCAAATTTCATCTCATACAGGTTGGGTTCGTTACCAATTTTCATTATTTAAAAAGCGCTTTGACGAAAACCTTTGAAAATATACGGAAAAAGGAAAACCTAACTTTTGAAGAGAAAATGGTGTGGTATGGTGCTAAGCTAAGAAATCACAAACCGCCTGATATTACTTTTTAATTTCAATTATAATGTTTTTTTTTTTAGTCGCGTGTTTTATATTTTAAAAGTTGAAATTTTTTGGGATGAAAAATCAGCGAAAAAACATTTCTTGTTGCCATGATTATCTAAATGAAAAAAGGACGATTTTTGTTTTCACTTATAATTTTTTTCGGTATAAAGCACTTTATTTAATTTTGATAATGTAACAGCTTTATTTCATCATTTATATCGCTAAGTGCAAAAGCTATAGGTAGAACTTTCGAATAATTTCGAATTTTATTTCCGTTCATGTTGCCTGAGTTGTTCAATATATGTAGATATGATACTTATCGCGGGAAAAAATGATTGTTTCCTAGGGTTAAACGTAATGTACGCATATTAGACAGTTTTCTTTCGTTTCTGGCTATCTGCATATATGAAGCTACTATCTCATTTCACTTAGCCAATGAGTATTTTGATATCCTGTAAAGTATACCGTTTGGGATTTTTCCGCAGTGAACTAAGGTAAATCAAATTTTGAATAGTTGAATAATAAAAGAGGCTAGCAGGTAGAGTTTTTTTTTTTCGAAAAAAAGTTTGCTCAAAAACGTTTCTCGTTTATTCAACGTCTGTAAATATAAAGGCTGTACAACGGTAAACTGAGTACTTTTAGACGCCGAGTTTGAGATCTACTTGTATTCGTATTGTGTATTCTTCCACCATATACAAAATTAACCTTCAATTTATTCATGCATCGTCAAGTGAGACTGTGGAATTTTTAGAAAAGTAAATATTTTACTAATTTACTAATTATTTTTAATGTATTCATAAAAAACCAAAAGAAAAATTAATTATTTCAATATTCACAAATGTTTACATAACTAACACTTTTAGTTCGACGTTAGTTAGTTAGACAACGGAAAGAAAGTAGTCCCTACTTTCTTTCCGTTGTTACCTACGTAACTGGGCGCTTGCTAGTCAGTCAGCCGGTTAAAATATACGCACGTGTAGGGCAGTGGTATATTTTGAAGGGTTTATTTCTAAAGTGCTCACTTTACCGTGAACAGCTAATAAGTAAAAATGTAGTGTGCGCTTCTTTGTAACGTATAGCTTTGCAGCCAACTCATAATGTCTGGTGTTCTTTTTTTCTTGTTTATTTAGTAGCGACTGTGTTGGCGTCAACAGACACGCCTGCTGCGCTTCAAAAAGCCAGAATGCTGACCTACAACACTCTCCAGACCACCCCCAATGTTTCACGTTTATATCACTACCCGGAAGCTCATCATCTGCTCCGACAAAGACTTGCTCGTACCACCTCTTAGCTCCCCCATAGCGACTCCGTCCTTGTGAATACGACGGGTAGGGTGATATTGCGAAATTACGATGTCGCTTCTTTGATAGGTTTCGTGCCTCGCCTGAGCGAGAGGGACAGAGCGAGAAAGAGACAGAGAGAGAGATAGAGCGAGAGAGAGAGAACTTTTATTCCTCCGATCGCTGCTGTTGTTCGCGAGGCGAAGTGGTGCAAACAGGTGGAGTGGCCCGACTTTGCAGCAATGTCCCCGGGAAAAGGAATTCCCTCTCGGCGATGAAACGGAGCGATAATTACTAATACATGAAACACGTGCAAAAAACAATGGCTTAATTAAGTTGAAATTTCAAAAATAAATCTGCTCTCGCCAGTTCATCAAAATCGCTGGCATTTCACGTGTCGTGAGAATACCACGAAATAAAAATTTGGACTGTACTTTTCCAGTTGCTAAGAAGCCCTAAACAATTTATATTGTGTGCCGGGCTACAGAATGCGCTGGCTTCCTTCCTTTTCAAACCAACTAAATAAAACGTGGGCAAGACACTTTTGAGGGTGTTCGAGACACATTGTTAAAAAAAATATTTTCCCGCTCGCAGACAACGTAAGAAAAATGCCGTCGCTCTATCTGAATAACCGGAGAAATTTCGTTTTATAAGCTGTGCACACCTGACATACGACATAACGTCTGTCGAGACACAGTTCACAAAACAATTAATAAATATCGGAGAAAGCAGTGCAAAAAATTTAGAACGCACATAGAGATAGAAGTATTCATCTCCGAAAGTTACAATATCCGCCTTTAGCAGAATTATTCGAAATTGGTCTAGGAATCTGTTACTAGGACGATTTTTCAGTCAAAATCCTGTTTGACCAAACACATAATTGGTAAAATACCATCTCCTCAGAGATCCTATTCTGCAAAATATCTGCAACGTGAAAAAACTGATAGGCTTAAAACTTGTCCTTCCAAACGTCTGTAATTTAAGAGAAACTTTTCCGACTAAACGCATTTAGTTTGAAATTATTTTTAGGCCTAATGCAATTCAAAAGTAGTTCGAAATTTACCCAGAAGCACCTTATGATAATCGCCCGCATTGACTAGCAAACACCACTTATCCTTCTTTGCCTCCCCAATCTCTTGAGCTGATTCACAATTAAATTAAAATTGATCTCGTATCATTAGCTTTGCATTATCACTATGTTCAAATATAGATCGTGAAAAATGCAGTCACCATGGGCGTACTTGACTCGGGGGATGGGGGACATGTCCACCACAAAATTATTTAGGGGGGTCCCCTTCCTTCACGCCAAAGAAAATACACTTCTAGATTTTAGTGTAAAAACGATTTTACTCTAAAAATGGCAGTACAGCAGTAGACATGTTTAAGAAATAATTTTAGTTATAAAATGACCAGACAATAAACGTCCACTGAACAGAAACGGCAGTTGCGTAGCGTGTCTATGCGATGTTGGTCGTTGGAGGGCCAGAAGCGCGGGAGCGTGTACCAAGGGCTATCGTAGCGTGTCTATGCGATGTTGGTCGTTGGAGGGCCAGAAGCGCGGGAGCGTGTACCAAGGGCTATCGTAGCGTGTCTATGCGATGTTGGTCGTTGGAGGACCAGAAGCGCGGGAGCGTGTACCAAGGGCTATCGTAGCGTGTCTATGCGATGTTGGTCGTTGGAGGGCCAGAAGCGCGGGAGAGTGTACCAAGGGCTATCCAGGCGCGCACATCTCATGTCTCGTTTCTGTGCATAAGGTAACGTATAGGGACACCCGAATTTCGCGAAAAGATTTCAAGATCAGTTGTATTTCCTAACACTTTAGTTCAGATCCGCTTTCGTGATTTAACGGTTAAAACGCGTCCTGGATGTCTGCCAGCGAATCACAGATCTACGCTATCAGAGTTATTCAATTATGATTGTCAGGCCAAGTAAGAAAATGTCTTCTCAGAAAGACACGCCACCAATAAGCATAGCCAAACTACTGATACGCCCGTAGCGTATTGAAATCTAGCACGTGGGGAAAACATTTCGCGAATTTAGGGTGTCCCTAGTAATGTGTTACATATCATATCGTCCAATGATGTTCAACATAGAAGAATGTCTACTCGTGTACACAATATCGGCATATAGTCTCTTCCCCATGATAAAAAATTTCCGAGAACTTTGTGCATTTCAAACACACTGCAGTGAGGTTTTCTCTCATGTAGGCGCTGGGCCCATTAAGGGGAGCGGTACATGAAATGAGTATATTTACCCGATTTTCGATATAAGTTGTTTTTCAAAGCATTTATCAAAATTTGTGACTTGGCACGACGTAAATAATAATTTTCAACACCTTTTTACGTTGTTAGATTTTCACTGCCTCTATTATTCTTGGAGCACTGACGAAAGAAATGAAAGGAATTATTTTTTGTTATCTTCAGTCAGAGCTCAGAGAATAACAAAAGCAGATAATTTTTAATCATGTAATAATGTGTTCAAAATTATTATTTACGTCTAGTCACACCAAAAATTTCGAATAATACTGTTTAAAAAAATTGTGACAAACACTATATAAATATACGATTTTCGTGTACCATTCCACTTAATGAAAAATTCCACGTGTTAGCAAGTTTCAACTTGCACTGTCTATACCTTGCGGCAAGCAGCCAAGAAACAACTAGCCCAGGCATTTTTTGGGAAAAATCGGCCAAAAAATAGTAGTTTTAAAATTTGTCACAGACCTTCCTCTGGGTATTCTAAATTGTCCCTGAAAAGTCCCCACCTCTCAGATGCCGGCGTCATTCCTTTTTTAAGTAATAAGGGCGTAAGTTCCAAAATATGCATATCACGACTGTAGAGTAGAAAATGTTCATTGGAATATATAATAATGTGGTCAAAATGTGGAGTAAAGGACACATAGTCATTTATAATTCGTTTTTGTTATATAATACAAAGCGAAAAAAATCTTCTAATCCAATTTAGAATCAGTAAGTGCATGTAAAATGTAATACTGCTCTACGCAATCACAAATAGCATGAAATCCTTCACCGATAGGCAGTAGGTGTTATTTTTTTGTTTATCCTTTGGTATTGTGGAAAAGGTGTACTTAAATACCTATAATGTATTAATGTTAAATATAGTTGTTTTATATCTGCCTTCTCTCCGTAGCCCTCTGTATGTTTCATGTGTGCGCAAGCGCGCAGCGCAAAATAAATCATTGTTTCTAACAACCCACTAGCGCTGCGGTAGATCTTGCCATGACTCATATTCCCTGGTAGCGGTAGTCGACGTGCAGGGATAGTTCAGGATTCAGTTGTTTGAGGGAACAGATCTGAGCTTGTCACTGTGAGCCACATGTTTTACCTCGTCGCCCTGTATTGTACTGCTGTGATAACACTATTCGGTGCGTGGTATCAATTTTGTAGATCTGCGATATGAATTTTAATAGTAACACAACTTTTGAGACTTGTGCTGGCTTATAACAATTGTATACTACCAATGTGGTGTTAGAATGAGTGAAAAGTACTGTGTATGTGATATAGATTTAAATAATGGCGGACAGACTGTGGTGGTAACAAGAGCCATGCACGGACTTGTAGCTGCAAGCCAAGAGCGTGGAGATGGCAAGGAAGATTTTCTTAGTGTTCTGTCTAGTGTTACTGTACATGTATTATGTCGAAAAAGTTTTATCAGAAAAAGCACAATCGAGAAAGTTAGTAAGGTAGAAAAATTAATGAACAATGTAAATGATGTTGTATTGAACAAAGTAACATTGCGTTCTACATTACCATTGTCTAACTTTAAGATGGACTGTGTGTTTTGCGGTGAGAAATCATCTGTCAGAGAAGAAACCAAGAAATAAGTGAAGTGCAGAAAAAATATCTATGAATTTCGAACTCTAAGTTTCAGTAGTACGGTTAAATTAAGGGCTCAAGAACGAAGTGACAATTGGGGCAGTATTGTGCAAGCTCGAATAGTTAGTGTAGAGGATCTTGTCACCGCTGAAGCCAAATATCATAAACACTGCAATTTGCAGTTCTTTTCTTCCAGTACCAGAGATGGAGAAACTGGCAAACAAAGTAGACCAGAAGATAATAATATGAAAGAAGCTTTCTGCAGATTAAAATAATTTATGACAAGAAATTATGAATGTCAGTTCCTGCTAGATGACCTTGCTACACTTATGGAATCGTTCTCGAAGTCATCATCCACAAATCCTTGTTCATACAGTCCCAATTATATGAAAGAAAAGCTGAAATCTCACTATAGCAATGGAGTTGTGATCACAGATCTTCCTGGCAAGTCGTCACAAGCTAATTTCAACGGAACAGCTGATCAGCTTCTTCATGATAAGTAGTATTCTAACAGTAAAAGTTCTTCGACTGAGGAGCGCTTACATATTGTTACAAGTGCAGCCGAAATACTGAAAGAGGATATTCGCTTCGTATACTATGACTGCACTACATAGCCTTTAGTAACCATACTAATTTGTCTGATTGCAGTATATTTCCTGACATACTGTATTCGGTTTTGGAAAATATAATATCATCTCCTAATCCCGACTCAAACAACATAAGAAGGAAACGAATCGCCATAGGTCAAGCATTGATATCAGCATGTAGACCTCTGTCATTTCTCTCTCATGTGATCTTTGCTATCGGTGTGTACTGTCATCGTCGTTATGATTCCAAACAGCTTGTTGAAGTACTTAGCAGTCTTTAATTTTCTGCCAACATGGTTGAAGTGCACAGGTATGAGCAATCAGTACTGTATCAGAAGAATTCAGGTGGCCATAGTGCTGCTCAGTTCACTCAGTTCTGTTTTGACAATGCTGATTTCAACATAAGCACATTAGATGGCAACAATACATTCCATTGTATGTGTATGGGTGGAATCAGATGCACAACTCCTGCTTCTGCAATTAATGTTTGCCCCATTCCGCGCATTAGTGAAACGCCAAACGCAAGTGAGATCACTGGAGTAGGGAGATTCAACATTTTCTTGTACAAGAAGCCTACCTCATCTGGCTTGAAGGACACTGAAATTAAGCATTTCAGTTTAGTACCTGTAAATTCAGTAGCTCGGGCATTGATGATGGACTTACTCTGGATAAGTGGTAGATGGGCAGGAATTTCTGCACCTCCGTCATGGAATGGTCATATGAAAGTATCGATGTCTAATCCTTCAACAGACTTTCACTCAACAGAAATAACAGTGCTGCCATTTATAAATCTGGAGCCTGGGAATTTATTCACCATTTATTCAGCACTACTGTTTGCATCAAATGAGTGAATACAATGAAGACAGCAGAGCTGTTTTGTTACTTTCGATCAGCCTTTGTATGCTAAAGCCATCGAGATTGCAACGTCTAAGGAATCGCAAAATTTTAATAATGTAATCGTTCGCCTGGGTGGTTTCCACCTTTTGGTGTAGTTCCTTGGAGCCATCTGATATGTGTTGTCTGGAAGCGACATAGAAGAACTGTTTGAAGAGGTGTACACTAAGGCATCTGTCACACACATGATGTCTGGACATGCAAACTACACGTAATTTAGTTATTATGTAGACATAAAGATTTTTTAATGATAAAATGTCTGTCACCATGCTGAATTTCCAATATTTGCTGATACTGTTATATATAAGGCCTATAAAATAAAGTTAAAGTAACACATTAGAAAAAGTTTAGTTACAAACAGCTCATTCATTCAAGTCCAAGGAATTTAATGAGCAATTACATGATCTTTGCGTTTTAACGAAATTAAGATCAGCAATCACGTGGTCACGATTTTTAAGAGACCATCGTAGGCAGCACAGACAATTTATTGCAATATAAATTATAAATTATCATTATAGTTCGGTTTAATTAATGTATATACAGTACGGTATAACATTATTTGGTACTTTACTTAAACTTCATTTCACCTTTCAGGTCTTTGAGAGCACATTTCTTGGCACAACAAGCTGTTACAACAACTCTGCTGGAAGAACTTACCAATATCGATGGCAACCTCAAGGGAGAAATTTGTGCACTTTTCCAGAATTTCCAGACAAACAAAATGAAACAAGATGACCTTATTTCGTCCGCATCCATGAAGTTACTCCTCACTTCAATGTATAATATTTGTTCATCTTTCAGCGAGAAAAGTCGAACAGCAAAATTGTGGATTGAATATTACTATCAGGTAAATCTGTTTCGTAAACCAGTCATGCTTCATGGTGAAAGTTGCTATGGAAGCACCCAATTATGCTAAGAAATTCTTACAGTTCTTTTATATTCGTTGGCTGGCAGCACATCAAAGTGTATGTGTGTGCAGTACTTCAAATAGTGTTCTCATTTCAACACAGTGTGTACCATGGCTCAGGAAACATTCAAATGTAGAGCACATCGTGTGTACCGTATTCAGTTTGTAACCTATTTGTTACCTCTTGTTTCCCACAGGTGGAATTAGTACGGATGTTTATATTGGCATAAAGAATGGGTGACTGGGATCTGCACCTATCCTGTGTGAAGAGTATGCTACCCTTGTTGCATGCTGCATGACATTTGCATTATGCGAAATGTGCACATATTTATATACAGCAAATGGAGGAACTTACTTCCAGTATGCCACCACATGAATATACAAGATCCGTACAGGAAGGAGCTTTTACTGTAAGGAGAGGGCATGAGTTCTGGTACGGCATTTGGTCTGACCTGGTTATTGAACAAAACCTCATGCGTTCAATGAAGGTAAAGGGTGGTCTGACATCTGGGGGTGGCTTTTCTGACTATGTAATTACTCAGTGGATACTTTCTGGTCCTATGTGCCTGAAGCTTTGTGATGTACTGGAGAAACTGTGCGGCACCAACAACACTTCTTCAAGTATGAAATAGAAGACTATTTGTGCTCCATTTATGTGTCCAATGTATGAAATCTATTATTGAAGTTATTTCTCAACGAAAATCATGTGGCTTTGTTTTACAGCAGCATGTTGAAATACGAGACAGCCGGAGATCAAGAGATGACCGAGATATTAAAAAATTCCTGGACTGGTTCATTGTCCATCCACCTTTTCAGACGTCACAAGTTCTGCAGTCCATTTCCACAGGTGTTGTTGCAGATGGGAACATTAACTGCGACCAGGCTACTACCATCGGGGAAAAAGCTGTCAACCACATCATTGAGGGTAACTTCAGTGATGTGAAGATAGAACGTATGTACAAGGTAAAACCCCTAGCCATTATGTCAAGGTCTTTGAAAGTGAGAGAAGATATAATCCCAGTGAACCTTCAGCAAACTTTTCATGTGTATCATTTATGTAATGAAGAATGAGAGCGACTTCATGACGTATTTTAAGTATAAGTTGGCTCCAAAACAACCAGCTCTATTCGATGAAATATCAATGAGGAATACAGTAATCGTGTTATGTAACCAGTGAGAACATCAGTGCAAATTGCAAAGTAGTTGTCGATGGAGGGTACCTCTTGCATGCGCTTGTGTAGCCGAGACATGCTACATTTGATCAAATATGGGAGGCTTATGTCACTTTGTTCAAAAATATTTTTCTCTGACAGCAACTGCAGTCTTTGAAGGTTATGACACGTGCACCGCTAAAGGAGAAGAGCAAAGGCGGTGGTCTATGGGAAGGTCTTCTACTGATATTTCAATAGATGCCAACAATGTTGTTACGTCAATACAGATGGACTTTCTGAGAAATAACCATAATAAGAATGGGCTCATCAAATTGTTAGTAACATATTTTCGGGCTTCAGGGCACCACGCCATTCAGTGCTCAGGAGATGCTGACACAGCTATAGCAGCTATTGCTCTGCAGTATGATACAAGCTGTGGTGTAAAAGTCATTTCTGCTGATACAGACATCCTTACGATGTTGACTGCAAGGGCAGACGAGGACACACACATTGAAGTTCTCCATTCCTCCTCAGACAAGACTGCGGAAATATTTTCAGTGTATCTGCTATTCAGCGGGACATTGGTGAAATAAAGAACTATATTTTGTTTTGTCATGCTATGAGCGGGTCAGATACAATCAGTGCTTTCCTCGTAAAGGGAAAGAATCCAGCCTGGAACATCGGCAAGAGTCATGTTTCCATTCGGAGCACAGTAAATGTTTTTATGCGTCCAAACGCAGACAGAAGGGACATTATTTCAACTGGAGAAAAGTTTGCAATGTCATTGTATCAGGGGAATGACATCTATGCCACTTTGGATGAATTGAGAGTTCAGATGTATACCAGCAAGATAGCAAAGTTGCCTGTTAGTGCTTCTTTCAAACTAGTCTCTCTTCCACCAACCAGTGCCGCATGTGAACAGTATTCTCTTCGCGTTTACCTTCAAGTACAGGAGTGGCTCGGCCATTCATTGGCTCCTGTTGTGTGAGGGGGGGGGGGGGGGTTGTAAAACTGTGAGGGACACACTTGTTACTATCACGACATCCCTTCCTCCTACTCGAGAACAGCTCCTGAATTTGATATTGTGTAACTGTAAAAGTGATTGCATCTACAGATGCGAGTGTCTGCGGGCTGGACTGCAGTGTGGTATTATGTATGCCAAGTGCCGTGAAGCAACGTGCACTGATGTTGTCATCTACGATGGCTCTGATGGAGAGGACTTTTAAAGTGTAACATGCATTAATATACAATTGCATCAACATTGTGTGATATTAAATATTGTAATTTAATTATTTCACTTGTAATGATTGAATGGTTGGCTTATATGTATTTATGTTCGTATGTATGTACGTATTAATGTATATATACGCATAGAAACGTATATAAATATTCGTAAGTAATCGTCAATAGAGTTTTAGAGACCAATTCATTCTCAATAGTATTGTTGTGCAGTAGTTCACTTTGATGCTTATTATCTCAGCTAATAATTATCATACAGAAAACTTTAATACGCTTTTTGACAGCTTACAAAATTATGACAAACTTTCATTCTGACCTATTTCTGTCTATCGGTGGCGGGTTACATGCAATGTGTGATTGTGTAGAGCAGTAATACATTTTACATTCACTTACTGATTCTAAATCGGATTAGAAGATTTTTTTAGGGTTTATTATGTAACAAAACGAATTATAAATGACTATGTGCACTTTACTCCACATTTTGACCACATTATTATATGCATATTTTGCCACTTACGCTCTTATTGCGTGCGCTGCCGTTATCTGGGAGGTGGGGTCTTTTCAGGGACAATTTAGAACACCCAAAGGAAGGCCTGTGCCAAACTTTAAAACTACATTTTTTTTTAGGTAAAACACTTTAATGCCTGGACTAAATGCACTACTTCCAGCCTTGACCATTCCACCGCGTCTTTAACAACGTGACAATTGGGAGGGTATCAAACAGTGGATGCTCAAGCATGAAGTTCTCGGAGATGGTTTATTGCGGGAAAGAGACTGTGTGCAGATATTGTGTACACGAGTAGGCACTTTTTTTTTTAATTTGAACATCATAGGACGATATGTAACACATTACCTTACCCATAGAAACGAGGCATGTTATGTGCGAGTATGGATAGTCCTTGGTACACGCTTCCGCGCTTCTGACCATCCAAAGATCAAAATCGCTATAGACACGCTACGAAACTGCCGTTACCGTTCAGTGGTCCTTTTCTAACCAAAATTATTTCCGAAACCTGTCTATTCTTTTGATATCCTTTTTAGAGTAAATTTTTTTTTACAGTAACAATCTAGAAGTCACCATGGGTGTACTTTAAGGGGGGGGGGGGGGTTAGAGGACACTTCCACCACAAAATTGTATAGTGGGTACCTACAGTCCAACTGGTGTTTGTGTTTTGCTTGCCAGCGCTGTGTCTGTAGCATTTGTTTGGTGTAAACTGTAAAGTTATATTTGGGCATTTCTCGGTCACAGTGTACGTTTGTGGAAAGAAAACGCAAAACAGAAGAATCGGGATCTGATCGATGTGATCGCACTATTGAGATCAATAAGAAGCCAAAATACTAAGGAAGAAGAGGGATGGAATGAGTCGGAGTCTACAAAAATGTTCGTTGCCGTGTGATAGTATTTGAGATGACCTGTGTACTTTGTCTCCCAACCAGCCTGCTATACTGCCGGACAGTTTTCATGAGCAAGTTGTGAAAAGATGTATTTTGAAATTTCTTCCTGCCTGGTAGATCTCATCCAACTGGCTGCGTGTTGGACCAGATAAGCCAGGCACGTTATGCTTTTATTGTATACATTTTTTCGAAGTCAAATCTATAAATGCATCTCGCAAAAAAAGATGGAAGATGCCTTTTCTGTTATCGGCTTCAGTAACTGGAAGAAATTAACGGAGAAATTTCGTTCACATGAAAACTCTGAAAGTCACAAATTAGCTTGTATTGAGCTACAAGCAGAAGGTCAGCCCTATTTAGAATGATATTCTTTCTCAAACATCCACAGAACCAATAAAAGCAAGGATTTCTCTAGAGAAAATAGTTACCAGTATTGGTTTTCTTGCGACGCAAGGACTTTCTTTTATAGGCCATGATTCTGACTAGCAGATTTTTTTTTAATTGTTTAATTTTCGTTTCAAAGATATTCTTGAACTAAACCAGTGGATGGCTAGAAACAAACAAACATTTTTAGATGGTAAGATTCAAAACGAAATTCTTGGTTTATTGTCAAATGAGATAGTTTGTGAAATATGCACCGAGATATGTTTGCAGAGCCCACCTATATTTTCCCTTATTTGTGATGGTACGTGAGACATCAGTGGAGAACAGCGGAGTGTGTGTTTCAGATGAGTCGACAAAGATTTATGTCCACATGAGAACTTCGTAGGTCGGTACAGCGATGGGAAAGCAACAGGCGAACATATAGCCACAGTTCTTTAAGATGTCATGATAAGGCTTCAGTAGCCAATATCAAATTTATGAGGTCTAGAATATAATGGAGCCCCGAATACGAGTGGCGAAAGTAATGAGTTCAAGCAATGTTGTCAAACCACCAGCCATTAGCACGTGATGTTCATTGTGGTACTCACTGTGTAAATATAGTGGTAATAGGTGCTTGTAATTCCTCCATCATTGTTAAAAACAGCTTGCATTTGTCTCACGAGTTGGGAGTATTGTTGCCACAGTCGTTAATTGCCAAAAACAGTTTCGCCCATCTCTTAGAGCTACAAGCTGGTGGTCCAGTCGGGAACATTGCGAAAATCGAACCACTATGTACGACAAGATGGATTTGTAGAGGAAATCATATATGTGAAATAATTGAGCACTATGAAGTAATTTTAGCTACTTAAAAAGATTTTTAAAATGTCAGGATAAAGTGTGACGGTTGGGAGTCCGTCACACTGTTGTTTTTAATGTTTTGTATGATTTTCAGCTATGTGAAGACTGTGGTAAGATTGCCTGCCGAACGGTTATGTGTGGCAGGTTGCCGACCACTGCCGATTAAGGGCTTGTGATCTCGCTTCCCGAGAATTGGGCGTTCGCTTCCCTCCACTGGAATATTGTTTGTATATGGTTCGGAAAAAAAGAATGCCAGATTTCTATATGTGTCGGAAAAGAGCGCGCCACATTCTTATAGAGGGCGTGCTAGTTTTGGTCTCAAGATAGGAGTACCCAGGAGTAGGGGTTCGGATCGGATATATATGGGTGAGTCGCAGGGTACTGCCCTGGGGGGGGGGGGGGGGAGTATGACATAAATAAGACTCAGCGCTATAAGAAACCTAAGTCTCTTCTAGAACATAGACTCCTTAGCGCTGAGTGTAACACACTGCAATTTCAGTCATGATAGCACTTACGCAGCCTCAAAGTCTATTGCAGTAGACTGATCTGAGCAATCCTGAAGGGACTGCCCAGTCTAAATTAAATTAATAATATTTCCTATTTTTACTTAGATAATAATACACATATTATTCCCAGCCAGCTGCATGCATGTACGGCCTGTTCGCCACTGCCGATTCCAAGGCGGTCTCTGGTCAGATCACCCGCTACATCTGAGGCCGTGGAGATAGCGTTTTCGCTACAAGAGCTAGTGAGAGTCCCTCATCAAGGTTGAAGAAGATCCCCTCCCCATTGCGAATCTCCGTACCCCCGTAGCATATGGTCATAGATATGCTCTGTTACAGCCAATGGCTACAGAGATCGGCCGCTGCGAGGTAGCACAGCATTAATTTTAACACATATGTTCCTGAGGACATATGTTAACATTAAGCAATTTAGGTTACTTAATTTAATATTTCTTTTCACAGGCTTGTACTGTCTCTTCCCGGTCATCTAAAAACCAGTTAAGTGTTGGCCCTGCCGACACTTACCGGCAACTCACTCCTTTTTTCTTTTAGTTTGCAGGTTCTACTGGAGAATCGGGGGAAGAAGCCTAATTGTGCCACTTCCCTCACCAGAGTGTTCTGCAAGCACCACACTGGTTAAAACTAGCGTACACTCCCACAAAACCAAGGCAATTGGAAAATAAAGTTCCTGTTCCCTCTCTTCTAATTTTTCATTTCTACTAACAAGAGCATGTTTCCACACACTCTATCTCCTGTAGCATTTCTGATTAATGCATGTAATAATTTTGAATTCTTTCCTGTCGACTGGGTTTTATTGTATATATTATTTATTGTGCATAACAACAGGATTTCAACAAAGTTCGAAGTTTTGAAGTTAGTTTTGTTTGTGCGAAAAGATTTCACGACGAGCTGTGTTCCAAAACACTTCATTTCAGAACCACTTTCGCGACTCGAGAATTTTAAGTGAAGTGAAGAGATTTGGGCGGCTCTTAACAGCGTGGTCTTGAGAGCCTATAAGGGTGATCGATGTGAGAATGGAGCAGCGCCGGAATGAAAGGGAGTGGGGAAACTGGAGATCCCCGAGAAAACCCGCCGACCAGCGGCATCATCCGGCACGAATCCCACATGCGAAAATCCGGGAGTGACCCGGCCTGGGATTGAACCCGGTTTACCTTGGTGGGAGGTGAGCAGGCTACCGCTCAGCCACCGCGGCCCAGCTAACTGCCGGCACACACTGGTAAGAATGCAGCGTACCGACTACTAAGTACACAAATACCTTCACCATCAAAACCCGAGTCTGAAATGAAACGGTCTCCACAGAAATCACTGCTACCGCTGATTCAACACAATTTTATTTAAGAATTATTCGGGCTCACACAACACCACTGTGTGCATTAAAATTAGAGATAGTGGTTTTCTTTAAAATATCGAAGGGCTAACGAGGCGCCAGTGTACATTCGATTAAGGGCTTCAGTAGACACTTAGTGCGTAGCGCTCGAGTGCAGACGAGCTATGTTCGAATCTCGGGGTTCCCGTGTTTTATTTTACTTGCCGAAACTGTTTCATGTACGCAGAGCCAAACAAATCCTTAGTTGGACCAACCAAATCTTTCATTGGGGTACCTAAATAAGAGCAACAAAACAATTTGTTTTCAACAACAAAATATGTCATTGTTTCTATACAAACAATTATGTTGTTGTCTGAATAAAACTTTTCTCCCAGTGCAGATACTAGTTATCATGCAGCAATCATCTCGCTTAACTCCATAAAAGTCGCAACCTTTCTGAAGATGAATTGAGCTTATGGTGGCCTACCACATACTGAAAATGTTTTGTTTGGATGTAATCAAACACCTCATGTTGACGTCTGTGCATTTATTGTGATACAGATCATTACTTTGGTGTAGAGCTATATTTCTTAACAACCTGAGAAGTGAATGCTTATAGAAACCTACTTGATCTCTATGTACATTTTGGATAAACTTAAGAGATCTCAAAATCTTCAGAGTTACTCGTCATGCATCAGGTCTCAAGCTCGTATGGATAGATTAAAGACAAACGACGCAACTGAAACGAAGTCAAGTGACTTTGTAGAATATGCCGCACAATACACACAGTAAGTGTCTATAGACAGGGACACCCGATTTTAGCAAAAATATTTCACGACCAGCTGTATTACATAAAGGTTTAGCTCAAACTTTTTATAATTGGCCAATTAGGGTCACCCGTTTTTCTCGAAAAGCTTTGCTAATAGACTAAAGCTGTTCGCGATAAAGTGAGCACTTTTGAAATGAACCTTAAAAAAATGTCACTGCCCCTGAACGCATACATTTTTATGGGCGCACTGAGCGACATTTGCCCCGTAAAGTTGGTAACGGTGGATGGAAAATAGTTCCATATCTTAAAGTCAAATAAAATGTGTTAGGTAACCGTTTGTGATTACTTAAATTATTTCTTTCGCTTTCTATTTTTTTAATGCATCGAAGTGAGAAAATGAGCAAATTGGTATAATATTTACTTTCCTAAAAATTTCACAGTTTTACTTGACCGACGCACGAATAAAGGGATGAGGCCCATGGCATTGTTAATTTTACATAAGGCGGAAGAATACATAACGTGCATACAAGTAGATTTTAGGCAGGGCTTTCAAAAGTGCTTATTTTACAGTGAACAGCGTATAGATTTCAATATCCTATGTGCACACTTACAGCCTTCCTTTGGCTATTGGCTGCTTGTCTTTGTGTGAAGAGAGTTATTACATGAGTGAGCCAATAAGAATTAAGTTTCCCCGATTACTTACCGTCCGTGATTCGCGGGCAGACAGATACGACACGTAACAATTCAAATGATCCGATCACGAATGTGGTTCTGAACTAAAGTGTTTTGGAACACAGTTTCCCCTAACTATAGACTATAGCGTGCAACTGATTATTTTAATCAATATGACGAAGCAGTGAAGACAGACTTTGTTGACAAGGCACAAACCAAAAAAGAAACGATAACATGTTGGAGGACGTACTGATGAAGAAAATGGTGGCGTATTATTTTATTATTTTGGAATTTACGTAAGATGATTACAGGTGTGGACTCCAACCCACTACAGTGGTTCTGCAGTACATTTGTAGCTCACACAGCTTTAGAAAAAACTCTGAATAGAGTAGGTGTATGTAAATTTCAACTGACGTGTGGAGATACAATTCCTAAATGGCAAAGCTATAGAAGTTGGAAAATATAACAATTGGTGAGGCTATTTGAAACGTCCAGAAACATAAAAAGCTTTCCTAATCTAATATGTAGGGCCACCTGTTTTTTTCGCTAAAAGAATTGCTCTCAAGCTAGACAAACTTCTTACGTGCATGCTTTCATATTTCCTTTGGTTATTGGTCGCGTGTCTGTATGAGACGACATTTTCTACTCGGCTAGACCAATCAGTATAAAGCTACCATAACACATAACGTTCGTGATTGGTTGGCAGACTCTTATGACTACAGACCTGAAAAATTCGCGTGTTCAATGACCTGCAGGCTAGACTATACAGTCTTATTAACTGCACATTGCTTGTCTGCTGTCACAGTAGAAGGCGACGATTGGGTCGAAGTTCTCCAGGAGGTGTCGAAAATCGCGTGGACCAATGGCTAAAGTTATTTATACACACGTGTTTTGTATTCTAGCTTGTCTCAAAATGAATCCACGAAATCTTCAGGTCTCTACTTATTACGTGTTCTAGTTAAAATCACCCAACCACGATATTGGTTCTGAACAAACTGTGGAGTACAACTAGTTGAGGAATATTTTCGCGAAACACAGGTAGCTTGGATATAAAAATAACTCGAGCTTATGAGCACACATGAGTAGGATCACCCGATTTTCGCGAAAAGATTTCACGACCAGTTATCTTTCATAACACTTTAGCTCAGACACACTTTCGTGATTGAATGATTTCCATTTTACTCGTCTTAGGCATCTGCGTGCGAATCACAGACGTACAGAATTGAGATTGCCTAATTCTGATTTCCCCTTCAATTAGGAAAATGTCTTCACACAAAGACACTCCGCCAGTAAGCAAAATAAAACTACTGGTATGGCCATATAGTATTGAAATGTAGCATGTGCGGAAATATTTTCGTGAAATTCGGGTGTCCCTACATATTAGCAAATAAATTATATTGAGTGTTGATTATACACGGACATGCCAAAAATCATGGGATAGCAGGTATGTGAAGGTATTAGCCGGTGGTGCCACAGTGCTATTACGTCTTGTAAGTACCCAAACCGGTATCCTTTGTGATCTGTCATCGCGTGAGTGAGCGTGTGCTGGCTAAGGCACTGCAATGCAGGCCTACATGGACATCAGGTACCCCCACAACGGTGGGATTTTCCAGCAGGATAATGCATCTTGTCATCAGCCTAAGTTGTCAAGAATTAGTTCGAGGAGTTTCAACGACTGTTGCGGCTACCTCGTTCGCCCGATGTGAACTCCATCGAGAACGTATGATACATGTTTGGGAAGTCCATTCACACTCAAGATCCTGCACCTGCAAATATCATGGAGATGCGGGTAGATATCCAGGAGGCGGCTAACATCTCTCAATAGGTGTTTCGTCCACTTGTGGAATCAATACTGCGACGAGATGCTTCACTACACTATACTGAAAACGTATCCCATGACAGGAGACCTGAAAAATTCGCGAGTTCAAGTACTCCACAGTCTTATGTACAAGCATACCGATATTAACTCACATTGGTTGTCTGCTGTCACAGTGGAAGGCGACGATTGGACCAGCGTTCCCCAGGAGGTGTCAAACACCGTGTTGACCTATGACTTAATTTATTTAAATACACGTGTTTTGAATTCTAGCTTTTCTCAAAATTAATCCGCGAATTCTTCAGGTATCTAACAATGAGACTTGAATACTCGGAACAATTTTCTTAGATTCGCTGCCAACTAACAGGGGGGGGGGGGGATTCGTGTGTTTGGCTGCATTCGAGAGCGAGCAGGAGCACAACGTAAAAAAATTTCTGGTAAACTTTATAAACTGTAATGCAAGTTTTTAATCTATACAGTGCATGGAAAAGTTGAAAATATTTGAATGTTTGTCATCGTTACTATACAAAGTTGGGGAATTCCCTACGCACTTGACTCTTTCCTGAGCAACTGTTGGAACGTTATCATGCATGCATGCATGGGAAAATATATTACCATTCGCGCTTTGTCACTGTGCGTATACACTGATATAGTAAATCTACACTGTTCTTACCTATGGCGTCATAGAGGAGCGTGGATATCCAGGAGAGGAGGGCGAGAGACGTTATGTCCCCCAAACTGGCTGCGATTGGCGTCGCCACGTTGTCCGGGTTGATTTTGCAGTGCCGCGAGAACACTATTACCGCTGCAGTTATCAGACCTGGACACAAATTGATTTACACATCATCTTTATGCCTCAATTTGGCATTTGAATAGTTAGAAAATATGCCTATAGTAGAAATAGGAAAAATTTGCGACTTCATTTCAGGACAGGATAGATTTCAAATGTGTTTACACTGAAGTCGCCTTTGCAATTGGATCAGAGTTTATTAGACATGCCCTGGATGACTCCGATTCAATAGCCGACTTGCATGGGAACAAGAAGCGAATACCGTGCTGTCATATGTGGGGTAACAGTGGGGCAACAGCCAATGGACAAACAGCTGATGTTCGACTATACAAAGGATTGTGGACTCTAGTATACAGGTCATTGAACTCGCGAAATATTCCTATCTCTACCTATAGTCTATTCCTATTCGAGCTCTATGCCCTCTTTTTTAATCAAACCTTTGAAAAATCTCTTGTATGACGTGCTTGTGTGTTTTCCATATATACAATGCATCACAAGCTTTTATAATTGTGTTTATATTAAAATACCTCAATTTTTCAATTGAACTATTACTTATATTTCATTAATAAATTACCTTATTTCATTTATAATTTTCATGAATAAAAACAGGGAGAAAATACGTCTGTTTGTAATGCCTGGTAAGAAATAATCCTTATGTAAAATATTATTACACTAGTGCGCAAGAATGTGTTGCGTTGTCCTTTTGGTGTAATTTTCTAGACTTGGTTAACCTCTGTCTGCATGAGGTGGACGGATATCATCGATGTATAACTTTAGCATGGCTTCAGAAAAGTTCGAGGTATAGATGGTATTTTTGCTCTTTATAGGTATTATATGACGGGTGATTCAAAACAACACCGACCACGCTTAGTATGTTGTGCGGGAAGACAAATCTATAGAGTTAGGAAAATTTCGCGTGTTCGACGACCTGTAGACTATACACCACAGTCATGTGTACACTAGAGCCTCAGATGTTTGTTGACTGGGTGCTGTCCGAGAGAGTAACCGGTGTTATTCCACACCTGGCAGTATGGCACTCGCTACTGGTTTGTCTCCTTGCAAGTCTGCTATTGGCTCAGAGCCATCTCTCTGCATGTGACGGTTTCAGCTACCACACGCAGAAAGGACTTTGTCTCCAAGTTGGCTCAATGTAGATGTTAAATTGAAAAAAAAAATAGAGAGACGCTCTAATGTGTCAAGAAAAGGATTGGTTTTGGGTTTGCTAAGTGACAGACTCATTTACAAAAATAATTTGATATATTGAAACCCTTCCCATCATACAAAAATATACAACGTTCCAAAACGGAATAATATATTTTAAAAATCCTTTAAAAGTGGCCGCGGGTTACCTTAAATAGTAGGGGATTGAACAATGACTTTCCACTCAGAGCTTGGTCTACCCTGGCGAATAATACTAGTTTTAATAGGTTGGCGAGACGTGAGGGGGTTGTGAACTACATTAGGTAGTTTGTAGGTAGGTTTACTTCTGGCTTGAGGGGAGTCAAACACCAAAGTGAGGCGAATAGAATTGGCTGCCCATCCGGGGAGCTCTATTTCTCCTCACTGTAGGGGTTGCCAATATGCGAGATGCTAGCGATCCCGGGTGGATGAAATGGGGTGGTGATTAGTTGATCGTGGAGGTGGGGGTGTGCGTTCTGACAGAGGAGATCTTTATGGGGTGAGTGGGTTGTCGTGTTGGGACGAAGTCGGGCGTAATGGGCGTGGCTCGGGGTTTGACCTCTGGTTGGTTCGGGAGTCGAACCCTTACAAACTTCCCAGACGCTAGCTTGATTGTACAGAACTTCGGGAGAACAGTATATTCCGGGTGTGAAACCCGGATTAATCTACCCGACGTGAGTTTGACCAAGCTAGTCGTCTTGGTGAGTCTGTCTGGCGGGAGTGTCCCGGTGAGTAGTACAATCTGTCTGGTCTAATTGTTTAATCTGGTCCTCGTATTCACTAGTGGGTTATCCGGGCCAGTGAACACCAAGAAGGTGATCGAAAGTGGTAGTGATCTGAATTGGTATCAAGGGGGGGATAGGTCTCGGAACGAGGTCGTGGCACGCTGGGCGGGGTGCCTCCTCAGACGTCGAGCTTACCTGCGATACAGTGTTTTTGGCTAGTACTAATGCACGACGTTCCCTGCGTCGCTGCCTACTTTGAATACATCCCCTTCTATTGTACATTGGACACACCGGCACACAATACAAAGTTGTGGTGAATCTGGGGGAACTATTCAGGAATGACGGAACACAAACGATTAAATCTGATGTAATGTTTATTACGTTGTTCGCCCTGGAGAGTCCCGGCTATTCCAGAAAATACAAAAGGATGATTAATTAAACTACCGGGCTTAAACACTTTAAAGACTACACGAGGTATGTGAACGTGATAGATTCAGGTGAAGGCAAGCCTGCGGGTAAAGAAATAACGATCTCTGATAGAAACTAATAGCAACGCAATTTTTACAGTGACTAGCGAAAGATATAGCAACGCAAATTACAGCGTGCTCAATAATTGGAATTTAATAAGGTAGGTGCTCTTCAACGCACCGGCTCGTTACCACGGGGTCATAGGGGAAGTTGACTGGGGTAAGGAATGCCGGGGTTAAGGTGAGGTATACCTGATGAAGGCGTAAATGTCTCTCTAGCTGGTCTTCAGTGGAGTGCGCCGTGATGCAGGTCGCAGGGAGGAGACAGAGTCCTTCGCAGACTGTCGGGAGCCTTAATAAGAGTCTTTGGGTGGACTCGAGGTAGGGATGAGAGAGTCCTAGTTCGGACTAGACAGGAGAGTCTTAGGCAGACTAAAGAAGTGGGGAATCTTAAGCAGACTCAAGGTAAGAGTCTTCGGTAGGCTCAAGGTAGGAAGAGTCTTTTGCAGACTAAGAAAGGCTCGCGTCCTCTTCGGCCGACGAGCCCGGCACTTCTGCCGGTGCCGCCGATTTATCATAATTGGGAGGCTACTCCCTCAGCGCGGGGGAGGTACAGACCTAGGCCCTTGTCCTCCCATGCGGTCATCATAATGAAGTCCAGGTTAGGGTGGGTATAAGCCCCCCCCCCCCCCCCCGGCCAGGTTGTCTTCAAAAGGCGCAGATAAAATTTTACAGCAAGCTACAAATTTTAATTCGTCCAGAGCTCCAGGGAGCGCCTGGAGCCTGTTCCAATTGCTGATATTCGCTGGTTTCGTAGTAATCCCACTACCCCTTTCCTTAGGGGGGGGGGGGGATTGATGAAGTTAAAATTGCGAGAATTTTTAATATATTCAGGACTTTTATTAATATTTTTAATTGTTGTTGTAATTATTGCCGAAGTGAAGCTAAGTATCATTAAAGACGATTAAAATTGCAAGGCGTGTCAGGAACGAGGCGGAAAGAAAGTTGTATTTATCTTAAAGTAGAGTATATTACATTTAGTGTAGCTGTACATGGGCGGAGATTTATTTTTGGTGTACTATAAATAATTGGAATTAATGGGCCTTAATTCGAAATTGTTTGTGTTGACTTCTGCCGGTGCTGGATGCTGGATATCTATTTATAGTGATTTTTTTCTTCTCGTATCAGTAGTTCTTCTGGGTGCGGGGGGTGTAACGTAGCCTTACCCATGGGGCGGGATATCGGGATTGCAGGAGCGCTGCGTATTTCTTATCACCCCGAGGGGAGGCGACGACAAATTAAAAACCCTGTTCCTGAGGCTCATGATGTCACAAGGCCACGGGGGTGCTGCCATCTCTCGAGGTCGGAGCAACTTATTCCAGGGCTATGCGACGAGTAGTATAATTCTGATAATATTAATTTATGTCGCGGTGGTACCTTTTTCATGCATAAATCGGGGAGGGCAATGGGGATTGTAATTACGCACGTAATTGAAAATGATGCAGTCGGCTACCCAGGCTAGTGGGCTTTCTTAGCTCGATACATTTAATTGGTATATATTTCTCCCCTGAGCGCACGTAGCTCGTAGATGGGGCGAAGTTGAACGTAGAGCGCGCATTCTCATAGCGCAGCATGTTGCATGCGCCAAAGTTAATAACAATCCCATATTATATTCCCTTTTAAATGCTTTAGGAATATTCTTGAATATATAAATTAATTAAACAAGAGTAATAAAAACTGTTACACAATGTTTAATTATTTTGGCAGAAACACCCCCACCGTTTGTTTTATTAAAACCTGGAAGAAAAGTTCCTGCTGGTAGAAAGTCCCTGGTCTGTCTCCGCTCACAGGGGGGGGGGGGGGGGGGGGGGAGAAACAGGCTTTATTTACAATTCTCAAAACCATCGAGGTTAATTTAAAACTTTCTTTGTGTTCTTAACGCTCCCTGGTGTTTCCCTGGCTGGCCGGCGTCTCGTTGCCATGGATAAGGGGGGGGGGGGGGGAGGGCGAAGTGGCCACCCGAAGCCTTGATGAAGGCGGTCGACCACGCGGTGCGCACTTGCCAAGCAGTTGTCATGCGAGCAGCGGCAGTTGTACGGGTCTGGTGGCAGCAAAGGTAAACTGTGTCCACGGACTTCGTGTAGAAACTGCTTTCATAGGCACCGTGAACTTAAGCGTATTTTCAATGTGACATGTCCGTCACAGCGTGTCTAATGAATTGTGATCCAATTGCAAAGTCAACATTTGTGTACACGTATTTTAGGTCTATCTTGCCCTGAAATGAACTCGCGAAATGTTCATATCCCTACAAATCTATCATTTTTCAAGACAGGGCCCATGTCCGAAAAATCATGGTTTGGGTGCGGTGGGGGCTGTTCCATGTCCAACAAACTAACCAGATCTGACACTTCTCAACTATTTTCGTTGGTGTACTATGAAGGGTGCGGTGTGTGATAATCCTGCGCTATCGCACGAATACACGTAGTGACTGAACTACAGAAGCACACAACCACATGTGCGTCGATCCCTGTACAGCCGATATGAGCTCTGTAATCAAGTAGGGGCTCCACAGTTCGAACCCATTTTGTTATTTACTGCATGATGTGATGCTCTTGTTGGGTTTGTGGTGGTTTCGAGATACAATGTTGAACGTACACCCATCACAATATCCTAAGCGTTGTCATACTTTGACGCCCCACAGCACCCAAACTATGGTTATCCGGATATGGGTCCCTCGGTTGGAAAATAATAGATTTGCCATCTCGCACAGTTTACAAACCGTGGTTGGTGATGTTTTGAATCAGCCGGTATATGTATGGATGCTATAACAGTAAGTTCGTAGACTGACTGGCGCCTCGAGTGTAGGCAGTCCCGCATCGCGGCGTCAACTAACTTACTCAGTGCACTCCGCACGTGCATACAAACATACACGTAAATACACAAATGTGTATTATCAGTAGCGATAGGAAAAATTCGCGGATTAACTATGGACAAGATAGATTTCAAAAGCGTGTACACTGAAGTCACCTTTGCAATTGGATCAGAGTTTATTAGACACGCCATGGATGACTCCGCCCCAAATAGCCGACTTGCAAGGGAACAAGAAGTGAATAGCGTACTGTCAAATGTGGGGTAACACTGGGGCAACAGCCAATGAACAAACATCTGAGGTTCGGCTATACAAAGGATTGTGGTGTCTAGCATACAGGTCATGGAATTCGCGAAATTTTCCTATCCCTGCTTATTAGATTATTAATTGTACTGAATACATAAATAAGCATATATAAAAATGCACATCAATACAGACATACCTTATATTATACTTACAGCAGTAAGAATTTAACTCGTTATCTGAGTTAAGACGAGGGACTATATGTAGGGCCAACTTTTTTTCACGTATAAATATACAGGATGACTAGATTTCAATATCCAATTTGCGCATTCGCAGTCTTCATTTCGTTATTGGCCATTTTTCTTTGCGTGAAGCCTGACTGCTACATGAATGAACCAATCAGAATTAAGTTTCTCCGATTATTGAACGCTCGGATTCGCGGGCAGGCCGATAAGATGATCCAGTCACGATAGTGGTTCTGAACTAAAGTGTTTTGGAACACAACTTGTCTTGAAATCTGTTCGCGAAAAACAGGTTCCCCTAACTATATGTAAATGAAAAACAAAAAAATAAGTTCGCAAGTTCTCAAGCACTGGTTTAAAATAACATGAATATTTAATTATTTCAAAACCTTTATGCGGTGGAAAGCTTATTTCCCTAAGGATATGGGTGTTGATTTATCTGTGCCCTGTATTATGTAATTGCTAGGGGTAGTGAAATTCCGCGAATATATTTCAAGACATGTTATATTTCAAAACACTGTGGAGTCGTTTACCTATCTTAATTGGCTGACTTACTTTTAGGTTAACTGTCTGCACACTAATCGCGTAGAAGCAGTGCCGATATTTCCAAATTCTGAATGGCCCGGCTAAATATGAAAACGCCTTCTCAAGCAGACAGCAACCAATGACAGTAGACAAGTTGCTGTTGGGTGCTTATAGTATTGATCTCTACCGTGTACTCATATTTTTACGCAAAAAAATCACTTGCTCTAACAACTGGAATTCTGAATTATAGCTTCCAGCACTTCCCAGCTGTTTCGAAAATAAATTGGAATATTTTCTTAACACCAGTGTAAAATTCAATGATTATAATATGTTTTAATGTTGAAAGCTGGCCAAAACGAGCACAGGCAATTTTTAACAAATTGGCCTCGCTAGTATTTTGCGTTTTCTAAGTCAAAATATGATCATATGTTCAGAGCAAAAGGAACGAATTTTCGGCGTTGAGCATTCATGTAAACTCAATTTCTTTAAATATCTGTAACCCAATACACGTTTTAAAATACTGAAAGATATTTCGATCTCCTCCGAGATTTGTGGATAACTATATTTCAAAGTAAGGTAAAATTGTTAACCTAACTATATACATTTTGCTATATATTTTTCAGCATTACAGGGCGTAATTTTGGAAGGCCAAACCAAATACACCCAGCTTACTCAAGAATGCTTATCTAATTAACAGTAGGAAAATGTGAGGTGTTTGTGTTAAGCAATTTACATTTAGTTAAGTTGTTTGTTCAATAATTTCTGCAGCGAAAACATTGTTTTATGCGTGACTTATTAGGATGGTTAGCTCAGCCCACTTCCACTAATATCGTATGTGCACAGAATTGGTAACAAAATGAGATATAACTAGGGCCACTATATTTTCGCGAAAAGTGTTCCACTTACGGTAGATTTCATTACACTATTACTATAGCGACATTTTACTATTGATTATTATCGGCTCTCAAGGCCTCGTTGGTAAGAGCAGCCCAAATTTGTCTACTCAACTCTACTGCTAATTAGTAGGGACACCCGAATTTCGCGGAAATATTTCCGCACATGCTAGATTTCAATATCATACGGACGTACCAGTTGATTTATTTTGCTTATTGGCCGCGTGCCTGTGTGAGAAGGCGTATTCTAAGTTGAGACCTGAATAATTCGCGAGTTCAATGGCCTGCAGACTAGAATCTACAGTCTTACGTACAAATATGCCGATATTAATTACACATTGGTTGTCTGCTGTCTCATTGGAAGGCGACGATTGGACCAGCTTTCTCCAAGAGGTGTCAAACATCGTGCGGACCAATGACTAAAGTTATATAAACAGATGTGTTTTGAATTCTAGTTTGTCCCAAAATGAATCCACGAATTTTTCAGGTCACTAGAAATAAGTTATCCCGACATTAAACGTCGGTGTTTTACTGGCCGACACCCAAGATGCGTGAGAGCTGAAGTTATTTAACCACGAAATATGTTCGGAAATAACGATATTTGCAGTATAACTGGTGGTGGAATCTTTTCGCGAAAAACAGGTCGCCCCACTTATGCGGAATAAAATGCCACGCCTTTCTGCCTCTGCAAACTTAACTATTCTATGGCTAAATCATAGTTTTGTCACGACACCGCACATTCTTCCGCATGTTATAGTGAATCACTCCCTCCTCCACACTGTACGCAGTGGCAAAGTGGCTGAGCGGTTAGCCTGCTCGCCTTCCACCATTGCGAACCGGGTTCAATCCCCGGCGAGGTCACACCCCGGATTTTCGCATGTGGGAATCGTGCCAGACGATGCTGCTGGTCGGGGGATTTTCTCGGGAATCTCCCGTTTCTCCCGCCCTTTCATTGTCGCGTTGACCCATACTCACCTCACACCCTCATCGGCTCTCGAGAACTAGCTATTAAGAGCAGCCCAAATCTCTTCACTCACTCACCTCAACCAACATTAGATCGTTCTGTGAAGATTGAAAATCCTGCGCGGGGGGAGGGTATGAATATTTTACAGCCCCACCGAGATTCGAACCTAAGTAAATTGTGTTCGAGCACTACGCCCTAACAAACTCGACTAAACTTCCTACTGATGGAATGGGGATGCTTTTAATTTCACACATCTCAAATAATGGACACCGTGCATAAATAAATATTTCAAAGTTTCATGTTGAACTTGTCTTATTAGGAATTCATATCATTATTGAGCATCAATAAATGCAGGAACAAATACTGTTACTATCCTCATTTTTACAAAAACAACTAAGACATTTTCGAGATATATATTTTTTTTTTAACGAATGCAATCAAGTGAGCGGACAAACAAATATACAGAATGTCAATAAATAACTGTTACACAAATTAATCGGGGATTAACATGACATGAAATGGAACATATAGGCTATAATTAAGGTACCCATTTCCCGAAATGCCTCCTTATATCAAAACACGGTGATACCAGCGAGCTGGGTTAGTCGACAAACCGGTGGCAACCGAGCAGTGTAACTTCATGTACCGGGCATTTCATGAGAAGGTTGAAGGTGTTTCGCACTGCCCCATTTGACGCACAGTAAGAGGTCTCATTGTATGGCAACCTCGCTCCTCCAACCTAACGCCTTTGGATTTCTACCTTCAAGGCTACGTAAAAGCACTGGTGTACGACACTCCTGTGAATTCCAGAGAAGAACTTGAGGCCAGGATTTGTGCAGTATTCGAAACCATCAATAACACGCCGGCCATAGTCAATGATGTGCTCCGTAACATGCTGCAGAGCACGCATCGAATGCGGAGAAGAAAATTTTGAGCAGTTGCTGTAATCTCTCTCCCTGTGTAATAAAGCTGATTTACAAAACTGATTCACAGGCACCTTTCTTAATACCTGCTCGTGCCATTGCGCGCTATAATCGCCATTTTAAGTATAAGGAGGCATTTCTGGGCATAGGTACCTTAATAAAATATGTTCCATTACATCTCATGTACCAAATCTCTATTAATCTGTAACCCTTGTTCATTGACAACCTGTATATAGTTGATACCCCTAAAAATTTTGTTGGCAATATAATTTTTTTTAGGTCCAGCACAGAGGTTTTATTTATTTAACAGTTTTTTTTTTCTGAAATGAGCAAAATTTAATTTTTTGCTTTTCAAGAATTGTTTACTCGACCTAATATTTTGTAAGGGCAACTGTAGTTTCTTGACTAGAGCGAACATTTTTCACAGTGTACTTCATTCGCTGTAGTATGGATGTAAAGCCATTTCCCTTCTGGCAAGACTTCTCATGATTTGGGCACACAATTACGAAGTGCATGTTAATTGGCGCAAAATATTTTTCCGGGAAAGTCATATGAAGTAAGGACGAATGACAAACGCAGTGCAAATCTAAATGTGCTTAAAATATATAACTTGTAGCCAGAGAATAATGAGAAATTTGCAGCGGTCTGGTTAGGCTTTCCGCAGTTGAACTCTTTTTGAAACCCTCAGCAGTTTGTACTTCCAGACTATTGCGTATACTCCCACCACACATCAATATATTCATCGCTTCGAAATAATACGTATTATCCTACCAAATAAAAATTACGTAAATACAAACTTGGCGAAAAATACAAACACGTGCAACATAATTTCACTAACAGCAGATATCGATGTGTCGTCAATTTGTTCATATACACGACTTTTATTCTAATATATTAATGCCCTTGAATACGCGTTAGTAGCATAGTGAAGTTCCTTCTGGAATATGATTCATGTGTAGGATTCCGAATTCATTTGTCATCTTTGATGACGTCACCTTCTGCTCTGTCATTCCGGTCAGTCGGTGGCCATTTTGTATAAACAAAATTAGTATTCTAGGTTCTTAGAGGAATGTCTTAGAGGAATGAGCAACTTAATCCTCAGGTCAGCAAAAGAGGATTCGAGGTTCCGAGCCATATCCATCGGCCCGAGGAGGATCAGAGGACATGGCTCTCTCCCCCGACCACAATCCCGCAACCTACCACATTCCCCCTCCCCCCTCGACTCACCCTTTTTCACCCACACCTCATTTCCCTTCCTACCTCCACTCCTGCCATGTACTATAACTAGAGACCTGAAAAATTCGCGAATTCAAAGACCTGCAGGCTAGACTCTACAGTCTTATGCACAAATATTCCGATATTAATTACACATTGGCTGTCTGCTGTCACAGTGGAAGGCGACGATTGGGCCAGTGTTCTTCAGGAGGTATCAAACAGTGTGGATCAATGGCTAAAGTCACATAAACACACGTGTTTTGAATTCTTGCTTGCCCCAAAATGAATCCGCGAATTCTTCAGGTCCCTAACTATAACATATCACTAAAAATGGAGAAAAAAAATATCCAAAAAATCGAAGAACACGTAATGCTTACCCCTTGCTCGTACCACCACTATCACCTCTCGCCCTCTCCACCCTCAACCATGGAAAATATTTTAAAATAATGAAAGACGGAAAAAAGTTCTAAAAATCTAGGTAGGTACATATAATGTTACCCCACTCTCCCTCCCCACTGTGACCCAAGGCCATCACCTTAACCACCAACCCGTACACCTGCCTATCCACCTTTCAATTATACATTTTTTTTAACTATTAAAAGTAAGGAAGATCTTACATTGACGACCCCCGACCCCCATGATGGTTGTTAACAAACTTGAGCACAATGGCCTTGAAAACTAAAAATCGAAAAAAAGTAAAAATCGAAAGAAACTAATAGCAGTTAAGTAACATATTACATCACTGACTCCGACGCCCATGTTGGATGCTGGTGGCCTTGAACTTAACCCCAACGATCTTAAACTAAAAAATATAGAAAACAATGTTAAAAATCGAATAATTATAAAAAAAATATGTCTAACAAATTTCGTGACTAACTCCGGCACGCATGCTGAATGTTGGCGGCCGTAACCTAGAACATATTTACCTTCAACTCTAAAAATGAAGAAAAATCACGAAAAGCCTTTACACATATAAAAAAATTGTCCAGGAAATATTACATACCTATTACAACAAACCAAGTTGCATGCGTGTGACACTGAGAGTTCGAGGCCTCGTTAATATGGCAATGCACAGTCACTCCCTAATACGACAATCGGCAGCCAACTGAACCCCTTAATATATTTATATATTTTTCTCTATATAGCCGATTAATCTTCCGACCCACACAGCGAGTTATGGACTTTACATAACACACTAACCTCCCACCCTACCCAGCCCCAGGCCATCACACGTTTCTTAGCTCCATTTCTCTCTCCGTTTACTTACAATAACTCAGCCGCCATTAACATCTACACAAACCACCAACCAACCACTCAACTCTAGCCCCCCCCCCCTTTTTTTACCCTTTTCAGCAACCATCCTTATAGGTATTCCATTCCGTCATTGGCGTTAATAGTCTCGTCATCGTCTGACGAATCAGAACCCACCGATCCAAGAAGAGGTATTGACGGCAACACTGACTGGATCTCAAAAGACGAATCCCTGCAGTTCTTGATGTGGTTCTTCAATGCTTCACCTTGCATATAAACTGTGCGCGGCCATTGTAACATAACGCTTTATCGCGCAAAAAGGCATCTTTGCACAGGCAGTTCTCTTATGTTGCCAAGCACGGTAGCATTTGCTGAATATTTTTCCACAGTAGTAACGCTAGCAGTAGGGAAATTGGAATTCACGGTCATCGGATTCCGGAGTAGGAGCCAGGCGCCAGCTAGCCGTCATGTGATGTCACCGTTAGCCTTCTTGGAAGCCAATGTCCTGTGACCGTTGACCTTTGACCTATGACCCTAAACTACTGACCGTTGACCATTGACCTTTGACCCCAAAACCCCCAAAAATAAAAACAAATCCGAAAAAATCCCAAAAAAATTATTTTAAAAATTATAAAAAATTCTATATAAAAACTATAAAATATATTTACAAAATTATTATTAAAAATAAAATTTTCTGAAGTTCCCCCTCAACACCCTAACCTAACAAATCAGTCGGCAGACCTACATACACCTCGCCCAAGCTCAGTCAGCCATATTGGTCTGTCAGCCATCGTAGCAGCCATATTGGATGCAGCTAAACTTGACATTGACCTCATGAACTTGAATGACCTTGAAAAACCCGAGAAAAATGCATAAATGTCAGCAAGCCTATTACCTCCATATTGGATGCAGGTGACCTTGACCTTGACCCCATGATTGTAAATGACCTTGAAAGCCAAAACTCGAGCAAAATGCACAAAAGTCAGCAAGTATATTACATTACTGACTACCACAATATTGGGTGCAGGTGAACTTATCATTCTGTGCAACGTATGTTATGTAGGTAAATGTTGTTCACGATAAAGTGAGTACTATAGAAATGAACATTAGAAAAAAATTACTGCTCCTGTGTGGATATGTTTTAATGGGGGCACTAAGTGACATTCGCCCAATAAAGTTGGTAACGATGTATAGAAAGTAGTTCCATATCTTAACGTCGAATAAAGAGTGTTAGGTAATCACTTGTGATAACTTAAAATTATTTCTTTCGCTTTCTGTTTTTTTAATGCATCGAACTGTAAAACTGAGCAGATTTGTAAAATATTTAATTTCTTAATAATGTCACGGTTTAGTTTGACTGACAGATGAATAAAGTCATGAAGCTCATGGCAATGTTAATTTTACATAAGGTGGAAGAATACACAACGGGTATACAAGTAAATCTTAAGCAGGGCTTTCAAAAGTTCGCATTTTACCGTGAACAGCCTATAACTACACTTTTAAGGACATTTATCGAAGTAACAAGATACATGCTTGCAGTGAACCTGGTACCAAGGCACTGATGAGCAATGCACTTCACATTTTCAGGTCTTCGCTTTTCTAAGTAAACTGTCGCTAAGGCTGAACTGCATACCGCACCTGTCCTACAAATATGCAATACGTCAGGGATTCTTCGCACAATTAAATAACTCGTGCCCATGCACATGACAACTTTCACTTAAGGTCTTTCCACAATAGCGATATGATCGACACAATATCATCAGCGAATTGTCCATACCGTCAACATACTCATCCACACATACCGATGGTAGCACCATTGAATCATCACTTACTGTACAAGGTAGCGATGACATGTTTATGTCATCATTGCACAGAGAAATACTTGTATTCCATCACAGGTTTGTGGCGAAGACAATATAAGCAGTAGGAAATAGTTCCTTCGGGCACAAGGGGATGGATGAGTGTCTATGGGGCTCTGACGCTCTAAAAATTTCCCGGTTTTTTCCTTCAAAAATCGTTCGTTTTCACACAAAATCGTACGTTTTAGCCCAAAAATGCCTTAAATTATCCTTTTTCCCTTACAAATTTCCCGTTTTTTTTTTCTGAAAATATCCTGATTTTTCCTCAAAAAGGACCAATTCTCAATGTGGCTGACTGCGAGCCTCATTTCTGCAAAAACGAGCCAATTCAGTTGACTTGTGAGGGTCGCTTCATACTTATAGACGAAACCATGAAGAATCGATAAAATTAAATTATTTTAATAAATTTATTTATAAAATTATATATATTTTTATGATTAAATAATTTAAAGGCACAAGTATCAAGTGTTATATATCACCGGACTCGTATTTTCAAGGTGCATACGATGGTGACGTCATAATAAAATCATTTTAATAAATTGTTATTTTTATTTAAATATATTTTGTAATTAAAACATTTAAAGACATAAGTATGAAGTGTTATACATCACCGGATTCGTATTACCAAGACACATACGATCGTGATGTCATGTCATCATTCTGTTTCAATTGTTCATGCTCTTATCATTCCGTGCGGTCTCTCTCTCTCTCTCTCTTTCTCTCTTGTCTCTCTCATTCCATTTCTTTCCCTCGTTCCATCTCTTTCTCTCTTTCCTTTCTCTCTTGTCTCTGACATTCGCTTTCTCTCAAAACTTTCTCTCGTGTATCTCTTTTGTTTCTCTCTTTCTCTCTTGTCTGTCACATTCGCTTTTTCTCTTTCCTTTCTCTCTCGTCTCTCTCGTTCGTCCGACCAATTACTCACACTTGTTCGACTCCACCGTCTACATTATTCCTTAATTGCCTGCTAGTAGAGTGCGCGAACTGTCAGTGTGTATATTTATTTACGAATTTAAAGACGTAATTTTCAGTACAGGAGAAGGAATATAAAACATTATTGTAAAGTACATCCCAGGCAGGACTTTGTAAAACGATTCGAGATTTAACATTTTAAAAATCAATTGAATCTATATTATTTAACATTAAATTTATTCAATTTGGTTTTACTTTTGTACGATAATTACGTCGCCTAGCCTTGTAACGAAGCATCTATTCACGTGGTGACAGGCTCCCACGAGCCAACTGCGACAGGCGAAGAGTGACGTCACCAACAGGCGTCGTTGAGGAGGGGGAGGGAGGAGGAAATGGCCGATTGTAAATTACCGCGAGGTACTGTGCTGACCAGCCTTGTAAAATAAATCAACCATTAAGGAATCGATACATTTATAAACTATTAATTTAAAAAAAAAATTATTTATTATTTGAAAAATGACAAAAAAATAATCTTTGAAAATACAGTAAAATGTATTTTTAATGCATTTCTAATGCAAATTCAGTTCAAAAAGCTTAAATTTGGTAAATTTCACACTTTCCTACAATGGTTCGTAACATAAAAAGAAAAGAAAAAATGGTCATGCTCCAAGGGGATTTGAACACGAAAGCTTTGAGTAGGGAAATAAGAACCTTGACCTCTTAGCTACCACGATTTCATTGCAAACCGAAGTGCTACATATGTAATGCAAATGTAGAAGTTCCATTCTCTCGCACAATTACAGAAAGATTTAAATATTTTGTTATGCGAATATATGGCTTAATAATAATATATTTTAGAGCAGTTTTTGTATATGTAAAGCTTTGAAATGTACTGTATTATAACATCTCGTTATTTTCAGCTGGAGTCTGAGTTAAGCTCACATATAATTATTTTCTTATATTTACTTTTTAAAATAATTATTTAGCAAGTTAGGGTGTAAGGTAGCAAATATTTATATACAGGTGAATATAATTTACGATCTATTAAGACCAGGCTCGTGAAATTCAAATGTGGAAGCACGATTTCTAGATCCAGGAATGTTTGTTAAATCCCTTTATATAAACATAATAGCCATTAGTTTAAAATATCAGTTTGCTATTCTTAACGAGGTCTAACAGAATGGTTACGATACAGAATTTCTATGAGAAATAAAATATCCAAGGGTTTTTGTTTTTCAAATTCTATTAAAACATATTACTAAAAAAAAAAAAACACTTTAAAAACATTCATTTTCGTCTATAACCTTATACAAATTTCAGTTCTTCGTTAAACATGAAACCAACTATTCTGGCACTTATAAACTTCGTGTCGTCGCGCAGTAAGCTTTAACAAAAAGTCCTTGCAGCTAAAGCGACACAAATTAGCCACAGAAATTTCTCTAGATCATATACTAGTTGGTCCAGATGGTTCGGCTGTCATCATGTCGGAAGAAGCAGGACCCAGGAACAAAATTGTCGATCATGCCGATGATGAAAGTTACAGCAACCCAGATATAAACATTCTCAGCACCGTAGGTCCCTTAGAGATGTCCCATGTAAACAACAATTCATAGGCTTCTGGGTACAACGCCAGCGAGATTTTAAATATATTATTTTATTTATATATTTACATACTTCTCCAAGCCATTCGCATTGTGTCTTTAGAGCAGAGTACTCACTTTTCAAATAATTAATATCATGTGCTTATACACAGCTGAAGACAGTCTGTGCTAGTAAGAGTCCAACCAGAACCTTTGCCCATATATTATTCTTCTTAATGACAAAGTTTTTCTTTCTAGGCCTCTACAGCCCCTCGGATACTAACAAAGTTGTACAGTGCTTGATTCGCAGTCATGAATGCTCGGCAACTGATTGCTTCATCCTAAAGCTGAGGCTGTTTGTAGGTACACTCCAGCCAAACATTGTATTTTATGGGACATTCTTATATCTTCTTCTGTTAGTTAAATGATTATTCTTTTCTTAATATGAACTAGGTATGTACATATGTCTTTCGTACCTACATAGTTATTTCCAATAACATAATCCTTTAAAATATCCTTGAATGCTTATTGTTTCAGTTAGAATTCATTCGATGTGATTTCACCAACAGCTAATACAGGTCGTTTCTTCTTAGATGTTGAAACTCGGCCTTTACAGTTCTTCTTGTGTCTCTCTAGGTTATCACCACGTTTTAACATATGTTTTCACTTGCCACATCGTTGCATAGCACAGGAAGGACCCTTCACATAAGTAGTTTTTTCATGCTTCCTCGCACTTTGGTTGTAGGCAAATATCTTGTCACAGTAACAGCAACGAAGCCTTGACGAAGTCATCGATGACAGTACTGCTGTAGGTGGTCTATCTGAAGAAGTCGTAGGTGCATAAGATACAATGCCTGAAGAAGTCGTTGGCGATGCTGCTACTGCAGGTGTCGTATCCGAAGAAGTCGATAGCACTGTGCCAAAATCAGGCGTTGATGGATCAACAACCTTTAGCTTTATATTCTAGTTGCTTACATGAGCTGAGATGAAGTGTATTTCACGACTGCCACTATCAAACTAAGCTTCCTAACTGAAAACTTGCTACTTATATACTCGCGAGTAGGCGCCATACCACCCACCATAACTCAAGTGTACAGAATAGAGTTCAGACCATACCATCCACTATAACTCTAACATACCTCAACCATTCGTCTACAAAGCCTATACAAAGCAAACATACAGCCCACACCAGTGACACAATCAACTTCTTCTCATACCATCCACCAAGCCGACTGTCACCAGTCAAAATACAATAACCATCCATACCAACACTTTTAACTCAAACATACCTTAGAATTACATGCATATATACTGTCTACGCCATTCGACATACACCAACAATCGCAAGACATGTATTCTGTAAAACATATCACCCAACATACCATTCATTATAACCCAAGCATACCAAGTAAATGTATAGTCCAGACCAACCAGCAACAAAAACATTCTTACCTTCTGCCAAACCATCATTACTGATTGATACCAGATGAAACCAACATACTATCACCTATAACCAAAGAAAACTCAATTCAGCCATACCACTACCACCACCCCCACCAACACCACTGCAATCAGGGGTCATGTTGGGATCATGTTGGGGTTATTTTGGGGTCATTATGTTAATTTAGGGGTCATGCTGGGTCATAGGTCATTTAGGGGTCCTTTTGGGTCATGTTAGTATCGTTTTGGGATCATTAGTGTTATATAGGAGTCATTAGAGTCATTTTGGGATCATGCTGGGGTCATGATGTGGTCATTTTGGGGTCATAAGGGTCATTTAGGGGTCATGCTGAGGTCAATTTGATGTCATTTAGGGGTAATTTTGGGGTCATCACCTTATTTAGCCATGAAGGCACTGCACTTAGCTCTTCAGGCACCACACTTAGCACCACAATCACCACACTAAGCACTGCAGGCACTGCATTTAACACTGCAGGCACTAGACTTAGCACTGTAGGCACTACACTTAGCATTGGTGGCACCTTATTTAACACCTTAATAGACTCAGATATATAAATTTCAGGTATACAGAAAATAGTAAAAGCAAATTTTAACTGAGTTATGCTAGCATTGAATACACCACCACCGCTACCACAATCCAATCCAATCGGTATAAAAAATACTACTCACTATACCACCATAACAACCATTAATATCCCAAGTCATACCAGATCAACCTACATCAATCTCCTGTAACCAAACAAAAATTAAATTCAACCTTACCTCTGCCCACGCCCACTAAAATATACCAAAATTCGTAACACCAACATGCCTGTCATAGCATCAGAGACCAGCCAAATATCATACCAGACATTAATATGAATCACTCTATCAAATATCCATAACAATAAAAATGCTGACCACCACACCTCAGACATACGAAACAAAATATGAGTAACTCTGCAGACTAGGAGTACTGGGTACTATACCAAACATAACCCCAGCATACTACAGTCATGCCAAGATCACATTATATATGCAACATAACCAGTATTCCATTTCATCTCTCCTATAGACGAACATTTTGAAGTCTCTTCAGAAACATGTTACCTCCATACCAGGATATTCTATTTACCTGAGAGCATTCAATATTAACTTATATAAACTTCATTTAAAAATCCATTATATTTCGCAATTAATTGATTAATTCATTTATTTTTCAGACATATATATATAATAATTTCTTTTTTTTTAGACATCCCGATATGACAATGCTTCATTTACAGACCACCCATCGAGAAAATATTTAACTTATAATATTTTAGTTCATATCATACTCACTGCTAAAAACAAACATGCCAAACATCCATTTCTACATATTCTGCCAGACAGACATTCTAACTTATAATGCCTCAAATACCTGAACAGAACATAACACACAATATCGACTATCCATTCCATTAGACCATATCGTTTATAATGCCTCATGGGAGCCTGCCGCCGCGTGAATACGTGCGTCGTTAAAAAGCTAGGCGACTACATTTTCGTACATAAGTAAAACCAATTTGCATAAAGTTGTTATTTAAAAAAATATTCATTGAATTGATTTTTAAAGTATTAAAATATCGAATCATTTTACAAAGTCCCGCCTGGAATGTACCTTACAATAATTTTATATGTCTTTTTGTGTATATAATATTACATCTTTAAATTTGTAATAGAATATACACACTGACGATTCGCGCACTATAATAGCAGGTGATGAATGAACTATGTAGACGGTGGAGTCGAACAAGTGTGAGTAATTGGTCGGACGAATGATAGAGACCAGGTAGAAATGAAAGAAAGCAAATGTGAGAGACAAGAGATAAAGAGAGAGAAATGAACGAGATACATGAGGGAAAGTAAAGAGAGAAAGCAACTGTGAGAGACAAAAGAGAATGGAAAGAGAGAAAGAGATGGAATAAGAGAAAGAGAGATACACTACAGAAGGATAGAAAGAGATGGAATGAGAGAGACAAGAGAGAGAGAGAGAGAGAGAGAGAGAGAGAGAGAGAGAGAGCACAGTCGTTTGCGCCTTGAAAAGACGAGTCCGGTGATCTAGAACACACAATACTTATGTCTTCCAATTTTTAATTATAAAAATATTTTTCAATTGAAAAAAAAATTAAATAACTTTATTATGACATCACGATCGTATGCGTCTTGAAAAGACGAGCCCAGTGATATATAACGCTTGATACTTACGTTTTTAATTTTTTAAATTATAAAAACATTTAAATTTAAAAATAATTTATTAAAACAATTTTATTGTGACGTTACCATCGTATGAACCTTGAAAAGACGAGTCCGGTGATATACAATACTTAATACTTAAGCTTTAAATTTTTTTATAGAAAATATATTTAATTTTATAAAAAGTAATTTATTTATACTATTCATTTTACATGTCCCTCATTGTTTCGTCTGCAAGTATGAAGCAAGCCTTACAGGCCACCTGAATTGGCTCTTTTTTTGTATAAATGAGGCTCGCAGTCAGCCACATTGAGGATTGGTCCTATTTGAGGGAAAATCTGGAAATATAAAGAAAACGGGAAATTTGTGGAGACAAAAGGGAAATTGTAAGGCATTTTTGGTCGAAAACGTACGATTTTGTGTGAAAATGAACGATTTTTGGGGGGGGGGGGGGGGAACGGGAAATTGTTAGGTCAAGCCGCCGAGCCACTCCCCCATCCTCTTCTGTACGAAGGAACTATTCCCTACTATTAACACATATTTTTGTTTTGCTGGCGGGGCAACAAGTCCTTTACATATTTTCGAATGATGGTATAGTGTGTCAGTACCAGCAAACAGACGAAGGCTCTTCTTACACTTATATGCCATGAGAAGCCGATTCATCTATCTTTGATGCTTGTCATGTCGTCTAACAATTTTTATATTCGCAAAGGCTTCACCACAGTAAATGCATTGAAGTATTGACACTATTGGTTGTTGGCTTGGGTCGCGATGCTTATGGAGCTGCTGTAGGCGGCCCACCCGAAGACGTCGATGGCGCTGGCGACGTCATGCCTGAATAAGTCGATGGCACTGCTGGTACCACTAGCGAAGAATTCGATGGCATTGTCGTAGCTACCGTTCGCTCTGGAGTACCCGAAGACATCGCAGATGCTGAATAAGACGTGCGTGCGGTGTTGATTTATGGAAATATTGACTCCTGCTAACTAACTCCAGTCGACTGTCTCTAGCATACTGGCTCCTACATGTGGTGTCTCAATGCCTTCACGCAATTAGTCAGCGGCAATCTCGTGGGAACTCGGTGATTGGCTGGCCAGTGTCCGAACAATGTATTAATTGTATAATACGATTGCTTCAAAGTCAATACGATTTCATATGGCTTGCATACTCGTATATTATAAGCAGTAGGGAGGTCAGCTGAGAGACTTAGTTTGACAACGGCTGCCGTGAATAATACATCTTCTCGACTAGCTTGTACGTCAGGTAATCCCTGGCTAGTTACGTTAAAGTGGAGTGTTTTACCAGCATCATCGACTTCTTCAGCTGTGATGGCTACATCACTAGCAGCATCTACTTCCACTAGTGCAGTGACACCATTTCAGATTAGAATTGTGCCATTGATTACTTCAACTGTTACGCCTACGAAATCTTCAATAGTAGATGTATAATGCGGGATCTGGCGCACCCCACCTTTTCCGGCAATTTCCGGCAAAAGTACGATAAAAAAGTAACATTAACTAATTCCCGTTATTTTACAAGAAAGTACAAGAAAAAATTAAAAACTCAAAATCTGAAATTCGATGAAAACCGATCAAAATCAAGCAAATTTAAGATAATATCAAGCATATTTCTTGTTTTCAAGCTACTTCTTCGAGTTTCTAGAAACGACAATTTTCAATTCAAAAAACAAGCAATTTTCATTGAAAACCAAGCAAATTTTGCAATATTTTACTAAACGGATGTGCATAACTTTTCATACTATAAAAACAAGTAATTTTCATAGAAAATTAAACAGTTTTACCCCAAAATCAAGAAATTTACGATTTTTCAAAATAGGCATTCGGATTTTTCATTCTCAAAAACAAGAAAATTTAAGCTAAAATCAAGCAAAATAAGATAAAATCAAAAGAATGATTACGTTATTATTCTTTACAGTTTATATTCGAAGGTCTACATATTTTTTATAACTTCTTGTTTTGCTCTAGATTTTCACCAATTTTCCAAGTTCATATTTATCGTCAATGTTATCTAAGATTGATAATTGTAAGGCGTGTTAATTTGAATGAAGTATGTGTACCATATTTTTAAGATCTTCAGATGCATTATCTAATCTATAGGAAGGTGGTCTTGAACCACTACCATCACCTTTTAAAATGTTAGTCAAACTGCATGGAAAGCTATGCATTTTCATTGTTATTTACAAAGAAAATAAATCAATTAAGAGAAAGAAAAAACTCATTTAGAATTATGATTTTTCATTTCATCAAATAGTTCAACTATATTTCCAGAAATTCGTAAATCTTTTAAATGTCACCACTCAACTCTAAGACTTAAATGTTGTATTAAAATATCGAAACATTTTGTTGATTCTTCCATTTATTAATTTAAAAAATGTATAAACCGTCAGTGATTCTCTCTTTCAAATAATCATAAGTTAGATTTCGTTTACTAATTAAAACAACATTATAGATGGTACCTGCTTCAACCTCTTTAATAAAATCAACACTAATTTTTATATTTGTTTTTTCTTTAACTACAGCAGTTTTTCTATACATACAATCTATAACATATAACGGTTTTCGCCCCCAAAATGAATAGTTATTAATATCACCATCAAAGTGAACAGTTGGTTTATAATAAAGTTCATTATTTCTATAGTTGGCATCTAGTTTGGTTTTTGAATTTCTAAAATCATTATAAGCAAGAAATTGTTTAAGAAAAACACAGTTTGCAATGTCTAGATTCCAGTTTTCTTTAGAAAAAATTTCATTTGTACCGTTTTTAACATAAATATTTCTCACATTACGATGATCAAACATGGTAGTGTGTTTATGCTGTTCAGCACGATTTCTTCTATTAAGTTGAAAACCTACAAATAAAAAATCAGACATATCAAATTTTAAATTATTAAACTGATCTTTTATATCAAATTTAAAAACAGTTGTTCTAGCAGGGACTTCTTTTTCTAAAAATTGCCAATAATCAAAACTAATAGGTATTTTTGGATCTTTGTATATTTTTCCGTTAATTGCAATGGCGGTGTTAGATTCATATTCAACAATAAGCTACATAATTTATAATTTGTCATTAACAATGTTACCAGGATCAGGACGATGTTTCGTAACTTTATCATATTTATCTAAAGTTTCGTAAAGAAATAAACAGTTGTTATCAGATGAATTACGAAAAGAAGTAATTTTGTAACCACCTTTTCAATAAATATCATTGTTATCACTAATAAAACCAAACAAATATCTCAGCGGATACACTATTTCATGTGTTTTATCACTAGAAACAGTTTTAATATATTTTGTTATATTACTAGAAACAGATTTATCTACATATAGATTATCAACACCAGTAAATTCTAAATCATTTTGTCCACTTGGTGATCTTAATAAAGCACCCATCATTGTTGATGATATACCTGAATTATCAACAGCTTCAATAATATTTCCATGTTTTGAAATTTCTACTCTAGAAAATTGAAAAGGAAAAAAAAAAAAATTATAACAAACATCAATATTATCTGATTCATCATATTCTGCCTCAGCTCCAAACTTATCTATCTTTAGTAAACTAGATTGCTCGTACACATAATCATCGTATTGAAAAGAAAAGCCATCTCCTATAGGAATATCAAATTCAATTCTATTATTGTAAACATTTAAATTCCCCCTGGTTTGATCAGTTGGGGGGAAAAGTTTGTCTCTCGAAACTCTCAATACTTTTGTAACTCATTTATAAGGAAAAAAATTATATATAACTGACGGAAACAAAGGGAGTTTCTCGAGTTAAATTACTCATTGAATGATATAAAAAATATATAAAGCGTCATGAAAAAGAATATGAAAAAAATAAGAAGAAAGAGCATCCATCAATCGACGAATTACGAAATATTGGTAAAAAAAATAGAAAATGTAAGTGAAGAAAATAAAAATTTTATAACAACACTAGTTCCTGTAGCAGCAAAAAATTTAGATTATCCACCAACACCAGAAGAAACATCATTCGAAAGAGAATTATTGTCAGAACAAAAATCTCATAATTTGCAAGATCAAATGGGGACTGTATCATTGAAAAATTTGACGTAGCGTGTGTCTGATTAGATTATAAATCTCGGAACGGAAATTTTTAAAAGAATTAATGTTATTAAAGAGAAATTTAGTTTACATGGAGTTGGGCAAAATTTTTACATTGGTGATACATAAGTAACAATAAATAATGATACATTATTTCGTAAGGATAAAGAATATAAATTAACAGCAGGACTTTGTAATTTGTTAAAAGAAAATTCACAAGAAGCCCTTGAGAATAAATTTGATGATGAGGATTATGAAAATTATTCAGAAATTGTTAAAATTACCAATGCTGCATTCCAACAATATAATACTAATAAAAAGGTAGCTTCGAGTGGAGGTTGGAAGTATAGTAACATAATAAGCCCGATTTATGAAACGTATATAAAACCAGCACCAAACACACCTGAAAGAATGATTTCTCCAATAACTCATAGCTCTGGAGAAGTTATAAAAAAACACAACAATTTTCCGAAAGAATATGTCTTGATGGATGATGTTAGAAAATTGGTAGATTAATTATTCATGGTGAAGAAAATGCTGGAAATAAAAATTATTACAATTAACAAATAAACATAATGAATATGTAGAACAATAAATTTTCTGATTTTTTATAAACAATCCGAAAGTAATTCCATATCTAATAAGATTTTTTAATGTAATTCCACAATCATTTTGGAATTTTGAACACCATGGCAAAGGTATTATAAATTGGCATTAAACAATTCAAATTAACCCGAAATGCATTTGCCTGGTTATAATTATTGTGGTCCATTTACACAATTAAATTAAAGATTGGAAAGAGACGACACAGGAATAAATAAATTAGATGGAGCATACAAATCTCCCGATATTGCTTATAGAGACCACAAAGATTTAGAATCTAGACATAATGCTGATAAAATTTTACAAAAACAAGCAAAAGAGATTATGTTAAATAAAAACACTCCAATTGGAGACAAAATTGCATCTGTTGCTGTTGTCTCAAATATGTTTACAAAAATAAAATTAGCTTGGGGAGTAACAATGTTTTTATTGTATACGTAACTTATAAATGAAGATAGCAAATATAACTTTCGATATTACCTTTGAGGAATTAAAAGATTTGGGTATAGATAAATTTTTAACAAAAGATCAAATTGAGAGAAAAGAATAAAAAAATAAAAGCAGGTAAAAGTTTCAAATTAACTTTATCACTACCAACAGTCAAAAAGATGGCCAAAGAAAAATTTGCTTTAGGTACACTTGGTGCCTTAACTGGAGGAGCTAGTGCAATTTACAATTCTGTTGAACAAACTAGAAAAAATAAAAAAGAATTACAAGAACAACAGAGACACAATTTGGCAATGAAAAATTTAGTTTAGTTACAAAAGAGAAGAGAAGACCAAGAAATAATTTTAATATATACCCACTATCTAATATCAATATTGAAAAATATGTAAAAATATTACACATAAAAAATTTCAGAAATGTTTGTATGACTGATGAATTACCAAAAAGTATGCATAAAAATGAACGTGCTGTGTTTAATTTCGACATTTCATCAAATCCTGAAACTCATTGGGTTTGTTATTTTAAAGAAAATAATAATGTTTACTAATTTGATTCATTTGGAGGAAATATTCCTAATAATTTAATTAACTGTTTCTAAAACAGAAATGTATATTATAATGATGACAATATTCAGAATTTCAATTCAGTTTAATTTTGACATCTATTGTTAATTGTATTTCATCTTTTTTCGAAAGATTTTAAGAATAACTATATAATTTCTTTGATATTTAATGGCATATATATTTGGAAAACCATTTATCAAATCTTTAAAAAAAAAATTTTGACACTAGTGCTTATGCTTCAAAAAAAGGTTTTGATTTAAAATACAAAATTATTGCTTATTATTATGTTTTAAAAACATATGTAGATTCACAATACAATTCAGGTGTTTCTGATTTACAACGTAAACTAAGCACTTGCTTTGATTATACAAAATCTTATGTTTCTTTTGTAGCGGATAGAATTGTTAATATGGATGCTCCTAGAGACGATAATGATGCAGTCAATAAAATATTTTTTTATAAGCAAATAGCTGATTATGCTTCAAAAGAAGACATGCATTTACAATTCGGGAATACTATTGTTGATTTTATAAAACGAATAAATAATGCAAATCAGGCACTAAAAAAGGATGTAGACTCAAAATATAAAACTACTGTTTCTGACTACGCTTAAAAAACGGATGTAGATTAGAAATACAATACTGTTGTTTCTGATTTAAAAACATATGTAGAATCGAAAAACAATACTATTGTTTCTACTTTACGAGATAAACTAAGTTAAGTTTTTGTTTATACAACAGATCATGCTTCTATTCAAAATCGTAGAATTAATAATATGGCCGATCCTCTAGATGGAAAATATGCAGTCAATAAAATTATTTCGTTAAAGAAATAGCTGATAAATTGCAAATTTTAACAAATCAGTTTTGAATTATTGTGATACACTTGTTAACTTGAAAATTGAAAAATCACACATATTTTATTTACCTGCAAAGTGGAATAAAAGTAATAATAATTTTCACTTAGACAATAATAAAATATTCTTTACTTAATTGTAATGCTTATAAAATGATTACTGTAATCCCAATTTACCTGATGATACTGCGGCTGTTTTTAAGAGAACTCGAAAAATAGATTACAGTAAGCCTTTTGATGTTAAAAAAGGTGATATTTTAAATTTAAAATAAAAAAATCTAAAATAGCTTAATATGATGATGGTTTGATGAATGCAATAGGAATATTCATAAAATATAACGTTTAATTTTTTTTCTTTTTAAATGGATAATACTTTGTGCTTGAAGTGTAAAAAAGTCACTAAAAATAATAACATAAAAATTGCAAATACTAAAATCGGGCGATTTGTTCAGAGAAGTATATGCTCGATATGTAATTCTAAAAAATTAACATCTCTAAAAAAAAAAAATTAATATAAGAGAAGGAATAATCAACAAATTATATAAACCTGTGGGAAAAAATTTTTCCAAGAAGAAAAGTAATTTCATATAGTATTGATGATTTATGGCAAATCGATCTTGTTGATATGGATACTGAAAATTTAAAATGTATATCGTATATAAACAATTGATACAAGTATATTATGACAATTATTGATGTTTTTTTTTCTTCAAAATATTCATTCGCTATACCAATTAAAGATAAAATAGCCAAGAATGTAGTAATTGCTTTATAATCTCTATTAGTTAAAATAAAACCGCATAATATTCAAAGCGATAATGGGTTTGAATTTTATAATAAAATATTTAATGAACTTATGCATAAATATAACATTAATCACTATTATACATTCAGTGAACTTGAAGCTAGTGGTGTGGAAAGAAATAATCGCACAATGAAGAATAAAATGTGGAAGAAACAAATTGCTTTAGAGGGCAGTTACAAATGGGTTAATATATTAAATTATTTAGTTAAAGACTACAAAAATACCAAACATAGAACCATTTGTATGAAACCAATTGAAGTTAATAAGGCCAATGAAAAATTTTGTAAACATGATTACTAAACCGAAATGCGAAGTTAGTAATATTGTACGTGTAAGCAAGAGTAAACGAATCTTTGAAAAGCATTGTACAGCTATTTGGACAACAGAATTATTTACCACTTTTGAGGTTTTAAAAAATGATGTGCGAACTTGGAAACAGAAAGATGACAAAGGAGAAAAAATAAAGAGTAAATTTTTATGAATATGAAATTATGAAAACCAACTATCCATATGAATAGTTGGTTGATAAAGTCTTAAAAACCTAAAGACAATAACATTTATATAAAATGATTAGGTTTTGATAGCTCGCATACCTCTTGGATTAATAAAACAGATGTTCTGTGAATTTAAATATTCTGTGAAATAAAATATTTTTACATAATTAATTATTTCAAACGCAACATAAAAACACATTTCAATGTTCATATAATGTTTATAACTGCATTCTACATTTGTTCACCGTTAGTTCATTCAACATTTATTCATTCATTGTTCATTTTTTCATCATTCATTTGTTCATTGTTTGATCAATCATAGATCGTTAATTCAACATTCGTTCAATGCACATTTCACCTATGGTGAGCTTTTTATTTTTAAAAAATTCAAAAGGTTTACGTGCAACTTAATGCAGTGCCAAAGACCTTATGTTTTAGGTTTACGGGTAAGTTAATATGTCGCCAGTGACCTAATATTTCCGGCCTCAATTAGCACCAACAAAACTCCATTTGGAGAATCCCCTCACTTCACTACTAGCTGGCCATTTTTTTTAGTAGAAGAGTGAGGGTTTTTTAATTTTTTTATTTCTTATGGTACTCCCAATTCATATAGTGGGGTGCCTTCCACTATATGAATCACTCCACACTATGCATATGATATGCTACAGTGGTGCATAGAGAGCATTTTTTGGGTTGGAGAATAAGGAATACCATTTATTTGCATCAATACATTTACATTACCGTATGAGCAAGTACAAGGTTTTTTGGCTCAAATTTTGAATAATTTGGTGATAATCATATAGTGCAAATATGGGCGCCTCATATTTACACAATTAATTATATGCTCAGACTGGGGATCGAACCCACAACCTTTGCATTCGAAATCAATTGCCACCGTGACAATACGAGCGAGGCGATGTTTTAAAATCTTCATGTGGTGAATTATTCTCAACACAAGTAGATAGCTTCATATCGAGCATTGCAGGGCCAACTGTTCGCTACACCATAACTAGATAACAGCACTGTCGTGATGAACTTATTCCTGTGGTGGCAAGAGTGTGTTGAAGTGCCTCTTCAGGAAGTAGATAAAAAATTCTCGTGTACAAGAGTAACTAGACAGAGTTACATGATAAAATGTTGGATTTGGTCTCTATACTTACCACTGTTCTTTTTTCTGCTAATATCTATTGTGATAAAACCAATATCTTCATCCCAGCACTTAACACAAAGCTCTTTGAATTGATCAAAAGTCATATCTCCATCAACAAAAACACAATTAATACTACTTAAATTTGTATTATCTTGTCGAAATATGCATAAAAAGTTCGCATTATATCTTACTTATTGTTTAGGTACTTTTGAATATGTTTGTGCCAAATAAAATACATTAATATTGTTATGTCTTCCCATAGTAAAATATTCGTGGATGACATCCTGGTTTCCAAAATAACATTGTCAAATACAATTAGAGATTCATCTTCATACTGATCTAAACGAATCATTTCATCAATATTATTAAGAAAGTATGCCATTTTTTCTTGAACTCTTTTGGATAACACATCAAAGTCATTAGGTGACTGAATATATTTTGTTTGATTTAAACTTTTTGAGCAAACATTCCATTTATTTAAAAAAGCCATCCTGGCTTATAAATAAAATTGATCATTAAATGGAACTTGCTACAATTACTGGGTCCGATGATAATTGCTCTAATGTCATCAGGCAAAAGTAAGCCATTTTTTTTTCTTAGCATCCCCTTCGGAAATTAAAACACCAACACCCCAATGGACATGTTTCATTTAATAAGATAATTTTTGTAATAAATGGATAATAAAGTGTTTATGTTAACAAATAATAGTTCCATTCTAAGAAGCATCACTATGATATAATTCATTAAAGACAAATATATTGCTTTGATTAGTTTTCATGCAAAAGTTTTCGCTTCTAATGTATACAACATTACTATAAGATCAATTGAAAAATTGAGTTCTGTTGTTGATAAAAATGAAGTTATCATTATTCCTAAAGGACAATATATCGAATCTTTACAGGAAACTATAAATTCGATTGACCCATTTTCAACTAACAACATTGAATTGACAGCAGATAATGTGAAAAATAGAGTTGTGGTTATATATAAGCTTCATATTAAATTGAGGATCGATTATCTGAAATGCTTTGTTTTTGAATGAATTATTACTATTGAAGAAGACAAAAGCATCATTGGCACTAAAATGCCTAATTTTAATTCATTTAAAAAAATGCATTTTTATTATAATTTGGCATATGGAATGTTTATAAAATATGACAAATCTAATCATTTAGAAACTGATATAATTGCTAGTTTTCCACCAAAAACTATGTTTGGCTTCAGAGATTACGTTAGTTATGAACCCGCATATAAAATATTTTTAGACTAAACAATGAGCAGTTTAATCACATTGTTTTAGAAATTAGGGATGAAAATGGTAAACTGATTGATTTTGACAAGTTTAATATCGTCAATGTTTTGGAAGTTAAAGATGTTTAAAATATAAAAGAAAATAATAAAAAATTATACATTTTGATACCCATATGGTAATGCATATATTTTATTTTCTACTATAATCCTTTTGTCATCATAAGGGCTTAATGCAATTTTATTAACTTCTACTGTATATATCTCATGCTTTTCACTCCTTATTAAATTCATTGTTCTATATTCTATTTTCTCTTTAAACAAGCAATTCGTATAGTCCTCAAATGTAATTTTCTTGATAACAATACACTTCTTTACACCTTTCAATGTTTTATTTTCTTTATTATCAATTCTGTATGCATATATTTTTGCTCTTAAACCAACAAATTCTTTCATAATTTTCCCATTACATTCGTCTTTTATCTTACCTATGACTTTATTATTTATTTGAGGTATTTTATATACACTGTGAGTCATCAATTCTGCGACAAACCGCGAGAAGGCATTCCTTGAAAAATTTCAGTTCCAAGATGTATCACAATGAACACCAGGAAACCACTCCTAAGGGCAGGTAACCATTGTGAAGATGGGGTTGCAATCATGACCTTCATTTAATTATACTGAAACCATGAATTTCTGTAGGTATGTCAAACAATTCAGTGACTGTAACATGCAAGTACCCATGTTGACCTACCGCATAGTAAAATGGGGGGTGACACCTCTGTGAAAAAGTGTCGTTGTACATTGTTACATAAATTATGATCACAGCCTCTGAATTACCATTACAAGACTTGAAAACAAGTCCTTTTGATAAGAAAACCAATGGCGAATAGTTTGCGAGAAAACAGACCTCCAAGATATTAAATACCATGTATTGCTAATGAGGCATTTAATATCTTGGAGATCCATTTTCTCGCAAACCATTCGTCGGAGTTTTTCTTACCAATATGTAATTTTTTTACATCTTGCAATGGTAATTCACAGGCCATGATCATAATTTATGTAATGATATATTAAGACCCTTTTTTCACTATTTGAAGGGTGTAACCCCCATTTTACTATGTAGGGTATGCTGTAGGTCAACATGGGTATGTGCATGTTACAGTGACTCAATTGTTTGGCATGCCTACAGAAATTCATCCCTTAATATCACATGCTCTGATGCTGGAAGGCAATTTTCTGTGGCTCTTATTTTGCAAATAGGAAAAACGGGAAATTATAAGGAAAATTCGAGGGAAAAATGTAAATTTTTTGGGAAATTTTATAAATTTTGAGGGGTAACGGTAAATTTTTAGGGGAAAATGTGGAAATTTCAAGATGGTATCTCCCTGGCGCCTGGCTCTTACTCGCCATTCCTTTGCGCCCGAATCGGTACACTCATTCTACTGTTGTGTTCCAAAACACTTTAGTTCTGAATCTCTTTCGTAACAGGATCATTTGAGTTGGTGCGTGTCTTATCTGTTTGCCTGAATCACGGGCTGTCTGTATCGGAGAAACTTAAATCTGATTGTCTCACTGATGTAACACACTCGCTTCACACAAAGACAAACGGCCTATAGCCAAATGAAGACTGCAAGTGTGCATACAGGATATTGAAATATAGCCTCCATGTTAAGTAATTCGCAAAAAAAACAGGTAAATCATTTTGAATATTTTATGCAGCCCAGAAAGAATTTAAAAATATCACATACAATTACATATGTCGAAATTTTGAGTTGCTTATATTGAAAGAGAAAAAAATTGTAAATTACTTGTGAAAATGTCATGATACTTTATGTTCTAATTTGCTTTCCAATCGAAATATTTTCTGCAATTACTTGTGCATACTCTGTGAAACATGTTTTCATATAAGTATATTTTCTGCAATTACTTGTGCATACTCTGTGAAACATGTTTTCATATAAGTATTAAATTTTAGATAACTATTTTAATGTGAGAAAAATTATATTGGAATTTAGAGCATTGAACAATCTCTTCACTATAAAATCCTACGGGTAACAATATTTCCTTTCTAATAATTCCCGTACTACTTGATCGTGGAATTTCTTACTTGTTAATACCGATTAGCGACAGCAGAGTTTTGTTATGGTATTATTTCGCTTTGTTAGACCCGGTTTATATTCAAATTACGTAAGGAACGGCATGTAGAGCACAATAAACGCAAAGACGCAGATGTTGAACGAACATAATTCAAACTATACAAGATGCAAAAAGCCAAAAATAAAGCTGAGCTTTACGTTTTTCAGATTAGCAGCGATGTGTTACAAAATATTTTACACTTACACAAGATATGACTGTTAGTCTTTGCCTTATGTTTAGTTATGTTAATTGTTTTCACGATTAATTAATGCCAACTTAAGGCAAAACACCTTCAATGCCCCACCCCATGATCAGAAGTGATGGGGCAGATGACCCTTCCCCAGCCCTGGGTTCCCACGCTCCTGTAGAGGTCTAGAATATCTTCTTGCAGAACGGAGCCTAACTGCATAGCCCCAGCACGTGGCGCAGTTGGACAAGTGTTTTCTCAGTGTCGAAGGGGCCTCGGTGGTGTAGTGGTTAGACAACTCGCCCTCCACCAATGTGAACCGTGTTTGAATCCCGGTGGTGTCGCCTCCGGGATTTCCGCACGTGAAAATCGTGTCGGACGATGCCGTTGGTTGGCGGATTAAAAGCAGTCCAAGAAAATAAAAAAATAAAAAATGGAAAAAATTCAGAAATTAAAAATAATTTCAAAAATATTTTTAAAATTACAAAAAATTCCAAAGATTATCAAAATTGATAAAAACGTATGATCAAAACTTTTTTTAATAATATTTAAAAAGTTATTTTAAAATTTCAATTTTATATGGTCCACTCACCCCTCACCTATACCCATTCTACCGTGTGCAGCCATCTTGATTTTTCGTTTGTCATTTGTTTATACATTTCTGTAGAATGCTATCTTGTTTTTGTCTGTTATTTGTTTATACATTACTGGAGGCTGCCATCTTAGTATTTTCGTTTCTCATTTGTTTATACATAGCTGAGGACGCCATATTGGTTATTCATATGTCATTTGTTTATACATTGCTGTAGGCCGCCATCTTGGATTTCATATGTTTTCCTCACCTAGATGGTGCTAGTGTATTAATTTACCCACCAGGCAGTAGCCATATTTATTTATGTTTTTAAAGTATAGGTTGTGCTGTTGGTTACCCTCCATACTGGATTCTATTTTCAACACATGCATTCCATAGTTGCTCCATTCTCCCTCGCTTCACCCTCATCGGATCGAAGCTCTGAACTCACTTCACTTACCCTAGTGTCGAAGACCGGATCAGACGACACCCGCTCCAACCGCACATTTTCTCTCCTGGGGAGGGGGAGGTATGGTGATCGTGCAGGCCAGCAATGCTTATCGAATATATTTGGTCACTGTTCTTTGTACTTCACGCGCTCATGGCACATGCTCGCTCGTTCATGTGTAATTATGTCGACGCTCCCCTCGGCATAATCACGCCTGGAAACGTCAAGATGTCGGACACTCCAGTAAATACTACAGATGCCGCATCTGTTCGTTTACATGCAAATTAGTAGCCAGTAATTTTTTGTGGTAAACGAAACTCGAAGTTGGTATGAGTAACCTAACACACACTGATCAACTCGGACGTTAACGCATTAAACCCAGTGTGCACAAGTAGTAGGGTAAAGGGAAGGATGGTGCAGGAACCAGGAGCTGGAGCCGAAGCTACAGCCACCATGTTTGGATTTTTTCCCTTTTTCCCCAAATATCGTTCATTTTCACACAAAATAGTATGTTTTAACCCAAAAATGTCTTAAAATTTCCCTTTTTTCCTTAAAAATTTCCCGTTTTTCCTTAAAGAGCACCGAGCCCCTCATGTGCAAAAACGAGCTCCAAAATCCAATTTCAGCCCATTTGGGGGACTCGCTTCATACTTCTAGCCTACGTCGCTGAAATAAAATTATTTTTAATAAATTATTTTTATAAAATGTAAATATATATTTATTATTAAACAATTTAAAGGCGCAAGTATTAAGCGTTATACATTACCGGACTCGTTTTTATATGGCGCATATGATCATGATGGCATACTAAAATTATTTTAATTAATTATTTTAATTAATTATTTTTAAAAATTTAAATTTATTTTTATAATTTAAAGTCAGAAGTCTTATCCATCGTTAAAAATTGAATGCCAAATTTAATTTTATCTGATATCTACATTTCTCACTTTTCCTTTGTCTGCCTAGGGTAGTTAAGAAAAAAGGTTTCTCGTATATCGAAAAATTGAATCAGAAAGATGAATTTAGTTTTATTGGACTATCTAATAATGGAAACCAAACCCAAAATCTTTCTGTGAATTCGTTAGTTCCTAATATCAAATTTGTAAGCAAGGACACCCAATTCCCACGAAAATTATTCCTGTTTAGTTGTCTGATAAATCAGTTTAAACCATATTCACTCTCAAAATCAGATGGTTTGGCCAACTGAGAGTATTAGGTGCCTCTCGGTGAATCACAGACATTCACCACCAGAGTAACATATTTTCTCATTCGTCCTGTCAAACATTGCACTATTGTCTATTCACAGTTTCTTCGCATTTTTTATCCAAATTTTGAAAAATCATCCTATGTATGGTGTGTTTGGTTATTTCCTAATTATTTTATGTATGACAAGTGTTTTATTATTCTGTTAGCATAGAATTATCTTAATTTTTATTAGTTTGAACTTTAAATTAGGTTTTATCTATAAAATATAACATTAAATATGTAATTAAAACGAATGATAACAGGGACAAAAAAGGTGTGTTGGTAATGCCAAGTAAGAAATAGTTATAATGAAAAGAGCTATTAAAGTGAGTGGGCACGAATGCAGTGTGCTGTGCCTTTGGTGTAATTGTCTAGACTTGATATCCGCTCTCAAGACCACTATGTCACTAACCTCCCAAATATCTTCACTCACTCACTCCCTCTAAAATTGATTAAGCTTTATTTGCACGAGACGGAGGAATATCTTGAAAGTCGAACTATGTCAGGGCTTCAGAAAAATTGGAAGTAATCGTGAATGGACTATATTGCCAGGTTCAAATTTTTGACGAGAATACGTGTTTAAATTTGCGACCATAGTGGGAGGCAATCCAGAAAATATAATGATAACAAAATCCAGGAATAGAGTTTGGCTTTGCAAGCTCCGAATCTATCGTTTACATTCAACATTCAATTACACCACTCGATTACTAAAGGATCAAAGAATATGTTATGTTGAGTGAGGACTGCGAAGCATCGCATGATTGGGGGTAGCTGACTGTGGTGAAAGGTAGGTTAGTCTCCCTGAGTTTCCAAATTACCAATGTAAGACAAATACTTCAGTGGTTATCACAACCTGCTTTGAGCAGGGAAGCTGAGGTATAAATACAGGAGCACCTCAGGATCCTACTTCAGTTTACAGTTGGCATTGTGATGGAGAGGTTCAACCCATCAGTCAAGTACGAGAGTGTAGTGTCGGGATACAGTAAAGTCTGGTTCCGGGTTAACGTCAATATGCATTGGCAAATCCAGCTCTGCAATGGGGAAGAACATTGAAATTTTTCAAAGACTAATTCAGAATGTATGTATGAAGAACAGGCGATATGTGATGAAGTCGACTGTCTGGTGTTCAGTATGCGACCTGATAGCGAATTGCCATTTTCTCCAAATGAATAAAGTTTTGTTGCTCGAGGTGAAGAAATAATGAATTACCCAGGTTATAAAATAACTAAGTACAAACTAAGAAAGACTATTACGATAGTCCTACAATGTGGACTGAAACAGGTGATATCAAGGATCAAATCACTCAAATCTATGGTGATAATCGGTATATTGTCTCTCCCTGTGGAATGTGGAACTGTAAAGTATGGCTAAGCTATGCATGTGCATGCAGTTTCGATTTAACCACAGTGTTAGTGAGTAATTAGTAATTCATCTTTAGCGACTAATCCAAGATGGCGGGCAGCCTATTTAAAGACATAGGGTAGATGACAGAGCTTCAGTTGCGATGGAGAGATTCATCCCAATATCAAGAACGTGAGTGTAGTGCCAGGATAAATGAAAGTATGGTTTCGAGTAGAGGACAATACTCCATTACAGATTAAATTGTGTAACGGGGAAGAACATTGGAGCTTATCTTTAATTAGTCCGACTTTACATGCAAAGTACTGGATGTTTGTGAGGGACAAACATATTGTGCTTTGTATAATATGTGCCCTGCCACAGATTAGCCTTGCAGTGTGAATGAACTATCATGTAAGGCTCAAGGTGAATACACCACAAAACATATTTCATACAAGCAAATAAAATACATATAATGCAAAAGGACTGTTGTTCAATGCCTGTAGTTTGGAGTGATAAATGTGACAGCAAAGAACATGTTACTCATATCTACAATGAAAATCAGCATTTAATATTGCCATGCGGAATGTGGCAATGTAACTTCTTCCAAAGCAAGAGCTTGTACAAATAATCAAAGATTGTCGTCATGTCTATATAAAAGCAGGGGGAAGATAACAGAGCTTCAGTCATGATGAGTGTGATCAACCCTATGGACGCCTACAAGATCCTGCAAGTAGTTTATAGAAGTCTTCTTTTAACCTTATGATGATGTTTTACAAGTTCAAGTTTGCAACACTATTGATCATTGGTGCTACACCTTCGATTCTAACCTTGGCATCAGATTCGCCGAGAGTTTAGCGTGTACTGATTGTGCTGTATGGTATCGGCCTCATGATAGTGACTGGCCCTACACCCTCCAGGACTTGATCGTATGCAGTTAAAATTAAGATATAGAAAAATAATGGGGAAATGGGATAATCAGCTATAAACTCACTCGTCCAGACTGTGGAATCATCATTCACTGGAAAGAAGCTTGCAATGGAGCTATTCACAACTTTATTTTTGAGCAAGAAAGTTTGTCATTTCCATCTATGAACAATAGATATTCGTGTGAAGTGGCTAATTCAGAATGGAGTTCCAACCTAATGCTAAGTATTTTTTATTGAACATGGATTGTATTCTGTAAGGTATGAATTACTATTTTCATATCTCACGTATGAGGAAATGTGTGAGTCTGATGTTTGTTGTGCATATTGGCATGGTTTCATGATAAAAAAAATGAAGCACGTCGTTCTTCAATCCTGCAAATCCATATATCAGTGTCAAACCAGGGAATTCTAAGGTCTCATACACATTTTGGGGTATCTGACTTTTAAAGTAATTTACACAGTCATGTGACAGTGTCATCCACTTCAGAGTAAATAATTTCCCATTGGGGGAAGATTAGAGTCATGAATTAATTCAATTTTCCGACATGGCTTAGTGCCCAGTATTTTATATGACTCGATCTACTTCCCTACCTACCTCACTTGATGATGTTTACTCACATTATTCAGAGACATTTAAAGATTTAACCGAAAGTGTTGTACTACACTCACCTGAATATAAAGATGTCTGCACTCAAACTGTAAGTGAAAAACTTAAACCAGGCCATAAGAAACATCCGCTTCTTGAAAGTAGTTTTCAAGGGCAGGATCTATAACTAATTTTAAGAAAATATACGAAATCAGTTTTTAGTGAGTTGACAAATACCCTATGATCTTTGTGTAATTTTTATCCTGAACTTTTTTTGTGGGATTATATGTAAAATCTATTTAATATTTTTGAATGTATTCACTCTGTAAATTTTTTAATTTTAATTGTATAATATTTTATTTGGAATTGTCACAAGTGAAATGTATTCACAAAGTGTATTCAAAATGTATATCTACTTGGTTACTAAATATATGTTTGGCCATGTACAAAAAAAAATATTTTGTCTGTTTGCAACAAACATTTCTCTTGGTGCATTGATATTAGGTAATGACTCATCAAGTATGTCACAATTGAACAAATTCGACTAGTACACTTCAGTAATGGCATGCATTATACTTAGAGACAACTTTTTTTGCGAAACGATTTCAGGACAAGTTGTCCTCCAAATCACTTCAGTTCGGAACCACTTTCGTGGTTGGATCATTCTAATTGTTACGAGTTTTATCTGTCTGCCGGAGAATCACGGACGGTCAGTATCGGAGAAACTTAATTATAATTGTCTCACTCGTGTAACTGACTCTATTCATACGAAGACAAGCGACCAATAGCCAAAGGAAGGTTGCAAGATGTTATGATGGTGTGGGAGAGCCTTAGTTCGATGGTGGCTCGCCTGAACACGGCCTCATACCTCCATATTAAACCAAGACGCCAGGGATTGCAGTCAATTATTACGAAAAAGGACAGCATAGAAACCAACTTCACCAACCGACAATCGTAACAAAGTGTACATACACATAGGATATTGCAGTATATTGAAGTCTAGCCTCCACATTAATATGTTAGCGATAAACATGTGGTTCTTCTTAGTCACAGAATAAGTAAGTACACAGAGACGAATTAGAGTAGCAAGTCCTTTTATTTGGGCGTACCTATTATCTCATTGCCTGTGCGATGCTCTGGGAATGGCTGGAATGTTGGAAGTAACCATAAATGTGCTATATCTGAATAACATGTACCGATATATACCATCATGAATTTTTACTGTTATTCTACATCGGAGGGCTTCGAAATAGGACTCCTAAATACACAGTGGATTCACATTATTATGACCACCTGCTAGAAGTGCCATCTGCAGCACATAGCCCATGACGTATGTCCTGTGACATCAGTTGGTGAAACGAGTATATAATGAGACCAACAGGCTGGCTTTGCACATTGCGCTTCCTGCTGTCATGGGTAAGGGGCGGGAGGATTCACGCACCTCTTGGCTGCCACTGGGATTTGGAGAGGTCTGTCAGAATACGACAGAACCAGACTGTAATGGGGGGAAGGCATGGGCTCGCCATTGATTTGTCCTGGGGGTAGGAGCCGGCAACCAGCCTGTAATGGGTGTAAGACGTGGGGATGCCATGTTGGCAGCTGGTACTGGATAGGGGAACAGCCCATTATGGCCCATATGGCCCCCAACCAGCCCCAATCTCAATCCAATTGAACATATGTGGGACCATCTCGATCATCATGTTCGTCACCTGTCTCCTCCGTCACGTACCCTTCAACAGTTGTGGGACGCACTACAGACAACATGGCTCCAGATACCCATGGAGACCTATCACCACCTGACTGTGTCACTGCCAGATCGTTTAGCTGTTGTCCATCCTGCGAACGGTGGTTACTCTGGATACTAGCAGGTAGTCATAATGATATGATTAGACTGTGTGATGTATTCAGATGTAGTTTAATATCGCGATTCACCACACTCTAAATCTGAATCAGTAATTTCACTGAATATTAAATTAGTGGGCACAGAGGTTTTACTGACAGGACAGTGCAGTTCACTATCAATCGGTATAAATCACTGTTTAATATGTGATTACCAGCAACTAAAAAGATCAGTAGAATTTTACTGTTTCAAGTGGAGCACTTTCAACAGATCTGCAGTCAAATTCATTGATATGGAGTAGTTTTAAATGTTTAGATTTTAGAGTGCATATAGTAACCTAGATTGCTCAGTACTTTATATTCTCGGCCACAGTCTGTTTATTTATTGGCTGCTGCCATGGCGAAAAGTGATTTCTTTCTATTGGTGTGAGTATCATGAGATTCGTTCACGCGTGTTGCTTCCAGTTCGTTAATGTTTAAAATGTCGCCGAGAATGTGTCGTAACAACTATGGTTCTATTATAAAAGTAACGTTATTGTATATGTGCCATTAAATTGGTGAAATTCACGAAGCTCTAAATTTCTTTATGTTGGCATCCTCAAATTCACTGTTAATATAATTTTCCTTCATTTTACGGAAACGTGCTGATAAAAAAAAATCCAAAATTCTCCTTAAACTCTCTGTAAAATACCGAGCACGTCGCTTCTGAAAACTGACTTCCGCAAATTTCACAGAACTTTCCAAGAATTCGCGTCACCCTCCCGTATATTTGCTAGGAAGTTTTATGTACTTCCAGATTTAAGAAAGAGATAGCTAAAAATATATTTAATTTTTGTTATGCAGGTTACTGCTCTGCATAAAAAAGAATTTTTATAAAGTTGAATTATACAGAATGTTTCACGACTCAACCGACCTACTTCAGCTGTGTGTTGAGCAGACCATTGGAAACCAAATTAATATAGACAAATAGGCTATGCAGCCCCATTTCAGAGTTACAGGCACGTAAATGCAATAAAAACACCATTTTTAATTACTAAATATATTTAATTCAAATTACTGCATTCGTGTTGTAAGTCCCATACAAGCTGTTCAGAATGTGTTCAATCTAACCGTAAGCAGACTGGTAGAGTGGCTGACGTGACCAGTCTATGTTGGTGTGTGGGAGACGAGTGGTTGTGGAGCATTGCAAGGAAATTTAACACGAGCAGAGTACGCAAACATGACGTTTGTTTACGAATACTGTGAGAGGGATCTCACTGCATTCCTGAATGCTGAGTATCCGAGCAGGTGGATTGGAAAAGGTAGACCAGGTCGATGACCGGCGCGCTCTCCGGACCTCTCCCCGTTGGACTTTTTTTTCTGGGGCTGCCTGAAGAGTACAGTTTACAGCGGGCGGTGATCAGACACGCGAGATCAGTTGCTACAGCCGATAACTGAGCCGCCGATCAACTCAGAAATGAAGTTGCAGGCATGCAACGTATCGCAGCCTACTTACGGTCAGATGGTGCACATTTTGAACAGCTTGTGTGAGACATTCAAGATGACTGTGGTCAATTGAATTAAAGGCATTCAGTAATTCCAATTTCTCTTTATATTGCATTTATGTCTCTGTAATTCTGAAATGGCGCTGCATTGCCTACATATCTGTATGACATTTTTGTTGCCAATGATCTGTATACCACGTTGCCGAAGTATATCGGTTGAGTCGTGGAACATTCTGTATTATACCTTAGCGAGATTTGAACCAGCCAAAGTTCTAAAAGCTTGAGGTTCTCAGCACTCGCCTATGACGTACATACGATAAGGTTGCAGATAAGTTTGCTATTTCCACAAGAGTAACTCAAGCCATTTTTTCAGTGTCTAGTAATGTTTGTGCATTGTAAATGTTGCAAGCTGTTACAGTGCAATTTTTTTAAATTTTTACTGACAAATTGTTTGTAATATTACACATGTTTGTAAGATTACAATCATTTCTCTTGCAAAATTACCCTTTTGTAAAACTACAAGAGCTGCGTTTATATTAGAAATTAAGAAAAGTTTGTACTGTACTGATCTGTATCCACGAACACAAGCAAAATGGCGGCCACTCAACAACGCAAAACCGTACATAGCGGTTTGTGCAAAAACTAGGGGCGATTTAAAGTGTAGTTTTATGCAAAGTTTGCAAGTTCGAATAACGTAAATCACTCAAAACAACTGCAATATTCATAATAAAACTACGACAGTTTTATAAACACGTGACACTATTATTCATTAACTATTAAGGTTTCATATCTACACAGAATATTCAAAATTAAATATATGCGTTCTTCTGAGCCGAATAACTTCACTATTATTTTGTAGGTATTGACAGCTATATTTAGTAGATAAATTGTCGCAAAGCTCGTAGGTTAAGTTGGTCTTATGGTTAATGGTGTGGGATAACAAAGTAAGGAATGTGGGTGCTAGTCCACGTACTGGCAAAGCATATATATATATATATATATATATATATATATATATATATATATATATATATTCGTGAATTATATTCTAAGTAATTTTTTTTCTTACTCTTTGTTATTATTTCATCACATTTGTTTTCCAGACAATAAAAAATGATTTTATATCCACTTCTAATTAATGTAAGTTGCAGTACAATCCTGCCAATTGTAATATTACAGATATACAGAATGTTGAAATATTGTATGTCAATACTTCGGTGAAACATTCCTCACATCTAGAAGATGAAAAAATGTTATATTATCATAGGTCTGCAAATGCTTCGTTTCTTTACTACAGCTCGTAATACGTAACGTACAGTGGACGTAACGTACTTTGGAATGCCATCGCAGCGTTCAATTGCATGATCTACGACACCTCACAGCACCACACTACGCCTAGAACAGTAGGAACTGCTCAGGAATTGTTGCGCATGTGTGAAAGATTATCATCGGCACTAAAGGAACTGTGCAATATGCCCTCCATCAGCACGAACACATGCATCAACCTGCCGTCGCATAGACTCCCGGATGCGTTGATGAATCCCTATAGTATTCGAGATCGTTTCACAGCCCTCCTCAATACGGTTACGGAGGGTATCCACATCATCCACTGGGGTTGCATACACAAGTTACTTTAAATGTCCCCACAAAAAAAAAAGTCTAGTGGACTCAAATCAGGGCTCCTCGGGGCTGGTATGTCCTGCCAATTACAGCTGCGACTGTATTCCACAGTAAGATGATCCAGCCCGCGGGCCATACACTGTACGTTATGTATTACGAGCTGTAGTAGAGAAACGAAGCGTTTGCGTACCTATGTTCATAAAAAACTTTTTCACCCTCCAGATGTGAGGAATATTTCCCCAAACTATTGACATGCAATCCTGCAACATACTCTATGTTTTTCAGTTAAAATATAATGTGTTATATTATATAAAGGATTTTCTTTTGGAAACTGGGGTCCCAAGGATTTTTCTTGTAAAAGTTCCAAAGAAAATTTTACAGTCTATAGAAGCCTGATGATATATTTAGTAGTTTCAAAGAATAGTCCTAAAAGACGTGGATAACCTAACTTTCACCGAAACGATATTTTCTGATTAGAGTGGCGATAAAAGCTTCGCGAAAACTCGACATTGTTCGTTCCCGGAACCGGAAGTTATAGGAAATACGAACAATATCAGTATTTTTTATTTACCCAGATCAGCTCCATTTTTTGACGTTACTGGGTTTGCTTTTATTTTCTAAACACATACGTAAAAATTTTCATAAATGCAAGGAATGTTTTAACAGCATAGTCGGAATTGTGATTTTTCAGTGAAAAAAATAACATATGGGAAACAGATTTAGTGGTTTCGTAAAAAAAACCTGGATCTCAAATTTGCTGCGGGACAATTGTACAGTCCTGGGAATTCTTCTCGAGAGCTGCAATTTCCGTATTATTCTCGCTTTTACCGGTCGCTGGACACGGGAAAATTTCACCTAATCGTTTTAACGTACAAATATTCCCGGAAATCTACTTACAAAACAAAAACGCTTAGCATGGTGGAAAACTGCGATATCACATTTATTTGTCCGATTATCTGAATGCTGCGGACTTAACTGCAGGAGGTTTTAAGACGCCGTGCTGACGCAAAGTATTTTCCCACGGAAAAGAGGTTCTTGGAAGTCCTTGCCTTCGAAAAGCAACACTAGCCTAACCTTTGACAGTTCTCGAGATGTGATTTACGTCAGAATATTCGACCCGATGTCTTACACACCACATCTACCTACTGGATGTGCGTAGGTGAACCACTGAAAAAAAAAAAAAAAAAAAAAAAAGGAACTACGTACGCTTTCTCAAACAAAGCTGAATGCGTTTCGCCATACAGTAATAACATTTTCAGATGAATATAAGCCTCTTGTTCACAAAGTTCTTTTTATTTTTAGAAACATACAACTTCAAACGCTGTTCACGAAGACTTGCGAGAAAAAAGATAAAAAGAAGGTATGACGGAGACCTGATGATGGTTGTAAGAACTACATGAGAGGCGACCGAGAAATGACTTATTTAAACGTCGCGTGGGAGGATCATGTGAATACTCCAGTTGAAAAGCTGCGATGATGTCGGGAGATGCCTGGAAGCAAGCGTGTGCCGTGAAGCTCCGAGCGGCAGCCATACCGTCTCAGCGAAGCACGTGGTGTGTTGTGAATGACGTGTCGTACGCGATTATCGTCACGGCGGATGAACCGATAAAAAAAAAAAAAGAGAAGAAATGGGGTAAGAAAACGAGATGAGCAGATGAAGAGTTGACCAAGCTGTGTGAGGGCGGGCACAGCGATGCATTTTGACAGTATCATCAGGAGTAAAATACAGGTTGTCACCGAATAGCACCTTCAACATGTGGTTAGAGTTTTGTCTCTAATAAAAACAAGCCGAAGTCTAAAGTGACTTCCTGGAAGGTGCAGCTTGTTTACTACAGGGACTTTGGTAAAAATGGCGATAGAACACTGATAGCATAATGTGAAATAAGAAAAAAATCGACAACCACTGCAAAAAATGACTGTCCTACAGTTGTTTGGTGGAAACATTTGCTGCAACATTTATTTTTATTTTTATTTTGTGATGCGGGAGTATAATAGGACGGGATATTAATCCGTTTGTCAAGATTTACTCACGTACTCAGCTTCTGGTATTTACTTAAACCCTGCCGGTTTTCCGTGTATTTACTCACATACATTAATAAAGGACACATGAAATGCTTGTAGGTTTCTAACAATCACTAATTTCGATGTGAAAAATAAAACACTCTAACTACATGCTTACAAAGATTATCGAGTATAATACTTGGTGCAAATAAAATGCATTCTGTTTATCCTTGAATAAATTTCTGACTTAATTTCTCATAACTAGAAACCTGGAAAATTCGCGAGTTCAATAATCTGCAGTCTAGACTCTGCAGTCTTACGAGCAAATATGCCGATATTAACTGCGCATTGGATGTCTGCTGTCACAGTGGAAGGAGACGATTGGGCCAGCGTGCTACAGTAGGTGTCAAACACAGTGTGGTCCAATGACTAAAGTCATATAAACACACGTGTTTTGAATTCTTCCTTTTCCCAAAACGAATCCGCGAATTCTTCAGGTCTCTACTCATAACTAGAGCGACCTGGTTTTCGCGAAAAGCAGTCCTGTCAAGTTGTATTTCAAAACACGTTTACTCAATTCCGCTTTGGCGATTGGATGGTTTTAATTGCTGTGCATCATATGTACATGCCCGCGAATCACATAGGTTCAGTGCCGGAGTAACTTAATTCTCATTGGTCCAGTTAAACACCTCACTTTCTTTGACGAAGGCACGCGGCTAATAACGGAAGGAAAACTGCAGTTGTGCAAGTAGGATATTAAGATCTATCTTACGTGGAATTATTTTCACGGAAATCTGGTGGTTTGTGTTAAGTTTAACATTATTATTAGAGATACGAAAATTTCGCGTGTTCAATGACATGTAGGCTTGACTCCACAGTCCTGTGTACACTTGAGCCCCAGATGTTTGTTCATTGGCTGCTGCCCCAGAGAGTAGCCAGTGTAACTTCACACCTGGCAGTATGGTACTCGACACTTGTTTCCTTGCAAGTTTACTATTGACTCAGAGTTGTCCAGGGCGTGTCTAAGGAACTGTGATCCAATTGTAAAGGTGACTTCAGTGTACGCGTGTTTAGCATCTAACTTGTTCTGAAATGAACTCGCGAAATGTTCATATCCCAAGTGATTAATAATAATAGATAAAGCTTAAGCTGAAGTTTGGTCAAATATTTGAGAATATCGTGAAGTTGTATGAATATTTACGCTCAGAAAAATATAAAAAGTTGATTCTCCACAACTAGGCCGTGTAACTGGGCATACTTTCAACGCTGTGGCATAATGTCATATATATAATGTTGGAATTTAATAAAATTGTAATTAAGTTCCTTTTAAATATAAACAATGCGCGAAAATAAGTTACTTCAAATGACCCGCCGTCAAGAAAATTGGCAGACGATCAACGTCGAATAAATGCAGCTAAATCAGCATGTAACTGCCGTACCTAAGAAAACTTTTAGCCTCTGAACGATAATGACTAAATAAAGATAAATCGAAAGTCGGTAAATAAATACCAAGTTTGAAATAAAAAAACGTGAAACTTAAATATCGCAGTAGGTTTCTTGCCATGGTAAAGAACGCACAACATACAGTACAACATTTGTGTACGTTCTACAAAAATTATTTGAAAACTATATTGCAAAAAATTTCTTGTCTCACTATAAGTAAAATATTGAATTTTTTCCACACCCCGTGTCATAAAATACACAAAAACCTATATATATCTCCCCATTTACAATAGATTATAAGTCTACAGTTCTTGATTGTTAATAATTAAATTTAAGTTTTACGCATTTCCCAACAACTTTTAATAGAATTTGTTCCGTAGTGTTACTAAAAATGTTTGCAAAAATGCAAAATTAGAATGCAGAATATCGTGATGTGTAAAGTGGTAATGTATGTCTGTGGTAGGATTATTCAACTCTCCCGGTTGGACTGGAGTCAGACGGAACGTGCAGATATAACCACGACAATGTGCAAAAATATCCTGCGTGGGGGAGAGCTGGCACGCCGCTATACTGGGCATCAGGCGCTTGATTATCCGGTCCTCTCTCTCTCTCTCTCTCTCTCTCTCTCTCTCTCTCTTCCAGTTCCCCCTCTCTTACTCCCTCTCCCACTTGTTAGTTATACCAGTGTCGCTGAGCAACGAGGGATGCAGACGGATCTGGACAAAAGCGAGATGCTCATCTCTTCTGGCACGAGACAGGCTGAGAATTCGCCGACATCCTTTCCCTGTCTGAACTGCTACCCGCAATTCTTATGCATTCAAGTCCACTTCATAGCTCAAGCGCTGAGCCCAGTCTTACAGCAGGACTGAATACTTTCATGTTCTTCCAGCATTCATAGTCGACCCTTTCGGGCCGTAATTCGCAGAACAGCCGTCTGCTGCGAGCCTTTCGCAAGGGTTATTAAATTCTGAACACATATAGATGCCTACTTAGTTCCATTTAGTTGTAACACATATTAATATTTAAAAACTACCAACATCATCAGTAGTAGGAAATAACCGGTTCTGTGCTCGGTGCAATGTCAGTGGCAGAAGTCAGCCAGCTGTCTGGGATTTACTTGACCTTCATCTATAAAACTGTCTGATTTTTCGGCGGTACTTAAAATTTCAAATAATTCCTCTAAGTTTAAAAAATTAGAAGATATGTATACGTTTTAAATTTAAAGTGTTAATCTAATTAAACTGCACTTATTCGCTACATCATCATCCCTTATCTTGAAGCCAAACAAAATATTGGAACAGTAAAACAATAGTAATACTTAAATAATTACACTCATGGATTAAAGTTCTTTGTATAGGAGTAGAAGGAAGCAAAATAAAAACCTTTCATTACACATTTGATTTAATGTAATGGAGTCAGTGAACTACCTTCATTAACTGCATTTGCACACACGACTTCACGACGAAACGCTCTGATCAGTTTCATATCCCCAATGATGCCTGAGTGCTAAAAGCTGACTGGTCCATTGTAGTTGCTATATCTACGCCTCAATGAAGACAGGGCATTTGCCTTGATGTATTATTCCTACACTCTGACTTCTTCTCTGGCTTTATTTATTTAAAGTTGTTTCCTAGCGCATTTAACAAATATTTTGGATTTCCCTGGGGAAGTTGGAGTTAAAAATTCATCTTCACAAGTGGCCGCGGTGGTGTAGCGGTGTCTAGGAGAATCGGGTTCGATACCCGGCAGGGTAGCTCCTGAAATGTTGCATGTGGGAATCGTGCCGGACGATGCAGCTGCTCTGTAGGTTTTCTCGGGGATCTCCCATTTACCCCGACCTTTCCTTCCTGCTCTGCTCCATACTCACTTCGCTTCACCCTTATCGGCTCTCAAGACCTTGATGTTAAGAGCTTCTTACATATCTTCACTCACTCATCTTCACAATATTGTTGCTCAAAAAAATCTCGTATGTCGCAACATGGAGATCCATACTTATAAATTAGATTTGCTCAAAAAATACTTGTATATACACTTGCAACAAGAAACTACATTTTAGAATGCCTCAAGTACACGGAATGCTTATATTTTACGAGTTTAGGATTTGACATTTCTGCACTCTCCATTCTATAGCTACCAAGCGAGGCGGCTGAGTAGAGAGCCTTCGAACTCTGAGAACCTGGGTTCAAATCCGGCCTTCCTGATTTCGGTTTTCCATGGTTTCCCGAAATCACCCCAGACGAATACTGGGATAAGTCCTTACGACAGGCAATTGCCTTCTCTGTCTCTACTTCTCTGAGCAATTTGGTCCATGGCTAATAACATCGCTGTCGACGAGAGTCTAAGCCCTACCTACCTACGCATTCCGTAGCTGGGGTCGAGTACTCAAAAAGGCGGTGCTGCCATCATTCCAGAGAGAAGAAAAATATTAACGAATTCTGTCGACTGCAGCACAAATGAAAGACGCAAAAATAGCAGAACAAATTTGGATACGTGAGGAAATTGGGGAATTCTTGGCAGGGTTCAGTCGTCAACAAGAGACCTACGCTAGATGAACATTTGTAAACTCCGGTTCGAGTCCGCCCCTTTCTACAGTCTCAGCTTCGAAACCTTATATTCTTGCAAACATTTTGATGCTGTACTCGCCAGTCAACCAGTATGTGTAAGTGCTGAGAAATTGTTGTTTTCGCAGTTCACAATTCGAACTAACTCACCACGTGTCTCTTACACCCTGACATATTTCACTGTAAAATTGAAGGAAGACATCATTCTTTGTTCCGCCACCTAGTTTATTTAATTTTGATTTACGGCTTATGGTGTGTTAAGAGTTAGCTATACGACTCCTGCATAGACAAGTATATCATTCTGAGTAAAATATGCAAAGAGACCGAGCATGAATTTCATTAACAGATACTGGCATATTACACTTTTGTTAATAATGCGCAAAGCGAAAATACCTAATCCATTGTTTGCATATAATATCTCGGATTATTCAACTTTTAACATATCTTCCAGTGGAATCCACATCACGAATACCCACTGATTAACTTTCACAAAGTATAAAGATGAAAAAAAAAAATTTTTTGTGTAAAAATAGTTCGCCGAGAAAAAAAAATTAAAAATTCCCTGATTTGGAAATGACTCCAAAATAATGGCCTTTCTAAAACGAAGACACAGAAAAAAAAAAAAAAAAAAAAAAAACCCCGAATATAGTGAAGACTAGAAAAAATTTTAAAATCGATTTCAGCAAAACGATTTTTTTTTAACGAACAAAGTTCAAAAGAAATGATTAGAAAAATATATTTCGTAAAATTATAAATATTCGTTACTGTGATTTTCTTTTCAAAGATTGTTGTACGTTTGAGCTATTCACGAGCAGATTCAAATAGATTTGACCTGATAAGTTCGTACCCAAAAATTACAAAATATTAAACTCTCTAGAAGAAATTATTCTTTTAATAAATAACAATTTTGTTCCCATACAGATTATGTTAGGTTAAACTTTGCAGTTACATAATTTTCTTAGCGTATAGTTTGTCCTCATTTTTATATCATTAAGAATTACTTAGTTTGGCTACATGTTGATAAATTATGTTTATATTTTTTCCTAAAAAAATGAACACAAAAACGAATGAAATATAAAAACCATTTGAAAACTAAGAAATATTGAATTCGCATATTGTCTTAATTGAAAATATTAAAATTAGAAGAAAATAAAAGTGTTTTAAAAATTAATAAAATTTATATATATGAAAATCATGTTTACAGCTGTACACTATATTGATAATGAGACTTTATAAAGGAAAAGTATTTGGAAAAATATTTAAATTTTTAGTTATTTTAATGCAGGTGTAGATAGTAAAAATGTCACATTTTTTTAAATGTAACTTTATTAAAAAATATATAATAATATATGTAGTTCAATTCTTAGCTTACAGTCGTAGATAAAAAAAATTGATGAGTATATTTTAGTTAAAAAAATTGAAAAACGTAATTTGTTTTAATAATTCACATTTTGCTAGAGACATTCATTGTAAACGAGACATTTTCTGATTTAATTCCTCTCTAACACTAAAGCCTTTGAGCACTTTAAGTGAACCAGTTTGTGCAATCTATAAATTTAAAATAGATTTCCAAACTTTTTGTAAGTCAAATATTTAACGGGAAATATTTCCTTATTTTTATTTATATGTTTCGCTGCCGTATTATATTCCTAAATTTAGTAGCAAATAACTTTTTTTTAGGAAAACAGTATATGTTATTTCTGCTAATTAGATAAGATTATCCCTCAAAACCCTAGTAATACCAAACTTCACATTTCTTGTGCTAGTAGACTATTAACTGCTTCTAATTATTCAGAATATGACAAATAAATTTTACCATAATTTTTCGGCTTCTTTATATGATTCTCTGAAAGAATGCGTGTTTGATTTATGTTCCAATAGCCAATCACAAATGTGGCTGTGAAAAACAAATCGAGACTCGATAAGATGGAGTGGTAGGCAGAATGACTATCTTTTTTTTTCTTCTTTTTTTTTTTAGTATCACAGGTGCAGACAACCAATTTGACTTGCGTGCCTTCTAGCTACAAGGGATGTATTTTTCATGAGTAGCGTCACCTGTTTTTCGCGAATATATTTTCGCGGAGGCTAGACTTCAATATCCTATGTGCACAATTGAAGCCTTCATTCGACTATTGGCCTCTTTCCTTTGTGTGAAAAGAGTCTGTTACATGAGTGAGCAAGTGAGGATTGAGGCCGTGTCTCAATTGGCGCAGAGAGCTCTCTCTCGTGCTCTCTCTCTCTCTCGCGGATGACGTCACAGAGAGAGCTCTTTGGCCGTCTCAATTCGTCGGAGAGAGAGCGAAAGAGCGAGAGCACAGAGAGAGCACGAAGTTGTATACTCTCTGGCGTTCTCTCGCAGGCGCCATATTTGTTTACATTAGTTCCGTATTAGAATAAAGTTATAGTAGCCTTCTGGGAAAAAACCCACGTTGCATTTTAACTGTAAGTGTATGATTTGAACTGTTTTAAACAGCAAAATGACATACGCAACACGTATTTATAAAAATATAAATACGGATTTCTAAATAAATCTCGTTTTTGTGATCACTTTGCTGCAACATTACGGTAAAGTATAGAACAAAAATAATAGTATTTTATGCACTAATGATTGTAATACTTGTGCTATAGTTATTTGTGAATTATTTCGAACACAAATAAATTACTTACAATAGCCATGATCGCAATTTTAGCTTTACATAATTTCTCGCCTTTTGGCATCAGCTGTTTGGCTGATGTCTGAGAGAAACGAGAGCGTTGTCGTCTCAATTCCACAGAGCGAGAGCACGAGAGAGCGCGAAGTAGTGCTCTCGCCAGGTTGTGCGAAAGAGTGGTCTCTCGAGAGAGTATTCTTTAAATTGAGACACGGCCTAAGCTTCTTCAATACTAACCGTTCGTGATTCGCGGACAGACAGATAAAACGCGTAACAATTCAAATGACCCAATCACCAAGGTAGTTCTGAACTAAGGTATTTATGAACACAGTTTGTCCTGAAATCATTACTCGAAAAACAGTGCATTGGAACACAATCTGTCCCGAAATATTTTCGCGAAAAACAGGCGCCCCTATTCATGAGCCTTTTTTTCTCTGTAACCCAATAAAAGAGAAGGTGTGGATGAATTATAATTGTAGAATATATTGCAATGTAACAAAGCGACCTTAGTCAATTGGTATTTTTGTCACATAAAAACCTCCCGACCGTCATAATTCAGGACAGAAAGTGATTCATGGCAATGAAAAAATTAAGAAGTGCTTAAAATTATTAACAGTAAACATTCAAGCCTTTATAAATTTTTGTGACTATACCTAGAGACCCGAAAATTTCTTGAATTCATTTGAGGGCAAGCTACAATACATACACATGTACATTTCGATTTATTTTCAATTGGATCGCATTTTGTTAGCCACGCTCTGGATGCATTTGAGCCAATAACTAATCAGCAAGAAAAGCACGACCGAATCCCGTGCTACCTGGTCTGGAGTAAACCTGGAGCGTCAGCCAATGAACGACTTTCTGAAGCTATAGTACACAAATGAACTGTGGAGTCTAGGTTGATACCAAATAAATTTTTGAGATTTCCGGGTCTCTAACTATACCTTGAGAATTGAAAAATATTATGTATAAGTCCAGTTACTATGTCTTCTTGGTGCAAAATTAAGTCAAAAGAAAACCTCGCACAGTCTATGTGTTAACTTACCTTGACCAATAGTGAAAGATGACATCAGCAGTTACATGCATAGGTTCCTCACATTGCAGCGGTAAAAAACCCCAATATTTAACCTTATGGGGGTTTTTAAAAATTACATTTTGGGGTGTATTCTTATTTTAAGTATTTGGGACCACTATATCTATATAAAACTGAAAATATAATGGGAATATTGACTCCTGATTTTTACTTTCGATATCTTTTAAGGACCAAAATGCTACTACATCTTTCTGAGTGTGGACAGTAGAACCGTTTAGATGAATCGGGCATAAGGGGATGGCCGTCATTTTCTGACGTAAACCAGACGTCATCTTGGATCTGGCTGAGATCCTAGAAATTCCAAAAAATTATAAAAACTTAAAGAATATATATATTTTTAATATATCTACATTTCCGAAGGTTCCACCACGACCATCCTCGCCATTTTCATTGGTTATTTAATTGCTCAATTACTCGCATTCACTAATTAGTTGGCAGGCCTCCGGCCCCTTCTAACAACCTTTCTCGCCATACAACTACTGTCCATTTATTTTTGGTATCGTCCACTAGGGCGAACTAGTCAGTTCAAATATTCCAGTAAATCAGGTCGTGGTACATCCCTGAGAAATGCAATCTGTATCCACCACTTACGAACAATAAAAAACATTTTTTGAGGAGATGGGGCCCTCGCATATGTAAGACGTGTCGTTTCAGCACAAGCAACGACGAAGGCAGCAGGTATGGATTGGTACCACGTGCAGTATTGAAGAGTTGGTAGCCATGAGTTGTACTTTGCTCTTCCTGCAATACATGCTGCAGACAGCGCCTGGCTGCCTGAAGCCCGGGAAAGCACGAGCATCCTGCCTACAGCAGTTACTTCATGATAGCTAATAATACTTGGAATATTTCGCATTTGAAATATAGATTCAAGCATAAATATTTATTATGTCGGTCACGAGTATATACAGATGCATCAAATGTGAAACAACATACAGTAAAGAAATTTTAAATGTTTAACGCCTCACGCCAAAGTCAATTTCATAACACTCTATGGTGAAGAAATAAAACCTCACACACAAGTTGCCATGGGAAAATTTTTATTAATTCGTTAACAATGTACATAATGGTAAGACTAGGAAGGATCCTCCCAGACGAATTGCAAAAACCCATGACTGACTAGCTAGCCACTAACTTTTGATCATTGCCCTGCCAGTGAATAATTTGTTTATTGTGAAAATATCCCAGGGTTATCTTCGCTCAGCTTGAACTCATGGACACACTTAAAGCAGACAACTGACTACTGGCAGACCGATCCCTCAAAATACTGACTCCTAAATTATGCTTTAATGACCCTAATGACTCCTTAATGCCGTATGACCCCTGAATGACCCGTAATGACCCCTAAATAACCCATAATGACCCCTAAATGACATAACACTTTCGAAGCAATTGGGGGCTTAATTTCATAGATACTTTCCAGTTAATGACTCGCGGTCTGGCATCCTTGGCTGCGGATCTGCTTCGAAATCAATTTAATAACACGATCAAGTTTTTCAGTGGAAGCCAACTGACTCTTGTCATGCGCTAAGGTGTTCACCCCTACGATTATGTTGATAGCTGGGAGATGCTGGACAAGCAGAAGCTACCTCTGAAAGAGGCTTTTTACAACAGGCTGACAGACTCTGGGATCAGCGATGAAGAACACGCCCATGCCCAGATAGTATGGCAAGAGTTTGGCTGTACTAGTCCCAAAGAATATTCAGAGAGTTGTACTTGAAGACAGATGTTCTTCTCCTGGAGGACGTCTTAGAAAATGTCAGAAATTTGTGTATGTCAACACACAAGCTCGATTGTGTGCACTACATCAGGGCATCAGGGTTCACTTTGGGAATGACAGGGGTTGAGCTAGAGCTTCTAACTAATTACATAATGCACATGTTAGTCGAAGAAGGGATCTGTGATGGTGAGGTCCAGTGAATCAAACTACATGTGATGGTGAATAACTTCTATGTGCCAGAACATATGATCCCAGCAAGCCTTCCACCTTCTTACAGTACCTCGATGCAAATAACCTGTATGGCTTGACCATGTCGCTACCATTGCCAATGCACAACTTTAAGATGACCGAAGTGAACATCGACATCATGTCCATACCAGATGATGGGGTTACCAGTTACATATTGGAGGTGGATGTCGAGCATCCCGTGGGCCTATACGAGCAACACTGTGATTTAACATTTCTTCCCGTCAACCAGTGCCCACCAGGCTCGAAAGAGACAAAGCTGATGACAATGCTGGAAAATAAGAGCTGCTACATCGTCCATTAACATAACCTCAAGCAGACTATGGAACATGGATAGAAGCTCATCAAGATTCACCTCGTGCTACAGTTCGAAAAGACTGCATGGTTAGAGCCTTATATACATTTAAATACTGCAAAGTGACAGGTGGCCACCAAAAATTTTGAGAAAGAACTTTTTTTAATGAGCAAACAGTGCTACTTTCGGAAAATTAATGGAGAAGAAAAGAGTGCAGTAAAAGATGGAATTGGTTTGTAATGAGAAACAGCTAAATAATTTGGTGGCATTACCGACATTTCTAAACAGGACAATTCACGAAGAAATTATTTTCCTGATTCGACTGCAGAGGAAGCTATATTTTGCGACAAGCCCATTTATGCAGTGTTAGCGGTGCTCGACATGATTAAACTCTGATGTACAGGTTCCACTATGACAGGATGAAGGCCGGATATCAAAAAAACATAAGAGTTCCTGTATACATAAACTGACTCATTCCTGTTCGAAAATAAAACACAGGACTTCTACGAGGACATGGTTTCAGACACAAAGTTCTTTGCAGATTTTGTCACCAGCGTCTATCCCTCGGACCACAAATGCTTTCTCCCACCAACAAGAAGATAGTATGTTCAAGAATGAGTGTGATGGTTCTATCATGACCGAATTCATGAGGCTATGGGCGAAACTGTAAAATATATATGTGGGGAAACTGTCACAAAATGTACTAAGGGAATTAAGAAATGTGTGGTAAAAATAAAATAAAATTGGAACACTATTTTTGGGTGTTTTGAACAGTAATACTTAGCATGAGGATGAAGGTCCTTGTAATTTGCTCGCAACAGCATGTGCTGTATTCGGAGTACATCAACAAGATGGTGTTATGATGAACACATGACAAGCAACTCGTATGTGAAAATGGTGTACACACACTTCCCTACTGCTATTATAATATTTAATATTTAGGTGTCCACATTTTGTCGCGAATGATTTTCTGTACATTTTAGTATAATTATTTGCAGAAGTCGATGAAAAGGGGCTAGGGAATAGGAGCCAGGCGCCGGCCGGCCGGCCACCATGTTGTGATGTCACCCAACCACTATCTTGGATCTGACTGACCCTGACCTTTGACATTGATCTTGATCCCATGCACATGACCTTGAAACTAAAATATCCCAAAAAAGTATAAAAATGTATTTCAAAAAGCTGAAAATTATTTTTAAAATTAATTCAATATGTGCACGTAGGAGGTCCAGGGTTTGATGGCATATGGTTCGACTAAGATCCCAACATGTCTGTCGCGACAGCCATGTGTGATGTCGCTGACCTTGACCTTTCACCTTGACCCTGGTAACCTTGAAGCCAAAAATTTCTAAAGAATCCCAGAAAATATATAAACTTCAACAAAGTTATGAAGAATTCCAAAAATTTATTAACATTGTGTTTTCAAAATTTATGAAAAATATCAAAAATTATTATTTAAAAAAACATGCATTTCCAGAGCCCCCCCCCCCAAAAAAAAAAAATTGCCAACAGTCGTCAATTTTTATTGGTTATTTAAATAATTAATTGCTTGAATTCACTCGACCCCTGCCATGCCATATCTACTATCCATTTATTTTGAGTATCGCCCACTGGAGCACACTTGTAAAATGTTTCAACTACCAGAGATATATTACTATCGACAAGAGTGCTATCGACCTGGTTCGGATTTTTACACATAATGTATTCAGTAAAGTATGGCATGAATAAACACATATATGAAGGTACATTAATTGCAACATTCTGTGTTAATGCTCGATGTCTGCATCGGCGACCCAGGAATTATAGTGGGCTGGGAAACCCCACTACTTGACATGATCGTCCATAACGTCTTTTCAGAACCTTATCGACTAAATACACATCTGGAAACTTTGTAGGCAGGATCTTCTCAGCTTAGAAACCTCGATGGATGGGAACATTATTCAGATTCTTAAGAAAATAGATCCTCAGAGCATAGTTGAGTATATGTTAAACAAGAAAGAAATCGGGGCTCTGATTCGCTGTAAATCCTTTCACGAAGATGCCTTTCCGTTTGGAGATGCGCACCAGGACTCCAACCTTGTCTTCATGCTTGGGAGCACCCTCCTTTTCATGTCAGTGTACAATGTTCGAAACAGTGAGTCGTCTATCACATATTCAGACTTCGTGCATTGTGTAGAGTGAATGGTAGAATTGTACTCGCGTAATAGTTTTGGGAGTATATATAAACACTTGTAGCTGCCATTCACAGAGAAATGCCTCCACATATTGTCCTTCAGAATCCTTTTGTACTTTTCGGCGATAGAAGCTTTGAGATTGCTGTATGTGGAATAATGATTTACGTTATGTTTCAGCATTAGGACCTTGAAATTTGCATTGTTGAATTCCTTGCTCTGGTCAGTTTGTAAATTAGTCTGAAGATATCCTTCATTCAGGACATCAGCCATGGCCTCGTTGACATCATAGGCATCGAAGATGGTCAACATGTATATGTAGACTTTGTTGACCCGAGGGTACAGTATCATTTCGATGAGGTCGGATTGAAATATGTTGCTCATCCTACATATCACGACACTGTGGCAATGTTAGTTGCATCTTGCAGATGTGTGCAGTTGATTGGTGATTCAAAATCGACTCCTTCTATATAACCTCCCTCCTTCAGTTCTTCAATGATTTAAATTATCTCATTAGTGTGAGAGTGATTTCCAACCCTTTGTGAAGTTAGCAGTAATTGTAGTCTATCGACCAGTTAATTTGGGTCATCCCAGAACACATAGTTGGTATTCTTGTTGTCATCAGTCTTCTTCAGACTTTCAGTGCTTTTAATTCTAGGCCACTGAAGAGGCCTGTGAGAATTTCAATTTTTTCATGTTCTTCATTCTTATAAATGACTGTCTCAGAATAGTTCTCTTGGTAAAATGCATGTGTGATTTTGAGCAACATCTCGTATTCCAGCAGGTAGAATTCTGTAAACTCTCTGGGCACCTTGCAAAATAGAAGTTCGTGAAGACAGAGGGTTCCATATGTCTTGTAATTGCCTACTTGGATGATCCCACCAGATAGAAACTCTATTTCATTAGTATCGAGGAACAATTCAATAGTCCTGTATATGAAATATGTTGTATCATTATTGTGAGATGTGTACGATCTTAGGTAGCGACAAACCAAAGCATTGGGTTTGAAAACTTTCTTCCATACCTTATTCTTGCATGACAAATTCACATCTGATCCATCATCCCAATCGGTTTGTACATAGTTATGTTTCCGCTTCTTCATAAGCTCAATAGTTAAGTCAGTTTTGGTCTTCATGCCAATGGAAGCTCCATTGCTCTCCTCAACACTTCGACACAATGAGTAAGGGACTTAATTTTTTTTCATTTATAAGGTCGCATAAAATTTCGGCCCTCTTGGTGAACAAATATTTCGAGCAAACAGAATGAACCGTCCGATTTAAGCCTCTAGCAATATCGAACATCGCACTGAATTAAAATAGTTACTGTTGCTCTCTTTTATATGTTTAGTCATGCCTCTCCATCAAAATACTTTCAATCTTACCCAGGCATTCGCTACAGGCATGCAATATATCTCTGCTTTGGTTCTGAATATCCATTCTCATGGCGAGACAGGAAATCGATCTAGTAATGTATGTTCAATGGAATCTTTCAGCCCTTTCAGATTCTCATTTTATGCAGATGCCACATTCGATCTGTCAATAATTTGCCTTTGAACACTTCTTATGTTCTCGTTCATGTCCACAATATCGTAGACGATATCAGTCTTGCAAAAGAATGTGTTTTTTTCAGTCAACATACTGCACAGTTCTGATATGATGGCATTGCTAGTTTCAAGGACGAAATGTTTAGTAGCAGCCTCTATGGATAATTTGGGTTTGCCAACAATTCGAATTATTATTATACCAGCATCGCAGGTTCCATTGTTTCTTTGTATGTGAAAACCTCCATCTTTGTATTTGTCAAGACGCAGCTTGAGGCTACTTTCCCCGAATTTAGATATGCTGTAACTCATTCTCGATGGTCGACAAAGAACTTATCGAATCCCTTTTGGTACCATATTTGTCTTTCCGGCACAAGGCACACAGACTCTTGAAATTGTATAGCATTAGTTCTGTATTAACATGATTTTGTAAACATGCCCCAAATTCATATTGTCGATGAGAAACAACACCAACATGTTTGCATTGTCATGGAGCAGTTGTTTGGGTATGCGCGCATAAATCTGAACCAGGTGCATGTAGCCCACCTTTGCATGCCATCCCATGCTAAAGTATTCCTGGATGCACTTTTGCTTCTTATAGGCATTGCCATCAATGCAAATATGGAGTTTGGAGTTTGTCAGTGCTTCACTCAGTGGCACGACTTCATCGTTATCATTGGAAGTCAAATAACCCACACCATCCACAGCTTGCAGTACTCATATCAGCCGTTGGTATATAGTTAACTGGAGCAATTTTGAATATAGGTACACATTCTCGAATCAAAGATCGTTCTCATCTTCCAGCAGGCTCAGTAGGATTCACGTCTTGCTACGATTTGATGGTCGAGTGGTGATGCACATCACTGAATTCGGAAATAGGCTTTCATGTGGTATTTCGTGTGAGGTATCTTCATCTTAAGCATAAATTCACATGGATAGAGTAGCATCTTGCTTGATAATATGTATGTTACCACTACTATATTGTGGTGTGTGTCGTGCTAAGTGCAGTGATAAGTGTGGTGCTAACTGCAATTCATGCAGTGCTAACTACGGCAAAGATTGTAGATGCAGAACCAGTGGTACAAGTTTTAGAATGTCTCTTCAAAACAACACTCCATGCAAACTTCATCTGGCATAGTTTGCACTGAAATGCCATATTTGAACTTTTCACTCTGCAGGTTGTTATTTCATGTCGATGCACACTGCACAAAGCTGTAAATGTTTTACCACAGAAGCAGCAAAGCAGATGCATCATTAGAAGTTAATGTCGGTACTGTTCCAAGTCTAGAATGAGACTAAATGTAAAATTTATAAAAGGACCTTATTTATATTTTTCTCGCTCATTCCACCATGATGTCTCGAAGAAGTAAGACTGTATCTGGAAGCGGGATAGTCAATATGCTAACTGTTTGTGCCGCACATTCCCAGATACAATACTGGTATATTATAAGCAGTAAGGAGGTAGGCTGAGAGGATTAGTTTGACAGCAGCTGGCGTGAAAGTTTGATAATCTCAGCTAGCTTCATATTGATTTTTTTTGTTTTTGTTTTTGTTTTCAAAGTCATTCAAGGTCATGGGGTCAATGTCGAGGTAGTGTGCATCTAATATGATGGTAGTAGTCTGTTATATATTATGCTTGCTAACTTTTATGTATTTTTCTCTAGTTGTTTTCTAGGTCTTTGAAGGTTGTGGTCAAGGTCGAGGTAGTCTGCATCTTATATGATGGCAGTTGTCTACGATTTAGTATGCATGTTTACTTTTATGTATTATTCTTGAGTTTTTGTTTTCGAGGTAATTAAAGGTCGTAGGGTCAAGGTCACAGTCATTGGCTTCCAATATGGCAGATGGGTGAAGTCTACCAAGATGGTGGTCGCCTACCAAGTTGGTGGTCACCTACTAAGATAGTCGTCACCTACCAAGATGGCAGTCGCCTACCAATATGGCGGTCATTTACCAAGATGGCGGTCATCTACCAAGATGGCTGTCATCTACCAAGACAGCAGTCACCTGACAAGATGGCTGACTGTGTATGGGTAAGGGAGTAGGAGCCTGCCGACTAATTGTTTTGGAGAGAGGGTGAGAAGGAAGCTTTGGAAAATTATTTTTTTAAGTAATTTTAAATACTTATTTTTTTTAATTTTTGATAATAAATTTATGTAATTTTTATACAGTTTAATGACAATATTTGGTAATTTTTATTAGTACTTTTTTAGGATTTTTTGTATCTTTTTTAATTTTTTGGATTTTAAAAGTCAAAGGTCAATGTCAAAGGTCATGTTTCCAGGCCAAAAGTCATCTGCATACAATATAGATGCAATATGGTTGACAACCAAGACAGCTGATGGTTAGGTTTGGTTGCGATCCTGGATCCCTTGTATCAATTTGGCATACCCTTATGCCTATAAAACCAATATGGCCGCCACTGCCTTGCCGGTCCTAAGGAAGGTCTCAAATTAATTACATTGACCGAAAATTCGATTTAAAGTGCTTCCTATTGCATATAAGGGGTTTCTAACATTTTTGGGAGCTTCTAACTTTTTTTTTTAAGAAAAAAGGGAATTTTTTAAGGAAATTAGGGACATTTTTAGGGAAAGGGGCACTTTTAGGGTATTTAAGTCGATTTTGAGGGAAAAAGGGAATAATGGCGGACGAGCACGTAACAACATGGCGGCGGCCGAATCCTGCCATCCTACACCAGACTCCATTGCCTCAGAACATACTAAATCTTACTACTCTATTTGACAGGTAGTTTTCCATGATATATAAATTACAAGTAAACAAAGAACACGATCACTATGTTCATACAGTGAAGACGCATTTGCTTTGATTGTAGTACATTTCTGGCTGCGAGACATTCCACAGCTTTATTCTATATACAAGTGCATAATTGTCTGTGAATAGCAGTGCTGTGAGTGGGCAATCACTGTTGTCACTGCACTGACACACATACATTTACTAACTAAAGCGTGTTGCGTGCACAGATGTGCAAAACTAATTAAATTTAAACTTACAGGCTACAAGAGCACATATACCTAGCTTCCTCAATTAAACTCTAGTAATAGCTAGGCTGCACCGTTACAGGGATTGTACTATTAATTTAAATAAATACAAATTCATCGTAACAAAACTTGTTGTATTGTGGAGTATTATGTGAATCTCTCTCCAAATTTCTGTGAATAGAACGAACTACATTCCCTAAGTAGATTCCATATATAGTGTTCGTACTGGACCTGACAACTTCATAAAGTTTCCAATTTTTTCCATTTCACCGGCACCACCATGCACACATTCAAATTAAATCTTTTAATTACGAAAACTTCATTTGCAGCCACGTTTAATTTGATAAATGTATCAAATTCGAGTAAAAGAGAATTCGCAAACCACAGTATACGATACCTCTTTCTTTGGCTGTCAGGATTCTGGAAGAAATAATCAAGTAATTAATAACATACGTCAAGCTGAATAGAAAGTTATTGCGGAGACAAATTCCAAACTTTTGTGAGTTGTAATTAGAAACTTTTCTTATATATATATTTTTTTGTGCAGTCAGTTAAAAGAATGCTAAGTTAATTGTAACTATCAACACTCTAAAAAAAATCTCTGGTAAACTTCCTAAACTGAATGGGAAGTTCCATATACTACCACGCATCTGGCTACAAATATGGAACGTTTAGTGTTGCTGCTTTCAAAGTTGGGAAGTTTTCTACGCATTTTAATGTTTCCTGAAAAAAATGTAGAAACGCCAGCATGAATGTATGGGAAATAACTTTACCATTCGTGTTTTCTCACTCTACATATACACTCATATAGCAAATTTACAAATAATTTCTTAGAGTGAAGTAACTTGATTTCAAGACTCCAAGACTAAATTCATGGCCGAGTTCCCGATGGCGTCGCCTTCAGAACATGAGAATCCGTGTTCAAATCCCCTTTAGGGTGTATATATTTTTCATAGAATTACACTTTTTGTTATGGAATAGAAGAAACCTTACCCACTTCTCCACTGCACAGTTTAGAAAGCCAGCATGAAAGCATAGCTCACTATTAGCACAACAGAACACAAATCTTCAACAGTTCTTGCAATGTTCAACAAATTTCTCAAGTTCTTAGGTTACCTGCCGAAAAATTTCAGAGGGGTAGAATAAGTAAACCTTGAAGTGTATGTATTTTCTTATGGCTAGGGAGAAAATTATTTGTTAAAATAGCTCCACGTAGGCTAAACTTCACTATACTTCGTGCGCAGGGTACTACTGGTAACTAAAAAATTCATTATTTTGTATTCGTACGCATATTGGCCAACTTGTATGCATTACTTGCGAGTACAATTTCCTCTTGTCAAACAATTTTATAGCGCTTTTTTTACATAATGGGAATGGCTTGTCAAAATCGCAGGTTTAAGTTTATTGTGGGACGTGAAAAAATAAATAACTGACAGAAATGAGGAAACTCGCATTGATACAATATACAACGAATTACTTCAAGGAATATTTAAAATCACGCTATGAAATGTTTTTGCAATTTTTTAAGAATTTTCTCAAAATAAGGGAATTTTGCATATTATTTATTTGTAGCAGTATATAATATATATTTTTTTGTAAAATAAGTTTTGTTAAGCATGCCTTAAAATAAAATAATACATGACTTTTCTATCATCATTATTAAATTTCTTGTAAATAATTTAGTTTATTTTACTCACATGTTCCAAAAACACTAAAATTGTGATTTTACATGCCGTGGTGGGAAAACTATACAGTTAAAAAAATTGTTAGCCGAGAATAGAGTACTTACAAGCAGTGTCTGCTATTTGATCGGAGTTTCTTACAAGTATAAAATAAAGCATTTTTTGGTGACCAACATCCTAAGGTTATTCGACTGGCCAATCAGAATTAGTTTACTCTTGTTGTGAGCTTCTGTAATTCGCAGTCAATCACTTAACACTCGAAGCAGTTAAGACAATAAAGCAGCGTAGATGTATCTGAGCCAAAGTATTTGGAATTAATCTATACAGGAACTCTTTACGCGAAAAACGGGTATGCCTATTGATAGCGTACAGACAATAAGGTATTTTTTTTATTTACTGTTTGCCACCTGTATACTTATTTTAAAGTTTTTGTTCAATGACAATGCTTAATCACGGGAAATTTTTACTTATACTTATCCCCGAATGTTCGGTGTACCTGTCTGCCTACGTTTCCTTCTGTTAATTTTTATGTCTTCTGTGCGCGAAGACTTTACCCCTTTTAGTTGGGTAAGTGGTAATTATGGTACTACGTCATTTATCAACTAAGCAGCATTAGAAACGCTTCACCCAGTCATGAAGAAAGGACCAAGAAGTTACGCTATTTGGTAAAATATATTTTAGCGAAATATTGCCGCTATTTTCCAACTGCTTATTAAGTTTTATTTGTGCCGGAAATGCATATGAAAGAAAAACATTTCTCCCCGCTGTTAATCACTTCAGTAGGAGATAAATACGAGTATCCGTACGATTTTTAAGCGTAGTGACAAACTATTTTTATGTTCAGAACTAAACCAGTACAGGCTGTTCCCAGTAAAGTGGGCACATTTGAAAGACCTGATTAGGCTCTACTTGTATTCAAATTGTGCAGTCTTACACTACACATCGTAAAATTAACATCGCCATGGGCCTGATTACTATATACATGCTTTGGTTAAGTCAAACTGTGTGGTTAATAGAAAATAAATATTTTAAAAATTTACTAATTATTAGAAATATGTGCGTAAAAATCCAGAAAGTAAAATAAATAATTCCAGCATTCATATTATGTTTAGCTAACACTTTTAATTCATCGTAAGGCATGGAAATACTACCCTTCAGTCGTTGCCAACATTACTGGGCGCATGTCAGCGTGTACCTTAAAATACCTACACATACAGTTAAGGGCAGTGACATTTTCAGATGTTGACTTCGCGTGGAACCAACATATACTTGTATATCGTCTACCTTGGTAAAAGCTGTTCACGATAAAGTGAGCACTTTAGAAATACCTCAGAAAAAAGTCACTGCCCCTACTTGCGTATATTTTAATGGGCGCGCTGAGTGACATTCTCCCATTGAAGTTGGTAACGATGGATGGAAATTAGTTACATATATTAATGTCGAATAAAAAATGTTTGATTGCCATTTGTGGTAACTCAAAATTATTTATTTCGCTTTAATTTTTTTATGCATCTTAAGTGTAAAAATGAAGAGATTTGTAAAGTATTTTTTCTTAATAATTTCACAGTTTCAGTTGACCGAAGCATGAATAAAGTGTCGAGGTCCATGGCAATTTTAATTTTACATACGGTGGAAGAATACACAGCGTGTATACAAGTAGATCTTAAGCAATGGTTTCAAAAGTGCTCATTTTACCGTGAACAGCCTATACTGAATTATAACGCGAAATAATTGAGTCTCAATAAATTATCTTCCTGTGTGTAACTGAGTGGTTAGACAATGTTAGTGTTATAGGTTACGAACAGTTCACATTAATGTAGCTTAACGCAAAGCCGTTGGCGAAGCAAGCGCCATTTCAGTTAGGGACAAGTATAGCACATGTCTAAATATTTCGTTTTGGCAACACCAGAAACCCATGAATTTAATTGGGTTTTAAAGGGTTGTTGAACGAAGTTTTCTGATTTGTTCAGCGCAAGTCATTAATTGAAGCCCAGGAAATTCGCGAATTAATTGTAAGATAAATTTCGACCACACGTACATATAAATTTCGGATTCCGTTGGATCGCAGTTTGTTATATTGAGAGAACAGCCGACAAAATGTTCGTTGGTTTATGGTCAAAAATATATTCAGTTGCCAAACACATTATTATGCTGTGTCAACAAAACTCGAAAGCAACAAAATTAATTTTCAACTAACTTAATACACGCTTGAAATTACGACACCTCTGTGTTCGGGCAAAGAAACCGAACTGTCAACAAAATATTTGTTTGAATCAAGTGCATATATTTGTTGATTCACTCATTTGATTGCATTCGTTCGGAAATACAGCTCTAGAGTATTTCTGTATCGCTTTTGAATGTTGAGATAGTAACGATGTTTGTTAATGCATTTACTGATGCTTAATAATGGTATACTTATCTTAATAAAACAAGTTCAATATGAAACTATAAAGTAAAGCTTTAAAACTTGAAATATGTGTGTGTCAACACTGTCTAGTTTTTAGATGAATATAATAAAAAACATTACCGAATCCGTCGCTGTTCACTTTAGCTGAGGTTGAGCGGCCATAGAGCTCCGGTACAGCTGATCGAGGTTCGAATCTCCGTCGAGCTTAATTTTTTTTTATTTATATTATCCGAAATGATTTAATGTACGTAAAGCCAAACAACCACCTTTAGTTGCAAAAACCAAATCTTAGTTTGGGGCAACCAAGTAACAACAAAACAATTTGGTTTCAACAACGAAATATTACATTGCCCCTATACAAGCAATTAATTAGGCTGCGCCGAACAAACATTGTTTCATTCAACAAGCCCTTTCTTTCCGTGTAGACACGCCCCGTACGACTTTTAACCAACCTGTATGGAACACAGGAACCGAATTCCGTGCTGCTTGGCCAGGGGTTAAACTGGAGCTATAGCCAATGAACAACTAAGTGAGGGTCAAGTACACAAAGAATTGTGGAGTCTATAGTGAACTCGCTGTATCTTAATACTTCTTGAATAAAATCTCTGAAATATCGCCCCGTGTACGGTGTGTATCGCTGTTTGCTAAACATATGATATATCGCAAGCGTTTTGTACTTCTGTTAAATACAAATAGCTTATTTTTGGTACAACCCATGGAGGTAGGAGTATACAGGAGATGACATGTGGTGACGTAGTTGAAGCCACTTGACATAGGCGGTTTTGATATGGGCTCTCTAGTCGCCATCTTAACTGTAGCCCAAAACATTGTGTTTACCGTTAGTATGACGTTGCGAGGAAAGTTACTTTCGTAGCATTTGGTGTTGAACAACGAGGATGAGAAATATATATATATATATATATATATATATATATATATATATATATATATATATATATTACAATTCACGTGTGAAGTTGCACTGCGCTTGTTTATTATTGGCTTGTATTAGTTGTGTAATCAAATAATGTTCCCATAAAACTACCGATTGTAAGACCATCAGTATTCGGTTATGGGCGACTATAAACACTTGTTTTAAATATAGTATAACATGCGTGCTACCGTTGCCGTGTAGTAGAATGTAGTTTAGTCCAGTTTTAATAATTATAGTCTTCCTAAAATATACCTACGTTACCTGCTGGCATGTTGGCGACGTCGCATTTTTTGAGGTTGAGAACTAAGTTTCGTTGCAAGAAAGGATATATTGCTTGAAAATGTTCGAATTTACAAAAATAAGGCATTGGAGTTGATTTTTATGTGGCAATGGGCAAATGTTATAGGGTTGTGAATTGCAGGTTACTTATCAGTAATGAGTGCAACAAAACAGCGACCAGCAGTCTAGCAGAATTTTTGGAAGGCAATGTTAATATGTTCTTGAGTCACGAAAAAATTATTATTTGCTGGCCTTTCTATTTTAATTTCTAGCACTGACGATGACTCGAGAGTTTTGTTTCGAATATAACTTAATCTCCTTTATGCATATTAATGCAAATATAGTAAGTAGTTTTTGGTGAATAAATTTAAATCCCATTTTAGTAAGTCATTCTATTCACATTATGTATATACATTAGTCCTGTTCTGAGACAGTTTTATATTTATGTAACCATTACTGTAGGATACAATTTTGTTTATTGCTTCTTTAAAATTGGACAAGGTTAATTTACCTGTAGTACATAACTAAAACACTGAAATTAAAATTTTAACTCCATTGTCTGCACTGTACAATCAAATATTTTAAGAAATTTTTAAGAAGAATAAAAGTATGAGCAGGGGGTGGGGCAGGAGACATTTCTGGATAATTGTATTTTCCATATCTACAAAATTGTGTTTCATCTTTCTCCAAAAGTGCAATTTAGTACCAAGGGCTTAGTCAGTCAGTAGCCCGACTTTAATTTATTCTGTGTATATACATATAAACACATGTGTATAAATGTTTATATAAATTTATATACACATGTGTGTACACACACACATTTTACTGAAAAATAAAATACATAATAAAAATTATATAAATTTTAGCTCTCACGAAGCCAATAATTGTTCATATAGGTACAGTATTACAAACAAGGGCATGAAAGTTTAATAAGTTATTTAACATTTAAAAACTTGCAGTCTAAATTAAAATGCTTTTGGCAACTTTGTTACTGAGAATTAGTTTTTTGAAAGTGTAGAAAATTTCTACAGTCAATCAGCAAACAATTTACAAAAAAAAAAACTGAGCTTCTTTCAAATCAGTTATAGAAAAATCATTATAGCATATAAATTTCACATTGGGAAGGTAAAACAATTTTTATATTATTTGAAACATTTGAATAGCTTTCAATGGATATTATTTCTATAAATACACTATTTAACTAGATTAGAATACACAATTGAACTAAAATGGGTGAAAGATGCATGCACCGCAATTATGTCTATAACAGGCGCACATGCCCTAACCACTGCCAAAGTGGTCCACAGACATACACGTAAAAATTTTTCTTTGGTGTTACCTACCAACTCGTGCAATTATTATTTTTTGTGTGAAATTCTCCTCTGGATACATTAAAAAATATTCAATTTCAATATCTCAGAACCACGCTGCAGAAACGTGATTAACAAACACCCCCTCTAAAAAAAGCATTGTCGCTAGCAGCAATTTATTCAGCTGAACCTGCAATGCTGCTTGCAGCAATGACTGTCAGTGCTGCGACCGCGCTTTAGCTACATATTTTTTATTAGTGAAAATTACATTTGACATACAAATAACTCATAATTCAAAATATGCCGTTTACCTGCATTTATGGAAATGGAAAGAAAGAAATGGGGGCATTTTTCAGCACCAATGATAATGCTGTAAGTAGTAGGAAATAGATGAGTCTGAGCCAAGGGGATCGGATATCAGAGCGGGATCAAGGCACCCGCCATTTTGTTACATCACTAGACCGCCATTTTTTTCCTTTTTCTCCCCCAAATTTTACTTTATCGACCAAAATACCCTAAAAATGTCCCTTTTCCCTGAAAATTTCCCTTTTCTCCTAAAAAAATACCTAAAAAATTTCAATTTTTCCCGAAGCAGGCAAGAGGGATTAGCGACCTAGGGTCAGGGATCAGTGACCCAGGAGTCAGGAGAGCAGGACAATTGACCTTTGACCTTGACCATTGACACCAGAACCTCAAAAATTTCAAAAAAAAAAATTAAATTCCCAAAAAAATATCATATATAATAATATAAAAATAATAACAATTTATCATTAAAAATTATTTTAAAAGATACAAAAATATATTATTAAAAATGGTTTAAAATGATTTTTAAAATGTTTTAAAAATCTAATTTCCCAAGGTTCGCCTTACCACTCCTCGCCTAAAATATTAGTCTGCTGGCCTACACCCCCTCACCCATACCAAGTCGGCCATCTTGGTAGGCGACCATCATGTTGGTATACAACCCTTGTCTGCCACCTTGGAAGCCAGTGCTCATTAGCAATTGAACTTTAACCTGTTACACCTGACCCTTGACCACTGACCTTGACCCCATGATCTTGAATGACCTCTAGAACAAAAACTCGAAAAAATACATAAAAGTCAGCAAGCATAATGCATTACAGACTACCGCCTTCATATTACATGCAGACTACCTCGACCTTGACCCTATGACCTTGAATTACCTTGAAAAATAAATCTCTGTAACAATTCATAAAAGTCAGCAAACATATTACATTACAGACGAACCACATTAGATTCAGGAGACCCTGACATTGTACATTTATGTGACAAAACCAGGCCCATCATACTAACAGCGAACACATGAACCCGTATGTTATAATAATTGTATTTCTCAGCATTTATATATACTTAATTGGCATTACTTTAAATTTTAATACTGCCATGCTCTGGAGATTTGGAATGGAGAGGGCAGCTAAGACAATAATCATTCGTGCTCTCCTCAGACACCAATCCTCAATCCTCTTCACCAATCCTCATCAATCCTCATCAATCCTCATAACCAATCCTCATCAATCATCACCACTCCTCACCAATCCTCCTCAACCTTCACCAATCCTTCTCAATCCTTCTCAATCCCCCTCAATCCTCCTTAATCCACCTCAATCCTCATCACCAATCCTCACAAATTCTCCTCAATCCTCCTCGGCAATCCTCGCCAGTCTTCATCAATCCAGACCAATCCTCCTCAATCTCCCTCACCAATTCTCACCAATCCTCTTCAATGCTCATCATTCCTCCTCAATCATTCTCACCAATCCTCCCCAATCCTAACCAATTCCCCTCAATCCACAATAATACTCAATCCTTCTCAGTCTCTAGAAATACATGGGCTTGTCGGCTGCATCTATCCATACATATAAGAAAAAACTATTCACCTAGTGAGATTGGGGTGGATTGGGGTGGATTGATGATGATTGGTGAGGATTGGTGAAGAGGATTGAGTATTGATGTCTGATGAGAGCACGAATGATTATTGTCGTAGCTGCGCTCGTCCATTCCAATTCTCCAGAGCCTGGCAGTAGTGAAATTTAAATTAATGCCAAATAAACCTATATAAATGTTGATCCATTCAATAATTATAACATACTAGTGCATGTGTTCGCTATTAGTATTATGGGCCTGGTTTAGTTACATAAACGTACAATGTCTGGGTCTCCTGCACCTAATATGGTGATGGTGGTCTGTAATGTAATATGTTTGCTGACTTTTATGAATTATTACCGAGATTTAGTTCTCAAGGTGTTTCAAGGTCATGGGGTCAAAGTCAAGGTAGTCTGCAAGTAATATGAAGGTGGTAGTCTGTAATGCATTATGCTTCCTGACTTTTATGTATTTTCTCGAGTTTTTGTTCTATAGGTAATTCAAGGTCATGGGTCAGTATTCACAGGTCAAAGTTCAATTGCTAATGGGCACTGGCTTCCAATATGGCAAACAAGTTATGTATACCAAGATGGTGGTCGCCTTCCAGGATGACTGACTGGGTATGGGCGAGGGGGTGTAGGCCAGCCGAATAATTTTTTAGGTGAGAGGAGGTAGAGAGAACCTTGGGAAATTTAAATTTTTAAATTATTTTTTAACAATTTTTAATAATAAATTTTTTCTTAATTTTTAAATTATTTTAAATAATAATGCTTTATAAATTTTAAAATTATTTTAAATAATATATATTTTTTGGGATTTTTTTGCAATTTTCTTTGGAAATTTTGAGTTTTTGGGGTCAAAGATGGTCCTGGTCTCCTGACTTTGGGTCACTGATCCTGGTAATCCGGGTCGCTGATCCCTGACCCTGGGTCGCTAATCCCTCTCTCCTGCTCCGGGAAAAGACTGGAATTTTTTAGGGATTGTTAAGGAAAAAAGTGAAATTTTTAAGGAAAAGGGGAAATTCTCAATGGTTCTTTTTATCGATTTTGAGGGGAAAAGAGAAATTTGGAGGGAAAAAAGGAAAGAAGATGGCGATTGGGTGATGTAACAACATGGTGGCTCCCCCAGCTCCGGCTACGATCCCCGATCCCCTTGGCCCAGATTCATCTATTTCCTACTACTGCTGTCACCCTGGCATTTTCCGTCGTCTGAAAGAACCAAAAGTAAGTTGAGCTGTGGATATGTAATTTAATGTGAGATGAGATGTAAATTCAATTCACTATGAGACTTGCTGTATGTATTCATTCAGGGCGTATCATATTAAATAAAATTTAATATATTCTTTTAACAGTTTTTGTGTTAGTCCTTGGCCATAATGATAGTGATAGATTTGGGAGTCGCTTAAGAGCTGAAATTTTCAGTGTAAATGAATACGAATAAAAGCAGATGTGTTGGCAATGCCGAGTAAGAAATAATTCTCGTTCAAATTGTTATGATACTGATTGCGCACGAACGCGGTGCGCTGTCCCTTCTGGTGTGATTTTCAAAGACTCGGTTAAGCTCTGTTTGTTTGAATGAGGTGGAGGAATATCCTGAAAGTAGAACTTCAGCATGGCTTCAAGAAAGTTGCAAGTAACCGTGAATTGAATATAGTTTTTTTGCTGAGATAGTCTGCGAAACTGACGGGTGCCAATTCGTGAAATTCGCTTCCTTGCAGCGTACCGTATATAAGACATCGTGACCGAGAATGTTAATAACAGCGCATGAGTAGAGAACCGAGAATTTCGCGCGTTCACTTCTAAAGTTGGAATTCACACACATGTACGTTCGTATTACGTTTGTAATTGGTTGACGTTTTCTTTACACCTCCTGGAAATAAATAAGCCAATAACAAACATGCAAGAAATTGTGCGCCAAACCACAGCCTGTTACTACCACAACAATCAACCAATAAACAGTTGATATTTACGTGGCAGTATATATGACTGTGAAGTCTAGCCTACAGGTCAATGAACTCGGTATAAATGTTCATAGTATTCCGAAAGTTTATGGGACCCAGCGTATAAATATCAAGAAAGGGCACGCATATATAAAACTGTTACTGTAGGTTGTTTACGGTAAATTGAGCACTTTTGAAAGCTCTGCTTAGAATCTACTTTACTTCCTAAATCGTATCCATCCACCACATTCAAACTGAACGTTTACATGGACCACATAGCTTTATTCATGCGTTAGTCAAGGAATACTGTGAAACTGTGAAATTCTCACAAATGCAAATATGTTACGAAAATGTGAATTCTTAAATGCTGCGTATTGAACAAATAGAAAATAAATAAAATATATTTATTGCCCGCAATTGAAAACATAACACTTACAATATAGCCCTAATAGATGGAACTATTTTCCTTGTCTCGTTGCCAACTTAACGGACAGCTTGGAGTCGCAGTTTTTTTTTTTTTTAATACCTGCAGTGACGGGCAATAGATTTTTCAGTCGATGATTTTAAAAGTGTTTCACTTTAACTACTAACTTTGTGACAAAATATTTCACAAGGTCATTATATTTCTGCCGAGATATTCCTCACGAATTTAATTTTGTCATTTAATTGCAGAGGAAAATGATTATGCAAAATAAATGTAACAGAATATTTACTCACAAAAATGGCAAAACCCACGAACTAGAATAGCCCTTTCTGAGTTTTTCAATGGTGGTTTCCAAAACATCTGGACACCAGTTAACGTATTTGACGTTATACGCTGTTCACGGTGAAATGAGCACTTTTGAAAGCCCTGCTTAAGATCTACTTGTATGCACGCTGTGTGTTCTTCCGCCTTACGTAAAATTAACATTGTCATGAACCTCATCATTTTGTTCATGCGTCGGTCAAGTGAAACTGTGAAATTATTAGAAAATATTTTTTTTTGCATATCTGCTCATTCTTACTCTTCGACGCATTATAAAAACAGAAAGAAAAACATTTTAGTTATTGCAAATTGTTTCTTAGCACTTTTTATTCGGCGTTAATATATGGGACTACTTTCCCTCCTTCGCTACCAACTTTACTGGGCGCATGTCATTCAGTGGGCCCGTTAAAATATATGCAGGCAGGGCCAGTGACTTTTTTCTAAGGTTGATTTAAAAAATGCTCGCTTTATCGTTAACAGCCTTAAATTTATATAACCCGCCATCTGAAGCAGTTGGCAAAATACATTTTATTTTTTTTTGTTCTCCAGCATGAATATGACTCAGCGCAGAAGTGCGCCGATGACCGGGCTGTTATTAACCCCCCCCCCCCCCTTTTTCCTGACCTCTTTGCTTGCCTTCGTGTGGGTGTGTGACTCGGTGCGTGCCTGCGGCAACCTCCAAGCCGCAGCTAATCTCTGGTTGTTGCGGCAATGCCGCGGCGGTAGAAGTAGCGAATTGAACTCAAGGTCGCCGGTGGTTCGATATGTGTGCGTGTGCGTGTGCATGCGCTAGGGGGACGAATGACGACCTCGGGCGTCCTGCCCGCAGCTCGGACAGTGTTGCCAGACGTACCGGAATTCTGGTATTTGTACCAGATTTTCTATCTTGCTACCAGGTACCAGATTTTTCTCATTCTGGTATGCATATATACCAGATTTTTGTCGGCCACGAAAATTTGCTACAATTTACTGATGTAGCAAAAGTATATGTAAGTTTAAATTATTTTGTAAACTGAAATAAACATAATTGTAAATCACAACAGCTTAAGATTATTTTATGTTGTATTGTACTTCTAGTTTGTAGCAATACCGACAGAGTGTTGAATTAAATTAGGCCTATATGGCAATCAAAAATGTTTTTTTTATTATTTTCGATTTTTCTTTTGTTTTTTAATACATCTATTTAAAGTGAATTAAAAATTTAATTTCTTTTTGTTGAATTCCGGTAAGTAATCCCTGAGCCCCTAAAAAAAAAATATATATAATATAACCAATAACAAACCAATGTCATAAAAACCTGTCGTATTAAAATAACGCAAATTTAATTTGGGATTTGAATTACTGTAATATAATTGCAATAACTGTTTTCCTGGGGGAATCGGGCTCCTTTTTATATAATTATATTATAGTACCAGGAGTTTTAGGATAATACCAGAATATTAAGGTGCATTGTACCAGTATATAATTTCCCCTATCTGGCAACACTGAGCTCGGGTCAGTCTTGCTGCGCGCATCACACACTCCGAGCTGGGGAGATTCGTGAGGCCATAGACAAGCAAACACACACACACAGATGAAATAACGTAGCAATTTATTTAAAACTGTAATGTACACCATAAAATTACAACTTTTAAGATGGCCGCCTGGTTGAAGAAATTTTGCACGTCTGAGGCCTAAAAGCGTGGGGGGCGCGAGGGGCGACGAGACATGCGCATCAACTCTCTCATCGCCTCTACGCGTGAAGCACTGAACTGGCGTGCAGTCTTGCCGTCGATAACTCGCCTCTACGAGACTTTCAGCAGAGACCCTATAATTTATTATATCGTAATAATAAAACTAAAGGGTTGATGCACGACCATATTCCTTTTTTAATGTTTCATACCAGGATGTTCATACCTAGAAATGACCGTGAAAACACCCGTTTGAGCCATATTCACTATCAAAAACTTGCTTTAGAAAGAATTTGAGGAATTGAAAAACATACACAGACGCGTAACGTTTCTTAAATGCTATTCTCAAGCAAACCTCACTCAGACACCTTGGATGGTTTTTAAATCAAATGTTTCCTGCTGGAGCTTTACACACCATTCGGCGGCCTACCTAAAACGGCTTCCTTAAAATGACAGAAAATAACCCTGCAGGGTCGATTACATTACGTAAGAAATCATTAAGGCAGCTGCCCCACCCCCCCCCCCTTTTAGGAGCACAGTTCCGTCCTAATATATAAGCTTTTTCCTCTAAAAATTTGAGAAACCAAGGCTTATATATAGAGCGTCTGTTTATTAATTGTGAAAAGATTTATGCGGAGACTACACTTCAATATTCTATGTGCACACTTGCAGCCTTGCTTTGGTTAATGGTCTCTTGTCTTTGTGCGCAGATAATCTGTTACATGACTGAGCCAATCAGAATTAAGTTTCTCCGATACCGACCGTCCGTGATTCGCCGACGAACAGATAAGACGCATACCAATTCAGATGACCCAATCACGAAAGTGGTTCTGAACTAAAGTGTTTTGGAACACAACTTGACCAGGAATCTCTGCGGAAAACAGGTGGTCCTGCTTATTTCTCTTCAATGCCGCGTCCGGTAAGGTTTTTCCGTCGATCACGTAGTGTAGACAGTACAACCCTAAAAACAATATTGAAGACACCAGGAGTAGGATGGGCCGCGGAGGCTGAGTGGTTAGCCTGCTCGCCTCCCACCATGGCGAACCGGATTCAATCCCCAACCAGGTCACTCCGGATTTTCGCATGTGGGAATAGTGCCGGACGATGCCGTAGGATAGCGGGTTTTATTGGGAATCTCCCTTTTCCCCCGCCCTTTCATTGCGGCGGTGCTCCATACTCACTTCAATCACCCTCATCGGGTCTCAAGACCACGTTGCTAAGAGCCGCGCAAATCCCTTCACTCACTTTAATACTTGCGCTAACATAAAAGTACTTTTTTTATTGAATTAAACATTTATTTATATTTTGTCAACGCATGATATTATTACATTTATTATTAATATAAATAAAACTGATTGGAAATAAGTGTGTTGGTAATGCCTAGTAGAAAATAGTTCTTATGTAGAATATTATTACACTAAGGGTGGACCAATGTTGTGCATGGCCCCTTTGATATAATTTTCTAGACTCAGTTAAGCTTTGTTTGCTTGAGGCGGAGGGATATCCTGGAAGTATAACTTCAGCAGGGCTTCAGAAAAGTTGGAAGGAACCGTGAATGGACTGGACACTGTGGTGCTGCTCTCCACCACAGAGCACTTAAGAATACAGAGGTGAAACAGCCACCCGTACCGCGATCTCCAACCGTACGCGCCAGCAAAATGGCGGCACTGGCCAGGAAAATGTCGGCAAACCTTTCGCCAATCAAGCGTTTGGTAACATGCTCGCCAGCCGGTAGCCCGGCCAACAGGGAACCTTCCGCAGCCCGCAGTAGCCAATCAACAAAGACCTGAGGAATTCGCAGATTCATTTTGGGACAAGCTAGAATTCAAAACACGTACGTTTATATGACTTATGCCATTGTGGTCCACATGGTGTTTGACAACGCCTGGTCATTAGTCGTTTCCCCTGCGACAGTATACAATCAGTGTACATTTGAGATCGGCATATTTGCACATACGACTGTAGAGTCTAGCCTGCAGGTCATTGAACTCTCGAATTCTTCAGGTATCTACTAATCAAGCACGAGGCTCGTTCCCATGGCAATCAGATAATGGGGTTTGCCCACTTCTAAATAACCGCCTCGCCATTTCGTGCCTGTGTGCTTACGTTTTGTTTATGTCAGCCGTACATAGACGCGAGAAAAATTCGCAAATTCTTCTCGAGACGATTTAGTATGCAAAACCCCCTGCGTTTATGTTACCACTGGAATTGTTTCACGCGTTATTTGTACATATAAGCTGTTCACGGTAATTTGAGCACTTTTTAAGGCCCCGCTAAATTTTTCCTTTGGATCTATTTTTATATTTCCGCCACTTTTTAATTAATATAAACACTATCTTCTGACTAATAAACACAGTGAATACATCTCACCAATCTCAAAAGTAATGTCCAACGCTACTATAAAACATATTTATTAGTGAATAATGCATGTTGGAAGGGCATTAAAAAGTGCTCACTTTAACGTGAACAGCCTATACGACTGTTTAACCCCGGGAAAAGTTGACTGTTTCCTAGGAGTAGGCACTCTATACACAAGTAAAACAGTTTCCTTTCGTTATTGTGAGTGAAGAGGTTTGGGAGGCTCTTAACAGCGAGGTCTTGAGAGCCGATGTGGGTGATTGAAGTGAGTATGGAGCAGCGCGGGAGTGAAAGGGCAGGGGAAACGGGAGATCCCCGAGGAATCCCGCCGGCCAACGGCATTGTCCGGCACGATTCCCACTTGCGAAAATTCGGTAGTCCGGCAGGGGATTGAACCCGGTTCGCCTTGGAGGATGACGAGCAGGCTAACCGTTCTGTCACCGCGATCTCGTTATTGGAAAAAGTACATGACTTCTACAAACACTTTCGGTGAAGCGCTAGACATCAAGTACGCATACTCTAGTTTTCCTTTGACACTTAGAAAACTATGCCCGCCTGTTACTCGGGCTACATAAAAAAAAAATTATACTCTGCCACTGAAGACAAAATTCGCATGGATGTAGATTCATTGTTTGGTTAGTAATGGTCAGAATCTTATACAAAAAATATTAAGCGCACATTAGTAACTGATTATCATGAACAAAATAAATTAACTTTTTATAACAACTGAAATAAACAACATAGGTTGTATTACCTGTTTCTTATTAAAGAATAGATGAGTGAGTGACAATAAAATAGCCAGTTAATTGACCAATAGCCAGCTACTAATAAACTTCATCGGGTGAAAACAAAAATAAAAAAAACATAAAATGTGGCGTGAGCATTAAGTGACGTTAAGAGAGAAAGCAGAAACTAACAGAAATGTCTTTTGTATAATTGCGGATATAAATTACACAATTACAGTTAGGGGCATTCCATATTTGCGACCAGTTGTACTTCATAACCGTTTAGCTTATATTCACTCTGGTGGTTGGATGATTTACGCGTTATGCGTCTTTGCTATCTGTCCGCGAATCATGTATGTAATGGTATCAGAGCAACTTAATTCTGATTGGCCACTCGAGTTATAAAATGTCTACTGACAAAGACAGTTTGCCAATGAGTATAAGAAAACTGCTGATGGGCCGTAGGGTATTGAAGTCTAGCGTGCGTGGAAATCTTTCTGTGAATATCGGGTGGCCATAATTACAGCAGGTTTGGAATGCCTGTCAATGTGTACATAGAGCAAAGTGTTAATGATTGGGTAACAGTAGTATGGGCATATCGTGTTCACCTCTTTAATTATTAATAAACAGGAGGGAATAATATAACGGTCTCTTGTGCTACCAAGTTGAGTGAAGCAAAACACCCACAATGGCAGCAACTCGTGAATAAAAAATTTTGGTCCGAGTGTAAAAAGCACCCTGAAAGCTATGATGTTGGGAAATTAATTCGCGAAATTCACGTCACTGGCTGCCGTGCACTTATGGAGCTACACTGTAAAAAATAATGGGAAAATTACCTGACAAGTGTAAGATAATATTAGCAAACTTGTGGGGGAAACATAATTTTCCTTAGATGTAAGGTAAAATTACCGCACTCTGGAGTAAAATTCACGTAGCTGGTAGTGGAAAATCCCATACATGGATGGGAAAAATGCCTTATGAAGTGTGTTGATTTCTTCGTCCATTTATTACTATTAGATAATTGCTCTTTATATATTTTTACCTTAAAATAAAGTTTTACTGTTTAGTCATACAGGCATTCCAACATGGCTCTTTATATGTAGGTTATAATTACCATACTCCGGAGTAAAATCACGTATATTGCAGTGGAAAATCCAATAAATGGATGGAAAAATTTCCTTACGACGCGTGCATCTCTTCAACAGTGTCTCAACAGCCTATTTGGGGGGGGGGGGGGTTGGCGGAAGAAATAATGATTTACACACTAATTTTCTGTGATGTTGTCAAGCTGTCATCGTGGTGTAATGGATAGCGGATCGACCTATCGTAATAAAGGACCATGGTTCGTGCCCATCCACCAGCAAGTGTCGAGGATTTCACTGTTGAGGGTTCGGTTACTATTTGTCTGAGAATATAGGTAATAAAAAAATATCAGTACTAATAATACGGGATACATATTTTAAATATAATTTGATTACACCATATAGTTCATTTTCCCTTGCTCATATGGGGTACACCCCCCCACCCCTTTTGTCAGGTACTTTTTCCGTACGATTAGGGAATAGTACTTTACATGATATGTCAATTTACTCTACATTTAAGAGGTAATTTTACATTACGTGTAGAGGTAATTAGCTTCCCTTATATGTAAGGGAATTTTAGCTTAAATTTTTTTTACAGTGTACTGTGCCATTTCACTTGGAAAATGAGGATTCTGATATTATAAAGCAGAACGTTTTCGATCGTTCTGGGAATAACATAGCCGAGTCAAGAATTTTTCATCCAGTCATTAAAGTATACGCTAGTTAAAGTGTTACCGAAGATATGTTGCCTCAAAAAATTTTCCACGACTTTCCTGTGCCTCTGGTTACTTAACACCTCCATAAAAATGCTGTGTTGATAATAATAAACATGCAATAAACAACTAACTGAAGCTCGAGTACACAAAGGATTGCATAGTCTAGCTGGTTGCCAAATGAATCTGCGAAACTTCCAGGCCTATAACTAGAGACCCGAGAATTTCGCGGGTTCATTTCTAGACAAATTGGAATTCACACGCATGTACCTTACGTTCATGTCACATTTGTAATTGGTCGATGTGTTTCGACACCTCCTGCTGGAGACAAATAAGCCAATAAAAACATGCAAGAAATTGTGCGCCCAAACACTGCCTTTTACTACCACATAAATCAACAAATAAACAGTTGATATAGGCTATTCACGGTAAAGTGAGCAGTTTTTAAGGCCTTTCCAACAGACATTGACAACTACTAAATATGCATTATTAAGCTAAAGACATTAACTTTTATGGGTGGTGAAATGTTAACGATATGTTTATTAGATACATGGCAATGTGTACATTGAAAAGTGGTGGAAAGATAGGCATAAATTGAAAAGAAAAAATTAGCAAGGCCTTAAAAAGTGCTCACTTTACCGTGAATAGCCTATATCTGTATGAGCGTATATATGACTGTGAAGTCTAGCCTACAGGTCACTGAACTCGCGAATTTCTCGGGTCTCTACCTATAACTTTAGGTATAAACACGAAAGTGTCTCTTGCCTAAATGTTTATTTATTTACATATATATTTTAAAAACCAATTACAGATATGAACGTCAGGTTTTCGTGAAAAAACATATTCCAGTGTATTTGTAATTCTAAACAGTTCATCTCAGAGCGAATTTCGCTATTGGATGACTTCATCAGCTGCAAATCTTAGGTTATTGCTCGTTAATCACCAAAGTTTATTACCAGAGTAAGTTAATACAAATTGGCTCAGCCAAATACCAGAAATTCTTCCCCCAAAACTAAATGGCCAGTAACCAAATTTTAACTACGGATATGAAGGTGGGTTGTTGAAATCTATTCCGCATAATACTCTTTTCACGAAAATCAGATGTCACTAATTAAAACTTATTATTTAAAGCTTATATGACTGTTTAATGCATTTGGCACTGATAGTTGTGTGTAGTCTAATACTGAATTGTATTACCAGAATAGCTGAAATCTCAGTCATTTTCATACAGCTACCTGTAGAATGTGCATTATTTTTTAGTGACAAGTTATATTCTAAGCATGTGTAAGTTTGCACTATGTGTGTCATTGGACCATACTTCATTTTACATGCCCTGCAAATATTTACGCGAATTAACATGCACTTCACAATGGTGTACACGAATCATGTGCAGTCTTGTCAGTAGGGGAATGGACTCACACGAATAGAGCACCCAATGGTATAAAGACATCGGCTCGGGATTCACAAGAATAGCATGACGTGGATCATGATGACAAACAAAGAGAATTTTGAAGGTTCCTAACAATATTATAATTATTTGTCACTGATCGAGTTAAAAGCGTTCAACTTTCGAAATGTTAATCAGAGACAGTCAATAACAATTAAAATATTTTCCCGAGAAATAGCTGTCATTGGCAAAAGTTCAAGCTTGAAGCAGATAGAGAGTAGTAGTTAGGGCTAAAGCGTGTAAATGGCTCACCTAGCACGAAGCTTGCCAGCGATGACGTCACGAGACTGCTGGCACACAACAAGAAGGCGTGGTCCAACTCCACACTGTAGCTCTTGATGCCTCCCATCACTATGGCCACAAGCGATCCCAAGAAACCTACAACAATCGCTTGGCACTGAAACAATCATTCAACACGATTAGTTTCCAACAAAACCTACCTAGCCTCACTTAAACAAAACTTACAAATGACGACTGTTCCGCCCATGTCAGAAGTACACTTTTAACACTGCGAGAACTATGCTTCACTCCAGCTCGAGACGACAATTACTCTGCCCTGTTAAAGAGAGCTCCGTGAATGTAGTTTCATTGTTTCGCTTTTTTACTCGAGACCATGTAAAAATAACTCATCACCCCAAAAGGAAAAAAAAACATATTTTTGGATTAATACTGGAGAGCCTAACTTTTAGCGTTATAAATCTGTACCAAGATAGATGGCGTACAAGTTCATTCTAAGATCCACATGTTTCAATGGCCCAACGCTCATCCTAAATGCATTGCAGGACAATGAACCAATAGTAGACACTCACCAATCTGGCGGCTTCATTCCATGTGGTCTGGTGGAACAGTAAAGTGTGTTCTGTTTGTGGCAGCAGCCCATGAACAATTTACCGCTACTCGAGTGCGTAGAGAACTGTGGAGTCTAACTTAATCGTCTCTTATAACGTGAAATGTTTGGGTCTCTAATAATTACGTAAATGAGAACGGTGGATTGAATAACATTTTACACACGAAAGAAAATTTGAATGTGTTAGATCAACTCGGCTTTCATTAGCTAACATCCTGCCAGTTATGGACATTGTGCAATATAGTAATTATCTCTGGTGTTGTATGAACCAATTGGACGATGACAAGTGGGAATACATTGGCCAAGATGTCCTGTGCTCCTGTAATGCTGGATACAGGCAAATCATTTGTAGATTGTATATAGTAGCTATTCTGTATTTGTGTACAGTTCTCGAAGTGTTAAAATTAATGATGCTGGGCTTCAGATCAAAGCATTATTTTGTAAAAGAGAAAGGAAGATCATTAGTCTGAAAGATAGGACGTTGCAAAGTTCGAGTTTTTTGGGTGTCACACCAGGCTTCAAACATTCTTGTCTGTATCACTTTTGTCAATGAACCAAATTTTACCAACACATGCTCCAGGAATCTTAAATCTGAACTAACATTACACAGCCGTGCCCAAACAAACGAGGAAAGAAATATTGTCACCCCTGCGGTAAAAGCCAGTAAAATGGTGAAGTCTAGCATACTGCCATTAAGTGAATTTTTCATGTCTTTACTGATAGATTAAAAATGGAATGTATTGATGATTGATACCGCTCATTTCAGAGCAAATGGTTGCCACTTGAAGAATCCAAGGGTAATGTACGGGAATCGAACCCAAAATACCTTGGTGTTAGGCAATGCTCGATCCCACAGTAGTTAGTTTGGGCACTCAGATTAGGCCCTATACCTGCAGGATGGGAAATAATGTTAACTATTTTTAATATGTCAACATATCAGTAGCGACCCAAGAATTTCGCAAGTTCATTTGAGTAAAAGCAATACTTCAACCGCGTGTACATTTTATCTGATTTTTCCTATTTGATCTGAGTTTGTTGTATATGCCCTGGGCGACTTTAGGCCAATAAAGAACTTGCAAGACAATAATGACCGAATCCAATACTGCCTGGTCTGCGGTTAAACTGAAACAACAACCAATGAACAACTAACAAAGGCTCAAGAATACATAGTATTTTGGAGTCTAGCATAGGGATAATGAATCCGCGAAATTTCCGGGAGTCTATTTATCAGCATTAGGCCTATATTAACGAATATTTTGAACGTCGATTCAGCAATATCAAGGTAATATTGCAGCTGCTGCACTATACAGTATACAAAGAATGACTATGGGATATAAATGGAACTTCCCGTTACAATGTCTTTTCACAAAAATTAATTAATAATCTTTGCATACTTGTCCAATATCAGAATAGTAAATTATATTTTTAGTATATTTTCTTCATTTTCTTTTAATCTGATTTTGTTAAAAATTGTCTTGTTTTGTTTGTTGCACTATGTTTTTGGTCGTGCTGGTCAACATTTCACGCCACAACACGGATATAGAGGAAGCCAAATACAATCCGTAAAGATAAGTTTTATATAATGTTTTTATTTACTTGTCCATAGCTGCAGTGATGTAAATATATGTTTGCGAACCAACAAACATCAGATGAAGTAAACCTGTTCCCAGTTTTACGTGAGTTTGCAGTAGCCACCTATGCAACACAATATTATAAACTCATTTGCAGATCAGATTTAATGAAATAATACTGAAATAAAAACCTCTGTATGGAGTAATGTATAAGTTATGTGTAGAAACTATGCGAGTTCTCGTTATAATTTGTTAACAAGCAGTGTGTCAAGAGTGTAAGTTGGCTTCACATGATTCATTAGGCCTCTGCTCATCCGACACGCCCTGGAGAAGACTGGACCAATAATAGACATACAGAATTCTGGTGGCTTAATTTCCTGTGGTCGATCCGAATAGGAGAATTAACTCTAACTGTGGGCAGCAGCCAACGAGAGAATGGCATATTTTCGAGAAAATGAGAAGTTGTGAACTATAGCCTGGTGCCATTTAATACAGCGATTTGATAGAGTATCTGGTTATTTGTGTAATAAAATTGGTTTGTATTTATTTATTGTTATTATTCTGTTTTACAAATACCATCGCTATTGGTCGCTTGATTTAGATTAAGTGGTCGTTCGATATCTCGTTTTGTGCTGAGTCGGGCTTGTGTAAAGTTGTACCGAGTTTTAAGAGGATTTATCCCATGCAGAAAGCTTCCGCTTTTGTTCAGCAGGTCTACAGCCAATAGCTTCTAGTTTTCTCCCCTTCTTCTGTGTCCTGCATCTTGAGGGTCCCCCAACACAGATACGATCCATTACTCGTCTAGCACGCAGCACTTCTGTAATATTCGTTGTTCTCAAAACTTTCAATGATGACAATGGCAGATGACGCGAGAAATTTTACTTATTAAATAATTGTTAAACTATCCGAAAGCCCAAAATAAAAAATATCAAACGAGAACTTGTAAAAATTATACGAATATGTCCGCGAAAAAGTTATTTCCACTATTAATTTAAATTGTCAATATTCATAAAAATTACAAGAGTTTTTCTCTAAAGTGATTAATTGAGATATTTTCTATTCATTAGTGGTACAAAATTTTCGTTCGAGAAATGTTGTGGACGCCATACCGTGAACCCGCAAGTCAGCTCTCCTGTGTGTATTTTCAGCAGCTGTGATGAGTGCTCTTAATGCCTGGCTTGTGCTTACGTGATCACCAAGATGAGATTATATTTTCGTACGATCGCTGTCTTGAGGTTTGAGAATGCATGTAGGCCTATACTTAGACCTTGTTATGCTAGGTAATTTTGTTAAGAAATATTAATGTTTTAGCCTGCCGTGAAATATTGTAGGAAACAACTTGTAGGGATAGAGAGTCACGGCGATATATTGTGGTGCTACGATGAATAATTGATAGAGACCTGCAAAGTTCTCAATATTATTTGAAGACATAACAATGCATGTGTGCTTGTATTGCTCTTGTCATTGGACTACAGTTGGGTTGCCACGCCCTGTGCGGCCTTGAAAACAGTCGGAAACAAGTAACAACGATCTAGTCCAATCACATCCCACAAAGTCGAAAAGGAAATGGGTGCTCGTTTTTGCAGAAGCCAATAAACAATAGGAGCCAACTGGAATGTAGATAGGACTGAGAGTCTAGATCGCGGCCAAATAATAGTGCGAATTTCCTAAGTCTCTTATAATAGGGCAAGTATAAAATCTCTGACACTAAGTTGGGGTGCATGGACGTAATAGGTTTTTTTTTTTTTTTTTTTTTTTACTTGTGCGCTGCGCTAGAAAATCAGACGAGATAACGAGCTTCAAACAGTTACTGTTTTGGGTTTTCCGTTATTCATAACACCTGGTTTTAGCTTGGTAGATCCTTCAAGGTAACGTTAAGATCTACAATGTCCATGGAGAGTACACTGATTCATCACACCTGCTGAACCCTTCACTGTAGGCTCTTGATACTTGCGTATTGGAATGCATAGTACTTAAATACACGGAAGTTTTGCGGATTCACATTTGGTAACAAGCTAGACTCCACAATCCTTTGTGTACTCGAACTTCAGTAGGTTGTTCATTGGCTGATACTCCAGTTTTACCTCAGACCAGGTAGCACGGGATTCGATCTTATTTTCCTTGCTGATTTGTTACCGGCTCAAATGCGTCCAGGGCGTAGATTACTCACAGCGATCCAATTGAAAATAGAGTAAAATATGTATGTGTTTGAAGCCTAGCTGGTTCTCAAGTGAATTCGTGAAACTTATGTTTCTGTAATAAAATAATACTTAATGCAGGAAAATTTTGCAATATCTAATGAATTGAAAATTCAACAATGAACTATTATTATGAAACGAATCAGTCGGTTTTTATTTTAAATTGTTTTAATTTGTACTTTAAATATTTCTTTCTCTCGGGAGAAAGAGACAATATTAATACAAATCCCGGTAAGATTATTTTTCAAGATCGTTTAATTGGGAGCATTGTTGCAATAGCAATATGATTTTTTTATCTCTTTATCACCCTGCTATTATCACTTAAATTCTTAAGAGAAACAACAACCACAAAGACATTTTACACTTGACAGGAGATTAGTAAAAATTCTATAAAATGCTGGAGCATCATGATGCAAGCCAGAGACGTAGTGGGCGAGAGAGAAGCCGATAGCTAGGGCCATCTATTATTCGCGAAAAGATTTTTACGAATATTAGACTTCAATATCCTATGTGTAGAGACTCCGAGAATTTCGCGGGTTCATTTCTAGACAAGTTGGAATTCACACGTAGGCACGTTCGTGTTACGTTTGTAATTGGTCGACGTGTTTTTGACACCTCCCGGAGATAAATGAGCCGATAACAAACGTGTGAGAAATTGTGCGCCCAACCACCGCATTTTACTACCATAACAATCAACCGATAAAAAGTTTATATCTGTATGAGTGTATATAAGACTGTGATGTCTAGCCTACAGGTCACTGAATTTGCGAATTTCTCGGGTCTCTAACTATTGCACTCTTGCAGCCTTCCTTTGGCTATTGGCCTTTTGTCTTTTTGCGAAGAGAGTCTGTTACGTGAGTCAGTCAATCAGAATTAAGTTTCGCCGATACTGACCGTCCGTGATTCGCATGGAGAATGATAAGGAGTGTAACAATTATAATTATTGAATTACCATTCTGAACTAAAGTGTTTTCGAACACAACTTGTCCTGAAATCTTTTCGCGAAAAACAGCTGTCCTTACCAATAGCTACTTTTGCGTTGCTGTCCTTTATCCTAATATCCGCTCGAGGATGCCGAGTCATTTGTAGTCCACAACCCAGAACAAGTAGACATTTTTTGTGTATGGTGAACCCTCTTAAAAGCGGAATGATATGAGAGACAAACAGAACAGTGAGCTAGATAAACTGTAAGTACACATTTTTTATTGATGAGATGTGATTCCGTTCTTGTCGCTGAATAGTGGGTGAAGTTGGAGTTCATGCAGATTCTGTGACTTGCTGAGTGGCAATACTTGTACGGATTGAAACTGATTATAACTGATATTCCTTCTAATACTAGGCAGCAGAGTTATACTGTGTATATCTGATAAATGTGCCAGGCTATCGTACATGCCAATTTACAATAAAATTTTGTATTATCTTCATCAGGACATAATTGGAGGATGTATCAGCGAATGACTTCTTTTTTAAATTCTTGAATCTGCATCATATGTGTTAAGTACGAGTTCGCGTCATAAATGATATATCCAATACACTCTAAGCCCGAATCAGTGATATCAATTACTGAAATAACATTCACTGATAATCTGCTGGTAAGTTACAGCTGACAGGAGAATGAAGCAATTTAAATGGTAACAAATTACGTATAGAAGTAATAGGGGCGTAGGGTTTCTAGATACAAAGGGATTAATTGGAATTAACTGATGGATTATTGGTTTGATTTATTGGATTAATCCTTAATCCGATCTTAATAAGACCAAAATTGATTGAAATTGTTAATCAAAAAGAGTTAATTGAAAGGGTTAAATCTATCGAAAGGGTTGAATCTGTAAGAGTTAATTTTTAATTGGATAAAATTTTTTGTTTGTTTTTTCTTTCTTTCTTTTCGGATGGGGGTAGCAGGAGCTCTGTACGGTATTGAAGATGTGGTGTTCAGAAGGCGACTGCCCCGAGTGGTGAGTTGAAATGTCTTATATAGGTGTAGAGTTGAGTGCAAGAGTGGGATAAGGCTAAAATTTTCGAATTTTTTAAATTTTGAGGTGTTTGGAGGGATGTTGATGGTAGATAGGCGATTTTTACTAATATGTTTAACACACAAGATAATTTAAATGTGTTTAAACAATTTATAAAACTGACCTAAGTGTAAATGTTATGTTTCTGGTGCAATATTGCTAGAGATAGGGGAATTTCGCGAGTTCAATGTCCTGAATGCTAAACTCCACAGTCCTTTGTATAGTCGAACTTCAGACGTTTGTTCATTGGTGGTTGCCCCAGTGTTACATTTTACAGTACGGGATTCGCTTCTTGTTCCTTCACAAGTCGTCTATTGGGACAGAGTCATCCAGGGTGTGTCTAATAGACTTTTATTTAAGTTAAGGGTTACTTCAGTATACACGCATTTGAAATCAATCTTGTCCTGAAATGAATGCGTGAATTTTTCCTATTCCCAGAAATTGCTCGTATATGGTGGATAGGCGACTTTGAAATATGTGATTTACATGTTAAACGATCGGTTTTTGGGAATGCAATTAAAAGTTAGAGAATTTCAGAGTGTTCTACGTATGAATAAATTCCATCCACCGAATCTGAAATTTTCAAACGACTACTTGAATAATAAGTGCAATTACGTGAGTCCTACACATAATGTGAGTCTCGAGCATAGAAATATAATTTACATGTGAGAGAAATTTAACTTTATGAATAACATCTGATGTCGACAAGTGCATACTCACTAAAGGAAATCCAGCTAGGCAGTATGAATAAACAAAGATTTTCAAACACGCATTTAAATTTAAATAGACACACTAGCATAATAGAAATACACGTACACTACTTAATGCCTCTCGCACATGCCTTGCGTATTTTTTAAAACACATCCATTTGATGTGGATTCCAGCATAGCAATTACGTCGTCTTAAATGCTGTGGTTGTGGGGAGCCTGATTATATACGTGTGGCAAAGCTGATAGATAAATGAGTTGAAATTTAAGAGGAAAAATCTGCATTAGTCCTACAACAGACAACGAAACAATGATTTTTAAACTAAAGTTTCACTATTTTCAGAATTATTCACATTTAACACAAATTATTTCCATCGAAGTGTAGAGACACTCGGATGATGTGAAAATGTACTAAAGCCCACAAAGCGTAATCATGCAACACTTTATAGAGACGTACTACAAATTTCCATTAAATCTGTGAAATTCACGTCAATTGGTAACAAAAAAAAATGCGAGCTGTTAACACAAATGATATTTTTGTCTACCGAACACAGAAATCAATAACTTATCACAAATGCAGTATATCAACCCAAAAAAAGTTAACACACGAAAATTTATATTTTCCCTATAAAATACTATGTAAATCGCACCTATCACTATAGATGAAGATAGGTGCGATGCTCGCTGGAGCAGTAACCCCTATTGTAACCCCATCTGGTGCCAAGTTTGTAGATGTGAGGTTTTTATGCAGGAGCTGATAAGTAGCATGTCCGTCTCCTCCAAGCTTACATGAGCGACTGAAGATTGCACCGACTGGGGTAGCTGAGCTCACTTCGCTCCCTTCACCCCTTCCTCGCCCCTCGCCAGTGCATGCTGCCCCGAGCTGGCCACAATTGTCAAGTGTTTTTGCCACTAAGGCAAGATTGCGACAACTGATTAGTTGTGTTTCGATTGGAGGAGATCTGCTTGTCAGACCCCTACCCTGTACACCTCACTACGACTCCACGATGCCAGCGACCCCTACCACCCCTCCTCAGCGAGTTCCTGGGGGTCAGTCTCCCGTCTGTCCTCGATTCTTAACTGACACAACTGATTCAAGATGTTGTCATCTGCCTATTTGCACTCTGATCGGGTCCTGCTCGCTCGTGGACCACGCGCTCCCACCCTACCCTGCACCCCTTATTCAGAGGAACTTGCCCAAGGTAAATAACCCAGAACATCCCTCCTGTTCCTACACCCCAAGCTGTCTGTGCGCAAAAATCGAGTTCTTCTCCAACAACAAGGCTACACACCTGTCCCACACTACACTATTCAGAAAGCATATTTCCTAGTGTTGACTCCCCTTCTTCGACTTGTCGGCTCTTCATCCCCAGAACACTTCCTTGGTTATGAATGGAGCTTGCTTCAAAGCCAAAGCGACAGGTTCCCTAGGGAGGTAGCAGTGGATTTTGAACTGACCTGGGCTATTTCGCATTTCCTCTACCAAGTGTTATTTTCTCTCGGACATAGAAACTTCCACCAAAATTACAGAAGGCGATTGCCTGGCGCATTCCCAGCTAAATAAAATTTCACAAATACCACCACTAAAACTTAATTTGTCCTCATCACTAAGAAATACGTTTCAAATGTTTTTAACACAATAAATTCAATCAAAAATATAAATCGTTTTAAGTAAAAATTTAAGTTTAATCCTGAAACTTACAACACATTTTAAAGTTTATAATGTTTACAGCAAACTTTATACCATTTTCCAACAACTTTTAACTAATCACTGATTAATTTTCATATCAACACGGCTATAAGATATCATTTTAACTCGCTAAGATTTTAAACATTGAAAGAACACCGGTTTTCAAACACATATTTTTATTCAAGTTTTATCTATTAAGTTGTATGCAAATACTTAAGTTTAACTTTATTTTCAATCATTGAAAACAAACATATTGTAAAAGTGGTTTTAGTTTCAATCCAATGTATATTTATTTGTCTAGCAGACAAAAATATGTATTTCATCTGTACACTTCTCTGCGACACTAAAAATTTTTACTATAGTATCGTATAGGAAAATATAATATCACTAAGGTTTGTTATTCTATGTTGAATAAAAATCAGCTCCAAATATATTTGGGAAAGGAAGTCGACTACAACTATGTGATTTACAAAAGATATGGGTACGAGCCATTCTAAAACCTAGCGTACAGTACCAGGTAGCATATAGCCGAGAATTGAGTTTAGGCAGGAACGGGCGAAATTTAGATCTCGAGAGTTGATGAGCGGGAAATGAGGCGAGAAGCGCCAGGCCGGACAACTGGGTCGCGCATGGGTGGCAGATATGCACACGGGCCGTCGGGTAAGAAAATGCTTCAAAAAGACACCACAGTCCATGTCTTGCGCCACTATCGATAACCGCCTGCTTCCATGGGCTCGACAATTTTCCCTTCATGCACAGTCTGATGCTCGCCGATGCCGCCTATACAATCGGACTAGGAGGGAGAACTTACCCCATCCCTCTACCTCCCACGGCACCACCAAACTTCACTCCACAATATGTGTTGTCCTGGCTGCAGATCACTAAAACTAAACACTGTGCTTTGCGACTTGTCTCGCCTTGCCTTTTTTCCCAGTACAAAGCTTTTGCATTTTGTAAAAAGCGAGTAGCTAAAGTTTACAATATTGCATTTCAGTTTAAGTTCGTTTTAAACATTATTTTAGTGAGAGAAAAAAATTAAATTTTCTAATAATGTCAAATTCTCGACACTTTTAAAATTTATGATTTTCTGCTCCATCAAATTTCTACACCATCAATAAATTACATCCTAGGACGTGCCTACAAAAAGTTTTTTGGTGTGGGGAATAATATTTTGCTCTTTTAAAACTAATAAATTTCCAAGAATTCTATTGATACAAGCAAAGAAATATAACCTATAACAAAAAAAGTTACGAAATCCAGAAAAGTATTCCAATAAACTAACAATGAATTATGCCACAATTAAATTAATAAACGAAATACTACAGAAATAGAATTCCAGGAAACAATATCCAAAATCCAAGAAAAATATCATGCTACAAATACATTCTAAATAACATTAAAACTGAATCGAATCCCAAATGCCTTTAAGTTGATAAATCCATGAAAAAAATATTTGCATTCCAGGAAACTAGAACAGCCAATTAAACAAATCATGTCTTAAATGTCTTTAAGCTGTAAAATTCCACAAGATTTTATCCCGATTCCAAGAAATGTGTCATAAAATCAATCAAATGTGTCACATTTGAAAGGAATCTATTACAATGGATTACCGCCCAAACACAATGAACTACAATGCATACCAAACACACTCAATTATCACCTAAATGTGTATAACATTACAATTAAAAGGATTTAATCGCAAGGGATTATCACTCAAATCCTATTCCAATGAAATGATAATCCAATAAAAAGGAATAGATTACACGATATATTATACAGCCAATCCCCATCCACAGGTTTATTAATCAAATAACATATAAATATATTAAAAAATCTTTTATTTAGAATAAAAACTATTTACAAATATTGTATTACAATCTTTTAAGATCTATATTCTTAATCCAGGAGTGATGGGCTTTTGATAATCCTCTCCATCGCACCAAGAACATCTCTTTCTTCCTTTTAATGATTTTATCAACCAAATATTCATTTGGAAAAATGAATTTTTGGAGTTCATGTTCGTAGAATCAACCTTTTATTGGTTCTTCTCCATATGTTTCTATGTAATACATTATAGGATGTGTTGGTCTAATTGAAATAATTTTTAATATTTCAAAACACCAATTCACTGTAAATTTCTTTCTCAAAGATCCCTTTCTGCTTCGAGATACGTATAAATTCCCCAACTTTGAACTTTGGTTTTCTTTCATCGATGACTTTGACATTATTATAAATAGTTTTCAGTAAACTATTATACGTAACTTCTTCGGCAGCCATCTTGATAGTTTTATGATATCTGGAATTATAAAATTGTACTATTTCAGGCAAAACATTAACCCATTTGTAAGACCCCCTCGATGTGAAATGTTTATATATTAACGTCTTAATTGATTTGCTGTAACAATCCAGAACACTAGCATTAAGCTCCGAATATGTTGCATAGTGATTAATACTATATTCAGTCATTAGTTTCCAGAATGGTGCAGAAAAAAATTCAGGTCCTCTGTCAGTTTGTAGCGAATTGGGCTTTCTCTCTTTCAAAACAATCTTCATTGCATCGGTAACCTGTTTCCCAGTTTTGTTTTTCAAAGGTATACCCCAACCATATTTCGAATAAATGTCTATTATGGTTAAAATATACTTATATACCTTATTGTATTTTGAAAGCAATATCATTTCACACCAAACGGCCTGAAAAAGATCATTTAAACCATGAGTTATAACTCTTCTTCTAGGATAGCTTATCTTTGCAGGCGCATGAAGCTCTTGGGCAATCTTACTAAACTTCATTTATAATATAACTGTCTCTGTTACCTCTCCAATAATTGAAACAATTTCGTTTGTATGTGAATTATTCCCAGATCCTCTCGAAGCAATGAGAAGTTTTACTCTATCGACGAATTCATTACGAATGTTCCAATATACCGATGAAAAATGGTTGTTAATTTCATCTTCATATATTCCTCTTCCTACTATATTTCCTATTAAATATTTTTTCGAATGGTTTTCATCTCCTGAACGAATATTAATATTCATTCGACGAATAATTTCTTTATATTTTTGCAATTCGGGTTCAGGACATCCATTTGGAAAGTTTTTAAACAATAATTCAAATAATAATTCACTAACATCACCTATTTCGATTTTACTATCAGGCAAAAATGTAACTACAGAATCTCCCAGTAACCAATGGTTTTCATGTCGATAACACCAAAGATCGTATCGCACATTAACATAGATAGTTTTAAAGCTAAATAACGTTGTGTTAAATGAGAAAGGGATTGCTATTTCTTTATTAAAGCTTCACTTTCCATTTTAATTCCCAATGCTGATTCTTTAAGTTTATTCAAAACAGAATGCAATGTATTCATTCTAGTCATAACAGGTTTAAATATTTCTTCATTTAAATTCTTCTGTTCCATATGGGCTCATTTGGCTTGCAAATATTTCTCTTTCACAGCTGACAGAACATTATGTAAATCCGAAACAGAGGCAGATTGTTTGATTAAGGTATATTACATTCCATCTATTTATATATGAACTAAGTCGTTGCTTTTCTAGATGTTGTAGTAGATCAATTACTTTGTGCTTTATCAATTTTATCGATTTTTCTAATAACAATATCTAATTTTGTAAAATTTTTAGCTTCCAAATCATTATTTTGTTTTCTCAAATCTGTTTGTGTAACTAAACTAAATCTTTCATTAATCAATTCATCACTTATATATTCAATTATTTGTTCCATTCGTGTATCAGCTTGTTTTGCAATAGTAGCATTTACCACTTCACTAATTACAACTCTAAAATTGTCTTGCATTTCTGTAAGTTGTGTCGTAAAAACTGTTTGCCATATCATTGAAATCCTTACTAAATCCTTTTAAATGTTATTCTATTCTAAATTCATTATTCTGCAAGTAAGTGCTAATATTGCTTTAAATATTTGTAATTGCACTCATATTTTGTAAACATCATCATCCAAATCAACTAACATTATTAATTTCTCATACATATTGTTTGATTGAGATTTAAATATGTTTAGCATAATAGTGTTTAAGTCTTCCATGTAACGTTTATTTACTGCATCGATATCTTTCACAGCCATACCCATATTATGTAATATATGTCAGTTAAAATCACAATTCCCATTGCGATTTCTGGTTAAACAGCTATTGAAATTATTGCTTTTTATACCGCTATGTCCAAACTTTGAATAATGCATTGTTCTTCGCCTGGAAGTAAAAAAAACTGCCAAAACCAGACCTATATCTGCCTTTATATAGGGGAAGTGTTGGTATACTCACCAAAAAACATATTTTTCTTTTCAACAGTAAAAACTCATATCTTTAAACTTTGCAAAAGTCATATCGCCTAAAACATGATCATTTAAATATGTTGAAGATTCATATCATCCATTTTAAACACAATTGACATATTTGCATTATCACATAAATTATGTTTTGGTATATGTGTATAACATTGTGATAGATAAAAACAATCAATGTTTTAATGGCGATCAAAACTAAAATATTGTTGTATTTCACCCTGTGGTTCACACCAAACATTGTCAACAATAAATACAGAATTGGGTAATGTTTCAGTCGAAGGAACTATATTTTCTTTATTTGTAAAAGGGAAATATCGCATTCCTTCAATTAACGATAAAATGGTTGCTAACTGGTGATATTTCTATTGTTGTAAAAAAAAACATATGCATTTTCAAAGTTAAGTGCATTCCAACAACTACATAATAACACCAGTTTTTCCACATGAAGAAAGGCCGCTTATTATGCAATGTATATTTGATGGTAAAATAATACCATGTTTCTGTTCAATATTAAGTTTTCTTTAATATTTACAATTACCGGCAGATGTACATTTTGTTTTATAACCTTCATTTCTACACAATATGTAATGTACTAACGTAAAACTATAAATGTAGGTCGATAAATATTCTACCTTTCAGTTGAAAACAATGCATCGTACTAAACGTATCAAAAAAGGATGTGGTGCATTAAATACAATGATTAATAAATTACCATTTGAATTACATATACCAAAATACAATTATTTTGGACCAGGTACTAAACTTGCAAAATGTTTGTCCCGGAACGATCAAGGAATAAACGCTTTGGATAATGATTGTAAAGAACAGGATATAGTTTATGATCGAACAAACAATTGAAAAGAAAGACATTTATCAGATACAATTCTAGCCGATAAAGCAACAAATATAAGGAAGAATCCATCTACATGTACAGGTGAAAAGCTAGGTGCTTGGATTGTTGATAAAGTTATGCGCTCGATTCCTATTTCCAGCATTAACAGTTCTTGGGTCAATCGTCGGAGGGGTTTCGGCAATTAGAGGAGCAGTTAAATCAAAAGGTAGAGGAATGTATTTGAAACTCTATTAAGTTGTACAAGGACGAAAAACCTCCAAACATGGGAAAAAATGAATCTTAAATAGTCTTCCAAAATGTGCATTTAAAACAAAGGTATTAATATATTTGTAAATAAACTAGATATTCCCTATTTCTGAGGTGTGCATATCAGGGACAATTTATGAAAGAAACCAAATATTCATGAATGTATGATTGTTAATTTAGATTCGAAACAAAATGGAGGAATGCATTGGGTTGCATTAATTAATAACGTAAATCGATCATTGTACTACGACAGTTTTGGCAAATATACGTCATCTAATTGAAAACTGTAATTATTTAAAAAAAAAACACAATGAAAATACAATTACAAAATGGAACGATTACCAAATACAGCAATTGCAGACATTTTTGTTTACTGTTTTTTGGCTATAAATAGAGTACATAAGTAAATGTATTAGTAAAACAATTCAGTAATATGTCAATTACGTTTATATTAAGTGGATATTCGTCGCAATTGCGTGCGGTATATTTCCTTGCATTAGAGTTAGATAGAGAATGGCAAATAAGTCTAATCGAATTCGTTACTTACAACAGCATACCAAACATTGATTGCATAATCATTTGTTTACTGCTAATAGTGAAAAAACATACAAGATTGTGATACCAGTAGTATCTTATGAGTTACATGACCTTGAAACATTCATTAAAGCTGCATTACCTCAAGATGTACATTTACGATTATGTGGAAATCCAAATACATTAACTAGATCAATGTATAGTAACATCGATATCGATTTCTTGGAAGACAATTCAAATGCAAATATGTTGGGTTAGGAATGGAGAGTATATCCAGCTAATCAATTACACAAATCTTCAAAACCGGTTAATATATTGTCGGTAAATGTATGTTGTATAAATGTTAATTTCGTAGGCAGTTTATATTTGAAAGGAAAACGAACAAATACATTACATGAATTCACATGTGCTGTACTTCCAGGATACAAAATAATTGAAAAACCTAATACACTGATACATCTTCCAGTAATAGTGAATCGTGTTGATGAAATAATTGTTACAGTAGTAGATCAAGATGGTAAACTTGTTAATTTTAGAAATGAAGAAATTACTGTATGTTTACATTAGAAAAAAGTATATAAACACCTGCATTCCATTGCGCATTACAATTATAATGGGTGTTGTGTACAATAGTAAATTTGAATGTAAAGTAGGCAGTTTTTTTTAAGAACTATATGAGTAAGAATCGTATCCTGAAGAAAGGAGGTATAAAAAGATGTAAATGCCAATACAAAATGATCACTTCAAATAAGATACCTGTGAAGTTAACACGAGGCAACGAATTGTATTTTAAAGTATTAGGATATACTGTTAATAGAAATGGAAGAGATACTTAATGTTGAAGAACCTATCAGCTATGAAAATGCAATCACCAATACGGAAATGCATGTGTATGAACCATTCCGAGCAGGTCCGTACACGTTTCCTTCGGAAATAAGTATTTTATACAAACTCATGATATTTACATGTTATGGTCGAAATCAAGTTTAAGGTTTAGAGGAACAATTGAATAGACAGCCAATGGATGTAATCCAGCAACTACAAAAAAAATAGTAAGAAATGGAATACTTCATTTAATCGACAGGGTTGCATGTCTGCTAAATGGAGTGGAAATAGATCAAACACAAGATGTTGGAATTACTTCCATGATAACAAACTCTCTCTCAGGATCTGTAAACGATATTTATACAGGGCTTATGGTTGTGTGGAATAATTCTAGTGATTACTCACTACAAATAAACCCAGGTAGAAAATATGACGTTATACCATTAAGTATGGTTTTCGGCTTTGCTGAAGACTACTAACACGTCATATTAAATGCTAAACAAGAATTATTTATTCCATTCGGCAATACGAATTTAAATGCTATATAATATACAGCTAATAACGAGGAAGGTGTAACATTCGAATTAAGCAGTGTGGATTGGTTAATGCTGCATATTGAAATTAACACTCGTGAACATGCAAAAATTTTTTAATTTATCGAAAAGGGAAGAATCTAGATATTCCATTCAGATCATTGACACTGAAAACATCACAAAAAGTAATTTGGAATGTGAAATCAAGTTTTTCGTCGGAAAAACCTAGATATATATTCTTTTTTTTTCAAACAAATTGACAAAAGAATTTAAAAGCTGATTGATCAGTATTCGATAATTGTGATATGAATAATATTAAACTATATCTAAATAGTCAAGCTTACCCCTATGTGGATTTAAATATGAACTTTGCCAGTGGTGAATTTCTTATATCGTATGATATGTATACAAAGTTTCAGGAAAAGTATTATAACAAAATCAGTTTACCGGTCATAGACCACGAATAATTTAAAACCAGAGGAACGTTATTTGTGTTTGACGTCAGCAAGCAAGACAACATAGCTACCAATGGCATGATTGATTCACGAATTGATATTATTGCATATACACAATTTCCAGTAAATACACAAGCTTATGCTCTTATAATACACGACAGATTAGCGAGTTACAATGTAAGAGATAAGCTGGTGAAAATAATTAATTGTGTCAGTATGCGACGAACCTCGGCTGGGACAAGATGTTTTGCAATGTACAAGGATTTCAGTCTGCAGAAAAAAAATTATCATTAAAGAATTAGCTATCACTGGTATGAAAGAACATACAACTGTATTGAGCTTCAAATCACCATTTGACTGGAAATATCTGACTTCTAAATACAAGTAAACAAATAGATGGGTGACTAACCATCACCATGGTTTAAAATGGGAGAGCGGGTGTATAGAGTATGAGAATGTTGTAGATATTTGTAAACATTACCTAAATAATTGTGAAATATATGTAGGTGGAGTTGAGCAAAAATGTGTTTTCGAAATGTATATAACAGGAAAGTAATAGATATTAACAAAGAATATAACTGCCCTTCGTTCAAACAATTACGTAAAACATATGGATCCAATTCAACGTTTTTCTCTGCAGAGGAAAACTTTAAATTAATGTTAAGTTGGGCAATTAGGACTGACTGTGGTGAAACATACTCTGAAGATTCTACTCCAGAATCACCTGTGGATATTAGTTGAGTAATATGATGTTATTTAGGTTGAGTGAAATTTAATATAAAATGTATTTGCTTATATGATATCCACTAGTTGTAAACATGGATCAACAAGATAACGAAATCACCTGTTCTTGCATACAGAAAATAAGATGTAAAGTGAATAATAGCAAGTTATTAGCATGTTGGAGTAAACCATTCCGACTTTGTTTTGGAAAGAAATAGTTTTAACAGCTTTTCTTTTAGACAGCTTGTGTTTGTTTAGCATGGAAATGTTTGGAGAAAGTTCTACTTGATAGTGTTTTGGGACGTCTTGTACTTGATTATGTATAAACAAGAATGTGTAATTTGTGTATGTTTGGAGCAAAATTTATCTACTTGCTTAAATGTTGTTTCAGTGATAAAATGTTGTACATAAATTTTGGATCATCCTGTGTTTCTATATATTTTGTAAATAAATATGATGTAAAATGAATCCATTTCTTAAAATTTATTCACCCTATTGCTTTTTAAAAGTGAACTTGTTTTAGTAAGAAAAATATTTTCTGCTCAGAGAGGGAAAAGTTCTGGAAGCGAACAGTCTAACCGCTTTTCTATAACTAGCAATATAATATACCATCCGGCATAAAGCTTGGTTGGTACAAGCTGGGTTCGAGTCTTGGTTAGGTATGATTAAAATCATGTAAACATAAAAATAATAAAGAACGAATCACTGTTTATTAAAATAATATAAATTTGTTCATGTCCGTGAAAAAAAAGGTACATATGTTCGATTTTATAGCTGTTTAAACTTAAATCAGTCATGTGTAATATTTCCAATTAAACGCTATTATCTATGTAATTTAACTTGCTTCGAAATTTTACAAGTAAAATGATTGCCAATGTCTCAAAAACTGTTATGTTTAGAGATCTGATGTCGTAGCAGTGTGGCCATTCTTACAACATTTTTCCCAATACTACCAACTACAGAATCTGAGATTTCAGAGGTTGGCAGTCCAGCAAAACCCTGCAGAACACATTCTGGTTTTATTATACCCTGGAGACAACCACAAAACCTAGCTTTTCACAAAGGAAGTGACCAAGGACATCCCCGTCCCTGGAGAGGAGAGGGGATTTAAAGTCAACGATTTTTCAACCGTAGAGACTACCAAGGTCAAAATGGCTTCCTAATTGTTTGAAATCTCTTGAGAAAAAATATTTTATCTTCAACTTGATAAAAATATTAATATTCACTTTGCAAACTCCATTACACAGGAAAATATAGAGAAATTCAAAAGAATCACAATACTTGTATAAAAACGAACAAATATTTATGAAAACAAGTTTTTACTCCCTCATACTTACCTGTATCAAAAGAAAAAAAATTCGATGGAAATTTCTTATAAAATAGAATTTTTAACAAATTGGAAACATGTTCTGATATATTAACGGAAAAAATATCCACATATGTTTAACATAAATATCATTATCAATATATGAATTAAGAAAAAGAGAAAATATTTATTAAAATTGAATCATATCACATCTCTTGATTTAGATAAGATATATTGTGAATAAGAAAAAACATTTAAGTAACCATAGATAAGGTTAAAAGGGATTATAACAAGGTTTTTTTGTGCATGATATTACTTTCTTTTTTCTATAAATTATATATATATTTTTAATAAATATGTTGCTATATATTACATCGTTAATCATTTTTGATGGATTATTATATACACTGTATTCATTGGTTAGGATTCAGAAGTTATTTTACTGATAAATAAATGTTATTCATTTCTTTGACCAAGAAACTTAGCAGAGAGGTTTATCTCCGAGGTTGGGGGTGCTGGTTTGAAGATATTTGAAAGTCGGTGGTGGGGAAAAGTAGGGGAATGGGTGTTTGAACTTCTAACTTCTGGTTGTGTGTGGGGGGGGGGGGGGGGGAGGAATCAAGCTTCTCGAAGGTTTGACCTGGGAATTTGAAATTTTTATAAATAGGGCTTCAGCCTCTACGCCCCTCCACTTTTTCCAGTTCTTTGTCAGTTCAGTTCGCTTTGCGATGTCGCGGTCGTATGAAGACTATTTTCTTGGCTTATTTACACAAGATTTTAACAAAGAGCTCGATGATTTTGATTGGGAGACTTTCAATATATTAATCAACAGTAAGTAGTTTCTTAACTCTTTTAGAGGAAGAGGAGTTTACAGTCACATTGCAAACCAGTAATGGCTTCATTATCAACATGTACGAGAGTGTCCACAGCACCATCATCTACTGCGTCCACAACTTTCAAGTTTGCAGCACCATCTGCCACGGTGCCAATGTCCACAGCACCATCAGCTACTGCGTCCACATCTTCCAAGTTTGCAGCACCATCTGCCACTGTGCCAATGTCCACAGCACCATCAGCTACTGCGTCCACATCTTCCAAGTATGCAGCACCGCCTTCCATGGTGCCAATGTCCACAGCACCATCAGCTACTGTGTCCACATCTTCTAAGTTTACAACACCGCATGCCACAGTGCTCCTGTCAAAAAGAGTGCCCACAGTGCCGTCAGCCACGGCATCTACATCTTCCAAGATTGTAGCACCGTTCACCACAGTGCCTATGTCTAAGAGAGTGTCCACAGTGCCATCAGTCACTGCGTCCACATCTTCCAAGTTTGTAGCACTGTCTGCCACTGTGCCTATGTCTAAGGGAGTGTCCACAGCACCGTCAGCCACTACATCCACATCTTCCAAGTTTGTAGCACCGCCACGGTGCCTATATCTAAGAGAGTATCCACTGTGCCATCAGCCACTGCAACCACATCTTCCAAATTTGTAGCACCGTCCGCCATGGCACTGCCGCCTACAGAGTTTGGAGCTTTAGACCTAACAAGAATAAAAACAGGTGCGCAATGACTGCCAGCACCCAAGATTTGCTCCTGTTGTAAACTGTTAGTTTTAATGTCTCCCTCTCTAAATGTCTCTAGAAGCTGTATTTACCACCGATAATTTGTTGCAGGAATTATACGGATTTTTTAATTTTAATGTTGTTGTTTTACCTGCTCCAAGTCAGACATCTATTGAAATATTGTCCCCTGAAACACCGCGAGATAAATTAATTTCTCCGCCTCCGCCTATACTCAATCCGTCGCCACAAGAAATAATTTATAACCCAATCCCCTTACCTCCTTCATCTCCTTCACCAATAGTTGTTATTCCAGTTAAGAAACACAAATTAAGCTTAGGTCTTAACCCTAGACGAAAATTGTATTGAAAGTTCACAATTTCAGAGATGAATGATCCCTTCTGCAGTATAATTTCGAGAATTTTTTCATTATTAAAATATTGTATTGATTTTTTCTACTTGTAATACGATGAAATGTTTTTACAGTTTAATGATTGGAAATATAAAGTTGTAACGATTAATAAAGAAAATTCATATTCTAACAATTTTAAATCAATTTCATTCAGGTCTAACCTTTTTTTAAAGATCAGTAATTCAGTTGTAACAATATTAAATTTAACAAAATTCATTCAAATGTTTGACAATGTAAAGACTAATCATTGAGTTTGATAAAAATTGCATTCAGGTGTAATGATTTTAATGAAAATTCACTCTGTTTGATCGATTTTCAAAAAAAAAATAATTCAGGTGTAACAATTTAAAGGAAACATCTTTCATGGTGGAAATTTTATTAAGGAACTTTATTATTATTTCAATCATATAATTGTGTAAACTTTTTCACTTCAAACACCTTTTGAAATTGTAATGGTGAATGGGGGAAGTTTTTTATGGGTAAAAAGCCTTTTTGGCTTGTACATGTAACTGATAGATTTTTGAAGTTGTATCAGTATATGGTACGATTAATAGTTTTACAGTTTTAATTATGTAAGATGGTTTTTTGGTTTTAAAAGAGCCGGTTTGGCTTGTACATTTAAATGTTAACATGATTAGTAAAAAAAAATTATTGTATTTTTTTTTCATAATTTGTGATGTAATATACATGAACAATTTCGGTGTGTAACATTTGTAAGAAGTCAGAGCAAAACAATATTTGTATTTCAATGAAGGCTGTGAGTTACCATGAAGTAATGATTTTAAGTTGTGATGTGTTTCAGAAGGCAATGGTAAAAAGTGATTGTATTTCATTTAAAGTTGTGATGTATTCCTAATACCAAGATGTATAATTTATTCTGTCTGGAAAGTGATTTTGAAATTTCTAAATAAAACATTTTCTTTGAAGTAAAAAACTAATAGTGTAAGTTATTATTTAATATTTAATACCTTATGTCACTATTTTTTCCTCAATAATATCTTATGTAAAATGAGTGATGGTTTAATAGTAGTGAAGAGAAATGAGTGGGTGTCTATAAGTATTTGTAAGCTGATGTATTGTATTTAATTTGATTAATTTTTGCTTGCTCTCATGAAGAAGAAAATGTACTTTTCTTATTTTACACAACTTGTATAGACTTTGAAATGCTGAGGGGAAATTACAAAAAAAAAAATTATGGAGAAAATCAAATATATCTGAATGAAGTGTTTTGCAAAGGAATGAGGAAGCATGTTAGTACCTCGAGAGGACCTTGGTCCACTCAGGCTATTCAACTTGAAAGTTGGAGCAGAACATAATGGTCTGCTGGTCAACTTTTTGTGACATCCAGGGGAATCAATTGAAAGTGAAGCCCCGCATACCTTCACAGAGGTAGGTAGCAAAAACCTCCTTGCCTACAATCTACGTCTATACCAAACACAGTCCAGGAACATATTTAAAAATATTTCATTTTAGATACAAACACACAAATCACAAGAGTTCCTGTTCAAGATACAACATGATGATGTCCAGAGAAGAAAATAAACATAATATATTGAAAACTAGTTTTCAAATAAAATTCAACTAAAGTTATGTAATAATACCAACATATTTTCCCATTAGTGAAAAAGTACAAATAACATTGAACTCGCTATTTTCCAATGCCGAAAAACATGATTTCCACCTGTATTCATAGTGTTTCATTAGACTTATGCTGGAATCTGTTACAGTATTAAATAAATTCAAATATAAACATTTTATGTTACATGTTATACATTTTTGCTGTTGGTAAGTTCTTGGTTAGACATAAAAAGAGAGGGGACACATTGTTTAGCACGCTCGCCTCCCCGAGTGGGCCACAGCATAAAAACAAATTATTTCGCAATGTGTGGATGTTGTGTTAGACAATTGACGATGCTACAAGGGTTTTTATCGGAAATCTCGCTCTCTTGTTTCATTTAGTCTCACACGCTCGCATGCAACTCGGTGCTTCTCCCCTCATTGGCTCTCAAGACATCGATTTTAAGAGCTGTCTAATTCTCTCCCAATATTTTCTTTTTTATCTCCTATACGTCGAATTGATAGTAAAAACATTTCTTAAAGAGTGAGTACTTGTAGAAAAAAAATTTCTTAACGAGTGAATAAATCTTGTTTAAATACTTGTAAAACAGTTCTGTTTTAACGCGTAAATAAAATAAGTGTTGTGTGATTTTACAAATCGTAGCTTAGCTTGTTTGATTCAAAAATATTTTTTGTTGTTTGAATTATAAATCTAGGGCTTATATTGGGAACTTTATTTCAGGGACTAGTAATTTTTTTCACTGGTCATATACTAAACCTGTAGCATAAGGTTGAAAGGGCAGCAAGTCGGGCCAAATCTCTTGGGGCATGCATTCAGAGGACTGTGGCTCGAAGCAGGGGAGCAAACATTAGAAAAAGTCGTTCTTATTACTGAAGTGAGGAGGACGCATTGTCTTGAAACTGGTACTGCAAGGATGCCAACTCAGGAAAAAAATTAAAAATCATTCCCAGAGCTGGCACTGGGGTGAGTAAACTGGTTTTTGCGAGCTCCAGGCACGATCGATAGCAGAGGTTTTCAGAAAAAGTAGCCTTCGAGAGTGGGGGTGGTAGGGGGCACCTCTCTCTGGACATGACTTGGAGGGGTGGTGGTGGTTGTCATTGTGCGGTTGGAGCAGCTCTGAAGATGAGGGTGGGAGGTGCAGTGGTGTTTGTACAGGGTCATGTACCTCTGGACTCTGGTCAGTTTTGAGTGGTGCGGGGTAGGGTGGGAGGGGGTAGCTACGAGCGAGTGGGGCCCAATCGGAGTGCAAGTAGGCATATGACGCCATCATGAATCAGTTGCTACTGTTTATAATCGAGGACAGATGGGTAACTGACCCCCAGGACCTCACTGAGGAGGGGTGGTAGGGGACAGCTGACATTGTGGAGTCGGGCTGGTTCTGAGGGCTACATGGTAAGAGTGGGTGGTTGAGGTGAAAGGGAGTGGCAGGCAGGTCTCCCCCGATCGGAATGCAACTAATCAGTTGTCGCCATTTTGCCTCAGTGCCGAAAACATTTGACGATCGAGGCCAGCTTGGGGCTATGTACACTGGCGAGAGGCAGCGAAGGGATGAAGGGAGTAAAGTGACCTTAGCTATCCCACTCGGTACCATCTTCAGTCGCTCGTGTACGCTTGGAGGAGACGGACATGCTAATTGTAAGCTCCTTCTAAACACTGCACCTCTACAAACTTGGCGGCCAATGAGCTTACGATAGGGGGTTACCACACCAGCAAGCATCACACCTACCTTCATCTCTAGTGATAGCCGTAATTTACGTAGTATTTTATAGGGAAAAATATAAATTTTCGTGTGTTAACTTTTTTTGATCGATATTCTGTTTTTGTGATATGTAATTGATTTTTGTGTTTGGTAGACGAAAATACAGTTTGCGTTAACAACCCGTGGTTTTTGTTTCCAAGTGACATGAATTTTACAGATTTAATGGAAATTTGTAGTATGTCTCTATAAAGTGTTGCACGGTTACGCTTTGCGGGCTTAAGTACTTCTTCACGTCATCCGAGTGTCCCTAAGCTTCGATGGAAATAATTTGTGTTAAAAGTGAATTATTCTGAAAATTATTATTTTTTAGTTAAAAAAGCATTGTTTCCTTGTCTGTTGTAGGACGAATGCAGAGTTTTTCTCTTAAATTTCAACTCATTTGTCTATCGGCTTCACTACACATATATAATCAGGCTCTCCACATACACACCTTATAAGACGATGTAATTGCTACGCTGGACTCCACATCAAACGGATGTGTTTTAAAAAATGTTCAAGTTATTTGCTATTGTGTCTGTTTAAAATTTAAATGCCAGTTTGGAAATATTTATTTATTCATACTGCCTAGCTGGATTTCCTTTAGTGAGTATGCACTTGTCGACATCAGATGTTATTCATGTAGTTAAATTTCTCTTGCATGTAAATTATATTTCTATGCTCGAGACTCGCATTACGTTTAAGAATCACGTAATTGCACTTATTATTCACATAGTAGTTTGAAAATTTCCAATTCGATGCGTGGAATTTATTCATAACTAGAACACTCTGAAATTCTCTAACATTTAATTGCATTCCAAAAACAGATCGTTTAACATGTAAATCGCATCTTTCAAAGTCGCCTATCTACCATCTACGAGCAATATCCCACTAAAAACATAACATTTACACTTAGGCCACTCCTAGAAATCCTTTAAACACTGAAATTCTCTCGTTTGTTAAATATATTCGTAAAAATCGTCTATCTACCACCCACATCACCCCTAAATTCTTAAAATTAGAAAAATTAAAAATAATGCCTTAGCCCACTTTCCCACTCAACTCTACAATATAAGACATAGCGACCCGCCCCAACTTCGCACAGGTGCAATTAAGATAAAAACTGCTTAACCCGGCGTTAATTAGGTCGGGTAAACTCTCCTAAAGCATTAAAAAAAAGTACATTATAATTTAATAGCTAGCTTCCCTGGCACGGGCCTGTGAGTCTCTTACATTTTGGCTAGCGAGCCGCTGCGAGCGTTCGGCGCTAGGTTCCCTAGCGCGAGCATCAGAGACACACTGCCTTTTGCTAGCCAGCCGCCTGTCGCGTTCACAGCTAGATTCCCTGGCACGGGCCAGTGAGGTTCTTACATTTTGGCTAGTAAGCCGTTGCGAGCGTTCTGTACTGGACTCCCTAGCACGCGCTTGTGAGATGTACTCTCTATGACTCGCAAGGCGCTGCGTAGTTTCAGAGGAAGAGTCTTCCGCTCAACATATTTTAGCTGCTCTTGTCTGAGTTGATTGACGTGAAGGCTGAGATTTTTTTTAGGCATGGCGTTGTGATTTTAGAGTAATTAAGTTAAAAACAACGAAATAGAAGTGATGTACGATTCTGAGAAAATACTTTAAAATATAACAAATTGCATGCGAATGTATGAGCGGATAGATGTTAGTATTAAGTTAATACAATAAATGAAATGAGGACGGACAGATTAGGAAAATAAAACGTGCTGTGTGCTGCATATGGTGCCAACCACGTGACTGCGCCGTGCGGGTACCTGCCAGTGTAGCCAGATCGTGGGTAAAACGTACCCCCACTTTGTGGGACAGTCTCGTCTAAGCACATTGAAAACCGCACAAAGTGGGGGCATTTTTTACCCACGATCTGGCTGCACTACCTGCCTCGCAGTCGTACGTGTTGAGAACGTTGACCTTGCGCTTCACCGGTAGCTTCACTGCGTGGCCTTGCTGCGCGGCGTGCTTTATTGATATCGTATTATCTCTTTAACTATATGTCCAAATAATATGCTGTAAAAAGCAAAAATCACATTTATTTAGTAATGGTGCCGATAAACGTGCTTATTTTTATAAGGATTAATAAATTGTTGATAATATGACCAGTTAAACATCATCTAACGATTTTAATTATTTTTATTAAATGATACATTTTTAAACTCATGACATCTTTTGAATGGAATGTCCGAATTGAATAATTCAAAAAGTAATATACAGGTACTGAACCAGTCTTGAATGTGAAGTAATTTATTTTGATAAGGATTAATACCAAGGTACAAATAAAGTGCCTTTTCTAGCGGTGGCATTTTAATTCAGTTTTTAAAATAAAAAAATTGTTATTGTGCCATAACTATAATAGTTAGACATATGGTGTCGCGACACTTTTTGTAGATAATGATGTGTTCTGCAAAGCTATAGTACATTATTTTGTTCTATAATCTATAGTTGTCGCAGCACACGCAATGTAGGGAATTTTATAGGTCATTTATTTACACTTTTGGTTACATTATTGGAGTTTTAGTAGGGATCCCTATTGATTTTTAAAATAAAATATAGCCTATGAAACTCAGTGATAACGTAGCATTCTACTGGTGAAAGAATTTTTAAAATCGGATAAGTAGTTTCGAAGATTACCTCCTACATCCAAACACACAAACACACAAAGTTACAAACACTACATATTTATAATATTAGTATAGATTCCAACCCACCACTCTGGTCAGCGCCTCCAGGACACCACACTGTCAATATCGTACAGACCTCCTTCTACCCCCATCCAAAAAGAAAGAAAGAATATAATATTTAAAAAATTGATCCCATTAAAAATTAACCCTTTCAAATTTAACCCTTTCAAATTTAACCCTTTCTATAAATTTAACCCTTTAATTAACCTTTTTGGTTAACCCTATCAATCAATTTTGGTCGGATTAAGATCAGATTAAGGATTAATTCGATCAATCAAATCTATGATCCATAAATTAATCCGAACTAATTCTTTTCATCCAGCAGGAAAACAAATAAGTCAGTGAAATTCAGCCACCATATTAATTAGTTATCTGGCACTGATTATCAAATGCTCGATTTTTCATTTTCACTTATTTGGTTCAATTCTCGCTGTTTAAAGTTTAGAGTGTATTGCGCAATTATCGAGTTAGGGTAACATTTTGCTGATATGTATGGATATGTATGGACTGGAACTGAGCTGGAAAATTAATTGAGAAACTTGTTTAATATTTTGGATTGTCCATGGATATTAGCGAATTTTGTAATGCAATCATTTCAGCAACATTTTTTAAGATTGAATTACGAGTGTTACCGTGCCCCGCTGGGTCTTCACGTGATATTAGTGTATTGTAATAGGATTGTGTGCTTTTCTAGTTAAATCAGAAACTATAAACAAGTAGTCAAAGAAGTGATTAATGTTTATGCATAATGGGAAAGGATAGTTCTGGAATAGATATGTGTTTACAAAATAGTTTTCATTGGAGTTATTGTGATTGTCCAAAATAGCTCAAATATGGGTTTGGGCAGTATTTAACTGTTATTTTTAATAGGTGTATGGAGCGAGTAACTAAAGTGGATATATTTGACTATGAACCCGGGAGCAGTTTATTCCCACAAAGACACATTATAAATAACAATATGTATGTCTAGTAGTGCACAAAGTTTATTGGAGAATATGAGGTCTCGATAAAAATACGTACGTTACATAAATATATGCAACCGCTGTAAAACCGCAGCAAGACATCATTTCCAGCACAATTCTTGGAATTGTGTGATTTCCCAGAGTCACGAGTTAACATCGCGATTTGAAAATATTTCTATTTCACAAATAACGAAAACCTTCACCCACCTAAACCTGTTATTTGTTTTAAAATACATAATTGGCTTACTTCAGACATGTACAAAATCGTGCCTATAGTAAAAACGGTTGGATTTTAACATATTTGCAGTCTGTAGCTCTCCCAAAATCTTTGTCAAATAAAACCTACAAAACAGATCTTAAATTGAAACACGTCCTTTTCAACTCCCGCCAGTTGGTTTTTATTATTCTTTTAGGTTATTTTATTTGTGCAGCACAAAAACAGTTAAATTGTGACTTTTAAATACATATGCTATGAAAAAGCTACTTTAACCTTAATTTTTTTATTGTTTCCATTTTAATTATTCTGATTTAACTGTCCATAATTAAAAAAACACATGTAATACTAAGACTAGATTATTTGGTAAATTTATGTTTTATTATTTTATTGCATATCAACTAATATACCTAATTGTGTACACCGCAAAGGTCCTCAGAAAATAAATATCGTGTGTTGTTTCATTGCAATTTGCAATAATGTAAGAATTCGTTTTCAGAAATTTTAAACTATATTTAATCAAATATTTAAGAAATTGCCCTTTGAAGAACCAGCATTGTCTAGAGGCTTACTGCAAACACTCTTGGCTATCGTAGACAGAGATCTTAGATTGCATCACATCTAATTACTTATATATAGAGACCTCCAAAATTCGCGTTATTATTTGGTGACATGTTAAACTTGAAACACATGTACCTTTGCAATACGTTTGTCATTGGGCCATACTATATTTGACATCCTGGGCGACTCTGCACCAACAAAGGAACACTTCACAATCGTGTGCCCCAATCACGTGTACTTCAATCAGAGAGGGACTGACATCACATCTATGCAGCAGCCAATGGAGAAACGACTCCAGCTCTAGTGAATACAGTACTGTGAAGTTCAGCCTGATGCTAAATAATAACGCAGATTTTGCATGCCCCTACTGGTTATATATATATATATATATATATATATATATATATATATATATATATATATATATATATATATATATGTGTGTGTGTGTGTGTGTGTGTGTGTAAATAGACTGAGAAGTTATCAATTTCACGCATACATGAGTCCTTATCTAGTAACGTAGTTTGATAAAAAAGTATGTCTTACCTGTATTAAAGTAAGGTTCCCTACGATCATACTCCACTGCTGATTAGGGGTGTCCATATGACCGAGATTAGCTTGCGTGGACAGCCGGGAGGCCAGTGTCATCTCCAGATTCCCTTTCAGTCCCAGCAAAGCTGGCACCAAAATAACTATTTCTGTAATCACTTCGAAGACTACCCAGTGCTGAAAAAACCAACCACAATTGTAGATTATCGCTCAAGAGATTGACTGACTACCTTAAAATAGTGTATGCGCTGCTTCGAGAGTCTCACATAATACATTACATCTAAGTCGCATGATTCAATTCATATTTTTTATACTTACGCTTTTCTGAATTGTTAGGCCAGGTCACATTGAGAATTCACCAATACGTCAGACCAACTGTAACTGAATGCGAATATCGATGTATTTGCGTGACCTTTGAATGCACTAATTTCTGCTTATTCCTATACAAAATGTTATTATTGCCACTTCAAATTATACATGCATGATTTTCAATAAAATACTCGCAGCTCTAATCTATTAAAGTAAAATCAAAGAAAAATTAAGTTTAATGCATACTTATCACAGTTATTACATACTAAAATTGTGAATATATTTAACAGTTGGTACTTAATGTTTAACTTTATATCTCCATGGCATTTACTTTTTTTTAGTAATTTTTTTGTTAGCTGTTCTGCAGTTCCTAAACGGTAAATACACAACACAGCGCATATGACATTTACATATATGTGTTCAACCTCTCCTCTATTTTAGATCCTTCAAGGCAAACAATATTATGCTTGCAAATTGCAAACAAAATATACTCCCTTAAAATATAACATTTATATATTGTTATAAATTTTCACAGTTTTTGATATTTAGTTTTGTTACATGTTACAATCCTTATTTATACATCCACATGACCAAATTTCACCAGACATGCTATTTCTTCTAAAGAATTTTCCCAGTAGTGAGTAAGTGAAGAGATTTGGGCGGCTCTTTACAGCGAGTTCTTGAGAGCCGATGAGGGTGATTGAGGTGGGTATGAAGCTGCGCCAGAATGAAGGGGCGGGGTAAATGGAAGATCTCCGAGAAAACCCTCCGACCAGCGTCATCGTCCGGTACGATTCCCACATGCGAAAATCCGGGGATGACCCGACCGGGGTTTGAACCCGGTTCGCCTTGGTGGGGAACTTGGCCAGTAGGATGCTGTATGAGCATGTTTCATTAAATTGCAATGAATTACAAGATGGCGAAACTTACATAAGATTCTTGTGGAAATTTAATGAAAGTTTTAAAGAGAGTTTTGGTCAAACGAAACTCATTAACATGCAGGTTAGGTGCATAAATTCAGAATTCAGGTTAAACATTTTGCATTAGCCTTTGTTTGGCCCTATGTAGCCAGAGAATTGTTTGTTACGAAGTTAAGTATATATATATATTCCATATTGGAAATATTGTTGATAATTATGCTAATTGCGTTGTCGATTTAATTCTTGAACAACATATATGTTTTTGCTGACATAATGAGAAAATTAAAACTGATAGTTGCATTCGAAAAGGGAATGATTGTAGAGAGCCCATTAGTTCTGATGTTGCATCGAATATATTTCTTAGTCGTTACATGTGCTTTGCTCTACTTAAATGTCATTGTCCAGTGGAATCAGTATGAAAACCCAAGACTTCATCATCGGTCTAGTAGGGACAAGAAACTTTCTCATTGGGACAGGCAAATTCCTAATTGGATTGTATAGACCAATCGTCAATGCAACCATTTCAGCAATGTCAACAATTGCATAGGACTTCCATCTCAGATACAGAAGCCAGTGATAGGACTGTAAGCTGTGAGATGATAGCACTTGTTTTTCATGGCCGTGCACATAAAAGGAAAAGCCACTGATCATATACTTAAGTGCCCGACATGGAGTGTTACTGAAACAATTTAATTGTGCCGTAGGACAGTGGAAGGTCTTGTGAAGTGATGAAACGTGGTACATGATATGACACTCGGAAGAACACATACGAACCTGGTGAGCAGTTTTTACCTAGTTTTGTCGACAGTGAAATATATTTGTTGTTGTATATAACATCCTTGGGCTGCTTCTTTTGGTTTGTAATTGGGCCATTTATTTCTATATATATGGATCAACGAACTCAGTCATATACCGATATACACTGTATAATAGCAATCTTCCCACAATGTGGCACCAGTTTGGAATAGGCCCTATCCTGAGTCAGTGTGACAATAATATTTCCCATAAAACAAGATTAATGTATCATGATTTGTAGAAAATTCAGAGGAACTGCTAAACTGGCCCGCTCAAACCTCCGACTTGAATCCAACAGAACATCTTTGGGATCAGCTGGAGCATCGTTTGGGTGCTAGAACCACTCAAACAGCAGAAAACCGTCATTTGTTCACCATGCTACAGGATGATTGGAAACAAATTCCACCAACTTTGTACCAGAACTTAGTGAAAAGCCTTCTTCGAAGGGTCTCCATCTTAATAAGAGCAAAAGAAACTGCGAAATCCTTTTAGTTACACATCTCGCAAGTTTGGGACCAACATAGATGTGTCTGGTGATGTCTGGCAACATGGCATGAATAATTATATATATATATATATACATACACACACACAAGTATATTCTGAACTCAAAATGGCATGAGAAAAATTATTGTGTGCTTAATTCATTCACTTTCACGAGTGGATAGTTTTAGCTTTTACGCACCTTTGGTAGCTACCTACGAATCCCATATGTTCAATGCTGGTCTCAACCTTATTCTTACTGACCCACTCAAATGTCACACTGCTTCGTGAAGAAACGCGGCCAATTACTAGATACCCGAAAATTTCGCGAATTCATTTGAGGACACTTGAACTTCAACCTTTCACTTATGTTTTCACCTCAGTTGGATAATAGTTTGTCAGGTACATCATGGACAACTCAGAGCTAACAACAAACCTGCAATAAAACATTGATTCATTGCCATTTTACTTGGTATGGGGTCAAACAGGAGCAACAGCCAATGTGTCCCTAGTGTCTAGTGATAACAAAATGAAATACTATGGACTCTACATCATAAAAAAGACACACTGAATGGATCCTGGTAAACCTGCAGTCCGTTGGTGAACAGATGGTCAGTCATGAATGTTTTACTACATACTGTAATGCTGAGTGTGGTCTGGACCAATGGGACAGTGTTAAGTGGGAATACAAGGTTCAGTTTCGATGGTCATGTATTAGTGAAAATTGACAACTCATTTGTAGATTCATTTGAATGCATTCAAAGTTTATCTTCCTCAGAGTGTTAACGTATAGAATGAAAGAAGTGTTTAATTTGTAAGAAACTTAGCAGTCCAGCAATCCTGATTACTGAATCATGGTAATTCTGATTCACTCCAAACAAATGCTGGGCTGCTTCCTCAATAGAGTACATGGCTAGAGGTAAGTGAATTTGGAAATTCACACGGCACCAGTGTATAATTTTTAGTCCTTTACTTCTGTGGGTAACCCAAAGATTAATCACTAATGGCTGATACGCTGAATTTTTATTTTTTCTCCTCTGTCTGGTTTTCTCATAATATGCTTACAAAATTTCCTCCTGTATTTTATTGGCACATAGTGATCCAAGGTGTGTTGTAACAAATGTGGTCCAGTAATGTAATTAACTATATGGTACAGGAGTTTTAAGTCTATCCTTTCACTCTGAAAGCAAACAACCAATAAGCAGTTGTTGATTGAACACAGGATTGCGAAGTGTGCCCATGTGTTATTTAACTCGTGAATTTTGTTATGTATTTACTGATAGTGAGGGACACCGCATTTTTGGCGAAAATAATTCCAAGCATAGTATATTTAAATATCTTGCTTACACAGATCTAGTTTTACTATGGGTACTGGCCGTATGTCGTCGTCAGGAAATGGAGTTAAATTTGATTTGGCCTATCATAATTATGTTATTTTACTTCTGAATGTCTATGATTTGTCGACAGATACATAAGAAACGTAGCAGATAAGTTCATCAAACAGCGAAAATGAAACTGAGTCAAAACGTTTTGAAATACAAATAGACAGGAACTCTTTTCACTAAAATCTGCTGACCCTAATGATAATCCTAATACTGGCCCCTTCATTAAGGGCGTCATCTGGCTGGAAGTATTTCGCGTGTTCGAGGCCTAGAAGTGCCGGACCTCTACGGGTGATCTCAACACATGCATAGAGATGATAGTTTGTCGCGGGAAAAAACGTTACTGTTTTCTAGGATTCAACTTTTTGTACACATGTTCAACAGTTTTCGTTCCTTATTGGGTGTCATGCATGTATTAATCTACTACCCCATTTCACTGGGACAACAAGGCTTATGATACTCTAAGGACGAACATTCGTGACTGATCTGCAAATAACTTAGCTGAGTCAAAACCTTATTCATCTAATCATGAAAGAATGAAGTAGTTAGAGTGTTGTATAACATATGTTGCCTGGAAACATTTTCGCGATTTTCCATCATCTCTACACATGCAATAAATGTCTGGTCGCCTTTATGCGCAAGGCACTGAACTGATAAGCAGTATTTCTCTTGTCATCTCGCCTCGTAGGACTCTCAGTGACCCCCAAAGTATGTTGTTGGATGATATACTAAATGAAGATGTGTGTTTCCCTACCTATGCTTACGGACACCTGAATTTCACATTTTTCACATGCCAGACTACAATACTATACAGACGTACCAGACGTTTTCTTTTGCTTGTTGGCGGCATGCATTTGTGTGAAGACATTTTTCTAGTTGACTGGCCAATCACAATTGGGTAACTTCAATGATGAACGTCTGTTTTTTCCGCGAAGAAAACTAAGACGCGTGAAATGGAAACCATCCAATCACGAAAGTGTGTCTGAGCTATAGTGTTATGAAATACAACTGGTCGTAAAATCTTTTCGCGAAAATCGGGTGTGCCTACCTATGCTATATTAAGTAGCCTTAATGGATACCTAAAAATAAGTGTACAAGCTTTTTTCATTTACAAAAATAGATACACATAAGAGACAAAAATAAAAATGGAAACTAGCATTTGGACGAGAAATATGTCTTAAAAGATATTCCTAGGGATAGGAAAAATTCACGACTTCATTTCAGAACAAGATAGATTTCAAACACGTGTACACTGAAATCACCTTTGCAATTGGATCAGAGTTTATTAGACACGTCGTGGACGACTCCGCGCCAATAGCCGACTTGCAAAGGAACAAGAAGCGAATTCCGTACTGTCAAATGTGTGGTAACACTGGGGCAACATCCAATTAACAAACATGTTAGGTTCGACTATACAAAGGATTGTGGAGCCTGCCATAAAGGTCATTGACCTCGCGAAATATTCCTATCCCTAGATATTCCTAAGCAGATGCCGATAAAAATTCTTAGCGACTTTTAAATGATAACCATAGGACGGAAGCTCTGCACTCTGTTCGGGGACCTGGAGTATGGCACCCTTATGGCCACACTATAGTTAAGCTGTAAGTGAATGAAGATGTTCAGTGAGAGAGCAGATACTCACCTGTACAACGTCCAATACGAGGCCGGCACCTACCATGCCGAGGCCGGCGATGAGGAAGGGGATGAACACTTGCACGGCGATGGACAGGTGCGTCTCCCTGTAGACGTCGCGCGAGACCAACGACAAGTGTTTTTCGAAGTCCGCGACGTCCGACAAGCAGCTGTCCTCGTCATCTAGTAGGGTGACCTCCGTGTTCTCCTGCGGGGTCACCACATTGTCGTCCAGCGGCAGCGGCATGTTGGACACGATGTGGAAGCTACGTCACGCAACCAACGACGTGGGAAGCTCTGCCCCCGGGCAGCAGTCTGCAAACACAGTCAACAACTTTACAAACATGTCGTCTAGTGGCAGTGGCATGTCGGGTACTATATCAGCTATGTAACGCAGCCAACGACGAAGGACGCTCTACCTCCAGGCATAAGTCTGCAAACATAGTCAAAAACTTTACAAACATATCGTCGTTTGGTGGCAGTGGCACGATTGGTACGATGTGGCAGTTACGTTGCCCAGACAAAGATGTGGGACACTGTGCCTTGAGCAATAGTTGGCAAATACAGTCAACAACTTTACAAACACCTCGTCGTTCAGTGAGAGTGCCATGTTTTTAAAAATGTGAAAGCTACATCACGCAGTTGACGATGACGGAAGCTATGTCACCAGGTTTGAGTCTGCAAATAGAGTCGACAACTTCACAAACATCTCGTCATCCAGTGCCAGTGGCATATCGGATACGATGTGGCCTCCGGGTAGCAGCCTACAAACACAGCCAACAAATATCTAAACATCACAACGATATCCACGACCCAACACCTAATATCCAGCCCTTTGATGATGGCTAGATACCCGAGAATTCCGCGGGTTGATTTCTAAACAGGTTGGAATTCACACACATGAACGTTCACGTTAGGTTTGTAATTGATCGACGTGTTTTTGACACCTCCTGGAGATAAATAAACCAATAACCAACGTGGAATAAATTGTGCGCCCAAGCACCTCCTAATGCTACCACAACAGTCAACCAATAAACAGTTTATATCTGTATGAGTGTATATAAGACTGTGAAGTCTAGCTTACAGGTCATTGAACTCGCGAATTTCTCGGGTCTCAAATGACGGCTAGGACCACCTCTTTTCGCGAAAATGTTTACGCGGAGGATAGACTTCAATATCCTATGTGCACACTTGTAGCCTTCTTTTAGTTATCGGCCCCATGACACTGTGCGAAGAGGTCTTTCATGCGTGAGCCTATCACAATTAAGTTTCTCCGATACTGACCGTCCATGACTTGCCGGCAGACAGCTAAGACTCCTAACAATTTAGATCCTCCAATCACGAAAGGGGTTCTAAATTGAAGTATTTTGGAACATAACATTTCCTGAAATCTTTTCTAGAAAAACAGGTGCACCGATTTACTGCCAAAGGAATCCCCGAAATGCCCAAGTCTCTAACTATAAATAGAGGCGATATTTTATCGCGGGATAAGTTGGCTATTTACGAAGATTCGACGTACTCTATATATGTCTGAATGATTTCACTCATTTGCTGCCAGATATGCATGAAGCTCCTATCCTATTTAAATGCACTCAAGAAATTATTCGGAAATTTACTATACGAGTCTATACGCTTAGCGAGAAAGCAGGAATGGTAATGTTTTCCCCTATACATTCATTGTAGCGTTCCTACATTTGCTCAGGAAACAGTCAAATGCGTAGGGAAGTCTCCAACTTTGTATAGTAGCGCTGCTAAACATTCCTATATCTGCAGATTGATGTGTGGTATTATTACCATACTGTGTATATGTTAAAAACTTTCATGGCAGTTTAGGAAGTTTACCAGAATATTTTTACAGTGTAGCCAATGACGATTCTGATACTCTAAAGAAGAACGTTTGTGATTGTTTCGCAAAGAACTTAGGCAAGTCAAAACATTTATCTCTAAATCATACAAAAATTGGCTATAGTGTTATCGAAGATATGTTGTCACGAAAAAAATTTCTAGGAGACCGTCGAGTTTTCCTACGTATAATTTTTTTAAATATATTTTCTTACACGACCGGCCCATCAGAGTTAGTTTACTCCGATACTATACGTCTGTGATTGGCGGGGAGACACCTAAGACGCATAAAAAGTAAATCAACCAATCACGGAAGTGGATCTGAGCTTAACCCTTCAGATCCACTTTAATTTATGGTTTAAGATGTTGCAAACAAAACACTTTATTATGCCTACTGTACTTAAGTCTACATAATATTTGTTTCGTTGTCACAGCCAATACTGGACTGTAGGCAATATGCTGGGCTACAATTATATGAACCAATTATGTCCTTGACCAGTAAGAAGGTTTGCAAATCATTTACCCACACTAAATGTATGTGGCAGCAGTGTCTTCACTGAAATCAGTGTAATTTTACACAAACATAAGCCAATATTTTTTATTATACGTCCAAGTAAATTTAGCCTACAAATTGGTAAAATAACATATACTTTGTACAACAAACTTTGCAATGAATGGAGTAAAATTACTATTACTCTGTAGTAGAAAATAAACTGCAACATTCGTGTATTTTCTCCCCACGGAAAGTAAACTTTCACAGATATTGTAATTGCAATTTCACCACTGTTTATGTGTATTTTTTCACTAACAAAATAGTAAAATAGCATATTTATTGCAATTGTATTAACACAGTTTCTGTACTTTTTTCACCGTTTTAATAAACAATTTTACCGACACCATATGTTCTTATACAACTGCGTCATGCGAATTCTCATTCTTTGTATGTGTCCAAAAAATTAAATGATTGCACCACTTAAACTCGGAAACGAATGTGTCACTTAACGGGTTAAATTATAACCTTTCACGGAATATCACCGCGAATATTGAAGGCATTTTTGCGTTAGGGCGGAAACACTGCACGCCCTGCGCGTAGGAGCGAAGAGGCGCTAGGGGTGCGTAGTATAGTTCCCTCGCTTCGTGACCTAGGACGCGCAGCTGCGCAGTCCTCTCAGCGTCGAATAAAAAGTGTCAGGTCACCATTTCTGATCATTTTAATTATTTATTTCGATTTCTGTTTTTTAATGCATCAGTGTGTAAAAATTAGCATATTTATAAAATGTTTACTTTTCTAATAATTTCACAGTTTCACTTTACCGACAGATGAATAGAGTGACGAGGCCCATATCAATGTTTATTCTACAGTACATAAGACGGAAGAATACAAAACGTGCATACAAGTAGATTAAGTAGGGCTTTCAAAAGTGCTCATTTTACCATGAACAGCCTATGTACACTGGGGCAGCAGCCAATGAACAGGAAGCTGGGGCTGGCAAATACATATGCCGGTAGAACTTGGCTTACAGTTAGTTTAACACACCAAATTCTCTGCTGTCCCTATACGTTCGCAAAGAGTAGATAAGTAAACAGAGACGAAATAGCGTGGCGGGTACTTCGATGTGGGCGTAAAGTTCCTCTGATTGGATGCGAGAGTCTCTGGGAACGAGCCTTGAGTTTCACTGGCTACTGCGTTCTGCCAAAGTTTAGGTACTTATTGGCTGGGCTCGTGGCTGGCGGTTGGTAGGGGCCGCGGTGGTATAGTGGTAAGACTACTCCCCCCCCCTTTCCAAGTAGGCGAACAGGGTTCTATTCCCGGCGGGGTCGCTCCCGGATTTTCGCACGTGGGAAAATCCGTACTCACCTTGCACCACCCTCATCGGCTCTCAAAGCCACGGTGTTAAGAGCAACCCCAAATCTCTCCTCACGCAATAACGAACTCGCTGAAGCCGATGAGAATGAAGTGTGGTTGGAAATGTAGTAACGCCGGAGTGCACGGGCGGGGAAAACAGGAGATCGCCGAGAAAACCCGCCGACAAGTGGCATCGTCCGGCACGTTTCCCACTTGCGAAGATCCGGGAGTGACCCGTCCGAAGATTGAACCCAGTTCGCCTCTGTGGGAGGCGAGCAGTCTAACCGCATTTTAATAGACATAAGCAACGCATTTTCAACAGTGACATGGAAAGACAATAAAGAACAGATTAATAAAACACCAATAGGGAAAAAATGGAAAGAAATTTTATGGGACTATTTGAATAACCGGAACATAATAGTACAAAGTAATCCGATAACGTTAAAAAGGGAAATAAATCGCGGCTGTCCACAACGATCAGTAATAGGGCCAAGTCTATGGAATTAAGTAATAAATTATTACATAGTACAAAACAATAATGAGGATTCAAAAGTTGTGGCATTCGAGGACGATTGTATAATTTTGATAGAAGGTAATACAAGAAAGGAAATAGAAGAACGGATACAAAGAAATAATGGATAAAACGTTCATATGGATGAAAGAGAAGAAACTTAAATTACTAGTAGAGAAAACAGTTGCCATAATTTTAAAAGGAAAATTAGATAAAAGACCGCCAGTGATGAAGTATGACATACAAACAATAAAAGTTAAAAAGGAAATAGTATCCTTGGGCATTGTATTGGATAATAGATTAAGTTTTGTCCCCATGTTAAATATATAACCGAAAAAGTTAAGAATATATTTCCAAATTAAAACAAACGTTATTGAATAACAAAAATTATAATAACAAAAATAAGAAAATAATATACCAGGCATTATACCGTAATATTATACAATATGCTAGCACTTGTTACAAAAATAAAATTGAAAATACACACATTAAAAGAATACTAAGAGCAAAACAAATATATATATATATATGTTGATAAAAATAATGAATTTAGCACCAACAACATCATATGTATCCGCGATAACTGCTAGTACAGAAATCCCATTAGACTATTATATAAAAGATAGAAATATGATATATCAAATCAAAAATGAAGCAGACGAAATAGTATACAACGGAAATACATATAATAAGATAGTAGAGCACAATATTATTCGGATTTTAAAAAATAGAAATAATCAACCTACTAGTTTAAAATAATTAAAGAAAGAAATCTATAAACTAAGTGTTATAAATTGGCAAACAGAGTACGATGCAACAGAAACCAGTCTAAATACTAACAATTATATTAAAAACATACAACAATGACACGACACTAAAAGCAATATAAATAACAGTGTGTTGAAAGTAATAACGGGACACTGTTAAATTAAAGAATATTTAGCTAAAATAAATAAAATAGAAGACGACAGTTGTCAATGTGAAAAGGGAGCTCAGACGGTATACAATATTCTGTACTTGTGTGACATGTTTAAAGATGAAAGAAAAGAATTAAAACAGAAATTAAAACCATTTAATGACAAATGGCCATTACAAAAACATAATATTTATGACAAGGAAATTGAAGAAATAATAAATGAAAGTATTAGTAAAATATATGATTTGGTAAAATCTATGAATGATGATTTAACTGACTAGTCTAGGGAAAGGATGAGAGTGTGCTGGAACTAAGGGCATTATTGAGTGTTTGTTTTTGCCTAGTTTTTTAACCTTTAAATTAAATACAAATTATAAATAACTCTCTCTTTTAGATAAGAAACAGAATTTTCAGTAAATATTGAAGTTTTGCAGAATAACAGTTGGGAAGCAAAATTGAAAAGCTCCAAACACGAAAAAGTTATAAAGAAGAACACAAGATCTGAAATGAATGCAAGACGAAGAAGAATTGAAGGAAATATGGAGAAAAATAGAAGAACAAGATGGAGGAAGAGAAGAAAAAGAAGAGAAATAAGAGTGAAAAGAAAATTGGGAGGAGAACAGAGAAGGAAAGTAGAAGAATTGAAGAGAGAAAACGAGGAGGAGAAGCAGCAATAAAGAGAAGAGGAAAGACAAGATCTGAAACGGATGAAAGAAGAACGGAAGGAAATGCGGAGAAGAAAATCTAAATGAGGGAAATATGTGATTTGTGATAATATATTGGTTGATTTATGTCATGTGTCTGTGTAAAAAAGAAAGTGGGTGCCCGTAGGAGCGGAGCTAAATTCCCTCGTCCACCGAGAAACGAAGGCCTGGGTGTCCAGAAAGGGTACTCCGATGTCCTGGACGATGCTTAGGTTGGAGCAGAACGGTGGGCGAGGGGGAAAAAGAACAAAATAGAATAGTGCTGATAGGTAGGAGCTGGGGGCATTCGGGTTCGTGGGCGGGGTCATTCGACCGTTGGGTGCCATGGCGGATCGGCCGAAAGGCTAGTTAGCTGTGTGCGGGCCCGACAGCGTCTGTTCGTACTGGCGGATTCGTGGGAATCCCGATCCCTGGTCTGTTCCGGCGGGGACGGCGAAACGGGGGGCGGCCGAAAGGATACCCGTCGGGGAGCTGTCTCGGTCGGGGCAGAATAGCTCACCAACTTCCTAGGAAGTGCGAATCATGCTTTTGAAACGAAATAGAATTTGTAGCTTAAATTACTGGCGTCCAGACGAACAGTCGCCCTCCCACAAAAAAAAAAAGCAAAAATTGTGGATCTATATAACTAATACACTTTTTGTTAAATTGTAGTAGTCATGATATAATTGAACACACTGAATGACTGCGCTGCTATCATCTTGGTTGTTGTTTCGGCTCTGTACTGCGAAGCGCTCTGTGGCGCGAAGATCGCGCAGGCGCGGGCAGCTGTGGTATAGCGGGGTCGGCGCGAGCGGATGTTGGTTGCAGCGGGACAGGAAACGTCTTCAAGGACGACCCGTTGTGCGGATGGCATGCCTCGCGCTCGAGTGGGCGACGTGAAATAGGCCAGCGAAAACTGCAGCCCCATCCTCAGGGAACTGCGAGGCGGTTACGTCTGTGTCCCCCCTCCCCCTCCGCCTCGGGCAAATGCCAAACATTTCTTTCCTTGCAGCGAATATTCCAACCTCCTTCTCACACTCCACTCACTATTCCCTACTCAATTCACATCTTCAATATGTATAACTCTCTTTAACAATTTTAGAACCACTTTAATAAACGGTTTCAAGTGTTGCAAACAAGAGCTATAATGATGCATGCTGTACAAGGTAGCCGCTTTAAGCAGGCCGCCGAACGGTGTGCAGAGCTCCAGCAGAAAACATTTTATTAAAAAAAAACTGTCTAAGGTGTCTGAGTGAGGTCTGCTTATGAATAGCATTTAAGAAACGTTACCCGTCTGTATACATTTATCACTTCCTCCATTTCTCTCTAAACCATGGGTTTGTGATAGTGGAAATGGTACAAGTAAGTTATGAACATTTCGGTACGAAAAGTTGAAAAAGGAATGGGGACGTGCATTAAGCCTTGGTTATTATTACGTCATAAAAATTATACGGTCTCCGCTGAAAGTCTCGTAGAGGCACGTTATTGACGGCAAAAGGGAAGAGTGAAGAGATTTGGGTGGATCTTAACAGCGAGATCTTGAGAGCCGATGAGGGTGATTGAAGTGAATATGGAGCAGCGTCGGAATGAAGTGGTGGGGGAAACGGGAGATCCCCGAGGACACCCGCCGACCAACGGCATCGTCTGGAACGGTTCCCACTTGCGAAAATCCGGTGACCCGGCCGGAGATTGAACCCGATTCGCTTTGGTGGGAGGCGAGCGTGCTAATCGCTCAGCCGCTGTGGCCTCTCAACGGCAAGACTGCACGCCAGTTCAATGCTTTGTGCGTAGAAGCGATGAGAGGGTTTATGCGTATGTCCCGGTCGCCCCATCGCTCCCACGCTTTTAGGCCTCAGACGTGCAAAATTCATTCAACCAGGCGGCCACCTTACGTCGACACAACACGTGTTTCTTTGTCAGAGGCAATGAGCTGTAGGTTGTGTATGTTCGGCTACAATAATATGAATAAATTATTATCTAGACTAGTAAGTCGGTTTGCGAATCATAAACCCACAGGTAAGATCATTGGTCAATGAGTATCTCAGTGTGCACTATATAACAAATATTTCCTACAGATGCGTTATGTACACAAATGTGTACATTGGGTCTGAATGGGCTAAGGCCGTTTGCCACGAAAACATGAGTTATTTTATAATTGTACCTCATACTGTTCTAATTCAAGATATTTTCGTAAAGCCACCTATTTTTCGCGATAAGACTTACACAGAGGCTAGACTTCCATATCCTGTGTGCATACTTGCAGTCTTCCTTTGGCTATTGGTAGACCTGCAAAATTCGCGTTATTATTTGTGGACTTGTTAAACTTGAAACACATGTACCTTTGCAATGCGTTTGTCATTGAACCATATTTTATGTGACACTCCCCGGGGTGACTCTGCACAAATAAAGGAACACTTCACAATTGTGTGCCCCAGTCATGTGTAGTTCAGTTAGAGAGGGAATGTCTTCACATCTATTCAGCAGCCAATGGAGAAACGAAGCCGGCTCTAGTGCATACAGTACTGTGAAGTTCAGTCTGATGCCAAATAATAACGCGAATTTTGCATGTCCCGAGCTATTTGTAGAGACCCGAGAAACTAGCGAGTTCAATGACCTGTAGACTATACTTTACAGTCTTATATACTCTCATACAGATATCAACTTTTTATTATTGGTTGATTGCTGTTGTAGTAAAATGCAGTGATTGGGGGCGCAATTTCTTACGTGTTTGTTATTGGCTTATTTATCTCCAGGTGGTGTCAAAAAAACACGTCGACTAATTACAAACATAGCATGAACGTACACGTGTGTGAATTCCAACTTGTCTAGAAATGAACCCGCAAAATTCTCGGTTCTCTAGCTATTGGTGGAAACACCCGATTTTCACGAAAAGAAGTCCTGTCAAGTTGCATTCCAAGACACTTTAAAACTCAGATCCACTCTTGCGTTGGATGGTTTCAACTGCTTCGCATCTCAGGTAACTACCCGCGAATCACAGACGTTCAGTACCGGAGTAAATTAACTCTCATTGGCTCAGACAAACTCCACATTGGCCTCGACGAAGACACGGGGACAATAACGGAAGTAAAACTGCAAGCGTGCAAGTAGTATATTTAAATCTAGCTTCCGTGGAATGTTTTTTGTTCTGGCATCAAGCTAAAATATTCATCACTGTATATACTCGAGTCATCGTCGTTTCTCCATTGGCTGCTGCTTAGATGTGAAGCCACTCCCTTTCTGAGTGAACTGCATGTGACTGGAGCACACACTTGTGAAGTGTTCAATTATTTTCACTACTACCTGGGGCCTGTCAAGTAAAGCATGGGCCAATGGCAAACTTACTGCAAAGGAAGAGGGTTTTAAGTTTAACATGTCCCCAAATATTAACGCGAATTTTGCAGGTCTCTGCCTATAGCTATAAATCATCGTCACGAAAAATGTGTATTTCCGCCTCTCTATGATGAATGACTTTCAATATGTTGACCCAATTTTTAAATCACAATGTTTAAAAAATTGTTTCGTTGTCACTCGATAAACGTAGCATACACTGTAAAAAAAATGTGTAGATGTTACTGATAAATTTTTTGCACATTTACAAAAAATTTTGTTGCAATAATGACATATTTAAAACTTCTACCTTTGAACGTTACAAGATCTTTATTTCTAACACACTTATAACAATTTTGTAACAGCCAGGAATCACTTTCAGTCGTGAAACCAAATTTACAAACTATTATATTCTGTGATTCTTATTTCATTTAAAATAAATAAATTGTTCACAAATGACTTACTATTGAATAATAGCAAACTTAATTGGGGAAATTGTTTTCTTTTAACGTTCTTTAAAGTGTAAAATACTTCATTGCTCTTTACTTTACTTTCAAATCTCATACAATCACGCCGTTATGTGTGGTATACCTACCAAGATATTTTTGTAACCAACCGAAGAGGCTGTAATGATAATTTGATGGTTTGCAATGCCAGTAATCGTCATTCCTATTTAAAGTACATACAGAATTATACTCTACAATTATAAAACTCTCTCAACGCAACAATTTAATATCCCTACAGAAATACAGTTGTTTTGAAATTGCCGAAATTGCCAGCCTGGACCCTTTTCAAGTGCTAAGAATATTATATTATTGCCCGAGTTTATAATCACGATACCACTAAAAGAGTATGGAGGCTTGTAATATGAAATGTTCCTGTGGTCAGGTGTGCGTTATAATCTAAATTTGGCGGGTTGGAGTATCATAACGGGCGGTTTGACCCCCTCACCCCTTTATTTTTCATGAAAGCAATTCAAAATATTTTTCATCCTATATTTTTATTTTTATTGCAGTTGTTTTGAGAGAATTATAAAAATAATTTTGTTTCCGCTTCTCAATAACGTCAGTTGTAATTCAAGCCTTAATTCGTAATATTACAAAAATGTTGATTGCCATGTTTACAAAAAAAAAAAAAACAATTTTGTAGCGCCATCATTTTTTTTTTGGCAACTGGGTCCGAATATATTTTTTTTAATTTTAATTTCATTAAACGTTTTATGATCTCTGTTTCAGAACATTCACATTGGTTCGCATTTCTGATTATTAGTAAGGACACCCGAGTTTCGCGGAAAGATTTTAGGACCAGTTGTAAACGATGACCGTTTAGCTCATATTCACAATCGTGTTTGGTTGATTTACGTGTTTTGTGTAGGGACCTGCTAAATTCGCGTCATTATATATGGATATGTTAAACTTTAAAAACGTGTACCTTTGCTGTACATTTGTCACTGAGCCATACTTTATTTGACAAGCCCTGTGTAATTCTGCGAAAATAAATGAACGCTACACAATTGTGTAGCCCAATCACGAGCAGTTCAGTCAGGAAGGGTGTTCCTTCACATGTATGCAGCAGCCAATGGAGAAACGACGCCGGCTTCAGTATTTACAGTACTGTGAAGCTGAGCCTGACGCCAAATAATAACTAGAGACCTGAAGAATTTGTGGGTTCATTTTGAGACAAGCTAGAATTCAAAACACGTGTGTTTATATAATTTTATCCATTAGTCGAAACGGTGTATGACACCTCTTGGAGAACGCTGGCCAAACCGTGGCTTTCCACTGTGACATCAGACAACCAATGTGCAATTAAATTTGGCATATTTGTACATAAGACTGTAGAGTCTAGCCTGCAGTTCATTGAACTCGCGAATTTTTCTGGTCTCTAACAATAACGCAAAATTTCCATGTCTCTAGTTATGCCCGTCCTTGCTCTCTGCCCGCGAATCACATGTGTAACAGTGTCAGAGTAACTTAATTCTGACTGGCCACTCGAGTTATAATTAGAGACCCGAAAATTTCGCGGGTTCATTTCTAGACAAGTTGGGATTCACACACATGTACATTCATGTTACGTTTATAATTGGTCGACGTGTTTCTTAACACCTCCTGGAGACAAATAGGTCAATAACAAACATGCATGCCTTTTACTACCACAACAATCAACCAATAAACAGTTTAAATCTGTATGAGAGTATATAAAACTGTGAAGTCTAGCCTACAGGTCATTGAAGTCACGAATTTCTCACGTCTCTAGAACATGTTTCCTGGCAGACACACGTGGTCAATGAGCAAAAGTAAACTGCTGGTGAGCCCGTAGAGTACTGAAAACATAGAGTGCGTGGAAATTATTTCGCTAAAATCGGGTGGTCCTTATTGGGAGACCCGGGTAATTCTTGGATTCATTTGAGGAGAAGCAAAATTCCAATCACATTTACATTTGATTTGCTTCTCCAAATAGATCCCAGTTTTTGAGACAACCCGCCTTGGATGACTTCCAGCCGGTAACAGATATGTAGATTAAACAAAGTAGGAATCACGTGCTACCTGGAGTAAAACTCGAGCAACAGTCAATGAATAACTGACTGTTGCTCGAGTAGGCTACGCAAAGTATTGTGGAGACTATTTGTATGTTAAATAAATCCACAAAATTTCTCGGTCTCTAATTTTTTTTTATACACACGGGCAATGCCGTTTATCTACACTCTACCTTTCTGAGGCCATGCGAAAATAAAACTGGAGGGATTAGAAAAAATTATACCAAAAGGTCGAGCATGGTACCAATTTTCTCCCATAATATACACGACGCTTCACGTTAATACGCATCGTCTTAAACGGAGAGAGCGTTGATCGAATTTTCACCAGCCGTAGTGCATTATTGTAAGGTAGCGTTCGTCGCACCTATTACGAAGTGTATACCCTATCACACAGCAAACAACGTGTTGAAATCACGTCAAATCGCCGGAGAGATAATTGTTTTGAAACATTCACGAGTGTGAATAATGCAAGTATACTGTATAGACTACTGTGTGTTTTAGAACTGGATTAGTTCTTAAATTATTTAGGCTGAAGGTTAACACAATTTTTCTAGGCATTCTTTGTAACATTTACGATATTTTCAATAACATCAACGGACTCGCTGCAGTGCTGTTTATGGTAATATACAAATGAGTTGCTTTACATTTTCATTACTATACGAAAACTACTTTTAGAAAAACTGTTATTTGTATCAGAAAACTTTTTTCGGTAATTTCTGTGAGTTAAAACAAGTGTCGTCAAAATTCAGGAATGCGTACATATTTTAAAACCAATACTATTTTTCTCCTAACGATTTTCTCGTAGAGATCATTTCGCTTATGATTGTAATTATTTTCCGATCACATCGTTCCAAGTGTACTGTGTTGTAAAATATATGAACTTTGCGACCTCTATAAACAACATTGGAGTAACTGGACTAACGTACACCAAAGCTATTTGCAAACCAAATGTTTGCCGACTCAGTTGGGATATGCTGAGACCACGTCAAATTCTGGTTGAGTAAGAATTATATATGTATTTGTCACGGATTTTGTGCACTCTGAAATATTATCGTTGAGAGTTACCCCCAACAGAATTATTTTATCTAATAGAGAAAGACAATCATTTTTAGCGTTAAGATAAATAAATAAAAGATAAATAAATAATTCCAGCCATTCACAAATGTAATTAGATCGTCACTGACGAGTTTTGTACCAAGGATGCTGTGAAAAGGACAGAATGGGACCAAGCACAGGCCCTTGAGGTACTCCATTAAGTAAAGTACATTCATGATTCATTCAAACTTTTCAGGGGCACTGCTGAAGTTCTACTTTCTTATTATTCTTCAGCTTCGTCCAAACAAAGCTGAGTAAGTTTATAAAATTACACCAAAATGGCAACGCTCCGTATTTGTACGAACTAATTTTAATTATATTTTGCTTTAGAGCTATTTTTACTAAGTATTACCAACACACTCATCTTATTTTGTTATTATTATTTTCAAATGTTAGTGAAATATTACAATAATTTATATTGTTATAAGTAGAGACCTGACGAATGCGCAGATTCATTTTGGAACAAGCTAAAATTCAAAACAGGTGCGTTTATATAACTTAAGCCATTGGTTCGCACGGAGTTCGACACCTCCTGGAGAACGGTGTCCAGTTGTCGCCTTCCATTGTGATAGCAGACAACCAATGTGCAGTTGATATCGGCATATTTGTACATAAGACTGTAGAGTCTAGCCTGCAGGTCATCGAACTTGCGAATTTTTCAGGTATCTAATTATAAGTCAAATATCAATTTAACCAAAAAAAAAGCATTTTACTTAAACATATGTATAAAAGATTGCGATAAAGGGAATGTTTGGGAAATCAACAAACACGTTATACATGGGGTGATTTTTTAATGGTTTGATTTAAAATTTTTGAATATAATGATAACAAAGTGTATATGAAACTTTGACGAGAAAAATCCAGTAAATGTGAAGCACTGCTGATGCCCTTTAAGGTATAGCTCGGACCATCGTAAGGCACTTTTACAAGCAAGAATTTTAAAATTGTACACTGAATGTGAAAAGCAGGAGGTCACGTTTTTCCTTATTTTAAAGCTAGGGATAAGTTTGGAAGCACAGGGAAGATATTTATTTGCTCTCCTTGCAATTTGTAACAAAACTATGGTTGGACTAAAGCCACTCCAAGACCGAAACCAGACTGGTAGGTCACAGGAAGAGCAGTAAGGCAGAATTTGATCGTGGACTACATATTCAATTGCTTTAGAGAGGAAAAATAATATGCTTATGAGTAGGGACACCCGTATTTAGCGAAAAGATTTCAACGCATGTTAGATTTCAATCCTATATGGGCATATAATCAGTTTTATTTTCTTATTGATCGCATGTATTTCTAAGGAAACATTTTCGTACAGTAGTAGGACAATGTATGTTCTAGTGCAGGGTCCAGAGTCCGGCTCCGGCTCTCGAGGGGGGTCGACCGCCATCTTGAAATTTTTTCTCTCAGTATCTCTTGTTTTTCTCAAAAATTCGCATGTTTTCACCCAAACAAGCATTCAGAAATATATTATTTTACCCAAAAATCACATTTTTCACTCAAAATTTCCAATTTTTCCCATTTGTAAAAAAAGGCCTCCCTAGGAATGTCCATTTTCAACCGGAGCAGGTGACCAGGATCAGTGACTCAGGTGGACTTGGAGCAAGGAGAGCGGGGTTCAGGACCTTTGACCTCAAAAATTTAACATGTTATTTTTTTTAATTTAAGTATATTTTAAAATTTAAAAATTTAAAGGCGTAAGTATTGAGTATTATATATCACTAGACTCGAATTTAGCTTTATCACGTTTTTAAGTTCTTTCAGCCTTATTAAGTTTGAAGTAGTAATAGGTGGAGAAATAAGTAAGTAATTTTTTCTGCGGGTGACTACATCATGTAATCTAACTACAGTAGTGAAGCAATACCAACTTAATAAATTGTACAAAGGAGTCTCTGTGTCGTGTCGTTCAGTAGACTTCAATACAAAATCTATAATGCAGGTTTTTGCAAAAAATAATAAAAATACAAGATGGCAGGGACTGATTCCCCTTAAGAGCCATCCCATTCTCTCCACTCCACTCAACTCTACTCAAAGTTTGATTTCAAAATTAATCACTTAACCACGAAAAGCATTTATCGAAGGAAAGTTGGCTCAAAAATGAGCGCGATTTTCCAGCGTGTCTATCCATAGCACGGTAAAGCTGGGGTGAGATGTTGGACGCTCCGCAGACAACGCACATCTTGCTAGGCCGTCAGGTCGAAGAATGAGAGAGAGCGATAGAGAATGTAAACAGGGAAAGACATTCTCAATTACCGAAAGACCCAGTTTCTCATCAAAACTACTCGGTAACAACAAATCGCGAGGCGAAGGAGCGAGTAAATACGTCGCACGAATTCCGTTAAATCGCCGTCTTCATGGAGCGCCAACTGGGTCGCAGTGCGTTTGTAACACGCGTTTTTAACACATTGAGGTCTGCACATATTTACTGGCACTTAAGACAAATTAGATGTGAGTCACCAATATCCACTACTGCAAGAACACCGGTTCTGTTGGTGTCTGTGGAAGAACTCACCATCGTCCTATTGGTCCATACCACACCGGACACTATGTACTTCACAGCGTTCATTATTGACCGATCATCCACCAGTGGAGAGCCGAGCTGATATTGGCCCAATAAAATGTCAATTATCCTATTAAAGGATTTACAATCTATCATGTCCCTTTAAACTTAGAACAGCCCAAAGAGCTATGGAATGTTCAATGCTGGGTTTTACTAGAAAAGACAAGAAAAAAGCAACAGACATCAGATCAGTTACTAAAGTCAAAGACATCTCGGACAAGACAGTCACCTTTAAGTGGCAATGGGCCAGGCCATGTTGCTCGGACGAAAGATGAAAGATGGACAAAAACGGTGTTGGAATGGAGTCCAAGAAATCATCGGAGACCAAGAGGAAGACCACCGGACAGTTGGGACAAAGACATACACAGGGTTGCTGGGAGTTAACTGGCAGAGAATAGCCCAAGATCGTTCTACCTGGAGAAGACTATTGTAATTCTACCTGAATTCCTAACTCTAAGAGGCCACATCATTTCATGATTGAACTGGCTGATGATGATGAATATGATGATGATGTCCGTTTGAGTGGCTACAAAATAATAAAGTCTGTCGTTAGCAACGTCGTCGTTACTGAGCTGTCGTGTTATTGTTACATCATGTTTAACACTAGCCGAACAATGACTGCACATCCATGCAAGTTTTGTATTGAACTATTAAAACATTTTCAAATTAGCTTTGCTCGAGCTGCACTCGATCATAGTCTACAAAGTGTTAATAAAAGCTATTTTCTATTTCACGTGGGCACTATCTGTTTGAACACAAAAAGAAACAACACTTCAGACTAGGGCATAATACAACTATTAACCCTCTCATCTTCTCGCTATCCTGTTCAGTCACTGTATCTACAAACGTGGACATGTTGCATACGTAGCGGCACCTGTTTTTCGCGAAAATATTTCAGGACAAGTTGTGTTCCAAAACACTTTAGTTCAGAAATACTTCTCTGGTTGGATCATTTGAAATGGTACGCGTATTATAATTATGTCTGCCCACGAATAACGGACAGTCAGTACCGGAGAAACTTATTCTAATTGGCTCACTCATGTAACAGATTCTCTTCGCATAAAGACAAAGCGCATAAGTGTGCGCATAAGATATTGAAGTTTACCCTTCGACTAAATCTTTCCGCGAAAAACAGGTGACGCTACACATTAGTTCAGAACTACTTTTCGGATAGGAGGATTAGACTTGATACGCGGATTATCTGTCAAAACATCACGCTTCTGGTTTATGAATGGATGATGGTAACGTCTTTAATAACGCATCACGTTGTTCACTGGCTGTACAATGGACAGCAGACACAAGTACAGTGAACCCCAAAATATTACACGATTGCAATACTTCTGCTCACAAATTAATGCGTGACCGGGCGGGTTAATTTATCGCTTATGGTGTTGCAAGTAGGATATGATTTGATCAGCGCTGTGCTTAAGTTGGCAAATAACTTTTTCGCTATCATAATAAATAAGCTTTAGATGTTGTGCTCGGTGATCAGAGATGTGAACCAATCATGACGAAGAGCAGTAGCATGGTTTACGAATCAGTTGCCCTAAGGAAAGATCATTGGAACTAAGCCTCGAATTTTACAGAACTGGTCCAATATAACCTCCCTTTGCAAAATGTAGTTAATTGTCTACAATGGGCATGAAATGGTTAACAGATCACGCTCATTGCAAACGCTATTTTAAATCACGTCAGCATGGCCAGAAACATTTTTAGACTGCTATAGACAAGGGCGCGAGTTAAACATTTTGCTAAGAAACAAAGGGGTGGCTTTTATTTTTTTAGTGAACTCGAGACTTTTGGAGCTTCACTTTTTCCAGCAAAGTGGCTGATATCCGGTAATGTAAATATGTACTAACTTATAGGTTATAAACCAACTGCATTGTCACATGTCATTCATTTGTGCTTGGTGCGAAATCCAGGTTACCAAGGGTGATTTCATAAAAATTATCTATTGAAAACATTAAAATAATTCTCCTTCGTCTTGTATGCCTCTCGTACATGCTTTACGCTAATGCCTAGTTTTCATCGCGCATCGCGATAATTCTGCCATGTTTGTTTGTCTTCTACCCGTATCAAACATAGTGTCAATGTTTTTCGCGTGTCTTTTATTACGTTGGCGAGGTCTAAAAATGTCAATTTTACATTTGATATAAATAGCAGCACCATCTCAGACGGCGTGCTTCGCCTACAGAGAGTCGCACAATTGTTGAGTTGAGTTCAGAAATTTGGGCGGCTCTTAACAACGAGGTTTTGAGAGTCGATGAGGGTTAAATGAGGAGAGAACGGAGCAGCAAAGGAATGCAAAAACGGGCGAAACGGGTGATCCCCGAAAATACCCTCAGAGCAGAGGTATCGCACACTCGTGGAACAATATAATAAGTCAATTATAGATTGTTTTCCTTAAAGCTTTCTTTACAGTAAATGTTGTGTTATTGTATTATTTTGGTTTTCTTTTTTTTTCTTAATGTGTACATATAATTGGTTTTTAATGCCCCTAATAATTTTTTTTTAAATTTTAACTTAATGTAAAACTTTATGGCAATTGCATTTCACAAATCCATTTTCCAGGTTTAGAATTTTCAATAATTGTTTAAACATTAAACTTGAATTTTGATTGTTCTAAGAAATTTTTGTGTTGTAATAAATTTTAATTTATTTTTCATGTGTAGTTAATTATTTCTCAATTTTATTTTAGTTGTAAGTTAGATTATTGTGTTTTTCGTTTTAGGAATTTTTTTTTTTCCCGCAAGTAATTTCGGGTTTTCGTGTGTGCGTTTTCGATGTGGTAGCCGGATGTGACACTTCTGGTGGAACGTTTAATTAAGGCGGCCGCGTCATTAATTACCGCCGCGTTAATCGGTTTTATTCCCCTGCCCCAGCCTAAAAAAAGTTTATGTTGTGTCCCAGAAGTGAGTTTTCAGATAATATCGCCGCGCCATCAATAAGACGAGGGCATAGGCGTATGAAATTATGGTTTTTTAGTGTTTCAAAATGCCGCCTTTTATAGAGGCGCCGCTTAGCGCCAGGCGCCATGTTGCCGCCGATGGCGCCTACAACAAGTGAGGTGACGCCAAACCAATTATAAAGTCGGAGGGGTACAACTTGTTCCTAAATGTATTTTACAGTGTAGACCAAGTATTTTTTTCTGCGATTTGGAACAATTTTCAAGTGCGATAGCAAGAATTTTAAGGAATATGATATAAACCAGAGGTGAAAAGTCTCACTGACTGACGCTAGTGCCGGAGCACATTAGTTGAGGCTAATTACCCTGAGAGACTCCCATAGATGAGTTTTAATTTGTTGAAAGTACCAATCTTTGATTTGATTTTGATTTTGAGTGACTGTAAGCATTGCTACAAGTGTCAGTGGTCTTTCTTTTCACACAAACGGGATGTATAGTAACGTAGTACATTCGTAAAGAAGATTAACTATGGGAAATACCAACACTTTTTTTGCATCATTCTGAACACCTTTTTAAGCAGGTTTTTTTTTTTTTCGTTCAATTTGAATTTTTCATATTTTCAGTCATCTAATTACATACTGTAAGGATGCTGGTTAATTCTAAGTAATCAAACTCCAGATTATGATTAAATGAGATATTAGAAAATTTTCTCTTAAGTTTTAATAGAGACAGAAAATTTAATCTTTCTTTACGTACCTTTAAAGTTCCACTTTTCCATTTTCCTAAGTAATAAAATCTGATGAAAACCCCACAACATATTTTTATTTCCAGTTGTTCAGTAGTAAAAACAAGTCATTTACTGTGCGGTTCTGCAATTTTACTATGTGAAATATATTTTGATGAGTGTTCATCGGAATCTTGAATGTGTCAATATCACTACACTAAAGGAATGTGTCACTACAAATCACACTGATTTGTAATTACACACACAGTTCTATTCCTAACACTGAGTTGTGTAATAAAGAGAGAATTTCATACAATGCCAAAAAACCTACCCAACACTTCACAATCAATATAATTCATATTACCTACAGTAGTGGTACAGTAATACTTAAGCAATAGGTATTACAAAATCATTACAACCCACTCCACTGTTCCAGAGAATTGCCTTCGACAACTTATGGACCTTACTATTTTGCAAGTACCATAACAGTCGCATTGCAACGCGTTGCTGTATCGCAGAAAGAGCTTTATAAGTTAGTAGTACGGGCATATTTTCTGTGCATTCGTTTTCTGCGTGTTTACGTTTATCGCATCAAATAAATATCCTGGGCCTACTACTTTATTTCCAGAAAGACAATAACCAATCATCTAATCCCGTACGATCACGTTTTTAACATATTTAATGTATTTTAAAAGAAACAAATCATTAAAATTATTTTAAAAATCGCATTTTTACATCTTGCCTGTACAGTTTGCTTAGTAGTTTGGAGAAAAGAAAAAGGGTACAGTCACTGTTTAATCAATGGGCTTTCATCGCGTGTAATAAAGTCCTGCTGTTACAGATCTAATTTGCACAAGAAAGCGGAAGCACTGCACGCTAGAGGACCGCGGTGAGGTAGTGGTTAGAGTGCTCGGCTCCTACCATGGAGGTTCAATTCCCGGTGGGGTCCCCCCCCCGGATTTTCGCATGTGGAAATCATGCAGGACGATGCCGTTGGTCGGCGAGTTTTCTCGGGGATCTCCCGCTTTCCACGCCCTTTCGTTCCGGCGCCGCTCCATACACACCTCACCCTCATCTGCTCTCAAGACCTCGGTATTAAGAGCCGCCTAAATCTCTTCACCCTCTTCACTCGCTCCTACCGTCGCTCGTGTGTAGGTACATAGTATGATTTCAATTACAACTGTTTATAACTATGTTTGAGAGGTCCAAAATAATGTGTGATGTCTTTCAAATACCATTCAGTCCTGGCATGGCGTTTGTTTTCTTTCGTAGGTAAACATACTGGAGATACGTTCAATATTTTGGGGCACCTGTTTTTCTCGAAAAAATTCACAATTTGAATTCTAAAACACTTTAGTTCAGAACCACTTTCTTGATTCGAGCATTAGAATTATTTTGTATCTGTCTGCCCGCGAATCACGGACGGTCAGTATCGGAGAAACTTGATTCTGATTAGCTCACTCATGTATCAGACTCTCTTCACACAAACAAAAGCTGCCAATGGCCTAAGAAAGGCTGCAAGTGTTCACATAGGATACTGAAGTCTAACCTCCGCGAAAATATTTTCGAAAAAGAAAAAAAGAACAGGCGGCCCTATTAATAGTTTACTCGAACATCCCTTACTTCAGACATGGTTCGACGAAGAACAAGCGTTATGTGGGCCCGCCTTCACTGCTACACGTCTTAAACGCCTACCCGCGAATCACAGACGTTTAGATCCAAACGTGCCTGATTCTCATTGGTCCAGTCAAACACAACACTGTCTTCCGACGAACACACAAAGCCAGAAGAAAATAAAACTGTGTATGCGCACGTAAAGTAATGTAGTCGAGGCTGAACGCGGAGGAAATTCTAATTATATGCCAACAGTATTAATGTTACTACTTCATAATATTTCTGTTATCTGTGAGCCGTCAGTGAATAATATTGCTGTTAATTTAATGTAGTGTAAAGATGTTAACGTAAATGTTACATTAAGTACTTTTATAACAACCTTACCTCCTTACTGTACTATCACAAACATTAAGATGATTTTTATGTCGCATAAAAATAAATTTTGTATTGAATTGATGTTAACGTAAGTGTTAAAAATTTTCTTGCATTTTCTTATTCTGTCTCAAAAAAATTATCAACAAAGAGAAAAATAACGGCCGGTGGGGGATCGAACCCGCTCCTGAAGTGTTTGATTTCTTCGCGGTACGAATCCAAACCTCTCAACAACAGTCCTATTTTCACATGCGTGACTTTGTTTCATCCTCCCTCATCATTCCCCAAATGTGACAATCACTTATAATGACACCTTTTTCCTGAACAGATGTGTTCAGGGAAAATACCGATGACGACCTAGCAGACGGGCACTGGAATGCGATTTACAGATGGATATTAGGAAAGAAGAACCAGATCTCTTGGAGATCAACAAGTGTAGGTATTGGTATGAATGTATGTGTGTATGAGAATCTTATCGATAGACTGCATTCTGGATTGACTAAGCCCTTTGCACTCGGGGGCGAGGTGGCAGGCATTCCCCAAAACTGAGTCCGTATGCACTCGAGCGCATCGGGCTTCGAAAGCTGTAAATGGGGATACCGTCATGCTTAAATTCAATGTGGAAGAAGGGCCAAGCATGGAATGCGGGTAGTTAGTGTGTGAGTGAGTAGTGTACTGTAGTGTTTCTTTTTAACTTTCGGACAATATGGCGGTTTCAAAATTGCAAAGTTCCCGGTGGATCCTGAAGATCAAAGAGTCGATTTAGCTTTTGCTTTTGCAGGGGTTAAATGTATTAGCTAGAAAGTAGCGCCCTAGGTATGACCTTTTAATAGGTATCGGCCACCTAGAGGGGAGGTTTGGTGAGGCCAGCGCCGGTTACACCAGCAACTTTGTGTATATTCAGCACAGTATAACGACAAACTACAGTTCTCTTTCGTTATGTGGAAGTACTTAATGCTCTACAGTGTCTATAAATATATGCATATTTGGCACACGTAAATTGCTTTGCTAGGCTCGAGAGCTGGTCTAAGCTACATTTAGTTCTCATAATATGATTCAAAATGTAAATTTAGTGTCTTCATTTCACGATGTTGTCGCTGTTCACTACTAATCGCCATTGTAAACCAGTATCAATGTTGCTACACAGTGATTTTTTGTTACCTGTGAACCGTCATTAACTAACGTTGCTCTTATGTAATATATATACTACTACGTTATTATGCTACTGTAACATTAAAATAATGTAATATTATATATTTCTGTACTGTCAACTTTAAGGTGGTGGTTATGTTGGGTCAAAAGAAACTTTGCTTTGAACTGATGTTAATATTTGTGTTAAAATTTGGCTTGTCTTTTATTTGCTTTAAAAATCATTCCGATGTAAAATAATTTAAGTACTAGTATTATTATCTCACAAAACGAAATATTACCAACGAAAAGTAAATGACAGATTGGGGTGGAACCGAACCAGCACAGTGAGTGCTTAATGAACTTCACCTCACAGAACCCTAAGTTCTACCAACTTCGCTGTTTTGACATATGCTAGGTAGTATTGTAAGTATGGCATAACATATCGACAAACTGCAGTTCTTTTTCATTACCTGGAATTACTTTATGTTCTATAAATATATGCATAATTGGCACACGTAAAGTGCTTTTCAAGGCTTGAAAGCTGGTCTAAGCTACATTTAGTTTTCAAACTATGCTTTAGAATTTAAATATCGTTTCATTTTAACAGGTCACCGCTGTTCACTGCTATCTGCCATGTTTACAACGCCGAGTTACTGTAACTTTGGGTTGGTTGGACATTTCTATAATGTCGCAGTAACACAAAATATTTTGTTATTTCTGTTACTTTTTTATGTAATACGACTTTTAGTTGCAGCAACATTATTTGGAAACATTGTTAAGATTAACACTTCAGCAGTGTGTTTGCATTACAGGATTGTAAGACTTTGTAAATTGTTAACATTAAGTAACTTTGTCACAACATTATTAATGTTACACCATAAACGATTAAAGAAATGTCTGAATAGCAATTTTTTTTGTGGCAGTGACATTAGAATTTCTCTACATAAGATTATTAATTTTTCAAAAACATTATTAATTTTACTACAACATAAACATTCTAAAAATGCCTCAATAGGAACAACACTTTTTGAAACAAACCTTTAAAAACTAGCCCCATGTGTGACATATCTGGTTGTTTTTGAAAAATATATAATGTATAACATGACTTTTATACTTGTGTTAACGTACAAATAACATTATTTTTGGTAAATTTGAACTTTGGCTTATATTTTATATCTATAGTATAACATTTCGTTTATAAATAGTACGAATAAACACAGAGAGAGAATATATGTGTTGGTAATGCCTAGTAAGAAATAGTTCATGCACAAAATATCATTACACTGAGTGCGCACGAATGCGGTACGTAATCCCTTTGGTGTAGGATTCTAGATTCGGTTATGTTTTGTTTGCATACATCGGAGGAATGCCCTAGAAATAGAATTTTAGCAGGGTTTCAGAAAATCAGAACTTGTATTCAGGAATGTGCAGCTCGAACGGTAAATTGTTAATCAGCGTATCGACGATCATGCTTTCAGATATGATCTTACATCTTTGAGGCATCATGGTGAATGACCTAAAAACTAATAAATATGCTCCTTTTATATATTTTTGTTTCAGTATTATTCTAGACTTGGAACAGTATTGCTCTATCACATATTCAAATATGTCATTTCAGTGCAAACTCTGAAAGAAGCAGTTTACTCGGAGTGATAATTTGAAGATACATTATATTACCAAGAAAACAAGGCTTAATGCCATCAAGAGGTTTGTTTACGCTACCTCCTCCTACTTTTCCTCCTCGTCATCATTCAATGCATGATATAAAAAAGCAGAAGAAAACAGTTTACAGATCGTCAAGTAATATGTAACTCTACCCATTTGCATCCATGCTGAAGATGGAGGTATCTCCCTCGAATCACAACATTGAAGCCTTTTTCCCGAATACAGTGCGCTGCATCATCACAAGACCATCAAATCGTGGGAAAACATGTGTCCTAATCAGTCTGCTATAGGAACTGAATGGACTTTGGTTCGAGAACTTGTACCTGTACTCCCAATCGCTCCAGCAACCGAAATACCAGCGACTGGCGCGAGTACTGCAGGCTGTATATGGTGTGCTATATTTCCCTTGCAGCGATAACGAGGTCGTCGTTCCACCGAGCGAAGCATTGCCCAATTTAGTATTTATTTTCGACGATGTGGCATGTGAGAAACAGACTTGCATTCAGGAGTAATTTAGCATGGGATGGCATGTTGAGTCAAACTCATTCGTGCATACCAAAACAGTTACTACGTGTAAATGCTAATGTGTTGGTGTTCGTTTCGCATGGATGATATGAATTTGCGACATGTATACGACGACCATGTAAACAAGGGCACGATATCGGATTTAAAGAGCCTATGTTCTTTATCGTCGAAAGACAAGCATGGATTTCTGGTGATCAAAAAAGACTGGCCTCTATACAATGGCCGGTACTCACATGGATTCGATCAGTTCATCGTCCACTGTCGAGAATAAGATACAGAGTATCGAAATTCGGGACAAGTAGCCTCAAGCTGCGGCTTGACAAACACGAAGATTGAGGTTGTCTCAGACAAACAAACAATGGAACTTGCGATGCTTGTAGAAGAATAATTCTAAATGTTGACGAACTCGAGCGATCTGAAAAGATGCTGCTTCTAAACATTTCGTACTCTAAACTGGAAATTGCTACATCTTGGAATTACGCAATGTGTTGGCTGATCAGATCAAGTTCTTTTGCACATACTTGTCCGAACTCGGGACGAAGATTGATTGTGTGAAGACCGAGATCGTTTGCGATATTATATCAATAGACGAGCACATAATGAGTGTTCAAAGGCAAATTGCCAACAGATTGAATGTGGCATCCGCACAAAATGAAGAGAATTAAAAGTACTGAAATATTTCATAGAGCATTTATTCGCTACCTCGATTTCCCGACTCGCCACGAAAATGGATATTCAAAAACATTTCAAGGACACATTGGGTATTTGCAGCGAATGCCTGGAAAGGATCTGAAATTCTTTTGTTGGAGGCTCACGACTAAACCTATAAAAAAGAGTAACAGTAACAATTTGTATTCAGTACGATGTCGGAAATTGTTGGCGAACTACATTGAGTGATACAGTCGGTTCACTCGAAGTATTTTCTCGCCAAAAGAGCTAGACTTTCGTGCGACCTTAAAAATGAAGAAAATTTTAAGCCCATTACTCGCTGTATCATTGTACTCGGGGAGAGCGACGGAACACCTGTAGTCGTGAAGACAGAAGTGAACAATACTGCCGAGCCTACGAAGAAAAGGAAACATGATAACGTACAAATGAATCACGATGTAGGATCGGATGAGAATTTGGCAAACAAGAAAAAGGTATGGAATAAAGCCCTGAAATACAGTGTATACAGGCATAATGATAAATGCTTCCTCGGTGCTGATAAAAATAGTTTCTACCAGGTGGGATCATCCAAGTAGGCGATTACAAGACCTGTGGAACACACTGGCTTTACGAACTGCTATTTTGCAAGGAGCCCAGGGAGTTTACGGAATCTGTCCTACTGGAATACAAGACATTTCTCGAACTCACGAATGAGCTTTACAAATATAACAATCCCTAGTCCTACGCTTATAAGGACGAATATCATGAAAAATCTACATTCTCGCAGACCTCTACAGTGGCTTAGCACTGAAAAGTGGAAGGGTGGTCTGAAGAAGATAGACAGTGACAAATAACATCGACTACGTGTTTCGGGACGATCCGAACGAACTGGTGGATAGACTACGACTACTGGTCGCTCCCACACCAACGATATTATATACATCGTCGAAGAACTGAAGGAGGCAGACTACATAAAATGAGTCGGATGGGAATCGCCCATGAACTGCATGCGGCCGCCATGCGTAACTACCACTGTCACAAGGTCATGATTTGTGGGATGAACAACCTGTTTGAAGCCCAACTCGTGGAGATGATACCATAATCTTGGGTCAACAAGCGCTACAAATATAGCAAATTCGCCTAGGCCAGGCTGGTCAAGTCGAAAATGCACATGATATCACTGAAGCCATGGCGGATGTGTACTGCGAAGTACCCATCCGACCAATTTACAAACCGACCAGGGCAAGGAATTCTACAATGGAAAGTTCAAGGCCTTGATGAAAAGGTATGACATAAATAATTATGCCATATACATCAATCTCAAAGCATATATCGTTGATAGGTTCGACGAGACTCTGAAGGGCAAGATGTAGGAAGCATTTCGTGGCGAATGGCAGCTACAAGTGGCTTGAGCTACTGTCGAAACTCGTCTGCGAGTATGATACTACAGTGCACTCGACCACTCGCATGAAGCCCGAAGACATCAAGGACGACTCCCTGGTTCAGACCGTGTATGCCATTCCGAAGAGGAAAGGCCCACACAAGCCTAAAGCCAAAATCGGGGACCTAGTGCCCGTCTATAAACAGAAAGGCGTCTTAAGTAAAGGGTTCCCAGCGAATTGGAGCTCCGAACTGTTTTGTGTGCAACATATACGCAACTATGCTCCGAGGGCCTACTATCTCGAAGATCTGAACAACGTACCATTCATGGTGGTTTCTACACCGAGGAGTCCAGCCGATGAAATTTATAGATTTGTATTTGGTCGAGAAGGTTCTGAAATAATGTAACAGAAGGGCGTACATCAAGTGGCGGGTTTACCCTGCCCGCTACAATACATGGATCGCTGAAGCGGACATCCAGAGGTGAACTCGCCGTGAAAGAGGCCGAGGTGTTATATAAAGACTTTTATTCAAGGGCTTATGTGTTTCCTCATGTCATTTTAAATAATTAAAAATATATGTTGAGTTTTATTTATTTTTTAAAAGATTGACCTTAACAATTAAAAATATTATCACTAAATACTTTATGTTTGGAGTAGCCGAAAAATGTTGTGGGTAAAGCATAGTAATAGAGCAAAAGTTCTGTACGTAACACAAAACATGAAATAATTAGTTCAGGAAATGAAGACGTCCGAGAAAACTGTTCAATCACACATATATATCCACGACGACCCTGCCAAGGAACATGTCCCTGTATGCTGTGGAGAGGTGTCAACTTGCAGCTGCCAAGGGCTACTGTACGAGACTGAGAAAATGTATAATTTAAATAAAATTACCTCTGTGGTTTAGTGAATTCCACCATGAAAAAATAGCGTTTAATTCACTGTTACTAAAATGATGTACTTAACTTTCGTCAAAATTATGTTTACGGTAATCTGCTTGTGTCATATGCAGCTCTTGTTAGCATGCAGGATCCAGTAGTGTTCTTTCACCAATTCTCAATTATTATCAAACATAGAAACTTTTTCCTGAAACATACTTTTTGAGAGCAGTGCATTCCCTACACTTATATGTATGGTATTCTGCACTCAAATTATAAAAGACGTTCTGCAGTAATGCAAACATTACATGTACGGTCAGCAGCAGACATATTTGTACAAAAACATATGTCGCCTACGAAACTTAATTGTTTTCAACTGAATACATTTACTTTTATTAACCAATCTATTAATTTATACGAGACTCATGTACAGGATAGCCATGCGGAAATGAACTAAATATAGTATTTACTTCTAAACACAATTACTCTGCCTGTTCGAGTATTTTGTTATATCGAAAATAATGACAGATAATTAACTTCCTCAACGATCCCTTGTATTGATGGTTGACATTAGGATTGCATTTTTCAGTGGGTTTAGTAGTAACCTGTAGAATATAAAATAAAATATTAGTATAAGCAAGAGTTTTTGTGCCTGAGAAAAGTAAATGCGCCACAGCTACTGCGTGATATGGACGTGTCTGCTCACAAATAAGCGATCTGGCTAAGAGAAAGGAAAAGCAATAATAATATAAAAATGGATGTAGTCACGGAATATTTTTCACTGCCATCTACCCAAATTAAATCAAATGTTGGGCAATTATTGTACGTCTATATTAAAACGAAGTTTAGTGCATGCGTGCATGTGTCTCCAATATCGAGCCCGCTTCGCTGTGTGTACAGAGCTGTGAGCTTTGACACTTATTTGTGAATAACAATTATTAAACTCCTTCGTTTCGTTCACCATGCGTGAATACGTGCATAAGCCAAATTTCATTTGTATTTGAAGGAAAAAGACATGCAAGAACAAATATGTTTTAATACGCACGGTATTGCATTTCATTGTCGGTCGGCGGCAAAGCTCAGATGGCACGGTAGACGCACGGCCTTGGGCTGGACAACTCTGCAGCTGACAATGTAAGCATTTCCCCACATCCCTTCACTCTACCACCTTGTGTCGCCAGATACCAGTGTAACCTCAGTAGTGAGCTGCTACGTGTTTGTGTCTGTTCAGTCCGAACAAGGACTGTTCATACGAACTCTATTAAGGCTTGTCTACAGCCAACATGGAGTTATAGCATGGCATTTAATACATGTAGGTCGCGTCTGTACGTAATGTGGCATTAAACAATCTTATAGTATATTTTTATGTGCCAGCTTATTGGAGTGTCATGGAAATTATTGTTCCCGCCTATAACATATATTCTTTTTGTTTCTTGCAATCGCCTTTCCTGTCTATTAGAAATACGTTTTTAAAACAGCAACATTGCACTGTAGTAGAGGCTGCGAATACGGGCGAAACACGTTCAGCATGTTGAAATACGTGAACAAATCCATTTCACTTTCACGATGCAGCTCAATTGTGAACAGCGGATTTTTTTAAAGCTGTGTTTTATGTCAGTATTATGACATTTTAGCTATAAGCACGATGTATTATTTTAAATTGCAGATTTATTTTTTTAAACATTTATTACATACTGTCGTTGGCTAATTTTAATTTACCGAGAGAAAAATTACTATCGCTCATTAGTAGAAACCTAAATAATTCGTGGATTCATTTTGAGACAAGCTAGAATTCAAAACTCGTGTGTTTATGTAACTTTAGCCATTGCTCCATAAGGTGTTTGACAACTCCTGAAGAACGATAGCCCAATCGTCACATTCCACTGTGACAGCAGACAACCAATGTGCAGTTAATACCGGGATATTTGTACATAAGAATGTAGAGTCTAGCCTTCACGTCATTGAACTCGCAAATTTTTCAGGTCTCTACTCATTAGTAAAACACTTCTCTCTTCCTTTTCCTGCAGTGCGTTGAGGATGTCGCCTGATTCAGATGCCTGTTCTGATGCGTGTGTGTGTGTCTCGCGCTCTCGTTGGTGCGTGTGTGGTTATAAGTAGTGATAGGAACATTTCGTTCCTATCACAATCCTTTCTCTAGTCGAACCACAGATGTTTGTTCATTGGCTGTTGCCCCAGTGTTACCCCACATTTGACAGTACGTGATTCGCTTCTTGTTCCTTTGCAAGTTGGCTATTGGCGCGGAGTCATCCATGGCATGTTTAATAAACTCTGATCCAATTGCAAAGGTGACTTCAGTGTACACGCATTTGAAATATATCATGTCCTGAAATTAATTCGCGAATTTTTCCTATCCCCAGTTATAAGGCTAGAAATTTTTTTTTGTAAAACATTTAGAACAAATTGAATAAAATAAATATTAAAATAATTGCTTTCATTTATAAAAAAACAAAGTATTAAAATTCGAATATTTTTTTACATGGTTCTGGCTGGAATGTACTGTCAAATAGTTCTAAATAAAAAATCGATTTTATAAGTTGGAAGTCTGATTGGGGTCTACCCTACCGTACGTTTGATTTCGTAAAAAATTATTGAGGTTGGGAGAATTCAAAGTTTTTTTATACCTTCTCATGTATGGTAAATGACATCTTTAAATTCGTAAATAAATATACACACTGAGGTCGTGCGAGCGGGGCTTTCCATGCAAACGGACTTTTTTTTTTTTTTAAGAAAATCACATACTTATTAGAGATCGGTTTTTTTAAGAAATTTTTATTAAATTCGTTTTTCATAAAAGAATTTTTTATTAAAATCATTGTTATTAAAATCATTTCTAGGGTTACAGGTCGCTGGAACGACTGGCTGCGGATTTGAGAAAGGCGAGGGGGGAGATGAACGAGGCTGCTGGCCATGCCTGCCAAGATGGCGGATGGATATTTGATTCTGTCCTGGATCCCGTTGCCACCGCTTCGTCTTTATATAGCTACTAAGGACTTAATAAAATTTAAAAAAACATAAATATGATTTTTAATTTGTTCACACAGCTTTATTTCAGAATTAAATTATCTATCTTCAGTATTACTTTGTATTTCTCAGTTAGCGCAATATTTAATGACTGTTTCAACTCTAATTTATGTCTTTCTTAATGTCTCTGTTTGTTTATAGTCAATTAACTCATATTCACTATTAACAAATATTCAGTCTATCTTTTGCCATCATTTGTAATATCTTTCACTCAAGCATCCAGTCCAATAGTCCAGCCTGCCAGTCGTACTCTTCACTGCTCTGATGTTCGCAGTCGCAGATTTTCCTCCCACAGGTCACTTCCGACGCTATTCAGTGTTCTTCTAAGTCGTTGTCTATCGCCTAATGTCGCACAATCGCACAGGCTTCGACTCTCATAAACTCATCAAATCCCGGCCTGGAGGTCCTATTCGGTTTTATAGTCACTGGCCTTGACCTGGAAGGTTCGCCGCACCCCGAGATACGCTGAGGAAAACTAGGGCAGTAAACTACTAGAAAATGCTTTAGATAAACGCAGGAATTCAATACAATCAAGGTCAGGAGCGCGCGCCGCAAATCAGGATTATCACGCCGCCATTCAGACGCATGCATGGCCGATGCTTTGTGTTACAGAAACGTGCCTCTTGGTTTATCACTTGCCTGTCATTCAAAGCATTCTATTGACTTGCTGTCCGTTTACATATCACTACTCTGTCCTTCACTTCTGCTCGCTCACACGGGGGAAAGCATCGACACGTAACAAAATATTACAATTCTGTATTGTCGTCGGAACTATATTGGTGTGCATAGTTTCAAGTCGTTCGGATATGTAGAAGGGATCAAGATTCACTTACAAGATTCCACCCTAACTAACAAGTGAGACTAAATAAAAGTTTGTAAAAACAGTGATTATTGTCCTGATTGTCACAGGCACAGACTTCACGAACAAGCTCTCAAGCTGTATATTCCATACAAGGCAAATAACTCACTTAGTTTACAGGCAAACAAATGCATGTCAGTATTGTACATAGCTGATTGTGATACAGAGAGTAATTCCGTTTGGATTGACTTAATGGTCTATCGTATTGTTCCCGATAACAGCACGTTTATTCATTCCAAACAAAATAATCTTTTGACTCAATCATGTAGTTTATATCGTGTACGGCAGCCAAACTGAATAGCTGAATCTACTTTACTTTAAAAATGATTGTGTGTACTGTATGCATGTATGTTATATCGGACCAATCAAATAGCCGATGTTTGGAACAGGGTAAGTTAAAGTGTATGAACAAGATATCGCTCAGGAAAATCGAATCTTCGTCAGTGAATTTATTGGGCAGTACAGTTTCCTGAAACGAATGTTGTGTTTTTTTAATTTTAAGCAGTATTTATTATTCTTACAGCCAACTTTTCAAAACTAAAAATTTTTAAAATTAATTTGCAAGAGTTATATTATTTCCAGAGAATATATTAATATAAACTGTAAGATATCATTCGTAACTTTCAGTATTAGTTTACGTAAAATGTATGTAACTTAATAGTTTTTCAACAGGACATTAGAAAAATTAGTATGTATATTTTTAACCTGCCCAATTCTTAAAATTTCGAAAAATAAACAGTTATCTTATTGCAAGGAAAATTTTAAATGCAATGCTTTTAGGAATGAACAACCACAATTAAAAAAAATATACTTAAAAAATACGAACTTTCATTAATGATTATGTTCTGTTTTTAAAAAAACTTAACTATTTTTTCTACATTAACTTCAACTAAAGATACTGTTCATGTATGAAATTATCTATCTCTTTCTCTTTTTTCTCCCACCATTTGTACGTCTATACGTAGGCGTGTATATTTCTAGTATGTAGGCAGTTCAATACTCAAGATGCTATTCCTGTTCTTATAAGCACCGTGCTGTTCGCTTGCTGTTGTCGTAATCGTTTCAAAGAACCTGTACATATCTTTGCATCAGAATGTTCCATCACGGTGTTAATATTATAGATAGTACGCAGCGACACGAAGTAATCGTTTTTAAATTGCTCCGCGATAGATGGGTGGGAACTTGAGTTTCGTTACTTTCGATCTCGAGCTCTACTGGGATTCCCGGAGCTCACGGAAAAAAAAATATATATATAATTTCTTTGCAACACAAAGGATATAGAACACATCAGCCTGGATTCGACACTGCCATCTGAAGAAGACTGGGAAAATACTACTCACACGCGTGTAAACAAAAATTCTTTACTCCCACGCATTCAACGTGACAGGTATTCAATTTCTTATACGCTGGCGAAAATAAGATATTAAATGTATTTTTGGGTATTATTTGTTAGTAACAAAACGCTGTGACTCATATCTAGAGACCCGTGAATTTCACAAGTAAATTGAAGGACATGTTACACTGTGTTCGCGTGTACCACGAAGTTTCGCTTCTATTGGCCCACATTTTGTTAGACACGCCCCGGACGACTTTCGGCCAATAACGAACCTGTGGAGTATAGCTTGTTGACAAATGTATCCGCGAAATTGTCGGGTTTCTACTCGTATCGTAGAAACACCCGATTTTTGCGAGGAGAATACCAGGAAAGCTGGGTCTCACTATCCTACTAGCAATCCTGCAGCTCTTTTTCCGTTATTCCCCGTGTGCCTTCGTCGGAAGACGGCGTGGTATTTGACTGGACCAATGAGAATTATGTTACTCCGGTGTTGAACGTCTGTGATTCGCGGGCAGGCCTCCAAGTCATGCAGCAGTTGAAACCCACCAATCGCGAAATTGGATCCTAATTTTGGTATATTGAAATACAGCTTGACAGGAATCATTCTCTCGAAAATTGGGAGTCCCTAGTCATGGGGCCAACTTTAATTAATGAAGTTTTACGGTTACATTGAAAGTAGAAGACTATTGCAGCTCTTGGCGAAGCGCAATAATTAAACTAAAATTCGGGCAAATTTCTCACTTACAAACAACAATTTTTCAATCTCTTCTTCAAACATGATTCATCTCGTCAATTTCGCCCCCAAAATCAAGATAATTTGACCCAAATCTTCATTCTCAATAACACGCATAAAAAAAACATACATTGTTCACTCTTTGATCTATGGTCCATTTTCAAGGTGAATGATGCTAAAATGAAAATTCTTGGAATTTCATCAAAAATATGATGATTTAGCTTGGAAATGAGTTTTTGAAGAACCACAAACAAAGAGTGAACTCATGTTGAAAACTGATTTTGATTTGGACCCTAAATATGATTGATTTTAAGTTGCGCTTTGAAATATTTGACGGGGGATTAGAAATTTGTTTGAATTTAGCTTGAAATTGGTTGAATTTTCGTTAAATTATTGAGTTGCGCCAAGATCTGCAATAGTCCTCTACTATCGAATGCACACTGTGTTTAATTTCCTGCATGCCAAAGAGGATTCGTGCCAGATGGATGCCTGTGTACAAAGGCAAATTGCCTGTTTCATATCTGCAAATAGTGATATTCCACGGTATGTTGTCTAGTCACAGACACACAATGGCAGTCCAGGTTTCATATCACGCGCGGCTCCAAGTTTACGTATTCATTAGCGCGCATGATGCCACCCGTTGCCGATTGACCCTGAGTTTTCTCATATTTGCAATCCTCAAAGATAATGAAGTATTCTATCGTTATATGACTTTAACCATATTCTACAATAATTAAATGTTTTTAATAGTTGCATATCGCAAAATACAGCACTGTTAAAACCTTATAATTTCACTCGCTTTTATGCCCCATATAACTGAAGCGAGAATTACTGGAGTGCTCAAGTATAACATTGGTCTCTGTCTGGACTCACTTATACCTGTACTCTGTCCCCGGCCACACAGATAAATGCAGTCCCTGCCAGCGCGGGGAGGCGAAACTGCCAGCTTTGGCCTCCGAAATACTCTAGTCTCCTTCGCAAGTGTGCTCTGGAGATGAAGGCTTTCGCTCTACACGTCTTACTATGGTCGCTGAAACGTCTTTGTTACACTGCATGTAGGGTAATTTTGTTTGTAAGTGATCGCGTTGAGCTGAACACGCCTTAAGTGCCTAATATGCGTGATAAAAAAAGATAATAATTACTTTTCATATTTTAGTAAATTACCAAAGCTAGAAGAAAGAGAAGGTGGTGTTAATGATGTGGTGGAGTTATGCATTTTAGTTAAGTTTTGTTTTTAAAGCGTGGGCGCAGTTTTTAAAATATGACAGCATTTTAAATACCTATGTGCTTCTAAATTGCGTAATGTAATAAAATATATTTAAACACGAAGAAACTGTGTTCGAGTATGAAATAAAAGATCAAAGTTCCATTGTTCGTTTTACTTTACCGTAACAGTGATGTTTTCTTTTTCCCCACAATACCAACAAAAAATGAAACGTAAACAATTACAGATGATTTCTTTATTTGTACTTAGAGAATTAGCATGATTCTCTAATTGTATACGTTCTACATCGTAGGCCCTAAATATTGATTTGCTCGTGTACATAACATATTCGCCTATAGGTTACTATAGGATGATTTTGACAACGTTATTTGTTGTGTATTTTAACATTTGGAAAGTCAATGAACAACTTGATCTTGTCGATATAGTTAAGATTTATGTAACAGAAATTATGACATTTTCCGGGAAACCAAAAATTATTTTCTTCTACAGCTTTAATTATATTTTACATTTAAATTAAGTATTGAATGCATTAAATTTCCGTCAGAATTATTATGGAAATTTTCCATTCCATTATTTATATTTTATAATTATCTAAACCGTAACTATAAAAAGTGTACATGATTTACTTGGGCTATGAACACTCAATTTAATGTTTTATTTGATTTGCAAGTTATTTTTAAAAGTCCTACATGTAACACTCGCTAACATATTAATTTAGGAGGATTTTGGAAAAATTTATTTGTGAAATGTTTTGACGAGATATTGTCTCACCCTTGTCACTTAAGGGTTCAGTACCTGAGTCAACACAACCTCACTCACAATTAGCCCCTCAAAACAATTACTGTACTTCAAGGAACAAGCCGTGCTCCTCTTCAAAGGCTCCTTGTTGATGTTCAACCCTATGAATATATTTAGACAATATATAAACCTCAAGGAACTTATACTCGTGTGAAAATGCATTCATTACTTTGTGAGATAATTTTAAATTAAGTGTATGCAGGGTTAGCGACACTACTAATTGAAACTCAGCGGAAATTACGTTGCAATTAGTTTATTACCAATCACTGAAAATATCATTCGTACAGTACTGTGACTTCACTTGAAAAAATGGTGAACATTGGCCTTAATCACATGGCAATTAATACATGGCACCATTAAAAAAATTTACAACTCACGCACTAGTGCCAAAAGCCAAAACTTGATTTAAAATACATCATTCGCACACATGAAAAGTAGTCATTGGTTTTAGGCAGCGCGAGTGAACAATCTCAGTCAAAATCGGAGACATTTCCGATTATAATGCCCGCGATGATCTCGGGCAGCTCATTCGTAGACACTGTTCCTTATTTCAGCTGGCCGAAGAAACCATTCACGCAAACCTCCCGGCATACACGTGTAACGAACGACGTCATTAGCAGCTGCGATTCCTCAGGCCTTCCAGCCCGCTGTGTAACTCTAGCCAAATGGGACCGCCTCCATGTGTGACGACGAACGCCCAAAAACTTGACACGTTTATGCAGACAAACAAATTACGTGCTTTCGTTCAACGTAACTTTAACTCACTCATGCACACGTAACAGTTACAAACTTCACGTGATAATTCAAACTTTTACTGTAACGCGTGCTGCGGGAAAGAACACATATTTTACTGCAACGTCCGCGGATGGCTATCCTTTGACTTACGGTGCGATAACGTAACAAACTTGTGTTCAACAACACATCGACGTCTTTAGCACCGTTCATTAACCCGCAACCGCCGAACCGAACCACAGTTACGCGGCTGGCACATTAGACTCTCGCCTTCCGCTCTATCACGTGCAGCATAGCAGCTGATTTCGCGAGCACACCATGCTTCACCTTGGCAAGTCAGCCAACGACTTCAGACCGTAACCTATCCCATTGCAAGGCCGTCAGCCGCGCGCTACTCGCGGCGACCACGCAAAACACACACTAAAAAACAAAGAGTATCTACGGTCACGCTCAGCTAGACAGAGTGTAAATATAAATACAAATGGCAGTATAAAAAGTAGTTGAGATATAAAACTAATTATAAATTAAGTGACCGCGATCATGAAATACTACGCCATAATAAAATATATAACCAAAATAAAAGTTGATATAAAAATAGGAATTAAAATTACAAAGAGCTTAGTAATAACTATAGCTGGAACACACAAGGTTGCCAACTTTTGACAAATGCAACTAAAATCAAACTCCTGACGATACGATCATCACAATTGTTCAATTTTTAACGAAAGTTTCCATTTTCCGACTTCTAAAAGTTTTTTTTATCATTATCAGTAAAATCATGTTTAGTGATAGATCGATTTAAGCTTTGCTGGCAAATGATTATTAGCATTTATCTGGTGTGTCAGTTTATTCGTCACTACACTGTGGACATAGATTTTCGGTCCTGCTGCTCAAAGAATTTGTTTGTTCTACTGGTGTATTTGGTGGGCTGTTGCAATTTTTTAGACAATTTGCTCTTTCAGTTTAGCAAGCATAGATGAGTTTGCCAAGACATGTTTTCTGATTCCTTTTGGTTAACTGGAATGTGGAATGAGACCTATAAGCCTAGATTAATACTTTGCTTACTTTTTATCATTATAGCATATAGCTATTAAATCGTTTGGAATATTTCAGAAATAGTCCTCCAATCTTATGCAGATGAACACGTCCAACTGTGTTTTAACTAATACCTTATTTACTAGCTACAAATTTAAAGATTACTCTTTAATTCATTAATTAAAACATTTACATATGTTGTAGTGATTCATACAAACACTTAAATATATTTAAATCAGCTTAGTGATATACAAGAAATGTCATTCCAATTCAATTTCACGTGCATGTAGAAGAATTGAGATTTACGAAAAAATTTCACGTAAGAGTTTTGAGGTGACATGCGACAGGACTCACGTCTGCTTTGCATACAAGCTTGTCCGGTTTTACATATGAAGATTGCTTTGTGTTTTAATTACTAATGGTAGTGGTTTGCACACAATAGGTGCTTCAGTATTGTTAGGGTGAAAACGTATGTGGCTGATGTGTTCAATTTATGCTGTGTAAAATGCTCGTCGAACGTAAATGCGGCATGTTAAGGTGGCAGTTTGCCTAGACCGCCTCATGATGCGCAGAGTTTCAGCATAAAACGTTTTGTTCAGGAACTATTCAACGTGCTTAAAGAACGTCTGCTTACGAACAGCATTTTCGAAACTTTACATACGTACGTGTATTCAATTTTTAGTTCCTCTATGTTTTTGTGAAGCAAGTTTTTATTTGAGTGAAAATGACAATCCGATATATTTGCAATCATTTTTTGGGAAGCATATAATGGTACATAAGCCTTAAAGTTGTATATATAGGGACGTGCGCCATACCTTGATTTTTTTTTTTTATCATGAATTATATTTTTGCTGCTGAAAATACAATTGAGGCATATTACCGATGGAGCGAGTGCACATCAGTACAGTACGTTGTGCGTAGAGGCGATGAAACAATTTTATGCGCTTGCGGAGGTCGTCCTTAGCACTTCCGTGCTTCTATCCTTCAGACATGCAAAATTCCTTCAGTAGGGCGGCCATCTTGATGTTTCAGTGATAACTATTCTTCCAGTGAATCAGGGTGACAACCATGATAGCAGAGATAGTCAAACACTGATAAGCAGAGACGTGCATAATTCACGTTATTATTTGTGAACATGTTAAACTGAAAAGACGTGTACATTTGCAATACGTTTTTAATTGTACCATATTTTATCTGGCTCGTCCTGGATAACTTCTGCGCCAATAAATGAACCCCTAACAATCGTGTGTCCCAATCACGTGCAGGTCAGTCAGAAAGGGAGTGACGTCACTTCTATGCAGCAGCCAACTTAGAACCGACGCCGGCTCGAGTATATACAGCACTGTGAAGTTTAGCCTGATGCCAGATAATAACGCCAATTTTGCAGGTTCTGATCTGATCGACTGATCAGTTTTGAGTCTGACATGCTAGACTAATGAAGAAGTCTACATAATAAAATATTGATATTTGTTATCCTGTCTTCATGTACCGGCAAGGCTTAGCTTCATATCGTAAGCCAAAATAACCAGTCTGACAATGACTGGGAAATATGATACCAAATTAAATTAACTCAATATGCATTTACCCTTAAAAATTAGTCAAGTCAACTAAGCAGTAATAATTTTCCGCTCCATATATTACTAAACTGCTCTATAAAAAAATTTTGTTTTTTTTAAATATTATTCTTTTAAATTACATTTTGCCAGTAACACTACGATAAAAGTATATTAAAAATGAAACATGAATACTGATTATCAACCGTGGTAGGTAACAGATATAGTAACTAAATAACTTTTTTCATTAAGTACATTTGTTTACTACTATAGCTGTTATTCTTTCTGATTTAAATATATTTGCCTTTAAATATTGCTAGTTCCCTACATTTTGCTATCGTCAATTATTTATTTTACCACAACAAGTGTAGACGCTTACGTTTTTATCTACGTGATTATCCTAGAAAGGTTACGAAATAAGATTGGAAAATGCTAGTACATGTGCTATATGAATTGTGATGTATAATAGGTTTAAACAACTTTTGGAATGTGTGAAGACTTGGCCCTCTCCGCACCGAAATCCCGGCTAGGCCACCGTAATCCGTTACCACCCCAACGTCTCATTTCACCAAATGGCCTCAGTAACAATGACAACATAACCCGTTCGTTCGCGAACCAATTACTGAGTACAAGTGTTGCAATCGCGTATTTATTTAGACTGCTCTGTACTTATGTTCAGAATTTTTCTCGCAGCCAATGAACGACCTGCTACCTGCTCGACGATGTTGGTATTAACCATTCATGTCAAAGAGGCGTAGAAAATGCCACGAAACAGTTAGCCACAAGGAAGAGACTCGGCGTACTGGGCACCGATGTCTTGTTCTCTACAGTACTGGCCATAAATATAATTAATTTTCAACGTGTCCACTATCAAGGACACGCCGACTGTACACTCCTAAATTTTTTATGCTTTTACAAGAAAAATCCTTGGAAACCAGGTTGCCAAGAAAATCCTTTGTAAAACTACAAAGAGTTTTATTGTAAAATCTGCAAAACATTTATTAAAGTTATTACAAATGATAGCCTTGTACTACATCTGGCATAATTGAGAAGTGTATAGATACTGTTTTTCTTCTAGAAAACATGTGATAAATTAATAACAAAGAATAAATTAAAAAATCCAAAATATAATTAACAAAAAATATTACACTATGCTACCACGGGGACTAAAACCCACACCCATTGTATTATTAACTGACACCCTTGACCACAAGATCAACTTGACTTACGAACTAAAAACTTATTTTTACAAGAAATATTGCTGCAACTACCTCCAAAATCTTAATGAAGTTATTTAGTTAGAACAATAGGTACAGTTGTTTCATTTAAAGAGTTCTGTTGTTGAGTTAAGAGATTTGGATGGCTCTTAATAACGAGGTATTGAGAGCCGATTTAAGAGTTCCGTGTAGCTAAGAAACATTAACAATTGATGAATAATACGGTCAAATTTTATTGAAATGGACGTTTAATTATGATTATTAGAGTTGATTTAAGAGTTTTGCGTTATTCAAACTTGCAAAACATATATTTTTGAACGCAGCAACACTTTACTTAGCCCATAGTTTTTGCACAAACAGCTATATACGGTTTTATTTCGTTGAGTGACCGCCAGTTTGCTGAAGATCGTGGAAACGGGTCGGTTTGGTACAAAAATTTCTTGAGGTATATTACAAACACGGCCCTTGTAGTTTTATAAACGAGTAGTTTTACTAAAGATATCTTGTTACTGTTCAAAGCATTTGAAAAATTACAAAGAATTTCTCAGGGAAAATTACAATTTTTTTTACAGTGTACGGGTCGAGTGAGTGAAAAGATTTCCAAAGCTCTTAACATCGAGGTCTTGAGAGCCGATCAAGGTGAAGCGAGGTGAGTATGAAGCAGCGTCGGAATGCAAGAGGGGGTGGAAGGGACATCCCTGAGAAAAACCGCCGACCAGCGGCATCGTCCTGCACGATTCCCACTTCCGAAAATATGGGAGTGACCAGGCCGGGGATTGAACCCGGTTTGCTTTGATGGTGGGAGGCCTGTAACTGGTCTGATTGGTCCATATTATTGTACCCGAACACAAAGATGACATATCGTTGGCTGTGGCAACGAAACAAGAGTTGTGTAGGCTTTAAGGTTTTCTAGCAAGCCTGCAGGCACACAAGTTTCAATATGGAATCAACGTTTAAGAAATTCCTTCTCAAGTCATAAGTGAAAAGAAAAAAATAACTTTTTCAAAAGAAAAAATACTGAACGCAACTTTCTCAGACAATACCGCCGAGATAAGACATTTTCAGACATTTTATTTACTCGTTATTTATTTTTAAAATGTGAATTATGATGTTATATTTTAGAAGTATATGCATGTTATAAAACAAAGTCGCCCGATCGTGTGTGTTTTTGTATTCGGCTAAGGCTTCAAAACTACTCGATGAATTTTGATCCGGTTTCTACCATCATTTAGAGAATTTCTTTAGGAAGGTTTTGGTAAATAATACATTAATAATTAATGTAAGTATGTTAGAAAAATGTCGACGTTTCATAATAAAGTTGGAAAGAAACACTTTTTGGGCGCTTACATGGTTTACACTGACCGAACCATAAGAGAAACACCAAATTAATGTAATACAGAATTGTAGATCTCAAAAAGGTCTACAAAAAGTCTGCGACAGAATATGTTTATCTTTTAAGAATGGCCTACAGAAACCATTTTTGTCTTTTAATTGTTCACTTACGAATACTTTGTGAACAATACAGTATTAATCGTATGTTAGTTACCTTAAGCATTTAGAGTACATACTTGCTGTAAACCTAAACAACGCCATATTTGTAAATCGCACCCGAGCGAGGCCGGGGCGTGTCGCTAGTAAATAATAGAAAACATAAGTATTTGCAAGATTTCTTCACGTAGGTACTAGTGTTTATTAAGAAATATTCCTTGGAATACTTTTTGTTTAAAACGTCTATCTTTACTATCTAAATTCGGATCAGTGGAAAACCACAGCGAAATTCAATTACTCCAATCAATGAAAATGGCTCCACTTTGAATCGGTGGAAAACCACTGGTTATTTCGGTGAAACAATTTCGCTGATTGAATAAGTGACAGCCAATTGCGTGCGGTGAATTTTATTGATATTTTTTATTGAATTTAGGCAAATTGATACAAGAAATAAACTTTCTTTCCGACAGTCGCTGTTTAAATTGTGTAAATTAATGCAATTAAAAAAATTTTAGGACTTGAACTCACAACACCCCGCTGTTAGACCGGTAACTCATTCATCGAGTGTATAAATGTCGCCAAAAGTGTAGCCTTCAATTGTATGGCTTTTATTAGTTTTTAGTTTAATTGGAAACATTAGGCTTGTTAAAAGAGATGGTAATTATGAATTCACTCACATCAAAGCATTTAATGCAATATAAATTTTTAAAGCGAGCACTATGACGATTATGTGAAAACAAATTGAAAGACTTAAAAACGGAATGAAAAACTAAATGTTCATGTAGATCGTAAAATGCTATTATAAAAAACGAAACGCACATAAAAAATATTTTAAATGGATTTTAATAGTTTGACCGTTGTTATGTCATTTTATGCACGTTGTTTAACTGATCCATCAATCAAAAAACAAATAACATGAAACAGAAAACGTAATGGTTGATGTCTAAGTGGAAAATACCACTGAATCAGTAGGTAAAATATAACTGGCACTTTTTCACTAATTCGGCAGTTAGTTTGCCTGACGTGACTGCTGAATATGTCAAGTGATGTTAACTGAATTAAAGAAAGAAATTCTCATTGATTCAGCTTTAGAGTGTAAAACTGATGTACTGAAAATTTCCTTAACATTGATACTCCATTTAAACTCTTCAGTTGCATGCTTGGTAAGCAGTACTATTAAGTATAGCACGTATCATAAAATGTCTTCTTTGCGACACCTGAAACCGTAAATTAATGTAGTTGGTAGGTACTTGACTTAACGTCTCGTCGACAGCGAGGTAATTAGAGACGGTGCAAGTTGCACAGGGAAGAGGAATTAGGGAAGGAATCGGCCAAGGCCTTTTTTAGGGAACCATCAAATCATTCATTTGGAGTGATTCCGGAAAACAATGGAAATCCGAAATCAGGATGGCCGGACCGGGAATCGAACCCCGGGCACTCCCGAATGGGAGTCAATTGAGCTACCACTGTGCCACCTCTCTCGGTATTTAAAATAGTTCTGAGAGCGTTAATTAGTCTGTGAATTAGGTGTCTGCCCACGAATCACAGGCCTTTGGTGACGGAGCAACACATAACTGATTATTTAATTAAAAAAAAAAAAGCTACGATATCTTGTCAGAAAAACACGCGCCCAGCAGCCAAAGGAAACCTGCAGGTATGGAAGTAGGATACCAAAGTACAGGCTGCGTGGAATTCTTTCGTCGAAAATAAGATTTCTCTACCTAATATTTATAACTGCAGGATACCATTGCATCAGGCCGTTTATGCTCGCTTCCAACTTCCCTGAAGTCCTATTATAGTTCTACTTTCAGGATATTCCTCAGCTTAATTCTAACAAAGCTAAGTCCAGAAAACTGCATCCAAGCGACAACGTACCACATTTGTGCACACTCGGTTTAATAATATTATCCAGCTTAATAATATTGCAAATGAAATATTATAATTTATAAATAAATGAGCAGAATTTCAGTTGAACCAAAAATACTGTTTGTTTTATGCTAACACAAGTATAAAACGCGCACGATATATGACGTTTTCAATAAACAACGAAACATGTCATATATGGAGTGGTTTTTCAAAGGTTTGATTAAAAAAGTGTGAAGATTCTGCGAATAGATTATACGGTGGTCGCAATCTCAAGCCCCCCCCCCCCCCCTTCACCCACCGCACCTCCCTGCCTCAGGTCTTGCTTTTCATACCAAATTTATTTTTGTCGTACGCTAGTTTCTTTTTCTCGATAACCCAGCTCTGATTTTTTTTTTTCGTGGACGAAAGATACCGCAAGGGGAATCGATACTTACCATCATGGGTTTATGTATTTTTTTCGAAAACCTGCTAGTACATAGTTTTCTTGTGGACCGACGGGTGCAAAGGTGGTGTGGTTTAGTAAATGCTGTTCATTTTAAACTGGGCATTTTTAAAAGAATTGCTCAAAGTCTACTTTTATTAACTTCGTGTATCCTTCCGCCATATGTAAAATGGAAAGTGCCATGGAGTCTTACCACTTTGTTCATTCATGCGTCCATTTAGTGAAACTGTGATAGTATTAGGAACGTAAATATTTTGCATATCCGCTTATTCTTACATTTAGATACATTAAAAAAACAGGATGCAAAAATAATTGAAATTTATCAACAAATTTTCACCTAACATTTTTTATTCGACGTTAAGACATGGAACTACAATACCTCCCCTCCAAATTTAAGCCTACCAACTTTAACTGGACGCATGTCACTCAGTGCACCCGTTCAGGCAGGAGCAGTGGAATTCTTCTAAGTTTGGTTTAAAGAGTGCTCACTTTATCGTGAACAGCCTTTACACTCTATAATCTGAACTGTATTCCTGTCATTAGGTAAAACAACATTAGCTTTTCCATTTATTTTTTACGCTACTAGTGCAATTAAAAGTCTTCCCCGCTGTCAAAAATAATATAAAAATTCAAACGTACATTATCCACATAATGATAATGTAGTGCTTGCCAAGAACATGAAAATGTTTCATTAATGGCTGTATTGAGTTGTAATGCCCTCATATCGAATGGCCCAACAGTGATGAAGTCTTTTAGGCCAACATTGCGGAATGCTATATCATTGAACGACGAAACGTTGTTTACAAGATACTACATTAACGATATAGGTTTATGAGACAGTAACTTCAAACTTGTTTCGCGCTTTTCATATGGTGTTTCGAACATAATTTTGTACGGTACCATGGGCAAGATATATAGTGGAGTGTGGTGTGGAGAAATTTGGGCACCCTTTAACATCGAGGTCTTGAGAGCCGATGAGTGAGAAACGGGGTGATTATGGAGCAGCGCCAGAATGAAGGGGTGGGGGAAACGGGAGATCCCGAGAAATCCCACTAGCGGTATCGTCCGGCACGATTCCAAGATGCGAAAATCTGGGAGCGACCCCGCCGAGAATTGAACCCGTTTCACCTTGGTGGGAGGCGAGTAGTCTAAAACAACTACACAACCAGGCCCGCACAAAATATAGACCCGGGGAACAGTATATTGACGTACGTTTCTGCTTGCTGATACCAAACAATTCTTCATTCTCTAACTCTAAGATATTTCGTCATTTTGACTTCTCTGCTACTGTGACGGTTATCCCTGCACATCAAACAAAAGTCAAAACCGACGGTGCCATATGTAGTTGAGAAAATGTTGGCCGTTTGGGACGGCTCACCTTCGCTGCGACGGGGGTGTGTTTGACGAGCTTCACGCCTCACGTCCTCTGGGTGGGCCTATTGGTCTGTAAGTATGGGCACCGCAGGGCCGTTGCCGCCCACGAAATCTATGACTGCCTTCACCTCCCTCGTACGTCACCTTGACCACGTGGCGCCAGCCTGCCAGTCACGCACCACTAGGGTGTCCTTCCAGGACTTCAGATATCGACGGAGTGAAGATCATTTTGTAATGTTCTAAATGATTTCAAATAAAAAATAAATACAGGTGTCTCGTCCAGATTCGGGGAGACAGCACAGGGTTTTCACTTGGGCAGGAACTGCTGTTCCGTCCGTCAACATTTTTAAGGGGGGGGGGGGTCTTGCTGTCATTTTAGTTACGTATTGTTTAAAGCAAAATAATTATATATAACCTGCATATAGCTGGAAATAGATGTAATCGTGTAAAAAATGTAGATTTTGGGGGAAGTTTTAGACAAAATTATTTTTGGTACCCTTTTATAATAAATGTAATCAGTGGGAAAACTATATTTTAATATAACGTATATTGACTGTAAAATTTTGGGGGGAAACTATGTAAATGGTTATATTTTCATATAAAAAACGCACGGCAACGACTATTTTCAAACATTTTCACTGGAACCAACCCAAGTCCCTTTTTGACGTCATTGGGGGGCTCTCGGCTGTTTTCCAACTTAAAACACGTACATTTAGGAAGCAGTCGAGACCAAGACCTCGTCCTGTATGTGTTGGCAAACACCCTCACACTACATTCATTCAAGGCCTTTTTTCGTAAAGAACCGCACGCTGGCTTGCTTTGCGGAAGCAAAATATCGAGTCACTAATAGCATGTGCTATCTAAAAGACTTTCGGCCACTGGGGTGAAATTAACAGGTAGCTGTAACGTTGACAGTTCAACTCGTTCAGGTACTGTGTCCACGATCGAGGACACGTTGCACATGAATAACATTTATGACCGGTACTGTACACAGAAGGCATTAGTGTCCATCCTTCCTTGTGGCTAACCTGATTTGTGGAATTTTCCACATATATTTGACATGGATGTTTAACGGCAATATCATGGAGCCCGCACTCTAAATTCGTGTCAGTTGAAAACCGCTGATCGTTCAAGTGAAAAAATTCCACTGATTTAATTTGTGACCTGAAACAATTTCACTGACTGAATAAGTGATGTCAGACTACAGTGGCCAATTGAGCACAGTTTTTATTGAATATAGCCAAATAATTACGTGAAATAAACATATTTACTATTGTTTACAATTTATATTGCGCAATTTACAGTAATTTAAAAAGTAAAGACGTTTCCGGAGATGACGGCAATTGAACTCACAAACCTTTAGACGCTAAGCCGTTACCGTACCATATCCGCTACCGAGAAGACGAAAAAATGAGAGGAAAATATATGTCTTATATTTTCACCGTGAAATCGTGAAGATTTAAATTATATGCTCTTACTTTTCGTTTTTGGTTTAACTGGTACCGTTAGGATTCTTAAAACGAATAGTATATATGAGTGCACTCTCTTCATCACAATATATGAAGTTTAAACCTTCAAATAGGGCGCTGAGACGATTACATGAAAACGAAATAAAAGACGTAAACATGGAATGAAAGGCTTTGTGTTCCTATTACCTCATAAAATGGCGTTTTGAAAGACGAAACACATTTTAGAGAGTATTTTGTATTGGTTTTATTAGTTTAGTCATTATTATTTCACTTGATACACGTTATATAAAGGCAATTTTTAAACGTTGTTTGGCGGTCATTTTTACACGCTTGTAAACTGATCAATCAGTCAAAAATAAAGCACTGAGTAAACAGTGAAAAAAATGATCAGTGGAAAATGCCACTGAGTCAATAAGTGAAGGAAATCTGGCATTTTTTCACTCATTCATTTGTTAAATTCACTGAAGTGATTGTTCAAGCAGTCAGATACGTTTGACTAATTGATACAGTGAAATTCTCACTGATTCAGATCTAGAGCGCGCAGCGCCTTGTTCGCTGAACGCAAGGCAAGTGCTTCACAGTGTAAAGTGGTGGATGCTATGGAACTGCGATAACCTCGTAAAATAAGCACTGTATTCAAAATTTATAGCATAGAATGAGAACTAAACGTAACTTAGTTCATCTTTCAAATCTTAGAAAGCAGTTTACGTGTGGCAAATACATTGCTAACGTACTTCAAACAGAAGGGTTGTATGAAAGAGTGATAAAAAGACTGAAGGCAGCGTTGTAGTTTGTCAATACTTCCTGCACAAGTGTCAATTTCTGTTTCTAAAATAGCTGTGAAATTGTGTTCCCAATGTGGAAAATTTAGAACTCTAGCTAGCGGTCAGTATGAGTAAAATAACGCTTTATATTGCAGTATTTGTGTATAGGATGTTCACGGTCAAATGAGCATTTTTGAATTAAGACCTATTTGTATACACGTTGTGATTCCTCCGCCTTATGTAACGTTAACATTGCCATGGGCCTCATCAGTTTATTCTTCCGTGGTCAAATGAAACTGTAAAATTGAAAAGGAAATACTTTACAAATGTGCTCATTTTACACTTCTGCGCATTAAACAAAAAAAAAACAGAAAGCGAAAGGAATAATTTTAAGTTATCACAAATGCTTACATAACACTTTTTATTCAACATTGAGATATAGAACTACTTTCCATCCATCGTTACCAACTCTTCTGAGCGTATGTCACCCATTGCGTCCATTAAAATGTATGCATGCAGGGGCTCAGTTTATCGTGAGTAGCCTTTAGTAGTTAAGATCGAGCTTGCAACTGTGGGTAATTTTCGCCCACCTCCAGTCTCCGTTATATACTTTATTCGCGGTTACTTCATACTTTTTGAATAAAACTTATGAAAATTCACCCCTTATATGTTTAGTTATTTCCTAAATATGCCATGTATCACAAGCGTTCTATACATTTGTTAACATGAAAATATTAAATTTTTCGTTGAATTGAAATTTTACCCCTATTTTATTTATGAATTTTAATATTTCATTTGTAGTAAATATAAATAAAAACAGCGAGAAAACGTGTGTGTTGGTAACGCCTAGTAATAAATAGTTTACATGCAAAATATTATTACAACTGAGTGCGCCCGAATTCGGTGCGTTGTCCTTCTGGTGTGATTATCTAGACTTAGTTAAGCTTAGTTTGCGCAAGGAGGAATATTCTTGAAGTAGAACTTTAGCAGGGCCACGGAAAAGTGTGAAGCAACCGTAAGTGGATTATAGCTAAGTGTGTGAAGCGATAAGGAATTTGTTTTCTTACCGAGGAGGGTGTACCAATGACTGGAGAGGACGTGTAGGATGAAGCAGGCTTCAGGCAAACAAAGGATGAAAACAGAGAGGAAATCGCATTTCTAGCCAACACAGCCACTTTGCCCTTGCATCTTGAGTAGCATGGCAATTTCCTGCACCGCGTACGGCTGTACAAATTGTTTGGATTGCAAACCAGAAGTTTCAGCTTGTTGTTCTGATTTGTTTGTGTGGAAAGTTGGTTGGTACGGCTAGAAATATGCATATTCATGGACACCTCGAGTTGTTTTACCATCCTTAGCCTAATTTACAGAGGATTTATTGCGTTTTATATGTTGCAATTGTTTTTTACCATCCTTAGCCTAATGTACAGAGGATTTTATTGAGTGTTATATGTTGCAAATTTGTTTTTAAGACTACGGGATAAATCGTTTGAAGTACGGATGTGCTGTTGTGTTGTTATTCTATTTTTCCTTTTCAATTTTGTGTATGTTTTAAAATATATGGGGCGGGGGTTGTCATGAGGGGGGGGGGGGATCTTATTGATATTAATAATACATAGTGTCATCAAAATGTGTCAGTTTTGCACCCAGCTATTACGTGACACTGCACCCTTGAAAATGCCCTTATAAAATATATAGCTCTTCAGAGAGCTTCGTTGGGGAAACGTCCAAAATTGAATACTGATATTATTTGTATTGAAACATATTATTTAATAATATTTGCTAGTTAGTTTGAGTGAAAGACATGCAAAAATGATGTACACAGACTATATTCCCCCCTCCCCCTGTAATCCCATACATGGCCAAAAGGAAATTTTGTGTTAGCTAAGTTTGTGGATCACGAGTTATGTGTGTCAACACATCTGTATTTGTGTTATACAGCAGTTTGTTACTGGTATGTGTTGGAATTAGCTTGGCCGGATGTTGTAATCAGCGGAAGTTGATATGCGCCGCGCTGGGTCTGGATTCCAAACATAGAAAAATTTAGCGTTACGGCAGACACAAACGCCATTATAGTTGTTCTTAAATAGGGTTTTGTTTTCGGCGTGAAATGAAAATCTACATAGATCAGTTAGTTGGTGTGAAACGTTATCCATCTCACCGTTAATTTGTACCTCCTGTCTGAAAAAAAAATTCAGTTATCTTGATTAACTCAAATAAAATCAAATTCATTATATATTTCACTCAATTCACTGTTACATTTATGGATGTCCTAAACACGTTGACTAACGACAGCTTTGAGAGAAGCGACAAAATTGGAAGAAAAAAAACTATAAAACTATTTCTTATCACTATGTACATCTAGTTGGAACTCGTATTCGATTCAACGCTGGACTATACCTTCGATTTTCTCATGATTCCTTAACTTGCATCTGCGTGATATTTACGAGATTTGCTGCAGTATCTGTTGCGATTATACAACAGCGTCAATAAGTGTTTTACAATTTTTATCACAAACCTGTGGAATAAAATGTGAATATTTTTAATAATTTATATATTGATACAAAACATGTAAGTGCGTATTTATAAATATATGGATATAAATTCAATGGATAATATAATATTTAATTGTGTTAATTGATCGTGTGTATGTATGTACAGTGTATATACCCATTCACGGGTACTTCTCACCTTTCTGAAGCACTGCTAAAGTTCTACTTTCATGATATCCCTCCGCCTAATGCAAACAAAGCTTGTCCGAGTCTAGAAAATTACAATAGAGGGGTAAATTACCGCATTCCTGCGCCCAGATCTGGCCTATTTTCCGAAGGAAAGGAAAGCTACTGAGATCACTTTCCTGCCTGTGTGTTCATGTGTGTGTATGTGTGGGTGCTGTGTGTTCTGTGCATATGTGTGTACCCTTTTAAATTTCTTAACGCGTGAACCTAATTTTACCAAACTCGGTTCACATATAGGCCTAGTACTAAGGACACCTGCCTTTTATAGTTTCCAACCATGTCGTGTACATATTTTCAAAATGGTGGCCATAAAAATATTATGGGGAATATGTTATTTCTCGGAAACCATTCAACCGATTTTAACAAAAAATTTTATGCTGACAGAATAAGTTGTAAGCATTGAATTCGGAGGAGAATATTGTTGTTTGTCCACCATTTTGGAAGATAGTGCAGCATTAAAATATAAAGCTTTTACTTTGACGTCACGTGACTTTGTATTCCTTGATAGGTCTTTCTTGTTGTGTTCTGTTCGGCCTTGGTTAATTTTCTTATACTGTTGGCGACACTGGTTCACATAATTATTACGTTACCTAGTGTAATGTTAAAACTTTTGTTAAGTGTTTTATTGTGTAATATTTGTCTATATACGATTGTTTTACTGTTCTAAATCATTGGTAAATATTAATTCCTTTTACATTTTTTTATCTTTTGCTCGATGACCGCTTGACGGAGCTGAGTTCGCGAGTTGGTTCAATGCGCCGTGCGTGTCGTTTCTGCTGAGAGTTGCAGACTGATTTTGGACTGAGAAGAGTGATCCTGTTCAACCACGCTCCGAGGTGAACTTGTCCAGTAGATCGCCGATCGAGTGGATGCTTGCTTACGGGTTTCCACTAAGCTGGTTTCCCGTCCAGGGCTTGCCTTTTTATAAGTCGTGGTGCGACTTAACCGAAGGGCGCGACGTGTCCTGGGCCGACGAACACGATACGACTAGGGCTGTTCGATATCATAAAAATGTAACATCGATATTTTTCCAAGCAGTTACTCGGTATTTTAGGTATACCGAAATTATCGATATTACCGAAATTATTGATAATACCGAAATAATCGATAATACCGAAATAATCTATAATACCGAAATATTCGATGATACCGAAATAATATATAATACCAAATCGCCGATAATATCGAAATCATTTATATAACCATATCATTCCAGTATTTATATTATGGTTAAATTACAGTACAGTTAAAATGTTGGTATCTTTTGACTTCTGATATTACTGAAAATATTTACGTGTTTATGTATCAATACTATCGACAGTTATAAACTACCACTACGATATGTGAAGAAAACACATGTAATAGAGTACAGCGACATTCGGCCGCACAGAAACGCTAGTGATCGCCTTAAAGCAAAAGAAGCCACTGTTTGTCAATAAATGTCTGATATCGACTATCCTGATATCTTAGTGTGAGAACCAAAACAATCCGAAGTAACATCTAATTGACACGGTGGTTGGTCGTGAACCGCTATTTGTTTACGCACTACCGCGGACCAGAAAAAGCCAAAACAAAACAATGAACCAGCTAACTTGAAAGTTGCGTAAGCCAGGCGATGATGTACAAGAGTTATAATCATATAAATGTGTTACAATTATGCAATATTGTATTCTTATTTGCATACAACAAAAAGAGACTGAATTGCAGGTAACAAAAATGTTTTAACTTTACAGCTATATAATATCAAGAAAGACGATAATATGGGAAAAGCCGATAGTTTCGATAATATTGTAAATATCGATAATATCATAAATGTCGATGGTATCAAAAATTTCTATAATATCGAAAATTTCGATAGTACCGAAAATTTCAATGATACCGAAAATTTCAACGATACCGAAAATTTCGCTGACACCGAAAATTTCTATAATACCGAACATTTCGATAATACCGAAAATTTCGATAATACCTAAAATTTCGATACTACCGAAGCATCGATATACTGATATTTTTCAAAGTTACATATCGTTCGATAAGTTATTTATATCAATAATAATCGATACATTGATATCTAGAACAGCCCTAGATACTACATACCGACACGAGACAAGAGCTCGACGGAACTTCACGTTATATGTTATACAGTGTTCACAGTACCACGCCAAAATCTGCCCGACAAGTGTATTAGTTGGCTGTTGGAAAATCCTAAAACGGCCAGTTATCCTATTAATATTTTTAAAAGTCACGATAAAGCGAAAGTTTATTTTTATTTTGACAATATTTGACTTTATATAAGAGAAAAATGTATTTAAAAACAAACCAGGAAGTTATTTAGGCGGCAGGTTAATTTTTCATTTACTACAGTAGTGAAACATGCACGAAATTTTGTTTTATAATGTCGAATTTACATTTCTTGCGCGCTTCGACGAGCCCGGCACGACGTAAAGGAGAAACAGAACCTGCTATTTTCGGGCTGTCGGGGCCACAATTTTGTCGGGCTGACGTCACAGTGACCTTGCTTTTCACTAGCTGCTACTCAAATTTCGTCGCGTCGGGGATGCCGTGTCGTATACGTTGGGCTATTGTCGCTCCAGCTTTAAGGCAGCATACGAGGACCGACCCTGAAGTGTCGCACTTGTGCTGTTCCAAAATACTTTAATTTCCGAAGACACCGAACAAGGTTGCTGTTCTTTGCACTGCCGTCTTCACGACAACCTGGGGGGAGAGTTCAATGGGTTGCATAATACTACTGGTTTAAGGTACTGTCGTCTTCAGCTCAATTCCACGTCGTGTGCGGTGTCGTCATTTCAAGTTACATTTTACTTGACGGCTGCTTAAGTTTTGCCAAGCGTTGCGTATGTGCGGAATGGCAGACTGATACTAAGGAATCAGAATTTTCTTCGTCAAGCGGCCGCAAACGAGAGTATAGTGTATGCAATTATTGTTGTGATTCCGTGAATATTTTTTTGCTAAAAAAATTGTTTTTTTTTTACGTGGTATTATTTTTAAATTTTAATTCCGATGAAAAAAATTGCGACTTCCGGGTTACCGTTTATAAAATGTTCCGGATTTGTAAAGAATTTCTTGTCAATGTGTGTGAAACCCAGCGTTTACCTCCTGGGGTGACTTGGGAGATACAGTAACTTGTATCTCTAAAACTACTTAACCTATTTTCGCAAAATTTGGCACTTAAGTAATACTATAATTGGCAAGGAAAATTAAAACATTGAACTTAATTAGACACCTATTTTCAATATGCCGGCCATACAAGTATTTTATGTTCATTTAGTACAACTACCATACCGTTTAACCAATATAAACCAAATTTTGTACGCTGACAGAATATATTACAAGCATCATATAAGCCAAACAAAAACCACTATTATCCTCTAATTTAGAAGATAGTGCCACGTGCGAAAGTAAATCATTTATGTTAAATCTCGAAAACAACTCAACCGATTTTCTTCAAATTCGTCTAATAAGTAAAACTATGATATGCAAAGTAAATTTGAGTAAATATATGTTATGAGACACTTATTTACAAAATGGCGTCCATTTCAATATCTTAGGTTTAATTGGTATAACTGCCTTACCATTTCACTCATTTAAACCAAATTACGCTGACATCATCTATTGCAAGCGCCAAATATGCCAAAAAAAACTAACATTTTGGCCAACATCTTGTAATATATTGAATTAATGAAATTTATGTCTAACATCTCGGGAAACATTTGATAGATTCCTACCAAATTTAAAAATCAGGTAGTACTACCGCAGTTGATATGTACAAATATGTTTCAAGTATGTCAGACACTTATTTTCAAAATTGTGGCCATCTAGCTATTTTAGTATAGTAGGCCTATGCTATATCTTCGAAAACATTTGATTAATTCCAACTTATCTTTGTATGCTGGGAGTATATATGACAAATATCAAATGTGTCTACACTGAGATTCTTTTGTCCTCCATTTTGTAAGATAGTGCCACACAAATAAATAAAGTTTTTATGACATATCTAGTTAAACAAATGGTCGATTCCTCCCAAATATGGCAAACAAGTAGTGCGGTGATAACTGATATTTTTTAGATATGTCAGACGCTTATTTTCAAAAAGCTGGCCATATAGTCATTTTAGTTTTGTATGTAATATCTTCGAAACCATGTAATTAATTCCAATGAAACTTTGTATGATAGCTGTACTATATATTACAACAATCAAATTTGTATACACAAAATAACTTTTGTCTGCCATTTTGTAAAATAGTATTACTTGACCAATTAAAATTATGTGATCTCCAAAAAAACCGTTTTCTATCTAATTTGACAAACAATAAGCACTGTGGTGGGCTAGGTAAAGTGATAAATTTTTAGTGAAGTCAGACATACATATTTTCGAAATGGCGGCAATATAAATATTTTTGCTCCGAATATTTTATCTACGAAAAGTCAAAACAAATTAAAATTTAACTTTGTATGCTGACAGTAGCCTATCAATTGTATACATGAAAATGCCTATGAAAAGCCTAATTTCTCCGCCATTTTGTAAGATAGCCCCACCTGAAATTATGTAGTTTTTATGCCGTATCTTGGGAAACAATCAACGGATTTCTTTATAATTTGGCGAGGAAGTTGTACTGTGGTAAGCTATATTAATTTATACGTTTTAAGTATACAAGTCTTTTATTCTTAGATTGGTGCGTATACAAACATTTTAGCTTAGTGTGCTATATCTAGGAAACTATGTCATAGATTTAAATTTAACTTAGTATATTTTCTCTATGACAATAATATAATGTGCTAATATATAAACATTTCGCCATATCTTTATGAAGATCTTCACACCACCAAGAGAAGGTTTATGTCATATCTCGAGGACCAATCAACCGATATGCATACAAAGATCCTTCTTTGACGGATATTTTTAAAATTAGTGTCAGGTGAGTAAACTAAACATTTTGTCATATTTACGAAATAATTCGACTAATTATCACAAAATTTTGCACACCTACAGAAAGCCAAATATAGTTACATGATTTAAATGGGGTCAGGGAATAATTTTAAAAATGGCGGCCATATAAATATTTTTATATGTTTGGAATATACATTTAACAATATAAAATTTTCAATAAAACTTTTTATACTGACATTATCTATAACAAACCACATGTACAGAGCCTCTTTTTAATAAATTTTGTAATATAGGCCCATTTAAGAAAATGAAGTTTTTATGCTATATCTCGGAGACCAATTAACCCATTTCCATCAAATTTTGCACACGAGTGGCGTTATGCTAGGCCATGTAAACTTACGTGATTAAGTGGCTCAGACACATATTTTTAAAACGATGGCAGAGTAATTATTTCAGGGCAGTATACCCTTTCATGCAGAACATTAAACTGATTACATCCTAAGGTGATGCTCCGAATCCTATCTCCGTGAACGAGGTAAGCTGTCGTGGAATGAACATCGCGCTCGTGGCTGCTCGCTCGCTGGGAACTGCCCGCAACGTGAGGACCAGCGAAAGCGAGGTGTATCTGCGAGTACGATGGGACCATGGCAGCTCGTCGTGTCCCCAGGTGGCGGATAGGCCATTTCCAGGCTCTGGAGTGGCTGGGAATAATCAAATACCAACCCCTCGAACCAACTAGCCGGTGCGAAATCGCCGTCGTCGTAGATGTTGGGAACTTGGGCAGCTCAGTATATCCCTATGCTATCAGTATTTATGATTGCATATTTGTGTATCACGTAAATATTTTTTTCTATGAAAGTATAATATAATAAATGTGATGATATAATTTTTATGTTTGTTGTTTGCAAACAAAATGTAAGTCTCAGTGTGAAGGATCGCAGTTAGGCTTCGCTCTTAGCGGGCGCGTGACGTCACCTGACCGGCTGCGTGGGTGTAGCGCCAGTCAGTGTGGTCGGGGAGTCAGCTGATAGTCGAGCAGAAGTGGAGTCGCTGCCTAGACGCCGAGCAGAGCTCTTGTGTAGTATGAGTCGGGCAGTCATTTTGCAGTGAGGCCATGCGACGAGTGCTTGGTTGGATGGCGGCCGGTAAATGCAGACAGTGCGGACCGTCATGATGTTGCTCGTGAAATATTATGAGAACAAACCACGCCTACTAAAATTACGGGAATATGCGTGCTCGTGCTGGCACAAAGTTGTGGTACAAACCAATAGCGTATTATGCTGAAGACAGTATAAAGTTACGGGTTGAATGCAAAGTAGTTTTCTTGACAGACGAACTTCAGTTCACTATGTGCCCGATCTCTTTCTTATTCTCACTGAAATTACTGGCTACTCTGAGGTTACATATAACACGTCACGAATTTTCGGCGTTTTCAGAACGAGGGAATATTTGCTCGTTTGGTTAAAAATATCGTAGCCCGATATTGTGAAGTTTATGAGGTTCGTTGCAATCTTTCAATATTTAAGAAGATGTGCACGGGGCTTTGCTCTGCACAAAATGTCAAGTTACGAGTACGTAATTATTCACGGGTGTGAATTGACCGTCAATGTGGAAGACCAATCGTTGGGCCAGGCGATTGCGTACAGTAGCGTGTAGTCGTGAAGCAGTGTTCCTGACGAGCTGCTAGTCGCATTCGACGGCGACTCAACTTCTCCGAGGCTGTTCCCGAGTCATCGCACCTGGTTTTCTGTACGTAAGGCAACAGTTGGTGCATTTGCTGTCTTGTTCCTCCGTGCACGTTTTGACGTGCCTCTGCACCAGGTATGTCGGCGACATCCTTTTATGACGGGGTTTGCTGGAACTAATTGTTACATAGTCATCGGGAAGTCGTCATTCTGTGCGAATATTTGGGGTCCCGCAATGAGCGAGGACACGCGCAATTCCTATTGAAAATAACTGTAGTAAAGTGATAGGCCAAAAAGATTTGACATGTCATTTGTGATGTCTGGGATTCAAGTAAGCTCATACTCAGTGACTTTGATGGTAAAATATGTTCGAGCAAAGTGGGTACATTTTTAATGGCTTGTTCTTTCATGAATCTAATTATCTGAGGTGTAAAATATATTATTTTTAATAGGGCCCAGAATTTTTAGTAATTTTTATAGTAATTGTGAAAGGTAATGTAATGCTTATGAATACAGCATATTTACTAACTTGTCATTAATTGTACTAAAGTCACAGAAAATTGGCCTATGAGAACATTCTTTCAGAGTCACTTTAAGGAACTCTCAACTGAATGTTGTGGGATCGTTACTGTGCAAATTTACTAAATGGAATGTAATTGTAATATTACGTACGTATGGGCCGCGGTACATGGGGAATGTTGATACAACATTGCTTTCTGCCCCGCGGGGTATACAGATGTTCTGTAATGAATGGTGCGAGCGAGGCATGGTTGAAACTCCTGACACCCCCGAGGAGTTGAGGGCGTCTCATGGGACAGAAAAAACATGGATTTGAACCTAGTACTGCAGTCCAGAAATACCTCGCAACCTACCCAACTCGGAATAAGAAGAACATAGATGCAGCCATGTATGGTTAACCATCTGGGAAGAGTGATGTGAAGTCTGGCTACTCTGAAGACCCCAATGACCTAGTTGACAGACTACGGGGGTTGGTTTCATTGCAGAGAGCTGGATGTCTGTCTGTCATCGGAGAGATGAATTCAATTATTGTTGAACTCAGAACTGGAGGCTTTATTGTATAATATATGCATGTGTGATTTGGTTATGTATAAAAATAAATATAAACATCAACAGTAATTTTTTTTTAATTCCTACAGTCTAAGAAATGTACCTACTGCTATGTGTTAGCCGGTGTCTTTCTGCGCTCGCTTCCCGATGAACGACACTTGTTGTTATGAATGTATAGAGAATATCACAGCAGATAAAAACAGTGGACTGCCTTGAATGCCGGGCTGAACATGCAATGGCAACTTTCGTGTCGCATGTATGATATAATTTACTAAAAGTATTTCCACACAATGATACTGTAATGCTTCCGTCGACTCTTCAGAGACCCTTGCCGACTCTGCTACAGAGTCTTCGACCATTGATTCCATCTTAGTATTGTAGTAGAGCATACGATTACAGTGGTACAATAAGCCTATAGTGTCTCTTCAGAGACGCTGTTACAGATAGTATGTCTTCGACCATTGATTCCATCTGTAGTGGTGTGTACACACAGTCGTAGTAGATGTGGTGGTCTGCGTTCCACCACCATGCTTGCTGACAAACCGACATCTGTTGATGCGCGCTTATTCACACTGCATGTTAGTGCTGGGCTGAACAACATTCATGTCGGCGTGCATTACTCCTGTTATTAACAGTATCTTTTTCTACGCACACAATGATACCTTAATGCTTGCAGTGACTCTTCAGCTTCATGGCACTGGTGCGGTTAGCAAATGCCTGCCTGCACTCACATCCCGATAAACGACAAACCTTGCCTTTGTATGTCTTGTTATAGTTTATCACTGCAGATAAATACCGCATCACAGTTATCACAGAGAAAGTTGTGTATTGTGTAGAGTTGAACTTGCAATGACAATTTTCATGTCGACGTACACTCCGATTTGTGCTAAAAGTATTTCCACAATAGTTACGTTGATATTGTAATACTGTTGGCGATGCAGCTGGTAAGTCTTCAACCATTGTAGCAGCGTACACGATCGTGATAGATCAATGTAGTCATAACGATCTGCTTTCCACTCATCGACGAAATGATATTTGTGTTTACATGATGTTGGCTTAAATACTATTCATACTACATGCTAGTTTGTGATACCTCAGTAGATGACTGCATGTGGTGCAAACATCAGCATGGTTGGTGACCTTATCCGGTCGATCACTATGCGAAGTTGGCCTCTTTAGACATATATAAAACAATTTTTTTCTTCTTTGGATAACAAATGTGATAAATAAATAACAAAGGATAAATAAAAATATATATTGTAAAATATAATTTACCAAAAAAGTTACACTTTGGCCGCACAGGGATTAGAACCCACACTCCTAGTATTACTAACCGGTAACATTACCCATAAGACTAACTGACTTACGAGCTTAAAACTTATTTCTTATTTATATAGTGGATATAGCTCCAAGTACCTATGAAATATTAATGAAGTTATTTGGTTGAGAAGAATAGGTACATTAATTTCATTTTAAGAATTCTGTTGTTGAGTTAAGAGATTTGGACGGCTCTTAATAACGAGGTATTGAGAGCCGATTTAAGAGTTCTGTCTAGTTAAGAAACATTAACATTTAATGAGTAATACGGTGAAATTTTATTGATATTGTCGATTAATTATAAATATTTGAGTTGTTTTTAAGCGTTTTACGTTATTCATATTTGCAATACATTTCTTTTTGCACGCAGCTACACTTTACATCGCTCATAGTTTTTGCACAGACAGTCATATAGGGTTTTACGTTGCTGAGTGTCCGCCATTTTCGGTATAGTACAAACATTTGTTGAGGTATATTACAAACACGGCCCTTGTAGTTTTACAAAAGAAATCTTTGTACTGTTGCAAGCATTTTTAAAATTACAAATAATTTCTCAGTGAATATTACAACTTTTTTTTTACAGTGCGTTGAACCGTTTACCGTTTGAACCGTCGCATCGGCAGTTAGAGAAACATGAATCAACGGTAAATAATTCCCCCCCCCCCCCCCTTGACTTAACCAATAAAGATATAGTATTCAGGAAATTTAAATGTTTGCTATTTAGTCTATAAACTGGCATTTAATTCTATACAATATATGCTTAAGCTGATGTTTGACAATTTCGGAGCTGCTCTTCCAACACTGTCATATCATATTCACTAGTAATTTTACAAGCGAAATTTTTGTACTGTTACGAACGTTTGTAAAATTACAAACAATTTCTCTGTTATAATTGCAATTATTTTTTCCGTGTAACGCAAGTTCTCTAAAGGCCATTGTACCACAAACTGTTCAACTTTCAAACAATATCCTCGCAAAAAAAATACTGACGCAGAGTTTTCGCATAAATACATGTCTAAATGACAATTTTACTGTTTTAGGAATGTACAAATGGCGAAAACTAACTTACTTACAGAAGCGAGATAATTCTCACTTAAATATGATGGCAAAAGCTACTTCCAAACGTGTAAAAATAGTACAATGAAATGTTTTGCAATTTAAAAAAATTGCTGAACATAAGGGCACTTTTGCATATTATTGATTTATAGCTGCACCCTGAATTTCTGTAAAAAGAACGTTTGTTAAGCACACCTTCAATGAATTAAAACAACACCTTTAAGCTGCATTTGTTAAATATTTTCAAATAGTTTGATTTATGTTAGATTACAAGAAATTCGATGTAATTTTATAAAAAAACATGGCATGTAAAAAAACTATTCTCTGAGAAAAAAACAGCCAGTCACAGATAAATGTCTACAAGTTGAACAATATAAAGTCAATAAATAAAATAACTAATTTTTTTGGTGGACATCGACCTTAATTGTCGACAATTCTACACTGCACTCGCCGTTTCGACTTCTCGCCTACTTCGCAAGTAAACTCCATTCACGGTTACTTATAACTTTTCTGAAGCCCTGGTAAAATTCTATTTCCAGTATATTCCTCCGCCTCATGCAAACAAAGCTTAGAAGATCACACCAGAGGGCCAACGCACCCCATTTGTGCGCACTCGGCGTAACAATATTTTGCATAAGCATATTCTGCCGCCTTATGTAAAATTAATATTGCCATGGGCCTCATCACTTTGTTCATGCGTCGGTCAGGTGAAAATGTGGAGTTATGAGAAAAATAAAAATGTTACGAATCTGGTAATTTTTACACTTAGATGCATTAAAAAAGAAAGGAAACGAAATAAATAAATCAAGTTATCACTAATTGTTACATAACACTTTTTATTCGACGTTTAGATATGGAACAATTTTTCCTACATCGTTACCAACTTTCCTGAGCTCACGTCACTCGGCGCGCCCGTTAAAATATACGCAGGTAGGAGCAGTGACTTTTTCCTAAGGTTGATTTCAAAAGTGCTCGCTTTATCGTGAACAGCCTTTATCAAAGGCTTGGTTTGAAAAAGTGTGACGAGACCTCAAATAGACTACAGCGACGTGGCGTTGACGTACAAGCTAGCCGATGTGGAGTACGACGAAAAGTCGGCGCCCAGCGGTATCGCAACAGTTGGGAACAGCGAACGGTCAATCAAAGGCTTTATCTCGCCGACTCGAGCAGTTTTTAAGTAGGAAAATGGTTAGCCGTCCGTGTGCCCTACTTCTAATGCTGGATTTACAATTCCACAACGAGGCCTTCCGACAGTCAGACACGACGTTACAGCCCGTCCATTTCCGCCACCAAAATTAGTTCAATATTTCCAATACCCCGACAGTTTCCTTCCGACAAGTGTTGCGTGGCTTTCGGCAAAATCCTAGAATGGCCAGTAACTTGCTATGGAGTGTGAAGAAAATCACAGATCAATATTCACTATTTTGTTTTTATAACTTGGTAAACGAAGTATTTTTGGATTTCGGAGAAGGTATTTTTCAACGAATATTTATTTTTGTCAATTCATTAGCTTTCTGTTACAAGAAAACCAGGATGTGCACGTATAAAACATGTGTTTAATGTGAAATTTACCAGAGTAATGAAATCCACACGACATTTTGATTTGTAAGGTTATGTTTCTGTTTTATTTTCTACTGCCAAGCGAGGCCGACCGGTCCGACGCCCGACAAAAGTAAAAATAGAATCTACTTTTGTCGGCGCTGCGTTTGTCGGGGTGACCTTGCTCCTGATTAGCTGATGAAAAATTTTCGTCTGTTTTGCCGGACTGTCGGGTTATTGTAAATCCAGCTTTAGGCGTCTGTCTGATGTCAGTACACCAAATGCACGCAATTTACGAAAAATAATACTTCGACAAAAAAATTCTTATGAACTTGTCGAAAAATAATCACGTTGTAGACTGCAGAAACGTGTTCTGACTTTTACATGTGACCAATTTTTTTTATGTTGGCAAGCCTAAGAAACTAAACATTATTTATTACTCTCTATTCGATATAAAACTGCCAAATTCTCAGTTGTGATTCGGAGTATTTCTTTAATATCGTGAATTTCTAGAAACCCACACATTTCGCGAATTCATTTAAAGATATGCTACAATAGATTCCAAAAACATGCTCTTTGATCGGCTTTCAAGGCCTCATTGTTAAGAGCTGCCCACATCTTTCAACTCAATATCCTTGACTTTAACTAATTTTTCACTAACATCACAGTTTCTTAGGAACACCCCGGGTAAAATATGAGAATTAACGAACCTGAAATTAAACCAGGACGGACTGCCGAGCTACCTGGTCGGTAGTTAAACTGGACTAACAACCACTTTTGACGTGAATACGTTTTTAAATTTGCAACCATAGTGGGAGGCAGTACAAAAAATCCGATGATAACAAAATCGGGGGATACAGAGTTGGACATTGCAGCTTCGAATCTATCGTCTACATTAAAAATTAAATTACACCACTCGATTGCCAAAGGATCAAAGAATATGTTACGTTGAGAGAGGACTGAGAAGCATCGCGTGCGGTTGGTGGGAGGTGGGGGCGGCGCATTTTTTGAGTTCGTTTCTCCGTGTGTCATAATTTCCGCGTAATATAACTTTTGACTTGTAGAATCTAAACCGCTCGTTTAAGTTTCAATCGACAGCTCTCGTCAAGATCAATCGATTGCGTGTATGAAAACATTTGTGTGGAGTGGTTATGGTGAAATTGTATGCGTTTAATGTAAAAATTTAGGAAAACTTAACACAATGTCGGCCTATGCTCGTCAAAAAGCCAAGTAGAAATACAGAAATAGTATATGGTTGGAAAGAGTATCTCAAAAGCAATCCAGTGTTACCCATAAAACCCCATAAGATCGAGTGAAGCTGTGCCGGGAACGTAAAACAAACTTCCAGGCTTCCGAGTGCGTCAACGTAGACGTATTCACGCAAAACAAACGACCGTGTTCCCAACACAGTCACCCCCAATCTTTAAAAAAAATCACCCCTTGTGTGACGTATTTAGTTGTTTCCTAAATAATTAATGTATCACAAGCCTTTTATACTTCAGTTTACATAGAGGAAAATTATTTTTGGTTAAATTTAACTTGTACTTATATATATATATTTTTTTCATTATAATATTTTATTTATGGACAATGTGAATATCAAGAAGTTACTGATTACAAATGAGTCTACTTTCCTCTACATGGGTACAAATAAATGTCCGTAAGGTTCGTGAAAACTTAGATGGCAGGTAGCTATTGACGTCTCATTGACAGCAATGTCATTAGAGATGAAACCAAAAATATGTGAAACATTACAAAGACAATTGAAATGTACTACTTACTTACCCGGGATTCAAATTCAGAAAAACTCGTAAAGTTAAGCTAGCTTGCAATTAACTGCATCACGGATGTAGGATTCGGAGCATCAACTTAGTATGTAATCAGTCTAATGTTTTGAATGATAGGGTTCACTAACCTGAAATATTTAATTGGCCATAATTTAGAAAATAGGTGTCTGAGCTACTAAAATACATAAGTTTACATGGCCTGTCATAACGCTAATTGTGTGAAAAATTGGATGGAAATCGGTTGGTTGGTCTCGGAAGTATGGCATAACCACCATATTTACTTAAATGGGGCTGTCTTACAAAATTACTTAAAAAGAGGCTCTGTACACGATGTTTGTAATAGATAATGTCAGCATAAAAATTTGACTGAAATTTTTAAATTGCTAAATGGAGATACCGAAATTATGAATATATATGGCCGCCATTTTTAAATTATTGCCTGACCCCATTTGAATCATGTAACTTTACCTGGCCTTCTGTAATCGCTAAATGGTTGTTGCCAGTACCTATTCTGCGACCGAGTTTTCACTTATGGTCAAAATTCTCGTCGACGTGAGAGAACGGCCTGTACGATGTCTCCTTTTCGGGCGACAAAGCATTACTACGTTGGCCCTATGCAGTTTGCGCAAGGCGATACATTGAAAAACACACCGAGATATGCAAGGATTCGTATACTGGAAGTCAGCAAGTGTTTATGGCAATACATCTTGCTGCATAGATGGGTGCCGATTCGACAAGGCGATTACGATGAGACAGTTAATGCTAAAGACGGGATGAGTGTAGTAGAGTCGGTTTGTGTGGAATGTAAACTTGCATGAAGTCGAAGAACCTCAAAATAAACTGTCGTCGGTTCTAAATAGTGATGAGTATACAACTCCTGCTACAAAGAAAAGAAAATTTAATATAGAACACAAATCAGGAGGTGAAGATGACCATGAAGACAGTATTGATGAAAATGAACATGAAGACAGTGATAGCGGTGAACACGATTATGGCGATTTTATCGATGAACTGACACACCTCTCCAACACATTTTCTGCAACAAGCGACATGAAGAAGGCAGGAGACGCCGAGAATACTGCCTACCTATTTACCGAAGACCCTATAAACTTGTTGATAGACTTAGATATTTGATTGGCCTTCAAAAATGCGGGTATCTCCCACACACTGATGAAATGTCTCCAATCATTAGTAAACTGGAGGAACGGGGATATATCGCATGATGTGACAACTGCTTTCTTCTGAAATTTTAATTATAAAATTATTGTTTTTGTTTATTTTTTGTATGTCGTATCGTTTTACCCTCACAACTTTAGAGTGATGCTATGAGCACTCGACTATTAATAGAGAGATCAGCATATAGAATGACAAAAAATACTTTAATACAAACATTGCATGAACAGTTGACTGCATACAAGACATTAATTCTGTGGACACGTACAAGTTTTGGAGGGAGTTAATGAATCGTTTTTTTTTATATGTATGGATAGAGACAGAGGACAAACCCATGGATTAAAAATGGGTTAATGATTGAAGGAAAGATTGTGAAAGACTGATGGAAAGATTGATTGAAATTGTGAAGGTTTGAAGAAAGATTGCGAAAGATTGATTATAAGACTGAAATATTGATGAAAAGATTGAAAGATTGATAGAAAGTTTGAAGGATTGTGGTGCTGATTGTGGTGCTGTTTGTGGTTCATGTGGTGCTGATTGAGGTGCATGTGGTGCTGATTGTGGTACATGTGATGCTGATTGAGGTACATGTGGTACTGATTGTGTTGTGTGTGCTGCTGCTTGTGGTGCGTGTGGTGCTGGTTGTGGTGCATGCGGTGCTTATTGTAGTGCTGGTTGTGAAATATTGATGGGAATTTTGAAAGATTGGTGGAAAGATTGAAAGATTGACGGAAAGCTTAGTGCTTGTGGTTTTGATTGTTGTCCTGTTTGCTGTGCTGTTTTGCGGTGCTATTTGTGGTACTGACTGCATTGCTCATCGATGGAAATACTGTGAGATTAATTAAAAAATTGATGAAAAGACAAGTCTTTAAGTAATTTTGTAGTATGTTTCTTTATTTTTGGGATTTTAAGGTCATCGGCACGGAGTCAAGGTCACATATCTGAGGTCAAGGTGAAGGTTATTCAGATCTAACATGTTGGTCGGATAATCAGTGCCACCCAGATGTTGAAAATGTAAGCAAATAACAAACGGAAAACCAATATGGCAGATGGAGCGCATTCCACAGAATGAGCAAATGTGAGGTGGTGGAGGCCTGCCGACCAATTAGCCAATGGCAAACATTATAAAGGGGAAGGGAATATTAATACAATGAGATTGATTTTGGGGGGGGGGGGGAATTAAGTCGTCTGCTGGATGTGGTGCAGTCGGAGACCTCTGGAAATGTAAGGTTTAAAAAAAATTGTTAAGAAAATAATTTCAATATATTTGGTTTTAATTTTTTTACAAATTCTTTGGAAATTTTTTTGGATTTTTTTACAAATTTTAGGGTTCGACTTCAAAGGTCACTGGATTAAGGTCAAAATTCAAGGTCACCTGGATTCTATATGGTGGCAGTAGTCAGTCATGCAATATTCTCGATGATTTTTATGAATTTATTCCATTTTTTTAATGTTTTCTCGAATTTTAGTTTTGAAGGACATCTAAGGTCTCGGTTAAAGGATCAAGGTCATGGGTCAAGATAAAGGTTACCTGGGTCCAACATGGGTGTTGGGTGACGTAATAACATGGTGGCTGGTCGGTTCCAGTCCCTCATCCCTTCTAAGCCCAAACATGAAAAAAAATGGTATTTTATTTTTTGAATAAATGTTTTAATAATTTTTAATAAACATTCAGCCTTTTTTTATAAAAAAATTCGGAATTTTCGGGTTTAAGGTCAAAGGTCACTGGTATCAAGGTCAGAGATCAAGGTCACCTTGGTCCAAAATGGTGGACAAGATGGCTGATGGTTATGTCTGACTCCGGACCCTGGCCCCATTGTATCGATTAGGCATATCATATACCTTCTAAAATTAATATGGCCGCCACTTCTCTTCCTTCGAAAACGATCCCCCGAAATACTTCCGATGAATCGAAAATTGCCTTTCGGGGGATCGTTTTTGCAGCTGGAGGGGATTGGCGCTTTTCGAGGGAAACCCAGAACTTTTGAGGGGATAAGGGGAAATTTTGAGGGAAAAGCGAAAATTTAATGAAAAAAAGAACTTTTGAGGGAAAAGATTCAAATTTGAAGGAAAAACGTTAACTGTTATGGGTAAAATGGTTGCCGAGAGACCGGAATGACAGAGAATGAACAACTTCGAGCTCCGCCGCCAAGGCGCCGATGGCCCATACTTCCCATAATCATTCTCGTGTGCGTAAATAAATATTTCAAGTTTTACCGCTTTACTTTTTAGCCTCCCATCGAACTTAATTTATAATTATGTGTATACCATTATTAAACATCGCTGAATGCACTAACACACACTGTTACTCTCCTAATTGTAACAAAAATATCAAACAAACTCTCGAGCTGTTTTTTTCGAACCGAGACAATAAAATGAGTGGCCAAATAAATATATGCGCAGTTGATTAGATTAAGCATTTTGTTTACAATCAATTTTTTTTGGCCCAACGGATGCATTTTTTATTCGAGCGTGTATTTTGCTGGTTAAAAAAAATTAATCTTGCTGTTTTTAGTTTGGTTTTACTTTCAAAATGACGGCCATTTTAGAATTTAGGGAGATGTACCATATCTCGAGTACCTTTCGACCTATTTAAACCAAAGTTTGTATGTTGTCAGTGGGTCATGTAAGCATTGTATTTAGACATGAATATCGTTGTTGGTACGCCGTTTTAGAAAATTTCTGGTTTCATCTCTAATGATATTGCTGTCAACGAGACGTCGATGCCTACCTAACATCTAAGCTTTTCAGCACTTCACTGAAAAAAATTAGCATCTTGTATGTAGAGGAAAGTAAGCTTATTAGCAGGGACAGGAAAATTTCGCGAATTCATTTCGGTACAAGATAGACGTCAAACACATATACAGTGAAGTCACCTTCGCAATTGGATCACAGTTTATTAAACCCGCCCTGCACACCTCTGAGCCAATAGCAGACTTGCAAGGAAACACCTTGCGAACCCCATAAAACTGCCAGGTGTAGGGCAACAGCCAATGAACACACTGCTGAGGCTCCAGTATGCAGATGACTGAGGAGTCTAGCCTACGGGTCATTGAACTCGCGAAATTTTCCCATTCCTACTTATTAGTTAAATCAGTAACTCCACGTTTCGTGTGATTTAACGGCGCGTTTTTTAGTTAATTCTGAATAGACACCTGGAAATTTCGCGAATTCATTTGACGACAAAGTAGACTTCAAACACGTGTACATTTTATTAACATTTCAACTGGATCGCAGTTTGCTAGCCACGCCCTGTCCGCATTTCAGCAACTAACTAATTAGCAAGAAAAACACCGCAGAATCCCGTGCTACCTGATCTGGAGTTAAACTGGAGCAACAGCCAATGAACCAATTACTGAAGCTCGAGTACACAAAGAATTGTGAGTCGAGCTTGCTGCCAAATAACTCCGCGAAATTACCGGGTCTCTAATTATGAAGTGTTTAATTATTGGCTCCGAGTGAAATGTGAAATGAAATGTGGTCCAGTAGATACAGAAGAGCAGAAGCTCGCGCAATTATCCTGTTTAAAAGTGGGGGACTGCAAGTTTCACATTTCAACCAGTTGTCATCCTAGAATTTACAGTCTAGTATTTATTTTTCCAGCTGTGCCTCCTTGTAATTGGCCTGCCCACTGTTCTGTTAACACTAAAGTTAAGTGTTGGTGTATTGCCGCACACTGTAAATTCGAATCAGTGGGAAACCACTGATTGTTTCGGTGAAAAAATTTAACTGAATGAATAAGTGTCGGCCGACTGCAGTGGCAAATTAAATATTGATTTTAATGAATGTAGGCAAATAATTACGTGAAATAAATATATTTACGTTATTATACTATTTACAGTGTGCAATGTACCGTAATTTAGAAAAGTAAACACAGTTCCGCAGGTGGCCGGGATTAAACTCGCACAGCGTTTGGCTCTAGGCCGTTAGCTGTTTAAACCTTCAAACAGAGCGCTGTGATGATTACAAGGAATCGAAATGAAAGACGGAAAAACAGAATGAAAGGCTGAATGTTCATATTACCTCGTAAAATGATACTTTGAAAGACGAAACATATTTTAGAAAGTATTTAATATTAGTTTAATTCTTTTATTCGTTGTTACTACACGTTATTCAACGGCCATTTTTCCACGCAGTTTAACTGATACATCAGTCACAAATAATTAGAGACAGAGAGGAAGTAGCTGAGATGTTTCACTGATCCATCAGTCAAAATTTAACCACTGAGTAAACAGTGAAAAAAATTACTAACGAATCAGTGGGAAATGTCACTGGATCAGACAGTGAAGAAATGTGGTATTTTTTCACTGGTTCTTCAGTTAAATTCACTGAAGTGACTGATTTATCAGTCAGATACGTTGGAATGAGTGAAACAGTGAAATTCTCACTGATTCAGATTTAGAGTGCACAGTAAACCAAAATACGTGAAATAAAATGTCGACAGTAAATTGAGTATTGCAACTGTAAACACGTTGTAAGGATAACAACGCGAATTTCATAGGAGTGCCTACACGAAGTAGGGACAAAGAAGACACTGGACGGACAGCCAGAGAGATCTTCATCAACAGATGACTCAGAGAGAACGGAGATCATCAGCAGAGGCGTATATCCGTGAACAGAAAAAAAGATGGTCAAGTCACTTAACGCGAACACTAGATCACGTTCTGACATCACTTTCCTCGAGTTCTGCCTCATCGCCATCAGCTTAACTCACTTGACTACTTCAGAGAAGCGTGAGAATAGGCTGCTGAGGTCACACATCTACCTGTCTCTTTCTTTCTGTCTCTGCGGCAACTACTGCGACTCTTTCTCTGACCTCATGCAGAGAAACTATCTGCATAATCCCCAACATCTGATAAAATGAGAGAAACTATTTCTAGGGACATGCGAAATTAGCGTTATTATTCGGCATCAGGCTAAACTTCACAATACTGTCTGTGCTGGTCCCGGCGTCGTTTCTCCATTGGTTGGTGAATATATGTGAAGCTACGCCCTTTCATACTGAACTGCACGTGATTGTGGCATGCAATTGTGAAGCATTCGTTTAGTGGCGCAGAGTTGCGCGCTAGGATTGTCAGATAAAGTATGGTCCAATGAGTGAGTGACCACTTAACATCGAGGTCTTGAGAGCCGATGTTGGTGATTGAGGTGAGTATTGAGCAGCGCCATAATGAAAGGGCAGGGGAAATGGGAGATCCCCGAGAAAAACCCGAAAAAACCACGGCATCGTCCGACACGATTCCCACATGCAAAAATCCGGAGTGACCCGGCCGGGGATTGAAAACTGATCGCCTTGGTGGGAGGCGAGCGGGCTAATCACTCAGCCACCGGCTCCATGGTCCAATGACAAACATATTGCAAAGTACACCTTTTTGTAATTTTAACGTGTCCCCAAATAATAACGCGAATTTTGCAGGTCTCTAGCTATTTGTATTGTGGTTCTACAGCACAGCATTCAATCACAAAGTACGTAAGAATACAGAGGAGATACAGCCGCTTACGCTGCGAATAATGCATTTCCCAGTTCCTCGCGTCATTACACACGTGTCCCTCTGTCTGTATGTACAAGGACTCCTTTTTGTATGGCTGCAGTTCTCAAATCGTCGCATCTTTTCACTCTGTAGAATACCACTGAGTTCATCTCTACTTTCTTCGCTGCTCCGCGCAGTATTTGTGAGTACCTGTAAATTTTTCGTCTAAGTTATTCGTTCACCTGTACTGTCTTCGTTGTATTGTCCACGTATTTTTTTTTTATAAAGTTTGTATCGTCGTGTCCACTGTTAAGTTTTCTTATTAATTCTGTCTTCATTCCTTTTTCTGAATCCTCTGTGTTAGTTTTTTTTTTTTTTTTTTTTGTATCTCTACTGACTACATCACGAATTGCTTCTGTTTTGTGCCTCTGTGCGATTGGATGGATTTAAGAGTGAGCGAAGATATTTGGAGGCTCTTAACATCAATTTCTTGAGAGTCTATGAGGGTGAAGCGAGGTGAGTATGGTGTAGCGCCGGAAGAAAGGGCGGGTGAAACTGGAGATCCCCGAAAAGACTCGCAGACCAGCGGAATCGTCCGACAAATTGCCACATGAGAAAATCCGGGGGCGACCCCTCCGAGAATCGAACCTGGTTTGCCTTGGTGGGAGGCGAGTAGTTCAATCACTACATCACCGCAGACCCACTTCTCTTTTAAGGTACCTGCCCACGAATTACAGATGTTCAGTACGGGTGTGACCTAGTTCTGATTGGTTTGTGAAGCACCACGTTGTCTTCTAACGAAGACACGCATTCAATGATCATATGAATACTGCAGGTTGTTATGGGCAACGATGTCAATATCCGAGCGGTGGAGCAAGCCATTCATCATAGGTGAACAGGAGGGGGGGGGGGTGAATCTAAGTGCAGCCAGAGTATATAAGTACGCACTAAGCAAGGTCAGGGGTCGCCATTGCTGTCCGTCACACATGCACTCCGGCTGCAGAGGCGTCGTCCAGAGAAGACGATCGACGCCGACTTTTGGATTGGCTTTTCCAGCGATCCGATCCAGAGTGTATTTAATAGTTGTGAGTCAAGGTGATTAGCTTTGAATAATCAAGAAGTATTAGAGCTTCCCCGTAACAGCCATGTACATCATAATACTGTCCTTATGACGAAAGATTTAAATAGCTATATTCTTTTAGATACAATAAATGCTATATTTTCTCTACTATTGGTTTCACTAATTTATAGGAAAACCTAAATAGTTAGTTAACCTAGAACCAAAGAGCAGAACAATGTGCGGAATTATGATCTTGAAATGTAACTTGTGCGGAAATCTCGCGAAAATCAGGCATCTGTAGCAAAACGTTTTAAATTGCAGCATAATCAAATCTAAAAATGTGCATACATGTTTTTAACAGTATAATGACTCTCTGTTGAATAAACAAACTTCTCAGTTTCAGATTTCCAAAGTAAAGTTGTCATATTTTCAGCATCTAAGAATGAAACAACGTATGAAATTTGAATCGTGGTGAAATTTGTAATGTTTTGGGTATAGGTCCCTAAAAATTTGTAATTAGAGCAATGTTGGTAGGTCTAAAGTAACTTATAATACTGTATTCTATGCGGTTGGAAAACATATTTTCGATTAGTTGTAGTTCATGTCGCCAATAAAAAACAAAGTTTTCTCAACACACAGAATGTGAAGAAATTTGCTGAGTGGTTTTAAATCCCCTTAAACTTCCCAAAAATGTATGTGCATTTGGTTAACAATAAGAAGGGTTTATTTTTTTTTAAATTGTTTTTACAGTTAAATGTGCAATAGCGTCCTCTGTAGTAAACTGAAACCGCCTAAAAATAATTTAATTTATATAACAGCTTAGCCCAGGAAGGTTTAAATATCTGCAGGTATTTCAACAAGTGGTTGTACCATATGAATGTTCATTTGTACAAGTTCCGTTCTATTACACTCCCATATGGCTATCCCCTAGTTAAATGTATGTGATAAATGTAAGAGCAAACGTGTAATTTTAACAGTATACTTACTAGACAGAATGATAATAAAAAATTTCTATAACGCGAAAGCTGATGTTATGTGCCAGAGTTTTCGCGTATGTAAATATTTTATAAAAGAATAACTGTTTACGTTCAGTGAGTATTACCATCAGTGACATTCAATGCCAATTTTGTAAACGAACGGAATGAAATATTTTCCTTTTAAAGGAATTCAGCGAAGTAACGTTTGCCGAACACGAATTAACCGAATCGTAAGGTAAATTTTGTAACAAATGTGACAATTTTGGACTGCTGGATGCACGCATATTAAATGCGTGGATATATATATATATATATATATATATATATATATATATATATACATATATATATATGGACTGTAATTTATTTTCAATAAATGTGTTTAAAAGTATTGGAATTTTTAACGTACAAATAGCGTAGAAAAATCTGCGTGTCTGCGTGTATGTATGTATATATATATATATATATATATATATATATATATATATATATATATATATGTACATATACATACATACATACGTGTATATATACATATATATATATATTTATTTATATACACGAACACACACACCACACACACATACAGGTACAGGGTTATTCAGCTAGGATGTTCACCCAAATATCTTCCGAAGCGCTAAAGGCATCGAAATTTTTATTTATAATTCGTAAGTGGCACTACGGAGCTCATTAACACACAGTCTATGTCTGTTCATAGAAGTAATTAATTACTGAGACAACGATATCAACTTCGGTCTTCAAAATGGGAATAAACAAATCTATTCGAATAGCATAACGTGTTTTAAGCGGCGAGTTCAGTGGAGTGATTACTTTGAAAATCCAACCAGCACTTTTTGAGATATAAGGGGATTTTCGTAGGTGTATGTATTTGACTGTAACTGTGGCGGTATAGGTTACGTCATTCGCTGGGAAATTTTGCTTTTGTGTGGACTAGTAAACAGACAAAGATCGCTCGCTGAATAATTGGTATTCAAGATATGAACATAAAATTAATTACAGGTTTTATTCGTCTGTAATATCAACAACAACGCCGACAAACAACCTTTCGCGTGCGTTTGATACCTGTGTTACTGTATCACCAGAGCGTGCGTCATCTGCGTAGAGACACTTCGCTGGACATCCCAGTGGATGAAGTAACCTACCCCACAAGAACTACAGTAAAGGCCTCGCTGGTGTAATGGTTAGACTACTCGTCTCTCGCCAAGGCCAACCGGGTTCGATTCCCGGCAGGCTCGCCCCCCGGATTCTCGCAACTGGGAATCGTAAAGGACGATGCCGCTGGTCTGCGGGTTTTCTGGGGGATCTCCCGCTTCTTCCACCCTTGCATTCCGGCGCTGCTCTAAACTCACCTCAATTGCCCACATCGGCTCTCAATACCTGACTGTTAAGAGCCACCCAAATCTCTTCACTCAGTCCTTTTCTTATTGGCCGCGTGTCGCTCTAAGAAGACAATTCCTTCTTTAGCTGGCCAATCAGTAGGGACCTGCAAAATTCGCGTTATAATTTGGCTTCAGGCTTAACCTCACAATACTATATACACTCTATAACTGGTGGCGTTTTTAAATTGGTTACTACGTAGATGCGACGTCACTCCTTTTCTGACTGAACTGCACGTGATTGGGGCACACACAGTTGTGAAGTGTTCATTTACTGGCGCAGAGTCACCCAGGGCGTGTCAGATTAAGTATGGTCCAATGACAACGTATTGCAAAAGTACGCGTGTTTGAAGGTTAACGTGTTCCCAAGTAATAACTAGATATCCGAGAATTTTACTGTTTTTTTCTTTTCTAGACAAGTTGGAATGCACACACATGTACGTTCATGTTATGTTTGTAATTGACCGACGTGTTTTTTGACACTTCCTGGAGATAAATAAGCCAATAACAAATATGCCAGAAAGTGAGCGCCCAACCACCGCACTTTACGACCACAAAAATCAACCAATAAACAGTTGATATCTATATGAGAGTATATAAGACTGTGAAGTCTAGCCTACAGGTAATTGAACTCGCGAATTTCTCGGGGTCTTTAATAATAACGCGAATTTTGCTTGTCTCTAGCAATCAGTATTAAGTTACTTCGATACTGTACGGCTATGATTCGCGGGCAGACACGTAGGATGCGCAACGCCTAGCTCGTCGTATCACGAAGGTGGATCTCGGCTAACGTGTTATGAATAGAAACCTGAAAAATTCGTGGATTCGTTTTGAGACAAGCTTGTATTCAAAACATGCGTGTAAATAACTTTAGCCATTGGTACACACGGTGTTTGACACCTCTTGGAGAACGCTGGTCGGATCGTCTCCATTCATTGTGAAATCAGATAACCAATAAGCAGTTAATATCGGCATATTTGTACACAAGCCTGTGTATCTAGCCTGCAGGGCATTGAACTCGCGAATTTGTCAGGTCTCTAGTTATCAAGTGCAACTGATCGTGAGATCTATTCGAGAAATGCGGATGTCCCTAGGTATTGGTAGGGCCACCTCTTTTTCGCGAAAAAATTTACGAGGAAGCTAGACTACAATATCTTACGTGCACAGTTGCAACCTTCCTTTGATTGCTAGCCGCGTTTCTCTGTGTGAAGTGTGTCTGTTACATGAGTGAGCTAATCCGATTTAAGTTTCTACGGTTCTGACCGTCCGTGATTTGCCGGCAGACAGATACGACGAGTAACCAGTCAAATGGTCCAATCACGAAAGTGGTTCTGAACTAAAGTGTTTTGGAACACAAATAGTCCTGAAATCTTTTCGCGGGAAACAGGTGTTCATAGGTATTGGATTCTGAAAAAGTGAGGATCCGTATTCCCTTTTAACCTGGTGGGACGTGAATAGATTATCTTGTCGCTACTAGTTTCTTATTGGTGCAGTGCTGACCAGGGTAAGACAACCGAACTGTATAACAATGACAAAAGCTTTACAAAAGTAAATGTGTTCAAAGTCTATTATATTTTCAACTAAAAACTTGAAAATGTGGACTCTGAATTTCGTTGTTGATGTTAACTGTGAAAATGTAAATATTATAAGGAATGTATTTTAATCGGGCAATATTTTACATATTTTGGTATTTTATATTGACTGATAAAATTATTTGCTGATTCAAACCGTACACCAGATTATGACGATACTAAATACTTAACCCGTTATTTTTTTCTTTCAAATTTTACGTTTTTTTGCTTTTGATGTTTGTATAATTAAGTTAAACCCCTCCAAAATGTATAATAATACTGCAACTTATTTTATTTTGTGAGATTACTCACACTGACTCTTAAGCATGTATCACAGCAAAAACATCACTAATTCAAATAGTGTAATTTTTCTACTTAAACAATCAGTGTTTTTTTCCACTGATTATAGGTGGGACCATTTTCACTGCGAATCAGTGGTTTTCCAATAATTCGAATTTAGAGTGTGCGTGAATTCCTTTTTTAACAAAGAGTTACTCATATAACTAATGAGCTTACTTTCCTCAACATGGTTGCAATTAATTTTTAAATAATGTTTAAAAAGTTGAGTTGGTAGGTAGGGCTTGTTGTCTCGTTCATACCACTATAATTAGAAATGTAACCAGAAACATATGCAACGTTAGTGGGAATAACAAATACATACGGGCCTTACCAGGCACGCCAACCCATAAAACCTCGTCCCATATGCTAGTGTGCAATCAACTGAATTACATAGGTCGGATTCGAGAATCAACTTCGAATTTAATTGGCATGATATTTAGAATAAAATATTTACAGGACCGTCATTTTGAAAAAAGTCACTGAGCCAGTTAAAATACTTAAGTTTACATGGCCTACAATAGCGATACTTGTGTGAAGAATTTGGTGAAAATCAATTGATTTGTTCCTGAGATATGGCAAAAAAATCCTCCACACTTTTCATGTGACGATCTTCATAAATCGAGGGCAACAAAGTTATGTATTAGCGCATTCGATGATTGTATACTGTCAGTATACAAAGTAAAGCTAAAATCGACTACATATTTTCGTAGATAAGCACACCAAACTAAAAATATTTTATAGCCACCATTCTAAAGGTAAGTGTCTGTCATACTTAAAAATACATATAATCATAAGGACTACTATAATACAACTCCTTCGCAAAATTTAATTATAATTGGTTGATTGTTCTGTGTTTGTGTTTTGCTGTATATTTTTTGGTGTTTTGGTGTGTGTATAGGCGTGTGCAATCACATGACAACTGGGTGATTGACTGGTCGGCAAATGCACAATGTATTAATGTTGCAGTACGATTAGTTCAAAGTCAATATAACATTATAGGGCTTCCATACTTGTATATTATAAGCATTAGGGATGTAATCTGAGAGGCTTAGTTTGAGAGCAGCTGTCGGGAAAGTTATATTGCCTCGGCTAGCTTCTACCTCTTCGCATCTAAGTCTTATTCTGCATTTGCGATGTCTTCGAGTACTCCAGAGGTAATGGTAGCTATGACTATGCCATCAACTTTTTCGGGAGTGGTACCAGTAATGCCATCGACTTCTTTGGGAGTGGTACCAGTAATGCCATCGACTTCTTCGGATGGGTCACCTACAGCAGTGTCGCCATTGACATCATCAGGCATTGCCTCGGCTGCACCGTCGACATCTTCGGCTGGGCCACCTGCAGCAGCTCCAGCGGCATCGCGACCCAATACAACAGCCAACAGTGTCAAGACTTCGGTGCATGTACTCTGATGAAGCCTTTATGAATAGCAGCAATGTTAGACATGAAAAGTATCAATGTAAAATAAACCAGCTCCTCATGGCATATAAGTGTGAGAAGTGCCTTCGTCTGTTTGCTCCTACTGACAAACTAGACCAACATTCGAAAATATATAAAGAACTTGTTCCTCCACTAGCAAAACAAAAATATGTATAGTCATAACCACAAGACTGTAATGGATTTATAAATACTGCTGTGTGCAATGATGATGTAAACATGTCATCACTATCTTGTACAGTAAGTGATGATGCAATGGCACTACGATTGGTAAGTGGGGATGTGCAATTGGATGGTATGGACAATTTTCTTTCGACGTCGGGTAAATCATGTCATTACTATGCAAACTTCTTTAGTAAAAGCTGTAATGCATATAGGTACAAGAAGAGTGTTAAATGCATGAAGATGGCAGAATGGGCTTATTTGACTGTGGTCTGTCCCAAGTATGGTCGTAAGTTCACGTGTGATGAAGTAAAAGGTGTTCCAGACAATTTGCGATGTGAAATACATAACCATTTGAGAAAACTATGTTATTACTCGTATAACAACAATGCCAAACCATGTAAATTTTGTGCTCGAAAACCATGGTCATGGTCAGCCTCTAGGAAAAAATTATTCCAATGGTGTTTTTAAGCAATCTGCATTCAGGTGCCTTCTAAAAGATTACGTTGTCCCGAATCTGACAGCTTCATCGAAAGATGTTTGCTCGTTCGTGACAAGTATGAAACAAAATTTAATAAACCAACTTCCAAAGAGATTTTAAAACAAGGGCCTCTAAAATATAATATATGGCTGGAATGTATATACACGAAACTAGAACCGAACAAGGACGAACATTGCAGAAAGGCATTCCAGTCCCAGAATGTCCCACTCTATAGTGTATATTACATCGAAAAGAGTGTAGATGATAATATATAAAAGTATATTGGGAGGAAGAAGAAATGATGATGAAGGGTTCGGGCTGGGCACTTGATTCGGTGGATCATCTGCAGCTGAGAACGAGTGCATACCAACCTCTTACGAAATAATGTGATGTCCTCTTCATACCTTCTAAAAAAATCATCGCAAAGAAATGTTTGCATGTATGTAAAATTGTGTAAATAAAAAATATATAATAAATATTTGTATTTTATTTATTTTAAAACCCCCCTCTGCTTTATATAAAGTTATATGAAATTTGAAATACTTGTAATTAAGTATAAACCAAAAAATTAAATATGACCGTTTACGTACTTTGCAGGAATGGTCATTGTCAACCTTCGGTACAGGCCGAAAGCAGGCGACATAATCGAGAAATTTGTGTGTTGAAAGGAGAATACAACACGGAGGGTGCCGACAGCGTAACCTATACTTTAAAAAATGCAGACGACAAGCACTGATTTCAGAGTGGGTGTTTTGGGATTGCTCGAGGCTTAATATATCCTAGCCAAATGGTAAGGAGGCACGTAGCGATACAAGGGAAATAGTACCGGCAAAGTAGGGCCCACCATGGGAGACTTCCACGACTTAGGCTATCTGACACAATGCAGGTTGTGCAAACGACATGGAAGCACGTACGCATGGAGTTACCTGACACAGTGCAGTTGCAGACCTGCTAACACTGTCCTTGCCATACAAGCACAGAAAATATTTTTAAACTTGGTCAAGGTCAACTACACTGTCTGACCTTCGAGAGTGGCGGGGGAAGAGGTGTTCGGCAGCAGGTAAGGACCTACCGCTTAAATCCAAATTGGTGGTCCTGACATTGGGTTACATAACCGATCTGACATCAGGATCGTACTCGCCTCGAAAAAGACGAGTCCGGTGATAAATAACACTCGATACTTCAGATGTTTAAAGGTTTTAGTTATATAAATCTTTATTTAAATTTAAAAAGATAAATTTTTCTGATTTTTTTTATTTTTGGGGTCAAAGGTTAAAGGTCCTGAGTCCCGCTTGCCCTGACCCAAGGTCACCTGGGTTACTGATCCCAGTCTCCTGCTCTGTGCTGAAAATGGCCTTTTCTGGAGGTCCTTTTTCTGCAATTCTGGCATATGGCTATTTTTCATATATTTTGGAAAAAAAAAAAAAAGGCAGATTTTGAGTGTTTTTAAGGGAAATTTTGGGTAAAATAATTTATTTCTGAAGTTATTTTTGGAAGAAGTTATTTTAAGAGAAAATTCAAATATGGCGGCCTTGGTTCCCGGCTCCCACGTCTGGCTCCTGCGCCAGAAGAAACTGTGCTCTACTACTTACACTTATGGTTACGAGATGTTATACGTGAGTTGTGTAATGTACGAATTTGTGTCAGTTTTGAACATCATCAGTTAGGAAATAGTAGGGCTTTTGCCGCAAGTTAATGTGCCATACAAGCCGTATTACCTCTTGCTTAATGAGATATGTCGTGCACATGCAATTGTGTGTGACGGCATGTCTTTATTCTATATATGCCTGCCTTCCCTTTTTAGTCTTCTTTCCGAAGGAAGGAAAGGCTTATGAGATCACGTTCTTGTCAGTGGGTTTGTGTGTGTATGTGTGTGTGTTTATGCGAGTTTCTGTGAGTGTGTTTTCCTTTTTTTCCAATTTTTGAACGCGTAAACCAAATTTCGCCAAACTCGATACACATATAGTACTTAGTAAGGTCACTGACTTTTACAGTTTTGATAACGCAGGGCAATTACTTTTAAAATGGTGGTCTTTTTAATATTTTGGGTGATATGTCGTATCTCTGGAATCATTACACCAATTTAATCCAGAGTTTTTATTTCTTCTGAGCATCGTGTAGGCATTAAATTTTGAGATGGATGTTGTTGTTAATCGGCCATTTTGTAAAATAGCACAAAATGAAAAATGTATATTTATAATATACCTTGAAATTTATTAAACCAATTCTCACCCAATTTGGCATGTAAGTGACACTACGGTATGCCAACTAAACACACGTAAGTAAACTTTATTAGGTATCTATTTTCAAATTGGCGGTCATACAAATATTACTGGTTTATTTGGTATATCTACCATACAATTGAAATAATTTTTACCAAATTTTGTATGCTGAAAGTTTCCATTACAAGCATAATATATGCCAACACATAGCACTTTATTCCTATCAAATTTGGGAAACAAGTAGTTCTGCGGCAGATGATGTTAAATATTTTTCAGGTATGTCAGACAAGTATTTTCAAAATGACGAACTTATACCCATCTTGGCTTTGAATGTTATATCATTGAAACCACATAATCAATTCCAACGTAACTTTGTATGCTAGCAGTCGATATTACAAACAAATATGAACTGTATCTACACGAAGCCCCTTTGGTCTGCCATTTTGTAAGATATCATCACACAGATAAGTAACCTATTCCCATAATATTTGAAAAACAAGTAGTACTTCGGCAGATAATTTGAAAAGGTATGTCTTAAGTACATCGTACACGTATTTGCAAAATGGCGAACATATAGCCATTTTAGATTTTTAATTACATATTAAAGTGAAGCTCTCCGAAAAAAAACGGAATTTCCTCCAGAAATTATGATTTTTGCAAACAACATGTTAGTAAAAAATGCTAGATTTCGCTTCGAAATGAACATCATCCAAAATGTACAGGCAACAAAACCGTTATGATTCTCGTTATGTCAATCCACTTGGATAATGGGAATTTGAAATTATCATTAGACCCTTAGCAACCATCTCCCTCCCCCTCTTCCTTCTACCCTTTGAAACTCCACGAGATCCATGAAATTTGCAGAAAATTCATTATGATTCATGGAGAAAAAAAACCGTTTAACGATAAATAAACTTTCGGAAATTATTTCCCGGCATTTTTGTACGCGACGAACACGGGTTGGCATTTTCGCAACCATTTGTGCCTGTGCAGTTACCCCTACCACTGATCGAACTGCATTTTACGCCTCTCTTCACCCACAATGTGTTCGGGTGGCGATCTTCTTCCCCCTCCTTATCCTCCTACTCATTCTCTCTTTCTCTGTCTCTCTCTGTCTCTCTCTGCCCACACAGGTGATGCCCGTGCGAGAACTTCTGTGACCCTCGTAGAAAATCGTTATTTGGCTCACTTCTCTCCCCGCACCAAAATGACCGCATCAGACTGCTTGAGTCAACCTCTCACGCAACTCGTAATGCCTGCTACCCCTACGTCCTTGGAGTCGACTGGCTGCCATCACCGGTTCGAGTGACGGGACAAGTTTATGAATATGTGTTGTCATGACACCAGCGTTGTAATTAATCGTCAGTCAACAGGTGGAAAATAACCACGAAGTGACATTGTTTTTGACGTTGGAACCCTGCACGACCTTGCATTCATGAAAGAAAGTAACATTTTTCTTAGTCAAATATGAATTCATAACTTATATTTCAATTCTTTTAAAAATACCTTCTATGTAGAACATGTGGCATTTGATTTCACTGAGGATGCATTAATTTAACGAATTTTTCGACCACCCTGTTGGTAATTAAGAGTTTAAGAGCCAACTAATAATCTTGTGGCCTATAGTTTTTACCCTTATGTGTAACTATGCCACACACACCAGATATAAGTACATTTTGCTTAGTCTTTTTTACATGAAAAAGAATACATTGTGCCTGACTCGTTCACTGCGGAAACTAATCCTGCTCAAAAGTAGTAATGTGACTATCTTAAGTACAATCTGTTCGGGGCTTACTGAGCACGTCTTTTAGCACTGGTTATAACATACTTTTTGGTTCGTTGTTTTTAAAATATATTTGCAACATTACCCTGTCTCGACAACTTTATTCGACCGTCAATCCAGTTTGATGCTAATGTGCTAGGTCTACTACTCCTTTACGCAAGAAAAACCTAAAAATATACTAAATAATCCAGTGTTCATTAATTTCATCACCAACCTCTTAATATGGCGTTAAGAAATTGACGTGTTTTCAACATCGTCAGCCAGTGACAGCTGAAGAACGTGCAACAGTTACGGGTAAGGGATTTTTTTTTTTTTCAAATCTCCCATTCAGAAGTGCTAAATTAACTGCGAACGATTGGCACGATAACTTACCGTTAGGCAAGATTGCAACACCGCATTATGTCCATTCTCTAGATTATTAAACCTTTTCGTGTATCTGCGGAAATTTTTACCCAAATGTGTAGTGTTCATATGCGGAAAAGCGATCAGGTGTCACAAAATAAAACGAAGCTGAGCTACGTAAGCATAACCGGAACGTCACCATATTTCCTACAGCTTAGGTTTTCGGGCACGAGAAATGCCGAGTGTACATGAAGCTTCCTTCGCCGCTATAAACGTAAAGACGAGTGGATTTCCGCAGTTCGTAACATCGAGGTCTTGAGAGCCGTTGAGGGTGAAGTGAGGTGAATATGGAGAAGCGCCAGAACACAAGGGCGGGTAGGGGGGAATGGGGAATCCTCCAGAAAACCCGCGTGCCAGTGGCATCGTCCGGCATGATTCTCACATGCGAAAGTCCGGGAAGGACCCCACCGGTAATAGAACTCGATCCGCCTTGGTGGGATGCGAGTAGTCTGTCCACTACACCACCGCGTCCCAGGCTCGGTGGCAGCTTCCTTAAAAGACTCAAACGTTACTATAGGCTATTCACGGTAAAATGAGCACTTTTGAAAGCACTGCATTAGTTATACTTGTATGCACGATGTGTATCACTTCGTCTTATGTAAAATTAACATTGTCATGGGATTCATCACTTTATTGTTGAGTCTGTCAAGTGAAACTGTGAAATTATTAGAAAAGTAAACTTTTTTTTTAATTTGCTAATTTTTACATTTCGATGCGTTAAAAAAAACTTAAAACAAAAGAAATAATATCAGTTATCACGAATGGTTATGCAACACTTTATATTCGACGTTATGACATGGAACTACTTTCCCTCGATCGTGACCAACTTTACTGGGCGCATGCCACTCAGTGCGCCCATTAAAATATATGCAGGTAGACGCAGTGACTTTTTTCTAAGGTTGATTTCAAAAAGTGCTCACTTAATCGTGAACAGCCTTTAAAAATGTTGTTGTATACATACGTCGTTTTCTATAAGTACCTTATTTATAGGCTTATATGTCACAACCTTTTCATAGGTTAGTGGTAAAATTAACAGGCTTCAGAAGCTTTCATTGATTCTCAAACCTCTCACCCTAATAGAAGAGTTTAATTTTTTCTTTATTTTTATGCACAACGAAACGCCAGGTTAACGAGAACTAATTTTTTTTAAGTCTCTTTTTATTTTTTAATTATAGGTACTGAAAATCTAACTAGCAAATTTTCGGAGAGGTACCCCTGAATTCACGGAAAGTTCTGTGAAATTTACGGAATTTCCGTTATTCAAAAGCGTCGTGTCCATAATTTCACGTCTGGAGAATGTTTTACCAGCACCGTTCCGTAAAATCACGGACATTTTTTTCTAATCTTGTATAGAGACTTGCAAATTCTCGTTATTATTTACCATCGAGATATACTCCATATAATCCTGCATGCACTCGAACTGGCGTAATTTGTTCATTGGTTAAGCTGTCTCTGTGCTGCACGTGATTCGCCCACGCCAGTTTGAAGATGTTACTGATTGTCGCAGAGATACCCAGGGGGTGTCGAGTGAAGTATGGCCAAATGAGTCAAATTGCAAGCGTACACATGCTCAAGTTATAAGCTTCCACTAAATGAAAACGCGAGATTTCCATGTGTATAATTATTAGATGTTCCCATTAAACTGCCGAAAATTGTTGTGGCAAAGAATTTGCAAGTAACTGAGACATACAATTTAATTTTAATTATCAAATAACTTCGTCATTAAACAGTGCACTAAACCGGGTTAATTGTATAATAAAATTTTCAACAAAGCAGTTGTTTTGTAAACTAATTACCTGATCCATTGGACCGATAAGTGCAGAGATCTTGTGGCGCAATCGTTTGGCGCGCTGCTGGTCTGGGGTGCGGGAGGCTCTGGGTTCGAATCCCAGTTACATCATAAGCAATTTCCAATACAATTCCCATTAAACTGATGACACAAAAAATATAATATTGAGCTCACCAAACAAACAGGATTAATGACTTTCATACTAAAATTCTTTTCTCAACACACGCACTGAAAAACCATAAAATCTGGGGTACCCGGTTAATAATGTTAGGTAATTTACACAATTGCAAAGTTACTAAAAAAAAACTCATCATTGCGTAAAGCGATTTCAGTTTAACTGTTATTCCTTTTTAAGACGAATGTATATTTCAATCAATATCGGTCGGCAAGTACTAGTTGGGATGTAAAGTTTCTCAAACACTCCGAAAATTGCACGCCACAAAGAAAATTATTTTTATATGTAAAATATTTGTTTAAAATGCTACATTCAACGACTTTTGACGCTCTTTCCTTGTACGTAGTCAATTTGTTCTAAGAAGTGCGAAGTTGAAAATTTAATTCTTACTTCAGAATTTTGCTGTTGGATTCGTACGTGCAAACTCATTGTGTGTTTTATTGTGATTGATGTTACGGTGTGTGGAAGGTATTGTTGAAACATCACGAGGTTAAAACGCTTATTATTCCTTCCGTGACCTCCTCAGTGGTGTAGAAGGTAGCACTGCTGCCTTAGCCCAGGTTCGAATCACGTCACCGACCTTTGAACTTTTCATCCCTATACTGAGAGAAAGGTATTGTCTCAGATAGCAAATAGATTTACTTGAAAAAAGTTTTTGTGCCACTGAAAAAATACATCATTCGCTCAGCAAAAAAATACTATTGTTACAAATATCTGCTTTCGTTTCCTTGGACCAAATAAAGCATTTAAAACCGTTTCTTGAGCGGAACACTTATTTGGGTTTTACATCACCATCTACAAGTATAGACCTGAAAAATTCGCGAGTTCAATGACCTGCAGGCTAGACTCTATAGTCTCGTGTACAAATATGGCGATATTACCAGCACATTGGTTGTCTGCTGTCACAGTGGAAGGTGACGATAGGGCCAGCGTCAGGAGGTGTCAAACACCATGTGGATCGATGACTAAAATTATATAAACACAAGCGCTATGAATTCTAGCTTGTCTCAAAATGAATTCGCGAATTCTTTAGGTCTCTATCTACAAGTATTTGGTACCCACAAGTATTTTACAAGTAAGTTGTACCCGGGAGAAATTCGCCTCGAGAAAGCTTGGGTCATAAATACTAACACCGGATTTTCGTGAAAACACTTATCCGCAGGCTAGATTTCAATGTCATATTCACACACACGCAGTGGTTCTTATTGGTTACTTGGCTTCGTCACAATACAGTGTATATTTTGACTGGGCCAATTGGATTCTGGTCACATCGTTACTGAAAGTCTGCACTGTAAAAAAATTTGAGGTAATATTCCCTTACATGTAATGGAAGCTAATTACCTCTACAAGTACGGTAAATTTGCCTCTTAAATGTAGAGTAAATTTACATAACAAATAAAGTACTATTCCCTAATCGTAAGGGAAAAGTATCACAAGTAAGGGAAAATTATCTATATTATATATTAAAAGTATGTTTAAAAACACCCACTGTTAATTATGTAATTACCTTTAGTTTCTGACGAATAGTAACCGAAACCTCAACACTTAAATACTCGACATTTGCTGATGAGTGGGCACGAACCATAGACGTCTATCACGGTAGGCCGATGCGCTATCAATTACACCACGACGACAGCGTAACAGAGTCAGTGAATATTAGCGTGTTAAATAATTGTTTCTTCCACCCGTCCTCCCACTAAGCTGTTGCGAATACTGAAGAGATGCACGCGTCGTAAGGTAATTTTCCCATCCATGTATGGGATTTTCCACTACCATGTAAGAAAATTTTACTCCAGAGTGCGGTAGTTTTACCTTACCTGTAAGGAAAACTGTGTTTCCCCCACAAGTTTGCGAATATTACCTTGCATTTGTCAGGTAATTTTCCCATTAATTTTTACAGTGTGTAAATCGCGGGCAGGCGTCTGATAAGAGCAGCAGTTAAGACCTTTCAACAGTGAAAGTGTATCCGAGTTAGCGTTTTGCCGCTTACATTCCCAGTGTAGACAATTTTCTAACTGTTGTACAGGAATGTTCTATTTGACTGGTAGTGTACACTGCGAAGTTCAGCGACTAATGGTCTTTTATGCGTGTAACTAATCCGTAAACCGCGCTACTGCACTAAGTTATGACTGGCGCATGTCTCCGACCACTATACACAACGTCTGAAACTTATTGCTTGTATTAACCATATACTTTTTATTTACCAAATTAAGCAGAGCACATATCAAAGAATTTCTTAGTTATTTGCAGTAGTAGAACTCTTTAATTAATACGTTAATGGAAGGGTTAAGATAAAACCTGGCAGGCACTCTTTACGTGGTTATTAGGCGTCCTGACTGGTAACACGAAATTTTATTGGTTCTTGTTATTGGAAAGGGCTTAATGACGTCCCCCGATGTTATGCCTGAAATCTGCTTACTAAAAGTACCTATTTAAGAAACGTTACGCGTCTGTATACATTTTTCAGTTTCTGCATTTCTCTCTAAAGTATGTTATTGTGATAGTGAAAATTGCTCAAACTGGTGTTTTCACGGTCATTTTAGGTATGAACATTCCGGTACAAAATATTAAAAAAGTAATAGGGACGTGCATCCAAACTTTATTTGTATTATTATGTCATAAAATTATAGGGTCTCCGCTGAAAGCTCAAAGAGACGCGTTATCGACGGTAAGACTGCACGCCAGTTCAGTGCTTTGCGCGTAGAGGCGATGAGACAGTTGATGCGCACGTCTCGATCGCCCCTAGCGCTCCCACACTTTTAGGCCTGAGACGTGAAAAATTCCTTCAATCACGCGGGAACAAGGTCCCCGCCTACCTGGCAATTGAACTGCGTTGCAGTGTGTGGAATACACGTTTTTCCACGAAACAATTAAACGTGCGTCTAATGTGCTGATTATACGAGAAAAAAAAACACTCTTCAGACGAGGGTTTAGTGCTTTCAAGGCATCACGTACATTATAAACATAATACCAGAGTACTCCAAAATGTCTAAAAACTGCTTTTTCAAATAGTTGTAGCTCAAAATATACGCATCAGATACGAACATAACTACTCAAGGGCCCTGCATTGGACATTCCTACAAGTTTTCCACAAATAAAATAAAAGGGTCACCGCTGACAGCCCTATAGGTACACGCAGTGCGACGAGAACACTGCACGCCATTTCAGAGCCTTGCGCTTAGGGGCAATGTCGCACTTGTTGTGAGTGGCAGTGTCGACTTTATCGCTCCCGCGCTTCTCGAGGTAAACGCGGAAACAAACCATATTGTATTCTTCGTTTTCGCATCTTGTTTATATTTCTAAAAAGAATAGTCTAAAAGTACCCCCTGTACCTAACTAGCTATTGCTCTTACACTGCATTATAGACAATACAAGGGAACTATGAACTCATATAGCTACGTCGCAGTTATAATTTTAGCAAAATATGGCAAAATCAATATTGCGACACATATTTGAGTTCTTAGTTTAGGCGTCATGTCTGTACTATACTGTGTAAGATCCATTACTATTTTACTTTCAGAATTTTATTTTTTAAGGCTGTTCGCCATTAATTGAGCACTATTGGAATCAACTTTTTGAAAAATGTTGTTAACGACAAAGAGAAATAAGTCCCGTGTAATAACGTTGAATTAACATCTGTGAATATGGGAATCATTTCTTTAGTTTTATGTTTTGTTAATGATAAATATGAGTGTGAGAATGAGCAAATTTGTAAACTATTTGCTTTTCTAATAATCTCGTGGTTTCACTTGCACAATGAAAGAATAAAATGGACAGGCCTATGACAATGTTAACTTTACTTATTGTGGAAGGATACAGTACTAGCATTCAAGTAGATTTTAAGCAGGGCTTTCAAAAGTGCTCCGTTTTCGTGAACAACCCGAAGATGAGTGCCCCTTTTAAAAATTAATTATACTATAATTGTATGAATAATGGTTTAATTTGAATATATTGTTTACGAGTAATATTTCCTGACAAAAATAGACCACATAGTTTAAGACCACACACACGCACACATCAACCCACCCACCCACCCACACACGCACACACGCACACACGCACACACACACACACACACACACACACACACACACACACACACACACACATATATATATATATATATATATATATATATATATATATATATATATATATATATATATATGCTGTTCACGGTAAACTAAACTCTTTAAAAGCTCTGCTTAAGATCTACTTGTATACACTTATGTATTCTTCCGCCTTATGTAACATTATCACTGGCATTGGCCTCATCACTTAATTCATGCGTCGGTCAAGTGAAACTGTTAAATTATTAGAAAAGTAAGCATTTTATTATAAATCTGGTAATTTTTTCACTTAGGTGCATTTAAAAAAACACAAAGCTAAAGAAATAGTTAACGTTATCAGAAATGGTTGCCGAAGATTTTAAATTTGACGTTAAGACATGGAACAAATTTATCCCTATCGCTACCAACTTTACTGTCCGTATGTCACTCAGTGAGACCCTTAAAATATATGCAGGTAAGAGAAGTGACATTTTTATAATGTTGATTTCAGAAGTGCTCACTTTATTGTGAACAGCCTTTATATATAAGTCCATATTGCATTGTGATATGTCAAAACCCCTATTTTATTAATTTTGGGACGTACAAATAATTAAAACTAACTCACCGAAATGAAATAATTCGAATTAATAAATGTATCTCGAGCTGTTTTAAGAAATCTTTAAAATCAAGCTATGGCATGTTTTCGCAATTTTTAAAAGTTCCTTGAAATTAAGACTTTTTTCTTCCATTTTTTAAAGTCTCATTAATCGACTAAATTTTGTAAACAAATCTCTCTAAGCGTACATTTATTTGAATTAAGACAGGACCTTTCAGTCACCCTTGTTAAAATTTCTCTAAATGTTTTTGTGTATTTTATATGTACGTCAAAAAATAACATAAAATTGTTATTTTGAGGAACGCGTGCTTTCTAGTAATTTCTGCAAATTGAACGGTGTTTTATACAAATGTAAAATCATGTCATTTTTGTGTCCAGTGCCCTTAATGGGGAGGTACCTCGACCCTCTTGGAATAATCTTTTATTCCTCCGTAGCTTAACCCTTAAGGATGTTGCCTGGTTTGTAAAGCAGTGAGAATTTGGTATAGGGGAATGCATGTTAATGAAATTCAGTTTTTTTGGCATTCCTGTTAAAGATAGATTTGAACCACCTGGGACTTTAATTTGCAGAAAAATATGTTCTTTTTTGCTATCGAAGCCTTTTTTAATATTAATACAAAGCCTGCATTCTTAAAAGGTCAGAAAACTTAATAATTAAATAAAAAATTACAGAAAAACAAATTGTTATATTTGTCTCTATACAGAGCTTGAGAGTATCGTTTATCACACTTCAGTTTTTTGTTTCAAGTTCATGTCTTCAAAATTATCTTCAAAAAACCAAATTTCACTAACATGTATTGCTCTGTATCAAATGCCCACTGCTTTTAAACCAGGCCGCAGCATTAAGGTGTAATCCCGAGTATACTCGTTCACATATAACACGTTGCAAAATGGGTAAAATCATTGTCGGTGCTGTACAACATCAGAATCTAGCGACAATACAAGGCAGGTGTTTTCCCCAGGTTAAGGCTACTGGTCGCTGCTAGCACAATAAAAAATTTTATTGGCTGCTGCAGTTTTCGTATACCAATAAAGAGTGCGATAGGGTCACTTCTTTTTATCGTGCTGGGTGTCAGAAATGCGTGTATAGGCTATTCATGGTAAAGTGACCACTTTTTAAGGGCCTGTTAAAATTTTCCTATCAGCCTCTTTCTACCTTCTCGCCACTTTTTAATGCAAACATTGTTATGTTACTAATAAATACAGTGTATACTTTTCACCACTCTCAAAAGCTAACGTCTGAGTCTGCAATAAATTATATATATTAGTGTTTAATGCCTGTTTGGAGCGTCTTAAAAAGTGATCACTATACCGTGAATAGACTATAGCTGTATTGTGGTGGTTAAGTTCTTTTTCCATAGCTCACTAGGTGTGAGGCGGTAGGGCACCGTATCGCAGTTTTCACATCAGCGGCAGTGTGAAGGCGATAATTTTGCTGAACTCTGTCGTGACACATCTGATGAATCAGATGTTTAAGATATAATGTGTTTCTCTAGTTGCTCAGCTGATGAATCGGATGGTTAAGATATAATGTGTTTCTATAAGTGCTCAGCTGACCATGTCTATATTGCAACTGAGATGTTAACCGAAACATAATTCCGGCTGCTATTTGTGTTGTTATTTATGATTACGTACAATATGGATATTACTGATATAAGATACTACTTAGTTCTAAGTTGCATTATGTATTAAATACACATAATTTAATTTGCTAGTGTTCCAACATTTAAGGCATACATACATTTGTAATACGTTTGTCACTGGGCCATACTATATTGGACACACCCTGGGCGACTCTGCAACAATAAAGGAACACTTCACAATCGTGTGCCCCAATCACGTGTAGTTCAATCAGAGAGGGACTGACGTCACATATATGCAGCAGCCAATGGAGAAACGACGCCAGCTCTAGTGCATACAGTACTGTGAAGTTCAGCCTGATGCCAAATAATAACGCGAATTTTGCATGCCCCTACATATGTTCAATGTGTTTGTAGAACTGAGGAAGGAAGAAGGGCTCCAGCCCTTATGTAAATATTTCTCCATTTATAAAGTTAGGTCCTTAAAATGTATTGCTTATGAAGAGAGACGAGCGTACATAATTTTTTTTATCTTCCCCCCCCCCCTCCCCCCTCAAAAACAACATACGTAACCAAACTCATAAATGTACTGTTTCTGAAGAGATACGAGCGTATATTTGTTTTATGTTCCCCCTTCCCCCCTCAAAAACAATAGATACTATACGTAACCAATCACATGCGTTGACTCGTTTTGACATACCTACACCCCAGAATGAACAATTTGCCAAATATCAGCCCAATATTACAAGAATACGCGTGTCTGAGCAGGTTAGAGAATCCAGCCCACTGTGCGGCGTGCAATATGCGCTTCCAACAAACGAACTCGACTTGGCGAGGACACCCAGGGGCGTAGCAAGAAATTAATGTCAGGGGGGTGGGGAATGATGTACTAATTTATATTTGCAGTATGTTCTGGACTAAAGAAATATAAATGTGTGCATCTGTGAGAAAAAGGACGTATTAAATCTTACTATAACTGTATTATGAAATGAAACACTTGATACAATATTATAATAAATTCGTTAAATTTTGCACTCGCCTCTTTTCTTTGTATGTCTCAATAAATTAAAAAAAGACAGATGCAGATTTGCCTTGGGAATACTGCTCCAGTAGAGTTTGTATATCATTTCTGCTAGGTCAATACATTTCCTTGGAAGACGAAATTATAATGAACGCTATACATTCTTGTGAAGCAAGAACCTGTAATCACTTAATCCAGGAAAGTGACAGAAATTCACTTCCTCCATAATTATTGAAAACCGTTTGTCACATAATTCGGCCGCTGAACTTGTTTTCCAGATTTACCCGAAATTGTGATTCTAAAATTTTCTTGTGCCCGTTAAATTGCTGCAAAAAATAACATTAAATTTTGGGGTGGCTTCATTGCGCATTGCATTCTTAACATATGAAGAGAGTTCGTACTTTTTATCTTGCAAAAATTAGGAAAAATTGAATGATAGGCAAAATATTTCACAACATATGTTAAGCGAAATTTGTATAAACTTACTCTGGTACTAGAATAATGATTATTGAGTGAATTTGTTGTAGTTTCTGAGTTTATTAAACAAAAAATATGAATCTCGATGCTCAATCCATCGAATTCCACACGTCTGACTCTGCACCTAGAGAATGACACCACTCCCATCGGTGTCCCTATGCAGTTTTGAATTTCTATTCGATCTCAAATCAAAGTTAAATCTATAGACTGGCTTGCACAACGAAATACACAGCAGCGTGATATGATTGGCAACTCCATAATCACCAATTTATGCTTGCTGTTCCATCATATCCTTAGCTACAAGAATAGTCTAAACTGATGCAGGCATTTTGAAGAGTTGTAGCTATTTTTCATGCAATATTTGACCTGCGGAGGTCATATAATAGTACAAATTTGAGACAGCATTCTCTAAGAACACAACCGTTCTATATTATCAACATACATCCAAAAAAGTGATAACTATTCATACCCATTTACATTGGTCTCTTCCTTTCTAAACACAGAATCACATCTGGCACAGAGGCAACAGTTTTTCAGTATTATATTATGCATTAATTTCTGACGAATATTTGCCGAAGCTTGTCAGTATACTTCAATCTAGTCTGAAAATAAAACCAAACACAACTTTTTTTAGTCTTCTAATGTATTAATTCAGAAGGCAGCTCTAGTGCACAAGAGTAATTAAAAGTTACTTTTTTCATTAATTCATTTTCAAATAACCAAACAGTCTTGGCAAAATATTCTAAATACCCACAGTTTATAGCCCTACTGAATTTTTGGGAGGGGGTATATCCCTATGATCCCCCCTTTTCCCTACGCTCCTACGACACAAATATGACCGTATAACTTGAATCTTTACGTTTCCAATCTGAAAAGCAACAAAACTTATTCCCGGCATTTTTATTGAGTGCGCAAAGGTAATGTGTTTACGTGAAGCATCACAATATAGCACCCGAAATAAGTTTAACGTACACATGAAAGTGAAGTGTGGCGTGTGTTACGTGCGGCGTCAAGTCATCGTAATCCAGACCTAAAGGTACTTACACAATTGAAAACTTTAACATTTGACTTTACGTTTGCTTTCCGTCATCTTGTTTAGTATGGAGCTTGGCCCAAAGTAAATGAATCAAAATCAAGCAGCTATTTTGCCGAGAATCTATAACAGGTTAACGTGTACTGAATATTTGTTTATTATAAGGTGATTTTCATCTCGGTCTATTAAACCAGCCACTTCTATATTAAGTAAATGTCAAACAAATGTAATTTGAAGATTTAACGTTTGAATTGATACTTATGAATAAAGTAAGCAAGCAGTTTTTTTGTTTGAAATAAAATTTTAATATAAATGCCTAGGCTTATTTTCAAAACAGGTGGGTAAAATGCGTCGCTGGGTGATATGTAATGATTTACATTAGACGATAAATATTTTTACAAGGATTGCAGAGCTGATTATCAATTATCTGAACTTTAACTTTACAATTGTAATGTGCATTGGTGGTTTGTTCAAAGGAAAGGAAACATAGTCAAATGCTAAAATTTTCTATTGCCTAAGGGCGTTAATTGTTCCGCCTGCCTTGTGCTCGAACTACGTAGCAGACGTTTTGAAATCCTGGTTTTTCTGACGAGACTATTAAACGTCCACTCTGCAGTATGTTTAACTACAAATAGACATCATACCCCAGACGAGGAAGTAATGGTACTTTATAGTTCTATATTTCAAGCCATGCACAAATTCTAGAATATTCTTGACTTTTACTTTACTTTGACTTTTCACTACATTAAATGTATCTTTACTTTTCACGACACGCCGAGAACAAACTTTTATGACGCCTAAAAATATTTAACGTCTAACATCTGGGCTTTAACATTTTTACGACTGACTACTTTCAGTTGTAAATCGTCTCAAAACCACACGGCTTAAGTGCAAATTACATAAATATAAAAGCCATTTGCTAGATTCCATCTTGGAGAAAAATGAATTACGTCGGCTGAAAACAGCTACAACAGTCAATTTCAAATGCCTTGAAAATATCGCATGGTTTACTTGAAAACCTACACAAATGCAATGACAATTTAATATATGACATATAGTTAAATTACCAATAACTATGGCTAAAAAGAATTGGCCCTCAAATATAGTTTTAAAAAGGGCTACTCCAGACAACCGTATCTTAAAACATGCTAGCCAGACACGATTCAAAATAAGACAGGAGACTGTATTGAACTATGCTACTGACTTTTCGTTAATAAAATGAAAGTGTCACCGATGGAAGTGCCATAGGTAAACGCAGCACAAGAACACTGCACGCCAGTTCAGAGCCCTGCGCGTAGCGGCGATGGCGCTCTTGTAGCGCGTGTCAGTGTGACCCTTATAGCTCCCGCGCTTCCGGCCAAAAAAAATGCAGTCGGACGGGCCCCTTAAGGGCGAAGTACCCTTGCCAACTTGGATTTATGTATTTTCTTGCATAACTTAATTTTCGGAGTCAATTCTTAAAAACCAAGCAAGTCAAGGCATAGGGAACATCTTAAGAGATATATCGAAATACAAATTATTTTTCATACATGATAAGTTTCACATCTGTAACCGTATTCAAACATTGCCTAATTACTATTATTAATACACAGTAAAACCCAGGTATAATTGAAAACGTATAAATAAAAATTTGTTAAGTAATCATCTATGTTATGCCTAGACCCCCTAGACAAGTTGAAATTCACACACATGTACGTTCATGTTACGTTTGCCATTAGTCGATGATGTTTTTTGACACCTCCTAGACATAAATAAGCTAATAACAAGCATGCAAGAAATTGTGCGGCCAACCAACGCCGTTTACTACCACAACAATCAACCAATAAACAGTAGATATCTGTATGAGAGTATATAAGACTGTGAAGTCTAGCCTACAGATCATTGAACTAGCAAATTTCTCGGATCGCTAGTCATGGCTAGCGTTGGTTTCTTGTTTGGTCATAAATTTTCATTACGGAGGTTTGTTAGGACGCAGAAAGCTATAGTCCATTGACGGTTACTTCCAATTTTTCTGAAGCACTGCTAAAGTTCTACTTCTGGGATATTCCTCCGCCTCGAGAAAACTAAACTTATTTAAGTATAGAAAATTAAACCAGAGGACAACGTACCGAATTAGCACGCACTCAGTAATAATAATATTTTGCATGAGAACTATTTCTTACTAGGCGCTACCAACAAACGTGTTATAGCACGTTCTTTTTTCATATTTATTATAAGACAAATATTATAATATATAAATATATTACATATTAAACTTCAATATAACGAAAAATTAGATACTTTCATGTTAACAGACGTAGGTCCTATATAACGCTTGTGATACATGGCATATTTAGGTAATAACTAAACACGTCTTGCATATGGTGATTTTTTTAAAGGTTGGATTTAAAAAGTGTGAAGAAACAGCGCATAGACTACACGCGGCGAACCTCGTCTCGCTAAATGGCATACTCGGCGAATGGAAAAAAAAAAGAAGACTTAAGTCCCTATCACATTGTCAAATTTTTCCGTCAAACTGCTTCCAATAAATTTTGTCAAATAAAGTTGGACAGTTAAGACGTCATCGAAACGTCATAAACGCCGCAATATTTGTCTGAGAAAGTTGAATGACTTCACTTACCATCTAACATTTGAAGATTGGCCAGGTTCTAAAATTTATTTGTTTTTTGACGGGCTCAGCCAATCACAATTGTGCACGACAAAAATGGACGTCAAGAAACTTCAAAATAATGAACAATTGCTGCAAACGAAGTAGGAAATTAAGATAATTAATTTATGTAGAATCTATTTGGGCATGACCGCTATTGTTAAGTGGAAATTGCACATAATAGTACGAACTCAGATGCATTAAATTTCATTGCGCATGCAACATCTCTGGTAAATAAAATTTTAGTAAGAAAGCAAAAATAAATTACAACTTTCCTTACATTTCTTTACTGAATGGAAAATAACAAAGCAATATCCCAATATAAAAATAATTTTTAAATATTAATTCAAATTATATTTTTCAGTAAAAATATTTGACAGTGTGACACGTTTTCAAACACATTCAGGATTATTCAATAAAATTTGTTGGAAGGAAAAATTTGATGGCCGTAGTTTGTTATCAAATTTTATTGTAAAATATAGTTTAAGGTGAAAATTTGACAGTGCGACACGGGCTTAAGCAGGCTTCACACGATGCAAGATGCATTTCGCGCAAGATTTCGTACAGAAGTTTTTGTACGAGAATGCCAGCTAAATTTCGTAAGAAACGATTTCATACGCAGATAAATAAAATAAATACTGTATCGCATCAAAATTAGTTGGTAGCCCTGGTGAGTACCAAACAGCCAAGGTACTATAATACTAAATTTGAAGTTGCTTACTTTACAAGGCATTTATTTCAAAGCTGCCCCTCCAAAATAAATTTGTTTTTATTTTACTCTCAACAAACTGTCTGAGCCGCAATCCACGTTTTCAAGTTACTTTCCAGCAATGTTTTATTATCCTGTATTCCTCTTCGCTCACCTCAAATTATGATTTTCTTTTATAGGCTATTCACGGTAAAATGAGCACTTTCGAAAGACCTGCTTAAGATCTACTTGTACGCACGTTGTGTATTCTTCCGCCTTATTTAAAATTAACATTGCCACGGGCATCATCATTTTATTCATGCTTCGGTCAAGTGAAACTGTGAAATTAGTAGAAAAGTAAATATTTTACCAATCCTCTCATTTTTACACTTCGGTGCATCAAAAAATGCATAAAATGAAATAAATAATTTAAGTTATCAGATATAGTTACCTAGCCATATTTAATCGACGTCAATATATGGAACTACGTTCAATCCTTCGTTACTAACTTTACTGGACGCATGTCACACAGTGCTCCCGTTAAAATATACACAGGCAGGGACAGTGACTTTTTCCTAAGGTTGATTTCAGAAGTGTTCACTTTATTGTGAGCAGTCTTTACTCTATGGTTGATGTTACAACAGGTCGCATGACCAGCATACAAGGACCAAAAGGATCGCAACTTGCATCGCCTTGCACGAAAAAAATATATATATATAGGACCTGCTCTATCTCGTCATTTCGTGCAAGATGTGCCTTGCACAAAAACTTGTGCAAGAAATGTTAGTGCGAGATCGGCATCTCGCGCAAGTTTGCCTCTCATCTTGCATCGTGTGAACCCTGCTTTAAGCCAGAAGCGAGCGGCATAGGCCGCAAATGTCGCGCGACTCCGCGCCGTTGCCTGACCTTGCTTGTAATCTGGCCATGCCGCGGCATCCCAGTTAGCCACTCAACGCTTGACCTCCTCGCTCGTCGGAGGAAGGACGCATTTGTCGAGTAATGGCCCGGCACCGCCGCCTTATCACCGGCCAAACCCACTTCGAAATCTGGCACCGCGATGGCCGGCCGAGCGGTTGGCCTGCCACCGAGGCGGACCGGGGTCAATCCCTGACCGGGTAACCGGATTTTCTCAATTGGGAATCGTGCCAGAGGATGCCGTTGGTCGGCGGGTTTTCTCGTGGCTCTCTAGTTTCCCCCGCCCTTGCATTCCAGCGCCGCCCCGTACTCACCTCAATACCGTCATCGACTCTCAAGACCTCACTGTTAAAAGCCGCCCAAATATCTTCGCTCAATCTTCACTCCGCCAACTCCCCCCCCCCCCCCCCCTCCACAAGAAAAAATTTTCCTCGACGCCTCTCAATCTGGGTTTACACTCTAAATTAGAATCAGTGGAAAGTTAACGATTCGCAGTCAAATCCAACTACTTTAATCAGCAAAAATGGCTCCACTAATATGTGCAAAATCACTGATTACTAGGGACACTTGTTTTCCGCGAAATTACTTCAGGACAAGTTGTGTTCCATGAACACTTTATTTCAGAACCACTTTTGTGATTGGAGCATTTGAACTGTTACACGTCTTATCTGTCTACCGGCGAAACACGGACGGTCAGTATCGGAGAAACTTAATTATGTTTGGCTCACTCATGTAACAGACTCTCTCCACACAAAGACAAGCAGCCAACAGTCAAATGAAGACTGTAAGTGTGCTCATAGGCTATTGAAGTCTAACCTCAGCGTAAATCTTTTCGTGAAAAACAGGTGATTGCTTCAGAGGGAAACATTCACTGAAGGAATTAATAAATACTACATCCAATCAGTTGGTAAAGGAAATTTTTTTTTTTTGTTGCCACAGGCGTTTAAGATTTGGTTGGTTCAGATAGAAATTTATATGGACGGCTGTACCATACAATTTCGATCATTAAAAACATGTTACCTTAACCAGGTTTCGAACCCACGACTTCTAGTCCGGACCTTTGTGCCTGTGTTTCATCGGCTACGGTGGTTCATGGCTGCAAGTGAAATTTCCAGATTTAACACCAGTGGAAAGCTTGGCATGTGCGTAGATATTTTACCGTTTTACAGCATTGTTTAGCGTTTTCTGTGGAAATTATTCCGTAAGGGCTGTTTTTGACAAACACTGTTATCATACTCATCGTCAGAAAAATTAGAAATATATTCTAGAAATGATACACGTGGTTTATCTGATCCATCAGTAGAAAAGCACGCCATTAAAAACGGCGATTGAAATGATTGTAGAACCAGTGGAGAATGTCACGGAATCAATAAGTGAAGGAAAACGGGTGTTTTCGCTAATTCTTCAGTTCAAATTAACTGAAGTGACTGTTGGACAAGTTAGATGCTGTTAACTGTACTCTAAGAAATTATTGGGAAATTTACCACACCAGGGTATACACTTTGTTAGAAAGCGGGAATGGTAATTTTTCCCCTATAAATTCACTGTAGCTTTCCTGCATTTATTCAGGAAACAATCAAATGCGTAAGAAAGTTGCCAACTTTGTATAGTAGCGACGTTGAACATTCCTATATCTGTAGCTTGATGTGTGGTATTATTTCCATGCAATGCATAGGTTAGAAACTTCTATTACAGTTTAGGAAGTTTACCAGAAAAAATTTTACAGTGTGATTCAAACAGTGAAATTCTCACTGATTCAGGTTTAGAGTGTACGTGACGTTCAACATGTGTACGTAAAACATGGTAGGCCTATGTATAGGCTATTCACTGTAAACTGAACACTTTTGAAAGCCCTGCTTAAGATCTACTTGTACTCACGTTGTATATTCCTACACCGTCCGTAAATTTAACATTGCAATGGATCTTATCACATTATTCATGCGTCAGTCGATCTAATCTGGAAAATTATTACAAAAGTAAATATTTCATACATTTTCTAGTTCTTACACGCATATGTATTAAATGACAGAAATCAAAATAAGTAATTTCAGTATCCACAGATGTTTAAACACTTTTGATTCAACCTTAAGACATGTAACTATATTCCTCCACCCCACGTTACTAGCTGAATTATGCGCACGACAGTTGGTTTGCCTGCCAAAACTTCAGCAGGTGGAAGCAAGTGCCATTTTTCAAAAGCTTTATTTTATATGAACTGTGGACAGCATGTAATTTCGAATGCCGTACTGCGATGCATCGTGTACGGACATAAACTTGCGCATCGAGTAAGGACGCCACAATATATTTTGCCGTGTTTCACGTTCGAAATTCTTACAATTAATGACTGAAAACTTGTACAAACAAATTTGTACAGTGGCGTCTGTACAATAAGTTGTGTAGCGGAAGTTTGGCGTTCGTGATATATTTAAACCTTGAGGATAGCTAAGTTGCTATACCCTTCAGAATAAAATCCATCTAGGAGATGATCACATTTTATTCGCATGGTTTCGTATTAATCGTGAGAGGGGCAAGGTAAATTAAAATTGTTTTTAAAATTTTGTCAAATTTTTAAGGTTGTAATATTATGGTAAACGTTCAGCGCCACATTTCTGCTAAACAAAATTTGATCATTCCAGCACTGCCTTAACCCTTTAAATATACCCTTTAAATATATAATTAGCTTCATTCCTTTCACCTCAATAATGGGAGTGGTTGGTAATCTAGGTGCTTTACATCGTCTCTCCTATGTACAAACATTACGATTATATTTATATATTTAATACATGCCGCATAGCTGCCTTTTCCTGAACAGCTTTCCTTAAAAGCTGTATTATATAGTTTTCAATTCCATTTATTATATGATTCAAAGTGTAGCTTTACTTATTTAATCCATTCGGCTTGCATTTCCGCAAAAAAAAATGCCTATACCTATATGCGTGAGGTGAAATATTTGAGCAGGCGACATAGCAGAAATAAAATATAAAATAATCTATGAAAACCAAAGTAACATATCTCAATCCGTATTTCAATCGGCCAGCAAGATCTCCTTGTACAGAGTCACGCATCACCTATAACGCAAAGATATTGACTAGCCTTTCGTAATGTGAACGTATACTGTAAAGACGCTTTATTTGCTGCAAACATATGATTTATTGCCGCGAATATAAAGTTGTTTAGATATGAACTACTGCAAAGTAGGCTTTCCACAAACATATTTTTTGTTTGATCTATATAGTAATGACAACAATAACTTTGCAATAATTCACTAGACGTTTTAGTGGTAACGTGAGTTACACTGTAAAAAAAAACTTGTCCTATGAAAAAACTGTGATCAGTAAAAAAGAAATAACATATCTTTCAAAATTGTGGTTACTAAAAAATACTCGGCCACGGTTTGCTAGCCTAGAGCCATTCATCAAATGGCCACTTAACTTAGTTTTATTGTTTTCACATAACCTTTGATTTTTTGTAATGTAGGCCACACTATAATGTCACTTCCTTGGGAAGAACTGAAGTTAGTTTGGACAATCACAGCACTTCCGAATAACATTAATCTCTGCAGGACTGTAGATTTGCTCACCTACAGTTTCATATCTGCAAAACATATTGGTTTATGAATGTTTGCTTTGGGATAGCAGTTGGGTACTGAAAATTACAATGCACGGCAGAAAACCTTTAATATCAACAAACTGTTACTTTTGGTGTGACGTAATATTGCTTTCCTTTTTAATTTATATGCTATAAAGGAAGAAAAAAATACTATAAAACGAAAACTTATACAGAATATATTTATTAATAGGAAATGTCGGTTTCTGTAACCTTTTCTAGGAATTAAAACAATAATGTGTTACTGTATACAAATAGCCACAAAAAATATTTTACAATATACGAAATTTGTAAGGATCTTTTTAGAGTGTACGTTTCACGTGACGTAAATCGATCGTAATAGTGCTTATTAGAACACACCAGTCAAGTTGTATCCAGCTAACGTGAATCACGTTTTGTTTGATAAAATAGCCGTTTTCCGTCATCACGAAATTTTAAGTGGCGAGCAATTGGTGAAAACGATATAAGGTTATGAAGATAATTAATCTATAAAGAAATTCTTAGAACATGAATGTGGCTTGAAGTGATAAATTCACAATAATATTAGGACCTCAGACACGTTAGATTTTTTTTTGTTATGGACACACTCCAATAAATAAAATTTTAATTTAGTAAAAATTGAAAATAAATCACGTCATTCGTAACATTTCTTCCTGTAGCGGACTACACGAAAATACAAACGCAGTATCTCCCTTACAAAGTAATTTTTAAATGAAAAGTCAGAATGTATCTTCCCAAGTTAAAAATTTTCACAGTGTGGCACATTTTCAAATACATTCAAGATTATTTGATCAAATTTGTTGACTGGAGCAATTCGGTAGTCGTATTTCGTCTTCAAATTTTACTGTCAAATATATGTAGAGCTAGTGATTTTCACGAAAAAATATGAGTACACGGTAAGCTTCAATACTATAAGCATCCAAAAGTAGTTTGTCTATTGCCATTGGTTGCCGTCTGCTTAATAGGGCGTTTTCACATTTGACCGGTCTACTCGGAATTCGGCAACATCGACACGGCTCCTACAGTTAACACGTATCAAAAAGTAATTCAACCAATCAAGATAGGTATACGACGACCCTGTAGTGTTTTGAAATATAACTTGCCTTCGAATCTTTTCGTGAAATTTCGCTGCCCCTAAGTATATTTGAAGAGGAAAATTTGACCGTGTGACAGGGCCTTTACGTTAAACACGAGCACTCATGAGTATTCATCTGCCCGCATACAAAAAAACTTCATGTTACATGTACATTCCCAGTCTGAATCAGTGAGAATTTCACTGTTTGAATAATACTGTAAAAATTTTTCTGGTAAACTTCCTAAACTGTAATAGAAGTTTCTAACCTATGCATTGCATGGAAATAATACCACACATCAAGCTACAGATATAGGAATGTTCAACGTCGCTACTATACAAAGTTGGTAACTTTCTTATGCATTTGATTGTTTCCTGAATAAATGCAGGAAAGCTACAATGAATTTATAAGGGAAAAATTACCATTCCCGCTTTCTCACAAAGTGTATACCCTGGTGTGGTAAATTTCCCAATAATTTCTTAGAGTACAGTTAACAGAATCTAACTTGTCCAACAGTCATTTCAGTTAATTTGAACTGAAGAATTAGCGAAAAACATCCGTTTTCCTTCACTTATTGATTTTTATTTTGTTGTATAACAAAATTTGTATGACTTAGGGTAGGGATAGGAACATTTCGCGAGTTCAATGACCTACTGGCCGCTGGTCGGTGGGTTTTCTCAGGTATCGAAACTCAGGTCTAAAGAAGTGATTACAAGTCTTAACTTTAGTCGCTATCTTCCAAAACGGCGGACTACAGAGTTAATCAAATAGCGCATTTTATTCTTGTATAGTATATACTGCCAGTGTACGAAGCTGTTGAAAATTGTTAAATGGACGCGGTTTTTATATGTATAATACGAAGTGACGGACGTTTTTCGCGAAAATATTACAAGACCAGTTGTAGTTGTACTCCAAAACACTAGTTCATATGCACTTTCGTGGTTGGGCGATTTTAAATATCACGTGACTCAAGTGTCTGTCCGCTAATCATGGACATTCAGTATCGGAGTATTTTATTACGATTGGCCCAATCAAATAAGAACATGCCTTCTCACGTAGACAGCTGGCCAATAGCCAAAGGAAGTTGTGGCTGTGGACGTAGGATATTGAAGTCCCGCCTTTATTTCATTTACACGTCCCATCCCACAAAACTGGCGGTCTCGGCTGGCCGATTTTAGTGGTGTGCTTGAAGTCTAGCATGGTCATAAATATTTTCGCGAAAAACACTTGTCCCTAATAATAAGATATGCTCATTGTGACCTTACATTATGAACTGTGTATGACTTGTCCAATATGTATATAAAATTATTGTATGAAAAATAGATCAAATATATGCAATGAAACAAAAAAAAACCATGCATCTGTAAAAGAATGGTAAGGAAATATGTTCATTAAAAGTAGCTATACGGCACACATGTACTGTAATGTTGCACTGTGGAGAATTTTATGATCTGAAAGTTATCAGTAACTCGACGCAACATTCAAGTACACAGACTCAAGGCAATCATTTCATTTGTAAATTCGGTAACATAAGGAGGATTTATGCATAGCTGGGAATCTATAGTTATGTTCACGGAACTTGCTATTCATGGTATAGACTATTCACGGTAATGTGAGCCCTTTTGAAAGCCCTCTCATTTGGAATATTAGTCAATAAATGTATTTTATTGTAGCCTTAGACGTTAATTTCCAAGTGGAATTGGAATATATACACTGTGTTTATTACTTGCATGGAAATATTAATTTTAAGAAAGAGCTAAATTATAAAATATGGCTGAAAGGAAAAAGTAACTAGGGCCTCAAAAGTGCTCACTGTACCGTGAAAAGCCTATAAACTGAGCATTTTTGAGGCCCTAGTTACTTTTTCTTTAACCACCTTTTTAGGTAAGTATTGCCTTTCATTTAATAAATACAGGATGTATGTATATTCCACCGCACAAGGAAATTTACGTCTTAGGCCAAAATAAAATATATTATTTAACTATCATTCCGAATAAGAGGACCTTCAAAAGTGCTTACTTTACAGTGAATAGTCTATACAGGAAGCGCCTAATAAAATTACAAACTTGAGTATCGTACAGATTAATTAAACGATGTAATTCTGGCCTGTGTCCCTCACGAGAAGCATTTCTGCATCTCTGCTGTATTTCATTTGGAGGTTATGGCTATTTAGTTTTTTTACAGCTATTTTATAAATCACGAGAAACTTTATTTTATCATAAGGCACTCTCCTAAAAAATGGCGGGCGTAAGTCGCTATGTGCTGCCAGATATAATGCCTTTATTACATACTTTCAGCATGCAAAGTTTACTTGAAATTGGCCGAGCTGAATGGTACATATATAGATACGTTAAATATTTGTGTGGCAGACATTTTGAAAATAAGGACTTTATCCATTTGAATTGCTTATGTTAACATAGTGTACCTTAGTATTAGTTACTTATTCAATTTTTAAGAATAGGTTAAGTATTTTTGAAGAGAAAATAGAAACTTTTTTTTTGCTATCTTCCGAAATGGCGGATCAGTAACAATAGTCATCCAGAAAATAACACTAAAGGGATAGCACGCCATTTTTTGGCACTTAGTGTAATAATATTTTGAATCAGATCTATTTCTTACTAGGTATTACCAACACCAATCGTTTCAATGTTTTATTCGCATTAATTATGAATGTAATATTATAATTTATTGACAAAATATAAATGAAAGTTGAATCTAACCAAAATAAGTAACTCGTGTATTAACAGAAGTAAAAACGCATGATATACATATATATTTAATAAACAACTATATACGTCCTACATGGGGTGATTTTTCAAATGTTAGATTCAAAAAGTGTGAAGAAACCGCGAACAGGCTACAAACAAATGACAACCACCGGTCTGGATGGTAAAGAACTTGCAAGCAACCGTAGATCATAGGCTACTTCCGGTTGATTGAACACTTTCGAAATCAGCATTTGGAAAATGCCACTGTCCCTACCTGCACACTGACATACACCCAATAAAGTTATTAAAGGCTGTTCACGGTAAACTGAGCACTTTTGAAAGCCCCGCTTAAGATATACTTGTATACACATTGTGTATACGTCCACCTTATGAACATTTAACATTGCCATGGTGCTCGTCACTTTATTGATGCGTCGGTTAAGTGAAATTATGAAATTATTCGAAACGTAAATACTTTACAAACTTCCTGATTCTTACACTTATAGGCATTAAAAAAAACAGAAAGCAAAATTAATGATTTCGCACTCTAAATCTCAATCAGTGAGAATTTCACTGTTTAAATCAGTCAAACGTATCTGACTGATTCAACAGTCACTTCAGTGAATTTAACTGATGAATCAGTGAAAAAATGTCCGATTTCCTTCACTTATTGTTGCAGTGGCATTTTCCACTAATTCATCAGTCATTTTTTTTCCACTGTTTACTCAGAGGTTTATTTTTTACTGATGGATCAGTTAAACAGTATGTGAAAACGGCTGTCCAACAACGTTTACAAATTGTCGTTAAACAGCGTGTATCAAGTAAAATAACGAATAAACTAATAAAACCGATACAAAATACTTTCTAAAATGTGTTACGTCTTTCAAAACGCCATTTTATCAGGTAATATGAACACGCGCCTTTCATTCCGTTTTGACGTCTCTCATTTCGTTTACATGTAATCGTCACTGCGCTCTGTTTGAAGGTTTAAACTGCATATAATGTTACGAAGATACTACACTCATATATACTATTCGTTTAAACAATCCTAACAGTACCAAACAAACCAAAACGGAAAGTAAGTGCATACAATTTTAATTTTCGTAATTTCGCGACAGACTGTAAGACATATATTTTCCTTTAAGTATTTCCACTTGGCGTGGTAGCGCAGACTGTGAGGTAACAGCCTGAAATCTAAAGGTGTGTGAGCTCAAGCCTGGCTGCCTGCAAAAGTTTTTCCTGCTTTTTTAAATTGCTGTAAATTGCGCAATATAAATAGTAAACTATCGTAAATATGTTTATTTCACGTAATTGTTTGGCTGCATTCAATAAAAACAATATTTAATTCGCCACTGTAGTCGGCCGTCACTTATTCAATCAGTGAAATAATTTCACGTCACTAATTCAATCAGTGAAATTTTTTCACTGAAACAATCAGTGATTTTCCACTCATTCTAAGTGGAGCCATTTTCACTGATTCGAGCAGTTGAGTTTCACTGTGAATCAGTGGTTTCCCACTGATTCGAATTTAGAATGCAGTATTCACAAGTTTTTACCTAAAAATTTTAATTCAGCGTTAAGAAATATAACTACTTTATCTGTGTTGTTTCCAAATTTTCTGGACTCCCGCCAGTAAGCGCGTCCGTTGAAATATATGCATGTAGGAGCAGTGACTTTTTTTCAAATGTTGATGTCGAAAGTGCTCAGTTTATCGTGGACGGCCTATACCGACGGAAGAAAGGTAGTTCCACATCTTAAGGTTGAATCTATAGCGTTAGGTAAATGTTTGTGAATATTGAAATGGCGTATTTTGCTTTCTGGTTTTTAAATGCAGAAGGATTAGCAAATTTGCAAAATTAATTTTCTACAATTTCACACTTTCACTACACCGACGCATGTGTAAAGTGATCAGGCCCATGACAATGTCAACGTTTTATAAATCAGAATCATGTATAATTAGGGATAGGAAAAATTCGCGAATTCATTTCAGGACAAGATATATTTCAAACGCGTATACACAGACGTAACGTTTTCAAATGCATCAGAGTTTATTATACACGCTATGGACGACTTCGCGCCAATAGCCGACTTGCAAGGGAAAAAGAAGCGAATCCCATACTGTGAAATGTGCTGTAACACTGGGGCAACAGCCAATGAGCAAACATCTGAGTTTCAACTATACAAAGGATTGTAGAGTCTAGCATACAGGCCATTGAACTCGTGAAATTTTCCTATCCCTATATATAACGTGCATACGAGAATATCTTAAGCAGGGTTTTCAAAAGTGCTCAGTTTACAGTAAACAGATTATAGCTTTATTCAACCCATTGAAAGCCAGAGCACATAATAAGCGCACAAAAATGTCATTTAGGGTCGGTATTATACACTCTTGTGTTTCAGTGCACAGCGATCTTCTGTGTGGGTAACTGATTCGTAGAGACTCGAGAATTTCGCGGGTTAATTTCTATACAGGTTGTAAATCACACACATGTACGTTCATGCTTCGTTTGTAATTGGTCGACGTGTTTTTTGACACCTCCTGGAGATATATAAGATGATAACAGACATGCAAGAAATTGTGCGCCCAATCACCGCCTTCTACTACCACAACAATCAGCCAATAAACAATTGATATCTGTATGAGAGCATATAAGACATCTACCCTACAGGTCATTGGACTCACGAATTTCTCGGGTCTCTAGCAATAAGTAGAGACCTGAACAATTCGTGAGTTCAATGACCTACATGCCAGATTCTACAGTCTTATGTACAAATATGCCGATATTAACTGCACATTGGTTGTTTACAGTCACAGTGGAAGGCGACGATTGGGCCAGCGTTCTCCAGGAAGAGTCAAACCCCGCATGAACCATTGGCTAAAGTTATATAAACACACGTGTTTTGAATTCTAGCTTGTCCCAAAATGAATTCGCGAATTCTCCATTTCTCTAGCAATAAGCAATAAACCGTTTTGCTAACAAAGTACAAATATGAATCTTATCATGAAACAATTGCAAAATAGAAAAACTGAAATGAAAACAAGTCAGCGAAATATATAGGGACAAGCCATTTTAGCGAAAATATTTTTACGCACGCGAGATTTCATTACCTTGCGGCATAACAGTGGTTTCTTTTCGCTTATTGGCCAAGTATCGTTGTGAGAAGACATTCTCTTACTTGACTGGCCAATGAGTATTGAATTACTCCAATAGTTTTTGTCTGTCAGTCGCGGCCAGTCACCCGAGGTGCAAAACACGTGAATCATCCAATTACGAATGTGAGTATGAGCTGAACTGTTATGAAATGCAACTGGCCATGAAATATTCTTGTAAAAATCCATTGTCCCTAGAAATACCCTGGTCTATATTTGACAAGGGAAACAGCCGATTTAAATGGCACAGTAATCTGGAATATTATTCCATGTTTCTTTGTTGAAAAAAGGGAGGATACGGTTGGCATTGTTTTTTCCCTTCCAGAAGTCAAATATTTGTGTGTGATTGTTAAAAATAAAGTCAACTTTCAGGTCGGGATTAGGATCACTTCACTGTTACACGCGTTACGTTACACTTTCGCGTGTACGTGAAATGTCGTTTCGATGACGTATTATTAGGGATACCCGAATTTCGCGAAAAGATTTTCGCCCACGATAGATTTCAATAGCCTCTGGGCGTGCAGACAGTTTTCGTTACCTCATTGGCAGCGGGTCTTTGAGAGACTATATTTTTCTACTTGACTGGCCAATCAAAATTAGAGAAATGCATTGCTTTGCGTCTGGGATTCGCGCGCAGCAACCTAAGACATGTGACACGAAAACCATCCAATCATGACATTGAAACTCAGCTAAAGTGTTATAAAACATAACTGGTCGTGAAATCTTTTCGCGAAATTCGGGTGTCCCTACGTATTATGATGCATAATGTCACCTCGCGAACTTCGTGTGTCGAGTGAAAATAGCGCAAACAATTTTGTTACGACTGATATTGATAACCATTAAAGGCTTAGCTATATTGTAACTACGATACGCCTGAGAAAAGATTGGCGTACGTGATTTACGAAATTGGTGGCAAAAAACTAAATAGCCATAACCTCCAAATAAAATACAGCAGAGATGCAGAAATGCTTTTCGTGAGAGACATAGGCCAGAATAAAATCGTTTAATTAATCTGTACGATACTCAAGTTTGCAATGTTATTATGTGCTTCTTGTATAGGCTATTCACTGTAAAGTGAGCACTTTTGAAAGCTTTCTCATTCGGAATGATAGTCAAATAATATTTTTTATTTTAATCTTAGACGTAAATTTCCTTGTGCGGTGGAATATACATACACACTGTGTTTATTAAATAAATGGCAATACTTATCTAAAAAGGTGGTTAAAGGATAAAAAAAATGGCTGACAAGGAAAAGTAACTAGGTCCTCAAAAGTTCTCACTTTACCATGAACACACAGCCTTTCATTCCGCTTTTATGTCCTTCATTTCGATTCCATGTAATCGTCACAGCGCTCTGTTTGAAGTTTTAAACTGCATTTAATGTGGTGAAGAGATAGTTCTTATACATACTATCCGATTTAACAATCCTAACTGTACCAATCAAACCAAACACGAAATGTATGAGCATACAACTTCAAACTACACGATTTCGCAGAGGAATTCTAACATATGCATTTTCCTCCGATAATTTCAACTTGGCGTGGTAAATCAGATAGCAAGGCAACGGCCTAGAGTCGAAAGGTGCGCAAGTTCAATCCCGGCCACCTGCGGAACTGTGTTTACTTTTTCTAAATTATTGTAAATTGCACAATATAAATAGTAAACTATTGTAAATATGTTTATTTCTCCTAATTATTTGGCTACATTCAATAAAAGCTATATTTCATTCGCCACTGCACTCGGTCGTCACTTATTCAATCAGTGAAGTTGTTTCATGTCATTAATTCAATCAGTGAATTTTTTTCACTGAAACAATCAGCGATTTTCCGCTGATTCTTAGTGGAGCCATTTTCACTGATTATAGTTGTTGAATTTCACTGTGAATCAGTATTTTCCCACTGATTCGAATTTAGAGTGTTTAAATTTCTTTTACAGCTGCATTTCTTTGTTTTATTGCATACATTTAATCTATTTTCCATATATAAATTTCATATACATATTGGACAGGTCATAAAAATCTCATAACATAAGGCTACAATAAGTATATCTAAGTATGCACATAAAAACCGCGTTAAATTTTAGATTCCATTTGTTCTAGGGTTAAAGATGTAGCCAAGTTTCGTAGCCTAGTTTCTATTACCATATAGCCCTACATTGCAAGAGAAGGGTGGCGATATGTACGCTGGGTTGAATACGTGAGCAGACGACATGGCAAAAACCCAAACAATTCATAAAATGACAACACTACTTCATCGCTATTGTGATTAGCCATGTAAGATCACGTGGTACAGATTCACGTGACATGTATCATGCGCATGCGCGTTTCGTAACATGGAACGATCATAATAGGTCTCATTGAAACACTCCAGTCAAGGTATTGTTGGCTTAGGTGGACGTACTGTTTGTAACGTGTAACATGAAAAGTGAAGTTATCTTAAACCCGGCCTTAAAGCTGGTCGAACGTAAGTTCTATATTCTTTCCCCGATTGTGTACGATGTTTAGAAGTTTCTTAACGTTACAGTTAAACCCCAGTTCATTATTAGCATCGAAAGTCTCCCGAATCTATTGTTCGTGGCATTGCCCCTCCACTTTGTTTGAAGGATTTTTTTTTTTTACGTGTTAACCCTTTCAGATCCATATTAATTTACGGTTGCAGGTGCTACAAACAAAAAAAGTTATGATGCGTGCTGTATTTTAGTCGACATAATCCGTGTTTCATTGTCACAGCCATTGAACCGTAGCCTATATATTCGACTATAGTAATATGAAGCTATTATGACGTAGACCAGCAAGGCGGTTTGCGAATCATTTACCCACAGGTAAGAACAGTGGTCATTGAGGTTTGCAGTGTGCATTACATACCGAAAATTATTCACACGTGCATGATATACACAATTGTGTACACTGGGTCTGAAAGAGCTAAGCCATATTATTAACGGTCATTTTAGTCCATTCACGTTTACTTCAAACTTTTCTGAAGCCCTGCTAAAGTTTTGCTCCAGCATATTCCTCCGCCTCATGCTAATATAGCTTAACTGAGTCTAGAAACTTATACCAAAAGGACAGCGCACTGCATTCATGCGCACTCAGTGTAATACTATTTTGCGTTAGAACTATTTCTCACTATGTATTACCAACATACCTATTTTCTCCCTATATATATATATATATATATATATATATATATATTTATTTATTTATATCGAGTATGGATAAAAATATTATATAATTTATAAATAAAATTTAACGAAAACTTTTTTATTTAATAAAAATAAGATATTTTATTTTAACATGAGTATATATATATATATGTGTGTGTGTGTGTGTGTGTTGTGTGTGTGTGTGTGTGCACTGCAATATTATATTTTTAGTTGATATTTTCTGCATAATCTGAAAACTCTAAAATTCTAATCAGTGGGAAACCAATGATTCGCAGTGAAATTCATCTACTGGAATCAATGAAAATGGCTGAACTTAGAGTCGGTTGAAAACCACTGGTTGTTTCAGTGAATCAGTCGCACTTATTAAATAAAATACAGCCGACTGCGTACGACGAATTTAATATTTTTATTGAGTTTAGCCAAATAATTACGAGAAATAGACATATTTCCGATAGTCACTGTTTATATTGGACATAATAACTTAGTTAAAAAATTATTCGTGGTTGTTAGGATTCGAGCCTAAATCACCCTGCATCTAGACCAATAGCGTACCAACTGAGCTACCAAGCCAACATTGTTTGCAAATGGAAAAATACAGGTATCATAATGATTATCGAAAATATGTAGCTTAAAATTGTATGTCCATTATTTCATTTTTAGTAAAATTAATAACATTAAGATTAATAACAAAAATAGTATATTGAATATACTCACTTCGCCACATTTAATGCAGTTTAAAATATCAGATCGAGCGCTATGGATATTACGTGAAAACCAAATGAAAGACGAAAAACGAGATGAAACGTTAAATGTCCATGTAAGCCTCATTATAATGGTATTATGAAAGACGAAACACACCTTTAAAAATATATATTATTCGTATTAGTTAACAGGTTGTTATTTTATTTAATACGCGTTGTTTAACTAATCAATCAGTTTGAAAAATCACTAAAAAAAACAGTGAATAAAATGGTTGATTAATTAGAGGAAAATGTATATGAATCAATAAGTGAAGGAAAACTGGCATTTTTCACTAATTCATCTGTTAAATTGACTGAAGGGAACGTTGAATAAGTCAAGTGCTGTAAACTGGTTCAACAGTGTAATTCTCACGGATTCAGATTTAATGTATAAATGCTTTTTTTTTTCGTTCTACGTAGACTATGAAATTGGAGTTACTTAAGAATTAATTAAATATTGTTTATTTAACAAAACTGGCCAACTTTAATTGTACTATAAATTTGACTAGATATATTTAATTGCCTATTTTGCAACAAAAAAATAAGCAGAACCGACTGAATAAAATCTGTGGGGTGGCCCAAGTTATCCACAGCCAAAAACATATAATCATGTATGTTGTTTAGTTTTCCTTCACCTCGTTCTATTTTATAGTCGACATAGTTAATGGACAAATTCGTGGTAAATCCTGGATAACGTTCAATGCACTTGCTTCTTTTTTACTGACGTTTATTTTTTGCATTCGCTGGCACTGTCTTGTATTGAACTACTAAGGCAATTAAGCATAATTTTTGTCGCGTCACTGTAAAAATTTGCATTATTTTACAGAAATGTATGTGGCAACATAATCTGCACAGAAATTGGTGTATTTTATACACGTGCATCTATAAAAGTTGGTTTACTCTGCGACGAAGTATAATTATCCTACAATTAGTCAAATGAAATGTACACTGTACTACTAATATGACGTATAATGGAGTGAAATTACGATCACTGTGTGGCAGAAAATATACTGTAATATTTGAGTATTTCTTTCTCCATGTCAAATAAATTTGCACAGACATCGCAATTGTAATTTCACCACTGTGTGTGTGTGTGTCTTTTGAATAACAGTTTAATTGTCTAATTATCTTCTAATAACTTCTGGCGGTATCGTGGGGTTTCAGACAGAGGTAATTTTCCTAAAGGTATTGCTTGTGATAGTGGTCTGATTGCATGGTCACGTGTGCCCTAGTTACATCCACATTCCGCGTCCAATCAAAGCGATAGCAGCCGTTCTATGGAATTCCAGAGACATTTTGAACTGCATGACCACACAGTCGACGTTCTCTGTGCTTTGAGAAATTATCTGCTATCCGGGACTGATTCCTCTGAGAGTTGTGTTCCAACCACAAACGCGTCAGCGCTCAGTATGTGCATCTGCGGTTAATTATCTAAGGTTCGTTAAATCATCGCAGATATTCTTGGTATTGGCTATGAGAGTTAGTAGCAAAGGGAAACTACTGGGTAGTAATTAATTGATATTTAAAAAACAAATTAGGAAAATATGTTAAATTAGGAAAAAACATAAATACAGATAGACCACACCTGGTGAAATGTTAAAATTATTGTCTAGTTAAAAATCTCTTAACGTATTTTTGCTCTACATAACCTAATTAACAGGGGCAACTGTTTTTCCCGAAAATATTTCAGGACAAGTGGTGTTCTAAAACACTGTAGTTCAGAACCACTTTCGTAATTGGATCATTTGGATTGTTACGCGTCTTTTCTGTCTGTCCGCGAATCACGGACGGTCAGTACAGGAAAAACTTAATTCTGATTTGCTCACTAAAGTTAAAAAAAAACTGTCTTCTCACAAAGAAAAGCGGCCAATAGTCCGCAAACTTGCACAGTTTGCCCATAGTATATTGAAGTCTAGCTCACACAGATTTTTTTTTTTCGCGAAAATCAGGTAGCCCTACTAATTAATAATTGAAATCAGTGTCTTTCTCATGATTGCAAGGAGGCTGGGAAAGATAGCATTCATATAAACGTAAACTTAGCTAGATTTAAATAAATATTTATGCCTAGCACAAGATGCGATTCTCCCATAGTCATTAAGCCGGCTGTGATCATTGCGCTATTAAAATTTTATTTAGCAAATTATTAATCATCGCACAAGAAAACTTAAAAATTTTGTGGATAGAAACATGTTTATATCTCCGTAGGTTTAAAACCAAATAATTTTACTGATCCATTAAATTGTGCAATCCGAAATCTCGCAAAACATGGATCAGAAATCCATCCATTAAGAGATATTTATTAATTTAAATTTTTGTCCTTAAAACTTTTAATGACATAGTTTGTTAAACGTATTGTAACAACAATATAAATTTACAATAACATTAATTGAAATATTAGTTTATTAAAAATTTATATCACAAAACTTTAATATTTGTGAGTTTATATTCTTGTGAAATGACAAAATGGCGTTTACTTTTTCAATTTCCTAGTCTGGACGATCAGCCAATGGCAATATATAAACTACTGTTGGATTCTTATAGAATTGATGTCTACCGTGTACCCATATTTTTTCACGAAAAATCACTAGCTCTACGGTAGAATTTTCCGTTCACTCGCAGAACCTCTGCGTCAACTTGCTAGTTACATCACCTTACTTCCTCTTAATGAAAAATGTGATTGTAAAAAAAAAACCATCAATCATCATTAAGCAGGCTTTCCGCTATGTATATTTTTTTAATTAATTTTGTTTTATGGAGCGAGATCTGAACACGAATCAATAAGTTTTGGAGCCTGTGAGTCCAAGAACTCACATTCTCGTGCTCGTGTGCGGTATAGTATGACAATTATATAAATTTGAAATACGTCACTTTTTATGCTTCCGGTAATGTTTGGACGTTTTAAGTGCTACAAACTGTTGCGGGCACTGGAGGGGCCCTATTCGCTAACTTGAGTTTGCTTAAAGACAGTCAACACGATCGTCTTTATCATAGAGAGGGCCATAACGACGGTCTCTCGTAGGCGTCTTTGTGTTGTATTCTGTAAGTAATATACTTACTGATATCTTTGTGCAAAGATGTACGTTTGGCAACGCAGCGAGTTGTGTTCTGAAGTCAACTATCTGCTTGTTAAAATAAATTTTTCCCGTTATTTCAGAAAGCATTGCTACACATTTTGGTTTTATAGTAAATTATTAACTATTAGTTAGATTTATTTCTTAATACAGTTTCGAATAATATTTATAAAATAAATTTACTTATATCTATGGATACAAGATTTCAGGTGGTACTAGTTCATTTTGAGCATCACGAGACAGCAGCACCGACAGGTCGTCGAAGCCGTCGTTGTTACGTTAAAGCGAGAGTATCATTTCCGAATTATAAAATATGCACCTTACATGTAATCCGGACGCCATTTATTTGTGCAGAAATATAACAGAATATAATATTTATTTTGTTTAGGGCATTCAAAAAAGTTTTCTTTTCTGTGACAGAGGTGTCTGTGGAATAAACCTCAATACGTCAGCCATTTTCTTTCCACTTTCGTTCATAAAGACACCATGTAGACCGGTCTTTATATAAATACAGTAACGAGGCATTCGAAAGACCTCCATAGAGACAGATTGAGTTACATAATACCATTTCGCCTCGTAAAGATAGTTTAGCGGTAAATGTGTTTATATAAAGACAGTAAAAAGTTAGAGAATAGCGCCCCTGGAACTACTTGGATGTTTGAGAAGCAGTTAGCTTAGACCGTGCCCGAACTCGGGTATATACTTGTGTACTTGCATCCTTGCATACTTCACTTACTCTTGGCACAAAACTTGATAAATTCGGACACGCAGTCTTGTTGGCCTCGGTGTGAGTCATTAGCCAGCTAACCACTTGAAAGGTTCATGTATTCCGACTAAGAATTTGATAATTGCCGAAGGTTTTAGCGGTTAAATAAAGTATTAAATAATATTTAAGGTTGATTTACATTAACAGTTATTGTCTTGCATTATTGTATGTAAATGCAGTTTGGATTGTTTTTTGTTTTTTTATATTAGCTTCAGTGGGTTAGGAACATAGGCCTAATACGAATTTATTGCTTAGCCCTTTTTTTTTTAAGGTGAAACTTGAGATAATTATTTACTCAGTTAAAAATTCTATGTCTACGAAGTAGTAATATTGGCCTATTAATCTTTAAATCAAATAATTATGTCGGAAATCAATTGTAACGTACAAACTATTGCTTCTCAAAATGGCGGCACATATTTCGCAAGCATGCGAGAAGTATACAATTCGTTTACTTGTATACTTGCATACTTTACTTGCAGTTCGGACAGCACTTATGACGTCACTTCCGGGGATAGGTACGCACAAGTATGTACTTCAGGCGAATTCGGAAACAGCCTTAACTGCCGCAAAAGTGATAATTTTTGTTGTTTAAAGTGCAGGCGAAGAAAGCTTCGTGCAGATTCGGCAGTGTTCGCTCCCGAAACCCGAGCTAGGAAATATGGAGACTTTCCATATTTTTTATTTACGGAGCTCCGCTCCATTTATCGTCATTACGGATCGCGTTTCCGTATATTAACTGTACATTTCCGTCAAAATTTCCGCAAATATAAGTAATTTTTTAACAGCTTGGTTGTGTACCGGTTCACGTCGTGAGGGGTGAGATGTTCGAGTCACGGGTAATGTGAGTGAGTGACGAGATTTGAGCAGAGTTTTACAGCGAGGTCTGGAGAGCCGATGAGGGTGATAGAGGTGAGTATTAAGCAGCACCGGAATGAAAGGGTGGGGGAAACAGGAGCTCCCCGAGAAAACACGCTGACCAGCGGCATCGTCCGGCGCAATTTCTAAATGCGAAAATCAAGGAGTGAATCCGCCGGGGATAGAGCCCGGTTTGCCTTGGTGAGAGGCGAGCAGGCTAACCGCCCTGGGTAATGTGAGGGTGCCGATTTGTGTGCGCGTAGGTATTAGTTGTTATCAGCTGAGAAATGTTTACTGGCATCTATAGGAGCTGTCACAATCAGAAAAGTATACCAGTATACTAGTAAGCCGTATTTCCGTCAGCTTCAGGCCCGGTGTTCGAATATCTGGTAGGTCATGGATATCAGATTATTTTTATATGCAACTTTGTGTTAGTTCAGATTTGTAAGCCGTCCTTCGATTTGGCCCCGTGCATAAAGCGAAGATAATGTCCATTTCATATAAGTGGTCTCAAATTTGATAGACAATGTGACCAACCTACACATTATGTACACAGTAAATGCTCTCGCTCCTACAGTATTGTATCAGCTGACGAACTGCTGCAGGATCCGTGTTGTTAGGTTGGTTATTTTGATGATGGCTTTGAAAGAAAATAGTACTCGGAACTAAAAGTTTTAATTTAAAATCTTAATTATAACTTACAACATTTATGGTTTAAACTATGTTTATAAAGTAATATTAAATATTCTTGGCTATTAGTAACTGAACTTTAAAAACATGTTTAGCATTTATGACAGTATGTTGACACATACGAACATTAAACGTTTCCAGCCAATGGCTAGCCATGTTTATGTTTCCAGCCCGGTGAAGGCAGTTGTGCGTGCGCTTTTTTTTCTCATCGTGTTTATTATACGAATATCTTATTGGCGATGTCGGAATATTTAATCGGTAGATAATTATTCTTTATTTGCTTTTTCCAAACATAGTTAAAACTGTTCGTTCCACCATTTTCCTAACCGCCTTCCACAATGAAGTGACACGAATATAATTTACGTATATAAGTTTAAGTTTGTTTGTATCAGGAAACGTGCGCAGTGTTGATTATACTGAATGATTTTGCCAATAAATTATTTAATGCTAGTGATGAACAAAAATCATTTTGGTGTAGTAAACTCGCAAGGATTGCCATAGAAAAACACGCGTTCAAGAGGTTACAACAGTAAGTTTGCGTATTTTGTAAATGTATTTGTGAACCGTTAATGTAATTATTGAAATGCACGGTGGCCGGAAAAATACCGCGCTTTCCACACTTTGTAGTGAGGGAATAATATTTTTTTGTCTAGATCGTAAATTCGAGTGTACGGTTAACTTCGGTCAAAGTGTGTGCGTGTATATATTGCTGCATCTGTACGAATACGAACAACGACGTATGTATTGCGTTTTGTATTTTCATTAAAGTTATAATTTTCGAAGTTAAATAATTTAAATATTATTTCCATAAGATAAAAATTTTCCAATGCTCCATCAAAACAATATGCAACTCAAAATGCCACACACTCATAAGAGGTTTGTTCGGGCGACCTGAGATTTTTACTCTCGAGAGCAAGTTGAGAATTTCTGAGAGAAGGAAAAAGCAAAAAAACGCACTGTTCTTTTCTGCTACCTACCGAACGCCAAAAGTCACGGAACTGTTTACTACCAATCAGCTGATCACAAGATCGTCAATCTGTAATTTTCGACTAGATTGAGAATGGCATTTTAGGGTGACGGACAGTTTCGAGGCGGCAAAAAAAGGGCATGTCCGGTTAAAAGAGGATGCTTAGTAACCCTACTAGCATCAAATACTGTAAAATGGGTTATGCAATGACAGTGGTAATTTCGACATCACCCTAACTTTGCGACGCCTGATAAAACAAAAAGTAAGTTATTGCCAATGTTATTGGTTATTAGGGACAATTTAGCGTCAGTTTTATTGCTTGGCACATTGAAGTGGCCAGTGATTGGTTATGACAAGTATTTAATAATCACTGCGACTGTCATTTTAACACTTGCCTTCAAGGATGAACGTAATATTTCCATAATTGTCTACAATTACATTTACATGCCCTGCAGCAGTTCTCAAAGGATGGCGAAACATATTCTTAAGTAAATAAATGTGACAGAAAAGATTTTGAACCAGAACTAGCACTATATCGTAGTCCTGACTATAAACACACACATTTGGTGCCTTTTTTTCTTGCTCTCGATCTCACTGCTCCTCTGCTTTTCCTCAACAGCAAGAGCAGGAAGATCATGCTCTTTGTGAGAAAAGTAGCAGTGCTCCTGACGCCCGAATAGCCAACAAAAAAACACTGCCGGTCAAACGAACGCTCAAAATGAAAAAGAGCAAGAAAAGAGCAGAAGGCGTAGAAATCTCAGGTCGCCCGAACCAACCTACGAACATCAAAATAATCCCTTCTCACGAAAGACGATACACTAAAGCTCTCCCACTATGCTCACTTTTTCATTTTTCCCTCAAAATAAAATAATGATGATACCCTAATTGGGCCCACATTTCATTGCTATGGACATTTCTCTGTGTTATTATTGATTGAAAGTCTAACAATCTGGTTCTGGAGGGTTTCAAAATGTAAAGCTTACAGACCATACACACTTGTAAGTTGTATCACTTGTATTTTTTTAGAACGTATATAAAATTTGGCAAGCTTGTTACGCAGGGATACTTGTTAGCAAATAACTTTAAAGGATTTTCCTCTTTTTAAAGGCTGTATTTGAAAGTAACATAATGGCATGTAGGTTTCAACGTTGGAGTATTTCATAAACGTTTTGAGCATTTTTGCTTTGCAAATTAAAAGCGCTCATATGTTTTTAACATACGTTGTTAAGAATATTGTATGAGTAACAGATGAGTAATTCACATAAATAGGATTTACATTGGAAAGACAACTTTTCGATATCAAGTAAATTACAACATGCTTATCAAACAAAATTATTTCAATTTAAGCACCCAACGAAGATGCTCCAACATCATAAAGAAGCGTCTGATGCATCAGCAGGAACTGTGAAATTCAAAAATTCATCGCTAAGGAAAATGAACTTTATGATGTCTTCAATCTTGTGTAGGTGGATCATCTTTTTAGTGTGTAAGTAACATGTTCGTTTGATATATTGTTGCTCTAGGTCACATCTACTTCTCTAGAGCTCTTTGTAACATCTCTGAACTGAAATACAGTTTTTTAATTAGTTATCTGAGAACAAACCTAAGACTGTAATCACAATTTTGAGGAGGGAGTTTGTGCGACTGAACTTCAGTGTAAATATCAATACTGAGTTAGTCATAAATAGGTTTTTATTCGCAGCATCACAATCTGAACGCGTAGGTATTTGAAAAAAGTTATTAAAGTATTTCGTATGTAGACCTGCAATATTTAACCTTTGAGTTACTAAATGAAAGGTAGGCCTATTAAAAATTACTGAAATTAGGTAACATTTCCTTAAATATCATTTTATCTAAATACATAATTTAACATCCTAAGAATTATAACCACCATAAAAGTATCATGCTGTACAGAGTTGGTTGTCATGTCATACCACAAAGCTGAATTATGTCCTTTTAATGCAATAGTAGGAATAGCCTGTATGTAAGAATGTATACTGTCTTCGAAAAGGTGGTGAGGGAGGGGGAGGGGTGATATTTTGGTATTTGTGCATTCCTGGGGGGGGGGGGGGTCCTTGGTATTTGGTGTTCGTGGAAACTATGCTAAATTTTTGTGTTTACAAGAACTTACTTCAGAAGTGTGACAAGATTAGTTGTCATTAATATATTTAGAGTATTCAAAAACAGTAAAATATATTTTATTCATTCGACAGTCAATATACAATTTCATTTTCGTGCATCCTGGTTATAAATTTCTTGCAAGGTAAAAAAATTATCCATTTATAGACATTGGTCGTTAGTCATTTACATAAAATATCTATAAACTAAAAAAAATGGAATTGTTGCTTACCTGCAACTGTTTGAACAGCCCTTCACAGCGTCTAAAAGTCATTTGGAGGAGGCACATGCAGTTTGTTTACAAATACTGGCAGTCACATGGTGTTTGTTTGCAAATAGAGTCACCTTTAATGACAGTTCAGCTGTGGCGGAAGGATACATAGCCGCCCAGATGCCATTGGCACTACTTTCCTAGAATTGTCAAATTTGAGACCACTTATATGAAATGGATAATAATAAAATGCAGGTATTAAAAGTGAGTGGAGAGATTTGGCTGGCTTTTAACATCGAGTTTTTAATAGCCGATAACGAACCGGGTTCAATCCCCGGCCGGGTCACTCCCAGATTATCGTATGTGGGAATCGTGCCGGACGATGCAGCTGGTCGGCGGGTTTTCTCGGGGATATCCCGTTTCCCCTGTCCTAATTTAGATCCGGCGCTGCTCCATACGTCAACCACTCTCATCGTCTCTCAAGACCTCGCTGTTAAGAGCCGCCAAAGTTTCTTCATTGACTTGAGAGCCGATGAGGGTGAAGCGAGGTGAGCATGGAGTTGCGCCGGAAAGAAAGGACGGGGGAAACAGGAGATCCCCGAGAAAACCCGCTGATCAGCGGCGTCGTCCGGCACGAAAATCCAGCAGTGACCCCGCCGGGAATCGAACCCGGTTCGTCTAGGTAGTAGGGAGTAGTCTAACCCTTATACCACCGCGGCCCCGTGGGTGTTAAAAATAAATCTATTTGACGCTTGCTTGATCTGAGAATGTTCGAATTTTAGTTTGAGTGTCCATATTTCCTCAAGCCTTCTTTCCTTTGGGGAAAATGGCTAGGCTAAATTCCCGCTGGACGTGACGAAACTGTTGAACACTTTTGTTCCAAACGAAACCAAATTGTCTGCAACACAAAAAACTGTCGCTGACTGTCTCACGCTTGACAGTAGCACGGAATACTTAACTTAAAAATACAAAGGTGGAACAAACTTTCCTAATGCGAATTCCCGGCTCACGGGCCTGCAAAATGGCGTTACTGGCCACGAACATGGTGCAATGCCGTTCGCCAATCAGCGCCTAGTCATTTTGGTTGTAAAAGGCGGTGGTTGGGCGCACAATTTAGTGCCTGTTTGTTATTGGCTTATTTATCTCCATGAGGTGTCAACTAACAAGTCGACCAAATACAAACGTAACATGAACGTACATGTGTGTGAATTCCAACTTGTCTAGAAATGAACCCACGAAATTCTGGAGGGTCTGCTTATGGGTAGAGACCTGAAGAATTCACGGATTCATTTTGAGACAAGCTGGAATTGAAAACACGTGTTTTTATATAACTTTAGCTATTGGTCTACACGGACTTTAACACCTCCTGGAGAACGCTGGCTCAATCGTCGCCTTCCACTGTGACAGCAGACAACCAATTTGCAGTTGATATCGGCATATTTGTACATAAAACTGTATAGTCTAGCCTGCAGGTCATTGAACTCGGGAATTTTTCAGGTGTCTCTCTCTCTCTCTCTCTCCTCTCTCTCTCTCTCTCTCTCTCTCTCTCTCTCTCTCTCTCTCCTCTCTCTCTCTCGCTCTGTGTGTGTGTGTGTGTGTGTGTGTGCGCCCGTGCGTGTATCTTTCTTCAATTTCTCTTTTTAGCACATCGCGTCTCGCTTCTCTGCCTATCCTAGGGACGTTATATTTTCATGGCCGTTACGGCAGTTGATTAGCAAATACTTAAAGAGTGCTCGTCCAAGAGTCGAAAATTATATTCTACATTTTTACCCTATTATTAACAGTGTTTTTGCGACATTAAATAACAGTCTGGTAAAAGAACGAAAAAAGTGGAAAATCAATTTAACAAAACTAATCAAAAGGAATGACGTGAAATTTGAATTTAAATAATTTTTCGTGCGGATCTATAAATTGAGCAAAATTTAATACCTTAGATGACTGCTCGTATTAGGCGTCTATGTTATCAGAACGTCAAGATATTATCATCTTTGGCGATTTTGTATGCTGTTTATTCGTATTTGAATTCAAACTTTTGAGAGAAAATTAGGGTGATCAGACGACCTGCTTTTCTTAGGTTTTTTTTTTTTTTACATATGCAATGAGTTATATGAACTATTTTACAAAATAGCACTTTGCTACAGCCTATTAATTCGAATAAAAAAATATATGTCAAATAACAATAAAAGTTAAACTATTCGACTAGTGTTATTTACTTGTAGCCTAATAATGATTTTAATATGCATCCAGAAATTTATTTGGTGTACAATCTTCAATTTTTTAAGTGCGCTAGCTTATATTTACAGTATAGTCATTCTTGGAAGCTAACCACATTTCTTTTATTTTAAATCACATATATTATGACACGTGTCCTGCTTCATAAATTTAAATATCTAGTCACCCTAATAAAATTAAAAGACAGAAGTCTAAAAGTGTAATCATTATCGCTGGTTAACCAATTAAACAAGGGTAAAGTAAATTTTAAACAAAAAACTGCGAAAATGTGATCTATAAATGCTATAACAGCGTATTTTCAATGCTACGGTAAACATCTGTGTTACTAACACGAAAAGGTACAAGTATCACAACGTAAATATTATTCACAACAAAACTACTATTCGTGCAATATCACATACTGCAGAAGTTGTGAATGAAGTCCGTCTAGAAACCACAGTTGCAGAAAAACAAATGCGAGGCAGCAAGTGTGGAGTGACATAGAAACATAAAAATATAGGCTATTCACGGTGATGTGAGCACTTATTGAAACCCTCTCATTAGGGAATAATTGCCAATAAATATATATTATTGCGGCATTAGGTGTTAAATTTCGAGTCCGGAGAAATATCTCCACTACGATTATCACTTACGTGACCATATTTTTTTTTTTTTTAAAGTGATGGAAGGATAAGAAATGGCTGATATGGACAAGTAACTAGTGTTCGAGTATAAACGTGACTGTGGAGTCTAGCCTACACGTCACTCAAATTTCGAATTTTTCCTATCCCTACTAATCAAGAACGAAAGTTTGCCCTGTGAGGTGAGGAGTGAGGGAACGTAGCTAGGGGGATCGATAGTTCCCCAGGGGGAGAAGTGCAAGTTATGTTTACCGACACGCTCACCCCCCCCCCCCCTCACTTCCGGGGGAGGGGATGGGATTAGGGTTTTGTGTTTGTGTCCCACAATTAAGGTTCGTGTTTAACAAAATATCTGTTTTTGGGGAGCAGCTGTGGCCACACCAAACCTGTCTCCCATCCTTCCTCTTTGCAATCAGCCCCCCCCCCCCCCAAAAAACAATCTCACCTCTCACGCCTAAACCGGGAATGAGATCTAGGTGGTGTTTTAAACCACCAAAATAAATGTCATCGGGAAGACATTTTCTGTCGCCATTTGCAAACCGTTAGAGATACAGTTGGTGCTTGGTACGTAAATTTATTACGTTGAACTCTAGATGGTGGTAGGTAAATGCCTCCAACAGAAATGTCATCGGGAAGACGTTTTCGGTTGCCCTTTTCGAAACCTTTGAGATACAGTTTTGGCACATGTTACGTAACTTTATTGTTGAAATTCTAGGCTGTTGTTTAAGTCTCCAACATAAATTTTATCGCGAAGACGTTCTCTGCCACTATTTACGAACCGTATAGGATACAGTGTTGGTGCTTGGTAGACTACATACCTGATTAGTAGAGACCTGAAGAATTCGCGGATTCATTTTGAGACAAGCTAAAATTCAAAACACGTGTGTTTATATAACTTTAGCCATATTCCACGCGGTATTTGACACATCCTGGAGAAGGCTGTCCCGATCGCCGCCTTTCACTGTGACAGCACACAACAATGTGCAGTTAATATCGGTATGTTCGTACATAAGACTGTATAGTCTAGTCTGCAGGTCACTGAACTCGAGAATTTTTCAGGTCTCTATGAATTACAGTTCAACATAACAAACGTATATACCAAGCACTGTGTCTCAAACGATTTGCAAATAGCGGTAGAAAACATCTTCGCGATGACAGTTTTGTTGGCAGCCGAAAACGTTTTCCCAATGACATTTCTGTTGGCAGCATACACCGCGACCTAGAGTTCAACACATTACACGAACTTACTTACTTCGGGGCCAATACATACCACAAATAAATATTTTTTACAACTTTTACTTTTATGGTACAAAATTGAGGTACAATAAAAGCGGGCCGAGAGTTACGAGAGAGCAACTCGAGTAGTTATTGTACGCATACCATAATTATCTTCTGCATCAGCATTATTAAATATTCGCACAAATAAATACCATATTTACCTGCTTCACTGATGGTGTCGTAGCCCGCGGATGCTGTGGGCCCGTCCCCTGGTTATATAGTCCATTCGTGTTTTCTTCGGCCTTTTTGAATCAAACATTTGAAAAATCTCCCCATTTATGACGTGTTTAGTTATTTCCTAAATGCGTCCTGTATCACAAGCATTCTATATTTGTGTTCATAAAAGTTGGTTTTTTTTCTTGTTAAATAGAAATGTAATTAATATATTATCTATAGATTATAATGCTTCATTGATAAATAATTCCAATAAAAATCTGGGAGAAAATAGGTATGTTGATAACGTCTAGTGAGAAACAGTTCTTATAGAAAATATAATTACAACTGAGTGCGCACGAATGTGGTTGCGTTGTCCCTATGATGTAATTCTCTAGACTTGTTAAGCTTAGTTTGCACAAGGTGGAGGAATATCCCGCAAGTAGAACATTAGCAGGGCTTCAGAAAAGACTAAAGTAACCGTGAATAGATTATAGAATACATACAACACTTTTCCACAATGTGTGTCACTGATTCCACTTAGGGAATAAGAACGGTTAAAAACTTTAAATTATCCTGTTTTTAGGAAGTTTTATAACATAGCGTGTTTTGGATAGATACGTGAAATTGATTTGGTTTGAACTGAGAGCGCTTTGCTCTCGTCGTGCCTTAGGGAATTTGCGATCAGCCTCGGGAATTGCTTTCTGCTTGTACGCATCTGTTTTGTGTGTTTGTGTCTGTCATAACTCAACCCGGAGACTAGGAGGTTTAGTCTCTTCCCCTAAATTCCAGTCTTTACAAATTGTGTTCTACTTTCGGGATAACGTTTCGCCGTGCACCTTATTATGCGTGTCATAACGACGGTCTTGAGAGCTCACAGTCTTGTGAGCGAGTGAAAATATTTGGGCAGGTCTTAACATCTAGGTCTTTAGAGCTGATGGTGAAGCGAAATGAGTATGGAGCAGCGCCGGAATGCAAGGGCAGGGGAAACGGGAGATCCCTGAGAAATCCCGCCGACCAACGGCATCGTCCGGCACGATTCTCACATGCGAAAATCCGAGAGAATCGAACCCAGTTCGCCCTGGTGGGAGGCGAGTAGTCTACACACTACACCACCGCGGACTCAGAATTGCTACTTATATATATGTAGTATATATATAATCTGTTTCGTGATTTTAATTACTGCAATACTCTAAGTATTAAAAATTAATACTTCCAAAATTAAGAACACTCAGTACTTCGAAAAAAAAATGGTTTAGTTCTTAATCATTTCGAATGCCGGTTTTTAAAATGGGGATATTTACATCTTTCAGGATATGTCATCTCAGGAACTCTGAGACCTGTTTGAATCAAACTTGTTTTGTTATAAATATCCAGTATGAACTAACGCTCATTAATAACCGATTTTGTTCGCAATTTAGGGATGATAGTGCAAACTAAAGTATTATGCTTATATATCATTTATCAGGAGCAACTGAATCGTTTCCTACTGAATTCGACATATACTATTAATACACCATGCCTTAAGAACAGTTCGGCCACTTTAAACAAAGTCTGATGTGAAATAAACTGTAAAGGCATTCAATTTACACATGGAACATTTCATCTGCCGTTTTAGAATATAGAGCTGTCTAAAAAAAAATTATTTGTTTCAATACGTTAATTATACAATATAATGAAAAAATGCGTACGACTTTTATAAAATGTCAGTAAGAGACACTTTAATTTTAGAAATGTAGTTTTCAGTGTTTTAATGTTATGTACATTATCTCTGTAACCATTTTACTGACTTAAAAGGAAACTTATCATACTGGAAAAACATAGTGAAACAATAGAAATAATTATTTAAAATAATTTTCATCAGCCATTTCGAAAATTGAATGCAACCGGAAAATTTCGAATTCATACGATAGTATATTTTGGTAACCATACAACTACGTCCTACCAAATAAGCTTATAAGCAGTTATGTGCTAGGTATGTGGTGTTTTCATTAATGCAAAGGATCAGGAATTTATTATTAAAATGGTGTCTTTTCGTATTATTACAGAATAACATTACATGCTTTTGAAAATGTAAAACACATTAAAATAAAAATTTGTATAAAATCTTCCATCGGCCATCTTAGGAGAAAATGCTATCTGAGAAATGATTCATAGTAGTAGGGCCAGGAGGCATTGAAGATGTAGGCCTAAAAAGAGCAAAAATGGCCCACGTTATATTTTTTCTAAAATTCATTAGGGTGTGTACCCCCTCCCTTATTAATGTAGGGTACCCCTCCACCATTCCTCCCACACCCTGTGAGGTGTGCCGTGATTGGTAGAAGGGTTACACCCCTTCCCCCCCCCCCCACCCTTGAGAGGAATGCTGTGATTGGCCGAAGGGCTATGCCTCTCCCATACTACTCCCTCCTTCCCTTAGAGGAGTACTGTGATTGGCTGTTGGCTGAGGAGTAACCCAAAATAGCAATACTGGCACAAGGGACGTTTGTAAACATTGAATCATTGGTGCTCTGATGACCCTGTCTGGACGGCTGTCATCGGTTGAAGTGCCGCCAAATTGAAGCTCTGACGACCGGTGCCTGGGGTGGTATTCGATTCGAATCCCGTCAATGGCAATCAAGCATAGTTATATGTAATTTCGAAATTGTGCAATCGGGCATAATTAGTAACTGCGTGGTAAGTACACATGTTCACGTTTCGGCTGCCGGACCACAAGTGAAGATGTTGGAAGGGGAGGTTAGGGGTATAGGCTGGGGTGAAGGGTATGAGGGAGATAAGGGTTGAGATAAATGGTTCGAAGCCCAATTTGAGTAAATATGTGCAATAAGTAATTGCAAATTAAGTACTTACAATGAAATTAAATACCTATAATAATTACAAAAACTATCAACGTGCAATAAGATGTATTTACACAGTAAGTATGTGCAATAAGTAAAAAGAGAAATTTCACAATTACCAAGTACACGTTTGTGGAGTTGCACAATTACACGTAATTATAATCACTAAGTACTGAGAGAATAATTACTAGGGATAGGAAAAATTCGCGACTTCATTTCAGGACAAGATAAATATCAAGCGCGTGTACACTGAAGTCACCTTAGCTATTGGATCATAGCATATTAGACACACCCTTGACTACTCCGCGCCAATAGCCGACGTGCAAGGGAACAATAAGCGAATCCCATACTGTCAAATGTGATGTAACACTGGGGCAACAGCCAATGAACAAACATCTGATGTTCGACTTAACAAAGGATTGTTGAGTATAGCATACAGGTCATTGAACTCGCGAAATTTTCCTATCCCTACTAATTACACATCCACTCGCTAGGACTGCCCAATGCCGGCTGAGCTGAGATTGCCTATATAATTTATTATAACCCCTGCCAGCCATATTGGAATGTGTCTTCACCAAGTGCGCCACTGTCCGAGCGCGCATCCCCGAGGCCTCGCGTCTCTGACCAGTTCAGAATCAACTCAGCTCCACCAGTTGGGAAGAGAGTCAATATTCGCTCTTAACCCTCAGACGTCGCTTTAGTATACAAAGGCACGCGACACACCGCCGACCCCTATCGCCACGACGAAGAACTGAGTAGTTCGCCAAACGCTCGTGTAGGATGCCAGTTGACGGTCAACTCTCTGTGTGTGTGTGTCTCTCTCTCTCTCTCCCCTTCCTCTCTCTCTCTCTCCTCTCTCTCTCCTTCCTCTCTCTCTCCTCTCTCTCCCCCTCCCCTCTCTCTCGCTCCATCCTCACCCTCATTGGCTTCTCTTGGCCGGGAGTCCTGCCTCGCTTCTTTCTCCACAGACGTGTAGTTAAACATTCTCTCTAAACAACTGTACTTGTGATAAAAATGTTTGGAGTTGTTATATAACATAATTTCCCCATGTGTGTGTATATATATAAACTTGTACTTAATTGTCACTTACGTTTAACAAGTAATGATTTGTGTTTTCAACCAATTTATTTATATTTCCCAACAAATTGTTTACGTCTTAGTAAAAAACGAATGACGCATGCCAGACAGATTAGTGTAGGGAGAACCCAAAGGGCTAATATACATATGGTGGGAACTTATTTAAAAAATTCCTACTTTAAGTTGGGAACCAGTCAGATTTAGTCTGCGTGATGCATCATTCATTAGTCAGTGTTATGGAAACTATGTTACTCAGTGTTATATATATATATATATATATATATATATATATATACTGAGTAACATAGTTTCCATTTATATATACATATATATATAAATCAGAAATTTATAAAATAAATTCCTACTATAAGTTGGCAACACGTTAGTTTCAGATCGCGGGAGCTGCATAATCAGTGTAATGCATCCTGCATATATCAGTAACATTATTTTAACTACATTATTCAATGTTAATAGTTTTAAAAGTGGACAGTGAACGACGAGCGAGACCCGTCGAGGGTAAATAGAGTTTTTTTTCCACGCTCTAAGTAAGTAGCAAAAGTAAGTACACCAATCAGACATACCAAAAATATATATGTATTTACTTAAAATCCTTATACCCCAGCAGCTTAAAATTAAATATATCTCAAAAAATAATTTCACATGCCATTACTCCAGGTATGTTCGTCTAAATTACTTGTGGTTATAGTTGCATAGATCCAGTGATAGCAATTTTAGAATATCCCTTGAAACTATCACTCCGAGTAAACTAACACTGATAAGCTTAGGCATCATTATAAATGTTCATTACTGTCATAACTTTATCACATTCAAAGAAAGTATTAATAATTTTGGGAACCACACAGCATAGATTCGCGCAACACAACCAGCGTTAGACAATGTTAATAGTTGAAAGTTTAACAGTGCTTAAAAAATATGTTATACTCAGTGTTATTATTATTTTGCTTCACATCATTATTCAGTTTTTATTAGTTTGATAGTTTAAGAGTAAGAGACAAGCAAGCAAGACCCGTCGAGGGCCAATAGATTTTATTCTTGTAATTACTAATTGCATATGGAATGAGATTAACTAATGAGTACTTAGATAATTGAAAGTACACATAATGAGCAGAAACTAAGTACACATGTTTACCCTTCGGCTGCCATTCCACAATTGATGAGGTTGGAAAGTGAGAGGTTAGGATATAGGGTTAAGGAGCCAGTCCTTGCTTTATCGCCAATTGAGAGTATATATGTGTAATTAGATTTTGTATTCGCGTAATATGTAATGAATTAGTGCCATAAGTATTTACAGGTAATGAAATAAGTGTGCGCAATTAGTATGCCTAAATAGTATTAGTTCGAGACTAACAGAGAGGGCCTACTTATATTTTTATTGCATATCAAGTAATGAATAAATACCGAGAGGATTTGCATAATGAATAACTACACACAAGTAGTATTTACATATTGGTTCGAGACTCATCAAGGGTACTTATATTTTAATCGCATAACAAGAAATGCAAGTAGGTAAACTTGTTTAGCCATCGGCCGGTGAAACACAATTGAGGAGGTTGGAAGGTTACGGTAAGGACTTAATCCTGGGTTTGTGACCCTTCGAAGATATACTTATTTTGTATTTTCATAATAATAAGTTAATAAATATGCATAATTATTACTACCATATTGTATAACTAGCATGAGTATTTACAACCGAAGTACAGATCCTACCCGAACCAATGCTAACTTCCTACTAACATATGATTTAATAATATGTATAAACTATACAACCATCAGATTGTAATATCAAGCGCAACACAGATATTATTGACAGACGATCTGCTTTTCCAAGCCCTATTTCATTCTCTGGAACTGTTCAGACGTCTCTAAGATCCGTCCTCTACCCAACTCACCGCTGTTCGCGTTTGCGAGCGGGTTTTCGAGCAACAAAGGGCTAACTATCGACCTTCCTTCCTACGCCAGTCTGACCACAGCAAGTAAAGCTCTCCGCGAGATAGGTTTGCCGGAAGGGGGTGTTCAAGCATCAACAGAGTACACACAAACCTCCAACTCTGCTCAACATATATTTATAACTGTTATCACAATCTTACACATATTTATATGAAGTAGGTAATTATAAATAAAAAAGTGGAAAAAATTCCTTTTCAATATTATTCTTTTTCTACCTAACTTACTACATAATAATATTTTAAAATATTATAAATCCCAAATGAAACATTCGCTTCACTCAAAGCATTGTTTCTCGATTTAATTTAAAAAACAAATGGTCATCATTTTATGTCAAAAGCAAATATTATTGATGTTACCATAATATTTACTACATACACAATACAGGAATTCATTTCAGAAATTCAATCGAGAGTAAATACACAGACGCATATAGGGAGGGAATACGCATCCAAACAACTCGAGACATGAATGCAAACACATTCTAAAAATAGTATTAAAATTTGTTTAAACCCCAAAATATATTCAACATTTAATAAGAAGAAATATTATTTTTAAAGGAATACATTCTTTACCTAACTTTAAGTAAAATAGAGGTGAGTAGTAGCGAAATGGGGAGTCTGGCGCAACGGTTTCGGCATTCGGATTCGGATTCGGATTATGAGGATCCGCCATGTTATTGGGTCACCCGACCGCCATCTTGGGTGTCATTGACCTTTTATCCCTGACTCATATGACCTATAACCTTGACCCTGAGGACCTTTGACCCCAAAAAAAACACTAAAAAAACCTTAAAAATTCTAAAAATATCATCAAAATTATTAAAAATTATTAAACACCTTTTAAAATGATTTAAAATGGCCCTTATAAAATCCCAAATTTTCCCAGAACAGGCGAGAGGGATCAGCAAATCCGGTGACTTGGAGCAAGGTGACCGGGATCAGTGACTCAGGACCATTGACCTCAGACTTTTAACATTGAAAATGCAAAAAATAAAAATAAAAATTAAAAGGATTTACAAAAAATTCAAAATAATACAAAAAAAATTCCAAACAATCTAAAAAAAAAATTATTATTAAAATGAGGTATTAAAAATTATTAAGAAATTAATTTAAACTTGTATATTTTTTCAAAAAAACTTACATTTCCGAAGGTGGCCCCAGAACCAACATTAGTTACATTCAGTCCATCCCTAGCAGATGACTAACTTCCTCGCTCTGACTCCCTCACCTATACTCATTTCGCCATCTTGATTTTTCGTTCGTCATTTGTTTATACATTTATGGAGGCTACCATCTTGGTAGGCGACCGCCATCTTGGTAGGTGATGACTATCTTGGTAGGCGACCACCATCTTGGTAGGCAACCACCAGTTGATAGTCATCACCCATCCGCCATATTAGATGAAGACTACCTCGACCTTGATATCATGACCTTGAATGACGTTGAAAATAAAAACTCGAAAAAATACATTAAAGTCAACAAGCATAATACATTACAGACTGCCACTGTCACATTAGATGCAGACTACCTCGACCATAACCACATGATCTTTAATGACCTCGAAAACAAAAATCGAGAAAAAATACATAAAAGTCAACAATCATATTAAACGCAGACTAATTCGACCCTGGCCCCATGACATTGAATGACCCCGAAAACAAAAACTCGATAAAAATAAATAAAAGTCATCAAGCATAATACATTTCTGATTACCACCGCCATACTAGATGCAGACTACCTCAACCTTGACCCTATGACCTTGAAAATAAAAATCGAGAAAAAATCCATAAAAGTCAGCAACCATAATACAGTATAGACTACTACCGCTATATTGGATGCATAATACCTTTACCTTGACCCCATGACCCTAAATTACCTTGAAAACAAAAGCACGGGAATAAATTCGTCAAAGTTAGCATGCTGGAGTCTAAGCGAGCTGTCGGTCCTTATATTGATAGCGATAAAAATCCTGTAATTTTCCATCCTATTAAAAAATGTTTCCAATCTGCGGTATACCTGCAAGCATGATGCAGCACTTTGACTTCATACATAATTTATTAAAAATATATTTGTTAATAAAAATTTTATGTTGTACAATTTAGAAAAGTATTTTTAATCAATAATATATATGTACATATAGTACAATAGTACCTTTTAAAATACTTTTTATATTACATTTATTTAATATCTGTACCTTTTACATTTTAATTTCATTCTAATAAATTAGGTAAACATGAAATAAAACATACTTTATTTTTCACACACATTTTTTATTCAATTAATTTATTAGTCTCTCTAAAAAAAATTACGATATTCTTCAATATAAACTCATCCCAAAGCAAGCAACTTTGTTGTAGGTTACAGTCTTTCATGCATCTCGCTATTCACACGAATTGTCCTTGTGCGACAATATCGTGACATCTAGTACACCGACACACTCTGCAGGGCAGGCTATGCAGGTAACTACGCTTTTGAGGACATGTACCGAAGTCACAAGAGACCTGCTTGCAACAAACCAGATACCGAGGTACTGATGAGAAATGCACTTCGCCTTTACAGGCCTTTGCATGTCTAAGTAAATCATCGCTACGGCTGAACTGCGTACCGCACCTGTCACACAAATATGACATGTGACAGGGATTTTCTACACAATTATAGCGCTCACGTCGTCGCATATTGCGGTCGACAGTAAAGGTCTTATCACAAAAGTGACACTGATGACGACGTAGTGGTTCAGACAGAGACTCGGGAAGGCCTGTTGGAGATGTAGGTGCTGGAGCTAAAGAAACAGGTAATATCGGCAATAATGTTCTCGATACCTCAGCCGAAAAGTTCGATATCTCCATCGAAGATTTCGTAGATGTAACATCAGAAGAAGTCGTTGGTACTGTAGCATCTGCACATGATCGTGATGCTGCTGGTAGTGATGTAGGTGTCACAGCTGAAGAAGTCGACGGCAACATACCAATATGAAACGATTTTACTGCACTGGTAGAAGTAGATGCTGCTAGTGACGTAGCCATCGCAGCTGAAGAAGTCGATGGCGAGAAATCACTGGTCGTCAATATCCACTCAACTTTAAAATAACTAGCTATGGATGACCTGATGTATAAGCTAGGCGAGATGATCCACCTTTCACGGGAGCTGCTGCCAAACTAAGCCTCTCAGCTGGCATCCCTACTACTTATAATATACGCGTAAACAAGCCCTATGGCGTCATTTAAATTTTCAACCAATCGTATTGCACCATTAATTCATTGTGCGAACACCAATCGCCTGGTTGTCACATGATTGCAGCTGGCCAATCAGGTGCAAGCACTGAGATATCACGTGCGGGAGTCAGTAGTGATGGTCATGGGGTTGGCAGAAGTGGTAACTGGCGACATGACATGGCGTGTTGCTGAACAAAGCGTTAATTTTTCTTTCTGTGAAAAATACTTAAAATCACCCCATCAAGTTTGTACACATTGTGATTTTCAAATCTACCTCTGCCTAGGAAAGTTACTATGTTGTGATAAATCTGTTTTTCCACGGCAGCAATAAATATACTGTAACATGTGTCGTGACCGCTGCGTGCTAGACTATTGTTGCCTTTACGTTACCCTGCACCAGTGTGTATGTGACTGCAAATATTGGACATGCGAGAAATCGATACATTTTAACCGTGAACTGTTTTTATGAATACATTATTTATTTGAAAGTCACGCATGTTTGTTTATCACAGCTTTGTAACTTAACTCTAGGTTTTTTTTCACACAATTGTGTAACGTGCTTACTTTTCTATAATTTGAATGCTTGCCACAATCCCAAAAAAAAATACTAAGCCCAGCCAATAAACTGAAGTAATTATTTAAATAAACCTTGTAAAATCTAAGTACCTATGCAAATAAATACGAGTGGATTAAAAGTTACGGTAGGTCTATTTGTATGTATTTTCATCACTATCTTTGTGTGTGTCGCTGCTACGTAGACAAAAATGAGTGACACAAGTTGCGTGCTTGAATGTACTGTCTTTTCGTTATTCTGGTTGTTCCTTTGTTTTAATCTTTATTCCAACTGAGGCCGTCCTTTTAACGAAATAATCCAAACGTATCAATAACAAGAGGTTTAAATACTATAGTTCTTTCCCCCATAGTTGTAACAGGGTTAAACACAGTCGCGGCATAATGCTGATGTGTATTACCTGCAGCGTGTTATGTCATGTATAACAAATATGTTAACAATGTAAAATAATACCCGTAAGAATTATCGTCAATACAGACATTGCTAAAAGTCATAAAGTTGACCTAAACTTCGGGATAGGCCTAAATTTTAAATATCCGTGCGAAATTGTTTTTGAAATAATTAATGACAGAATTCTTTGCACAGCTGAAAACAGTAAACAAAGCACTGGACAGTTAAAACGTAGAAATCACATGGCAATGTTTGTGTTCACATGTAGCGGAAGGGTATGTAATCGTTAACCAAAAGGAGAACTTTGCTAGGTTTCCAGAAAAGTGTGAGGTAACCCTGAATGGCCTATATACTACAAACAGGTCAGAATCTGGGGGCAGAAAATTCACATGCCGGTGTGGAGGATATGCACGACTCACTTAAGGCGAAAGGGTTATGTGCAATAAGACATGTTTCTCATTGAGTAATTGGTGACGGCATACTTAAGCGTGCTACATATGTGACCCCTGCCACAGCTAGAACAGGAAATTTCCAGTTGTCATCATACAACTGAATCACGCACCCCCATGTTCTCACAACAAAGTAAGAAGAGAGTTTAGCAAACAGGCTACAAAATATCTTGCGCTGCAGTGAAGCATAACATTTACGGTGACATAAATAGATCGACAGAAACACATCAATCAGGAAAAACAGTTTCTCTCACAGTTAGTAAAAACAAATATGTTAGTTTGCCGTTTCTTCGTTTTGTCTATAGGTTTTCATAAAATTGCAAAATGCTATTACTCTATAGAGCGTTAACTTATCTCCCACGGACTCTTGAGGCCACTGGAAGGCAGTAAAATCATCAGAGATCGCAATCATGTTATATTCAAGTGGCATGATCGCTAAAGTGCACTGTACTAATGCCTCTTAGAGTCCAGACAGTATGTAGGGAGACCGGAAGCTCACTTACAAATACATTCATACCACAATCATTTGACGAGTTCACAGACACCGCCCTAATGTGCTTTACAGACCACGTGTTTTACGTGACGACATAACCAATCCAAAAGCCAATGTAAGTAAAAACATCCATCTATTTTATAATAAACATTTTTTTAAACAGTAATTGTAATCACACGCATAAAATAAGCAATTTTTATAGCAGAATTGAGCAAATTTTATTTTGTTATCAATTTAAGAAAAAATTTCGAAATTATATTTTATACACTTAAAACCATTACTAGCACTTAGCCCTTTTATTATCAAGAACGCATAAAATATTTATTTCTACACTTTCAAGAATATAGACGGCAAAATAGGGATATCCTTTGTAAAATAATTCAAAACAATAAATTTTAAAATTTATATAATACGCACCACAAAACATAAAATGCAAAGTGCAGTATTTCATTAATTTTAGACATATAACAATAGTACCTGTGTCCTTAAACCAGCTCGCGATTCATAGATTTCATGGACTGGAAATGGAATAAATACCAGAAGTCACGAGAATGTGTTCGCGTTGGTGTAACGGGTGCACCCGTGCACAACAATTTCTCACAGCGTGCAGAGGGCCTGAACACTCTGATTTTACGTATAGGCTATTCACGGTTAATTGAGCATTTTTAAAGCATTGCTGAAGAACTACATTTCTTTTAATTTCGTATTATTCCGTCATGCGTGGAGTGGAGAGGTTTGGGTAGCTTATAACATCGAGGTCTTGAGAGCCGATGAGGGTGAAGAGAGGTCAGTATGGAGCAGAGCCGGAATGTAAGGACGGGGGAAAAGGGAGACCCCGAGAAGAAGTGCTGATCAGCGGCATCGTCTGGCACGATTCTCAAATGCGAAAATTCGAGGGCGACCCAGCCGAGAATCAAACCTGGTTAGCGTAGGCGGGAGGCGAGCTCTCTGACCACTAATCCATCTCGGCCCCTTCCGTCATACGTAAAATTAATATTTTCATTAGCTTGATCACTTTATTCATACGTCAGTCAAATTAACATGTGAAATTCTTATGATCAAATGTCTTATTTATAAATCAATTGGTACTCTAATGAATATTTAAGAGGGGACTAGATTTCCTATGTGCATGCTTGCAGCCTTTCTTTGACTATCGACCGTTTGTATTTGTGTGAAGACCGTCTGTTACATGAGTACGTCAATCAGAATTAAATTTCACAGATACTGACCGTCCGTGATTCCCGGGCAGGCAGATAAAATGCGTGACATTTCAAATGCTCCAATCACTAAAGTGGTTCTGAACTATAGGTTTTTTAAACACAACTTGTCGTGAAATCTTTTCACGCAAAACAGTTGTCCCTACTTATGGATATAAAGAAAAAAACCTGATTTGCCACAAATTAAAGCATTACATTCGCAATACAACGTTAGGCTAAGACTTGGAAATACTTTCATTTATTAATTCACTGCTAACTTAACTGAGGTACTGCGCATTCGAGCCTGTACGGTGGCATTCGTGAAGTTAATGGGCATGGCTCTTTTTTTAAATATTGTTTGCAGAAATGATCGCTCTACTATGAACAGTCTAGACTTGAGTTCACCGAATCTGACACCAGGGCGAGAAATTCCCTTAAGAGCCGGCGCCATAACAGAGCCAAAGAATAGGCAAGTATATGGAAGTGAAATGTAGCGGTTCCTTTGATCCGGGTGTACCCGTCCGCTGATTCGCCGCGTGAGGCTCTGGAACAGTAGTGTCCAACCTTTCTGTACAAACGGCCGCAGCTCTTTTTGTGGGCTTGTCCGCAAAATAACACTAACCTAAAATACAATTAGTTTTGTTTACAACCAACACTTACTAATCACAAGTATAATACAGGGATGTCCAACCCGCGGCCTGATACAAGAATAACTCCTGTGACATTACTAGAGACCTGCAAAATTCGCGTTGGGGACAAGTTAAACTCGAAACATATGTCCCTTTGTAATACGTTCATCATTGGACCATACTTTATGTGACACACCCTGGGCGACACTGTGCCAATAAAGGAACACTTCACAATTGTGTGCCCCAATCACGTATAGTTCAGTTGGAGAGGAGATGTCTTCACATCTATGCAGCATCCAATGGAGAAACGACACTGGCTTTAGTGCATACAGTACTGTGAAGTTCAGTCTGATGCCGAATAATAACGCGAATTTTGCATGTCCCTAGACGTTACGTTATGTTTTGAATAACAGAATATTGTTTGTTGAATATTTAGTTAATACATAAATAAGGCGCGGGCCGCATTACAAGACACGGCAGGTCACACGCGGCTCTCGGGGGTTGGACACCCCTTCCGTAGAAGCTCTCCTTGTGTCTGACTGACTGTTGCGTGCTGCGGAAGACTGCCTGTTGGTCGGACTGCCGTATGGTAAGTAAGTCTCCAGACACTGATTGGCCAGCGGCGGTCTGCCATATTTATGGCCAGTACCCCCATTTTGCTGGCGTGCTGCGGTTGGAGAGCCCGATACACGCCATCGTTCAGCTTCTGTTTTCTTAAGTATTGTGAGATCAAGCCGCGACATCACGGCCTGAGGTTAAGGCTGTGCGATACTCACTTTTCTATATCGTATCAACACGTGTTGACCACATCGCTAACGGTGAGATACACCGTTTGCAGGGATTAATGAAACTCGAGGAGATATATCTGGAATATCACAGAGAAAAAAATTTAAAGTTGCTCCAACAAAATAGTTACTATTGAGGCATTTATCTAATAGTTTATGTTGTAGTAACAGTAATGTTATGAAAAAGTTTCTAAATGCTGACCATTTACAGTATATATTCCTGTAAAGCAAACATACTGTTAAAGTGTTCATGTCAACAAAGCCTCGAAGTAATGTTTCCGCAACCAAACGTTGTATTACGCTAAAATTAACAGGAAGAACAAAATGTGTTGTGTCACTGCGACAATAAAGAAATGTCCAACCAAGACAAGGTTACACTGACTTGGCGCTGTTAACATGGTGGATGGTAGTGAACAGCGATAACCTCGTAAAATGAAACCACTATATTTAAATTTTAAAGCATAGTATAAGAACTACATACAGCTTAGATGAGCTCTCAAACCTTGACAAGCAGTTGATGTGTACCAAATATGCATATATTTATAGAACATAAAGCATTTCCACCTAACGAAAGATAACTGTAGTTGGTCGTTATGTTCTATTTAATACTTACAATACTAATCTTAGTTACAGATATCAAGCTAGCGCAGTTGGTAGCACGTCAGGTTACGTGAAGTGGACAACTTTAAGCATTCATAGCGGGTATTCGATCCCCCTCCCATGTGTGATTTTATTGTTTCGTTTGTAATATTTATTTTTGTGACGAAATAATAGTACTTAATGTCTTCTTCTTCTTCCGTCAGGGTCTTCTAGGGACCACGAGCCATTTTCAGTGCTTTGTCCTTTGCTGTTGTTCGTTCTTCTTCCTCCAGTACTCCTTCATCTTCTCACTATGTATCTTTTTCCTCTCCTCGGACCATTTCGAGCCTGTTTTCTTTTCCTTCCTGCCTTGGAATCCTTCCATTTTTAACACTTTTTTCTTAAAATTTTCTCTCTTTGTTGCTTCTTCTTCACGTATATAGTTTATTTCCAAATCTTTCTTAACATCCTGAATCCAGGTTGTTGTTGATTTCTTGTTCCAAATATATTTGGAGATCCGTTTGGTTAATCTGTTGCCATCCATTCTACATAAATGTCCAAAAAAAAAATAGCAATCACCTCTTCCGTATTGTTTCTGTTATGTTTTCTATCTTGCGAAATATTTCATCATTACTTCTTAATTTCCAGAATTCTGTAGTTTTTAGTGGACCAAGTATTTTACGTATAATTCTTCTTTCTAGTACCTCTAATTTATGCTACTTGTAAAACAGTACTAGACATTCACTTGTGTAAAGACATTCCGGTTTGACATAATTTATTTTACATCGGAATTTTTTTAAAGTAAAATTATACGAGATAATTTTTATTACAAATGTTAAAATCAGTTCCACATGAAATTTGTTTCGCCACGCCAAAAACTCCACCTTAAAGTTGACAGTACAGAAAGGATTAAATGCTGTTCCATTATCACAGATAATCACATTAAAATCAATATTAGTTACTGATGGTTCACACATAAGAAAAAATTACTGTTGTAGTAGCATTATAACGGTTGTACAATGGCGGTTAGTAGTGAACGGCGATAACATCGTGAAATGAAACTTCCTTATTAAAATTTTAAAGTGCAATACGAAAACTAAATGTAACCTGGACTAGCCCTTAAGCATTGCAAGGCAGTTTACGTGTGCCAAATATGCATATATTTCTAGACGATAAAGTATTTACACATAACGAAAGAGAACTGCAGATTGTCGTTTAAATTGTATTCAGTATTTACAATATGAAACACAAACATACATGTTGGTACGGCGCGCGCAGTGTTCCATGATGCGGAGTCCTTCAAGCACTCAGGGCATGGGTTCGATTGCTATGCCTGCCATTATTATTTTTTGTAGTTAGTAATATTTCTTAATGTGACAAAACAAGTGTACTTGATTTATTTTACACTGCGACGTTTATTTAAAGCAAAAAAAAAATGCAAGAAAACTGTTAACAACTATGCAACACAAAATTTGTTTTGCCCCAACACAAAAGTTGTCTTGCCACAACAAAAAAAAAATTCTTTTTTTGCAACATCAACACCACCTTAAAGTTGCCAGTACAGTAAGGAAGTAATGTCACAAGAGTACTTAATGTTACAGTAACATTATTGGTTAACATTATATTACATTAACAGCAACATTAGTTACTGGCGGCTCATAGATAACAAAATGTTAATGCTGTAGACCTAGTAACATTAATACTGTTACCACTACATTAGATTTATTCTGTGCTGTTATAGGCTATTGATAAGCATATATCACATATCGCCAACAAGGTGTATCACTAATATAGCTATAATTTAGTATATCGTTGATATCACACCCGATAATATCGATTATTGTTCATAGCGCGATATGCGATGTATTGCTATACACTGTTGGATTATAACGCAGTTACGATATTTCAGATATATTGTTTCGTGATCGATGCATCGTCATATCGCACAGCCCTGCCTGAGATAGGACTTCTTTGCTATCGCGCGTGGCAATGTGCGATATCACAGATTGGCGCCCTGATTCCTGTTTCAGCCGTGTTTTTTTTAACTCATATTACAAATGCCATGCAATCAGCGGACAGATGGGGGTTTGTGGCGGTAACACTCGGGTAGAATAGCTCTAGAGATGTAAGTACTAGCCTTGATTTTTTTTTCCGAAATTCCTCCCGACACTATGTATCAAAATATATTCTAGATACTAAATACCACATTTTTGTGAGCTACTGCGAAGTTTTATTTAGATATATATACATTGAAAACATTTTTGTTAGGTATGCATTTCGTTGTAAGTGTTAACAACTCTAATTCCAAATGTTTGTACTAGGCGTAGAAAATGTAACGAGTTCGGTGTAATTCGCTGTAGAAGTTACAAAATTATTAGGAATACATGGATTGTTGTGATTCAATGTGAGTGAGTTTAAGAAGTTAATAAACTGTGGCCAGAGAGACATAAATTTCTACAACCCCATAAATGAATAACCATAATTTTTCAACAAAATTATCGGAATATTACGTTAAGCGTTTTCTCATAAAACGAGTACTTCAACATATTTAGATGGAAAGTGGTATATCAATGTAAAACAATGATCTGGATTACTTCATTTTTCACTATTGCAAATTTACTTCCTATTAACGGTGCTTTCTTGTTACACCAAACTACGTAATGTTCAAAGAGGGCAGTATTATAAATCTCTCACAAATAGGTTTTCTTTTTATTGGCGAAACATTCTGGATTAATACAATGCTCTCTTTGGGTGACGGGGATAAACTTTTAACCAGTTGATTTGTGTATCTGAAAGAGTTCATATGTGTATCTGTGAAACGAGAGTTAAAGCTTTCGCTTTCTGTATTTTTTTACGGCATCCAAGTGTAAAAATGAGCAGATTTGTACAATATTTACTTTTCTAATAATTTTACAGTTTCGCATGACCGACGCTTGAATAAAGTGATGAGGTCCATGGCAATGTCAATTTTACATAAGGCGTAAGAACACACGACGTGTATACAAGTAGATCTTAAGCAGCGCTTTTAAAAGTGCTCATGTTACCCCGTGAACAGCCTATAAGCTGATGTTTACAGGGTTCCACGCACGTGGTTTTCTGTGTCACTCACTATTCAACAGCTTCAGTAAAGAGCAGTGTTTTTGAAACTTTCGGAAATTTTACTGTCGTAACTCAGCAATGCTTGCATTCCGTTTCGCGGTCTAAGATTTATCTCGTGCTCTCCTTTAAATTACTTTTTAAGAGCTCGTGTCATGTTCAACTTTAGTCTTTAGTTTTACCGTAAATTTCTTATTTTCCTTCATCACTCGGATTTTATTTCCGCGATTTTAACTAGCTACAGTTCTCTATGCACCATGTCGAGCTGTTGCTGTAAGGTCGATAGAATAATCCTCTAATTGAGGGGTGATTTCATAAGTTTATATCTCCGTATCCGGTAGAATTTCTTCCTCTCCTTGTGCTGTCGTGGGTATATTCACAATTTTTTTTTGTCCTCGTGTTCCTTTTGAGTTACCTTGTTTACAGCAATTACAACTCTCTGTTTTTTCGATGGTAATTTTTAACCTAGACTTTCCTCTGGCTCTTGTTTCAAGTCCATCGTGTCTCTTTATTCTCTGTTTTTTTGTCTTTCCTCTCAAGCTCTTTTCTATTGGTTCTAGTCATTTCCTTTATCCGAAAATGATGACACTGATATAGGTAAATCAAAATTAAGTCGTAAAAATATTGCTTTTCGGAAGTGTTAATAAACAAAATGAATAATTAGAGCTAGTTTTGAAGTGCAAGTGAGGTTGTATTTATGTGATAGGCGATTATAATTATTAATAATATGGTAACTTGCTGCAAAGGAATAAAAATGTTGGTTGACTTGTCTGTGTTATATCCGTATTGTACTTCAGATTTCAAGAATAGTTTATGGCACAGCATTTGTTTAGTTATCGATAAATGAGGTTAACATCATTTGGTTTAAACGTAGCTTCCTATTTTTACTAAGCGGAATACTTTTATTTTATTTTTTGTTATAACAGGTAAAATACTTATTACAATGGTGTTAGTTTATAAATTCAGCATCCAGATATGTCATTCCTTTGGTTTGAAAATGTTAGAGGACAGTTGTTAGAGGATCAAACTGTTTCAATTTCTTGGTTAGGTGCAAATTGTTTCTTAGAATTAACTTACAACGCATTTCAATAACATAACATGTGAAAATTTACTGAACAAAATTTATAGATAATTTTAAAAGTACAATATTTCTGACATGAATGCTTGTGACACATTTATAACAACAAACAAGTGCCTTGCCCATAAACAAGTAAACATTTGACCATCTGGTTCAACAGACAAATAAAGTAATGTAACATAAAAAAGATACCCCTTGTAAAATCCCTGGAAAGAAAAAATTTACCTGTCTATACAAACAGATTTTAAGGGTAAACCAGACAAATAATTCACGAAATTCATGGTCAGTAATAAAAAGCTATAATAAATTAAATTATTAAATTATAAAAAATGCCTTTATTGCTAAAACATTTGCAGTGAGATAAAATAATAAGATGTGAAATAAATTCAATATTACATATAACACTCTTGCCACCAGGGGTATATTAAGTAATTTAGGGGCATTTAGCACGTGATAAAGAAAAATATAATTTAAAAAAAAACTTCAAAAATTGAAACATATATTTGCTTGTGTGACAACAAACTCAATAGTTTTCATCTGCTGGCGATACGAACTTATTTTTTTACATTTGTGTGGTAGAAGTTTTTCATGTAGTTAATATTTCAGATTCTTCAAAATACCTGCAATATAAAATTTACTCCTATACTTAGAATGATAAAATCTGTTAATATTTGATACGCCTATTGCACATGAAATTTCATGCCCAGTACACAAGGTGAACATGTTCAATCTATTTTGTCTTCCATCTCTCTTTAGTTCAGTTTGGATCATTTTTAGTTAGTAAAATGAGCTATTCTCTTCATTTGTAAACAGGAGTGGTAAATATGCTGTGCAGATTCAACATTTGAAAAATATACCTCCAAAGAACTGTCGATCGTCAAGCCTCACACAACGTGAAATTTCGCATGAAAATCGTGGGTCTAGACGTAGACCCAACTAAACTAATACAGCTAAATTTTAACAAAATAATCACACGAATAAATTAATTTTTATGTCATATCTAAGGATAAAATTGACTGATTCCTAACAAATTTGACAAACGGGCAGTACTGCGGCATATGATGTAGAATGGCGTGTTTCAAGTATGTCATACACATATTTTCAAAATGGCGTCCATATATAACCATTTCAGCTAAAATGATAAATCATCGAAACCACGTAATCAATTCCAACTTATCTTCGTATGCTGGCAGTACATTTTACATCTATAGACTGTGTCTAAATTGATCATATTTTTTCCTGCAATTTTGCACGATTTCGCAATACAAATAAATAAAGTTTTTATAACATATCTCGGGAAAAAATTGACAGATTCCTACCAAATTTGGGAAACAAATAGTACTGCAGTAGGTGGTGAAAATTGGTATTTTTTATGTAGGTCAGGCACTTATTTTCAAAATGGTGGCTATAATAAATATTTTAATCCTGTATATTTTTGAAAGAAACTAATTCCAATTTAACTTTGTATGCTGGTTGTAGGCTAACTATTACAAACATCAAATTTGTCTATACAGAGCCTCATTTCTCTGCCATGTTGTAAGATAGGCCCACAAAAAAAATGTTTCTGTGCCGTATCACGGAAAACAACCAACCCAGTCTTAGTGTAACAAACACTTATTTTTAGAATTGTGGCTATAAAACAATTTTAGCTTAGTGTGGTATATCTACGAAACTATGTAATCGATTTTAACGTAAATTTATATACTGGTAGTATACAATCATCGAATGATCTAATATATTAGTAGTGCCAGGGGAAGGGGGGTTCTTGGCCACCTGTAATTAATTGTAATTAATTGATGTATTATTGAATTGATTGAAAGGGCTGACCAGAGTGGTGGGTTGCAATGTCTTATATATTTGTTGAGTTGAGTGCAAGAGTGGACTAAGGCTAATGATTTATACTTTTCTAATTTTGAGGTGTTTGGAGGGATGTTTGTGGTAGATAGGTGATTTTTACGCATATATTTAACACACAAGAGAATTTCGGAGTATTTAAACGTATTCTAAGAGTGGCCTAAGTGTAAATGTTATGTTTTTTTGGGTGGATATAGATTGTAGATAGGCGACTTTGAAAGATACGATTTACGTGTTAAACAATCTGTTTTCATAATGCAATTAAACATTAGAGAACTTCATAGTGTTGTACATATGAATAAATTACATATATGGAATCGGAAATTTCAAACGACTACGTGAACAATAAGTGCAATTACGTGAGTCCCGAGCTTAGAAAAATCATTTACACGAGAGAGAATTTTGACTAGGTTAATAAAATCTGGTGTCGACAAGTGCTAAACGATAACAATTATGTGAGTGTGGAGTTAACAATCTACAACAAAATGTACCTTTAATTAAGCGAACAAGATATATATATATATGACACCTCTGACACATACCTTACACGTCCATCTGCCTGTGAGACTGGCGAGGAGGAATTTTATAAATGTAATCGACATGTAAAAATAAATTACGTGACTCTTCTAAATAAATTAACTAACGAAACAAAAATGTCCCTATAAATTACTGCAATTAAACAACAGTCTTCCTAAACACATTAACAATTTTACACGATTCAGCCAGTGAATGCATATAAACCAGGCACAATCACGTACCTGAAATATTAAAATAAGTCCATTCAAAGTATTAATGACAAGCACTTACATCCAATAATCAACTGTGTTTACATTACTCTAAATGTTTATGAAATTCAATGTACTTGATAACACAAAATGTATTTTAGTCTACCGAACACAGAAATTGAAAATATTATCGCAAACACAGTATATCGATTCGAAAAAAAATATGTTAACACGCGAAAATTTATATTTTCCTGATAAAATAATACGTAAATCGCGGCTATCATTATAGAGATGAATGAAGGCGATATGGTCACCGGTGTGGTATCCCCGCATTCATAAGCTCGTTGGCTGCCAAGTGTGTAGAGGTACGGTGTTTATGAAGGTGCTGACATGTAGCACGTCCGTCTCCTCCAAGCGTACATGAGCAACTGAAGATGGCGCCGAGTGTCCAGAGAGCTTCACATCGTGAGGACTATCTGCTTGTAACCGCCCCCTCCACCCCCTGTCCAGTGCACATCTGCAGGACCCTGAGATCAAGAAACCAGCTTTCACCCCCTTTCCCATTCCTGTCCCTCGCCAAGGCGTGCTGCCCCGAGCTGGCTGCCATCGAAAAATATTTTCGGCACTAAGTCGAGATGGCGACAATGGCCTACTTGCACGCACATCGAGAGGACCCTACCCGCCACCCCCTTCCACCTGCAACCCTCAGAACCAGCCCGATTCCACAGTACCAGCCCCCCTCTACCACCACTCATCTGAGAGGTCCTGGGGGTCAGTCACCCATCTGTCCTCGATTCTCAATTGTCGCAAATGATTCAAGATGGCGTCATCAGCCTACTTGTGATCCGATTGGGAGCATAGTGCTCGTGGCCACCCCCTCCCACCCTACTCCACCCCTCAGAGCTGGTCCGACTCCACAATGACAACCACCCCCTTCCTTCCAATCCGTGCCCAGAGGAACATGTCCCCTGTTCATGCACCCCTACTCCTCCCCTCACCATCAGGTCAGAAAACATATTTTGTCCGACAGCAACTTCAGGGAGTCTCCAACTACTAGACACCCCTCAAGACACCAAGTTGGACTCTTCCAAAACTTTCATTTGTTTACAAAACTACGCTTTACCCATGAAAAGTGAACTCTCCCGAAAAAATGCCCTGTCCCCTTCTGTAACTTATTCCCCCGACAGCCCCTTCCGCCGATTCGTCATACCTGGAGCTGGCCAACAACCTTCGAATCTTTATGCACAGGAGATGTTGAAGAATTCTTGCATTTACTCTCTCAAGTGTTTGAACATTTATTTCCATCGAATAAATTTTAACAACTCTCACTATTTAATTATTGCACGTAATTGTGAGAAAATATACAAAAATTACCTTATCACGATCTAGGCGAGTGAATAATCCATATAAATTTGTCACATAATTAATCAATTTAAGAAAGATTTGATTTTCTACAACTTTGTGGAAGAAAAAAACCATGACATCAATATGAAGTTACTTACTACAAATGCAGTTTATCAATCCGAAATAATTTTAACAAAAACTTTGTCGAAAACATATCACAGAGAAAGTTTAAAAACAAAATTCTCATAGCAAACACACGTAGACTAGCTTCCAAAAACCATATTTTCGAATCTTAGCTGAATGAGATACAGATTATTTAAAAGAAATAATAGATGCAAACAATCTTCAAAATAACGGAAACGATTTCTACATTATAAGCTATCGAAATAAAAATCTAACTGACTCCCTTAATTAACACTAGTAGAGAAACTGAATTCAAATGTTAATGAACGATTATTAAAAAAATACATTTATTAACATGCGTAAAAATATTCTAACTCCTATCGTATTTTATGTCTTAAGGTTAAATATGCGAAAAAACGGAAATATTTCGGAAAATACTGCTACGAAGACTGTGACCGAGGTGTAAACGCTGGCTAGATAGATGATATCACCTATCAAGCATTGCGGGTTGTCGTCGCAGTCAGGCGAAGCACAGGATCATTGCGAGTTGTATACAGGATGGGTCAGTGCTGTATTCTGATGCGATATTGCCTGTCTTTTTTCTGTCTTGAAACAGAGCACTAGCTGATGAGGGACAATTTCCTCCCTTTCTCAATGGGAACTGCAACACCTTAGTGAACTGTCATCAAACGACCAAAAGAATTCTCGCTCAGGACAAGGACTGGTAGCAATGCTTTATACATGCCCCAGCTGTAGGAATCCTACAAGCTTCACACGAAGTGTCATACACATTTGCTTTCTGAATAAACAATAAAGTAAGTGATTTGCACAATAAAGACAGATATTGAGTACATAACATTTCTAGATGTTTTACATATCCCGTGAAAACCGCCAGTGTTTGTCAAAACCTATGAACTGCATTTTACATTTGTCTTTAAAACTAATATACTATAAGTAAATTGTTTATTTAGTCTTGTTTTCTGTTAAGACTAAAAATCGTTAACTCATTGCGAATCTCCATAATCTTTACTGTGTTAAATATTAATGATTTCGCTATTTTAGGGATTATTCACGCAAACTGATTTCACAGCGAGACAGTATTGTTCGCTGTTATGGAAAGCGCTCCGACAAAGTGATTCGCCTGCTCTTGTGAACACACTCGTTAAACCGACTAAAGAAAAAGCTATGTATTCAGTACACAGCCAAATATTTATGATCACTTAAAAAACATATCAATTAATACGGTAATTTTTTGTTTTGTTATGTTGAAATACCGTTTTCAAGATATATATGTAGAAAAAGGTCACAGTCGCAAATAAATAAATGTTATTCACACAAACAAAGCTACTACCCCAGGTGGATAAATTAATAAAATATATTTTTTGTGAGAACATTGACTCACTAATATTTCTAAGATATATGTTTTATAAAATTCCAGATCTACAGTTTGGAGGTAAATCAAACACACATTCACTTTGAAATACATTTTTTAATATTTCCCATTTTCCCAATAAACACAATATTTATTTACATATACAAAAATCACGTTCTACTTAAAAATATATATTTATATACAGAAAAAAACATTCAATCTTATTTTCTGGAAATGAGGTTAGTAACATTTGGTTGATGCTGCAGGAAGACGAACTCATTGCTCTCAAATCTGTGAGAACTTGTTATTCACAGCGGATTGATGAGGCATTGATTATTAGAATTTCAGATTAGTTATTTTAAGCCACTATCAGTCAGTTGATTGCTTCACTCTTGATACGGCTGGCAGTTTAATTGACTTGTAGATGCTCCTATGCCATCTAAATACCCCATTGGAGGTATTGCAGGGCTGAATTGATCATGGTATTGAGTGTATTGTTGCGGAAAAAAATGTAGACGGGAATTCTACAATATCACACAAGAATACACCAGCCGACTGAATGAAGTGCTAAAATACAAGAAGTGTAAAGTTTGCAGAGGACATTTGACATATACATCTTACTGATATGAAGCAAGGCTCGAAGTTCAGGAGCTCTATACACATTCTGGGTTTCGCGAAACAGAAAAAATTTAAGGATTTCTAGTTGTATTAAAACTTTGTAGCAAAAATTTTTTATCTGTACATCGGAGCGAGTGAACAGATTTTAGCCATTCTCGAAACCAGAGTCTTGAGAGCCGATGAGGGTGAAATGAGGTGAGTATGGAGCAGCGTTGGATTACAAGTCTTCTTATTGCTGATAAACTTGGATTATTTACCACCAGCAGAGAACGACCGGTATTGACTCACATGTGCATCCATTTTTTGATATCAGTTGTTAAGTCCACCAACTTCCACAAGCACTGAACTCCTCAAGTCTGGTTATTAAGTAAGGGGCTATGTTATTGTCATAAAGTTCACCAACATCGGATGAATGGAGGACAGGAAGGGAATTACTTTGAAAATAAAAGGTTTATATAACATCTTTCTCCGCCATGAGGGATTCCAAGTACTTGCCCGCTAAAGATAGTGATAAAATAACTGGCCTTGGTAATGCCATTAATAAGCTTAATAACAAGACTTTACACCTCTCAAAGAAACGAGAAAAGTGCGCATCAATGTCAAGCCTATCGTTAACTATCTCTGCATCAGTTAGTCTTCCTGTGAATGCTGTAGCCAGTATCTCGTATCTGAGATTGGATTATGAACTTTTCACTGAAGCTGGAGACTTGGAAATCAAATTACTTTTCATCCCTGAATTGACTTATCGAATATTTGGAGGTAATTCGGTGGGTGGATCTGGGAATTTTAAGTGTTTGGCAGTAGTTGGAGTATGTGGAGCTGCCTGAGGAGCTAACTGAGGAGCAGGTTGTGGATGTGGATGTCGATATGCATGTGAATGTTGATGTGGACCAGATTGTGGATGTGGATGTTAATGTGGACCAGATAGTGGATGTGGATGTATATGTGGATGTGCATGTGGATGTAGATGTGGATGTGGACCAGATTGTGGATGTGTATGTGGATGTGGATGTGGATGTGGAAAACCACTGCTGCAGATTTTATAGTGTCTCTTTGCAGCATCCCTCTGAGAAAATTGTTTCTGGCAGAATTCACATTCATAACTTACAGTCGAACTGTTCATCTTACATGTCATTCTTTTGTGACGTTGTAAGGTCCACAAAGCTGTAAACACTTTACTGCAGAAGCGGCACATCAAAGACATAATTTCTTCCTTACTATTCAAAGATTAGAATGAAACTGTAAAGTGTACACCTTTTATAGGTAGTTATAAGCACATCCAGGAAGTAATTAGATTACAATATTTGTTTTAAACACAATATGTCTAAATTTTAGGTGTTAAACATACATTTTTCAAACACAAGACGTTTGAATCCTATAATGTACATTCAAATAGTTCTATGTATTAAATTGCTTTCGAATTACTAATGGCTTATTTAATCACAAACCTTTATGTAAAAACACATTCAGATTTGAATGTTAAATGCACAGAAACAAAGTTTATGTAACATTTGATTGCCAGAATATGGAAGTATTACAATTCATTCATTAGTAAAGTCAGTAAAACAGAAAAAAAAAAATTTCAAACCATTTATTTCGGTATATTTTCTCACAGGCTACATTTTCTCATCACTGTGTGTTTACAAAAAAAATTACATCACATCTGTTCCATTATCTCCTTGGCAATATTTATAGTAGTTTCATCTGTTTGATTGTTAAAATTTTTTGTGTATTTGGGTGCATGTAATATGATACATTCTGGTGAATCAGGAAAAGTTTCATAAAAGTGCGAATACACTTATTCGGTGCTCGCTGGTATACTTTTATTCGCACACATATGGTATACAGGACATTATTTCAGATCTGGACAAAATATTAAATCATTGAATTTTTCACCCTCCAAGGGACATTGAATATTTTTGATATGAAACAGCCCATCGCATATCTCTCCAAGATGACTTATTATTCCATTAGACAAACAAGAGTAATTCACACTAGAGTTTCCAGGGGTGACAGACATGTAAATACTGGTTGGATGGAATAAAGACATGTTTACAGTAGGAACGTCACAAAGATACTAAAACTATTTATTTCTGATACAAACTCTAAATGGTTTACTCCAGCATGCAATAACTTGCTAATATTCACTTTACATTTTGATTTATGTATACACAAGCATGTGATTTCGTTGTCTTGTTGATTCATATTCACAAACTAATGTATTACATACAAGCAAATACTTTTTATAGTAAATTGCACTCATTCTAAATAATAGCATATGACTCAACTAATATCCACAGGTGATTCAGTCAGTCAGACCTCATTGTCCAACTTAACATTAATTTTGAGTTTTCCTCTGGAGAGAAAAATGTTAAATTAGAAACCATATGTTGTACATCATTGTTTGAACAAAGGGCAATTATATTCTTTTCGAATATCTATTACTTTCCCATTGTATACACTTCTGAAAACATGTTTTTGCTCAATTCCATCTACATATATTTCAAAATTATTTAGGTTATGTTTGCAAATATCTACAACGTTCTCATACTCTATACACCCACTCTCCCATTGTAAACCATGGTGATGGTTAGTAAGCCATCTATTCGATTTTTCTTATATTTAGGAGTTATATATGTCCAGTCATGCGGTGATTTGAGGCTGAATACATTTGTTTCTTCTTCCATATCAGTGATAGCTAATTCTTTAAAGATAAATTGTTTTCTGCAGACTGAAATCCTTGCACATTGCAAAACATCTCGTTGCAGCTGTGGTTTATCACCTACTGACTCAATTCATTATTTTTACCAGCTTATATCTTATATTGTAACTTGTTAATCTGTCATGAATTATAAAAGCATAAGCTTTTGTATTTGCTGGAGATGGTGTATTTGCAATAATTTCAATTCGTGAATCAATAATGCCATTGGTAATTCTGTTGTCTTGCTTGCTGAAATCAAACACAAATAACTTTCCTCTGGTTTTATATGATTCAGGTTCTAGGACCGATGAACTAATTTTGTTATAATATGTTTCCTGAAAAGTACATATCATACAAAATAAGGAATAAAACATTGGCATGTTTGTATTTAAATCCACATAGGGGTAAGCTTGACTGTTTAGATACAGTTTAATATTTTTCATATCACAATTATCGAATACTGATCAATCCACTTTTAAATTGTTTTGTCGATTTAATTGAAAACAAATTGCAACATATCTAGGTTTTTCCAATGAAAAACATGATTTTGCATTCCAAATTACTTTTTGTGATGTTGGCAGTGTTGGAAAAACCTCTAAACACAGTGATTTGAATGGAATGTCTAGATTCTTCCCTTTTTTTTTTGATAAATTTTAAAGAATTTACACATTCATGAGTATTAATTTTAATATGTGACATCAACCTTTCCACAGTGTTTAATTCAAATGTTACACCTTCCTTGTTGTTAGCTGTATTGTACATAGCATTTAAATGCATATTTCCGAATAGAATAACTAATTATTGTTTAGCATTTAATATGATGTGTCAGTAGTCTTCAGCAAAGCCCAAAACCGTACTTAATGGTATAACAACTTTGTATTTTCCACCTGGGTTTATTTGTAGTGAGTAAACACTAGCAATGTTCCACCCAGCCATAAACACCATATAAAGATCGTTTACAGTTCCTGATAGATAGTTATTTATAATGGGAGTAATTCCAACATCTCATGTTTGATCGATTTCCACTCCATTTAGAAGATATGCAATTCTGTAGATTAAATTAAGTATTTCATTTCTTACTATTTTTGTAGTTGCTAGATTACATGCATCGACTCTTTTTAATTGTTCCTCTAAACCTTAAACTTGATTTTGACGGTAATGTGTAAATATCATGATTTGGTATTGAAATCTTTTTTTTCCAAAGGAAACGTGTACGGGCCTGCTCGGAATTGTTACTACAAATGTATTTCCATATTGGTGATTGCATTTTCATAAGTGATCGGTTCTTCAATATTAAGTATGTCTTCCATTTCTATTAACAGTATATCCTAATTCTTTTAAATACAATTTGTTTCCTCATGTTAACTTCACTGGTATCTTATTTGAAATGAGCATTTTATGTTTGCGTTTACATCTTTTTATACATTATTTCTTCGAAATATGTTCCTTAATGATGTATTTCTTAAAGAACCACCTACTTTACATCCGAATTTGCTATTTTAAACAATACCTATTATGATTGTAATGCGCAATGGAATGAAATAATTTATATACCTTTTTTAAATGTTAACAAACAGTAATTTTTTCGTTTCTAAAACTAATAAGTTTACCATCTTGATAGACAACTGTAACAACTATTTGATCAACATGATTCATTATTACTGTACAATATATCAATGTATTAGGTTTTTCAATTATTTTATACCCTGGACCTACAGCACATGTGAATTTATTTGTCGGTTTTCCATTCAAATATGAACTACCTACAATATTAACATTTGTACAATATACATTTACGGACAATATATTAACTTGTTTTGATGATTTGTGTAATTGATTAGCTGGAAATACTCTCCATTCAAAACCCAACATATTTGCAATTGATTTGTCTTCCGAGAAATCGATATCGATGTTACTATATATTGCACTAGTTAACGTATTTCGATTTCCACATAATCGGAAATGTACATCTTGAGGTAATTCTGCTTTAATTAATGTTTCAAGGTCATCCAATTCATAAGATCCTACCGGTATCACAATCTTGTATGGTTTTTCACTAATATTAGCAGTAAATAATTGGTTATAAATATCAATGTTTGGTATGCTGTTGTAAATAACGAATTCTATTAGACTTATTTGCCATTGTCCATCTAACTCCAATGCAGGGAAATATACTGCACACAGTTGCAAACGAATTACCACTAAATATCAATTTAATTGACATATAAATAATATATTTTACAATTACCATTACTTATATACCCTATTTATAGTCAAAAATTTTAGCATATGACGTGTGCACAAATGACCCCTTCCCTTAGCCTGTTTACCCATCGCACCAGGTTCCATAATGCAGTGTATGTGAGCGCTCTAAGAGTGCAAGTACAGTGCAGTGTGGTAAGGAACAACACAGGTGCAGAGCAGAGGGAGCGCGACCACATGTGCGAGGCGCAGCAAACTGAAAATATACCTGTGAAATTTCTGTAATTTAATTTGTGCAATAAAAGGGTAAGGTAAGTTCAAGCAAGGGGACGCAACTAATAAAGACGCCTGCCTTCGCAGCCCTAAAGCCTTCACTGTTCTCGATGTGTCTTTTTGTAATTTTCTCTAATGTTCATTCACGTGTCTTTCATCTCCACATCATCCACACAGTGCTATGTTTTGGTATAATGAATCATATTTAAAGGATTAATTTTAGAAGCAATATGTAACAACCAGCACGCAGGGTATGAGTCCAATTTTCAAATGCTGTGTGCAAGGAAGTAGTGCAGCGTGGGGGGTCAACCTGCCAAGCTGACCAGAATGCCACGCAGAGAAAGTCAGAAGTTGTTCGATTTTGCGAGGGGCATGCAGCATCACATCGGGGCTTGTGTTTCGCGTGCTTGGGCAGCCATCACCATTTTGGACTGATAATTTTACAGTAATAGTTACTTTAGCATACCGGAACATTTTTCGTATTTTAGTTGCCTGAGATTTCACCGCCCCTCGCACCTACCCAGTGCTAGCATCGCCCAGGTAGGCTTAAATTGTACTTAAATTATTTAATGTGACCACATGTCTTTTGCACAGTATTACCCAAGCTGATGGGTTAGTAGGCAGCACCCAATGTAAGCTTTCCCTGATGAGAATGTAATCATGTACTGAATAAATCGCAGCAGTGACGAGTTACCACATGTGGTTTATTTCCAGTCGCTGCATGGCATCTAAAGTACGTGCCTTCTCCCACCAATTTTCACAAAGTGTAACTTACTGTGCAAGTATGATTGAAATGGTCACGAGTCGGCGTAAAAAGTAACAGTGCTTTGTATGGGCGTTTAGGGAGCTCAGATATTCCACAACACAACAATTAAGGGAGTTATTCAGTCAGTATTGATTTTTATTCTATGAGGAGACAACAACTGCACTTGGAGGATTTGCCGTGGTCGTCGGCTGAACGACACTGTGGAACAAGTCCACAGCTGCTCTCCGACTTCACGATATTGTCAACCTCACAATATCTGGTGCCCTGGGTAATTATCTCTACCGAGATTCCAAAACTATAGTCACCGCTCCTCACCTAACCAATATCGTTATTGACCAACACCTTGCCACTAGTTGCCAGCCTCCTGCGCATTAGACAAATGTAACATAAATGTCTGCAATTAATTGTATTTGGTATTTGATATGTTTTGTAATTATATATTAATTGCATGTTTTTTTAATAATTACATATTTCAATTGATGAACGTAAATCGCCAAAACTGATGTATTACAATGATTAATTTATGCTTTTAATTAATGCAACCCAATGTTTTCCTTCATTTTGTTTCGAATCTAAATTAACAATCATACGTTCACGAAGATTAGGTTTCTTTGGTAAATCGTCTGTCATTTTCACACCTCGAAAATAGGGAATAACCAGTTTCTTTACAAATACAGTAGTATCTTTGTTTGTTAATGCATGTTTTGGAAGACTATTTAGGATATTCTGAATTTTTTTCCACATTTGGAGTTTTTTTGTCCTAGTCAACTTTATGGGGTTTCAAATACATCCCTTTACCTTTTGATTTAACTGCTCTGCTGATTGCCGAAACCTCTCCGAGGATTGATCCAAGAGCTGTTAATGCTGGATATATGAACGGAATTATTTCTCATTTCTATGTTTTTCTTTTAGTTTTACGTTTTAAGCCTAGGCCTCTCTACATCTTCGCACGCATAACTTTATCAACAACCCAAGCACCTAGCTTTTCACCTGTAGAAGTATATACTAACATATCATAGTATGATATGTTAGTTTTGCATTACAATATGATACATCATGTTATGTTAACATGATGTTAACATTATTACATTACGATATGTCACTAATATTACATTGGTACATTATGATACATTACTAACATTACATTGGTACATTATGATACTTTAAATTGGTATGTTATGACATGTTACTAATTTTGCATTGGTACATTACTAACATTACATGGTTACATTATACTGCATTACATTCTTATGTTGGTACATTACAATATATTACATTAATACATTACAATATGTCCTGTCTATTTTTATAGAAATGAAGGTTATAAAATAAAATATGCAACATGGTATTCTTTTACCATCAAATATATGTTTTATAATAAGCGGTCCTTCTTCATGTGGAAAAACTTGTGTTATTATGTAGTTGGAGAATCCGAATTGACTTAAATTTCAAAACGTGTGTATGTGTTTTCTAAAACAATACAGCAAGAGAAAATCAATGATTGACGACCATTTTGTCGTTAATTGAAGGAATGCGATATTTCCCTTTTACAAATAAATAAGATATAGTGCCTCCGAATGAAGCATTACCAAATTCCGTATTTATTTTTGACAATGTTCGGTGTGAACCACAGGGTGAAATACAGCAATATTTCAGTTTTGGTCGACATTCAAACATTGATTGTTCTTATGTATCGCAGAGTTACGCATGTATACCGAAACATAATTTACACGATACTGCAAATATGCTAATCGTGTTTAAAATGGATAATATGAATCATTAACATATTTACAATGATCATGTTTTAGGCGATATGACATTTACAAAGTTTAAAGATATGTGTTTTTACTGTTAGAAAGAAAAATATGTTTTTTTGGTGATTATACCAACACTTCCCCTATATAAAGGCAGGTATAGGTCTGGATTTGACAGTTTTTTTCTTCCTGGCGAAAATGAGTATTTCAAAGTTTGGACATTGCAGCATAAGATACAATAATTACAGCAGCTGTTTAACCAAAAATCGTGAAGGGAATTGAAATTTGAGCAGACATATATTACATAATATGGATATGGCTGTGAAAGATAGCGATGTGGTACATAAATGTTATGTGGAAGACTTAAACACTATTATGCTAAACGTATTTAAATCGCAATCGAATTATATTCAAGAGAAATTAATAAATGTAGTTATTTTAATTATAATGTTTATAAAAACATGAGTGTAATTACAAACCCTTTAAGAAATATTAGCACTGATTTGCATAGTAATGAATTTATAATATAATATCGTTTAAATGGATTTAATAAGGATATTTTAATGATATGACCAACATGGTTTTTACAACTCAGCTTACAGAAATGCAAGAAAATTTACGAGTTGTGAGTAATGAAGTGGCAAATGCTACTATTACAAAACAACTTGAAACACAAATGGAACAAATAACACAATATATAAGAGATGAATTTATTAATAAAGAATTTGTTTAGTTACACAAAAAGATTTCAGAAAACAAAATAATGATTTGGAAACATGAATAAACTATTTTATCAATGATTTGAAGCTAAAACTAAGAAAAAATAGATTGTTTTAAGTAAAGTCGATAAGATTGAAAAAGTGGAAACTAATCGATCTACTGCATCAGTTAGAAAAGCAAATTTTTGCCTGACAATAAAATTAAGATAGATGATTACTTAACTGATGTCAGTGAAGGATTATTTTAACTATTGTTTAAAAACTTTCCAAATGGATATTCCGACACCGATTTGCAGAAATATAAAGTACTTATTCGTCGAACGAATGTTAATATTAGATCAAGAGATAAAAGGCACCCGAAAATACGTTTAATAGGGGATATAGTAGGAAGTGGAATATATAAAGATAAAATTGACAACTGCTTTTCACCTGTCTATTGGAACAATCTAATGAATTGGTTGATAGATTAAAATTTCTCATCACTCCAAGAGAGCCAGGGAATAATTCACATATTAACGAAATTGTTTCTATTATTGAAGATTTGATGGGAGGTGGTTATATTAGCAATCAAGTTTAGTAAGATTGCTCAAGAGCTTCGTGCTTCTACAAGGACAAGATATCCTAGAAGAAGATTTATAAAGCATGGTTTACATGATCCTTTTCAAGCCGATTTGTATGAAATGATATTGCTTTCAAAATACAATAAGGGATACAAGTATACTTTAGCCATAATAGACGTTTATTTGAAATATGGTTGGGGTATACATTTGAAAAACAAAATTGGGAAACAGGTTTCCAATGCAATGAAGATCGTTTTCAAAGACAGAAAACCCAATTCGCTCTAAACTGACAGAGGAACTGAATTTTTTCTACACCATTCTGGAAACTAATGTCTGAATATGGTATTAATCACTACACAACACATTCGGAGCTTAAAGCCAGTGTTGTGGAATGTTACAATGGATCGATTAAGCAGTTAATATATAAACATTTCACATCGAGGGGACTTACAAATGAGTTGACATTTTGCCTGAAATAGTTAGATTTTATAATTCCAGATATCATAGAACTATCAAGATGGCTCCCAAAGATGTTATGGATAATAGTTTAATGAAAACTAATTATAATAATGATAAAGTTATCGACAAAAGGAAACCAAAGTTCAAAGTTGGGGAATTTGTACGTATCTCGAAGCAGAAAATTGGTCTTTTGAAATATTAAAAACATTTCAATTAGACAAACACATCCCAGAATGCATTACATAGACACATATGATGGAGCAACAATAAAAGGAGGATTTTACCTACATGAACTGCAAAAATTCATTCCTCCAAATTAATATTTGGTTGATAAATTCATTAAAAGGAGGAAAGATGTGTCCTTGGTTCGATGGAGAGGATTCTCAAAAGCAAACGACTCATGGGAAAGAATCGAGACCTTAAAAGTTTGTAATGCAATATTTGTTAATTGTTTTTATACTAAATAAAAGATTTTAGATTATATTTATGTGTTATTTGATTTAATGAACATCTCGATGGGGATTGGATATACAATTTATTGTATACTCAATCCCCTTGTTGATTGTATTAGTGATGGAGCGATAATCCCATGTGATTAAATCATTTTAATTGTGACATCATTCATGTTTAGGTGATAACATGTTACATTTGATATATAATTTAGTTGGTATCTGTAAGATTGGAAATTCGCATTTAGGTGCCAATTTGGTGTATTTGGTATGTATTGTAATTCAGTGTCTTTAGGTGGTATTCCGTTGCAATAGATTCCTTTTAAATGTGATGCATTTGATTGTTTTTGATGTTACATTTCTTCGAATCGGAATGAAATCTCGTGGAATTTTACAGTTTAAAGACGTTTAAGACGTGATTAGTTTAATTTGTTGTTCTAATTTACTGGAATTCAAATATTATTTTGCATAATTTTTTAACTTATAGGCATTTGGGATGTGATTCCGTTTTAATGTTTTTAGAATGTATTTGTAGTGTGATATATTTCTTGGAATTTGTATAAGGTTTTCCCGAATTTGTTTCTCGAATTAGATTTCTATGCTTGTTCGTGTTTTTTATTTTATTGTGATGTATTTCATCATTAGTTTATTGAAATAATTTTCTTGGTTTCGTAAATATTTTTATATTTCTTTGCTTGTATCGATACAGTTGTTGGAAATTGCTATGTTTTAAATGAACAAAATAGTATTCCCCACACTAAAAACTTTTTATCCAAAACTCGTTATTAATTTTCATGGTGCAAACAATTGTTATGGTGTAAACGATTTTTATGGCGTATCACTACTTAAAAGTTGTCACAGTGTAGAAATTGGGATTTTTAACCATGTAGAAATTTCGCGGTGTAAGATTAAAAGAATTTTTTTTCATGTAAAGTCTTTAATACTTGGCTTTAACTGAAATGCAGTATCAAGAACACAGTCTGCTCCCTTTTTTACAAAATCAAAAGCTTTGTGCTGGTAAAAATAGACGAGACAGATCGCAAAGTACTGTGTTTAGTGTAGGCAGGCTGCAGGCAGGGTGATGTGCATCATGAAGTGAAGTTTGTGGGTGCGGCAGAGGGATGGGGGAAGTTCTTCCTCTCTCTGTCGTGGAGACGAGCACCAGCCTCTGGGCGTGAAGGGAATGTTGTTAGGTGGATTGAAGTGGGCGAGTGTTGTCGGTCAGTGCGGGAGGGGAGAGCAACCATAAGGTTGTACACGTGGGTGCTAGCAGCAACTTAGTGTACTACATCTCCCATTCCTCTAGCCTGCTCCACTCTGTGCACATCTCCTGCCCGGTCGCGACCTAAACCAAGGCCTGCTCGCATGCAGACCAGCCTGGTGCTTCTCGACTCGTTTACCGCTCACAATGAGGTTTTAGAATTACTCGTTCCCATACATTTTGTAAAAACATGTCGTTGTAGTCGACTTCCTTTCCAAAATAAATGTGGAACTGATTTTTACTCTTCATAGAATTATAAAGTTTAGCAAGATTATATTTTCTTATATGATGAAAATGTTTAGTGTCGCAGAGAAGTCTACAGGTGAAATGCATATTTTTGTCTGCTAGACGAATAAATATACATCGGATTGTAACTAAAACCACTATTCCAATGTGTTTGTTTAACATATGTTTTCAATAGGTTAAAATAAAATTTAACTTGAGTAGCTGCTTACAACGTAATAGTTCAAACTTGAATAAAAATATGTATTTGAAAACCTGTGTTCTTTCAGTGTTTAAAATCTTAGCAAGTTAAAATTATGTCATATAGCTGTGTTTACATGAAAATTAATCAGTGATTAGTTAAAAGTTATTGGAAAATGGTATAAAGTTTGCTGGAAATTGTATAAATTTTAAAATGTCTTGTAAGTTTACAGGATTAGACTTACATTTTTACTTAAAATTGGTTTATATTTTTAATTGAATTTATTATGTATTAAAAACATTTGGAACTTATTTATTAGTGATGACGGCAAATAAAGTTTTATTGTTGGTACTTGTGAAATTTTATTTAGTTGCGAATGCATCAGGCTCTTGCATTTTGAAAAATAGGAGGAAGTTTCCTTTCTGAGCACGTCAGTGTCCGAGTGAAAATAACAGTTGGTAGAGGAGAGGGGTAATAGTCCAGGTCAGTTAAAAATCCATTGCTGCCTCCCTAGGCATCCCGTCGCTTTGGCCTTGAAGCAACCTCTGTTCTTCGACGAGGAAATTTTCATGTTGCAGAACGAGTGCTCTAGGGTAAAGGCCCAGCAAGTCGAAGCAGGGGAGCCACCACTAGAAAAACATGGTCTGAATACTGTACCGAGTAGAGCACATTGTCTTGAAACCGGTACTGCAGAGATGCTAACTCACAAAAAAAAATACGTAAAAGCATTCCCAGGACTGAGTTTGGGGTGCGTAAACTGGTTTATGCGAACTCCAGGCTCGATCGATAGTGGAGGTCTTCAGAAAAAGTCGCCTTCGAAAATGGGGGTGGTAGGGGACATGTTCCTTTGGAGAAGGGCTGGCTCTGATGGGTGTAAGTAGGAGGGAGTGGTTGGCATTGTGGAGTCGGAGCAACTCTAAGGGGTGGAGTGTACATTTGGAGGGGGTACCTACAAGCAAGCAGGACCTGATCGGAACACAACTAGGCAGATGACACCATTTTGAATCAGTTGCGACAATTGAGAATCGAGGACAGACATGTGACTGACCCCCAGGACCTCGCAAAGGAGGAGTGATAAGGGGTAGCTGGACAGGGTCACATACCGCTGGACTCGGGCCAGTTCTGAGGGGTGCAGGGTAGAGGTGGGCGGTTGGGGTCTGAGGGGTGGCAGGCAGAATCCTCCTGATGAGCATGCAACTAATCAATTGATGCCATCTTGCCTTAGTGCCAAAACATCTTACTATCGCAGGCAGCCCGGGGATGCACTCTGGTGAGGGGGTAGGAAGAGGGTGGTTGCAAGCAGTCAGTCCTCCCGATGTGAAGCTCTCTGGACACTCTACACCATCTACAGTCGCTCATGTACGCTTGGAGGAGGTGGACATGCTACTTGTCAGCTCCTTCTACACACTTGGTGGCCGACGAGCTTACGAACACAGGGTTACCACACTGGCGATAATCTCACCTTTATCATCTCTATAGTGATAGCCGCAATTCACATAGTATTTTATAGGGAAAATATAAATTTTCGTGTGTTAACTTATTTTTTCGGATCAATATACTGCGTTTGCGATAAGATTTTAAATTTCTGTGTTCGATATACGAAAATACAGTTTGTGTTAACAAGTACAGTGAATTTCATAAACATTGACCATAATTTAAACACAGTTGCTTATCGGACGTAAGTGCTTGTCATTAATGCTTCGAAAGGACTTATTTTAATATTTCAAGTACATGATTGTGTCTGGTTTAAATCGTATTCACAGGCTGAATTGTGTACAATTATTAATTTGTTTATGAAGACTGTTGTTTAATTAAAGTTATTTATACAGACTTTTTTGCTTCGTTAATTATTATATTTAGGAGAGTCACATAATTTATTCTTACGTGTGGATTACGTTTCTAAAATTCCTCCTCGCCAGTCTCACAGGCAGACGGACGTGTATGGTATGTGTCAGAGGCGTCATATATATATATATATAGTTCTCTTAGTTTATAGAGATATTTTGTTGTCGATTGTTAAATCCACACTCCTGTACTCGTTTGAAATTTCTGAGTCGATGCATGTAATTTATTCATACGTACAACACTCTGAAATTCTCTAGTGTTTAATTGCATTCCGAAAACAGATCGTTTAACATGTAAATCGCATATTTCAAAGTCGCCTATCTACGAGCTATATCCACCCCAAAAAAATAACATTTACACTTAGGCCACCCTTAGAAATCATTTAAACATTCTGAAATTCTCTCCTGTGTTAAATATATTCGTAAATATCGCCTATCTACCATCAACATCCCTCCAACACCTCGAAATTAAAAGAATTATAAAAACAAAATCAGCCTTAGCCTAATCTTGCACTCAACTCTATACCTATATAAGACATTGCAACCCACCACTCTGGTCAGCAGCCTCCAGGACACCACACCATCAACATCTGACAGAGCTCCTGATACCCCCTTCCCTCCCAAAAATAAAGAAAGAGAATAAATAAAGAAAACAATAAAAAATAATAACAAAATTAAAAAAATTAATCCGATTAAAAATTAACCCTTTTATTAGCCCTTTTGACTAATCCTTTTTGATTAATCCTTTCAATTAAATTTAGCCCTTTCAATTAAATTTTACATTTTCAATTTTTGATCGGATTAAAATCGGATTAAGTATTAACCCTTTCAATCAAATCGATACTCCATCAATTAATCCCAATTAGTCCCAGGTGACCTAGAACCCCTCCCGCCACCGGCCCTACTACTTAATACATACTTCTTGTCCTAATTTTATGAAGATCGTTAATTGAAAAATAAGGAGGTTTTATATCATATCTTGAAGACCACTCAACCGATTACAACCAATAGTTACACGCAAGTAGTGCTACATTATGGTATGTAAATTTATATGTTTCGGGTGCTGTAGTACTTTTTTATGGTGTTATTATAAATAGTTTAGTATGTGGTATCTATGAGACAATTCAACATGATACACCCAAAATTTGGTATGCTAACAGTATTGATTAAAGTGTCGCATTATGCATATAGAGATAATTTTTAAATCTATTTTTAAAAGAATCCAGGGTGAAAGAATTGAACATTTTGCCATATTTCTGAAAAACTTAACTAGTTTTCGGCTAATTGTACACACCGTAAATGCTACAGAATACCATGTAAACTTACATGATTTAAATTGGTCAGGCAACGATGTTCAAAATGGCGGCTTCATACTTAATTTAGACAAGTTGTCCACATCTGTAATAACAATTTAACCAAATTCAACCAAACTTTGTATGTTGACTGTATATATTTGAAGAATCGTAAACAAAGCCTCTTTTTATTGGCACTTTTGTACGATAGCACCAAATAAGAAAATAGCATGTTATATGACAGATCTCAGGGACCAATTAAACATATTCCACCAAATTCTTCACACAAGTAGGTGGGTCATATAAACTTGCATGTTTTAAAACTTATATGTTTATAACTTACATGTTTTAAGTGATTCAGTTACTTAATTTCAAAATTACGGCCCTGTAAATATTTAAGGTTAGTAAACGCTACAATTCAAAATATTCTACTTATTAAATCCGAAGTTGATGATCCGAATCCGACCTCTGTAATGAAGTTCATTGCACACTAGCTTATGGTAGGTACGAGGTTCTCTGTGTTCGAGTCCCGGATAAGGCACATGTGTAGTTGTAATCGTCTCACTACTGTTAAATATATTTCTGGTCTCATCTCTACTGACATTGCTTTTAACGAAACGATAAACTCTACCTACCAACTCAGATTTTAAAAAATTAATTGTACCCATGTTAAAGAAAGTATATCAATTTATTATATCAGTAACATCGTGGTTGTTTAAGGCCAGACAGCTATTTAATAGCAGCTACAAAATATTTTTTAAGTGAACAAAACTTTAAAGGCAATGAAATAGATTTTTTTTTCCATCTAACATAACTCACGCGTGAATAAACAAAACCTCTTGTTGGAGCCAAAAAAAATAAATTGGTAACAAAATATTTAGTTAGTCAAATGTAGGTAATGGCTGTTCGCGATAAAGTGAGGTCTTTTGAAATCAACCTTCGAAAAATGTAATCCTGCCTGCATATATTATAACGAGCTCACTGAGTGACATGCGCCCAGTCAAGTTGGTAACGATGGATGGAATATAGGTAGTTCCATATCTTAACGTCGGGTAAAAAGTGTTAAGGTAACAATTTGTGATAACTCAATTTATTTATTTCGCATTTTGTTCTTTAATGCATCGAATTGTAAAAATGTCTATATTTGTAATGTATTTACTTTTGTAATAATTACACAGCATCACTTGATCCACGCATGAATAAAGGTGTAAGGCCCATGGAAATGTTAATTTTACATAAGGCGGAATAATACACAATGTGCACACAAGTAGGTCTTAACCCTTTCAGACCCACTTAAACGTATGGTTTCAGGTGTTGCAAATAAAATATTTTATGACGCGTATTGTGCTTAATTCGAAACAACACCTGTTTCGTTGTCACAGCCAATGAGCTATAGGCTATATGCTAGACTACAGTTATACTAACCAATTATGACCTAGATCAGTAAGACAGTTTGCGAATCATTTACCCACAGCTAAGATCATTGGTCACTGAGCTACGCAGTGTGCAGCACACACCAAAAATTACCTGCACGTTCGTAATGTTCCCAATTGTGTACCTGGGTATGAATGTGTTAAACAAGGCTTTCAAAAATGCTCACTTTACCATGAACAGCCTATTTATACGTATTTGCTTGGCCACTTATTTGATTGCCGTCGATACACCTCGAGAATTTGTTTGTAATATTTGTGATAATGAGGATAATATCAGTGTTTGTTAGTGAATGTATCGGTACTTAATAATGGTACAAATATCCGAATCAAACAAGTTCGAGAGAAAACTAAAAAATAATTCTGTAAAAAGTGTAATATTTATTAACATACGCTATACTGTATTTGAATTGTATGTAATTAAAACCATTGTTACTTCGCTAGTAGTCGCTTCAGCTGAAATGCTTATGGCGTAGCTTTCGGTCGCCAAAGGTTCGGGTTCCAAATTCGCTCGTATTTTCACTCTTTTAATTATAACCGACATTGTTTAATATAGGCCCACCTAGAAGCATACATATCTTTAGTTACACGAACCAAATCTTTCAATTTGGGGAAACCAAATAAAAACAACAAAATAAATTGGTGCCAACAGCAAAATATTTAATTAACCCTATACACAGAATTAATTTGGTTGCGTAGAACAAACATTGTTTTATTGAAGAAAAACACATTTTATTCTGTGTATTTCCACATAAAAAGGATTAAGTGTTTATTTAAATGAAAAATATTTAAGCGGGAGAATGAATAGAAATAAAAATATTTCTTCTCTGAAACCGTTTCCCGATGTGGCGCGCAAAATTTGAACTGAGAATTACATACCATTAACATTATTATTCATACCCAAAATAACGTACACATATTTTGTGGGAAATTTCATGAAAATTGGTTTCGCCAGAGCGGAGATCACAATAAGGGTGAGTTTTCATAAAAGTTTACAAAAAATAGTCACATCCGTCCAAAAATATTTTTACTACTGATTGGAGATATCGAAGAATAACTCGTTTACACTGTGTTTTTTGGTAACGCGCAGTCAAGTAATCTTCACGTGAAGATGTTAGAAACCAAACTAACTTAATGTTTCAGAAATTATTATTCCATTGTTTGTAAAATAGAAGAAACCTGTTTCACCTCTTTCTGAATAAATAGTTGTAAAATGCGATATTAACACATGAATAGGCCCTACCTCTTTAAAATCGCTGGCCACATGTATGTAAGTAATACACTTATTATTAGGGTCTGGAAATATTCGCGAACTTATTTTAGCACAAACTAGGCTTCAAACAAGAAACCCGAGAATTTCGCGGGTTCATTTCTAGACAAGTTGAAATTCACACACATGTACGTTCATGTTACGTTTGTTATTGGTCGACGTGTTTTTTGACAGCTCCTGGAGATAAATAAGCTAATAACAAACATGCAAGAAATTGTAAGCCCAACCACCGCCTTTTATTACCACAACAATCAACCAATAAACATTTTATATCTATATGAGAGTATATAAAACTGTGAAGTCTAGCCTACAGATAGTTGAACTCGCTAATTTCTCGGGTGTCTTCTTCAAACACGTGTGTATTTCTGTAGTTTTGTGCAATTGGATCACAGTTTGTTAGACACGCTTGGGTGAACTCTGATCCTGTAACAGACTTGTAAGTAACCAAGCCCCGAATTCCATGCCCCCTTGATCTGAGGTCAAGCTGGCAGCACAGTTACCGTTCAAACAGTATTTCAGGTACAAATCATTAAGTGCATGAAGAAACCTATTGTTTTGCTAACATGATCGTGTAGAAGAAAACACAATGAGTTGAGGCAATAAATCAGGCAGGACAGTCGAAATAGCGCAATTAACCAGGAACTTACTGTATCGCCAGTATCCAATACGGTTTCAGTTATATCGCAATTTCTAGTGAACGAGATAAAACCAGATTAGGGGAGACGGTTAATCGCTGGAAAAGTTGACTTCTTTTCCCTATGATTCAAAATATTGTACACATTTCCAGCTATTTTCTTTCATTATTGGCTGTTGCGCATGTACGACACTTCTATCCGTTTTGATTGGGCGAACTGACAGAGAACTTAGCGGAGCAAAATCTTTATAACCCAATCATCAAAGGGTAAACTAGCTATAGAGAGTTAACGAAGCGGTGTTAGCTCAAAAATATTCGCGATTTTCCAGTGTCTCCATGAATGACTTTTCCGTTCATTTCAATAACACTTTGAAATCACTGTGAGAACGGAAACCTAGAACCGAGCAATTTATTTCTTCTTCAAATGCATGTTTACCAGAACCTCCGAACTTACGAAGTTCCCCCATACTCCGTGACCTAAATCTAGCGGAGAGGTTTTTAAAAATAAACAGCAGCGACATCTGAACATAACAATATGTACCGCCTTAGATTTTGTTACTCTGGCTAGGCATGTGTTTTCAGTCATTGCTATCTCTCTATTATCCGCGGGTGATATTCACGCCCAGAGAGTTTGGTAGTTTAGTCAATGCAAGTTATTATAAATTCTGATTAGGTAATAACATGTTCCGGTTCATTACGCGAAACTTCTTGATAAATTAAGTATTTCACTATTTGGCGTTTATTATTAAGGTGTTTTTCGTCGTACACGTTCAGTTTAAAACATTTACGCGTCATTTTCTTACTAAAAAAATTTTGTTGTGAGTCACTTTACTATGAAACGGCTATAGAATTAAGGTAATTTATGTTTATGTGCCTTAAAAAAAAAAATTATACAACTGACGGCATGGTATCTTGAGCCATTGCAGTTCTACAAAATATGTGTTCAAAATATTTTTGGAAGTTAATGCCTTGCAGTTATCTATTGCTAGTCACCGACTACAATAAAAATTTCACCACAAATGAATTATTTTGTACAACTGCAGTGCTTTAAGCTTTAAAACCATCTAGTATTAACAAAAAATATTTGGGACTTTTCTCCTGTTGTACGTATGTGATATATGTTTGTGCTACTGAGGGCAAATATATTTCCATCACATTATTTATTTGAAGTACTGGCTTGCTCGACTTTTAAACCTGTCAACAATTATTCCAAGTTCAAACATATAGTTAATTTAAACTTTATAATATGAGTACTCAATTAAAATGTTGTGATAAAATCTTATTTTCATAAACTATATTAAAATAGAACAGCTGGCTGCATTAAGCATTAGCTGATACGACATTCTCGAGATCTCAGAATATAGTATTCCCAAGACGTCGTTTCCAATTGTACGAAATATTTAACTAGACTGCGAGCATGACCATGATTTATTTTTTCAAACTATGTTATATTAGCAATAAGTTGACTAGAAGCTAATGTAGTTCTCTAGTAGCAAGCAGACTGTCGAAATCAACCCTTTGCATTATACTATGTTGAACAAGGTACGTTTTTTAATTTCTTATTTCAGCTTGTTGAACTAGATCAGCAGTTGCTAGACTTGTGTGACATTGGTCTTTGGGCGTTTTGAACTGAATAATCATTTTTATGTGCGGTTACAAGCAGAAATTTTTCAATGCATTAGAAAATGGCACACCTGGCTTTAAATGGGAATGTAAGATAGGGGTTTAAAAAGTTGTACTTTGAAGGAGAAAGGAAATGTATGTAATTTTCGTTAGTTATATTTATCACGTGTTTGTGTTAGCACCGTTTCGGGACTTACGGCAATAATGATCGTTTAATAGTTGCTCTCAAACATTACCTTAAATGGCAATTGGATCCCCCAACCGACTCGCAAATGATCGTCGTTCTCTCTGGCTCCTCCCCAGCTACGTTACGTAATTGACTAACGCTCCCATTGTGCGTGTGCGTGTGTGTACGCGTGTGTGGGTACAATTTAGGTGCAAGCCATCTGCACACAAGCATCAACGAAATCGGCAACACAACCACATCTAATTCAATGAATTGATATTTTGACAGCCACAAAGTGACACGATTACGTAATTTAGCCCACTGATATATTTTGGTAGCGTGCAGAAAACATAAAGTAGTTTCTCACGCAAGTGTATCGACTGTCGACGCTAGGGCCATTGTTTCATAAAGTCCATCTGTTCGCGTGTATAACAAGAGAATAACGCATACCTAATGCTTTGTCTGAACTCGTTGAAGAAAAATGCGTGAAAACAAACGTTTACTAACATGCTTTTCAACATAATCCAATTTTATCACGTGAATATTTAAGTGCTGCAATATCGTAAAACAATTTGCAGCTATTGTCTAACAACAGACACTTTCAGTGGAAGTATTTTGCAAAATTTATATTTCACCGAACTCCCGGCACAAAACTGCGGACAATTCCCAGGTACATGCATGTGCGAAATAGTAGCCGGAGACGCTATGCAAATCAGGGTTTTAATTTTTATCACATTTTAACAACGGGCAACGTTATATTAACACTGCATCTCTTACAAAGTTTCGCACAGTCATTTCTATACTCTGGTAAGCAAGAGGCACATGTAATTGAAAAATACTGCACGACAGTGGAGTACATTAGTGAGCTATACGTTAGAAATAGGTTCGGGGGGAGATTGACATATACTCTGTAAGGAAGGTTACCTGGTGGTTGCTAAATCCTCGATAAAGTGAATTAACTAGTGATCGCTAGATCCTCTCAATGAGTTACCTGGTGACACCAGCTTCTCGATGGAGAGGGTTACCTGGTGACACCAGATCCTCGCTAAGAAGGGTTATCTGATGGCCGCTAGATACTCAATAAACAGGGTTACCTGGTGATGCTAGATCCTCGAAAATGAGCGTTACCTGATAACACCAGATCCTCGATGGGGAGGGTTATCTGGTAACACCAGATCCTCGCTAAGGAGGGTTACCTGATGGCCGCTAGATCCTCAATAAACAGGGTTACCTGGTGATGCTAGATCCTCGCTAAGGAGGGTTTATCTGGCGAACTACGCGCAGACAGCGACAACGCAGGCAGGCGAGTGTGTAGGGTCGGAAGGAGACGTCTTACCTGAGCGACGGCATGTGTGTGAGGACGGGCGACGGTCCATGGCGAGTCAGGGGGCAGGTACGGACGGGTCGCGGTCGAGAGCTGCGCTCGGACGCGCGCTACCAAGGCGAATGGCCGGCCAATCAAGTGGCGAGCGAGCGAGGGGCCCCCGCCTATTAAGCGTCTTCTCTCCGGCTTCCCTGCCAGATCATGAAGATGGATGGGACGCCGTGACACTGCTCCTACATGGACCCACCGACCTCGCTCCATTGCAACCTCCGCGCCCCCCTCCACACCGACCGGGCTAATCCACTTAGCATTGGCGGCAACCTTACACAAAATATCGCCCCCCCCCCCCGCCTCTTACTCCTCTATCCGTCAACCGTTCCCGCTAATGGCGTTTTTCCTCATTAAAAGTATTCTTCGTAATTAACTACTTTGCTCGGTTGCGAGGGGACTCGCGGATCCAGGTCCGTCCAAGTTGTTGCACTACTTGCCAACCGCGGATCCCGCCAACCGACCGCGCTTGTCTCGTTACTGCCGAGGTTGTGCTGTACTCCAGGTCGCGAATCTGCGACGTGATTCCGCACGCAAATTGAGAATGAGGACACGCCACGACGTGTCATCAATGTGTCCTTGAAAATCTCTATCAAAAAGAATCATCAGTAGCTATTTGTGATGCAACAACTAATTCCTGAATACGACGGTGATTTACTGTATTTAAATATGACACTTCTGAAGTTTAGTTGAGTAATGCCATTCACTTTCATTAAAATAAAAAGAAAATAATTGTGTACGATAGTAACAGAGATGCTCCTATTCGGTTAATGAAGGAATATTACCCATTAGGCTTTCACAGATTACTGGTCACCGTTAAAGAATTGTTTGTTTCGTATGCGAAATAAGGATTATTTGTATCTGCTCCATTGCAAAACTTTGCTGCAAATCACAGAAAACCCTACATATAACATACATGTGCAAAAACCCGAACACAAAAATAATAACATAGAAGTCAAATATGTGGTTGATGTTGTCAACAAATATGTGAATATAATACAATTAATTCTTTAGAAGAAAACTAGTTGGATATCCCAAGGAGAAAAAATAGACACGAATTGCCAGTAGGAGTGGCCAACAAACTACGAGATGTCAATATAAAATTATCGGATGAAGCAAAGAAGATAACAGGCAAACACAATAGCGAGAACAAATATGAATACAAACCACACGAGGACAACAGAGACGAACCCAATGCCTAAAACGAATGTTGCACAGATGACAACACAAAAGAAAACAATACCTGGGATTTTTTTCTACGCACACGACACACCAAGGACAACACAGACAAACACAATGACGATGCTCTACCGCCTACACTGAGAAAAATATTTCGCTGAATAAAACTAAATTTGTTTCGCGTAGTCAAATGAATTGTTTGTACATTAGCAATTAAATATTTTGTTGCTGAATCCAAATTATTTATTTCTTATTTGGTTGTCCGAAACGTGTAATATTATGTTTCTGCAACAAAATATTTGTATGATTATACGTATATTGCAGTTTCGGTTGTATAAAAAAAACGGCAGTGATGAGATTCGAACCCGGAACCTTTGCGTCCGAACGTTGAGCCTTAGCGAACGTAATCACTCACTGCTTTAGTTTATAAAGCTGTCATATTTTACTTATCATATTATGACTAATGCATGACATTAACGTCAAATATTTTCAAATTTTATAACTTTACTATTTTGTTTTCTATTGCAGTTCTTTCATTGGGATTGTCCGTGCAATTGATAAGCATCGATAAATATACTAACAAATGCTTTTACTGTGCTGTCACAGAAACTATTAGCAAACTCTCGAGACGTAGATTCTAAGGAAGGCAATCAAATGAACCTATTACCCTGTAGCCAACCAAATGGATGCCAATACCGGACCAAGCTGAATTTTGCCGCCACAAATTCTGTAATGTCAAGAGATCATATTGTTCCAGCTATCAACGTTCTTATTCAGCAAAAACGAATTATTAATTTGACTCAGTCATTATATTTATAATGCTTACGGAAACCAAACCGTTAAGTTGAACGTACTTACCAAATGGCAGCGTGTACTAAATACATGTGGATGACATCGGAACAACCAAATAAATGTTCAGTTCAACAAATTATTTTTTTGATGTTTTATTTGGTTCAAGGGAACAAATGCACAAGTTTGTAGCAAGAGCAGATTAGTTGAGTGAACTAAATATCGTTCAGTGTAAACTAATAACTATTCAAATAAATAGGTTTTGTAGCATAAACAAATTCCTTCAGTGCATAAGGATGGCTCAAAAGAAGCGCAGCCAACTCCAGCAAACTTCCACAGTCTAGCCTCTGCAGTATTAAAGACTGAAATTTTATTTTAAAAATTTAGTATAGTTGGTATGAAAAATAAAATTTCATAGCATAAATTATTAATAAAGTTCACAATCTTAAAGCGAGCGCATGGCACATTATTTTTCATTGGTACTCATTAAACAATCCATCAACATCTCATCGTAGTGTTCTTATTACTTCATACACATTAAACTTTCTGTCTAGCAAATGATTAATGGAGAAGTTTTACTTTTGTATTTACTGGAGAAATTCTGCTTTAGACATCAGTATATTTCAGATAAATCGTAATTAACACTAATAAATTAAATTAATCCTGATAAATACGTAAATATCTTTCCAAAAATGATGATTATTGGCGTAAATATAATTTTATCTTAAAACTCCTAAAATCTCTTATAAAACTTTTTGTTAAATTTTCTAGCTAGATTACAAATATAAACTTCTATCTTGTCTATTCGTATTAAATACTGGTAACTCCAACATTTTAGATACTTTTGTGGTACAAATTTACTTACAGTTAAGACAAGCTAGAATTGGGTCACATATTTACGGTGTTTTTAAACTACATGTTGAAATTCAAACCACGGTATCTATGGGATAATACAAACAATAAATCAAAGTCGCAAAACGTTCGGAAAATTCATCTACACTATTGTTTGCGAAAATTGCAGCACCGGGAAAGAATTAGCCGAATGACTCCAAACTCGGAGTAAGTGTAAAACAGTGTATCAGAAATAAATAATTACAATTGCAGATCGATGGCGTACACGTAGGCCAAGCAACACCCTTTCGTGTGTGACCGGAAAGGTCAGTGTTACGTCATGCTCAGTCAGTAAAGAGCCATCAAACGAAATGAAAGCAAGTGCTTTACGCCTCATCGACGTTAAAGGGCGCCATATCAGTAAGTGAGTGAGTTCGAATGGGGCAGAATGATTAGTCCCCGGGAAACGGGTTTGTCATACCGTGACATTTCGGCTCGTACAGGGCATGCTGCTATGGCAGTGATGCGTGTGTGGAACCAGTGGATAGAAGGGGGTCGTACACAGAGACGAGCGGGTACTGGACAACGCAATGTGGCCACAGCATGGGATGACTGTCATGTTGTCCGCAAGGTTGTAACGGACTGTACAGCCTCGTCCACAGACTTGGCTCGACACTGGAGCACTGCAACGGGTGTGGACCTGTTTGCGTCAACGGTTAGACGCCGTCTGCTGCGGGCTGAACTGATGGCACGCATTCCATTATGTCGGCTTCCATTGTCCAGTAACCGCAAACACCTCAGGTGGCAATGGACACGTGGATGCCGTCTCTGGTATGGTGAGAGGCAAAATGTAGTGTTTTTGGACGAGTCTCGCTTCAACCTGTCCTCCAGTGAAGGCCGCATACGTGTTAGACTCTACCGTGCTGACCGCAATCTGGCAGCCTGCATTGTGGAGTGGCATAGCGTACGAACGCAAAGTGTGATAGTTTGGGGCCCACTGGATACAACATGCGATCTCGACTCCTACGTATTGAGGGCCATATAAACAGCAAACAATACATCAAGGAGTTTTTAGAGCCCGAGGTACTGCCCCTCCTTCAGGTAACTCCACATGCCATATTTCAACAGAAAAATGCCCGGCCACATGTGGCGAGGAATGTGCAAGCCTTCTTCAATGAACGACGGGTACCGCTGCTTCCCTGGCCTGCACGTTCGCCTGACATTTCGCCCATCGAACATGTCTGGGATATGGTTGGTCGGCCACTTGTTCGTCACGGACCTCCAGCAACCACTGTTGATGCTTTGTGGACTCGCATACAAATCGCGTGGAGGTAGATTCCCTAGGAACATATCCAGGTCATCTTGATTTCTTGCCATGACTTTTAGGGGCTCTGATTACAGCATGTGGAAACTTCACGCCATACTGAATCCTCAAGGACAGAGATCATTCTAATCACTAGTGTATTGTCATGTACCTAATATGTGGTATAAAGTTAATTTCAATCACATGTATGTAGGTTTTGCATTTTTCACAACCATTGGAGTAGTAGCAAAACAGCGCCAGGAGTCTGCAATTTAATTTACTTGTATGAACAACAAATTGCATATCACGAAGGCGAACGGAACTGGCGCGCCATGCGGACAGCGCCTACATATAGGACACGATAAACTCAAGGCACATGGACGCCACTAGTGGTTGCTTGTTAGTACAAGTACGTCAAACTACAATGACATGACAAAAGTCATAGGATATCCATATGATTACGTGTAGGGCCCCCTCAAGCTCAAAGAAGTGCAGTAACTCGACGTGACATGGACTCCACGAGTGGACGGAAGACCTCTGGAGAGATGTTAAGCCATGCTGTCTGAATAGCTGGCCAAAGTTCTCTGGTATTTCTAAGGGCAGGATCTTGTGTGCGAATGGCTCTCTCCACCATGTCCCATAAATACTCGATTGGGTTCATGCTGGCCATTCCAATTGCTGGAACTCTCCGGAATGCTCTTCAAACCAATCCTGGAAATCCACAGCCCGATGAGACGGCGCATTATCCTGTTAGAACATCCCGTCGTTGTCAGGAAAACTGAAGTCCATGAACGGCTGCCAATGCCATGTGAACACACCCCACACCATTACGGAACCACCACAAGCCTGTAGGGTGCCTTGTTGACAAATGGGATCCATGGCCTCATTGGATTTGCGCAATACCTGAACCCTGCTATCAGCTCGGAACAACCTGTATTGTGACTCATCGGACCAGGCCATATTATTCCAGTCCTGCAGGATCCAATTAGCAACCTCACAAGCCCAAGTGAAGCGCTGTGCCTGATGTCGTGCTGTTAACAGGGACACTCTGGTGGGTCTTCTGCTTCCATATCTCATGGAAGCTAATGCACGTTGCACAGCTCTGCTAGATACACGTCTGGCACCTCCTGCATTGAATGTGGATGTGATTTGAGCAAGTGTTCCTATTCTGTTAGTATGGATAATTCTACCCAACCTCCGCCGGTCACTATCATCAAGTAGCTTTGGCCGGCCACTACATTGTCCACGGTAGATCGTAATGCCTCGATTTTGATATTCCTTGTCCACACGTGACACCGTGGATAGAGAAATATTGAAAGTCTCGTCAACTTCTGAAATTGAATGCCCCATCCTTCTGGCACCCACAATAATGCCCCGTTATAAATCTGCTTACTCACGTCGCCTTGCCACGAGCATGTAAACAACAGTCAATCCTAATGGCAGGAACACTTGTACACAACTGAGACCGGTTTAGGCCATGCAACGTCGTTCTGCAGCCGTGGCGCCACGAGTCATTCAGTTACATAGTGCGATCCCATGACTTTTGTCATGTCAGTGTACATGAACAATGGGAGATTATCAATTGAGTTATAAAGGCTACAAAAAGTGATTGCATTTAATTTCCAACAACCACGCACAAACAGCAGTATTGGCGATGTAGGGTCTGCACGTATTTCCAAGGTGGCCTATGTGAGTACAGGCGGTAGCCGCATGACGTGCCAGTTACGTTCGCCTTTGGGATATGCAACTTGTACTGCACACAGTCACGCGAAGAGTGACTCCCAGCGCTGTTTTGATCAATTAAATTTCAATTTGAAAATACTCGATGAATGTTGCGAACATTTTGCTAAAGGCTATTCACGGTAAATTTAGCACTTATGAAAGCCCTGTTTAAGATCTACTTTTATGCACGTTGTGTATTCTTCCGCCTTATGTAAAATTAACACTGCCATGGGCGTCATCACTTTATGCATGCGTCGATCAAGCGTGTCTTCGAATTTATTAAACTAGTAAATATTCTACAAATCTGATTTTTTTTACACTTCAGCACATAAAAAAAAGAACATAGTGAAAGAGATACTAAAGTTGTTACATATTTTTACCTAACACTTTTAATAATTACTTTAAGATATGGAACTATTTTCAATCCATCCTTTCCAACTTTACTAGGCGTATGTCACCAAGTGCGCCCGTTATAATATATGCAGACAGGAGCAGTGACTTTTTTCTAAGGCTGATTTCAAAAGTGCTCACTTTATCGTGAACAGTCTTTGCTACGATTTATTGTTTATATTAACCCAAAGATGCCGTGGTGTTAATTTCGACATGTATTTTTAAAACGCCTTGTCTCTACGACTGCATGACTATCAGTTCTGTTGGTTTCTGTATTCCCATTTACAACCATTCTATTGGTTCACACAACACCAGGCACGCTTACTATACTGGGCAACGTTCCTTACTGGGTGGCTCTCTGCCAATATAAAGCCGAGTTCCCAGTTTCCTAAACAAGTTTTCTTCCCTACGTAGAATAGCATACAACCCATCCTTTTCAATTGAATGATTTACAGTTTGGGTGTTTCTGACCCAACACTACGTTTCAGAGAACAGTATGAAAACTGCTGGCGAAGTAATAATATTTTGTCGCCAGTGTTTTCCAAGAATGGCGATGTCGTAATGTTGTAGCAAACTGCGTACACCTCAGTTAAATTCAAGCGGCGTGAAATTACGTCACCAGTACTATAAGTGTTAAATGGCCTGGAAGGCATGAAAAAGAGGACATTCCAGCCGAAATATGGTAACAGTAATGACGTCACAGCTTTGGTGTGGCACGTGAAAATGTTATATAGAGGCTGGTGTCGATGGGGGTCCAAAACGTTTGGTGGTGACAGATCAGCGAACATCTTAGACCTTCGGGTGATAGAGCTTCAAACAACAGTACTAGATGTGTTATCGTATCCATGAAGTATGTCTGATTACTATACAAAGTTACGCCACTAGATGAAGTAATACACTGGGTTATTAATTATTATATATGTTTTGATTGTTTCTAGAAGTGAATATTCATGTGGAGCTATCCTGCAAATTGGCGGACAAAAAAATTTCCGTGTAGACGTATTTGATGTTTGCAACAGATACTGGAAGCATACAAAGATTAGTGGAAATTTTTACATGATTTTGTAGATATAGTATAGTTAGCTAAAATTGTGTAATTGGTTACCATTTTGAAAACAAGTGTCTAGCATACTTAAAACTTATGAGCAGAGACCTGAAGAATTCGCAAATTCAATTTTGAACAATCTAGAATTCAAAACATGTGTGTTTATATAACTTTATCGATTGATCTACACGGTGTTTGACACCTCCTGGAGAACGCTGGCCCAGTTGTTGCCTTCCACCGTGACAGCAGACAACCTATGTGCAGTTAATATCGGCATATTTGTACATAAGACTGTAGAGTCTAGCCTGCAGGTCATTGAACTCGCGAATTTTTCAGATCTCTACATATCAGTCTACATTGCCAGCCGCAGAATTACATGCTTGCCAAATTTGTTAAGAATATATGATTTATTTTCCGAGATTACCTAATAACATTTTTTTTTAATTGCACTAGCTTACAGAATGGCGGATAATAGAGATTTTTTGGCATATTTGAAATTTGTAATAGATACTTTCAGTATAGAGCAAGTTTGGTCGAAATTTTTTACAGTATGGCAGAAATAACAAATAAACCTAAAATATTTATATGATCGCCATTTTTAAAGTAAATATTTCTTTTGGGGTTGGTTATTTGCGTGAGTATTTATTGCTATTCCTCTATTGATTTCCATTCAATTTAATTATTTTTATATCTCGATTAATATTTATTTAACTTAAATAACTTAATTAAAATATCTGCTTTATCAATTTTAATTACATAATTTTATATGGCCCAATATTGCATTACTTTCATGCCATATTTAGTGGATATCGGTCAAGAAGTTTCCGAGAAATAACTTAAAAGCTTAAATTATTCATTTAGTCCTATCTTCCAAAATGGAGGACCAGTAAAAAATATTTAAATTCAACGCTTATATATTATGCACAAAATTTGTTTGTATCGGCCAAATGGTTGCTGAGGTATGACAAGTTCTGAAAATTTTAACAAGACCGCCATTTTGAACATATATAACCAGCGTGGTTGAAAACTATGCAATTTGGATTTCCTTACTAAGTGCTATAAGTGTACAAATTGTAATTGTGTGTACAACACAAATTGTACACACCCACAGATCGCCATAAGCACACAAACACACAAACACAAACACACAGCAAGGAAATGATCTCATTGGCATTCCTTTTATCTGGGAAGTAGGTTAAAATAAGTTGTCGACATAATTAACGAGCCACTTTTCATCTGCATAGATTCAAACAGTTCTAACGAACTTCTTGACATCTTGTCAACTTATAAATTGTTATAGATGGAACCAGAAACATGTGCGACACTATTGAGACATTTACAAATACAAACGTGCCTTACCTGGGACTCGAACCCAGAACCCCTCGCACCCAGCGGCGTGTAGTGAGTTTTTTTTTACAGGGTAAGCAATATAATATACCCTAAATATTTGAGTGTTTTAGATAACATTTGCTAGTGCCGGGCTGTGGTTCCATTTTCAATTTATACCAACAAATGCAACTTCCAACTTTGCTTACCCTTCACATGTATTTACTGTTTTATAATACCTAGCATTAGTTATAAAAACGGAAACGAAATAAATGTAGTAATAATTAAATAGAATATTATTTAGACAGCATATTACAAAGTAATAAGAAAACTCCCGTTCTCCCTAACAATTTCATCCACTTTCCAAGGAAATGAGGACTGGAGGACGCAAACAGAACGACTGCTTACCCTGCCGAAGAAACGAGGCAGGGTAACTCGCTTGCGAGTTCGATTCATAGCTAGTCGCTCCCGTTTGTGGAAATAAATACTAGATAGCAGCACTATGCGTGTACAATACGGGAGTTACGAAAGCTCTGTTTCTCGAATCGAAAACGGGAAACTCAGAATTATATGTGTTTAAATTTAAAGTTAAGGCTAAAACTATAAAGGGTCTAACGTTTCCAATATATATATATATATATATATATATATATATATATATATATATATATATATATATATGGAAACTGTCAGGATAGAAATTTTGGTTAACTTTTGTTAAATTGTTAGTAGATTACTATACTGGTTTAAATTTAAAAGGATACCGTTAATAAAATGCCTGAAATACATAAAACATGTAAGTTTACATGGCCTACTCTGGCACTCAATGTGTTAAAAATCTATAAGGAATCGTTTGAATGGTTCCCGATATATGGCATAATTATTAATTTTTATGAGACACTTGTTTTTAAAATGGCTGAGAATAGAGGCCCTGTGGATACAATTTTATGGTTGTAATATATTGTACACTACTGCCAGAATGCAAAGCTGAGTTGAAATTTCTTACATAGCTTCATAGATACAGTATACTAAGCTAAAATATTTTATGATCTCCATTTTTAAATGTGTTTGACACGCCTCAAACATATCAATTACATGGTCTACGGAGAACAAATCGTTTGTCAAATTTGGTAGGAATAATTTATTTTTTCCCGAGATAAGACAAAAATTTTATTTATGCATGTGGTGCTATCTTACAAAACGGTGGACAAAAGAGACTGCGTTCAGGATTTTGTAAATATAGTGTACTAAACTAAAATGTTTTTATGGCCACAATTAAGAAAATTAATTTATGGCCTTCATTAAATGTATAATTTTACATGACCTGTAATAGTACTTCTTGTATGCACAATTTGGTAGGAATAATTTGGTTGTTTCCACAGTAGTGATATAAAAACTTTATTTTTGATGTGCTATATTAAGAAATGACAGAAAAAGAGACTGTACACACAGTTCATGATTGTGATAAATACTACTGTATAACAAGCTAAGTTGAAATTTGTTACATAGTTTCATAGATACAGTAGACTAAGATCAAATGTTCATAATGCCACCATTTTGAAAATAGTGTCTGATTCACTAGTTTAGTCTACTGAAGAACATCAGGCATCATAAAATTGTTGTTTGAATCACATGAAACCGTGAATTAAAGTGGGTCTGAAATGGTTAAAAATTATTTGCACCCAAGTAGAGGAAAGTATGCTCAATAGTTATATCAATAACTTCTTGTTTTTTTTTATGTAGTGATATCTTCCAAATTGGCATACCAAAATCAATATGTCTCTGATTTCAATGTTTACATGGTGCTCTGTCAAAATACTAAATTTGGTTTTAAATCGGTAAAATAATTGCGGAAATATGACATACCACCCTTAAATTTATAATATCAGTCATATTGAAAATAACCATCTGGCGTTTTTGAAAATAATGAAAGTCAAGTATACTGGTGTAGTACTATACGAAGCCTGATTTTGGTGAAATTTGTTCAGGGGGTCAAAACATTTTAAGGGACACGCAAACACACCTACTCACACGCAGACACAGACAGGAAATTGTTCTCATAAGCATTTCTTTCTTTCGGAAAATAGACTAAAACACTCATGTGGATATAACAGGGCTTAGGAAAATGAGTTTCAACTTGAAAGTTGTAGACACCTGATTTTTGCGGGGGGGGGGGGGGGGGAAGTACTACGCAAGCTATATTTCAATATCCTACTTACAGTACAGCATACTGTTATCTTTTCGTCGGAGGACAATGTGACCTTTGACTGGGCCAATCAGAATTAAGTTGCTCCGGGTCTTACGTCTATGTTTCCCGACACCTAAAACATGTGGCAGTTAAAACCATTCATTATCGCGAAAGTGGATCAAAGTTAAAGAGTTTCGAAATACGATTCAGTAAATCTTGTAGCAAAAATCTGGTGTCCTTAAATAAATAATTTTTATAAAATTAAAATATTATCAAAATATATAAAAAGCATGAAAAATAACATATTAAATATGTTCCTAATCGTATTGCTTCTAATGATGTAGTAAATTTATATTTTTGTATAGAATAGAATACAAACAATAACTTAACTGGAAAATTAACTAGTGGAAAAACTATAGAATATTTTTAATTACATACTGAATTAAATTTTTAAAATTTAATTTTGATTGTACAGATTTTATAATTGATTCAGATATATATATAATAATACTATTTTTAAAATAGTTATAAGAATACCTTACATAGATTTTTCAAAACCATTGGTGACCAAACGACTTTTAAATTAGATAATGGTATAAAATTGCTAAAGAATTTGAAATAAATATATGTACCATTACTGTGTTAAAAATATATATATAACAAATTAATTTTAAAAAAAAAATATTCCTTAAGAAATCATAAATATTATTTTATCAAATAAAATATTGCAAAATATTAAAAGAAATACGAAGCACCTAAACAGTGCAACCAAAAAATATACAAAATATAACAAAATTTGTTAGGGAACTGGGATTGTGTGTTAACTTTGTCTACATTTTAGAGACATTGCAATGAAATAAATGGTGCCTTTTCAAAGTAAAACAATCTATTTTATTAAAAAAGTAAAAAAAAAATTGATCAAGTGGAAAAATTTACAAAACAGTAATTATTATATATGTGGTTCTAAAAAAATCACTTATAAAATTACAAAAAAATCCATTCATGAAGGCATCATTAATGAATTATATAAACCAATAAGAAAAAATTTTCTACGAGCAGTTATTATTTTTGAAATTGACGATTTGGGGCCACTTGATTAAGTTAAAGGAATTAAGGAAGTAAAAAGAAGGTATTTCAAAATTAAAGGTTATAAATATATTTTAGCTATTACTGATGTTTTTCTAAAGTAGATTTTTTCAATTGCAGTTGAATTGAACTCCAATGAAAATATTATAAAAGCTTTTGAATCAATTTAAAAAGTAATATCCTGAAAATTTACGAACGGATACTTAGAGACTGAAAAATTCGCGAATTCAATGGCCTGTAGGCTAGACTCTACAGTCTTGTGTACAAATATGTCGATATTAACTGCACATTGGTTATCTGCTGTCACAATTAATGGCGACTATTGGGCCAGCATTCTCCAGGAGGTCACAAATACCGAGTGGACCAATGGCTAAAGATATATAAACACTCGTGTTTTGAATTCTAGCTTGTCGCAAAATGAATTCGCGAATTATTCAGGTCTCTACAGATAATGCTGAATAATTTTATAATAAGATATTTAAAAAGTTAGTGGAAAAATATAAAATTAATTATTGTTCAACTTTTTAAAACTTAAAGCTAGTATGTTGAAAAATTTAATAAAACTTTTAAAAATATGGAAAAACTTGCTTTAAATTGAAAATATGTATATGGATAGATATTTTAGATGATTTAATAAAATAATATAATAATATAAAATATAGAACTATATGCATGAAACCAGTGGAAGTTAATATAAAAAATAAAAGAATATTAAAAAGCTGTTTTTAAAAATGATTTAGTGATATATATTAAAAATATTAAATACAAAGTTGTGATATAAATATAATATTTACAACAAAAAACGGAAAATGATATACCATTGGTCAACAGACTAATTTGAAATCGATAAATTATTAAAATTTTATGTACCAACTTTAATTTTAGAAGGTATGAATAACAAAGAAATTATAAAGAATTTTTATTAATATTCAATTATGAAATCGAATTATCCTGATATACATTTAGTTAGAAAAATGAAAATTGAAATTTAGTAAAGTTATATTAAATGGCTTCGATATGGTAATTCACATTATGGTTAAATTAAATAAAATTCAGTTCTATAAAAATTATTTAAAATTCTATTTTTAATAATTATTTATTAAAATTCAATTCGACAGTTAAAACACGCATCAAATTCTTATTAATACCATTATATAAATGCTTACTTAAACTGCGCCGCCAGCGCCCCTGGCATCTTAAAAGAACAGTATTTTCTTCCAGTACTGTGTCTTTCTCCGTGTCGGCTCGGCTCGCCTACCTTTTCCCTCCCCTTTCTTCCTTCTCCACCTTTCAAAAACTTGTTACGTCATGCACCCTCACATGTAAGGATAGTTTATTGAAGTGGTTGCGGGAGTTTTCCCGGCCTACTCTACGCTCTACTCTACTCTTACTATCAGCTAAGATGTGCTTCGGCGCGACGCAATTTTCTTTCACACTGTTAACAAGTCGACCGAGATGGGTGTGAAACAAAGCACCTTGAGTGATCATGCTAGGGCATGAGTTGCCGCAACGAGTGTACATGGTGATTCGTAGACCAATGGGCTGCTAGTTGATTTAATTCACTGTAGTAGTTTTCTGGCCTAAAGTATTGGTGTAGATAGTATTTAACCTTTTTTTTGTTCCAAATTTGATTTTGGCCTGCCCATTTGAAAATCGTTTCGAGTAACTTGAGAGTTTTTTGTGTTGTCTAAGCTGTTGCTTTATTGAACAGTAGTGTATTTTTAAGTCTTCTTGTATTTTATCGGGGTAAAGATTTAAGTTGCCCTCTCCGTAGTCTACGATTCACTAGGGCGACGAGTAAATTATATAACCTCCTTGAGTACGTTATTTGGGTCGATGTTGATGTCCCTTCTAGATATTCACTTGCCGTTTTAAAAGTTATTGATTTCTGCTTCGTGTTGGAGAGACAGTCGTGTAATAGTATTTCATGTAGTTTAATTTGTATTCATTTGCATACACGTGGTTCATTTGTGAACAATTGTTAATCTTTAATGTAAACTGTTTACCCAGAGATTTGGAGGCTTATGTCTTGTAATTCGTGAACGTTTTGGTTATCCGCTAACAACTCTAGATTGTATTCAATTGTAGAAACAGGTAGTCGATTCTGAACCCGACGTGACCTTAAACGAATGCTTATTATGGTGTTCGTCGTAACTAATTTAAGTTTTATATTGTTTTTTTTTCCTGTGTCATTTTGGAGTATAACTGATCACCTCTCGCACTGCAGGTTACCAAAACTTGAATTAGTACCTGATTTATTTAAGAATTCTTGATCGTTTGACGTGTTACAACGTAATTGAATTTATTGCTTAAGCCTTTGTATTTGTGAAAGGCTTTTCTCTTTATGTAATGAAATTATGGTTTTTGATACCAAGTGGGATTAGATGAATGGTACAGTTGCAACATTCTTGGTTGCTTGATTGTCAATGCCAAATACATCATGTATGTGAGTCTTTTATCAGAGTTAGGTAAGAGGATTAGTAAAAGTGTAATCAACATTCTACCACACTTGTAAATGGTGTTACTATTTAGTAGTTTATACTTGTAACATGTATTTTAATATGTTGTAGATGTTCCTTATGTTTGCACCTAATTTGTGCTAGTACCGCAGAGGCTTGATTATATATGTTATTTGTGTGAGTACTTATCTGCTGTTTATGTTAAAATTTTTAATAATAGTCTCGTTCTCGCTATTTGAGTAGGCGTGTATGTACCTGATATAGAGATTGCAATAGCTTTAACAATAATTGATACGAATGTATTGTGAGCGGTGATAGGATATGGGTCGCCTGACCAAGAAGTTGGTATGTCAGTTTTAACACTTGCAATTTATGAAAGTATGTACGTCTGGTATGTTTAATCAACGCATATTAGAAATGTGGGTAATTTTTAACATTATGTTTTCCAACCAAAATATTTAGGAATTATTGTGTTAAGATGCTCAGATGTTTCTGATTTAAAAGCTGTAATGGATGAAATTGTATTTAATGAGTTTGTATTGTTAGAGAACGTTTATATTATTGCAAAGTACATTCCAAGCAGGACTTTGTGAAAGCTATTCGAATTTTAATACTTTTAAAATCACTTCAATCAATAATTTTTTTAATAAATATTTTTAAAATATTTCCTTTATTCATTTTCTTTTTACTGTTAAACGAAAATAAATTCATCTAGCCTGGTAACCGCGCACGCATGCGCCAACAGGCCCGCGAGGTAGACATACAAGATGTGACATGCACGTGCAGTGATGTCCATGGGTAGGCACCGCACGAGAAAAGGAAGGGAGGCCAATGATCGCGAGGCACTCGGTTGGCCGGCCTCCTCAAAAAACAATTAGATATCTATGAATCCATGCATTTATAAGTAAGTAGTACTTATAAAAAAATAATTTTATTTATCATTTGAAAAAATGGCAAAATATCTTTATAAAATACAGTTAAATGTATGTAAAATGCATTGTTAAAGTAAAATCAGTTTTAAAAGTTTAAATTTTGTAAATTTCACACTCTGACATGACACTACTAACATTAATCAAAAAAGGAAAAAATCGCAAGACTAACAGGATTCGAATCCAACACCTCTCGGGAATGCTAGCCACTTTTTTTTTTTATCTTCATTTGACGTTGTGACTTTTTTTTTTACGTTGACGAAGCTCTATTGAGACCGACTTGTTGACAAACTCCCAGTGCGGCAATCGAACTGAGCATCCGCCACGTCGGAGGCGTCGGGGCGCGAACCTCTCACTACAAAGTCGGCCACCCTACCCCTGAGCTATGAGGGCATGGTTTAGTATCTTCACGCAAGCAGCAGTGCAATTTTTCACATGTATGCACGCAGCAAGCATGGAGCTTGGCCGCTGGATGCACCCATGGCCATTTCCTTGTTCCAGTACTCACTGCATTTACTCCATGGCCTCCTTGGCGCTACTGAGTTCCGCTTTTTCTCTTGCCTTATGTCTTACGACACATTATTTGCCGCATCGCCACATCACATCACCCTTATCTGATTGGAATACCACACGTTTGCTACAATTGTTCTTAGAACTTTCCTGAATATTTTCTCGTAAACAACGCATCTAATTAATTTTTTCGTATGAGTATTTTCTACTTAGTTTTGACCATAGATTCGTGTGGTGCAATCCATATCCGCGAATTACCTGACATCTGGTAATTATGGTCGCGCGGGCAGTGCCACAGCAAATAGTGTGTAGTAGCGTCGAAACTAATCACCACAGACCTATGACTCCTACCCACAGAGCACACAATGTTTCAGTTATGTTTCAGATACGACATAATATTTCATCTATATAACATAACTTTCTCAAGCTTTCAGATACATTACTGTAATATATCCCAGTTACATCGTCTTTTGGCTAGATTGCGTTACGTTTTGTTATATTTCAGTAATGTTACTTTATTTGTGTTCCCAGAATGCACTTTCCGGTCGACATTGTCTGTGGATAATTTGCAAATGGCGACGATGACTCGTTGATGCTGTGTGGATGTTTGTTTAGTTGTAATTTAATTCGTTACGAATTTCATTCATGTAAGTGAAGGAAATACTTTATTTTGTTTTGTTCCCAAAATATCTTGGGCAGCAAGTAAATGTTTTATGTCGTAATGTGTGCATTATATGTTTCTCTGAAGATACAGTGCTCGCTTGTTTATATATTGCAGCTCGTACTCAAAATACAATATATGACAAAACAATATGTTTGTATGGTTGTGCGAATTTTCGGTACAGTGAAACTAAAATGAAAAATGCCAACTTTCTTTTTTGTTTCGTTAAGAAATATTTTCATCGATAGTGGGGACGAAATGAAAATTCCCGATTTCGGTGAGTATTCGTGTGCTTATTGAATATTCCTTAAATAAACGGAGAAAGAAAATTAAAATTTATATGTCAGCTTCCATGAGTAGTTTGTTTCATTTCACTTTAGATTAATCGGATTATCAATTTGATAGCAAGTTGATTGATCGGATTAAGGATTAATCCGATCAAAGATTTGTCTTTAATCCACTAATGTAATCCGATTAAATTTGATTGATCTAATTAATTAAATTTAATTAATCAATTTTTAATTTTTTTTAAATTTGGTGTGAATTGATAAGTGTATAGTTTGGTGCAAGAGTGCGCTAAGGGTAATTATTTATTTTTTGGGGGAGCGGTATGGTAGGTCCTCACCCTCGGACCTCTGGGGCCGTAACTAGGTGTGATGTGTTGGGGAAGGGATGTATATAGCTATTGTGTAATATTAATTTTTTTAATGGTATTGAGGCGTACCTTCCCATTTACCATCTGGCAGGCGACTGAGGTAATGACGGAATTCGGAAAGGCGTATTTAATGAGATTATTAGGAAATACATAATGAAAGAAGATATATTTTATAGAAAAATCAATTAAACGAAAAGAGACCTGCATACGATTTACGTCCACAAAGTGATTTGACTAACCTGTCCTGTATGTTAGTAATGACAAACAGCAGAGACTCGTACTACGCAAGCAACTACTTGACTATCACAAAAGGAAATTACTTGTTGAAACACTATAGAAATCGATAAAAATAATGTTTACGACGGATGTACTAGACGAAACAATGAACTTTTCTAAAATATGAACAACTATTTCCATACAAATATATTAAACAAATCAAATACTATGGAATCACAAACACAAATTACAAACGAATTACAGAGCCCAGCAATCCTGGTGTTATAAATAATGCAAGTAACGAGTTATACATACAACGAAGGCAAAAAACTATTTCCCTATAGATAAATGACACGAATCAAACACTAAGGAATCACAAACAAATTAAAGGCAACAGAGTATATTTCCACGTGAAAACTCAATGACAGGCCCAACTATCCTGGTGTTATGAAGAATGCAACTAGTTAATCAAAATTCCGTTCCAATATATAATTACACAACTTGAATTAAACCACACTATTCCTACAACACAATATCGACGAATTCAAAACACAACTGTTTTGAATATACATGTACCTTGAAACTTCAAATGGTTTTAAATATAATATACGTCCGTTCGCTTGGGAGGTTGCTGTAGCAATGAGTCCAGAGTTGCACTTGCGGTGAATTTACGAAGCTGAGCGAGGTTTTGGGAGCCTGCGTCTGCTTCGGCCGACGTTTGATTAGAGAATGATATTATGGCGGAAACTCATCGACATTAAAATAACTAAACATTATGTCACAAGTCAATAAATATTATATATCCCTGTTTACGAATTCACCGGTTTATGATTCCCTATCAACATAATTTTAATGAGTTATTATCCACGAACAATTTAATCACGTCTCCCTCAACGTTAAATGTTTCTACTGTAATTAATAACTCACTTGCATTAAAAACAAGATTTCGCTTATAATTAATTATGGAACAATTTAGCACTTTAACACTTCCAGTTAACACAGACAAATAAAGATTTCCAAACCGAACAGAAACTCGCAAGTCACACTATTCGTACACATTCTGAACTATACATAAAACAAAGTTAAAAACTTACCCCATTTCTAAGATTTAAAAACAAATGATTTTTTAACTTAACTTCCATTTAAGTTTCGCGAGACCAGCTTCGGAAATTCACATTTACAAATCATATCCGAATGAAAAATACACGAATATTAACCGAAGGACTTGAATTAAACAGTCTAGACACTTCCTCGGAAAAAAAACGGCAAAATTACTTAAAAATCAATAATTACTTACGAAAAAAAAAATAGACGCATGTAAATGCATTTTATAGTTCTGAATAATTTTACCACAAAAAGTCCCGCATCGCGTACAAAATACTTTTTAAAAGTGCCGATTAAAAGTTTCAGAAAAGGAGTTTACATTTTCCGATATGATAAATTATTAACACACGTAAAAAAAAAACACGTAATGAACATCGCAGCTAGCCGCCGCAGCCAGGCGAGTCCGGAGTTCGCCGATCGGGTAAGGCTGTGCTGCGTCGCGACATGCCGCCAGGTTACCGACTACGAACGGTGAAGTGCTAGGTCCTAACAGTGGAGACTGATGATACGTGAAGCGAGCGAGGGTTGACGAATAACTAAGATGGCCTCTCTGGGCTGGTGGCCAGCGGGGATGGTTGGAAAATACCGCTAGACAACCCCCTCCCTCCTCGCGCCAAAGCGCGTCTTTGTCCACCGTGAGCGCTGCCTACCTGTGGTGGGAAGAATGAGAAGGTGGACTCCCGCGCAACTTCACCCCTCTTCAACACCCACTGGCTGCTCTTAACTACTAACCTGGGTCGCAGCCGCGTACCTAGAAGCATTCCTTCTCGCTGGTAATGTAAAATAATTTAAAATTTAAATTCCCTTGTACTAAATTTTTCAGCTATAATTTGCTCCATCCACTTCATGCAAGATGTTGAATTATTCTCCCAATAAGTGCTGTAAAATTAAAGATGGTTCAATTCCGTCATTACATTTGCCACTGAAATAATTCCCAAGTCACAACAATGACCGCTCTGAAAGGGGCAGACAAGATAAGAGAGAGGAAAAAAGTACCGTGGTAATCAGAAGAGATTATTTAAGACCACCATCAAGACACTCGATCAAATTAAGACAATAATGCGAACAAGGATACAAATGATGCTGTCTTTCAAGAATGCTATAATGTCGTATCAGTAGAGGGGCTGAGGTATATTGCAGGATATGTAGCCTACATATATCGAACATTATATCCACACCTCAGTGTTTCACCAGAAGAAATTAATGAGAATGACTGGATAAAATCTGTTACCAAAGGAGGACTTACAAAACCAAGCGAACAGTTACTGAAAACGTTACAGCTATCAGAACAGGTATTTTGTAAAGTTCATAGAGAATTTTTTATAAAGAAAATGACATAATAAATTTGGTAACAGAAGCAGGGATCGAAATATCGAATTGCATACCCAGAAAAGTAATTACTACTTCGTAAAAAATGTGTACATACATTCGCATAAAAGTAATTAATAAACAGCTTGGTAGCAATGTCAATGCAATTAGGAATAAAGTATTGAAGAAAATAAAGAAATTTTAACAAATAATAGTACAATTAAACCCACCAAACCAGATAAAAATAACAAAAAATGCTGTTTCACTGAGTGTGCCTGAAGTTCAGTAATTTCAGCTACTTTCGTGAAAAAGACTGTGTAACATGTGATATTGCTTTGTATAAACTGTATGTTCTTAACATCACTTTGGTGAATGCATGAATATAAATTATAAGAGATACATAATATTTTATTGTATCAAGGAACATAATGTTTGGTTCTACTTTGGCTTACATTACAAATATACAGTGTAAAATTCTGTCTTTTAACACAACTTACAGTTTCGCTAAAGATAATGTTTCTTGTTGTGTAAATATATTCTGAATTTTCTGATTTTCTGTATACTTTAGATGGTAACATTGATGAAAATGTATCATACAAAATAAACATGGAATTTATGGCTTTTTTTTTTGTGCAGAACTATTACATTGAAGTTGTATGTAGTATATTCGCAAATTAAACAAAGCTCGTACTAGCATTACCCTCAGACATTCCGGTAATTACATAAACGCTGTACTTGTCAATAATAAGTATGGCTAGCTGTGTGCATAGAAAAGTGCTGTCAGGAAAAAATGTTTTATTACATCGATAGTAGGAATATGTAAATCATATTAATTTAAAAAGTACACAATTTTTTCTAGTTTTTGTAAATATTAATACCTAAAAATCATCTCGCATATCTTTGCTACCCAGACAATAAACACAGGTCTTAAATATATACCGACTGTTTTAATGCCAAACAGAATTTATTTACAAGTAAGACTTGAATATTCTTTTATGATGTTAACAATTTTAACGTTGTAAAAAAACTAATGAGCTTGAAAACCAAAAGAATATATGTTAGCATTTCAATACCCAGTGTGGCGTGGCGGCAGTGTAGATGGCACGAGCGCGCAGGCACAACTCTGCCCCTTTCTGAACCTTCATATACATAACACATCATCTGACGAAAACTATTTCACGTGGCGTATTGTGATTTTTTTTTTTTTTTGCGAAATAACGTCCACACATCTCAGAAAGTTTAGAAGTGCACCACAAGTTTTATAAGTAAAAGTATTAGCCATTAAATATTATTTTAATAACGTTGTGCACAGTATGTAAAACTTAAAAATTTTCTAATGTAAAAAAAATTTTAATGGTAAAGTACATAAGTCACGTACATCAAACATGAATAACAATCATCATCATACTCTCAAGTATAGAAACTAAAATTTGGAGGTATTTTTACCGATTAGTTATTTCGTAACGGCAGTTTAAGTGAAGGCGCATCTAGGGCTGTTAGGCAGTGCGTCGTAGCTGTCACCCCGAGTGCGACCCAGCTGACGGTATGTGCAGAAACGTTCAAAGTTTTCACCCAGTTGAGTTCACCTCCTAATTCTTCCCACCACGCTGCCTACATACTTCCCCTCTGTCCAAGAACTTGGACGATGCCGGTGTGAAGAACAGATCGTATTAAGGGTCCGAATATGTCTAAATGGACAGTTCCCCACGGACCCTCTGATAATTGGGTAACAGATTGCTCCAGATTAGCCTGCCATGCCTGTTTACATTTTTGACAGGCATCGCACGTGCGAAAACATTCTGAAACGTCAGTTTTCAGCGATGGCCAGGCAAAGTTGGTCGATATTTTTTTTAAGGACCTTGCTGACCCCGAGGTACCCCACAAACACAGAATCGTGATAATAGCTAAGCACCACGGGGTACAAAGATTCTGAAACAACAATCTTTCTCGCCCTTCCTAATTTACCTGTATAATACACGACATCCTTTTTCACTAGGTAGGGAAGAATTACGCCCTGACTTAAAGCCTGTCTCACTTGTCCACACAAGGCGTCCTCATTCTGTGCCTTCCGCAACTTCACAAAAAATTCGGAAAACTCCTATACAAGTTTCACAGAAGCCTGAGGTGCTGCCGCCTGCATCTTCAGTATCGTACATACGCAAAAGCGCATCGGCTACTTGGTTGTCCGAGCCTTGTACGTGATGTACCTAGAACACAAAGCTCGACAGTCCCAAAACCCATCGGCCCAGTTTACCCAAATGCTGGGGGTGCTACAGAACCCAGCTCAAGGCCTGGTTGTCCATGAAGAGGTCGCACTCGTCGTGCTCCAAATACGATGCGAATTTTTCCCACCCCAATAATATATGCAAGGGTTTCCTTCTTGTAGGTGCCCAATTTGCGCTCAGTCTCCAGATAAAGTCCGACTGGCAAAAGCTATAGGGGCTAAACCCCTATCCACTCGCTGACTCGAAACAGCTCCCAGGGCCAGGGAGGAAGCATCTACCTGAAAAATAAATCTTTTAGCAAATCTGGCAGATATAATGCTGGAGGAGATGATAACTTGTTTATCAACAAGATAAACGCCTTCTCTTGCTCCACTCCCCAATGGAAGGCCACACCCTTTTTTCTTTAAGAAGTTCAATGGACTCGTAAGCTCGGAATAGCAGTCAGTGAAACGGGAATAATAACCCATTATTCCCATAAACTTCTCAACACCCTTGAGCCTCTTGGATCGGGGAAAGTCCAAAATAGGGGCCACACTGTCCGGATCTGTTAACACGTGTCTCTCACAAAGCAGCTATCCAAGAAATAGTACCTTATTCGAACCTAAAGTGACCTTCTCCGGGTTAACAATTAAACCGACTTCTCGCATCTTACTCAGAACCTGACGCAATGTGACAGGTGTGACTGATGGTCCTCACTGTACACGATGATGTCAATATAGATGAAAACGAATTTGTATTTAAATTCTGGCAAAACAAAGTCAAGAACATCTGACGACACCTGGCTACCTAAATTGGAGCCCATAGGCACACGAGTGAACTCGAATTGGGTCCATGGCGTACTAAATGCTGTATATTTCCAGCAGAATGGATCAAGCAGACATTCATGAAAGCTTTTATTTAGGTCCAAGACCGAGAAGCCACGAGCTTTACCCAGATGTGGAAGGGTGCAGTCGACGGTTGACAAAGGAAAGGGATCTTTGTCAATTTTTTTATTTACTTAAGAATGGTTGACTACTAATCTATATTTTTCACTGTCCCTTTTCCTTACCAAAATCCCAGGAAAACAGTAATCTGTTTTTGAAAGAATGATGACACCAATGGCTAGTAGTTTTTCTATAATTGCTCGGAATGCAAGTAGCTTAGGGGGCGGACAGTTAAAATGAACTTTCGCCGATATATCGTCCGTCAGGGTAAATCGGTAGGGCACAACATCGAATTTCCCAATGCGAGAAGTTATCTCATCGTTGAATTCCCCTTTTATTTGTTTTAACTGAGTCTGAAAATCAACTTCTGAACATTCGCCCCTGGTGAGGGATGTAAGCACTTCGGGTGCAGCCCTACACGGATACTAGCTGTAAAGCGAAAGGTGAGAAAAATAGAGTCAAAATTTAAGACCGCCCTGGTTTTCTGTAAAAAATCCTAACCAAGAATCATATTTTGAGATAGCCATTGAAAAAAAAAAAAAAAAAAAAAACTTGTGTCAACGAGAATCGGCCTATCTTGAAATGCAGATGGACTAACACCACATCGCCATTTGCGACACAAAGACACTTCTCGGGTACCACACAAATTTGCCTTTTTTTTTTAGAAATAACTTTCAATTGTAAAAGATTATCCAAAAACTCCTGGCTAATTATGCAATGGGTGGCCCCCGTATCAATTAAGGTATCGAAATTATGACTCCCACTCATTTATTTACAAGACAGGCTGACCTACATCCCCTGTCGATCCCTGGCTGTGTCCCGCCTTCGGGCAAAAACGACGTACATAACCCAGCCAGCTTATTACACATAAAACATTTGCACTCAGCAAAAATCTCGTATCTCCAGTGTGCAATCCTTAGCCACATGTCCTCTCATAGTGCAATTTGTGCATCTGATAGGCAACTGACGTGGACCTGCATCCTGCACCGCACATGCCAGCCCGCAGGCGGCAGAACTCAAGCCATCATGCTTAGGCGGAGCGGGACATTCACGGGGAAAGAGCACTCGATATTCGCTTGAAGCAGCCAAACTACCTTGCACCTCCACTGCGAATAATCTTAACTCGCTTAAGTTCGTAGGACGAATATATACAGAGTAGTGCGGGAGAATGATGGCAATAAATTCTCCAGGATGATATTAGTTAACTTCTGATCGTTTAAAGGCATGCAGAGAGCATCTCGATAAGAACAAACTGAATCAATATAATGTCACAATGTTTCCCCTGGTTTTTGGAAACGATATACGCAATCTCTCTCACAGTGTCGTTTGACACGCGCCGTAAATAGTGACTGCGACACCATTTTTTTTTAATCCAGCCATAGTACCTCCTTAAAGACATGCCAGCTCTTGAAGAAGAAAATGTAAAACAGCGCCTTCGCATTTGATCGAAACTCACTTCAGTAACGCATCCTCAGAACACAATCCAAGATAAGCTATTCTACTAATCGCTATGAAAAAGGTGAGTATACAGGCTGGATCAAGGGTTTTAAGTACAGGTACTTTCTCAAGGGAGAGCAAAAATAATTTATTATGTTAGGAAGGGCTGACGGCGCTTGCCAGGGAAGCCTGCCTGGGTACGTTCAGTGGTGTAGCATATTCTTGCTCGCGCCAAGCCTGGATAGCCACTCTACGTAGCTGTGCCACAGTGGAAGTTTCGTCAAACGATAAATCCAAGTCGCCGAGAAGCACAATGAGGTCCTCGTGATCGAGCGTGTGGATGAAACCGACGCTCATCATGGAGGAATGCATGTAACAAATACCAAAAACAAGCAGTAATTTGTGTCACTGCTCACAAATATACACAAAAATTCTGTACCTATCAGACAAATGCATATAATATTCCAAATAATATTACATATGTTCGGTTACATTCACTATGCACAAATATTAAAAGTATTGCCAGTACTTTTTCATAAAAGCTACACAAAAGAGACGTGCGACGGGCAGCATAATTACACTAGCTGCATTAAGTTTTGAATACACATTTTCTACCCAGAGAAAATAGCACGAATTCATTACACACATATATAGTACTCATATTTAGAATGCATTAGCATAGGCTTCAAACAACAGTTTCTCGGAACGTTTTCTGAAAATAATTGCAATTCTTAACCATACCTTACAATCAATATTTGGTTAGTTAAATACACCTTCCACATGCAAGTGGCACACGACGAGCGTAACAGCTGTAAGACAAACTGGGCCTCGATTAACACCTTTGATTGCCCTTGAAATTAATAAAATTTACTATAAAGCTGTAGCAATACAACACACTAAGCCCGTTCGCACATTAATACAGACAGCACGGCACATGTTAAAAACTTAATATAATTTTAATATCTCGTTGCGTATTCACCACAACTGCTAAAATATTTTCTCATTAAAACACTTATTTAAAAAATATATAATGTGACTACAAAGTGTAGGGTCCAGCCCTTAATATCAATCATGGCTCAGCCCTTTAAATTTGAACTGAATATTTAGTTAAAAATATACACACATCGGGATTTCTTATCACCTTTAATGGTAGGTGGACTTTAGTGGCAGCAGCAACGTATCAAACAAAGCCGCGAAAGAATACATCAAACTGGCAATTGCCTTACCAAAAGGTCTATAACAATCTACATTTAAAAAGCCTAAAAGCAATCTATATTCCTATTAAGAACAAAATAATATGGCTCCTGCATGGCAATATTAACGAAAGTGTGTCGTGGCCGAGACGAATAACTACCATGAAATTGAGCAATTAACCTGGACTGAGCCTGATGCGCTGATGTGATCTTTTAACTGGGCATCAAGGAATGATTATAGGTTATGATGTTCGATGCTGTAGGTTCAAGTTGCCAGGGGGCCCACCAGTCCTCGATCAGTCGAAAACACGATGAAGTTCGGGTCGTGGGCCGTTCGCCCTAAATGTGGCCCCCTTATGCTCCAACCTCACTGCTGCAGTTGTTCTGTGAACTATAATCCAATAACTGGTCTAGTCGAGGATATCTGAGCTCCCTTTATACGCTCATCAAAAACACTGCCGAAACTGTTGAGGCCATTTGCATGCCACGACTTTACTACGTTACTCGTTCACGATTAATGTGGCCGAGAGGCGACCAGAATAAATAAAATCTAACGTGATTATGCAAAATCAGATTTATTCATTAACGAACCCTCGTATGACGCACTTACATGAAAGAATCTCCACTGTAGCACGAAGTGCTCTAATACAGAAAAAGGGTGTGAACGCCAACAAGTGAATTACATGTACATTATGTCCATCGCACACAAATGAACTGGGTTGTCGAGCGGCATGCTACCCGGATGAAAAATTACTTACAAACGTTCCTGAATACAAAATAACTATTGATATGCTACATGGTTAGGCTAAAACGCGAAGGCCTGGGGAGGACGCGAACCATACGTACGTTCGACAGTGATACGATGACACGACTGATTGGGCAATGGCATGCAGCCCTCTCACTGGAAGTCCATTTCCGCCGGGAAAGAAAATCCCATTATTCACAATGTTTTACTGTATGTAAATGAAATGACTGATGGCATATGATTCGTAATGAAATGAAACACTGGGCAAGATCTTACATAACACTCATAAAATTATTAAAGGCAATATAAAAATATAAAAACATGTGTGACTTGTGATGTCACACTGGTCGTGTAGTTAACCTAGATAGTATGCACATTCTTTAACTTGGTATGCGTTGTGTATCTTAATTATCATGTATCTTTTGAAACCTATTATCTCAGTCTTCTAATTTGATATTGTAGATGATGTTGTTAACACTGAAAACCTTGGAAACAATTGCAAATATAAAAATGACGAAATTAGGGTTAACTTTGCTACGTGCTCAAGTCTTAAATTGGCAATATTACGCAAAAGGCATCCTAGCCTTCTGGTGTGGTCTTTGTACTGTTCTGAGCACTAACTAATTACTAACCACTACTGGCTTAATATTATTTTATATCACAACTTACAATTTAAATGTTTCTGTGCGAATTACATATTAAATAAAATAACTATAAATTAGAATAAGATGTGTGTCATAGTGCAGTGATATGAGGGATTCAATAAATACCTGGAACGTATTTTGCGTACAACACATGCAATACATCTCACTTCAATAATAACAAAAACCCTCATAAATTAATACAAGTACACTGGACACTGAATGGCACATGGCGGTGATATGTCCACTCACTTACCATACATGTGCATGTCAAGTGACATCTCGTGCACATCGTGCATTGTGCACTATCATTGGGAACAGGATATGCACTGAATTAATACAAAAGTCAAAATAACATAGCACTTTAAAACATAACAATACCCTTGGAAAAATATATGACTGTGTGTAGAACAGTGCATACTGGTGTGTCAAAACATATACATAACCTCAATTCACAGGTTATGTGTACACTGCATTTGACACTTGGATGTAAACAAACATATTTAAATAACTCTAACAAAACACTAAAATAAAAATATCACAATTGTGCTAAGGAACTATACGATCGACGTAGCTGTTACACTGTAGCTGCTTCTCGGTGCATGTGGGTGGTGTATGCGGTGGACGAGGTGAATGAGCTAGAGTTAAGGTAATGTGGCACACGTCAAACGCCCTCTCCCTTTTTGAGGCCGTTCACTCGTCTGGCAACATCTTACTGGTGAGTGAAATAGTTGGTGTGGGTGTAGATCACACTTCCTTGTTGGCTGCTGTTGGCGCGATGTCGCCAACGCTGGCGGTTGCGTGGTAATGGCTGTGCTGTGCATTAGATAATGCATGCATGTTGTGCATCAGAGAATGCACGCATGCTGTGCGCATTGCGTTCCGCAGGGGGCGAGACCGCTTTGAGCATCGGGGTGGGGGAGGAATACTCGTCCGATCTCGACTCGTCACTGCTACTGCTGCTCATAGCATGATGTGGGCGATGTCGACTCGGGGTGAAGGCGTCCCTTACATGACTTGTCTGAATGTCCCCTTGTCAGTCCGTCGATGATCCCATGGATTTAATCAATGGTGTTGCTGATGTAAATGGCTCCTGAGTAGCTGCAGGGCTTACACGTGTCGTGACATTATCAGGCGAGGCTGCTACCTGCTGATCCTGGTTGCCACTATTGATGTCATAAGGTGATGCTGGCTGAATAATATATGATGGTGTACGGTCGTCAGCTGCGCTGTCACATGTTGGTACCCCTGTAGACGCGGCAGCATTGGGTGTCCTGGCAGTGGGCAAGGAAGGTGCAGCGTAATTTCTTGGATGGGTGACCGCAATGTTATTGTTTATGTTTTGCATCGGTGTGGTCTCCTCAATGTTAACATCGGGTACGGGCGCGGCGCACATGTTTGTTGAACGAAGTGAATCCCAATTAAATGTTACTCTGTATCGTGGACTCGTGCAAACCATGAATCTCCCGTGACCTGTGTGATCACATGTGGCCCTCTCCATTTTTCAGCAAATCCGGCGCAGAATTCCTTTTGTCCGGCGTTTTGCGGATAAGAACGAACATAAACACGTTGCCCCACATGTAGCAGAGATGGTGGCCATGAAGTGGTTCGTGACCAGCGGGCTGTGTATCAGTGTCGGGGGCTGTCATAGACGGGTTTGTCTGTTATCAGGTTGATGTGATGCTCTACTACCATTGTACAGTGTAATAGGTCTGTGACTGTGAAAACATCCTTTCGTTCATTCAAAATCCATTATACGGCCTCACGATATTCGTGGCACACATCAGCATAATAAAACTTTACATGAAACATGTTTCAACAAATTTGCAGCCAATATATGGTAAATTGTCGTGCGAAAAAATTTGTTAACATGAAGCTAACAGCTAATCCGAAAAACCACTTACGTATCATGCACAGACCCAAAGGGAAGTTCAACAAATTAATTCCAACACTTTCCAATCAAACCACTCTGCCACGACCCACCTTAATAACAGCACCAAATTTATAGTGAGTTTAACCATTGAAAGTAAACTCCAGGGAAGAGAACTCCGACTCGTAGCTTATATTGCAGCCCTGAAAAACCTGTCACCCACAGCTTGCAAAATTATACAAAATAACTCCCATTGCTGCTGAAATTTTCACCGAAGTCGCCGCTGACCCTGAAGTAGACAAAAGTATTGTGAAGGGTAGAACAGGCCCAGGGCAGGTCGTGTAAGGGTCTGTTTCATCATGCCAGGTAATGATACTTTATCGAGATTAACTGACAAATAATCTCGATTATCTGTATTTTATGTTTCAACATTCACATTAATCTCTATTTCTCTGAATATCTAGATAAAATATTAACCCGCCGATTTTGGTGGTTTGAGTGACATTATCGGAATGAAACTGTAAAACATGAACAAATACTTTGAGAAGGTGACGAGAGGGCAAAATTATTTCATCGAAAATAAAGAGAAAATGGCTCTGGAATAGTAAAATGTGATTTTTTAAAGGGGAAAGTGATGACGAGGACTTTATTGTTCGTCGTCCGTGATGTTTACATGAAAGAATAAATTGTTTTGAACTTTATGATAAAGATCATTTGAATGTACACTTTCGCCTTATGTCAAACACTTTATTGTCTGTTTAAGTCAAACACATGTTTGGCAAACAGACTTGCAACATGTATTACCTGTTCCAGTAACGATTTTAACACGTTCGTCTGCATGTCTTTCATGTAAGTTATTTTAGGTTATCCTACACTGCCTTCATGGGATGTATAATTGAAACTATTCATAATCGATTGCCACTGTTTCACTTAATTTTGTTTTGTCACAGCATCTGCTTGTTTATTTTCGATGTTATTGAAATGTTTTGTTAGTAACTCTAACAAAGTGTGTTTTTCATGGATGAGAAATTTCTGCTTCTCTGTTTCCTTACGACCAAAATACCTCCACGACTTGCCATAATTTTCTCAAAATGATTCCTCAGTACTATCTCAAAGCAAAATCTCTAATGATTTCCTAATTAAAATCGCGATTAAGACAAAATATCGCGATAATTTTAACAAGAATTTCTTTACAGCGATTACATCTGGCGAAATACGATCAAAATTATCGCTAATAAAATCGAAGTAAAACCTCTCATCTGGATAAAATTATCTCGATATTCGAAAAGTTAAACTTCTTTGGTGAAACCATCCCTAACACCCATAGATAAATAAGGTGTTACTAGATCGGTATCTATTATATTAATATATTTGACCGAGGATGCACTGTGATAGTAGCGCCTTGTGACTGGTCATGAACTAAAGTTCAAGATGGCGGATGGCAGCAGGGAATTAAAATATGGTTTAATGGTGGGGAATTTGAATTTATTTTTGGGTGCGTGTGTGTATATATATATATATATATATATATATATATATATATATATATATATATATATATATAGACACACACATGAACTAATATGATGGTAAATGGAATCCCAGCAGAGATAAATATGTATTTGTGTATATAAATACATTTGTATAAAGAAATATATTTATATAAATTAATTATATATAAACCCTTTATATATAACATATATAAACGTATTTACATATAAATATATTTACATTAAATATAGTTGCATAAAAGTTGTATTTATATATAAAATATATTTATATATAAACTTAATTTGTATAAATATATTTAGTTAAACAAATTCATTTATATACAAAAATACATATTTATCTCTATAGAGATTCCATTAACCATCGTTTTAATTCGAACAACCGCAGTTTCATTTCCGGTGCATGTGTGTTTATTTATTTCCATATTTTCCTTTATATTTTGTTTTGTTTCATATTTTAAATAGCAGTCACTCGTACTTTTATACTGGATTTACATTGGTGTGTCTGTAAATTGTGGTTGCAATGAAAACAGTGATGCGATGCGACACAAAAACAGTATTTTGACCTCATAGCTGAAAATACAAAAATGTTGCAGAAGGTCATATGTGTGTTTACCGAAATTATTATAGAAGAATAACACAACACAGACCAAATTAACGTTATACTTTGTAGTTTTTGAAAAAAAAATGCTATGGGCCCAACTCTATCGATGTAGGATATTATAGCTAGGTTGGCATTCCAACATGTTTTGTTGTTGCCTAGTTATGTTTGTTTGAGTCCTGATTATTTTATTTCAAGGGAAAAAGGAAACAGGTAATGGGCCTGGGGGGGGGGGGGTCCCTTCAGTTATATGTCTTTCGTGAGACAGCATTGTTATGGTGTTCTTATGAGTGAAAATTTTAACTTAAATGAAAAAACAAGCTGCAATACATACATCGCTGTCCATATTCGTACAGATGCAGCAATATACACAAACATCACACACTTTGGCTGAAGTTAACCTTACACTGTCTGAATTTACGATATAGGCTAATAAATATACAAACATTATTTACAAACTACAAAAGTTTTGGAAGTGCAGCTTTATTAGGCCACATACCTTTCAATAGATTATTTATAAACCACGCAATCTTAATTGTAGAACACACAACCCCTTGAAACATGTTTTTCTATGGAAATCCTTACAAGTATATTTCACTAAAGTCACATTTGTTAGTCACTAGCTTTAAATAATCTATTTGCAGAATCATTCTATAAAATCAACATTGCGCACATTTCCTGAAACCAACAAACTTAACCATGTAAATTAGATTTGTCGCTTCATTGTGGACAGTGGTTACAGTAAGAAAAAACTAGGAACGAGCAGTTCTAAGAACTGGTAAACACTACAAAGGTACCTACAACAAACTATGCTTAGAGAAAGCAGAAAACATAATTTTGGCCAACAGATAAAATATTCCTACAACACCAACAAAATAATATCTTCACATATTATTACAAATGTTACAAAATAGCATTGCTACCACTTTTGCAGCAAGAAAATACTCTTGTGTATGGACGACTGTCACAGCCGCAATGTAATTAGTAGTTTTTATTTCAATTAAGAATTTCCATTGTGCCTGAGATTTCTGTCGCGTTGTCACAAAATAATTGTCTGCGAATAGGATGAAACATTACTTCAATTAGTATTGGTACAGAATTTGTGTGTATTTTTTGGGCCTGATTATGTAACATGTAAGATCATTGTATATAGTATTTGACGCCAATTTTATAATCATACTTTGGACTTGTAATATGATACATGGAAAGAATAAAACAAAATACAAAATTCCAGAAACGAACCACTCAAGTCTACTCAAACAAGTGACAAGTATAAAATAGGCCTACATATGTAAGTAGAATACAAGTACAAAAACTTAAAAAATTTCTAAACACATACACGCCATAAAAAGTACATATCTATAGTATACAATAAAATTAATTTTCTATGAGCAATCTGGTTTACTTTGAAAGCTGAGAGAGGTACTATATCCAAAGTATCTATGGTGGGAATTGTGTGTATATTTACGGCATCCCCCTTCCCCCTACTAAGTAATTGTAGGGCCTGGTGAACTTGACCCATTTCTTTCAATATAAATTAATCTTAGATAAATTTACAAAGATTATATATTTGTATAGTATGTTCATAGTAAAGTAAGCACTTTTTGATGCAAACTCATCGGACATATTTTAACAAATAAAAACATTTCATTATGGCCTTGGCATTTTGTTTAGAGAATGGAGAAATGTATAAGATGTTTTAATTGCTCACATGGCAGTGTTTATCTTCACATTAATGTCCTGGGTTTAATTTTTTCATATATGAGTGAAGGTACTGTTGATAGTAAGCCTACTACAGGTGGAATTGATTGTTACAATGAAAGCCCAAATAGAGCAGGTGAGAAGCAAAACATTCCAATTTTTTTTGTGTAAGTAAGCAAAATATAAGAAGTGTATTAATAAAAATAGTGATTTTTATTTAAGTACAGTAAGCAATTTTATTTTAGCAAATTCACATCCATGCACTTGTTAATGTAAACACTTCCATGTGAGTACCTCATTTAAAGTGTATATATTTTTCCATACTCTATAAACAAAAGGCCAAGGCCATAATGAAATGTATTTATTGGTTAAAATGTCTGATGAGACTGCATCATAAGTACACACATAACCATGAACAAACTATACAATTATATTATGTTTGTAAATTTAGCTAAGACTAATTTATACTAAAAGAAATGGGTCAAGTTTATTAGGCCTACATGTTACCAAACAAAAAACAAGACTAATGCATTTTCATTAGGCCCTTCATGTACTTAGTAGTTGGTAGGATGATACCGTAAATATACACACCATTCCCGCCATAGATACTTTGGATATATATTTACGATGCTACCCATGTATCATATTATATTACAAGTCCAGGTTAACTAAGGATGATTATTAAATTAGCGACAAATACTGTATACGATTATCCTACGCATAACATAATAAAGCCCAAAAAGTACATACAAATTCTGTACTGTACCAATAATAATTCTTACCTGGCAAATTCAGGATCGGCACGGAGTTAGGATTCAGCCATTTCGTACCAGGGCTGAAACACTCTTTCCCGAATTGCCAACTACAAATCGTTAATTTCTTGTAGATATCATCATTACTCAATTCCTTAAATTTTGGTGGTGCTAAAACCGCTTCCACAATTCGAATCAATGTACATAATAAAGATAAGGAAACCTGTGTTTACTCCCGATTCGTCCTTGCAACCTGGAACAAAACACTTCGTCATCCTGCAGATCACATCACGTAATTTATTTATTATTTTGACTTATACACATTGTCAGTAGGTCCTAAAAACATACTAGGAATGACCACCATTAATCTGAAACACAATTTAAAAAAATTACAAGGGCGGAAGTGGACAGAAGTAAATAATCAACATTAGCACCAGAAATGAAACTGTGCTTGGTCATGAACTAAATTAACGGACAACAGAATCCCTATAGAGATAACAGGCCCTGCTAACACCTTAAATAAACTCAGGGATGGTGATGCACCAGGCAAGGGGAAGAAGGTAAGTGCATAGCAAGGAATAGGAGAGGGGACAACGGCCTCCACCAAGGTTAATAGCCAGAGCAAAATCAATCGAGGCGGTCATTAGTGGAAGCACAATTGACGGTGGCGCTACCACCACCACCACACATTATTATTTACCAAGTTACACTTTAAAACGGGTTAAGTGGCCAATAAGTGGAGGGTGAAATAAAAGATGATGAGTCGCATAACATTCTGATTTATTTCGTGATACCTTCGTATGAAGAACTTACAGGATAATTTGTCCCATTCTAGCAGGGACATGCATATACAGAAAAGGCTGCAAACAGCCTGAGTAAAAATTATGGTAAACTAAACCCTGTCCATGAATAAATGGTTGGGCTGTGAGATGGCTCACTCCTCGGTCTGCAAACAAGCAAGGTTCTGATAAATTAAGTGAAAAACTATTGCAATTACATTAGGACACCCAATGTGCGTTCGCCTCACTCAGTAACCAAAATGCTACTACTGAATATGGTGGCGGGCTGCCTGCTCACTGGCTCCAAATCCTGCTGCAGTGTCCTTGCTGGCAAACCCTCCATCTGTAACTGTTCATCACTGCTAACCGCATCTGCCTCAGCATGTCTGCAACTAGCCCTACACAACCGGTGTCCTAAAGACATGTGCCAAGGAACCGGGACCTATACAATATCCTGCTAGTGATGTTCATGCCAGTACTACGAGGAATGTGCAATCGCAGACGAGTGGAAACCACCAGACATTTAGGACAAGCACATTAGGTGTAAATCATGCAGAGATATTGAAAAACCCCCATCACCCAAAACGAGCATGTATACTCCAGTATTAGTATTCACTGCCACCGCACTGCCAAGCCTACATGAAGCAAGCATAGAAAAAATCAGCCAATGTGGTACAAAGACAGTTACACTGCGCTGCAGACAGGAAGAAAACAGCAGTATCCAAATATGTGAGTGGAAAAGGAACCTCAACATAACCACAATATTCATCCTGCCAACCAACCATAAACGACAGCTCCATCCATGCCAAAACGAGCGCCATTACTTGTGCTTCAACCATCGCCACCCACATAGCAGAATATGTCAGCAGCAGGATCATCGGTTTTGACAACCTCAACACCTCTCTTCGACACTGGGCACAATCTGTTAAAAGACTATGCAGTGCAACATGCTACCACAGTCACTTTGGCACTTGTCAACAACTCGCCATGTAGCCAGTCTGCCCGATCTATACCAGCCGCAGATGACGTGCAGCCGCAGCACGCACCTCCGAGCAAGAGGGACACAACACCAGCCACGCTTCGCAGTTGTGCAGCGGTCTATGACAGTGCCTTGCAAGCATCACGTCCACCGAATCCCTGCATCTATTGCCCAATGACGTCGTACCACTGCCACAGTGGGTGCCATAACCAGTCAAGAAAAACCTGCGAGTTCACCAGTGCCACAACAACATCGTTTGAGCAGGCCAGTAGCAGCAAAACAAATGAACAAGTATACATTCATCTGGCCACCACCGAACCAATTACCATGTGTGAACAAATGACAGTCATCTCACCACCCACTTCATGCGTAACGAAAACATGTCATCTCATACCAGTGGTGTGGGTTCACAATAACAGCACAATAAGGACGACATGTCTCTCTATTGCCAGGAATGCGCAATGCATGAAGTCATCGCTGCGCAAGTGTGAACAAAAACATTCATGTGAACAAAAACATTCATCATCGCACAGCAGGCAAAACACAAGGAAATGATTGCGTGTGACAGTTTGCCATTTTGTTATAGCAAATAGTAAACTTAGGATACAACTCCTTGAATGTAAACATTGTGCACATCATCACACGTGCCCATGATGCACGTGTCCACTGGTAAAAATCAAGCATATGTTCAGGCCCAGGGCCAAGCAAGAGAGTGTAAACATTGTGACCTTTCGCCGCAAATATGACATTTCGAACTCTCGTTAAGTCAACATTATTTTCAGCATCATTCATGAATGTGGTTTTTTGGAGATAGGCAATACGCGCATCATGCAGCAGTCATGTGCGTATATTTACATTCAGCCTACTCATCGATCGGTCATGCAGCAGAAAGCAGGCTGCGAGCAACACACCTGCCTCCTTTCTTCCTAGTGCCATCATTTGTCAACATCGCTACTCATCACTGTGTGATGGGCAGGGAAGTGCACACCCTTCCCTCCACCGCTCAATTTCATACATTACCTCGAATTTAACCAACACCATGTGCAAAGTTTGTCGCGCCACACCGAGCAACAGTAGGTCCATCATCGCATCATCAGATCTCCTCATCACAGCCTGTCAGTACTACTACATCAGGTGACAGCAGAAAACAAATACATTGCATCCAGAACCAACAGCATCACCCAGTGTGTACACATTTACAGGGGCTTCAGTTGGCAATGCTGTGCCCTGCATACAGCGCTCGCCACCTCTGCAGGACCACCTGGCGGACATGCAGGACGTCACAACATCCTGTGAATGCTCTGCATCACCGGCGATTACCGTGGGGACATCATCACCAGCATCAGCCTCCGAGTCCACTCCGACTGATTCCCCAAGCGCATACGACTCGAACTACAAGAGGCCCTACAGCCATTCCCCTGGTATCACTGCAACTAGCAACAGAAAGGACGACACTGAAGAAGAAAATAGCATCTCGCATTACATTGTTCCAAGAAGCTATGCCACATTCACCTTGTGCCGTGCACAATCTGCGGGCTGTCTGAGACGCTCTAGGCAGCCGTCACCACACGAGTGCAGCCTCGCTACCAGCAACGAAAGAAGTACGTGCTTCGGCCATATGCAATTTATGCCCATCGGGCCATTTCAATGAGTAAGGCCGCCTCAGCAGCTCTTCTCGATCTCCCACCAGAGGGGTGAGGGGGGCTTTGCCATGTTCCACGTTCCCCAACCACACATTTAACCCATTCCCAACATTGCAGCCTCTACGAGTGCAGTGAAGTGATTCAAAGTGTGCATAGGGGGTTTTTATTCAAGGCCATTTTAATTTCTTTAGTCAGTGTTGACATCAGACGTCATGTTTATGCCACAGTGACCACGTGAATTTGTTTATTTATGTTTTGTGTTTATGTTATGTTTTGATGTAAGGTTTTTTTTTTATTGAAGGGTTATTATTAAATGTGTTTAAAGGATTTATTATTATTGTGTTAATGTCAGTGCAGTGTACAAAGTGTATGCAGAGAATGATTTAGTAAATAATAGGGTTTTATTATGTTTAACAGTTGCAGTGTCTTGTGTGTCCCATTTTGTGAACTAGTGTACACTGAGTCAGCTTGTGTGTGAATAGTAGAAATAATAAGAGGGTTATAATTATTTTTGTGTCTAGGTGTTTTCGTTTGACGTTAAAAGGCCAATAGTTATTAATGCAGCATTATTGTTTAGATTCGCATCACAGGTCACATACAGCCTATATATACTTTCAGTCATCCCAATGTTTATGTTAGTATTAGTGATCTGAGTTTAATTGTACCCTCGGCTAGTGTTTTGGTAGCTTGTAAGTAAACATAACCTCCAATGGCAAGACAGGCCAAATCACAGTGGCCAACTATGACGGCACGACAGCGGACATATACGTCCAAAACATATGAATTTTCCACGTTCATAGTAAATTGCCATTTAAGTGTTTTTATGTAAGACTGGCATAGTGTAAAGAAAATACAGGCAAATAAAATACGGCAACAAATAAATGTGAGACAATTCATAATAAATTAGAGCCACATGCACACACATAAAAACAGTGTAGTTGAGGTTAAATGTGACCGGCTGCAGGACAGCCAGGACAACACAAGTCATGTGGTTATGAAATTAAGCATTTAATATAAGCGATTTTTATTTCTCCTGTTTAAGTGTTTTGTAGCATCTAGTGTGTTATAGCAATCATTTAAGCCCATAGGTCATTTCATGTAACATGTATTTCAATTTTCCATTTTTTTCCATCGGGTCACACAGGAATGGCCACGCTTAAAGGCGGCGATCTCGCGCGGCCACGTTCAGTAGTATATTAGTACTCGAGTAGTATAGTCGTTATGTCGTGGCCTCCACAGGCCTGCATCATTTTGTCAGCCAATCATGTGGTTTTCATTAGTAATTTATTAGTCTGGAATTTTAACTTATGTTTCATGGTCCGGGGGTGCACTGCACTACAGTCCGGACCATTTGTACATGACTGGGCCTTAAAATGTTCTTGTGATATTCATGCAGGCTTCGCGCCCACTTGCTTTACTGGTAAATCTGCACCACTGTCTTTATCGGGCCATTCCCTTACAAAGTTTATTGTGGCTACACGTATTCTACACCTGTTAAAGTCTGTGAGTCCATCTTTAATTGCCTATAAACAAAGTTAAAACATATTTGCATTTATTAAAAGCATTTTGGCCATGTGTCATTGCGCACTGGTCCACCTTGGTGCATCGTTGCAGAACATAACTGGCAAGGTTAATGTTCCAATACTGGTTGGTACTGGCTCTACTGTATAACACTATTTAAATATATATATATACATATATAATCATTTGAGAACTCTTAATATTCATTAAAGCTAATTTGATTAAGTACAAATAATATTACTAAACATAACACTCGCCACAGTAGCCTTGTATGTGACCGTTTCAACAACTATACAAGCTGGCAACTCCCATTCGCAAACTGTCAACACGTTAAATACATTAATACAACACTACACGACTATACAAAAGCACTGAATAATTACATAAATAAAAGGGAAACTATTTGTCTTGTACTTACATGCAGTACAAGGTAACAGGGGAATAATAAACTAACACACTAACATAACACTTGGAAAACCACACATAACACTGGAAACATAATATTGTAAACATAAACATTGGCACATGGCCATCAGTTTCGATGTGTGTAACATTTAGAGGTTAGAAAGTATGTACCTGTACTTAAATGAATAATGAATATTGCAACGTGTGCAACAATTCGCGATACAAAACACTTGATTGCATATTACATTTAACACTTTACTCATATTTACACTAAAGAACATTGAGGCACTTACAAGGTGGCATTGCAGGAGAATAATACATATGACACAAAAAAAACTCAACACTTACTAACATATTTAAAAATGCCATAAATGCACTCTCTACATTACCACTGCATTAACACTGAAACACACGTGACACTGGTGCGGAAATGCAGGTGCTGCTCAGTGGTGTTGTGTTGCATTTGTGATGTACCAGATGGCATGGCATGGGGAAAGGCCTTAGGCCAAAGTGCTGTCAACATCATCATGTACAATTATTTTGTAGCATCTAGTGTGTTGTAGTAATATTTAAATCCCGTCATTCATTTCACATAACATGTAAATATATGTTCCATTTTTTTTTCATCATGTCATGCTGGACTGGCCATGCTTGGCATCAACCATCTTTAAGGCTATGTACGGTAGTCTAGTGGTACATGAGTAGTGTAGACTCCGACGCGTCCTGCCCGGACCTATCACCATCTTTGTATACTAATCATGTGGTTTTCAATAGTAATTATTAGTCTGGAACATTTAACTTATTTTTCATCGCCAACGGAGTGCGCTTCACTACAGTCTGGTCTGTTTTGTAAATGGCCGGACCTTAAATTTTCACTTAAGTTTCATGTCTGCTTAGCGCCATTTTTACAGTTCATGTGCTCTCCCACACCAACTTAGAAAGTGTATTTATGTGTCTCATCCTAGGGTTTAGGAAATAAAATGTGTGCTTAAATGAACTTTACCAACTTGATTTCTGGGTAAGCTTCACATCCCACATCATTGATATTTTCGCAACATAGTAAAAGGGAGTAGGATGGCCATAACAATCCTCCGGGAGTGAGTGGTTTATAGAGGAGGCCAACAGCCCCTACTAGCCAAGGCATCACAGGAATATAATAACTTTGAATCTAGATCATGTGGAGACAGTCTCCACAGATTTTGGAACATTGGAGGAAGCAATGCCGGTCGTCGGCCGCACCTAATCAAGCAATATTCACGTCAAATTATTTTTCGAATCCACATAACCTCACCATCCCCCCAATGGTCCAACTACCGTGCCGTCAAAATGGCTTTACCATCTTAGTGGCTATAAATTCAAGTCGAACAATCCATACCTCACTGTCCTACCTAACCACAAATCACTCCAGTTACCATGCATTCCTATGTTTCTAGTCTTCATGTTTCTGTGTATGCATGTGTACTTTTGTGTGTGTACATATGTAAGATCCTCTGAGACTAACAGTCTCCATATTTTAGCTACTGGCGAATCAATGTTTTACATTTCCAAGGCTCCCATCTGTTTTTCATTGTCGACGCACCAGAAAGCATCGCCAAAGCTCACATGGGAAAATTGGCGCCAAAAGCATCAGGAAGACAAAGGAGAACCACTGCCATTTTGGAACCAGTGTGGCATGAGCAGCAGCCAGAGATGTCATGCATGCCAGCAGTTATTTTGGGGAAGCGACAGAGGTGTGGCATGCCACCTACCACCCCTCTCCCCCAACATCGGTGATACCACCCCTACTGTGACACGTCACAGGGTGTCTGCCACGAGCTGGCGAAACCGCGTGGTCCCGGCAAGAAAACAACAACTCAAGATGGAACTCCTACATCAACTGCACCACACAGGTGACCCCGGATATCTGGATATACGAATGGCCAATGGAAAGCCCTCAGAACTTTGCCTGAAGTGTATCCGCCCCATGCCTTCACCGGATCCGTTCTCATTAAGTTTCCTGCAAGGCAAAACCTGCTTGTGTAGTGATGAGGCAGCAGTACAGAGAATGGAGGAACAAATTTAGCATGTCAATACTGAACTCTCGGGCGAAGCATGGAGACATACCACCGCGGGCATACCGGATGATGTATGTGTGCAATATCTCTAACCTCGACGGATCCAGGGGTTTGTCAACTCCATCTGCGTGCCCCCATTCTGTGTTTGTTCCGGCACTACAAATAGTTTTCAACACACAACCACAACTTTTTGGCGAAACCTATGAATGTGCACTAATGACAATGGATGTGAAGGAGTAGATGAGCCACAGTTCATGACAATTTTCTCATACATTTTCAAGGTGTGACAGGTAAGCATGGGAAGCAACTCAACAACATCATCCACGCAAACAAATAGAAGAACCAGTACTCTGGCTGCGAATGCCCCAATAACACATGTGCAGACAGGAAGCAACACCACCAGGGTAAACTTTCTGTTGTCAAGACATACTGCTATTCGCATCACCACGAGTGTGTGCCCAACCACTCAGCAGGACAACAACAGTGACAACCAACCCCGTGCAACATCCATCAGTGCTGTAACCGGCCAGTGACATAACCCATGACAGAATCACCAAGTTTCTCACATCATGTGGAGAATGCAATAATGTGACCACAACAACACCATTACATTTCCAGTCATTGCCTACGTACGCCAGGATGGCAAGCAAGGAACCACTGGCTTTCATACAAGTTTATGCCAACTGCCTACGACACTACCATGTACATGAAGATGACTCGTCATATAGCATTGGCGACAGATTGGGAGAAGATGCCAGATCATGGTGGCATGGCATCACCCACAATGTAATATCATGGGATGAATTTCATAGTGCCTTCATGTGCTGGTTTGCCGGTACATTTTCATATGTATGCACACTTAGCAGAGTGTTTCTGGAAGAGCAAGGAGAAGAGTCACTTTACAACTTTGTCATCCATAAAGTCAGCCTAATTTGTGCCTACCATCTGGGAATGGCGACGCGGGAAATCGTCGAGGTCGTCGCCAGCACTGCACGACATGAATACCGTGCAGCATTGGTGCCAGTCAACCATGCAGCGGAAGCAGACTTCATACAAACAGTGTTACTCCTAGATGCAAAAATCCCAGAACAACCATGCTGCGACCGGGATACTGCGCAGCTGCGTCGTGAAACAGGACAGTCACATGAGAAGAATACCTGTGTAACAACATCCACAGCGTTCAGTGAAACGTGCGAATGAGAAGTGGAGATTGGAGTGCGCACACAGGATGGCCACGTGAAAACGAGGTCAAATAACAACAAATGGTGTGTATTAGTGCCCGATGCAACCCGCATCACAGTGTGTCATTACGCTCATGCTAGTGCATGGACGGAAAACCCGGCATAGCGCAGACAAGGCGAAATATTTTTAAAATTTTCTACTGACTGGGAGTGACAGTTCAGGTCCAAGAGTTCGTGCGCACATGTGTAGCATGCCACCACTTCAAGAGCCGCCGTACTAATGGGACACAACAATGCCCACGCGAACCGTCTGAACCATTTGAAACTGTGGAACTAGACCTCATGGGACCATATCCTCGCACGTCATGAGGCAAACGTTTTATTTTCGTCACAGACTTGTTTTCGAGGTGGGTCGAGGCATATGTGGTGACATGAGCACGCATGCGGAGAATTGGAAAAGTGCTGGAGACAAAGTTTTTCCCCTGCTGGGGATATGCAGAGTCTTGTTAAGCGACAATGGCTCGCAATTCACCGGGAAAACTTGCAGGTCTACTGCACAAAGTGGGGATTACAGCATACAATGACGGATGTGTACCACCCACATGCTAACCCAACTGAAAAAAAGAAATCAAGACATCAAACCACAGCTTTGTTTGCACATGGGTGAGGATCACACTTACTAGGCAGATCAGCTGCCGGCTGTCTTGTTTACGTTATGCACCAGGGAGAACAAGGCAACCCGCAAGACACTAGCCCAGCTTCTCCAAGGCCGCGATGTTCCCCTCCCGGGAGAGTTCCATAGTGGGATGAGGGAGCGCACCATGAGTCCAGCAGACAAAGGGGAAAGAAGAGAGTAGCAAGCATGCATGTACACTGTTGTGCATGAGAACCAGTACTGCTACACAGCATACGGGTTGCCTGCCTCCATGCGTCCATCACAGCAGCTCCAGCCCGTGCAATGTTTTTACGTTCGCATACATACCCAGTCATCAGAGAAAAAAGGATTTTGCATCAGGCTGGCAGCGAAATGGAGCGGACCACACACCTTCAGCAAGGCATTGGGTGAGATTTGCTACCACATCCTCATGGGATGAGGCCAGTCTGCCATCTACCATCAAGATGCCTTACGGCTCGCCACCACCGACATCGAGACACCCAGCGTCGATGCTGCCACACCGGGCGACCAAAACATTGCGGCGCTATTTACTACACCGACCAACAATGTAGGAATGGTGGCAGAACGTGAACAAAATAAATCACTTTCAGAACCAACAGCAACACCCAGTGTGTACACTTTTTCAGGGGCTTCATTTGGGGTTGCTGCACCCTGCATTAAGCTCTCGACAGCTATGCCAGACCACCAAATGGCCACACAGCCGTACCCCTGGTATCGCCACAACAAGCAGCATTGACGACGACATGGAATAAGACGACAGCATCTCGCTGTTATGTTGCTCCGAGCTTCTGTGCCGCATTCACAGTGCGCCATGCACGATCTGCGGGCCGTCTGAAACGCCCAAGACTGCCATCATCGCACGAGTGCAAACTTGCTACCCACAACGAAGGAAGTATCTGCTTCGGCCACAAGTGTTTCTACGCCGGCCGGGACATTTCAACAAGTGAGACTGCCTCAGCCCAGAGGGGTAGGGGGCATTTGACGAGATCCACGTTCCCCCAACCTCACACTCAGCCTGTTCGCAGCAGAGGCTGCGAAGCCTCGTCGAGTGCAGTGAAGAGATACACAATGTGCATTTGTGTTTTTATTTAAGGCAATTTCATATTCTTATTCAGTTTTGACATCAGATGTTATGTGTACGCCACAGGGACCACGTGAGTTGTTTGTTTTCATTTAGTGTTCATGTTGTTTTGATATAACATGTGTTGTGTTGATGTTTACAAGGTCAACAGTAATTAATGTAGCATTATTGTTTACATTGTCATCGCGTGCCACATACAGCCCATATATTTTCAGTGTTTGTGTTAGTAATAGTTATCTGAGTTTAATTGTTTCCTTGTCTACTGTTTTGTTATCTTGTACGTAAACATAATCTCCAATGGCCAGTCAGGCCAAATCTCCGTGGACAACCATGACGGCACGGCAGAGGATGTGTCTGTCCATAACATAAACATTTTTCAAGATCATAGTAAAGTTCCTTTTAAATATTTTTATGTAAGACTGGCATAGTGCAAAGAAAGATATGCAAATTAAAATACAGCCACAAGTAAATGTGAGACAATCCACCATAAATCAGAGTCGCACACGCTCGCGTAAAAACTATGTTGTTGAGGTTAAAAGTGACCAGCTGGAGGATAGCCAGGGCAACACTGGCCACGTGATTCTGAAATTAAGCATTTTCATGTAAGACATTTTCATATTATCATGAACAAGTGTTTTGTAGCAACTAGTGTGTTGTAGTAATCTTTCAAGCCCATATTTCAGTTCACATAACATGTAAATCTATTTTCCAATTCTTTTAATCGGGTCATGCAGGAATGGTCATTCTTGGCACCAGCCATCCCGTGCGGCCATGTTTTGTGGTCTAGCAGTACTCGAGTAGTGTAGACGTCCGTCGCAGCCTCCCCGGACCTATCGCCGTATTTGTATACCAATCAAGTAGTTTTCAATAGTTATTATTAGTCAGGAAATTTAACTTCTTTTTCTTTGCCAGGACAGTGTGCTACACTACAGTCTGGTCCTTTTTGTACATGGCCAGACTTAAATCTTCACTAAGTTTCATGTCGGCTTTGCGCCATTTTTACAGTTTACGTGCTCTTCCACACCAATGGAAAAAATGTGTATTAATGTGCCTCATACGAGGGTTAAGGGAATAAAATGTATGGTCAAATAAATTTTACCAACTTTTGTTCCTGGGTATGCCTAATGTCCCACATCACCAATATTTTTCAAACATATGAAATGGGCATAGGATGGTCATAACAATTCTCCAGGAGTGAGTGGCATATAGGGGAGGCCAACAGCCCCTACTAGCCAAGGCATCAAGGGAATATAATAATATTGATTCTACAGCATCATGTGGAGACAGTCTCCACAGATGGCGGAACATTGGAGGAAGTCGCGCTGGTTGTCAGCGTGCAGTCTCGTGCTCACCACATTGTGAGCTGGGGCCTAACCAAGCAATATTCACATCAGTATTATATTTCCAATCCATATAACCTCACCATCTCCCCAATGGTCCAACCACCACGCCATCAGCACATGCGGCGCATGTCAACAGCTCTTCTTAAAAACAAACAAACAAGCACATGTTTATCCTATAAAACCCTGTTATAATTAAAAATACACAATACACTTGATCGGACAGGCAATGCACATCATTTCAAATACTTTCACTTGCTTTCGAATGTGTCGTACTGATGTACTTGGTACGAGGTATTCGACTTCACACGTGATCGAAGGGGAATATTTGTTACACACAGGAAACCAAGTTAATTAAATTTAACAGACTTAGCACTCACAAAATTTATAATAATTATTATAAATTTAAAAAGGCCATGGAAAAATATTACAGCACACTTTCACTGGCGCAAATTCAGGTACACATGCAGAAGTTGGCAACCCCCAAACCCTTGCCCGTGATGGAGTGGGTCCCACTGGAACAATGAATATCCCACGTGGGAATACTATAGACCAACAGAAGGACTATACCAGCAAGTGTCGGGGAACAGGAGAACAGGGTAGGGTGGCCGGACATCGCTTGTCCCAGATCCGACAAACTAGCTATGGAACCAACACTTCAACAAGTACTCCTCTCCCAAATGATAGAAAACCATAGCAGCTTCGTCCGCATACTAGTCAGTGTCAATGGGCACTCATACCGAGCCCTAATCAACACCTCACATCCCACAATGTTGTACGATCAAAATTCGTTAATGCCTGCAAAGTTCAACTAGTACAGCGAGTGATACAGAAAAAAACAGGAGTTAAGTATTGCTTCACTCCCCAGCTATCTGCCATTACTGGAGTTAGGACTTGATTTATAGTGTTTGTGTATTCACAGTCATGGCTCAGCCTCATGGAGCATCCACGACATAAGGTGAAACCATGTCACTTTAGAGATATTTGCTCTTTCGTTAAGTTTTTTGTCCTCTACCTAACTATTGGACCAGCTTTGAATACCTTCTTCCTGTCAAATAGACGAGTCGTAGTAGAACGACCATTGTTGTTTGCTCCATCATGTTTACTGTGCTTGTCATATGACACCAGCATGCCGGCTGCCTTTCACAAACCACCACCCACACGAGTCCTTCCTCAATCTGACATATAGGCAACCAGTGGAGAAAAAGGTCAATTCATGCTCCTCCTTACTTTTCATCAAGAGATTTAACATTTAATATGACCATGCCTGCAGGCCCCTCCCAATGCGATAACTGCCTTACACTCGGTAGCAACAGAAGTCGCGCCCGAAAAGCCCCATGCATGAGCCAGAGTTTTTCTATTAGGGCCTCTCTGACCATCAAGGAGTCGTCCGGCCCCTCACCAAGCATGACTGCCCATGATTCAAACTTAGCCTGGGAGGCAGATACTCCTTTAAACACAGAGGTATATTGCAAGCCCAGGAGTTTCCACTTTTTCTAACCTCTAAAAGAGGTTGCCCAACTGTACCACAAGGAGGTAATGGGTTCCCTGGGCTAGGAGAGGTTATACGAGATGCATCACTAGCCCTTCCGGGTTTCACACATCATCTTACTCTCCGCTGCTAGATCTAGCGATAGCTGCAACACTTCTCAGATCAGTTGCCTCCTACTGCCTTTTGGAATGAATTAGACCGACAGAGAGGGGCAGGGAGTATGTTTCCTTTATGCCACCATTACTCCCACCAGGCCTTAAGCTCAACTTGAGGCCCCACAGATCTTCAGTTCGAGTGAGTGATACAGTTGACTACTCGACAGCACATGGAGTAAATAGTCTGAACATCCAGGCATGCATTTTGTATGTAGAGATGGCCACCGCCACCTTCGTGAACTACGATATTCGTGAAGAAGTAATTCTTGGGTTGCCGTGGCTCACCAAGCAGGGTACCATAGTGGAAACGCAGCTCTTCGGATCCACTTCGGGAAACAGGAGCGAAGTACAGCTGGATCTGAGCCCCACAGAACAAGTGCCGGAAGTACCACTAGATGAGTTGGATCTTGCTGTACCGCCAGAATTCCAGCATGCAATGCTTTCAGTCCTCTGTATATGGTTTTTAATGCTTTCTGTATCTGATATGGTAAAATGAATAAACTTTGTGGTAATTGTAGGTGAAAATATGCATTAATTCTCAATTTACACAACAAACACATGCAGTTGAGTCGAGTTGAGAGGTTACAGTCAGCACTTAACAGTGAGGTCTTGAGCACCGGCGAGAGTGACATTAGTTGAGCAGTAGAATGCAAGAGCAGGGAAATTAGACATTTCCCAAGAAAACATGCCAGCCAATGGCAAAATCCACCATGTTTCACACATAAAAAAATCTGGTTGATCCACAGAGGATTGAACCCAATTTGCCTTCATGATAGGCAAGTAGGCCGGCAACACCTCCATGAGCCCATCAAACACACGAAAAACAGTTATTTTATACTACCCCTTTTAAAACTGGCTTACCATCACCGTACTGAAACATCACATTAGTATTCAGCTTTGACGAATGCCACATACTGCTTTTATTCTAAAGTGCCGCTGTCATATCCCCGCCATATTAACCCAGCCCTTCCAATGAGAGAATAGCACATGAGTCTATATGATCCGCATCCGAACGAGTAGCGATGCAACCTGCTCGCAACCCAGTAGTCCCACAGGGCACACTCCCGTGAAGCCGGTTGGCCCAGCAGTGAACATACACACCTACGAAGTGGCAGAGTAAGGAAGGTGTTGCACTCTGCGCTCTCTGTTGTAGTGGTGGACGAAGTTCAATGCAATGATATGTGGTGATGCACTGTACAAACACCAGTTGATTCTGGTGACCTCAAGGGAGAGGTCGCCTACTGGAGCACTCACTCCAGCCTTGAAGGAAGCCACCAGTAGAGACGACCATACCGCCAAAGAGATCCAGCCACGAATGGAGACACCACCTGAGACAACCACGCCAAGACCCAGCAGAGAGCCCGTGAAGGGCCACCCAGCTGACCTGACCTCAAACTGCTGCTGGAACAACCCCAGTAGAATCCACAAACAGCTAATTGCCAGCATTCGTTCAAGGAACCTCTTGAGCCCTTGTATGTCGGATGCCTAACATCCTTAACTATCAGGAACATCAGTGGATTTACGCATTTAGTAACATTGGTATGTGATCCTTCCCTTAAGGCCCCTAATAGTATAGGCAAATTGGTGCCAACTTAGGAAAAATTAGTAAACAAGCTGTAATTTGCACACAAGTAGATTTGACCTTGCTTAATAACATACTAAAAGTCCCAAACTATCGCAGTTGGGGAACTTCCTTAAAATCGTGAAAGTTGTAGTATAATTGTCTAATGAATATATATTGACGTATGCAGCTCAGCACTAGCCCTTTCACAACACCTTCTGTCAGCACCACAGTCAACACATCAGCACCGGAGTGCAGTGGCGCCATGCAGTACCCCGGGCTAATAGTGTTAGTTTGAGTGTGTCAGTGTGTGAAGTGTAAATGTGTACTTTTTCAATGACCAATTTTATTATTATTAGTGCAGTGTTTGTTTTGTTTAAATTGTAAATTGTTCATAAGTTAAGTTCCGAGCTGTGTTCCACGCCTCACATATTGTGCACCAGTGTAATCATCGGAAATGCCACATGTGCCATTTACCTAGTGCAGCATAACAGGCCTAGGACACACCCTCGTGTGTTTGTTTATGTTGTCACATCAATTATATTTGAGGGTTATACAGTCCATATTATTGTTTTGAATCTGTAAGGCATCAGATATGTTTGTTTACAGTAGAACCACATATGTTTCTGTGGGCACTAAAGTGCCACATCACTGCAGGTTTGTTAGAATAGTTATAAAGGGTAGTTTGTGTTGTGTTATGTATGTGTATATTTGTTGCAAGTCAGAACACCATGTGTTCCGATCATGTGTTGTTTATAAATAAAGTGTACTAGTGTGTCACGTTGCCGAGAGGAGACCATGTGGGTTTGTTGACATCTTGCATCATAATAATTTAATTTATGTGTGACATTTGCGAGGGCAAATGTCATGTATTTGTACACATATTTTATCCCTGTATTATTGACATAGGTATGCCAAAACCTACGCATGTATTTAAAGTTAAGTGTTTGTTGTTTGAAGTGTAAGATTATATTTATATTGAAGTGTTGTGTTTGCCTGCTAGGGGCGTGACCTGAGGTAAGTCGTAGTGACACGTCGAGAACGTGGCAATTTAGCATCACCAGAATTTATTGTAGAATATTTCAGACTCCTGGCATATGCCATGCAAATATTTGTTGAGATATAAATTCAATAAAACAATAATCACAGTATTGAATACTGGCACCGCCAGTATGGGATCAGTAAACTGGTTAAAAGCCATTGCGCCCAGCAACGTGGCTAACACATGGCCGGATAACCTACCAAGGTGCGTAATATTTGTTAATAGTGATTTAATGAGTTGTTGTATTGTCAGTATGTTTTGTCATTGTTTTTAAGGGTATTTGAATATTAGGTTTGATACATAGAAACTCCTGTGGAGCTCTAGCTCCAAATACAACTATGGAAAAAGTGAGGTTAAGTCGATTGTGGCAACCCTGCCACGATGAATATTCTATTTTCTATATTTTGGGTTTTAATTATTGTAGAGTGAAATTAACGCAAGTGTTTTTGTGAACCATCTTTCCACGTGTTTCATCTTTACACATCTCATTTATGTAAATAAGAATTAAACATGTCTGCAACAAGTCACGTGACATGTGGCGGGATACCCAGCCAACTAGTGGGCTCCACACCAAGGCATAGATAGTAGCGTCGTAATGGTCTAGAGAGTGGTCGTGCGTGTGATGTCCTCGCCAAACTTTACAAATTTTGTTCCAACCACGTAGAGTTCAATAGTATTTTTAATGTAAATTACCTGGAACCTTTTTCTTTTGCTGTCCGGGAAGTGAGCCACTGTGTACCTGGTCATTTTGTACATGACAGGGACTTAACGCACAGTAAATTCATATAGGCCTCGTACCAGTTTATTCTGTACCAATGTTCACCCACTTCAACGGTGAAGTAATAATGTATGTGCATCTTTGGAGGGGAAACATGAATAAATTAAGCATGAGCAAATTACTCTTTTAGTTACTCGGCTGCTTCACTGACACATCACTGGTAACGTTTTCGGCATAACCTTTAAGGTGTAAGGCGGCCTATAACAGCCACGGGAGTGACTGTTAGCAGCATATGGGGGTAGCTCAGATATCCCTCACTATTCAAGGTGTACTTGGATATCATAAAGATTGATTTCTGCAACTTCTACCATTTAAGACGTAGGACACAAGGGGGCCACTTAAGGCCATCGGCCACACGACCTCAACTCTACTTATGCTCTCCACTGAGAGTGCTGGCGCCCTCCCAGAAGACGACAGTAGTATTTTTTTACCCAATCCACATAACCTATTCTCCTCGATGGTCCAGCCTAAGTGCGCTTATCCTCAATATTTTGCTAGCATGCTGATTGTGAGTGATTGGTAGGTCCTAGAGACTTCTGGTTTTCACCAACACATTCCTAATAAGAACAAAGTGAAATACCAAATATATCGTGACAGTATTAAATGGACAGTCAGGTTAAAATATTTGGTACCACCTAAAAAAGGGAATTTTTTACACATTGCATTTATCAGAGTAGATAATATCTCATCTGTTGCAGAGGTATGTATAAAATATGGAAAGAAACTTGATTACATATGTATCAGTAGCACATTCTATTACTCTGGGCTTACCAGAAACAACAGTTGTACTGTATGCAACTTTACCATGCTTGCCAGGTACTGGATGTAGATGCTTCGTGGGACTCTCGTAACAGGGCTGCACTGTCGCTGATGCACTTTGCGATTGTAGTTAAAAAATTGCTACTGTACAAACATGAGAGTAGGTCCTTGGCATGAAGAGAATGTGTAATGCTATTATAAACCAGTCAAAATAAATATTGACATTATTTACACATTACTTTCATTCGGCAGTCACTGACACTGTCTTTTTGTTTGGAGATAACTCGCATTCCATACCATCTATATCTTCCTCACACTGTTCATCCAATAATAAGAGGTGAGCCTGTTCTCCACTGTCGTCTACCACCTCTGCAGCATTGGCACACCCATCCCCTTCACAATAGCCACACACTTGTGAACACTTAAGACCAGCTCTATGACTTGAGCATGAACACTCGTAATCCGATATGCAGTTGCAGTTTATTTGTTTTATGATTACTTCGGGTGTGGCAACTTATAGTGTTGGTACAGGAGTGTGTTTACCATTGACACAAGCAGGGTTCAGGGTTGAATTGGGTACAGCTCTGCTCGGCCTGAACTTTCAGGCAGGGGCAAAATGCAGAAGATTTGGCTGGTGCCAGCTCCAGTAGAGCGTTGATGTAGGCCGTAGGCCGATGGCCTAAAGGATCCCTGGTGCCTTGCTGTCACTTCTCGAGATGATAGTGTTCACCTACTTACCTGCACAGTTTTACATGTTACTCTTGTTTCCTACCATGGAACTATCTTGGACCAACCCACATGCCATGTTACACTGAATCTAACACTTACCGAGTTGTCACAACCACTCTGCATGCTGCAAAAGAATACATGAGGTACCTTGGGTGTACTACATTAAGGTGTAGCGCCTCATGTGTTCTTGCGAACAATGACAGAAACACTCAATCGTTCGGTTTCAACTCAGGTGTTTATTCGTTCAAACATTATTACAAGTTCAGGAGGTGATGCATGTAATGATGCGGACGTGACACTAGTGGGCCAGCCGATAGCCCTTGGCGAATTGGACTGAAGTCACATGAACTTATTGGGTAAGAAGTTCCCCTGAAGGGGGAAAACAGAGCAGGTCCAACCCTTTGTACTAATAGAAAAACTGTTCCAGAATAAAATGTATATTGCTGTGAATATGAAAATTTGCCTAAATGTTGCATACTGAGGGTGGTCGCGGAGCGAACCTCTCACACATCCGGAATCTACAAGTGCCAAGTCGAAGATGCCAACATGGCGCTGGCCTTCGCGCCAAGTACTCGCGATGACATCAAGTTGATGCTTGATGAAATGAGATGGGTACTTTCTTATGAACTAAAATGGTTACATGATGACACTGATTAATTAAAACATATTGGTGGTAACCCCATGTGATAACAAGTGTGTCTTTGTTTGCTCAATATTACTTTAACAGGGTGTCCACCACACTTAAATTATTAATACTAAATATTGGGACTTGGTAGGCCGTCTTGGCTAGAAATGAAAACTTAATACACCTTATATAATGACATAATACCCTTTTTCAATATATCGCCATAATTGACATGTTATCCCTATTACATGGCACTTCTGTCACCTTCTGTTATATCACAAGTGATGAAGTGTTCCCTGTGCACAACAAGGCACTAAGTGTGGCGTCACTACACTTGTTTTACAAGGAAACCTTTCCATCTTTACACTTTCTTTCTGATGTAACTGCTAAGGTGGTTGGGCAATGCCATTCCCTTACTGTATACATACTCACTGGGGTTCGCAGCATTATATTTGAGCCAACAGGCCCACTGATGTAACACAGATTGGAGGGGCATAAAACACTGCTGCATGGATAGCCCCCTCGTCCCCACCAATTGCTTGTGCACCCGACATCTGTGAGTTCGTGGAGCGCCATATCAAACTGCTTGTTAATTTCTACCAGGAGTTACCACGAAGAAATGAGCCAAGTTGGAGTTTTGTGAGTTATGCGACTTGGGTCACCACAAGAGCAAAAGACTGTTCCCGGCACCTGCACCAACATACTCCTAGCTGCTATTTTTACCCTGGCATGCTCCAAATGCGATTGTTGACTGTGCATTGAAAATGGTCAGAAGAACTCACATGAACATTGAGTTCATGTCAAACGCCCCCCCCCCCCCCACTCCTTGATGTTGATGACCATTTGACAACACAGACCACCAATGTCGTGTCACGACATCAGGCGCAACAGGTCGTCGGTGCTCGCAGACAATGGCGTGACTTCAGCTGCTAGGGCCCGTGTCGCTGCAGCAGGCCCGTGATGTTCCCTGCCTATCTGGGTAACATAGAGGCCGCGACACACTACACAAGGCCTACAGACCTTCCTAAGTCGCATGCACGGTAGGATCTTACTACACAACTGCGCGGGCAGTTCACTCGCTCCTACCAATGTATAATGTACTTGGCAGTCGTGGCTTTCCGTGGATGCTGTGCCAGATTACTATTGATTTGCCTTCAGGAGTTACCTCTTGAAGGCAAACGATTAACTCGACCATTGGGAGTTATGCGATCCAGCTCCCTGGGTAAAGTGACTTGCTCGTTCTCGGGGACCTAATCCAGCGCACACTCGGCTGATCTTGTCGACCCTCGGTGTACTCTAAATGCGATTTGTGACTGTGTAGTGTAAATGGAAAAGGAAGATGCAAAGCGAACCATGTGTTCACATCAAAAGCCCCCCTCCTCAATGACCATTTTTACCCCGCAGTCCATGATATGCTCCACCATGCCGTCAGATATAACATCTCGTCGGTTCCTTCAGCTAGTGTCGAAGTTGCAGGCGATAAGGTCAACACCGCTGCTCGTCGGAGTCCGTTGCTGCCGCCGCAGCACGTGGTCATAGGCAATAAAGCTTATGGTGCTGTTATGGTCAGTCTCTTCACCTGCCGTCGCACATGGGGGTAGACGATAAGTCCTATGCTGCTGCACGTCGATCTCTTCAGCTACTGTCACATGTGGGGGTAGGTGGAAAGGCCTACACCGCTGCATGTCGACTCATCGTGCTGCACCTTCCTTCTCATTCTTCTGTGTCCCTATATTTGTGACATTTGCATGTGGACGGGTAGTGTGCCCTCCACAACCAACACATGTCATGCAGGCCAAATGGCACACCCATTGCGACCTCCATGTGGGTTTGCAGAGCCTCTGCCTTCTGACGACTCACCCCCACTGTTGCTGTTGGTGCGGGTACTCTCTCGTCTGGTGCTGCTAATACTGCATCCAGTGCTGCTCGTGCTTGCTGTACTGCTTGCACTGCTGCATCTCCGACTTCTACACGGATGTGGTTGCCAGAACCCAGATACCGGTGAAGGGGGAGGAGGTGGTAACCCCGATGATTCCTCAAGTGCGCCAGTCCCACTCTTCTCAGTCCCTTCACTGCTATTCCTTAATACTGTTGCTATCTCTGATGTCTCACTTTCCGCAGTTACTGCAGCTAAGGCAACCTCGAGAACTACCAGGGGAGTGACGTCTCTCGCTGGTGACTCAGGTTCTCTGCTTCCAGTAGTAACATGCGAACTTGGAACTTCGCCCTCTAATGGTGTTATGCCACAGTCGATGTTTGTGTGAGCTTACTCACCCCTTGCATGTTGCGCTTTGCAGCTTGCCTGACCTTCTTTTCCGCTTGCATTCTCGTCACTGGTGCTTGCATGCCTTTCACTGGTGCATGTGTGGCCTTCCCAACTACCTGTGTGCACTTCTTTACTGCTTGCTGGTTATGGTGGAGACACCCTTCCACTCGGTACCATATACGCCCATATCCCTGATGGGCGTTTGACGGCCAGGTGATGTGGATGGAAACAGCTGCCGATGTGTGCTCCCATCACTTTCTGCACTGTGTGCCTAATTGTTCTCTACCTCTGGGGTCGTTACACTGGGCCTCTGATGTTGCCTGCCCTCATGCTCTTTGTCTGGTCCTTCTGGTTCTTGTCTCTTGCTAAAACGTGCTGCGATGCTGGGCACTTTGAGTATCAGTCGAAGGTCATGATGCTGAACTATCATGCTCCTATTACTCATTGGGATGAGATAGGAAGTACGTACCCACGGCCCTCTAGCTGGATGTGGCCCAATCTGCTGTCAGTTATTGCAGGCCTTGTGGTTGTTGTGGTATCACTCATCCCCGAAGCCACTCATGTGTTTCGTGCACATATTCTTCCATCGTTGGGGTACTGACCATAACACAATGGGTTTATGATGTTTTGCCATTGCCTACCCTTGGTGGTGTCATCTGTGTTCGGTAGTGCACTGACTCGATTGCACTTCTTGCCTCTGTGTATGCAAGCTTGCCTGGTTGGTGACATCGATCGAAATCGTGCTGCTGGGTGGCTGAGTCACTGGCAGCAGCATGCACAATGTATCGCGGCCTGCCGAATGTGTTGTAGTGGGTGGCAAACTTGCACCGTGGCAGTTGTCGAAGTGGATGTGTCATTTGGCATCGGTATGCATGTTGCTTGCGCTGTGGTGCATAGAGGCACAGGCATCTAAATGTCTGCACACTTATGTCTTCTTGCCTTACAGAATAACTTACTCTCGATTCCATATTGCTGTTTGCGATCTAGTTTCAGTTTCTTTGAACTATCATGCAGTACACTCTCGACTCCGTGACTGCATTTGCGGATGCTCGTGGAGCTCGCCTCACACTGCACTGGCAGCATGGTGTTGGTGCACGTGAACACAGGTGCTTTGGTAAATTTTGTACGGTGGTTGGTGGTTGCACCATATCTACACACCTACTGCACAAGAATACTTTGTCTGGTTCCTCTGTCAAATCCCGGTGATTAATGTTCACACATTCAAGATGGTATCGCCATGAACAAGATTTACATGCAATGGTGTATGTTCTGGTCCCTAGACAAGTGTATATTGGGCACCGGTTGTGCATTGACAATTGAAGCCATGCAGTTGAAATTGATGCTGGCATGGTTGCACAGTTGCATACTGGATAGTTACAGGTTCATTCACCCACACATTTTAATTTGTTGCCCTTCGTGCATGTTAAAGTCTGAATGTCGAATTGAAAACCTATGCTGTTATATTTCTGAACTAATTTATAAATAGAATGAACTGTAATTTAGTTTGTAAAAAGAACATTGTGATTTGGTGCTGCTGTAAACTGTTACTTAATGTTGCTCTGTGTGCAATGGTGCATTCGGAAAGGAGTTCGGAAAACATTCTATTAGTTTCGAGTTGGCCATGTTCTCTGTGTCATGTCGTCTAAGAACATGCGAGTGCCTCTCGTTTCGGACCACACACTGTCTGATTTGATCTCGTCATTTCTTAGTGCGCCTTGCATCACCGCTGTGGAGTGGTCGCTCCTTACCACATGTATATCGTGCATGTGATCGATATGCATCGGCGCTCCACATGTCTGTAGCATGAGGGATCGTGGGAACTGTGAATGTGCGGGCTTCTCTGCTGCATCTCTCTTCCAAGGTCGTGTATTGTCCTGCTATCTGGAACCCTTAGTATGACAATGCAGGACAACAAATCTCATCTCCCTACACACACTGGCTCTTGTTTGCCGAAATGCTTGAATTTTAATAAAAATTGACAAATAAAAATAATTAACAAATCTTGGAAAAATTTCTTAAAGCATTTTGTCCAAAACTATCGTTACACTGTATCCACCTTCTTCCTTCAATGCTGGATGCTAATTTGACTTTTGCTGATTACTTGCCTTAAAATTTCTGCATGTAAAAAATTTCAGAAAAATTTTATTTTTATGTGTTCAATCCATCACTATACTCTTAAGTGCCTTTACTTTGACTTTATGCATGTTCTTTTGCCAATTAAAATTAAACTCATGCATACAAAGGCATTCTTATTATTGACTCTTCCTGTACCTACTACTAGCGAAATGTAATGTGTGTAAACCCTCTGTCCGTTCTCTGACCGAACTGCTGCGGGAATTCTTGCTTGCTGGGCTGGAATTGTGTACATTTTACATATCCCTTAATACTGTTGCATGTTTGGCAAAACTGCACGTTTTTAAGTAGTACGGGGCATGGGGGTTTTACCCCACTTTTGTTTAATTGGATTATCAATTTGATATTCAAGTGATATCAAATTGATTGGATTAATTGGATTAATCCTTAATCAGGTCTTAATCTGATCGAAAATGTTTAATCCTTAATGTTAATCCTAACCCAATTAAATCGGATGAAAAATGGGATTGTTTGATCAAATTCTTTGACCAAAGAAATTGTATGGGAAAAGTTTGATCAAATTTCTATAATGAAATTTTGAATTTTGTGTAATATTTGATAAGTTTATAGTTTGGGCACTAAATTTTTTTAGGGTGGGGAAGATCTCTGGTAGATGTTGACGCTCGGAGCTATGTTGTGGTACTGAGGTGGTGATGTGTTGGGGAAGGGGTGTATATAGAGGAGCGATGTTCATCCTCAGAGGTCCGGCATTGTACAGAGGTGTGATTTGCAAGGGAGGGGTATATATGTGTTGGGTTTTGCGCAAGAGTGGCATAAGTGTTTTTTAGGGATATTGCTCATAGATGGTAGTAGGAGATAGTCTCTGAGAAATACACGATTTACGTGTGTTAGTAATGACAAACAAAATAACTTAAGCGTACCCAAATAATTACAAATAAATAACAGTGCTGGTGAAATATACAAGAGAAATTTAGGAATCTTTAAAAATAGCCCACATATGGAAATAAATTAAGTAACGAGTTATAGCTATCAATATAAATGACATGAGAGAAGTATAACGAACGAATATAACTATGTGACTATCACTAAATGAATGACGGACCCAAGCTATGGAAATAAATTAAGTAACGAGTTCTACCTACAACAAAGCCAAAATATATCAATTACACTACTTGACATGTGTGCCTCTCAGTTCTACACATGAATTAAATAATTTTAATATACGTCCATTCGATCGGGAGGTTGCTGTATGAATGACATCAGCATCGGATTTGCTGAGACTTATAGGCTGTTAGAGATGTCTGTTTCGAGCGCCGATTGGCAGACCAGTGAGCTGTAATTACTTATTTCTGTTAAATGAAATTATTAGGAAAGACGATATATTTTATCTAGAATGAAATGTAGACTGTGACTACCCCATCCTCCCAGATGAGATATGCAAAAAGTCGAAAATGGAAATACGTATTAATATATAATACTTGAATTAACAATGATCTAAAAAACACATAATGAAATCATACAAGCAGGATAAATACATCTGGTCTGCTGCAAGGTCAGTGAAGGAATGACTTATAGAAGTGGAGGTTTCGGCCGCTAGGCGACTGAGGTTATAGCTATTGAAAAAAATTCTCAATACGACTCACATACTATAATTTTTAAACTAGCTAATAGAAAATAAATTTCCACATTAAAATAAAAACTCGTTAACTACCTGAATGAAATCCTGCATAGATAGAAGCACATTTATTAAACAATGGCAAACTAGTATTGCGAAAATCTTATCCAGATTTTTAACACAAGTATCACTTCCCTGGGAACATAGAATTTCACAATTGTAACAAACCAAATAATTAATTTTTAACACAATGTCCATCGAAGCATAGGGAGAGTCGGATCGTATGAAGAAGGGCTTAATACCGCAAATCTTAATCCCACAAAGCTTATTTTTAAAAAATGAATAAATCTAGTAACAATTTGAGTCCAGGCACTTTGTTGAAGGAAAAACTATGAAATCTATACTATGTTACATTTTAAAAAATAATATAGGCCTACTACATCAAGCCAACTAATGTTAACACAAATTCCATTATGTCTGGGAAATTCGCTGCATTTGTTAACACAATGGTTGTTAAAAATCCTATAAACTCTCGTAGACCGACCTCAGAAACATACGTGACACAATAAACACTTATAAAATAATTTAAAATAATGGACACGCTATATCGATCCTGTCTTAACACACAAATAAATTTTCCCAATAAATTATTATATTAAAATTTATTAAAAATATTTTGAATTGTAGTTCACGAAGACTGGGAATGAGATCTTAACACCAGAGCAGATACTATTCGAAGAACGTGATTAACAAGAGGTGAATACCACTGGTCATGTCCAGTTTGTAGGCTGGATCGAAACCCTGGGTACGCAGATATCCTAACCCTCGATCAAGAGTCAAGAGTCCCTGCCAAGCGTCGTCCCGACCGGTGAAGAGGGATGGCCAATGGTGTGTATGCAGAGAGCAATGCATCCAGTGCGAGATTAAATCACAAACTAAAAATGGCACAGGGCAGAGTAAAAAAGATGTTTACAGATCCTGCTAGAGGCCCCCCTCCCCAACCACCACCAAAGACCAGAATGCATCTTTGTCCAACTCGTCGCGGACTGCCCATCTGTCTGACTCCCCCTTAAGATGCCAAGTTTGGACTCTTACTAGGTTGTTGACATGTTTCTAAAACTGGCCTCTACCCACAAATTTGAAGTGGACCTGCCTGGATACCACCCCTTTTCCTGCTGCTCAACAAAGCTTCTACTTTCACCTGGCCGTTAACCTGTTCAGAAGGGAAGGTTTCTTATTTAAAAATAAATTTTCCTAGAAAATAAATTTCGATGTAATATTAATGAAATAGCACGAATCCAGCCTAAAATGACTTTTATCGAATCTGGAATCTGTTAAATTCCACAATATTTTCTAAAATGTCCACATTTAGCAAATTTAAAGTAAAATGGCCGCCATTTTGAATCCATGTACTATATAAAGTGGAATAAATTAATTGTGTCTCAGTGTTAAGTTGTCAATTGCTTAGGTCACTTTGTGTGTGTGTGTGTACATACGAGCATATGCATTAGCAGCACTGAGAGTAAGTTGTCTACTACAATGCCAAGCATGACTACAACACTAGCCATTCACAGTGACAACGATGCCGGACATCCTCTACAATGTCAGAGGCTAAAAGATCAGAGACTACAGCAGCACCTAGATCTACAATGCAGAATCTGAAGGGGAATACATCTCTCTCTACATCACCCCACAACAGGTAGAATGTATCAAAGTCACTGCTGTGACAATTGTCATGAGGATTGTGTTCAAGTGTTCAATGCTATTCTAGCACATGGAAAGGTGAGAATGTTATTGAGTTTGGACTGTTCTCGATTGTGGGGGCTGCCAAAAGAGTTTATCATTGCTTTTGTGAAACACGAAATTAAGCTAGTATATGCATTCCTTCCTGAACATTTACAAGCTGATTAGGATAATGTGTAGTATCTTCTGTGTAGACTGCCCATATGATATGCCCATATTCGTTAATGATGAGAACTTACAGCATATGGAGAGGGATTGAATGTCGTGAATGTTGAAGCAGCTAATTGAAACCAGATTTATCCCAGATGTAGTAATGGATGATTCAGGGGTTGATGAAGTGGATTCCGAGGTGATAACTTGGATGTTATAAATAAAATGAGAGGAGACTTTTGGTACATACTGTATAATCTGAGAGTGTAAAAGAAATAATGTAAAAAAATTATGCCCTATGCGCAAGGTTTCAAAAATTTCCAAGACAACTCTTTAATAATTAAAGATCTTGCAATTTCTTATGCAACCATTGCTAATGATTCAAAAATATTAAGCTTTAAATCTCCCAGACCTTGGTATACCTTAAAACCTGAAATTAAAATTATGTTTTGGCAACAAACTCTTGTGAACTATGCACCCTTCGAAGATTATCCTGTGTATGTACTTAGAAAAATGCAGAAGGAAATCTTAAAAAGTTTAACCAATGCAGAAATCATAAATATCAGAAGACATGACGACTCTTCGAGTGTTAATTCAATAGTCAAATGCTATAACACTAACCACTGTGAGAAAAAAATGTTTGTTCACAATGCAAAAGCAAAGCTTTAAGGGAGTATTTGTACCAGTATCCTACCTACATGTAGAGATAATTATTTCAAAAAATTGTCTGTTACAGGTTTATACCTGCGTACATCTTTGTAAATGATAAAATTCAACCCAGAGTAGATGTATGAGAGTGTTACTCCAGATTACAAGAGTGTGTGGTTCAAGTCTCTAAACATGTACTTATAATTCCAGATGTGTAACAGAGATGAACACTGGAGCTTTACACAAAGTTTCGCAGGAAATACATATCAAAAACGAGTTTCGAGTAATGAGGAAGATGGTTGTTCAGTTTTTAATATGCAGCCCGACAGTGACCTTCCTTGTTCTTCTGGGGACCTATGTTTTAAGACTGTAAGTAAAGAACTAAGCAAGGAACTAGGATGTAAACAAATAAAATATAAATTAAGTTGAAAGTTTTACAACAGCCCTACCTTGTGGACTGAAACATGTGTTAACAAACAACACATCATGCAAATTAAAGAAAGCAATCGAATAAAAATCTTGCCTTGGGGAATGTCGGACTGCGAAGATTGGGATACCAATGTTTGTGCCTGTAAATTCAATCTAACAAAGATTTCATTAAAGAACTAATATTATATCAAACTGGAAGAAAATCTCATTATATAAAGAGAGAGAGATAGCACCATACACCGGAGCTTCAGTTATGATGGAGAAATTCGACTCATCACTCCACTATGCTAGTGCTACTCCAGGTTACAGGCAAGTGTGGTTTAAACTTGAGGAAGAAGATAGTCCAATATAGATTCAGATGTGTAACCAAGATGAACATTGGCATTTCTTGTTAATCAGTCCTGATTATACTTTAAAAGTTTTCGATGTTTGTGTTGGGCGAAGTTTTTGTCCTTTGTATAGTTTACGTCCTGACTTCAAGCCTCTTTGCAGTGAGAGTCAACTAGTATTTGAAGCTCAAAGTGTATACATCACAATAAGTACATCCTACAAGAAAATCAAGAATATTGTGCAGAAGGAATGTAGTTGATGTTCTCTTCCTACAGTATGTTGCGAACAATGTGACATCAAGGAACATTTTATGTATATAGGAAACCAAGAATTAACTACTCCGTGTGACATGTGGAATTGCAAAGTTTGACTAATTAAGAACACTAAAAAATGAGAAAAGGTGGCTATAGAACAGCTATATAAAGGAGACCATTTAGTAATAAACTGTCAGTTATGGCTAGCATCTTCGACCCTACAGATTTATATGATGTCCTGCAAATAGGATACAGAAGAATTTTCATTAAGCTGTATGATGGTATACAAGTTCAAGTCTGCAACAATAAAGAGCATTGGTGCTACATTCTCGATAAGTCTTGGCACTTGCTTTGGTGAAGGAATAGCATGCAAAAATTATGCTGCGAAATATCTTCGCCCCAACACAGACTTACCATCGACATTAGAAGATTTGATGATTGCCAGCCTTACCAAGGAGCTCGAAGAGGAGTGTGGACAAAAGTAATTGCCTACCAACTCACCAGACCTCACCAGGGAATCACCATCCATTGGAAGGAGACCTGCGACAGAGACATTCACAACTTTATTTTCGAACAAGGAGGTTATATGTGTGTGAAGTGGCTAATTCTGAATAATGTTCTTGTCGATTTGCAAGTATTTGTTTATTGATAAATGTTAGTATTCTGTAACTTATAGCATATAATATTCACATTTTGTTGTTAAGGAAATGTGTGAGTCAAACATTCATTTTCAATTGTATGTTTTTCTCTGAACCTTTGTCACCACATAATAAGCATTGTAGTTCTTATTCTAGTTTAACTAATTGCAACAGTACAAAATGTCTTCTAAACCAGTACAGACCACACAGAGTAGTTCAAAAGCATAAGCTTCAGGACAAGCACATTATAACAACATTTTGTGAGGAAGAACAATGTTTGAAACATCTTGTTTATAATACACACAATGTTTTACCATATCAGTATTTCGAAGAATCTGACAATGAACTTCATACTTCATAACATTATCACTAAAAGTTTGATTATACAACTCAAACTGGGTGTGTTTCATCAAAGTTCCATGTGCATCGAGTGATATAACTAGCAAAAATTAAGTTCAACCCTCAAACACATTTTAACCTTAAACAACAGAGGATGCTTTTTATCAATATACATACATTGTTCCTTGCGAATTAGTCTCAGTTGGGTGTCGGATTGCTTACAAGTAACATGACGTATTTTCATCCTGGAAGCAATTATGTCAGCGTAAAAGCAGGAACGTCTAATATAACTTACACACAATGGTGTAACGGACTTCTACATGAATTTGTGGAGACTTGTGACAGTGTATTCCATTTTAAAGTGACTTATTTTCTGCTAGGAAATGCAAAATGCCATGAATTGACTTAATGCTGTGATAGCACAAAATATCTTGAGTTTTATATCACTGCAACAACACCTCTTCCATCTAGTATTGAACATGTGCACTCACGCTATATTGAAACATACCCAACTTAGTTCAAGGTATCATTTTACATTCCCTGGAATGTAAAGACGTTTGTATATAAACAGACAGGTTAAATTCAGGGCTTAAGAAATGCTCCCTCCTTGAAAGCAGAGTTCAAGAAGGGGATCTGGATCCAATATTACAAAAATGCATAAAAACTTTGTTTATGAACAGCATATAAAATATTTGTATAACTATACTTGTTTCTTTTAATATGTTGTATATATTTTGAACCAACCTGTAATGAATTGTGTTAAAATGCAGTAACTAAATTTTAGGATCAACCTGTATTTGTATATATTTTTTTTAATAATTGTCTAATATGTTCTATGTTTTTTAATCAGCCTATACTTGTTAGTGATAAAATGTTGTACATAAAATTTTTGTAGCAATCTATACATGTTTGTTTGATGCTGTGTGTGATAATTGTGTAATTTGTGCTGTGTTTTGTAACATTCTGTAATTGCTAGTGATAAAATATTGTACATAACATTTTTGGAGCAACCTGTTCTTGTTTGTTTAATGCTGTGTATGAGATAATTGTCTAATTTGGCCTATACATAGTTTTGTTAAAATGATTTGTGAAAGAAATAAATTATGTTTGTATATATTGTGAAGAAAATTTGTCAATAAATATGTCTTAACATGAATTCATTCATACGTTTATTTAAACCGTCCCTGTTTAAAAGTGAACTTGTTTTCCTAAGAAAGGTATTATATATTGATAAAAATGTCTCAACAGAGGAGAGAAATTTTTAAAAAGTTAAAATATGTTTGGTTTCTTTCAAACTATGTTAATTAACACATATGAGTAGTGTAAATAAAAAGCCATATAACAAACAAAACTATTTGTTTGCCACAATACAATTCAACTAAAGATATTTGAAACTGTATCCTAGCAAAGATGTATGCTAAAAAAACATAGTATTATTTTACAACACACCATAAATACACAAAAAAAGAGTTTATTCTTTCACCAGCCTCCATGACGTAGTCAGTTTAAACATTAGTTGGAGGATCTGGTTTCGAATCCCTGATATGGCATGGTTAATTGTATTCTAGTTTCTGGGTTCGAGTCCCAGCTAGGTCATGTATGACTGTAAGTCAGTAACCGTTAACCATATTACATGAAAGGAATTATGAAGGAATCTTGTAATTAAAATATAGAATTATTAAATTATAGTGATTAGTTCATATGTTAAAATGGTAGTATAAATATATAACATTCTGGGTTAAAAAAACATGGTACTGCGAAAAGCTTGTGTTGCAAAAGAATGAAATCATTAGACAAGATTGTAATTTAAATGTAATTCCTTAAAACCGAATAAATTCATATATTCTATGTTAAATTCCAATATATACAAGCTAAATTACAGAAAATGTCTTAAAGCCTTTTAATTTACATTAAATTTGGTTAAAATTTACTTTAAAATATTTCAAATATGTAATTATTTGGTTTGATGTATTTTTGAAGGGAATTACAATATACAAAATTTTGGAACAATATATAGTGTCTGGCCTATAAATAGAGGGTCCAGCCCAGAGCTTGCGATTTGCTGTTATAACTTCACAGGGTCAACATCTCCCCTCCAGTGCACAGGTATACCTACAAAACTGTGAACTGGTCCATACTGCTCGAAGCTGCTGCTGTGCTTGATTTGTTTGGGGACACCTGCTACCCGCTCGCCACTTGCTTGCCTTTGTGGGGTTATTCCGCAATGGTCAAGGGACTCGTAGCCCATCACTTCCTAGCTTCTGTCACAACGGTAAAAGGGCCAGCTTACTGTTTGCTTGGGATTACAGCAGGAGCAGGGATCCTGGTGCTCGCCAGCCTCAGCGGGTACCACTCAGCCCGCCTGACCTGGGTTCAGGTCTCGTTGAACGTCAACCACCATTGCTACTAGATTTTATGTAAGTGAATAATTTTTTTCAAATATACACATTTTTAAAGTCATATTAAATTATATTTCGGAAATTGTTTCATTTTACTGCAATTTTTATATGAATTCATTAATATTTTTTATTAAGTCTTTACCATTTGAATGAAATTTTCTTAACTTTGTTTCAAGTTTTAGTATATGAAAGAAATTTACTTAAATATCATTAACTTTCGTATCAATTCGTTAAACATTAACGCTATTTGTTTATTTAGTTACTTTTTAATTAATTTTATGTATTTTTAAGATGTTCAAGGGTGGGTTTTGGTTATGACTGATATGTGAATTATGGAACAGCTAAAAAGAGGCAGACCCAAGGCCCTTATACCTAGCATAAGTCGAAGGTGCATAACCTTATCTCCCAAGCTTGTTCGGATTGTCATTGTCTGGAGAAGGAAGTGTGATTTGATGGATGGATGAACCTTGAGTAACTCTAAAGAATGTAATGTTTTTTATGTGTGTGTGGAACTGTGTTGTTTGGGCATATAATTTAGTTTTAAGTAGTTTTAAGATTTTCTAGGGTGGGTTTTGGTTATGATTTTGAGAATGAATTATGGTACAGCTAAAATGGGAAAACTAAGACACTTACACCTAATTTAATCATAAGGTGCATAACCTTAGCTCCCAAGATTGTTCAGATTGTCGCTGTCTGGAGAAGGATGTGTGATTTGATGGATGAATGGACCTTGAGTATCTCTAATGAAGGAAATGTTTTTTGATATATGTGTGATGGGTTGGGTTGAGCCTATAATTTATTTTTAAGTAGTTTTTTAAGTCCTTTGAAGTGGTTGAATAATTGCGAGTGTGGGGAAAGGTGTTTGCAAGTCATTCTAGATAGGTTGTTGTCCTATCTTTGTGATTTCTAATTGAGTAGAGAGAGAGTGAGAGTTACTGTATAACCGCCATTGTTTTCACAATGGACCTAAAGCATGATAGTATCACGAATTCAAGCTTTCTCTACACTATCAAATACTTTCAAAGATGATTCAAAATTATCTAAAATATATCACCAAGTTGAGAAAATTTTGTTGGATGACTGAGAGAGAGAGAGAGAAAGAGAGAGAGAGCGGAGAGAGAGTTTTGGCTAGTTTTACATTTTTTTTTAAATTAAAAATATATGTAAATTTTTTAGAAATTTTTTAAATTATAGTAGTAGAATGTCTTAAATGTTTAGTTTTAAGAGTGTGAACCAGTGTGTAACTGTGTGTTTAGTTAGTATCATTAATATAGAGTATAAAAGAGTATTCCCCTCGCTAAATTTTTTAAATATGAAAATCATTATTAAATTTATAAAAAATTTTTGATAGTGTCAACTACTTTAATTTTTGACGTGATCCCATACTCTCGTTTGGATAGTGTCAGCTACTTTAATTTTTGAAGATTTCGAATTATTCACATTATTTTTAAAAACCACATTTAATATGTAGAGTTTTCTCTTAAACAAATCATATTCAAAACTTGGCTAAAAAAATCAATGCAACAGCGTGATTTTAAATTTCATTGCAACATTGTGTTGTAAACACAGTCTGCATGCTCCAAACATATTGCTGGGATAGATAGACTATGCAAGGTCGGTCGCGAAACATTGTGTATAATGGATTGGAGCTGAGTGATGGGAATTCGCTTCAGAGCTAGTCAGAGTCGGTGGAGGGGTGTTTGAGGGGAAGTGGCAAACCTCCCTCCTAGCTCTATCACACAGGCGACAGCAGCGCATGCACGGTGGGGTTCAAGAGAGAAGGAAAGCTGGTGGGAAAAGGGGTTTGAGTCTGTATGCTAGTGCCCGCTGCGAGCTGTGGCAATTTTCTGAAACACGTTTAAGTTTCTCTACTTGCCACGCCGTACACATCTCCCATCACATTGCGCTGTCCATCCCACATGCAGCCCAAACTCTCGTCCGCTATCTCTATTCCACACATCTTCATCCTCAACTCTTGTTATCTGACTTTCACCCGCTGCCCTTGGCTGCTCGCTACCTGTATCTACCCTCATACCCCATATCTTTTGTATACACATCGCTTTTGATGTAGCCAGCAGTCCGAGTCCCCAGTCACAGTGGAGCCTTTGCCAGATCTGATATATGATATATTGGCTACAGTGTTTGCAGGCAGGCTAAATGACATGTGGATAGTTAACAATAGGCTTAACAGTGACACTGCTTTTTCTCCTTTTTGCATGAGGTGTAAAGCCCCTTTATTAAACTTAGTATTGGCATCACCCCGGCCTATTAGAATATATGTTGTCATAGCAGGTAAATACATGAAAACCCACATGACAGAGGTAGGCACTACAAAAATGTTCTATTTTCAGTGCAAATATATACCTGTCCTGCACTCATCCGATGTGGGTTTAATCTATGATGATGATATAGTCCATTACCTTACTAACAGACTTGAAGAGTTTAGTGTGCAGGGTTCTGGCTGGAGTCTGCAACTGTTGACATACATGAATGTCCATGTGTATCAATACAGTGTGTTCATCATCGCTGCTGTGCACACTAAGTTACCCAATTTATTACCAATCGCCCTGCTTGTCATACCATCATACCATCTTTGATTCCTGCCACACAACATGCTAAGAGAATTACTTCATATCTAAATCCTCTCGAGGTTTTGAATATTGAAAGTCTGTCGGCACATTTAGTCATACAGGATATTCACACATTTGAGGAGAACAATTCTATTTCTATCAATGTCCATTGTGGTGGACAAAGATAGAAATATAATTGACGAAACTCGCAAAAAGGGTGCGTCATCACACAATGCGTATTTCTCGTGTAAATCATGACAAACATGTAAATATTTTGGAAATTCATGCTTGTGGAAATGCCACTCATTTGCATTTTGTATGTATTAGAAATTTGTCCCCGCTGGTTGGTAGTCAGCTGAGTAAGAAGAAATGTAAGAAATTTGTTTGTGAGCGGTGTCTTCAGTATTTCTAAACTGACGAGAAACTCGCGAGTCACACTATTATTTGCCAGCAACAAACAGCTGTTTACAGTACATTCCCCACTGGGAATATCAAGTACTTGGAATTTAAAGATTACAGCAAAGAGCAGAGATTGGGTTTTGTTGCCTGTTGCAATGTTGAAATTTGCCTGAAACTCATGCCTAATGATAAAACGAGTAATACAACTACCATCAACCAACATGTTCCATATACTTGTAGCATTTTGTTGGTTTGTTCAAGTTTATCTAACTATTTTGAGTTTGTGGGTGCTGATTGTATGTACCAATTAGTTGATAAATTAGTTAAACTCACTAAGTGGGTTGCAGGAATTTACAGTGTGATTGTTCCGATGAAGCCAAAAAGCCCTGCTGAGATGCTAGGTTACTGGCTCAAATATGTTGTCACATTTGTAAGGAAAAGCTCCGTACAGATGATACTGTGGTTAATCATGACCATCTGATGGACGAAATCAGTGGTCGCACATATAATAAGTGCAATCTGAATTTCAGACTGTCCAAGATACAACTTGTCACTATTTTTCATAACCTGCAAAATTATGATGCTCACTTTCTCATAAAGCCCTTGGCTGAAAATCGCGTAACACTACCCGACGGAACCATGGTAATTGAAAATCCTGGTAAAGTTCAAGTGATTGGAATGACCCTATAGAAATACAAATGCAATACCAAACAAATTCCCAATGGGACTGATTTAAATGAAAATGCACAATATTTCGGATTATGTTTTATTGACTCATTCCAATTCATGAACACCTCTCTGGAAACTTTGGCAGGTAATTTACAACCTGCACAATTGAGTATCACCCACTCAATGTTTCCAGACAACACCCGATTCGAATTGGCAAAACAGAAGGGATGTTTTCCTTATGACTTTGTTAAGTCGTCAGACAGTCTGATGTGCACGTCACTCCTGCCAAAGGAAGCATTTCATAATGGGATGAGATGCAAAGGCATAAGCATTGAGGATTATGCTCATGCCCAAGCCATATGGGATGCATAAAACTGCATAAACTTGCTGCAGTATGCCATTCATTACTTATGTGTGGACACTTGTTTGCTGGTGGATGTTTTTGAGAATTTCAGGACCGTATGTTTGGCTCATTACAGTCTTGACCCCGCCATGTACGTCACAGCTCCGTCTCTTTCATTGGACACTTTTTTTTAATGTTATGTGCGCGACTAGAGTTGTTGACTGACCCACACATGTATCTTTTTGAATAACGTGGGGTTAGGGCGGCATTACTCAGATTTCCAGAAGGCATGCGGAAGCCAATAATATTTACATGGGTGAGTATTATGCCCCCAGTGTGGCATCGATATATACATATGCTATTTCGATGTGAACAGGCTGTACATCCACACAATGCAATCCAAGCTTCTGCTCTGCAATTTTGAGTGGGTTGAGGCTGATGTGTTCTCATAGTGGAATTTTGCAAACACAGTGAATGGCGGTGACACATGTTTTTTCACAGACGTGGTTCTGTCATTTCCATACGAGTGTGATGAAGCACTATCTGATATGCCTTTGGCTCCAGAAAATGGCATACCCACAAGCGGCTCACATGAGAAACTTCTTTTGACACTTGCACTGTGGAAGAATTATGTTATACACTGAAAAACACTATTTGATGTTGGGGCCAAACTGACTCTGTTCATCACATTTTGCGCTTCGAGCAGAAGGCATGGATGGAGCCGTACAGAAAATTTAATATTGAGAAACATGCTCAGGCTGCGAACGAATACGAGCAACCATTTTTCAAATTGATGAATAATTCAGTATATTGAAAAACTTTGCAGAATATTCCCCGGGAAAGGGACATAAGAGTCGTTTCGAGGTATGATGTGACCTATGGGGCTGCAGAGCTGATAGGGCATCCTACATTCCAGCAAAGGCAGATTATCGATGAAAACTTGGTCCTTATCGAGATATCAAAGAGTTCTGTTGTGTTCAACAAACCTTTGTACACTTGTGTTGCCATTCTTGATCTTTCAAAATTTATCCTCTATGAATTTCATTACCAGTAAATGTGTACCAAATCTCCTCCGCCAGCCTTACACCTCCTCTATTGTGATACCGATTCCTTGGTGTATTCTGTTGCTTGTGATGACATCTATGAAGTCATTACCCCAGGTGCAGTTTGATACATTTAACTATGCGCTCGATAACATACAAAAATTCTCCCACGAGAACAAAGGCCGTACTGGGGTGATGAAAGATGAATGTGCTAGTCGCATCATCACATACTTAGTGGGTTTATGTCCCAAGCAGTATGCATACGTTATTGCGAATGACCAATGTATATGTAAGGCAAAGGGTGTAAAAAATAATGTGTTGCAATCACTGAGGTACAAGGATTATCGAGATTGCCACAAAAATTGCACAAGAGTTTTGGGACCCAATATCAGTTACATTCACGTGCTTGCAATGTCTATACTGAATGCATAACCAAGGTAGTGCTGTCAGGTATGGACAATAAGAGCTATATTGAGACAAATAGAGTATCGAACTTACCTTGGGGGCACTACAAAATTCCTAAATAATTTTTTTTATTTCCCCCTCAACAATAGCTACAACACCACAATAAATATATAAATCCTGCCACCTACATCACTACAACTGCCAGCACCACACCACCAATGATGTCCATCTGCCACCATCACATGCACCTCCTGTTCTACAGCCAACATCAGATCTATCTAAAACTACCTACAATGTCTACAAATGTCTACAACTATTTGTAACACCTGTTGCATAAACATCAATGCTTCTGCTGTCTGTTTGCCTAACTGTAAGGCATGACATAACTTCATACAACTGTCTTTGGTCCAATTTCCCTTGCCATTTTTCAAATAAGAAGAAAAAAATTAACACCTATTCACAGTTTGACATAACATCATTGAAATCTGGAATCTACCTGCATGTGAGTGTGTTGTAACCAGTAATTGTCATGTGAGAGTGTCTGCAAATAAACCCGGATGTGATGCATTAAATAAACGCTCCTCATTGAGTATCTCTACGAACACACCACCCAAATGTGTCGTTAATGATATAGAGTCAGGAAGAGATGACCACTGCATCGATCTAGTTTGTCAGTAAATTTATTTTTTAATATTTTTTATTTCTGTATATATTTTTTGTTCTTGTTGTTTCTAATGTAATATGTGTTAGAAGATTGTATTATAATAGTGTTAATATATATGAACTATTTACATATCTTTGAAATAGAATATTTTTGATATAGTAATAGGTATTTTGTTGTACATAATAACTTGTTCGTTTTTTCCTCGTAAAGTGTTTCAAAATGTTTGGTAATTTAGTTCTAAATTGTCTTCTAGATTTTTAGAATGGTCTGTAAAATAATACCCTTATCTTAAAATTATTGTTGTGAAATGTCTTTTAATGTGTAAATGGTTGTAGCATAATAATTCTCTTGAAAATATTAACTTGTTTTTGATCATAAAGTCTTTGATAAATGTTTTTTGTATATATTAACTTGATTTAGTAAAACATAAAATGTTGATGTAAATATTAACTTGTTTTTTTAAATCCTAAAGTGAGTGAAAAATGTTTGTTTCAAAATAATCTGGTATGATCATTTGTAAATATGAAATTTTTAAGGATGAATTTTGAAAAAGAAAATAACATTTTTCTATGTTAAAAAGAAGTAATTTTACTTGCTATTTATTAGTTTTTAATTACTCATGTCACTAATTTTATAATATCTTGTTTTGTGAATAATGAGTGGATAAAATGTTATATTACTAAAGAGAGGTTTGAAAAAATGTTGTTACACATGAAGCGAGTGGGTGACTAGGAGTGATGGTAAGCTGATGGTTCATATTCTTCCTCAGCTAGCAGGATGACTGCTTGCTTACTTTTACGAGAAATACAAGTTTCTTGCTTCAGTCTTTGTGAAGGAGAAAAATATTTGTTTATAATTTAAACTCTATAAAATTTTTAAAACAAATAATTCCATTAAATTCATTCAATGAAAACATCTTTGAAAGGCTGAGGGGCAAATATAATTTAAACTGTTTGAGAAAATCGCATGCCTGAATGAGTGAATTTGAAATGAAATGAGGAGACTTGTAGCATCTTGAGAAAACCACATCGGCCAAAGCTTAACACAATGTGGAGACAAGAAAGGGAAAGGGGAAAGTGGTCTGACAAATACACCTTTTCAGATCCAGGTAGAAGAGCTCTTACCGCTCTAGCTACAAGAATGTTTCCAACTGACCAGCAGCGAGTGATGGAGTCCATCAATTTTTACTTGTAACAAAATATTTTAACATACAAAACAGATTACTACTTCGGCTGGGAGTCAACATGCTGGTAAAACACACTCATACTTTAAACAAACATAAACAGCTCTGAACTTTTTAAAAACGAAACTTGTGTTAAAAATCTGGGTAAGATTTTCTCAATACTAGTTTGCCTTTGTTTAATAAATGTGCTTCCATCTATGCAGGATTTCATTTGTGTGGTAAATGAGTTTCCTTTTTATGTTGAAATTAAATATTTTCTAGGGAAATATTAATTTGTTTGAAAATTAAAGTATGTGAGTCATAGACAGAGTTTTTTTTTCAATACCTATAACCTCAGTCGCCTAGCGGCCGCAACATCCACTTCTATAAGTCATTCCTTCAGTGACCTCGCAACCGTCCAGACGTGTTTCTCCTGCTTGCACGATTTCATTGCATGTTTTTTTTTTAATCGTTGTTCATTCAAGTAGTGTAATTTATATATTGATATGCGTTTTCATTTACAACTTTTCGCATATCTAATCTGAGAGGAAGGGGTAGTCACTGTCTAGATTTCTTTGTCTTTCCTAATAATTTCAGTTAGCAGCAATACGCCACTACAGCTCACTCGCCCGCCAATCAGTGCTTGAAACACGTGTCTCTAGCAGCTTATAAGTCTCTGCAAATCCTATACTGGTGTCATTCATACAGCAACCTCCCGATCGAACGGACGTATATTTAAATCATTTAAGGTATGTGTTGCTGGTTCTTCTTCGAAACTGGCCACTTCGTCTTGGTTCCTGGCATATTTTTCTAAAATGGCTGGACTACTTTTTCTTGGGGGAGTATTCCCCGTTTAAGGAGGGGGGATGTGAAGGGATGGATACGTCCCTAATCGCCTTCGGATTATCATTAATTAACGCTAATAATAAACTAAATAAACATCTCCATAATCACACATTCGAATAATGACTGTGTTTTGGTTATCTGACATTTTTATGGTGCAATGCCCGATAGGCACGAACATTTAAACATGCTTGTTTTGGCGCTAAAAACTCTAAAAATGGCTTAAATATGTTGAATAACTAATCTGCAATGTTCTCGGCATATTCACATTACATTTAAAAAAATAATGGAAGACCTGGGGCAACGTGCTATCTTTTCACATGCAGCAATTCGCAGCCATGGCAGACAACTGTGAAGCAGTAGGGCATTTCGATGGTTCGCCACCTGATGGCATCACCATTTGCGGCAGGCAGTGCTGACTGCTTGCCACCTGTGTGCGTGCAACACGAAACTGGGATGTTTGTTTACACAAGTTCCTACAACCTGGTCAACATGCCGGAAGTGCGATGGCGTATTTCAGTGTTACAGGTGGTTTATTTTTCAATTATGTAGACCCCCCTAAGCGGAATAGGTGACCGCTACATCGGTTCATCTTATTTGGTAACATCAACCACCATTGATCGTGAACCCCACTACCCCTATAAGAAGTATTGAAACTACTACTTAATTCTTGGAATTATATTATTTTCTGAGTAAAATAATGTATCATTGCTGTGATTAGTGGTGCAACTGTGTATTTAATCCCTGTACATTCTTCATTCGAGGTCAGTCAGTGGCCTCGAGGAGGCATACTTCTACAAGATAAGTAGTATTCTGGACTTGATACATAAATGTAGGCTCTTCAAGCTGTATGACATTTACGTCATTTGGACGTTAGGCGAGGGCCATGACGGTCGAATTTTTAAGACATTTTAAATGATCGCGAAATGTTGGTCTCTCATCTGAGATTTTATAATGGGTAATGTTGCCTTCTGTAACCAGTTTGCAAATCCTTATAAAAGTATGTGACCAAGTCATTAATGCAGGAATTTTTGGTCGTAAACATTTGTAACCCAGACCATAATTATGAAATTTGATCTTAAACATTTTTCCAACCAAGTCATGCCTTATTGGTTATTGTAGTCAATGTTGGTGACTTTGTGGTATTTAACATTTGTTAACTAATGAAAAACTTTACTAAGTTTTAGAAACTCTTTGATAATGATAATAGAATTAACTTGCGGAAGTTAAGGCTGGAAATTGTTCAGCAGTTGCTCCTATCCACTTGGGATTGCGAGCAGATGATGTATAGGGTAAAAATATTGTTTAAAAATTTGGAGTTGCAATATTCATGTAATATTGATTCATGACAAGTAAAGCAATATGTGTTACCATCTTGGTTTTCCTTATGTAGGAACCAATATAATTCTCTAAAGTTCAGAGATAAGGTCGGCAAGACAGAATTTAATCCACCATTTTGTGGCGATTGCCCTTGTGTATCTTCTATATTACTAAATGGCAAGTTATTTGCATAAACACTACCAATATTTTAGTGCAAAAATTCAAAGTACTAGTTGGGTAACAGCAAGTTTATGAGCCTGAGAAATATTTGCATTTCATACTTTTTTATTGTAACTTGGTGTTTTATGTACATTTTAATTAAATTGGAATTTAGAGGCAGAAAATGTCATGTTAGCTTTTCGTCATGTAATACTGATAACAAATTAAAATAAAGGCAATAAAAATAAAAAGACAATTACAATGCTTCCATGTTTAATTGCTGAGTAAAACTATTGCAGTTACAAATTTCAAAAATACTTGAAAAATTTATTTCAAAAGGAAAAAAAAAGTTCATTGCACATTTGCGTGTTTCTTAAGCACATTAAAAATATTCTTAATAGTGTTCGGAGAGTTAGTCAATGGTTTTAAATGTTGCACAACTGATGTGTTTCTGAAACACATGTAGGGCATTTAATTAATAAGTCTGCATGACTTTTAGGATTGTTTACTGCCAGACTTACTTTATTATACTTGTTCCTTTGCACTGCTTTTCCCACTGGCTTACTTAATTTGCATGTGCTTGTGCAAACAAAACTTTTCACTACAAAAATTTTAAAATTACTTGCAATGTTGATAATTTTACATGTTATTTTTTCCTGAAGTGAAATAACTGCATTTATTGATAGTGCATTATGTCTTTCTGCATCTATTGTCAGGTCTATGTGCATACAAGGGGTTTACAAGCATACAAACACTACACCGAGTGCGGAAGCATGTACAATTTGTATGTTTGTGGCTTTTACATCACTATCACTCACCGATTGCAGGTGCAGCGTGTCGATACCTCACCCTTCATATAGAATTTTCAAAATTTGCCAAAATAGCTCCAGTACACTTGGCAGACATTTTTCGTTGTTGTGTGTTGCTTTCTTGCTAAAATAGCCCCACAGAAGGGAGACATTTATAATGTCGATGATGTTAAGCCCCACGGGAGGGCGACATTTATAGTGATATGAATGGTTGTCCGTTGCCATCTGCTTGCAAAATAACCCCACTAGTTGGAAGCCATTTATATGATGCGGTTCCTAGGCTCCAGGGATGGTGTTTGACCATTCTGATCTTTCAGACCAGCAAAGTGGTTAGTATGTCATCGCCAGCCCTATTGGTAGAACAATGATGGGGGGTCGTGTGGCCGGCGGCCCATGGGGGTCCCTGAAGTCTGTGTCATGCTGTTGCTGGTGCTAAATACAATGTGTGCTTACTCACATGGACTTAAGTTGGTGGTTTGTATCATCACAAAACTCGTGGGTTGTTGGCCTCCCACATGCCATTTACTCACTGATGCTGTGCTGTCACACACTCACCGTTGCACTGCGGCCTTCAGGGCGCCATGCCCAATAATACCTTTAATGGTAAGGTCAAAGATAAACGATGTCTTTCATAAAAAGGCATTTATTAACAGAAACACAAATACATTCTAATAATGAAGTGCGTGATGCGGGCTCGGCACTCACAAGTCAGCCGATAACTTGCTACCGCAAAAAGTCGGACGAGGCCCTTAATAATTATATCGTGAATTTATGGTGCTTGAAAAATACAAAAAGGTTCCGGTGCTTTAAAACTTACTATTGAAGATGATTGGTAATAGCCTAAATGAGGCATGCCGAGGGTGACCGCAGATCTGGCCTACCACACTATTACTCTCTTCGCCTGCTCAGACCAAGATGCCGACATGGCCACAATGAGATCTCCAAGAGCTGCGCCAAGGTCATGTTGTCAACTGCATGAAATCTTAATGGGTACACTCTTAAAACTAACATGGTACATCTTACACTTTTAATAATACAAACAGATTGGTGACATCCTACGATCCTCAGAGCGTTCCTTCGGTTGCTCAAAGAACAGTTGCGGGGAATGTCACCGCACTTACCCTTCTAACAAATCATTCTCAAGCTGTGCTGTGCAGTTCATAATTAAAGAGTTGCTTTGCTGTTGTCATTGCTTCTAAATTAATACACACTAAGGTTCTCTGCTGCCATTCAAGGATCCTTAAGAATCGTCGTCACTTCCGCCGCCACTGCGCTCCAGAATCTACACTTCCGCTTTATTTATGCCATTCTTGTGACGTCACTTCAAAGTGCGGAAATCTCCATGCTACATGTGGCTATGGCAACTCCAATTTGCCTGTCTTACAAAGGAATTATGACACTGTGTACGTTTCGTCCATATGCCAATTTGATATAGGCAGGGCCATGCTGTTCCCTGCCTATCTAGGTAACATAGGGGCCGCAACGCACTTCACATAGGCCTACAGACCTGCCTAAGTCGCACAAATGGTAGGAGCTTACTACACTACTGTGCAGCAATTCACTAGCTCCTACCAATGTACGATGTACCTGGCAGTAATGGCTTTGCGGGGGTGCCATGCCAGATCGTTAATGATTTGCCTTTAGGAGTTACCTCTTGAAGTAAAACTATTAAATCGACCATTGGGAGTTATGCAATCCAGGTCCCCAAGAAAAGTGACTAGCTCGTTCTCGGTGGCCTACACCAGCGTATTCTCGGCTGTTCTTGTCACCCTCGGCATGCTCTAAATGCGATTTGTGACTGAGTGGTGCAAATGGTCAGGGAAGAGACAGAGTGAGCCCAGTGTTCATGTCAAGGTGTTGTTGTTGTGTCTTCCATTGCCTCTATCGCCAGTCGTTGGTCGTCCCGATGGACTGCGATTCTTCGCATACTACTCAACTTTACGAGGTATGTTTTGTACCAAAGTTTCTTGATGACCGGGTGCGGTCCACTCCACTTTGGTGCGAAGCTTGCACAGTAGTTCTTGGGACTACTAGATAGTCGGGTTCGCGTATGTACATGAGCTGCCCTGGCATTAGCCTGTGTGGAGGGCGTGTTTTTGCGGGAACCCACTGTGCTATGTATCAATCTTGGGCCTCGCGAGTTTCTTCGAGCTCTGCTTCAGTGGCGTAGCAAGGGGGAGGCCCAGGACCCCCCTCCCCCCATCAAAAGGTAAAAAAATGAATTTCCGCACTGTCATCAAAGTTATAACCCTGTAATATTTACAATGTGTAAAACTCTTGGAGTAGATGGAATATGGAAGGTCGGCCAAGCTAAGCTGTGATTCACCCTGAGAGAGGGCAGAGGCTGCCCTCCCCTTACATTTACCAAGTGGTCTCAAGGTCGGATACTCAGGCTGGGAAAACCCAATACCCATAAACCGCCTCGCACATCCGACCAGGGCGACACTCCTTGGCCCTTGCAACAATGCAACAGTCATGTTCTAGCATTCTGTTCGGGAAGTCAGTTCAAACCTGTGTAGTGTGTACAGTTCCGTCTTAAGACTTATTCGATGCATCATGTCAAGAATTTGGATGGTATGATTTGTGATTTCGTGCAGAAGATGCAGAAATTTTTGGTAAAAAAGCCAAAACTTTCACCTCCTTTGGTGGTGAGTTTTTATAAGTATACTGTTTGTATATAGTTGACATATTTATTATTTGCTCATGTATAGAGATGGTGAAAAATCGCGAAAATTTTTTGAGCGAATGTACTAAACTATCTTTCTCCTCTAAAGATTGGGTGATGCAATTTCATACATGCCTTAACTGTCTGTACTGACAAATCAAACACTTTGTGTTAAAACAGTGAGATTATAATTGATCCAGTGAAATAGGTAATTAGCTTCTTTCATTAGCGATAGCCAATAACCTAATGAAAACTTCAGTTATGTTGTAAACAGTACTTTGAAGGCTTGAAGTCTAGCAAATATTCAACTTTTCCGCGACAAACCGCAATCTCTACTCATGTATCATCAAGTGGTAGATATTAAATTCCCTAAACTTAGATAAAAAATTTGATTACTAAGAATTTATTTGTGGGTAATGTACAGTTCAGACCATTCTGAGTTATAATAATATAAAATATCATAGGTGTGCAGTGTGCAGACATTAAGTTTATGTAGAGCCCAGATATGCTACTGGGCCAGTGGCGGATCAAAAAGCTAATTTGGGAGAGGGGGGCGAACATAGTGGTTGCCAGTGAGTGAGCTATCCCTGTTCTGTGAATCACAGATTTCCCTTTTAGTGGTAGTGAATTAGGGAAAGAAATTTCAAGTTCTGACTTCGTACTAGGTGTACAGTGTAGAAACCACGTAAGGACTACACCAGTGACCAGAACAATACTGTTTCACAAGACACATGAGTGAGTAAAGAGATTTGGACGGCTCTTTACAGCTATGGCCTTGAGAGCCAATTGAGGACGAATGATATGTGTATGGAGCAGCACTGGAATGCAAGGGTGGAAGAACGGGCGATCCCGTGTAAACCCGCCGGCCTACAGCATCGTCCTGGCGTCCCGGCATGAGAATTCGGCTGATCCCGCCGGTAAGGTAAAAGTACCGGGAGCCAATATGTTAAGAGAATTTCGCACTAAAAAAATTTCTGTAATACATACAAATGGTTAATTTCAATATTTGTATATGTTGGATGCAACTACTAACCTTTCTCTATATATGTAAATATTACAAAGTCTCCAAATGCATGCTGACATTTCGTCATCGACACCTGATGTACGGCGACCCGACACTGCCACAAAATTATGTAAACCCAACTTGTATAATAATTTAATAATTATAAAAACACTTTGTTTTTAGTAAATGTTTTAGAGACACTTTAATATAGTTTCAAAAATTATCAGAAAGTATAAAATTACAAAAATTAATTTTTGAAAAATCAGCAAAGAACATTTGTCTGGTTCTTGGTGCTCCACGTATAGTTTATCTAATTTACCACGGCAAAATAAGACATTACTTAACAGGATATTAATTTATTTCGATTGTTTAATATGTCCCGAGGAAATTGATACGGAATTGTGCCTAATGAGACCACTGATTTAATTCATATATAAGAACAAATGGGCCACAGCATAGCAAATTTTTGAGCCTTAATAACTGAGCAATATTAATAATCTAATTACCATATATTTTCAGATCCCATCCAATTTCCCTTGGGAATAATATAATTCAAGCAATTCTATAGTAATGGACACAGAAAAACTTACTAAAAGAGTTATAATTTATCCTTATAGTAAAAAAAATTGCAAAATTCGTGTCGGCTTTTGGTACAAAATGTTATTTCCGTGTAAAACGAGCCGACACCTACTTTAAACTAACCTTCAAATATTAATCCATGGCAAATTTATATTCACATTGTTAATAAACTTCCGTTTAACCTGTTTAACAAGCTGCAGATCATACACAACCTATATTTTACATTTTAAACACAATTTACTGAACCGTACTTGCTTTTGAATTTCCTCAAAAATCATCGGTTTCCTGCCGAATCAACATTTCCAGAGTTAAAATAATTTTTCTTCTCTTTCTGTACCATACAACAAGGGATGCCAACCACCGCACTTGAAAACACAATAGTAAAGATAATTCTACTATAATGAAAATATTGATTCTAAGGTAAATCAATTTTTTTTTTTTAATTTGGTGTCAGCTCACAGGGCAGTGTCGGCTCCCAGTGCTTTTACCTTAATCGAACCCGGATCACCTTGGTAGGAGGTGAGCTCTCTAGCCACTCAACCACCGCGGCCCCTTCTGCCTTTAGTGTGGTATGCATTTCACCAATGTGACGTGTGGTGCCACCAAACCTGACTGTAGGGAGATTACCAAAAACTTTTATGACAAAATTATTCAAAAGTAAATTATATCTTGTTTTTAGGAATCTCATGCCCAATCTCCGAATGCTGAAACTAGAAGTGCCGAGGCAAAGGATACTGTCCTGGGTCTGGATCATACTCCCGGTGTGGTCGCTAGTTCCGTTGACACTCTTTTGCCAACTCTGTCTTCTTATACTTCATGTACAGGAATGACCCAACATGGAATGCAAAGCAATGATTTTTCTGTGATTTCACAAGAACGTTGTGCATATAATGACATTGGATTGTATGTAGGGAAAGCAAACAATACAGATACAGAGAAAGAAATGCTGTTAAGGAGGCCATGGCAACCATCTGAAACTCCTAAGTGTTATGTGCAAATTATAGGGTAAAAACTGACTTTCCAGATGAAATGGTTTCAAATATTTTCTTGGTTAACAAACTCTGAAAAGCTTAGCTGAGAATTTTGTAAATCCTGTGTTCTATTTTGCCCTTGTGATGTTGGTAACAGCTTTCATGAGGCTCCCTCAAGTGTGGTGAGTAAACCCTTTCATTGGTCGAAGGAAGCTCTCGAAACTTTTGAAAAACACGCAAGAACCAAGTACCACAGATATTCACAAATAGCAGCCAAAAATTTCATGGTAATTTTTGACTGCAATGTCAGTGAACTACTACCACAGAAAATTAAAACTGATGAAGAACGAAACAGGAAAATTATATCTGCCACTGTAGAAACTCGTCAATTTTGCAGGAGGCAAGAAATATCTCTATCTGGCCATCGGGATTCTGGGCGACTAACTGTTGAAGAGCCTACCAACGGTGATGGAAATTTCCGAGCACTACTCCTCCGTTCGAGCTAGAGCAGGAGATTCACTTATGAATGAACACCTAAACAGTGGGCGAGGAAATGCTATGTACATCAACACAACAGTTCCAAATGAACTGCTTAGTTTGAGTGGGAAGCAAATTTAGGAAACAGTTGTAGAAAGAATTAAGAAGAGTTTTTCACTGTACTGGGATATGAATCTACAGATATTAGCAGTGTTGAAGAGTTTTCTCTTTGTGTCATGTATGTCGTCATAGACATTGTTGATATAAGAGAGGATTTTCTGACATTTGTTCCAGTGTATGATGTCACTGGGGCTGGAATAGCATCTACAATCAAAACGGAATTACAAAAACTGGGTTATACATGACAAACCTACGTGGCCAAGGGTATGATAGTGTTGGAACCATGAGCTGGCACCTTAATGGAGTCCAAGCTGTAAATCGGAAAGATTACCAGAAAGTTCTTTACATTCATTGTTCAGCCCATTTTTCAGAGCTTCGGTACAGCGAAATAAGATATTGAAAGATGGAAGCTGCAGGGATACCCAATTGCGCTGTTCACAGCTATAATGATACTCGATATGTTGACATGCACGACCATGTTACGGTATTATCTGAGTCTTTTCTCTCTATTTTCCAAGCCTTGGAGCTGTTGATAGAAAGAGGGATAGGTGACTCGACAGCAAGAATAAAAACATCGGGCCTACACTCAAATTTGTGCTCTTTTGAATTCATTGTCACACTTCTAGTCATGTTAAAAATGTAGTCGATAACTTACCACTCATCGCAGTTCTTGCCACGAGACAACTTGGGTCTTTTTTCAGCCATGACCAAAATTGAACATATGGAAAGAATGATCTCAGAAATAAGGTAGAATTATGAAAAATAATTCGCAGCGGTTTACTGCAATGCCCCAGATAAGGCTTCCAAAGTTGGTGTTTTGCCGTCAATCCCATGAAGGGTTGGAACTCAGCGATTCCGAAACAATGTTGAAGGAAGCACACTCGAGGAGTATTATAGGCGAGTAGTTTTTGTACCATATCTTGATGAATTATTGATGTATTTGAAGACAAGTTTTCAAAGAACAAACATGCAGTGAGAAAACAGTTAATTGATATCGAGAAAGCTATCGAATTCTACAAAGATGATCTTCAAGATACCAACAGATCTATTTTGGAAGCAGAATGGAGATTGTTGAAGATGAGCTGCATGACACCAGAACACCAAACACAAGCAACGGAAGTCATGACTGTCTGTGAAGTATTAAACATAATCGACAAGGATTCCTTTCCTGACATGGCAGTCTTTCTGATGATTTTGGCTGTTATTCCAATGACGACAGCTTCTGTTGAGAGGAGTTTTTTCACTCTCAAGAAACTCAAAACTTGTCTCTGAAACAAAACTTGTGAAGAACAACTTACCGCACTAACTTTAATGATAGTTCATAGATGTGTAAAAATACATGTAGAAGATATTGCTAAACAATATGGACAGATTTCTAGAATATTCCCATTATCTTCAGGTTCTCTCTTGTATAAAAGTTGTTATTTGTATTATTTAAAAGTGAAAAAAAAATATATACATGTTATGTCTGGTATGGTATTTACGTCATACATCTTATTTTGTGAACTGAATTTTGATTTTTTTTTTTTTTTTTTAACTTTGTGCAGGGGATCAAAACCTAGTGGTAGTTCATTTTAAATTGTTTGTTACTTTGTTTATAAGCCCATAGGCCCGATTATGTATTTGTCATTTAATTCACAATAATATGTTACTGTAATATTCAACCAGTTATGTTTTCAATATTTTTTAATTGTAGAATCCAAGTTAAGTGATAGGTGTTATCATGTAATGTGCATCATGGTATATTATATTCCAGCCATTCAAATTATGACTGTGGTTTCTTACTAACTATTTGATAGTTCTAGAAGGAAATAAGCATGTCCGCTTTCTCATAATTTTCTTTCTTTTATAATAACTCGTAACTCCTATCTACATATATTTGAAATTTAAGAAATTGTCATGTTTGTTTCTTAAGCTTGAGATACTAGACACTTGTCTAGAATTCGTTAACAAAGTTGAGGACCAAGTGAAGTATGTATACAAACTTTGCCCCTTGTCATGTAATAAGATTCATATCTGAACTTAGTCGAAATCTAAAAGAATTTGTCTTAAATTTGCTTCAACCCTAACTATGATTTTCTGTATACTGTTACCGAAACAATTTCAATAGTCTTATGGCTTCACAGGTTTCAGGCTTTAAAAAATGCTGGGCAGGCTGACTTTACGAAAATGCTTGGGTACCCATGCTTAACCATTTACTCGAAAAATGCCACAACAGCATATTTTTCTTGAAATATGCTGATCTTTGTTAAATTCTTACCTCCATTAAAGTTTATGTTTAAAAAGTTTTTTAATATTTCTGTAAAAAAAACCTGCTAAAATAGCCTCCTTTTTGCACTTGAAATCCAAATTTTCCCAGGGGAGGCTCCCCCTGGGCACCCTGCTTTAATGGGGGATGGGGGAATGTTGCCCCCCCCCCTGCCCAAACTGAAATCCTGGCTAGGCTACTGCTCTGTTTCCCTTTGTTGGCATCTCGTTGCGCCATCCTCGCATTCTCCTTTTCTCACCACTATTCTGCTAGTGAATTCCCCCGGCATCATGAGCTCTCGCCCCTGGAGAATCTCTGATGGGGGTTGGCCTGTGGCCAAGTTCATCCGCTGCCTTATGGTTAATAGGGTGGTGGGTAGATACTCCACCCAGCTGGTGTGGTCAGTGCCCTCACTTAGGCACAACTGAGTCTTGAGATCCTGATTTCGTCTTTCTGTCGGATTTACCCTAGGGTGGTACACTGCCATGGTGTGATGTAGTACTCACCACCAGGTACACAGCTCATGCCACTGCTTGCCAGTGAACTGTGTCCCATTGTTTGTGAGGAGCACTTTGGGGTATCCCCATCGGGGGAAGAACACACTTTCCAGTGACCGTGCTATGTTGCGCGCATTTGCACTGGAAATTGAGTAAGCCTCGGTCCACCTCAAGAAATTGTCGGTGACAACCAAGAAGAACTGCTCCTTTGGTATCCTTGATTGTTGCTGTACTACTACACCATCCACACACAGGCTTTTGAAGTGGTTGCACTGTATGCATGCCCTTACGTGTCTTCGCACATCCCTGGTCGCCCCTGGCTAGTGGAAGTGCTGCTACAAATTTCTGGCTGTTTGTGCAGCCCCTGAGTAGCTGGCAAACCTGCTACTGTGTGTGTATCGTAGAATGTCCCTGTGGGAGGCTTTTGGCACGAATATCTGCTAGGGTGTGTCGGGCTGTCTTCACCTACTCTCGACACAATCTCCCTTTAGATGCCACCATTCGCTGCCATTCTGTTTGAGTTCGGCTATTTTGTCATGCGTCTCCCTGCAGTGCTGTTTTTGGTCCTCGACCAGAAGTTGCAGCTGGTCAAGTCTGTGGTCATTACTCTGATGGCCTCGATGGTGTTGCAGGATACTTCTACCTCGTTGTGCAACACTTGTGCAGTTGTACTGGGTGGTAGTAGGACATACCACTAATATTCATCTACTGCTACCATTGTGCCAGGTGCCCGTGACAGGTGGTCTGCCAGCTAGTTGTTTCTCCTGATGACATGCTCTACTTCGAAGTCATATGACTGTAGCAGCAATGCCCACTGGGCAAGCTTGCTCCTGGCTTCTCTTATGGTATGGAGCCAGAGCAGGCACCTGTTGTCGGTGTGCAACATGAAGCACTGGTACGTCAGGTAGGCCCAGTACCACTTCATTGCCAAAAATCTGCAAGGCACTCCCTCTCATTGACATCGTACTTTTCTTCGATGGATCAAAATTTCACACCACCAAACTCTATTATTTGGCACCGGTCGTCTTTGCTGAGCTGGTACAACACAACACCCAGACCCTTTTCGCTCGCATCTGTCTGGAGATAAAGATGTCTGCTGGGGTCTGTATTGCCAGCACAGTTCAATGATTGAAGCTGTTCTTCACTTCCTTAAAGCTGTTTTCATGTGCTTCTTTCCAGAGTAACTTGCGATTAGGGAAAGCATGTCTGTGAGGGGCACTGTGATGAGAGCGAAGTCGAATGTGATCCCTCAGCCAGTTGATGAGCCCAAAGAATCTACTAAGTTGTTTCTGTGTTTTCAGCAGCTCATAGCTGTTGATGAGCGACTGTTGTTCTGGCATCGGTCGGCTTCCATGTTCGCCCACAAGGTGGCCTAGGAATTGCAAACAGGTCTTCCCTGTGAGGCTCTTGGGGTTCGGACAGGTCAGTTTGTTTCTGGCGAGTCTTTCTAACACCAATGATATGTGGTGGATGTGTTGGTCCCAATTATCTGACCACATGATGACGTCATCCAGGTGTGCAAGGACGAATTTCCTCACATACCTGTCGAGGACTCTCCCCAGCATGGCCTGAAATGTGGCTGGTAAGCATTTGAGACCAAATGTCATCGCGCAGAATTGGAACCTACGTCCATCAGGGTTGGTGAAAGTGGTCTTGTGACGATCCCCAGGCTTTATTGGAATCTGCCAATAGCAACTTCGTAAGTCTAAAGATGTCATGACTGGTGCCTTTCCAGTGTGCATAGTGCACCCTTAACTTCTATGTAGGGTGGTAGTGCAGTCTGGGTAATCAGGTTAATGGGTCAGAAATCTACACAGAAGTGCCATGTGCCTTCTTTCTTGGGGAAAGAATGATGGCACTGTTGTATTGGCTGTTGGTGGGCTCAATCATCCCTTCGGCTAACATTTCCTATAACTGCTCCCTGATGATTTCACATTGGTGTGGTTGGTAGCTGCATGGTCCTTCATAGACTGGGCATTCGTGCTCCTGCAGTATAGCGTGTTCTGCAATTGTAGTATGTCTGGGCGAATCCACGGCCACAAAAACATTCCTTCTCTCGTTCAAGATTTTCTGTACTGCTTCTCTGTATTGTTCTGGGACTTCATGTTCCAGTTCGCCTAATTGTACTGTTGGGGCTTGACTTGTGCATGGAACGAGTTCATAGATGGTGTGTCGTTCTCTCTGGCCGAAGTGAATTCTATGCGCTGCTGGCTCCATGATTTTATTCTGCTCGGTGATCCAGGGTATCCCGAGAATTGCATCTTCGTGCAGGTCAGTACAGACTAGGGCTGTAGTGCTGGTCGCTACATCTCTTATGCAGACTGTGGCTGTAGCCTTTCCCATTGTTCGAACTGTCTGTTGGTGAGTAGCTAGTTATATCACTTGTGAAGTTGGCCTGACATTTCCTTCGCCTATGAACTCTTGCCTTATAAAGTTGTGAGAAGCGGCCATATCTACAAGTGCCATACATTCCAGGTTGTTAAGAATGACAGGGATTCGTATCATATGGTGCTCGCTACTCGCTATTTGTTGCAAAATTATTTGTTGCGATGTTTGTTCTTGGCTGACTTGTGGAAGAGGCTGTGATTACTTTCTCCTTTCTTTTACATTTGTCGATGTTGGATTGTTTTGCTTGGACTGGGGTTGGCGAACGTTAGGCTTACATACACCATTTGTCCATTTCCGGTCATTGCTGCTCTCTCTGCCTCTGCTCTTCGTGCAAGTCTGACTGGGCACATGCTGTGCCAATGATATCCTTACCCGGGCAATATCGGCATTGGTAACGTGGTGGTACATCCTCGTTTCATGGTCCACGCACTGCATTACCTGGTGCAGCTGGTCCTGATGGATTACCGCACCCACATCCCATTTCTCTGCAAGGCTGATCCCATTGCGCTCCCACTACTCCCCGGCTTGCTGGTGGTGGTGGTGACTGTGCGCCCCCTGGTATTGGGTCACCCCATGCGACTGAAAAGCATCCCATATCTGTGGTGGTTGAAAAACATCCCTTCTCTGATCTTCTTGTTCCCTGCCTGCTTGGTCTAACAGTGCAGCAGATCATATGAATTCATTAATGCTACTATGTATTAGTGGTGTGAATGTCACTCTGCTTTCCGCACATACTGTTGACGCTACTACCTCTAGGACTTCTGTATCTTTAATCTGCGGGTGAAAGTGCCTAATGGGGATTATTTTCTGTGTTGCGAATGTGGTTACCGCTTCGTACAGTCCTCGTGCTTCTAGCATGGCTAGGCTCTGTGCCTGTAACGAGGAAAGTGTTCGCAAACCTGGACTGAAATGTGGTTAGGAATTCCGCCCAATGCACGTCGTAGTGTTTCAATGATCTCCACCATTTCCATGCATCGCCTAACAGCTGTTCCCCCACACAGTTAGCCCATTCATGTTCACATACCACACACCTGCCTAATCTTCTCATGCAGTCTCGTACGAAAGCTTGTGAGTCTTCATTGTTACTGCCAGAGAATGTTGGCAGTGATTGGAAACGAGTAACAGTTTTAAGTGTTCCAGTATTTGTTGAGCCAATGGTGGCAGTTGTTAGTTTGTGGTGCTGTGTAACCGTTTGCAACTTCGTGTGTTCTGGGGTTTTCACGAAGTTCTGCTGCTGCTGCCACACTTGTGGAATGTGCCAGTGGCAGTTGGTAATTACTAATGACTTCGCTGCACACTGTAGGTGGCTGTGTTCGGGTGGTACACATTTCGCATCAGAACTGGCCTGTATAAAAATTCATTGCATCTCTGGCAGTCGTGCATTGTCTGTGTGTCATTCTCCCATTTTGACTGCAGGCGATGGTTTCACATTGTCCACCTAAACAAATATCCTGATGGCAACTGCGAGGTATTAAGTAAACCTCCTTGAGGTCAATTTGTAGGTTAGTGTTAGGTAACAATTTTTGTTTACATTCGTCGCACATTATTTTTTCGTTCCTATCTGCAGTTGCATGCTCTGTATCTGTAAGGGATTCTGTGTGGTAGCTTTTTCGGCATACTCTACACTTGATTGTTTTGTCTCTGACACCTACACAAAAGTTTTGTTTGCCGCAACATCGGATGCGAAAATTTTGTTAGCTTTGAGTGTCCAAATTATTTTTCATTAGTCGCTCACTTATGCAATGGGACCAGTAATTATTTATGGGGCCGGCACTTCCCCGGACCACTCGCAGTCTATTACACAGTGTGCACAATTGCACCAGTGTGCTGACATATGTCCAGCTCCACATTTGCCACTATCGTTCTCGGTTGGCCCTCTCGATGTTTTGTGCGAGCCATCTCACATTTTCATGTTCTTGGCATGGACACTGTTGCCCCAAGAATGGATTTGATGCTGTGGTTGGCTGCACACACTTAAGACATAAATTATTTACTGTTCCATTTGTAGAGTATGAGTTCAGCCGGCCTCTGCTGTATGCCAAATGGGCCATGCAGTTCGCCATGTCCGTCATGTTCGCAACTGCGGCTCGTCACAGTGCCTTGACCTCGTTTCCCTGTGCACGCACATGCGAAGTCGGAAAGGGTCGTTATGCTCAGAGGGGAGGAGGAGGTGTCCAACTGTGTGCTGCATCCCCAGCCCCCTATGCTCTGGCAGGCTTGTGGAAAGTGAGTGGTTCTTTGTCCCTGCTTCTCGTCTCGTAGTGGCGTCGCTGAAGGTGCATGGTGCACTAAACGGGCGTGTTTGATGCAAAAAAGAATTTAAAATTTTAGAGTCCAAAAGTAAGTTTTTCTAAAGTTCTGATTTCACATTTGTGGCGTGCATGCCTACTCCAATGTGTGTTTTCTCCTCGGGAATGTCCACTGTCCTTTATTAATTTCGTGTTGCTTCATTCAAAATACACAAATCAAATTCTAATTACTTTACTCACGTAAATCTTCCTACTTGCGTTTACATGATTTGTACACCTATTTATACCTTGCATTGTAAACATACAAACTGGTTTGTAACTTTCGAAAGTTAAAAAATTTTCCATAACTATCAAATGAAATTATTTTCGCCAGTGTTTATGGTGTTTTGAAAGCCTATTTTGCCATTTGCATCTTGAAAATCTTACGTTGACACCTCTTTAAAGGATTCTTCTTGTGCGTTACACAAACATACATACACTGCAAAAATTACCTTTCACATAACAAACACTAAAATTCCAGTCGAATTGTTGTTGGAATAAATTATGTGTTTATTACACACAAATTTGTGTGTTACTAGCTTGCATTGTAACTTGCCAGTTTTTGGTGTTAGCTTGTGCATGACTATTTAGACACATGAAAGAAAAATATGTTAGTTTCTTGTTCCTTGTTTACTTTGTGTTGTTTGCATGTCGCCTGTGACACATGAAAATTTGACATGGAACTAGATGGTTTCATAATAATCAATAATTACCACATGTTTTTGAAACTATGGAACTGTCTAGGGCTGTTCCGCACACCATGTTACTCTAAAGCTAACACTTACAAAGTTGTCTCAGCCACTCTGCATGCTGCAAAAGAATACACAAGGTACTCTGGGTGTACTACATTAAGATGTAGCGCCCCACATGTTTTTGTGAACGATGAAAGAAACACTCAATTGTTCGGTTTCAATGATGGTGCTTATTCGTTCAAACATTAATACGCATTAACGAGGTGATGCATGTAATGACGCGGACTTGACACTTGTAGACCTGCTGATAGCCTTTGCGGCGAAATGAACCGAAATCACATGAACTTATTGGATGACTTAAGTTCCCCTTAAGGGGGGAAATGGAGAAGGTCCACCCCTTGGAACTAATAGAAAAACTGTTCCAGAATTAAATGTGCATTGCTGTGAATATGAAAATTGGCCTAAATGTTGTGTATCGAGGGTGATCGCAGAGCGAACCTCCCACATATCCAGAAACAACGAGTGCCAAGTCTAAGATACCATCATGGTGTTGGTCTCCACGCCAAGTGCTCGTGCCGACATCAAGCTAATGCTTGATGAAATTAGATGGGCACTTTCTTACGAACTAAAATGGTTACATGATGACACTGATTAATTAAAACATATTGGAGGCAACCCCACGTGAAAACAAGTGTCTCTTTGTTTGCTCAACATTACTTTAACAGGGAGTGCCACCGCCTTTATATTATTAATACTAAAGATTGGGCCTTGGTAGGCAATCTTGGCTAGAAATAAAATCATAATACACTTTACATAATGACATAAGATAGTTTTTCAATATATCGCAGTAATTGAGGCGTTATCCGTATAATGTGGCACTTCTGTCACTTTTTGTGACATCACAAGTTATGGTATTCCCTATGTGCAACAATAGGCACTAAGTGTGGTGTCACTACGCTTGTTTCACAATAAAAACTATCATTTTTACACTTTCTTTCTGACATAACTGCTAAGGTGGTTGGGCAATGCTATTCCCTTACTGTATACACACTCACTGGGGTTCGCAGAACTATATTTGAGCCAACAGGCCTGCCAATGTGCCACAGATTATAGGGGCATAGAACACTGCTGCACAAGTAGCCCCCTTGTTCCTTCCAATAGCCTATGCACCCAATGTCTGTGTGACTTCGTGGGGACGCCATATCAAATATCTTGTGAATTTCTCCTCTTGGAATAAATAACCAAGTTGGTGTTTTGTGAGTTATGCGACTCGGGTCACTGCGAGAGTAACAGGCTGTTCTCGGCGGCCCGCAACAACATACTCCTGGTTGTTCTTGTCACCCTGGCATGCTCCAAATGCGATTTATGACTGTGCAGTGCAAATGGCCAGGAGAACGCATATGAGCACTGAGTTCAGGTCACCATTGACGATTTTCCAACCCCACTCACCTTTAGAAAGAGGGATGCCTCGCCATAACTGAATTTGTAAATACTCCCAAAGATTGTATTCTCTTGCAGCTGCTGTAGTCAGTGGAAGTAAAAACAGATCAAACAGTGGGTTTGCAGGTTGATGACCAATGATTCTCATGTACAACTTTAGATGTGTTGTATTGAAGATATCATTACTATTACTGCCATTCAGACAGACCATTAACGCTTTACCTGCAGCTGCTATTTCATCTTGTGAAATTGCAGTAGCATTGAAAGGATCAACAAGCTTGCGGATATTAGAGTCTTAAATTTTCTTAAATGATTTTGCCTTTCCGACTCTGTATGGAGCAGAGGTGGTGTCACAACTAGACATAGCATGCAAAACAGTAAATAATTTTTAATGTAACCAAGGTTAGTTTAAAGAACTCTGCTGCTAAATACTTCCCTTGATGCTAACTTGGTTCCAGGAATCATTAATTACACATTAAGTGGTGGTGGAACAAGGTCAATTAGGAACTAGGAGGCTGCAGTGTCCTCTCCAGCAGCCATTACATTTTTCCCATTCTTCGCCTCTTCAATAGCTGTTCGTATAACAAAAGCATCTGCATCTGCAGCTGCCTGCCGGGCATGGTGGCCAGCTTCGCTCAATTCACATGACAGCATTGCAATGAAATTCATCTTGACATCAACTGTTCTTGAAGAGATCCTTGCTCTCTATCTCATATGTTTGACACGTTCGACAACAAACACATCTAACCCATAGCTACATTCAAGGTATGCATGATAGTTGTCACACACCTCTTTGTAAGTGCAAGCATTAGGCCAAATGACACGATTTAAAAGGTCACCGCCATCGATAACAAATATAGGATGCGATGGGATTTGATCAGTTGGTGTGGCCTTCCTCTCTATTAATGTAATCAATTTTGAATTCTGAGCCAGGTTTCCTCAAAGAATGGCCATCAAAAAGTGATGGATGAAGAGTTGTAAGCTCATAACACAGGCATGACTCCAGGTCTATTTCTCTGGCACCACACTGCATTTGGGTGAGTATAGGATAAAGCAGTTGATTAGGATTGATTTGCAATTCTGTCCCCTGAGAAGAACACTTTTAGTCATTACTGCAAGAGAGGTTACCATGTCTTTGCGATTGAGCTGGAGATCAGCATAAGGCCTCACGGGCATTTCGTCTGTATAAGAGCCCACCTGGCTGAAGCGGCAGTACGTAAACTTCAGTGACCCTATGGGGAAAAACTTGTAATAAATACATACTGGTGAGATACCAACATTTTATTATAATTAACTGCTTATCGGTTACTTAACCTTTCCTCATAACTTTACATTGACCATTTGTTTTTAATAATGGCGTAGGGTAGCCAAAATAACCCTTCGGGAGTGAGCTGGCATATCAAGGGGGCCAACATCCATGACTAGGTGGTGTGATTAGGAGTTTAGTTTAAGGCTGGCGGAAAAGGTACTTTCAACTGATAACATCCATCAAGACGTGGACATGAGGGCAGACCAGTGATCATCGGCCATCACGACCCGACAGGATGAGTCTCTAGAAAGTATAACTTCGTGCTTGCACTGCGGGCTGGCATCCTTATCCCTGGCAAATAGCATATTCTATCCACCATACCTCATTCCCCCCCATGGTCCAGCTCGCCGCAAATCACATTATAAAAACTTCTCTCTCATTTATTAATTTTGAAGCATTTTTATAAAATATATTTAAATAGCGATCAGGTAAAGTAATTTTATACCTATCATTTAGAATACAAATTTTTTTTACAGAATTTATATTCAAAAATTTGAAAATCTATAGCTGCATAACATTTATTTTTCTCTAGATCTTGTAGTTAAGTGAATTCAAAGGAATTGTTTAATTTGTTGGGCAGCAATTCCATTTTTGTGATTATTTAAAATGGGAAAAAAATTAATAATAAAAAAATTATTTTATTATTTATGTTATTATTTTTAAATTTTATTATTGAATCTTAACTATTTTTATTTTTCAATTTTTTATTTTATTTTATTATTTTTATTTTATAATTGATTTAAATTTTAAAATTTTAATTAAATTTTAATTAAAATTGTTTTTATTATTAATTTTTTTTATTTAAATAAACACAAAAATGGAATTGCTGCTCAACAATTAAATGTAAAATAATACCATATCTAAGCAACATAAAAAATGTGGCGAAGTATAAAACATAAAAAAATGTTACTACCATAAAACAATTCAAGATAGACTATATAACAAATGTAAAAAAATGTCATTGAAAAATCCAAAAATAAATTTGTGTTAAAAAGGGAGAAAGAGTTGTGTGAATGTGGAAAATATATTTGTGTTGCATCTCTCAAAGAGCATAAAAATACTAAATCCCACAATGTGTTAGTAGATATTCTAAATGAAATTCAACACGGTAAGTACCCAACAAAAACATGTAGAGTATGTAATGAGGATAAATATATAAAATTATTTTCAGTTAATACCAGATATAAGGACAGACTTAGAACAATAAGTAACAATTGCATTAGCGAATATAATAAGAATTAGTGACTTAATAATAAATTTACTGAACTTAAAGAGAAGGAACACAACCAAATGTAAGTTACACGGTTAAAACAATTTCACTTATTATCAATAATTTAAACATTTTATAGATTACATTTTCCAATATATTTAATATTTGTATAGCTCTTCATTGTCTATATAAAATTTCAAAGATTTATAACTGTTTTTTCTTTATTAATAAACAATTTAAAATGTCAGCGAACAATTTTGCAGTTGAGTTGGGTGAGAAGACAGTGCGGGAGCTATGAATTATAGGCAGGGATTTAAAAAAAAATAGATATTAGAATAATCTAATGAAAGATGATTTAATTAGAGGTTTGTATTTTATAAGTGAAGATGATTTAATTACAGCTCTTATAATATTTATTATAAACGAGCATATTTACCATTTTCATATGTCAATATCGAATAACTATATTCAAAAGATATAAATGAATTAAAACAAATATTCCCAATCTCTAATATTTCATTTTTTAAGCCTAGAAATAAAAGTAACAGGATATCTGAAAGGATAACGATTTTAAAAATATACCTTTATCAGATACCATTATTAATGAATCATATAAGTAAGATAGAAAGGAATTAAAATAAATATTCCCCTACTCTACTAATGTATTCGTAAGCAACAGAAATAGAAGAACAAATAAAAAGTGCTTGGTTAAAAAAGCTTTTCAAGGGCGGATATAAACACATAACATTGAAAATAACTTGAATTTAGTAAATCCAGATCATTTTTTAAATTCAGTAAAAAAATAAGGTTTTTGTTATAATACATGATCTTACAACATTTATAGGGCTGAAAACTAGCATTAAATTATATATCAAGTCGTAAGCAAGTTAATAATCAAGTAGAATTATTTACATTTCAGTCATTTAATAATTGAATATTAAATGAGGGAGAATTTATAAAGATTTATAAAATTAAAAAACCATAAATAATCACGCAATTATATGAATTTCAAAAAAAGAGTTCCAGGATGGGCTTTAGATAAAATAATTGGAATACAACAAGCAATAAATAAGTATAATCAATTAAATGGCGCATCATATATAGAATTACCAGAAGATATTAAGAACAAGAAAGCATGCATAAACATAAAAAAATTATCATAAAAATGTTTACTTTGGGCAATAAATTCACCATTGTTTCCAGCAGACAATCATACGGATAGAGTAACTAGATGTAAAAGCATGGGGCTTAATATTGATGAAGTAATAGATAAATATGAATATAGATTCAAAATTGATTATATACCAAAAATAGAAAATCAAATTAATACATCTATAAATTTAAACTCTACTGGTGGTATAAAATAAAAAAAACAGCACATAATATACTTTATATCAAAGATGATAAAAATTCGCATTATTGTTGGATAAAAGATTGATGGTGTCCAAGTGCTGTGTGGTGTGGTTCATGGATGGTGACCTAGGGATGAGAATAAAAAATTTGGAAAATTAAAGGTTTCAGGAGTGTATATGTCTGCAATTAAGTGAATTGAGTCAGGTATTTTACCCAGGGCTCCAGTCACTATCAGACCTAGTGCCTTGAAGTGGTAGAGCAGACTCTTCACTCTAGGTCGTGTCGTCGACAGCCAAAAGGAGTTATCCTTCCATGCTGCTACACTCCTCTGATGAATCTTGATTAACGGTACATGTATTACGCAGTGGATTTTTGAGGTTATCCACACCCCTATGCTACGTTACACACTGGAATACTTGCAAAGAAAATACGACAGTTCCACACACTAGCAATAGGGTGGGAAATGATAAGGGCCTGTACCCTGAAATGCCTTGCAGCTTATCTCAATAAAAACACTCGGTTCACGGCGAGCTATTTATTAGGTACTAATAAAACATGCCCTGAAGGCAACATTTTATAAATATACAAGCCGGACAAGTAACGGTCGGCACCAGCAACACTGTGCAAAAATGGTGCGAAGCCCATATGTTACTATAGGTGAGTAATTATGCTTCCCCAAACGATGCAAGCACTGGGGAAGTGAGAGGTGGTGTGCTGGGCAGCTAATGAAAAAGGCACTGAAGTAAATTAAGTTATTGCAGAGAAAAATTATTGGTACTAACGGTGCATGGTGCCCGGGCACAGAAACCGAACGATACGCAACTGACCTCTCTCAGTACTCGGGCACTACTAACTTTCCAACATGGCGCTCTTGCCAGGGTTGCCAACAGAGTGTGCCACGTGGGACTACTTCCTTACTCCTTGCACGACAAAAATTATTCCAACATTACATACCCTTGTAATAACTTGCATAATAACATATGACAAATCAACATAACACTTTGCAAAAAGGCATGCGATGATGTGGTAATGATGACACGTGAATGAAAACATTGGCAAAAACTTTTACAAATAACTTGAAAAAGGAATCTAGGGCTATTGAGAGTTCATGACTGGTGTAATATCATGCATTCGGAACAGTTTAGCACTATTACAGCAATTTAAATAATACGTGGAAATAAAAATAACTGAGGTACTACTTCCTGTAATAATGCGCCAAGTGCATGTGTTCGCAAGGCCACTGTCCACCCATTTGTTTGGGTGTACCTGAAACAGACACTTGCACTGAACTACACTGCACTGTCTTACTCACATGTTGTGTAGTATGCCAATGCGCTACGGCATGTGGTAGAGTGCATCTCCTAGTTGCAGGAGTTATTGATGGCAGGCAAATGGTCTAGGGACCAGAAGCTCGGCTTACATCATATTCCCCCACCAACCCGTTTTTGAGACCACTTATAGCAGGCACACTGCCTACCGGTCTGCCAGTGTAGAAGTAGATGATAGTAACACCTGGGTCTCTCTCCTCTACGTGCTGGTGTCAGTTATCTTCCTCCCCTTTGCCAGCCTGCCAGGTGCTGGAACACCCCTGCAGTTCGTGCACGTTGCCGGCGGACCTATCTGCCAACTTCCTCAGCGACCGACGCAGGTCCTACAAACCGGCCGACTCGTCCCCGCTGTTGTCGCTACTCTCTTGCATTTGCTTGCTATTCCATTATGTCTTTTTCTGCCCATTGCTTCCTCATTGCCTTCCCTCTTCCTTGCTCTTGCGGGCACGACCCGCGTTAGAGTTCTCGTGCTCCTCCGTAACGCCTCCTTCCTCGTGCTGCTTCTCCTCCTCTTCCGGTTTGCGTCCCAATGTCCAGCCTTGGACTCCATCCTCGTGCATGTGTTTGCGGAACTGCAGGCACTGGTTGCTGTGTCATTGCCTAAGCAGTGCCGCTTGTAGGCAATGCGCCATTTAACATGTCGGGGCGGTCCTTCTGATGAGCCCCCTGGCCCTCTCTTGGCCGGGCATCGTTGGGTTTCCAGCACCCTCTCCTGCTTTCCCTGCTGAAGGTGATGCCACACCTTCCACGTCGTCCTGCCTTGCCACTTGCTCGGCATCGGCGATACCATTGAGTGTCGTCGAGGTCGAATCCCCTCTCTCCTACTCTTCACGTCTCTCCTGTGCTGTAGTTTCTTGTTGGCTATCCTCAAATGCCCTTAATTCTTCTCTTTCACTTACTGCTGTTCCTGCATCGTTATTTGTGCTCTGTGGTGTTGAGGTCGCAAGCCTGGTAGACCGCGTGATGTCCGGCATCAAGGATCCTTTTATCACCGGTGACCGACTCCCTGTGGGAAGTGCCGGACCACCTTCCTCCTCGCTAGCCCACCCCTGGTGCTCGTTGTGCTGCACGCCATCATGGGGCTGTGCGGGATCTGGCGCGTCTTCTCTGCCACCATCTCCTGCGATGAGGCGGATGTCGTCCCTATGTATTCTTACAAATTTTCACCCCACCTGGACATGGTCGGCCTATAATATGTGCGATCACGTACGGCCCACTTCACTTGGTGGCTAGGCCCATGCAGAAATTCCGTCAGGCAGTCGACTGTGAGTGAGCTCTTACATATACATGTTGTCCTGCTTATAGGGTGGGAGGTGGTCTTTTAGTGCATGGGAGCCACCTTGCTGCATACCTGCTCTGCTGTTTCCCGTTGTTCGTGCCTTCTCTAACTGTGGTTATCCTGTTGCTGACCAATACTCTTAATGCTGCTAGTTGCTAGTTGCTATATTTTTCGGACAGTTGCGTTCACCTAGCAATGCAAGATTATTCCCTAACAACGCGTCTGCTGGTGTCTTTCCCATGGCTGCATTCACTCTTCAGCGGAGGGAAAACATGGCAGTGGGCAGATGCATGTTCAACCCAGCTCTTGTGCATATCACCAACATGGAGTTGTAACTGTATCTTCAGGTCCTGATTACAATGCTCCGTGGGGTTGGCCTGTGCATGATAGACCACTGTGTTGAGGTTCTATACCCCCCAACAATTGCATAGCTTTTGCCATTTCTATCCTGAAAACTGAGTGCCTTCGTCCATTAAAATTTGATGTGCAAAGAACCCATTCCATAGTGGTTTGGTTATGTTCGGTAGTCGTACGTTGCCAATCGTATGTGCTTCAGTCCACTTTGAAAAGTTACTGGTAACTACACGAATGAATGAATCTCCCCCCCCCTCCCCAATCATGGATCTTGGGTAAGGGCCCATTACATCTAAATGTATAGATTCGAATGGCTGCTTTGGAAACCTCCATTGCTGTTGTTGCGCGCCATTTGTGTGCTGTGATTTGAATTGTTGGCATTTCGTGAATTCCCTTACGTATTGTCGCCCGTCACGTGACAGGCGGGTCAGAAAAACTTCTCTCTCATATTTCTTATTGTTTGGTCCGTACCTGAGTGACCTGCTGTATTAGTTGTGTGCACATGAATAAGAATTTTCCCTCGCAAATCCAGTGGTAAAAACAACCGCCACTTGCTCTTGTCTGTTGGTGCGCATGTTTCCAGCCTGTTGTTGACAACCCACCATTGTTCTACATGCTTGTTTGCACACCTCTCAATTTGTGCTCACATGAACGTGCAGTTTACCCTGTGCGGTTTTGACCTCTTTGTAGAGTTCGCTTATATTTACTTCTGCCCGTAATGCATCCCATTGGTTGAGTTTCGCCTCGCGTACTTATTCCCATGTATCCGGCAGAAGTATGATCCCACTCTGCCTCATCATACACGACAACATCCATGTTCGGTGCTCGCTACAATGCATCTGCCAACTAATTTTCCTGCCCGAGGATGTGTTCTACAGCAAAGTCATATGCCTGTAGCAATAGTGCCCACTGGGTCAGTTTACCACGTGCTTCCTTCATATTATTGAACCAAACCAAATATCAGTTATCTGTGAGTAAAGTGAATCTTTAGTACTCGATGTAAGAACAGTACTTTTTGATGGCCCACACTACTGCCAAAAAGTCCCTTTCGTTTACATTGTATCTACTTTCCATTGGGCCTAACTTTACACTCGCATACTCAATGACATGCTTCTTCCCACCTTCTTGACACTGGTATAAGATGGAACCCAGCCCCTCCTGTCTATGCATCGGTCAGCAAAAACAATGGCTGTGTAGGATCGTATCATGCTAGGGTACTACATGCTTTAAACTGTTTATTTATTGCTACAAATGCTTGCTCTGTTTCACTGGTCCAAACAAATCGCTTCTGTGGTGACATTGTTGCTGTTAAAGGTGTAAAATCTTTTATGTACTTTCTGATTAAATTAACAAGGCCAAAAAAATTTCGTAATTGTATACATGTACGTGATGGATGTTCCTGGTCAATGAGTTTAATTTTCTCTTGATTCGTTTTTTTTCCCCCTTCCACACTTCCCACATGTACCAGGATATCTAACTCCATCTTGTTGAGGTGACATTTCTGGCCCACACATGTTAGCCCGTTCATTGCCAACCTCTCCAACAAAAGTGGCAGATGGTGTACGAGCTCTTCCCATGTCTCCGACCAAACTATTATGTCGTCTAAGTAAACGAGGGTGCATTCGTATATTAGCCCATTTAGTACTCGCGCCATCATAGCTTGGAAGGTGACCGGTGCACACTTCAAGCAGAGTGGCATGACGCAAAACTGATAACTAGTTCCGTCTGATGCAGTGAAAGCTGTCTTTTCGGAATCGTGCAATTTTACCGGTATTTGCCAATATCCACTTTTTAAGTCTAAAGAGGTGAACATTTTTATTTTACCCAAAGATTGAAGGGCGTATTTAACCTGTATATAAGGTGGTAGTGCACAGCTCATTACTTCATTGATAGGCCGGAAATCAACACAAAAGCCCCATTCTCCATCATTTCCGGGGCAAGTGTAATTGCAGAATTGGATTTACTACGGGTTGGTTCTATTACACCGTCCGTGAGCATTTCGCTAATCTGTTCCTTAATAATGTTTGCTTGGGGTGGCATGTATCTGTGTGGTGTGGTGTAAATCGTGTCTTCTCGTGTCAGTGGTATTTCATGTTCTGCTACAGTGTTACGCCCGAGTGTGTCATGTTGTGCAAATACTTCCCTGTGCTCATTTAACACCCTTTGAAATGCTGTATGATGTTGTGCCTGTATTTGATGGTTAAACTCGGTCAGCTGTACTGCTGGTGTGTTAGCTGTGCTGCAACGGTCTATATTATTAACAGTGCGATGTTCAGTTGAACCGAAATGAATACGCCTAGTAGCAGGCTCTACTACAATATTCTGTTTGCTCAGCCACATTTCACCTAATATTGCCACTCCAGTTATTGCTGCTATTACAAATACTGTGTTGATAGTCTCTAAATCACGTACCCTAAGGGTAACAGTTGCTTGACCTTGCACACTATTGCTTTCCTGTCCGATTGCCAATTTAATAACATGCTTGGTAGGGGTGATATCTGCTTTGTTTACAAACTGTGGATGCAAAAAATTATGTGAGGCAGCAGTAGCTATGAGTGTGTGACATGGTTTGTTGTTGACATATACCAGAATACGGATGAATTTGGCCGTTGCTCTACTCACCTGATTAATCAGTGCTTGCTTGGGTGTCATATCCGGTTGTTGTTGTTGCGGGATTGGGGCGTCAAAGGTGTCTGGCCTCATTACCCCAGCTTCCCGTTTCCCTACTGTGGCTTGACAGTTCATTGATAGCCGTCAAGCTGCAGTTATTGGGGCAATGACTATGCCAGTGGTATTCCTCTGTGGGTCAGCAGTAGCAGCATTGATTCTATGGTCTTCTCATCGTTTCCCGTTGGACATTCTGATACGCGGGCGAGTGTGCCGCCATCGTGCGGCATCACTCTCGCAGCATGGTTGACACAGGTTGCATTCGCGTATGATTGCGGCTCTCATTAGTTTCTCCACAGTGTCATTTAGCAGCTGTACTACTGCTGCTCGATATTATGGCAGGACTGTCTACGTGACTACCTCCATCACTTCTCTTTCAGGTAGCTGCGGGTGGAAGCACATGACCAAGTGGACATTGCGAGTGATGAACATGGTGAAAGGCTCGCTAGGTTGTTGTGCTTGTAACGTCAATTTACTCTGGGTTTGCAGGCATGAAAATGTGCCTCCAAATCGGCACTGAAATCCATGGACGAAATCTTGCCATAACAGGCCATAGTGGTTCAGCGAATTCCACCAAATCTTTGTTTTGTTCTGCAGCTGTGCCCCTACACATCCTGCCCATTACTCCTCCCATACTCTGTACCTCTGCAGACATGGAGTACAATCCTGGGAAAATGCCCGTGGGTCTTCTGTGGTGCACCCGCAAAAGTGGGTAGCATCTAGAAGTGGTTCGGGGTTTTCTTTTGGCCTGCTTCGTATGGTGGTTGACACCTGTTGTTTTGCATCACTGTTTGCGGTGTGCTGTATTGTCTCCATTGGTGTACTGGTGTCGCTTCGGTCCGATTCGTCAACATGGGTGACACTGGGATATTGGTTTATAAGGAGTAAATATAGGTTGGAAGTACTGTGGGTTTACTGAGTTGTGGTAAAATAATGGTACAATTTGTTGATAGGGAGTGACAGGCATTACTGGTTGAGGTGCTGGGGTCAGGGTGGGTTGCTCTGGAGTCGACTGTACCTCTCTGTTACTTACACTGTTAGTTGCCATGTGCATCTTGTTTGCATGTGCTCTCTGCTCCATGCCCTCCTATGCTGCGCAGTCATCACACACAAATCCTGTGCCCTGAACCGTTGTTTTCCCTTGCTCCATCTGATTGTTCTCATGCACTAGTGCTTTTCAGTTGTGGTATTTCAAATTTTCTCCTCTGGCTTCTCCCGTGCATGTTGTCCGAGAACACACTGTGACATGCCTGCAGAACTCGGTGAAAAACTCCTCCCAGTTGAACGGTGCTGTGGGTTTATGTTGCAAGTTTTCATTACACTGTTTACATATGTATTTCTCGACATTTGCATTCTCTGCTTCCCTCTTGTTGAGGCTCTCTCGGTGAAATTTAATTTCGCATTGCATACAGGTGACAGTCTACATATTCTGTCCCATTCTTAAATGGAACAGTACTAACCAGTACAAATACTGGACAGTCAGTATTTTGCATTACATCAGCTGCAAACCATGAACACAGTAACGTAACACCCACATACCAAAATACAGACAAATAATCATAAGTGTCATTTCATTTTCCTTTGAAGTGTTGTGTTGATGTTTTATGTATTAAAATATTAATGTGTAAATGAATGCTGAGAAATCCAGACACATGCAGGGCCAAGCACGGGGAAAACATAAGACACCAAAGCGAGGTTATGGTGCCATATGCAGTACAGTATAGTTTATGATTATATGTTATTGTTTTCTCTTATTATTGAAGTTTGACTTATCATGTAATGTTTTAATTGCTTCACATTCATTTAGGGCCACATTCACCAACTCAATCTCATGTTTGTTTTTTTTCATGTAATTTTTGATTACATGTCATGGTGGCGGGAGTTGGCGCCGGGAAGGAGATAGCCTGCCGCCATGTTCAGTAGTAGCGTAATGGTTACCGAGTGAGACAGACGCATGTCACATGCCCTCCCCTGGCATTTCATCGTTTGCGCCAGTTGTGCGAATTTCAATAATTTGTAATTAAATTTCTGGAACCTCTTGTTTTTGTTTAGTCCAGGGAGTGGGCCATCTCGCAGCCTGGTCCATATTTAACATGGTCGAGGCCTAATTTCTATTTAATTCCATGTAGGCATTTTGCTACCTTTTTTAGTACTAATGTGCACCCCACTTTAGCAGGGCAATACTGTAAGTGCTTCTGTTTGAAGGTTTAAAGGAATAAATATTCATGTCATGTGAATTCCGGACTGTGTTAATTTCTTCGGTCACTTCCTGACTGTTTAACTCGTACGTAATATTTTTCATAAGGCATAAGGAGGCCTATAACAGCCCGGGATTGAGTGTGGGCATATGGGAAAAGGCCCTAATAATTCCCACTACACGAGGCCTTTGATATAGATACGGGATAATTTCTGCAACTTCAAAAATGAGACATCGGATATCAAGGAGAACCCCATTCAGACTGACGGCTACACACCCCAAATGAACTTGTGTTCTCTTCTGAGAATGCTGGCGCCCCCTGGACATGTTAGTGTCTTTTGAATCCTTTCCACATAACCTATTTTGTTCCTTATTGGTCCAGCCTAATATCGAGAGATGTCAAGTGGCTTTCCCAACCAGTGGGGCTTTTCCTGTATCAGTTACTCCTAGTCCTACCCATCCTTCCAGCCAGAAGGTTCAAAATTTTTCCGTCAAAAATTCCTTTTAAAAATCTCCTTGTGCGCTGCATACAACCAAGTGTGCCCACAAATATCGGTTTTTCCTTTGACCACAATGGTCCCAATATAGCTACTGGCGATTTCCCTAAACAACTACTATGCAAGACCTGCGAACAGAGGAAAATGATCGTCAACAACTGCAAGGGAAGAATTTGGTGCCAAATCACCATTGGTGTGAAAACGTGAGGAAGTCTGCAATCTTGGAGCATGTCTTCTTCAAGGGTGCGCCCGTGATGTCAGCCAACCACCATCTTGGACACATGACCGACTGAGGGGAAACGCACAACCTGCCGCCACCCCTCCTTCCGCATCACTCGTTCCACAGGAACTACCCCTACCGTGCCACGTGCATGGGTGTTGCCGAGAGCCATGTGGCCCGGCGAAGCAGACATCGTGGACCCCTCGCATCATCCCCACTGCATTAACAACCGTGTGTGCCGGGACTTTCAAACAACAAATGGCAAACCAACAACTTTGTGCCGGAAATTCCTGCGAGCTGTACCGAAGTCGGACCTGTTTTATCCCTTGTGGATTTGTGTGTGGAAACTTGTATCTGTCAGGACGCAACATCTGTTCAAAGGCCGTAGGCTACCGTGAGCGAGGTAAACAATGAGCTGAAAGCCAAGGCGCTGTCATGCATACCACGAATAGTGTGTTATGCTGCAGGAAATGGCGACGAAACATGATGAGTTCTACAAACTGTTTGAGATGCCAACCAGTGATGATGGAACAGCCACAGCCAGCAGAGCAGACAAACTTCACATTGCAGACTCGCCAGTTACTGAGGGTGGAGGCGACAGGAATGGAAGGAGCATGGGCACAACAATGTTAACATGTGCCACTGCTCACGCTGCCAAGCCTGCCAACCAGGACAGCACATGTGGGAATGGCACAGCTTGCCATGCCCCCTGCCTTTTCCACACCACTACTCAGGATGGTACCAACCTGGGAACCAGAATTGTTGACAGCTCCTGAGTTTGTGGAGAGCCAGAGGAGAAGAACTCGTTCGCCAACTATTCCGACAAGATTTCAGTCCCTGCCGGATACATTGGGTGTTCAAGCGAAGATCCCACGGCATTCCTCCGGGACTGTGAGAATCGGCTGACCAGATATATGGTCGACCCGGAAGACTGGCCAAATTCAATCGGCGAGCGATTCGGTGTAGATGCTCAACTGTGGTGGCGAAGAGTGAACTGCTATGGACTCACGTTGGCAGAGTTCAGTTAGTTGTCCCTTAGCCGATTTGCCAACACATTCGCCTCTGCACGCATGCAGTCGGATAGTGTTAGAAGAACAGAAGGAGGAAAGATTGTACAACTTTGTAACACAGAAAATCAGTACCATCCGAACCTACCACCCGGAACTCAGCACACAGGTCTTGGAAGTTGTAGCAAGTACAGCACGTCCGGAATATCGAGTGGCACTGGTACCCATCATTCCACTCAACGGAACACGTGTTTTTACAAACCATCATGTTGTTCAGCACGAGCATCCCTGTCGAACCATTATGCAACTGTGCACGTGAGGAACCACATCAGGAAATGGAACATTCGAAACTGCGACATGACCGGTACGAGAACGTAAGAGGGAACAGTGGATAGAACGTGTCGAACAGCTCGAGACAGGAAGCGACAGCCACGTCTTCCGCAAAATACGGTAGCGGAGCACATCAGCCATGCCCACCAATGGAGCCGAGGCATCTGGCACATCCATGCCACTGGTGTGATGGGCCGCACTTCGATATCTATTGCCAGCACCGAGCCGGGGCACCGCCTGCAGCTGGAAGTGGTATGCTGCCACTGGGAAACGAGAGTTCGGGGTAGAGCAGCCTGACGTCACTCAACCCTGGGCCAAAACATGCTCCACTGACCCGACGGCACAAGTTCTCCTTGCGCAAACCAATAGTGACTTAACTAGTTTCATCCACAGTTCTTTAACAATCAATGATCACTCTTGCCGCACACTAATCGATACAGCTGCATCGCATAACTTTGTCAACAGTGCCCACATTACACCCATCAACAAAACGGTTCAGCTGGCAACCAGCCAACATACAGGAGAAATTATGGGAGAAACTAGCACCACTGTCCGCATCCGCGATGTAGAAACTGCGACAGTCACCTGCGTATCCGACGAGATAAGGAAAGAAGCTATCCTCGATATACCATGGCTGACTGAGCAAAATACAGTGGTAGAAATCACTGCAAGAAAAATCCATTTCGGAAGAGATGAGGAAAGGAGAACAGCTTATAGTGTTAGGGCCACATGTGTCAAAAGTAAACATGCCGGTAGACATGTCAGTGATACCAACTGCACCGATGCTGGACACACTGCGAGAGGAGGTCGCACGAGCACAGAGCTGCCCCACTACAAATGGAATGAAGTGTGTGGCCAAAGAAATGTATAGAAGTGGTGAGTTGTAAATTATGTTGAATCCTGCGCGAGCGTGGACAGCAAGACATGGGGAGTTTATTTCCCCACTGCTTCCCACAATGCGATACTACACTACGCACACGCCAATCGCATTTCTGGACACCCGGGAGTAGCTCAAACAAAACATCCTGAAGTATTTCTACTGGCCGGGGCTGTAAGTGAACGTAAGAAGTTTTGTACGTCAGTGTGTCACCTGCAACAACTTCAAAAGCTGACAGGGGGATGGCATGCAACAACAGCCACACGGACCATGTGAGCCATTTGAAATGGTAGCACTCGACTTGATGGGCCCTTACAACATTTTCACCTGCACCACGTGCTCCGCTGCAACACTTATCCAGCGGCATCCACATCATCTAAAACTGCTTTCACACGCTTGTGTGTTTATTGTGACCACTCATGTTGTAACCCATCATTTTCCAAGTGTATTTATACGATTGTATGCAATTTGTACGATGACATTATTTCCGCCCTAGCCGGCTATGTGTATAGGCTGTCACCTCACTAACCCCATGCGGCAAGATGACCCCCCGACAAGTCCGCGTTAGTGATGCCAAATAATCACGTGTGTTTATGTAACTTGTTCATTTTGTCTCATTTCTGCACCCTATCTCCAGGGAAAATCGTCAGTCCACCCTAGCGGCAGTCGACACCCTTGCCTTGTGAAGATCGTGTTTTCAAACACCACAGGGAAGTTACCATCTAGAAAGTGCGCTGGATTAATTGTGAGGCTGGGGGGCACCCAATCGGAGTTGGCTAGGCAATTCACAAGTAAATTTCTGGCACATTTCTTTGTACAAGTGGTATAATAAAAGGAATTAGTACATAGATCAAGTGTTTTCTCTTGTAATGACAGCTACCGCTTGCCATTGTTTTTCTAAAAGTTTAGTAATGATGTTTATTAATGCAGTGTGTTTCGTAAGTACGCTCAGGTGAGATGGACACACAGAACCCACAACATCCCTGAGAACCCCGAGTCTCACAGTGCAGTGACTGGAAAACACCGCTGGCGCCCACCTACAGTAAGTTTAGTGTATCACCATTCGTCTCGTGTATCACCCGACAGTGTTTAACATATATACATTTTTAAATATTATAAATGGATCAAATTATAGAACTTTTAGAAGATTGGGCTACTGGATATGAAATTATAAAAATGGCAACTTCCATTGATAAATAATTAGACAATGTTAATATCAAAATTGTTTTGAAAGTCAATAAAAAAAATTTAAGATCAGATAAATTTTCTAATTTTAAAGATGTTTATGCTTTGGATTGTCGTGATGGGTGGGATTATGTAATCATTAATGGTTATGGTTCTTTATTTTTAGACTTTAAAAAAACTTATTGGTGTTTTACTTTTGTTAAATAAAATTTATAATTATATCAATTATATTTTTTTATATTTTGTCTCATTTTAGCTTAAATTTATTTTATATAGGCTTAAATTTGCTTGTTTTTGAGAATGAAAAATCTGAATGCATATTTTGTAAAAATGGTAAATTTGTTTGATTTTGGGGTGAAATTGCTTGATTTTGGATCAAAATGGCTTGATTTTTATAGTACGGAAAATAATGCAAGGCCATTTAGTGAAATATTGGAAAATTTGCTTGATTTTGGGCTTAAATTGCTTGTTTTTTTAATTGAAAATTGTCGTTTCTAGAAACATGAAAAAGTAGCTTGAAAACTAGAATTTTGCTTGATTTTTAGCTTAAATTTGCTTGATTTTGATTGTTTTTTCATTGAATTTCGGATTTTGACTTTTTAATTTTTTCTTGTGCTTTCGTTACAAATAACGGGAAATAGTTGGTTACTTTTTTCTTGTACTTTTGGTGGAAATTGCCGGAAAAAGTGGGGTGGTCCAGGTCTCTCATTACACATCTACTGTCCATGTAAACATTTGGTGATGAAGATGACATTCAAGATGAAGCGTCATACCCAAGAAAACAATCATAAATCATCACGCTCAAACCTCGAAGATAATAATGGAACAAACAACTATAGTCAGCCTAATCCTCCAAAGCTTGTTTCTGTTGCTTCAATTTCACCTCTTCCTAAGGCAACTAAAAGTGGACAGAAGCATAAATGAAAGGTAAACAGTACACCTGCAGTTTTAACAACCAGTCACTATCTACAGGAGTTAAAGAAGAAGGTAGCAGAGAAGAAAGTAAAAGAACAGCGGAAGTCAGCCCGAAAAGGCCAAAAGCAAATTAAGATGGATAAGGAAATTAGCTACGAAGAACTTTTTGGAGATGATTCTGAGGACAACTGTATGTTTCTACTGCAACAAACTTTTTTCTCAGTCTAGACATAAGGAAACTTGGCTGCAATGCTGTCAGTGCAAAAAGTGGGCACACAGTGAATGAACTGGACTTCCTCGAAAAAAAAAAAATATTATGTATGTGAAATTTGCTGTTAGAACTACAAATTGGTGGTTAACCAAACAGGGTTTTCATTAGGTGCAATGTGTTTTTATTCTAAAGATACCCTAAGGAATCTTGACTGTAATGCTGTCAGTGTAAACATTAAATGTGCAGGACTTCCTCGGAAAACAAAACAGGGTTTTCATTAGGTGCACAGCGGTTTGAGTATTTTACAATTAAAATGTGCTTTTCTTCAAAAGGTAAGATTTGATGCCTATATGTCATTTTATACTGATATATGCCTAAAATGACAGTGGTAACTTTTTTTAATTGCCAAAATTAACTCTAAAGAATATTATTTTATAACTTTGGTTCAACGAAAAAACAAATAAAAGGGTCAAACTTTGTCATCTAGTGAATATTTTTTATTCCGTGTTTGGTTCTAAGTTATGGGCTGAAAACATATTCCGTGTTTGGTTCTAAGTTATGGGCTGAAAACAAAATGGCACGTCATTTTAGGCTGGTCTCCCCTACTGTTTTTGGTTGTTTGGGCCGCCGAACATAATTTTTTCTACACTAAGTATGCAATATTTTTGACGTCATACCAAGTTTGTCTTTTATACCGTCTTTTTGTATAGCATTTAATTCATTGATTGTCTTCAAACCTTTTTCACCGGTCCTGTCTAACTTCTCATCACAAAGTACACATACATTATCTTCCCCTTCCATTTCTAAGAAGAGTCTACCACATTACCTATAAAATAAATCAATTCTCAGAAACCAAAAAAAGGTATGCATTATAGTTTGTATAATAAATAATCATTCATTATTAATATATGTGAAGTTACAGCAAATGAACACTTCTATTCTACATTTTGATATGTTACATCAGATGTGGTAACAAATTAAGTACTACAGCATATTCATGGAATGGACACAGAGACATAGTAATTTAGGAACTGCAATGTTATTGATATAGGCCTATTTATCATTGTTTCTATCACAGAGCTAATATCCTATGGAAATTAACTTTATATGTTTTGTTTTCATGGGGTTTAAAGTACTCATTTTTAGTACAGCCTGACTGAACAAGATAATATTCATTTTCAAGTAAAAAAAAATTAACATTTCAATGTAATCTCTCGTTAAGTACCTTCATTTATGTACTTTCATTGCTGCAACCACTTTAAATGGAAGTATCCCCAAACCTCTATTTAAGCCCAATTGTTGCATGGTTGCGTCCCTTCGTGTAGAGCATCAACGATCCTCAAGTTAATTTTCTTTGTATGTTTACCATTTAAATAAATTATACATCTTGCACACCTGTGCAACGGCTACGGAGTAAGCCAACATTTCCATTAACTTAAAAAAAAAAAAAAAAAAAAAAAAAAAAAAACCCTGCGATGACCCATCACCCTTATGGTCACAGAGAAAAAGGAGACAAAGGATTACTCGAGATTTCCACCCTCGATGTAGCATGCCACATTTCATACAGCAAAACTGGCCTTCTCAGATTAACAGACCAAGAAACATAAATCTATGCTGCATTATTAGATGCTAAAACAAAACATACTTTATCATCCCATAATATTTTGGACACAAATTTTCACCTGTACAGGGGTCACATTACCTTATTACTGGTGCACAATTTACTGTAATTTTAAGGGAAAAATAATTTAATTTAATGAAAAAGTTTTTGAGGTTTTCAACTTTTATTTAGCCTGGTTTTCTAAATCTCTGAAAAAATATATGGGTGGTGAGATCAAGCATTTTGCCAGAAAATAATGACTCGAGGGATAACATTTGTAACATCTGACATGGCACATAATGTAAGATTGCTTATTTAAAAAGCAAAACTGTATTCTCCTGTAATTGCAATATCATGGTATATAAATGATGTGTGCCGCTTTCCTGTATAATATATACGACGACGATGACTCATCCGACTCAAGAATTTATACTTCACCCGAGAGAGATTCAAACCAGCCAACTTATTACACAAGTGTCTTGGATTGCCACGACCCCGGACGGTGATTCAAAACATGCCACCGATTATGCAAAAAAACTGGCTCTTGGCTTCGCACAAGAGGGACGTCGTGAGGCGACGTCAAATCTCCCACCGCGGCACAGCGCTGCAACTGTCCTTTGCAATATAAAAGTCTGTGCACGACTGGGCTCGCAAGTTAATTTCATTCTCCAGTAGCTCGCTCCTTCACTTTGTGTGCTGGGGCCTTCTACTGCTCAACAGTCTTCGGCAGCCACCAGAGGCTTCATTGTTGACAACTAGCATCAGCTACCAGAAGTTACCATTCTCGACAACCACCACCTTCTACCAAAAGCTCTTTGTCTTCACTCCACACCTTCTGCTGCTGGATCAGCAGCCGCCTCTACTTGTTGGTAGTGGCACCCCTTTTTCTATTTGTCTCGTCTAGATGCCTCTTGTATAGAGTAGCTGCGACTGAGTTGTTTTTATAGCCGTCAACGCGCAACATATTTAGGGTAGTGTAGAAACAGGTCTCCTACACCTGTCAAGCGTAGGCTGCTTCCATACTCACTTTCTGCTTGGTTAGGAGGTAGCACGGGTCACCTTTATTTATTACGCATAATAAAAACACTTATTTTCTTTCCTGACAAGTATTTGTTCTAGAGGTATTTCGGATCACTAGAAACATAGTACTTTACGTTGTCAACTGAGACTGCAGTTTTCATAATATTACGAACCATAGAGTAGGACTGCAGAGGCCTTTCAAGAATCTGTTCGTCTACAACATACACCAATTGATGCCCCCCCCCCCCCCCATTTTAGACCTTCGGGTATAGAACGGTACAACTCTGGCCACTAGAAACTCATCCAAAAGGGACTAAGGGGCTAGACAGGCTCCTTCAAGTTGTATCCTACTAGAGCGCTTACAGTGCCAGCCAGGATATTTGCTCGAGACAGGCTGCCTACCCTTGTTGCGACCTACACCCAACAGTAGCACGACAACAGCACAGATGGCCTACGTTCTAGGTCCTGCGCGCCATGGCAGGGGGACTGATTTGAGCACCAAACTCGCACCGTCAACTGCTATTGGAAGTACACATAGATAGGGAACTGTCGTGTTCACGACATACAGTGAATATCTAAAGTATCTACCCAACCTCTATGCCTTTTCGTAAAAGGCGAGGCTCCAAGAGGGAGGAGCAAAAGGCGGCCTATACCGCCGCTAAACATGAGTGTGTATTAGCCTCGCCTACTCTTAATACCTCCTGGAGAGGTCTTCCTCTCCAGTATTTGAATACATTCATTTCCTGCCGCACAGTCACATTAATAGAGAATATCACCCTGTGATACGACGGCTTGTAAAGGGTACCGAGGTAAGGTACGGGACAGCCAACACCAGGTTCTGGAGCCAGAAGTGGACAGCGTGGAATCGATGGTATTGTGCGGAGCAACACGGTATCATCGCCCAGCCACCTTCTACTAGCTTCATCGGTTCCCGTCAGCCAGCATCTGCCCCACAATCTCCAACCGAAGCAATCATCAGTAAGTCAGGTACAGCTAAGTTGGTGCAAGTCTCTTCTAATAAGCCAATTACCGCTACAGTAGTGAGCAACTTTGTTCTCAGTCAGTAACCAATGCATCCAGCAAGCGTGGCAGGCACGAAACGCAAACTAGACGTGTAGATACTAGATCACCAGCGTGTTTGGTCTCAAGCTATCAAAACAACTCTGACTGTGCACTTCAGTCAATAGCCCATCACGTGTCATAAAAAATAACCTGTTAAAATACATAAAGACTACACAGGAACAAAACAGATTTTATATCAATTCTTTAAAAATATAATCAGAGAACCAAAAACCCCTGCTTGTACAAAATTGGGATGTGGCTAGTTTTGGAACATAGCTGTGGGTTTTATGCAAACATGTCTGCGGAAGCTAGAAATATTTTCTTTGTGATATGGAAATTAAATGAAAGTAATGAAATTTATATTTGGCATTTATGGCTAAAATCAATCAAGCTAGATGGGATCTTGTGTTTGGCACCAAAATCAGCAAACTAGCATATTTAAGTCACCAGATCTACAGCCCAGAAATTTTCTTCAGCCATGCCCAACAGTGTTTCCAGTCACTGTGGGCCCCCACTCACACCTCATGCATGCACAGTGCAAACTCAAGTCATGTTAACATTGTAGTTGTATACCCAATCAAATGAGAATATATTTATTTCAATAGTGTTATTAGTCACAAAGATATAATGTCAGAATAAATCACCCTGCTAACATTATATTACTGTTTCCGTCCTGATATCCCACGAGTTGGTCTGATTTTAAAGATATATTTACGTCCAAATCAATCACTGTAATCTGGTTTTGTTATAATATTCAATACATAAAGGTACAAGTAAAAAATAAGGCAAACAATAGCAGGCACATTTATTGATATCACATCCAAAACAAATACAGCTTGCCAAAATCAAGTTCATTACATATTGCTTTTAAAAACAAAAAATAACCAATAACTTAAATATTAAATTTTTACCATTTGTATAATTTCTTTGGCCTGATATGAAAAAAGATAAACTCAGTAATGTTCAAGAAAACATTTACAAAACTGTGTTAAAATACATGTAATATAAATTTTAAAATATTTAAACAATATATTATTTTTATTAAGCATAATGGATGATTCATAAAACATGAAAAATATATATGAAGACCATTTTACCATTAATGTGATGACATGATTCATGGGGTTAAATCAATAATACATTTCTAAATCTGCAACACAAATTTTAACCTGAATGCATTTAATTTTGTCATCCATGAAGTGTGTTTGCCATAAATTATCTACTTGCAATACCCAAAACATGAGTGCAAGCATGCAATAAATAAAAGCAGGTACAATTGTATTAGATCTTAAGATCTTTGACATTTTATATGTGGTAAAACCTTTACTATAAAACACACATTTATTTAAACTGTCTGAAACAAACATCTTAGATTTTTTCCAACAAAACTCTATTAACTTAAATTAAACTTAACATTTCATACAATATGCTCGTACAGTTAATTCCCGCCTAGCCGTGCTGTATTTAACAATTTTCCTTCAGTCAGACAATGTTGGCCAATGGGCTAACTGGTAGGGGATGAAGCTACTGCTGCTGCTTCACTTTGTCAAAATTCATCATTTATTCTTATTTTTTAAGAGAAAAGATATCCAGCTTCGTGTGTTCCACTGACATACACACACCAAACATATAACACAATTTAATTTCCTAGTTCGTAACTACTTGTATTATGAGTGCTACTTTTGAAATTAATATTATTATTGAACAAGTTGAAATGAAAATGTTATCACAGCAAGTTGGACCCAGTGATCTTGCACACATTATCAAATGACTGTACTTTGCTTCATTTGTTATAATTGGAACACATATGGTTTAAACCGTAGAGGCTTTTTTGTCTTGGAGGTTTGCAATATATACTGCCTACAGTATTTACTACTCAATTACAATGTAAGAGGTTACCCTGAGGTATAGTAATGATGCATGACCAACTACTGTAAATTCAAATTATCAACACATTTAACCTACACCCCAGAAATAGAAGAATCAACTACCATGAATTATGATAGACAAGAAATGTGTTCCTTTAAAATTACTAATATACTGCTAACACTAAAGAAGCTCGGCACGCGTGCCACAGCCTTACTACCTAAAATGGACAAAGAAATGGCTCAACATCAAGAAAAAACGAACATCACCTCAGCCTAAAACTGGTAAGACAAACAATACACGAAATGGTCCATCTTTCATAAAACATTCTTATACGAATAGGGCCACTGCAATACTGCCTGCATGCGAGTAGGTCTCTGCCATATCCACTTTTTGATACAGTTTCTATATATGTTAAGTACATGGAGGTAATATTGATATTGCTATTGTTCCTGAAAAATACGGAAAATTTATTGCTGTATTTCCGACTACCCTCATCCTTTCCTTCAAACTCTATTCCTTACTCCTCCCCTTTCCAGATGTATGTATATTTGATAACTTCTGTACTTCAGATTTTTTTTAATTGTCTGTGACCTGGGCACTCCGCTGCTTGGTACCACCGCTTAATGACATACACTACTTAGGTATTATTTTTTAACAGGCTAAGCTAACTTTAAGGTAAGTCATGGGTGCAGTGTTTGACCATTTAATAACATTTGAGTTTTTAATATGATGTGTACAGGCTAGGATTTAGTGATTTTAGGGAGCTTCTGTGAAGTTGGCTTAACTTCTAAATTGTATTTTTGGTCACTGTTCAAAATTGAGTTTTGGTAAAATGCTTCACGGCAAGCTGTCTGGATTTCACTTTACATTATTTTTTTTATTGAATCCTTGTTGGAAAGTTTGTGCATAGTAATACTAGTTGAATGGGCCTTAGTGTGTGTTGCCCTTGATCGTACCTGTTTATATCTCCATGCTCGTTGACTTTTGGGCCAGTTCCTCTTTAAGTGATCATTGTTTGGGATTTTGGTATTGATATTACATGTATATAAACCCTGGTACTAAACATTAACGTAATCCTTGCAGATTTTTTTTTTTTTTTTTTTTTTTTTTTTTTTTTTTTTTTTTTTTTTTTTTTTTTAACTATTCTACATAAACCTACGTGCTTTAGCTTTATTGTACTGTGGCAGAATATTTTCTTTTAATATAAATTCTTCTAATGTATTTTCAATTCATTCCATTTCATCGTGTACAATTTTTAATGCCTCTCTCACTGTGAGTTGGGAGGCTTTGATTGGCTGGACAGGTGCCCTCCCATATCAAGATATTGTATATTGTTAGTATTTTCAACTTCACTTTTGAATTGTAAAATATTCATTAGTATTATAATATTGCCCCTTTTTTAGTCATAAGAAATGGTATGGTATTTTAGTGGCATTTGTTGCATGTGGTTTACCACTTTGCATTCTTATACGTAATGTATATTTTGAGTGAGTCAAATGTATGAAATGATAAGCATAAGCATTATATGTGATTTATTTGGTAGTGTATTACTTTAATTTATTACTTGCCAATGTTAAGTTTTAGTGGTTAACACGCCATAAATACCTGCACAACTCTGCTACGTCATAAGTTTCACACAGTTTTTGTCTTTCTTTTTTTCACTCTCTTCGAACTTGGTCATGGTGGAGGTGGTGTTTGTGTATTGTGTAACAGCTAACAAAAGAGGATTTGCACGAGTTCCTGCTCATTAACAATGTGAGCTTCACTGCTGATGCTAGTCACAGAATTGCGATGTACAGTGGTGTCTTTGGCGTGGACAAACAAAGATGACCCACTCACTTCCTGCGATGGCCCCGGTGAGTTTCGGCATCCCCACATATGGCAAATTTAATTTGTAAGCCCTCAAAAATGTGCCTGTCCTGTCCTTGGCCAAACCCTGCTGTATTTTGGATTTGAGTTGGTGTCTAAAATTGTCGAACTTCAACTTTGTAGTGAAAGTTCTTTATTGAAAGCTCTGACATTAAAATGTAAGGGATTTCAGATGCAACTGTTAATGGAATAAATACTGAGCATGGAGGTAACTTCAAAGGTTTTCTAAGTAAAATGTTGACAAGCCTTTTTCCTTCATGTGTCAGACATAGGTGCGAATGTGATTTAGTTTTTAGATTTCAAAAACCTGGCGAACCCCTGTATGATTTTATTGAATCTGTCATCGCATACCAACATGCGTTGTCTTCGAACATGGCAGAATGTGAAGTGGTTGGGATCATGCTAGATAATATTGCACTTCATGTTAGGGCTTTGTGTGCGCTTCTACCTGCACCTAAAACATAGTACGAATTGTGTGTAATTTAGGGGTGGAAGCTGAAGGTCGTTTAGGTGGCAAACGAATATTGAGAGGCTTTTCCTCCGCTTATTCTGACCGTAAAACACTCCCAGCCTGACGATCGTGGCTACGTCTGGTTAGCAGTGTTGTATAGTGTACAGGGAAATAGTCGCCGTTGCAGTAATTGTTCCTCGCGTGGTTATTTGCGCTGTGAATGTAAACAGCCCATATGATCCTTTAATGGACATAAATGTTTTCAGCATGGGCAGGCAGGTCACTTGCACTCAAACCGTCCGTGCTCAGGAAAAAGGTGAGCAACCAGGAATGTAAGCTGTGTTTTCGGTTTGAAACAACAAAAGCAGTGTGCCGTAAAAAAATCTACCACACAAATTATTTGTGGTAAGGATTTTGTCCCCCCTCTTATTGACACAGGACCCACTCATTGTATTATTAGTAAAGAATTTTTGGACCAATTATTAAAAATCAAAGTGGTTATGAGTTCTATGGTACACTCAGATTCAGAGATACATTTGTGCCTCGCCAATTGAGAAATTTTGATGAGTAATCCAGTTGTTCAGCTTCATTTTAAAATTGGTTGTTTTTCTTGGACATTTCCATTTTGGGTATTGCCCTATCTATATTTTCAAGTTGTTTTAGGGTTAGAATTTTTGGGGACCTGCACGAGCACTGGTTAATTTTGATGAGGGTTTCGCTTCTAACATTTAAGTTAAGTTGTCTATTGATGGCTACGACGGACATGTCAATCAAGCGTCTATAAATGTGGCCCTTCAGGCGGATGCACAGCAGTGCTTGGATTTACTATACATGAAGAGTTTCATGATGTGATTACACTGAAAATAGGGAAATGTGACATATTACTTTATAAATTCAGGTTGATTGACGAAGTGCCTGTCAGAGATCAGCATTTTTAGGTGTCCCCCCCCTTCACCCTGAACAGCATGAATTTCGCAGAATTATACACAAGCTGTTAGAGGATGGAATGATCGTACCATCCACCTCAGAATATTGTTCACCCAAGTGTTTAGTCAAAAAGAAATATGGCGATTAGTATCAATTAGTGGTTAATCATTATTTGGTGAACAAGAAAATTCACCTTGACCCTTTTCCGCTACCCACTGTTGTCTGCGCACTTTAACATCTAGGCAAAGCTAAGTTCTACTCTGTTCTTGATCTCAATAAAAGCTTTCTTCAATGTTTATTGGATGCCTCGTGTAGGAAGTACGCAGAGTTTAGTGAGAATTTCGAGGAGCATTTGCAACATCTTCGTCAAGTATTTGAATGTATAAGGGAAGTAGGATTGACTGCAAACGCTGAGGCCACATTTTGTTCCACCAAAGTAAAATTTCTGGGTTATAATTTGAGTGAAGGTCACATGTTAATTGAGCCGGACCATGTTGTCTCAATTATGAATTTTCTTTGCCCACGCACTGTTAAGGGAATGTAAAAGTTTTTGGGCCTAAATGATTATTACTCTAGATTTATGGAACACTATTCAGAGTTAGTGGTGCTCTTGAATATGTTAAAGAAAAAAGAGCAGGAATTTGGGCGGCGTCCAGATCAGGAATCGGCTTTCTAGACCTTAAAGAAGATGCTCTCTTCTCTGCCAGTTTTAAGATTGCCTGATTTTTTGCGACATTTGATGGTTCAAGTCAATCCTGGTTCTGTAGCATTAGATGCTGTCTTGGGACAGTGGGAGAAACTGCAAATTGCTCCCGTGGTTTTTGTCAGCAGAACAAACACTGTCAGGATCCAAACGTAATCTCAGAGTTTATGGAAACTAAATGTTGGCTTGCTTAGCTTGGAGAAATTTGCTTCTTACATTGAGCACGATGAATGTAATTTATTCACAGACAACAAGGCATTGAGCTGGGTATTTAATCATCCCCACCAATTGGCTAAACTGGGACGGTGGGTATTGCATTTGACCCGTATATATGACCCAGTAGATTTTGAGGTTGAAAAGGACGATGCGAGGCCACCTTATGCATTAAACAGGGATTCCCAAAATTGTTCGTTTAGGTCCGCATGGTGCAAGCCGACGACGTTTGGTGTTCTTTATGTAGAAAGAGAAGGATTGTTGTACTACACTGGGAAAAACCAGTGTGCGAAAATTTGGTAGTACTGGTATTGATGAGTCCCGTTATTTTGAAATATTTTCACGATTTGGTCTAGGAGTCAAACTTTTCGCGAAATTTCAGTCCACTTTGCCTGGCAAAACTTAAAGACAGATGCATCTGAATATGTGTGAATATGCGGCGATTGTCAGAAGTGTAAACAGGTGAAACAAACACATTTTGGTCCGTCAGTGGTTCAGATACCAGAATATCTATCATAATATTTTTGGCCCACTGGTTTGTTCGCGTAAGGGAAATATTTGTGTGTTAATTTTGTTGGACACATTTACAAAGTTTTTGATTTTGCTACCTTGCGCAATATGAAGGCCTCTAGCATAGTTAAGGCTCTTTCAGAACAGGCCTGGAAGGTGTTCGGTGCGCTCACAGAATTGCTTACGGATAATGCCTGTTACTTACAATCATATTTTTTTAAAGATATGTGTTTTTGCTGGGCGATTAAGTATTTTACATCCAGTCCTTATTTCCCAAATTGTAACCAGGTAGAGAAATTTAATAAGAATCTAAAGGCGTGATTATCTTCTATAATCAGAATCAGGTTGCTTGGGGGTTCCTCCTCCTCTCCCTTTCCGAGGTATATCACCACTTAAGTCATCCCTTGCTTAACATCTGGAATAACCCTCCCCCACCTGTTTCCCTATGTGATACTGACCAGGACTGTCTGTTGGCTGGGGTGTGCAGTCATTTTGCTACCGTGAAACAGGACATTGCCACCCGACTTTACCATGTTAGAGTTTCAGTGCATTTCAATGTTGGAGATAAGGTTTTGTGTAGGAATTTTACCCTGTTTGATAGTAGTAGAGACATGGGCTCTAAATTAATCCCGAAATTTGTTGGCCCCTTTTTAATTCGCAAGTTTCTAGCCCCTAACACTGTTTTGTTAACTCATCCGGTTTCTACTCACGATTATCACAAGGCCCATGTTAGTCGTTTCAAAGAATTTCATGTCATACCTACTTACGGTGTTATAAGTTTTGCAGGTCACCTCCCCTTTCAAAATTGCGGTGTTAATTTGGGAATTGTGATGATTGTAAACGCATGTGTTTTCCGTTCCCTTCCTTAGTAATATTGTCTGTTTGGAGTCTCATGATTTGGTTTTTTTTCCCCCACAGCTGGGTCCCACCAGTCTGCCTTGAGAACCTTGAGTAGCTGCCATCTCCGTGCCTGCAGACTACTGAATTCAACACTCCCAGCACGCATGGCTGAGAAGACTTCTGCTTCAGATGCTCCCTAGGTTGGAGCTCCGTATTTACTGTTCCCAGGAAAGACATTCATTGTACTATTGCTTGTGTGAGTGATAGAACTGAACTGAACTGCACTACATTATGATTCAACTTTATCAAGATTTGTTCTGTTGTTTGCAACTGTAACCTGTTACTTCAAAATGCTGTACTTCAAGATTTATTTTCGGCTTATAAGTGTGATGTCATTCTTCCTTTGTATTGTGCTCTTTGAAACTTTGTTACATATGATATGATTTGTGATCTTGGGCATTTGATACCAGGCATGCTTTTAAGGGGTGGAGGATGCGCTGTCCTGCACTACCCTTGAATGGTCTCTACTTTGGTGCAGTCTATGTGCGTTCGACTCTCGGCAGACGGTGGCACGCTCAGTCAATTCCCCTACTCTCATCCTTTCCTTCAATCTCTATGCCTTACTCCTCCCCTTTCCTAGTGCATGTGCATTCAATACTTCAGTACTTAAGATATTTTTAATTGTCTGAACCCTGGGCACTCCACTGATTGGTACTGTCACTTAACAACGTACACTAGTTAGGTTTTAACAGGCGTCGCTAACTTTAAGGTAAGTCATGGGTGCAGTGTTTCACCTTTCAGTAATGTTTGAATGTTTTTAATATGATGTATGCAAGCTAGGGTTTAGTGATTTTAGAAAGCTTCCGTGTAGTTGGCTTAATTTTTAAATTGTATTTTTTGTCGCAGTTCAAAATAAAATACCAGTAAGCCGCTTCATGGCATGCTGTCGATTTCACTGGTCATTTTTTAATTGAATTCTTGTTGGAAAGTTAGTGCATTGTAATGGAGGTTGAATGGGCCTTAGTGTGTGTTCCCCTTGATTGTACCTGTTTCTAACACTGCACTTGCTGACTTTCAGGCCCGTTCCTCTTTTCTTTAAGAGATACCTTTTTGGATTTTGGTATTGATATTATATGTACATGAACCCTGGTATTAAGCTTTAATGTAATACTTGAAGTTTTTTAAAACTATTCTACATACACCTATGTGCTTTAGCATTAATATACTGTGGTGGAATATTTTCTTTTAATATACATTCTTCTAACGTCTTTTTAAAATCATTCCATTTCATCGTGTACAATTTTTAATACCTCTCTCACTGTGAGTTGGGAGGCTTTTGATTGGCCGGACAAGTGCCCTCCCATCGCAAGATAATGTATATTGTTAGTATTTTTACCTTCACTTTTGAATTGTAAAATATTCATTAGTATGGTATTTTGGTGGCATTTATTGCGTGTGGTTTACCACTTTGTATTCTTATACGTAATATATATTTTGAGTGAGTCAAATATATGAAATGGTAAGCATTAAATGTGAGTTACTTTATTTGGTAGTGTCTTACTTTAATTTCTTACTTGCCAATATTAAGTTTTAGTGGTTAACACACCACACATGAACCTACTGCCGAGCGTAAAATCCACATTCTCTTTCCGTTGCCATATCTCATTCTCTGTCTCACTTTTGCCTGAGAACCCGCCTTTCTCATTCACTGTCTTCTCCCTTTCAGCTGCTCCTCTGTGATCAATACTTTTCTCCATCCCTGTGTTTCTAGGAATGCAGTTCTGTCTGGCAACAACATAATAATCAACAATGAACCCAGGTGAAAAAGGGGGGAGAGGGAAATATGTCATACCATAGTGAAGGGGAAGTCCATAACATTCTTTCGCCAGCACTACATGATGTGTTTGCAGACGAAAAAAAAACATATACATATGTTTAAACTCTAAGAAAGAGCGATACTACCTTACGGCAAGTAAGTATGTAAAAAGAAACTCATTTTAAACAAGTGTCATTAAACACACATTTAATATAGAACACAGTGGTGCATAAGTTTGCTATAGCATTATATACAGCTATAGTATTATCAGAAATACAGAAATTATTGACCTATAAAATTACAAACATTACAAAATCTGGATGTTGGAAACACCTGTATGTGTAATAGTTATTACATCTACACTGCAAACATTTATGGTGAGAATATCAGACTCAAAACACAAAGGTATCAGCAAGTGAAAATATATTTATTTAATGTGTGTATTTATAGAAACACTAATGAAAAAAATTGACAACATTGTGAATTTTATTGTAATGACAGTGACAAATATTTACCTCACAGCTGTCCACAACCAATGCCATTATTTTATTACTAAAGACTGACTAATGCAAATGCACACTATGAGAACATTGCATTATACAGTTCTGCACGACGGCTGTTTTACAAGTAAGGACAGTTTAAAAAATAAAAAATAAATATCTAAACACATGGGTATTTAATTTTTTCTCACATTATAAACATCTTCAGCTACTATTCCATATAGTTTAATTAGTTTCCATTCATATTCAAACATTTGTTGTAGCCTGATATAAGATTTTTGTAGACTCATGTCGTAGACCTATGCTGCCTGAAAGGATAACCATTCCTGAATTCATTTCCACTTTTTTGTCGGTGCCAGAACACATACCAGTAAGGTACCTTTTCAGATGAAGGAAGACGTGGTAGTCCAACGACACCAGATCTGAGCACGTGGTCATACAGCACATCTGCAGTGACTCCTAGCATCCCTTGCACACAGACACCAGTCGCTGGCATGTCGACAGTCTATGTATTTTGTGAGGTGCAATAGAAAGGTTTCAGAAAATTGAACAGCCAAACCACCTGTGAAATACTGTCCGTCATTCAATTTATAATTACACGAAATGTGACACCTGCAGAAATTCATTGCCAGATTTCTGAGCTGTAGAGTCTGAATGTCATGAGTGCAAAAAATTGCAAATGGGTGAGACAGTTTAAGGAAGGCTGGGAGGACGTTCAGGATTGCCTATGCTTGGGCAGGCCTTCTGTAATAGATGGCGATATTGTGAATGTGGTAGACAACGTGATACCTGGAACCAGACAATTCAACATTTTTACACTAGCAGTATATTTCCCACATGTTTCACGGAGAGTTCTCTACAAAACTGTGATGTAAAATCTGGGCTACAAGAAGTTGTACACTGAATGAGTTCCAAAGATGCTTTCCAAGGAACATAAAACTGAGAGTTAAGCTAGTGCTTTGACATTTTTGAAGCACTACCATGAGAAAGGTGATTAACTGTTGAGTCACATTGTCACAGAGGCAAGACATGGGTATCCCACTTGACCCCTGACTTGAAGCAGCAGTCACTGGAGTGGTAACATACATATTCTCCAATAAAAGTGAAATTTCAACTTGCAAGATTATGGCAATGGTGTTTGAGGACAGACACAGTGTGTTGCTAGTGGACTTCATAACACAAGGGACAACCATAAACATTGCTGCGTATTGTCAGACCTTAAGGGTAAGCTTCACCCGGCAATTTTGGATTCTTGGGTTTCTTGTTTATTTACATTTTTTAACATTAATATTTAAAAAGTACGTCTATAGCGCACTAGCTATTAACCTCACTCTGCAGAAAAGACACAAAACTGATCTACTAACTCATAACTATGCCACAATATCGATTCTTCCAAATATTGGTAGGATCGATATTGACATGTTTATGGGTTTGTAGTTTAGTTTTTATATCTATACTATAGCGTAAAGTCAACAGCTAACTCACTATAAACGTACTTTTGAAATTTTCATGTTTAAAATTATAAATAAGAGAGAAAAACCAAGAATTCAAAGTGGTGGGTCCAGCTTGCCCTTAATGAAACTTCACCACACAAGACAGAATAAATGCCATGGAATGCTGTCTGCTGGAGTTTCGTTGCTTCAGAACAATGCGAGACCCCATGCTGCTTCTCAGATCTGAGCACCCCACATACAGCCCAGACCTGGCACCACCTGATTACGTCTTCCTCCATTTGGAAAGCATTTCCACACCGACAAAGAAGTGAACATGATTGTTCAGGAATGGTTGTCCTCTCAGGTGGCAGATTTCTATGACATGAGTCTACAAAACCTTGGATTGTGCTACAACATATGTTTGAACATGACTGGAAGCTATGTGGAAAAGTAGCTGAACATGTATAAAATCTGAGAAAAAATTATATACCCACAATGTTTAGACATGAACTTTTTATTTTAAAAAGATCCTTACTTTAAAAACAGCAGTCGTAAATATAGCACACTGACAACTTTTAGATCACAACTATGTAATTTTTATTTTAAAAAATGTGATACTTCTTATATTATTAACAGCTGGTGCAATGCTACAAATACTGTAACATCAAGAATTTACTACAGCCATAATATCAATACACACAGGTAATTCTTAGAATCACAGTACTCACGAAGATTAAAATTAAAGTAGTTTTTTTTTATCCACTGCAATAAACATTAAGATTTCACATAAGATAATTGCATAACAATCGCAAAATTAAATTTACACTATTCCACTTATTGCAAATAGCACATATGTATACTGCAAACAAGACCAATGTAATAAATATTGCTAATACTGCAATGCGCAATATTTAAAACTATCATATCATTATAGCTATAATGACATATTGCACAGCCCTACATCCGAGATGACAGACTACTTATGTAACTAAATTACCAATATTTTCTTTGACACCACATACAATAAAAAATAATTTTCCACACAAAATTCTAGAATATTACATCAGTTAATTACAGTACTCACCCATGTACCATTCACAATTTTAAAAAAATCTGGTCTTCAAAAACAAGTCATAGGTGATATGCAGTTTATATACTGTTTCAATTACTTTTGCATGCTGTCATATAGGCATGATTGCAGGAAGATCTTTACTGGCACACATTCTCAGTGAACCTTTCTTACCGGATTTATTATTTACACTCTGAAAGGCACTTATTGCACTGAAGAAGTGGGGTACATTATCTCTCCCAATGCATTTCTGAGGATTAAACTTTATTGCACTGACAACATCAAATGTGTTAGTGAAAAAAGAACCCATGTAATTGAGTGGATTAGCAATTCACATCACCGCTTGATTGCTCACCCATGGTAAGTCTGATAAGTTGTGTTCCTTTACAGTATTTTATAATTTAAGTAAAAATAATTAGTAACCATATTGCTTGATAATGTTGAGGAAACACACATTTTTGAGCTAAAGTAAAAACACAACTAAAGTTTAACTGTTTAGTAGTTATATTCATGCATTTAGATGTGAAAAAGTAAAAAATTAGAAATCAATTTATTTTAACTCATATTAAACCACCACCACAATATTTGTGCAATGTGGCATAACTACCATTGGGGTTCTGCCAAACGACATGCAATTCAATGCATTACTATAATGTGAATAAATTATTTATATGTACTGAAAATCACAATTCTTTTTAAACATGTAGGGACAATGGTGGCTGAACGGTCAGTCTGCTCGCCTCCCACAAAGATAAACTGGGTTTAATCCACAGCTGGGTCACTCCCGGATATTCACAAGTTGGAATTGTGCCAGACGATGCTGGTGGTCTGCGAGTTTTCTCTGGGATCTCCAGCTTCCCCTGCACTTGCATTATGGAGCTGCTCCATTGTCACCTCATTTCACTCTCATCGGCTCTCAAGACACCGTTGTTAAGAGCCGCCCAAATCTCTCAACTTAACTTTTAAAACAGGCACACATTTGTTTTTAATTCATGTGGTATATAAACAGAGAAATATGCAAAATTTATACCAGAGCAATGTCTGGGGTGAGCAGTATGCTACCCACACACATTGAGAAGGGAACTATATACTGAGGCTGTCTCATAGCATACATGATGGCACAGAGTATGAATTTACAACTGCCATGCAACATCGCACATTAACTCCATGTTCTTCGTTCAACTGTGTCACTCCCAGGCGATACATTGTCTTTCAACTATACTTTGTTAAGACAATATGTTTCTAAAATATGATGATGAGACAACAACATTCCTGGATAATGGTGATAAAATCGGTAGTTCTAAAAAATATTTAAACAAATTTTTTACCCCTGGAAGTACCCCCAAATGTGTATGTGCAAGGTATTCTTAGGAGAAGGTGGTACATGGGTAAATACACAACATGAACATACAAAAACCTATATTCTCCTTTCCATTGAATGATCAGCTAGCATTCCTATCTCAAGTGACATGGCCACTAACAAGCACACCCATTAAGGTGGTCACCTATCTGGAAGTTGTTTCATGTTTGAGTTTCAGGAGCAATGAGGGTGACACTGCTATGAAGATAAAGTGTGCCATCGCTGCTATGCGCAGGACTCTGAACTGGTGTGTAGTGTTCCTTGACATGTTGCATGTATCTGTGGGATTTTTGGGTGATCCTAGCATTTTATTGGTGGAAAGCATGTAGCTAGGTTAAATACAGGATCCTATCTTAGTTTCACTCATACCAAGTATTATTTTTATACAAATACAACAGTCCGAAAAAAACAGTTTTAAAAATGTTGGAGTACTCCAATATAAATTTATCATCATGGGTAATATATCTTGAAAGTACCACCACTCCATCCTCATTTAGGATATGTTTTCTTTTCGAAGGCAAACATATTGGGGTCACATTTAATAGATTCACCAATATTCCCCATATTGCAACGCAGTTCAAGAGCCAGGTAGGAAACTGCCTTAAAGACATTAACTTTCTGGCTAGCTTCTGATGTTCATCAGTTTACAGTAATATGGTTGCAATGAAAACCAAATTACCAGCATAAAACAGAAACCATCTAAAGCCACGCCAACTCAAAACACAAACACACAAACTATTCACTGCTAATATTACTACTGATTATCATCATTATGAAAGGCACCTGTTTTTAGAGTATGCAAAATAAATACAAAATTTACAGCTTCTCATAAGAAATGTCAAACAAATTAATTACACTTTTAATATGCAAAAGTATGCTAATGAGATTGGTAGTCATATAGCCAACATTCTGACTGAGTAAATACATTGAAAACATAATAGGACTATAATAACTTTCATCACCAGCTACACTTTGTACAGCAAAAATATGCAACTATATTTTAATTTCAATTTTAAGTGGACATTCTGCACTGCCCAGAATTCCAACAGAACAGAAAAAAAATACAGCACAATAGGGTATATCAACCTTAAAACTAAAACTACTAAAAAGCCATAGAAATTTATAAATTAGCAAAATCCTTAGTTTCATATCTGAATTATAAGTAACCCAGATTAATAAAATCAACCCAATATATAACAAAAAAGCATAATGTAGGAGTATAATAGAACACAATAAACTAAATTCAAACTATTTTTATGTTCAGAGCAGGGCACAAGACTAACAATAGTAACAAATTATTATTTGTTATATTTACCAACAACTGAATTACATCAAAAAACTTCATTGCTGAATAGTATTTCATTATTTTATCACTTTAATATTTTTTTTAAAATAATAATAATAATAATAATTTACCTATAGTTGTGTTATTCCCACTTATACTCATCATGTTTTACAGTCAACAAAGGCAGTGAAGTGTTGCCATCAAATCGAAAAAAATCTTAACTGAAACTTAAGCATTGCTCTAATATCATACAAAAAATGATAATAGCTACATACATGTAAGTGTGCACCTTCCTTCTAAAACATGTATGGCAGGAGAACATTAAGTTACATTGAAAAGCTTAGAATTTATGCATTTGTGAACAAAAAAAATTCTGTGAACGTACAAGTTTAACATATAAGAACAGCTTTATTTTTTATTTTTAGAAACACTGTCATATTATTTCCAAAGTAGAAATAATGCCAAGGTTTTACCCAAATAAAGAAAAAATTGATAGCTTTACAAAAAGCTTACAAATAAATTGATGGAACTTGGTAATATTTTCACCTAACAGAAATGTTTATGAACAATTCCAAATTTTTATTTTCTATTTGAACTAAAGAAAGTAAACACTTTTTCATATACCCCAACATTCCATTAAAACTACATTATATGAGTCTAGTAGGCATGATTACAAGCTTATCACAGAATGTAACAATTTTTAATGCTTCAACTCTCACACACATTTATCCTTGTGACTGGACAAATTGAGTCCTGGAATGAACACACTATGAAATTCTATTGGGGAGCTGTTGCTCCTAATACAAAAAAAATTCTTAAAAATAAAAAAGTCAAAAGTACTTATGTAAAACATGCTGATGTTTTGTAATGTGTAAATACAAAATTACAATAAAAGTCAACTCCTTGTTTCTAAGACACCTGGAAAGGGACCCTCTTGAAATTAACAACCTTTTTTCGGAAACATGAAAAAAATTCCAGTAACGACGACGCCTTCGAAATAACAACCCTTTTCCTAGGAACCATGAAAGACCTTAGAATCAAGACTTTACAGTAGTATCTCTATCCCCATTTCTGATATGCAGTTATTACAGGGTTTCTCATTCTACCCTCTAAATCTGATCGGTTGTTGGACACATTTATTACAGTAAGTGAAAACTGTCCATGTTTCATGCAAAAACAACAATTTAATATCATCATTTATGCTGAGGTAAGTGACAGTCATACAAGATGCTCACTTTGTGGAATAAACCCCTGTGTTAAAAATTTCTAATTCAACTGCAGCAGAAAGGGCGAGTGTTCCTAAAGGGAAACTGGAAATGTTGCTATACAAGGACACGAGGAAAATAACAAAATATTTAACATGCCGTGTTTAACCGAATACATGACAGTATCAAAAATAAGACCACCCCCAGAATTTTGGGCCGGAGTGAGGTGGTAAACCATGAGACACTCATTTCGGAGGACCTGGGTTGAAGTCCCAATCTGGACAAATGGTTTTCCAGGGTTTTCCAAAATCACTCCAGGCAAATGATGCAATGGTTCCTAAATAAAAGTCTCTGGCTGATTCATGGCCCATTTACTTTACTTAATTCCTAGTTTTCCCTTACCAATACCTTGTTGCCACTGTTCAGGAGCACTCAAAATTACATAATAAAAAAAATTATTTGGACATGTGTTTTGGTAGGAATATTTAATATTGGCACAAAAATAAATGTTTAACACAGCCACATGCTTTTTAGTTAATATAATACAATATAAACTACGCTTCAAATGAATTTAAACCTAAGGAAGTCACACTTTCTTTATCTATCCCCATTTTTCCTAACTATGACACAGATCTGTTAAATATTTTTATATTTTGTTAAGTTACTTGTACTGTTATGAAACAAATATAAAACCAAATGTATAAACAAATGCATAACAAAAAAATACTGACTCCTAGATGCTAATAATACTCAAACAAAAACAATGACATAATAATTTTTAGAATGAGACTCATTTTGAGCTGTTATGGGATGAACATACTGTTCATGGGTGCTTCTTTGCTAGTATCTGCCCACCCCTTGAAATTAGCAAAAGTGACAGACTCTGCGTGCAGGATAGACTACTGCATTTTAAGTGTGGTGACTAACCACAACTGAGCGCATCCCCAGGCCCTGGGGTGGCTGGGAATATTCAACTACAGAACAACTGGCCAGTGTGCAAGCACCGTTGTCGGGGCCAGCAGGGACCTGGGTAACTCTGTATGAGATGGTGACGTGCAACGTGCATGAAACAGCCCAATATTCAAGACAGAGAGGGGGATTTTGAGGTGCTGAAACAATACTAAATGTAGCGAACCTCAATGCTGGATCCTGGAGGCTGTGGTTTGCAAATGCATGAGGAATGGAACTGGATTGCATCAGAACTTGGAAGCAACATAGTCAACCGTCATCCTGGGCCAGCAGCTAGCCATCACTGGTAGATCTTGGACGCCCTGCCACGCTCTTATTAAAGCTCACCCAGGACCACTGGATTGTTTTGGAAGATGGGAGGGGGTGGCTCCACTGTCTGCTACTTCCTCCTGAACCTATGGTATGAAAGGTACTGCTGTCACTGCTGAAAAGCGAAGATGAAGTAGATGCCATGACTGAATTGCAAAAGTATTCTATCACACTATGAGGAACAGGAAGGGCCTTGTATCTCACACTGCTGTGAATATTGCCACGCTGGACTTTTGCCAATGCAGGAACATTGTCAGCAGTTCAGCAATCTGACAAACTTGCTTTGTTTGATTGTCGCAGCTAGGGGTGCTCAGTCCCCTACCAGTTAAACAAGAGTTCTCTGAGCTGCCTCATATTTGACTCAGCTGCCAGCCAATCCCATTTCATGTCACCAGCCATCTCATTTTTCAGTTTCACGCATGATTTTCAGAAATTAATTCTTCTGCACCAGAATTGCTATTTAATCCCTGCATGTACTGTCACACAATATTTTCTCAGTACCATACTATATTGAACTGGTTTTTTTGTGCCCTCATCATTTAGACTCTTGTTCACTTCTAAGTGAATGTCGTGGTCATGATTGCGACCACGGCCTCCCTGCTATGTCTCAATCCATACCTCCAGTCCTGTAATTACTAGTCACCCAGACATATTAGGCTATGCCCTGAGGCACTCTGAAATTATCCTAGTGAACATAGCAACTAATTTTAGTATATGAAATTAAGTGGAGTGGAGACGTTTTGATGGCTCTTTACATCAAGGTGTATGGAACACTGATGGAATTCAACGATGGGGGAAATGTGAGCTCCCGAGAAAACCAGCTGACCAGCAGCATCGGCTGGCATGATTCCCATGGGCAAAAATCCAAGAGCAACCCCGTCGGAAATCTCAAACCTTGTTTGCCTTGGTGGGAGGGAAGTGCTCTAGACACTGCACCTCCACAGCCCCAGTATGTCAAACTAAGATAACCTTTAATATTTTGATAGCAAAAATTGGAATAAAATGTTCGTCTTACATCCTGGTAAAAATGACTTGTGATTTACACAACTATCCATTACAGCACTAAGAGTTCTCTTTAAAGTTTTGAGCAAAAGTAATTTAATATCACTTCATAAAGTGTAATAAAAAAATACTTTCTTGAATCAATTTTAAAAACTAATATAAAAATTGTTTTTAACCTAGGCAAGAGTGTACAGTCAACTCTCGATCTATCGCTATTCAGGGAACTGCCAAAAAATGTCCATAAATACGGGATTTCAGTAAATGAGGTTTCTGATATTTACATCAATAAAATACAACTTCTAACCTAATAAAACTTTATGTTAAGCATAGTAAGAGCTGTACATTATCTGTGAATAAAGTTTATCTAATAAATACAATAAAAATTGGTATTTTAGAAAATATATTATTGTAAACAATACATTAAAAAACATTTCACCTAAAATTGTTTAAATTGACACCGTCCGGTGAAACACGAGACAAACTAAGACACTATATACTTACTGTATATGGGAGTCAGCGGTGTTTCCCATACACCGCTCTTCGAGACTCTGGGATTTCAGGGATGCTGTGGGTTCTGTGTGTCCGTCTCACCCGTATGTACTTACAAAACACTTTTCAATATTACACTTGGCATTTTTAAATAAAATGAAGTAAAAGCTGGGTTCTGACGCTACTAAAGACATTCACATTTTAAACGGGAGAGAATGGTTTTTATTATGCTTTAGTTACATACTCGTGCCAGAATGAAATTAGATGGTTTACCTCAGATGTGACTAACCAGTTCCGGTGGGTGATTCCCCCAGCATGTAACTCAACTTGCGCACTCCTAGATGAATGATCTCCTCGTGGTGCCAGAAGAGACAGTCTCCACAAGGAAAGAGATCTACAGCCGTTAGGGTGGACTGTACGGTTTTCCTGGAGACAGGACACGGGGAATGAAAAGATGAATTTACCATGTGCGTTTATTCTCATGGTAACGCATGCTCGTCGGGACTCGTCCCCCAACCACGTGTTGTGTGGCTACGGTCAAACACATAACAGGCTAGGATAAAATAATATCGCTGTACAAATTACACAAAATAACACTTAATGAAGGTGAGGCACATCATGAACAGGCAGAATAAACACGCAAATATGTGAAACCAATCTCAGATGGCACAGAAGCCGCTGGATGAAGTTTGTAGCCGACCACGTGTGCAGATGAAAATGCAACATTTTCTTTGAAAATTGGTAAAATCCTGTCCGACAAAGTTACGGCGGCATTCAAAAAATTAGTCTCTGTGCGGTTCAAGCATACAAAAGTTTCTAGCATGCCTGATGGCGGGAATATCCAACATATGCAAATGACTGCGTGGTCATATGCAAAAGCATCAAACATGGAAAAATTACAAGAACCCTTAAATGAAACAATACATATTACCCTGAGAAAATTATGGCACACATGAAATTACAAGAAAGAACACTTTAAGTGCAAGGATGGTGCAGGTACGGACTTAGCGTCTGGTGACCGCGTGGTTGCAACTGATGTGGCCATAAAATAATTAAACATGATAAAACCCTAAAAATACGCACATACAAAATTACCCTCAATATTGCTCGTAGCAATTAAGCAGAAATTACAATGGTAAAGCCCTTAGCATGGGCAGATGTTGCCTGATTTACAAAGTGTGCGGGCCACGTGGCCTCTCTGCCATTCTCTTTCCTCATCTCCGTTAAAGTTCAAAAAGCCACAAGGATGCAAAGTAATTAGTAAAGTGGAAGCATAATGCTGGGGATGTCTGGCAAAAACATATGCAAAGCAAAGGTTAACCAGTATACTACATGAAACTATGGAAATCTAACTCAGTGTAAAAATATGAAGTGCGTATGTGACAGCATCTTACCTCGCCAGCTCTCCTAGAATGACTGCCCAGAGGCAGGGGTCATGCGGACCTACCATGACTGCCTAAGGGGTTCACACAAATGGAAGTGCTATGCACGCTGAGCAAAAATGTTAATACTTGAAAATCAATGGCACATAAATCATTTTCATACAAAATCATTAAAGCAATTTTTAATCAGAAATATTATTTTTAAAGAAATGTCTTTTGAAGGTGTTCTCACCTGAATATCAGTGTCCGGGCTCTTCAGCGCAGCACGCACTTATATTTTCAAAAGCCAACATGGCATAATATCATAAAAAGACATGTTTACACTTTATGAGACATTTCACCCTGAAAAAGAAATACATTGTACATTTTTAACGAATTAGGACCCTTTAAATAAATAAAAATATATAAACTGAAATAATTTCCCATTGGGTAAGTCCGTAGTTGTGGCGGGCTGTGCGCACGTGCTACCCACGTGTCAGTGAGGGCGGTGAGTGCCATCATGGCCTAGCTGTTGCAGGCTCTTAGCCAGCTACAAAATAAAGAAAATAATGTCTCAAAATACCATATATAATTGATTGCAATCTGACACCAAATGCAAGCTGATCTAAAGCTTTCAAATCCTCTGATAATGAAAATAATGATACCAGATGCAAGTCAAATTTTGGATGCCCCACGCACACGCTATCAGCTAAGACGCACTGAGAAGTTATCGATCGGGCAGTGTGTGCATGGTGGCTGGAGGAGGTGGGGGACGAGGGGGGAGGGGGATACCTCTCCATACCGATACATGTTTCCAACACCTTGCGCTCATGGCAAATGTCTGTCTTTTAAAGTAATTAATTATATTTTACTGCAAAGAATACTTGAAATTTTGAGACAGCAATGAATAAATAACAAAATTATAATTGATTTCTTCACTGTCTTTAATAACTAATCATTCAAAATCACGTCGTCTGGTTTTCCCTGTCATGCGTAACACTGCACCCGATTTGGTGCTTACTTACCCATTATTAGACAGTGAACCGTGTCGAATAGGCTCTTACATTTGATCAGTTTATTCAAACGATGCGTGTCTAGTGAAATAAATTAATATAAATCCTCCGATTTCCCCGCAAGAAGTTACTGAAAATGAACTTTACACTTATAACACAAGTTGCTCGATGTTCAAACAATTTTTGGAGGCAAGGAGAAGTCAAGTATATGGTTCTGGGAATATAATTTTATTCGTGAAGATGCTGCCCCTTGAGTTAATTAAATATAATGTTTCAAAATCATTTTAATTTTATGCCAGAATCAATGAAACACCAACCTTACAGGGAAAAACTACCTTTAATCACAAAAGAAAACATCTTTGCAAATAATTCCTCATAAAAATTTTTTGCATAACATTTTCAGGCAAAACCATTTGCTTTAAAATATAAGTGATGATAGATGCAACTATTTTGAGCAATGCATAATCTTAATAAAATTTCTACTTTCGCCAGGCGCAGTTTATTTGCTCTGAGGCTGGCATGTGAAGGCTAGCACGCGCAGCCAAGAGACGTGCTTTATTCTTTTGCTAGACACCAGCTTACCCTCTCGATGGCATGTGAGGGAAGGAAGAAAGGTGTGCAGCTGAGAGAGACAGAAAGAAGGGTGAGAGAGAGGATGCTAGGTCACGTTGCTAGGTAACCACTTCGCCTCTTGTATGCGTGTAAGGGGAAGTAACAAGTCAGTCTCTCTCATGTCGCACTACGCTGCTGTGACTGTCAGACAGACGAGTTGGGAAGGCAGACAGTGCGCTGCAGAGCAGTGATAAAAGATAGCTCATGTGACATATTTCACATCCAGTTACTAGACGTTTGATGAACAACCAGCTTAAAAATGATAGTTGCGGGAAATATTACGTGAAGGGACCCAAAAAATACTTTGATTGACGCACCATGCAATAAATGATACACGTGGTTTATGTTAACATTATATACATAGGAATTTTGCCAGGACCACAAAAAATTGTTGGTGGATGTAGTTTATCAGTACATGCGGTAACGATACATCAAGAGTCGACTGTATATGGAGAGCAGTTGTTAACATTTTGCATAATTACTTTTCAAAAAGTTAAACAAAATAAATGTATTCTTTAGGATACAACACAGCTATGATGGCCTGTGCAACATGTTTAACAACTAAATACACCATAAAATGTTGTCTGACCAGATCCTGATGCCGGCTAAGAACCAGCCATAGTCAGCTCACGACGGCACTCACCACTAACCTAACATGTGATGGTAAACGCGTGTACAGTGCCACTACACAAACTTTCCCAAAACGGGATTATTGATTTCAGTGTACTATGTATTTCTTTTTCAGGTTTAAAATGTTTGTAAAGTGTAACATGTTTTATTTCAGGTTTGTGTAATGTTGATATTTGAAACTTACAAGTGCACACTGCGCTGAAGACAGAGACATTACTATTCAGGCGAAAAAGCCTTCAAAAGTAAATTTAATATTTACCAGAAAACATAACTTTGTATTTTGTCTGTAAAATCGTTTAATAATTCATTTGGTGCCATTTCGATTTAAAGACAATATTTTTAATCGTCGTGCATAGCATTTTTGCTTGTGTGAACCCCGTAGGCAGCCATGGTAGGTCCGCGCAACCCCTGCATCTGGGCAGTCGTCCTAGGAGAACTGGTGAGGTAAGACGCTGTCACATATGCACTTCATACTTTTGCACTGATGTAGGTTTCAATAGTTCACTTTAGTATACCGGTTAACCTTTGCTTTGCGTACGTTTACCAGCCATCCCCAGCATAATGCTAAACACTTTACTTAATTATTTGCAGCCCTTGTGGCTTTTTGAATTTAAACAAGATGAGAGGAGAAGATGCCAGAGAGGCCAGGCGGCCCGCGCTACTTGTGTATCAGATGCCATCCGCCTATGTTCAGGGCTTTACATTGTAATTTCTGCTTAATTGTGATACGCAATATAAAGTGTAATATGCTTGTGTAATTATTTTAGGGTTTTATCATGTTAAATGGTTTTACGGCCAGATCGTCCATGGTCACGTAGTTAGCTACCACCAAGTCTGTATCTGCGCCATCACCACGTTATAAGGGCTGGTTCTTGTTCCATCTTATGCGTCTTAATTTATCTCAGGGTTATGTGTATTATTTGCAATCAGGTTTCTTGTATTTATGATGTTAAATGCTTTTTTGTTCATGACATCACTGTTTTTTTCATGTACTTGTGTGTTTCCCGCCATCCGGTGCCTGAAGAGATTTTGTATGCTCGTATATTGAGATCAATTTCCAAATGCAGTTACCATTTTGGCCGGCAATTCTTGACCAAAAAATTTAATGTGAAAAAATGTGTTTCACGCCTGCAGACGGGGTCTGCTAAGACCTTCATCCAGCGGCATCCACACCATCTAAGGTTACTTTCACACATCTGTGTGTTTATTTTTCCTGATCATATCGTGCCCCATCCTCATCAAGTGTTATGTGTGTAATTTTCATATGTAGATATTATTTTCTGTCCTAACCTGCTATGTGTATTGACCGTCACCACACACCACGTGGTTTGGGAACGCGTCCCGACAAATAGGCACATGTGTTCATGTTCATACTCCGTGTCCTTGTGGAGGCTGTGTTATCAGATACCGTGGAGCATCATCATCTCAGAGTGCACGAGTTAAGAAACGTACTGGGAGAATCACCCACCGAAACTGGCTAGTCATGTCTGAGTAGTAACTCAGAAAATTATATTTCTGGCACAATGTAACTGGATATGAATAAATGCCTCACAGTGTAACAGATGTAAGTTCTTGTAGTGTCAGTTACCTAGCTCCCCTAAGAGTTTTGTTTGCAGTGTTTTTGTATAAAAGTGTTTTGTAAGTACGCACGGGTGAGACACACACATGGAACCCACAGCATCCCTGAGATCCCCGAGTTTCAGAGTGCGGTGTGTAGGAACCACTGCTGGTGCCCATCAGAACAGGTACAAGTGTCTCGTAATTGTCTCCGTGTCTCACCCGACGGCACCTATCCTTACCACATTAACTCTTGTTTCTCTACATACTCTCTTAACTTAAAAGTGAAATTAATTGCTTTTAATAAAAAAAATAAACTGAGGAAAAACTCTCAATACCCCGATATCTACCATTCAATCCAGTGTTCAATTTGTGCCCAGTCATTCCATTCACATGTCCAAAACTAGTCTATTTGCTCAATGCTATGAATCACATTCAACAGGAACAAAGTGTTTTCAAGTTATCTACAAATCATGCTTGGTGTAATAAGCACAAGAATTATTGCATATAACAAACAAATACTTGACTTAAAAATTGACAGAAGTGTTACACTTCATTTCATTTTTGCATTTTTATGACTAGACTACAGACAAAATTCTATCGACTCTCCAGTTGGTTAAAATTCACTCATCTCAACACGGTTCAGCGGGATATTACTGTATATTCATATGCTATTTCATTACTTAAAAAAAAACTATACATTCTTCTTAGATACAAATCATATAACAGCCAGTCAATGTCCAATCATCCAATAAAAGAAGTTCACCATTTCAATTTTTATGATGAACTTACATGTGGTAAGTTCCAACCATAGGAGTTCAAAACAATTTCTTGTTAGCTGGAATTTTGGACTTTTTTCTGTGAACTGCAATGACATAAATTAAAAAGATACACAAGTCTTGTCTGGCTTTGCGAAAAGCTTGTTAACTTATAGCAGACCTATACCAAAAATTTAATTGTTACCAATAGCAATGTCTTTTTTTCTTTCTTGGTTAAAAATGTTATGTAGAAATCATCCAATTCTTTTGGTATTTCTCAAATAAAATCATTCTCTTGGGAACTTCATGTACAGTAAGCTAATATTTTTTTCCCTGCAGAAATTGCACATTAATATTGTTCTGGAAAGTTAATGACAATTGTATTTATATTATTACTATGACATTTTAAATTAACTGTGTCCATTAACAAATATACGTAAAAAAAATAAATAACCAAAAACCAAATAACATTCCCAAAACACAAAAATTATGAATTAGCAAGCCAACCGAACCTAGCAACCAAGAAAACATCCACCAAGACAATAAACAATCTAAAAAAAAAACACTGTGAAAGCCTATTAGGGAAAGAAGATGATCTGGGCAAGTAAATAAGATAAGGTTTACAATTAAAGAAAAAGTAAAAAAAACAACCAAACAGTGGTGACCGTAGATCAGAATGGGAAAATAATAAATAGATAGGACAAGAACAATAACTGAAGAAATAAGACATCAAGAAACCTAGAAGAAATAAAATAATAGAATACAGATAACACAATCCATTTAGGGAGACCAAAACTGCAAAAAAAGACAACACAAAATTTCCATATACAGACAAAGAAATTCAAACTTAAGGATGTAAAAAATGCAACAAACAAGAAGCCTTTACTATGTTTCAGGGCCTATAATTTGTCCCCATTCTTGAATCTGTACTGTGAAGTTTCATGTTGTCTCGGTTCAGCACTTTCGTGTTTTGCAAGTTTAGTTTTTCGTATCTGTATTAAATTTTTTTGTTCTGATTTTCTTTGCTGTATTAATGTTACTTAAATCATCATGCTTTGTGAGCCAATATTTGACTATGATCAACGCCGTTTGGTCATTATTTTTTAACTTTTTTTTTATATCATAGAGACTATGATCAATGTGGTTTGGTGATTATTTAACTTTTTTTTTATATCATAGAAAGTATATATTCCCCTTTGACTTTCATTCTGGTTATTCTCTACTGCAATTTTCTGTTTATTTTTCTTTACTGTTCATTGACTATTTTCCAGCTTTAACAACTTATAAGATCCCTACTTTTTTTTCTGGTTCCTTTTGTCGTGTCCTGTGGATGTTACTTGTCTGTAGTGTCATTTTTCATATTTTTTTTACTTATGTTTGGCAAAGAACACACTCCATTTAAATTATCATATTATAAATGAAACCATGTTAATATGATTTAGAAAAATACAGAAATATTTATGCTTATTAACCAGAAAACTTCTTAAAAGGGTAAAATTAAATATTAGTAATAGGCGAAGTGCAAACTTTTCAGAACTTACAAAGCAGGAAAACATTCTTTGACAGGGAACTTTTTAAAAAAAGAAATAGCATTGCACATACAAATCTTTAATGCTTATTAATGTCCTTCACCAAAAGGAAACACTTTAAACAAAGAAAATTCTCTTTTTAAGTATTTCTGTCAAACTCAGAAGGGGTATGTTCACAAATGCTGCAGATATCTACTACAATTTCAATTAATTTTGAAATTAAGTAAAAAAGGACTAACACAACTAACTAGAAAACAGAGCATCCAGCGAACCTGTCAATTGAATTTCGCATACATTTCCTATTTTTTCATTGGAATTCCTGTAGGCCAAAAAAAATTATATAAAAAACAATAAAGTACGATGAGTCATGTAGGCTATCTGTGAAAATTTTTCTTGTACGTAAAACTGGTTTCACAGTACATCAACATGATGTGACGCAACACTGATGCCAACAAACGACAAAATTCAATACGGTTTCAATAACAAATGACAGTCGGCGACAAACGTCACCTTAGACTGTGCTGCTGTAAATTTTAGAATGAGTATATATGTATTACTATTGGTGATGCGAGTACACTGTCAGACAATAACCTGGAAAAACAGCATTTTAAACTCAATGAAAAGCATAAATGGTACAACAGACATAAACGTAAACTACTTGTGAATATATTATCTATAACAAATGATTTAACTAATTCAAGTTTACTTTTGTCGCAGAGGCAAATAATTGAAACAAGTGTTTTTATTGTAATATATACTGTATTTCCACCTTTTCCATTGCCGTCCGATGTAGATAAAAGCAACATCTGTGATGTATTTATCACTATCTGCTGGTGATAGCCAGCTAGCGTCACTCTGGATACAGCTCAAAGCGCTGCATCACTCCGAATTACGTCACGCTATTATGAAACCAACTAGTAATTCTTGTAAACCTGTTATCACTCAAAATTACATTGCCACAGTAAATCATTAATGACCAATATTTAAAATAAAAATAATACAATTATAAAACAAAATAAGAGTGAAAATGCTTACCATTACAGTAAATATAAACAATCACATTATTTATTGCCACACTAAAAACAAGCAGTCAGGCGAAAATTGTGGCATATGGGCAATGCATACTTGAATGGCTCATGGAAAATTGTGAATTTTCGATCACATGAAAACAGTTTACAAATCAGCACCATCAAAATATCACCACCACAAGAAAACATATTTTTATCACCACTGTAGCAAGAAAATATATAATATGTACTGCAGCAATAGTGCACATCTAAAACTTTATGTATATTAAAAAAATTATTTTTACAAATATTTTTACAATTATTTTATACTAAGACGAAAATGCTGCAACTCGAGTGCAGTTTAGTGTAGTTTAGAACATGTGTTATAGGTGTCCAACAATTATACAGAGGCCATGTTCGAATTGGCACTGTTAGTTGTCTAAAATGTGATGTGACCCAAATTAGTTGACCAAAATAATGATGTATCTGATATTTTAATATCTAGTTTTTAGCATGAAATGGAACTTACTAAAATACTTAAATGCCACATCAGAACCACTGATGAACAAGTGACTACTGATGGCATCTGAATTGAAAGATACTAAATTACTAATATATGAAATGATAAATTTGAACACAGACTGAGCCTTGTACATCTGGCTCTCCATGTTAACTCACCTTTAATTATATTTTATAACTAAACTATCTGTGAATGATTTGTTTATTTCGAACCAATTTTACGAAGTGCATTTGTGCCAATCACTACATCACTGTCAGCTGTAAAGCAGTTTTCACACTAGAGCATCACGATGTGGCACATCATGTCCAACACTCGCCGCCAGCGACAAGCGTTATTCGAGTCTTCACAATAGAGCGATATTCTGCCGCCTGCAACACAGACAGTGCTGCCATATGGTATTCTACAAGGAAGCTTGCAATGAAATGCTAAATACGAACTAAATGCAGTGAAGTTTCTTGCCATTTAGTTAGTAAAATTGTTATTTTTTTAGTGACATACATTCTTCTTTAATAAAAGTATTATATTAAAATTCAAAATGATGATGTAGAACACGAACAACTTTTAAGGCATCGGAAAACATACTTTTGTTTTTCTAAAGGTAGGTAAAATTGATTTAAATTTGGACTCCATCAGTATATGTGCCAACCGTTTATGTATGTTTTCAGTTCTTTATATCACTTTTTTTCGCCATTTTATTATCAAGTACAGAAATGTTATTCTTCTTATTCCCCGATGCTGGCAAAAAAACATCAAAACCAATGTTTGTCGTTTGCATAATGTTCTCGAAGCTCAACTCTAGCATCAAGGCTCTGATTGGGTGATTCTCAAAGCGACACGTTGCATCGCAAAGCTCTATTGTGAAAACCGCTTAAGCAATTTATGATTGGTAGGGACCCCATTTTGTGGTAAATAAACTTTCATCATTTCGGTATTTAAAACCTATCATTTTAACATATGAAAGTAGTAAATAATTTTTTTTTTTAACTTAGAAAGTTAAATTTCTAAAATTCACAATATTTTAAGGATATATTTATATTTCAAAACAGTTTTTGTACAAAGCACATTTAGTCCAAGCAAGTGGCTACAACAAGATGTACATATAAAAAATCCTGAGCAAACAAATAACATAGGAACAAACATTTTGGTGCTTCAGTTAAAATGCACAGATAACATTATTTTCCAATTACATGATTTGAGATTACATTGCTTGTCTGACAACAAATTCCCCTTAAGCAGAAAATCTGTGTTCAATAATGAAATTTGTGACTGGTACCCACAAAACTTGAAGTGAAGAATACACGTACATAGGGTAGTGGCAATTAGAATGTTATGGCAATTAAAATGTTTATACACACTTCCAACACTTGCTTCACTTCTGCTTGTAGGGCTTTGTAACTAGTCAAAAACTCAATTTTTGTGGTGTTTTGCAACACATTTATTTGCTGTACTCTTTTGTACAGGTTGTCATCAGCAACATTGTTGACAATACTGCATTAATTGAACAACAATCCCATGCTGCTGAAAAATTTGAATAATGAGTCATCAGAAATAAGACTTTTTATTTTGCCCAAAGATTTTATACCAAGATCTTTGAACTGACTTCTCACAGCAGCGGACTGCACTGTTGAAAATTTGTTTAGGAGCTATGAAGTTTTTTCATCTACAGCACCATCTTTAGCTAGTTCAAAACAGTTTTTTTAGGTTGTGTAACTTTCAACAGAGTTTGTGGGAAAAGTGTTTTTTGTTTGATGCAAATTTAACAAGTTATTTGCCACCTGTTGGCAATGTTCAGTCAAAAATGTGGCCTGGCAATGGATGACTTTGATTTCACACTGTGACAGACTAGTGAAGTATGTTCTCACAACAGAAGAGTCATCTAAAGTGCAGCAGTACTTCACAACATCTAGAAGAAATACTTCCATAAACTTTACAGCAAAAAACCAAGAGTTACATCTAGTTAACACTGATGAAGGAAACAGATGGTATCCAGTCTCATTTCCCTGATACTTCTCCTTCAAAAAGTTTATGTAGTCGTGGTTTCTTGAATGTAAGTTTTGTTTTTGACTTGAAATCATTACGCTTTGGCACCTGAGATTGAGATGGCCACTGTGATTGAATGTGATTAAGTTTGTGAACCCAGCACTAAATGTGTAGCGATGTTCAGAAAGCAAATGTTTCAGAGAGTTGACACATTTTATCATATAAGGTGGTAAGTAACTAAGCCAACAATATTGTCATAGCTGATTTCCCCCTTGTTGAATGTATCCACAAGAGCCCTAGAACATTAAGTAGCTGCAGCCGAGTTAATTATTTTCACAGAACCAACAAGTGCTTGTTCTGATGAGTAGCACAATGTTTTAAATAACACTACAAAAGAACACTGCTCTTTCCACTTCGTCACTGAGGAACATAATTCTGCCTCAAAATTACAGCTTTGGACAGAACTCGAGAACTTGGAATGTAAAGTACAGACTCAAAGAACTTCTAGATGCAAATGGAAAGAAGGAATTTAAAATTGTTAGGAATGCAACAGTAATTCTACATCTGAAGTTAAACTTTTATAAAATCTGCATACCTTCAATGTATGTTTACATCCATTCTCGCAAGCATAGATTATCCTATTTTTGCACTGGTATGTTTGCAACAATGAACACTTTTGTTGTAGCACAGACAAATTCTTCATGTTCAAGTTTAAACTTGCAAAAAAATTCTGCCAAGGAAATTAGTCTTTTAAGAGTACCACTTTTTTAGCAACAGTTTTCCTTTCTTTGTGTGTAGCACAGGTGGTAGAGTGATTCATGCATGTGTCTTGTCATACCCACTCTGTTCACTGAATGCAATACTTGTGCATCATAATTTTTCCAGCTTTATCAAATACATAAAAGCCTTCACTCAAAAACTCTTGTGCGCTGTCAAACACACAAACAATTTAAGGAATTTTAAAGGTTTTTCCTCTTCACTATAGATAACTTATAACACAGCAAGCATACAACACAGCAAACAACACTTACCAGTAACGAAAGATGAGTGTGTGCTTCGCATAGGCATTTAATTCTGATATTCACAAAATGGAAAACTACTCTAGCACTTTAGTGAACCATCTATCGAAGACACATCCACAAATTACATATCATGATCACAATTATTTGCAATAAAATTAACACTTGGACATACAATAAAGTACTTCAAGAACACATCTGTTTATTTTAACATATAAAAACCTTACGGAATAAACAAAATAAGCCTTGCATAAAATATTATTCTGGCTTTCATGTTAACTAGTATTTTACAATTAACAAGTGACTGTAAATAATGTGGGAGCAGGTGTGCCAACATATCCACAAACAACAAAATTTACCCACGGCCATACATATTTTCTGTATTTAAAACTGCAATGCATTAAAAATGTTTAGCAGTAATTCTATAGTTTGGTCACCAATTTTAAGGTCATAAATTTTTATTCTAAGAGCACTGTCTGCAACTCTCGAACCCCACATGTATTTTTCTTTGGTCATTAGTCTACCGTAGTTAAATTTGTTGTGTACATACACGATGTTATTCCATATATCTATGATTGTTCACTTCTTGTTCTCATTAAAGCAAATGTATTGATTTGGTATGGAATTATACATCTTTTTTTTACTACAATAAACAAGTTGTATGATTAGGCATGTGAAGTTTTGTATACGAAAACAGGTCTGAAAATACTTTGATTATAAAGATAAATTATAAGATACTTGGACAAGTATTGATATGCAAAATATACCACTCAATGAATAACTTATATTTTTAGCATAATATCATGAGTTGAAAGTAATGTTGTGGATTTCGTGTTAAAGCACTGATTTCACAGTTAATTTTGTGAAAAGTCCATTTGTGAAATGACAGGGTCTCTATTGATTGGGTAGTTAATGGCCGAGGACCAATCATCTGTGGCCGAGAGCATGGCGGCCCAGATAGGAAATGTTGTAGAAGAGAGAGGCAAGAGAGAGAATGTGAAATAAACAAAGGGCAAGAAAGGAGAAGGAAGAATGCCGCCATGAACTCAATGATACCCACGTACCATGAAATCTACCTATGAAAAAAAAAAGACATTCAGACATTTATTTACATGGAACAATAAAAATCACCAGATGCCACAAATTAGACTACTTCCGAAGCTACATTTCTTTGTCCCTAGAGAAGATTTAGCAGCTCCTTATATGACTTATTCAATATGACGTTAACAGGCTGTTGGACAATGAATAATACTCCCCAGTTCACTATGGGGCTTCTTTCAACAAAAAGAAATATTAATATTTTTATGACTTGTTTACAATTGCACAGCCCTGTGAAATAGTAGTTGTTCATGTTGTCATTAAAGATATGGTTAATATGAAAATGTTAAGCTGAACATAGTGTGAAAGGTAAAGGGAGGTATTTATCAAACGACGTTTGGTAAACATCTTAAATTACATATAAAGCTCATACCAACATATAACCAAATTAAAATAATTCATTACATTGTATAATTACAATGGAATCCTTTGCTTCAATTCTTCAGCATGTCAGTTGCCTGTCGAAGACAAAGTAAACCTCTCATACACAGCAGAATTACACTATTATACAACCGCAATGACACCCATGCACAAAAATTTTCTTTACAAAAATGTCTGCAGTATACAACTAGGCCAGCAGAGGCTGTCAGGCTCAGGCCATGGTGCAAAAAGACAGCCATTCCCTTACCACTTCCTCCCTACCACAATAAACCAACCCCTGCTTTCCTTGTTTTTCACAGCAGGGGCCTCTGTGGACAACCTTTTAAATATTACAATGCACCTGTCAATATATTTGAATAAAAAATGAAAACTTAATGCACAGTAAAATATAGTATAATAAATTTATATCCACGTTGAATACGAGAATAGTTATTTATAATTCAAACCTTTCAATTTTTATTGTTTCTGCAAGTTTAATAGGTAATTTACTACTTCCTGTTTCTTTCCCACGTGTGGTTCAGGCATCACTAAGAAAGATAACTGTAAATGTTTCTTGAATCTACTTAATAAAAATTCTTAAATTTATTTGAAGTGCATATCAGCACATAGATTACTGAAAATTACACATTTTTTAAAATTATTCTATTATTTTAACACCTGTAAGTAAAAATATCAAATTCATTCATTCAATAATTCATAAGAATTACCTTACAATACAATTTGTTCAGGTATTTATGTAAATTTTCAAGAACCAAACATGGCAAAATTTTTTTCATAAATTTCCTTTGTTCAGTTTTCCTTTTGGTCAAGGGCTTTTAGTGTACCAGTTTCTTTTTACAAATGCATCTGTAGAGAACTAGGCTAACAGATGGGTACTTACCACATCACTTTTCATCAAAATTATCACTATATTTACTATTAAACTTGGTACTTCTATATTAAATAAATTACTGTATATTTGGTAGAACCAAACAGAAAAGACAATTTAATATAACAACTCTATTAATTGCATCAAATTAATTAACCATAAATTATAAGTTGTAATGCCTCACATTTACAAAAAAAAAAATGTATAGCAAACAAGGTATAAATATATATATATATATACTAACAATAAATCACAGCAAATATTTTCACTGAATTTTTAGTCTATAAATTAGTCGCTGAATAATTTATACAAATTTTCTAAGAAAAAGTTTACGGCCATCATAAACTAGTAACAATTTTAGCACTGAATTTCAAAATTATTAAATTACTTCATCAATCATCTTTTCATGTATGATAATTTTTAATTTACATTTTGATTTCATGTCAACAACAATTAATTACAAGCGTATACCTATATCAGCAGTCAAGAAGATACTACCTCCAACAGGTCTTCCCGCTTTTGTCGCCTCTCACATTTGGGGCAAGGTTTTGAAGCATCCAGACATCCTATGTGATACACTGCACTGCACTCCCCACACTGTAAATTAAAATCACTTTCAATTGCAAACATTTACAAGAGCCTTGAGGTGCGATTCCCATTCACTTTTCCACTTAATGGGAGCCAATTTATGTTGTGGAAACAATAAGCAGGGCAAAAGATGCCACAGTACAAAGTGTAATGTTTTCCTGCCTTTTAGAATGTCATAAACTCTGTTATGCTGTGACCACAGAGACTACAAGGCCTTACAACCTCTGGTGACATCACTACAGGTGGACAATACAATTGCAAGGCTGCATTTTTTTTTATATGTAACAATAAGGTAAATTAAATGGCCAGTACTAAATAATACAAAAATTTTGCTACTTTCAATCTGTTGCTATTTGCAAGCAAGCAAAAGCTATCTTCAGAAATATAATTTAATGATACATTCGCTGAATGTACAAAAATAATCCTGCACAGTGCTGCTGCACCAGTGCGTGCCTTTGGTTACTTTGTTCGTCGCTGCGATGCACCATATTGAACTTTCTCTTTGGCAGTTCGGGCATCCCCATCAATTCTACTTTGCCCCCCCCCCCCCCCCCCCCTCCCTCATCCTCAGACGTCGAATACATTTAACCGGTTGGCAACGTTACTCGCTGCTCGGCCCGCCTACTGTTACCATCTACCTCCTAGCTGCCTGTGCCGACGACATTGTACTTTGGTTGACATGGACACCAATTTTATTTTCATCCTATCGGCACCAAACATTCTTTGCACGTATTTCATGTTGGCATCTACGGTAGTAATGTAAAGGTTAATCAGTGTAATAATTTTTGTAGGCCAACAAGAGAGACTTGCAGGGTAAGTGGTGGACTACTCGACTTGTCTTTTTCCGGAGTATTGGGCTGACAATCCGTGCATAAATTTTGGGTATTATTTATCAGTGCTAACAAATGTGGGCGTACAGTTGTGTTAATATTTTCTAATTGAATTTAGGCCACACAATTGAAATTCTTGTAGGTTTAACCTGCTTAAATTATCAACTATGATAGGATATTGTTGTCTCACTGTACAGTTTAATGGTCACTGGTGACCCACTTTCATTCTGCTTCGACCCTGTTGATTTTGTCGCCATGGGTGTCCACCACTTTAAGTGAATGTGTTTGTGATGGAAAGTAAAATATTTTTTGAATAGGAACTCTAATTGGCTATAGGAATTAAATGTTAGCTGCCTCCTAATCAGTGCTCATCTTTTTAATGTTAAATTGTCAGTTTTATTCATCAGTCCTGAGGTGAGATTTTTTTAGGCTGTTGCTCATTAGAGTTTTTGTACGATTCATTATTTGAATGACACCATGTTGAATGTAATTTATGAATATATTTTGGTGTGGAATGTCAAACCATAAATGCAGTTGTGGGCATGTCAGTAATTCAGGTAATTTGTCAGAGTGAATATTTGCAGACTACTATTTTATCAAGGTGCATTACATCTATGTAATATTGAGTGCTTTGTGTTTGCAATAAATAATCTAGTCACATATTCATTTTAGGAGCATATTATAGGAATATTTATTACATCAATTTTACATTAATTCAAATGTTTTGGGTTGTAATGATTTTTCCAGTAATTTAATTTTTTATGTTTAGCTGGAATACAAATTAAGGCTGTGATATTTGTTCACACTGAAGGAAAGGGTGGCATAATTGAGAAGGTCTTGTATTTAAAGTATTAGTACTGACATCATCAATCATTTAATTGGCCAAATCTCATAGAATTTTTAAAATAACATTGATATATTTGTTATTAAAGATTTATTCTTAATTAATGTTTTCTCCAGTAATACATTGCTACTTTGGTGCTATACTATAAATTATCATTGTAACCATATTCTGATTATTGCGTATTGTAGCGCAGTAAATGGAAATTAACTTGGTAAATGCTGGTTGTAGAATGATTTGATATTGATATGAATTAACCACCCATTGTGATAATTACACATATTTACGCTAGCTGAGCAGATTAATGTTAAATATAGTCTGTCTCGTGTAATGTTTCCGATTTTAACAGATTGTATGAGAGTAGTACCTTGTAAACAAACTGAATACGCATCCTTCTGCCACCATGTGCTTTCCATGTGACTGTCAAAACATGTCAACATCATGTGAATTTTTGCTTGACATTTCAAACATGTCAACTATAATTGAGGAAAATATGTGATTACAAAGATCTTTTTTTCTTTTTGATGGTAACATCTACATTGTGTTATCAAAATACTATCAATAAAATATATTAATATGTTTACAATTAATCAAACAGATATTATTAATTACTATAAAATCAATGATCACAAACACAAAAAATATATTTTTTAAATCAAGAAATTTCATTGGACTTGCAAGTTTGCAACTCTCACAACAGGAAAATATTTGAGGCAAGAGAGAAAGACATTGATGCTGGTTACAATTAACACTGTAATCAAAATTAAATCACACATGTTAAACATTTTAACGGAGAATACAAAAACTTACCTGACCCGAAGTATGATCCGAATTGCCTTCTTTGTACACCTCTTTAAAAATTTAATGAATTAATTAAAAAAAGAATGTGAATCTCACATAGTTAACTGATGTAACAGAAAAAAAAAAACATTAATTCACAACTGAGCAATAAAATTAACTATGAGAAAACAAAAGTCTGCTGGAATTCTGTGTAAAGGCAATGTCACCAGTAGGCCTACCTTAAAAAAATTACATTTAAGCAGTGAACAAACACAATAAGAGTTAGGCCTGTCAAATCATACACAGAAATAGTTAGTTAAAACTGTAAAAGTCTTCTACAATCAATAATTACGGAACCTATTTGTAGCAATTAAAATAAAATAAGCCTGTACAAAAAACATTCCTCACAAATGGTGAAGACTGGTAGACCTGTGATCATTAAGTAATGAAACCTAGAGGCAATTACATCAAATACATGGCCGTATGTACTATTACAGTAACGTGGATATTTACTACACATGCCCATCGTCACCCAAAAAAAAATTTTCAGTACAATTTGTTGTCCTATACGATTATTATTTATTACCATTGCTAAAAAATTTACCACAAAAAGAAAATGTACTTTACATAATCTTTCTGGACAAACAAAACATTAAACATCTCAATTTTAACATAATTAGTATTTAATTATAACTGCATTTGTGGTTTTGGTCTACACACACAGGCGAGCAATGTAACCTCAATGTTTTGGTGAAATCAATACTATTTGTTGTTTATTGACCAAACAAAAATTAATTCAACACTGTAACATTAACATACTTTCTAAGAAATGAAATGAATGCTGAACATTTAAATGTTGTCTGCTAAAAACCAGCACACAAACTTAACATGTTTACCTTAATTATAAAAGAACTAACAAATGTTTGACAAAGATATTTACATTTCCCCATCAAAATACATCACACTCCAACTATTCACGTACAATTTATCGCTATTTACTTCGTGACTGTTTTTGATGAAATTCCAAGCAATCAGCAGGTCGTTTTTAGCACAGAACGACTTTTGAGTTCTCCCATTAGTATCATATCTTCGACTCCTTTGGCAACACGTACAATGTCTTGCTGTCGTCGGTGATTGCATCAAGGATTTTTAAGTTGCTGCATTTTAAATAACTATTTATACAAAATTCATTAATTTGATTTGGAACTTACTAAACTGATACTCCCGCAACACAAAAATTGCATCTCACAATAATAACATGCCGTCCAGTCGTTGGTTGGTGAGGATAAACAGCCTTCCTTTTTCATTATTTCTGTTATGCAACTTAAACTTGAAACTATAAACATGTTTAATAACTTTATATAGAATACTATACAGTAATATTATTTACGTACATTCCGAAATGGTTACTTATTTTTTTATTTGTACTGTGCACTATTTTCTTTTTCGCTGCTGTAAGAAAGAATACGTGTTATTCAGGGATACCACCATTGCTTCAAATGGTGGTCAGTAGACATCTGTTATTTCAAATATAACGCTACTGTATTACACTTTAAATATGTTGGCAGCGGTAGCTGTCAAATTCTGGAAACTTTAAATGAGACAGACTATACTATCACAGTGTGAACTTACCTTTATACCTTATTTTGGAATGTTTACATGCTCTATTTGTTAAATAAATACCTTGAAGTAATTTATTTATCACTTGTGCAAACCTGTACAAAATTGTGCATTACATGTACAATCCATTTCTGTATTGTTTTTGGTTTAGCAATGACATGTAATAATGTTCAACCTACAGGGTAGGTATTGGAAATATAACTTCTTCGGAGTGAAGCTTGCTATGCAGTATATTTCAAAAAATATCTACATTGTTTGAAATAATTTGTAGAAAGTAACTAACTAAGAATTTCAAATACTTACATTAGAATTGTTTAATATCACTGACTTTGTATTTGTAAACACAAAGTACTGAAATAACAACCCTTATATGGGATGCATGAAACAAAGCCCTGCCATAGAATGTCTACCTACATGTGAAAACTTTGTGGTCAAAAAATTGTGGCCACTTGCTTCAGAAATGCAGGATGCATGAAAATGAACATATAGTCATGAAGATGACAAAACTCATGCACCAAACCAAACAAGTGGGCAAACCTTCAGGATGCACTTAATTGTGTATCTTCTTGTGATAACTATATATTAATTAGTGTGTGTGGTCTAGAGTGAAATTGGGACTGTCAATGATATTTGTATATTACGTATATTCTTTGAATGATTCAAACACAGATGCAGCTGCAGAACAACTTGAGATGAAAATATTTTGAATTCAGTTTCATGTCCGACACACCTTCAGAATTTAACTAACTTTGCTAAAAGCTAAGATGATGTACATAATCATACTATTTTTGTGCAAATGTACACTACTCATGACACGACAAGAAACAAGAAAAATAAAAATCAGCCTATTGTTTCTATGTAATACTTTTATATTTTCACAGGAGCTCACATCTATGTTTTATACTTGCAATAATTATATTTTCCTTCTTATTTACTAAAGACATGATTTTTTATAAGTACTTTAAGCTACACAAGCTATTGAAGTTAAATACACACTATCTTTTACACAAATAACTAAACAAGAAGTTTATTTTTGGTTTGTATGCAAATGCAGATGCATAATATTAATTCCTACATAAAATGTTTTTTACATATAATGCCGTCGGGTGAGACACGAGACGAACGATGACACAAATACTTACTGGTAATTTGGGCACCAGCAGTGCTTCCCAATCACCGCACTATTGAGACTCAAGGTTCTCAGGGATGCTGTGGGTTCTGTGTGTCCGTCTCACCCGTGCGTACTTACAAACACGTAGGCTATACTAAATTCTTTACAAAACATCACTGGAAATAAACATTTAATAAAATATATGTGGCTAGGGCACTGTCACTACTGAATAAAAGATATAAGTTCACTGTAGACTTGCTTTTATTGTTATTATGCATACACATCAACGTGCCAATGAAATGATTATCTCAGTCCTGACTAGCCAATTCCGCTTGGGTGCTCCCCAGCCCACAATTACTCTAGCGCACTCCTAGATGGATGATCTCACCGAGGTGCGTTAAAGCATAGCCTTCACAAGGGAAGAGGGTCGACAGCCGCTAGGGTGGACTGACGGTTTTTCCCTGAAAACAGGACAGAGTGAATTACAAATGAAACCCTTAATACATATTAATACGTGTGATTACTCGGTATCACTAAAACAAATGTATACAAAGACTTTGCGTCGGTCGGCCACGTGGTTATATGTGATGTCACCGTAAAATATTCAAACATGAAAATTACCCTCAAATATAAACATAAAAATTAAACCTCTTCATATTGCATGTAGCAATAATGCAGAAGATACAATGAAACGCCATAACGCGGATAGCACCTGATTCAAGTTGCGTGGGTCGCGTGACCTCTTCGACATCTTTCGCCTTCTCTTCCTCCTCCTCCTTAATTAAGTTAAAAATGCAGCAAGGGCACAATAAATCAATAAAGCGGAAGCATACTGCTGAGGAAATGCCGGGCAAAACGTATGCAAGCAAAAGTTATCTGGTAAACTAAATAAATTGACTATGGAAAACTAAATCAATGAACAAAAGTTGTAGTGCGTACGTGACAGTGTCTTACCTCGCCATGGCCGCCTACGGGGTTCACATAAGCGGAAGTGCTATGCTCGCCGAGCAAATTATTTTATCATTGAAATTAAAATGGCACAAATTAAATTAAGTATTGTTTTACAGTTCTATAATTTTCTTCTGAATTTCAATATTATTTTAGTATCTCTTTATGACAGCGTTTATGCCGAAAAATTGAGTGTTCTTAATCTCGGTGCTGTGGGCACTTAGAATTTTATAACCAAACAATTTAAAATTAGTAACAAACACTTGAACATATTTTAAGACATATTAAACTCTGCAAATACAATAGAACACATTTTACACTGAAAATAATATTTATATTGGCCTCTTTGGGCATGTGCGGGATACGTGCATGGTCAGCGCCATTATGGGCTCTAGCGCCGCTGGCTGTTAGCCTGCATCACATATTACAGTTTTTATTGTACTGATCCATAAAACATTTTATAACAGCATTTAATTCTACACTCACAAATGACACACAGCAGGTGAATACTACAATACTGGTGTGGAAGCTTTTATGCTAAGTGTGCTAAATAGGTGGGCAGTTAACATACTAAACAAAACTAATACATACATGGTATTTTAACATGATGTTGGCCTCATAGATCATCGGTGCCCTAAGTCACCAAGTATACACAAGTGTCAAACACAGCAAATTTCTTTCAATTTCATATACACTACGGTCACAGCTTAAAGTTATGGTACAAGGAACATCATAATGAAAGTGCACAAACACCAACCCCACGATGAGAAAAAATCATTAACGTTGTTGTCAGACCCTTTCAGCTTCTAATTTCTAGTCCAGTCTCGCCCAGCAACAACGAGAGAGAGAGAGTGAGAGAGAGAGTGAGAGTGTGTGAGTGTGAGTGTGTGAGTGTGTGAGTGTGAGAGAGTGTGAGAGTGTGCGTGTGTGCGTGCACGTGCATGCATGTGTGTGTGTGCACAAGCGTGCATATGTGTGTGTGTCTAGCAGTTGGCCAGCTGGACGCCAGTGTCACGGCAGTGAAATCACTGGAGAACCATACTCTTGAACCCCTCAGGTTAACACCAGCTAAGAGCATGCAAGAGCAAAACCATGATGGCACTCACCGCCCTCACTGACACATGGGAAAGTACGCACGCACAGCCTGCCACAACCACAGATTTTCCCAGTGTGGGAATTATTTCAGTTTATATTTTTTAATTTATTTAAAGGGTCCTAATTTGTTGAAAATGTACTATATATTTCTTTTTCAGGGTGAAATGTGTCAAAGTGTAAACATGACTTTTGATGATCATGTGCCATGTTGGATTTTGAAAATTTAAAGTGGGTGCTGCACTGAAGAGTTGGACACTGATATTCAGGCGAGAACACCTTCAAAAGACATTTCTTTAATAATAATATTTCTGATTTAAAATTGCTTTAATGATTTTGTATGAAAATTATTTATGTGCCATTGATTTTCAAGTATTAACATTTTTGCTCAGCGTGCATAGCACTTCCATTTGTGTGAACCCCTTAGGCAGTCATGGTAGGTCCGCATGACCCCTGCCTCTGGGCAGTCATTCTAGGAGAGCTGGCGAGGTAAGATGCTGTCACATACGCACTTCATATTTTTACACTGAGTTAGATTTCCATAGTTTCATGTAGTATACTGGTTAACCTTTGCTTTGCATATGTTTTTGCCAGACATCCCCAGCATTATGCTTCCACTTTACTAATTACTTTGCATCCTTGTGGCTTTTTGAACTTTAACGGAGATGAGGAAAGAGAATGGCAGAGAGGCCACGTGGCCCGCACACTTTGTAAATCAGGCAACATCTGCCCATGCTAAGGGCTTTACCATTGTAATTTCTGCTTAATTGCTACGAGCAATATTGAGGGTAATTTTGTATGTGCGTATTTTTAGGGTTTTATCATGTTTAATTATTTTATGGCCACATCAGTTGCAACCACGCGGTCACCAGACGCTAAGTCCGTACCTGCACCATCCTTGCACTTAAAGTGTTCTTTCTTGTAATTTCATGTGTGCCATAATTTTCTCAGGGTAATATGTATTGTTTCATTTAAGGGTTCTTGTAATTTTTCCATGTTTGATGCTTTTGCATATGACCACGCAGTCATTTGCATATGTTGGATATTCCCGCCATCAGGCATGCTAGAAACTTTTGTATGCTTGAACCGCACAGAGACTAATTTTTTGAATGCCGCCGTAACTTTGTCGGACAGGATTTTACCAATTTTCAAAGAAAATGTTGCATTTTCATCTGCACACGTGGTCGGCTACAAACTTCATCCAGCGGCTTCTGTGCCATCTGAGATTGGTTTCACATATTTGCGTGTTTATTCTGCCTGTTCATGATGTGCCTCACCTTCATTAAGTGTTATTTTGTGTAATTTGTACAGCGATATTATTTTATCCTAGCCTGTTATGTGTTTGACCGTAGCCACACAACACGTGGTTGGGGGACGAGTCCCGACGAGCATGCGTTACCATGAGAATAAACGCACATGGTAAATTCATCTTTTCATTCCCCGTGTCCTGTCTCCAGGAAAACCGTACAGTCCACCCTAACGGCTGTAGATCTCTTTCCTTGTGGAGACTGTCTCTTCTGGCACCACGAGGAGATCATTCATCTAGGAGTGCGCAAGTTGAGTTACATGCTGGGGGAATCACCCACCGGAACTGGTTAGTCACATCTGAGGTAAACCATCTAATTTCATTCTGGCACGAGTATGTAACTAAAGCATAATAAAAACCATTCTCTCCCGTTTAAAATGTGAATGTCTTTAGTAGCGTCAGAACCCAGCTTTTACTTCATTTTATTTAAAAATGCCAAGTGTAATATTGAAAAGTGTTTTGTAAGTACATACGGGTGAGACGGACACACAGAACCCACAGCCTCCCTGAGATCCCAGAGTCTTGAAGTACGGTGTATGGGAAACACCGCTGGTGCCCATCTACAGTAAGTAAATAATGTCTTCGTTTGTCACGTGTTTCACCCGATGGCGTCAAGAATTCAGTAAGGAAAACTAAATAACATCATGTAAAACTAAACTGGCAGGGAAATAATGTATGAATAATTATTAGAAAGGGAGTGCTATGTTTTGTTGTGTTTTATATTGTGAACTTTGTGACTGGGTATTAGTAATTATAGGACGTTGGGAAGTTCGCCTCCCGGTGGACAACTTATGACATTCCTGATAGGGTCGTGAAAAAAGGACGGGAGTGTAGCTCGAGGCCCGCAACTCTTGTCAAACTGAGGTAGCGTACTTTAGTTAAACTGTTTTCGGACCTTTTATTACTCACTTTATTATATAATTATTACGCACCAACTATGTGCTGAGCCCTGTGCAAATTGTTATCGAGGTGTCACTCTTGTGCTTCGCACAACCTAGGTCACAGTCTAGTATGACTGACTAGGGGGCCAAACGAAAATGTACTATATGGTGATCGTTAGTATATGTAGTGCCTTGAGGACCGAGCTAATAAACTCCGGTAATCATCATACTCCGTGTCAATGTTTTCCTTGTTTCCGAAACTATCCAAGCATGCAGTGTGGCCAACAGCATAGCAAGGAATATCAGTCAACAGTACAGGGCGAGGTGTGTTGGCTAGAGCCTCGCCGGCCGCCACACAGGCTAGGGAACCATCCCTGTACATATATACCTCAGGTAGACACCGCAAGTATTTGGCCTTAGGGAAATTCAAACTAAATTCAATTGCAGCTGGCGAGGGCCTGTTTCCCGGAGTTTGCATCCCCCAGAAGGCAACAAAGTTTAATATACTATACTACTATACTACCACAATTTTCAGAATCTACATCAATTCACATGGATGACCACATTATAAAATCAACATGGATGGAATTGACATATAATGAAAAAGAATTTTAATGATGTACCATTTAAACTATACACATGAAGTGAATGGATGTGATAGAATGAACTATCAATTTGGATGTACATCATACACTCATTTTAAGGCACAGAAAATAAGGAACTGGGAACTCATAAGGGTTTTATTAAGAAGATGAATCAGCATTTGTCTGGAATAAAGATGTAAAACAACTTGAAAAAAAACAACCTCCAGTACAGCTGGCCAGAACAAAATCCATTACCTCAGAAATGTGAGACAGACATGGGACCTTATGACTAACGAGAAGTTACTGATATAACTAATGAGCTTACTTGCCTCAACATGGATGCAATTAATTTTTAAATAATTTCCTAAAAGCTGGGTTGATAGGTAGGACTTGTTTCGTTGAAAGCAATCATTAGAAATGAAACCAGAAACACATGCAACAGTAATGAGACAATTAAAAATGCACATGTAACTTACCCAGAACTCGAAACCAGAAAACCTTGTACCACAAACTAGTGTGCAATCAACTGCATTATGGAGGTTGGATACGAGCATCAACTTTGAATTTAATCAGTATAATGTTTCAAATGATAGGGTCTACAAACCTAAAATATTTACAGGTCCGTCACTTTGAAAATAAGTGATTGAGCCACCATAGCAGTTCTTGTGTGAAGAATTTGGCAAAAAATGGGTTGAATGGTCCTTCAGATATGGTATAAAACCTCCATATATTTATGTTACAATCTTCATAAATGGAGGACAAAAATGTTATATATTAGCACATTCAATGATTGTATACTACCAAATTGATTACATAATTTCTTAGATATAGCACAATAAGCTAAAATGATTTTAAAGCTGCCAGTCTGAAAATAAGTGTGTGTCACATTAAAAAATACATATAGTAATATAGCCTACCACAATGAAACTTCACCAAATTTGGTAAGAATGGGTTGATTGTTTCTCGAGATATGACATAAAAACATGATTTCTAATGTGGAGCTAACTTACAAAATGGCAGAGAAATGAGGCTCTGTATAGACAAAGTTAATGTTTGTAATACATACTGCCAGCATACAAAGTCAGCTGGAATTTCTTTAGTCAACAAAGATATTGAGCTAAAATATTTACATAGCCACCATTTTGAAAATAAATGACTGACCTACTCAAAACATAGCAGTTTACAGCATCTGCTGCAATGCAAATTGTTTGTCAAATTTGGTAGGAATCTGTCAATTGTTTCCAAAGGAATGAGATAAAAACTTTATTTGTATGATGCTATCATATAAAATGGCAGAAAATATATGTTTCATGTATACACCATTTATAATTGTAATATCTACTGCCAGTTTACAAAGATAAGTTTGTAATTGATTACATGGTCTTAACTTTATAGCATTCTAACTAAAATATCTATGTCTGCCATTTTGAAAATAAGTGCCTGACATAGTAAAAACATTGCTTTTTACATCATCTGCCGGAGTATTACTTGTTTGTCAAATTTGGTAGGAATCGGTGCAATGTTTACCGAGATATGACTTAAAAACTTTTTTTCATATGGCACTATCTTACAAAATGGCTGTGTATTGTCATATATGATGCTTGTAATAGATACTTTCAAAATACAAAATTTGGTCAAAATTTATTAAATGGTATTATAAATATATATATTAAATACACCTAAAACATTTGTATGGTGCCATTTTGGAAATAAACGTTTAATCACGTACGTTTACCTGGTCTGTCATGTACTTGCATGCCAAATTGGGTGAGAATTGCATTGATAGTTTTCAAGATATAATGTAAAATCTTAAGTTTTTCATTTTGTGCTATCTTCAAAAATGGAGGACTAACAACAATATTAACTTCAAAATTTAATGTTTACAAGATGTTTTGACAGCATATGAAAAATTTGTTTAAATTTGATGAATAGTTCCCAAGATATGACATAAATCTGCCTAAAGATTTAAATGATTACCATTTCGACAGTACATGCCTGGCATGGTCGAAAACTATAAAAGCTAGATGTCCTTACTAAGTACTATATATGTACCAAGTTTGGTGAAATTAGGTTGACATGTTCAAAAATAGAAATGGGTGGCCCCACACACAACACACACAGACAAGCCTTTCTTTCCTTTGGAAAGAAGGCTAAAGATGCTCTCTATACTTAAGAAATCTACATAACAAGACAAATGTAGGTAATATATAAAGGAAATACAGCTAAAAACATACAGGAGTACTAATATTTCCAAAAGGGCAATGGTCACTCAAGTGTGCTGACATTTTCCAGGTGATCCCCATTAAAGATTATGTAAGCTAAAGTTTTTACCATACATTTGCAAAACTGTACTATGTCCCCATACAGAAAATTCAATTACCAATTCCCAAGGTACTGTTTATAACAGAACTAATAGCAAACCATTAATAAATGGCACTGATTATGGTTGAGAACAAAAACAAACATGTTTTTGTTGAGTGCTTTTTAGGATCCAGCTTTGTGTTGTATAATGTTTTGTCGTAACTAACAGGCACACACTATCAAATTAAACGACTAACACATCCACAACATATTATCAGGAAAGGTATGTGAAATGAGCACATACTTATGACATTAGTGAAATTATAATTTTATATTTATTTCTTAGATGTTTCAGTGCAGCATTTTGGCTTACAAAGTATACCCACATTGCAAAATTTCCCTGCACTATTATTTTTAATATATTTCCCTAAGAAAAGTTAACAATTCTAAACATATCTTCCGTAACATTTAGTGATAGGCCGATACCCACATTTTCTTGATACAGATACCTTGATCAATTCCATACGTTAGCTTTTTGATACTAGATACCTTTACTGATACTTGATACATTACATTAAAAAAAATTAATGGTATACAGGCCACTAGTTGAATCACTTCAGTAGGAAACTTAATTTTGGTCGGAAATTTTATTTCGGTTAGAGGATTAATTTTGCTGTCATTAGAAATAGTTTTCGATGGAAACAAATATATTTCACTCTGCCAAAAGATACTACTGTATAATCAATTCTCTGTTTCTTCACACTTTTTGAATAACACCTTTAAAAAATCACCCCCAATGTACGATGTGTTTGGTTGTTTCCTAACTATCTTATGTATCACAACAGTTTTATACATATGTTAATAAAAAATAATTTTATTTTTAATAAAATTCAACTTTTTCTTATATATTATGGAGAAATTATAATACTTCATATATAATTAATACAAATAAAACTAGAGAAATATTAGGTGTGTTGGTAATGACTAATGCAAACTAGTTATCATACAAAATCTCATTAAACTAAGTGTGCATAAATGTGGAGCGTACTCAGAAGTAGGGTTTCGTACGTTCACACATATTGGCGTCTGGCGCCAGAGTCAGAGCTAACCGGCTGCCAAGTTGTTATGTCACCCATCTGCCATATTGGAAGTAATTGACCTTTGACTCCGGTGACCTCTGACTCCAAAAGCCCAAAAAAATCAGAAAAAATTATTAAAAATTAAAAATTTATAAAAAAAAGTACTATTCTAAAATTACTTTAAAATATTTTAAAATAATCTAAAAATATTCAAAAATTATTATAAAAATGTATTAAAAATCAGAAAATAATAATTGAAACATTTTAGTCCCCCGGTGGCATTTTCCTTAATTTTCCTTTTCCCCTTAAAATTTCCCTTTTTTCTTAATTTTTTTTTAAATGTTGAAAAATGTATAAAACCTTACGTAAAAATTTATTTAAAAAATACTTACATTTTTTGCAGAGAATTTAATTAGGTACTAAATTATATTTTTGCCATACCTGTATTCATTTTTTACACTTATTTTAAATTTAAATTTGAAAGTTAGTAATAAAATTGAATATTTCAAATAATAAATTGATGCCCGGTAAATTGTATTGTCAATTATTTAGTTATTATTTAGAGTTTATTTTGTAAACAAGAGATCTTCTTTTGTTTGAGCATTAGCTTAACAGTTATCTGTTATTAAGTCATACTAAATAATATTGGATATCAATTTTTTTTTAATGCTCACTGAAAAACATAATTGAATTTACAAATAATTTATTTAAATTTGTCTAGATTACAAATTAATTATTTTGTTTACCATCTATAATACCAATGTTGATTTAGTTCAATAGCCAATTTAAAAAGATAGTCATCTTACTGCATGTGTGTGGTTGCTATTAAGGATCAAATAGTGTAAAGACAACATCATGCCTAAAAGAAAATCGCAAATTAAATACGTCCATGGCTACGGCGGCTAAAATAAGTCTAATTAGAAGAGTCTATCTTGGAATGCTCGCAGAGGCTTGCCAGCCAAAATATAAGAACCTCGCAGGTTTGTGCTAGGGAATAAAGCACTGAACACTCCCAGCAGCTTGCTGTCCACCGAACACATGTCAGAAACACGCGCTACAGAGTCTAGCACTGAACGCTCACAGCGACTTACTGCGCAGAGACAATGTACATCCACATCTACATTGCATAATCAAATTTTAGTCCACGGTAATAGATCTGCTTTCAATTATGATCCCAATTTTGATTACCCCAGCAGAGAAATATGCAAATTGGGCAAATGAATGAAACATGCTCTAAATGTTTCGCAAAAAAAATAGAGCGATGAATCCAATGGTATGTGCTGTGGGAAAAGTTATTCCTCCTGAAAGTCAAGACCCCCACAAACAATAAAAAGTCTATTGACAGGCAGTCATCCATTATCTACGCATTTTTTGAATAATATATGAAGGTATAATACTCTATTTCAGATTATGTCATTTGATGCAAAAGAAATACAAGAAAACAACTTTATGCCTACTTTTAAGATAGGAGGACAGATATACTGTCTGATTGGCAGTTTACTCCCATCGTCAGGCCAACGTCCATAATTTTTACAAATTTACTTCATTTCCGATGCCAATCAACTTTCCTTGCGGTCCAACATTGGCCCATATTTAAGCAAAAACAATAATAACGGTTTTTTTCAACAATTCCTCAAGCTTGGAAAAGGAAAAGTCCCTTTTCCAAGCGCAAATGGTGGTAGCACTGAAATCAAACTTGATGCTGGATTGGGTTGCATAGTCCATAAATTAGAACATCTCATAGAAGCAATATATCCCGATCTAGAAAATTTATTGCAAAGAGTCTATCATTGGCTCTGCTCAAGGGCAATAGTAGCTCCCAGAAACGATACAGTTAATGAAATAAACACAATGATATCACAAAAATTTCCCGGCCAAGTTAAACATTACAAATCCATTGATACCATCACCGACATTGAGGACAGTGTGCACTACCATCAAGAATTTTTTAATTCATTAAATCCTTCTGGCCTGTCACCGCAAGATCTCAAAATTAAAGATTGGTATCCCAATAATGCTCCTACATAACAAAAACCCACCTAATATGTGTAATGGCATGAGACTATTGATAAAAGATTTGCGGAGCAACATCATTGAAGCAATAATATTTACTGGGTCTGCCACTGGACAGCTAGCGCATATTCCATGTATCCCTACGATCCCAATGGATCTTCCTATTCCTTTCAAGCGGTTGCAGTTTCCAGCGAAGGTATCATTTGCTCTCACAATAAACAAGTCCCAGGGAATAACTTTAAAATTTGTGGGAACATATTTGAGCAAGGGATGTTTTTCTCATGGCCAATTATGCCGAGTTATCTAAAGTTGGAACTCCAAAAAACCAATATACTTTGCCATTATAAAATAATTTAAAAAAATGAACATAGTATACAGAGAAGCTCTAACAAGTTAATGTAAATTTAATAAAACCTATAAAAAAATACTTTGGAATAAGAGGTTCATATTTCCTATTTACGAAAAAACAAAGTTAATTTGAGGATTATACTCCCCTGTACGGTTAATGGGAATTTAATAAAACCTATGAAAAAAATTAATATTGTCGCAGGCGGCAGCTATTTAAAATAATATGTTAAAATTAATTTTCTTACTTTAAATTGTAATTACAGAGAACATTTTTTAATTACTTTTAAAATGTAAATTTGAAATTTTGTAATAAAAAATACACTAATTAAAATTTATTAATGCTATTATTAATAATGTATATAGGAAAATTAATAGATGCCCAGCAAAGCAGGTGAGGGTACTGAAGGTTTTTTATACATTTTAAATAATTTTTTAATAAACTTTTCATAACAAATTTTTTTTTTATTTTTAAATCATTTTTTTAGATTTTTTTTGGGTTTTTGGAGTCAGAGGTCACTGGGGTCAGGTTCAAAGGACATGAATCAGGGGCCAATGGTCAATTACTTCCAATATGGCTTATGGGCGACATAACAACATGTCAGCTGATCAACTCCGCCTCCTGTGCCAGACGACGATGTGCGTGAACCTACCAAACCCTACCACTGTGATCCCTTTGGTGTAATTTCACAAACTTGGTTAAACTTTGTTTACACAAGGTGAATGAATATCCTGAGAGCAAAAGTTTAGCAGGACTTCAGAAAAGTTGGAATTAACTGTGAATGAACTATAGGGTGCTTTTGGAAGCAAATAATTACATCACCTGCTTCTCTCAAGCAATCCAAGTTCAACTCATAGATTTCAAATAGATTTCCATCTGCAGTATTTCATTATATTCAACAAAAATAATCACATTTTATCTTAACGAAGCAAAAGAATACATACATTTTTCTGTCACTATAAATTATTCATTGCGTTTTAATCCCTTTATTCAACAACAAACGGCATAGCTGATGCACGTACAATCATTTGAAATGTCAATTGCAGCCATAGTTTTTGTATTGACAAATAAATTGCAGGACAAATGACTGCTATTTATTTTATAGTTCCATTGATGACATTTTTTAAAGAATATCGCAACAGTAATTCAAGTTTTTGAGAAAAACCATTTACGGATAGCTTTCACTTGAATATAATGTGTAAACTATTTTAAACAAGCTTTAGCTTATGAAATTGTATGCGATCTAGGGCAGCTGGCCAGCATATAGTCGTTAAATCACCTTCTAAACGGCTGCGCTGTTAGTCAAACGTACAAATGCTAGGTTTACTACTAGATGGTGCATCACCCTAGATCCTGTTTGAAGATTACTCTAGATCCTCTTCTCACAAACACGCATCCGCCTGATCAGCTAGTCGGCCTTTGTATATGGCTACCATGGAATTTTATGTTGTTTGATGGAGGATATGTTTCATGTTATGAAGCATGTATCATGTGTGATATGTTTTGTTATGGAATTACCACAAAACATCATATTCCACATCCTTCATATGATTCTGTCTGTAGAATAAGTAACTTTCACAAACAATTTCACGTAGTAAATAAACCTTGAACTATTTTACTGCGGATCTTCATGGGCATTTTTTAAAAACATATCTACTTTATTTTAAAATTTGGAAACCTCAAACAGTACTGCTGCACTGAGTTTTATTTTCCAAACAAAAAAAAATTATGACACTTGATTCAAATCTGTAACTTGTTTTTCAAAAATATTTTTGGAAAAATTGTGGTTAAAATTTAGCAAGTACGGTAATAAAATGCAGCAAATAATATTCATGTCACAACTAAGTGTTAAAACACATGTTTTTAAACAGCAGTATTTATAACAAGGAACCAAATTTTTTTAGTGTGAAGAGACTGTATAGTCGATACCTGTCGATATCAATGGCATTGAGGGTATCGCGGTATCAAGAATCGGAATCGGCCCATCACTAGAAACATTCAATATTTTGATTTGCAAAATGATGTTAGAATAAGAAAACATCCCAATGCAAACAAACTTGATGTAAAGATTGACTGGAGTGTTTAAATTTCAATTGTATAGCATAGCACTGTGAAAAAGTATGGCAGTAGTCCATTAGATGATCACGGCACAAAACAAGTTGGCGCTTGGCCACGGAAAACTTGGTATGTTATATTTGTACCACACACTCTTCAACTTGTAGACATTATCTGCAACTACTTTTTCTCTGATACAATTATTTTAGATTGCATGATTTTTGCAAAATAACATGTCGAAGTCAACATTTTACAGTTTTTGTAATGTACAAATAAGAGAAACCAAACTGTTTGCGGAAAATTTAAGAAAGACAACTGAAATTTCTTGTCTTAATTTATTTTAAAGTATGTTTAGCAAATATTTTATTAAAAAATGTTGGGTAGCCTAAAATAAAAAAATGCAAAAATCTCCTTATTTACCAAAATTTTTTGAAATTGCAAAACATTTACTTGTATGATTTTATAGACATATCGAAGTAGCTCTTGACATCTTACTTCAGTGTGAATTATTTCATTTCTGTAATTAAGATAGTTTTTGGTTGCTCATTTCTAAAAGTGAAATCATGATTTTAACAAGTATTTATGTGAAAACTACTATGTACTCAAAAAAATGTGTGTGTGAGAAAACTAATATTACTGATAACGTCTAAAACTTGGACAGTTTGTGGTACAAATAAAAATTAGAAATTTTTTTCGTAACCAAAACCCTTAAAGAAACTAAGCTTCTGAAAAGGGTTGTTGTGTCATTTTTAGACAGTACTCTTGGATGAATAAAAATTTCCTTAAATAATAATCTCTTACCCTGTAAGAAGACTCCACATCAAATGGATAAATAACCTTCGGGTTGTTGCATACTTCACAAATAAAGCCTTTCTGGCTACAGAGCCAACATGTCAAAACATGGTTCTTTGCAAATGTGACAACTTTACGCAGTAGTTGTGCCAAAACTCCTGATGATATCTGAAGTAAGTCCTGCAAAACAACACAAGGCATAAATGTTTCTCTTAATAGAATAAAAATTACATATTTTGATTTATATGAAAGCTTATAACAGCAGTAAGACCTATGAACTGATGGAGGCATATCAAGTTACATGTTGCTAAATATGTGAGTAATATTTTAAGCTACAAAATCTTTAAACAAATACCCTAATTAAAACATGTACACAACATATATTTAATAACTACTTTTGTGAAGCACAGCAAATAATAAACATGATTTTACCACAACATGAGTGAAACAGGCTATTCGCGGTAAAGTGAGCACTTTTCAAAGCCCTTTCATTTGGAACAATAGTCTATAAATATATTTTATTTTAACCTTAGACATTAACTTCTGAGTGCAGAGGAATATACACACTGTGTTTGATACTTACATGTCCATATTTATTTAAAATGTTGGTTTGAAAAAAAAAAAAAAAAATGCTGAAAGTCAAAAGGATCTAGGACCTCAAAAGTGCTCACTTTACAGTGAACAGCCTATATAAGCTTGTATTGAAATTCACTACATCTTTTGACATCGCCCTCACAGTCGCACTTGGGAGGCATCCAACTGCTGCTCTGCTTGTGCAAAGAGCATGCACATCTGTGCGTCCAGTGTCAGGATCACCGTTGCCATTCAGGCAGGAACAGGTTACTGAACCGGGTCACGACCCGCCAGACCCCCTGTTACCAAGAGTAAATTCAGCCCAGTGTGTGTATAGTGCAATTATAATATGTGCTCCTGAGAGCAGAGTCTAAAATTCACAAAGCATAGTGTTATCTCCCTTTCGCTCCCTTTAAGTGAGCCATAAACAGCCTACGAGTGTGAAACCACGTGGGTTTTGTTTTGCTATGGAACACGAGCTAATGATACTCATAAATCTCAATTTAATTTCACAGTGCTAATGTCATAATTTGTTTGTTTAAAATCGGGCCGTTTTATTGTTTTGAAAAGGTAGTAAATTAATACGTAAAATATCCTGGCAATTCCATGCCACTTGCCCAAAATTAAAATTTTTTGCTTTGTATTAAATTACGTTCATAATTTAATTAGGTGTTCTAAGGTGTCAACTTAAATATTAAATGTTATGTTATTTCTTTTGATAGCATTCACATGCCTTGCCAGCCCATTCCAGCTTGTTTCACTAATTACCTTTCCCTCAAAATATGTGGAAAGACTCTGGGACTCTAATTAACAGATATTGCTTGTCAGAAATACTGCATAATTTATTCCAGTGTCTCTTATGAATTTTTGGTGCTTATTTGTGTACCAACTGTCATATGTACTTTTTGTGAACTTCCTTCTCCATGTTGATGGGAGACCTTCGACGAGGTAGCTGGATGTCTCAGCCACTATCTTCAGTCTGTTCTAAGCAGGCCTTAAGGATATATGTGTCACATCGCAGGAGCCTTCAACATCTTTGGTCTACTCACTTAGATGCAATAGTAAGTTTTATCATACCGGAACATTTTATTTGTGTTTGCTCCTCCCGTGTGCATATCCTCATATCCGTCAGACTCGCAACCCCGGAGATTTTTTATATCATAATTCTACCATGTGCTTAACAGTACTTTATGCTGCTTAGGCGTACGGCAGGCCTAAATGTCATGCCTGCTTCCGACTAGGATTAGTGTGTGTTGTGTATCGAGTGTACAATCACTTTTACATATATATATATATATTCTTGAAGATTTTGGTACTATTTATTAATCATACATTATTACCTTCGGGATCTGGCCCACTCCAGACAACCACATGCTTAAGTGTATATGACTGTATCTGAACTTAACTTCTTTCTACCTAAATGTGCATTTGTGATGGGTTCGCCACGTGTCTGTCGACCTGCTGCTGGCATAAAATAGGAGTCCACGTGCTGACCCATGCATAGATGAGTTGGCCCTCTCCGAAACTTTCAAATCATTTTCTAAAATTTTCAACCATGAGCCAGCATTGGTATGAAATCTGGCACATCTCGCCCCTCACCAGTAACCGAACCACGTCATATGGCGCTGCAACTTGTGTGGCTTAAAGATACATGATATGCAAAAAGTGCACGTGGCAAGAAATTTGTGTTCGGGAAAATCACCATTCTACAGGAAACGGCTGCCATCTTGAGTGCGTATCGACCCCCCTTTGTCCCAAGGGCTGGAGATATCCATGATGTCACTGCGGGCCTGCAGACTGGTGTGCATACGTGTGGTACGGTTCGGGTGTGTGCTGACCACCACCCCCACCCCCTCGCAGGCCAGGTGGACTCGGTCCAGTCTCCGGGAGCCCCTCGTGTGCGTGGGCCGCGAACATACACGACCATGATCAACCGCAAACAACCACAGCATGGAATTTCCATCAACCATGTGGAACGCAAACAAGATGTGTGAAGCGTGCAGAAAAACTGTGTCACTGGACCCTTTTGCGAAGTTCAACCCACCAGCCAACATCTTCCGCTGCATACCTCTCAAGGGAGAAGTGTGCTATTTGCTCCGACAGTTACATCAACAAGCAGGGTAACACTTTGTCACACCCTTTGTGCCAACACCAACAACAATATTGTGCATTGTGAACTGTGCCAGATGGGAGCACACTTTACCTGTTTGTCAGCGGGAGAGTGGCCATCTGTGCGACACAACAATGCCGAGACTGCACTACCACCAGACCAGCCAACCTACAGCAGCACAGCTGCTAGCACCTAGTGAGTTCCTGCCAATAGAAGGATGCTCAACAAGTAAGTGCAGTGCCAGACTGTGCTGCGGAAAGGGACCTGTTATTACGTGCAACTTGTGTGACAATAAACACCATCCAAAGTGTGTGTCAGACATCCATTGGAACAGTTTTTGCAAAGGAACACTCTGCTGTGAAGAGTGTGTGCCAGTATAGGTCCACAACAACAACCTGCACACACATGTAAACACGACCTACGATGGCATGCAGCCGCCACAGATGGGGACGTGGCGCAACACACAGCCGCTAGCACCACCCGCCCCGCTGCAGAGACTACCATGTGCACCAGAGCCACGTCAAGAACACTACAGCCAGCACCCCAGCTCGTTTCCAGACACTCACTACGTTCTCTGGTCAGGGAGCTGAAGATTCAAGACAATTTCTGGCAGAGTACACGAGTCTGCAACACTATGGTATCGGGGTAGAAGAGTGCTCGAACATCATAGGGGGACAGCTGATGCGTGGTACTGGTGGCGCTCTGCCACAGAGTACAACATGGCGTGGACACAGTTTGCCATGAAATTCACCACCTGTTACGCAAGCACTTACACAACCCTCACACAACAACTGTCTCTGTTCACCTTCACCAAGAAGCAGGGCACACAAGAAAACCTAGATTCTTTCATAGGCTGCAAAATCAGTCTAGCCAACCATCACTACCAACACCTATCTCTTGAAGATGTGCTGGAGTCAAAAGTGGAAACAGTTGCTGGAACACAGGCCTGCTCTGCACCCCATGGTGTACAGTGGATACCAGCGCTTCATCGGGGCCTCTGTGAGTATTGCATGCGACTCAGAATCCAGGCGCAATTACTATCTGAACACTCACTGCGGGAAAAACGGGAGAGATAGTGCTAACGACAGTGACAGTGCCTCGAAACACATAAGCACACCGCACCAAGGGTTGAATGGCCCGGACATCCAGCCTGCCTGCGCAGCTAACCACACACAGGGAGACCAGTCCACATCCATGCTGGGTAAAAGAGGAATAAGTGTCGTGTCCACTCAGTCGCAGAGTGCTGCCAAAGCTGAGGTCCAGCACCAGGTACTACAGTGATGCATATGCCGTGATGAACAGTATTATTGTCACAGAGTGTGTCCCAACAGAGTAACTATGGCTATGGGAAATGCACCAATGGGATAGGACCACAACAGCGGTCTTACTACTCTGCCAGCATGTCAACAACTGCACCCCCTGAATAGGTAAACAACCAACCAGCTGCCTACTTGGGACAAGTGAGTACAACCATTGATCCACGTTTAAAGGTACCGGTATGTGTTGCAAGTGTTTCAAATGTTACCTTAATTGACACCACGACATCTCACAATTTTGTTCGCACATTAACTTGTAAAGTTTTCGGACTTCCAGGCTACTAACTTAACCAGGGTGTCCACACAAATCTGTAGTAAAATTTCCCTAACTTTTCCCTGACTTTCCCTGACCAAAATTTCAAATTTCCCTGACTAAATTTTTTTTTATAATTTGTCTATTTTGCAATTTTCTGAGGAAAAAAAAAGAAAAAGAAAATCCAGCCTCCACCATCCCCATAGCTGGCCTAGTTCTCTCTCCAATTTCTTCATTTCTTTTCTTTTTTTTAACTTTTTTAATTACTGACTTTCAAAACTAATTTTAAATAAATTTATAAATGCAAAAAAAAAAAACTGTAAGAATGCAATTACACATTAATTTTGTACAAAATAATGAACAGGATTTACATAGTAATTAATTAAGTCAGTCATTGTCTAGTCTCAAAACACAACTTTAAGGAACTCGATATTAACAACACATCTTCTATAATCTTTTCATACTCCCAAGAAGTTTTTCTTGCATTCAATTTCAATGTCTTATTTCTCCTGCTCCAATTTCATGATTTTCCTCTTTTCTTCGAGCTCCCCAAGCTGTTGCCCAATTTTCCTTTTTTCTCTTCTTTGTTTCTCTTCTTCTGCATTCTATCCAGAATGTGGACATCCTGTTAACTATAGAGTTAGCTCTCGACACTAAATGTCAAAAGTGATATCATTGGTGTTACTCAACTTAATGTGAAAATCAGGGACGTTGAAAAGTGCGTTCCTGCCTTCGTCTCAAACGAAATTCGCGAAGATGTTATTTTCAGAGTACCTAGTCTTATCGATCAGGAAGTAATTGTGGAAATTCCTAGAGATAAAATCCACTTTGGCAAGCAAGCAGACATACTTTTTACAATCTAGGCAGATGTGTAGAAGTTAACTTACAACCTGTAACTCTAGATTACTTTGATCGTGGCATTCCGACCAAATACCATGCTGCTTTTGGGAGTATTCTAAACAAAAGAAAAGACATTATTGCACCGCCTGACCTGCTTAAATGAACAACTGTTGTCGAGCACGAGATCAAAATAATACACAATGATCCGCTCTGGACGTCTCCAACAGATTACGATTGTATGTCATAAACGGCCAAACTGTGGAAATTATACTTGATGGAGTAATTGAGCCGTCAGAAAGTAGGTGTAATTCTGCTATTACCTTAGCACCGAAAAAGGATGGAGTGTCACGAATCTGCATTGATTTCAGGCCTATAAATTAAATCACAGAGAGCACCCCACACGCATTTATCAGTTTAAATACTGCACTTACCATCCTCGGTAAGGCAAAAATTCTGTCATCTTTTAACTTGAAAAGCAGATTTTGGCAGAAAACAATGAAACCTGAAGACAGACAAAAAACTGCTTTCACGTCACCAGATCGCTGTCGATACCCGTTCTGTGCCCTTAGGGCTTAAGTGCGCCCCATCAATTTTTCAGAGAATGATGGTAGAAGTCATTGATGGCATAATTTGAGATTTTGCCATGGCGTATTTAGATGACATGGTCGTGTGGTCTGAAACCTGGGTAGATCACCTACGGAACCTGGCAATTGTGTTGGAACGACTAGCGATAAATGGCCTAACCTGTGCCAATCACAAGTACAGCATAGCGAAGACTACTTTTAAATACCTTGGCCACCTTGTCAACAGGGTAGGGAAACGCCCCATACTATAAGAATTGAATATCATTCAGGAATACCCAGTTCCTACCACGAGAAAACGCTTACAAAAATTCTTTGACCTAATAAATTGGCTCAGACAATACATGCAGGATTTTGCAGGGATTGCAGTGCCACTCACTGAAATGCTATAGCACACCAAGAAATACAATTGGGATGTAAACATGCAGAATGCGTTTGAGAAAGTCAAGTACCTTTTTTCACAGTGCCACGCATTCCCACATATTTACACTACACGCCACCTATACTTGCAGACTGATTCCAGTGACGAAGGCATCGGTGCGGTGTTGTTTCAGTACGATGACAATCAGGAGCGGTGTGTGTCATTGACTATTCTAGCACCAAACTTGGCAACACTGAAAAACGTTACGATGTTAACGAACGGGAATGCATGGCGATCATTTGGGCCATAAAACTATATCATGTTCATCTGGAATACATACATTTCAGAAGCGTGTGCAGATGACTTATGCATGTTTATGCTAAACCATCAACAAATGTCCAAGGAGGTAAGAGAGATAAAGGCCCAGAGCTAACAGGAAGCAATCGAGGGGTGGCAAGTGATTGACAACCACCTTGAGACATGCAACAACAGTCGGACAGGGAGTTGGTGGTGCTCTACACGCCACCAGGGGCGTGCGCTACTATCATTCACGTCGCCCATAGCAACTGTCTGTCTGGACACCCAGGAGCAGTACAAACAGTACAGAACATCACATCATTATTATTGTGGCCCGGTCTAACTCGGCAGGTGAGAGAATACGTGCACAAATGTCATGCATGCAATGTTTACAAAACATGTAGGTCAGATGGGAGCACCCAACAACAGCCGAGGCTACCCAAAAATCCATTTGAGGCCATAGCTCTGGACCTTATGGGACCATATCTATGCTCGTCATATGGCAAACATTTTCTACTAGTGGTGACCAATTTATTTTATGCTGGTACAAACAGGCCCTGCGGAGCACCCACATGACACATTACCACCACACTGAAAAAGTAGTATTTCCCCTGCTGGGGCTACACTAAAACACTCCTAAGTGACACTGCCACCCAGTTCTCCAGACTGCATTGAAGAGTGTTACACACATAATGACATGATGAACACCACATTACTGACATTTATCACACCCATGCTAACTCGACCGAATGCCAGAACCAATAAATAAAGACCTAACTGTGCCTAAGTGTCAACAAAGCACATTCAGGAAATAGCTCTTTGTTTACGCAACAGCACTAATAAGGCCAGAGGATAATCTCTTGCTGCGTTACTATGGCGTCGGCCTAGCACGCCCCAGGAAGTTTGCCTGCTGTGCACCGGACTCGAACCCAGATGCTGCAGACACTGAGGTAAGGGAAGGGGAAAGGAGGCACAGCCATCAAGATGTGAGCGAAAACAAAAAACACTACATCCACAAATGGCTACCAAAGACCAAAAGACTACCTAAGACCCTGTTACCAGGTCATTATGTTTACGTTTGTGAGCACCACCTGTCAACAGCTAAACAAAACTTCTGTGCAGGACTCACCCCCAAATGGACCGGGCCGCACAAGATACTGGAACGAATCAGCCCAACATCATACCTGTACAGATTGGGCCAAGGAAGAGGTGTAAAGTCCACAGGGATGACATCTGCGCTGCTTCCAATCCTGACGACATTGACAATCCATGTCCACCACCTGACAACCAAGAGGACATAAGTGCAACTCAACACGTCTACCCTACCGCATCGACGAGATCACTCGTGTAAATGCCAATGCGATATCGACCTGGATGTCTGATGGTAAAAACTGTGACCGATCAACCACTCAATGCGGTCAGAGTGACGGGACATTTTCCAACTGAGACCTAGGTAGTGCCGCTGTGGTAAAAATGACTGACGTTCTACCGTCTAATTCAAACCAATACAGCACCCTAGGTAGAAGTCCGGCACCATCGTGAGGACAGTGACCCCTCAATTTCTGTGGGGCTTTCCAGCTACCACGCCACCTATTGCCGCACCCGACACAGCTACAACACAGTGGTCGATGGCAGAGGACATCAGTCAAGTGTGGTGGGAAACGTCACCCCTCAACTTCCACAGCTTTCCAGCCGCTACGCAGCCTACTGCCACGTGCGACATCGTTGCAACTAAGTGGTCAGTGGTAGAGCACATTGATGACGTGTGGGAGAGGTGCCACCCCCGCGACCAGTAACGAGTGGCAACAGACAGAAGGGAGACGGGAGCAGCTCTTCTGCCGCCTCCACCTGTTAATCGGCGTATCACCACCTGGCCCGCTCTGGCAATGCAGCGGGTGACCGCCCCACTTAAGGTAGCAAGCTTGCACCAGCCATGCCACCTTACACTGCTGGCATGTGTCCTCTTGCAGACCAAATGATGGGAGCACCTGAAGCATTTCTGGACGACCTATGTCCTCAACGTCTTCGGTGACCATCCAATACGTTCCAACATGAGGTAAGGAACCAGCAATTCATTACTTAAAGGCTGAGGCAGCGGCCCTTGCACCATACCACCTCCTGCTGCACTTCAGCGTAGCCAGCGCTACACATGGTTGCTGCATTGTACCAATGGTCTCCTCAAGGGGGAGGGGGGAACATTTTACGTCACCCTCACTGTCCCGCTCGGGAGAAATCCAACTGCTGCTCTGCTAGTGCACCGGACGCACACATCCGTGCGTCCTGTGTACGGATCACCACTGCCGTTCATGTAGGAAAGGATCACTGAACCGGGTCACGACCCGCCAGACCCCCTGTTACCAAGAGTAAACTCAGCCCAGTGTCTGTATAGTACAATTATAATCTGTGCACAATTAAAATCATCAAGAATATATATATTTTCCGGTACTATTTATTATTCGTGTATTAGTACCTTCAGGACCTAGCCCACTTCATATAACCACGTGTAAGTGTTCACCGACTGTATTTGAACTTAACTTCTTCCTACCTTAACGTACATTTGTGAGGAGTTCATCACGTAGCTGTCAACCTACTGCACGGACAATAGGCGTCCATGTGTTCACCCATGCATAGATAAGCTGGTGTTCTCCCAAACTTTTAAATCATTTTCTGAACTATTCAACGATTAGCCAAGGTTTGTCTAAAATGTGACGCATCTCGCCCCTCACCAGTTGTTGAAAGTTACTTCCATCAATAAAATTACAAGGTCACTACTTTTAAGTCCTACATTATAAACAACACAACTAAAACACTGTATGCCAATTCAGAGACCAGCACGTAGCTGCAATAGAGCACTTGATGCACATTGCAGTGTTTACATTATTGCTTCTGTACTTCTGGGCCTCAAATGTAAAAATAACTCTAGGCAGGCAAACATCTTAAGTTTTGGTTTTGTTTCATTATCTTTTATTGATCATTGTACTACATCAACAACTAGTTTAATACTGACAACAGTGCTTGTCAAGGGCCAATCTTATCACACACTATGATGGCCTTGATAACATGAGACAGCCACAACATGTCACACTTTTCATATTTATAATAAAAATTTAATAATTTACCTAAAACATATATTAAAACAATACGCTATTGTGCTGTTCTAAAATATGTCACAACTGTTTTGTTGCATCACTGTTAGTGTACTATTTTTAAACAGTTTTGAAACCTCATTTTCACTATTTTATTCAGCATAAACAATTGTGAGCAGTATTCTATTGTTGTATTACCTCTAGTATTCAATTAATGTGATGATAAATGCTATTATTATCTACTTGAGCATGAACAATTTATTTAATAGTATCTATTTGTTTGGTGTTATGATATAATTCACCATGGTAAAAATTTTTATTAATTTATTTACCATAGCATATGTAGGATGTTATTTACGTATTTCATTTTATATAATTTTTGTTTGTCAATATTTTACCATTTACATATTTGTCTCATTAGTTTGATTTCAATTCAGTTTTCCTCTGTACTTTCAAAGCTACGTTTTTAATCCCATCTCGCCTGCAGACCCATGTTTCATGAGAAATTGTTTTTCTAACAAGCATATGTCAACTGCACCATTGCAAATTCCTTCAGTTGTTGCTGTCTGAGGCACCCTTTCCACTCACCTACAGCCTGCAATTTCTGTATTTCTCTCATGCACTCAGTGCATTATTTCACATAAAAAATGCTCCTTTGTTCACGTGTTTTATGTTCGCCCAACTCTTTGTGCTTCAGCACAATTCGCCTCTTTTGGACAGACTGCGACATCTATAGTCGCAAAACTAAGCTTTTTGTTTGTATTTCGTTTAGCAGTACGGCTTTCTTCCGGCACCTTTGTTAAAACACTTTTCATCCCGCTGTCCTGCCAACATGTTTCATTCGTGTTATGCTGCGGGCACGATGGCATTTTATGGCACCTAGTGCCTACTACACTGTCATAGTATTTTTATTTGTGGCCATCATGTAGTCTGTCTTAAGACATAGTTATTTATATATGTGAGTTGTGTGTTTCTTTTTTTTTTATCCATTTGGTTTGGTGTTTCAAAATGTAGTGCACTAGTTGGATTTTTTCTGTCTTCCCTCTGTGAGGGTGCATGTGCCAGCCTAAATTTTACTGCATGCTCTGGCCTAAGATTTCTGCACGTGCTGGCTAAATTCTTTTATTCATCGTGGGATAACCCTTCTGCCCTTTGCCTCCCCTTACCTTGTTGGTGGCGACACACTCAAGCTAATTTTCTCCATGCTAATGTTCAACAGCAATTGATGTGATCATCTTGCCCAGGAGATAACTTAATTGTTCCCATTGATGCCAGCTAACAGCCAGCAGCGCTAGAGCCCAAGATGGTGCTCATCACGCACGTGTCACGTGTCCATGCACGTGTGCGAAGAGGCCAATATTTTTGGACTCTCACATCAATAATGTTTTGCAGTGTAAAATGTGTTTTGTATTTGTATTTGCAGGGTTTAATATGTCTTGAAATATTTTGAAGTGTTTGTTGTTGCTGTGAAGATTTTTGGTTATGAAATTCAAAGTTCCCACGGCACAGAGAAAAATAACACTGATATTCCGACGTGAACACTGTAATAAAGAGACACTGAATTAATATGAAAAATACATAAGAAAATTATAAAAATGTAAAACATATTTTATTTAATTTGTGCCACTTTTACTTTACGAAGTATCAATATTTTACTCAGTGTGCATAGCACTTCTGCTTATGTGAATTCTGTAGGCGGCCATGGTAGGTCCGTGCTACGCTTGCCTCTGGACATTCTTTCATAGGGAGCTGGCGAGGTAAGACACTGTCATGTGTGCACTACAACTTTTGTTCACTGATGTAGGCTTCCACAGTCAATTTAGTTTACCGGTTAACCTTTGCTTGCGAACGTTTTGCCAGACAATTCCCCAGCATAATGCTTCCGCTTAAATAATTTATTTCGCCCCTGTGGTATTTTAAAGGAGAGAGGAGAAAGATGTCTTAATACGTCATGCGACCCAAGCAACTTGAATCAGGCGCCAGCGGCCTACGTTAGTGACATTCCAGTGTAATTTCTGTATTATTACGATGTGCAATTTTAAGGGCTTTGTTTTTATGTATATATTTTACGGGTATTTTCACGATTTAATATTTTATGGCAATTTCATGTACAACCACATGGCTAACCTATGCCAAGTCTACATCTGCACCATCCATGCAGTTTGAGAATTTATTTGCATAAAATCATGTGCGCTATACTTTATTTCAGGGTTCTAAGTATGTTTCATTCAGAGTTCAATGTATGTTTTGTGTAATTGGTGCTTTTTGTACTTGACCACATGGTCATGTTAATGTTAGATTTTACCATCAGGACTGCTACATGCCTGCAACCACTTAAATCGTAAAGAGGACAATTTTCTCTCTCAGAATAACATTTTGTCTGAACATAATTTGCCGTTTTCAAGAAGAAATATTGCAATTTCATCTGTACCAAGTGGTCCGCTACGAACATTATCCAGCGGCATCTGCGCCACCAAAGCTTGTTTTCAAATGTGTGTGTTTATTGTGAATACTCATCTCGTGCCCCATCATCATTTTAAGGGTTTTTGTGTATTTTGTGTAATTTTGCAATTTGTGTACATTGCAATTACTTCCATCCTAGCCGACTCTGTGTATAAGCCGTCACAACACTACCCACGTGCTGGCAGGCAAGTCGAGGCGAGTTTGCGTTAGTTATGCGAAGTACTCACACGTGTTAATATGTGTCAAGGGTTTCATTTGTAATTCACTGGGTCCTGTCATCAGGGAAAAACTCTGAGTCCACCCTAGCGGCTGTCGACCCTCTTCCCTTGTGAAGACTGTGCTTTCATGCACCTCAGTGAGATCATCCATCTAGGCGAGCGCTAGATTAATTGCGGGCTGGGGAGCACCCAAGCGGAATTGACTAGTCATGACAGCGATAATCATAATTTCATTGGCATGTTGATGTGTACGCATAGTAATAATAAAAGCAAGCATCAGTAACCTACCTCTTTTATTCAGTAGTGACAGTGTCCTAGCCACATGTATTTTATCACGTGATTATTTTCAAAGTGATGTTAAGAAAAAGTTTAATATTGCCTACATGTTTGTAAGTACGAACGGGTGAGATGGACACACAGAGCCCACAGCATCCCTGAGAACCCTGAGTCTCAATAGTGCGGTGATTGGGAAGCACTGCTGGTGCCCATATTACCAGTAAGTATTTGTGTCATAATTTGTCTCGTGTCTCACCCAATGGCGTCATCATGTATTATACAATGCCGTCATACAGCTAAGTCACTACGGAAATTTTATATGAAATGTGAAAATTTATTTTTAAGTGACGTATCATGCACATGTTTAGCTTTTTTTATTTGAACCTTTTATCTAAACAGTTTATTTTTCTGCCACCGGGGACACCTGACCTTCTCCCCTGTAGTTAGCATTGCCCAGGGGAGCAAAACTATTTCTCCTTAACCAATGTTTTCGACTTGACGCCTTTTGTTCAGTGTCACCTTACCAGCGGGCTGTGACCGGCACCAGCATGTAAGTGGCTTCCAGCAGAGGAGCATGAATAAATGCAATAAGAATACCAGTGGAATGAACTCCAGTGTATTATTTACGTGTGTAGTCTCACGACTTTTCAGGGCATGGGCCCTTAAAATACCCACCTAAGTGCTACGTGTTTTCAAGTGTTAATTGTATCTTTCTACTATGTAATGTGTGTGTGCTCTGAGCAATTATAAAAGTTTTTAACAGTGTGTGACCAGCCAAAATAGGTCACCAGTTAGCAACAATCACTTTATTAATCAGCAGCACTTTATTAAGCAGCTTTAATCACTTTATTAATTACATCACCTAATTAATTCTATTCCACAAGGGTGTGTGATCAGCCATAATAAGTCACTGTACTGAATACACAAAATTAAAGCACCAGGAATATTTAATGACAGGGGCAACATGTACCACCAATGGAAGATTACATTCAGATGGATTGGTTCGCAGCAGCTCGAGATCACCAGTGTCTCCAACTTCATCTTCATCGCCGTCGCCCGCTGCCCTCCACCCGCCACCCACCCCCACCACCACCACCACCACCATCATCGTCGCCATTGAGCAATGTCTGGCGCCTAGTCGGGTATAACAACACACCAAAATTCCTAACCAAAATTTCCACCGCCCCTCAAACCCCACCTTCACCCCGTTACGTCCAGCCACACAGCGTTAATTGGCTCCCCCAAATGTGTGGCATAATTGCTACATCCTTTCCTGCGACAACTTAACACTTTTCACCCAGCCTCAAGGCGTTATGCTGTTGCCTTCGATAACATAGTTATACTTTTGTGGCAGGTGTTTAATGATACAGTCAAATACATTTATTTTACTGTTCCACATGTCTGTACATTAATCCACAATACACAATCATGAACCTTATACCTAATCCATTTGTTATTTCTCCCACAAAATATGTATATTTTACTAACTTATTCACTTGAGTACACTTCATCTTGACACTGAGTACTCTTTCTGTTTACATGTAACAATATTAAATTACAGTAACATGAATGCCACCAACATTATGTTCATTACACTGAAATTAACTTCATGAAAGTTCCTAAACTTACCAGAGTTATATGGATTTTGCTGTAATATTAAAACTTCCACAGTTCAGGAGGACAGTGGCAAAATATTACATTGTGACAAATTTTCACAAAGTTATCTGCAATGCCACATTACATTAAAGCAATACTCCAAATGTTACAATTTAGTTAAAGCCTCATTTTCTGAATACAGCTGGGTGAGAAAAGTCAGGGGAGAGAAAGAGGGTATGCATACACACATGACAGCTCAACAACCTGAGCCTCAACTGGTCATATCAGTCACATAATGAGTATAATTAAATCATCTCACCTGATATAAAAAGGACAATTTCAGCAGGGTGTTTAAATTGGAACTCATAATGGTTTATTAATCACTAGGTTTGTAAGCATCACCTTACCTATACATACATAGTTTAGATAGACAAATAAAACAATAACATGAATTATTTAATTAACTGCAAACCAGCTATATGAAATTTTTTTATTAATTCAGTATATTCAAAAACAAATGAGTGGGGTACAAATATACAGCAAATTCATACTTACAGCTACAGAGTATAAGTGAACATGTTCATACAAGTATTCTCTTGGCCACACTCGTTTCTGTAGGTCCTCTATAACCGGCTCTCGACAAGTGAACAAATAAGCTCGCAGGAGATTCAGCTTGTGGCGCAAAGTCTGCAATTAAATACATTTTTCATACATTTTTTGTTACTAGAGGTTATGCTCATGAAATAGTCATTTATGACATACAAAATTAGGTATTAATTATACACACCAAACTAGTTTATGCTACACCCATTTTTTTAAAATAAGATTTTGAAATCTACGATTAACTCTACACATGAAATCGAAGGTCAGGGGAAGATGGAGTAGCAATTTTAAATTAATGTCACAGACGCTCTGCAATCTTTAAATCAAGCATAATGGAATGAGCACATGGGCATTGTTAGCCGAGGGACAGGGGGACATATCCCCAATAATTTACCTTCCTTGACCTTGCATACAGACTTTTTTAGTTAGGTGGTAAATGCCGTACAGTGACTGCCAGTGGTCATGTCACCATTTACATATTTATAGGAAAACACATCAAATAAAGTGTAAATTTTTCAAATATTTTTTTGAGAAATATTTTTATTGACTAAAAACATATTTTCTTGTATAACATTTTTTTAATATCCTTTTTTTTTATGCGACTGCACACAATACTGTTAGTGTGCACTTTTTCTGGTTTCTTACAACAATTCTTTGGTGGGCTACACAGTATTTATTTCCATAAAGTTCATTGATTTGCAAAAAATAATTTATCACCTTGAAGGTGCCACTGCAGGGACACGTAAGTGGGTACAGGCACAGGACATGGTAGTACACAGGATGTATGGGAATTCAATACATTAATTTTAAGGGATGGTAGACCACACCAGGATTATAATATTTTGTATAGGAACGTGTGGTTGGAAACATTTCCCTACTGTGGTACAGGCACTGAATACACCACGCACATTTTAAACTTGGCACAGGCATGTTGCGGGCCCTTGCAGCAAAAATATAACTCTGGTAACAACTTGCTGCATAAACAAACCTACGTGGGTGTGTTTCATGATTGTTTATGAACACACAAATGTGATGCATTGTTACAGTAGGTGTTCGAAGTGATGACCTCCCACCTTTGTGCAGGAAGCGCAGTGACATGCTATCTTCTGATGCACTTTGTCAAAAATCCCCCACATGCATTGCACTTCTTGACAGGAGGCATGTATTTGGGCTGTCAGTTCTTCCACTGTGTTAATAGGCATGATGTACACTATGCTCTTGACATGGCCACACAGGATAAAGTCTAATGGTGCCACCAGTTTGGCGTTTGTGCAAGCCATGCAATAGGATCTCACCACCCAACACACCATTCAACATAGGTGTTCATTAAATGCTCCTGTACAGCACGTGAGAAATGGGCTGGAGCGCCATCGCACTGAAATCACATCTTCTAACAGCTTGGGGAGTGTTTCCTGCATGAAGATGAGGTAAACGTACCCATTTTAAGTACAGTGGAAAATGTATGGGCCAATCAGCTGATTCTGCACAATTCCCGCCCACACATTCATGTGAAACTGTTGTTGATGTGCTCTTCTGTGAATTGGCATGTGGATTTTCATTATTCCACATGTGGCTGTTGTGGGAGTTAAACACATCGCCTAACTTGACAGAAGCTTCATCGCAGAAGAAAATCTTCCAGCCAAAGCTGAGCTCTTGGCCAACACATGTGAGGAACCATTCACCAATGTCAGCCCTTGGAGAAAAGTCTGCCGCACCAATCACCTGCACTTTTTGTGCGTGGTAGGAATGTAATTGTTGTTTGTGAAGAACTGTCCAAACACTCCAGTTGCTAACGTCCAATGTGTTGGCTATTACACAGGTACTAGTGGATGACTGGTCTGCCACCTGTTCAAGAATGTCTTCTTCAAAACTTGGAGAGCAAACTCACTTTCGCGCACCAGCATTTGCTCACTTGACTTGCACTGGGCCTGTTTCACCTAAACACTGAAAAACACCCACAAATGTTCATGGGTTTGGTTGACGCCTGTCTGGGTATCGTTGACGGTGACACATTGCGGCTACAGTATCATTGCCTTGTGCTTCGCTATAGGTGAATACCATGTCCAGAAACTCCGCACATGTAAATGCATGTACTGCTGATACTGCTATGAATACATTCGCTAGTCCAACACATTAACCAGCACCAACTGCGAGGACTTGCTACTCACTGCAGTAACAAGCACTGCAGCAAATACATCGTCTGTATTATGTACACCATCCATTTGCTACAAGGACCCGCACCATGCATGTAACATGTTACAAATGTGTGCAGTGCATTCAGTTCCTGTAACACAGTAGGGAATTTTTTCAGACCACACATCCTATAAAAAAAAGTGGTTGGTCTTGTTGTGGCCTATCCCTAAATTAATTTGAGTTCTCAAACCTTGCAGTAAGAGAATGAGGAGAGAGCTCACTGTGAGCGTGCCGTAACCGCCACCCAGGAAATTCCCAACTTTAAAAAATTATGAAGGCACAAAAATAGCGCCAGAGCAACGCTACCCAGAAAAGTGTGTAATGTAGAAATCAATGCAAAGTGTAATTGTGTGTAGCGAACGTGTACCTAGAAAACCCCCTGTTAAACGTAGGAAAACGTCAACGTAATTTCTTTGATGTGAAAACCCAGTGAAAATTAGAATAAGCCTGGTAAGTTGAGTTGAAAATGTTAGCCTTTTGAAAGTAGAAAATTGAAAATGTAATGCGTACCGCCAGTATAACGGCAAAAGAATAGTATATATTCAGACGTGTCAGATAACTCCTGTTTTAAAATTAAGAGAAAGTTGTTCTCACCCCGAATATACAAAGTATAGCCAAAGTGTGGAAATGTTAAAATTATTACACATAGTTAAGCTGAGATAAATTTTGCCCAAGTGTACCTGTCTAGGAAATATGTATTAGAAAGTAAGATTTTTAAAACCACATAACCTTAAAAGAGGAAATTAAAATTTTATAGGTTAGACGTATTTAAACAGAGGTGAAGAAAACACTCATACCCAGTACATAAGATTAGCGAAAATATTTTATGTTGTTCTAATTGCTGTACCTTTGCTTAAGAAAAGTAGAGGTCTCCCCTGCAATTGCGTAAAACTTTCATGCTCGTGAAAGCCCCTTTATGTAGTAGTGTGCTGAGGCAAGTGCCTATATTGTTACGTAAGATACGTAACATACGTAAGAAACCTAGAAGCCGAGAGAGAGAGTAGAACATGTGTACGTGGCTTAGAATGTAAGAATGGTAAGACGTAGTAACCTATGTTTAACCAGCTGTAAAGTATCAAAGGAGAATGGAAAGATTGTAACCTAGCTTAAGAGTGTCATGTTCAGCAAATAGCTGACTAACCTAGAATTAAGAAATTCACGTACAAATGGTAAGCCACAGTAATTGTTAACCTTGAGTGAATTATGCTAACTTGTGTGTGCCTTCAAAGAGTTATGCTTTCTTGTGTTTCTATCCCTTTTTCTTGAATGGGGAACCCTAGGTGCCTTGTAGGGAATTAAAATAATTTTTCTTAATGAGCTTGCACTTTTAAACATGTAAAGGGTTTACCATGCGACAGCACTGGCTGACCAGTTAAAATCGTCCCGCAGGGGCCATGGTAAAATTCCCCTGTTGCTAATCCTCTGCGAGTGAGATTATTTTCTTTAATTTGCTGCTACACTTTTTTTCTCAAGGACAGAGATAAAGACGTACATAACTTTAAAAAAATCTTGTGCAAACAAATATTGTACTACCTGCTGTTTCAAATTATTTCTATTCAGTTCTTGGTATGTGAACTGCCCTAGAACTAGGAAGGTCAGGGTTCAAAAGACAAACGAACTGTTCCTGTACACTTCCCTTCCACAAAACTCTCCTCCCTGCTGTGAAAACTAAGAAGGGATAGCAGCCGAGCAGACGAGATAGAATCCCAGTGTCGCTGCAAGCACCGCTCACCAACAAAGAGGGAGAGAGAGGGGGACATGAAGAGAGGGGAGAGGCCGTTAACCTGCTGATATCTACTAGATGCCGTCAGACCCAGTTATGGGACACGCTTCCAAACTCCAACTGGGACTTCCACTGCTCCTGGGACTCGGTGCTCCCGCACCTACCCTTGGTGGCACCCAAACTCCCAACTGCCCATCTCACCGTCAGTGCCTCGGGTGTGTCTGAAGAAGCGAGACTCCCTCAGGACTTTACGTCTGCAGGAAGGACAGAAGGTTGAGCGAATGCCCAGTAGGAAATGTGGGGTTCAGAGCCGTAATCTCCATAAAGAGCGGGAGGCTCTGAAAAGACTAACAAATACACAAGACAAGGTAGAATATGAGTGTGAGGACACGCCCCCGCCAGCTCAAACCGCAACCAATTTCCCCTAGCATCCCACTTGATCACGAGTCCGAACTCAATGCCTACTTGGGTGCTTGTTAGCCATGGCCAGACCGAGAATTTATGAGCTACCTCCAGCCGGAGTCACCTTTGCCATCCATGATCATAGCACCACCCAAACAAGACTGGAACAAGGGTATTCAGAATATGTGTACAATCAGTTTAGCTTCCGGGAAGGTTATTCGGGTTCGACTACCACCACACTCCAAATCCCCATGTAGCGCCTTCCCCCTTAAATTACATCCCCAGTCGCCGCAGTCAACCCCTCCTTCCAGTTCGCCCACACCCACCATCGTCATTGTTTAAACGTTACCTTACAGCATGTTTCCCGCGACAACTGGCATCCCGCATTTTGCAACCTTTTCAGTGAGGAAGATAGTACTCCCCAGTTGGGAAACAATCATGGTTCAACTAACTCTGGGATTTGATTCCCCTCCCTTCAGATGGTATCCCCCCACTAAGTGGCCCCCTATTGAACCTACCACGACTTACCGGGCCAAACCAGTAGCGAACATGCTGTGGTAGGATCACCGACTTAATTCAGGAGGGCAGTCAGCGCTCTAACCACTTACCTCGAGAGAGAGAGAGAGAGAGACGAGCGTCACTTCACAATGATCTCTTTGATTCTTAATATAAAAAAAGTTGCTCTAATTTTTGTCTCCAAGGTCTAAATTAAGAATAATAGCTATTGGACCAGTTCAAACCTAATAATTTTTTCTTTTAATTTTATTTGCTGAGAATTTGTATTTTATGAGTTATTATATCAATTATTCCCATGTAATTTTATTTGCTCGAGTCATTGTGTGTTAAAATCACGAAGTAAATTTAACAGTGTCCAAATTAAGAAATGGTTTTCAATGAACATGTCTAAGGTGCACATTCTAACTCACTTCATCCCTATCTGCACTGAAGACCTCATCTATTGAATGGCTCTTAAACATCTCATTTCCCTATTGTGTCTGCCAATTTCACTTGGTTCAATCATTTTTGGGTATAAAGCTACCATGGTGCATCATCATATAACTCATTTTAAACAGAATCACTAATGAAATAATTTCACATCTTCTGCATAACATGTGACGATTGCATCATCACAAGTTTGTTTTTAGTTTTATGTGTCAAAAGTTGGTAGCCCTGTGTGCGCAAAGTATAGTTTATAGTAGGCTCTTTGCAATTTTAATTTGTATTTTTATATCAACTGTTGTTATAATTATATATACTTTATTAGGGCTTAATATTGATCATGGTCGCGTAATTTTTATTACTTTTTCTATTAACGTTTGCATTTGTAATTATACTCTGCCCCGTTGAGAGTGACCATAAATACTCTTTGCCTTTTAGCTTGTGTTTTGCGTGGTCGCCGTGAGTAGCGTGAGGGTGGATGGTGTTTTCCTTGTGGTAGGTCACTGCAGAAGTTTGTAGACTGTCTGGCCATGTGGTAGCACAAAGTGTACATGCTAGTGAAGTCAGTTGGTATACTGAGCACAATTAAGCAAAGGGCAATTGTACAACATGCCCATCGCGTAATGAGGCTTCGGCGATTGTGGGTATATGAACGATGCCAAAAGCATCTGTATGTTTGCCTAGTATGAATTTGTTAAGTTTTTGCACCGATAGCATCCGCAAAATTTCCAGTAACTTTTGTGTGTTTTTCCGCAATGTTAGTTGCAGTATTTGGTCTTATCCGTCATATCACGTTCGTAATTATTACATGTGCGTGAGTGGACTGCTGGATTGAAAGCATGTAAATTGTGTTTCTGAATAAGCATGCCAATTTGTTGGAAAATATTCTTCGCAACACCGGGTGGTATGTGGTCGACATCAGTCATGCAGACTGTCCCATTTGGATGGAGTTGGACAGCAGGCTTTCTAATCTGTCAGGATTGCAGCTGCTAAGAACAGCATTTATGCTTCATGTATGCCTGGAATTTGCATACACGGTTTCGTCACTCAACAGAGAATAAGGTACTGTGTCCTGGATAATTTTGCTGATAACATTGCGGGCGGTTACGACTGAAAGTTTCCCCAATTTTGACTGTCATGGTTCACTCGCGCAGCCTACAACCGGTGACTACTTTTTATGTGTGCAAACTAAGTATTTTATAAACATTTTAATGTCAAGTTTAGGCTTTTAGCACCAGTGCATGATTTATATATTTTTCTTACGGTGCACGGTGCCATATATTAACTACCACAAGATTAAGGCTAATGTTCAGCATGTATTCAAATGAAATCAAAAGTATTGTATAAACAATATTTCCAGTAATTTAAAAATAACAAACCCAAACGTTACTTGCGCAAATTATCAATTAGTAGTGTCGCTAACCCTGCATACACTTTATTTTAGAACATTTCGCAAAGTAATGAACATATTTTCACCAGAGTACAAGAGCATTAAAGTTTAAATATTTAATTTAAATATATTCATAGACATGAAAAGCAAACAAGGTGTTTTTGAAGATGGGCGCTGCTTCTCCCTTGATGTGTAATAATTGTTCTGAGGGGCTAATTGCAAGTGAGGTAGAGTTGTTGTGCCTGAGCCCTTAAGGGACAAGGGCGACTCAAACATTCCAACAGAATTTTCAGGCGGTGGTACAAATTGACTAGGTATGGTTCCCCTATTTAACCTGTTTACATATCAATTCTTTGCTATGCATCTAAGATCTGCACACAGAAAGGAACAGCTTTACATGACATCAGTTACATCCCTCTAATCATGAGAATTTTCACTTTATAACCCAGAGGTATATTAACTTTTGGGGAATTCCTCAATGACTGGTAACAGTTTTTATATGGAATCAAATGTTTATAACAACCAACTTGTACTGTAATACTGAATTCAAAGACAAAAAATGAAGATAAATTTATCCACTCTACCTGCAGCTGTGACATTTCTTCTGCTTCTACATAAAGCCTTGGATTTAATACTTTCAGGTCAAGAAGTGGATGATGCTGAATTTCTTCTAGAAATGCTGCTGCCTTACGGCAAACGTAATACCGCTTGAAATCCCAGTTGTGGATTACTCTGGCAGGTATGATCCATTCATCGCCAGTGTGACAATCAGAACAATAATAGCCACCTCCAAACGAACAAACCCTAAAAACCCCCATGAGAGAAACATACAAATATCAGTAAATATGCTTGCTATCCAAATCACACACACATAAAAGAAAAGTAAACATGTAAAAGATTTAGCACAAACTTGAGAATCAATGAAATGGAAGAAAATAAAATGACCTGCTTAGATTCTATCATTCTTAGGTTAGACTGTGAGGATTATGACACCACTAAATAAATATCAAAACCAAAATGAAAGTATGGATTCCACATAAAGTTCAGAAATTTTTTAGTACATAGTTATCATTTAAATGCCTTTTCAAAATGAGATTTTTTTGTTGTACCTTTGTGTAGATAGTTTTAAGTACCAATATTTATAGTTGCATAGTTTAGGCATAACATTTGTTTGCTAAGGAGACTTTTTCTTGTTTTATCATAAATTCTTGTCATTATGGTTTTATTTGCCGAGATATTTGGAGGAAACACACATTTATTGTAGTTAAAATGACTAAGGTGACTCATCAGTCATTTTATGAGGTTGTCAGCCCTGTGCACCATGAGAGAGAGCCAGAGAGAGAGAGAGAGAGCAAGAGAAAGAGTGAGAGAGAGAAGAGATTTGGGCGGCTCTTAACATTGAGGTCTTGAGAGCCAATGAAGGTGAAGTGAGGCAAGTAGAGAGTAGCACTGGAACGTAAGAGTGGAGGAAACAGGTGCAATATTAACGAAAAATAATATATACACCCAGAAGAAAAAGTACAGATTGCATTAGCTACTATGTTCATCAAAAATGATAACAAAACTGATATTTCTTTATTTGTAAACGTATCTTATGCTTATTTACTACTTTATTCTGAAAAAAAATTATAAGCAGTGCCCAAGCTGCTGATATTGCTTCAGTAACATGGGTATTCCTATGACATGTTTGTTAAGCCGATATTACATGATACCTGCTTCCGTACTTGATCTTTTACAAGCATCTACAAGGCCCGATACATGAGCCGGTACAATCACCATTATGTGAAACGGCATGCAATATTTCTATTACAAAACAACAGTGGATGTACTAGCATTGACACCCTTAGTGGATGCACAATGTATGGTTTGTAGTAAATATGAACCCTATTCATATTACTCTTATTAGTCAGTAACTTTTATAGGTTTATTAAAAAACTACGTAGTACATCTTAATATTGCTTTAATACTATTGCCCATTACATCAATTCAGTGTTTACTAGCTAAATTTAATTTATTTTCTTAAAAAAAAAAAACAATGAAGTCACAAGTGTAGGAAAGAATTATTAATTTTGTTGAGAACAAACCGTTTGTAAAATGTGGTTTCATTTCTTAATGCACCAAATTATTATCCACAGGACACATTTTACTAAAAATAAATTGTCAGAAGGAGTTTTGGACTCACACCTGAGTGCGTGTACAGCAGAGCACTGTGACTTTACCACTGTGCTACCAATTCAGACACACACTTGTTTCTATTTTTAATTAAGATAAATAAACATATACCAAATAAACCGTTCATATTAAAATTTTATTCTGAAGGCAGTGCTTTAAATATTAAGGATGGTTTTAAACAGTAATTAAAAGTTGTCATTGTCTATATTATTTGTTTTTGTCCAATTTTAAAACCATTTTAAAGAGTTAGAACTTCACAGATGTACAATCAAGATGGGGACATTCTTTTTGGTTTCATCACCTCGTTTCCAGTAGTAACCACAGGGAGCCCCTACACTCAGAAACTGCAATCTGATTGACCAAGTATAAAAGCCGGTATGGAACCTACCACGAAAAATAGGACGTATCCTATTACCAAACCTGGTATGAAATCTGGCTATGTTAGGTGGGAAATGCCATGATGGGTGCCATACTAGCTGGTATAATGGCCACTATTGTGGACCTTGCATAAGCTTTTATGGAATATGGTATTGTGTAATATGGCCTTTAGCATAACACATATTGTAACTTTTTTTTTCCAAAATTTTCTTGAAAACATCAGAAATTTTCAACAATTTGATTCTCAGGCCAGTTCTCCATGCCAACTAAAATCCCCCGTGAATATTAATCCTATTTATGACAATTGCTATTTTCTCCCTTTCTAATGTTAATTTACTCTTTTGGCCATCAGCACAGGCTTTTAATCATTTTGGGCATAACACATTAGGAGAACAACTAGAATGTATCCACTGTAGGTCAAAACCTGAATTATTGCAAATATTCAATCTACTGTTACATGTTTGTCAGTTGTTAGGGCATAATTTATATTTAAGTTTAGGTTAATCAATTTGTTGCTCCTGACACATAAACTGGATTATATGAACCATGTATGCATTGCAAGTCAGTTGGCCATATGTAATGAAACAGTGCTACATATACAAAAATCTGTTTAAGTTCCTAGCAAACCTCTTCTCTATTTTATTTGTGCCAACTACATATAGTTTTCTTTTGAGTGGCATCACATATTTTTTCACGTGACTCTGATATGTTATTACATTTGAACTTGCGCTATCAAGAATTTTAAATTAATCAAAATATATGAAATGTTTTGGAAATTTGATGCAAAAAATATATAAAAAAATCTACACACAACTGAGGAAAAAGAAAAACCTCAAACTCTTATCTTTAAAGATTCTTGTATGTGCTGTTCTCCACAAAATATTTTTTATTTACAGGGCGGGTTTTCATTGCCTGATCAATCAGTAATTATCATTATTTTATTATTATTATATACAATTTTTTGCCTGTTTTGTAAGGTTGGCAATAGCATAAATAGTTGCAAAGTTTTCAACCTGGCTGATGGTTCAGTGCCCAGGCTCCTAGACAGTGAAGCAGCACACTGTAAATGTGATGGTGCAATTTATGCCTGAAGAAATTGAAACAGAAAAAGCAGACAAACAGCCTAGCAAGGCATCAGCAGAATGGCTCCTCACTACAGACAGTTGCTTTTGGGAAATATCAGAGGAAAAGGACAGTTGTGTTTGTCTGGTCATCTTTCCTGGCCAGCAAGCTATGCAAGGATCTGAGATCATCAAGTCAAAGAATTTCTGACAAAGAATTTATGTATATGAATTCCCTTACCCAAGGTAGAAGAATACATGGTGATTTGGGATTATTCCTCAACAGATCCTGAGTCCAGGTGGTAAGTGTTGGCAGTGGCCAGTGGAGTTTCTCAGGGTACTCCCATTTACTCCATCATTGTATTCATTCACTCTCCAACTACACCTTGTCTCATCACATCCACTCTCCAGGCTGGCTGGAAACAAAATATTTATGTACCTTGTGTACGGCAACCTGTTCCATCATGTACCGTGGGCCCCTGGTCGGCATAGTAGCTAAAAAAAAACTCACCTCCTATCAAAGTGAACCACACTGGATTACTTGCAGAGTCACTCCCGGATTTTCACATGTAGAAATTGTGATGGATGATGTCACTAGTCTGCGGGTTTTCTCTGGGATCTCCCATTTACAACACCCTTGCATTCCAGTGCTGCTCCATATCCACCACCTTTCCCCTTAGCCATCAAGACCTCAATGTTAAGAGCCTCCCAAACCTTTGTGTTCAACTCCGTCAAGCATCTTGTCTTAACCACATTGACCCTGCCTTAAAACATGGGAATTGTGAATGCTACCATTAGATTTTACCTTACCTCAGTGTGGAGTAAAGAGGGGCACATTTGGTAATATTATGGAATCAGCTTGGATGTATATGAGAAGCAACCAGGGGCACGATGCTTATTGCAACAGAGGGAAGCACAGCCCCAGTTCTCTGTGCCTTCAGCTAGTGATACTGGAGTTTCTAAGAAGGTCAAGGAGGATACAACTGCTAACATATCAGAAAAAAAATATATAATTTATGTCCAATCATGGATTTAAAAAAATTTCACAAAATTACACACAGAGTATGTTTAATACTGTATAACCCAATTAAAAGAGAAGTACAACATTTTAAATCATTCTTGTTTTTTCTTAACTTAAATGATGTTCCTCAGCCTAACCTGGTATGATGGATTACGTTTTTCACAATTACATCAGAATGAAAAACTTAAGACATACTTATATTTGTTCCTTTTAGGTATTACTTAGTAAATGGGACATAACTATTCTGAATGGTGAAAGAGTTCAAATTTTCTGAAAATTCCATAGGGTACATGTGGATTTACATAATTAAGAAGCAAAAACTATACATCATTTACCACTTCAAAACTGATAATTTGGAAACGGATCAGTTCAGAATTAAAGATGAACTGGTGGTTCTTAATTTTATCTTATTCTATACAATTGTACAATATATATTATTTGATTTTCCTTAATATACAAATTTGTTGTATTTCAATTGCCCAAATATCTCTAAACGAATAAGTAACTTCATAAATATCACAACTTTTAAGAACATTATATTTCTTGGTAATTGTAATACCTTATAAAATATAGGATACAAAATTTCAACAATATAAGCAATGCTAACTTCTTCATTGATAACATTAGATACTAACATGAATATAATAAAGGCATTATATATATATATATATAAATAAATTGCACCTTCAACACGGTAATACCACATAGGATTTGTATGTGTTTACACCACCAGGGAACAAGGTGTCTCGACTCAACGATATGCATACCCCAGAAAAGTTAACAGATCATAATAAAGCCAGATATAAATTTAAGGTCGTACATATACACAAATATTTTTGTCTCTAAAACATTGTGGCTATTCAAAACATATCATGAATTTTTATCTTAATGATATATAGTCAACTTCCATTTCTAAGACCCTTGGAATAGCAACCTTCTCGAAATAATGACCCTTTTTTGGAGAACCATGAAAATAATGTAACTGAAAAGGATTTTGTAATAATTGACGGCATCCTCACTGTCTCGCTCGGGAGGCAGACCAATGCGGCTTGCTCGTGCACCAGCAACACACAATGTGCGTTAATGCACGTGTCCCCAGAGTCGTTCATGCACAAATGGGTCAGTGAACTATTCCATGACCCGAATGACCTGCCTCGAGAAGAGTAAACTACGTTTATATGTTTATTGTGATGAAATGTTGTGTCTCCCAGAAAGCAGAGTCTAAAGTAAACACAGGAAAGTATTATATCCCGTTTGCTTCACCTGAGTGTTGCGCTATTTAATAACGAGTGCCCGGCCACTTGACCTACGTATATTTACAAACCATTGACTTATGACACTCTAAATTCCTTTTATAATTACATAGTGTTTGTGTCATGCTTGTTTTAATTCTAAAGGGCATATTTTAATTTTTCAGTTTTGTTAAAAACTTAAGTCAACAACCTTGGCAGTTCCGGCGACCGCCATACCAAGTGCCCAAAGGTAAATTCTCTGTTCATTTATAAATTAATAATTTGATTTAATAATGTTGATTTAAAGGGTTGTATGTATGTAAAGTGCTTTGTATGTATTATTTTTGGTTTCCTATGTGTTCTGCATGCCGTACCGACTTTTCCCAGGTAAACTCATTTCCCACTACATGATTACCAACAAGGACTGGGGACATTATTAAAGAGATATGACGTGTTGGAAATGTTTATATTAATTCACAGAGTGGTTTGCTTTGTTTAATTACCTATTGTTCTGCACTGTTCAGTATATGTATTTTTGTGGTTTTTCCCTCACGGTTCTGGCAGGAGATCTCCGTTAGGTAATGGCATCTCCAAGCCACCATCTTTATACTTCACAGTGGACCAAACAGGATGGATGTGTGTATCATGTGTGCCACGGGAGCTTCAACTTTTGCACCAATCACAGCAGCTACAATAGTAAATTATAATCTACCGGAACATTTTTAATCGTTTTGCTCCTCCGCGTAGACACCCTTCTCTCCGTTAGACTCGTGACCCCCCGAGGGCTTACTACCTGTAGTTTCCACGTGCAGTTCAGCACTTTGTTCCGTGTCGGCCTATGGCAGGCCTTGTGTGCTATGCCTGCTTAATTCGAGGGACAGTGTACTGTTTGTATGTATGCCCTCATCATGCAATATACAGAGTTCAAACATACCTTGTCTAATTAATTTTCTTAATGCTTAACGTAATTTCAGGATCTAGCCCACTTCAGAAATTACCCACGTGTTCAGCTTTTGAACTATAAAAGTGTGCTACGTGACTCTTGTATTAGCTTCTCTTGTTAACATGTGCTGCGAGAGGAAATCGCCACATGGCTGTTGACCTGCTACTGCCCTGAGATACCATTCACACGTGTTCACCTTTGTATTAGATGAGCTGGCACCCTGGTAATTTATAACATCTTTACTGAACTTTATCGCCATGCATACGGTTTCTCTCAAATCCGGCATACCCAGCTCTTTGCTAGCAACCAAGCTACATTATAACAATCTCTTCAAAAATTGAGAATTTACTGTAATACTTTTACAACAATTAAAATTTGGTTTCAAAATTCAAGTTGGTGCACCACTGTTACAAAGTTATGTGGTATATGGCCAGTATTTCCATTTGTGAACCTATTATTGCCTACTTTTCTTCTGCACAAACATTCATATTTCAAAGAACACTGCATCTGAAGAAGTACAGAGTGTCTATAAAGTTGATATTTATTTTCATAATTCCATAACCGATAATGTTGATGTTTCAGGTGGTGAACAAGAATGAATAAAGATGAAGGTATCATAGCTGTGACACTAAGGACAGAAGTCTAATGTCATCAGGGAGAATATTCTAAGATACTTCCACAAACCAGGAGCTACTGATAAATCTACTTGTATGAGTTGCTCCGAAAGTTTACCACAACAGTGTTTGCTCTTGATTCAAAAAGAAGTTGGCACCTTAGCACACCAGTCCAAAGTGTTGACATGTCCCTTAGTAGAGCATCTGAGAGTGATTCCCTGAAAATGATTATAGGGAATAAAGTGTATCACATTCAAATCTTACATGATCTTTATAAAGAAAACTACCCAAAAGAAACAGTTATGTGTGCAGATTTAGTTGAACAGATTTGAAATTAAGGTTTGATGGACCACATCCCCTTTCATGATGAAGCAAACTTCCTCACTTGTGGGAAGGTTAATTAACACTACTATAGCTTTTGGGCAACAAATAATAAAAGGGGATTTATGTCGTGGTAAAGGGATTAGCCTAAGGTAAATATATGGCTTGGAATGACAAAGACACGAGAGCAGGGCCCTTTCTTATTTATAGAATAAACAATAACAGTGTATGTGTATCATGATTTGCTCAGAAAAATCCTAGAGCTGCAGCTGGTTCAAGATGGTATCATTCATGATGATGTGTTTCAGCATTACAAAGCACCATGTCACTGCACAGCCATTGTCCAGGACTACCACAATAACCAGTTTCCTGACTGCTGGATTGGGCAGGGTGGTAACAAGAGCCAGTGCACAGAAATCCCCAGATTTAACTCCAATGGATTTCTTTGTCTGGGATTTGTAAAGTTTCATGTGTATCTAAAGAAAGTTGATAATTTGCGAGTGCTGAGGTATTGTATTCAGCAAGCAGTTGTACAGATAACACCACAGACTTTGGAGAATGCATTTCATAAAGCAGCTACTGATGGTGTGCAAATGAAACCACCATGTGGCTATTGTAACTCCATTGAACCATGTGAAGATTTAGCTACTTTTGGTGTATATTAAACCATCTATTACAGGATTTATGATGGTATTTTGTTGGATTTTACTACCCAATCCAAAAATAGGTAGTGACTTTATAGACACCCAGTATTCTGAATCATGTATGTTATCAAACATGTTCCTATCAACAAGACATACCTTGCTTTGCCAAAGCTGATTCCAATAGGGTGTCCACAACCCTTACACATATAGTCCTGAGCATCAAGTCCACGCTCTGTAGCCAGTTTCCCTAGTTGCTGTACCAGACTGCCAAATTCCTACAAAATAATAAAATATAACTATATTCCAGAATACTCTCTCTCTCTCAAGCCATGTTTACTAATGAAAAGCTATTACCAATAATATTTTAATAGCATCCTATCAAAATATTTTTTACAAAATGGGTGAATTAATGTTTATTAATAGCAAATCTTTAGTGTTCTACTTTGATTCCTAGGGCCATGGTGGTGTAGTGGTTAGACTACTCACCTCCCATCAAGATGAACTAGGTTCAGTTCCTGGTGAGGTCAACCAAATTTTCACATGCGGGAGGCATGGCAGATGTTGTCACTGGTTGGCTGGTTTTCTTAGAGCACTCGCCTTTTCCCTGCCCTTGAATTCTGCCGCTGTTCTCAACGAGATGGTCAAAACTAAGGATCTAGGTTGAACTCTTGTAATAAAGAGAAAAAGACACAATACAAGGAATAATTTTGGTGATGGAAAAACCTACTTGTTATGTCAATTAAGAGCTGAAAACCAGTATTATAATTTTCTGTATGTTTGTAGTACTAACATCAATACCACCTCCAATTGCAATAATTGTTAAACTTGGTACATGTTGATAAACGTTCTCTATGTTATGGTTGGTAACCGGGTGAAAACCACACACTTTTTTACTGTGGTGATAATGATGTTACTTAAACAATTATTGGAAACAAACACGAAAACAGTAAACAAGTAATTATATAATTTGATTTATTTTACAAAAGTATTATAATTGTGTGATAAGAGTTCATACAGACAATAATTTTTACTGCAAGAAAGAATTACAAGTGATTTGATGCAGTTATTGACTATATCAGCATGAAACAAAAAAAAAAAAGGTAAATTTTGACTTGCAGGTTTTAATAATGTGAATCAGGCTGGACTGAAAAGTGCTTAGTTACGCGTAAATTGTAAGCGGACATCCTGTTTGATACTGTAGTCTAAGCAATTATTTCACAAATATCTTACTACTGTGGCTCTGCTGAACATCCATTAAAAGTAAATGCAAGCATTCTTAATTTGCTAAGTAAAATTTTAACTAGTTCATTATACTATAGGCTATTCACAGTACAGTGAGCACTTTTAAAAGCCCTCTCATTTTGAATAATAGTCAATCAATATATTTTATTTTAGCGTTAAGCTGATGACACTATATCTGCAGCCATACTTGGTCTCGTACAAGCTTCTACACATCCTGGTGAAAGAGCCGGTATACCAGCCGCTATATAAGCCACCATGAAAGATACATATTACACGACAGCAGGTTACATACTAGCATTTGGCACCCTCAATGGGTGCGCAGTGTATGATTTGTAGTAAATATGAGCTCCATTCGTAGAACTGCTACCAGTTAGTAACTTGCGCAGGCACATAAAATAACTAGCACAGCTTAATATTGCTGTATTACTGTTCACCTTTTACATAAAATGATTGCTTACTAGTATAATTTCATTAATTTTCTTCAAAATGATTTGAAGTCACTAGAGTAAAAGTGTGTTATTTTTAATTTTGACAAAAATTGCTAACCAGATGCAAAATATAGATTTTTCTTTATGTACCAAGTTATTATGCGCATGTAACATCTAATGACTTTTAAAAAATTAGGGTTCAATGGAGTTTTGAACTCGTGCACAAAAGTTACATTGTCTGACCGGCACAGCGACTTTACCACTGCACTACCAGTTCACATACGATATGCTCTGTTCATATACTGTAAGTCAATTGCTCGAATAAATATTTTTATAAAGTGGGTAATGTTTTAAGTATTTAGACCAGTTTTAAACAGTAATTAAAAGTTGTCATCGCCAATATTATTCACCGTTGTATTTTTAATCTATTTGAAAGAGTTTCACCCTCACGGATGTATAATCACAATGGAGGCTTCATTATCTGTTTCTTCATCAACTCGTTTTAAGTAGTAGCCACAGGGAGCCCCCTACACTCTGAAATTGCAATGTGATTGGCCAGGTACGAAACCTGGTATGGAACCTGTAACAAAAAATAAGATGTGTCCAATTACCAAACCTGGTATGAAATCTGGCTGTACAAGGCGGGAAATGCCATGACAGGTGCCACACTAGCCCGTATATGGCCACTATGACGGACCTTGCACAAGCTTTTATGGAATCTGGTATCGTATAATATTGCCTTTAGGCGTTAATTTCTAAATGTGGTGGAATATACACACTGTACTCATTACTTACATGGCAATATTTATTTTAAAAAGTTGGTTAATGGATAAAAACTGGCTGAAAGGAAAAAGCAACTAAGGCCTCAAAAATGCTCACTTTACCATGAACAGCCTATACATTATTATATATTTAATTAAAATGATTGCCTCCAGTTCTTGTCATACTATTTTTAACAAGAATAAATACTTTTTCTAGTTAAGCAAACACTTTCATCAAATAGGAAAGGAATCATCCCAGCATTTAGCATGGAGTGATTTCAGGAAACCCTAGAAAATTGAAATGAAGATTGCTGAACCTGGATTCGAACCCAGGTCCTACTGAATGCAAGTCTGAATGTCTACCATTGTGCCACCTTGCTCAGTGAAACTCAGTATAAAATAATCTGCATATTGTGAATTCAGACATAACATGGGGCAGACTCTGTAAAAAGGATATTTACCATCACCTGTTTTGATATAAGACACAAATATGATTTTGAATTGCGTGAAGTATACTTCCCGCAACTTTGAAAAGGTTATGTATGCTCTGGGGAGAGTAGGAAATGTATTCTTCTACCTTGGGTAGATGAACCTGTGTACATAAATTCTTTGTCCTGCTGATCCCAGCTTGCTGGCCATGAAAGATTACCCAACAAACCCAACTGTCCTGTTGGCACCCTCCGATATTTTCTAAAAGCAACTGTCCGCACTATCAATTTAAAAAAAAAAGTGAAACTGTTTAAAATCACTAGAAAATTTTTTTGACAACAGCTAAAAACTCTGCACATCTTGATGAGGACCATAGTGACAGTGTTTTGAAATTGTACTGGAAAATACAAAGCCCATATTTAAAATTCTTTTGGAAGGAAATAACGGAGAGGTTTCCAATTTATTTCACCTGAAAAATTCATTGTGTTGTTGCTATACATTAAAAATAATTAAGTTTTGCCATATATAATATGCAGAATTATGTTTTCAAAGGATTTTATAAAGGGGTTTTATTGAAAAATGTCCTTTACGTTTAAACAATATCATAGACACCATTACAAATATAACCAATATTGAAACATAAAAAAAATCTACATTTACTGTGCAAGATATTGAATGTGTTCTATGATTCATGTGCCAAACATTAAGGCACTGTAAGGGCCGCGGTGGCTGAACGGTTAGCCTGCTCGCGTCCCACCAGGGCGAACTGGGTTCAATCCCCAGCTGGGTCACTCCCGGATTTTTGCATGTGGGAATCATGCCGGACATTGCTGCTTGTCAGTGAGTTTTGTTGGGGATCTCCTATTTCCCCCGCCCTTTCATTCCATCACTACTCCATACTCACCTCAATCACCCTCATTGGCTCTCAAGACCTCGCTGTAAAGAGGTGCCCAAATCTCTTCACGCACTCATTAAGGTACTATAGGGAAAGACAACAGGAGTGGACTGATATGAGAAACTATGTTTAATACATTTCACAGCCACAGTTTCTGATTTGTAGAAGCCACGTTCAGAGGTGAGCAACCAGAACTTTCAGCAGGGCCAGCCACATGTCTTTTGTGACTGCACAGATTCTGCTAAGAGATCTGAAAATATTTTCAATAAATATTACTTTCAGTTACTTTCTAAGGGTGAGGGAAGACACAATTTGCTCCATGTTATTTCTGAATTCCCACTAGCTGTTACCTGCTGCTTTGCCCACATGGAAAAATCAAACCTTTTATTATAATGACCAAGTGCTCTATCTTATTGGTTGGTGGTATATTTTATATATTCTCTACGAAACTGTTCATTATTGCGGGATGAAAAGTAGCCTATGTGCTAATCCAGAATATAATCTACCCTGTATTAAATATCATCTAAATACATCAAGTCATTACAACGTGATTGAGTAACAAACAAACCTACAAACTTTAGCATTTATAATATTATTAGGGTATATGTACACATCCACACACTTATATCTGTGTGTGTGTGTCTCTGCATCTGTGTGTGTATTTTTTCCAAATTAGAGCTGAAAGTTTTTGTTTGCAATTGTTTATTTACAACCTGGGCCAGTTTATGTACCATATCTGCAGATGTCACCTCCATGCATCCTCACATCACCTCAATGCATTACTACTTTATTAAATTATATATTATCTTCATAATAAAAAGGTTTCCTGTATGAATACTACTTTCAGGCAGTTGTTACAGTTCTTTACCTTTAGAAATAGTAAAAATTAAATTAATAAAATAAAATAATATATGAAATTCTTGGCACCAAAACAGTACGTTTTCAGGAGAATGACCCGACTACAGTATTAAGCATGATGCCATACAAAGTTTAAAATAAAATTTGCTTTACTGGAAAAGCATGTCGCTGCCTACACCTCTAAGATTAATTTTTCTTACTTTTTTCAGCTTCAAATTCTACTATATACTTCTTGGTCAATACTTAACATGTGGTTTTTTGTTTTGGCAACACATGGAAAATCATTCCAAGTTTAAAATAAGACATGGAAGAAATGTTCCCCTATAATATAGATATGGATGTAAATGTTTTATTAATGAAAATATAATTAATTGTTTAAAGGCAATATAATTAATACAAGAACATAAAATATTCAAATTTATTATGGTTTCAATTTAAAACATGGAACACAAAAATGGAAGGAACAATTATCAAGTTTGTTGGCACTGGTTTGTTTCAAAATAAAATTACACTTGAACTGGAAAATCATTCACTGCTTACTGAAGCCCCACTTCAGATACATATTTAACATGGTAATCAATACTGCAGGCAAAAAAAAATATTTTCTTATCTTACACTGGCATGTGACATATAGCATCATATAAAATCAAGATACTTGTATTTGTCTTGCAGGTAATGTTAAGGAAAATTCAAAGCATTATCTGTAAGATCACCAATTCACCAAACAATTGGGCAAGTTTACTAAAAAATGTTCCCTTAGTTTTGTGGTCAAGTCAAGATGTCTGCTTATGTCTTCCTTTTCAAATGCTTTGGAAGAAGAATGTTTTGATATATTTTGCAATACCATCAGTTAATTTTAATACCACTCTTTAAGCTATTGTTAATTAGCTGCTTCCTTATATACTTATTAATATTTTCATACCCAAAAAGAAGTAAAAGTAAAAATCTATTTCATATGAGCTATTTCTCAATAAGTTCAAATAAACTAGTCATAGTTTTTAAACAATAATTACAAAATTCCCGACTTCCTAGAATCCTATGAATAGTTACAATTATAGGCTGTTCACGGTAAAATGAGCACGTTTGAAAGCCCTGCTTAAGATCTACTTGTATACACAGTGTGTGTATACAAGTAGTTCTGTCTTATGTAAAATTAACATTGCCACAGGCCTCATCACTTTATTCATGCGTCGGTCTAGTGAAACTGCAAAATTAATATAAAAGTAAATATTGTACAAATCTGATGATTTTTACACTTTGATACATTAAAAAATACAGAAAGCGAGAAAAATAATTTAAGTTATCATAAATGGTTACCTAACACTTTTTGTTCAACATTAATATATGGAACTACTTTCCTCTCCATCACAACCAACTTTAACAGGCACATGTCACTCATTGCACCCGTTAAAATATATGCAGGTAGAGGCAGTGACTTTTTTCTAAGGTTGATTTCAAAAGTGCTCACTTTATTGTGAACAACCTTTATCAAAATCACACAAAGCAAAGCAAAAAATGGCACAGGCATGCTAGAAAGAAAGGCTCCTACAAGCCATTACACATTAGTTGGCTGAAGCATTTAAAAAGCATATTACCTGATTATTAACATGCTTCTCAAAATCACAAATTAAGAAAACGTTAGCTTTTAAATTTTACAGAAAAATAGTGTAAACAATGTGTCAATGGTGAATGAAATAATATAGAGAAACTCAATGTGCTATTGTTAAGCTATACTATGATTGTATTCTTCTAAGTGCAGTTTTGATATAAATATTTTATAGAAGAAAAATTACGTAATATTATAGTCAAAATGCAGCACAATTTGTGCACAGTTTAATTTGTCACCAACTGACCAATGATATGCCACTACAATGTGACAACACAATATTGAATGAAATAGGAGATTTCAAAATATATGTTAAGGATAATATGGCAATGGACCACAGCAACATCTCTTCCCTCTCTAACAGAAAAAATGACCACAGTGATAAGAAAAATACTTTCCCACTTAATTTTTCAGGATGATTTATCTTTAAAATGTTATATATTGTTATTGCTTGAAAATTAACTGTAAGAAAATTTTTCCTTAAAAAATTTCATTCATAAAATTACTCATACTTTTAGTACAAGTTAGTATATGTACAACAGAAGAGCAGCAAAATCTGAAATTGATAATACTATACAAAAAAATTATAAGCAAAGCAATTATAAACCATTGCTGGCCATAAAAATTGCAACACCAAAAAGGACATCACAACTCAATTTATTGGACAGAATACCCATCATACACAGAGGGCATGATTACTCTTGCAGAGCAGCACGATGTTACAGAACATGGAACAATCAATATTGTGTAGCCTAACAATGGGCAGCAATAACTGCTTCTACAAAATGTAACAATGAGAGGAAGACACTTTGAATGTCGCCCGACAGTGGACTATACATTTTTGATGGGAAAGAGGTTCTGTGAACTTGTACGCCAAGGAAGCATTGTGACGTGGTGGCCATCAAGGAACTGTCAAGACATGTTTTACATACAGTTGTTCATTTTCCTGTTGGTAAAGGGTCTCTGGCTGGCACTGAAGATAATGGACAACAGGCTCCAACACCTCCACGATGTAACTGTTGCTGGTTGGTATAGCAGCGATGTGGACTAGGCGCAAGTGGGACTGGAATCTGATGGTATTCCATACCTTAACTCAAGGTGCTGTGCCAGTATGATGGTGCATAATGCAGGACTCTGCAAGGTGTGCATTACTGTGCCGCCGGACACCCGGGCAACAATTTCAGTGCTACAAGCAGAATTAGGATTTGTTGGAGAGGACGATGGCATGCCATTCCTCCCTCCAGGCACCTGTGGTGAGCATGAAGTCAGTGGCAACCACAGTAATGGACGCCTGGAAATGACGTCGCGATGCTGCACATGGCAACACACTGTGCACGTGGATACAGATTGATGCGCCACATGCCTGAAATCCTGAGCAAGTGTGTTTGATGTGGCTGTATGGTCTATTATCACCATGCACATCAGATGCTGTCTTCGCGCATGGTGCGACAGGGCCATTGACTTCCTGCATGTTACTCAGCCTATCCTTCCTCAACCCACTGATCCCATGTTTGCTTTACTGTGGTTGCATTTATTCCAACATGAGAATCAATTTCATAGAAGGATAATACACAATCCAGATAGACCACGATTCTCCTGCGGTCAAAGGCAGAAACCTGTTCATATGGTGATGTGTTCTTGAATGCTGCATGCTCACTCCTCCTATGCACACAAACAGAAAGGAAACAATACCACTACCTCCCAGTGGCTCCCCGAACACCACTTATATACTGCTTCTCAGTGCCACCATTGGTGGACATGCTTCATCACTTGGCTGAACAACTAATCACTTCATTGTCCCACCCTGCTCTACAACTTCCCCCAATGTGAAGTCCTTCTGGTGCATCCTTCTTGGTGTTACAATTTTAAAGGCTAGAAGTGTATTAAGTTTACAAAACAGCAGTGTGTCATGCATTTTCTGTGCACTGTGCATCAGAAATAACTCACGGGAATGTCAAACAAAGATGTTGGCGAAGTTGGAACCACTTCAAATCCAAGTCCATGGAGTGGATAATACTAGAAGAGAGTTTAGATAGTAACATTTATTCCATAAGAGGAGAGCTCACACCCATTATGGATTTATGGACACAGGTAAACTCATTTTTAGGCTTTGTTTCAAACTGGGTATCTTCTGGCATTTGGCACTGGTAAATAAAATTCTTGAGGCTGCTAGATTTTATTGGTTATTATTATCACCTGAGTAACCATAATTTTGAATTGACTATATATTCCACTAAGAAACATGCAACTTGCAATGAAGTTGTAACCTCTACAGAAATTATATTAAGTTAAAGCATAAACCTCTAAAGAGTGAATATTTTTCAAGAGAAAATCTGAAACTGAAGTTCTCGGACAAAAATTCATAAATCCAAAAAGGGTCAAATCTCTCCTTAAAATAATCACATAATCACAAAATTCTCAACATCACTAAGAACCATGGTACTGAAATACAATCCACACCTGAAAACCAATGACTATTTATAAATAAAGCTACATGGAACCAAATAATACACATCATAACAAAACATGACACTACTTGAACAGCTATTAAGATTTAAGACATAACAAAATTGCAACAAAAAGAATATTTTCTGAAAGGAAACAACTTTCAGGTCCTCTCAGAACTGTGCTTCTGATGTTAGTATACACGTAGGTTTCTGTTATTTACATGCAAATTTGAAATGTTTATTAATAAGTTTTTTTCTAGAAATTTAACATTATTGCTGCATCACTGAACACCAGCAAGTGTTACATAGTTCCACTAAGCAAAAATACAACAAAATGCACTCCTGATAAGAAACCTGCAAATACTTTAAATGAAAAAACAAAACGTGAAGTGTGCCTAAATGTAGTTAAAAGCAATAAAACAATAACGCAATTTGCAACAAAAGAACACGTTTCATGCGTGAAAACCATTTCAACATTACGTATATATGTTTTCTTACCGTAATTGCACAGGACTAATTTGTAGTATGATCATGTTCATTTTAAAGCTGGTGCCTGTACAGCCAACAAGAAATTGCCTTTATGTTTCATTATGTTGGTTTACATTATATGACAGGTAAGTGTTTTAGCACTTTGTTATTAAAATACGAAAACATCATTCATCATTTGTCAGATATAAATACTAATAATGTTATCATTGAAAATTGTTTCATAATTTCGAGGGTATTCAATTTTTTTTTCAAATAAGTGTAATTTTGATTTCATTAATCTAATTTTCATTTAATTTTTCTTTTGATAAAATTAATAATTAAAAATTTATTTTTTGCATTTAAAATTAAATATTTTTATAATAAACAGGGATTATATTCCAATCTTTTACATAAATGAAAATTATTTGCATAGTAATAGTAAAATTTATAATCATTTAATTTTTTATTATATTGTTACTATGATTCTTTGGAGATTAAATACTTATGTGTAGTTTTTTTTTAGATGCACAAAATAAGTTGAACATAGCTGGTGTAGCCTTAATTTGAGGTAATTCTTTTGTCAGGATCTGCTGACACATGAGCAAAATACACTAAGTTTAGCAGCTGACAGCGATCGTTAGAAACAATCTGCTTTTCTTCTTGTGAACATAAGTCAGCATTGCTCTTCATGCTAATTGCAGCAGGTAGGACATGTCACAGATGGTCTGTGATAACTGCTGAGCCACACACATGTACACGTGCGCAGTGAATCTGTGTTGGGAACATGATGGTGAGCAAGTTTTATTTCTCACTCCCGCGTGCGCATTACCAGATTTGTTTCGGTTTTTCTTCAAACGATCAGCAGTACAATGATCAAGAAAAACATTGAGAAAGATCTTTCTATTCCCATGACAGTTGTGCGCAAGCTCATAAATACTTAACTTTGGGTGATTTTGTCCCTCTTTTTGTCTGCTGCACTCTTTCTGCTCTTATGCTCCTGCATTAAAAGATGGTGACAAGAGGATAAATTTGTCCAAGGCAGATGGCAGAGAGATGTCTATTATCATGTAGATAAGTTACTTTTACTTTTATATTATGTAGGTACAAAAATTGGTATACATTCTGGGGCCAGCACACCCAGTATTGTTTGTTCGAGTTCAGTGGTGTCCCTTACATGTTCCTTTGAGTTCAGTGGTGTCCCTTGCATGTTCCTGTACTGCAATAATTATGTTTTGTCAAATGGGTACATTTTGTTAGCCTAAATGAATCTCCCAGGAATGGTTCCGGTATTTATGGTTAAACGTTTTTAGGTGATGCCAGGCAGCTTGACAATTCTATTATGAGCTTATTTTTGCTTAATCCTCGGCAGTGACTAGCTTACCTCTTTAATAATCTTGGCATGTCGTTCACTATGTAAACAGAAACATTTTTAGAATTATAAGCAAGTATGATCTGAACTTATTTAATGGAGAGTAAAATAAAAGGAATAAATTTATAATTGTTATGTCGTGGCAAAGAGCGGGGACCGAATGATTGTGGAGGTCAACAGTTCTTAAAATGCTATGATTAAGCGATTAAGGGTACATTCTAGATAAGTAGTAAAAATAATAAATCCACCAGGAGCGAAGGGGTAGTTAATTACCTACGTAAAAGAAAAGATTAAATGTTTGGTTGATTGCTCAATTTAATACATATAATATAAAAATGAAGAATACCAATCAAACTCAATAGTCAGTAAATCTCCTTTTCTTTAACAAACAAAACAAACAGCATATAATGTAAAACAATGCTAGATTATGGCCAAGTGTTCCAAAATAACACAATTTGGACTTGGAAAAAGAGTCATGATAACAAGTAGACTACCAGCCATTTTAATGCAATAAAGTATAAAGGTAAAAAAATACAAGCACGATGACGGTTCATTTGAAATCACAGATTTGGTATATCAAATTGTGAATAACTAAACTACTGTTCATTAAATTTAGAAGCAAAAGAAATTTTCAAACTTCACAAAGTACATAAAAATCAACATAATGGCAAGTTGCCCTAGGAATTACATTGTGAGTTATAATTACATTAAACATTGAGACGGTGTGCCTGGAACACAGCACAATTTTTCGCCTACTATGCTGCTGAATTACATGTTCTACGAGGGATATCGGTTGTGTTATTCAACATACCAGTCTATGCCCCCATTCAACGCCAGACAGGACAGCAGGTCAAGGCCTGGCTTCCGCGTCGCGGTCAGTTGGGCAACTGGACAATGACGAGGGGTTTTTGCCCCTTCCACCTCTTCTATGTCCTCTCCTCAGCACCTGGCCGGCATTGCCTAGAGAAGGTTCGATGCTACTACTATGTCATTGGGTTGTGATTGTGCTGCCAAGATGATCAGCACTACCTTTATGGAGTTTCCTCAACACCTGACGTAAAAAACTCTGGATGAAAAAAGGGGGGGGGGGGGGGGGGGCCGGCTAGACTACATATACGCTGGCCTGAAGACTGCTCGATAGAGAACATGGGTTGGGCTTCATAGAGGGAACACTTTAAAAGATTAGTATTTTAATCGGCATTTATTATACTTGAGCATTTGTTTTGTAATATTATTTAAGCATAATATTATACAATTGTGAAATTTTAATCGCAATCTTTTCAATCTGTTAAAAATTGTTTTAATAATCTTTAATATTTTTTCTATAGAAATGTTTGGGGAATTTTGCAGTGAGAAAAAAATATTCGCTAGCAATTATATGGTTAAAAATGAAATTAGCATCAAGTGTTCCATTTCTCACAACTCTGGGGATAATTTATCCTGTCATTTGTTCCTATGGGATGGCTTTCTTTATTTGAGTTTTCCTACGTATTGGTGATATCTGCACAAAGTTTTACAGAGTTTTTTTTGGCTCATACATTGATATGGATGTTGTGGATGGAGAAGAATGCATCAATCACTGTCATGAGGTGGTTGGATTTCCTCTGGGTGCCCCTGAAGGAAACCCTGAAAGTGTTGATAGGTAAGTCAGATTTATCACAACCAGACTACTGTTCATAGAATTTAACACACAAGGTTAATTTGACACTATCAATTCACATATTTGGGACTTATTGATCATAACTTTATATGTTCAAAAAGTATCAAGAAGCTCAACCAGAGTTAAAATTCATAGTCCTCAAACAGGTTTAATAGTTTTAAAATGCTGAAGACCAAACATTCTGAGCAATGTGCTACAATCAACCAGAAACACAATACACACAAACATTAAGGCCAGTCAGATGTTAAAATGTGAATCTGGAACACTCAGTTGCACAAAACTATTAACATATGTGCCTTATAATGTTTGCCTCATAAACGGCGCTGACGCACACAGCTCAGAAGACTAAACTAACAGTGATCAACTACATTTATGAAAAAAAATCTAAGCAAGAGTGAGGCCAGGCAGACAGCTGACCAGTCAAGCATAAGTATAGTTCTGTGCAGGCGTGAAGGGGAAGGAGGGAAAAGAGAGGCAGGTATGAGGAGGAGAAGAGGAGGGGAAAGTAGGGAGGTAGCTGCCACTACACATAGCCAAGAGCATCAAAGTAAATCACGATGACTTGCACACGTTAGCATGAACATAAATAAATCAGTGAAAAAATAGAGAGTTCATATTTAAACTCCAATCCCAATATTTTATACCAAAATCTATTAAATTTCTATTTTCATTTATTTCCAAAAGAATATGATTTAATTAACATTATTAGTTTTAAATATCAACAAGTTCAAAATTTTTGTAATAAAATCTGTAAGTAAATAAAATTTTTTGTTAAAAAAATCATCAATTTTTTTGGTTTTTCAATTATTAAAATTTATTATATTTAATAACTATCCATGTATTACATATAAAATTACAGTTTTCAAAGAAATGAAATTTGTAACTATAGCACCATGTATTTTTTTTATTGTTCCATAAAGAATTTTAGCTGTTTCTAGACCAAAGAAAAATCTAATAATTTAACATCAAACAATTTTTATTTTTATTGTTTTATGTTACCCAGTGATAATTCCATTTCACACACTGTAAAATTCCCTATTTTATTTACAATTTCTTTAATGAACCATTTTCATATTAACCTTTTAGAAGAGTTAAATATTTTGAATGAAATCTTGAGGCAATGAAATAATTATGATTCACTATATTGGAGCGGGAGGAGCAAACAAAAAAATAAGGTTCCGGTATTTAAAACTTGCACTTTTGCAGCTAAATGAGTAGACAATAGGTTGAAAGCTCCCGCAATGCAGCAAACGTACATTCCCTAGGCCCGCAGGATCAAGACTGAAGATGGTGGAGGAGACGCCTGGCTACCTCGCCAGGTATGTAATAAATACATAGTTGACAACAAATATAAATGGAGTTGCTGAAAAACATACAAGAAAACCCTGAATCAATTTACAAGATTTCCGACAAGTTATATTCGATAACTAGAAATACAGAGTCCTTATATATGTTTTCTGTCAGTAAATGATAACTAAGAAAACAAGACGGAATGGGCCGGCAAGGCATATGGAGGCGACACAAAGAATTAACATAGCATTTAGAAATTATGTTAACACTCTGGAGCATGTAAATCAAATTATGAAAATAAAATATTACACTCAAATGAATTTGGATTTGGGCATTTGTCATGACAGAAGCCGGAACTGCCAGGGTATTTACAAGTTAATTTTAATAACATTCAAAGAATTAAATATTGCCCTTTTAAACAAACAAAACACATCATCAACACTGGTAAATTATCCAAAGAATTGTGTCTTTGGCTCATGTTCTGTAATTATACAAAACCCACGTGGCTTCACACTGTCAGGCTAATTATACCTCACTTGAGGGGAGAAAAACGGAGATAACACTGTCACTTGTGAATTTGAAACTCTGCTTTATGGAGTACAAAACAAAATTTCACTGCACACGCATAACACTGAGTTTACACTTGGAAAAAGGGGATCAGGCAGTTCGTGACCTGGTTCAGCGACCCGTTCTTGCACAAACTGCAACGGTGACCTGTACACGAGGTGCACGGACGTGCATGCCCAGTGCATGAGAAAAGCAGTAGTGATCAGCCTTCCGAGCGGGACAGAGAGAATGATGTCAAATCTCCCCCCCTTACCCTCCAGGAGACCACATGCGATGCAACAACCTCAATCGTAGCCTTGGCTACGCTGAAGTGCAGCAGAAGGTGGGGCGATACAAGGGGTGCTGCCTCAGCCTGTAGGTATGGAATGGCCTGTTCCTTACCTCGTGTTGGGACGTATCCAACGGCCACCGATGACGTCGAGGATGCGGGGTGTCCGGAGTTGATGCAGGTGCCCCTGTAGCATGGGCCTGCAGGTGTATGCATGTCTACAGCGTGAATGGGCACACTGGAGCTCTGGCTGGTGTTGATTGGGTGCCGGTAGCGGAGCGGTCGCCCACAGGTACGCCAACGAACAGGTGGAGGTGGCGAAAGAGCTGCTCCTGTCCCCTTACTTGTCTGTTGCTGCTCATCGTTACTGGGCGCGGGGGCATGGTATTTCTCCCCACATGCCGTTGATGTAATCTGCCACCGACCACTGAGTTGCAGCGGCGCCGGGCATGGCAGTAGGTTGCATAGTGGCTGGGAAGCTGCTGAAGTTGAGGGGTGAAGCTTTCCCGCACACGTCTCTAATGTCCTCTGATGCCGACCACTGTGTTGCAGTAGCACTGGGCATGGCAGCAGGTTGTGTGGCAAACCGTGGAAGTCGAGGGGTGACTGCCCTCATGATGGCATCGGACTTCCACCTAGAGCGCTGTTTTAGTTCAAATTAGACGGCAGAACATCAGTAATTTTGACCTCCGTGGCACTACCTAGGTTTCGGTTGGAAAGTGTCCCATTATGATGAATGGCTCGTCACAGGAATATTTTGTGTGGCTAGTTCCTATTTGTAAAGGTTGGCAATGCCCAGTTTGGCACTAGCGATGTCAGTTTTGTATTGTTATTTGTCCATATATTTTACACATACCTGTATGATAATTATGTATTTCAGTGTGGTTAAAGCATATAAATAATTAGTATGACCTGGTGCCTGGTGTGGAGAATGGGCCCAGTCAGCATGTACACATAACTAGTGGGCTGTGTGCCTTCAGGCTGTTGGACTACGGGAGTGTTATGATAATAGCAATAAGTTTGAAAGTTTGAAGCCTCATGTAAACAATCATGAATATACCTGTGAGTAAAAGCTGTTCCGCAACGAACATGTTAATAGTTAATGTAACTTTAATAAGCTGGTTTGCTATTCCATTATGTAGTGTTGCATAATGGAAATGAGAGGGCGACGTATGGTTTACATGGTGCTACAAGGTCCTTGGGATAAGGGCTATCCTGGTTGGGAATCAGTTATGTTATGGAGCAGTGTGTCCGCTTGGTTCTGCGGGCATGGAGTAAGCGACAATACAACAGCTGACCGAGCCGGCCGGAGCAGCGAGTGATGCAGCCTAGAGAAAAGGGGCCATGGCAGCCCATATTATGCTAATCGTTTCTACCATCTTCGCCAACAGTGTTTTGAACATTGCACGTACTGTGTCAACATCACACTATAATCGCCTTGAACATCCCAGTGAGGTTACCAAATAGATTTCCTGGTGCACATATTTTTTTAATATTGGCCTGGACACACGTAATGACATATTAAGTGCCAGCTCTCGTAATTTTATATATACATATATATTAGGGGTGTGCGGGAAAGCAAAATGACCCTTCGGGAAAAATTTTTTCACTCTGGAAGAAACGGGACAATTTTTTTAGCTGACTCAATTACAAAAGTTAATTTGTATTTAGAGTTTGACTCTGCAACATCATAATATAATTTAATCAAGAATATTACAAGTTAAAAAAACATTTGATCATAACCTTAAATTTAAAATACATCAACATTGTGTCCACTATGACACAAATACATAATATGACTCGTACAACAAAATTATATTTAATGAACTAGACTCTGCTTTCTGGGGCACAGATCAGATTAGCACAATAAACACATAGGGTGAGTTTACTTTTTGTACGACAGGTCAAATGGGTTGTGACCGGGCTCATTGATCTGTTCCTGCATGAACGAGTAGAGTGAGTTATGGACAGAATGCACGGCTGTGCGTGGCTGCTGCACAAGTAGAGCAGCAGTGGGCTGCATCCCGAGTGGGACAGTGACAGAGACATCAGTACCTAGTTACAAATATGACAAGGATAGAGAAATTCAATCCAAAAAGGAACTATGGAACATAAATCTAATAGTAGGTGTTCCACATCAAGTTCAGACTCAGCAAAAGTAAGACCGAAGAAGTTTGCATTTAAAAAAAAAACTGAAACATTATAAACTTCTGACAGGTTTTAATAAAGAGACTGGTGTGAATGTTGTTGTTGATTTAGAACTTATTTCTAGGTCAGTACAGTCATTAGCAAAATGTAAATTTTGTGGCAGTGAAAAAAAAAATTTTGTCCTGACACTCAACGAATCATTCAGTGTGGCTTGGATCATTGTATTGTCATAATGTGTAATTTTTTATGACGAAAGTGGTCAAGAAATTGGTTCAAAGTGAGTTTGAAACATGAGAAAAATAAATATAAGATATGCATATGCACTTCATTCCACTGGCAGAGGTAAGGTAAGTGGGAAAATTATTTTATCAGTAATAAATTTGTTGCCACCAAACACAAAATTAAAAAAATACAATATGAAGCTTCTCTGAGTAATTATTGAAGTTTGTGAAACATCTATGAGAAATGCAGCAAATGAGGCTGTTCTAGAAAACGAAGGAAAATCAGACATTACTGCTGCTTTTGACAGCACACTGCAAAAGCTGAGCCATCTAAGAATGGAGTGGTGACTGCTACCATGTTTGACATATGCAAAGTGTTAGATTTTGAATGTTTATCCAAATTTTGTACTTGCTGTGTTCATAAAATAAATGTACTAAATCCTGAGAAATTGGTAGAACACCAAAACACATGTGCAGCAAATTATAAGGGCTCAAGTAGTGGTATGAAGGTTGCTACAGCCACTGCTATTTGTGCTCAATCTGAAAATAAACTTGGTGTGCATTATGTCCAGTATTTAGAAGAACACCGTGCAGAAGGAGTGGACAAAATAGAGGACTGGATGAAACACCAAGGATGGAGATAGTTAGTAAAAGTCCAACTTAACAGAATCCCCATTCTGAATTTAAGGCTGAGTTAAATATTTTCTTTCTTGATTAATTGATATAGTACGTGTTTCCAAATAACACAGATAAACTCTGACAGGTTATTCCTTAAAAAAATATAAGATAAAAACTTGGGAATCACTTTTCCTTAAGTGGTTATTATTGGATCTATGTGCCTCAAAAGTCAAGTTTTGAAATGTTAGTTGGAAATTTCAGGAAGTACTTGTGATGAAATTGTTGAATAGTGATTTGTGTAATGGAGATCTAACAGTTCTGAAAACATGGTTGGTAACTACATCCTCCTCCATTACGTAAATGGGGGTTGCCACCATACATTTGCATGAAGCTTTGTGACAGTAAAATGTAAACAATTTGTTAAGAACAATTGAGAATCAGCATGTTTATAACAACAGAAAAGGTAATCTTGTAAGAACACTCTCGGGTGAACCCTTTTCGAGAAAACCATGCTGAAAGTTCAAAACAGTCAGTGAGCGGTCTGCAATGAGGCAACACACAATGCCAGTCTTGAATCCCATGGCAGGACCTTTGAACAGTTTCTGTATATGATAGGGCTAATGCATTTACTTTTGTACATGTAGTAGTTCGTAATGTTTCGACACATTCGTTTACTACAGTATTAGCTGCCTTGTGTTTATTTTGTAATCCGAGTAGCACTTATTTACAAGTGTGCCCCTAGGTGCTGCACAATATATCAACATGCCATCGTCATTTATTAATGCAACTCATTTGGATTCACGCCTAGTACATTAATTTTTGTATATTTAAAGCACAGCGAGCACTATTTGTTTTTCACTCTCGTATCATTCATTACAAGTCCTGTCAGGCCACTCACCTTTTGTTTTGAATTTTGGGCACGGATTCGTCAAAAGCGGTTCATCTGCGTGAGTTCTGAAAAGATGACCATTTTCGTTATGCCGATTCATTACTTGTCTAAACAAATTGTTTACAGCACAGTATATTACAATTTTTCGTGTAAACATAGGGTGGCAACATCCTCTTACGTAGTGAAGGATGATGATATTGTCAGGATGGGAAATTTTCGAGCTCAAGATTTGTCGCTGTTCTATGTTGTGTTTTCTTTTCTGCAACTTCAAAAGTGTAGGACCCGGAAATTTTACAGTAGGCAGGGCGTTGATGTGTATGTTGAGCTGACAATTTGTGAAGGGCTCTAGCTGCACTGCTTATGGCAAAATGTGTGTGCTTGGCTGTGTACTGGCCACGAACTTGAGTTGACATGGCGTCCTTGACCAGGCACCAAACAGTGTGGAAGCTTGGGTGCTGGCTGGTAGTTTGAACACAGTTTAAACCTAGGCAGGCTTCGGGTCTGGCCTACGGCGAGATAGATTATTTACTGGAATGTTTTGTGCGCTGCAGAATAACATCAAAATTGGTGCAGGTGCAGCAATGGCTGGGAATACAGTGTAGTAATCTGCGAGATGAGTGTGGTTGGTGCAGTCATTGGAGTGGTCCCCTTGTCAAGGGATTACAGGGGCAGCCCTCGTCAGCATGGGACATACAAAGAGTAATGTGGTAGCTGGTAAATTTAACATAAATGTAAGTTGCCTTTTGGTAAACAACCTGCAAAGTTTAAAATGCGTAATTAATTCTTTAAGAGTTCCACTGGCAATGGCACTCAGATGATAGATACTCAAATCTATTCATTAATGTTTTGATATGAATTAAATGTTTTGCTCAGTAAACTAATCAATATTTGATGATAAACAAATCTGGTAACTATTAAAGTGAGAATTCTAGTTAATGTGTAATGGAAAGCCTTACACAATTAAATAAGAATTAAATTTGAAGTTGAGTAGTTAACATTATTTATTGATTTAGACCTCCCCTAAGTATAAGTTAATGTTTAAACAGTAGAATGATAAGTCTAGTATCTAAGCAAATCCCACGAAAACCTCTCACAGTAAAGGGATGAAATGAGTGATAAAGTATATAAAATTGTTAAACGAGTGCTAGAGAGATATCAGTAACGTGTATATTACGATGTAGGTTGCAGATATGCTAATGATTAAGAGGAAACAGCCTGCATACGTGACACTATTACCAACCATGTTTTTAGAGATGTTAGATGTCCTATTACCAACCGCGGGGGGGAGGGGGGGCTGAAAAGTATCCATTCAGAATGGTTACTATTCCAGAAATTTTGCATCCATACTTGCGCAGAAAAATCCGGAATGGTATCCATTCACATTTAATTAGCAAAGTATTGCGTTACTGAATCCTGAAAAGTATCCATTGTTGGAATAGTTACAACTCCAGATTTTTGTACCAACATTAACATCCCAAATATCCTGAAAAGTGCTCAATCAGAATGTTTACAAGTCCAGTATGTGTATTTTTGTTTTTTTTTAGTTGTCATCCACAAAAGCCTGAAAACTGTCATATTATATATATATATATATATATATATATATATATATATATATATATATATATATATATATATATATATATATATATATATATATATATATATATATATATATATAAAATGCACATGTATATGTTTATAATCAAGCATGAATTCATATTATTTGTATGTTTCAATAAATAACTTATTTCATTGGAAAAAACCTATTTGATTATATTTGCTCAGATGTTACAAAATATAATACTCTTTAGGAACTTAAGATGAAATGAAATGCCTACACAGACTACATATAAGCAGATACAATACAAAATCATGCACGTATGTATTCTTTACATGCTAGGAAATATATTTAAATTTCTACTCAATCATGGACAACACAAATTAACTAATTCACACAATCGCTGATGCTCCCCAAGCAACATTTAAGTAGGCAAACATGCAATTTTTGTTTATGTTAATACAAAGGTACATCTACACATGAAACCCATTTCTCATGCATATTTCCTAAAATATAATTTTTTGTGAAAAAACATTTGTTAACATGTCAGACAAATGTTTCATATATTTTAGAAATTAATAAATTGAATAATAAATACTTAATTATGTACTATTAACAGAGGTGATTATAGCACTTACCGGATCATCTGCTTCACCACTAGGAGTAAAATCAGCAGCTGAATCAGATAAATTCTCAAATTTGTGCAGAACATCACGAAGATCAGGAGTCTTAACATAATTTCCTGAAAGCAAATTGTAACTCTGAAGAAGGGATTGGTAGCTTTGAATTTCACTTGGACTACGGGCCACAACCACTTTGCAGTTCGTTCCTCCTCCAAATGATGCTTTGCGTGAATGTGTCACGGTCTCTTCTGAATGACACTCATGCGATTGTATCTCTTCACTGACCACGTCATCAAAAGATGATGACCAGCCTAAACGTCCTACTAGAGAGTTCCCAAAACTAGAAGAACCCTCCTCTATACATACTTTTCCTTCAAACTGACCATCCTTGACAGAGGGTATGTCAGTTTCAGGAGTACGATTATCAACACTTACTTCAGCTTTAAGAGCATTTGAAACATTATTTTGGTTGGCATTCTCCATTAATTGGGAATCATCAACTGGTGTACCAAGAATAATTTTAAGTGCTTCATCTTCATTACATGCTACCACCTGCCTCAGATCCATTGGAGCTGATTGCTGCACCACAGTAATCTCTGAAATACTGGCAGGCATTTCTTCGAGCGTATTTACTATGTCGACTCCTGATGCCACCGGACATGTTCGCATTGGTGGCATCCACAATCCTGCTAACAGCAATGGAGGATTTGTCCATGTATTCAGAAGACTAGAATTGCTGGCAAAACAAAACGTGTAAGCTTCAACTCCTTGAATTAATCGTTGGGAAACATCCAATAATTCAGTGTCTCTAACAAAAGCACATCTTTTGTAATAAGGATGCAATGCTTTGTTGTCTTGTCGCATTGCTTGAAAGTAACTTGAAAGAAGGCAGTCATTTAACACAACACGCAACCATGCCCGACAACGTCCCACATCTGTCATCACCAAATTCAAAGCTGTTATCTGAAAAATTCAAATACAAATTTTCATAACTTTTACTTTATTTTTTAAATATTACCTTACAACTCAGTCATATAACATTCTGTAGTTGCTTACATATTTTGTCTAAACACAGACTTAACCCTTCACCAAATTATTACATGCTGATACTCAAACCACTGTTTATTTTATAGTGTTATATGTCTGAAATGCCACATCAATTACAAAAATTATCCATATGTCATCATTTAACATGTAGTACATCTATATGTCATATGCTTTACTTATAGGTAACCAGGGTGTAAGCCAAAACTTGCATAACACTGCATGCTAGCACAAAACAAAAAAACACAATAGTAAACTACTATGGTAGGACAAGAAAAAAATGGTTTTCACTGGCAGCACTGATCTCTGTTAGAGAGTAACTTCTTTGACCAGGGCTTCTACTGTCCTGAAAAAAAGTATAGTGAAAATAGTGTTTAGTGTGTATGCCAGTTGCACAATAATTAGGTTAAGTGTTCAAGCATTGAACAGCTGTTTTGCCTCCAGTACTGTCAAAAACCCCATGGCTTCAACTAAGGTTAGTGCACTGTTAACACAAATACATGCTTTGAAATATCTATAAACATCATCTGACTAAGGCATAATGAAACAAGGATATAATAAAGTTGCACATAGCAAAATAATTTTTATACAAATGCACACGGGTGTTGTAAAAAGGAAATGAGAACAAATGTCATGCCACTGTTTTCATATCATGATATTGATAATACTATTGTCAACCATGAACCAAAGTTGGGGACATATGCAGGAGACAGAAACCAGTATATGTCAACTTCTGTTTACGGGAAAAGACAACTATTATGAAATGAATTAACTAGCACGAGGGCAGTAAATATAACTAATTCAAAGTTAACTGAAGATTTACAACATTTGAAAACATCCTGCAGGAACTCTACACATTTTAATTTGAATATATATATATATATAAAGAGTAATGTTGACAGCCGATCATGAGAAGCAGTTCTTAGTCATGCTATGCACCACTAATTTTGAGTTATACAACACTAAAGAGTGAACAGGCAAATAGGAGGGTCTGCTTGCAATTTGAAAAAGGAAGCTGTGCAACATGTTCTTTTATTCAAGCCAAAATTACAATATATGTGTTTTTTTTCTGTGCACAAAATCTAAAACACTGGACGATGCAGTTGCTTATAAAAAGATATCCAAAAAGTGCAAACTAATTTAGTTTTTACTTTACTGTAAATGTAAACTTCCAAAACATGGAAATGGCACCTTAAATATTGAATATGTTAACATATATTCGTCAAAAATTCTTTCACATTAGAGATTGTAATCATAATGAAAAATGTGAACTAGTGCACATTAGATTCATCTTAGATATTTAACCAGAAGGTATGCAAGTTGTTTCAAAAAACACTGGCACTGCTTACAGTGTGTGTTATATGTAATATCTAAAAATGTGAACAAACATATGTTAATCGAGCTTCCCCATTTAATACTTGCCTTCCAAGGCTAGGGAGCCATCCTAGCTCAGAAGAAGTATACATGCTGGATGCGGCAATGCTGACATACACCTCACAAATGGGCCAGTCAGTTTGATTTTGTTTGCAATGATATTAATACTGACATAGATGGTGTGTACCAGCTGATAAGCATGTTTATTGAAATCAGATAAATGTGTGCACAAACGACCAATATGATCATAATCTGTGGATACGCCAACTGTAATCACGCAGTGGCAAGATGAATGTAGGTGTAAACATTTCCAAATCAATGGCACCCAAAAGAAAAGACATTTCAATGTATTTACAAGTGTCTTAAGACAAACTGGGTGTTTTGACAGGTGCACCAGATACAACAGAAGACAAAGTAAATGGTCAGTCACTGTGGTGGATGAATGTTTATTACATCACGTCAAAAACCAGCCCAAAGGCATCACCAGAGGCATGACAAGAGCAGAAGATGTATGTTATGTCAGTGTGCGTAGCATCCTCAAGGAGAATATGCTGTACCCCTACCATGTTCACCGAGTTTATTTACTCACTGAAGCCAACTAAGCCAACTATCTACACTGGGTGGCATTCTGCATTTGGATGCAGCAGCAATGTGATAATGCATACTTCTTAGAGCATATGCTCTAGACAGATGAGGTAGCTTTCACTAGAAATGGAGTCAATTTTCACAATGCCCACAAGTGTGCAGATGAGAACCCTCATGCAATAACACAGTCCCAGAACCAATGCCAGTGCACACAAAATTTCCGGGTTGTAATTATGGGAAATATGTTAGTAGGTCCATTTTTGTTACCTGGATGGCTGCAGACCTATAGGAAATTCCTGGAAAATAATTAACCCCTCCTGCTTGAGAATCTTCCATTATGTCACACACTAGCAACACAGTTTAAGCATGATGGTGTACCGGCCCATTTCAGACATACAGCATTCATGTACCGGGATGCTATGTATCTCAAACAGTGGATCGGATACAGGGAACCAATTATATGACCTGCCAGATTGCCTGTTTAAAATTCCATCAATTTCTACTTATGGGATCATGTAAAAATGTTGGTTAAACCAATCCTGTTGCCATTGTTCATGTCCTTCAGCAGCGCATTGTGGATTCATTTAAACACATTTGCACCAACCACAACATATTTGTGTAAAATCATCCATTGAAAGACATGTGCAATGCTGTGTCAATGCAAATGGTGTACATTTTGAGCATTTCTTGTAGCATGACACACACATCCACTAAGACAGTGTACCATATGTCATATACTGACATATACAATTACATATAAATAAAGCCCTAGGAATGCCCCTACTTTGGGAAGGCAATTACTTAGGGAAAACTGAATTGACCACGCGTACATTAGTTTATTAGATATTATATACAACATAACCTGTAAGCAGTGCCCATATTTTTTTTAACAATCTATATAAATAAAAGGTTCATGTCAATGCCAAGGTGTGACATTCAGAGTTTATACAATTACTTGATAATTGTCCACAGTTGTATACGTTTGTTTACATCTAGGCATAAAAGTTGGTATAACTCAGGTGAAAAGCAGGCATAAATGAGATATTTATATTATGACCTAATAGTCACAAACATTGAAATATTAAGGACAGAAGACCTGGCACCAGTCAAGTCACTCAAGTTCCAATGCGACTTGTAACAGACAGGAGAACTCGCAAAAATTCACCTGCAAAAATACAATGTACAGAGTTACTACTCATAAATGAACTATGTCCTATGGACAGGATCTCTTCATGGCTTTGTGTCACCTATCTCTATGTTGACAGCTGCCATCAACTACTCAAGTACTATATTAACTTTACCGAAAATGTGAAAAATGGAACATGGCATTTGTATTCATGGTGGAACAGCACACCTATCAAGAGGCAATTGCCCACGCCTGACCCATAAAGTAGAGAGAGTCAGCGGAAACAGAATTCCAAAAAATTGGGCATACCATTAACAAACGGCCTGAAAGAACAACATAAATTCCAAGAAATAAGAGATAATTCCATCACATGTTATACAAAAGCTATATGGTCATGAGGCAAGGAAGTGCCATGCTGAAAGCAGACTACCAATTTTGAATGCTGTAGGTCCAAACCAAGATACACATCAATATCATGAAACGTAATGTAAGGGCTAATATGGAACTAAATTTAGAAGAAATGAGTTCACCCATTTGTGGGTACAACTACATCAACCAGCGCATACACATCACCATCAAGAGGTACGACAAAGGGGTAGAGCTTCCCTCCAAACCACTGGCTGTTACTGCTGTCCTGTATGACCTACATCCTCAGAACACTGACAAGGGAAAAAAAGTGACTGAGGCAGCGATGTCCTTATGAGCATGTTGCATGCACAGGGAAACAAGGGGGAAATAGCACAACAGAAGCAAAGAATCAGTAGTAAATGAGTATGAAATCACTAGAGTCTGTCACACAAACCTGGTAAAAAAAATGATTCATGTAATAGGAGCGTGTGCTCATCAGCCCAACGTCCTTTTTAATGTATATTTTGTTGCAACTTGCAGCACTTTCTTTTTGTTTTTTATATATTAGAGTCAGGAATTACTTTAAAATCAATATATTTACATTTCTAACAATATACATATCAATACAAAGAAACTTGTCACTGTATTGATGGCAATGTTAACTTTTACATGCAACATAAGGATACACCAAGAGAAATTATTTGACTATGTACATAGATTTTCAAAACTTTTCTAATGTGAGCCAGCTACAACAAGATTAACTAGCAATGGGAAGGTGAATATCAACAAATAATGAAAGCTGTTTAAAACCTTTCCAAAAAAACCAAGGAAATTTTTCTTTGCTTTTGTGTATATATATAATATTTTTTTGATTCTAGGTTAATATTACTATGTAAAGTTTACAGTTCACATTTACATATATACCTTAAAATACATTTTTGCATTTTGCTTTTAATCGTCTTCCATTGCTATTCAACCCAAATCACACTATTGTCACTAATCCCAACCACCAAGAGACCCCTATCAGTCCCACTCACCGTACACAGCTACATGAAACTAAAATGAAATGGCTGCATGGTAACCAGGAGATATGCTTTGGGATAATGTGAAACATGATATTTGCAGAAAAACCAACCATCCACAAACCTGAATGCTAAACATTTATTTCACTCATATTGTTTGAGCAACAAGTAATGCGAATGCTAGCATACCATTTAACAGTCTTTGTAAACTACACACAAAATCAATTAATGCTTTATTTGTAGAACTATCCATACTTTTTACGCAGCATTACTTTAAAAAAATAATTAACACTCAATACACTAAAGGAGAAAAAGTTTCAAAATATGGGATATGATAATACATACATCCATAAAGATATATGAGCATAACATCACATAACACAAAATAAGAAGACAATCTGAATAATTTCCATGAAATTGTATGACAACAGTGGCACATTTTGCAGCAGTTGCAAAAATATTTGCCAATTTAGTATTATCCAAATAATCTGTGTTACACTTTAAATACTTGAAAAATGTTGGCAATAAATGTGGATTTGTTTAAACTCTAACCTCAAAGGTGTATACCATCATAATACAGTAGTAAATAATTCTCCTTTTTTTTAAATGACAAACCTACAGCTGCAGAGTTTGTTATTCATTAAATTCTGCGTACATTCCTTGATCAAAAATGTAATACTGTCCTGTACTGATGATCAGCAGTGTCTGAACATAAACCCTGAAACTCAGGAGAATTGTGATTTTACTAGGAGAATGACAGCACAGATAGTATGGGATTTAGTAGAACTGAGAGAGAATCAGTTATGACAGACAAGGAAAGGTCTACAAAAGAACAAATATTTGCTGTGGGGATGAACAAATGGGTAGAAGGAGTGGTGAAAACATAAGATGGTGGATTTTTAGACGAGTGGTTGGATGAAGGGATGGATTGATGGACAGTTAGCTATTACTGTTCGCATGCTACGTCTAGGTGGGCGACTACCTAGTGCTACATGACAGTGTCAACAGCATGGCCCATTGAACTGTCTGCGGAGTTAGCAACAGTTCGGATGTATACTTTCTGTTTAGAAAACATTATTTGTTAATGACCTCATGCATAGCGCACAACTTTTTAATATACTAATGTTAAACTTTTATAATATTTCAAATTTATTTTGTGACAATATCTATACTGTTTGTTAAGTTTATCAACTTAAAACAAGCACTAAATATGTGATACTCTTAAAGAGATGTGTTTCAATCATGATAGCTGTACAAAGACAATGAAAGAAATTATAAATGAAAACAAGTAGCTATAAATACTTCATAAACTTAACACCAGCAACATAGATAAAAATTACAAATTAACATTTAGTAAAGATAATTCAATCCATCTAATAATGGGTGGATTTCATATGCATATCATACCTGCTGAAAACACCAATTTTGATGCCTTAGTGGTAAGTTAGAATTTATTTTGGTTTAAAATTTTACAAATGCTATAAACTATTTGCTGCATTTAGCCACAGGCTATGGGCCTAATTCAAGTCATAAAAAATATGTTGAAAACACTGAGTTAATTACTCTCCGACCATTATTCAACACATTTTTCAATGCAGACACATCAAGTAAAATTTAACTTTTAAATGTACAGCAAATTTTATACTGTCATAATTGAACTGCTGGAACAAAGTCTGCACTACTTTTAGATGTCACATTTTTCATCAGTACTTTCATCGCTGTCATCACTTAGATGGATTATGAACTCTTCTAATATATCATCCATGGTCCAGTCCTTCCAGTATTCTTCTTTGAACCCAGCTACATGATGACAATATTCAGAATTAGTATTTGTAACTAAACACAAAGCCTCAGTAGTTTGCAGTTGATTGCATGTAATGACTGCCAATGCTCCCAAATTATTATTCTCCTGAATCAAATGGTTCATTAAGCCCATACCAGTTTGATCACATTTAGTTCACACATATATATAAGGAGGCAGTTGTATGCTTGAACGACCCTATAACTTGACACGTGCCTGGGCATGGTCGTCATGCCTTTAATTACGTTAGACCAAGCACGCGGCAGTAGGGATTTACTGATCCAGTCAAGTGTTTACAGCCCGTTATCTTGATCGGGCACGTTGGTTGGTGGGTCGGTACAAACTGCTGCTTGGCAGCGAGGAGAGCTATCCTTTGCTCTTCTCCATGTAAGCCGTAACTTACCCTGAAAGGCATAGAAAGTGGTCCAAACCACGGACGCGAAACAATTCCCAGATTAGTGTACTTCCAGTAGCAGCTTCCGGCACGAGCTCGGTGCTTCAGAAGACCCCCACCACTGACAAGCAGATCAGAAGCGTTGAGCCGTATGGGCCACCTTCCTGCTACTACTGGGTGTGGTATCGTAACCAAGGCCAGGCTGTAACACTCAAGCAAATACCCCCGCCAACACCTAGGTGGTCCAGTAGGGATACAACCCAAGCATACTGTCTCTCCCTGGTTGGAGGAGTTTCCAGTGGTTCTGGCTCCGCTGTTCTATCCCTGGAGGTCTAGAACAGGTGGCTGTCAAATGGTGTATGTACGGGACTGGTGGATTCCAGAAGGGGATCCTTAGTCATAGTCTAGTTCGTAATAAATCACCCAGTCTTGGTCGACAGTGCACAATGCATATCCCTAGCACGTGTAGTAAATATTACTTTGCAAATAATACTCGTGGCTAAAAAACAAAGCTGTGTTTATTGAGGTTGCAATAAACACAGTGACAAGTGCTATCTCATACCAAGCAGATGGCATGCTGGAAGTAACCTACGCTGACCAGGTGTAGGTGACCTAGTTCTAGCCTAATCGGCAAGATTGAATTAGTTGACTGCTAAATAGAAATACTTAACATCTGCTAACTAATTACGGGATGTCTATACAAGATAAAGAAGTTAGATCCACTGCTCTAGCAGCAGGGAGTGTTAATGTTGAAGACTGTAGCAGAAGAAGCTTCTGGTAGGTGGTAGCTATTGACGTCACTGAAGCCTGTGGTGACGGCAATGGTAGCAGCCTCTGGTAGGCTGCTGAAGACTTGAGGTTGGAGGCTCCAGCACTAGAAGTGGTGGAGCGAGCCCGAGGAACTGCAAGAATAACTCCTGTGCCCTGCCATGCACGGACTTATATATTCCGAAGGACAGGTGCGATGGCGTACAGGGGGGAGGGGGGGCATGTGTGACGTCCATCTGGTGCAAGGACAGAGTGGGAGTAGCAACCCTTTAGTCATCTCTCGACTTCGTGAATGTTCGGTGGTGCTCAGCCGTGCCCTGAGGCGGCTGATGGCTTGTAGACTCTCAGTGCGGGGAGGGGAGGGTGACGTGTCTGCTGGCTTGCACAACCTTGGTATCCACGTGTTTGGGCGCTCTCCAGGATTGTGGTGGCCTGCAAAGTCCGTGTACAGGTTGGCTGGGTTCGACTCTCACGTGGGTTGAAGTAGATATACTTGGCGTGATGTGAGATGAGTCATAATCGTATTTAGTAGTATGATAAAGCGGCACGTGCAATGAAACGTATGTAACAAATCTCTGAGTTTCAATAACTTACCCTGAAAGGTAACTATGGGCACGGCGTCCTTAAGGTTGTAGTTTAGTACTGAAGTGTTTTCAGATGTACATTACGGGTCCTGTCCCCTAGACAGAGTAAAATCTGTGACTAAACAGCATGTAGGAGGTTTACATTCTATGCTCTCGTGTTAGTAGAAACTACCACCTTAAACTCAGTGTGTGTAAGTGCACGTGATAACGGCATCAGGAATGTCGCAGACACCAGAGATCCCTTTAGGCCATCGGCCGACGACACCACTCACGCTCACCAAAAAAGACTGGCGCCAGCCACACTAACCACTTTGCCCTGGCTGAGAAATCAGACGGGAGAATGCATCATCCCTGGGAGCCTAGTGCATGTCAAATTACTATGTAATAGTTATAACCTAAGAAGTTAATAAATCAGTTATGGTAAAATAGAAATGTGAATTTAGTGTGATGGGAAATCATGAAGTTAAAAGTAACAAGCATGTTGCAGAAATATAGAGGATTAACACTATATATTGGTTTGTAACAAATTTGTAAAATGTGTTCCAAACCGAGGGTGGGTGATTATGTAACATTGCTGATTTTAGGGTATACACATTATTTTTATTTTTTATATATATAGACACACATATTTAAAGAGTACTTGCTTATGTTTCAACTTTATTATATCTTTCCAAATTACGTTTTAAAATAAGATTTAACAGTGTGATCTTTGGTTTATCTTAGTAGTTATTTGCATATAGGTTCATTCTTCCTACAGGGTATAAAGCAATTAAATGTTCATTAACCATAAAACTACCCTGGTTGTCTCTAACCTCACTATTGCTGAATGGCAGAGAGATGTGTTATGGTCAGATGACAATCAGACGATGAGACAATATAAGTAAGGTCCATAGCAAATTGACCAACATTTTCCTTGAGAATGATTATTACCAAAGCCGAAGATGGTCGTGCGGAACTTAATGTAATGAGAAATTAAGAATAATGAATTATTGAGAGAGAGAGAGAGAGAGAGAGAGAGAGAGAGAGAGAGAGAGAGAGAGAGAGAGAGAGAGAGAGAGAGAGAGAGAGGAGAGAGAGAGAGAGAGAGAGAGGAGAGAGAGAGAGAGAGAGAGAGAGAGAGAGAGAGAGAGAGAGAGAGAGAGAGAGAGAGAGAGAGAGAGAGAGAGGAGAGAGAGAGAGGAGAGAGAGAGAGAGAGAGAGAGAGGAGAGAGAGAGAGGGGTGTGTGTGTGTGTGTCTATATATATATATATAATTATAACTGAAATGTAACAAGGGCTTCCAAAAGTGCTCAATTTACCGTGAATAGCCTATAATGGCTAATTACCAGCACCTCACATAATTCTTAACTCAAAACTCTCCAATGACACTCAACAACCCAGTACATTTTAGTTTGACATAATTTTCACACCTGTTTGTACACTACTTGACGCCAAATGGCAATCTTTACAAATAACACATGTTCTCTTCAGATGCACCCATTCTCACATGCAAACCAACTTTTGAACATAGTGATATAAAAATGCCTCAGAACATTGTTAAACATTGTTCAAAATGGAATTGGCAGAGTATAAAATGTTGACAGTTTCTGAGAAACATGAGTTTTGACTTACATCCACAGCAGGCAGCATGTGACAGTGACAAAGAGTGTGCTCATGTTGTTTCACATAACCAACTCCAAGATCTGCAGCCCAAAACATGCAAGTGGTTTTCAACAGTTTTCACCCAACTTTCCAAAGGATAGAGAGACTTCGCAGACCATATTCCTGCCCTATGTGTTATGTGCGCCCATAAAAACTTTTGAACACGTTGACCAAATTTCACCCAACTCGGTACACTGTAATGCTTAGTACGGACATCCGACTTTCACAGTTTTTAACCAAATCAGGTAGTTATTTTCTAAATAATGGTCATTTTAAAATTTGGGATTTAGGAAGCCACGCATGTAAATATACAAATTTGAATGTTTCACTAATGATGGCTCTAAATTTCATGTGGTAAAATTACTTACCAGTTTTCTGTAAAGTCATAGTGCAAAACTAGCGTAAAGTTTTCTCTAACAAAATTTTTCATGTGATATGCCCTTCCTCCAATTATTTTGGATATAACTATGACACAATCTCTTTAAAATCCATCATCTTGCATCACACACAAATTGATAAGCTATCACTTATAACTATATTCCTGACCAGATCTCCATGTTCCTAGATAGCAAACTTTACTTTATGTTCTACCTCTTGTAAACCCAGTGTATACTAATAAACCTTCTGCATCAGGACAATCTTGACACTCTTAAAACCTGTAGTTTTCTGTTACCTCTGCACACATTCACTTTAAGAAAAGTCCTTCCTCTTAAGGTTTTTATCCACTGAAGGTTTCTAGAGCAATAGAGACTAGTTGAAGATTGCTGCAATAAATACATGTATATATGTATTTCATTATCTAGCTGACATTTAATCCATTTAGGATGCGAGTAAAATTTGAAAGTCCTATTTTTACCTTGTGGGTTTTATTTTTCGTAAGATTATACTTCCTTTACTGATTTTTTCATAAAACATATTACTTTCTTCATTTTTACACCATTCTCACAAATACAAGAAAACATTTTAGATGCAACTATGCCTAGAACAGACCTTACACTCATCAAAAAAAATAGGAAAGAGCCACCTCCAACATTTCTGCAGATGAGTGTCCTACATATGAATCATGCATCTCATATTATATATATTAAAAAGAGAGAGAGACACACACATGCGTGCGCATGCACACACACACCATTCAAGGTAAAGTGAGCACTTTTGAGGCTCTAGTTACTTCCACTACATTTTTTTAAATATTGTCATGTAAGCAATAAACATAGTGTATATATTTCACCACATTTATTGTCAAGGCTAGAATTATATATATATATATATATATATATATGTGTGTCTCCGAATGGTTTCTGATAAGTCTCCGAATGGTTTCTGCAGCCATGCTGTCAACAGTATGTCCCACAACTGTTGAAAGGTGCATGGCGGAGGAGACAGATGGTGAACACAACGATCGAGGTGGTCACACAGATGTTCAATTGGATTGAGATTGGGGCTGTTTGGGGGGCCAGGGAAGAAATTTCAAGTCTTGACCATGCTCTTACAGGCACGAGCGGACACTTCTAGCCATGTGGCTAGATACATTATCATGCTGGAAAGTCCCATCCTCCTCAGGAAAGGCAATCATCATGTATGTGTTGCCATAATTGCTGAGGATGGATTCATAACCTAATTGATCAAGAGTGCCTTCCATACGGATAATGGGACATAGAGAATACCCCGAGAACATTCCCCAGATCATAACACTGCCCCCACTGCCTTGTGTCCATCCAGCAATGGATGCAGTCACACACTGTCTACTCCGGAACATCATTCGCAGAAGGGTTTGCTGAACTGTTATGGTAGACGCGTGTCTGGATACCGCCTGGTTCATTAGGGAGGGTGAGCTGTTCCACTGTAGCCTGTCTGTTGTTCTTCACGCACCGTCGTAGTCGTCGTTCACCTCAGACATCAATGGTATGTGGAGCTCTGCAGTTTCCATGATGGTTATTCCCAATGTTGCAATTCGTCCACTCATGATACACTTTTACCACAGAGGTACGTGAAGAGATCACAAACATCGCTGTTTCCAAAATGCTGCCCCCCTTGGCTCAAAAGCCAAAGATCATCAATAATTTTTTCAACACGGTTAAATAGCTTCCCTTACCCATGAGACAGCAAGAACCGCAATGTGTACAGCCAGCCTATCTGTCACATTATATACCCACTTCACCAGCCATCGTCATGGTCTACGTGCTGCAGATGGCACTACTAGCAGGTGATCATAATAATGTGCATCAACTGTGTATATACATACACATTGATGCAGGCTAAAAGTCAGCAGCAGGCAGAGCAAGACTGCACTCATTACCCTTAATAACATGTGGCAGTAAGCATGTGGTGCAGTACCGCTGCACAGACTGAGAAACACTGCTGGCGCCCATCTACCAGTAAGTAAACACTGTATTATTTTGTCTTCATGTCTTGCCCGACTGCATCAATTGGCGTTCCCAAGTGGGGCCAGTGTGTTCTTCCGCGTCGTGCCAACCGTGTCATCCATGACAAAATGACGGACTCCACGCAAGAGCAATCACAAGAAGACATGACAAAATCAGCATCGACATCCGCAAACGCAATGAGTTGGGACATACCGGTTGAACAATGCACGCATTGTTACAGCCGGCAAAGTTAAATAAATCTATTAGATGAAAACCTGTGGGAACAACCTATATGCCAATGCACATCCGATACGTCAACGCCATCAGAGCAACACCTGCATACATGCACTGGAGGGGACAGGGCAGGAAAGAAGTGGGCTACGTGTCAACAATGCAAACAAAATTTTTAGCTTAGATGCATAGGGCCAGAGGAGTATACAACTTTCCGCGATGGAGTGATAAATTGTACCAAGTGCCGGAACAATGAATGTATAGGGAGCGTCGCTGGCAACACTGGAAAATAAGCCCATGCCGCCACCGGTTGTAGTCACGTACACGCCTTAAGGCTTGACAGGGCCAGATCGCAATGTATTGCTACCAACTTTTGTGCGTTACAACTCCGAAGATCCAGGTACTTCCTCAACCGTGTGCAAAGAAAAACTACACAGACGCAGGTACATTGTGATGACTGGACTGAGGTTACCGCCAACAGGTTGAGGGGAACTGCGCCACATGGTGGAACTCAGTTCGTGACTACCTGGTCCCTTGGGACAAATTTTCCGAGAGGCTGCTAAGCAGGTTCGATACTGATGGCGACGCCATACAGGCCCAGGCAAAATTGTATCATTAATACAGATAACTTTAGGGTTGTATAAGCAGTTATATCCAGGACAGAAAACTCATGGAGTACTGGATATAGTAGTCTCATTATCAACACCAGATATTAGGCCATACCTGCATATGGCAACCAGGAAAAGTGAAGAGCAGTTCACAAGGGAAGCATGCCTATATGAGAGATATGTACGTGCAAGACAGGAGTACCAATCACCTGGACAGAAACACAGAATGACAACTCCAGCTGTACCGTATGGAACTCCTACCAGGGAAACAGGTAAGAAAACTGAGTAAAGAGGTTGGCGAAACAGCACTAATGTGGGTGCAAAAGTGTACCAAGTAAGTGATAGTACTCTACGTGCATTACATGTCAATATTGAACTCCAGGGAAAAAGTGTAATTACCATTGTAGACACTACCGCAAGTCACAATTTTGTACGTGAGGGACTAATTACGGCCAGCCATTACCACCAGCCAATTTGCCACCACAAATCAACAGGATGACGCCACAAGTCTCATGCATGTAACTGTCAGGATTCGTGACTTACGTACAAAGTGCAACGTGTATATTGTGCCGAACTTATGCGAAGAAATTATCTTCAGGTTACCATGGCTCATCGATAACCAGGCCGTCATTGAGCCGCATCTGGACTGTCTTCACACGGGGACACATGGGAGATGGATGCTGTAGGCCATGGGAGATATGCCGCCGACAACATCTACCGTGCCGCTAGAGCAGTTCTTGCACGAGATGCCAGAACTCTACCAGGGAAGAGTGCAGCATCTGCTGGACCAGTATGCCAGTGTGTTCTACACCGAGGGGAAGCTGCAGCATACTGACGCCACCGAGCATGCAATCATCATGACGCAAGAGGACCCAGTGTACTCCAAGCCACGAGATTCCAGATATCTTCTTCAGAAGAGTGATAAACCAGCAGGTATGTGAAACATTGAGTGACAATGTTACTGAATCCACACAAAGTCTCTACAACTCAGGTATTACCCTAGCTCCTAAAAAAGAAGGTGAATGAAGGTTTTGTGTGGACATCCCTCCATTAAATAAAAAAACAATAAACATGCCACCACATGTAATCAACATAAAAGGGTCTAATAAGGTCTGCTGCCATGTTTACCTCACTAGATCTAAAGTCTGGATATTGGCAAGTGCCTATCCGCCCCAAAGACCGTAAAAAGGCTGCCTTCCCAACACCTGATGGGCGGAGATTTCAGTTTGTTGCCATACTATTTGGTTTGAAATCTGACCCCGCTGTTATCCAAAACCTCATGGTCAACGTCATAGACTTGTACATAGGAGACTTTGCGATGGCGTATCTCGATGATGTGTTAGTGTGGTCGAGTAGTTGGGAGGATCACTTGCACCATCTGAGCCTAATGTTTGAGAGGTTAGTACTTGACATGCAAGATTGACAAGTGCAAATTGGGTATGAGCAAAATGGAATTCCTAGGTCACTATGTCTCAGGGGAAGGAAACGAACTGGAAAAAACAACACGTACAACAGATCCAGGAGAAACCAGCCCCCAGGTCGCGAAAACAAATGCGCAAATTCTTTGGGTTAATTACTTGGTTGCAGGAATTTATTCCTAATTTTTCTGTCATTACCACACCATTGACAAAGTTGTTATCAGAGAAACGTAAATTTGTATGGACACCTCAAGCGGACAAATAACTTCAGGAGATCAAACTTGCTTTTCTAAACTATCAGCCACTAGCCAGGTTTAACTCCGGCTTCCGGTTGTTGTACAAACGGTTGCTAGCCAGGAAGGCATCAGAGCGGTACTTTATCAAGTAGGCGAACAGGGACAGAAACACATAACCAACTATCACACTGCAAAATTTGGTCATGCAGACAGAAAGTATCATGTGAACAAGCAAGAGTTTGGCGATTGTACACGCACTGCGAAAGTACAGGCCATATTTGCTAGACAGGAAATTCATGTTAAAAACTGACAGCCAATGTTTGGTTTGGTTAGAAGGGATGCACAATGGCAAAAGTAAACTTGCCCGCTGGGCCTTGTTCTTGCAAGAGTTCAACTTCCAAGCACAACACATGGTGGGGGAAACCAACAAACTCGCAGATGTGCTGTCCAGTAATACTTGTCGCCAACAGATAACGGTAAATGACGACACAGAGTGGGAAGATGCTCTACCACCTTGCCGTACCACCCCCGTAACGGGAACCACACCCCTTGTCTTGCAAAACATTGTTGCCAAATATCCGAGAGAATTTGTCTGTCTAAATGTCCATGATGTTTTAAAGAAAGCATACGTGGCACAAGAAAATTCCCCAGATGTCACACAACACCGGCAACAATGCACGGAGAGGTATTCTGAACATGAGAGAGTAATAGGCTGGGAAATTCAAGTTCGACCACCCGGAAATTGAGGGAAATGGAGGACATATGTACCGCGAGAAACACGTAAACTAGTCATGGAATACAGACACAACAGTTTGGAACATGGACACCCGAGTTCAGAGCAGACGAGAAGGAACATACAAAAGCATTTCCACTGGCCAGGTGTGCAGAGACGAACGCCAATATGTCCAAGATTGCGTTACGTGTAACACTAGGAAGCCACGGAGAATGGATGGCGATGAACCACAACAACACCACCAACCGATGGAATCTTTTAAAACTGTCACGCTCGACATAATGGGCCTGTACCCCTGCACAAAAAGCAAGAAACGTTTTCTAGTTGTCATAACGATTTTGTTTATGAGGTGGATCGAAGCTTTTTCTGTCAGTAATGTCTGAGCACACGCCATGGCATACATCCTGCAAAGCGAGTTCTTCCCGAGGTGGGGACACTCTGAGTATCTGTTAATTGATAACGGCATGTAGTTTGTGGGCAAGACGTGGAGGGAATACAGTACCAAATGGCAGACCATACACCGCACCACTCCGGCCTACTGCCCCAGGGCAAACCCGACCAAGATGCAAAAAACCAACTGCGTGTAAAAATGGGTGAAGATCACACGAGATGGGCAGAATTGATTCCTGAGATTATGTTTTGCATAAGGAACAGAGAGAACACGGCAACTGGGAAAACGCCCACAGAGATGGTACAAGACTGTGAATTACATGCGCTAGGAGAACCCTGCAAAAACCCGCCAGTCCCGCTCAAGGAGATTACAAGTCACAAATAACAGATACACTAGCAGGCGTGGGTAAACCAGGAAAAGTATTGTACCACCCGAGTTAACACCCGGCATGCATGTGTACGTGAGAGAAAACATGTTATCAGCACGGAAGAAGAAATATTGTGCAGGACTGGCACCCAGGTGGATTGGGCCAGTGAGAGTGATGGAAAAAAATGGGAAACTCCACTTTTCTAATAAAACTGGAACAACGATGTGTGACAAAACGACACAGCAATGATCTGCATATGGCCTGCACAACGATTGGGAAGAGATGCAAGGAGACAACGATTAGCCCAGTACCATGGAGGTCACGGCGTAGTGAACCAAAATACGTGCGGCGTAGCGAACCAAAATACGCGCCAAGTGATGCCCACACCACGAGCCCAATTGCAAACAACAACACTACTCTCGTAACTCCAGGCCAACTGAATGTAAACAACAGTTTGATTAATGATACGCCATTTAGGGGCTCGCACCATCAAAACACTCCACACCAAACAGGGAGGAAATTACAATCAAAGAGCCAGTATAAATGTTAGTGCCACAAATAACAGTAATTCACAGTTTAGAGGTTTCCGTGTGTCCGTAGGGAACAGTCTAGTAAACGAGAGCAATTTTAGGGGATTTACAAACATACGTAAGGAAAATAATGACAGTGAAAAAGTTAATGTAAATCTCAATGCAAAAAGTGAAAGTGCTACACCATTTAGAGGATTTTCTGTACGGGAAGGAAAAAGCATCACAGAGCAGTCTTGCTTTAAAGGACTTGGGGAGAGCAATAGGGAGGCACGTGTAATGGGAAGTGACAAGTATAGTGTAAACAAACCATGTCATGTCTATAACAAGAGGAGAAGTGAGCCACCACCTAGCCCCAACAACATGGTTGCAGCAAACACCCCACCTCCCTCCAAACGCCGCAGAATAAGAAGACCTCCAAGGTCATGCCTCACCTGTCCTCTAGCCAGAGTCCCGGTTCTGACCCGGGCAATGTACCACAGAGCAGGGTTTAGCTGCTGCACCATCTTGGCCTTCGAGGGAGGGGTCGTTTGATGCTGGCTAAGAGCCAGCAGCAGGCAGACCAAGATGGAACACACTACCCTCAATAGCATGTGGCAGTAAGCACATGGTGCAGCACGGCTGCATGGACTTTCCCAAAACGGGATACTTATTGTTTCCAGTGCTGTGTCTTTTCTTTCGGGGTCTAAAATTGTTTTCAAAATGTAATATGTTTCTTTTCAGGGTTGTGTAATATGGTCAGATTTAAAATCAAAGTGCATACAGCACCGAAGATCTGGACAGCATCATTCAGGCTAAGACGCCTTTCAAAGACATTGAAAACATAACAAAATCTGCAGCTTTAAAATTCTATTTGTAAAACTGTATTGAAATTGCTTTTGTACCATTTTATTTAAATACAATTATTTTTACTCGGCGTGAATAGCACTTCCACTTGTGTGAACCCCGTAGGCAGCCATGGTAGGTCCGTGCGACCCCTGCCTCTGGGCAGTCGTTCTAAGAGAGTTGGCGAGGTAAGATGCTGTAACATACACACTTCATATTTTTACACTGAGTTAGATTTCCATAGTTTCATGTAGTATACCAGTTAGCCTTTGCTTCGCGTACATTTTGCCAGACATCCCCAGCATAATGCCACCCGCTTAAATAATTATTTATTGCCTTGTGGCTGTTTCTATTTAAATGAGATGAGAGGAGAAAATGATGGAGAGGCCACGCTGCCTGTGCAACTTGTGAATCAGATGCCATCCGCTTATGTTAAGGGCTCTTTCTTGTAACTTCTGCTTAATTGTGACAAGCAATATTGAGGGTAATATTTGTAAGAGCTTATTTCAGGGATTTTGTCATGTTTAATTGTTTTACAACCACATCGTCCATGGCCACGTGATTAGCTACCACCAATTCTGTATCAACGCCATTCACGCGTTTAGAGGGCTAATTCTTGTAATATCATGTGAACGGTTATTGATCTCAGGATTATATGTATTGTTTTCATTCAGGGTTCTTGTATTTTTCATGTTTGATGCTTTTTGTGTACGACCATGCGGTCACTTCATATGTTGGGATTTTCCCGCCACCAGGCGCGCTAAGAGCTTTTGTAAGCTTGCATAGTGAAGGGAGTAATTTTCCCCACGCTGCAATAATTTTCCCCAGTAACCAATTACCAAATTTCACAAGAAATAATGCATTTCACATCTGCACAAGTGGCCCGCTAAGAACTTCATCCAGCGGCATTCAAGCCACCTAACACTGATTTCACGCATCTGTGTGTTTATTCTGCCTATTCATGTCGTGCACCATGTTCACCCAGTGATATTTACGCCTATTTGTACGGCGGAATTATTTTCCATCCTAACCCGCTATGTGTATTGACCGTTGCCAAAAATCACGTGATATGGGGATGTGTCCCGACGAGTAGGCATTAGTGACGAGGATAAACGTAAGTGGCATTGCTCATTTTCATACTCCGTGTCCTGTCTCCAGGAAAAATATTTAGTCCATCCTAGTGGCTAGAGACCCCTTTCCTTGTGGGGACTGTGTTCTCAGACACCACGGAGAAATCATCCATCTAGGAGTGCGCAAGTTGAGTAACCTGCTGGGGGAATCACCCATCGAAACTGGCTAGTCATGCCCGAGGTAACCATAAAATTCATTTTGGCACAAGATGTAACATGGCTAAATAAACCCAATCTTACCAGTGTACATTTATGTATTCTTGTAGCGTCAGAACCCCGCTTATCTCCAGTTATTCAAAGTGCAATGTTTAGTATTGAAAGTGTTTTGTAAGTACACACGGGTGAGACGAACACACGGAACCCACATCATCCCTGAGATCCAGGAGTCTCAAAGTGTGGTGTCTGGGAAACACAGCTGGCACCATCTACCAGTAAGAAACACTGTATTTGTTCGTCTTCGTGTCTCACCCGACAGCGTCAACATATGCATTTTTTTATTGTATAATTCATCAAACAGGTTTTTGAAAAATGCTGTAATTTTTCTGTTAGTTGACTCTCGCTGAACATTGTTGGAACCAATACAAGCAACCTACCTCTTTCATTATAATTTACAGACTTCATTGCTGTGTTCACATTTGCAAATCACTTGATAGAAGCACTGCACTTAGATGACTACCCTTAATGAGAACAATAAGCAAATCCACCACTCCATAAACTTCAAGTTTGTTCACTGCTGAATGTAATAGTGTGGACTCTATTTATACTTTTTTCCTTTACAAATAACCCTGTCTCTTTTCTGGCCTTACTTCTGATGAATGTTTAAAAGGTGAGATTCCAGTTTGAAATATACTGCTACCATTAAATAAACATAAAACATCATCTCTCATGGTAAATGTTTTAAAATTTTCACATGTTTCAGACATCTCACCAGCTAGATACTTTTAATAGTTGGTCCTACAGTATCTTGAATGGACTGAGCTATATCACCTACACCATAAAATTTCACTCTGCTTATGTTGTATAAGGTGCAACAAATCACCCTCCCTAATTTGAATGTCTGTTTTAAAATAAAATTGTACAAAATAAAGAAAATTTATTCTGGCCAAGCAAAATAACATACTTGGAAGTTACAATTAAAACGGTTTTGAAAAGTAAATCTGTTCAGTGTTGTCTCTCAATCAATACACTGATGAAAACGAGTTCAGAAGGATGCCATCATTCTTGCCAGTATTTATGGAGGAATATGAGTGGTTAAATTGGACAGTGAATAACAGCCCGAGGCATCTATTGGACTAAACAGTAGACAGCAGACCAAACGTACCCCACTCAAGTGTCCATACAAACTAGCTCTGCAGAATGCAAATGTATGGTGAAGTGAGAGATAATTGGTTAGCTGTCTACTGTTTAGTCCGTAATATACTGTAGACAGCTGAACAACCAGAGTCTGCTGTCGAAACGTTCCTCCTAATTGACAATTCCTTCATTGCTGCTCTCAACGTGCCTTTCACACACATTTCTAGCTTGCCCTTCGCGCTTCAGTTCTGGATCAAAAAAGCATTAAGCTGTGGGTACCGAATTTCAGAGCAAGTGATTCTATATTAAAAAGGGGTGAAGGAAGACCATGCAGTCCTCAAATTATAGAAAACTTAGAGGCAGTTAGATGTTCATTTCTGTGGTCTCCACAGCAATCAGCTCGCAAACACGCAGCAGTTCAATTGTTTGATCAAAGTGTGCAATGGATTTTGCATAATGACTTGCGATTTCATCCGTACAAGATGGTTGTTGTCGACGAACTGTTCAAATGTGATTGGTAAAATCATATGGAAATCTGTGAACACATTTCTCAAAATGTTACACGCGATGCTGTTTTTTTAAACAAAGTGCATTTTCAGTTTTCCAATAGTGTGAATAAATAAAACTGCCATTACTGAAGTGAGCAGAATGCTTGGGAACTTCATGAAAAGCCTCTACACTGTGATTGTGTTACTGTTTCGTGTGTGGTACGAAGTGTTGAGATCATTGGCACTCTACTTTTTTGAAGAGGGAGGGGTCACAGTCACCTCAGATTGATAAGTTGCGATGATTCAAAATTTTATGGAAACCAAGACTCAATAAGTTGCAAATTCAAAATGTTTGGATTCAACAAGATGAGGAAACACCCCATATGACAAAACAATCGCTTGGAGTGCAGAGACAGTTGTTCCCAGGTCACGTGATTTCTTTACGTGGCACCATCCCCTGGCCAGCGAGACAGCCAGATTTCACCCCCTGTAATATTTTCTCTGGGAGTTTATTAGAGCTAAATTTTAAAAACATTGACCAAGGCCTCTGCCAGCCATTCAGAATGCAATACGTGAAGAAATAGCCAGTATACTCTTAGAAATGTTGGTAAGAGTGATTGCATCCTTCTGAACTCACCTTCAGCTGTGTACCGACAGCAAGGGACACCGCTTGACAGATTTAATTTTCAAAACCACTTAAACTGTATTCCTAAATTTCAAGTACCATTTAGTTTTGCATTGCCATAATAAACTTCCTTTACTATGTTTGTGCCAATTAATTTTTTTCAGACATTAAAATTTGGGAGGGTGTTTTGCTGCACTCTAGTACACAATTCTTTTATGCCTTTTAACATAATCAACACACCACCGTCTGTCTGAACTGTAGATCTCAGGCATTTTGTTGTTTAATTGTTCCACTATAAAAAGAACTAGAGTACAGATGCATTCTCTATGGACAGAGTAAGCAGACTGAAGAGCAAAGTCCCTAATGACTCACTAAAAAACAGCAGAGAGTGTATGTTGAGAGTCACATAATGCTGTCTCACAGAAAGAGGATGGCTTAACACTACTGCCTACAACAGTGATGGCTTATCGCTGCAGTCCACATCACCATTCACAAACACCAAAGGCAAAAACAGTACTATCCAAGCCATGCAGTGCTACGCCACCTGCACTGCCAACATTATGTCTGCTTATACTCAACATTATAACTGTTAGTGGATTTTGATTTTTAATTGGTGAAGGGGGGGGGGGGGGAGTGCGCAGTTTACACTTTGCTCACTCTCAATTATCCATAACAACATACACACATTAACTTCTCCTGTTTCCACATAACTGCATACATTAAGATCTGTTCCTGCAACAGAGGTAATTGATATTGAGCTTTGCAAGCAGCAGATGATGCCTCACTTCAGAACTAATATAAAAATTTTAAGACGAAAATCCATCCAGTGTACTGTTTCAACAGCTTAAATTCATATGATTAGGACATAGTTTGATAAAACTTTTAGATTTTTTTTAAACTGGGGTTTTGGAATTATTCACACAGCTTATATAAATCAAATTTGCATTTTATTTTCAAAAGTGGATTTTTTTTAAATTTCTTCTCTAACAAATTTTAACGATGTTTTATATAGATCAAAAAACAACTCATCCAATAGCAATTAAACAAAGAAAATTTAGCCTCATAGATGTTATAGTTTTTGAGTAACACATATTTTAAAATTTTGTGTTTAGCATAATTTCCACTTGGGGACATTTTAAACCATTTTTGAGAGGCCATAACTTGATACAAATTTATTTTAAAGAACAATTCCTTTAGGTATGTTTCTTACCCTTAGCATTAATATTGATATTTTAAAAAATTGAAGGTGATCAATTGACACACACTGTCTGATCTGAGATAGAAAGAGTCCCTATACAAATTAGACCTAATTAATTCAATTTACTCAATTAAAGAACAAGAGTAGTTTTTAGGTTAATTTCTGTACACTTATCAAAGCTTGTATTTACTGAACTATTGTTTGCATTTTATGCCTTTTTATGATTTACTGCACGATACTACTTTGGACTAAATAAATAAACTGAATATTCCCCTTCATTTCAAATTAATTTATCCTAGTGCCTCATAATTCCAAGAGTCTCAATTGGTCATACTTCATCAAACAAAAGCCTTTCCAGGCATTGAATGGATCATTAAAAAAAAAACGTTATTTATTTCATGATAATATATTTGCTTTAATTCAAAAACTTACCTGGCCATGATGATATTTGCTTTAAATTCAAAACTTACCTGATCAATAATTTCTCTATGTGAAAATATTAATAATGGTCCCCAGAATGATGGTTCTGGATGGGGGTCTGGATCACTTCCAATAACCTGCGTGACACGAGTAATAAATGTATCTTTTAGTCCATGGATAAAAATTGCTTCAAGAACAGTACAGAGATTAGTATGATCTTCATTCTCATACAATGAATTTTGCTGTGTTTGTCCCAGCTGAATTTGCTTCACGCTATTGGACAGGTGCGTTATGAGTGAGTCTTTCACAGCTGCCTCACGACTGCTCATCACCATCACATTCCGCAGAATAGAAGACATTGTGGCAGAAGAGTCACTTGAAAGGTTTGTATCACGACAACATAAAATATTCCATAGTGTGTTTGTCTAGCACAGTTGTGACTTCAGAGTTGAAGCATTTACTGTTCATCAAACCTTATTACATGTACCTTCTGGCCAAAAGTTTGAAAGATTTCCTAAATTTTTCGTTAACTTCTGCTGATAAACATAGCAATTTCATCACAGCAACTGTAAAAAACAAAGAAATAGAAATAAAAAATTTATCCCTTTTGGTATTTGTCTTGTATAAGATAAGCAAAACAAAACCCATGATTTCCACCAACGATAAAGAATTTTTATGGACAGATCAGTAATAACAACTATTTTTAATAAATTCCATGTAACAAAAGGAACATGAGGCAAAACAGACAAATATAAAAGCAATTATGTTACAATTTTACTCTATAATTCCCCAAGCAACCCTCACAACCACAATTACTACAACTTCAATCACGTACTGACATTATTATATAGATGCACAACAATTAAATATATTACGTGTGATAAAAAATTTTTTCACCAACTTCATGTTCTTCCTAGTATCAATATGTATCTCAGTTCACCATGATTGCCAAGTCACTCCATGGTATTGTTACAACTGTATTTTCACGATTTTTGAGTGGTTTTAGTTTTTTTGTTACGATACCCTTAATTTTTCGGGATGCTTTCTATTATTTTGCTACATCCATTAGGTAATTTGAGTAATTTTCATAGGATTTTGGGAATTTTTTAATTGTAACATTCTGGTTAGGAGTGTTTTCCTTTTTGTTCAGATTGATCCTAGGCATGGTTCAGTTGGTTGTCATTTTGAGGTTAGGTTTGCCCTTTGTTTTATTTTTTCAGATGCGAATATTTCCTTTTTAGTGTTTTGGTAATAATTCTAATGCTTTAACAACTTTAAATATTTCATTTGGAATTTTGGTCATAACTTTTGGGAAAGTCGTTTTTCTCCTGTTTTGGTGTTAGGGTCTAAGTGTCTTTTTGCCCCTAACTTAATAGTCGTGGTTGGTACTACCATCTTTTGATAAATTATTTTTATTAATTTCTCTAGGCAGGGTCCTTAATTAGTTTTTATTGGAAGCAGTATATAATTCATTTTTATTCCTTTTAAATCTTATGAAAAGTTTGGTCTAGTAAATTTGTCATGTTTAGGATGGGATTTAATTTATTTTACAAGGGATTGAGATGTCAGATTGTTAGGTCGTGTCCTTTATCATCTCGGGAATCGTAGCTTTGCAGTCACAGTTCCCGAGCTGCTACAAGAGTTATTTATCGCTAGTATTGAGCTGAAGTCAGCATCAGCATTTTTGGTACCAGCTGCAGCTGTGCGTGTTTGCCTTCGCCGCTGCAACGGTAAAGTAGCAGTCATCATTATCCCTAATTGTTTTGTGTCGTCCCGCGGTCGTTCAAAACTGTTTTTGAGTCGCACATGTGTCGAAAAGTTCCCGGAGTGATTTGCCAACATAGACGTTTTGAGTCGACAACTGTGTGTTTGTGAGTCTTAGCAAGGAAGAGGGGAGAAATAGTGCTGCGGGCTGCAAACAAAGTCTAGACAGCTAAGGGGGCAAGGGAGTGGTCTCGTGCTGAGCTTTTGTTTGTCTATGGCAGCAGGTGTCCAAGAAGGGCTGTGATTGGCTGGGAGACTGAGTGGCGCGAGGCCCTGTGTTTTGTGGGTAGAGTCTAGCTGTGGAGGGAGGTCAGGTTTTAAAGAGATGTAGTAGAGTGGGGAGTGACACACGGAAGCAGACGGGGTGCAGTCATTCATTCGGACAGTCAAAAAGAGACATGCGGTCAGTCAGTCGGGTCGTCGGAAGCCAAGGAGTCGCAGTCTGCGTGGGGTGAGAAGGCGGCAGGAGCCTTCAAATGATCGACATCATGTTGACGATAAAAGATAAGTAATCAGGACGTGTAGTTATAGTTTGATTTGCAAGGGCTCCAGTTAGGCGGCATCATGTGTAAATTTAGTTTTAATAACAATAAGATTTAAAAGCTAAGTAAGTCTAAAATTACATAAGAAATAATCGCCGGAAAGGAGGACTATGTAATGAATTTTCTTTTGAAAAGTGATTTATTTTTGAGGACCAACGCCGACGAGAGAGAGTTTCAGTTTGGTCGGTAGGTCAGGAGTTTGTTATCAGTAAAGACCATAGTAAAACAGTATTGAGAGTTTTTATTTTATCTGTGTAAATAGATGTCTTCCTCCCAGTCATAAATTTGTGTCCAGTTGCCATTAAGTTAATAAAGGAATGCTTATGACTGAAAAATGTAAGAGCAGATTAAGAAATAGCTGTTTACTGTGACGGTTAAAAATAAAGCAAGTTTATTTTAACATTTGTGACCCAGTTTGATAAATGTATAAGACAAAGTAAGAAAAATAATGGAAATAAGTTTTAAGTTAAGACGCTTTTAAATGGTCTGTTATTTTAAAAACAAAAAAGGGATTTTCTATTTGTTGTTGAATAGATTCCTAATAATTATTTCAGTATCTACATCCAAGTCGAAATTCTATCAACACATTTGTTAAGTTAATTAAATGTAATTATTTATATGAAATTATATTTTTGCTTTAAAATTTTTATGTTAAAGAATGTCATAAAATAAACTACTTTTTATCTGAATTCCTTCCATTTGTTACCAAAGTACTTTAGTTTATTTGCCTCATGTAAAAATTTAATTTTGTATAAATTTGATTTATTGGTTGTTCAAATGAAAACATTTTTGGAAAACACTTTTTTAAATTTCTAAACAGTGAATTTCCACCCTCACTTTTAATAATCTGGTTAATGTTGAATAATTTATTTTATTAATTTTTTTATTTAATGAACTTTTTTTTTTACGTCGTCAGTGATTACCTGTCAACGATCCTGCACTACCTCTTACAGGCAGTAAAGTGATTTTGAGCTATACCATTAAAAAAAAAAGAGCAAAGTTTGAAAGTTTTCGGCTTGAAGGCCACCCCAGTAGAAAGTGCATTGTGGTGGAACGCCCCCAGCTGAATGTGATACAGACCAGTCATTGAAACAGATGATAATGCACAAGTTTTCAGAGATGGTTAGGGAGGAGGTGTAGGATGGTGATCTTCGATTTTATGCAGTGTTGAGTAGACGATAAGGAGTAGCTGAAGAGGAGCTGTGGTGTACAGGTAATTGTGAAGTCATGTTTTGTCATGTCATCCATCCACATGTCTGCAGTGAATGCCAACTCACCACACTGTAATGCTAGGACGATCTGTGGCAAGTATTTCTCACGTAGAATGTCATCCATAAGCATTACGCTGAGAAACAGTGGTAGGATGGGACAGAATGCTACTTGCATCCACTTTGCCATAAGATGATCCCAAGTTAACTAGGGTCTGGACTAAGCTCATAAAACCCATTCCACAAAGAGTCTCCAGGGGGTCATACATCCATTGCACAGAAATCAACACACTTATCCAGCATTAAACACTTCACTGTAATTTAAATAGTGATAATTCGTAGGTTCCATGTACAATGTAGTAATCACAGTGCCAGTTTCTTTGCCACTGTTACCTGCTTTGTTTACAACTGCACAGTATTGTTGTGCATGGCAGTTAAGATGCTTAGTGTCATTCTTAGCACTATCTGTCAACAGTTTCTCACACCCTTTACAAACCACAAAACCTTGCTTTTCCCATTTATCATTGACAGTGACACTAAACCTTGTCAAACAAACAGCAGTGTGTGACACTTAGCGTTCTAGTTTTGTTTCTACATCCTTATAACGAACGTTCCATCTACCGGCAATACCCACGTTCACAATACAGCACTGTTAAGAGGAACACGCCAAGTACGAATGCAGCTCACAGGTTACGAAGCGTTATGAAGGTATACGCTCGCCTACAGCCTGGTCTGAACCCAATACATGGTAGGACAGCCCGACCTGACCTAGTTTACCTTCTGGGGGCTGAGCCCGCGTCCCAGCCTGGCCTGCCTCCGATAATCCACTGAGCCCCCACCCAATTTATCAGGTATGGCAGGCGTGTCAGGCCCATGCAGGGCACTGTTCATGAGTCAACAAAGTTAACACCATTAAGACTGCTGTTTGGGAAAGAGTTACACCTCCCTAGTGACCTGCTGTTTAGGCAGTCAACAGAAGAAAATGGTGTCTGGCAAAGTATTTCAAGAAGGACAACTGGTGTGGCTGTACAACCCACATATGTAAAAAGGGTAATGCCTGAAGCTAAAGTAATGATGGGAAGGTCCCTACAGAATTCTGCGGCTGATCAATGATGTGGTCTTTCTGATATGTCATCAAGGCTCTGCGTGAAGCCTAAGGTTGTCCACATTTACAGATAGGCACCCCATAAAGGTTCAGATGTTGCAGTCTGTTCAGAATGAATAAACTTGACGAAGGGAAAATTTAAATGCAGCTGCTCAACATCCTTTCTCCTGCTGTCCCCCTAGGGTGTGTGAAGCACAGTGATCCAAGGGCATCACCAGTAACCGGAGAAACGTGCACAGATTTACAAACAGGCTGCCACATGACACATGCAGCAATAAGGCTACTAGGGTTCATGCTGCTCCTGTCAGTTTGAAAGATTGAATGTCTTGGGGCAGTCACAGTGAAAATTTTCTGTTCATTGCCCCACCTTCCCCTCAAAATGACTCAGGGTGCAAAGAATCTTCTGGACCAGGCCAACAGTGCTATACAAGACACTGCATGCCTCTGTGTCAGGAATCTGGAGTCATGTACAGCCATTATCACCAGGCGTGTGTGGTATCTTTGGAATGATGGGTGACAACGCAGTGATCAGGGAGTGTAGTCTGCGAACACCTGGAGTATAGAGAAAAACTGACAACTGACTGGTCAGCCTGTGAGAAAGAGGGACTTGATGCACAGGTGATAAAGACCGTTAACGTTAAAGTGAGCACTCTAGAAATCAACCTTTCAAAAAAACCACCGCCCGCAACTGTGTATGTATAACCATGTGTGTCACCATCCAGGCTGGGGATGAACACATTATGTTGGCAGTGAAATGTGAAAAGTAGTTCTATGAAATAACGCGGTATTGCAAGTGTAATGTTTAAATTTATGGTTACTTAAGCTGTTTGGAGTTTATTTTATACACTTTAAAGTAATTACTGGTGTAAAGATAATGTATTTACTGTAACTCATAATTATATTATGTCACGTGATAGGCGCAATGGTCAAAACCAATGGTCCGTTGTTGTGGTTCCTTCATGCTTGTTACTTGACTTTGCTTGTGTGGAGTGGTTGCAAGGCAAACTACAAATTTGGAAACTGAAAGTAGTTGTGTTTTAATATTTCTCATTAATTTTTCAGCTTATCTGCAATCAGCATTGTTTTATTATACGTCATATAGTGTTTAATTGTGGTGTAGTGATTTTGTGAAAAGTTATGAGTTCCAGCAAACTACGTACAAATATTCAGCATCAGGAGGGCATTATAAATCTTTGCCGAAATTATTTATTGTTTAATTCCTAGAGGAGAGATGAAGCCATGCAAGGTGATCGAACGAGTTGCAGAAATGATGAAAATTTCTACTGCAACTGTCCAGAGGTAAATGTAAATATGTTTTTATGATGTGTTTTTGCTGCTTATCCCCAGTAAAAAAAAGTGAAAAAGACCAAGTATAAATTGACAGTTTGAAACTTGATATTTGAATGGAAAATTAAATAACAATTATAAAGTAAATGAACGACAGTAGAAACGCAACATTAATATATTCATGTGAGTTTGCAAAGTACATGTTATATCCTAAGATTGGCAAATAATATTAAAAGTTATCTGTACCTATCTACCTGAATTATTGAATAGGCATAATTGATTGTAATATCTGCCACTTTGGCCACAAAAATATTGTAGTTATTGAAATTTAATGGAACTGTAAATTACACCACATAATCAACACCCCAGACTCCCAGAGCTCCTGTTTACTTGCAAGCGCATGTTTTGTAAAGGTTAGATTACATTATGCAGTGTATGTGTTAAATTAAGTATTTCTAAAGCAGCTGTATGAGCTAGCTTTCAATAAGGGCCGGGCTACAATTGACATATCAAACACATTTACAGTTATAGCGATAAGCACATACAAAACACAAAAGCACAGTAGCCTGGCTACAACTGATATAACAATAATAATATTAATTTGTTTATGTTGCTATATTTTTACCGAAGAAATTAAGGTCTGTAGATAGTTGGTAATGGATTTGTCAGAAATAAATATTTTCAATTGATCTGAGACATTTTTAAAATGGTAAATTATTTACATTTCAATTTTTACTTTATACATTACCAAAAAGCATTACAAAACTTCTGTGGTTGTGATTATCAATAAATAAACAAAAGAAAATATTTTCCCTAGGAATAAAGTCAAAATATACACTTTCTTGATTTGTAAATAAGTTTTTCATGATAACATTGTATAAGTGTCGGGGCTTCTGATTGGCTATTTGTTGACACACCACTATAGTAACAAGGAAAGTTAAATCAAGGGCTTATCACAATGCACAGTAACTTGCCTGTAAATAATATATACTATTTTTAGAATTATTTTGTACAAATGAAGGTGGTGCTAGTTACAAGCACGGTATACCCTTCTTTTACCACTTCAATTCACAGTTAAATGTTCAGTTCTTTTTTGGAGGGTCTCAGAAGGGTACGAATACAGAGTAATGGTGTCAAAAAAAACTATATGTACATACACACAATTGCATTTGTTGATATGTTTATATTTTGTGTAAATTATTTTTACTTTATATACATTACAGGCCTATGTTGAAATATATTTATCTCTATTTGTAAAGGTGCATATAAAACTATCCTTAAAATGTACATATACATGCACATATTTTATATATATATTTTTTTATGTATGACATTTTTATATACTGCCACGTTTGCACTGTCACGTTAAGTTTATTAGCACCATCTACTTCTGTGCAGTGGTGTACTCTTTGCTTGGCTCAGATCCCCTCGTCTTTCCTTGCCTCCCTGCCTTCCCCTTTCCACTTCATGAGTCATTATTTTTAGTTTTGTCATTCTTTTATTTAATTCCTTGCACGCCCTCGCTCTATCTTCTTTATACGTTTCAGACATCTGCTACGTTACGCCGCTACCTTATGCCTGCAGGATGTATGTTTTTTTCCTGATGGCTTAGTTGCACCTAACTTCAGTCAGCCGAGGCCAAACACAGCTACCATGTTTTAGAGCTGACATGTTACTTGTCACGCTACAGAGCGATGGTGCACTTAGAAAACAGTGAGTCATGGGAAACGTTAAGTTTGCAGTACAGTTTTTAAATGTTTGGTCATTTGTGTGACAAGTGGTGTTGAACCTTGGGTGTGCAGTAGTGCTAGTCTGTTTCAAAATCTGAATTTGGCTGCTCTAACAAATTATTTTTCAGCTTAACTAATGTGTGTCATTTTTTAACGTGTCGTGTTGGTCCTTGTTCATCACCAAAGTTTAATGTTTGCTTTTTCACAGTTTCCATAACTTCATCACTTTTTTTTGTCTATCAGAGCTGTGAGATGACTCAAACGATTATATGTGTTATATATATATATATATATAGTATATTTTACATGATATATATCTACATATATATGCATACATTGTATATCATGTGTTATATACATCATATATGCTACATATTTTATATGTAATATACGTGTTACATTTAGCAGTCCTAAAATGTAAACATTGAATTTATTAACATGTGGAAATCACATGATAGTCACATGGCAATGTTTACATGTGGTGAAAGGATACATAATGGGCAAGAAATTAGAATTTTAGCAGGGCTTTCAAAAGTGCTCACTTAATCGTGAACGGCCTATAGACATTTGGAATGAGACGAATGTATGGCAGTAGACATTTTCAACATGTATGTGTAGCTAGTAAGTGAGGATAAGGTGACTGTAGTGAGTACAAAGATAATGATAAATACCTTAATTATAATTAAAATTTGCATTAAATATTGTGTTTGCTGATAAGAATTTGAAGTGTTAGTAGTAGATATAGACTAGTTTAATGTTGTAAATATTAGCTGTGCATATTTTTACAACATTTTAAATAAATTACAAGATTGAATATCGTTGCTTTATTTTTTTTAAGACCTAAGTTACATCTCTCACAAACTCAGATACGCCCTCGCAACTTTTAACAATATAGGCTTACATCTATCTTCAGATATCCTAGCAGCTCTCAAATAAGCTTTAAATTTCACCTAAGTCGAAGAGTATTTATTGTAAAATATGGAAAGACCCTTGCAAAGTTCTGACTAGTATTAACTCAAGAAAAACTTATTGTTAGTTACAAATTGGCATAATCTTGTATGATGATTAAAAAATGCAGGTACAACTACCTATACACATGGTTATGAGTGTAACAAAATAATAATCCTATTAAAATATCATGATACACAACCTCGTCAAGTGGCATATCACAGGAACGAGAATCCTCAGGTGCCAGTAATTTCAGAGGACTTGACAAATATAAGCCACCAGGATATCAGCTCTGCTAAGACACACACCTCACAGAACATATATTAACGACTATGAAACACAACTTTTACTATCACATCTTAAAATTTAATTTTCTAATAGGAAACTTAAATAACCAATTTTGAGTAAAACACCCTTACATATTTAGTAAACATGAAATTCTTACAACTATATCCCAGTGCATTAATTCTTATCATTTGCTGTACACATACCAGATTATTTTTCAAAAATTTCAAACAGCCATTCACATCCAGAAACTCCCAATAACTTCAATAAAGCACCTACGCCCTGTCACACAATCAAGTTTTTCTTCAAATTACCTTCAATTTTTACTGAATACAATTCATTGAATGCTATATGATGTCATAATTGTGACCATTACGTCTTTCAATCTCTTGAATGTCTCGTTTTCCTTTAAGATTTTTGTTTAAAACATGTTTTATATTTTCTTGAATCCAAAATTTCAATTACTTATCAGAGCTTTTCTGACAGTTTTAATAAAAGTAATCTCATAATAATAGAGTTGTGTGCACACACTTTAAGTTGTTACAAAATAAGGGTATATAGTTTTTAAAAGAAAATGTGCAATAAAGTAAAGAAAATATGTTGTGGTTTAACTAATCATTTACATGTTGACGTGTTCCATATGCTCTCACTCTAGGTCATTGCGCACACCTTCGCATCAGCTTACACAACCCTGCACCAACCAACTGAGCAATGCAAGTGCCCAAGTCAGTGTTCCGCATGTGTGTGTGTGTAATGCATCTGTGCATCGCACCAGTGCGCGACTTGTGTTACGTTAAATTTTGTTTTTACAGCAAGGCTTTGTTCATGTTTTGCTACATTGGGAAGTGCAGCAGATATGTTTGTTTTGATTGGTTGTGCCACGTGTTATGTTTAAATTTTGGAAAGTGTCGTGTGTTACATATCACATGACCAGCATTAGGGGTCACATGACATCCAGGTTTGTTTACTATAGTTATTATTAACACATGTCAAGGACATATATGTACATAATATTCAATTCTCAAATTAGGAAGCATTATTCTTGGTAACAGAGTAGTTCAGTGTTTTACATTTTACAGTGTACGTCATGTTACATTTTGGTTGCCCCAAAGTATAGTAAAGTTTGCCATACTATTTTAAGGTAAGTTGTGTACACTAATAGCATTATAAGAGTGTAATTTGCAGTGCCATGTTTGACAGCTGTATATATATTTACATAATTCAGTGTGGTCACGTGTTATTGTTTTGAAAGGAGACTGTTAACATAACCTAGAGACTGGCCAACAGGGCCAAGTGGCGGAGGGCATGTATGAACAGCACATCTATGGACTGTGTCCGCAGACAACACCAAAATGTGTCCGAATATCATTTATTTTCTTTCTAATGCTTTTATGCGTTTGTACATATGGCATCATAAAGCCCAATATCACAAGTGGATACACAAATGAAGGTAGCATGAGCGTCATCATGTAAGAGACATACACTTAGTGGGAAAACACGTGATTTAGGTTAGGACGTGGACAATAGGACAGTACATTGTAAACATGCCAATGTTGTTGAAAATTAGTTTTTATTTTTCTACTGAACATTTATGCATTATGTTTACAAATGTTTTATGCTTTGTTATGTCATCTATGTATCATCACCAGGTCCATCCACATCTCCTATGATAATATATATTTAAATAACGGGATTTTGGGCTTTGGCGCGGGAAGCGGGTGGTTTAGGTGCCAGCTCCCATGCTGCCATTTTCCCAGTAGCGTCATCATAACCAGTAGGGTAGGTCGTGCGTGTGGCCCGCTTCGGAGACTTCAACTCCTTGGATTAATCATGTAGCTGCAATATTTCATTTTAATTTACCGGAACATTTTAAGTCTCTTGTAACCCCGGAGCGTGCACCTCCCTACCATTCAGTCCGTTTGATACACTGCCTAACCATAATTTCTCAACTTAACCTTTCTTCAGGCTTCGCTCCGTTTTACAGTTTAAGAGCTCTCCAAGCTTAAAAGGAGATATGTATTTACTTGTGCCTCAATAGAGGGTTATTAGATAAATTGTGACCTACGGAGAAATTACTGCGTACGACATTCTTTATTGGTCACACTGACCATTTGACCGCACAACTGATTTAACCTGAAAAATGTGTAACGAGTGTTTTTACAGCGTTGGATGCCAGGAACAACCGCTACGATTCTTAGCTGCATTTAAGGGAGGCCAACAGCCCTTACTAGACCAGGTCTAAAGGATTTATAGTGAAACTTCACCAGCATCAGCTGCAGGGACGCAGCAGATGGTGGTACAGGAGGTGCAGCCACTTTGGGCGATCTGCTATTAAGAGTACATCATGTTTGCCGCTGAGCGGACAGGCACCCACCCTGGTAAAATTTACATCCGAACCCCTATCTGATCCATGTAACCTCGCATTCCCTCCTGGACTAGTACTACCGACCCCGTCAGTGTCATGCATGAATCATAGATACTTCTAAAAATTTACTTTTTGTATTTTTTTTATTTGGTTTCATTAAAAAGTTTGTGATAAATTTTCATGTGGAGACATAAAAGCTTATTAAATGCAATTTATTGAAAGAAAAAGAAACAATATTTTAGTTCAATAAATTGAATTCAAATAATAGAATTCAATAAGTATTTGACTATGTGAAATGGCTTTAATAATCTTAAACATTACCAGAATGAAACCCATACATGTATGCAGATGTTTAATAAACTCAGACAAAAATATAAAAATACTATGTAAAACACTGATTCAGTAGAGACTGCTTACAATATTTATCAGATGCGAGTTACACCATTTCTAATCTATTTAATTTTATGTAGTTCACTTTGATGTGCATGTAATTGCTTATTATGCAAATGGTTATATTGTAAATTTTAACAATAACACTCAATATTCCAACTGTCTGCAAGACTGGTTAAGAGGTCACTGAACTAAGTTAGCAAATAAAATAAACAAAGGAAAACTAATAACTGAGGAAGATAATTAAGATATTGACAAAGTGTTACATTTACAAGCAAGAGAAAAAAGATCTGGTAGAGGTCATTGCCTACTGACCACTGATATTCTGTACGGATGGAAAAAAAAATTAGATAAACTCTCGAATGCCACAAAGTTAATAGTGCAGAAGAAAATAGTTTTAAAAGAGTGAATTGAAGGTTGACTTTTGTCAATCACAAATGAAAACACCTCAATAATAATTTTTGGATGAAATATATACCACAAAATTAAAGATTTTTACAAAAAATAGGAAATTGCAATATATATCTTGCTGAGGTGAACATTTTTTTTAAATTATGAACGTATAAAGATATGAGAAAATTTAATCAGGGTCTCAATGAAACTTTCATGACAAAGGTGCTTATAAATTTTAAATGGAGGTAATGCAGTAAATACACTAAAAAATTCAAAACTTTCCAGCAGAAATATTGTCAGATGAGACACTTAAATATTCAATAGCGATTAATATTTAATATTTCAAACCCCTATACGAAATTATTTATTACAGCTTATGCCTTATTCAGTTGATTATTTCTTCCATTATAGCTAACCATGTTGGAAAAGTTTCCCTACCGTACTACAGGCGGAGAACAAACATCACACATCATAACTTGATGCAGGGAATTGCAGCAAACAGACAGATCTGGTAACAACTTGCTGCATAAACAAACATGGTTAGTGTGTTTTATGGTGGTTTACGAACACACAAATGTGCTGCATCGTTACAGCAGGTGTTCGAAGTGATAACTTCCCACCTCAGTGCAGGTAGCCCAAAGACAAGCCATGTACTGACCCACTCTGTCGAAAATCCCTGGCATGCGTTGCACTTCCTGACATGTGGCACGTATTTGGGTTGTCATTTTTTCCACTGTATTAATGTGCATGATGTACACTACACTCCTGATATACCACTGCAGGAAAAAGTATAATGGTGTCAGGTCTGGCAATTGTGCAGTCCATGCAATGGGACGTCCCCGTCCAACCCATCATTCACTGTAGGTGTTCGGTAAATGTTTCTGTACAGCACGTAAGAAATGGGCTGGAGCACTGTCGTGCTAAAACCACATGATATATATATATATATATATATAAAACACACACACACACACACACACACACACACACACACACAAAAACACACGCCAGGTGTGTCCCCCATGCCAATTTTACCCACATTTCCATATCTATGCTACCCGCCCGCAATACTACCCATCTAATAAAATATTAATTGTAGCAGAACACAATGTACATGTTAATTCGCTGTCGTCAGTACAGTATGCGCTGAACGGATGGTGTTATGTCAGCAATGTGTTGAGAAGCAGTCACTTTTCAAAGAATGGATGTCCGTTTATTGTGTTGAAACAGATTATTGCAATGTTTACCAAATACATTGGTATATAACAATTGCATCCTTAGTCACACACATCGGCCTATCTTTGAGCCATTGTGTTACTACATGTGAAATAAAAATACAGTCACCACTAACTGAATTGACAAAATAAAATTAATGCGTACATATGTTTTTATAGCGATTTTCTATTTTCGTGCTGCCGATTGGTGCAGGCCAACAACGGCGTCAGATGGTCAGATAAGAGATGAGGCACCATAACAAGTACAAATGCGGCATGCTACACAACACAAAAGACAAGTAATTTACAGCGGAGATTTTTGTTAGATGGGTAATATTGTGTGCTGGTTGCATAGATATGGAAAAAATAGGCCTGTACTTTAAGAACTGCTTATGGCTTTATTATTATTGTCTGACAAATCCATTACAGTATGAAAATGAATGCATATAAATAAACTGAAAATAAATAACTAATGCACACTACCTAACTACAATCAGCATACCAGATATGCATTTTGCTGCAGCGTAAAATCTTTTTGACAACAATAGAAACCTTAGCTATCAACCAGCAACTCATTTCTTAAAAGACAATAAAACTGCTACTGTAGTTTGGCGAGGCGGAATGAAAGTATCGTGCGAATGAGCAAGAGTGTTTAGCAATTGTACACGCACTGAGAAAGTACCGGCCGTATCTGTTAGGGAGACAATTTACGTTGAAAACCGATAACCGTTGTCTAGTTTGGTTGAAAGGCATGCATAATGGCAAAAGTAAACTTGCATGCTGAGCTTTACTGCTACAGGAGTTCGACTTCAAGGTAGAACACATGGCGGGGAAAACCAACGAACTTGCAGATGCCATGTCCAGAAACCCCTGTCCGAACCTAACGGTAACAGATGACGCTGAGTAGGAAGAGACGCTATCACCTTGCCATGCCACACAGGCAGCAGACACACCAGCTTTTGTTTTGCAGAAAATTGTCGCCACACCACCCGGTGAACTTGTCTCGCTAAACATGTTAAGGGAGGTACACACAGTGCAGGAAAATACCCCAGATGCTGTGCAACGGCAAAAACACTGTGTGCCATGAGGTACTCCAAACATTGATTAGTAGAGGACCGGGAAATTCAAACAACCCCCCCCCCCCCCCCCGTAATTGCACGAAATGGCAAACGTACATGCCTAAGGAAACACAGGAACTTGTACCAAAATATGCTCATGATAGCTTAGAGCATGGACACCCGGGTCCTGAGCAGACACACAGGAATGTGCAAAAGTTTTTTTCATTGGTCAGGAGTTCAAGAGAACTTACGTAAACATGTGCAGAGTTGTGTTACGTGCAACACCCAAAAGCCACGAAGAACAAACGGCGATGCTCCACAACAGCCGAGGCTGCCAACTGAGCCGTTCAAAACTGTACCACTTGACATCATGGGCCCGTACCCATGCACCAAAGGCGATAAAAGATTCCTCATTTTCGCCATTAGTTTGTTTACTAGATGGACAGAGGTGTTTCCAGCCAGTAATGTTAGTGCACACACAGTTGCACAGATAATGCAAACACAAAAATCTGCAGTCCACCCTTGCTGCTCTAGACCCTTTCCTTGTTGAGACTGTGTTTTTTAACACCATAGAGAAGTCATCCACTTAGGCATGCGCTAGAATAATTGCGGGCTGGGGTAGAACCTGACGGAGTTAGCTAGATTTTGCATGAGTGACAAAAGAAAAAGCAAGTCTAACAGTGCATAAAGTATTTCCTTGTACTGACAGCAACCTCTCGCCTTTTTCAGTGATAAAATGTTTTGTAATGCAAAGTGTTATGTACGTATGCTCGGGTGAGATGGACACACAAAACTCACAACATCCCTGAGAACCCTGAGTCTCACAGTGCGGTGACTGGGAAACACAGGTGGCGCTCATCTAACATAAGTTTATTACGTCACCGTTCGTCTCGTGTCTCACCCGACGGCATCAGCAGAAATTATGTTTTCAGGCTTTAAAGCATCTGACCATACTTTGCACACAGCTCCAAAAATTCTGATTTTCACAGTACCATCTAGTTACTCCTCTGCCATCGAATTAATTCAACATTCCATGAATCCTTAAATTGTTTGAAACAACATTTATCCACAGGCAGCAGCTGTCAGTAGTGTGTGGGGAAAGTTTTAAGATTGCAATATTCTCATTCTTTGCCTTTTCAATTACTGTGGGATCTAAATAACTAAGGTGACCATCTGAAAAGCAAGAGCAATGACCTCTCTTATACAACAGTGCACAGATGATTCAAATAACTCGAAATTATGGATGATATAAACCCATTGACTGGATTTAGAATAAAATGTGCCAGGTAAATCATTGAATCCTTTCCAGGAACTCCATAAGTGTCTCCCCTCAAAAATAACGTGTGGTGGAAGACAACAACCCTCAACTGACACACATGCAAGCAATGTTTTGTTTATCAGAACTGTGCATGTCCTGGAAAAATTATTGTCCAATTCCCGCAAACAGCATGTATTCTGGATGGATCAGGCAGAAAAATATGTCTGATCCAAATTCCATGTTTTCCCTAGAGTGTCTTTAGTATTTACTTGAACACAGGGTTCACGTACATCTCCCTTACCATTTGCACCATGCAGTCATTTATCGCATTTAGAGCATGCCAGGGCAACGAAAACAGCCACGAGTACGTTGGTGTAGGTTGCAGAGAACAAGCAAGTATCTTTTCTTGAGGACCTATATTGCATAATTCACAAAGGTCGTTTTTAACCATTTTCTTCCAAGAAGTAACTTAAGGGAAATTAGTTAGCGGTCTGGTACAACATCCCCACAAAGCCACGACCGCCAGGAACCACAGCAATTGGTGGGAACAAGTAAGCTGCCCGCACTGCAGTGTAATGCATCCCTATAATTTGCACTAAATTGGTGGGCCTGCTGGCCAAAGTTTTGTGCTATGCAGCCCCTGTGCATAATGAAATAAGCAGGGAATTACATTGTCCTGCTTATGTGAGAATATCATCCACACAATATTGCAGTGTTAATGAGTTTTCTTTGTACACAGCGTGAAATGAAGTCACACTTAGCCACTTTTTACATGCAAGAGCATACCCCATAGCAAGTGACATCATGAAAAGTGGCGTGTGCATAGCGGAAGTATATATCGCAGGAAGATAGAGACAGAAGTGACACAGTTACATTATTGAGGTCTCTATTCTGGCAATATAAAGGAAGGCATTAAATATAGCAATGTTTCAGTACACATGTAAGCTATTTGCAACGGACTGTTTAACACATCACTTTAAAGTGATATTCATTAGTAAGTGCGGTGACATTCCCCACATATGTAATATTGAGTAACCAAGCAGAAACTGGTTTACTCGGGGTGATGACACCAATATGTTATGTTAATTCAACGTTTAGCATATGTCATATTAGGTTAAGAGGGCACAGTATTTTCATTTCATGCAGATAGCAATTTGACTCTGGCGCAGGCGCCGCTGCTGCAGCCATGTTGGCATCTTTGACTTGGCACTCTGAGAAGACTGTAATGCAGGAGGTTTGCTTCGCAATCACCCTAGATACAAAGCATTTAGGCCTTTCATCATGTTAATCTGGAATAGACTTTAGTTTACTGGAACATCTTTTCATTTTAGTACCAAGGGTTGGACCTGCTATCTTCCCATGCATGGGAACTAAACACTTTACTTAATTCATTATTGTCCTCAGCCATTTTACCGCATCAGGCTATCGGCAGGCCCTTGAGTGCCGAGTATGCAGTATGAATCACCTCAATCACTTCTTGATTGTATGGAGTTTAATGGTGAAGTAAATAGTATTTTGAACGTATTTCTGAGGCATATCTTCATTGTTTGCAAGAACATTTAAAGCACTACACCTTAACTGTAGCCAACCCAGGGCACCTATGTGTTCTTTCCCTGCATGCTGAGTGGCAGAGACAACTCTGCAAGTGCGAGGGGGCAACGAAACAGTCTCGTGGCTAGGTTATGTGTAATGTGTGCAGTGATCACGTGGGCAAGCACGTGCGTATGACAAATCAGCATCGACAGCAACACCAGGGATCCCCTTTGGCCAACCGGCCCACAACCCCCCCTTTTCAACTGCTCACGAACTGAGCTGGCGCCGGGCACAACATCAACTCGCCCCTGCCCTGGATAAGAAGCAGGGCAACGTTCCACCATTGTCCCTGGGAGTCTGCCGCGTCAGTATCCAGCACTTCCAATATTGCCTGAAGTTTATTGTAGAAATCATAAATAATAAATGGTACACTTATGGCTTTTCTACAATTTACTTCTAGCATTTCAGGCTTCTTTAGTGTTAAAGAATTTCTTAAACAAAAAATCCTAAACCATTTTGCCGCAGGTTTACGGTCTTTAAAGCAAGTGATCAAAACATTCTGTTTTACAAAGTCTTGAACAACTAACATAACCTCAACTATTTGTCAATGTAAATGGCCATTTTGCAAGTATCTACAAATGTGTAGCTAGAGTTTTTTCTTGATTAGCAGTTAAGTCTGTCTTTCTGCCTCTAACTTCCTCAGCAAGAACATTTTGCCCATTTTATATTTGAATGCTACTTGCCATAGTGAAGCTCCCTCTTTCACTTCCTTTACTGCTGAAATGAATACTTTGTGAAAGGTTATTTTTATATGTATATGAAGATGCCATAGTACTTCTGATAAAACAGTATCCTACCTAACAATTAAATAAAGTAGTTTAAAATCAAATGCAAGTACAATTTAAATGTTATGCCTATAAAGGAGTTACATATACCAACTCAAGACACCTGGGTACTTGTTAGAACAATAAACATAATAATCTATAACCACTATACACACCTATCTATCAAAACTTGAACAGTACTGCTAGTTGAAAACTATCTTCTTCAGAGTAAAAGTTCAGAACATTCATGTACTTTCAACATGACAGTGTAGGTACTTTATCATTCACACTTTTATTTACTCAAATACAAATTATACCTAATGTAAAAATTCAAAATAATTTCTAACATTATATATTAAAATATTACTAATACAAGCTACAAATACGATAGTGGGGAGGACTATGAAGATCAGGGAAATTGCAAGGCAAAACAAATAAAAAATATGTACGTTTTCATGATAAAATTTTACCCCGCAATGTCTCTCCAGTTCATAGCCCTCCCCACTATCACATTTTTAACTTGTATTGGTAATATTGTACATTTGGGTATTGTTCAGTTACATCTGTTTGCAATTACGAGTGTTTTCATGATAAAATATTAATATTGTATCATGAATATTATGAAAATACATTAAAAAGCAAAAACCACCAAACCAACCAATAACTAAATTCACAATATTACTAACACACACAGTGCAAATGGGCTACGTATGAAAATAATTTCTGGGAAACTCCAAGCCTTGCTGATGTGCGACACTTCACGTCACTACCTAAAAAAAGCAGGCACGCCTTAATCACTGTTTTGGGGATTTATTCCCCTGCTGCTGCTGGGACTCTGGCTCGATGCATAATGTTTGGCTATGCTTGTACAGTATTTTTCCCTATGAGGGAACTACACTTGAATATCATACATTATCATAGCAACATTTCGGTGTATGTGTGCGTGTATATTGATCATAATGTGAATTTAAGTATTGTTTGGTAATTTGTAGGACAAAATTTTATCATGAAAACATACATATTTTTAACTCGTTGTACCCCGCAATTTCCCTGATGTACATTGCACTTCCCACTATCGAATTTCTAACTTGCATTGGTAAAATGGTCAATATAGGTATTGCTTGGTTAGGTCATTTCGTAATTTAACGTATTTACATCATTAAATATTACGATTACATACATATTTTTCACTCGTTTTACCCCACAGTCAACACACTCACACCCAATACTAAACAGTTAAAATCAACAGGGCATATATTAAATTTCAATAGTTGCTCACCCATTCAATAGTCACTCATACGTCGTAGATCATTTAGCACATGTTAACCCATATTCAATTGTCGAAACTCTATAGACACATTACCACACAAATATTAATCTATAATATTTCCCATTGACATAATATCACAAAAACACTCATATTTGTGCACAATTATTTCATTTAACATGTCAAACTGAATGAGACACAATCAAACACGCACTATTACATTAAAACCTCCACGCAGGACACCATCAGACTTGACAAAAATGCCAGACAGATCCACAATACACCTGTGACATCAACCACTTTTGATGCACATAAGTTTCCTGTCTCTTGTGCATTATTGATCACCGTCTATTTTATTGTTATGCGCTACAGCTGGCGCCGTCTCAATTGCCCTGCGCCGTAATCGGAGACCCACCTCACCCTCACCTCTTTCTGGAACGATGCGCTCCCGTGAATGCTGACAGCGATAAGACTGGCTAGCGCCTCAGCCCTCCACGACGCATCACGCGAGTTGGGGAAGATTCTAGGTGGCAGCATAAGACACTATATACACTGCCGCAACCCAGCGGCCGGCAGTCTTTGACAGAGGCTGCCTGACAAGTGAGGTGTTCGTGGCTTGAATGGACGAGAAGGTGTGAAACCGACGAGTGAAGCCTACTGTGCGTGAGAGCGCTTGGAGGACTCTAGAACATTGCGACTGGCAGGACATGGACTGAACAGCTGGGACTGAATGGAAGTGTAATACGGATTTTTATTGTAAATATTCGAACTATCCATTTGGACACATATTTTACAGAATATCTTAATAGGTTGATATACTCTCTACTGGGATTGATCTTTAATTATTTTATTTTATTGATTTCTTTGTGGTAATTATAAATTGTATTAAATTGGAGTAATAAGTTGTGAACAGTAAGTAATATCAAATTATTGTGAGATTTTAAGTTAGGAGAATTTTGCTGTAATAAAATAAGGAAATTATAATTAATTATTTTATTTGATTGAGCACACCATCCGTTAACGAACTTGGTATAGCCGACTTAATTTCTAGAGAGAGAGAAATTGCAACACTGGTGTCAGAAGAGGGATGGAGGCATTTTATAAAAATTAAATTATAAAATAATTATAATTAGTATTTTTAAATATCACGATATTTGAGCTATAGGCAAAGGTATCACTTTGAAATTTTGAATGCTAACTAGGAAAATGTCAGCAGACATGGCACTTCGCTCTTTAATTGAAGCACTAAGGGGCCAAATTGGTAATGTTAATGAAAATGTAAATAGTAAAATAGATAGTGTTAGTGAAATTGTAAATAGTGTTACTGAACTTGTAGATAAGAAAATAGACATTGTTAGAGAAGTAGTAGACAAGAAAATAGACAGTGTAAACGTAAATATAGATAGAAAAATAGACAGTGTGAATGAGAATATGGACAGAAAGATAGAATGTGTGGGCGAGTTGGTGAACAATAAAACAGACTGTGTGGACAAGAAGAGAGAATTGACAGTGTGAATGATAGGATGGACAGTTTTGAACAAGAAATGAAACAGAAAGTGAGAGCCCTAAAGAAGGAATGGCAGGAGTTCTTGCAACAGCAGGGAAGACGACATGCAGAGGTGGAAGAGGAGCCGAGATTAGTGACCACAGAGACGAGTGCTGGCAGCGAGAAGAAGGTAGAGGTCGCCGCCAGTGGAGCTATCACAGAGGAGGTGCAGCATTTCTGCAGTTTGGGAACGCCCCAGCCAGGGGTGGGTAAAGGCATTACAATCAAGATAGCCCCCCTACGATGGACACACACCTTGGCGCGAGTACCGGCACCAATTCGAGATCAAGGTCACCCTGAATGGCTGGACCGAAGAGCAGCGGGCATAGAACCTGGCTGCTGTACTGAGGGGATCAGCATTGAGCATACTGAAGTCACTGCCAGGATGACATCGTCTAGAATACTCCACATTGGTGTCTGCTTTGGAGCTGCGATTCGGCGACCAGTACCTGCGACAAGCCCACCATGACAAACTGCAAAGCTGCAGTCAGTAACCCAGCGAACCACTGCAGGAGAAGTGGCAGGAAATCGTAAGGATGTCGCACAGGACATTGTAAGGCTGTCGCACCTGTCTCTGGAGGGATGCTTGGAAGAGGCACGAGATGTCATCACCATCAGCTTCTTTGTTGATGCTATCGCTGATACCGACATGCGGTTGGCTGTGCCTCACAATATGCAGAATACCTTGGCCCGAGCACTGGAAGTGGAGTCAGCACGGCAGTCATCAGTGCTCCAACATCCAGTGATGCTTGATGAAGGGGAGGATGACAGCGTCAAGGGGATGTTGAAGGACTTGCAGACAACCATGAGGGACATCGCCTCCAGGGTGCGCACTACGGAAACTCCCCATCCCCCACCCAAATGGCCGGAATGTTGGATGTTTGGACATCCAGGGCACCTGAGAGCCAACTGTCCTCAGCAGCAACAGCAGAAGCAGCAACAGCTAGGGAGCAGGCATCAAGGGGCAGGTGAGAGTGTAATGTCTTCGGGAAACTTGTAAACACCGGTCTTGAGGGGCAAAGATTGGTGATTACTGGAGGGAAGGCCCCAACGCTTTTGCAGGTGCGTTCAATGAAACAAGACTTCAATGCCATATATTGGTAGAGAGGAGCCTAGATGATGTTTCTTGCCAGATGGTCGATGACACAGAAGCGACTATGACAGTGGTAAGACCTGGCATTCTTGGGTCTTCCCTCCAGCGATCATCCGATATGAACATGGAACACTGCTATTTAACAACAGTAATGGGCGAGACCACACCAATCAAAGGCAAGAGAAGGGTACTCTTACAGCTCGGTAACCTTAACATAGAAAATGATATATAAAAAGCAAAAATAGAGGACTAATGAATTTTGGCTCTTGATGCCTTACATAAGCTGGGATACTGTATGGATACTTGACTGGGGGTGTTACTGGTAGGTAGGGAGAAGGGTGTATGGTGTAAATTAGGCTAGTTAAGAAAGTGTGTGTATAAGTAGGTATTTGGTGTATTTTATAAGGGAGAGTAGTTTTAGTTTTAAGTTAGTTAATTTTTTTTTTTTTAAGGGAGGGTAAAAAATATGGTAGGGCGGTGTAAGTGTAGGGGCTGTGGAAAGGTGTGGAGAAGGTTAGATAGTGGTGTGCTGTGCGACCAGTGTGGCAGCTGGTACCATGTTGGCTGTGTAGGGATCAGGGAGGAGGAACTGGGATCACTACAGGAAATGTGAGGAATGTGCTGAGGGAAAGGGTTTAGTAGCAGTGGTAGGGAACAAATTAAGGGTAGAGAAGGAAACACAAATAAGTGGAGAAGGTGGAAACTGGATTTGGGATATGCTGAGGGGAAGATTTGTAGAAGGTGTGCCAGTGCCAATGGAAGTGGCTAAGGAGGAGAGGTGGAAAGGGGAGATGGTAGATTTGATGAGCAGGAAAGAGAGGGAAATGATGCATAGGATTGAGAGGATGGAGGAAAAGGTCAGGAATGAGGTGGGTAAGAGTAAAGTAGAAATGAGGGTGGATAAGTTAGAGGAGGTGTTGGAAGATAAAAAAGGGGTGCTAAGGAAAATGAAGGCCAGTCCACAGGAGGAAAAGTTGAGTAGAGAGTAAGAGTTAGGCAGAATGCAAGTAGGGCTGCAGAAGGAACTGCAGGAGGAAAGGCAGAGGAGGAGGGAGGCAGAGATAGAGGTGGAAAGATTAAGGAGGAGGATAGATGAATTGGAGGCAGTAGAAAGGGATAAGGCAGTAGGAGACATAAGACAGCAAATAAAGTTAGAAGAGCACGAAATAGTAGCAAGAGATAAGGTGTTAGTAGTAGGCAGGAAGCAATCAGGAATAGAGGGAATCAGAAATCAGGGAACCGGCAGTGGTAGAAGGTAGGAAGCAGTATGCTGAGGCTTGCAAGTGTGCGATTAGCAAAGACCAGCAAGCAGGAGAAAGTGGACAGTTCAGGGCCAGAGGGGAGAGATGAGGGCTGGCCAAAGGGAGGGAAACAAGGGTGCTGCAGGAGGCCGGAGACATGGGTAGGCAGGTGGTTGGAAGAGCCACAAAGCAGGAACAGGTTGTAGGAAGGGAGCCAGAGGTAGTTTTTCTAGGCAGCTCAATTGTAAAAGGGGATATCAGGAAGGAAATTACATATAAAGCAGCGTTTGGGGGGGGCAAATACCAGGGATTTGGAGGAAAGGGTTAGTGGTATGAGAGGTAGCAGGGTGGCAAAGGTTGTTCTCATTCATGTAGGGGGAAATACCTGGCTCATAGGGAGGTGTGGCAAGAGGTAGAGCGGGACCTCAGGGGATTTCTGAGGAAAGTGCGGGAGACGTTCACTGGAGGTAGGGCAGTAGTCAGTGGTGTGCTGGTTAGGAAAGGAGTATCCCATAGGAAGGCAGTGGCTGCGAGTGAGGTATATGAGAGGGTGTGTAGGTTTTTGGGGGCTACATTTACAGATAGTAGAAAATGGGTAGGCTGGGAAAGTGTCGGGAGGGATCAGGTTCACCTGACAGAACAGGGAAAGAGGATTCTAGGTGATCTGCTAGGTAGAGAAGTAGCTGGCTGCATGGAGAGGGTCAGGGCAGAGCAGCAGTTGTTGAAATAGAAATCAGTTAGAAGCAAGGAAACGGAAGGGGGGAGAAATGGAGAGGATAGCATTGATGAAGCCGCAGGGGTGGAGATAGGAGGTAAGCAATGTAGGATGGTAAAGCAGAGTACTAGTATAAAGATATTGGTGGTGAACTGTAGGAGTGTGTACAACCAGCTGGAGGGCTTCTGGGGAAAGGTTGAAGGATATGGGGCGGATATAGTGGTAGCTGTGGAGACTTGGTTGACTGACGAAGTACTGGACATTGAGTGTAGGCTGGATAAGTTCACCATCTTCAGAAGAGACAGGGATGTTAGAGGAGTAGGAATAATGGTGTAAGAAAAGGGCTAAAAGGGGCGGTAGAATGGGTTAGTGAGGATATCGAGGTAATGGAAATTAAATTGAGTGGTGGTAGTAATAGGAAAATTACTTTGCTGGCAGCGTATAGACCACCAGGACAGGGATGGCAGGCAATTGAGATGATCAAGGAAAGGGTCGATAGAATAAAGGACAGGCAGTTCGTTGTTGTAGCAGGGGATCTGAATATGCCAGGGGTGAAATGGGTAGAGGGTGCAGAAGGAATGAGTAGCATGATGCAGAGAATGGCAGCACAGTTAGTCAACAGAGGATTAGTCCAGGTAGTAGAAACACCTACGAGATGGAATGAGGATGGTGTTGGGTCAGTGCTGGATGTGGTGTTGGTCAGACCTAGGAATGCTGTAATTGGTGGAATAGTATTGGATGGTATAAGTGACCATCATATCCTGGTTGTGGAAATTGCAATTGGCAGGATGAGGGAAGTGCAAATGACACAAAGGTTGGTGTGGCAGTATGGGAGAGGAGACAAGAAGGGGGCAGAAATATTCCTGAGAGACAGGTTTAAAAAATGGTCTATGGAGGAGGGTGTAGAGGGGTTGTGGAGGGAGTTTAGAGGATTAATGAAGGTTATGTTGGAGAAATTTGTGCCAATGAAAAGGTTATGGACTGGAGGAGATCCGCCATATTATGGACAGGAGATTTTGAAAATTAAGAAGAAGTGCAGAAAATTACATGCCAAGTGGAGAAATGAAAGGATGATAAGATCTAAAGAAATGATGAAACAAATGGGTACAGAGCTTGAAAGGAAGATCAAACAGGCAAAGAATGTATTTCTGGGGAACATGATGGAAGAAGGAAAAGGCAAGGAATGGGGGAAATGGTTTAGGTATGTTAGGAGGTTAAGGGGAGGAGAGGAAGGGATCCCTCTGCTATCAGGAAGGGAAGGTAGGCATACGACAAAGAAAAATCGGAGATGCTGCAAGGACAGTACTTGTCAGTGTTTCAAGCAAAGGAGGGTTGGAATAGGGGGACAAACAGGGTTCGGGGGGTGTTTAGTGAGTTTAAGATGAGGGAGTGGGAAATAGAAAAGGTAATTAGGGATTTGGAGAGCAGTATGGCAGGGGAACCAAATGGGATAGGAAACACAGCACTAAAGTTTGGTGGCAAGGAGTAGGCAAAATATTTAGAAGTGCTGTGTAAAAAGTCCTTAGGAGAGGGTAAGTTACCACAAGATTGGAAGGATGCTATGGTGGTACCTATACAAAAGCAGGGAGAGGATAGGGGAAGGCCTGGCAGCTACAGACCAGTGAGTCTCACATCATCAAGTACAGGAAAAGTAATGGAGAGGTTGGTGGTGCAATATGTGGTTAGGATTATGAACAATAGGAACTGGTTGGAGGAGTCCCAGCATGGTTTCAGGAGGGGTTACTCATGTGAGACTCAGCTGGCTGGGATATTAGAGGATCTGGTGCAGGTAGTTGATGAGGGGAAGCAGGTGGATGCCTGCTTCATAGGTTTTGAGAAGGCATTTGATAAGGTGCCCCATGGGACATTGATGAGGAAAGTGGACGAACTGATACTGGACAGGAGGGTAGTGGAATGGATAGGGGACTTTCTAAGGAGGCGAAGGCAGAGGGTGAAAGTGGGGGAGGCAATATCGGAGGAAGAAGAAGTTGCATCAGGGGTACCACAAAGAAGCGTACTGGGTCCTTTACCATAATGGTAAATGGCATGGGTTTGGGGATTAGGGGATAAATCAGATTGTTTGCAGACGATTGTGTTGTATATGCTGAGGTGGGAGAGGGGGGTGGAAATTTGCAGTCAGATATTGATAAGATATGGTTGTGGACCAGAAAAAATAAAATGAAGATAAATGTAAGAAAAACTAAGGTAGTGAGGTTCACAAGGAAGAAGTTTATAAGCAGGGACATGTACAGATGGGAGGGACAAGAGATGAAGCAGCAGAATATAAGTATCTAGGGGTTGTACTGCAGGGAGACCGCAGGTGGAAAAAACAGGTAGAGAGAGTGGTTGCAAAGGGAAGAAGGGCTCTGGGTATGCTGGGAAGGGTGCTGAATGGAGTCAGCTGTGAGGTGATGGAGAAGGCATATGGCACAATGGTACGGCCAATGTTAGAATATGCTGCAGTAGTATGGGACCCGTATGTGGAGGTGGAGGTGCGAGAACTGGAAAAGGTGCAGAGAAAGGCAGCAAGATGGATAAAGGGTAGGTGGAGAAGGCAAGGGCAGGATGATGAGTAAGAAGGGAACTATAGGCCATCAGTGATGGTGAAAGAAATGGGGTGGAGCTAATTGAAGGACAGGAGGAAAATTGAATGGCTGGTCAGGATGTACAGACTGGAGAATGAAGAGGGTGGCTACACTGCATGCTAAGTAATGGGGTGTTTAGAGGGAGAGGAAACAACAGTGAGAAACTTAAGATGGTGTGGAGGAGAAAGTAACGGGGTAGGCAGTCCATGCTTGCGAGATCTGTGAGAGAGTGGAATGTGTTGAGGAAGGAATTGGTATCTGTGAGGGGGAGTGGAAAGTTCAGGAAGGGAGTGGAAGAGGAGTTTAGTCGGTTAAGGGAGAGGTGAGAGAGCTCACCACCAGGCGGCAGCCTAATTGCGGGTGTATATTATTATTTCATAACACATATAACAAGGCAACTACAGCTGTATTAATACAATACAATAAAAAATATTGCTACTTTCTAACGTAAATTACCAAAAACATCTAATCTATTCTTTGATGCAAAAAGAGGATCTCATTTAACTTTCTACAGCAACATAAATGAGCTTCATGTTGTAGCTGAACAAGACTTTTCAGTACAATTGAAGTTTTTTATTTATATTGTTTTAGAAATAAATATTTTTTAAATTACAAAACATATATGCACACACACTTAACAATTTTGCAGACATTTTTGTTGTGTGCAAGGTAAAAGGATCGGTTCTTTGTATTTTCAACTTGTTCCTCAGAAATTTTCCAATTTTCATAGCCTTCCCCATTATTGTTTCTGGGGATGTATGGTGAATTCTAACACACCATTGTCCAAATTAAATTTCTGTATCAACTACTTGGTCTAATTAGGATGAATTCTGAATTTCCATTTCGGAAACACACAATACTATTTAATTATGGTTTTATGTTGCGAATTTTCACATGAGATATAACCCAGTGACACAATATGCCCAAAATTTGACACACTATTGACACGCATAAAACAAAGTGCTCAAAATATCTCAATAACACCGGGGCAAATGTTTTTTTTTAATTAAAAAATAGTTGTATATGGTTCGCCAACTGAGGCCGATTAGGTAATTTGGTGATTTAAAATTATGTATATGCAACATACATAATGAAGTTAACAAAAAAAAAATTTACATCTGGCCTAGATGTCTCAGAAGTAAAAATAACATACAGCTCACACTACAAGATACGAAAAAAGAAACTATTGCAAAATTTATATGCGTATAACACAAATTACAGTATGAAAACATATAGGTTATACCCATAAAACTTTTAAAAAAATTGGACACAGGCCTCACAAAGTGAACAACATTGGAACTCGTAAGACTCCGCTTTGATCAAACATTATTACTTTTTATATCTTCCCTCTCGCCTCGAATCTTTGAATGAGAAAATTCATTGGCACAACATCCAAGGTACCCTGCAGAAAGGTTTGTTTTGTACACACTCCATAGAAAACATTACTGAAGTGAAACCAACGTTTGCATGAAGCAGGCCCGAGAAGACTGATCCTTCTCACCAACTTTACAACATCAATTTCGATAACATATTAAAATAAAAGTTTTTTCGAAAATGAAAATAATACCTTGATATGTTAGATAATTATGATTATTATATGGAACAAGAGTCAAAAGAACCTAGGCAGGCACCAGTGCCAGTGGGCAGTCAAATGACGAGCACTGGTGGTAGTTGAAGGGATTAGTCACTCGCAGCAACAGGCACTGCAGGATCGCTCCACAACGGCTGTTGGGCGGCCCGATTTCACGGTATCTTGTCATATCGGGATTTTAGTCGGACATTAAGTCTAGTACATCATTGCGAGAACAAACACAGGAAATCGTATATAATGTTGCAAAGTATCTCGGTGAACAAAAAAAACTTGTGTTTTTTTTTTTTGTTTGTTTGTTTGATTTATTGCAACAGTGAGATCTACTCTCAACACATAGGTCTACAAAGATATTGGACAAATCAAATTATACTATACAAATTTTTCACTGGAAATAATAAACACACATTTATATGTCAGAAGTCACAGACACACACCATATTTTTCTTCATAATATGACTAATCTTCTTCCAACATGCTGTGGGGCATCATCGTTTTCCTGAAACATAAATAAGGGAACAGGAAAAACCAAAACAAGAAATGTTAACAATTAAATGTTATACAGTGATTAATAAAATAACAGTTTTCAATAGTTTTAAGTTTAATTTTGGAAAAAAATCGTCCTGCTTCGCTTTACCCCTCCTTCTTCGAAACTAATATGAGTAATTTCTTAATATTTGTGGTTTATATATTCATTTACAGTATAAAATTCACATTCGATAAAACAATGTTTTCAGTTCTTTTTTAAAGAGTTTTAGTTAGAGAAGCAAATTTCTTGAAGGTGTTGTGGTAATTTATTTAAAAGTTGTCTAGCAAGGTGAATATGGCCCTTTCTGAACTAATTTTAAGGTAACTGAAGGCATTTGTGTTGTTTTATTCTAGTCTCAGGTTTATGAAAGTACTCGTTTTTCTGAAATACGTGAATGTTTTTTAACACGAATATTAGTACTGAAAACATGTACTCACATGCAAATGTTAAAATCTCTGAGCTTCTGCAAAGAGCACTACATGAGTCTGACTTTCTTTTGCCATTGATTATACTAACAGCTCTCTTTTGCATGAGAAACACTATTTTACTTTCAGTGGAGTTTGTGTTTGTCAATTTGTCAACTCAGTTGTTTTGAATGTTCAAAATGATTTCTAAGTATCTATATGTATTCGTAATGTCTTTATGTAATTGTTTTATTTTATTGGCCATGTTATACTCTTGTGTTAAAGTTCCTGTCATGACTGTCAACCTCGGTATTTCTATTAGATACACTTCTGTATTGCAATTTTGTTTATGTTTTTATGTTATTTGTTGAACTTCTGACCTGACATTTTAAGTACTTCCTCCTTAATAAGAGCTCCCAAGCACATGGAGGTCAAATGTAAATAAAGATGCAGTTTGCTAAAGAAAAAATTATACAGTGACTCATGAAGGAATGAAAATATGCTAAATGTACCCTTTTTTTTTTTTGTACTTTGTTCAAGACCTCTTCAACACTACGTAGAGCGAAAAAGACTGAACTTAGTAAGGGTACAGTATGTGCAATGTGGTGATGTGAACCACATGTCAAACCTCAGCCCATTCAGCATGCCGTAACTGTCAACACACCTCAGCTCACCACACCACCACGAGGGTGCACCAGGATACAAAAACCTGTATAATGTGTGTATGTGTGCTTGGGATGGTGATGTTGACTTGGTATATTTTCGGAAAATCATAGGTTAGGAGGTTATGATACCTGTAGAATATTTTGGTTAGTTTTTACCAGGTTTTGGGCACCAGTGCAGAACACAATATTGATGCAGGGTCATGATGGCCGGCGGCCCATGTGACATACCTGGTGTCCCGATGTCTTCTTCCAGCAGAAACTATTCCTTAGTAATTATGTGGAATTATCATGTTGTCCTGTAATCCTTATGCCTGGTCTAGTAGGGGCTGTGGATCTCCCATAAACACCAATACACTCAGTGGGCTGTTTCGGCCACCAAACACAGTAGAAAATACATGTAATACATTTGATAATAGTAATAGTGAAAGTGGTTAAGTGGTCAGAACGACCAGTAACAAACTCATAAGCAGACTTCAGGTGACATGACGATTTATTCACATACCTTTATTTGAGGCATACGGTAGATCAAAAAGCTCTAAAGCAGTTACAATATGGTGCATAGTCTACATTAATATTCATCACAAGAGGTAACTCTCGTGATGAATGGATATGTGGCCTAAACGAGTGTGTCCCATGAAGTCACGACAGTTATGCACATCTGCCATTGGAGGGAACACTGGGATAAGTGGCAAGACTTATTCCCACAGATTTACGATGTGCACGATGTCAATGGGCCCTGTCGCCGAATCTGGAGTGCGATGTAGCTCCAAGTAGTGTCAAAAAATGGGGAATCACATTCCCACAGGAAGTGTAAAGTGGAGAGTTGCTCCCTAACTGCATTAATTAGTAGAAGCATTTTTTTGGCATTTTTATCAGTGATTGTACCATAATTAAAGAGGGAACCTGCCCGCTCCAATATAGAGTGTAGATAACATACCATAGAAGTAGCTCCGCTCTTAGTGAAGAAATCAGTGTGTCTTCACATCAATATGCATTCCTGTAATTAAAACCATTACGACTCATGCCGAATTTAATATGTTAATTATAAGACAGTACATGTAATCATCTATCGAGAATCAGCCACCTTAGGCATCATTACATTCTATATCATCCAGTGACAAACTAATAACGTCACATTCTTAGTTATATTTGGGGTTCTGAAGTTAACAGGTATGTCACCAATATGTTTTAGTTTAGTAATGATAATTATGTACAATGTCAGTTTCATTTATCATGTTAGTTATTTAGTTCCGTTTTTTTCATGTTTTCGTTTTTGGCGCCAGAATGGCTGGACATACAGCGATGCCAACGTCGTGACGTTAGTCAGACTTCAGCATTCCAGACAACCGGCATGGCAGATGGTAAGCTCCACGTACCCCCTTGGCAATTCAATATAGGATGCATTTTCTTTCATCACAATGGTTAACATTACTCAGGAACATTTAAGTACTTTTAGTTAGCCAAGGGAGGTCTCCCTCCATTCTGAAGTAGCATACCAGGATGTCACGTATGAGCACTGGCAGGTCCAGAGTGCAGGGTCCGCTTAATCAAGAGTACACATTTTAATGTGCTGAATCATTTCATTGTACCTTTCCAGTAATAATAGAGTCATGCCATAATTAGGCGTGTTTGATTGTATTAATTCTCCTGAGTTCATTGGGTACTTCGCTCTAATAGCATCATCAACTTTAAAGTGTTATCCAGTGTATGTTTTGTATTTACAGGGCCTACCTCGCTCAAGCAGTGTAAATTCAGTGATAATATAGGCATGCAAAGTGGGCAACAGTTTCACCCCGAAGGAAATATTTTACATTCAACGTAATTTAACTGACAATTAAATTAGCTCTCCTTTATTTTGACGCATATCTAGAGTCGCCGTCGGCCGTACAACCCCATTCAATCATCGTTCACTTTAACGAACGTGGCGCCCGGCACATCACCAGTTCCTTTTCTCCACGTGCTCCCAGGCGGGATACGAACACATCCCAGCACCTCTGTAGATGCAATGTATCACACTATCTCTGGCAGTTGTGAATTTATCCAGTTTTGTTCCGAACTGTTTCGCCTTGTACTTGTTCTCCGATTCTTCCCGCATCTCTTCTGCTGCTGTGTCGCAGCATCGGTGGCACCACTGTGCACTTGTAGTCTCACATCGCGGTTGACAGGGACTACATTCTATAATAATGGCAGCTCGCATAAATTCCTCTAACCTCCTGTATATAAATGGCACCAAAGCTGCACGGAATTCTGGGTTTCCTGTTTCTGCTATTGCTTCCAACACATCTAGTTCCAGAATTACTGGACAGAAACAGCAGACAACTTGCACCTACCTGTTTATGATGGCTGTGAGTTTCTCCCCTAGCTGCTGTTCATGCAGGGTAAGTTTACTCTATGCTTGGATTGAGACAAAAGTCCCTCCAAAACTGCATTGAAAATAATGTAGAAACTCTGCCCATGTGATTCCGTAGTGATTGATCGAATGCAACTACTGCTTCGCATCTCCCTCCAGCTATTTCCCAACACAGCCTTGCCATTCATCTTCAAACACCTCGTACCGTCGAAGTCGAGTAATACAATCGTGTACAAAAGCTGCTTGATCATCATGCAGCATTCCAGAGAAAGTTGGCAATGTTAGAAACCTGGTTGGCATCGGTCGGTGTACAGCTTCCAATCATTGACTGCTTGTGTTATGCTTTGATTCAGGTGAGTTTTCATTGGTTGGTTGCATGGTTTTCAATGGTATTGCAGCTGGGAATGGGGTTGGTTTTTTTTTATAACAGCACTGGAAAATGAGGAGTCATGGGTGGTTAGTAATAATTTGTCGTGAGTGATTGGGACGGTGTTTGCGGTATGGTCGGGATAGTTATTAAGAGTAGGATTGGCACTGAGGTTGGTTGCTTTTCTGGTGCTCAAGTTCTTCCAAATGGTGTCACGTGCGCTCTGTGGGCATGTGCCATAATGTTGTTTATTTTCCTCTCGACTGTGCAGTCCCTACAGATGAAGTGCAATCTCTGCACTGTTAGTTTCGTCATCATTGATTGGAACCACTGGGGTCCCATTAGTCCACATGCTTCGCACTGGTGTTTCATGTCATGAATTTCCCTTTCACATCCTGTGCGATCAATTATATTGACATTATGCAATTCTGTGAAGAATGCATCACAGTTGTATGCAGTGTTATCTTGCAGTTCCGAGCTTACATTGCTTTCCTGCACTCAAAATTAAACCCTTGTATGGTTTCGGCTTCGTTTGTACTCATACACTCACCATCATACTTCATACTGTACTTGATGCAGCTCAGGAGCAGTGTGCCATGTTCCGTGCATAACAAATTATTACATGAGTTGCCTGTTGTGAGTCTTGTAAATTGTGCACTGGTTTGTGTTATGAAATATCTGAGTGGTCACCGTCACACTCACAGTTTCTTGTGGTGCAATTTGTTGTAAGGCTGGGCTTGCGGATTCAGTAACAGTACTTTGTGCCAAGTGTGGCTATCAAAACTTGTTTAACTAAACCCTAACAGTGTGAAAACAAGAGTGCCACAGCGCTGTCTTGTGTCCGACCAGCCATGGTTTGTTTGTAAACAAACCCACACGGCATCGCGGATGACACGCGTAGCGGGAGCCTGTCGTGGATTTGGAGGGGAGGGAGCACCTTCCCTTCTAGTGGCTGTACACTCAGCACCTGCTGGCAGGGACGCCGTCTGCCCTCGCAATCGACTTTCTGTTCAGCTGTTGTGGTGTGGCATTTGGAGGAGGGTGTAGGCGCTAAAACGTGCACACGTCAAGCCTTTGTCTGCTGCATGGGTCTGGTAGCACACCTAACATCACACACTGTCCTGAGATGGCTGCTCTGCTGCACATTCTTCTTACTCGTTACCACAATGGCAGTGGCTATCAAATTTCCACACACTTTTTGCTGCTGACCGCTTGGAGTCTTTCCCAGTGTCTTGTGGCTGTCTGGAAAGCATACTAAGGCCGTTGTTGTTAAAATGCGATACCTCTGTGGTACCCTAATTGTTAGTAGTTGTAGGAATGAGCGGGAAAATTCTTTGCAGGAAATTTCAAATTTAAGATCATATTGAAAATTCTGCAGAAGAACTTAGGTGGTTATTAGAAGTGAGGATCAATTAGGGGAAGTATTTCGCCACAAAGTTGGGCAACATTTGATTGTATGGCGTGTTGTGAGACTGGGTTAACTTTGGCTTTGAGGAACGGTAAAAATTATTTACCAGGAAAAAGGTGTTGGAATTTTAATTTACTCGGGCGCCAGATATTGTACAGCGACAATACCATGATGTTGTGGAAAGCTGACTCTGTTGTGTCAGGATCATGTGCCAACAACCAAAGCGGCAATCCCTCTGATGTGGCGCTCCTCAGATATATTACAATTTCAGTTGTGTATTGCATGGTGGACTCTTAGAGTGTACCACATGCCCAAAAATACTTCGCGAATGGATGACATTTAAACTCTTGATGCAATACAAATACCTTGGAAATTACACTTAACAATATTATGCACTTTGGTGGGTAGTTGAGGGCCCGTGCCCTGAAATGCCCAAAGTTGATTCGGATAAAATAGGGACACCATCTGTGTTATTTTACTGGGTTTACTGAATATGTCCTTCTAACGAGAACAATTTTACATTGGTGGTGACTTTGAACTGTTGAGAAAGGCTATACTGTTACAAAAATGTGCAAAGCCAGACAAAGCTCAAGTTGTAAAAATTAGGCTTCCCCACACAATTGAAGCTCTGGGTATGGTGAGTGGTGGAGAGTCTCAGGCAGCTAAAAACGAAACAGTTCTGAGGTAATTAATGTATATTAAAAACCAAATGATTGATATATGAGTTGCTGGCCGTCCGGACATGACAAAATAGCAGTCACTGTAACACACGTATATACTCTCAAAAGACAATATGGTGTCTAACTTGGTGGAATGGTGGCATGCCCGGCATTTACGGTAGGCGAGTCGTGCGGAACTACTTTCTTATGCTAACATATTCTTAAAACAACACTTGCACTCATCTATCTAGTATGGTACAAACATAAATAAATACTCTCAAACATGGCCCCTTTAATACTCTTGCGAGACTCTGGATAAATTACATGAGGATGAGACATGGGGGAATGAAAAACACATAAAAAAATACCAAAAGCACATGCACTTGCCTGCAGAGGCTCTAAGGCAGTTTGTTACAGTAGTTTATATGCCTGTGTGTCTTTGCATAACATTGCCTTGCTGGATTAGCATATTTTGCAAACATAGCACTCGGGTGCTACTTCATGTTATTGGTGTGCATGAAGCCCACATGGCTATGTGACCACTCTGCCCTGTATCACATGGCACTTTGCTCTGCTACACACAGGGACCATCATTGTTGCACTGATCACACTGATGTGTTGTGTTCGAATTCCATTTGAAACCTTGATGGACCACATCGGTGTGCCTGAGTGCCCGGTAGAGACCTGGTGACTGCTGCGCTGAACTTGCTTAACTGTGGGCAAACAGGCTATAGTGTCATTGTCGGCATCAAAATCAACTCCTAAATTTAAATATACTACTAAAACTAGTCCAGAAATGGCCATCCTACCTTGGTTGCAAATTTTTCAATAAATTATAACAAAACCCCCAAGAAATATGTTTTTCTAACTAACAATCGACGTGAGCAGAGCTCCTGTCCCTTAGACTGTTTGCCCGCAGTCAACATGAGCAACAAGGGGGCTCACACTACCACGCATGGTAGCACATCAGGAAGCTACATGACATGAGAGCAAGACAGTGCAGTGTAGTGCAGTGCAAGTGTGTGTTGTAGGTACACCACAACGAATGGGAGAACAGTCGCCATGCAACCACATGCGCTCAGCGTAAGGATACAATAAGTAGTACCCCATTTATTATTATTTCCAAGTATTACATAAAAAGGGCTGTAGTAGTGACAAACTGGCATGTATGGAAGGACACCAATAATAAGCTCTCGAAAGCCCTAGAGCCTTTTTCAAGAGTTTTACAAGCATTTTGTTAGTGTATTAATTCACATTTGTTGATATTAATTGAGTTTTTGTGCAAGTTATTGCAAGTGTGTGTTGTGTTAGCTTAGTTTTTAACATGCATGGTGCCAGAAAGTAGTCCCACTTGGCTCGCTCTGGTGGCAATGCAGGAGAGCACACCATGTCGGGATGACAGCGTACGCCGAGAGGTTAGAGAGGTTTGTCGCTTACCATTCGGATCCATGCCTGGGCAACATCTACCATTAGTACCAATCATTTTTCACTGCAATAGCTTAATTATCTTCAGAAAATTTTTTCCTTAGATGCCCGGGACACTGCCTCTCACTTCTCCGGTGCTTGCATCGCCTGGGGAAGCATAATTACAGACCTAATGTAATGCACAGACTTCGCACCATTTTTGTAGTTTTGCGTCTGTCGACCGGTCTGTGTTCGGCTTGTATTTTGTAAATTATTGCCTTCGGGGCATGTTCAGCAAATGCCTAATAAATATCACTTCATAACCGGGTGTTTTATTCAAGTAAGCTGCAAGGTGTTTAAGGATATGGGCAATTACAATTTTCCACCAAACTGCATGTGTGTGGAACTTACGTATTTTTGTTGCAAGTATTTCAGTCTGTAACGTAGCATAGGGGTGTGGATACCCTTAATAATTGACCCCATAATATGCATACAGTTTATCAAGATTCATCTGAGGAGTGCAGCAGGATGTAGGGATAGTTGCCCTTGGCCTTCGACGACACGAACCAGTGAGAAGAGTCTGCTCTACCACTTCACTGCACTAAATCTTGTAGTGCCTGGCGCCCCAGGTAAAATACATCAAGTCCACCTCGCCTAGACATATCCACTCCTCAAACCTTTAATTTTTCCTGATTTTATTCTGGCTCCTGGACCACCATCCATCAACTACATCTCACTGCCCTTGGATGCCGTTTAAACTCTTTAAAAAGTAGCTGGAAGAATTTTTTATTGATTATGCATTTTATAGCGTAGGTGAGTATCTAAACAATAAATATTTAGAAATTACTGTCTAGCATTTAATTGTACACATTTTTTTGGTTCCGGTTTTTCTCTTTAACTTTTCTTCTGTTTCAGGGAAATATTGATCCCCCACAGCATGTTAGAAGACAATTAATCACATTACGAAGAAATATACCCTGTGTGTACGTGATATCTGGCATTTGTGTGTTTATTACATCCAGTGTATAAACTTTGTATACTGTAATTTGTTGACTCATATCTTTGTACATCTATGTATTGAAAGATCTTAAACAAACAAACAAACTTCTTCTTCTAAAAATTTGCTTCTTTAACCAACAAATAAAAAAACAATTAAGAATGAATTCTTTATTGAATGTGCATTTTATAGCGTCCAGGAATATCTAATCTACAAATCTAAGAACTTACTCTATAATATTTGATTGTACATATTTCTTGTTCCAATTCTTCTCGTGCCTTTTTTTTCTGTTTCAATAAAACGTTGACGCGCCACATTATGGTGGACAAAGATTTATCACATTATGAAAAAAGATATTATGTTTGTACATGCAATATGACATTTGTGTTTGGGTGTTTGTCTTGTCCAGTATATAACCATTGTATAATGTAATTTGACTTGTCCAATATCTTTGTACTGCTATGTATTGAAATAAGATTTTAATGTTACAATAAGACACTCAAACAATCTACTGTTATTTTAACTGTCCAATTACCTGCATTTACAAGTAGTAGAGCTGGCAACACTGGCCTTGTTTGCAAAGATGGCTTCGTGTAGGTTGGAGTTGTATAGCTAAGCTGTGTTCATTCCCGCGTCGGAGTAGTTGTGCCGAATTTCTTATAACGTAATGGATTGGTGAAATGGTGTAAGATACTATCATTGTAGTGTAGAAGCACTATATTTACTGTGTCTCTTACCAGTGAATAGAATCGTGACCGAATCATCGTGAACCTTTAAATGTAAGTAGACCCAAGCAAGGAAATTATTTGTTGATGTTGTGCCGCATATTGCTGTGTCGTGTTTTCATGTTCAGTGTATTGACTGATAACAACATAAAGTAACTGTTTGGCGATGTATGTTATCTGGTATTGTGTTATGCGTACATTTTGTTTTTAGCGTACAAAAGACATATGGTTTGAATGTAGCTAGTATTTTAATTTATGATTGGAAATTAAAATGTGTTTTTCCCTAAATAAAATACTTGTAAATTGGGCTTGGTTGTGATGATGCAGAGTGCTTTCGCGAAGTTATTTAATGCTGTTTTTTTTTGTTGAGTTTTAAGTTTGTTGGAGAGAAAAAATATATGATAATATAGAGAATTCTAGGAAGTGTCGTTTTTATAGCTTTCCACACAATAGATAAATAAGAACGCCTTACAAACTGGAAATAGTGCTTTGTGAGTGTGCGGCATGCCGCGGAAGGGAGATGAACTTGCTACCGCGTGCTTGTGCAGTGGAAGGGAGATGAACTTGCTACCTAGAGTGTGTGTGTGTGCGGCGGAAGGGGGATGAACTTGCAACAGTGCAGCCCCCAAATAGCTAGTATATTATTATTTGTTCACCACATTGAACTACGAATAAGTGGTAGTCACCAACGGGCGACGTGTTTTTCGTATGCCTTGCGCCTGACGTCGCCGTCTAGCCACCGGCTGTCTGGGCAGCTACAGCTCTTGCACTAGGAGCGACTCGGATATGTTAAAATAGCATCTGCCTGTCGTACACATTATTAATAATTGTGACACCAACTGTTGCAAATAATTGAACACTTATTAAAAATCCAAAAAAATAATTAGGTAATTAATTAATTTTTGAAGTAAATTGACACTAAAACGTGCCACCACAGAACATTATAGGTGTGAATGAATAAATAAACAGAACTTTATGTAGCTACAGCGAGAAAAATTTTAAGTTTAGTGTTCAAGAACTTAATATTACATTGGCAGAATTTTACTCTTTAAATCACAATACACAAGTAGCCTATGTGCATTCAGACATACACCAGTTTTGTGGTAGTACTGACAAACATGAAAAGACAAATTTAAATTCATGAAATCAGTATCACATTTACCGAATTCTTGCTTGGAAATATTACAACTTATTAATATGTTGCAATGTTTCATAATTTTCTATTTGAGCTATCATATCATCTAGACCTTTTAATTTCTGTTCATTCAATCACTTCATTATAATATACATCCTGTTCTAGCAAAGCACTTGACTACGTTTTAAAAAGCGTAGTTTGTTACAAAACCAGTGACTACCAACCATTGAAAAAATTACTAGAATCAATGTAATAAAAGCAGAGTATGCACGCTCACCATAAATTAATTTTTATATTTTGCAGACTTCTAAGATTTTACGATACAATGTAGTGTATAATAAACTTTGAAAAAAAAAAAAAAAAAACTTAATTTTGAGAACATGTGCTAAAATTGTATGTTACACTTCCTAAAGCACACTTAAAAATTTAGGGTGTATTAAAAATAATAATGAACGTAATAAAAGCTGATTATGCATACTCAACTTATTTTCATTTTTAAATTTAGCACACTTGTGCTAAGATTTATGTTCGACATCCACAAGTACACTTAAAATGTAGTGTAGCCTACTATTTAAAAAATTACCTATTTTATTTGTAAATTTTGCACACTTGGCGCTAAAGTTTTATGTTACACTTCCACAAGTACACTTAACAACCAATGTATACCAACACTTGGAAAATGTATCACATTTATTGTAGTAAAAGACAAGTATGCATACTCCCTCATTATTTTATTTTAATATTTTGCACCTTGGGTTAAAATTTAAGGTACACTTCCACAAGTACATTTAAGCTAATGTATACCAACATTTGAAAAAAAAAAAAAAAGACCAGATTTATGTGTGTTAAAAGCAAAGTAAGCATACTCCCCTTACCTATATTTTAAATTTTTGTGCACTTGTGCTAAGATTTTATGTTACACTTCTGCTAATACTCTTAAAAGTCTAGTTAAAATTAGCTTAAACAGAACAGTTCATATAATAAAATCTGTGTATGCATACTCAACTTAATTTCCTTTTTAAATTTAGCCAACATGTGCTTAGATTTATGTTACACATCCACAAGTACTCTTAAGATATAGTTTAGACTACCCTTTAAAAAAAATGTGTATTTTATTTTTAATTTTTCACACTTGTGCCAAAGTTTAATGTTACACTTCCACAAGTACACTTAACTACCCAGTGTATATCAACATTTGAAAATAGTATAATAATATTTAGTGTTTTAAAAGCTAAGTATTGCATACTCCCCATAATTTTGTTTTTAAATTTGACACATTTCTACAAAAATATTATGTTACACTTCCACAAGTATACGTAACAACCAAGTGTATACTAACACTTGAAAAAATATACCACAATCATATTATGGTAAAAGTCAAGTATGAATACTCCCCCATTACTTTAGTTTACAATCTTGCACGTCGGTCTAAAATTCTATGGGAAATTTCCACAAGTACATTTAAGCAAGTGCATACCTACATTTGAAAATAAATATGACCAGATTTATGTGTGATGAAAGCAAAGTAAGCATACTCCCCTTAACTATATTTTAAAATTTTGTGTACTTGTGCTAAGATTTTATGTTACACTTCTGCAAATACACTTAAAAATCTAGTATAAATTACCTTAAAAAAAACAGTTCATATAATAAAATCTGAGTATGCATACTCAACTTAATTTCCTTTTTAAATTTAGCTCAACTTGTGTTAAGATTTATGTTACACATCCACAAAGTACACTTAAAATGTAGTGTAGACTACCCTTTAAAAAAATTACATATTTTATTTTTAAATTTTGTACAATTGTGCTAAAGTAAGCATACACCCCTTAACTATATTTTAAATTTTTGTGCACTTGTGCTAAGATTTTATGTTACACTTCTGCAAATACACTTAAAAATCTAGTATAAATTACCAAAATATCAGTTGATTTAATAACATCTGAGTATGCGTAGTCAACTTAATTTCCTTTAAATTTAGCTCAACTTGTGTTATGATTTGTGTTACACATCCACAAAGTACACTTAAAATGTAGTGTGGACTACCCTTTAATAAAATTACCTATTTTATTTTACATTTTGCAACTTTTTGCTAAAGTTTTATGTTACACTTTCACAAGTACACTTAACAACTTAGTATATATCAACATTTGAAAATAATATAACAATATTTAGTGTATTAAACGCTACGTATTGCATACTCCCTATAATTACATTTTTAAATTTGGCACATGTGGGCATAAATTTTACGGTACACTTCCACAAGTACACTTAACAACCAAGTGTATACCAACACTTGAAAAAATATACCACAAACATATTGTAGTAAAAGTTAAGTATGCATACTCATCATTATTTTGTTTTACAATCTTGCACCTTGTGCTAAACTTTAATGGTACACTTCTTTAAGTACATTTAAGCTAGTGTACACCAACATTTGATTAAATATGACCAGATTGATATGTGTGAAAAGCAAAGTAAGCATACTCCTTTTAACTATATTTTAAGTTTGTGTGCACTTGTGCTAAGATTTTATGTTATGCTTAGAAATTTAGTAAAAAATTACCTTAAAAAAAACAGTTGATATAATAAAATCTGAGTATGCATAGTCAACTTAATTTCGTTTTTAGAGTTAGCTCAACTTGTGTAAAGATTTATGTTACACATCCACCAATACACTTGAAATGTAATGTAGACTAACCTTTAAAAAAATTACCTTTTTTTATTTTTAAATTTTCCATAATTGTGCTTTAAGTTTTATGTTACACTTCCACAAGTATACATAACAACTTAGTGTATATCAACATTTGAAAATAGTATAACAATATTTAGTGTATTAAAAGCTAAGTATTGATTACTCCCCATAATTTCATTTTTAAATTTGACACATTTGGACAAATATATTATGTTACACTTCCACAAGTACACTTAAAGACCAAGTGTGTACCAACACTAAAATAGTATACCACATTTATTGTAGTAAAAGTCTAGTATGCATACTCCCACATTATTTTATTTTAAAATATTGCACCTTGGGCTAAAATTTTATAGTACACTTCCACAAGTACATTTCAGCTAGTGTGTACCAACATTTGAAAAATATATAACCAGATTTATGTGTGTTAAAAGCAAAGTAAACATACTCACCTTAACTATATTTTAAATTTTTGTGCACTTGTTCTAAGATTTTATGTTACACTTCTGCAAATACACTTAAAAGTCTAGTAAAAATTAGCTTAAACAGAACAGGTGATATAATAAAATCTGAGTATGTATACTCAACTGAATTTCTATTTTAAATTTAGCTCCCCCATTTCAAGATTTATGTTATACTTCCATTAGTACACATAATAATTTAGTGTATACTAATATAAAAATTTAAATAAGAATATTTTACTTCCCCAAGTATACATATCAACTTCATTTTTTTTTAATTCGTCACATGTCCGCGTGCGGTGGTGTGAAAATGGGTTAGATATAATTTTTAAGGTGCTGAAGTGTGACACCATGATGGTGGATGATGCTGTATCATGATGGCTCTGGGTGACCTCAGGTTTGCGGGCCGTACACTTGACGAAAACTTCCTTTGAACTGTTGCCTTCTGCCTTTCCATTGCTGAGGCTGTAGAGATGCTATTGTTGGGTGTTTTCTATAGGGTAACCTATGGGCTGATTACACACTGTACTAATGCTGTGACGTTTTGGCGATAGACTGCTAATTATTGTTACGTCTCGCGATGTGGATTATCTGGGCTGCCCATACTGATAAGATGCAATTAACACTGGCACGTGCTTACGTTGAGCTGTGCTGGGAACACTTGCTAATGAATGTGGGTATTGTTGTGGTCTGTCCCCTTAAAACACCTTGCCATAACAAGTAACAATGGTAACGGCTTGAGTTGTGAGCCCTTTGACTCAGTATGTTGTATGGTTCTCATTTCCTGTATCAGTCTACCCTGCGGAGTCCTGGCTACTTGGCTTGGGCAGGCGCCGGTTATGCTGCCCCGGCATGCCCTATGTTGGCCTTGCACACATCACACATTGTGAACACTCGGTGCACCCTGCACGTCTGCAAAGTGTGCATCCTTGCTGCAGTGGGGTGCTCGGCCGGACATATTGTCTTAGGGAGGGGGAACGTGGCACACGTCAAACTCCCCTCCCCCCCCCCCCTTTTTGTGAGACCTTTTTTTTGGCTGACAGATGTAACTGACAACAGCTGCATGCCCGTGGTGGCCTGCGTGACCGCAGGTGGTACCTCCTCTCCTGCTACACTTCTGTTTGCTGTTGTTTTCTGTGCGGTTGGTTGCCCTCTCCTGCCAGGCAACTGAGTTTGCCTGCACTGGAAGCACTGCCGTGGTGGACGTGTCTGTCTGTGTGATCGGCGCAGGTGAAGCGAGCACTATGACCTGCTGCCTTTGCTGTCACCATCTTCACTCATGCTGTCACTCCTGCTCTCATGCGATGCTTGCTGCCTCCAGGCACGACCCAGCTGAACAGCTCTTTGCTACCCTCCTCTTACTTGTTATCTCCTCCCCTTCGTGCTCTCCTTCCTGCCTTGCTATTTCCGGCGCAACAATGTCAGTTTCTATGTCTGCGGTTGATGCTTCTTCCCTGTTTGCTACTTGCATGGATGCCTGTGTTGGTATAGGCGCGGGATAGTTCGTAGTCGTCTCGCTGTCCATACTGTCGGATCGAACTTCCAATTGCACCCTGCTGGGCATGACTATGCCAGATATCACATGTGCACTCTCTTCTGCTGTGTTTGTCTCCTGAAGTTCCGATGCAGGTCGTTGCTCATTGCCTCCCTTACGGTGCTTGTCAGCAGCGTCGCCGTCAAGGGTAACCCCAGGTGAATCACCTTCATCCTGCCTAAGCAGGTCCCTTCTTCTGAAGTGCTGTTTCTTGCTCGACATGGCCATAGCTGTCATCAGACTGAGGGGCATTGGGACCGACCTCATTGTTTGAGGCACCCGGGATGATCCGGATATCGTCGTGATATGCTCTCACTCTCTTTCTTACTTCCTTGCTTTGTACATTCCACCTATCCTACTAGCTTTGTACATGTCGCTGCTCCTGTTCACTTGCTTTGTATACACTACTTCTCCTGCTTTCTTTGTACATGCTACTCATCCTACTTGTTTTGTGCATGCTTTTGGATGATGGCAATATGAGTGATGACTAGCTGCTTGGAACACACAATTTTCTTGGCTGGCGGTCTCGCCACACTGGACATCTCGACTGCGTGAATCACGAGCGAGGGGAGGACTGTACACCCACAGATTAACTCTGTGTCCCTGAAAATGGCACCGTCTGCGGAGGGGGGTTGTGTGCCCACCGGTTATCTCCGCATGCATGATGGTGAATGTTGTTACCACTGGAAGAGGGAGGGATATAGTACCCACCGATTATCTCTCCAAGCCAACGAAGTTGGACGTACAATGATGACGATGGGACTAGCCAGGAGCACAATGTTATCAAAACAACTCGATGAGTGACAAACATTTGCTGGAGTGAAGTGATATATCAAATTCACATGTACAATATATATATATTCTATTGGATAATTGTTTACAACCCAGATTCTCTCCTTGCTTGTGAAAGAAATTTTAAATGAACTTGCATAGTATTTACACTTCAATACGTAGTTGTTTACTACTCGGACTCCCTCCACACTTGCGAAATAAATAAATAAAAATTATGTATATATAACCTTCCAATACTCTGCACGCACACAGGAATTTCGACTCGTGTTCGTGCTGTGTTTCCTGCCGGTATCTGATGCGGTGCTTTCACTCCTGTGTAATTGTTCGGACATGGTGTCACTGGCGGGAAATTTTGAAAGGGTGTTGACATTGTTGATAGCATTGCAGGATACAAAGGTGTGGAAAATACGTTGGGTACTGGTGGATAATAGTGGGTTAATGGTTGGAATGGAAATGATGCATTGGTTATGGTTGGTGTGGGTTTTTCATCTCGTCCACGTGTGTCGAATGGGTGTGTGGCGGCTCCGTCACATGCTGTATTGCCTCCGCACACTGTTGCCACCCTTTCCTGCACTGGACATAACTGTACCTGTTATGTTGTTTCCGTCCCATGCGACCATAACATTTAAACCATGATTGTTGAGAGTGACTTTCATTTTGCGATACCACCGATCCAGCAAATTTACCATTTGGGTTTGCGGTTCTTCTTCGATGATTGCGGTTTGCGTTCATTTTGTACCCTGCTTTTTGTTTATTGAGTTATACCCCAGACATGTGAATGAAAGTCCCACTGCAGTTCTCAACTCCCTTGCATTTCAATATTCTCGAAGGAGGTTAATTTTGCACTCCGTGCACTGCAGCATAATAATACCTTGACCACAGCATAATAAATTGCTTCAATAATTCAGGAGGTGATAATTTGGAAATTCTAAGTTTTCAACTTTTGTTTGCACTAATGTGTTCCCTTTGCTTCACGAAATGACATTGTCTCACTCTCGTGGTTGATCGCAATGTGACTGATTGTTGGTCTGGACTGATGACGACATTGGCTGTAGTTGTTGTTGTTGTCTCCCTCTTGTTTGACTATGAGGTCTTGGGACGTAGGGCGTGAACATCCAGGACAACACAGTCCTGTCAGAAATCCTGCCAGCCATTTTTTGTTTGTCAACAAAGTCACGTGCATGGTGCGGGTGACTGCCTTGTGGGGTTGGGGGAAGGGAGCGCCCTCCCCGCTCGTGGCATGGCATTCCTTACTCGACACTATGCCGTGCAGGTGTCATCGAACTGTTGGTGCTCAGCTTACGTGCGGCGCAGGTTATCAGCTTGTCGGTGGCAACATATGAAGAGCGCAGAGACGGGAGGTCCTCCCGCCCGTCGTTTCTCCTGCTCTTTGTTTCTCCCAACTCCTCCCTCAGGTGGCGTGGCTCGGGTCGTGGGCATGGCGTACTTTCCCCGTTGTTGACATGTGACACGCCTCCTGGTGTTCGGAAGGCGGCACAATGGTGCTGTTTCCCTTGTTGATGCTCTCCCGACATCTTCTCATCATTGGCAGGTAGGAATGAGACAGAAATGACTGGGATTCATGGAATTTTGGTGGAAAAATGCTGATAAGAAGTTTTTCCCCACAGGCAGGAGACAATTGATGGCGTGCAGTGGCGTAAAAATGTGTTAAATAGGATTTTTAAGGCGATGAAGTCTGTGGAATGTTCAAATTACGCAACTAGGCGACGCCGTTATGGTGGATGATGCTGTAGCACGTTGACTCTCGGTGACCTCAGGGTTGCAGGCCGTACACCCGGACAAAACTTCCGTTGAACTATTAACCTCTGCCTTTCCATGACTGAGGCTGTAGAGATGCTATTGTTGGGTGTTTACTAAAGGGTAACCCATGGGCTGATTACATGCCATTCTAAAGCAGTGAAATTTTGGCGGAAAATTGCTAATTACTGATACAATGCAATTAACTCTGATGCCTGCTTACATTGGGCTGTGCTGGAAACACTTGCAAATGAATGTGGGTATTGTTAGGGTCCGTCCCCTTAAACACCTTGCGGCTACCAAAATAACTACTCGCTGATCAGTTCTCAGGAAATTTATTCTCTCGAATGAACACTTCTCTCAGGAAGACACTTTACATGCGTGGGGGCCACGGTGGCTGAGCGATTAGCACTCTCACCTCCCACCAAGGCCAAACCGGGTTCAATGCCCAGCCTGGTCACCGGATTTTAGCAATTGGACATTGTGCTGGATGATGTCATTGGTAGTGTTTTCTCAGAGATCTCATTTCACCCGCCCCTCCATTCCGGTACTGCTCCATATTCACTTCAATAACCCTCGTCGGCTCTCAAGACCTCTCTGTTAAGAGCCACCCAAATCGCTTCACTTTACATGCGTAGATGACTTAACCGGTCACCGCGGTAACACTGCTAAAAACTAACTTACACCTTGCAGAAAGACTTAAGGAAACGTAAGCTTCTTCGGGCAATGCAAACCACGTGTGAGGGTGGTGTACCGGGTAGCGGTTAACGTGACGGTTCTTAAGACATTAAACTATGGAAGTTAAGTGATAGGTTCAAAAAGATGCATGCTGCACAGTGCGTGAGAAACGTGGAGCTCTGGGACACGCAACCATCCTCATGGATGGCAGACGCTTACTAAAACTTCCTACCCCGGTGTGAGAGTGGGCAAAGGCTGGCTTGCGTGCCAAGGGGGGGACTACGTCCTGCACTGCATGCTAACTCCTGCTCTACCGGTTGAATCTTAATGCTACATGTTAAATTAATTTACATATTAACCCTGGATAATACACATATACATAGCACTGGTGAAATGAGCATGAACACAGCGTAACAATGGAAATGAAAAATACATATTTACAGAAGCACACATTACAACACTGGCGGAACAAAAAGGACAAAAAAATAGACTCTTTATTAGCATAACAAGTAACAACTGTAACGGCGTGAGCTGTAAGCCCTTTGACTCAGTATGTTGTATGGTTCTCTTTTCCTGTATCACTCCACCCTGCGGAGTCCTTGCTACTTGAATTGGGCAGGCGCCGGTTACACTGTACCGGCATGCCCTATGTTGCCCTTGCACATGTCACACACTGCGAACACTCGGTGAACCCTGCACGTCTGCAGAGTGTGCATCCTAGCTGAGGTGGCGGTGGAGTGCTCAGCCGGACAAGCTGTCTTAGGGAATGGAACATGGGGCACGTCACAGACTTGTGCTAAGATTTATGTTACACTTCCACAAATGCACTTAAAACGTAGTGTAGACTACCCTTTGAAAAAAATAACTAATTTTATTTTTAAGTTTTGAACACTTGTGCTAGGATTTTATGTTAAACTTCTGCAAGTACACTTAACAGTCCAGTGTATGATAACTTTTGAAAAACATTTACCAGAGACAAAATAAAATCTGAATATGCATACATCCATTAATTTTTTTTAAATTTTATTACTAGTGCTAAGATGTTCTGTTACACTGCAAAAATTATTTAAAAAAAAACAAGTGTATACAAACCTTAAAAAAAAATTCAATCAATGTAATAAAATCTGAGTATGAACCCTCCCATTAAATTTTTTTTAAATTTAAGATACTTGTGGAAATCCTTTATGTTATGCATTAAACCCTTTGTATTAATAACCATTATATTCTGTGTTAAGGCACTTGGTTTTGGGAGAGTAATTCCCTGAACTTGGAGTGGTGCAAAGTTCAGTAACACTTGAAAAAAAACTTTTTTTCCCTGAAAATTTGAAATTGTACTGCATACTTGAATAAACTAATTTGGTTATACAGTGAATGCGCTTTCCATAGGAATATTCGATTCAGGACGACGACATTTGGAATTCAGAAATTATGGCTCAGAATTTGCAGTAGTTTTTGAAAGGACGAGTACACTGTACAATTTTAACTTTTTCTTGAAAAAAATGTATATTTATGCTAAGATTTTCTGTTTCTTACTAGAAGTAATCAAGTTTAAAATTAAAATTAAGGCAACTGTGCATACTTTTTTTTTCTCCAAAGGTTTGAATACACTGGGTTTTTAAGTGTAATTGTGGAAGAATAACATTAGCACAAGTGTGCAAAATTACAAAATATGCTTTAGGGGAGCATGCATATTCAGCTTTCATTACATTGATTCTGGTTATATATTTTCTTTAAAATTTGGTATACAGTAGGTTTTTCAGTGTTCTTATGGAAATGTAACATCAAATCTTAACTAAAGTGCAAAATTTCAAAATATATATCTATTTTTTAAAATGGGTAGTATAAGTTTTAAGGAAATGATGAGTCTGGCGCAAAGGCATTGGGCGTCGGATTCACCAGACTGCCATGTTGTTACCTCACCTGTCCGCCATCTTTGACCCATATGACGACCCCAGTAATCTCTGGCCCCAAAAACCTCCAAAAAAAATTATAAAAATGTATTACAGAAAATTTATTAAAAAAATATATAGTTTAAAATGTAAAAAAAAATCTTTTGGAAAATTTTATTTAAAAAATTGTTAAAATAATTACGAACAAATAGTTTTATAAAATGTCTTATTAAAACTTATAAAAAATGTTTATGGAAAAACTTATGTTTGTTACTGGAGATGGCCAATTTTGGTAGGCACGTTCAATGCCATGTTGGTAAGCTTCATTTATTTCAAAGGCTGCCATCTTACATTATTTACATTATTTATATGTTACTGGAGGTTGCCATATTGGTTTTTCGTTCATTTGTTTACACATTACTGGATACGTCCCTCTCGGTAGATGTCACGACCAATTAGTCGTGTTCGCTCCACTGCCATATTGGTAGTTTAAAAATGTATTAAAAATTGTTTTAAAAATGTATTTGAAGATCTTTTCACCATGATCGCCATATTGGTAAGTGACTCGACCAAATAGTAGCGTTCGACCCTGCCATCTTGGTATGCTCTCACTTTATTTAAAAAATTGTTTAATAATTATAAACACTTCATTAATAAAAATTATTTTAAAAAAACATTTCCAGAGGTACCTCTTGGTATGCTCTCACTTTATTTAAAAAAACATTTCCGGAGGTCCCTCCCAGCACCACGCCCGGCAGACAACGGACTCCCTCACACCCACCCCTTCCAATTATTATAGTCATTCTATTGTATGCTGCCATTTTGGATTTTTCTCTTGTCAGTTGTTTCAAAGGCTGACATATTGGTAGGCTCTCACCTATGTTCACCCGCCATGTTGGTAGGCATGTTTTATGCCACTTTGTATGCTCTTACTTAATTAAAATATTGTAAAAAATTTATTTTAAAAATTGTATAAAATATTTATAAAATACATATTACTAATCATTAAGGAATTATTATTAAAATAGACTATAATTAAAAATTTCATTAAAAATATCTTATTAAAAATTTTGTTAGGTGACCACCATCTTGGCAGACATTACCCATTTGCCATATTGGAATAAAGTGACCTTGATCTTAACTCTTAATGGCCTTGAAAACAAAAGCTCTAAAATAAAAGCCTTAAAAGTCTGCAAGCATATTACATTACAGACTACTACTGCCATATTGGGTGCAGACTACCTTTACATTGACCCCATAACCTTAAATATAAAAATCGAGAAATAAATTATATAAAATCGAAGAACATATAATATTACCCTACCCTACCCCTTGCTAATCCCCCTACCCTCACCCCAGGAAATTATTTTCTGCAACGTCTACAATACCTGCCTCCGTGCAAGGTTTCTATGCACAAGTTGTACCTGCAGAAGACACCCTCGCAATACTCGCCCTTGTCCGTGGACGACCCCATGCAAGTTTTCTACTGGCAAGCACTACCTAGTTATGAGGAAGTAAACCCAGAACACATTGTGAGATGATATTGTAAGAAAATTTATAGTATCTGTGAAAAAATGTTTTGCAACATCTAAGGTTTTCGCTTTCTGGACTCTTATACCATCAAGCAGATTGCTATCTTGTACAGCAACGATGATGAGCAAACCAAAGGTTTACGATTTTACTGCCATGTCAGTGGAAGAACCTCGGCCGTACCACGTAATGGGCCCACCGCTTACAGATGCATATGTACTTAAGTGGGCTGATAGAAATATTCTGTGTTGGTACAAGCCATAATTCCCAATTACCCTGTGTACTTGTATTTGTGTATAGCTGGAACAAACGTCCTGTATCTGCACAGTGCAGCCGCCATTAAGGGGTCGCACCCAGTTAACTTAAAAGTGCTATGGGATATAGTTTTTAGAGCGACATATATTTCCATAATATAACCTACTGTTTGAAAAGTATAAATAGTGTGCCTTTCTGCACACCCCCCCCCCCCCCCCCCCCCCAGACACTGCAGAACATTTGAAGCAGTAACACGTGTAATTGTTGGGGTCAACGAGGAAGAGGGTATCACCACATCAAGGCCTGGAGAACCTCTGGGCCATTCTGCAGACTTTTCTATATGGTGAGCATAATTCCGCGTGGCAGTTAGCAGTTAGGCACAAGTCCCTATCTCGAGACCCCTTTAATCCATCCTTAATTGAGCATTAATTTCTGGCAAGGTTAGGTAATATATCTCACTCTTGTAATGCAACGATAGTAACTGTAAATCTTGATTATATGAGAAGTAATTGATTCATCTTGTACGATTAAATGTTAACTGTTTTGTTCCTTATTATATATTTAATGACATAGTAAAAGTGTTGTGTTTAAAGAATTCTCCTCTTATTATTCAATAGTTAACAGCTATGCCTCCCTGAACGATCACCCTTCCACAGTACCAAAGTATTACGAAGAGAAGTCAGTGGAGACAAAGAGAAGGAGTTGTGAGTACAGAGACGAGTGCTAGGAGGAAGGGTATCATTACACTGGTGGAGGCGTTGATTGTTCCACCTCGCGTTTAGGTGAGTAGGCTTAACTTGTTAATATTCTCTTAAGTTGTGCTTCATGCTTGTATGCAGCAGAAAGTAGGAGAAGTAAACGTGGCTGCACTTCACACTGCCCACAATGCGCTTAAGCGTAGTCATTCAGTGATTGCTGCTAGGCATATTCATTGTTTTTGTGTCCAGATATATTCATGTCAAATACGTTTAGTAATAAGATAGAACCATAACATATTGTATTGCTCTATAAATCATTATTTGTGTGGTGCCAAATTATGATATTTCAGTCAATGTGCTAAACAGCTATTACTTACACGTGGTCGGGGGAGTGCAGTAAGCGATAGTGAGGAAGGTTAGTGCACAGCATACCTAATCAGCACAATGCATAGGAGTTCCTGACAGCCGACCAGCTTGATGTCATGTCGCCCACCCCAGTACTCCTACAGAAGCTTTTTGGCTTTCATTCTATACTGCATGTATATTGCTTGTTTCTGCATTTAGGTACACCTGTTCTGTTATAAGCAAGGAAATCACCAATTGGTTTATGTGTGTTTCTGAGATTTTCCTAATTCTTTATCCTTCTAATTATGTCATTTTAAGTTGCACAGTGCGCTGCACCAGCTCCATTACACAACCTTATGCCAACATGTCGAAATGACTACAGAACAGTCGTCTACTGAATCTGTGAGAAAATTAGTTTAAACACAGTTAATTGACTTAGGCTATGCAAAACGTGCAGTTGAAATATACAAGCAATTGCCACACAGCCACTACACATTGTAGTACCAGCCCCACAATATATCCCTACATTCACTGGTGAGAATAATGAAAATGTGAAGGTGTTCCTAGATACCTTTAACGCCATCAGTGAACTAAACAGTTGGAACGAACTCGGAAAAACGCCGCTGCCTAAGGTTTTACCTGCAAGGAACTGCTAAGAGGGCTTATGAGAACATTTATTACGCCAATGCGGAACACAGTTCTTGGAATCACATTGAACGTAAACTATTAGACACATTCACAAAACTCGACACTACAGACAGCTCTTACACTCTAAAAAACAACAACCAGGCAAGAGTGCTCAGGCTCATACTGAAAATTTTACATTTTATAAGAATAAGTGTGAACTCCAACTGCCTTAGCCGGAATTTCTTAAAATCATTTTCACCTCTCTATCACCAGCCGTTGCTGACAAACTTGTGCCGTTAGAAAACATCACATTGCACCAGCTAATTGACAATATCAAAAACATTGAGCTTGACATGTACAGATACAAATGGTTCTTTGAACAGGACTCACAAAGTACACACCATGTCAAACTCGAGGAGATAAATATGTTAAAACAGCAGGTACATCAACTTAAAAACACAAACACCCATATGGCACCATGCCCAGAATCCGTGACTTACACTAAACAGTACAGATTTCAACACCAGTACAGAGAACCCACCCACAGACTCATACCAATTGAAATCAGATTTGAGAGGTCTAGAGCATAAAGTACTACACCCATAAAGTACTACAAAGCTCGTGATGCTTGCAGGGTTATTTTTAAAAAAGTTGTGCCGCAGCGTTCATACAAAATTAAATTCCCGTAGTAACCTGCCAGAATCCAACAAACCACCCCTAGTGAAAGGAAATGAGTGTGAACTGAAACAAAATACAGTACAACACTCCATGTGTACAATTCATTTCACATAGCCGGCAAAACATGCTACAGCAGATAGGTCAAGTAAAGTTCCACCTCAGTGAATTGCGCATGTGCCTCTGGCTCAATGCGCCGAAAGCGAAAACAAGTCACCCCCTCCTCCGCGAACCAGGTCAGCATTGCCAGCCACGTGCCCAAATATGCGATGTTGCGGAATCTATGCGGAATACGCAGAAAGTCGCAGGACCCCGTAGCCTTGATCAGGACACGTGTGCCCTGCGTGGATAATTTACAACAAGATCTGATTCTAGGTGTAGACTTTATCAAAAAATATAATGTCATACCAATCTCGAGATACAATATTCTGTTCATCCATTTGCACAGTTCCAATAAATTTGCAGAGATACCAATATACTCTGCAACATCAGCGCATGATAATCCTACTTCCATAGAACATTCGTTGAATGTTCTAGATACTTTTGAGTCAGACCAGAGTAACTTACCACACATTAATAAGAAGCTAACTGACAAAGAAATCGTCAATTGACCGTATTATTGATAATTTCAAAGTCAGTTTTGCAAACTGTACTTTAGAATCGACTGAAGCAAAAAACTTAGAAATAAAGTTAGATCTGACACAAACCAATAGCTACCAGTCCGTATAGAATCAACCCCAAAATTCGTGATGAGCTCTTAATTCAGATTAATGGCATGGTTCAGGTGGGAATTATTGAGGAAGCTTACTCACAGTATTCTGCGCCGAGCCTCGTAGTTTCAAAGAAAAACTGCAGGTTAAGGTTCTGAACTGATTTTCGAAAGTTAAATCAATATTTAACTAGAGTGCAATACCCATTGCCCAGGACAGAAGACATTTTGAATGGTCTGCAGAACTCCCAGTACATAACCAGCTTAGAATTATTTTTCGGCTTTTATAGCATCCCTGTCAGAGAGCAAGATCGTTATAAATTGGCGTTTACAGTCAATGGAGTAGGATTACAGCAGTACAAAAGAATGGCAATAGTGTTAAGCATGTCCCAGCAATACTTTCAGATGTTTATTAACACCTTACTAAGGCCCTTACGATTGATTGTGGCTATAGCATATATCAATGATATATTCATTTTAGGAAATTCCTTTGAGGAACACGTAACCAACATTGAGGTTTTTCAGAGATTACGAATGTTCAATGTAAAAGTTAACACTAAGAACAAACAGTAAAAGCACTCGGACATTATAATCACGCCATAAGGCATTACTATAGGCTCAGAGAGTCAGCGCTATTGAATGTATGGTGCCCCAACAAATGTCAAACAACTGCACACGTTTATAGGAATAACATCTTACCTGCACAAATACATTAGGAATCACGCGACTATCGCACAACCTCTCATCGACTTAACAAAGTATAATATAACTTACAAATGGGAGGATGACCATCAGAAAGCATTAGTTGATCTTAGAACGCTATTTTAGAGGCACCTGTGTTACAAAGATTTGATGAGGGAAAAAACATTGTATTGGCATGCAATGCGAGCAACAACGTGGTAGGCGGGGTGCTTATGCAGGAAGACCCGAACACAAAGCAATGTAGTATCATCGCCTTTGCTTCTAAAAAGTTATCTTTGAACAAATCGAGGTGGAATGCTACTGAAAGAGAGCTTGGTACAATACGCTATCTTTGCAATCACTTTCACCAATATTTATATGGGAGGCATTTCATAATTGAAACGGACCATGCCAGTCTTCGTTACCTACACACCATGGCCGAACACAACATAAGAATTCAGGAGATGGCTATCGCATTGAGCGAATACAACTTTGAGCCCCACATAGTAAAAGGGAAACTAAACACACTTCCAGACACCTTAAGCTGTTTGACCACTGACACCCTTACAGATACAGTTACAATCAACAACACAAACTACACAGTTAAGCAAGACATGATAAACTACACGTCACTATACAAAGCTATGGCAGAAAGTATTTTACAGAACCCTTGCAAACACGATGAGATTGAATCCAGTATCGTTAAGTACACTGTCAACAACTGGATTTACATCAAACCTTTTTTTAAAAATTTTGGTAACAGGACAAACAAAAGTGGTGAAAGCCATAGCTGATGAGATTCATGCTATTTGCAAAATTGTCTCTGCGTCTTTAATACATACAATTTTTTTTTTTTTTTTCAGTCTTTAAGGACATTACATACGTGCATTATTTTTTATATGTGCAAAGGGTTATAAGTCCAGAGTTTTAGTGCTTGGGCACGGTATGATGCACATTATCCATTTTCACACTCGTGAAGCCTTGAGGCGTACATCTCTACTGGCTGCTTGAACTGAGGACATTGGCAATACCTGTGCAGATACGTGATGTTCATTCCAGCGATACACACATTGTGCATCTCTAACTCTTGGCGATTCACGTCCACAGGGTAATTGTGAATTGTGGCTTGTTACAACACTTTGCGAATGTCCCCGTACCAAATTTTTCCATCAGCCCGCCTAAGTACGTGCATCTGTAGGCAGTTTGCCCATTGCGTGGTGCGGCCAAGGTTCTTCCATTGACATGGCAGTAAAATCGTAAACATTTGGTTTGCTCGCTGTCGTTTCTGTATGAGATGGCAATCTGCTTGATGGTGTAAGAGTCCAGCGAGCAAAAACCTTGGATGTTGCTAGCCATTTTTTCACAGACACTACAACTTTTTTTACAAAGTCATTTCACACTGTTCTGGGTTTGTTTCCTTGCTGGGTAGTGCTTGCCAGTAGAAAACTTTCACGGGGTCTTTCATGGGGAGGGCGGGTGTTGCGTGGACGTCTTCTGCAGTTACAGCTTATGCGTAGAAATCTTGCATGGGGGCGGGCATCACAGGTGTAGCAGAAAATAATTTCCTTAGGTGAGGGTGGTGGGATGAGCAAGGGGTAGGGTAGGGTGAGTAATAATGCATGTTCTTCAATTTTATATAATTTATGTTTTGATTTTTGGTTTCAAGGTTATGGGGTCAAGGTAAATGTAGTCTGCATCCAATATGGCGGTAGTAGTCTGTAATATAATATGCTTGCTGACTTTTATGTATATTTTCTCGAGTTTTATTTTTCAGGGTCAAGTTGAAGGTAGTCTGCATCTAATATGGTGGTGATTGTCTGTCATGTACTTGCTACTTTTATGTATTTTTTCTTGAGTTTTTGTTTTCAAGGTCATTCAAGGTTATGAGATCAATTTTGAGGACACTGAATTCCAATATGGCGAATGGGTGACATCTACCAAGATGGTGGTTGTCTAATAATATAATTTTTAAACAATTTTATAATTATATTTTAATAAAACATTTTTATAATTTTTTAATATAGTTAGAGCATACCAATATGGCATCGAACGTGCCTACCAATATGGCAGCCTTTGAAACAATTGACAAACGAAATTCCAACATGGCAGTATATGATAGAATGAGTATAGTGGAGAGGGGTGCGTGTGAGGGAGTCAGTCTGCCGGGCATGTAGCGTGGGGGGGGGGGGGGGGTCTGGAAATGTAAGTTTTTTTTAATAATTTTTTTTAAAGATTTCTACATAATTTTTTAATGGAGTGAGAATATACCAAGACGGCAAGGTCGAGTTGCTTACCAATATGGTGATCATAGTGAAAAGTTTTTAAATACATATTTTTAATGATTTTTATAAATTTTTAAACTATCAATATGTCAGTGGAGCCAAGAAGACTGATTGGCCGTGATGTCTACCAAGATGGCTGTCTCCAGTAACATGTAAACAAATGACAAACGAAAAACAAACATGGTGACCTCCAGTGACATATAAACATATGATGCTTACCAATTTGGTGTTGAACATGGCTACCAAGATTGCAGCCTTCTAAACAAATAATGCTTACCAATGTGGCATAGATTATGTCTACCAAGATGGCCACCTCCAGTAATTGTAAACAAATGATGAAAGAAAAAACAAAAATATGGTGGCCTCCAGTAAAGCATATAAGTTCTTTTCCATAAACTTTTTTATAAAGTTTTAATAAGAGTTTTTTTTAACGATATTTAATAAAAAGAATTTGTAATATTTATTTATATATTTTTCTTTGTTTTTGGGATCAGAGGTCACTGAGGTTAAGGTCAAAGATTAAGGTCATATATGAATAAAATATGGCGGATGGATGATGTAACAATATGGTGGCCAGGCAAAATTCGAACCTGACACCCTTGCGCCAGACTCATCATTTCCATACTACTAGTATACACTGCTTGTGGAAGTGTGACATAAAATCTCAGCACAAGTGTGCAACATTTAAAAATAAAAAAAATTTTAAGCTTAGTATACACTAGGGTTTGTAAGCTTACTTATTTAAGTTATAACATTAAATCTTAAGCACAAGTGTGCAAAATTTAAAAATAAAATTAAGGTGAGAGTGCATACTCAGCTTTTACTACATTGATTCTGGTTATATTATTTTCAAATGTTAGAATACACTAGAATAAGTGTACTTGAAGCAGTGTTACAAAATCTTAGCATAAGTGTGCGACATTAAAAATTTTTTTTTTTTTTCGAAGGTTAGTATACGCTAGGATTTCAAGTGCACTTATGTAATTGTAACATATAATCTTAGCATAATTGTGTGAAGTTTAAAGATAATTTTTTTTTCAATGGTTAGTATACACGTTTTTTATTGCACTTTAGTAAGTGTGACATAAAATCTTAGCACGAGTGTGCAAAATATAAAAATAAAATTAAGGGCTGCATGCATATTCATCTTTTATTACATTGATTCTGGTAATTTTTTCAAAGGTTGGTAGTCACTCGGTTTTGATGTGTACTTTGAAGTGAATCTTGAGATTCGAATATAACTTGACTTCAGTGGTTACGTGTTGTGAGATTGAGCAGTAATATAGTAACTTAAATAAAAAGAAAGAAATACAAATAATACATCATCCAGTTATTGAGAATATTGTTAAATTTATTGGTTTGTGTGAACACATTGTTTGACACCAAGAAAAGTTCTCTGCAGCATAATGTAATTTTGGAAAATGAGTTTAAATCATCATAACAAACTTTGTTGTGCATTATACACTACATATGCAATGTTTTGACTATGTGACTTCTCTGACAACTCCACCAATGCCAAATGTGAGTTAAGAGATTTAGGTTGCTCTTAGCAAAGTCTCGAGAGCATATGAGTGTGAAATGAGGTGAGTATGGAGCACCACCCAGAACGCAGAGGTGGGGGGAATGGGTGATGATTGAGTAAACAGATTAGTGTGGCTTTTAACATTGAGGTCTTGAAAGCTGTATGAAGTTGAAGTGAGGTGAGAACGAAGCAGCACGAATGAAAAGGCAGGGGAAACAGGAGATCCCAGAGAAAACCTACCGACCAGCGGCATCATCTGGCATGATTCCCATGTGCAAAATTCCGGGAGTGACCTAATGGGGGTGATTCCCGACATGGTCACCCAGATTTCCACATGTGGGAAACTTGGTGGATGTTCCCGTCGGCTATCAGGTTTTATCGACGCACTCCAGTTTTCCCCTGACTTTGCATTCCACCGCTGCTCCATCTCCATGTCACTTTACTCCCACCAGCATCGGCACTCTAAGGCCTTGATGTTAAGCACCTACCTGAACCTATCAACTTAGCTCTCTCAATCATTTACCCACTTTTGCTACCAATTTTCCTCTTTTGGGGAAAGTGTAGAACACCACATTCACTGTGTTTCTGTTATTTTAGCCACATATGGCACTGTTTGGAATGTTTTGTTTCGACAAGAAGTTGCTTCCTCCGCAGCAGGTATTTCATTACTGCTGTGGGCAGCCGAGCACAGTGACTCGGTGGTGATGTCACCAAATGCCTGCTTTTCCCATCTAACCTGCGTACATGTGTTACCTCCTATATATCCTAGTGCCATCAATTCACCTAGGCACCTAAAAAATATTAACTTAACCCAAAAGTGTTTACCACCAAATATGCTAAAGTATATAAATGTATGTATAATTAAGTGCAGGGGTGGCCATTCTGTGAATGTATTTCGGTTGTGGTGACTGAACCTGATTCATGCCAATATTTTATTGCTTATTTAGTTGGGGTTAACTTTGTTGTGTACCTTAAGCCTGTATTTTCCCTTTTCTTTCTGTCCCTCCCAAGTTCCATGCAATGTGGTATGTTTTTGTGTCATCCCAGCAGCTTACTGGGTGGGGTGTATTTTCTTTGTCCTTGTCTGGTTATTGTTAGTAATTGTTTCCTCATCTGTCAGCTAGATTTTGTGTGTATTGTTTTATATTGTTGGGTAAAGGTTTTGTTATTGACAGGAGGTTCCACAATGCCATTATTTTCTTTTACTTGATGAAAAACTGTCATGTCTGCATATTTTAAAATGCATTGTTATTTCAGATATCACATTGCATTTTTCCTCGTGTGTGTGTGTTTGTTTCTTTGTTGTATAACAACACTACAACAGTGTATGTTATGGTTGTGTTGCACACTACAATAGTAGGTCAATAATCATGATGTCCACCACAGGGAAAAAGTAAATAATTGCTATGCTGCAAAAATTGTTAGTTGTGTGAAATCAAATACAACAAAAAATAATTAATTTTTCATCCTCTCATAAACGTAAATATAGGACCTTGTGCAAATTTTTAACATATGTATTGTCTACAGAATATTCTCAGATAAAATTGAGGATTCTGTACAAATTAACATATGTATATGTAATATTCTCAGATAAATATATTCCCTCGTAATTCTAGAATAAATTGTCAGTGTGTCACCTTTTTAAAATCAAAATGGATTTATTTATTTTTCAGGCTGTTTTTGCATATTTTATAGTAATCTAGTTGATTCTGTTCCATTTAAATTTAATAATTATGATATTTCAGTGATTTAAGGTAAACCACCCAATTATCACTACTGACCCACTTAACTGCAAATAAAAATTCAACTTAAAAAATAAGAAAACTAATTTCCCAATTTCAACAAAAAAAAATCTGGCACTGAAGGGAATATTTTAATGCTGAGCAGTCAGCACAGTCTCAACTGTTCACATACAATTGCAAGTGGAAACAATATTGTGTGTTGGTGGCAGACTATGTATACAAAACTGTGTGTTACATTATTTGCTAATAGGTAGGTGCAAGTTTTTCATTATGTAGTAATTTTTTAAGATGGAATGTTTTGATGACATAAGTCTTTCAGGTCATAAATTAAACTAAAATTTATGTGATGTATGTTTAATTTGTACAGTTTGTTTTTATTTACAAACATACAGCAATGGCGAAATTTGGGGAACAAAATTCTGCATGTTTCCAATAATCACTAGTGGTAGCGATATTTGTGTAAAAGTCAATATTTCACAACAAATGTTTATTAACAGGAGAATTATTTTCATGTTTGTTTACAAGCAAAAAAAATAACCTACCCAATTATCATTACTACTAGCTATAAGTGTGTGTAATATATTGATAGGTGGAGAAAATTTATTTATGTATAATGTGAATTCTTCAGCCAATAAGGTGTTTCTAATCATTAACCATGGTTTAAGCGTAACTAAGAGAAAAGTAAAACTTGCCTAATTCGCAACAACCTTCCATGCATGTTTATACAGCTTACAAGTAATTTTCAAGAGAAGTGTACATGTATTTATTTTATGTATATGTACTAGGCCCTAATTTCATTCCCCCTCTATATTTACAGACCAGCTACTATAACTCAGAGATGTAAATATTCGGAATCTGCAATGAAACAGCACCAGAGGAAGTCAGTTCTGGTGCTGCTCTTTTGATGACAGTAAGAGAAATACAGTGTGCCTTATTCTACTTTAAGGGATAAGACTACTGGCAGGACACTGGAAGGTGGCAAATAAGCAAAGTGGTATTTATGCAATGATGAAGAAAACATTCTAGTAAACTGGATCCTTTCAGTTGCAAAGGCACGGTTTCTTATAACTAAAGATGATCTTTTCAAAATGTCCAATTGTTGGTGAAAGAACTTAATCAAGATGTTCCCTTCAGAGGACGACCAGGCAAGAAATTGTTTGCTAGTTTTTGTCTACGCCAGTTTTTGTCTATGCCCCAAAACCTCACATTGAGTCGGGCAAGTATTTCGGAATATAGGATATTATAATGGTTTAAAGAAATAGATATGTACCTCAAGGAACATAACTTTATGGAAGTCATGAATGATCCCAAATGGATTTTCAGTTGGGATGAAACAGCATTCTTCTTGTGTCCCAAAGGAAATACTGTTCTGGCAAGAAAAGGAACTCAAAATATTTACCAGCAAGTGAATGTGTGGGCGAAAGAGAATGTATCACTGTGCTGGTAACAGCCAATGCTGCAAGAGAAATGAGTCCTCCACTTGTATGCTTGAAGTATGAACGAATCCCTCAACAAATTGCAGTATCGGTGCCAGAGGACTGGGGATTGGGGAAATCGCAAAGGGGTTGGATGACTGGGGAAGAATTTTACAAGTTCATAACGAATGTTATCCACCCGTGGTTGCTTATAAATGGCATTCCTCACCCTATTTTCTTTTCGGAAGGATGTGTGTCCCACCTCACATTGCATACCAGCCAGTTTTGCGACAAACATGGAATTGTGCTAATTGCCTTATTACCTAATTCCACACATGTATTGCAGCCAATGGATTTAGCAGTATATCTGCCACTTAAGAATGGTTGGAAAAATGTAGTTCATGAGTGGCAGGTAGAGCAGGTGGCGACAAAACTGACCCAGTACTTAAAAAAAAAGATTTTGGGCCATTGTAGGACAAGACTTTGAAGTTCCATATACCTCAAAAGAATCTGCAGGAGAAGTTCTGAAAGTGTGACCTGTTTCCTTGGAACCCATCGGCTGTTGGAGTTAAGAAACTGCTAAGCAGAAGTTCATCTTAACCTTCGTCATCACCACCTAATGTTGTGTCTAGGCCTGTTTGTAGGTTTCAGTATCAAAACTCCTTTGCAACATTAAAGTCATTCCTTGGGGTTGACAAAACCAAGGAGTTTAATGTTGCTGGAGACATCTGGAATGGTGATGAAAAAGAAGAAAAGCATTTTCAGCACTGGCCCTTTTTTATGTAGGAAGGATCTTCAAGGAGTGGTCCAACAACACCTTTTGCCGTTCTGACCACCCAAGATGAGCAAAGATCAGAAGAACCAGTATTTTATTCACACACATCCCAACTACCTGAATCTGATGCTCTCTCTCAACCTTCTCCTGCCACTGATTAGCTCACGACCACTCCTCATGAACTCCATTCCAGCACGCTTTCCATGTGTGTGCCACATGTGATTTTCCTTACCAAGGGTGTCTGTGTTCAAAAAACCACTCAAGCATTTGTATACAAGGTATTTTAGTGTGTTCATTTTCGTATGTGAACATACATGTAGTATAAATGGTATGCTCCACTGCCTATCGTTCGTAGACAAATTTAGCATTTGTATTAATTTTGGCTGTCAGTTGTTTCTCCCGTCTGACTTAATTTTCGCAGTGACTAGCCAATCAGAAAAGAGGGTTATGTTATGATATAGGCTGTAACTTTTTAGTTGCTAAACCGAGCACAAGTTAAAAATGGTCTGGACTATAGTTATGGTTTATAATTCCAACTATATTACAGATAATGACTCTGTTTTTAATGAATGATCTATCAACTTGATATTATTTCATACCTACGTCACAGCCGAAAACATAATTATTGATAATTAATTAACACATTCTGTAAGTATATTTTTCTTACAGATTTTAGGGCCGTATGCACAGACTTACCTTGAAATGAAGTACCACTAGCACTAATATAATTGTGAGATATTTCATATGGATTTATGATTGTTTTAGTACATTTTAAACCAATTGACATTTAAATATGTGGCTCGCAAAAATCGGAAAGTAAGTACGATTTAATTAACATACTTAGAAAAATGTGAAAATGCATCTATAATATGCTTAATATTAAAAAATAATAGTTTCTTTTTAAAATATAGGCACTCTATAAATAAAACTTACTATATTTTATAAACTGATGAGCATTTATTTAAATAACGTATATGTACTTAATCTATAATAAATTCAATATATTAAATTTAGCGCTATCTAGTTACTGCAACGTAACTATTACAGCTATACACAAACTACTACAAGTTACATTTTGAGATACGAAACTGTTTGTAAAATTACAATATAATGATGTATGTGGTACGTTTTTATTTACTCATGATTGAAGTGTTTTAATTGTTCACTAATACAGACATATGTTTTATAAGTGCTATCTACCAAAGGGCTGGGTCTGCAATATTTACTAGTCATAGTCAAATTACAGAGTTTATTCGCTCTCGACCACATGGACAAGTTTTGTATACAAAGACCAAGTTGGTGTTCAAGTGTACCAAAACTGCAGTTCAATCAGTCCGGTGGACAGTTTGTATACGAATGAGAACTCCAGCATAGGCCCCCAGGACCCTCTGGGACACATGCTGCTTTTGCACCTCCTGGGGTACCCTTTCCATTCAAGAGAGCCCTCTTTTGGTCACATGATTTACCAAAAAAAAAAGTGTTCAAAAGAAACAGAAAGGAGAAGGTGTCATCAGTGATCACATCTATTGGAGAGAATATCACAAACAGAAGCAAATTAAGAAAATGGAGCTACAGAAGCAGAAGGAATAAATAGCAGCAGGAGAGAAGAAGAAAAAGATGCTACGCAAACATCCCGAGCCTCTGTCTTCATCAGAGGAAGATGATATTCCAAATATCTCCTCCCTATCTTCATCATCAAGTGAAGAGAGTGATGAAAAACTTGAAATAACACCTCCAAACAATGAAAACATTTTGACGCCGGTTAAGAGCCAGCAACAGATAGGCTATGACGGCACTTGCCGTCCTCTCTGACACGTGGATAGCATGTGCGCTCAGTCGCCACTATAACTGACTTTCCCAACGGGAAATTATTTAAGTGCTATATATTTTCTTATTTGCAGGGTTAAATTTGTGCCAGTGTAACATGTCTTTCTGTCAGGGTAAAATGTGTGTACAATGTTCTTTTCACAATATTGTGCCATGTTGGATTTTGAAATTTAAAGTGTGCATTGTGCAAAAGAGCTGGACACCGATATTCAGGCGTAATTTTGTATTAAAAATAATTTTAAGTGCCACTTTTTTTTATGTAATAACATTTTCACTTGGCGTGCATAGCACTTCTGCTTGTGTGAACCCCGTAGGCAGCTATGGTAGGTCCGTGTGACCCCTGCCTCTGGGCAGTTGTCCTAGCAGAGCTGGTGAGGTAAGACGCTGTCATGTATACACTTCATATTTTTGCACTGCGTTAGGTTTCAATCGTCTTCATGTAGTATACTGGTTAACTTTGTTTGCATACGTTTTGCTGGACGTCCCCAGCATAATGCTTCTACTTAAATATTTTGTGACCTTGTGCTTTTTGAAATTTAAATCGCGGGATGGAGGAAAGGTGGTTAGAGAGGCCATGCAGCCTGCGCAACTTTGAATCAGGTGCCATCCACCTATATTAAAGGCTTTTGAATTGTAATTTCTTCTTCATTGCCATGAGCAATATAAAGGGTTAATTTGAATGTATGTATTTTTAGGGTTTTGTAATGTTAAATTGTTTTACGCCCACATCATTTGCGACCACGTGGTTAACCACTGCCATGTCTGTATCTGCGCTATCCTTGCACTTAAAATGTTCTTGTTTGTAATTCCATGTGCACCATAATTATCTCAGGGTAATATGTATTGTTTCATTTTAGAGTTATTGTAATTTTTCCATGATAGATGCTTTTTGTAAACGACCACACTGTCTTTGCAGATGTTTGATTTTCCGCCATCAGGCACCTCATACGCATTTGCATGCTCAAAATGCAATCAGAATAATTTTCTGAAGAGCACTGTAATTTTGTCCAACAAGATTCCAATGATTTTTACTGAAAATATTGCAGTTTTACCTGCACCACGTGGCCCGCTAAGAACCTCATCCCAGTCATGTAAGAATGCTTTCACGCACTTGTGTGTTTATTGTGCCTATTCATGTCGTGTCTCATGCTTTGTAATTAATATTTGTGAATTTGTACGGTGGCATTATTTTCATCCTAGCCTACTAAGTGCAGCACGTGGTTAGGAGACTTGTCCCTACAAGTATGCATTAGTGACGTAGGTAATCACACGTCTTTAGTGTTCATGTTCATACTTCGTGTCCCATCTGCGGGTGAAATCTGCAGTCCATCACAGTGGCTGTAGACCCCTTACCCTGTGGAGATTGTGCTTACGCACCACGTAGGAATTATCCGTCACAGAGTGCGCTAGTTGAATCAGGAACTGGGGAAATAGCCCATCACTGAGTTAGCTAGTCACGCCCGGGATTAAGCGTAATTCATTTTTGGCACAATTTGTAAAAAGTGGAACAATAAAAGCAATTCTATGTGTACAAAATATGTTTATATATAGCATCAGAACCCAGCCAACTCCTACTTCATACAATGTTTTTCTTTATTGTTTAGTAATGCAAAGTGCTTCGTAAAGATGCTCATGTGAGACAAACACACAGAACCCACAGCATCCCTGAGAACCCTGAGTCTCGAAGTGCGTGTGTCTGGGAAATCGGTAAGTAAATAGTGTCTTCTTTTATCTCGTGTTTCACCCGACGGCAATAATTTGTGCTGGAAACTTTGCAGTAGTGTCATTCACAGGAGTTAAAAGGGAGACATCAAAATATATATATATATATGTGTGCATTATCCAGCACTCTGATAGTAAAGATATACAAGTACTGGAAATGAGAACCATCAATAAATCAAGAAAGATTTTTTTCTTTAAAGATGCAGACATCATATGTAAGTCACACCCAAGTGCTCTGTATTCTGCTGACTCTTCAACTGGAACATTGTGGTACTAGGGTGCATTATGTTTTTGTGAGTCCAATTCCCGGTAAAGAACTATAAACAATTCTTTCATCTAAATGTATTGGTTTTTAGTAGGCCTATGACTGTGACAAAGAAAGTGTAACATTTTAGCACCGCAACATGACAGTTTATTTGTTCAGTGCGATGAACCATTTTTTACATTTTATCCCAGAATAATGAGAATTTCTTATGGGAATTGCAATAAACTATTTGTGTCATTTGAGCGAAGCATCATAACAGTTTAGAGTGTTTGTGCCGTCATGTTTTGCATTCTAAAATTTTTAACTTTAATTAAGAATTAATTAGTTGAATTTGTGTAGCCACCGAGTTAAGTTGTGCTATTTTGTGTGATGTATATTACGTGATGCTATTTTGAAGTGTTGCACATTTTTCTCATTTCTCTGGATAGTCCAACTTTACTAATCTTTGTGTTTCTTATTATTTATATATTTGAATTTTTATGATAAACATACAAGTCAATGCCAACACCAGTGTCAACATTTTATTTAGACATTATATAAAGATGTTTCTTATCTAACTAATTTATAAATAAATGACACATTGTGGACAAATGTTTTATACTATATTCTTTATTAATTTGCCGTGTAAAACAACTAAATAATTTTATAATACTTGTTTTACGTTCCTTCCAGCAAATACAACATATTTAAAAAATTGTTACCACATTTTGTAAACAATTTTTTGTGCCACTTTGTAGTTGTGTGAAATAATATAATATTTACCTTCATGTATTATTCTTGCACAACTATTATGTAAAAATAAAATAATTCCACCACATTTTCTGGTTTAAAAATCTGATTTTGTGCAACTATGTCATTAGTGGGGGTGTGAGGAAACAGGAACACAGGCTGCATTGTGAGGCGCTGAAGTGCCAAGGTCACTGGCCGCCATGTTGGTTTTCTTCCCCGCCCCCTTTCCCCCCCCCCCCCCAAAAAATCACTCATTTTGACACAAAACTGTACGTTTTACCCTTAAAATTGATCATTTTCACCCTGAAATCTGTCTTTTTTATTTAAAAAATTACTTTTTCCCAGAAAATTTCCAGTTTTTTTTTCAAAAAAAAAAAAAAAAGCACTAATCATCGTTGTGACTAATGTACCCCCTCAATGTGGCTGAGATGCGTGAATCTCAGCTACATAATGAGAATTTTACAAAATAAAATTATTTTTATAATTTTTTAAATTTAAATACATTTGTATATTTAAAAAAGTTAAGGTGTAAGTAATAATTGTTATATATCACCGGACTCATTTTTTTAAGGCAAATATGATTATGTTACAATAAAATTATTTTAACCTGTGGATATGCAGAAGTTAAATAAAGATGCTATTCCAATGTTCTCTTTTCCTGTTGGTTCAGAGGCAGAAAATACAAACAGAAATAATGACAGAAGTCCTTTTTGAATGTGTTATTTTTTTTGTTAACCTGAACGTGGTAGTTATTACTCTCTCAAAATCAATTGAAATGTGTGGTTACAAATTTTTTAATATTACAATGATGCCATGCACAATTTTGCCAATGTTAGAAGGATGATATTACCAAAAATGCACACATTTAACAGCCAGTTTCTTTCACATAAATGCTATATCAAAGTTTATTTAATATTGTATAGTCTCTTATTAATGTTCATGTAAGCATACCTGCCCTCTGTCATGAGTATGTAGTTTTTAGAGGTTGGCAGTGTCAGTATGCGAAAGTTGGCAGTAGGAAGGTATGCAGATGGTAGAGAAGGAGTTGAGTGTATAAGAACGTAATAATGTAGTATGGTGTAAATAAACAAGAATCTAGAATTATGGTACCATGTAATTATTTATTTAAGAATACTCACTCGACAACATAAAATGGTGCAGTCAATAGGATTCTGCATTGGAAAAAAAATCAAGTGAGGCGAGGATATGGAAAAATAATGGTGGAAGAAAGCCTCGGTAAAGAGGAGGCAAGTACAACTACAGCAATGAGTACACTCAAGCAACCAAATCCATTGAGATCTAGTGGAAATCTCGCGGAAAACTAACCGTAAGTTTCGACAAGCATAAAACTGTTCGTACTAATTTTAATTGTTTGGTTATGAATATTCAAAGTGCCTGCGGCACCGAGATTAAGAACGCTTAATATTCCGGCATGAACGCCATTACAAAGAGACATTAAAATAATACTAAAATTCATAATAAAACTGTAGAAATGTAAAACAATATCTAGTTTAATTTGTGCCATTTTATTTTCAATATAAAATATTTCGCTTGGCGTACATAGCACTTCCACTTACGTGAACCCCGTAGGCAGCCATGGTAGATCCGTGCGACACTTGTATCTGGATAGTCTGTCGAGGAGAGCTGGCGAGATAAGACACTGTCACGTGCGCACTACAACTTTTGTTCACTGATTTAGGTTTCCATAGTCAATGTAGTTAACCGGTTAATCTTTGCTTATGTACGTTTTTGCCAGCCATTTTCCCCATCATTATTATTCCGCTTTACTAATTCTTAACGCCCTTGTGGCATTTTTAACTTAATCAAGGAGGAGGAGGAGAAAGATGTTGGAGATGTCATGCGACCCACACATTTTGAATCAGACTCCATCTGCCTATTTTTATGACATTTCAGTGTAACTTCTGCATAATTGCTACATGCAATTTTAATACCTTTATTTTTATGTATGTATTTGAGGGTAATTTTCGTGTTTGAATGTTTTACGGCAACATCACGTATAACCACTTGGCCGACGGAAGCCAAGTCTTTGCATACGCCATCATTGTGTTTTAAGAGCTTATTTGTATAATATTGTATCTGCAATCATTTATTTCAGGGTTCTATGTCAGTTTTATTCAGGATTAAATGTATTTTTCATGTAAATTGATGCTTTTTGTACTTGACCACGCTGTCATAGTTATGTTTGATTTCACATCCATCAGGTATGTTACAAGCCTGTAACAATGCAATCGTAAAGGGAATAATTTCCTCAGCAAGAATATTTTATCTGAATTTAGTTTGCCGTTTCCACACAGAAATATTGCAATTTCACCTGCACCACGTGGTCCGCTACGAACTTCACCCAGCGGCATACGCGCCACCTAAGGTTGTTTTCACATGTGTGTGTTTATTGTGAATATCCTTATTGTGTCCCATCTTATTTCATGTATCATTCAAGGGTCTATGCAATTGTGTAATTAGTGTATGGTGCAATAATTCCCGTCCTAGCTGCCTCTGTGTATAGGCAGTCACCACACTAACCACATGCTGGAGGGTGAGCCCGGATGAGTTTACATTAGTGATGCCGCGTAATCACACGTGTTAATGTGTATTTAGGGTTTTCATTTGTAATTCACTGTGTCCTGTATTCAGGGAAAAACCGTCAGTCCACCTCTTCCCTTGTGAAGGCTCTGCTTTCATGCACCTCGGTGAGATCATCCATTTAGGCGTGCGCTAGATTAATTACGGGCTTGGGAGCACCCAAGCAGAATTGGCTAGTCATGACCGAGATAATAATTTTATTGGCATGTTGATGTGTATGAACAATATCAATAATAACAAGTCTACAGTGAACTCAATTCTTTTATTCAGTAGTGACAGTGTCCTAGCCACATATGTTTTATCAATTGTTTATTTCAATGATTTTATTAAAAGTTTAGTATTGCCAACGTGTTTGTAAGTATGCACGGGTGAGATGGACACACAGAACCCACAACATCCCTGAGAACTCTAGTACGGTGATTGGGAAGCACTACTGGCGCCCAAATTACCAGTAAGTATTTGTGTCATCGTTCGTCTCGTGTCTCACCCGACGGCGTCAATATGAACTGTACATGTTAGCAACGGGAGCGGTGAAGCAAGCACCGGACGTCCAAACAGCAATTCTCTTTACAATAATAGGGAATGAAGGCTTAGAAATATTTAATACATTTGATTTATCAAGTAAAGACTGGAAGAACCCGTAAAAAGTGTTACAAGCCTTCGAGAGATACCGTGTGCCAACAGCAAATGTCAGTGCAGAACATCATGTTTTTTTCTCACGTGATCAAAAGGACGTAGAGACTATTGATACATATGTTACAGAATTAAAGAAACTATGTCAAAGGTGTGAGTTCAGAGAGATGAAAGAAAGGCTAATTAAGTACAGAATAATTAGTGGGCTGAGAGACAGTGAGGTTAAGACTAAGTTATTAAACACAGAAGAACTAATCTTGGATAACTGTATAAAAATTTGTAAAAATTCAGAAATGACACAGATACAATTGAGAACCGTCACTAATGGAGAAAAGGCAGAAAGTGTCAACAACATTCACCGGAAAGCGCAGTCCTACCATAGAAAACAACAGGGACCCCCCGAGATACAGAGTAACAGAGGATACTTGGAAGGGCAGTGGCAGGGCCAGCAAGCCTGACAACACTCAGGCTCGTCAGGGTGTCAACGGTTCAAGTACTCAAGATAAAGTGACATATCAGTGGAAACAGAACAGCACACACAATCAAGATGTCCACTCAAGAGATAAGTATCCACAAAGGAAGAATAATATTCAGTGTTCATGATATGGTATGACACGTCAAATTAAGGTATGTCTGGCTTATGGTAAAAAATGTAATACATGTGGTAAGATAGGGCATTTTTCTAGAGTGTTTAAAACAAACATTAGCTTTATTAACAATGTGAACATGCAAACAGGCGAACTTAACAGTAATAGCCGGAGCATTGTGGGTGAGGTTAGTGAGCATGCTGAAACGACCAATCAAGGAAGTAGTGAAAGTGGTTATATAGGTGTAATGGAAAATGTGGTCATGTTAGGTAAAGTGAACACAAAGGATGTGGACAAAAAAGTCTGCGATTGGGTAGAAAAAGTACATATTAAAAATAAGTCTGTAAGACACAGGTGCCCAAGTAAATGTTATTACTGTAGACTTGGTTAGCAAATTAAGGGTTAATGTTCTTCCCACAACTGTGAAACTAGAAAATTACTGCGGTAATCCAATAGCAGTGGTGGGAAAATGTTATTGCAAGTGCACGTTGAAAAGTGGTAGATCAGGTATGGTAGATTTCCAGGTGGTAACAAATACAAAAAACACACCCAGTACTTGGTTTACCTATAATAAAAATGTATGCGTGTGTCAACTGTGAAGTCTGCTGAAAGTTCGAACACTAAGGAGTAAGCTGATACAGGCACACTAGTACAAGGAGCTCCACAAACAGGACAAGTAATGAACAGGGGTATCAGTAGGATGACATTTGCTGATAGTCTGAATTAAATGCTAAATGACAACAAAGTCTTATTCGAAGGTGGTAGGTACATTCAATTCAATTACACCCATCACATTAAATTTAAAGAGGGAGCAGAACCTCGTGTATCGAGAGTGAAGAAAATACCATTTCACCTAATTGACTCACTCATAGATGAGCTAAAAAGAATGGAAATATTGGGGATAGTACAAAAAGTTAACAAACCTACACCATGGGTTAATTCATTAGTTGTGGTAAAGAAGCCAGTCAACAGTTTGCAAATTTGCTTAAACCCTTTCATGTTAAATGAAGCCATAGCGAGAGAACACTTCCCTCTCCCTACATTTGAGGAATTGGTGTCGAAGATGGCTCATGCCAAAATGTTTACAACACTTGATGCTTCCAAGGGTTTTGGCAGATTAAATTAGATGAACCCAGTCAGGAACTCACAATCTTCAACACTCCTTTTGGCAGATACCAATTTATGCGACTTCCCTACGGACTTTGTTCGGCACCAGAAGTTTTTTACAAATGCTTTCACCAGTTTTTCTCAGGGATCTCGGGCGTGGAAGTACATATAGATGATTTGATTGTCTGGGGCAAAGATCAGAAGTAACACAATGAAAGGCTAAAACAAGTATTGTAAAGGGCGAGAGTAAATTGTGTTAAATTGAACATGGCCAAATGCAAATTTGGTGCACGTGAAGTAGTGTATGTTGGCCATAGGTTAACAGCGTTAGGTATAAAACCAGATGAAGAGAAAATCAAGTCTACTAATACCATGCCAGAACCAAGGAATAAAACTGAGTTAGCTACTTTTTTGGGAATGACTACCTATTTATCAAAATTTATACCACACCTCAATGAAATAAGTTACCCACTGAGGGGGTTAAATAAAAACAGTGTCTCATGGCAGTGGACACAGAAACACGAGCAGTCATTTAAAGAACTAAAACAGGTTTTGACAGATTCACCAGTCTTACAATACTTTGACAGAAATAAACCCATTGTGTTGTCGGTTGATGCGTCCAGTTATAGTGTAGAAGCTGTAATATTACAAAACCAGCTACCTGTAGTGTATGCGAAGATGCCCCTCACAGAAAATGAACAAAATTATGCTCAAATAGAGCAGGAGTGCATGGCTATAGTCTTTGGATGTGAAATATTTCAGCAATATCTCTATGGGCCTTAAGGTTGCAGAGGATGACTCAGATTACAACCTTATCACTTTACCCTAGAACATGTCCCTGGAAGAGAACTTATCATAGCTTATGCCTTGTCGTGGCTGGGAGCCAAAAATGAAGATGAAATGTATTTATGTCAGGAAATTGAAGCACATATAGGGCTAGTAATAGAGAAACCACCAGTCTTGCAAAATAGGTCAGAAGAGTTTGTACGGGAGACTCAAAGAATTACAATCAGTAATACAAATGGTAAAAAATGGGTAGCCAGAGAACATGACTAATTATACAGAAGTGACAAAGCCATATTATGCAGTACGGGCAGAACTGTATGCTGTAGACAATATTTTAATTAAGGGGAAGCAGTTAATGGTTCCCAAGACTTTAAGAAAAGAAATGTTAAATAGGATTCATTATAATCATTTAGGTGTTGCAAAGTGTAAGCATAGAGCCAGAAATCATTTGTATTGGCCTAATATGGGCAAAGAAATAGAGAATTTGGTATCTGTGTAATATGTCAATATCAAAATCATGTCAAAGAACCAATGCACAAAGAGAAATACCAGGTGGACCATGACTGGCGGTAGGAACAGACATTTTTGCACTGTTTCAGAAAAACTATGTGATACTAGTTGTTGATTATTTTACTAAGTTGTTGAGATTGAGGAATTACATGATATGTCCAGTGATGAAACTATTAACAAATTAAAGGCAATATTCTTGTGACATGGGATACCAGAGATAGTAAACAGTGATAATGGCCCTTAATTTGCTAGTGTGAAATTCAGACAGTTTGCTAAGGATTGGGGATTTCAACATGATACATCTAGCCCACAGTACCCTCAGCCTAATGGATTAGTAGAACGCCATATACAAACTGTCAAGAAAATGTTTAAAAAAAATACAGATTGAAAATTGAGATATACAGTTAGCCATGCTTGAGCTAAACAATACCTCCATTGATCACAATACTAGAGCCCCAGCTGAAATGATGTTTACTAGGATACCTAGGAGTTTGCTATCATTCAGGCCAGGGACCCACACGTGGTATGAGCAGGATCAAGTGCAGCTAAGGGTCAGACAGGAGAAACAGAGGTATTATCATAACAAGGGGTGTAAAGAGCTTAAACCATTATTGCCTGGAGAAGACATTTTCTATAATAATGAGGGTCAGTGGGACAGAGGTACAGGACATGTGGTTGGGTATGCCCCACAAAGACCAAGGTCATACGTAGTCTTGACACCAGGTGAAAAATACATAGAGAGAATTATAGTGCAGCTACACTGAGGTGGCAGCAACTTAATGTTTCATAAGACAACTGGGATTCAGGATCCAGACCCGCAGGGTATGGACAAAGAAAATAAAGGAAGCCAGGAAAGACATAGTAAGAAATTGAGGCTGGGCTCACCAAAGCTCTGAATTCAGGGCTACAGCATTACAGGGTTCAGGCAACAGCAGTGACAATAGCCTGCATGAGGATAGGTCTAGAAACAAATCAAACCAACCTGCTAATTCTCTTGTATCATGTTATGGTCAACAACTTCAATCAAAATACTTGGATGAGTATACTTGTTAGCTGAAATAGTGATATGCTTATGGAAAGAAAAGGGGAGATGTTATGAGTTTGTAGTGTGTAGAGGTTGGCAGTGTCAGTGTGCGGAGGTTGGCAGTAGGAAGGTATGTAGATGGTGGAGAAGGAGTTGATTGTATAAGGAAATAATATAGCATGGTGTGAATAAACAAGAATTTAGAATTACGGTACCATGTAATTATTTATTTAAGAAGACTCCTTACCCAACAGCATAACACGCTCTTGCATTAAGGATGCATACCTCCCTCAATCACTTTCGGCAATTAGTTGTATTATGTATTTTGTCCCATTTTACATAAAGAATCGTGTCCTGCCATTTGGTCTGAAACAACCTGTTTAAGACATGTGGGGTCAGCTCATGGGACCATTCTGTTAGGTTTTCAGATAGTCTCTTTCCCACATGGGAAAATAATAGAAATTTTAAAGCACTCTCCTCCCTTAAGGGTAGCTTGATGTGTTTGATGTATGTTTTCAAAGTAGGCCCTGACAAATTGAAGGACCTTATAACACTTTCCTAAGTCTGCCAGAATGTTTTGGTTATGTTTGTGTTATCATATGTTACAGTGCAGTAAGACTGATTTAGTTGCAAAACTTTAGTTTTATTTTTAGGAATACTGACTCTCGTATCTTTATGGCCACACCTGCCAACTTTTATGATTTTTCCGCAAAATTTACAGATTGGGGCGTTATTTTACAGTTTTATGGAATCTTGAGATTTTTTTACAGATTAAAAAAAATTTTGCCAGTAGTCGGTGACATTTGCTTAGTGGTGAATTTGGAGAAGGTATAAGACGTAAACAAAAGAAGTATATATGTCATTGAAATCTTATTTATCATTGACTGTTGCTGACAAATTAGACACTCCGTTTGTCTTTCGCTTCATGTTCGCCTGTTCTGTCAACAAAGTTTACCTGCCCAACAGTTACTAAACATGGCTGCAAAGTGAAGCTGTAAGTTGCTGAATAACTGTGTATTGTTGAATTTTTCTGTCAATTAACGGAATATTACCGTGTAGCAGTTGATAAACATTGTTGAGAAATTTTTAAGGTGTCCACCATGTTTTCTTTACTTTTATATTGTACAGTGATAGAAAGGTGGATATTATGTGTATACCACTTACGTTTTTGTGGTTCATCGTTTGCATGTTTTGTATCGGTAAGATAACAAAATATAAACAATCATTCTAACATGACTTGTATGTGGGATGTACGGTAACGTGTGGGCGTTTTATCATGTTATGAGTTTAGGTTAACAGTAGCAGCAGTGTATGAACTGAGAATTTTTTAAATTAATATGTGCTGTGATTTTTTGTATGTTGCTTTATCCTGTTAATAATGAGCAAGTTAAAAATCAGTACTTTCAAACATGCAGGGATTTGTACAGTGCTGATTTCCCGTGCATACGGAAGTCTCGAAAGGGCTAGAAGTTTGTGTTCAACGCTGTGCGTGGGTGCGAGTTTAGTATAGCACAACATTGAAGGAATGTTTTAACCAATCATGCGAGTGTCTGAAACATGCTGGGCATGTAAAAAGCCAGGAAGAAAACAAGATTGTCTCCAGTTTTATTTACATTACAAATGCCGACTTAGACATCCTGAAAGCAGAATGAATTTTTGTTTTCTTAGTTCATCATAATATTCCACTTAGCACAGCAGATTTCGCCTGTACAGTGATCAGAAAAATGTTCCCAGATTCGGTTGTTGGTAAAACATTCTCCTGTGCCTGTGTAAATGCACCTTTTAGTCTGAATGAAACTGCAGCTGAAAAATGTCCGAAGTTTAGCGTTTGCAGACTGGGCCATTCTCTGTTTCAACAGATAGTAAAGACTCAAATAAAGAATTATATCATATTGTGGTCACATTTTTGACAACAAGCTGGGTAAAATCAAGAGTACAGTTCTGTCCATACCTAACCTGGAGGGTAATGCAACAACAAAATTTTTAGTAGCAGTAGTTCATGTGCATCCACGATACTAAGATATTTTCCATTGTATGATCACCGGATTTTTTGTTTTATATTAGTGAGTTTATATTAGTACTAGATACTTTTTTTATTATTCTTTTCTTAATATTTGTTGTGCACTGTATTGCTTCGAAACTTTTAAATTTCTTCAAAATTTGTTTGACAATGTATTTTCAGTGTTTTTATTTGCAAAAAATGTTATTGTCGGATATAAGGCTAGGGGATAAGTTGAAGTAAGTATATTGGTTATGTGAAAATTGCCAGGTATGATTTACGCCAAATTTAATTATTTTATAATATTTTACTAATAGGAATTCTTAAGTTGGTATGTATGCCTTCACATTTTTCAGTATATGAGACAAATGAGGAAGTAATCATTACTTAATATTTCTACTCGATGGACTTTCGGAATGTTTTTAATTATTTGCCATGTTAGTGCTCAAAAATGATTAAATGTACTTCAAATTATATATTTCTATTGAGTTTTCCTAGTTACTCAAAATTGTGGTGTTTGGCACAAACCCTTATGGAAATTACACTCTTTACTACACACTGTTTTCTTTTTAAATATTTTCGGTAATATTTTTCTTAAAATTGTTGCTCATTTCCAGCTTTGATGGTGTACATTTCATTAATAATACATTCAACCATAGTCTATAATATAATTAAAATAACTTCTTGATGAATGTGCACTCTTGGATTATCTGCCTTGATTCACCACCACCACATCTATATTTACATTTCTCACATACTTAAGCTATAATTTTTTTAAATATATTTTATGAAGTTATAATATGCATCTAGATTAGAGTACTAAAATACTAAAATAAACTATATTTTGGGATATTTTACTTAATTACATACCTTAAACGTATCCATAATACACAGAGTCTGTCGTAACAGTGTACTAGTTTTTGTATCCATGCATTATAAAATGGTTCCAGTAATGAAAAGTACCCAGCTTTTATGTCTTTTAGGAAATATCCTCCCCCAAGGAATATGTTCTAAAAATAACTCCGCTCCAAGTTTGGGCTGAGAGAAGGGACATTATATTTAATCCCATCCAATGGTTTGGTGAGGTCTTTGCTTAGCAGCAGGATGTGACAGTGTATTGGCTGGAAAGCAGCAGGACACCATAACAGTAAGCAATCCACTTATTTTTGTTCACAATTTGCACAACTTTGATTCTTTGTCACAGAAGGCATCTTCATTGCCGAGCATGTAGGCAACAATAGATCTCCTTGTCTGTCTAAAGCCAATCATGTTTTTTTGTCTTTTGGTAGCATGTCTGAATTACATTCAGAAGGTTGTGAGTTTCATTCAGGCCAACTGTTCTCAAGATAGTTTACCTGAAGTGGTTTTCCATCCTCCTTTTAGAAAGATCCAGATTCAGCTCATAAACTTGCAAGCCTTTGAATTCCCATCCAAAGTAATGTGCACTACACCAGTGTCTCATCACTAAGTAATGCTGTGGCTCTATAGCTCATTGCTATGTTTGCTGTATTATGTGAGAAATACAAACCAAATCAAAGTGTTAATATTTTGGAACACATTACGAGCACAACATTGGAAGTCACAGGCCATGATATAGTTTTATTGAATAAATATTTTTTTAATGTTAAACGCAATATATAGAAAACAATGTCCAAACATAATTTATTTTTTGTGTGCACTAAATCATACTGACCATAGATAGTTGGTTGCTATACTAATAGTGGTACCAATTGAAGTTGTGGCCCATGTTTTCGCCACCAAATTTTTCATTGTTTTTTCCCTCGTACATCTTGCAGCTATTACAATATTTACCGGTTTCATATTTTCTTACATTCAAGAATTTAATATATAAATCATTTTTCACAGGAGCATACTTCTCCTTGATGGTTTTAATTACTACAAAAAGCTCGCATCAGCATGTTCGCGTTGTCTCAAAACAGCATCTGTGGTTTGGCAGTACGTAAAGGAATTACGCCTGTTTTTGTACATTAGTGATCGTGGTGCTTCATCTGCAATAACCATAGTGCTTTGATGCATGTGGGATGCTGGAAAAGGGTAGAAATGTTTTACGGGGGGCAGTGAAGTTGAGGTCTAGGATGAGATTGTATCTGGTTGGTGCCAGACGCCGTCAAGGCGATGCCAAAGTGATCAAAAGTTGAAGACCGCCCGGAGCACGCGGGAAATTCCGGAGCTCACTACACGCACTCCACCTCCGTCTGACGCTACTTGCTTACTGACTTTCCCACCTGATGCGCGGGCTTGCCTCAGCTACCCATGTGCCAGAGCGGCACTACTTTCTGCTACAGCTTGCATTTCTTTACTTTGCAACATGCTATTAAATAAACGTACATATTAAAAACTTACAAAAGAACCCTGCAATACAAAACACACATGATTGCAATGGACAAAACACTAGATGCGTAATAGAATAAATTATATGTTAACAATGCACTATAAAACAAGAGAAACAAAACAATCCATAAATTCATTAATAAGCGTAACAACTAATGTCCAACACAAGCCCTGGACTTGTAAGTTCAGTTATTATTGGGCTTAGTTCGTCTCCTTCCACCTCACGGCGTGTTTGGTGATCATGGCAACCACCAGCTGCTCTGCACCGGCGTGCCCTTGCACTGCATTGATCCTGATCGCTCCTGCGACCGGATGCACGCTTCACCTGTTGGTAGAGCGCACAGCCCTGCTGCGGTAGCATTACAGGTCACTGCGAGACAAGCTGTCTTAGGGGTGGGAGCCCGTGGCACACGTCAAATCCCCCCTCCCTTTTTTTAAACTGTTTGTAGGCCATCTGTTGTGACTGGCAGCAGGTGCGGGCCGGCCTGCGTGACCCTAGGTGGTACCGCCGCTCCTGTGGCCCTGCCGCACGATGCACTGCCGTAGGTTGCCTCTTCCTGCTAGGCAACTCTGGCTGCCTGCACTGATGACACTGCTTTAGCGTGTGTGCCCACCGACGTGACCACCAAAGGCAAACCAAGCTCCTTGACTCACTGCCCTTGCTGTCTCCTTCCTCGCTCCTGCTGTCCTGCTGATTTATTCATTTCCAAGTGCGACCCGGCAGAACAGCCCCTGTAAACACACTTTCACCTGCATTAACTCTTTGCTCCTCTAATTGTCCTTGCACCTGCTCATCATGCTTATTCACTTGCACCTGTTCTCCTTGCTTTACTTGCTCTTGCTCTTTTTGCACTTGTGTACGAGGTGCTACAGGCTCCCTGTAGGGCGTACTGATGCCGGGTAACTCCTGCGCGTTCTCGAAGTGCTCATGCACCTTCCAGCATGCTCCTTCCAGCATGCTCCTCTCCTGGAGCCCATCGACAATGTTTTTGTTAATCTTTCGTTGGCGTGCACGGGTGTGTCCTCTACGGACTCTTCCCCCTGAAGTGCTGCTTCACCTCTCATCCCCTCCTGCTCTTCTACCAGCTCCGATGCAGCCTTTGCCATCATGGGGTCGGGACACACGTGAACCGACTTCGTTGTCAGCTACACCCGGGGTTAGCCAGATGTCATCTAGATGTAACCGTAACTTCTTCCTTCCCGTGCGAATAGTGTACTTGTGGGTCCGTGCATTTATAGCATGTGATGCGGACCACTCCAGCGTGCTGCTAATTCTGCACAAAAATCCTTTGCTGTGGAGGTGCATTCGTGCATACACTGCTTGCCTCTCACGCAGTCTTTGCGGTGGTCGGTTCCTGACCAGAGCCACCTTACCTCATAGTGATCTTGCTGTTGTCTAACGTCACGTATGTACCTCTGACTCTGTCATCTCTGCGTATTTGTGCTAGGTAATTAACTGCTATCTTCACTTTGCTGGCATTTTGCTTCCCCTGGTAGGCATAAATTAAGGCCTAACAATACCTCAGCAGGTGATCTCCCATTGCCACGTTTACTCATCTCCTGAGCGTATAGAGTATGGCGGGAATGTGATCCGCCCAGGTGGCGTACTGTTCACCTGCACGGAGTCTGTGTTTAGCTTTTATTTCTTGATTTCTATGCTCAGTTTGGTTGGCCCTTGGGTGATACACGGTCATGTTGATGTGATTAGCCCCCCATTTCGTGCACAGTTCCCTCCACTTTCTGCTGATAAACTTTGTACCGTTATCAGTCAACAGGTTCCTCGGGAATCCCTAACATGGAAAAAACTGCTCCTCCAACACTCTTGCTACATTTACAGCTCTCGCCCCGCTGGTAGGCTACGCCTCCATCCAGCGTGAAAAATTGTCTGTTACTGTGACCAGAAATCGCTCCCCCCCCCCCCCCCCCCCCCCCCCATCTCTGATACGGACCCATCAGATCCAGGCAAACCATTTTGAATGGTTTTCTCGTCATGCGTGGCTTTTGCTGCTGCCTTCCATCTGTACGACATGTCTTGTATACTTTGCACTCATGACATTGTTGCACAAATCGCCTCGCATGTCTGCTAAGGCCTGGCCAAAAAAAAAATGGGCACGCATGTTCCGGACCGTCCGCTCAACACCTGGGTGTCCTGTCACGCTGCCACAGTGCGAATATGCGAAAAACTTGATCCCTCGCACACATGGGGGACATACACTCTCCACTTCCCCGGCTGTTGAGAACTGGTCTCCAGCCTGCCATCTATGACGTGCCATCCCTCTACTTCCTGCTGCGCACATTGTCTGGGGCCTTTTTCCTGCGTAAATTTGCAACTTTTCTGTGCCTCAGTGACTTCCCTGTGCAAATCACTGATTAAGCTCTCATTGTTGCCGGCTGTTATCTGCTGTACGTATACTTCCGACACTGGGTTCCATGAACTTGGTGGTAAGATGTCCTCCCATTCTGCTTCGTCCTGGACAATCACTTCATTGTTGGAATTACGCCACAGTGCATCCGCCATTTCGTTCTTACCGGGCACATGTTCTACTACGGAATCATAGGCTTGCAAGTGTAGTGCCCATCGCATCAATTTACTCCTTGCTTTTTGCATACTCTGCAACCACACTAGGCACCAGTTGTCGGTCCTAAGTGTAAACCTTTGATATTCGAGGTACGCACAGTATTTTTTTACCTCCCAAATAACTGCCAGGCATTCTCTTCAATTCACATCATAACGCCTCGCAGCTTGCCGTAGCTTAACGCTTGTAAAGTCGATAATGTGTTTCTCCCCACTGTTGCTAACCTGTTGCAATACTGCACCTATTCCCTCCTGGCTTGCATCAGTTTGAAGGTATAAATGTCTGTTCGCATCGTAGCGTGCTAATGTCGGACATGATCTGAACTCGTGCATGATATCTAAGAATGCTTTCTCTGCCTCACTTGTCCACTGAAACCTTTTCTGCAGTGAGAACAACTCTGTCAAGGCTGCTGTAATTGATGCGAACCCTGGGATGTGCTTTTGCAGCCAGTTAATAAGCCCGAAAAACTTTTGTAGTTTCTTGCTTGTCTTAGGTTGCAGATAACTGTCAATGAGCCTTAGCTATTCCGGATTTGGCAGGTTTCCTTCCTGATCAATCACATGGCCTAACAAATGTATGCTTGTTTTACCCACATAGCATTTTTCAACCAAGCACAGGAGGTCATTGATTGAGAGCCTCTCCAGGACTACTGGCAAATTATATACGTGTTCCTCCCAATGGTTTAACCAGATAATTACATCATCGAGATATGCCAGCATATATTCTCCAATAATGCCATCCAGTATACGTACCATCATTGCCTGAAATTTCGCAGGTGCACATTTAAAACCAAATGGCATCGCACAGGATTGAAAACGTCTACCATCTGGGGCAGTGAATGCAGTTTTTGGCTTAACCTAGAGTTTTACCGGCACCTGTTAATCGTCACTTTTCAGGTCCATGGATGCCCAAACTTTAGCGTGTCCCAATGTGCTAAATGCATCTTTTACGCTGATGTATGGTGGAAGTGCACTGCACATTACTTGGTTCAATGGGCGAAAGTCCACACAGAATCACCATATTCCGTCTTTTTTCAGAGCAAGGCTGATAGCGGAATTAAATTGGCTATTTGTCTGCTCTATCACTCCATCATCAAGCATTTCCTTAAGTTGCTTCTTTATTATTCGCGTCTGATGCAGTAAATAACCTCGTGGACTGGTGTGTACCGACTTTTAATCTACAAGTGGAATCACATGCTCTGCGACAGTAGTTTGTGTCAGTGCATCATTTCTGCCAAATATGTCACTGCGTTCGTCAAGGACACACTGAAATGTGGCCTGGTTTTGAGTGGGACCTGATTGTTGAATTCCCCTGGTTTCACTTCAGGTAGGCTACCTGTCAGACAGTGGTCCAGGTTATACACAGTGCGTCTCTTTTTTGCGCCAAAATGTATTTGTCTTGCGGCTGGTTCCACAATTGTATTTTGTTCCGTCAGCCATGGTGTCCCCAAAATATCTTCCTCGCGGATGTCCGGTGTAACAATGACTGCTGTTTTTGTCTTGATGTCGTGGATTTGAACCATTACTACTGCCTGTCCTACGGCCGTACTACAATGCTTGCTTGTGGCCAACCAAATCACGTGGTCTGTAGGCGTCACGCCCTGCTTGGATACAAACTGTGGCCGTACGAAGTTATGTGAGGCTGCAGTATCAATTAGATTGTGACACAACTGACCGTTGATGGAAACCAAAATGTGAATAAATGACGCGCGACTGCTACTAATCTGCTGTCTGTACTAAAGTTTGCCTTGGAGTTAATTTTGTATTTGTTGTCAGAATTCTGGCAGGCGGGGTGTCGGAAGCGTCCGGCCCCTTCACCCCTGCAACCTGTTTCCCTGTTGCTTATGTTCTGCTACTTCTTTAATCTGCCTCATATGCGGATTGCTCTGACATTTATTGTGCCAATGATATTGTTGGTTTATGCACCCGTATGGATGTCGGGGTGGATAATCCGGATTCTATCCTTGCTGTTGATTGTTGACGTTTCCTCTGAGTTTCTGTATTGTGGTTTCTGACCACTGGGCCCCATGGCTCTGCTCTGCTTCTAGTCCTGTTGTACACATTTCCATGCGATTATCCACTATGTACTTTTTCATTATCATCCCTCTGCTCATGCTGCCATTTTACTGTACTTGCATCACGGCTCGGTGATTCATGTGTTCTCTTCAAAATTATTGCAGCATGCTTTAAGTCCTCTAACGTGCCATTAAACAAAGGTATTAAGGCTGCTCTGAATTCAGGTCTGGTGGTTTCTGCTATTATTCGAGCACTCCTCACTCTGTAAAATGTGGGTGAAACTGTTTAATAAGATAATTCTTACGTGTGATAAAAACTGTTAAATGACTCACCCAATTGTTGACCCTCCAGAGTCAGTATTATCTGGGCCTGTACAGAGGTGAAGGCCCCTCAAAATCTGCACTGGAACGAGCGCCGAAACTCCTCCCACTGAAGTCAGTAATGATTGAGAGATGTCCACCAAGAGTGCGCGTCTCCATGGAGTTGCTCTCCAACACAGCTGGCCCATTCATCTCTGCTTATCCCGTACCTTGTGAGGAGGGATATTTAATCCTCCAAAAATGTTGCAGGTTCTTCCGTCGGTGTCCCGGCAAACGTGGGCAAAGTCTGGAATTTTGACTGTTTTTCCCATGGTCGGTCCTGGTGGATGTTGAGGTAGGTTGGACCCCGCTGTTCTGCATCGTGTCACATTTTCTGTGACTCGTAAGTTCAGTTATTGGACTTAATTCGTCTCCTTCCACCTCACGGCATCTTTGGTCATCATGGCAACCACCGGCTGCTCTGCACCGGCGTGCCCTTGCATTTGTACTGCATTGCTCCTGATCGCTCCTGCGACCGGGTTCACGTTCCACCCGTAGGTAGAGCACATTGTCCTGCTGTGGTAGCGTTGCAGGTCACGGCCGGACAAACTGTCTTCGGGGTGGGAGCCCATGACACAAGTCAGTTTCATTCACAATATATGTGAATAGAATCCCTTTTGTATCTGTATTCACTTTCATCTTTGTATTGTTCATGATGGTGACCCCGTACAACATTCGTCGTTCTTACTGGTTCATCTTAAGAGGTGTACCAATGTAGTGGCCATCAGTCTTCGTTGTGCAGTCATATATGTATATATTTGCAATGCAGTCACAGTAAATTAAATCTATGCAGGGAAAAAAATGGCCATCAGTGATGCTTAAATATTATTGTATTTTTCAATGAGGAAAGAACATGAAAACAAATTAATTTTTTATTATAGATTTGTGTGTGAAAAGGTTTTTTGTGAATATACTATAATCAGTTGAAATTTTCTGTTTACAGGTTTCATGACTTGTGAAAAAATTGTGACGCAAAATGGCTCTCGATAAGCCACATCGATTTCTACTTGGAGATGTGAATGATCTTATTATATGTCAGTTATGTAATGGCTACCTCATAGATGCTACTACTATAACAGAATGTATGCATTCATGTGAGTATAAATTATTTTATTCTCTTAGCAAAGCTCTGTATTCATAACATTTTAACATAAAGCTTGGAACATTTGTATTTCTCTGTTGCTTTTCAGCGAGTGAAGTTTTCTAGCATACCAACAACTATATCTCTAAAAAATTTGGTAATGTAAAATCAGAATACTGGCAGATCATAATCAGTCAGACAGAATAATGTTGATATTTGTTACAGTACTATAGATCTTAAATTTTTGACTTAATAATAGGCATATTAAAATTACATTTATTTGCAAGCCATTCTTTAAGTATTCTCCTACTTCTGGGATGCTATTAAACAGCAAGGAAAATTTTCAGATTAGGTTGATTAAAAGATCTGTCCAAAATTATTAGTAATATAGTTTTGATAGTATCAGAGCCATGAAAGGAGAGACCACAAAGAAATTAGAAATAAAGTTATAGTTGTTATCAGTCATCACTAATCCATTGTTTAGAAGTGTGAACTAAACTGTCTTGAGTTACTTTGTGTTGCATCTTTGTTAAGTTTATAAGGCTATTTACTACAAGTTTAGCACTGAATTATCCCTTACATAAGTTAAGTGAAATCAGTTAATGTTTTAAAAATGCCTTTTATGTGCTCAACACAAATGTTGATTTTATGAGGAAATATTGAAAGATAACACAAAATTCACAATGTGGGATGCACTCTTCTCAGTTCAGATATTGCTTTAATGGGTAAGTTTCCTCACTAGCCCTACCTATGCCTTCCATACTTCTATATTCTATTTCATGCAAGAATTCCATTTTTTTTGTCAGCCAGTGGGTGTCATAAGTAAAATTAACATCCCATATTTAAATTTCTGTATCAGCTGATGTCTGAAAAAATATACAGGCAGGAAGGAGTTCAGAGAAACCAAATGTTTATGTATTTTATTGAATCTCATTACGAAACAGTGTAACAAACTAAACTTCTTTCTAGAATTTTGTGCCAGTGTTCCAACTGAAATGGTGCATAAACAATGTATGATAGTTTTGCTCAATTTCTCTCTTGGTATGCTGTAGCTGGTGTTAATGTTGCCATGTTCATGCTTCATATTAAAGTGGCTGCAAATCTGCTGCAGGGTATTTTTCAAATATTTCTACATTAATCTGATGCAATTTATTAAATTTTGTGCCCGCACAAGATAAAATTAATTTACTTTTAAAATTACATGAAATACTTTTTCTATACAGCAGTGGAATAGATGATTGATGTCATCTGTTGGCCAGTGCATGTGGCTCACTTCAGAAGACATGCCCCGATGAACTAACACATTTTTCATTTGTAAAGTACAAATACACAGTTTTATATTTTCCACCAGCTCCGTATATTTTTTAACTTAACATTTTTCCATGTGCAGTGATTTGCTTGTTAATAATTTTGATTCAGGCTGTAATCACCAATCATTTCTGAGGCCAGCTCAGCATTTTGTTTCGTGAATCCCCTCACACTTTAGCAAAAAATCAAAAATAAACCATATGTTCTTATTAAAACTATACATTGTTTTGCAATTGAAATTTTTTTTCAGCAAATAATAATTACGTGAATGTGATAGATAGTCATCGAGGCGCACTTGGTACTGCTGATAATTTATAAATAATCTTGTTGACAAACTATAAACTACCTATCTCACCTTTTTGATGAACAGATGCCAGTTTTAATTGCAAAATACTTTACTATTATGAATGAATATCTGCTGTGTGACAATTTTCTCAAATTCCTAATACTCAAAAGATTCATATATTTGTTTTAATGTTCAAATTGCTACTGTGTATGGCAGTTTCCCCAAATTCTTATTATTCTAAAGTTTTTCATATATGCTTTAACTGCCAAATTGTTGCTGCTTTTGAACCACAATTAACATTTTAATTAAACACATTAAATCAAATTTGCATTTTATAGCAAATGATGCTCCACAGTTTTATGTTGTCCTTTTAAATACACCCCTAACGACAATTAGTTTTAGATGCATTCAGCTAAATGGATGTGTGTGTGGCAAATTTAAGTTCAGTCTTTTGATTAGAATAAAATTCCAAATGTTTGTGATATTTAATTTAAATGTGGTTAATGTTTCAAATATATTATGGCAATGTTGTTATGAAAGTGAATAAAATAGGGATCTTAATCAACTTATGTCTGTTGCAGTGATAATCTTACTGAGCAGTGCAGTGACATGTTTTGATGTAGGTAGGATGGGCTTAATGTCTCATCAATGTCAGTCATTTCAGATGAAACATGTTTTGACAGTCAGGTGAAAACCACGTGATGGCGGAAGAATATGTAGTCTGTTTGTTTTCTGGTTATTACTTCTACACAATCTGTCGAAAGACGAAATTCTTTTCTGAAATAGGCTCTATGTGACTGATTAGAAGGCAATTTTTTTTTTGTGAAAAAATGGGTACCCCCCTCCCAATAGTGTTTTAGAAGTGTTGTCAAAGTTTTAAACCATTTCACTCTGTTTTTGTATTTCGAACAGCTAAAAAAATGTAATGTAAAAATGTAAAACTTGTTAAATTATAATATTTTATATATGCCTATACTGTAATAAATTGAAATTTGTGATTTTAACAAACTACCTAACAGTAAGGGAGAATCCTCTATGCTGGACATTGTATATTTGTCTTAGTTTATTTAATCATATGACTACACATTCGAATCACATTATTATGACCACCTGCTAGAAGTGCCATCTGCTACATGTAGTCTATGACATATGGTCCGTGAGATAGGCTGGTGAAGCGGGTATATAATGTGACACACAAGCTGGCTGTACACAGTGTGCTTCCTGCTGTTATGGGTAAGGCAAGCAACTTAACATAATTGCAAAAAGGGATTATTACCGACTTTCGAGACAAGGGAGACAGAATTTTGGAAACAGAGATGTTTGTGAACTGTTCATATGCCTCTGTGGTAAAGGTGTATCGTGAGTGGACAAATGGCGTGAACGCCGTAATAAAGAGACACTGAAGTAATATGAAAAATCCATAAGAAAATTATAAATCTGTAAAACATATTTAAATTGTGCCACTTTTATTTTTCAAAGTATATATATTTTACTCGGCGTGCATAGCGCTTCCTGTATTATGAACCCCGCAGGCGGCCATAGTGGGTCCGTGCGGCGCTTGCCTCTGGACAGTCGGTCGTAGGGAGCTGGCGAGATAAGATACTGTCACGTGCGCACTACAACTTTTGTTCACTGATGTAGGTTTCCATAGTCAATTTAGTTTACCGGTTAACTTTTGCTTGCATACGTTTTACCAGACAATTCCCCAGCATGATGCTTCCGCTTAAATAATTTATTCCGCCCTTGTGGTATTTTTCAAACTTAATTGAGGAGAAAGGAGAAAGATGTCCGAAAGGTCATGCGACCCACACAACTTGAATCAGGCGCCATCAGCGTATGTTAGTGGCGTTCCAGTGTAATTTCTGTATAATTGCTACGTGCAATTTTAAGAGCTTCGTTTTTAAATATGTATTTTAAGGATATTTTCTTGTTTGAATACTTTACGGCAGTTTCATGTACAATCATGCGGCTAACCTATGCCAAGTCTATATCTGCGCCATCCATGCAGTTTGATAGTTTATTTGCGTAAAATCATGTGCTGTACAATTTATGTCAGTGTTCAATGTATTTTTCGTGTAATATATGCTTTTTGTACTTGACCATGCGGTCATGTTAATGTTAGATTTTACCGCCGTCAGGCATGCTACACGCCTGCATTCACTTAAATTTTAAAGAGGATAATTTTCTCTACCAGAATAATATTTTGTCGGAATTTAATTTTCCGTTTCCACAAAGAAATATTGCAATTTCCCCTGCACCACGTGGTCCGCTACGAATATTATCCAGCGGCATCCACGCCACCTAAGCTTGTTTTATCACGTTTGTGTTTATTGTGAATACTTATCTCGTGCCCCATCATCTTTTAAGGTTCTGTATGTATTTTGTGTAATTTTGCAATTTGTGTACGGTGCAATTACTTCTGTCCTAGCCGGCTCTGTTTATAGGCCATCACCACACTACCTATGTGCTGGTGGGCGAGCCCAGATGAGTTTGCATTAGTGATGCCAAGTAGTCACATGTGTTAAATTGTTTTCATCAAGGATTTCATTTGTAATGCGTGTCCTGTCTTAAGGAAAAACCGTCAGCCCACCCTAGCAGCGTCGACCCTCTTCCCTTGTGAAGGCTGTGCTTCCACGCACCTCTGAGAGATCATCCATTTAGGCATGTGCTAGATTAATTGTGGGCTGGGGAGCACCCAAGATAATAAGTTTATTGGCACATTGATGTGTACATATAGTAACAATAAAAGCAAGCATCATTAACCTACCTCTTATTCAGTATTGACAGTGTCCTAGCCACATGTATTTTATAAAGTGAATATTTTCAAAGTGATGTTTAGTAAAAGTTTAGTATTGTCAACGTGTTTGTAAGTATGCGCGGGTGAGGCGGACACACAGAACCCACAGCATCCCTGAGAACCCTGAGTCTCAATAGTGCGCCCATATTACCAGTAAATATTTGTGTCATCATTCGTCTTGTGTCTCATCCGATGGTGTCAAGTGGAATAGCTCACCATCCAAATGAACCAGGGGACATCCAGACTTGTGTCTACCGCAACAGTTCAACGAATCATTCTGTGGATGGGGCACCGGAGTAGATGGAGGGTGTCTGCACTCATGCTAACACAGGTGCATTTATAAAAACTACCGGATTTTGCTCGACAGTATGGCAACTGGTAGCCTTCTCCTATGAGTCACGGTTTCAGCTGCGTAGAACTGATGGGCGTCAGCATATTCATTGGAAACATAGGAGAACATGACATCCTGTATCTATTGCTGGATGAATACAAGTCAGTGGGGACAGTATTATGGTCTGGTGAATGTTCTCGTGGTATTCTCTAGGTCCCATCATCCATGTGGAGACACTCTTAATCAATTTCATTATGAATCCATCCTCGGCGATCACATCCCATCTGCACTTGAGGATTGTCTTTCTTCGGGAGGATGGGATCTTCCAGCGTGATAATGCACCTTGCCACATGGCTAGACGTGTCCATACGTGGCTGGAAAAGCACAAACAAGACTTTTTTCCTTGGCCCCCAAACAGCCCCAATCTCAATCCAAATGAACATTTTTGGCACCACCTCGATTGTCGTGTTCACCGTGTCTCCTTCGCTATGCACCTTTCAACAGTTGTAGGATGCACTGCAGACAGCATGACTCCAAGATACCCGTGATGACCTATAACGCCGACAGGTGAAACACAAAGACGAACAAATGCACTATTTACTTACTGGAAATGGGTGCCAGCAATGCTCCCTATGCACCGTGCTTTTGAGACTCAGGGTGATCTCAGGGGTTTCCATGTATATTGTGTGCTTGTCTCACCTGTGTGTGTTACATAACACTGTTACACTTTATACTCAACACTGTGATCTCGACCATGGTTAAGATGCCATCGAGGCACTCAATTTCTGCACTGGAGATTTTTACTATGCTACATGTTACTATGTTACATGTCATGCCAAGTTTGAGTTTACGTTTTACTGCGTGATTCACAAGTCCATTTTGGTGACCCTCTGTGCACTTGACAAAACACCTACAATGTGGGATGACACTCCGCGGTGCCGAAAGACACAGTCCCCACAAGGTAAGAGACCTATGGCCGCTGGGGTAGACCGAAGGTTTACCCAGGGATAGGGCACGGAGATGAAATGAACAGTACAATGCAATTACCAACACCTACCCATCAGGATACGTCCCCTAAGTATCGCGACGATCAAGGACAATAGAAGGCTGGGTTACAGAGACACATAGTGAGCGGTTAGGTTTCGTGGCGGGATACACTAACACACCGCAATGAAATTTATATGAAAAGACATGATGCAGATAACAGAACATGGTATGAAATAATAAATAACAGCACATTCAGTGCGAAAGAACTTGAGGATGGCGCAGATGGCGCTGGATATACACAATGGTGGCCACGTGGTCAGACTTGAAATACACATTAAACTCCTTAAGAAGGCAAATATTGTGCAACAAATTATAGAGTTGTGATCCTAACATTACATTCTCACAAGTAATACATTTGAACCCTGGATGCCACATGGATGGCTGTAAAAACACAAGTACTCTGAGTGACAGCGTGGTCAAAGAACACACACTATAAAATTGCAGAAATTACACGGAACCTAATAAAACATACATGAAAGCACACAAGAACGCTATACAATAAACCCTTATAATGCGGTGATTGCGGTGATGGTGGTTATACAGAAACCACGGTGGGCGATTGCATGGTGAGAAACTGAGTGAAAATATTATATGAAAATACATACATAGAAGTGTTGCCCATAATCAATTACATTAAAATAACATAAATAATGTGCTCAAAATCTGATCTCGTGGGCAGATTAAATTTGATACCAGCTTCGCGCGGGCCTCGTCTCGCTGCTACAACACAACTATTCTTGTTGTTTACATGATTAAAAGCCAACAAGGGCTGCAATTAAATTATTTAAGTTGATACCATTATGCTAGGGACAATTCTGGCAATGTATGCAAGCAAAGGTTAACCGGTATACTAAAGTCAGTGCAAAAATTTTGAGGTGCATACGAGCAGCGTCTTACCTGGTCAGCTTTACGGGAACAACTGCCTCCTTGCCTGAGTTATGATTATCATTTTTAGCACCGCACACATTTCAAAATGTTTAGCTGAAAAGAACACAATAACCCTCAAATACATATAACACTTTTAAAATAAATATGGTACCCTACAAACATATTACACTTGATGTCCAAAAAAATTAAGTAGCAAATTTTATGTTGGAAGTCTGGCCTGTGCCGGTAATTAGCCACATGTTGGTGTTGCACGTGCACTCAGTGGTTAGCACTGTCATGAGCTGTGTGCTCCTGGCCAATGGCCAGTGTCACCTATCAGCACCTGACGTAGTCTCTGCCAGTTTGTCTAGCTGCTGTCTGTACTGTGAAGGGTGGTTATTCTGGATACTAGCAGGTGGTCATAATAATGTGATTTGACTGTGTACATTACTACAGAGAGACTTAGATGAAATTTAAAGTAATGGTGTTGCTTCAGTGCTGACATATTTCATAGAAATGTTCTTTAAAAACATGTTCTGTTGGACATGCATGCTATGCATAGCTAATTGTTTCAACGTTGTTAAAAATATTTCACATTCATACAACAATTAAATTAATAGCTTATCAGGAGCACCTATCCTAAGACTGGTTTCATCTTCTATTCAGGAAATAAAATACTTGGTCATATGGCACTTGTTTGGAATCTTGTCACATTATGACTTCTACAGATCTTGGTTTTCAATCTTTCCTTTTTCATATACATACTTCTAACCAAAATCACTGCTTTTATTATTTGTTTGAAAAGAACTCGCATATAAAATATCAATCTAAATCCTGATCCTACAAAATAATTATTCCAACAAAATGTTACTTGCATGATTGTAAGAGAACTGAACACCACAATCCTAGCCTTGTCAAACCATGCTTAAAATTTTAAATTGAAAAACGGTTGCATGAAAATAAATGTGTGTTCAAAAGTCCATAATGTATATGAAACAAAATAGTAACAAGATTCAGTAGTAAATACTGGTAGTTCCAGGGAAAAACTTTAGGCATAGCAATGGAAAACATGTGAACTGAGGCATGGTTTAAGATATCTGTAGTGGTGAACAATTTTGAATTTTCAGTTAAATTATATTTCAATTTAATTCTCACCATCACAGCTTGAATTCTATTCGGAATCTTGTAGCAAGTCAATCTCTTGTAGCAAGTCAAAGTTCATCTCAGTGCCAGGAAGAACATAAAACTCATATAGTGTAAATCACATTTTTTTAAAAGTAAATATTATTTTAATTAATGGCAAAAATGAATGTTTTTGCATTTAATATCCTGGGGTGATTTAATTATCTTCTGTTTTGCATTGTGTTAGTTGCTTTGCTATGGATGTGTTTGTTTTTAATTTATCTCCATGATTTGAACAATTTCAATCAGTTTCTGATAGGTTGTAGTTTTTCCCCCTCAAAGATTGCTACAACCCATTATATATATATATTTAATCACATTGGTACTAACGGATTGAATGAGAAACTAACATTTAGTGAGGAACACCACATAATTTAACTTAAATAATGTTCATTTTTGAACAAGAAATATGGTGGGTTGGTAATGCTACAAACTAAACCAATATGACAATGGTGGTTGTATGTTGACATGGCGTTCACTTCCCAAATGTCCTAATTCATCAATAAATCTGGAAGTTTTGCCAAACATATGCATTTCTTATCTGCAAAGTGTTTTTATTTTGCTAAGCAGTGCAGCCATTCATTATTAAAATAAGCCATAATTCTATTTTAAAAAGTCAAATATTTTCAACATAAACTATTGAATGTAAATAGTATTTACTTTATTGGTGACTTTGTAACTTGATTTTCTCAAAAAACTTGTTACTGTCTCTACATTGATCACTGAAAATAGTCACTGAGTTGGTAAGAATGTTTTGTTCTTCCTATTTTTTCAATCGCCTGAATTTGTTAAGTCTTGGTCATAGAAGTGATTATTTTTTGGCCAGAATTTTAAAAGCATGTGTTATTAGATACTGTATGTAGTTATATTTCTCACACCCATCCATTAAACTACTCGTTTACTTTGTGCTTCAGTATAAAATTGTACATGCAGTAAAAGTCCTTTAGAAATTACGGTAGATTAATTAATAGTAAAATGGACTGAAATGTAGATATGCGTATTCAGTTAATTATATTACATAAAAAAATTTTTTAGAAATTTCACACCCGTCCTCCAAAATATAGCCAGTGTGACTACATATGTGGAAAAGTTTGCACCTTACGATTTTACGGGTACTCTCCATATCTTACGATTTTTCTCTTGGCCGGATTCCAAATTCATGCAATAGCGGCAACCGGGCTCTTGGCTGTTGGTCTCTGCGAAAGTGTCACTTATATGTCGTATTTTTGTGATAATTCAATGTGTGGCCACTTAACCAGGAAATAGAGAAATATTGGGAAAAGCCATGAATTTTCTCGAGTGCCGGAAAACCTTGAAAATGCCGGGAATTTTTCTGTGAGTCGGGAACGTGCACGTGTGAGAGATTTTTTCATATGTGCGCAGCAGCTGTTAAGATTCACTCTTATGTAGTCTTATTTTGTCTTTTTTTTTTTATTAAATGAAATTTTTAGGTTGTTTTTATGCTCTTGCTGTGCATTATTATGGTGACACTGGTGCCAGTAACCGTCAAAAAGTACATAAGTTCATTCTGCAAAAGAAGAAAATGGTTGTGGTTGCATTGAAGTGAGGGTGGATAAGTTAGAGGAGGAGTTGTAATATGTAAAGGGGGTGCTAAGGAAAATGCAAGCTAGTCCACAGGAGGAAAAGCTGAGTAGAGAAAAAGAGAGGCAGAATGCAAGCAGGGCTGCAGAAGGAAAGGCAGAAGAGGAGGGAGGCAGAGATAGAGGTGGAAAGATTAAGGAGGAGGATAGATGAGTTGGAGGCAGTAGAAAGGGATAAGGCAGTAGGAGACATAAGACAGCAAATAAAGTTAGAGGAGCAAGAAATAGTTTGCAAGGGGTAAGGTGATATTAGTAGGCAGGAAGCAATCAGGAATAGAGGAACAGGAAACAGAAAGCAGAGAACAGGCAGTGATAGAAGATAGGAAGCAGTATGCTGAGGCTTGCAAGTGTGGGATTAGCAAAGACCAGCAAGCAGGACAAAGTGGACAGTTCAGGGCCAGAGGGGAAAGAGGAGGGCTGATCAAAGGGAGGGAAACAAGGGTGCGGCAGGAGGCTGGAGACATGGATCAGGTAAGAGACGAAGTAGACAAGGGTAGGCAGGTGGTTGGAAGAGCCACAAAGCAGGAACAGGTTGTAGGAAAGGAGACAGAGGTAGTTTTTCTAGGCAGCTCTGTTGTAAAAGGGGTGGAGCTGAGGGAAATCAGGAAGGAAATTATGTATAAAGCAGCATTTGGGGGGGGGGGGGCAAATACCAGGGATTTGGAGGAAAGGGTTAGTGGTATGAGAGGTAGCAGGGTGGCAAAGGTTGTTCTCATTCATGTAGGGGGAAATGACCTGGCTCGAAGGGAGGTGGAGCAGGAGGTAGAGCGGGACCTCAGGGGATTGCTGAGGAAAGTGCAGGAGAAGTTCCCTGGAGCTAGGGCAGTAGTCAGTGGCATGCTGGTTAGGAGAGGAGTGTCCTATAAGAAGGCAGTGGCTGCGAGTGAGGTATATGAGAGGGTGTGTAGGGATTTGGGGGCTACATTTATAAATAGTAGGAAATGGGTAGGCTGGGAAAGTGTAGGGAGGGACCAGGTTCACCTGACAGAGCAGGGAAAGAGGATTCTAGGTGATCTACTAGGTAGGGCAGTAGCTGACGGCATGGAGAGGGTCAGGGCAGGGCAGCAATTGTTGAAATAGAAATCAGTTAGAAGCAAGGAAACAGAAGGGGAGATAAATGGAGAGGATAGCATTGATGAAGCCGCAGGGGTGGAGATAGGGTATAAGCAATGTAGGATGGTAAAGCAGAGTATTAGTATAAAGATAATGGTGGTGAACTGTAGGAGTATGTATAACAAGCCAGAGGGCTTCTGGGGAAAAGTTGAAGGATATGGGGCAGATATAGTGGTAGCTGTGGAGACTTGGCTGACTGAGGAAGTACTGGACATTAAATGTAGACAGGATAAGTTCACCATCTTCAGAAGAGACAGACAGGGATGGGAGAGGAGGAGGAATAATGGTGTGTGTAAGGAAAAGGCTAAAAGGGGTGGTAGAATGGGTTAGTGAGGATGTCGAGGTAATGGAAATTAAATTGAGTGGTGGTAGTAATAGGAAAATTACTTTGCTGGCAGCGTATAGACCACCAGGACAGTTATGGCAGACAATTGAGATGATCAAGGAGAGGGTCGATAGACTAAAGGACAAGCAGTGGGTTGTTGTAGCTCAGGATTTAAATACGCCAGGAATGAAATGGGTAGAGGGTGCAGAAGGAATGAGTAGCATGATGCAGAGAATGGCAGCACAGTTAGTCAACAGAGGATTAGTCCAGGTAGTAGAAACACCTACGAGATGGAATGAGGATGGTGTTGGGTCAGTGCTGGATGTGGTGTTGGTCAGACCTAGGAATGCTGTAATTGGTGGAATAGTATTGGATGGTATAAGTGACCATCATATCCTGGTTGTGGAAATTGCAATTGGCAGGATGAGGGAAGTGCAAATGGCACAAAGGTTGGTGTGGCAGTATGGGAGAGGAGACAAGAAGGGGGCAGAAATATTCCTGAGAGACAGGTTTAAAAAATGGTCTATGGAGGAGGGTGTAGAGGGGTTGTGGAGGGAGTTTAGAGGATTAATGAAGGTTATGTTGGAGAAATTTGTGCCAATGAAAAGGTTATGGACTGGAGGAGATCCGCCATATTATGGACAGGAGATTTTGAAAATGAAGAAGTGCAGAAAATTACATGCCAAGTGAAGAAATGATGAAACAAATGGGTAGGGAGCTTGAAAGGAAGATCAAACAGGCAAAGAATGTATTTCTGGGGAACATGGTGGAAGAAGGAAAAGGCAAGGAATGGGGGAAATTGTTTAGGTATGTTAGGAGGTTAAGGGTAGGAGAGGAAGGGATCCCTCTGCTAACAGGAAGGGATGGTAGGCATGCGACAAATGACCAAGAAAAATCGGAGATGCTGCAAGGACAGTACTTGTCAGTGTTTGAGGCAAAGGAGGGTTGGATTAGGGGGGCAAACAGGGTTCAGGGCGTGGTTAGTAAGTTTAAGATGTGGGAGATAGAAAAGGTAATTAGGGGTTTGAAGAACAGTAAGGCAGGGGGTCCAGATGGGATAGGAAACACAGCACTAAAGTTTGGTGGCAGGGAGTAGGTGAAATATTTAGAGATGCTAGTTAAAAAGTCCTTAGGAGAGGGTAAGTTACCACAAGATTGGAAGCATGCTATGGTGGTACCTATACACAAGCAGGGAGAGGATAGGGGAAGGCCTGGTAGCTACAGACCAGTGAGTCTCACATCAAGTACAGGAAAAGTAATGGAGAGGCTGGTGGTGCAATATGTGGTTAGGATTATGAACAATAGGAATTTGTTGGAGTCCCAGCATGGTTTCAGGAAGGGATACTCATGTGAGACTCAGCTGGCTGGGTTATTAGAGGATCTGGTGCAGGTAGTTGATGGGGGGTATCAGGTGGATGCCTGCTTCATAGATTTTGAGAAGGCATTTGATAAGATGTCCCATGGTACATTGATGAGGAAAGTGGAGGCGCTAATACCAGACAGGAGGATAGTGGAATGGATAGGAGACTTCCTCAGGGGACGAAGGCAGAGGGTGAATGTGGGTGAGGCAATATTGGAGGAAGAGGAGGTCACATCAGGGGTACCACAGAGAAGCATGCTGGGTCCTTTGTTACTTACCATAATTGTAAATGACCTGGGCATGGGGATTAGGGGAAAAATAAAATTGTTTGCAGACAATTGTGTTGTGTATGCTGAAGTGGGAGAGAGGGGCGGAAAGTTGCAGGCGGACATGTTTGTGGACCAGGAAAAATAAAATGAAGATAAATGTAAGAAAAATTAAGGTAGTGAGGTTCACAAGGAAGAAGTTTGTAAGCAGGGACATGTACAGATGGGAGGGACAAGAGAAGAAGCAGCAGAATATAAGTATCTAGGGATTGTACTGCAAGGAGACCACAGATGGAAAAAAAAGGTAGAGAGGGTGGTTGCAAAGGGAAGAAGGGCTCTGGGTATCCTGAGAAGGGTGCTGAAGGGAGTCAGCTGTGAGGTGAAGGAGAAGGCGTATGGCTTAATGGTACGGCCAATGTTAGAATATGCTGCAGCAGTATGGGACCTGTATGTGGAGGTGAAGGTGCGAGAACTGGAAAAGGTGCAGAGAAGGGCAGCAAGATTGGTGAAGGGTAGTGGGGAAGGCAGGGGCAGGATGAGGAAGAAGGGAACTATAGGCCATCACTGATGATATAAATGGGGTGGAGCTCATTGAAAGACAGGAGGAAAGTGGAACGGCTAGTCAGGATGTACAGGGAAGTGAATGAAGGAATATGGGGAGGGATACACTGCAAGCTAAGTAAGGGGGTGTGTAGAGGAAGAGGAGACAACAGTGAGAAGCTTCGAGAAGAGGGTGTGGTGGAGAAGGGATCGGGGTAGGCAGTCCATGCTTGTGAGGTCTGTGAGGGAGTGGAATGTGTTGAGGGAGGAATTGGTATCTGTGAGAGGGGTTGGTAAGTTCAGGAAGGGAGTGGAAAAGGATTTGGTTGGGTGAAGGAGAGTTGACAGAGCTCGGTATGGGGCGGTAGCCTAATTGCAAGTGTATGTATGTTGTTATTATTATTAAAAGTGTATATGCCTGTATGGGCTCAGCACATAGATCAATATCTTACCCAACATGGATTCAGTCATATGACAACTGAACGCGGCAAATTCTGACTGCGGCTAGACAAATGCCAATGTTGTTTGTTGTTTATAAACTACAATTACATTTCAGTGTTTGAAAGTCATTAATATTTTCTCTTCACGCAATTAATTTGTGTTAAATAGTAAAAAAAAATATTAAGTTGATACTACAGTATTTGTGGTTTTTTAAAATTATGTGGCAAAGCACAATCAAGACTCTTTTCGTTGGCCTCCCAAACATAGATAGTAGCAAGGTTATGTAAACTTGCCGGTGTGTTTGTACATCAACTGCACGCATTTATTTTGTGATCTGGGAGTTGAGCATTTCATGCGAAGACATCGTATTGGTGCGAACGACAACTTATATAAAGTTGATGGGTGTTAATATCGTGATTTTTAAATTTTTCTGCTTTAAAGTATGGGAGTGAGCTTTCATTCAGGTGATACAAAACAAAGTAAAAACAATTTTGGTAAGTGAATGTCACATCTTATTTCTAGGTTAAGTAGGGCTAAAGCACCATGTTTCTTCAGTGTGTATTTGTAAACTGTTTGCCTTAATGTGAAATTACCGCTTCCTGCATTTTAGGTGTCATATGTATCTGTTAGCAGTGGTAATTCAATAAATTAAAAATATGGGCAAACACTTGCACGAAGTTAAACTGTTATATTCATGCACCAATAGGAACAAAACAACAGTGTGCGCACCAACATGTTAACTAACACGGCGTGGAGTTGTGAGTTGTGGATAAACGAAGGTCTTTTAGGAGTATTTGAAGTGTGAAGGAATGGTTTTATAGTGATTTGCCTGAAATACGTCAGCTTTAGTTTGTCTTAATAGTCTGGTGCACATACATAATAGCTGTAAGATGTGTGAAAAACATAAAACAATATGTCCAAGTATTCAGTTATGCATATTTTGAGCAGTTTCCATTCATTCTGAAATCTGAGAAAGGTGAACAGTATGCGTTTTGTAGCATGTGCCACTGTGACACAACTATTTGTCATGGTGGGATAAGTGACATTATTAATCATCTGAAAAGGTTTTTTTGTTTTTAACGATTACCAGAATTTTTGTGATCATATGCTAGATTTTGTAACTCACGCAATGTGCGGAAAGTGTTGTAATATTTGGTAAATAGACGTAGCTGAATTGGAAAAAAGAAAAGTAATATATGTGCCAGGCTACATGTAATAATATTGTGTTCTCAGTTGAAACATGAAGCTCAGAATTATGTATTGTTGCATCTAGAAATAATTATTATGTTGATTTATTATCAAAATGTAAATCAATAATTTCGCGTTTTCATAACAATACCAATAACAGCCAATGAATAAGAAAAAATTTATATAAAATGCTGCGACCCGATTATGCAATATTTTAAGCTATCTTCAATCTTCTTGATTTCAAACTTTACAAGTTGGCAGGTTTGCATATGATGAAAGATCTTGCTTTAAAGGAAGCAACTGCAATTTGCAAACAAAAATTTTGACAAATCCTTATATGTTAATTTTGAAAGATATCCATTCTCACAAAAGAAATAGTTTTTACTGCATCAAAATTCTTTGGTCAGAATTGTGGAGCAGGAAATTGTTTATGGTTTTAAGTGAATACAAAATGTTTATCATTTTACAGCAAAGAATATGAAGGAGTGAATGTTATATTTGCAACTAGTGGTGTTATTTTTCAATACAATCTTCTAGGCGATAGATGGAATGCTTTCCAACCAATGCAATGTTTGCATTCAAAATGTGCCTTCAGATCTCTAGATAAATCTGCCATTATAGGTGGTTATACAGCTAGACTTGACAGATATCCCTTATTGTAAGGAATTTTCCATATTTGAAACAATAAATCTGCATCCTGTATTATAATATAGAATGTTAGAAATCCAGTATTTCATGTATCATGTTGTAAGGAACATTTTCATTTGATGTACATGCTAATAAAGCAATATATTTGCACATTGCATGGTTTTGTGGCAACATTACGCACTGCTTGAAGCTAGACTTGGTAGATAGCAGCAACCAGCGGCAACATCAAGAAAACCAGTAGTGTCCAATGTTACCATAGTTCGTATTATATTGAGTTAGGATTGAGTTGTGGTATTTCATGAGTGGTATTAATTTGTACTGTTTCTTTGAGTGGTAGCTTTTAATTGTTAGCTTGAAAAAATTGAGTGACCGTCCACATGGCGTGATAGAATTTTCGGAACACAGGAGCTTGGAAGTTATGGTACCTGGATTGGATGTTGGTTAAGTTTACCAGGTTCGAGCGCCAGAGTACACAAATAACGGGGGTCGTGAAGGTCGATGGCCGATGTGGCCTCCCTGGTGTCCCAACATCAATTTCCTGTAGCAACCATTCCTTCTTTGCAAGATGATGTTCTGATGTACTATATTCCTTATGCATTGGCTAGTAGGGTCTGTAGGTCTCCCCAAAAGCCATTACACATGTAGTGTGTTGTTTTGGCCACCCAACGCCATCAAATATTTGTCGTACATTTTTAAGAAAAATATTTATACTGATTATGTGGTCAGACCGACCAATAATTAGCACACCCAGGTTTAGTTGAAGTAATGATTCATTTATTAACCTTCGTATGAGGCAGTTACACTTACTTCGCCACTGTAGCAAGGGGAGCTCTGATACTGACAAAAATGGTGCAAAGCCTACATTATGTATAACATGGAAAATTTACGGCTCAGCCATGAACAAACGGTCCGAGCTGTGGGGTGGTACTTGCTCTGCAGCGAAAGAAACACTGCAGCTACATGGTTGGTACAAAGTTGAAGCCCCCGGAGCAGGCAATCACGCCCAACCTTCCCCACTGAATACAATGATGCTACTACTAAACTTGTGCATGAGAGCCGGCTGTCTTGGTGTGGGCCTCCTGCGTGATATCAAAAGTCCCGTTATTTACGAATAAATAAAAACATGAAGTATGAATTTGGATGGAACTGAGACAGAAATGACAAGACATCACGTAAAACCCTGAAAACTCTACCATAACAATATTCCAAAAGAAAATTAAAAATGTTACATTAAGCACTGTTTTATTGTTGTACCACTTTGCCTTATACTTGGTCCTTAACCTATAAACACACATTTTTACACAGCGCATGCATGTGTCTCTTACTGCATATTTCTTTCCACATTGATTTGTGTGACTATCATAGGTTTTTATCGTTACTTTAATTAATATTATATTTAATAAAACACTCTAAAATGAAATATGTATTTTTTGCCATGCTTTCTTTGATATTACGGACAAAGTCTATGGACGTACTATTGGGCCGTGGCCTCTGCCACTTGATTCAGTTAGCCAGCAGTTTGGTTATTTTGACACACGATGAACACTCATAAAAATAAAATTAATGAAGTACAAAATAAAATATCCAAACCCTTACAGAATATTTCCCATGCTCTAATATTAAAAGTTCACTAGTGTGATATGGTGCATGCTGGTGCACAAAAGAAAATGTTTTACTGCTTTGTTTACAAACGTGTAACTGTCATCACAACACAACAAAAGCAATATTATGCTCTTAAATCTAATCTTGTGTACGCAATTTGTGTACACTTCACTTACCTTACATATAACACATTGGAACACTAAACTATCAAAACATAAACATATACGTGGTCACGAGGACGCTATGGCGCACACTTGACAGATACACTGTTACATAATGTATTATAAAAAGGCCCTTCAAATATAAACACAATGTTATTACACTGCACTGATGCACTTCACACGGGTGCACGGGACACAGACTGGTGCACTGGTGCCTTATGTGTCGTGCGATGCTTTGGCAGCTGCGCTGTCTGCGGGACGAACGGGCTAGCGCTGACTGGTTCACATCAAACGCCCCCCTCTTCAGAGACTGTTCGCTCGCAGAGTGCTTCAGCTTCAACAGCAGCGTATTGGTGGCTTCAAGTTCCTACGAGGTCGCAGGTCATAACTGCTGTATTGTTTTTGCATTGGAAGTGGGCGTTGTCGCTGTCTCGGAGCAGGTGGTAGCACTGCGCTGCCTGCGGCAGTTGCCAGCGAATGCTCGCAGGTCATGCACGTGGTGCACCGGGCACAATGAGCACGTGGTGAGCAGCGGGGTGGTGAGGAAAGCTCCTCCGCTCCCGACTCATTGCTACTGCTCTCCTCTGTCGCAGAATGTCGGTGTCCCAGTGGCATCACAATGCTATCAGGGAGGACCTTCACCTGGCGATTCAGGCAGCTCTCCGGTGGCCCTCTGCCTCGCTGTCTGAGACATCACTATACTCCGGCATCTGGATGACAGCATAGTCTTGACATGTGCCGGACTTGAGCGCGTCTTCCACTGGTGCTCTTATGGACATGGGTGCATCGTGGCTTCGGGAATACTCTGCGTGGTGATGTTATTGTATTTCTGAATATTCCGCATCAGTGAGCGGTGCGGGCAAGGCCACATTTGCCGCATGATTTCCTGATGCAGGCTGTTGGATGCCGGGTGTTGCTGCATCATCCCTTACGAGACACAAGGCATCACTGTGAAATGTTGTGGTGCGATGACTATTCCGTCGGACCTCGTAACATTACTCGCCTTTGGCTTGGACGACCGGGTGTGGCCCCGTCCATTTAGTTGCAAAACTTGCGCAGAAGACTTTCTGTCCTGTGGACAAGGGATGAGCTCGTACGTATAATAGTTGTCCAGGCTGTTGGAAGGAACAAGCAGAGGTCAGCACCCACGTGGTCATGTAGAGACTCTGTTGTTCTCGTGCCTCCCTCGTCGCACTCCTCTCTTCTTTCCTACTCTCCCCACCAGCAGGGTTGGTGGAGTGCTCTCTTCTCCCCCTTTGTAACTCTCCTGAGAGGGGGTCATGTCCCTGCAGCAGCTGGGCAGGTGTTATGACAGTTGCCTGTATCACCCTGCGGCAGAGTGTAAACAAAGCTGCAGGTAAGTGCTCAGCCCAGGAAGCATGATCTTTACCTATGCGCAAATGCAGCTGTGTTTTCAAGTCCTGGTTTCTACGTTCTGTAGGGTTTGCAATCGGATTACATATGGCTGTTGTGTTATGCATTACGTCCCTTTTTGTGCACAGGTTTTTCCACGAACGTTCCATGAATTGCGTGCTGTTATAGCTTAATAATACAAGTGGAAAACCCCAACGGGTAAAGAATTCATATGAGGTGTCTTTCTAATTGTGCGTGCTCGTGTGCTGGATAGGGAATACAGCTCCGTGATGACTAAAACAAAACTTTTGCTGGAGAACGTCAGCGGTTATTGGTCCCATCAAATCAGTTGCCACTGTTTCAAAATTGTTCTTTGGGTTCGTGAGCCTATTGTTGGAGTCCATCCTGTCGTCTGGTTTTGTAATGGTTACTTTTGTAATGGTTTTGCTTCACGCACTCGCGTACAAATGCCCTTGTGTGCATGGCAAGGCAGGTCCAGTGAAAATATTTAGTGATATTTCTCTGGGTTTGGTTTGTACCCAGATGTCCTGACAGTTCACTATCACGTGCATAGCGGAGAACTGCGTTGTGCGCGGTGGGTGGATCATATGCACACCACGTGTCACTGTTTATAATTTTGCGTGATTCCAAACAGTCCTTGCCAACACGTCATTTTTCCATCACTCGTTCCGCACACTTTTCTTCTCTGATTGTTGGAAACTGGGCATTTGTTTTGCTCGTTTACTACCTGTTCCCTGAGTGTGTCCAGTGTGAGGGCGGCTGTCACTGCATGATGGGGGTCTCACACGCGGGGCAGGGGGGATTAGGTCTTCCTACTCCTCCTCGTCTTGCGCAACTGTTTCCCCTGGCAGGCGTGACATGTGGTCAGCAAGCTGATTGTCTTCGCCTGCTACGTGCTGCACCTCAAAGTCAAAGGATTGAAGAACCAAGGCCCAGCGAGTAAGCTTGCTGTGGCTTTCCCAGGTGTTATGGAACCACAGTAAACTGCAATTGTTGGTTCATATAGTAAAACTGTGATACTCAAGCAGCTGGCTGTACTTTTTGAGAGTTCAAACATTGGCGAGACACTCGTGCTTGTTCACATCGTATATGCGGTCCACCACTCCTAACTTGGCGCTCTCAAAATCAATAATTCACCTTGTTCCATCATCTGCCATTTGGAACAGTACTACTCACAGTCCTTTCTCGCTTGCGTCCATCTGTACATAAACGTTTCTTGCCGGGTCATAGTGGGCAAGCGCAGGGCACTCCCGAAAACAGCGTTTTAATTCTTCAAAACTGTCCTGTTGTTTCACTATCCACCGGAACTGAACGTTGGGAGACATTAGTTCAGCGAGAGTGGTGGTCACTATGGCGAATTCCGGCATGTACTCACGCAACCAGTTTGCGAGCCCAAAAATCTTGCGGTGCTGTTTGCGTGTTGTCGGTGTGGTCTAGTCTTCAATCAGCTAAAAATTTTCGGCTGTGGGGCAGGTTCTGTTCTTGTCGACAATGTGGCTGAGGAACTGAATGATGGTTTTTCCCGGGTAACACTTTTTGTTGGCACAGGTGAGCTTGTTGATTGAAAGGTGTTCTAGGACCAATGATAAATGATGTATGTGGTCTTCCCAGGACTCTGACCAGATGATAACATCTTCCAAGTAGGCCAAAACAAAGTTGCCAATGTAACCGGTCCAGGACGCATATCAGCATGGCCTGGAAAGTGGAAGGAGTACACTTAAGGCCGTATGGCATGGTGCAGAATTGGAAGTGCCTTCCACCTGGTGCCGTAAAAGCAATCTTATGACAATTTGAAGGTTGGACTGTTATTTCCCAATACCCACTTTTAGGTCAATCGTGGTCATTACATTTGCGTGGCCCAAGCAGTTCAGGGCAGCCTTCACGTTGATGTATGGAGGTGGAGCACTTTCAGTTATGAGGTTAAGGCGTCTGAAGTCAACGCAGAATCGCCATGAGCCGTCCTTCGGGGCTAGTGTTATGGCCGCATTGTAGTGACTTTCGGATGGCTCAATCATGCCCTCCTGTAGCATCTCGTCAATTTGGTTGCAAATGAGTTTTCGTTGGTGAGTGTAATACCATCTTGGTTAATCAAATACAGGTTTGTTAGTGGTTAGCGGAATGTAGTGTTCAGCTATGGTCATTCTGTGCAACGGGTCGGCCACAGTCAAAAGTCTTGTTGCCCGTTCAGTAGGCGTTGCACTACCTCTTAGAATTCAGGGGACACCAAGTGATCCAGTGCGTTGAGCAGTGCTGAGGAAGCTTACCCAGTCATTTCAGATCAAGATTATAGACTGCTTGCCGTTCCTTAATCCTAAAGTAGATACGTCGGGCCGCAGGCTCAATGATGGCGTGTTGCTCAATCAACGAGGAGACACCGAGAATGACTTCATCCCTCAAGTCATTCTCACGAAGGCCATTGCCATAGTCTCAATGTCCTGGATTTCTACTGCGATTGTTACTTCTCCCGCGATTTTTACTGTCTGCTGCAGTGTAGCCAATTGAATCACTTGTTGCACGAATTACATGTCCCTGGTATCAATGACGTTGGATCTAACAAATTTGTGGGAGGCCTCAGTATCGATAAGTGCTCGACACAGATGGCGGTTGACAAGAACTGATATCCTGGTAAAACTGTTTTGAGGTCCAATAGTTTGCATGAGTAGCACTTGTTGCGGAGACTGTTCAAAGACACTTCACTTAACCCTGGGGCAATTGGTGTCTGGTCACTTCACCCTGCTCTTTAGTTTCCCATGTAGTGGTTGCTTTATTGTTGTGGCGGGAAATCTGCCCATATGGGACATATGTTGTCCCAGTGCGGGCCCCCCTCACCATTTACACGGTCTCAACAGTTGGCTGCTGTCCCTCTGTGGGTGGTAAGCATTGTGGCCCATTTTATTACGTGGAGCAGGTGGTGTGCAGGCTGAGTCTTCATTGCGATTTTTTCCAGATGTAGTGGTCACTGCCTCTTCGGTCTTCTGCTCCTCTTCCTGGTTCCCGGATCGCGACGCGGTTGAACTGGAACACGTTTGCGGGGCAGTTTGGCAGTAAAGCTGGCATCCAACAGTAACACCGTCTGAGTAAACTCCTTTTCAGTCATGCGGATGACAGGAGCAAGCGCTGCGTGGTACTCAGTGCTGGCGGTACTGGCAATTACTTCAAGCATATATTTCAGAGAGATGTTCGGATGGTTGGTGCGGACCAAGCAGATATTGTGCGTAGCAAAGATGCACAGCAACTCTTCTCCCTGTTCCTCCAGAATTACGCTGCTGTGGGCTCGTAGCGACGTGCATGAGCTCGTGAACCTGCAGAGGAAGGCTTCGCAGAACTCCTCCTATGCGATGCCATATCTGTTTACACCGTGCCACCATAACATGGCATTACCGGAAAATCATTCGCCTATGCTGTTAGGCCAGTCAGCCCGGTCCACTCCATATCTGCACAGACGGCTCTCACAATCTTGCATGAATGCCATGGAGTCTTCTCCTGCATTTCAAGCATAAATAGGCAGTAACTGAAATCTGGTGGGCGTGGTACTTGACCGATTGATTATAATTGAGTTTCATGTCACGTATGGTCCTGGCGTTGTCACAGGGAAAACTGTTGGGGGGCATGCCGGTGTTGAGTGCATAGGTTGTGTCATTAGGGGTGACAGTCCGAGGTACCAAACTTGTTGTTGTTGTGGTAATGCAATGGTGGACATACGGTTGTGTTCACTGACGAGCACACTCATCGATTGAAAAGCCCACTTGCGTGGTTGGTAAGTTGTATTATTCTCCTGGAATGGTTCAGTTTTTACATGAACAGGTACAAAGCCCATAGGTTGTATATCCTGTATTACTAGTCCATCATAACTGTTCGTGTTGACATTCCCAGTTTTTCCATGTCTCTGATGTGCAGCGGTTGGATTGTCATAAATTCAGGATTTCCCTAGTAGGAATTGCAGGGAAAACTGATCAGGGCTCTGCACTTGCCGAAGGCACTTGTCGCACAGAGTTGACATTGTCCCAGCTGCCATGTACCAGTTCACCCAAATTGAGTCACCAAAGCGACGTGGCTAGGAAAATGTTGCCAGTAGTGAATTATACGGAACCACTAGGTTCAATGGAGATGGGATGCGTGGACACGTGGGCACACGGTCATGTAACAGAAAATTTCAAAGTAGGAATGTGCAGGAATATGTTGATGTACTGTAAAATGTTGAGCTATTTGGCGCATGGGAATAGTCACAAAGGTGGGCGACAATTTGTTGTGGTGGAATTTTCGTAACATAGGGGCTTGGGGGTTATGTTACCTGGATAGGATCTTAGGGTACGTTACCGGGTTTGGGCGCCAGTGCAGAGCAGAAGAATAACAGGGTTTGTGAAGGCCAACGGCCCATGTGACCTCCCTGGTGTCCTGAGGTCAATTTCCTGCATCAACCATTCCTGCTTCGCTGAGATGAAGTTCTGATGTGCTATATTCCTTATGCCTTGTCTAGTAGGGGCTGTAAGCCTCCCTTAAAATGCCATTACATACATAGCGGGTTGTTTCGGCCACCCAGAGCATTAAAATATTCATCTTACATTAAGAAAATTATTCATATTGGTTATGTGGTCAGACCGAGCATGGAGTAGATCACACCCAGGTTTAGTTGATGTAATGATTCATTTATTAATACTCGTATGAGGCAGTTACACTTACTTCTCCACTGTAGCAAGGGGAGCTCTGATGCTGACAAAAATGGCGCAAAGTCTACATGATGTATTACATGGAGAATTTGCAACCCAGTCTTGAACAAACGGTCCGAGCTGTGGTGCGGCACTCACTCTGGGGCAAAAGAAAAGAAAATGTTCCGGTAATCTAAGAATTTAAACACTGCAGCTACATGGTTGGTACACAGTTGAAGCCCCCGGAGCGGGCGATAACGCAGACCTACCCCACTGAATACGATGACGCTACTACTAAACTTGAGCGCGGGAGCCGGCCACCTTGGCGTGGGTCTCCCGCATGATGTCAAAAGTCCCGTTATTTGGGAACAGATATTAACAAGAAGTATGAATTTGGATGGAAATTAGACAGGAATGACCCAGACTTCACGTAAAACTCTGAGAACTATACTATAACAATATTCCGAAAGAAAATAAAAATATTACATTAAGCACTGTTTCGTTGTCGTACCACTTTGCCTTATACTTGGCCCTTAACCCATAAACACACATTTTTGCATAGCTTGTTGTTGTCTTGTACTGCATATTTCTCTCCACTTTCATTTGTGTGACTATCATAAGTTTTTATCGTTACTTTAATTAATATTTTATTTAACAAAACACTCAAAAATGAAATATGTATTATTTTGCCATGCTTTCCTTAATTTTATGGTGAAAGTCCGTGCACTTGCTATTGGGCCATGGCCTCTGCCACTTGATTCAGTTAGTCAGCAGTTTGGTTATGTTGACACAGGTTAAAATACTCTTAAAAACAAAATAAACAATGTACAAAATAAAATATCCAAACACCTACCGAATATTTCCCGTACGAGGATATTACATTTAGGTACCCTTGTGTGGTACTGTGCACGCTAGTGCACAAAATAAAATGTATTACTGCATTGTTTACAAACACATAACTGCCAGCACAACACAATTAAAGCAATATTACCCTCTTATATCTAATCTCGTGTACATGATTTTTGTACACTGCACTTACCTTACATATAACACATTGGAGCTCTTTAATAAACACAACATAAAAATACAAACGTTACATTGAAACACTGCTTTATCAAAACATAAACAAAGACATGTGGTCACGAGGATGCTATGGTGCACACTTGACAGACGCATTGTTACACAGCATATTAGTTTAAATTGCGCTGACTTCAGTACTTTGTATGTTACAAGGCACTAAGTACAAACAAAATTACAAAAAGCATACAAAAAATATTATATTTATTTACGTAGACTTGCAAGACTAGACTGAAAATTAAAAAGGTAATAGTGAGAATTCTCACTACTGCATACACAATGACACAAAACTATTAAACACCGTTCCATGGTGTGCAAACAAATAATTCTCAACAGTGACACTTAGGAAAGGTGTCACACAGTTTAAGCGGCAAAGCTGTTACATACTTTCATTGAGATCAAGGTACAACCAGAGCATATTAAAATGTTAGTATATGCCGTTGACTTCTTGCCATACACTTCACCATCGGGAAAATTAATTGAAATTGCAACATTCATTTAATGCCTTCGCGAGGCACATCAACCATTCTGGAAAATAACAAATTATATAGCAGTTAAAAGTTATTTAAGCGCCGATAAAATGTACTATGATGTAATTCCTTGAGCCTACCACGAGTGACTTTAAAATAAACAAATACCAAAACTAACATTAAAATCCAAGAGACAAGTGCACTGTGACCCAAAGCTGCCCATCAGAGTGTGTGACTCTATAACTAAACACTTTAAAATTTACTTTAAACGGTTCATTAAAATTGAATGATAACATTCAAACGGCACCCAGTAAAATACAGATGGGCCATCAAAGCACCTGAATATAAAAATGTTAACAAGACAAATACAATTAAAAATAAAACTACAAGGTGATGTTCTTCTACCCGCGCTGAGCTGTAGATGCATGAACCAGTAAACAAGACTGCTGGGCCAGCCGAATGGGGCAACGATTCAACAGTTAACTACGCACTCGTAAGAAAACACCTAAGTACGTACATGCACTACGTAGCACAATATTAAGCAAAGGCAAGAAACTACTAAAATATTACAATGCTAAAAGACTACAGAAATTGTGCACCCAGCTACAATTATGCACTACTCACGTGCCAAGCACTAGCCCAATTATTGATGCTGTCCACAACTCACCAGTAACACAACAAAACACTACACACATGCAATCTTGCAAGAAAAATTGTTCTGTTTGCAATGTGCTGTAGTCGTTGATTACATCTTTACATAGAGTTTGTAGAAGCACATGCAACATAGCCAAGTGTTGCGAAAATTATGTCCACTATATAAAGTAATGAGAATGTTCCAAATTCTCCATTAGGGTATTTTCTTTTTAATGCTTGTACAGTGGAAACTATCCATCGAATTTCAGGGTACTGACATGCGAACATTCTGTAGATGTGGACTAGCCAACCAAAAAAAAAAAAAAACCTTATTAAAATTTATGTTATTGAACACATTAATAGGCCTATGTTAGGTAAAATTATCAAAAAGGAAATAATGCAAATGAGAATATTAATGAAAACCTTCATAATACAGTACAACTGTGTTATAGAGTTATCAAGGGAACCAGAAGTGTTGACCTTATATGTAAAAAAAAAAACCACAAACAGTGCACTCTTAATTTTTTCTGGTACTCACACTCAAGCTTAATAAAAACAGTATTTAAACACTTTTTTTTTAAACCACATGCACAGAAATAGCTGATGATATAGCGGAAGTATTATCCATAGAATAACTACCCACAGTCACATTATGATTGATAAAGTGCAGTAAAAAGGGTTTCGTTAATTTTGCGTTGCCTTTTTCTAACATTCTAGGCATATTTATTAGTGTTACATTAATACATAATGCATTTGTAATTTTCATGAAAAAATATTCAAGTGAAACACTTGAGAGTGTTGTTGGCAAAGTTTCATCGTGAATCAATATCTCAAAAATACGGCACCACTATTTCTTGATTGTTACCAACATGGCTGATGCTGTAAACATTGCAATTGTTTGCTGAACATCGAATATAATTCTACAGTACATATTTAATATACATATGTACTGTATTTCCACTTTTTTTCCCCCCGATGTTTTCTAAATACATGTTTAGTCTGAGACGTCTATAGTTATTATTTACTATTTTTTGTTACAAAGTTTGAATTAAGTGCAACATCATGACTAAATCAACAATAGGTTGCATCGTAAGTGGTAAATTACATAAATAGGACTGAATGCAGGGCATTGAAATGTAAGCGAAATCAATGTGTTGAAAATTTAATTTAGAGTTCAGCAAAAACTGACTTTTTTTTTGCATTATTTGCATAGGAATTTTGTCAGGATCCCCGAAAATTCTCTGTGGACACTGATTTTCGGTTCAATCTGGTTTGATGGTTCGAGTTTCCGCTGTACATGGTTAAAGTATGGGTATATTCATTTCTTTAATTTTGTTTTTCTTACAGTCTGCAAGACCTGCATTGTGATTTACCTGAGAAGGAACAAATACTGTCCAGTTTGTGATGTACAAGTGTATAAGGAAAATCCATATGAGAACTTGCATCTTGACCACACGTTGCAAGATATTGTGTACAAAATTGTTCCTGGGCTCTTCAGAAGTAAGTTCAGATTTTTTTGATTATTACAGGTATAGTAAAACTGCAGGGTGTCTAGCGTTAAGGAAATTCTGCGAAGTATAGGGATTTTTATGGGTTTTATAGTGTTCAGATTTGTATAAGAAATTTACTTAGTTTTTTTTCCTGTGGGAAATTTATATTTATTGGTAACTGTCCATTAACAGAATGTTGTTAATGAATCTCAAACAATGTTTTGAAATGTCAGTGTTTGTGCCTAGCATGTAGCCTATAGTCCATTCATGGTTACTTCACACTTTTCCAAAGCCCTGCTTAAGTTCTGTTTCCAGGTACCGATAACGTATCGTTCTGCTCCACATAAACAAAAATAATACCATTTGACATTGAATGTTTCAACTATCCAGCTGCTTAGACGTTCTTCAGCTGTCTTTACAATACTGGCACATTTCAAAAAACATAACATAACAAATGTTCACCATTTTTTTACAGTATTTAGGTCAGTATTGTAACTATTAACGGTGTCTGTATTGAATTTTTGAGAATTTAGGTGGCCATTACACCTGAATACAATTTATTATGTATTTTAACATTAAAATCACATTTCAACTATAGATAGCAAATTCAGACACTATTATTTATTATTATAAAAGTGTAAAATCTGATAAAGAATTAAATAAGTTGCAAGAACTTAACAATTGTGGAGAAAAAATAAAGTACAGGAAAAAGTAACGTGTTTTTCCTGTATTTTTTGTTCGTGGAAAAAGGTGTGTATAAAACACACAAAGATATTTGGGCCTATGCGCCATATTTTTCACTGATCAGACAGAAAACTGATAAATATTTTTAATACACAACAATGAAATATGTTTCCACCATTTCTACATAAAAATGTATTATTTAAATAAGAGATGTTTACTTTACAGGTAACGTATCAGAACCCAATTTAACCACATTTTATGTGTTAACTGTTTCTTACTATTTATTGCCAATGCAGCAATTATTTTATTTTATATTGATTATGAAACAAACATAATTTAAATACAATATACAGGTAAAAGTTTTTTGTACATGATTTGTTTAAAACACAGGCAGATATGTTATACCTGGAGTGATTTTTAAAGGGTTTGTTGCAAAAAGTGTGAAATAACTGTGAAAGGAGTTTGCCATTCTAAATAATTGTTCTTACAACTGGTAACGTTCTTTCCAAAAAATATTTAACATCACTGACACAGAACAATGTGGAAGTAATTTTGGCAAATGACAATATTTTTTTATGTGTTGAGTAGATTAATAAAGGTTTTTTTAATGATTTATTGTAACTATGTAAGTTATACCATATGCTCACTGGTGTGTATCAAATAGTGTTTAATTGAATTCCTCAAAAAATAGGGGATGTGTAAGGGAAATTAAAATATTCTCTCTTTATAACTTCAGTAAATTTAAACAGACATTGTGATCAGCCTACATAGCATGTAAATGGTAAACGCCCTCATTTGCGAAGTATATTATTGTGTCAGCGAATGGTTGTTGCAGGATGTATGTTGTGTTGGCGATCTTTGCTATGCTGATGGAGAAAAAAATAGTACTTAGCATTAAAAATTGTAATTTATAACAGTAATGACAATTACAACAGTCATGGTTTTAGTCTTGCTTTTAGAGAAATGTACTATATTTTTGGGCTATAGAGCTGGGCTTTAAAAACATATGCAGTTAATTATTTTTGTATTCACAATTTTTCATTAAATATTTATTGCAGTTGCTTTTTCAGAACATGTTTCTTCAAACAAATGAAATTGACATGTGTCTGCTGCAGTGTTATAACGGTTGCCAGTGTGTCTTGGTCTGCCGTTTTCCTTAATCACCATGATGTGCAACCAACAATAGCAACTGGAAAAACAGGGAATTGGGCAGAAATTTTAGCACCTGGATATAATCTGGGAATTGTACAAGAATTTCTTCACATGCCTGGAATTAGGACTATAACAAATTGCTTCTTGCAGCTACACGAGACATTGAAATATGATTGCTCATTGATTTTATTATTTTAAAGTACAGAAAATGCATATTGTTTACATCCCTATTAGGGTACAGAATAAGTAAGGAGGTACAGTGTTGCCAATACATATTTATGGAAAATTACTAAAGACAGTGAAAAATTTTCCAGGTTCCTATATTATCAATGGAGAAGCATTTATTGGTCTCTATTGGGAGATTAAAAGTCGCCAATACCCTATTTAAGTACTAGAAACATTATAATACTATATCATTAAGATAAATTTTAAAATCATTACTTCTAGTGATGAAGTCATTAAATTGGTAACATCACAGAGGTATTATAAGTGTGAACTTGTAAAATGAAATGGAAATGCTTGTAAAGGGGGACGGAAACTGGAATTATTTTATTTTTATATTGGCGTATCTGTTACAGCTATCCTTTTCGCGTGTCACATTCCAGATTCCATTCCATTATCAAATGGCAGTCTTTTATGAGTCTATCCGAAGTTAGATTATGTTTGTTGCAAGATTTCTTACTGGTGTGATTTTTGTCTGGGTTTATTTTTGTATTTTTATAATGCATCAGTAGTTACTCGACAAGTACAATGGTTTGGCTAAACACTTGGTGCCATTAGTGTGTTTAACTGAGTGCTGCAGAAATTGTTGCCATTGTTCTTCTTCGGTTTCATGAAAGTAAATATTTTCAATTAAACAGGGACTCTTGTAAAACAAGGAATTGTTTTCGTTCCAGCTTTTGCAACTAATGACACTTCAAAACATTCCAAAATTTCATTATTTATGATGTTCAGAAGTAAACAAATAACATAGCTGCATACTGTTATTAGGTGTGTGTTGATGCATGACACGTTCCTGCGCTTTTATGACATGCACTTTACTAAACAACTTGGCCCCATCTTGGAGCGCAATATTCCTTATGGGGCAGATCAAGAATTACCAACAGTACTTGAAGCAGGAAACATGCCTACAGGGTACATTGGCATGATCAAAGTTACTACAGACATGTGCGCCTAGATTGTACTGTTCACCCAAATTCGTCCAGAAGCCATCATGTCAACACACTTCTCGAAAGATTATATGGTCTACCAAGCTGCCGACACCCTCCAGTAAAGGTCACACCAGTTATACAGCACGCCACTGGAGGGCAACACATATTCTACTAGAGCAGCTCAGCCTACAGAGCCTCCTGCTGAGGAGATAAGAAATGTCAACACCTCCATCATAGGGGATAAGAAATGAAAGCTACCCCTTTAGTCACAAAAATATTCAACCCCTGAGAAGCGCTGTTAGCTCCCTCTCACCCTTCTGAGACCCGACAAGCTCCAGAATTTAGTATAAAAGGGCCAGCAGAACCAAGCTCATGACAGTCGCTGCACTTCCACTGCTGTAATGGCCGAATGTATCAGCCAAGGGTAAGTACTCACAAACCCTCCTCCACCACTTGCCAAGGCCGGAGACTGTCTGCAGGATATGCCAGCCACTAGATTCCAGAGACCTCCCACCACGGTTTTGGCAGGGATCTCTTTGTGCCGGTAGTCGACGTAAATCTGAGGTCCGCAACCACTTAAGCAGCCTAGATGCCAACACCATCCAGAGCGTCCTGCCGACGTCGCGTTCGCCGACCCCTCCCTTCGTCCCCTCCGGACAACCTACTTCTGCTCATCTTCTAGTGGGGCAATGTTACAATCACCCTTCTGGTGATTCACACATCATTATGTTCCATCAGAACACCCCAATAATAAGTCAAGATTATTTAATCTATAATTTAATATTTTCTTATGTCAGGATAATTGCCCACGTAATATTTAGTTTTGCATCCAGGTCGCCATCACCTGCCTATTAAATAGGTTTAACTTCCGTTAATCTTTATTCCATTATTATATTAGGAGAGTGTGGAACCATGTGTTCAAATATGTTATTCAATAAAAATGTATTCTTTTTATAACGTAAAGTTTGCTTAGAATTTTCACTTCTTGTTAAAAACCTAATTTTAGGCCTTTAAGTAACACAAGGTTCATTTACTGACTCTGAGGAAAAGTCGGTCGAGTTGTGTAATAACCACTAAGGTGAATGCACACAGATTAAAAAGCAAAATTGAGTTCTGCCAGGAATTCCTCCGTACGTAGAATCGAGCAGCCGAAGAATTTTCCTACTCCGCAATTGCTTGCAAAGACCAGATTGGAGAGCGATTTGCTTTAGTCTCATGACCCACTGTGGATACAACACCTGAACATTTCTGCATAAAACAATGTGAAAATATCAAAAACTCTGTTCCACCTCTTGAAAAGGTCAGAAGTTCCATCCGCCGCTTGCCAAGGCGGAATTGGAACGAGAGAGTGTGATACCACATTGTAAAGTCAGTATGTTCAGATGGACACGTTAGGTACATGTTTATATCCCGGCTTAGCTTCAGGACTGTTTGTACTCAAATAATTTCCTCATGTTGTACTCTCGGCAAGGTGGAGTTAAGAAACAGCTGAAACATGAAATCAAAGATATCATAGAGGTACTTATATAACTACCTCATTTGGAATCCGCTTGTAATACCCCATTGTTTGCAACCCCCATTAAATTACCAGGTGAACAACATCTAGCCATAAAAAAATACAAAGATACGGAGATACCATCTTAGGCCTAGACGGGCATTGGATAGATACCCTTAGAGGAGACCACTCCCCTTATCAACGAAAACCACAGCAGCGCAGCACCATTTCGATGTAGCCAGCGCCGGCCACTGTTCAGCTCCCAGTTGCCGCGGCGACCTAGTCAGCAAGGAGGTGCACGCCGTGCCCCTCCATAAAAAAAGGTATCGTCTTGGTGAAGGTTTGTGTTTATAACTTCTGAAAGCCCACCAGGCCCACTTTGTACACTATCTGGGCACCCAAACATTCGTAACGCCCCTGCCTTATTCAGATACCTCTCGCAATTCTGGCCTCGCTATTGTTGAAGTCCATTAAAGATATCAAAGCTAAACTGTCCTATCAAAAGACTTAACAGTGTTAAATTCGGTCACAGAGGTTCATGTCTAGTTGGTCAAGGGTGGACTAAACAGGCCCTAAATGTAGATTTCAGCCCCTAACGTGGAGAACCCATCCTAGCTGTCTTAAGTGCTAAATTCAAATGTGTCTAGTAACATCCCACTTGAGGACTTTTCTGTTAACCCAATGGCTTACGTTCTACCCCCCGATGGTAGATAGCTGTTATTTAACGTTAATTAATGCGGCCCAATGTGGGGCAATCACTGTTATATGTAGTTAGGCAGTAAAATACTTGGCCTCTTGGGTCATCCTTCATAATTAAGATTATAACAGACTTAAATTAAATTGTGCCCAACATGGGGGCAGAACTGCAAGTAGTTCAGCCTTGGCAGTTAGACTAACCAGTCACGCCCTAATTTCACGACCGTTACGGTCAGCAGCCATAACCACAATGATTATAGTGGGCCTAAGCAGTAGCTAGATCCCACAACCTCCCCACAAGTTAGTATTTAGCCGGAGGACTAACTTCCTGACTTGCCTTTTATCACGTATATTTTGTGATATACAAATTAAGTAAGTGTTACATAATTTGAACTAGTCATCTTAGAGCGTTGCATGGCCTAAATGACTAAAACAACCCATAGACCCCCAAAGTTTAGCACGCACTAAACCGGTCTCAAACCACCTACCAGGACTTCACGGAGTCCGTAGAAATAAACAATCTGTGGTGCACATAATCAGCTGGCTCCATCACGTCTGACTCTGGGCAGAGCCAACATGATGCCCTCAAGGCTCCTACACCCAGAAGTAATTTTCTCGACACACTCGAGAAGATATAATTTGGATTTGTGCCCTAGCACAGGCAGTCGCATTGCCAGTGATGCTTCATCACACCTGTATCGGGTGAGAAGACGTCCCCAGATACACAGATGGCCTAGAGTACCCCTGTGTAGCCTGCCAAGACCAGTCAAGCAGCTAGATGTAGCTGACTTTAGTGCGATGAATCAGGTACATTTACAGTCAGATGCATTACTTGTGTATCTGAATTCCATCATTCATGTATAGGCTGGCCGGATGAGAGGATCACTTGACCCAGTCAGGTACACCACTGCGATGTGTGTCAATGTAACCTGAGCCATAGGCCATCAAATACCAGAACAAGACCAAACCTAGCCATGTCAATTTCCTCCACAGAGTTTCAATTGCCAGAATTCGTAGGGAGGCCCCATGAGGATCCAGTCACATTCTTGCAGTAATGCGAATGAGAACTCAAGGAACATAACATCCCGAGCAAGCAGTAGGTCTCTAAAACTCCCCACCAACTATTTGGTAAGGTCATAGCATGGAGGACCAAGTATGGGGAGTTTATTGGTTTATTGAGATGAAATTGGGGGGGAAAAAAGGGTTGGGGGGGGGGCATAAGAAAAATCACCTCTACCAAAACTCTGCAAAAAGTCAACATCACTGGTGGTAAAATCAAACTTGGTTTCAAAATACCAAAATGTAAACTGATGTAGTTCTAAAATGTTATCCTCCACTGTTTCCGTAATTTGTAAAATATTCAAAAAGGCCTCCACCACCAGTCTTTGTAATAAAACTCCATAACAATTCTGGCCAGCCTGGAAGCCCAGAATTGAACGAAGTCCCAAATAAACAATTAAAAAACTTTTTGAAGAAAACAGTATCATCAAAGTTTAAATCATACTTTAAACTTCTGTTTACCAAACCTAAAAGGTTAAATAGGATAATTAAAATTACTAGAAGACTGTGGAAATGTGAGGGGTGAGTGGCATAATGAACATCTACTCACTTGGGGGGGGGGGGGGGGGGGTTACTAGGGATCGCTTCGTTGTCTCCCGCGTATTTGCGGGCTGTGACCATGGTGAATCTCTTGTATAAATAAAAGAAACAATAGTAACTTCTAATCTCAGTAAGTCAGGAATGAGAGCCAATGTCTATAACGTCTAAAAAAAAAAAAATTATTCACTTCACTTCGGTACCATAATTCAGCCAGGAAAATAATGACTATAGGTAAAGATTCACTATGTTCATTATGTCTTCAAGTTATTAGTACTCTTCATAACTTATTTATAAATAACAACTCGCAGACTTCAGTCTATGTGAACATTTGTTTTCAAGTCACAAAAGTGTTATAAAAATTTACAAATGTTGTGATCAATTTTAAAAAATGTTGTTACAAAGTAGTTGTCAATTAAGAAAAGATATCAAATAATATTTGTTCAGAATTAGACTGTCTTGGTTTTACAAAGAAAGAAATTTATTTAGTTTTCTCAAAACAACAATAACAATAATTTAGATGAACAAAAGTATGAATTAAATTGCGTAAGCAGGTTAATCTTTTGAAAAATGATAAAAAAGGTAAATTATACCTACAACCTGAGTTTGGTTTTAAAACCTTTATTTAATGTCTGGCGGGTATAATTTAAACCTGACTTCTGACAACAAATGTGTAGTCTTATAATCCACTAGGAGTAAACTCTGATTACAGAAATAGTTATTCAAAGATTATTCAGGTTAAAAATAGAGTAAGCAAATATATAATAATTTTACAACTGAAATAATCTCGTTACATTCAAATTAAAGTTCCCCACTCAGTTTAATGTTATTTCTCAGGAGAGAGAAAACTATTACAATATTTATATGTATTTGTGAAGCGACATCTGTGAATAAAGGTTAGGTATGTACACGTTCAACTATACCCAGCAAAACTTTGTAAATAAATATTTGTAAAATAAAAACTCAAGGTTGCCTATGTTTCTGACATGGTTTTAACTGGCTGGCCACTCCATTGGCCTCAGCCAATCAGCGTGTGGCATTTCCCTAGTAACAGCTGGTTTCCAGAACAATCCTGACTTCCCCGCTTGCCTCAATCCTTGGTGGCCTAGTTACTCCAGCTGAATTCAGCAAGACTCCTTCCCCTCGCCCCTGGCAGATCCATCAAACCAGGTGGCTGCCGACACACAAACGACATCCTGCTGCGACAACTCAATTCCTGACACACTACAACAAAGAGCGCATGGAACCTTCCAAAGTCTCTTAGAATGCCTCGAAGATAGACTAGGAAGAGAACTGCTGAAATCTTCAACCATTGATTATTAGGACATCAATACAAATGAGTTTTCAAACCCGAAAGCCTAGAAATTACCAGAAAATGATTGTGTCAATCAAGTCTGCCTTAACGGCTTCTAGAGCTCTCGAAAGCTGAGAATCAAAAAAATAATCTTGCCAAACTAAAAATTATCTCTCCAAAGGGAAAATCACTAAGTTAAAAAAAAAATTTTAAAGGATTTAAAAAAATAATTAAAACTGAAAACCTAAAATGCTTCCTATAAAAAAACACAGCTGTAAGATAAACACTCCCCTAACGAAAAAAAAAAAAAAAAAGAACAATTTCCGGTAATATAAGTAAAAATATATCTCGGCAAAAAAAATTTCCTGTATTTTCATGGCGTAACAATATTATGAAATGGGAACAGTTGCATAACGTTTAACTTTTTAATTCACTAGGGAGGAGGTGATAGCACAACTGATTTCGGACTTTCATACTAGGATCCAGCGTTCAGAGGAGGAAGTTGAAATTTATATCCGCCAGAAAGTGCAGATGTACCGGCGGATATTTCCAATACAGAGCGAGGAAAGTTACGTATGCAACATTGTGTGTACCCTACTCCCCTGTCTGAGAAATTTCCTCCTTGTGCCAAAACTGCAGATGGTGGACGAGCTTTTGGAAAGAGCACTAGAGGTAGAGAAAAATAACAATGCGCAGGCCTTGCTAGACAGACTGGCATGCGCCCCCAAGGAACAAACACTTGGGTGCCATATGCGCAGCTCTGTTCCAACATTAAGGGGCCAGCATATGCAAACAGTGCCAAGACTAGACCTACCATGTTCTCCGTCACAAGCACTCTTCTCCAGATGAGACTCGTTTACCTGTCCAAACAAACCATAAAATTGCCATGACCATGCTGGACACTGCAACCACCGGTAATTTTATAGAGAGCAACCTTCTAACACCTAACTGGGCCAATCTACCTCCCACCAGGAGGACTGTTTTGTTGGTGCAACCTAACCTCCGCTTCAAAATAGCGGGGAAAATGAGCGCTCATAGTAAGGGTCCACAATAGAACCACCCGAGCCACCTTCCTGGTAGCACCCAACCTTGGACAGGTGGATTTTGAAGTAGCCCTGGTTGCAATCATAACACTGCTTAATAGACTGTGGGCAATGCCAAACCTTCCTGGGGAAAGACAGGAGTTTAATAGTTGATTGGGAGGGTAACCCGGTTAAGGCTACCACTCCCCTTGCCCCCAGTCCATCTCATACAACTCCAGGTGAAAGCACCCCTTAAGCCCCAAAATCACCAGCAGAAAACCAGCCGTCACCCCAAACCCCTGTCCACACTCTACCATGACTCCTGAAATCCCATAGTCTGGCCTGACGCCATCAGGCACGACAGCAGCAGAGGAACAACCAACCTCTTCCACCCACTGCCCTGAGGTTCAAGCCTCCCAGACCAAGGGAACCTGAATCTCAGACAGGCATTATAGAAAGGAACCATTCTCCTGCCCCTCACAGGGACATCCCAGTCCAGGAGCATCAAGAGAGGCAAGTCCACCTGGACACTGCCATAGACACCCAACTTCAATACCCGGCGGACATTAGCCGGACACAGCTGAATGCCCCCTAGGGAGCTCACTTCTACCAAGTGTTATGGAGAAACCTTCAGGACAGAGAGGTCCTACCAGAAGCTCCCGTGACCCGTGTAACCTACAACCTGACTTTGTGCCTATTAGAAAGCCTACCAGGCCAACTTTATACACCAGCTGGGCACCCAACCATTGATAAGCACCCGGCTTTATTCAGATGCCCCTCACAATTCTGGCTGCACGATGGTTGAAGTCCATTAAAGCAATCAAAGCTAAACCTTCCTATCAAAAGACATACAGTGTTAAATTTGTCATAGATGTACATGGCCTTAGTTGGTCAAGGATGGACTCAAACAGGCCTTAAATGTAGATTTCAGCCCCCAATGTGGAGAACCCATCGTAGCCTGGCTTTAGTGCTAAATTCAAGTGTGTCAAGTAACATCCCACTTAAATATGGAAGAAGAAAAATATTTTAGTGTGGGTGCACGGCACTTTAAAATATGTTTAGTTGATTTTAATGATATTTTCATATTACAGTTTTTTAATTCGTAACTGTACAATCTGTTGAGAAAATTTGTTATGGTTATCACCAAATCAGTGTATCATACAAATAATGCTTTAAAAGTCATATAAACACAGTGTTTCTATTTTCATAGTGTTTAAAATCTTTGTTGCGGGTAATTTTTAATATGACTATAAGGCCATACTTGAAATATTGGCAAGAAATAATTTTATTTAAAATAACATTTTATCAAGTTGTAATCTTATGAGAACTATATTTTTACATAGAAAATTTAATTTAGGCTTAGCCATATCTTGGGTAAATTTAGAAGAAAGTAAGCTTTTTTTTGCAATCAATTTAAAGCTATCTTATAAAAATTGCACAAAGAAAATGCTATTTTTTGGAAAAACTTACAATATTACTGTAATAAGGTAACTTTTCATTTCTGTGTTTTATGTTAAGCCAATAGTGTTTGTCATTTTGTGTTATACACTCAGTACTTGTCTTGGAACATTGACTTTAAAGTTGTTGTGTATTGTGTACAATGGTGATATATTTGTGTTTTGATTTATGAACATTTGTAGCTGTATGCTTGTATGTAGTGTGTAAATATTTGGAGGTAATGTCTTTTGCAGGTGAAATGGAGGCCAGGAAGGAATTCTACAGGAATCACCCTGAAGCAAGACCAACCAGCATAGAAGATGCTGGTCAAGACACATCTGATCAGTACACGCCAGATGATAATGTCAGCCTTTCAGTAGTGTACTACGAACAGCCTCCGGTTCGTTAATAACACCACAAGTTCATAAAGAAGATGTTACTAACTAGTAAGGTGGTGGTGTTGGTAGTCGTAGTGGTGAAGGGTAAATTTAAGATTTTTCAATCTGGTAGCCAAGCACTTAACCTTCGCACATACCCCAGTGAGCAGAGCTCATGGTGGGAAAAGTTAAGGTGAGTCTGTCCAGAGTCCAAGTCTCCTTGCCTTCACACAGCAGGACCAACATCATCTAGGAAGTCAATAACTCTGACTGATGCACAAGGCTGTCTCATTTTCTTCGAAAATTTGTGCATATCAGAATTAATTGCATCACTTATAATGTTCAATTTTTCCAGTGCACGTAAGCAGGTTTTTTTTTTTTGTGTGGAAGAGAACACAGTGGTGAACCTTTGTCTATCCATGGTAGGTTACAGATTTATGTGCTGCAGATGCTTGTAAGCTACATATTCAATGATATTTAAATGTTGGTCATACTTCCAAAAATATAATGTAAATTTGGAATTTTGGTTAAGTATTTGTTGACATTTTTTATGGTTTCCTAAATGATACAATAATATAAATTGTACTAAACATTTTTAATCTTGTCATTAGGCATGTAAGGTGCCTGAAATGTACATTTGTACATGGCTTTACTTAATTGTGCATATTTAAACATTTAAGAATTTATAAATCCTTTAAAATACCCATAATAATAAATTGAATGCAAGCATAGTGAAAATAGCACTCACTCAAAATGGGACTTGTACAGAAGTAGCATTTTAGGTATCTTCCTATTCAACTGCCAATTCTGATTTCTCAGATTTTAGCCTTGTCTAAAGTATTATTTATGTAAGATATAAAATTTCAGGAGTGGGTATTTTCAAAGTGATTGTTAGGGAAATTCTTTACTGTAATGTAAATAAGTAAATATTGTCTTTCAGCCAAATAGTTCTGTCAGATTAGTAGATATGCACATTTGCTTATTAAAAGGCTTATGTGTAGCATTAAGAGAATCACTTAAAAAAAAATTTTTATTTGGTAAGCCCACCTTGCATGTCACTCTTTAATTTAATTAAAGAATTTTTTTATTTTGTATTGACAATTACCTTAATGTTGGCATTTCCCAATGTAGTTAAATTTATCTTAATTACTGAAGCCAAGATTATAGCAAAATTGTATAACCATTTTATTCATTTTTAATAGCAGGATTCTCTGGAAAAAATTTTTTGGAAATGATATACATATGATATTTCCATTATATTGCTAGATAGAAGCTAAATAATGCAGTATCAGATATAAATTTTAAATTTATTGAATACATAGTAATAAGTGTAAATTATCTGTATCCCAATTTTCTGTACAAAATAATGTTAAGGAGAAATAAGTCTACCTTGGAGTCCCGATCTTTCGGATTTTATTCTACGAAGATCGCCAGATTACGATTTAGCCTCTCAATCATCCCATCCGACTGAAGGTGTAATGCTGTGGTAAGAGTTTTCTTCATTCCTAAAATCCTTGTTACCTCTTGGAAAAGAGTGGGTTTAAAATTTCGTCCATGATCAGATTGAAGGTCAAGTGGCACTCCACACCTGAAGAAAACACGCTCTACAAATGCATCAGCTACTGTGCCAGCCTCTTGGTTTGGCACCAGTATGACCTCGGGCCACTTTGTGAAATAGTCTTGTGCTACCAGAAGGTACCTATTCCCCCTTTCAGTGATCCATAGTGGTCCCAGAATGTCTACTGCCATCCTCTCTAATAGGGCCCCAACATTGTATTTCTGAATGGGACTTCGTCCCTTAACTCTTGGACCCTTCCTCGCGGTACATGCCTCACACAGACTGCACCACTTATAAAAATTCTCCTGATAATGCAGCCAATAGAATCTCATTTTATTTCTGTCAAGGGTCTCATTTACATTGCACTGACCACCTGCTGCTGTGTTGTGCAGTTCTTTTAGCACTTCTGGGATTCGGCACTCTGGTAAGACCAATTGTAAATTACTCTTGTTTCCCATCATTACTTTCCCAGTTCCTGTAAAGCTCATCATTCTTTATAACAAGGAAATTCCACTGTGCCCAATATGCCATGACTGTCATGCCTAGACTGGATATCTCCTCCTATCAAGATTGATGCCCGGTGTCCTTCCACTCCAAAATAGGATGCAAGGTGTGGTTGCTCAGCTGATAATTTCTTGTCTTTGCCATCCCATGTAGGTGGCCCATTGCAAGATACAGGAACTTGAATTCTTGATGTCCTTACATTCCACGATACATCAACCTTTTCCTTCTGGCATTCACAGTGATGGCAGAATGGTTCACACAATCTCCTGGAGAGTGCATCTCCATTGCTGTGAAGGCGTCCAGACCTATGTTGTATTTCAAAGTCATATTCTTGCAGGTGCTGTATCCCCTGTGCTATTTGAAATTCGGGGTTCTTGAAATTTAGCAGCCAGCATAATGAAGCATGATCAGTTCTTAGGATCTGCCATAAAAGTATGGGAGAAAATGTGCAATTGCCTTTATCACTGCTAGAAACTCCCTGCCTGTCACACAGCAATTCCTCTCGGGCTTGTGTAACACCTTAATGAAGTATTCCAATGGCCTTACTTTTCCAATCTGAATCTGAGATAACACAGCCCCGATACCATCATCACAAGCATTAGTATTCAGAATGAAATTACACCCTCTCTACTGGGGAAGCCAAGTACTATGGGAGATATCAGAATTTCCTTTAGTCCTTTAAAAGCTATTTCGCACTCTGGGATCAAATAAAATTATCTTTTTGCCTCAGTAAAATTAATGTGAAGGCTTGGCAATTGTGGTGAACCCAGTTACAAATTGGACGGTAGTAAGCACATAAGCGCAGGGAAATTTGCATTTCAGTATTATCCTTCGGTAGAGGCCAATCTCATATTGTTGTGGTCTTCTCAGGGTGTTTTAACCCCATATGTCAACACAACGTAACCTTCCCCCCCCCCCCCCCCCCCAAAAAAGGTGACATTTCTTGAACTAATTTCAGGTTGGCCACAGCCACTTTCTGAAACATAGAATCTAATTGTGTAAGATGCTCTTCAAATGTTCTTCCGATGACCACAATGTCTTCTAGGTACACCCGACAAATGTCTCGGGGTAGAACTTCCTCCATCAGTTGTTCGAAGGCCACAGGAGCATGGCATAGCCCAAAGGGCATAACCTTGAATTGCCAGGATCCTTTACCTTGGACACAAAAGGTAGTCTTTTCCATGTCTTCCAGGGCCACCTCACTCTACGAATACCTACTCTTGATGTATAGAGTAGAAAACCACTGTGAACCTGCTAGGCCATTCAGGGTTTCGTCTGTCCTAGGGAGTGGGTAAGATCCTTTCTTGGTCACATTATTAAGTTGGCGGTAATCAACACAAAAGTTAATAGAGCCATCTTTCTTTTTAACAATCACAACAGGAGAAGACCATGGACTGACTGACTGCTCTATCACATCTAAATCCCTCATCTCTTTCAGAATACCATCAACCACCTCATATAAAGCTAGTAGTAGTCACGTTGGTGGTTGCTTTATGGGTTTGGCATCCCCTGTGTCAATGTGGTGGCATGCAACATTGGTTCTGCCAAGCTCATTGAACTCACAGGAGAAAGCACTTCTATTTCTCTGTAACAATTCTGAAACTCGCCTCTCATGTTGCCAGTTGTTGTTTTCTTTTGTTCGTGTCAGCAGTTCTCCCAGAGCATCTGGAAGAGGACATTCAGTACGTTGTGACAGTGAAGTTTCTGGAACATTTGGAAGTACCTGTGAGACCTGCTTGCAAACCCCTTTTGTGGCCCCCTTTTCAAGATGGATAACCCGGTCAGATAAATTAATTATCCTAATAGGCAAACTGTCCGATTTTGAAGAAATCAAATTCCTTCCTACAGTGTCGCCATCTGGTAATATGCCACTCATCTGGGCTGATTCAATTATGCCCAACCGCCTGACAAATTTTCCCTAGCATCTGCCTGAAATTACAACTTCGCTGCAAGCAGGCAACACAGTCGTCTGATTACACATTATTGGGCAGCTCATTGGTGAGGTAAGTCTTGTCATGTTGACACTACCAATTCATTACTACCTGCCCATAACACCCCAGTCGAGTATTGATATATTGATACAGCATCCCAGCTTATGTAATGCATCAAGACCCAAAATGCATTCATCCTCTATTTCTGCTTTGTGTATATAATTTTCTATGTTAAGGTTATCCTGCTGTAAGAGTACCATTTTCTTGCCTTTGACTGGTGTGGTCTCGCCCTTTACTGTAGTTAAATAGCAGTGATCCATACTTTTATCTGATGATCTGACAAGAAACATCATCTAGGCTCCCCTGTTTCATTGAACGCGCCTGCAAAAACATTGTGGCCTTCCCTCCAGCAATCACCGACCTTTGCCCCTCAAGGCTGGTGTTTACAAGTTTCTCAAAAATGTTGCACTCTCACCTGCTCCCTGGTTGCTGCTGCTGAGGACAGTTGGCTCTCAAGTGCCCCGGCTGTCCACACAACCAACATTCGTACCGTTTTGGTGGGGGATGGCTAGTCTCCGTAGTGCGCACCCTGCAGGCAATGTCTTTCATGGTCATCTGCAAGTCCTTCAGCATCCTCTTTACATTACTGTCCTCTTCATCCAGCATCACTGCCTGCACTGGACGTTGGGGCACTGATGCCTGCCATGCTGACTCCACCTCCAGTGGAGCCAAGGCATCCTGGATGGTGTTAGGTGCATCCAACCGCACAGCTTGCCGTACTTCGGTGTCAGCAATAGCTTTGATGAAGAAGCCGATGGCTATGACATCTCAGGCCTCTTCAGAGCATCCCTCCTGAGACAGGTGTGACCACCTCATAATGTCCTGCCACAGCTCCTGCAGTGGTTCCGCTGGTCAATGGATATGGCTCTGCAGTTGGGCATGATGGGCGTGTCGCACGTATCGGTCACTGAATTGCAGCTTGAATGCTGACACCAATGTGGAGTATTCTAGGTGATGTCATTCTAGCAGTGACTGTAGTATGCTCAATGCAGGTCCCCTCAGTACAGCTGCCAGGTAGTACGCCTGCTGCTCTTCCATCCGGCCATTCAGGGCAGCAACAATCTCGAACTGGTGCTGGTATTCGCGTAAAGGTGTCTATCCATCATAGGGGGTGGGCTTTATTGTGGCGCAGCCTTTACCCACCTCTAGCTGAGGCGTACCCACACTACATAACTGCTGGGCTTCTCCTGTGGCAGCAATCACTACCTTCTCCTTGCTGTCCACATCCGCCGGCTTGGTGGGGGTCAATCTCTGCTTCTCCGTGGCCGCTGCATGTATGCTCCCCTGCTGCTGCTGGAATTCCTACCATTCCTTCTTGAGGGTGCTCACTTCCTGGTCCACTTACTCGACACTTGTCTAACCTATCGTTAACACTGCCCATCCTTTCACTCACGCTGTTAATCTTCTTGTCCACACAATCTATTTTATTGTTCACCAACTCGCTTACACCTTCTATCTTTCGATCTACATTCTCATTCTCGCTGTCTATTTTTATATTTGCATTTTCGGTTACATTGTCTATTTTTTTTATCTACAAGTTCACTTACACTAATAATTTGGCTATTTAGATTTTCATTAACACAACTAATTTGACTTTTTACAGTATCTATTTTGCTATTTATCTGACCACTTAAACTCTTGAATAAAGAGTGGAGTGCTTCTATGTCTGCCGACATTGTTCTAGTTAGCATTCAAAAAGTAATAAAGCATTTTTTGGCCTATTACTCAGACTATTATTATATTCACAAATTTTCCCTACTAGTAAATATTGTACTAATTTTTTTTCCCGTACATGAAATGCCTCCATCCCTATTCTGACACCAGTTTTACAATTTCTATTTTGAAAGTCAGTGTGCTAAACCAAGTTCGTTATGGGATGGAGGTATTAATTAAATACGAGTTAATTATAATTTCTTAATTTTATTTACAATAACTAGAAACCATATTCTCTGTACTCAACATCACACAATAAATTGACGTCACTTACTGTTTACAATTAATGACTTCAATTAATACAATTTATAATTACCTCAAAGAAATCAATGAAATTAAATAATAAAAAATCAGTTGTAATAGTCAGTGTATCAAAACCTATTCTATTATTTTACTTTATAAATAATGTGTCCATATTTGACAGTTCCAGTATTTACAATAAAATCCGTATTGCATGTCCATTCAGTCCCACTTCACTTTAGTCTATATCCCACCAGTCCGCAATGTTCTAGAGTTCTCAGAGTGCCCTCACGCACAGTAGGCTTCATCGTAGTGTTCCAAGCCCTCTTGTCCATTCACACAATGAACACCTCACCCACAGTCATGCCGCATTTAACTTGATGCCCGTACTCAGCTAGATGGCCTTCACAAAAGACTGCTGGCTGCTGGACCGCAGCAGTATTTATACAGTTGCAGGCCGTCACCCAGAAATTTTTCTAATTTCCAAGTTGCACAGAGTAACCTAGTTCCCAGAATATTCTTGCACCTTCGTTACATTTGTCGGCATCTACAGCAGGGGGGAGGAGGGGTTGTGATGCCAGCCAGGATCCAAGTGGCGCAACAACTTGACTGCCACTGTCAATCATCCACAGGCTTCCCAGAAGAAAGGTGCAACAGAGCAGCGAGTATGTCAGTCTGAGGGGAGAGGAGGATCGAGGTAGGTCAACCTGGGCCGCACATAACAGCAGCTGGCGGCAGCTGCAGTCTGTAACAATATAACAACTGAGAATGGAAATTGAAGGGATTTCCTTTGGTTGCTCTAAAGGCAATCTTCGGTGAGCAGTGTGCTGAAATAATGGAAATTTTCGTCAGTTGTGGACCAGGAGTATTTGTGGGAGAAATCTTTCCAACTCATTGACCAGCCCCCTATTACTGGCCAGGTGTGTGTGCTATTGAGACACCTCTTTTCCAAATAACTATGAGAAAAGAGCTAGCCTCACCTTGGAACTAAAATTGGTTTTAATAAAACTCCAAACAAGGAGTCATATTTTGTGTTCCTTTTTATCCTGTGTAATCTGTTAATATTTTTTTTATCTCTTCTGTGTATGTTGATTTTTGACGATGGGTCATTTGCATCTAGATATTTATTAATGCTTTTAAAGTGAGAATCATGATTTCAGTGCATTTAAAATTTATTTATACTGTAATTTTAACACTTATTGTTGTGCTGTTTGTTTTGAACATAGTAGGTGTCTTCGTATCTGCAACTTACCTGAACTAGATTCTCATCATATCTATTTGACCAGTGGTGGTGTTCGTGTAGTCTTTCTTGTAAGCTAATAGCCACTTTTATTACAATGTTTTCTTTAGGGAATTGGAAATATTTTGGTTGTGTTCCTCATGTCTTGTTGGAACACTTATCACAATTGCATGCTGCCCACCCAACATAATATCTGTATTTGAGTTCATTATAAATGCCAAACACTTGAGTTCCCTTTTAGAGTTTCCAGACAAGAGCTGAGCCACCAGTGGTGAGAAACCCCGAGTTATACCCTGGTTGTGAAGCAGATTTGTGGGGAAGGTTTTTTTCTGCAGACCACCTTATCTCTTTCCATCATGGGTGGAGCCTGTTTTGTATATATATTTTTTTAAATTTATTTTGTTGTGTAATGGATGTAGCTAGAAGTTTCTGAAAGTATTAGTGTGTCACTTATAAGATGACTTTTCAGCAGTAGAATGTAGTTCACAATAATCAAAACACTTTATTTCCTACCATCTTCAAATTTAATATTAACATTTTTAGTAACAGCATGTATTTATTTTATTATGTAGTTGTGTAACAACTCTGTGATATTAATATTCTTTGTTTTATATGTACACCCATTTAATTTTTACATTAGAAATAGTAGAATTGCATGTTGGTGTAATGTATAAATTAAGCTCGGTTGGAACCAATTTGTTTTTAATGATTATGAAACAATATATTTAATCATTTCACTGGGCATATCATAAGATGTAAATTTGACTAAATTTCCATCAAAGTGTGTATTTTAGGGTATTATATATTGTTTACAATGTCATAGCTTATTTTTCATTCAGTTGCTCCTATAACATGAGCCTCCAAAATTAAGGGCCATAAAAACTTTGCTCAAAACTTATGCTACATTTCTATGATCTTGGGGAGCTGGATCCAAGCTGATATCAGTTTATCTCCATCACACATCATTTTGTATGCATTGACACTTTAAGCAACGTGAATGTAGCATTATTTACGTAGATAAGGGAAATAAATAAAATGAAAGTCTTGTGGAAAATATTAAAGGTATATCTTATTTAAAAAAATGTAATTATCATAATCAGCAACTCAAATGTAGTCACGTGATTTGTACTGCATTTTTCTCTTAATGGTGACGTTGCACATCTTGCTTTTCCTCTTATGTAATGTTTCTGGAATGACATGTGATGCATCTTGCCGTGTATCCTATCATATTAATCTTCTCTTGGCCTTGGGTATCTTCATTCAGAATTCATAAAAGGAAATTATTCAGCATCCTAAGGCAAAGTCTGATATGCTTAAGTTAATAGTGACTATTTAACACATAACATCATCAAAATATGTTACAACAATGGAATATATCTTTTCACCTGTCTGTAAAAAGTTTCATCAGTTTGTTGAAATCTTGCAAGCACTTGACAACGTATGAGAAATGTCAGTTATTCAAAATACACACTTTTGCAAATATAATGTATGTCCCTGAATGTGCCATCTTAGGGGTGGCATATAAGCAGGTACAGGCACAAGACATGGTAGTATGTATACAGAAAACATTAAAATATTGTACCACACCAAGCATGTGCAGGGGACCAACACTTGCAGGAAATGGTTGGTATGGTGTTGGACCACCCGTAGCATGGAGGCAGGTGGCAGTACAGTCTGCCATGGGGGCATACAGACATTGCATGTTGAACGTTGTAAATAAATATTAATGGAGACTGTAGAAATGAACCCTTACTACATTGCACAAAAATTAAGAAATGTGAATGCATATAGTATCAACATTACATCACAGTTACCTTTGAGAGTCCTTTTTATAAATAACATAAGTGCTGCAAATATAATTGAAAACATTGCAATACATCATGGTTCTTCCTCTTACAAGGCTATGTGGAGCGTGTACTCAAAACACAAAGAATTGGTATAGGGGATAATGCATAGAGAGAGCGGGAACAGGTGAACCTTTTGTTAGAAATTCCACCATGGCTGCCATTTGATCCTCGAGCCATTACATCTTGAAGATTTTGATTGTAAACAACGTCTCTTCACACATCACCTTTCCCTGACACTTCTTAAAACATGTTTGGTCAGTGTTTAATAAAAAAAAAAAATTTACACCACCTCATAATTTTGCTATCCATATTATACTACTGTTTAAATATTATACTGGGATCGCCACAGTAGTTCACTGGTTTAACATAAACACTCAGCTGTCACATTACTAAGTTTATGTTGCACAGTTAACTCTATTGTGTTATGTTAAGTTAGTTGCAACGATTACCAATCAGATTTAATGAGTTTGCATTGATTAATATGTCTTGTTTCATTGCACAATGAATGTTCAATTGAAGTTCACTATAACCATTCAAATAATTCTCAATTTTGTGATGAATGTAGGCATTTTATTTGTCTTGCCGATGGGAGGGAGAATACTTGTGTGGTATAGTAATTTTTGTGGCATACCTACTGTATGTAGCTTCTCCCAAAATTCTACATATGGAAGACTCCCTAACAATGATTATAGGGAAATGAATACGTGTGAGCCAGGACTCATTTCCCTAACACAACTAGTAATTCTATTAAGTATTGTACAGAACCGCATATCATCAATAGGACAACAAAATTATAGTCAACTCCCAATTATTTGTGTTAATTGGGACTACCAAATGCCCAAATAATCAAACTATGGCCAATAACCTGAATAATCCAAATCACTTTAGATTTTTTTCTAACATCAAACTAATTTTCAACACAAGCCTGACAGTTAAGCGATTAAAATTCCATTTTACTAGCTGGGAAAAATATGTAAATGAGGAATATGAGAAATATCTGGCTAACAGAAATAGCAACATTCAACGATTGCTGATAGTTTTCCCGGAATGTCCGTAAAAAAAAAAGAAGGTAAATTCACGAAAGAATGTGCGCATCAGTCGTTCTTGAACACGTATAAGACAACTGGTGCTATTGATAGTATTGTTTACATCCTGCAACAGTTTTTCGTGGTTTGATTTGCCTTATTTTTATTCTTGTGTGTTTACTGCACTTGTGGTTGGCAACAATGAGAACAAATCCACAATCTGTGAAACTGCATTGAACTATTGATGATCTTGTTGTTGTCAACAGAATTTGGTATGAGGTTATATTATAGTCCATTCCCCATTAGAAGCAACTTTCTCGGAGCCCTGCTAAATATCTACTTGCAGGCCTGTTTCGTATCCTTCTGCCAACTGTAAACAAACATTGCCATGTAGCATCTGTCAAAATCAATGTTTACATTCCATTGTGTGTGTACATATGTTCGTATACTTTCGCTACACCTACAAAAAACATTGAAATGTGACTTCTACTTTTATATCTGTAAAATGTGTTGTTTACAGCTTTTCAAAGAATTCTTTCGTATTCCAAAAACCATTCCGTATGAATATTCACAGTTTAGGCCTCTAACATTATTTAGGTCAGTTTTATGACGTTTTAAAAATGCCTCAATTGAAGACAGTTCTTACAGTTATTTTACATTAACATATTTGGTTTTCACGAAATAGCTCAATACATGTAATGCACGTTAGTATTTTGCCGCGACTGTGTTTAACACTGTTACAACTGCGAGGTAAAGGGCTTTACTAATTGTAATTATCCTTTTGTTACTGATATGTGTTGGGTCATTTCTCTAAACGGACGGCCTCAGTTGGAATAAATATTAAAACAAAGGAACAACCAGTGAAAAAGGCACATTAAATTTAAGCACGCAACTCATGCAAACTTTAAAAGATAGCGGTGAACATACACACAAATAAGCCTACAATAACTTTTATTCCTCTTATGTTTCTATGTATTGCTACTTACTCTTTATTAGGTTTATTGAAATTTATCGGACTGGGGTTAGTATTTTTCTTCTGGGATAATAGCAAATTACGTTACATGACTGTGTTTCAAACCCTTTAGGGCAAAGGTACAACATTGTGATAAATAAACAGATGTGGATGTAAATAAATAACTTCATCATAAAAACTTTTAAAACGTATAAATAGTGCTAATCAAATATTTGAAATCACGCACACACAGGTCCAGCATATTGACCACGATGCACAAAGGCACGCCATTTCACAGACGCAATGATTAACAAAACACATGTCACAGTATTTATTACTGCAGTGGAAACACATATTTATCACAACATTATAACTTGCCAAGGTAGGTTCAAAAAACATTACGTCTACATACGTGATGTGGTAATTTGAAATATTTTTTGGAGTAAGAATAATTTACGTTTCATTTGACACAAAGCAACACGCCATGTCCTGGCTCGCCAAGTCTGCCATTTTCATTAGGTAACTTCCCCGCCATCATATCTAAATATATTAAAATACATATTTAAACATTAAAATCTCTTTTAAGTTGTAAATTACAAATTCAAAAATCATTATTTTGCTGTAATGAGTGTGAAATATGCTACAATTGAAAACATGTATAATTTAGTTGCTCACTAGTGAATTAAAATTTCCGAAGTGTGAAAGAGAGGGCGAAAGACAGAGCGACAAGCCTCACCAGCAGATAGTTTTTTAATTGCTTTCTTGCTCGATAAAACAATACCGTACCATTGCGGCCTTTTCGCGATTTTTTAACTGTGGACTATTTCTTACCGGTTGTTGCCAACACATATCTGCACTCGCTGTTGTTAATTAATATTTTAAAAAGAAAGAAAGGTAAAGGTTCATTTATTCAATAATACAGTACTAAAGTTAACCACAGTTTTATATATTTATGGAATACAGGTTATTGAAAAAACTGGTGACATGTTATGCCTAGAGTGTTTTTCAAAGTTTGATTTTCATAAGTCATTTCCAATCGGGAATAGACTATAGACGTGGTGGTATTTTGACGGGCATTATTATTATTGAGAAATGACTGCAAGTTATGGTTAGCAAAAAATTTTTGCAAGTGACAATTTTAACCAAGGGGTTGAGCATGGTTTGGCTGACAAAGGAAAACTGGACAAAAACATTAAAATAAATAAAAAATTAAATTTTTTAAATTTCAAAAACTGAAGTTTTTAACTTAAAGTGAACGTTTTATCATAATTTAACTGGAATGAGTTTTTTGTAAGGTCACATTCAGGCTGTTCGTTTAAACAAATATAGTATGTATTACATAGAATTGAAGAACATGAAACTAAAACACAGCAGCACAAATAGTTTTTGAGTGAAATCACGACTGCTTTTTTTTTTGACTCGTCAGTAATGCATGAATAACCTGAAAACCAAATAATCCACAACTGAATAATAGAGAGTTGGCTGTATTAAGAAGATGAAGTGCAATTATAATTTTTGCAAGGAATCAACAGTAGATGATTTGACGAACTTAACGTGACTGTATCAATAAATATTTATCCTTAATTGGGATTTATGAAACTGGTGAATAAATAACCACATGCAAATCTGTGATACTTGTTAGGGTGTACAGTTGACACTCTGCTCTTTTATTTTCCTGTTTAGTAATAGAGCTTCTCACATCTTAAATATTTGTTTACAATTTCTTATTCTTCACATCCTGTATAAATAGACACCGTCTGGTGAGACACAAGACGAACGATGACACAAATACTTACTGGTCATTTGGGCTTCAGCGGTGCTTCCCAATCACTGCACTATTGAGACTCAGGGTTCTCGGGGATGTTGTGGGTTCTGTGTGTCCATCTCACCCGTGCATACTTACAAACACGTTGGCAATATTAAACTTTTAATAAAATTACGGAAATAAACAATCAATAAAACATGTGGCTAGGACCGTCACTACTGAATAAAAAATTGAGTTCACTGTAGACTTGTTTTTATTGATATTGTTTATACACATCAACGTGCCAATGAAATGGTTATCTTGGTCATGACTAGCCAATTCCGCTTGGGTGATCTCCAGCTCATAATTAACCTAGCACACGTCTAAATGGATGATCTCACGGAGGTGCATAAAAGCACAGCCTTCACAAGCGAAGAGGGTAGACAGCCGCTAGGGTGGACTGACGCTTTTTCCCTGAAGACAGGACATGGTGAATTGCAAATGAATACCTTTAATACACATTAACACGCGTGATTACTCAGCATCACTAACGCAAACTTGTCGGGGCTCGCCCTCCGGCACGTGGTTAGTGTGGTGACAGCCTATACACAGAGCCGACTAGGACAGGAATAATTGCACCGTACACTAATTACACAATTACATAGAACCATCAATGATACATGAAATAAGATGGGACACGAGATGAATATTCACAATAAACACACATATGTGTGAAAACATGCTAGGTGGCGCGGAGGCCGCTGGATGAAGTTCGTAGCGGACCATGTGGTGCAGGTGAAAGTGCAGTATTTCTGCGTAGAAACTGCAAACTAAATTCAGATATAATATTCTTGGTGAAGAAATTATTCTCTTTGCGATTGCGTTGTTACAGGCTTGTAACATGCCTGATGGCGGTGAAATCAAACATTACTGTGACAGCGTGGTCAAGTACAAATAACATCAATTTACATGAAAAATACATTGAACCCTGAATAAAACTGACATAGAACCCTGAAATAAATTATTGCACATATGATGTTATATAAATAAGCTCTTAAAATGCAATGATGGCGTATACAATGGCTTGGCTTCAGTCGGCCACGTGGTTATACGTGATGTTGCCGTAAAATATTCAAACACGAAAATTACCCTTCAATACATACATAAAAATAAAGCTCTTAAAATTGTGTGTAGCAATAATGCAGAAGTTACACTGATATGCCATAAAAATAGGCAGATGGCGTCTGATTCAAAATGTGTGGGTCGCGTGACCTCTCCGACATCTTTCTCCTCCTTCTCGATTAAGTTAAAAATGCCGCAAGGCCGTAAAAATTAGTAAAGCGGAGGCACAATGCTGGTGGAGTTGTCTGGCAAAATGTACGCTAGCTAAGATTAACCAGTAAACTAAATTGACTATGGAAGCCCAAATCAGTGAACAAAAGTTGTAGTGCGTACGTGACAGTGTCTTACCTCACCAGCTCTCCTCGTACAAGCGTCACACGGAACTATCATGGCCGCCTACGGGGTTCACATAAGTGGAAGTGCTATGCACGCCGAGTAAAATATTTTAAATTGAAAATAAAATGGAACAAATTTAATTCGATATTGTTTTACATTTCTATAATTTTGTTATGAATTTCAATATTATTTTTAATGTCTCTTTGTGATGGCTTTCATGCCAGAATATTAAGTGTTCTTAATCTCAGCGCCGCAGGCACTTTGAATATTCATAACCAAACAAATAAATTAGTACAAGCACTTTAAGACATATAAACACTCTAAAGACAATATAACACACAGACTTGCCCCAAATTATTTACAAAGAACTGCAATATTCACAGCTTGATAGGACATGACTGAACATATAAATACAGTGGCTCTTCATTAGTGCCCCAAGCTACATAAACTTTAACCTATACACTTGAAATAATAATAGACATGACATGGCTTTTGACAATATTAATAAACACTTTGCACCACAAATACAAATATTCAATGCAATCAGCTGGCTCAATTTGCAGGACGTCCCAATGTTAACTTCAGTTTGTAGTACAGACGCTTAAAACTTGTAGCATTTTCATGTTATAATTAATTTTTTCAGGAATTATTTTAATTTGCTATATTTTTTTGTTAAGGATAGTAATTGATTTAATATTTAGAGGATCGTAGCAATGATAATTTGTTTGTATTTTTTACATGTTCGTTTTTCCAAATTTAATATTTTATTCGAGTCTTTGCATCAGTAGTATAATCAGCACAGGATGACAGTGCAAATTTCAAGGAGTTAGTAAGCGACACATAGTCACTTGTGTTGCATCATTTGATGAAACCCAGTGTACTCTTGTCACAGTTGGCTGATGGGACAGCCCACACACGTATTGTAATACTTTGATTTTGAGACCCGCATCTGTGTTTATGGGCTATTTTTAAACATTACCGCACTTTGTGAAGCCACGATTGGATCACGTTTACTTGATGCAATATTCAGGCGGTATATGTAAGGTAAAAGCAACTTTCTCATCATCACAATTTCAGACTGAGAAACTGTCTGCTGGGCGAGGCTTGTTGCTCTCTCTCTTTCTTCGTCTCTTTCACACTCGGGAAATTTCACTTCGCTAGTAAGCAAAGAAATTATACATTTTTCCAGTCGTAGCATATTTCATACTTATTACAGCAAAATAATGATTTTTGAATTTGTAATTTACAACTGAAATGAGATTTTAATGTTAGAGTACGTATTTTAATATATTTAGAAATGATGGCGTGGCAGAAAGAAAGTGAAGTTGGCAGATGTGGCAAGCCATGACATGGTGTGTTGCTGTTTTACCAAACGAAGCGTAAATTATACTTACCCAAAAAATACTTAAAATATCCACATCACTTTTGTAGACGTTGCATTTTTTTAAACCTACCTAAGCAAGTTACAATGTTGTAATAAGTCTGTGTTTCTGGAGCGGTAATAAATATACTGTTACGGTGTGTTTCGTTAACCTCTGTGTGACAAATAGTGTGGCATGGCTGTTTGGTGATAGTTACGCTGGATCTGTGTGTGCGTAATTTCAAATATTTGATGTGAACTATTTGTATATTGTAAATGTGAACTGTTTTTATGACAGTTATTTATTTACATCCATGTATGTTTATTTATCACAACATTGTACCTTTGCCCTGGGTGTTTGAAACACAGTCCCAACAAAAGAACCAGGCCCAGCCCCAATAAATTTCAATAAACCTAATACACAGTAAGTAGCATTACATAAAAATATGAGTGGAATAAAAGTTACGGTAGACTTATTTGAGTGCATGTTCACCGCTATATTTTAAGTTTCTATAACAAAAAATGAGCGACACGAGTTGCGTGCTTGATTGTAATGTTGCTTTTTCGTTGGGACTGTCTGTTACTTCGTTATTCGAACTGAGGCCGTCCTTTTAAAGAAATAATCCAACACATATCGATAACAAAAAGTTAAATATTACTGTTCATTACCCCACAGTTTTAACAGTGTTTAACACAGTTCCGGCAAAATATTAACATGCATTACATGTAATGTGCTATGTCGTGGAAAACAAATATGTTAATGTAACATAACCATAAGAACTATCGTTAATTCAGCCATTTTTTAAGTGTCATAAAGCCTACCTAAATAATATAGGCCTTAACTGTGAACATTTGTACAAAATGGTTTTTGAAATAGACCTAAGACAGAATTCTTTGAAAAGCTGTAAACAGTAAACAACACATTTGACAAGTATAAAAGTAGAAGTCACATTTCTGTGTTTATTATTAGACATAGCGAAAGTATACGAACACACCTACACACACTATGGCATGTAAACATTGATTTTGACAGATGCTACAAGGCAGTTACATGGCAATGTTTGTTTACAATTGGCAGAAGAAAACAAAACGGGCCTGCAAGTAGATATTTAGCAGGGCTCCGAGAAAGTTGCTTCAAATGGGGAATGGACTATAGTTATTAGTATGTCCTCTTTTCTATTGGTAACCTGGATTTCCCAGTTCATTGGCTTGTAACTGGACTGTGTTGTATGAGCTCTAGTTTTGATTCAGTAATGGTACGAAACCATACTTATTACAGATACTTGCCAATACCCTTGATTACTCTGACTTTGATTCAAAGATGTAGGATGCTGTGTGAACGTAGGCATTGGGTTTGCATTATTTTTCTAGTAATGCCTGTGTCTGCCTCTCCTCTAGTTACTATAACTGGGGTTAAATTGAATAAACTGACTCCCATTACTGTTACATCTGTTCCTTGACAGATAAAATCATTTAGCATGATTAACAGTCAGTTGCCCTCTTCAGGACCTCACGACAAAGTATCAACTCAAAAGCTGACATTCTGATTATTGTTGTTATGATTTTAATTCTGTATTGGCCTTTGATGCTTTGATTAAAGTGGTGGCATTTTGATTTGGATCTGACGTTCAGAATCTCTGTTCCTATTGTGTTTTAACCTCTCAGATTACAATAGTTGCAGAATTTTCTGCCTGATATCTGTCAAATTGGTATAATGACGGTCCTGATATTGCTGTTGTAAATGAAAAACTATGACATCTACAAGCTCATCCTCCATAGATGTGTTTAGGTGTCTTGGTGAGCTCTTAGATCTTGCTAAAGTGTTGCTCCAGCTATTTCCCACACTTGGGTGTCATAATATTCCAAATGTAAACATGCTCTAAAATATATCTGAATTTTTGAGTACCATTATTGCTTTGGGAAAATTTTCAGAAATTCAGCGTAGGTATGAATTTGATCCTTACTTAACTCCCTCCGTAAACTAGAATGTGCCTTTTCAACTTGACCTTCGGCATAACGTTCACAGTTGACGTATTGACATTTTTGCATAGTCCTCAAGTTTCTTTAGATAAACAGCAGGATTTTCCAATACCAGTGAATGTGGGCCAGCCTTCATACCATTGCTTCACAGGATGGTGAAGTAATGCTGTGGTAGGTTTCACACATAAGACATAGGCTGATGGAGTTATTCAGTGACCTGACTTTGCTGTCATTGATAAAATCACTCAAAATTCTAACTAATATGTGAATTTCAGGACCTCTTCTTTCATTCCCATGCAATGTATGATTACAGGGCACTTCTCCCTTATGCACATGCCAACCATATATTGGACAGTCTTAGCAAAATTCCCAGGGACATCTTGTGCATAGTTAAGATGGGCTGCCATTTAGGATTATAAAAAAAACTAGAGTTCCTATCGGTGTAATAACTCACAAAATGTAAAAGACCATAGTTATGCCACTATAATTATAGATTAGAAGCGTTTAAAGATCTTTGTTCGTACAAAACTGCATAGCTATGCTTGTTAAAGTCCTCGGTACGTAGAGAACATTGCTGCACAAATGTAACATAGTAAAGCATTAAAAAAAGCTTGAAAATAACTTCTAATATTTATCTAAAGAGTAAAAAAAATATTCTTTGATGTTTGATATCTAACATAGAACCATCATCGCTGTTGTAACACCTTGCGTGACCTCCTCCCATCACGTCTACGAATGTAAGGTGTCCAGAACAAGGGTTGGTCTGCCATTGAGTAAGTATCGATACCACCCGTATGACCGACAATTAATGATTTGCAGCTCGACCTAGCTTAGCCACCATACAAAACCACCTCCTCTCGTGCAGCTAGCTAGCGCTGTTGCCGTGGAGTGGGGGTAATGAGGTACTCGGTCACCCCAGTGCACCCCTAGTCCTCAGGGTGTGCCCACTGTGTCAATATATATTGGAGTTGCTCCCCAGCAAACAGTAGTTGTTCATCAGCCATTCACTACACTTCTCTCGTTTACAAGCACCGCGATACTCCACTGCCTGCTAACCACGAGCCAACTGTCTAACTGGGAAAAGCAGTTACCGCATTTGAGTTGACCTTCTGAGATACTCTGAGGCCATGCTTGCTACACCAACTTCCTCTTCACAGTAGATCAGCTACTTAAAACTCGTATGTTTAAGCTGTTAGACAGCTAGAGTAGGCAGCAGTAAATTTGAACAAGGTTAAGGGTATGCTACATGCCCGGGTCTAACGCAATTGTTAGTCATTACCAGCTTGGTGGATACACTCAGACTAATAGTGTTTCCCACTGAGGAATATTTAGTCAAGTCTGACTAAAACCCTGTGGCCGTTTATTCAGGAGTTTTTCATTATTGGAGATGGGATATCCCTCATTAACTGGCCATTCTCAACAACCTGTAGCCACTTAGTAACCTACCACATCCACAGGGACTCCTCAGCGAAGAGTAGGGGAACCAGACGTATATGCTCAGATAAAAACTAAAAAATTTCTGCGGGCAGTTGGGCATCAAGAGGGGAACCCCGCTGCAACTTGCCCAACACTACTGTGGCTGTTCACAGTCTGTGTTGGTCAGACTTGCATACTTTGGACACTGCTATGAAACATGATACCCGAAAGCTGGCATTAGGTCACATCACACACAAGTAATTCCATGCTACTGTGACCGCCCCAATCCACCACACCACTGCAATTCACCACCGGGTGCAGAGGTTTGGGGGACAGCAAGGTGTCCACCTGAACCTGATCTTTCATGAGAGGTGAACACTGGTACACTTCTACATTGCTGCCAAGAGATCCCTGTAATTCTCCTAAATATTCCTCCAAGTGTGGAGGAGAAAGTAAGGTTAAAGTTGCTGCAGAACGAGAAACCTGAGTCTCACCACCACAGGGACCCCCAGCTCGGGAGATACACAGCAAGCAGAGGAAGCTTGCCTAGCTCACAAGGCAGCAACTAGTTGACGAACCCTCTCAATATCAACCAGGGCTCTTTCAACTACCTAAAAAGAAAGACCTCAGGTGTCCGCAGTGAGTGGGCCACTTCTGTCCAAACAAAATCCCAGGGCGGGCAGTTTGTATATGCAGTAGAAAGAGACCATGTCAGTAGGAAACACTGTAACGCTAGGCCTGTAGAGTCTATTCCCTAGATAGGACCAGAGGTACCAAATCATTAGCAGTCCCAATCATAGAGTACAGATGAAACATCAGTAGTCTACACTAAAAGGAAAACAGCTCGACGCCCTTACAAGCTATATCTGGGTAGGCGTTAAGACAATTTGGGACCTAGCTGTACTTGCGTAGGCAAGAGATGCAGAACTGGACTACATCAACCATTAGACAAAGTTTTGCGACTCACCAAGCTGACAGTTAAATTCCATCACTTTACGGATTTAACAACAAAACTCAGTGATGCCCAATTCTCCTATGGAACACCACCGGAATAGGGCTTTAAATGAAAGATTGACCAAAGGGAACAACAGAAACTCTGTAGGGCTAGAGCAATGCAGTGCCTGTCAGTGTGATGAAACCAGACTGTACATGGTGAGGTGCGCACATTCTACTACACAATGTCGCTACACATGGATTGGCTGGCCAGATGGGTATAATGGCCTACAGGATATTGAATACCATTGTAGGGATTGCCGAAACCAACAGATAAGTGTCACTTGTTAACCTGCACAGGCCACTGCACATACGGAATTACAGCATGTGCAAAACCTGCCCGCAAGACATTCCACTACCTGCATTTAGGGTGGCCTAACAGTCATACTAAGCAACATCTCGTTTTGTTGAAGTTTGTCAATGTGATGCGTGCCACAGCCGTAATAATCTCAGGAAACACAATTCCAGGCCCGCCTCCCATCATAGCCCAAAGACTGGAGGAAGTAATGCAAACTGAATTTGTGGGCTGGCCACAAGAGTACCCAGAAATATTCCTGACTACCTGCATGCACAAGTTCAAAGGGGGCGAGAACCCTCCAAAGCAATGGGTACCGCATGCCAGTAGAGAGTCGAAAGGGACTGCAGTATGCTGGTGGGAGAAACATGGTGACTTGGTAAATATTTGATGGAGTTTGAAACGAGACTAACCTACCAGTTCATGGGCGAAGATGTATTGGCTGTACTTATGCAGGAATTTTATAGGCACAAATATAAGGAAAAGGAAGAAGCAGAGATTTCATAGCTGCAAGACTCAGTTTTATTTCAGAATAGCACCGAACAGCACTGTGGCCAAGGGGGTCTGGTTAATTACGAAACTATTGCTGCCTGCTATCAGGATGTCGCTTTGGACACCATGAATGCAGAGATTGAACACTATAATGTTGAATAAGAGGAACGGATAAAAGAAAAATGAGTTGCCACACAGCATGCCATCCCACCATGGGCGATCACTCCCCAAGGATTGGAGAACCCAGTTAAAACTTAACCTTTTTTTTTCACGCAAAGGTGTGAATAGGGCCGGTATTTACATAAGGATTGCCTGTTCGTTCAGGCTAGAATAGCCAAGTAAGATGAGGGAAACATGCATAAAATGAAGTATATATAAGGGAAAGATGCCACCAGGGACAAGAGCCCCCCCCTTCCAAGTAGAGTGAACAAGCTGAGACCAAGCTACAAAGGATGAGACTAAAGGCCATGAGGGACCCAGCCTAAATCAATTGTCACCGTCCGTAATTTAATCCAAAGCCCCATGCTGACTGGAAGCTAACATGGCAATGGACTGCATAACTATGTTACCACTTCATAAACAGAAGTCGGACCAACAGAAACTGAAATTTTTGTAATCTCAGATCTAGAAGAGGAAATGATACTCGGGCAACCTTGGCTTATGGAACAAGAATGCATTATTGATTGCAGACACCACTTGTACCTAGGCCACTCAACGAATGGCAGCAAACTGGGAGAGCACAACGCTGTGACCTACCCCAACAACAAATAAGGGGAGGGAATATCCAATACCAGTTTACAGGGGAACAACTAGATTCCCCAATGAAAATTCTGAATGCCCATATTACCATTTTTGACAATACCAGATTCCTCTGTCAGACAAATGCCATCACCCATGAAGTATGGCTTCAACACCATAGGCCCATATATTGTGGACCTGAAATACAATGGGAACACCAACTTAGAATAACATTGGACAAAGTGGGCGACATGAAAGTCCAGGGGCTCGTAGTCATCAGATTCTTGGTACAACTCCAAAGTGGTGCTGTTCCCAAAGAAGGAGGGGGGAGTACACTTCTGCATGAACCATCAGGTGTTGAATGACATCATACATCTTATAGCCTTCCCAGGAATTAACATAGCGCATAATGTTGGGGACTTAGGGGGTTCTCATATACTCTTCAGATTAGATAAGGGGAGTGGCTACAGGCAGATCCAGACACACCAATATTCCCGAAAATATATATCTATGACATCTTAGCATCTTTTTCTCCTGTTTTTGATCAGCATTATTCACATCTAAAGTTGTTGGTTGAATGTGTCTGAACTTATTTTCTGTAATGAAACACCACTTGTTCAATTTTTTGAACAACATATGTATTAGTTGTGTATAGAACCAGTTTTATAAAGCATTACAAGTGATGCAAATTCCTAAAGTAAACTCTTATGAAGGATATGTACTTGGTATCTTGTCAAAATATATAGATAGGTGTCAGTTATAATTTTTTGGTCTTTGTATGAGATTTATAGTTTATATTTAAGTTTTAATGATTATGTATGCAGATATTCATAAGTAATAAACCATCAATCATAGCAGACTACCGTATATGTAATATTTTTTGTTATACAGAAAGTAGGGGATAGGCGATATTTTTATTGCCCCGCAGCTGCCCAATTACTCCAACTGATCAAACTACTGCGCATCAAGTATGAAATAAGCAGTGGGTATGATGTGGAGATCTTGTACTTCAAGCAAGTTCTGAACCCTAGACTGACACTGATGGAAATGATTCATATTTTTGGATGGAGACGCGTGAGTACTTAATTTATTTTAACTACTTTAGACTATATCTATGTGTGCTTACAATAAAACATGTTATATGTAATTTTTATGTTGATGTGTGATGATGTTTGATCTGATGACAATGTCACTATCAGACAAGGGTTATTTAGTGCTGGACAGAGGCATGGACTTACTTACTGTGGTGAAGTTTGGTTTATTGGCTGCTGATTGATCCTCGACTGCGGTATTGGTTAGGGTGCGTGGCTATATGACATGGTACAAAGTCAGGTGTGGGGTAAGTGGCTCCCCGTACAGTTGTAGACATACACACTCATTTCCAACTGCAGTGGGCGTGGCCTGGAGTAGATACTGGCTTGGCTGCTGCTGCTGGCTGGACCTAGTGCCCAGTCCTGAGGCAGTGGTGGTGGTGCGGCTGCTGGTTGGCACCTGCAGTGGGCTGCTGGTCCTCATAGGTCTGAATTACGGGTTGGCAATGCCAAGTGGTACTGGGAGCCCCTGTCTTAGGTGCTCTAAGAGTGGGTGCGGCTTGCCGGCGATCTTGTAGGGTGGCTGGAAGAGAGAGCATGGGGAACAGGGAGTTGAGGCCTTGTCAGTTGTCGGGTGGCGTGAGCTTGGTACAGTGGGGAGAGACAGCTGAGGACAGACGGCACTGTTGTAGAACAATTGGGTAGGTTCAGAGGCAGTAGCTGCCCTCTTATCTCTCCACATTGCACCACTGCTATGGGTGTAGGGCATATGGGGAGGTACTACAGTCTACAACACTAAGGAAGAGCGGTTGATGAGTTCCCTGGCTATGTGTGCACCCAGTTAGACCTAGGCTATCCAGAATCAGTCTTATTACTCCAATCAGCGAAGATAATGCAGTGGATGTGTACTCGTGCCACTATCAAAAAAAAGTATATTTGCTACCACTTTAATTTAATCTTTCATATAAAAATAAAAATTGAATCCAAGTGTACTGAACCGTGCCATAATACATATTAATTCACCTTGAACCAACCAAAATTAATAGCAATGATTAATGAAATTCAAGTAGGTGCCAAGGATCTGTAATTAAATAAAGTACACGAGACAGTTGATAAGTTTGCGATGTTACTGTATTCTTTTCAGTATATCAATACAACCAGAATTTTGTGTTTCATTAAAACATTCTGTTATCATGAAATAAAACCACAGAATTATATTTAAAAAATAAAATTACATAAGAGGTGCCCCAAACATATTTCTAAGATCAATATAATATCATTTGCACTAACTGATATTTCATTTTTTTTTTTTGTTGAAAACTTATAATATCGTTAAAAAAATTGTTTGCGGCCTTTGCTTCTTCAGAATGTGTCGTATATTGGCATGAAAAAAAAAACATATTATTTATTTAGATTTTAGGTCATATATGCATATATTTTCCAGTCCTCAAGTCCAGCCACAATGTTAGGCAGCATTGACCACAGTTATGCTGCCAGCCGACAGCATCCTGCTGCTATCCCATTCTGCGTTGGCGGGGACACAGTACATTTGCAGGGTATGGAAGAAGACTGTCCAGTGATGAGTTGAAAGATGAGCACAACAAAACCACAAACGGTGAAGTACATTAAAAATGAAATTTGCCATTAAAGAGATAACAGCGAAGGTAAATTTTAAAACCTCTGCAAACAAGAAAAGGGACGCATGCAGAATTATTAAATGGTCTTAGGCAAAGCAAGAGAGAAATAATGTAAAAAAAGACCCAAACTTACCCAGCTGGAGGTTTCAAACGGAGCTAGGAGAAAAGCATACTGACGTTGCAGATTGGCGAGTCAATCGCTAAACAAAAGTAAATAAGAATCTAATATCACTATTAACACTACTCTACATCATAAACACAAAAGCAACTGACTACATTTCTTCGTTATGATTGTAACGGTTGTGGCGCACAAGAAATTCTTCGTATGATGCAGTCTCCAGAATGATGCATACTGTCATTGTCAGTCGCAGCGGTGTGACCCAAGAGCTAGCATTCCTGCAGTGAATGGAGGCAAACCAAACTAGAATACTTAGTTCCCGGCATGCCACCTGGTAGCATTAGGATTCTCCAAACTTGCTTTCAGGTGTTAGTCTGCTTTTCTATCATGCCTAGGGCATAAAACTCCCTCGTCAATAGGCCTTTACAGTGTTTTGCGGCGAAAACAGCTAAGCTCAGACCAGATCGTAATAACACCTGACTTTGTGACTTGTAGTGCGTAGCGCAGAAACTGTGCTAACGAACATGATGGCAAGTGCGTCACCAGCGCCAGAACTTCTGAAAACAAGCATGGGACAGAGCCCGAGCCGTCCATGTGGCGAACCATCTTGCCAGGCCATTAGTAATACCAGAACATAACTAGGGCTGAAACTAACTTACGAAATGGCAGAGCCAAATTCAATATTTGAGTTACCATCAATTAACTGAGTTAACCTAAACTAAAAAGCCAGAAATAGAACTTATTAACTAATTTAACGTTCTGGTAAAATAAACTGAAATTAAATAAATTGCTCATGTAACCTTTAAACTATCATTACATTTTTAATTTCTTATTTAATAAACAAATAAATTTACCAGTACATCAAAATGAACTTAAGTACCAACCTGTACTTATTAAACCACACTAAAGAAAAATTAAAAATATTATGAATGACTCAAAGAGCGAGATTGCCCCAACTGAAAAAAAAAAATTTGCATATTAGTGATAAAATTACAGATAACACTCCAAGCTAGACAAGCGTTAGTCTTTCTGTGCACGATGGACAACGTACCAACAAAATGTTACTAGAATTGCTTGTTTTAAAATTTCACAAATCTGTTCAAAAAACATTACTTAAAGACACGAATAGTAGGATTTATATTTTTTAACTTGTAAACAATAGTATATGTTTACAAATACGTGTTTTATAAGAAAATAATAGTGTACAATTTTCGTTGATTTTGTGAGGAGTTTGAGTATCTGTGGTTGGTGGCCATGTTTAACAGTTTTTTTTTCCCCCTTCGTGGGGTGAGGTATAGATGTTTACGTGTTTTGGATGAGGCCCGTGTGTTTAGCAAACTAATTGTGTATGTGGAAAACAAAATATTTGACCAAGGCTATGTTAATTACAGATTTCATTTAAATCTGTCCTGAATAACAAAATAATGTACACATCTTAAATTGATTATATTAATATTCCTAACCTTGGTGTCCATCGAAGTGTACTGCAGAGCCATGGAAAACCTCATGTTCAAGTGATTGCAAATTTTACAAACAGTAAGTTTGTGTGTTTTTTAAATTTATTTGTAAACCGTTAATATAATAATTGAAATGCACGTGACCTGAAAAAGCCGCACTTTCCATATTTTTGTAGTGAGTGAATAATATTTGTTTATTTTTCTATATCGTAAATTCAACGAGTGTAAGGTTAACTTCGGACAAGTGTGTGTGTGTGTGCGTGTGTGTGTGTGATATATATATATATATATATATATATATATATATATATATATATATATATATATATATATATATATATATAACAAAAATCAATGAATTTGGAATGCCAACCTAGCTATAATATCCTACATTAATTACTGGATGGAAGTTAGATAACGGTATTCTTTCAGTGCCCGTCACGACAGGAAACACTGCGAAAGAGGAAAATGAAAATATGCATTGGACTCAAACATCTTTATCTTCACTGACAAAACAGCTGTGGTGGAAGGATAAATTGTTACAGTGCTACTTTTTAGAACTCTCAAAATTTACTCCATTTACGTTAAATAGACTATAACAGAGCCAGCCCCAAAACATTCCAAACTGTAGGCTATTAGGAGCCAAAATACAAATGTACACAGCTTGTAAACTCTCCTTTTTAAAAAATGTTACCACATAATATCACATAACTGTATTTCACTATTTAAACAAAGTAAAAGTTATATAAGACTGGAGTTTCGATCTCATACCATAGATATGCTTGTGTTAAAAAGCATGCAACTTAACCGCTACACCACTGAACACATGATGTTTGAGGGATGAATAAGTGTATATTTATGAGACAGTTATAGTAATTTATTGAACAAATTTTGATAATTGAGTATTTGTACATTACGTCCTTGTAATAACATCCCACACCTAAAATAGTCTGTATGATGCACGTTTGTAATAATCACAAATCTTTGCATGCAGTTGAGACGTTCCAACTCCACTCGTGACATCACTCGACCTTTGTTTCAAGCTTAGAATACCAAATAGTAGGTTGGGAATTATAATTGTATGGATGCTACTTTTTTTCGTCGGAACAAAAACTTATAATAAGCCCCCAGGTCTGAACTGATATTGCAGGGTGAGGACATACAGGGCATGGTCTTGGGGCTAGTCGCACTCGTTGCCGTTTATGAGGTGGTGGGGTGTTAGCTGTATCTGCGAGATTGGGGCTAGGCGGTAGTTCCCTACTCCGCTTTCGACTGAAGTAGGGTGCGGTGCTGATGGTTGCGGTCAAGGCGATCTGAACCACCCAATGCAGCTGTCTTCGAGGCGTGGTCAGATTGTCTCATTTTACTCTTCTTGGTGAACACACATTCCTAGCTATTTCACAAATCCCCTAAAACTATCCTGCTCCTCTAAGCTGTGCCCTACCGGCACTGGAAAACCACGAAAGGTGTGTTGTTTACACTGGCTAAACTTAATTTTCATTCTCATTGACAGATTTGGGTTTTCTCTGACACTTACCCTAGCCCTGAACGGTGTTGATTGCCCTAATAGCGAATAACCTTTAAATGGCTTCATCGCCAAACCACGTTTGCCTCATCATTTACATGTGAACGTATAGGAACAACACTTGTTTTGTTATTGGCACTAGTGTCACTGATTGCACCCCTTGAAATCTCCACTGCATCGCACGGCGTGACTCGGTTTGGTCGTTCTCTCTTGGCTCCTCTTCGCCTCTTCTCGGGTGGCGCGCAGGTAATGTGTAAATCATCACTGTGTTTTTTTCGCTGTGCGCTTTCTTCCCAAGCTTACAAGGAACGTGGCACTCCCCAGTTTTCATGTTATCCGTATGGGTCCTGACCATCTGGGCGTTAACCCTGCACAAAAATTATTTTTTCCTGCTGATAATGGGTTTTTCTCTGGCGTAAACATACATACCTGGGGTAAGTTTGGCGGGCGGCCTTTTGCATCGGGGTACCCGCATGGTAATGTACCGAGTTTTGTGTTCTCTCGCCTGCTCGTGTATTTCCTGTTGGTGGGCCACGATTTCCTCCAGCAATACTGGGGGGAGGGTTTCTTTGAGGTTCTCCCGGAGCTCGGACCTTTCTACCCTGAATCATCTCAGCTGGGGTTTTCCTGGTAGTGGCGGTCACACTATTTCTTATGCAAAACAAACATTCTGGTATAAGTTCCGCCCAGCGTTTATGATCGTCCCCCAACCTTATGTGAAGTTGGATTTTCAAATTCTGATTTCAGCTCTTGGTAGGGTTGGCTCTGGGGTCGTAGGCCGGTGTGGTGTGGTGTTTGGATCCCCAGTTTGTGCAATAATTTCACCACGTTTTCCCCATGAATTGTGTGCTATTGTTCATGAGCAGTTGCTCTGGGTATCCCCATCTGGGAAAGAACTCTGTTTGCAGAACATGGGCTACAGTATGCATTCTCATGTTACTAACTGGATAGGCTTCTGTCCAGTGGGTAAGCAAATCCGTGACAACAACTAAGAACCTCTTTATGCTTGGAGTACATGGGTAGGGGCCCATAATGTCTTGCACCACCGTTTTAAATGGTTCAGTGGGTTGGCACGGTTGTTGTGGCGCGTCCCCATCTACCCTCCGCGGCTTTCTGGTATTACACAAGTCCTGCATGTGTTGCCGTACGTCCCTTTGCATTCCCGGCCACTGAAAGTGTTTTTGCACATTATGTTTTGTTTGCTCGTACCCAGGGTGACCATGTTCCAGGCTATCATGACTGTATTTCAAGACTAATTTTCGGGTTTCGGGTGACACATATGTTAGCCATTGGTTCTTATTTCCTGGCAGGCGTACCTGTATCTACCTGTTTACTATATGCCAGTGTTCAGAAAAGGTGTTCACGCAATGTTGACCGTCACGATTTGCATCTGGTGACTTTTCCTGGCATGTGTACCCTTTTCAAGACATCATCGTAATGCAGCGACTTGAGCTCGCCCGGGGTTTTAGCAACTATGTTTTGAAGCATGAGCGGTGAAATTCCCATTACTGGGGCAGCCCGACAGGGTGGTAGCGCATCGTCCCACTCGGCATCGTTGACTACCATTACTCCTTGGCACGGATTCCGGGAAAGTTTGTATGCCAGTTCATTCATTTCTCCCGCTACAATGTTCCACTTGAAAATCAAATTCCTGAAAAAGCAAGGCCCACCGGGCATGTTTGCTTTTCCCATTATGCGTCCCTTTGAGTCAGATCAGGCAGCGATTTTCCGTTTTAAACGTGAACCTGCAGCCTAACAAGTAGGGGCGGTATTTACATAGGGCATGTACAATGGTCAAACACTCTTGTTCATTGATATGGTATTTACGTTGCGCATTACCGAACTTCGCACTGTGGTAATTTAGAATATGTTTTCTCCCGTGCCTGTCAGTCTGGTACAGCACTGCTCTGATTTCTTCTTGACGCTCGTCTGTCTGTCTGGAAGCTCTGGATCAAATCTAGCTGGAGGTTTGCAGTTTTCAAAATCAAGTTTTATGTTTTGGAAAGCCTGTTCTACCTGTGGAGACCAAACAATTTTTTTTTTTCTGACAGTAATTCCGTGAGCGGTGCAGTGATTACAGAAAAATTCGGAATGAATTCCCTCAGCCAATTAATTAAACCAAAATATTTACATAAATGTTTCCGTGATCTAAGGGTAGGTTTTTCCTGAATGGATTGCAACTGGTTGGTTTCTGGTTCATGTCCGTCGGCGGTAACATAGTGTCTTAAGAATGCTAGCTTACTCATCCCTACACAACACTTCCCTACTTTACAAACAAGTTTGTTATGCTCAAATCTCTCAAATACTAGGCTCAAATGATACATATGTTCCTCCCAGTTTTTCGACCACACTAACACATTGTCCAAATAAGCCATTGCAAAGTCCCCTATGTAACCATCCCGTACATTTACCATCAGGTTTTGTAACGTAGCCAGGACACATTTTAAATCAAAAGGCATTGATACAAATTGGAATCTTCGCCTTTCCGGCATAGTAAAGGCAGTTTTATGTCGATCTTGGGACCTGATATTTAACTGCCAATAACCTGATTTGAGATCAAAAGAGGAGATATACGTTGTGGGTCCCAATGTTGACAATGTGTCTTTGAGATTTATGACAGGTGATGGTGAATAACTGTATCTTGTTCAATAGGCAAAAATCAACACAAAATCTCCACCCACCATTCTTTTTAGGGGCCAAAGTAAAATCTGAATTATACAGACTTTGCATCGGCGCAATCACATAATCATCTAACATTTCACGTACCTCTGTGTTTATTATGTTCTGGAAGAAGGTACCTGGATCCCTTGGTTTGGTGTAGATCGGCTCCTCGTGGGTGGTGATGGTGGCGTGCTCGGTCGAGTCAGTGCGGCCCAATGGCCTTTTGGTGTAGAACACCCTGGCATACTGGTCCAGCAGCTGCTGCATCTTCCCCTGGTACTGCTGTGACACCTCATGTACAAACTCATCCAGCAGTACAGTTGGTATAGTAGCTGGGGGTGTTGTGCCCACGGCATACAGCATCCACCTCCCCTTCTTACCCACGCGCAGGCAGTCAAGATGTCGTTCAATCATAGCTTGATTTTCTACTAACCATGGCAGTCCCAGTATCAACTCTTCACACAGGTCTGGTACAATATACACATCAGTTTCGGTTTGCAGCTCTCTTACTCCCGCCGTCACATGCATCACATTCGTGGCCTCGCCTTACTGGTGTGTGGTGGCAAATTGTAAACGTGGCGGTACCCACGTAGTAGTTGTATGGATCAGTCCCTCGCGTACGAAGTTGTAACTGGCAGCTGTGTGTATTACAGCGGTTACACTTTCCCCTTCTAATTCCACGATTACATGTAACGAGGTTACCGTGTTGTCACTTACTTGGCATATCTGGGCACCCACTGTGGTCTGATTTCTCCATATCGGTGGTGAGGCTGGAGCAGGTGCAGGTTCACCAACCTCCCTCTTTAGTTTCCCTGGTAATGGTCTGGTGTGGTCTGTCAAAAGTTTTGTTGTTGTCCACTGTGTTTTCTGCCTTGTTGACGTGAACAGTGGCAGACTGTGAAACCGGTTCGTTGGTGTAAACTGTGTTGGCTGTCTCGTGACGTCAATCTGTATCACTGGTGCTGGTTGTCATCTCCCAGGTGACTGGTACTCCTGGCAAGCTCTCACGTCCATTTCACACAAACATGCTTCACACGTGAACTGTTCCAGGTTGGTTTTCGGCACACGTCTTAAGTATGGTTTCGAGTCTGGGCTCAACAACGCGACAACAATTTCCAACACTCCCATGATTGGTTTATCAGGGTGCAGCCTCTTATCCAAACCGACCTCCCGTTGTATAAACTCCTCGACTCCCTCTCTGTCCCGCTGTTGCTCATGGTAGAGTCGGGCCTGTGCTTTGATGGTGTCACCGTAAGTGTTGAAGCGACCCAGTAGTTTTTCACAGAACTCCTGCCATGTGACACTGTATTCTCGCATGGGATTCCACCAGGTGACTGCTGCTCCTCGGAGGCAGTTCTGTGTCACTTCTGTCCAGTCATGGTGGACGGGATTGTCTGCACAGTTTTTCTTCACATACAGACAAAAATACCTGTTGGTTTTCGGCCTCGTGGCCGGAAAACATTGGCAGTAAAACATTCCAGTCAGGTTCGGTCAAGCCCTGTGGGTTATACATGACTACAACAGGTTGTTGTTCGACCCTCACATTTTGTGTGTGTTGACTGATAATTCCTAACACTGTCACTCAGTCTACACGCGTCACAATTAAAAATTCCTTCATGACAGCTGGTGTACTCATCTGACCCAATAATCTCATGTGAACTGTTTGCTGGGACTGTTGGCATGTTCCCCACTGTTTACTTTCCCCGTCACATCTGATGTGCGTGCACAGGCGACATCTTGGCGGGGTTGGTAGTAAGGTCTCGGACACACACTGACATAGCTCCTGCTCCCAGCTGTTGTAGTCAAGCAAATTGATTTTTGCCAGCCTCTCGCAATGTGTGCATCTGTCACTCGGTAGTTCGAACGGGTTCAGTCTCTCCGCTAACGCTGTTGACGTAGTTGCAGACACGGATGGCTTGATGTCGTCTCACGGCTGTTCTGGCACGGTTGCCATCTTGTCGCGGTAGTCCGGCGCGGTTGCACACATGGCCCCATGTTGGGCGCTGCTTAATGCAGACGGGCTAAGACATGGATACGGAACGAGTGCACTATTTACTTCATAGAGGGGGTCACCAGCGATGCTTCCTATGCCCCGTGCTTTTGAAATTCAGGGTGATTTCAGGGGTTTCCATGGGTATTGTGTGCTCATCTCACCCTTGTGTTTAATTTTACACATTATACTCAACACTGTGATCTGGACCATGGTTAAGACACCATGCCAAGTTTATTAGAATTTATGATTTACTGCGTGATTTGCAATTCCTTTTTGGTTGACCCTCTGCGCACTTAACAAAACACTTACAATACGGGATGACACTCCACAGTGCCTAAAGACACATTCCCCACAAGGTAATAGATCTACGGCCGCTGGTGTGGACCGCAGGTTTACCCAGGGACAGGACACGGTGATGAAATGATCACTACGGTACAATGCAATTTCCAATGCCTACCCGTCAGGATACGTCCCCCTAACTACGCGAGGTGTGGCCTCGATCAAAGATAATGGAGGGCTGGTTTACACAGATATGTGGTTGGCGGTTAGGCCTCGTGGCAGAACACTAACACGTCTCAATGAAAATTATATGAATTGACAAGATGCAAATACCAGGACACTGCATGAAGGAATAAATACTAGCATATTCAGTGCGAAAAAGCTTGAGGGTGGCGCGGATGGCTTCGGATATGTGCAGCACAGGCCACGTAGTCGTACAGAATTTACAGTGTATTTTATGTCTGACTGCCAATATTGTGCCGCAAATTACAGTGCCGTGATTTTAATATTACTTTTCCATAAGCGATACATTTAAACCCTGGATGCAATGTGGATGGCGGTAAAACATAAGTGCCCTGAATGACCGCGTAGTCAAAGAACAAACACTTAAAAATTACAGAAATTACACTGAACCCTAATAAAACACACATGAACCATGATAAAGATAAAAGTATACAAAACGCAATACAATAAACCGTTAAAATGTGGTGATGCCATTGATACAGAAGTTACGGTGAATAATGACCGCGTGGTCAGAAACTAAGTGGAAATTGTACATGATGACTTTATAAAATCTGCAAAACACACATATAGAAATATTGCCCATAATCAATTACAAAAGAATGACACAAGTAAGGTGCGCAAAGTTTCATCTTGTGGGTGGATGAAATCCGATATCAGCTTCGCGCGGCCTCGTAGTCCCGCAGATACAACACAACTCCTCATCATTTACATGATAAAAAGCCAACAAGGGCTGCAATTAAATTATTTAAGCAGATAGCATTATGCTGGGGACGATTCTGCCAACGTACGTAAGCAAAGGTTAACTGGTATAAGTCAGTGCAAAAAGTTTGAGGTGCGTACGGGCAGCATCTTACCTGGCCATCTTCACTGGAACGACTGTCCAGGGGCAGTGCGTCGTTGACCTACCATGGCGGCCTATGGGGTCTACACAAGAGTAAGTTGCGAGCACGCTTCGTAAAAGTTAGAAATGGCAAATAATAAAATTAATGCATATTTTAAATGCAGAATTTAAATTATAATTCACTGGTAATATTTTTTAATGATTTTGTACTGCCTTTTTGCCTGAGATCAGTTTTAGCGCCACGCGCAATTCAAAATGTCCAGCTGGAAAGAACACAATAGCACTCAAATACACATAAAAATTTGAAAACAAACATGGCACCCTACAAACATATTACAGTTTATGTCAAAGAAATTAAGTAGCAAGTTTTATATCGGAAGTCTATGGCATGTGGCTGTAAATAGCCACCTGTTGGTGTAGCACTTGCACGCAGCGGCTAGCACCATCGTGGGCTGAGTGCTGCTGGTCTGTGGCCGGCGTCAAGTTGTGCAACCGAATCTTCAGCTAGTTGTGTAATCGAGTTGTCGGCTAACTTCCACCTGCAGGTTGCACCATTTCTGTGTTCCCCACTTGCATGCACTATTAATATATTAGTGAAAATACAAAAATACATATTATATATCAAATCATTTCCATTTCACCAAATTTCTTAAAGAAGAAATGCACTTACCATAACTATTTAAAATAATCTTGAAATATGTCAATTATAGCATATATTTTTTCCTCTCATTCATTTAAGGACATATTATGTGTATGTACAGAAAACAAATCCCTCCCCTCACGGTACTTTTATTTTGGTATTTTTCGCCCATACACCAACATCATGCATTTTTTGTCAATGCTAAATTGTTGACCAGGAGCCCTTTTTTTGGTGTTTGCACACGTTACATTTAAATTTTGCATAATAACTCTCATATCCCTTTCCGATTATCACTTGAATTTGTATGTCTGGCAAGTGTGCACAAGAGAATGTAAACAAAGAATGAACTGAATTGATTTATGCCAACACAACTGTTAACAACTTTGCTAGGTTGTGTCGATCATGTGCATCCACAACTCCGCTGTTGCTAAGAATGTCTGTGATTGCTTTGTGGGCATGCATAGTCACCAAATGTCAATTGTTACCATGTGTGAAAAAAAGCTTCTGTAGCCTGTAAACAAGATCTTATAATCATGGGGCATCGTGTACACGCACACAGCTTGTACATGCCAAAATACAGTATTTGTTCACCTCTGTATAAAAAATTTAACTTTTTAAAAGTTCAATCTTATTATTCTCTTTAAAATATGATGTAGAGGTCATTAAGATTCAATTGCTGTAAAGTAACATTTCTAACACACGTAGTCGGGAGAGGGAAGGTTGGCATGCATGATTGATAATCTGTCAGGCACCTACAGACCACATTCATAGACTGATTGTCTCCTTGCCCCCAAATCGTCTCTCCAGCTCACTTCATGCACAATTGTACAATACTGATCTCCATGCACAATGTGTACAACTAATCTCCAGGTGTGTACTACCACATCCATAGAATGCTTTCATGTTCAGTATTACATATTTGTATGTACATTAATGCATACACCACAGCAGTGGATATTTTGTTAAGTCTGCACATATTGTGACCATCACCGTGAACAAATGTGATTTTTGCACTACTGTACCAAAATAAAATACACGTGTCACTTCAAAACACTTACACATGCAGAATATTTTTATTTTTATAGTACTGTGTGCATTATATGTTATTAAAACAGTATTATGTAATTTTTTGTTCATCATAAGTGATTACATGGCCATTTTTTATTTGAGTAAAAAACATAGTTGATGTAAATATTAAATGAAATTGCATGGCAATTTTTATGAGGAGGAAGAATATGCAAACAAAAGAAAGAGAAACCACAGTGATCTTTCAAAACACCTCACTTTACTGTAAATAGTCTACATATAGTTTGACAAATGGCTCTCTGTTCATTAATTTTAACAAAATCGTAAGTCCACATAAATGTCACGGGTTGTCAACAATTTTTCACAAATTCAATCCAGAAACATTAACAAATCGGAGTCCTAAAGAACTAAGCATAATAAGATATCAACAAACGTTTATAAGACACCAAGATAAATCCCAAGTTATAATAATACAAGCAACACGAGAAGGAACAAACAGGAGACAGACACGTGCCAGTAGTTCTGTTTGGAAACATTGAGCCGTTTATGGCTGGAGGGTCCGCAGATGGGCGGAGTCAATCTGTATTAGCTAGCACTGGCGACTTAGGGAGACAGTATCTACTTTTATAGGCTATTCATGGTAAAGTGAGCACTTTTGGAAGCCCTCTCATTCCAAATAATAGTCAATAGATATATTTTATTTTAGCCTTGGACGTTAATTTCCGAGTGTGGTGGAATCTACACACTGTGCTTATTACTTGCATGGTAATATTTTATTTAAAAAGTTAGGAAAAGGAAAAACAATGGCTGAAATATATAAGTATCCAGGGACTCAGAAGTGTTCACTTTACCATGAACAGCCTATATGTATGCGCTTCCTCCACCACGGAGCCAACATAAAGTAACTCAATGTGTAGCAACCAAAAAAGTGCAACAAATTTGTCTTTCCCCCCCCCCCCCCCCCCCCAACCCCCCTTAGAAAATTTTTAATTTTTCCACCCATATTTTTGTAATTCCTGAAAAATTGTCATCATAAAGAGACGGAGCAATAAATAGGTTCAATATAAAGAGATTCTACTGTATATTAATTGCAAATAATTTGGCTATTTTAAACCTTTACGTTCCAGGATTAAATATTACTGTTAAACTATGTTATCAGCTATTTGTGGGGGAATAAATTTCCCTCGTATAACAAAGTAAAAATGTTGTGTGTTCTTTTTTATGTAATTCTGTATTCGGAAAATTGTACGTGATGAGGGTATACAGAATGGAATACGTAATTGTCCAACTTACGAAGCTTCATAATAAAAAGTTTGCTCAAGTCCGCCTCTTTTGTTTTCTTTTTTTATCAAATGAGTAGGTAGTATTATTTTTTTGGACAAGTCTTGTAAACACAACAAATGAAGGGGTGTAGAAAAGTTAATATGTCACTTCTTGTTTCAAACAAAAATTTGCCACCATTGAATGTATGTACAGTGGAATCTCTCTTATTCATTCCTTATATTTACGTTTTACCTACCGTATTTCCCATTTATCTATTTTGGTCCCATCAAAATTCCAATTTAAAAAATGCTAATTGTTGACCACATTCAACGATTTCCAATTGTTTGTTTTCCCATAACATCCGTTCAAAACAGACAGTATATTAAAGATTGTGCACATAAATTGTTTTTTAACATTATGTGAATGCAAAGCAATGCAGATAGTTGACCACTGTTACTATCGATAGTATTGTTTACTTCCCGCAGCCATTTTTTGTGTTATATTGACTATGCTTATACTTCTTATGTGTTTACTGCTTTCATAAGTAGGTGACAGTGCGAAGGCATCTCTTATTCTTCTTACATGATTACGGCATTGGTAGGTGGCGACAATGAGAACAAATCACTTGGTCTGTGACAATGTATTGAACAATCTACAATGTTATTTGTTACCAATGTCAACAAGCAGGCATGTAGGCTATAATAATTCATTTTTGGGATAAGCAGATTCATACGAATACTGCTGTTCTGCATATTTACAAGCTGTAGTAAGAGTTGAGAAATGCCCTGTTTTTATAGGATTGATGAAATTCTCTTGTTTTTTTATAGATTAAATGATATTCTCTGGTTTTTTTTATAGGTTAGATGATATTCCCTGGTTTTTTATAAGTTAGATGATATTCTCTGGTTTTTTATAGTGATGCCAACGGGTGAAACACAGACGAATGAATTCACAGTTTACTCATGGGAGATGGGCGCCAGCGATGCTCCCTATGCACAGCGCTTTGAGACTCAAGGTGATCTCAGGGGTTTCCGTGGGTTTGGTGTGCTCGTCTCATCCGTGCATTTTACATAACACTGTTACACTAATTATAGTGTGTGAAGGGTACAGTCAATATTTAGTAAACACTTCAACTGGGCTGGTTACTGATGCTACATAGAACACTCACAATTTGCACTGCAATCATATATTTATTTGGCCAATATACAGGTTGTGGTGAATTGCTTCGGGCGTGACTAGCTAGTTCCCTTTAGTGAACCCTCTGCACATAACTTGGTTACACGACTCCTATGATGCCCACAATGATGGGCTGCAGGGTTTACCCAGAGGCAAGACGCAGGGTATGAGATGAACACAACATATTACAAATGATACTGTCACCTGTCAGGATTCGTCTCCGAGGCACGCTGTGGTGGGGTGGTGGTCATGGACAGAGTGAACTAGCGCAAACAAATGATCGCCGTACAAATACACACAATAAATTACATTAGGTCCTACTCCTGGAATAACCTAGAGTATTCCGCGGCTGCTAACGCCAACTCGTGGGGGCAGAGCAGGTTAGTACATATTTCATCACACACAACATTGATTCAACATGAAAAGGGGTGATAGGTGGGGCTCGACATGAAGTTGGCAAATAAACACACACCTGTGTGAAACTAATTTTAGAGGACACGGATAACGATCGGGCAGAGAACGTGGTCAAAACAAAACAAATACTGTGTAGAACCCTTAATAACGTTTGCATAAAATCCTGAAGAATCAATAGCGCAGCAGATATAAGCATAATTAACCCTTACAACGTGGTTCTTAACTGGATACGGGCCTCGTGATACCCGACCACGTGGTTGGACATGAAATTGGCACCAAACACGTTAACAATGATAAAACCTTTGAAAATAGCCTAAATTAATGTTGCCCTTAATATTGCACTGCATATTCAAGCCACAGTTGCATGAATACTCCCATCACTTTGATGGATGATAGCAAATACGGCTTGCCCGATCTCGTGGTCGACCTAGTACAGCATTCTTCCCTTATGAAATATTAAAAGTCAAAACTGCTGCAAATTATTACGTTAAGCATTACGCTGGGACATCTGGCAGAAACGTATGTATGCAAAGGTAAACTGGTATGCTAATAAAGAGACTATAGTAACCTACATCAGTGCAAAATGTGAAATGCGTACGGGCAGCGTCTTACCTCGCCAGCTCCTCTCGAACGACTGCCCAGAGGCAAGCGTCTTGCAGACCTAACATGGCTGCCTACGGGGTTCATACAAGCAGAAGTTGCTATCCACGTCACGTGTTATTAGTATCTTAAATGGCAATGGCACCAAGACAATATTAAACAATATTAAGTGTACAATTTAATTTAGCATTTTTCGGTAAATTTATAAATGTGTCTTATAGGCGTTTTCGTATGAAATGACTGTCACATACTTTTGTGGTGCACATTTTGAAATTAAAACATAAACACACACATAACCCTGAAATAAAAAAAATAGGTTTTTACAACACATTAGCCTTGAAATCAATAATTTAAACAAAACACTGGTTATGACTGCACTGGGAGACGGGGTTGTTCTATTATTAAACACATGCCTCATCAGTGAGCGCCGTCATGGGCTGGTGATGACTGACTCTTGGTCAGCGTCAATAGATTAGATGATATTCTCTGTTTTTTTATAGGTTAGATGATAGTCAGTGAATGTGTTCCACTGTGAAGGTCTTGATACTGTTGCACAGAATTTTTTTATATTTGTAGACTGTAAAATATTTTTTTATTTGTACACTGTAAAAATACATCTGTTGGTGCGTAGCTAGTGCTGCCATTAATGCGACCTGTGTAAATTATCCCTCTGATAACTTTTAAAAACATTTAGTTAAGTAACATTACGCCTAACAAATTTTATATTTAATGAAAAGTTGTTGGCTGAAGGCAATCAATTCAGTTAACAGCATACTGTCCTAGTAAGAATAAAGGGAATGCATTTTTTTATTGTATGTATAGTTTATTAACTGTTTAATAATTGTTTCTGTAAGTTAGAAATGTATTTTGGGTGTGTAAAATGTTAAAACCCATTTTGTTAACATGTTAACATGTGTGTTATTTTTATAGAGAGATCCTGTTCATTTAATGTACCGCCTTGCTCTTCCGGATGGACATCCAGTATTAATTAACTGCATCCCAAGAGCCATTGGTGGTTCAAATATGTCATGTTCTATTATCAATCCTCCATTGGACTTGTTGATGCCCATCACACCACCACCTGTCGAAGTAGCAGTTATTGAAAATTTGAGTGATCGTAAGTGTGAAAAGCATCCTTCTGATGAGGTGACGACGCCAGCCAAGAGGAAGCCGCAGAGCAGTAAAGAAGAGCATGCCAACCCATTGTCAACAAAAGAAAGTGAGTGGAAAGAAGTTCAACTGCAAATCAGCGAGAGTGGGGTCATGAGCTTTGTCAATGTGACACTTGGAACTATTGGTAAAAATGAGGCTATTGGGCCAAGAGAAATGAATACAGTTTCACTTCCCTCCATTGAAACTATCACTGTTGATGATTCATCATCAGTTCTTACTAGTTTAGGTCAACTTACTGAAAGGCCATTATTTCAGAGTGATGAGCATTTGTCATTGAACAGCAATAATGGTAGTAATATAAACAACATGATTACATCAAACACAACGTGGCAAGTAGTGGAGCAAGGGAGTAATAGTAATTCATGTGTTTCTGTTGCTGTTGTTGAACAAAGTGGCAAAAATATTGAGAAAATTGCAGCTTATACTACAAGTGATAAAAACGTTCCTGTTGAAGCCCATTCTTCTTTATCCTTTACAGATGAACAGAAAACATCACAGGTGCAAGCACCTTCCAATTGTGAAAAGGGCACATTACCTCAAACAGAAAATGTAGCACAGGTTGCTCTTATTCAGAAAACTGAGGGAATGGGTAAAAACCATGGCATCGCAAGCAAATTGGAACAGCTTCCATTACCTTCAACATCAAAAGCAGATAATAATAACTCCTTCACAAATGCCATTAAAAATCTGCCTCCAACATCTAGTGCTGTGAAAGGAAGTTTAGGAGCGATACATTCTAATGATAATAGTTCAGTTCTGAGTAGTGCTAGTGTCAGTGCCCATGCACCTAAACATCCCAGTAATGGTGTGTCCAGATCATTTAGTACTTCAAAAAACATTAATTTTTCATCAAAACATTCAACGTCTAAAAGGGAGCAACAACAAATGGCTGTTATTACATCAAAGCCATCCTTGCCACTGACAAATGGATGTGTAAAAAATAGTGCATCTACATGTGCATTGGGCTGTAGAGCTATGAAACTATTGCCCAGATCTTGGAATCCAACTCTTCCACGTTTGAGTATTCCAACTACGAAATACCGTCCACAGACAGGCATTGATACTAGAAGGCAGCTCGTTAATTCATTGACACATGAGCGCAAACCAGTAGTAAGTTCTGGGTATAACCAAAATGGTGGAAACAGAGTGGGCAGTTACAATAATTTTGCGCCAATTGACCCACCAAGGTTTTTTAGAATGCGAAACATGCCCAGATATTTAGGAAATCCTGCTTCAGGTGTTAAACCAATGTACCAAGTTGCTTCTGAATTCAATGAACCTAAAGAGTTAACAGAATCATCTTCTGGAAAGAAACCAATGCAAAGAGGCAATAATGTGTTTGCATCATCTACAGTTACCTCCAGTACATCTACAGGATTTCAGTCACAGTCATTTCAGCCAAAAACTGCAACAAGCACATTGTCATCTTCACAGTTATTGACCAATTCGTCTCGTTCCCAATCAAGTTTGGCACCGTCGTCTTCAAACTCATCTGGTATGTTTCAGAATTTGAGGAGTTCTGTTTCGGGCTCATTTTCTAGTAATTCTACTTTTAACTTCAATCTGGTTTCTTCAAATTATGTGAGTTTTGCAGACCTGTGCAAAAAAAATTCAGTTCCTGTTAGTACCAGTCCAGGAATACGTTCAGGAGAGACTGCATTGACCTTTACAAACCAGGCGGGTAGGAGCTTTTCATCAAATTCTGTACAAGCAAGCAGTATTGCAACAAATCAAACTCAGAATTTGTCTAATTTTTCCTCTCCTATCCAGACATCAGGGCAAGGGGCATTCCACCTCTTGCCACCATCAGTTGACATGATATTCAAACCTCAGCACCGTATGCTTAACTCAAGTGGTAGCAGGTATCAGTGTTCTACACCGGCAGTTCAGCGTGTACCTGCTACCAGCAACCTTTTGAAAAACAGTAACCAGACAGCTATTGGTACACAGGTGACTGTCTCACCATGTGTAACAAGGACACAGCCTAACAAACATCCTGCTGTCAATGCAAGTCATGAAATTAAAACATCAGGTGATGCAGCTCCAAACAAGGTTCCATCTTTGTCACTTCCAGGCCAGTCTTTGCCGAAAGAGTCTTCAGATTCATAAATGAATTTTTCAAGTACATACTAGCAATGTTTGTAACATCTTTGAATGTGATGTGAAATAATGAAACAATGATGGTCAAGATAATGTGATTGTTTTGAAACTTGAAGTATCTTGTGAAGATTAAATTGAGAAATAGAATTTTTTTCATTTTAAAAGTGTTAATGGATATTTTAATAACAGTATATGATATTACAAAATAAGTTCTGTTTTAAAATGAAGATTTTATGACTGTTTGAGCATAAAGATTTTACATCTGTTATTGTCAGCAGTGATAAAGTAGATAACCACGACTAAGACATTGGAAGTTGACCAGAAGTAAGACATTGAGAAATACGGGTGATAAGAGAATGATCCAAAGAATTTACTCTAAATAGCAACAATTCAGACCTACTGTTTAGCATTCACTTAAGTGGTGTGGGTATGGCAGCTCAAAAGACAAAATGTAGTTGTAATGGAGATGCCAATGAGGTGCAATAATTGTGTACCATAACATTTCATTTTTAGAGGACTTTTGTGTGTAATATAATTTTATGCATTTTTAGAATATTTTGGTAATTTTATTTAAAAGTTATGATAATCTTTTATTATTACAAGTATGTACACCTTAAAATTATGCTTTACCCTTTGGTTCAATGCTGAATTTGTGTGGTTATGTTTGTAAGTTAAGTGATCTGTGCATGATGTGTGTGTGTGGCATGAAAAAAAAAAGTATTCTAGGGATGAACCTCATTCTTCATTGTACTTTCTCAAGGGTCATTGCTGTTTTAAGGGCTTACATACCACCCTTGCCTGCATCCTAAGTTTTGTATAATTGCTTACATGTTGTTAATTATGTAGGCACATTGTATATATTTTTAACTTGCTGTTACCTATGTAGGTCATTTTAAGCATCCCACCAAGGGAATGATAGGGAGAAAATATTGGAGGAAATGATAATTGGCCAATGATGCGGGATGTGAAGGGCCATAATGTATGTAAAGTGTTGTATAGAAGTAGATATTAGATAATATTAGTGTGTAGTAAGTTATGATATTTAAGAAGTTACTTTCATACTCTGTAATGGTGGAGAACTTGTTTGGAAAGGTAGTAATGCATGCATGGGTGCATTATCTCCCTTTGTAAAATTTGAACTGTTTGAACAGTTTATAAGAAATCCATTATGTGTCATACCACCTAAGGTGACATTGCTGTTTTGTGTATCCCCAGATTTCTTCTTTCAAAACTGCATATAATAATTTTTGTAAAATTACCTTCATTGTCTCATAGCTCATTTTTGTATAATGCCATTTTCAGGTGAATCATCAGAAGTCGATAAAGTGTGAATTACCTAAAATTGTGTTGGATATAATTTATTGCATTTGTGTGACTGCACATGCTTTGAAAAAGGAATTCAAGTAAAAAAAAAAAAAAAAAAAAAAAAAAAAAAAAAAAAAAAAAAAAAAAAAAAAAAAAAAAAAAAAAAAAAACAAAATCATTGACAGTAATATGCAATATAAGTAGTTAGTTGGAGTCTGTTTTGGACATTAATTTTAATTTTATCAATTTGTTGTATTGAACTGTATCATTTGTGAAGTTCAGTGAAATTGTTTTTCTAGGAAACTTGTATTTTATTGCAGTAGGTTTAGTGATCTGTAAATTGTCTAATTTCTCATTCACATGCCTTTTTAAGCCAACTGTTTGAGCAGTGTCTGTGGAGTTCTTGCAAACTATTTTTGTAGCCGCCTTGTTTGGTTTACCACTGTTTCGCATTTAACTCTTTATTGGTTGTTGTATACATTTTATTCTTGGACTTGACATTTTTTAAATCAAATAAGAATAATTTATTTTGTAGCGATATTTGTTTGTTCAAGAACTTAAGATAGTCTTGAGGCATTAAATAAGTAGTATGAGAAAGCATTAGCATCTGTTTTTGCTTTGCTCCTAAATTTTTAAAGGTTATATATATAAAATTCTTGAGCTAGATTTTTACCACTGCCACATTTATGGATCTCTTCATGGCTGTGTATTCTTTATTTTTCAAGAATTAAATTAAAGTAACTTTCCAGGTTACTTTCATGTGTAACTTTATTTCCTGAGCAAGCTTGTCACCTATACTTAGACACACATGAATTACGACTGATAAATAAGTCTGGTAGTTTTGTCATGTTAGTTTTTTGTAGATATAGAATATGGAAGAAAATTGCCCATTCTGTTTGTGCAACTAGACTGGCAGTTGGGACTGTTATGTGTTTGTAGTTTGTAGGATGTGATGATCCAAAATTTTTTTTTTTTGCATTCTACTATAAAATTACTACTGTCTTGGTATTGCATACACAAATTCAGCATTGACGTCATTAAACAACTGTTAAAGTTGAATGTTAATATCAGTCTGAGTTGTGTTTATGTTGGTAAATTTCTCCAAACATTGATGTCTTTGCTGTATTTTGTATTGAAAGTATATTTATTATTGTTTTGTGTACAGATACTGTTTTGTTTTAAGTATGTCCAGGAGCAGAACTGCCTGGATGTGTTATGTTAGTTACCCAGTAGTTACATGCCTTGTAGTGAAAATAGGCATGAACATCAAGATAAATACTGTCAGGAGATGTTTTTCTTTTGAGAGAAGAGAGAGTCATAGGCACACTGCAAGCTCTCTGACAGGACAGATTTCTGTCTTGTGAAAAGTCAGTTCTTGCATAGCTTAGAAGGCTCAGAAGTGTGATCATTTGTGCCTGTTTTAGTTTTATACAGTTTTACAGCATTAAACGAAACATTTTACAAATTACGTAATAAGTATTTGAACATAATAGTGGGGAGGGGAAATCATGTCAGAGTTCATTTCAGATGATATACCATATGAGTATGCATATTGTAGCATGTGGAATTGTGTAATATTTACTGTGATGCCGCAGCATTGGATAGCTATTTGTATTTATATTATGGTTTGGCTACATTTCCATGTAGGGTCATATTAAAAGTTTAAAAATAAGCTCAGTATGACATAAAGAATTAAAGAACTCTAAATTCTGTTTGAAAATACATTCTTTTACACTGATTTTGCAAAAAGTGCATGTATTGTCTATTCTCTAGAATATATAAACACTTGTTAAAAAGAAAAATATATCTTATATATGATGGGAATAGGCCGCTAGGTTACAGATTGCATTTTAAAAAGTCGACGTAATGCACAAACACTCGCAGGGCGGTACTCGTACACACAGAAGTCGGACAAACACATTTTCTATGTAGATGAACATTTTGCTTACTAGGCCTGCTTCATCAGGTGGCAAGTGGTGTCACATATCTGTCTGGTGAGCTGTGGTTGGCACAAACAAGCCATAGCTGAGGCAAATGTAAATTGACAGGAGAAGCCAGTTGTAGCACACGCAACATCTCGCAACCAGAACTTTGACTCCTGTTAGCACAACCAGAGTGGTCAGGGCACTAGGAACTGACCGGTCTATACATCACCAGATCGTGAACATTGTGCATCCACGTAGAAAATGTTTTCATCCGACTTTTGTGTGTATCCAAGAGTAGAATTTGCTGCCTGCCTTTCATCCCGTACATCATAGAATTGAAATTATATTTATGTAAAATTGTGCAGTTAGTATTCCATAATTACTTAGTGTGGAATATTTGTATAAATCTGAGCGCTAGAAGATACAATACACAAAAGTGCTTATGAGTTATCAAGATTGGTTCAGGTGATGTCTGCATGTTTATATGTGTCTGCAACAGGGAATATGTTAAGATGCCTGTTCTAGTATATAATGTAACAGGTTTTCTAGCAATAATTAATCATCATTTTAGGATATATTTTGTGAGCAAAAATGCCCACTTATTCCCACAATTATTATCTTTGCATACTTGACTTTGAATAAAGTGCAATAATGTAAAAATTATGAAATGGTTATACATCTTATATCTTTAAAAAGTTGTTAGCAATTTAAATCATAATTTAGGCTTCTAAAAATTCCCCAACATCGCTTCCTCTGTGGGCCCAGGATTAGGCTTAATTTTCTCCTTTGTGTTAAGATAGAAATATTCATTCCACCATAGGTTTTGTGAAGAATGTGTAATACTTGACAAATCTTATAAAGAACTCCCAAAATGTGAAATTTGACAACTTTAAAATATCATAAATATTCTGAACAGTGCAAATATCACTTCTGTAACCTTTCTTTGAGTGGGTTACTTCGAGTGTGGATGATGACCTGGTTTAATATTTGAGTTTTCATTCCTGATTGTGATGATGACCAGAACCAACCAGCTGGCAAAAATATGTGGTATTGATTTGAAACCACTGAGTTAAGGAAGGAAGCAGCATTATTGTTACAATGTTGAAAATTTAGTCACTGCATGACTGTAAACTTTTTTCTGTGCAAGAGTTGAAAATATGTGGATCGTACCTACTTTAAATATGGGTTTTGAGGTTGAGATACAGCTGATCAGGTGTGTTACTGTATCACACCTATAACATGTGTGTAATCACTTGGTGTTCTACTGCATGACATTTTTGTTCTTAAATAACATGTAGGTACACATTCAATGTTTAAACCCATGAACCCATGACACATGTATGCCATTGCAGTGTTGGACAGATGTTGGCTAGAGATGAACCCACATAGGCATTTGATGTCTATAGTGTGAGTAAACATGTGCCCTAGTGTCATTTCTTTGTGCTTTATGGCTTAATATTTTTGTGTGCCATACAATGGTGTTAGCTACTTAAGGGATAGAAGTGTGAGTAAAGTTGAATTCAGGATTTTCAAGCAGAAAGCATTTGTTGTCATTCAGTACTGCATGTTTTTGTGTGTATCCCTGAGCACAATCATGCAAACTTTCATGCTCTGTGTCTGTGTTTTAATTATACATATTTGTTGCATGTTTATAAACTGTGGCTACACTATTTGTAAAGACATACCTGCATCAAAATAACAGCATTGATGCAGTGTTAAATGTGAATTTGACATGAATTATATAATTACTTTTAGTTGTGCAAATTTTGTCAGTGGTACCAAAGTGCCCAATGTATTTATATCCACCCAATGGGGTTAACTGCTTGTTAATTATGAAATTATTTTGTTTTTGTTTTGTGTAAGAAACACACTTTATTTTTTAAACTACATTTTTATATAGTATTTCATTGCATTTATATGTTGTAGTAGTAGTAGTTGTTATTTGTGTACAGTGTGAAATTCAGAAGGTGCTAAGTGCTATAAAACATATTGCTCACATTGCATTGTAATTGACCTTACCAGCTTCAACTGAGTTATTACAATCACACTGACCCAAGCAGTTTACTTTAAATAAGGTGGAACTATTTTGGTGATAATGTAACCATTTACAGAGCCGAACTGTAAAATGAAGTGCTTCTGGGTTCCACGTGACGTGGCCATAATGTCTTTGATGCAGATCCGTTTCAGTTCTTCTCTCCCTCCCTGCTTTCGTTTCCATAACAAACAACTGACTGCCACACGATTCAAGACCATCTCCTCAAATTCTGGTGTGTGAACAGTTCGGTGTTTAGCACTCTGGCCAGCTCTCTGTAGCTTGAATGACTTGTCTCTCGTAAGTTTCTATCCACAGCGATAAATTTCTTTGACACCTGTTGTGAAACTTTATTATGTATATTCATGCAGCCTTCCTTGCACTACACCCTGCTGCACTGTACAATAAATGCATGTTTGCAAGTTCCTGTGATGAGTAATTCTTCCTCTTCCACAACCAGGCATGAACTATAAACAGTGACAAATCACAGACGAATTCGTATTGGTTGCACACTAGCGCCACCAACTTTTGATTTTGTTTGTTATGGAAACTAAAGCAGTTCACATACATATTTCTCAGATGTATTACTCATTTAAGGCCTTGTGGCACCTGAAATATGAATTTCCAACCATTGGGTTCCCTAGCTCAAAATACTCCTCTACCATCTATAATTTTGACCTTAAGATTACAGATAACCTGTATAGTGATTGGTAGATATGTAATAAATGATCACCTACTTTATAATACAATTAAATTTTGCACTTGAAATTAAATAACTTATATCACACAGCTTATTAAATGTAAGTACCCAGGTATGGGTTCTTAGATCTGTGTTTTATTTTGGAAAATTTTTGCATTATACTGGACAGACAAAAAATAACCCTATAATTTGGGGGTTCGAACTGCATTACTTGAATCTGTGATCAATACCAAGTAGAAAATATTCTTTGGTTAAAAAGCAGAAGGCCCTTAATTTAAAAGAAAAATGACATTGAAGCAGATAAAATTATTTTATTTCACGTCAAGCACAGCTTACAGCATCAGCATACAAAACGTTGAAACATCATAACAGGTGTTCGAAGTTTTCTCTGCCCATAGCAATGCACTTTTCCGCACATTTCATGCATGGATCTTGGCCACCGGATGCACCCATGGCCATTGCCATGTCCCAGTACTCACCACGTGAACTACATGGCTTCTATGGCACTACTGAGCTCGGCTCGTTCCCTTGCTGTATGACCCGACACTTTAGTTGCATCTCTGCCACATCACCTCAGCTGTATCCAAGTGGAATGCCAAATGTTTGTTACAATAGTTTTTAAACCCTTCATGTAATTTTTGTAGTAAACAAAGGGTCTTGTACATTTTTACCAAAGAGTATTTTCTACTTAGTTGTGATCACAGATTCATGTGGTGCAAGCATGTGACAAGTTTTTCTTGCAAATTAAAAATATCTTTATAAATATGTCACTGTCATGTTTCATCATTTTTGTAGCACCCTTTTTTATTTTTTAATCATTTCAATTACTGTGCTGAAATGTTGAGTTTTTCTTCTATTTGCTATGTGAAATGAGTGTAATATATCATTACAATCCCTGTCAAATAATTTATCGTTTTCTGCAATTACAAAGCTCTGATCACAATCAAATATGACAAGCCACATGCGAGGACACTTTAGTCTTCCATTCCTCAGATTAATAATGAGTATGAGTTATAGATTTTTCCCCTCTGTAGTTGCTCTCTTTAGTAAGTTTTGTTACGTTTGTTTTCCTATGCTTTCAGAAAATGAGAAGTTTATGCTACTCATTTGTGACCAAATAGAAATAAAATAAAAATAACACAACACATGAACACAGGTTCATTCCTTGGTATGTGTACATTGTAAAGCACTTACAACAAAATGGTATACATAAATTAGTTAGCTTCCTGGACTTTTGGAAATAGAAGTGTGATGGATAAGGTGCTACGAAAATGTTTAAATTGCTGGTAGGACCTTTTCATCTTGGTCCATTGTTTTATTAAAACTGTTGGTAACTTAATAGCTGTAATGATATATGAAAATTTCACTTTATAGAAAAGTAATGGCTTTTGACACATTTATTGGACAGTGACCAAAGTACTTAGCACATTCCACGGTTCCACTGTATTAGTTCCCATTAGTTCTTAATTTAAGGAATGAATAATATTGTGTGGGGTTCTTTTGCCCAACTCTTGACTAAAGTTTGCTGGAGAAATGCCTAGTGGATTATAGTGGACGTTACTCAGAAAGAAATTGCATGTGCCTTCTGAAGAGGCTTTAAAATAAAATATATACACATATAGAATTTTATGAATGGCTTTGTAAAGAGGAAGTGTATAACTTTGATGATGTTGCAAAAAAAAAATATATATATATATATTTAACTGTGTTTAGTTAAAATTATTCTATTTTATAAAATTTTATATTCAGATGCTGGTACCTTTGTTGTTGGTAAATTTCAAAATAAACTTTATTATTCTCGCTCTTTTGTCTCTTGCTGCCGTTTAGAGTAAAAATTTAAATTTTAACAGACGTTTCATTTAGTTTTTTTTAAAGCTTTGTTGAATGCAATAGTGAATGAAAGTAAATTTCAGTAACTTTTTTTAATGTGTATTTATCTATGTAAAGTAGCATCACTTGGAGAGGGAAAAACTAGTATTTTAGGTTTTACATACTTTTTTAATATTTTATGCAGTTGTAACAAATTCACATATAAATAGTGAAGCTATAAACATTCCTTACAAATTTCATAACTGTGTTGAGTAATGGAATGCAAAGAGTGGTATTTTCATGTTAAATCGTATTGCAAAAAATGTTCTCCAGCATCAAACATTTTATGGTTTGAGACTATGATGCCAGATTTTATATGTTCTGATGATATATATTGCTATCATACCATAATAGCTTTCTTGTTTAGTGAAAAATGTCATTCATGTTAAGATTACTGTAAATGTTTGACGTATATTATTGTACGTGTTTGTAGTTTAGTTGAAGCTATACTTCATTGATCTGTGTTTCTCAAGAGAGATAAATTTACATGAATATTTTTTGTGAGTTTGTAAGTGTTTGGAATTATATATGTGAAGAATTTTTTTTTGGTCTGCAACACTTTTATGCAGTACTTTTCTTCACATTCATTGTATGCACACTGTATATTTAAGAGTTGTACCAGTTTTGCACTGCATTAAGCCACTTCCACTTGTGTATCACAGATATTGTGTAAAATATGTTTGTTTCACTAGTTTGCTCATTATTCTCACTTCAGAGTGACAGAACTATTAATACAGGATTGATTATGCCAGATAAGCACATAAAAAAAAAATTAACAGGTGATTTACATAATGAAAATTCTACATACATTACTAAAATTTTTACCTTTTTCATGAAACCTAAATGATGTGGATTTTGATGTTAGTTTTGAAAGTAATTTGCAATGAGAAATGTTTTTTAGGTTTTCATCATACATTATACTTGCACGTTGGGATTTTCTAATCAACCTGGCATTTCTATAGCATTCTAAGTTACTCTGAGATATAAACATCACATATTTTCTTGTACAAATACAGACAATTTTACTGTAAAAATCTGAACATGATGCGATGAGATTTCCCAAAATTTCATATTTTGGTACAAGATTGCTTCCGGTAAATTGGCAGTGTTTACCTTTAAGCATTGAAACTTGGACATCTTTCTCCAGTTATTTCTTTGTGAGATGATTAACTGAATGACTTATGAGCTTCTAAATATGGTAATCCCCATATAAATTTGTTTCTGTGTTGTTACCATTTCTGGATAATATAATTAGGATAATTATTAGGTATTGTTGCTACTTCGAAAAAGTTAATTTTTTTAAGTCGATGCCGTAATAAAATTGCTTGTATTCCACAAATTTTTTAAAGTTCATGTTTAAACCTCACAAAAGAGAAATAATTTCCATCCTTTTGAGTATTTAGAAATTTCCTGATGTCATAGTTTGTGTAGTTCAGGGAATGTAATATTGCTGCAAACTTGTATGAAAATATAATACTGTAAAACTTTTATGTTCTGCTCTCAAATTTTAGGCATTTAGATTATGGAAAAGTAGCAAGTTACTTGGTTAATAATGCAGAACCTTTTCAACAATTCAGGAAATGTAAATGTAATGGGTGGTACACATGTTATTAACTCCCCTTGCTCAATTATCTTTGACAACAACTTACTTGTCCAATGTTGATCTCGAAGCACCCTGGGAGTGCTCTACAGTAGATGTTAATGTCAGTCTTCCGTATCTATGTCTTTGCTCTTAGGCCTGGTAACCTATCTGCACACAGCTATGTATACAGGCACATTTTGCTCATGTTATGGGGAGGCATGTGGTATCAAGGCAGGATAAGGGTGGCAAGGTGTCATGTTTCAAGCTATAACAGAGGAATCCAGCCAGTGTTTTAGGTGGATGCTAGTGCATTTGATTCATTAAGAAATAGGGAGGTGGTTGGTGGCTGTAATACATTTCCAGGTAGGCTGATCAGCCTGTGCTGAAGACATGTAGGGGTGGTGTGCTAGGGTTGCAAGAATACATTAAGCTTCTCATATTAGACCTTGTAAATAACACATGATGGTAAACTTGCTACTTAGTCAAACCTAGTGCATTCTTACCATCCAGCTGACAGAACAACATGTGCTTTAAGCCCCAGGGCTGTGATAGTTATGGTGAATCACTGTAATGTGGCATTAACTTGAATTGAGCTAGCAGTATAATAGCATGGCAGATTTTTCTGCTGGTGATAAATGCTTTCCTTCAAAGAATGTACATTGCTTTGCATTTACTTCTATTTAAACTGAAGTGCATTATTAAAGTGTTGTTAGTTGTCCCCCCTATTACATTTTAGGTAGCATTGTTTCTGAAGGAATTGGCTTAATATGTGCAAAGTGGTTTGTTGTGTAAGATTTTATTTTCACAATTTTGGTAGTGTTTTTTATTGAAAATATTTTTGTATGAATCTGAAAGGTAAACTAGGAGTGCTTTTCCTATATACATATGCTTATTGGATTCAAACAATTATAACTGAAAAAAAAAAAAAAGTAATTTTAATTTTTGGAATTTGAATTAATCCTATTGGTGCTAATTTTTAAAACGGCTGTGTCATATTGAGATACAAATTGTAGTGTAACCCATTTTCTGACTATCTTGTCCATTTTGCAGGTTGCAAAGGAAGGGTAGTCTTTATAGTTTTGAAACCATTTAATGAAGTGGTCTGGTCAGCTTATGGGTTAATTCAATCCAGCTGTACAACTTCGTTGTTTTATTTATTTGTAAAAGACTGTTTAGGATCTATTAGGTAACACATTGTAAGAGTAAACAGTTCAGTTAAATACGGACTCTTAAAATCCATTTTTTTTTAATTCCTAGTGGACACTTTCCATTGATAGATGTAGTCACCAAATTGTAAAATTAATTTGTATTGGAAGCATTTGATGTATTTAGTTCAACTTTGTAATAAAAGCCACAGTTTTGAAAATAAAAAATTACCAAAAATAGTATAAAATGTGTGTTTATTTGTATTATATTGCTACGCCCTATCCAGAGTGATGCAAAGGGGCATAACACCAGCCACAATTCACAATAGTCAACAGACCGCAGAAAACATGAAAGATTACATTTTCTTGCATGTATCACTGCAGAAAGAAAACGTGAGATATTTTTCAACACACTCATTTTTATTATGTTCTAAACATCATATTTTTCTGTATACATTAGACTGGGTAAACCAACAACACATATGAAGTAAAACTACCCTGTATAAATTATGTTGAAACAGCTGAAAAATATCATACTTTGACATTTAAAGCTAAATCTCACATACATATAATACTGTTGCATAATGTGGTTGTTCCCTTAAGATCCAATAAAATAAATCATGACATATCTTTGTATTAATAATTTTTTCCAATTATTTGCAGCTCTATTAAAATCTCTCTTGTAGGTAGCTCTGGAAAATTTTAGATATCAAAATTATCACAAATGTTAGAATTATCTTGCCATTACAAAACATTTCATGTCTAAAATCTGGACTTCGTTAATTTCATAACTTTCATTTGAATTACACAAAAGGTAAAGCCATTTGCTTATTTCCATTTAGAGAATTTACTTTTTATCTTGGCTGAAAATATCCTCACAACATCCCCTTTTCCCACTAAGTAAATTTTAATGTTTTACTTACTATTATACACAAATGCAAAGGCAACTGGCTCTTTGTCAGTTAGTTATTTTTAACATTGTCAGCTTCAAGAAAAACCAAATATTTGACGTGTGCCACGTACCCCCTTCCAGTCCGTTTGCCCACCGCACCACAATGGACAGTGCCGTCATCAGTGACTCGAACAGCAGTGCATCAGTGCACTTGGTGCATCGCATGGAATGCAAAGTGTAGGTGCAAAAGGTGCAGGAAGTCTATGGCTATGTGTACACCAGAGATGCCCTCTTAACCAATTCAATACTGCCCTAATATTTTGCAAGTGTTTGAGTGTTTTCTGTTGTGTACAATTTTCATATGTTATCATCTTCATATCATTCCACCGCTTGTTTGCAGTTTATTTGATGTTATCCTATAAAGAATAATTTATTCTTGTGTTTACCCGCATGTACGGTAAGTCAGAAAGCTTTATATGCAAGTGTTGAAGTAGTAATTAGAGCCATGTGATCCACCTGTCTGCCAATGCCTGCACATGCACCACGTTGCATATTGCATATTTAGTAGTTTCTGAGAGTCTGGATGTGTAACACTGTGTCTCGCTGTTTCATTCACCGGGGGGGGGGGGGGGCAGCACTTCTTGTTACCAATCATTTCAATGCAATATTGTAATTTAACTGAAACCGTTTTCGTTTGCTGCCCGGGATTCTGCCTTTCACCTTCCCCAGTGCTTGCTTTGCCTGGGGAAGCTTAAGTTTTTATCATAATCATTGTACGGCCTTCACACCTTTCCGCAGTATAACCTAGATGGCGGGTAAAGTCCAGAAAGTGCATGCAAGTTGTTTCCTAGAGGAATGTGTGGCATAACTCGGTGAAAACTACATTGATGGATCTCGCGTGTTTTTATTCAGGTTGCCTTCGGGCACTTGGGGGCGTGGGCCCCCACAAATCCTGCCAAAAGCGTACATGTATTTTGTAAGTGCATCGACCAGGTGAAGATTGAAAAGTACAAGGTGTTGGAGGATGAATTAGGGAAAAGATTTAATGGAAAAAAGTATAGAGGTGTGACCCCAATCACTTTGGTGGTGAGGGGGAGTTGTCACTAGAGAAGTAATGAAGAGATTAGAAGAATAAGCAAAGGGTCTAAAGATTTATACAGAAGGTTAAGTTTCAGTGTGTTAAGGAGATCCTTGGTGATCTACGCAGGATTCATGAATGGGAAAGTGAGAAACGAAGAGGTTTTTAGTTGAGCGTTTGCTTGGTCCATTGTCAGTCAATTTTAAATGTTAGTTTTAAGTGTTTAGTTGACGAGTTATTGTAATGGTTGTAATTGTTAATTTTGAACAAGTTTTAATGACGACTTCATATTAATGATTCTTAAGTGTTTTACTATTTTGTATATTTTAATGGTTTTTTTTATTGTTTTGTAATACTTATGCATTATTTTATAATTTTGTTTAGATGAAGTAGAGCCTTTCTCTTTTTTGTTTTTGACAAATTTATTTGAAATGATTTGAATATGTTTGTATACTGTGTGTGTATTTTAATGTTAAAATTTTAATAAATTTTGATATTTGTTCTTTTTTTTACTAGTAATTCTTATCAATAGTATATATATATATATATATATATATATATATATATATATATATATATATATAATTTTTTTTTTTTTTTTTTTTTTTTTTTTTTAATGTGATAGTTAAGATTTAATGTTCATTTTTCGTAATTTTTTAATAACAACTGCTATTTGACAACACGCCCTCCAATTTAGTGTTTTAATTGTGTATATGTTGTGTAACGTAATAACGTACGATGCATTTTGGAATAGGGTATTGCTCCTCCCCCTCCTTCACCATTTGGGCCGTGGTCAAAAAACCCGGGCTCAACTGACCCTGTACTCCTAAGCATCTACTTTCGGTAGTAGTTGTTAGCGGTGAAAATAATTAAATACATATAAGTTACTCTTGGACTGGGATATTTTGGCTCCCCAGCATGTCTAACCAATGGAGAAGAACACTTTGTTATAACGTTTGCACAGTTGGCAATTCTGTTTAGGACATAACTTACTGTATTGTATACTTCTTGTGGTGCATCCTCATTGCAGTCATAATATGATGTGGTAACGTGTATATATGTAATGATAAATGTAATTGATGTGTTCCGGATGACCACGTATCCCTTGTGCCTGTTTGTACCACCACAGATGCGTCAACCACACAGCAGCACACAACAGGTCGGCATTAGGTCGCGGTCCTGATAAGTGCAGGTCAACAAGAATGGTGTCTACACTTTTTTTGCTGCTGTGCAACCTGTGGCCGCAGGCCACCACATTTTTAATTTATTACGAGAAAGAGGAAAGTCTCGTAATAAATTGACATGTGGCCTAAAAGGGTGTTTCCCGTGAAGTCATGACCGTTAGATGCAACAGCCATTGGAGGGAACACGGGGTTAAGCTGTTCCGCTTCATGCTACGCCTTTCCAATGTGCACTATGTCAGCATACGGCCGAATCTGGTGTGCTACGTGGACCCAAGAGTGTTCAGAAGATGGGCAAGAATATTCCCAGTGCAAGTGTTAAGTGACGAGCGGCACCCTAGCAACGTTAATTAGATTTAATACAGTGAGTTTTACCAGGTATTGCACCATATCTTACTAGGGAAGCTGCCCACTTAAGTGAAATGCGTATGATGTCACAGGAAGGGAAATACAAACACTAAATCCCATTTTTGGCCATAATGCAGTAATGCAGCATACGTATGTTAGTCTTAAGAGCATACATTTCCTCCATCGAGAATCAAATGCGTAAGGCATCATTTCATTTAATATCACCCTTGAAGTGCTTAGCGTCACATTCTTAGCCATACCTGGGGTTCCAGTGTTCACGGGTATGTCACCACGTTTTTAGTGAGTTGCAATAATTATGTCAAATGTGCATTCTTTTAATCATGTAAGTTGTGCAGTTACTTTTTTCCCCCCATGTTTTGCATTTGGCACCAGGCTCGCCGAGCTTCGGCAAGGTTGCGGCCATGGTCTTTAGTCCGACATCAGCACTCGACTGACCCAGCAGGACAGGCGGTAAGCTCCCACGTTACCCCCTCGGCACTTAAATTTAGGCTGTATACTTCAATTCAATAGTATTAATTAACTCTGGGACCTTTTTCATTCATCTTTAGGTAAAGGGAGGCCTGACTTGCATCCTGAGGTAATATTCCAGGACTTCGCACATATGGCGATGCATTTTGCATGTAATTCTTCTTAAGGCCCTCACCCTACTTTTTGCAGCAACTACCACTGGCAGGTCTCGAGTGCCACGTCCGCATTAACAAGGGTATGCATTAGTTTGCAGAGTATCATCAGGCACTGCGCCCTAATGCAGACTCATTTATCAGAGTACTTTTCAGTGTTAAAAGTATTTATTTATGGGGTCTGCCTCCCATAAGCAGTGTAAAATCAGTGTAAGCAGAATGGGTTATTTGTGTTATTATCTTACTCAGGGTATATGCGAAGTTTGTATTATGGGGAAGCAGTCAAGAGTCCCTTAAGCTAAAGAACTCCCCAAAGAGAGAAGACCACGAAAAGTCCTCGAGTGTCTCATCTGATGTGGCAGACCCATTTTGCCACTTACACACAATAAAAGGTATTTTGTAACTTTTATTGGCAGCTACACACATTTTGGAGTTGTTTACCTTATGGAGAGGAAAGAGGAGTTTGAAAATCACCTAAAGAAAATATATAGCTTTGGTAGAAGCTGAGTTTGGCCATCACATAGAACGTCAAAGATGTGAAAATGGTGAAGCTATCTCGGGGGATATTAAATACCTGTGTGCCTGTAAGGGAATAAATATCCAATATACAGTACCCAGGAATCCTGCCCAGAACAGAGTTGCTGAAAGGTACAATCGTACACTACTCGACCGTGCAAGATGTTTGATTTTTTGTGCAGGTACAAGTAACCGCTTGTGGGGAGAAGCTATCATCTCTGCTGCTCACATAACCAACCACCTAGAGACATCAGTACTACCTGCAAAAGCTACCCTGGCAGAACTATGGCATTAATTCTGTTATGCAAGCAGAATCAAGGTTTTAGGCTCGGCTGTATATGCCTATGTTCCTAAGGAAGAGAGAGACAAGGAAAATTGGGCACACATTCCCAAAAACTCTATCTTGGTAGATACTGTGGTAAATGGTTACAGGCTGTGGGATCAAGACAAAAAGAAAGTTATTGCGGCAAGGTCTGTGATATTTGTTGAAAATAGCAATTTTAATAATGTCCCTAGTATACAAGATGTCTGTGGTACTCTTGTATATGTGGTGGAAGAAAAGTGTATGGCACGTGAGAAGAGATCAGGAGAGGAATTAGGACTGCAATGCAATATGAGGGAGGAGGTACCCTCCCCAGTATCTCGAAGAATATGATGTTTACTTGGCATTGCCAGCCTCTGAAAACTCTCCACCTATTAGTTTTTGTGAGGCTTTCAAGTCACCAGATTGGAGGCAAGCATAGAAAAGGAATTAAGACACTGAATGATAACAAAACCTGGACCTTAGTTGAGCCTCCTGAAGGAGTTAACATTACTGACTCGTGTAGGGTATTCTTTGATAAAAAAAACTGATCGAATTACTGAGAAGAAACCAAGACTTGTGGTACGTGGATACCTGCAACTGAAGTTCGGAGAAGAGGATCTTTATGCACCAGTGGCCAGGATAGCCACTCTCAGATTCCTGCTAGCTATGGCCATAGACCACGACATGATCATTCACCAACTGGAAGTTCAGAGAGCATTTATAAACAGCTCTCTACGTGAGGATGTGGAGATCTATAGTCCGTTCCCCATTGGAAGCAACTTTCTCAGAGCTCTGTTAAATATCTACTTGCAGGCCCGTTTCGTATCCTTCCACCAATTGTAAACAAACATTGCCATGTGACTGCCTTGTAGCATCTGTTAAAATCAGTGTTTACATGCCATAGTGTGTGTACTTGTGTTCATATACTTTCGCTATGCCTAATAATAAACATTGAAATGTGACTTCTACTTTTATACTTGTCAAATGTGTTGTTTACTGCTAACAGCTTTTCAAAGAATTCTGTCTTAGGTTTATTTCAAAAACAATTTCATACAAATATTAACAGTTTAGGCCTATAACATTATATGGGTCAGCTTTATGATGTTTTAAAAATGCCTGAAATAAGGATAGTTCTTACGGTTATGTTACATTAACATATTTTGTTTTCCATGACATAGCACATTACACGTAATGCATGTTAATATTTTGCAGTGACTATGTTAAACACGGTTACAACTGCAAGGTAATGAACTGTAGTATTTAACATTTTGGTAAATCGTATGTCTTGGGTTATTTCTTTGAAAGGACAGCCTCAGTTCGAATAACGAAGGAATACCCAGTCCAACGAAAAAGCGACATTAAAATCAAGCACGCAACTCGTGTCGCTTATTTTTTGTTATAGAAACTTAAAATATAGCAGTGAAAATGCACACAAATAAGCCTACTGTAACTTTTATTCCGCTCATATTTATATGTATTTCTTCTTATTGTGTATTAGGTTGATTGAAATTTATTGCGGCTGTGCTTGGTTATTTTGTTGATTGGTGGTAAATCACGTTACACGACTGTGTTTCAAACACCCATCAGGGAAAAGGTACAACGTTGTGATAAACAGATGTGGATGTAAATAAATAACTTTGCTATAAAAAGAGTTCACATTTACAACGTATAAATAGTTAATATCAAATATTTGAAATCACACACACAGATCCAGTGCAACTATCGCCAAACAGCCACGCCACACTATTTCACGTGCAGTGATATACGAAACACACCATAACAGTATATTTATTACTGCCTCGGAAATACAGATTTATCACAGCATCATAACTTGCTTAGGTAGGTTTTAAAAAAACATGCCTACAAACGTGATGTGGATATTTTAAGTAAGTATAATTTACACTTAGTTTGGTAAAACAGCAATACGCCATGTCATGGCTCGCCACGTCTGCCAACTTCACTTTGTTTCTGCCCCGACATCCTATCTAAATATATTAAAAGAAGTATTTAAACATTAAAAATCATCTTTTCAGTTGTAAATTACACATTCAAAAATTATTATTTTGCTGAAGTATGTTGATAAAAATAGGTGGTTGAAATGTATGTTACAAATTGTGGGGTGAAGTGATACAACGTAGCACTTCAGGCCACAAATGCTGCACAATTAAATGATATGACTTACCTTGAAAGTAATGCCAAATTCCAGTAGGAGTATAATTCTTGTAGATATATATGTAAATTTCATTCACTTTAAAAACCATGAAATAAATCATACTTTTGTGGCTGCCATTACCAAAACATAAAATGGCAGAAAAAGCACACTGTAGCTCTGTAACATAGAGCAGTATGATAGGTACCGACACCTAATGTTTGGTTCACAGCAACACTAATTCCACACTGTTTTAATTTGGATTTTCTAAATTCTAACCATGTGTATCACATCACCCCATCTGATGCGTACTTGTAGCACAGACGAAACTTGAAGATTGGCAGGGCAGTGTTATTCCCTACTTATTGTGGTTGCATAGGCGCTGCGACGCATTACACGAAGACCTACAGGCCTGCCTAAGATTGTTCTTTTCATTCTCTACGTGTTTCACCACGCCTCATTTCATTGTTTCCCATGTACTAAAGGGTTATTTTGTTAAGTGTATTTGTTTATGCCCTGATTGCAGCCAGGTAAGAAAGATGTGCAAGTGTAATGTGATTTTAGTGTGTAAGAAAAGTCAGCGCGGCTTGCTTGCCGGCCATCCCGGCCAGAATGCCGCGCCAGAACATTTAGTCATTCTTCAGTATCTCGAGGAGGCAGACGTGCGGACCGAGAGGGTCGTGATTTTTGCGCGCTCGGGCGGCGCTTCAACTTTTGAATTTATCATTTCATCGCAATATACTGTAGCACACCGGAACCTTTGTTAAATTAGCCGCCCAAGAATATCCGCTTCTCTCCTTCCCATGATTTTGCATCGCCTGGAAAGGCATAACTTAACTGTAAATCTCTTGTGGCTACGTGCCATTTTGTACGGTGTAACCCTGCTGTCGGGTCAAGCCCGGAAAACTGATTGTAAGATGTTTCCTAGAGGAACGTTCAGTAAAACCCAGTGAATTTACGTGAGTATGAGTCTTCATTCGGGTTGCCTATGGTCTATAGGTGTGCGGACCTTCACCTTTCCAGGCAATTCATACGTGTTTTATATCAAGTTCTTTTACATGTATTTCATTTTTTTTTTTGTATCTTCATTTACCTAATTGATGAGTGAGTCACCCTAAGACATCACTTCGCAGTATGCATAATATTTTTATGAACTATGACACAGAACGTCACTGGCAGGATACCCCCGTGGCTGTAAGAATACGACCCAGAAAAAGGAGTCGGCTCTACCTACAACAACTTAACAACTTGATGTTGCACTGCTGCAATGTCTGGTGCCCAAGATCTACAGTGGAGGTTTGGTGAGAAATGCCAGCAGATATCCTACCCGACTCCCAACTACTAAGTACAATCCTACCGTAAAATGTCGCCCAACTTAGTGGCGATATCCTTCCACCACCTTTTACTAGCATTGGACTTGACTGCAATTTTTTCCAAATTTTTCCCATGTTTTTAAAATTGTCATAATTCCTGTTAGAAGCTTTCCCGCTATCCCTGATCAACGCTAACACCAAGGAGGCATGCAGAAGAACTACTGTGCACAATTGGAGCAGTGGGACACCATCGCGATCCCCCAAGACGCCGGAGAAAAAGTGCATGTGGTCAGTGTGAAAAAGCATGTGGAACTGAAGATACGCCACCATCACAGCAACTACTAAGAAGAAGCAAGGAGGGTGGCGGACAGCAGCTATCTTGGTGCACTGTGTCATCATCCACTCCATGCCAGCCAAGCGCTCTGCAGGACAAAGGGTCTGCAAAACATTCCCCTCAGCCTGCGTCACGCATGCTCGAGGAGGACGAGGAGTAAAAAGAACAGTGGGAATGAGAAATTGAAAATCACCTTCCTCTTGCGCTACCTGCTAACCGCACCCCAGTGGTCAGTTGTGCGCCTGCCAACCATTGACCCCTGCCCCATGCCATGCAGGTCTGCCGCACTGTGACATCACCTGTACCGTACCACGCTCCCGACTGCACTCCCATGTATTGTGCACCCGCGTCGGCTCTTCCACGACCACGTGGACTCGCTTAACAACATCGTTGTCCGGGTACTTAATGGCGCAACGGCATTGCTGGGTCCGCATTGCCTACGCCTACTTCTGCAAGACTTAATTGCCAAGTATGAGCAACACACAAAGTATTGCATATGCTACCATCAGACCAACCCAGCGTGGAACTGCGGAAGTGATGACAGGCAATACACAGACTCAGAAATCCCAGAACAAAGATTTAGTACAAACTTTTCGGACAATCAAGCAGTCAATTGGTTCCACAATCTACTTTTCCCAGGTCGGGGCACACGTCTCTTAAAGTGCAACTAGTGTAATAACCAGTATCGCACAGTGTGCTTGGATAGCAATGAATTGCAAACCATCAACGGGTTAATGTTTTTATGCACATACTGCAACATACAACCAATCCCACCCAGGAAAATTCCATACAATTGGGACACTGTTTTTAGTGACTTGCAGCAGATGAATGAATATGTGCAATCGTTCAGGGTGCCCAGGGAAATTCAAACCAAGGTGTTCCCGACTGCAGTACATGCAATGTTAGGGCACATCAACACTGTCAAGACAGGTGTAACAGCAAACAGAGAAGGAAAAGTTCACGCGTGGAGACTGCACGGCCACGAGGAAGGAGACGCCTGCTCACTGGATGTTCAGAATAATAATGTGCTGCTGCCCAGGACTTCTGCACCTGAGTCACAGCCAATGTCCGCAACTACCCTTCCATACACCTCTCTTTCACCCATACCAATCACACCCTACGTTCCGCCAATGCAGACCTACTACTTCACCCCGATGTACACCCCGCACTTCCCTGCAGTATTACCCAGTATGCAAAATCAATTCCGAACATCGACACCATTTCCAAATGTACTAACAGCTGTCAAAAGTGCTGTAGGAACGCCCAGTAGAAGCCACAGGACACAACTCTTTTCCAAACCTTGCCAAACTTCTCCAGGCAGTTGAATGAAGATCCATCTGCCTTCATTCAGGACTGTACCATACGCCTACAGTGGTATGGGGTCTCCGAGGATGAGTGGCCCAGGTGTGTAGGAAAACTGCTGGAAGGAGAAGCTGGACAGTGGTAGGAGTCTATGAACCACTACGGTCTCACCAGGGAGAATTCCTATATGTGTTCCAGTGTCTGTTCGGAGGAGTCCTTATGTCAATACAGGTGCAAAACAAGTTAACCCTACATGAACAGCAGAAAGGAGACTGATGGATTTCATAAATCGCAAGACCTACCTAGTATGAAGATTTTGCCCATGACTGACAGAATGTGAGGTGCTGGAAGTGATCGTGGAGACCGCCCTATCCGAATACTGGCCAGCTCTCGTCCCACTACTGAATAGCGGCCTGGCGGAATTCTTGCATGCTGCAAACACCCTTGAATGCAACATGGGTGTACCACAATGTGAAACGGGAGGAGCAAGGGTGTCACAAGGACTCCTTGACTTCGGTAACAACCATGACGAAAATCACCAGGGAAATCGACAGAACAACCAACCCAGAAGACACGAACAACCACGTGTTAACACTTTAAACAGTTTTCAAAACTGCACATGAGTGCACACAGGAATGCGAACAGGTCCATGCTTTGGGATCGGTCGCAACCACTTCTGATACCGTGTCGGTACTGCCCGGGACAGCAATTCCTCTGGTATAACAACTGCCCATGGAACCAGCATCGGAACAATCACCACCCATCTGTGGCCTGCCAGCAGCAAAGACCAGCAGGGAAACTGGTTGCAGGTGTAAAGTCGCCTGCCATTCACTTTACCCCTCCTCAGGTCAACAGCCTGGCGGTAACGCCTCAGAACGCGTTAATAAGTATGGTTCGTAGCCAGAGTGATAAATTCATAATAGACCATTCACATGTTCAAGAACTCTTAAGTCATGCTTTAATTGATACAGCCACATCCCATAATGTGTGTCAAACCTGCTTTGTAATCAATAGTGACATAACCTCGGCCAGTCATGTGATCCAGCTTGCAGATGGTCAATGTACAAAAAAACCAGTAGTAGGACAGACCACAGTAACAATAAAAATCAGAGATCTTGGAACAATAACAACCGCAATAGTAACAAATGAGATAATTTAAGATGCCATTTTTGGGAGTGCCTTGGCCGAAAGAACAGAATACAATCGTGGAGACAGCCGAGCAACATATTCATTTTGGGGCTAAAGAGATGTGCGCCATTTATAATGTAAACAGCCGTCGAATTGAACAAGTACCAGAAGTAAAATTGTCAGCATTTGAGCACTAAATTCCTGTAGAACACTAAGTTGCCTTTCAATGCCTGTTAACAGAGAGGAAAATTGTTGTTGCAGAGCACACCATTCCTTTAATGAAAGAAGAGCCAATCTTTAACAGTCCATGTAGTTACCTGCCGCCCCAGGCCCATAACATAAAGGTACAAATCGCAGAGATGCTTTCAGGTGTGTTAATTGAACCAACCCAGAGCTGGTATCAAGTTAGCGCCAAAAAAAGGATGGAACCTGGATGTATTGTATCGACTTCAGGCCCATAAATCAGGTCATGTATAGCACAATACCCACTTACAATAGCATCAACGATGCACTAAGTTCCTTAGGGAGGACCAGAATAATTTCCGTCACTTGACCTTGCATAGCGGCTACTAGCAGATACCAGTACACCAGGAATACTGGGAGAAGACCGCTTTTACATGCCCGGACCATCGATGATATCAATTCTGCTCCATGCCTTTTGATCTAAACTGTTTACCAGCAACATTTCAAAGCATGATGGTGAGAGTACTGGACAGTTTGGTAGGCGAATTTACACTTGCCTACTTAAATGATGTAATCTGGTCCGAGACATGGGAGGAACACCGGCATCACTTGTCATTAGTGCTGGAAGGCTTGAGATCAACTGTCTAATGTGTGCAATGAATAAATGTCATTTGGGAAAAACCGACCTCGAAGTCCTTTGTCATGTGGTTAGTGAAGAAGGCAATAGGCCAAACCCCGAACAGCTGGTGCTGATTTATTGTCAACAAGTGTCATGAACACGCAAATAAATGAGAAAATTCTTTGGCCTAGTAAACTGGTTGCGTGAACACATCGAACATTTTGCCATTATCGCCGCACCCCTCACAGACCTCATGTCTCCACAGAAGCGGTACGCGTGGGGTAGTGCACGGGAAGAGGTGTTTCAGAAAATCAAAAAAATATTATGTTTGCGCCCCACACTAGCAATGTATGATCCAGCGTGCCAATTATACAGGATGACCGACGCCAGCAAGGAGGGGCTGGGTACCATCCTTTACAAATATAGTGGTGCAGGAAAGAACCGAGTAATAGATTTTGCATGCACAAAACTCGGCGGCCCCGAACACAGGTACGATGTAAATGAGCAGGAACGTCTCACAATAATCTGGGCAGTGAGTAAGTACCGGCCATATGTAGAGTATAGACGCTTCACTTTAAGAACGGGCAATCACTGCCTTGTTTGGCTGAATAACAATACAAGATGCTCGTAGCAAGTTAACCTGGTGGGCACTGATAATACAAGCTTATGAATTCATTATCAAGAACATACCACGTAAAGAAGATGAGCTTGTTGACACTCTCTCATATCAATTACTGCAACTGTTATGGTAACCGACGACATGGAGTGGTAGAAATTGTTGCATGTGTTATGCAAGAACCACTCACAGAAGCAAATGTAAACAAAGTAAACATTGTGGAAGAGGACATACTTGTATCAGAATTGTACATGGAGATAGTAGCAGCACAAGATAATTAGCATTCACCCGGGAGATGAAGGAAAAATGCAAAAGAAAACATGTCGAATGATGGCGAGTCATGGAGGGACATGTGGAGACCTGTTCTACCCACGATAAAACAGCATGAAGGCTCTATGTACCAATGGCATGCCGGGAAAAGGTTTTTTAAACACGCACGCCCCAGTTTAATGGCAGGACACCCAGGGGCCGAACAAACAGTAAAGAATGTATTGGAATACTTTTTCTGGCCCGGTCTAACACATTGTGTGAAAAACGAACTATGGAAGTGTAATTAATTAAATTTATTCAAAACACGCAGCACAGATGGCAACCAACAACAACAGCTAAGACAACCATGAAAATAGTTCGAATCAGTATGTTTGGACTTGATGGGCCCATACCCCAAATCAGCTGGGCCAAACAGATTATTTTAGTGGTAGCAGACAGCTTCTCACGTGAGTCGAAAAATACTCGACAAGTAGCGCAAGAACAGGAGAGATCGCTAAATATATGCAGCGTGATTTCGTTCCTCACTGGGGTCATTCCAGGGAAATCCTGATCGATAACAGGACACAATTTACAGGGAAGTGTTGCATTTGGAAACTGATGGGTATCAGTTCTGTGCTAATCGCTCAGAGTGGCACAACTCCAGCTACGTGTGGGTGAGCAACATACCAGCTGGGCTAATCACTGGCCCACTGCACTCTTCACGCTCCGTAACGAGAAAATCCCCAGCACAGGTGCTGTTGGTAAATAACATAAGCCTCCCTAACGAACCAAATTCTCAGCTTGCAAAAGACAACAATGCAACCAAGACCAGTGGCGCACAGGAACAGAGGCACCGGCACAGGTACCGCGAACAGTGAGAACAATAATGCGATATGTAGCCTGGTGTAGCTACATACCATCGGAAGTGCTCGTACCTGGCTAGGTTGTCTACACAAAAGTACATCCCACAGTCGGCCGCAATGAAGAACTTTTGCGCAGGACTTGCGCCCAGAAGGCCGGGACCACACCGCGTGATCAAGGCTATTAGTCCGACAACCTACTTTGTGAGAGTGACTGTCGGAATGCACCAGGACGACATCCTGGCAGTCGCAGATGATGTCCCCAGTCAAGCTGAGCAAGACACCCAGAACAGCCTGGATGGCCCGGATCGCGACGAGCAACAGCAAGTAGACAGGGAAGAGGAAAGTGATCCCGGACCTCCAGCTGAGGTCGGGCAACTTGTGCAAGCGAGATGTCGATGCCGAACACCACGGTGTCCACCAGGAGTTTACATAACACCAGCACCGCAAGCAGCAAGGCAACGACGTCCATCACGGATGGCAGCAAGGGAAGAGCAGAGGGTGAAGGAACTCCCATTGTAAATATCAACAGCAAGGAGCAAGAAGGCAGGTGGACGAAGCGGACGACCAGGAGCCCCATTATGGCGAAGGCGCTGACGAGACCACTGGTGAAGTCCAGGCAAAGGAAAGTGGTGCGGCACTTGAAGATGGAGTACCAGCAGGAGATGCATTGGGTCTGGCGACACCCGAAGTATAGGTGTAAGTAGGGGAGAGCCCAATGGTCTGCGCTCAAGTGCTCGATGGTGCAGTGCCATCAAGCACAACCGTTAGGGCTGAAGAGCTGGAAACAGCCCTGTTACTACCTTCGGAATACGTGGGTAAAAGCACTTGCTGCAACGGGAGTCGGGAAGCCAGAGATAACAATCGGCCTATTATGACATTGCTACCGGGTCGCTACCGGTCTCGGCACATGCATGGCAACGAGGCAAGTGAAGAAATGAGTAGCGAAGGGGACTGCGAGGATAGCAGGTCGGCCAGCTCACTATTCCTGCAACATTCAATAAAGTGAAGACATCCACTGTGGGAATTTACCATGAGCAGTAGCCCCAAAGTGTGCTGCAGCGTGCAGGTCTGCCAGCAGCAGCCGAAGACCATCAACATGCTGCAGCCACATAGGGAGGCCTACGTGTTACATCCTCACTGCAGGGAACAGAGGAGGTGTTCCTGCTGCGAGTGATGAAACGAATGCAAACAGCTTCGCATGAGGGCTGCATTTGACACCATCTGCTCTCACCAAGTCCGTTTCCCCACCTTTAACAGCATTCGCTGCAGGGAACAGCACTCTACCGGGAACTCTTGCTCACCGATCCAGTAGTGCACCTCATCGGCTACACCAAAGGAAGCTAGTTCACAAGTATGGCCAGGGGTTGCTGATTAACAGTGCTAGTGTCGAGAGCAAGTCCAATGCAAAAGGAAGCAAGCTGCTGCACAAATATGTGCGCCGCACGCGTGTATTTTGACAGTAGACACCGTGAAACAGGGTGCAATTCAGCTAACTAAGCCTTAATTACTAAATTCTCATGAATGCGAATTTCACACAATGACATTGCATGAAGCCCCAAAGTGTTCAAGTGCCCCTGTGGGCTTCAGTGTATTTGTTTAATATTTTCTGTCTTCATTCTCCACGTGTTTCATCCACACCCCATTTCATTCATTGTTTGCCACGTACTAAAGGATTATTATGTTCAGTGTATTTGTTTATGCCATGATTATAGCCAGGTAAGCAATGTGTGCAAGTGTGAAGAGATTTTAGTGCATAAGAAAATAGTCAGCACAGCTTGCTTGCCCGCCTTCTCGGCCAGCATGGCATGCCAGAACAGTTAGCCATTCTATAGTGTCTCGAGGAGGCGGACGTGCGTACCGATGGGGTCGTCTGGCGCTTCAACTTTTGAACTTATCATTTCTTCGCAATAAATTGTAGTATACAAGAACATTTGTTAACTGCCCAAGAATCACCACTCCTCTCTTTACCATGGTTTACCATCGCCTGGGAAGGCATTACTTTACCATATATCTTTTGTGGCCACATGCTGTTTCGTAAAGTATAACCCCACCAAACTGATTATAAGTTGTGTCCTAGAGAAACATTTAATAATACCCAGTGAATTTACGGAAGTATGCATCTTCATTCGGGTTGCCCATGTGCTATAGGGGTGAGGGCCCCCATCTTTCCTGCCAATTCATAAGTATTCTATTTTATATGCTTTTATGTATATTTGTGTTTTTGTATCTTCGTTTACCTAATTTATGGGCGTGTGAGTCGCCCTAAGACCTCACTGCCCAGTATGTCTGATATTGGCCATTTATTTTTATGAACTACGGTGGGTGAAGCATCACCGGAAGGATACCGCCGTGATTGTGGGCACTCAAGCTGGAGAACGGAGTGAGCTCTACCTACAACTTACCCTTCTGTATTCATTAGTTTCCGTCCACACGGAAGTGTGGTTAACAGTGTTCTCTTTGTAGGCGCACAAATTGAAGGTGTACATAGCACCTTTTAGCACTCGTGCATCAATTAGTGCATCTCATGTAATGCAGCGTGCTTTGTCACAGGACATTCTTTTATGTACAGTCATACCTGTGGATTCTATGTGCAATACTCCCGAGAGCAGAATAGTTTCCATGAAGAAATAAAAGTGTAATATGTAAAGAGTTTTAGTTCACAAACATTTTAGTTTAAGCAATGCAGTTATTTTCAAAGGGTTTGACGTGCAGTTGAATTCAGAGAAGTGTTTAAGTTAATATTAGTGATGCTTAGGTCACCCTTTCTGAGCTCACTCCGGCCATCTTGAAAGCTGACCGGCACCATTCTTACAGTAGTAGTCTTTCTGTCTCTGCCACCAGCATAAGTATCAAGCACGTTCGTCGCACGCTTGTATTTACCCTCGGCACAGCAACTTTTAGGTGGCAATCATGTAGTTTATCAATAGGCATTGTTAACAGGAAACTTTTTATTCTCTATTAGTGCCGAGGGGGCAACTACATTTTTCTTTGTAATCAAACACAATTTAAGTTCATGACTTCGTGCCAATTATCAGTTTTGGTTACTGATGGACCTGAGCGTTAGGCCCATATCAATTAGTGAAATATGCAAAGTATGGGCTTGTACATGAAAGGCAAAAATAAAACATGTGTAAGTAGTTTATCTCATTTTTCACTGTTAATTTTGGGTACGGCACTCTATAGCCGAGTAAGAGAGAGTGTTGTTTGGATGGGACCTGCATCCCTTGCAGAGTAACTTCAGTGTAAATAAGTGTAAGTGATGTACCTACGGGACCTGCAAACCTAAATGTAGAGTAAGAGATGTGTTTTCTTAAAATGTGCATGCCAGTGGCCGACATCTGGCAACTTGCAATGGTAAAACATGATACCATTCTTAGCATCAGTGTTGGTAAACACAACGAATACCGAAAGCAGTACCTGCAAGACAGCAACTCCAAGGACACCCTGTTGGCCATCGGCCCATGACCCCAGCAAAGAAACAGATCGACTGAGATTGGCGCCCAGATACATAAACTCGTCCATGTCTTGGGTAAGATACAGGATGAAATCACCTTCAACACCCTTCCTGAGAGTCCGCCCGTGTCAAACGTACATTTCCTTCTGGTGCAAAACCTCTTGCAACTAGTCTAGCCTTAAACCGGTCTCTTACATTCTCTTCTCAGGGCCGGTTGCACCAACATCGCCCCTATCCAAGATCGAGTGATTCTAGTTTCGAAACAGGATCCAGTTTTATCTTGGTTCCAACGTAAAAGTATTTCACCAACGAAATTTCATTATCCTGGATCTTCGAATCTTCGACATTGATTTCAAAACGAGAGATCGATATACAGTCCGTGACAAATTTTCCTATTGGTTCGTAATATATGAAGTCATGGAAGTAGGCGTATTTTTCACTATAGATATAACTATATATGTGATGTCTTATCTGTTTTAATTGAATCATTGTTGTGCGACTTTTACTGGGAAATATTCAAGTCTGTATAATGTTGTTTTAACTACCCAAGAAAATAATTTAATGTAATTCTATCTGTTGGCGTATTTTCAAACGACACTTGTCGATGATGGCTGCTGATATCGGGTCGAGAATTCGAACCGCTAATTTCGGCGATTCGAAATGAACTTCATCTCGATTGTCAGTCCAACTCTGAACTCGAATGGTGCAACAGTTGTGTATTGTAATGAATAATACTCGTGTGAGCTGTATACCCCTTTATTCAATACAGAATAAACCATTACATTCCTCGCATACATTCATTACTAGATGTCCTCATGATTTACACTACTGAGGTGTTGACGACAACTGCCGGCCAATGCCGTGCACAGTTGTCAACTCCAACTATACAACAGTTTTCTGTTCCGATCTTGGATACTATCTCGGATCGCGTTTCGAACCAGGATGGTGCAACCGGCTCTCAGCATTTCAATCCATATACTCACTTTGTATCAATAACTATTAGAGCCTTTGGGTTTATACTTCCTCCCAAGTTCTATTTTTTTTCTTTTATAGACTCAATTTCCTTATCCATAGCTTGAAACCACATTTCCTTGGCGACCCAATATTTCTACTTCATTATGGTTCTTTGAAACATTCTCTATAAAACCCCCCACATTATATGCCATGTACATTTTATAGTCATCAAATCTTTTTGGCGGCCTTACACTACGTTTGTGAGTCCTAAATACAATTATTTTCCTTCTTCACTTATATATATGCTGGACTGACTCTAACATTTCCAGGTTCACTACAGTCCACAGCATCCTGTATACATTCTGCAAGTTTTCTTTATTTCTTTAAATGTAAAATTATCTTAATTAAACTTAACATCACGTGACACTATGATGTTTCCCTTTTCAAGATTCAATTCGTCTATAACTATTTTGAGAATACCCCAATAATGTAAATTTTTTTTAGCCTTGTTGTATAATTTTGTATGCAACTCCTCTGGTATATGGCTGTATGCTGCACATTCAAAAAACCCTAATTTTTTTTTTTACATTTGGCTTACACCCATACCAGTGACGTATGCCAACGTCGCCCCTTTCCCTTACCCCTTTGGCCCCCGCATCAGAATCTGTGATGATAATGTGTGTGTGTGTGTGCGCGCGCGCGTGGCCCAAGTACAGTGAATTGCGGTAAGTAACAACGAAGGTGCAGAGCAGAGTGAGTGCGACTACATGTGCGTGGCGCAGGAATCCGATAATAGACCCTGTGAAATTTCTGTTATTTAATTGGAGCAATCAAAGGGCAAGGTAAGTTCACACAAGGGGACACAACTAATAAAGATGCCTGCCTTCGCAGCCCTAAAGCCCTTAGTGTTTTCGAAGTGTCTTTTTTGTAATTTTCATTCACGTATCTTTCATCTACACATTATACACACAGTGCAATGTATAATGAATAATATTTACAGGGTTATTTTTAGGAGCAATATGTAACAACCGGCACGCAGGGTATGTGTCCGATTTGCAAATGCTGTGTGCAAGGAAGGAGTACAGTGCGGGGTGCCAGGCCGCCATGTCGGCTGACACATCACGCGGAGAAAGTCGTAGTCTGTCTTTGCGAGGGGTGTGTCGCATCACGTCGGGGCTCGTGTTTCGTACGCTCGGGCAGCCATCACCATGTTGGACTAATCATTTCACAGCAATAGTTACTTTAGCATACCAGAACCTTTTTCGTATTTCAGCTGCCCTAGATTCCACGCCCCTCGCACCTACCCTGTGGTTGCATCGCCTGGGTAGGCTTACATTGTACTTAAGTTATTTATTGTGACCTATGTGTCTTTTGCAGAGTATTACCCGAGCTGATGTGTTCATAAGCAGCACCAAATGTAAGCTTTTCCCGACTGGAATGTAATCATGTACCGAATAAATCGCAGCAATGGCGAGCTACCATGTGTGGTTTATTTCCAGTCTCTGCAAGGCACTTAAGGTATGGACCTTCTCCCACCAATTTTCACAAAGTGTAACTTACTGTGCAAGTATGATTGAAATGGTCACGAGTCGGAAATATTAATTACAGTGCTCCGTATGGGCGTGTGGGGAGTCCATATATCTCACAATGCAACAAGTAAGGAAGTTATTCAGTCAGAATTAATTTTTATTCTACGAGGAGACAACAACTGCGCTTGGAGGATTTGCCATGGTCGTCGACCGAACGACCCTGAGGAACAAGTCCACAGCTGCTCTCCGACTTTGCGATATTTTCAACCCGACAATATCTGGCGCCCTGGGTACTTATCTCCACTGATATTCCAAAACTATATTCACTGCTCCTCACCAAATATCCTTATTGATTAACACCTTAGCATTAGTTGCCAGCCTCCTGCGCATTAGATAAACGTCACCAGATTTCAGTGGGTGTAACTCCTTCCACGCTTGCAATTGGACTGCGATTTACAATATAAGCTGATGTTCTGAAATTGGACCACACACATCTGAATGAACTATGCCTAACACGCCGTTTCTTTTTGTTCTGTTACCAAATGGTATCCCTGTTAGCTTTCCATTTACACACTCCTCACAGAATTCCACTTTGATCATATTTAAATTCCTTGTTTATCACTTCCGCCATTTTTGACTGACCAATTTTTTTCATTTCAGAATGAGTTTAGGTGACCTAACCTTCTATGCCATAACTGATTTTCTTCGCACTCTTCTTCAGTCACACAACTTTCAGCTGAATTTACATGAATTTTAAACTAGTATAAATTATTTATAACACCCTCTCCAATTTTGTCTCCCTGAAGGTACGACTGTACCTTGCCATTCTGGAAAACAACCTTAATATTGCCGTTTTCTAAACATTTCACTGATCACTAGTTTTTTGTTTTGGTTTGGTACATAAAATACATTTTTTACAGTAAGTTCAATTATTTTATCCTCTACTTCCAAAAATCCATTAATATTTTCCTACACCTTTTGCCTCAATCACATTATTGTGTTTAACAGCTGCTATCTTTACAGGCTCTTTCAATTCTACAAACTCAGAAATGCAATATTGTCATTCAACCCTACCATATTATTTGTACACCCTGAATCTATAGATAAACTCACAACAGAATTTTTGCTACTACTATCATTTTCTGCTTCTATTTCACTTATAAAACCAATTTTCTACAATTAGGGATACTAGTTTGACATTTACCTTGAGTATCCATGTCAACATAATTGCTTTTTGGCTCACCCATTTTTGAGTAATGTTGAGATTGATTTTCCTGACGACCAACTGCTTGGAAATGTCCGCTCTGTAGAACATTTCCATAATACCTTCCAGGTCGATAATGTCCATGAAACCCTTCATGGTAACCCTGCTGATTTGCACCTCTTAAGCTGTTCCTGGGTAGCTGCACACAGTTTCGACAAATATGTCCCTTCTTGCCGCACTCATAACATACACTTTGATTTGCTGACAAGATTGCTAATTGCACCACTGCATTTTGTACCTCAGTCTTATTCGATTTGCTCTTAGGTTTTTTTCTCCTGCTCGCAGCTTACACTTCACAAATTCAAGCTTTAATGTTTCTGTTCGCATATTTTAAATGACTGTAACCACTACATCAAATGACTTGGATAACTCAACAATAAATTACATATAATGTCATTGTCCTTTAATTCTGCACCAGTAGATTTTAACTGCCTTGCCACTTCATCAAACTACCTAATGAAACTATCTACATTTTTGCCTTCATTTAGCATCATTGCCTGTAAATTCTTCTTTAAAAACAATTGCCCAGGCAATCCCTTCTTCTTGTCCAGATTTCTGTGCATTCCTAATCCTGCAAATTTTCTATTGTGAATAAACACTCTGAACAATTAAGTTTCTAGTCTGATTTTCTATTTCTGATTTGAATCACATGTTGGTTTTCCATCTTCAAATATTACATATTGCTTGTTAACGCACTCAGCAGCATTATTTTCCGCAAGTAACATAAGCATGCTGAACTTCCAATAATAGTAATTCGAGCAATTTAGTGGCTTTACCATATAACCAACTTTATGTTGCATGGCCATTTTCTTTAATCTCAGAAGAGCCATTTAGCACAAAAAATACTAACTCTTACATCTTGCATCAACTATCTTCACACATGCCTTGACCATTCTGTGCATTGATATTTCACTTATACTGTTATTCTTCAAAACTTTTGCCATGTGCTTGTGCCTTATGCTCTGGGCCCATAACCTGTTGCGTTTTGAACACAGCAAAAGCAATAAATTCTCATTCCTAAGTTGTGGTACAATGTCATCATTATTTTTTTGATCTTTCAATGGGACGCTACTCCCTCAGCGCAGGGGTGGAACTGTCCCTTGTGAGGGATCTTGACCACCTAGACAGTAATCAGTTAGATCGTGGTGGTAAGGAGAGGATAGCCCCCTCCCCCCTTCTTCAACATCCATCAAAAATACTAAATGCTGCAGAGCAAACATTACTGTACAGGATTCACAGGGTAGCACCTGGGAGCTGTTTCCAAAGATGTGTTTACTCTCATTTTCCCTGTCTGTACGGGATAAATGAGAGTGGTGAAGTTCATTAAATTAATCAGCACGGGATTTTAAAGTTCAGGACTTTTGTTGTGCTGTCGCAAGCCCCTATGAGGGGGCTGGTCACAGTGTGGTAAGAAAAGCGGAAGTTAATTGCCAGATGAAGTTAGAATAATCGGTTAAAAATTGTTTTCCCATGACTGGAGTGGCAAAGGCTTAATAATAAACAGGTTTCATTGTGGTGTGGTAAAGTTAAGTTGCGCGAAAACTATTTCAGTGTTTTTGTTGTAAAAAATAATAAGTATTGAGAATTAATTACTAAAGTAATAAAGTTGCTGCATAGTGAATTAAATAACTACTGTGTCGAGCGACTGGGCTGGATTGACTGGTGCGATGCAAGCGCAAAGTAGTTTTGTTAAAAGAGGCTAGATTTTGTCCCGGACCGGTAGGAAAATTCCCTGCCAAGATCAGAACTTGTTTTAAGGGAATTGTCTTTATATTTGGCGCAGAGGGCATAAATAAACAGTATTAAAGTTGTTTATAATAAGAATTATTAATGTCTGTTGTATAATACTCGTAAAAATCCGAAAGCAGAGCCTGGAAACTCAGTTATAAGTGAGAAGTTAGAGTGCAAGTCGGCCAGAGGGTTTTGTTTGACTGGGGGAATTCTAGGAGGCATGGCGCTCAGAGTTCCACAACAGATGGCAGCACTATCGTTATTTACTGTGAAAAACTTTTATATTGTATCGGGATAATTAAAGTATGTTATTTATAGTTTAAGTTGCTGCAATTCGATTCATTTTGATAATAGAATGATGCTGCAAAACTGGCCTTTGAATTAGTGAAAAAAATTACTTGAAAAATTCAGATTTTGTGTTACTGTTCTGCTTTATGCATGTGATTTTTTATAGTAATTGATGTAGTTGATAAATAAATTAAGAGCCAGTAGTTATTAATATTATTTAATTTGAATTAAAATGAATATATTTGTGTGTGCTGATGGCACAAAGTAGGTTTAATTTGCAAAACTAGGTGCTGCAATCAATTGGTGTTTTTATTAATTTAAATATGCGGTTTGTCGCTCGGCAAAGTTTAGTTTAGCTGTAAATATTGTAACGATCGCTTCAGTGTTGGTCATGGGTAGAAGGAAAATTTTAGGGCATGTATCTGGCTTATGGGGCTGGAAACTTCGCCATGGCCTTGAGCAGTATTAAGGTTCTTTCCTGCTTGTCTGTTATGTTCGAAACCTAGCTAATGTACGGGCAGATGTGGGTCAGGAGCGATGAAAAGTCGCAAGCTTGTAGGAAAGCCATGAAACCATGGAATTCCCGCATTATGGTTGTTATCTCTCCCAGCGAACCTTGCGGGAGACGCGAGAGGAAGTTGGTAATGTGGTTGTATCTGCAAGGGTTTCAGATGTGTGTGTAGTTGGGAGGGGTCAGGAAGCAAGTGCATGCGCATATGAAAGTTGTGTGTTTCGCAGCCTTTTTTTTCGACACCAGGTTCCTGGATGGTACAGGAGCTTACTGAGATGTTGTTGTTCTTTTTCTGGTTTGTGTTCTTTTCTGTACCAGTTCGAGGAATTTAGGGCAGTCTTTGGAGAGGGCAGAATGTTCTCCATTGCAATTTGCACATTAGGGTTCAGCATTGGCAGAGGAGCAGGCACATTAAGGGTGTGAGCCGGCGCAGTGTGGGCAAACTTCTGGCATGAAACAGAAGTTTCGTGTGTGTCCCAAGGCGTTACACTTGGGGCATTGAGCCACAACTTGTGGTCTTTTTTTCGTAGCGCCTTGGATGAACTATTATCATATTAATTTTGTCAAAGTGTGTACAGGGGATAGATTTGGGTCCTGCACGGCTGTTACACAAAAAAAGGGTTGTGGATCCAGAATGAATTTCGTGGGGTCTGTGTTGCAGGTGATTTTTTTTTTTAACTTGATATATGTGGTGGACCTTATAGCTGCCTTGAATATCCTGTTTGATGACTTCCATGTCGAAGAGGAAGGGAGACCGAAGACTACTTTCTGAGGCTGCTTGGAAGTAGGACTGAAAGTAAAAAAGTTGATATAGTTGGCTGAGAGCATTTGTCAAGCAGCCTCGTACTGATGAAAGTTTGTTGTATGGATTTGAACTCCATTGCGAGTTGGAAGCAATGAGAATCCGTCCTTGCGGATGGCTCTGAGTTTTTGCAGCAGCAAGATGTATTTTGTGCTGTCAGGGATATTAATTCGGAGTTTCCTCTGGGTTGTTGTTCAGCTGGAAGACGGCTGGGTGTTGACTGGAGGCTGGCCTGAAGGGCTGGGGATAGGCTATAAAGAGTCCTCGTCTGTGAGCTCCTTCAAAGGGGTTAACCGATTCGAAATCGGTATTTTCGTGTTCTTCGCCTCAGACGACGAATGGCGCAGGCATTTGTCCTCCTTGTGGGTGGTGGTATCCTGTTTATAGGTTTTCCCCTTTCTTTATTGTTGCTGGAATTCCAAGTCCATGTGTTCTTGTTGAAGTTTGGCGGGGTGAGGGGGGAACCATTATGCTTTGTATAAATTGAGCCTGTGGTGAGTTTACAGGGAATTGAATAATGTAACCTCCTGTATCCATTTTAACTGCATCAGTCAGGTGCGGTAAAATTTTCAGGATTGCAGTGCCCCTTTCGGTGATTTGTTTCCACACGACACCACCCGAGTCAGGCATTCCCCCGTCCGACTCCATAAACCATGAGGGTAGAGAGGGGGAAAAGCTAGAGCGATTCACAATGTTTTGTATGCAATTGACGAGCAAGTGTTTTCAGAAATGTGCGTAGATCGGTGCTACACACTATGGCTACTGACCCCTAGAGGCTAGGCTCTAGATGACCTGTTTCCAGGCCAACCACAGTGTATAGGTTGTATGCCGCTAGCTAAGGTGCCGTAGATGACGAGAATACACAGGTCGCACCCTCCTTGGTCGGAGGACAAGTTTGAAGTGTGAGGATTTTTTTTCATCATCTCCTTTGTATATATATATATATATTAACAGGAACAGGAAGGGATCATATCTATATCAAACATTACACTTTCGGCGACCTTCATAACTTAACAACATGGCCACTCTTTAAGTAAACAACACATGTAAAAATAAATTAATACAAAACCCTTCTAGATTATTTCCTGTTCGGGGAAAGCACGAGACATCCCCGAGATGGACTGTGCACCCTAGGGCATTTACGGGAACACAAGTCACAATAAACAAAACAATATAACCATCAAAACATAACATGGCAATTTCGCTCCGTGTACACGACTTGTGTACACAGCACTTACCTTTAATAAGTGGGCATTTTAATGCACAATATCTTACAATGAAACATGATATGGACACTGCACTTCAAAAAAATAAACAACACAACTGTCAAACAACTTGTAGTTATCTGCTTATTAATATACATCCCATTTAAATGACTTGTATACACGACACTTACCTTAACATAACATGTGTAAGTTCTTCATCATTATAATGTTACATAAACATGAAATAAATACTGCACATGAAAAAGAAAAAACAAAATTACGTGGCACGAGGGCCCTATGGCTCACTCGTGGCAAACGTACTTTAGCACTCAGAAAAATAATAAATTTTAAGGCTATTTCATAAAGTATACAATAACACTAAAATTCAATTTACATTTCACTACACTGATGCACAAAGTGCATGTGCATAGGACACATGCTGGTGCACTGATATCGCACATGGCTGTGGGATGCTTTGGCATGTGTACTGTAGGTGGGACGAGCGTGCTGGTGCTAACCAGTTCACATCATTATTGTTCTGTTGTATGTCCAAAAGTAATGTTGTGTAAATGAATGTAAATAAATCATGACATGTGAAGAGGCATGCACAACTTGCAACTTAACACCAAATTGGAGGTTATGTGGCTAACCACGTGGTAATTGTTGTGTTTAAATTTAATATGTATATCATTTTGTTCAGTGATTTTTAAGATTAATATCTGGTGGGGTTGTGCTTTCTGGTCCAGGAGGTATGGTGAGGTTATGTTGATTGGTTAGGTATCTGGGATGAAATATTGCCAGGGTGGGCACCAGTCCTCTCAACAGTGATTATAATTACTCTTCATCTAGGGGGTATACGGCCGATCACCCAAAGTGGTTAACCTCCCTTATCAGCCGTCTCTTGCATCCACACAGTTGATGTAGAAACTGCGAAGTTTTTGGTTTAAGATAATATGGAAACCTGGGCTAGCGAGGGCTATCAGCCGCCCTCGACGTATAGCTCACTCCCGGCTTGTGTTATGGGTCCTCTCATGCCCGAAAAAAGCCAGAATTGAATTAAGTTGCACATTACGGTTCGGTGATGTACAAACGAGCCGAATGGTGTGAGTTGCTCACTCTGGGGTTATGAAAGTGAAAAGGTCCCGGTAAACTAAAATTTTAAATATTGCAGTTACAATACCGCTACTGACCATCATGGCTACACGGTGTTGGCATCTGAGTACCATCTTCCTGTGCGACACACAAAAGTCCCGTTATTAATATGTATTTATTTACATGAGGCGAGGAAGTATAAGACATTAATTCACTAATTATAAAATAACCCTTCACACAATTTAAATCATACCACGAAAATTATACACTGAAAAATAAAATCTAATTATGAACGTACATTGTTTGTTGACAAACATGTGTACTATGTCCATGTCCTAACCTGGATTAGTGTGATTTTAAATATAGGTGTATGTCTTTTGTTGGCGATCCTTCATGCGGCTTTCATATGTACATTGTCGTACAACACTGGGCTGTATAATGCAATACATAATAATTCCTAAAATCACTAACATAAATAAAAAACAGTCGAACATGATTTCGCGATTTTCTGCAGACACTGTCCTTTTACCTGCCGTTCATGTGTGGCCTCCGCCACGAGGCCCTGCTGACCAGTTCTTTAGGTTATCTTACATTGCTACCACACAACACGTGGTTATGTAACAATCGCACAAAAATAAATAAATATTTACACAACAAATATAGCACTCTCAGCGACCCTCGTATAATTAATAAACAGGTGTGCAACATGCATACACCACTCAGCTTAATGACTATGTGACTTTATTATTTATTGTGTTGGCAAAATGTGCACAGTATAAATTTGAATAGGAAACAAATAGTGCATGGCTATGTTTCATTACAAATGATTATTCCTATTTGAAAAATAATCTCAAATACACATATCAACCTTGGAAAACAATAATAATCTCATACCAACCTGCATGTCACGTGGCACTTGTTACGTGATGTCAACACACAACAACACATTTGAAAATATAAACAAACAACCAAACAGGTGGCCTAAACAATAACATATGTTCCTCCACCCTTCTCGACATATCAAAACAAACATAACCTGAACCTACGAAAGAAAACACTTGATCTAACTTCATGACTAATGTACAGGATCGTGGATGTTGATGCGATGGGATGTTTGTAACGGCCTAAGGTGAGAGCACGTGGTACACGTCAGATGTTATATTTTTTATGTTCCATTTCCACTGAGGGTCAAGTTATTTCACTTCATTTAGTATTAAATATTTTTGTTAAAATTTTATCATGTGACATGGCACGGGAACTGCAGCAACGAGCAAGCAGCCAGTCACCATGTTTTTTCTGTAGCGTCTTGATCATCATGTGAGGTGGACATGTGTGTGCATCCTCACCAGGTCTTCACTTTTTGCGCAAATCCATGTAGTTATCAATATTGTAGTTAATGTCTGGAACCTTTGTTTTGTAGCCTGGGGAGTGAGTAACCTCACAGCCTGGTCGGTTCCTGCTTTATTTCGCCGCCACTTCTTGGTCATTTACCGGTTTTCTTGTGTCTGATTTTATTTATCAATTAACTGTGTCAGAGGAGACCCAGACATCCTCAACGGGAGTAAGTAAGCATTTGGGGGAGACTTACAGTCCTCGCTAGACTATATCTTGTGGAATTTAATTCAACAAAAATTTTACAACTCAAAAATGATGTGGATAAGGGGCCAGCACCGCGTGTTAGCCAATGCAATAATTCTATCAGTTGGAACAACTGTATCAGTCTACTGTCTGGAGCATTGAGAATTGGGGACTACCAGGGGAAACCATGCATGGGTCATCGATATCACGACCGCATCTATCTCTTGTGCTCGCTGAGCTGGTGCCTTTCCTGGACTTTTCCTTCCTAAGCTATGCATATTTCCATTCGCTCTGGAGTCCACTTCTCTTGAACACTTCAGCACATTAATTACACTTGAAAGATAATAAAGGAAAACGCATAGCGCTGGAAAGTGTATTATGAGAGACCTTGGCTTGATGAGCCATGATGCTGTTCACAACTAAATAATACACTGCATGTATTTGCACATATATATTTTAGCATGATAATTGTCATTCCTCGCTCGGAACAACTTTGCAAACTGTGTGGAGCACAGCCTGCTGGTTTGGTCAAAACAGATTTTAAAATTTGCAATGCCAATCAGTGACTTACGGTGCATAATTAAGCCCCCTGAGTAATGCAAACCACAAGGGAGAAGCCATGTATCTCTGGGGCCGTTAAAATGAAAGTGGTTCCAGAAACTAAATAACTATTGCAGTGATAATGGTTGGTGCGAAGACATGCTGGCTCCGGAGTGCAAACTAGCCGCAGCCTTGCCCTTGTATGGTTGAGGCCTACTGCAACGATGGTTTGGTGCCCGAACCTGCAACGGTGGTGGTTGGCGTGCCTGGCCGGGTCTACTTTTTTGCACACTTGCAAAACTAACATGTAATGGACACTTAAACTTGCGCAATGAACTGATGTGTGCCACATACACCAGTCCTAAGATAGTTCGTCCAGCCGTAGCGTTATTTGCATGCAGCTGTGGTGTGCACTCTACGGGCGTGTGGAGTGTGCACCCGTTCACTGGATCGACCAGGAATTGAGCAGATGCAAGGGCACGCCAGTGCAAGTGCAGCCGCAGGTTGCTGTAGTAAAGCAGGATGCTGCAGAGGAATAATTAGGCCACTATATTGAACTTGAATGTTTTAAGGCCTCATGAACGATGTTATATTTTTCCAATTAAAGTATTTACGATCGTTTTGTGTTATTGTTCTGCCATTTCTTTGCAAGGTAATGTGTATTTATTTATTTCATTTTTCCATCAAGTGCTTTGTCCACATCATTTCACCAGGGTTTTATGTTGCAAGTGTGTTTATGTAATATTTAAGGGGTCTATTTTTTTTATCAATTTACTAGATTAGTTTTTATAAGTCATGTCATAAAGTAATCCCATTTCGGCGAGAGTAAACTGAGGTGAGGCCGCATCGCCGAGCAGGAAGTCAGTCAGTGTGAAGCATCCACTAGAGGGGCCATGAGTGTGTTAGACTCTGTCATTTTCCCGCATACGCCGGTCGACCATCACCATTTTCCCAACTGAACATGTAACTACAATAGACTTAAAGTATCTGGAACATTTTTCTAATGTCGTAGTCCGGTAAATCACCTCAACTCCCCAGTGGATTAGCATTGCCCCGGGAGCTTAATGTATCATGTAATGTTCTGAATGTCGAAAGACGCTTTTCTGTTTCGCCGCACCTCCGGTCTTAATAGCGTAGAGTGTAATTCGTGTCAAGTGCCCTCATCAAAGGGCTGTAGTTTACCATAATAAATGCGTATGTGTGTGTGTGAACTTTCACTACGTTATTTACTTACAGCGCAGTATGCATGTCAGGGACGGGCCCTTACAATACCTGCACACTGTATTAGGTAAGTTCTTTTATCCAGAAGTGCACTGAGTTTGTTTCGCATGGTATGGGCATGTGGAAGGCTTTGATAGCCCACGTATGCGAGTGGTAAAACTTAAGCATTTCTACATCAACAATGGTGTATAGTTGGCCTTCCGGCTTCGCTTGACAAGCACCACTTGTCTGGAGTAATTCACAATGTGGCAGGGGCCAACAGTGATCAGTAATCATCAGCAGAAGATTTGATCCAGGTGGACGGCCCGCAATCCCGAGATCGCCTCACCGACATCTGGCACCACTGGGTAACCACCATCCAGACCTCACTTTCACCGCCCCTGAAAACCTTTTTCCATCATTTCCACCATCCCACAGGCATCAGTACCTGATGTTTACAAATTAAAACAATAAACTCTGATAGCAAGCAACAACACTAATGCAACTGACATATGATGTTGTGGGTGATGCATGTGATACAAAATTGATAATATGAAATAAAACCCTTTTATACTTGCTCTTGCTTATGGTCACTTTAAGGGGGTGGGTCGTTGCTGTCTTCTTTTAATAAGGTTTCTTTAGACAACAGCCTTTAAGCCCTTTTGTGACGGCCTTATTTTCACTTTGCACCACACTGCAATGCTCGAGCTCACGGGCGCTTGTTCGTTCGGTGCGCTGCACTGATGCACTGGTGTTTCGCTGCACTACGCCTTCACACACTCCAATTAGAGCATGGGAATTTGCAACATTGATTGCTGTGTGACAGAGCAAACTGTCTTACGAGGCGATGGATGCGAGCACACCTCACAATATCTTTGTGCAGCTATGTATGGAAAAAAGTTCTTATGGCTGCAATAAAGCAAACAAACATAACTAATTCTACGAAATGGAAATAAAAAAAATCTGAGAGGGGGTTGGAGGAGCGCTACTATGTGGATGCTCTGATTTGTGTTTCTGTTTCCCAATGCGTAAATTTTGTCGCGACCATCGTTCTTAAATAGTCGGAATTCAAAAATAAGTGAAACAAGTTATATGCTTGAGGTTCCTCTCCTTCCGTAGGAGTACATGCTCTTTGAGTGTAATTGTGCGAGCCTATGTTTTTTCCAAAATCCAATTTATGCAGAATATTTAATTATATTTACCAGTACAGTTTTTCGGCCTTTTTTTTTTTTGTCATAGCTAGTGTTAACGAAAGTGCAGCCAACGTGAAACTAATAATAATTTTGTTGGAATGTTTGTTTCTTGGGGTGATTCGTGTATACTAGTTCAGGTTCCTCTATCGTGGCTGTATTCATTTTGGTGTACAGCTTCTTTTTCCATGCGTATCAAGTCGTCGCACCTATTTACAATTTGAGTTATTTGTACGTGTTTGGGATGTTACGCGGTTTAAATATGTTAAGGCCGCGGGAATAAATATTTCCGTGTTAGTAGGTGGGCCTCATTTCACCGGAAGTGTGTGACTTGAGGAAATTATATGGTGAGTAAATACCAGTAAATTGTATATTTAAGTTCCATTTAAACTACATGCGTGTTGTGTTACCTGTATGGTAGTGTGACCTTTCACATTACTTTGTTCGTGGACGTGTAAGTATAAATAGATTTATTTGTTAGTTCCGTATCTTACACATGTGTGACATGTCCCACTATTTGTCACGTTGGCGTGGTATGCCCCAGTTACTTGGACAGATGTATGAAGTGTAGTGTACAGTAAAGTTTTAAACGCCAGTTAACCTGTTTGAAATCCTAGCAGTTTTTATTGGCTGTTGGTATGTCGTTAAAAGACTTCTTAGGTTAACTGTTTGCAATCTGTTTTCAGGTTAGGGTGCAACTACATATTAACTTGTTGATAATTGTAGCCTCTTGGATGGGATATTGGTGTGTTAAACACTATCATAACCTTGCAGCGTTATGTTAACGATATATATGTGGAAAATGAAACTATTGAACGTATTTTTCTGTCACATTTGCATATCACCCGCGTTCTTATTGCGTTTCCGGTTTTACATGGCGCCAGGCTATGTTTACCATTTTGTTTTTCGTACAAAACATTCGTACGGTTGTAATGAAGGTTTGTTTAAAGCAGTTGGAAATGACCACGTGGTGTTATTAACCTTATTCCAGTTGATTTACTACTACATAGCCATATTAGTCTACACAGTAGAACTTCTGTTGGCTGGGCAATGAATACTACATCCGTTTCAAGAGCAGGGGACCGGGTACCGTAATTATAACCTACGAAAGTCTGGGCGAAAACAAAATTTTCGATGTTATTTTTACATCTAAAATGAGTTACATGTTCCTGTAACTTATATATATCTATATATATATATATATATATATATATATATATATATATATATATATATATATATATATATATATATAACATCAACAAGGTTTTTTATTAGGCTATTAAAATCCATAATAAATTATTTGTTGAATTAAAATTAGGCACTGGAATCTTCAAAAAAAGTAACTTGAAAAAGTATTTGTCAAGTGTAGTTTATTCTGTAAAGGAGTATTTAGAGTATTAAGCATTGTAGTTTTATAATGTATATATTTTTTAAGGAATTGTATGTAACTTGTATTTACCGACATGAATAAATCAACATCAGACAATTTAATGTAAAGTGAGAAAATATAAAATTAGAAGAATGTAAAGAATATTTGGAAACATTATTTTTATGACAGTATGAAATGAAGCAACATAAATCCAAAAAAGAAAAAACACAATGACTACCACAATGCAGCATAGGGAACTAAATAAAATTTTAGTAGGCATGTTGTCAAATGGCGAAACATTCTTATAGAATTTGATATGTATTGGAGTGGTTATTCATTATATATAATGTTAAGTAGGCCTATCTGTGTTTATGAATTGTGTGAATAAGTATTCATTTTGATGTTGCTGAAGGGGCTGAGGTAGGATAGGCATTTATAGATGGAGTCAGCTGTGAGGTGAAGGCGTATGGCACAATGGTACGGCCAATGTTAGAATATGCTGCAGCAGTATGGGACCCGTATGTGGAGGTGCGAGAACTGGAAAAGGTGCAGAGAAAGGCAGCAAGATGGGTGAAGGGTAGGTGGAGAAGGCAGGGGCAAGATGGTGAGGAAGAAGGGAACTATAGGCCATCAATGATGATGAGAGAAATGGGGTGGAGCTCATTGAAGGACAGGAGGAAAGTTGAACGGTTAGTTAGGATGTACAGAGTGGTGAATGAAGAGGGAGGCTGGGCAGGGCTACACTGCAAGCTAAGTAAGGGGGTGTTTAGAGGAAGAGGAAACAACAGTGAGAAGCTTCAGAGGGTGTGGAGGAGAATGGAGCAGGGTAGTTAGTCCATGCTTGTGAGGTCTGTGAGGGAGTGGAATGTGTTGAGGGAGGAATTGGTATCTGTGAGAGGGGTTGGTAAATTCAGGGAGGGAGTGGAAAAGGAGTTTGTTGGGTGAAGGAGAGTTGAGAGAGCTTGCCACCGGGCGGTAGCCTAATTGCGAGTGTATGTATGTATGTATGTATGTTTGAGTAATGTAAAGGTTTTGCCTTGGAAATCTGGATTTAAGGGTGCAAGAATCTTAGTGTAGGCTTTTCAGAGGAGTATGACTCTTGAGCAGATGATTGGTGGGCCATTGTCTTACACAAAGTTATGAATTATGCTTTTCCGACAAATATAAGCTTTATAGAATTGTATGTATCAGCATTACTAACCATGCTAAAAAATTGCATATGTGCACTGTTGTGTTCACAGTACATGATGAGAATCGCTGTAGTGTAGTGGGCTATAAAGATCAGGCAAATTGTGGTGTAAAAGTCATTAAATCTAATTTTACCAGCTATATATGAAGCAGATAAATCTGCATGCCTTACATTCTTATTGCTCGTGCAGTGTGACATAGATTGTGAATTCATTTTTCTGGGCGTAGTTAGCAAGCTATACAAAATTCTAACACTTGAAAACCTTCAAGAAATAAATTATGGAAAGTAACTACCATCACAAACATTGGCAACAAAAACACAGAGTACTCGCCCCATGGCAAGACACCAATTTGTTGCAATGTGGGGGTTTTCTGACTGGGATATTTTCAAATATAGATATCTGTATTGGGAAGTACACTTTATCCCTTCCGCCCAAGTTTAGTATGTGATACCATGTGTGGTAGGTATTAATAGGCTGTTTACTGTAAAGTGAGCACTTTTGATGCCCTAGTTACTTTTTTCTTTCAGCCATTTTATTTTTATCCTTTAACAACCTTTTTAAATAAATGTTGACATGTAAGTAACAAACACAGTGTGTGTATTCCACCACACACGGAAGTTAGCGCCTAAGGTTAAAATAAAACTTATTTATTGACTATTATTCCAAATGAGAGGGCTTTCAAAAGTGATCACTTTACCATGAATATTTAGCCTATATCATGATGTAGGTACATTTGAGCCCACCCACCCAAATGTAGGCTACTGCCAGATACGACTGCGAAGACTCATTGACATTACAGAAATCTAACTTAACACTAATTACACCACCAATACAATACTATTCATTGCAATCAGATTATTGAATAAAAACTGCCATGACTTATTTCAACTACAGAACAGTAACCAAAGATTATCGATCAACAAAGTTTACATCCTTCAGAATATTGTAAGATATCGACTTCTATCTGATTATTAAATAAAAATGGTATAGGTTTGCACTATATACCCCTTACGTAACATTACCTATATATGCATTACATCCTATATACTATTACTGGCATCAACTGGTAATAATTGAAAATGTTTAAACAGTAAATACTCACAGATTAGGGATGGGACATTGAAAGGAAAATATTGATGTTGCCATCGGTGATGGGATCGGATAGTAAACATCAATGTCTTGAATCCATTGTTCGTGAATCATCTATGGTTTCTACCATCGATAGTATCAACAGTAAACATATAGATGTTTGTGTTCATTGATGAATACATCTGTTGCATTTTGTATCGGTGATTTAAGCCAAATAATTAGGCCAGAAAAAAAAAACAACTGAAATAAATACCGGTAAAATTCCACAATAGGGACTTTTTCAAAATGGGAAAAATAATACCTGGATAAGTTAGATATGATTATTGGTAATCATATTTACTAGGAATTTTTGAGGGAGGAGCTTCAATTAATTTTGTGTGAAAAAAATGTGGCATGGAGGGGGGTAACAAAAATGTTGTGTTTACGCTATAAAACATGTGTAATTTATGTACTGTAGAATATATTTATATTGGTTCGAATAATTGTATTACATGTAAGAATACAATTTGAAACAAATCATTAATGCATAACACTTCAATTACAGGGTATAATTATGCTGAGACGCTGATGTTATATACGTATACAACATAGGTAACAAACAAGTGTCTGAAGATTATGTAATTCTGGTGAATTACTCACGGCTTACCTTGTCTATATTGATGAGAGGAGTCTACTATGTAATGTATTACTAGTAGAATAAATATACATATTGTACAAATACGTTGAGAGAATGGTGTCTTTATACAGTAGACGTGCATCACCATTTTAGTGTTCAGTACACTGTGACCAGTGAGACAGTGGTTGACATCAGGTGCATTGTGGTTCTGTCTGTCATTATTGTAAGTTGCAATGGTGCACTGTTCTACAGATATTAATGTAAAAGTGCTGTTTGGCATGTTGTATATGCGTTTGTCTGTTTGGCGTGTGAAATAAAATAATTGTCCAGAAATAAGAGTGTTGTGTGATATTAGATTTATTGTAAAAGTTAAAATATAATATTTGTGCTGTATTTTGAATGTATTGAAGGTGGTCAAATTGAATACATGTTGTGGCATAGTTTATCATTTACGACCAATGGATTGGGTGAGTAATGTAATACATTTTAAATATTAGATGTAAAATGCTTTATATTGGGAAAATAAGTGGGTATTATTGTGCGAGAGGTTAACTCCATGGTACGCGTGAAAAATATGTATGTAATCATAATATTTAATCATGTAAATTTATTAAATTGCACAAATATCTAATTGAGCAATATCTAAATTGAGACTTTTACCCATTCAAGTTACATATATGATATTGGCAAGGGCTATGTACATCAGGGAAATTGCAGGGTATAACGAGTGTAAAGTATGTATGTTTTTGTGATAATATTGTACCCCACAAATTACCTGCAGTTCATAGCTTTCCCCACTATCAAATTTGTATCTTGTATTGTTATTATTGCACTTTTAATGTTTTTAGATTACATTTTTGTGCAATTAAATGTTTTTTTGTGATAAAGTATTACGATCATTTCAGAAATAACAAAGAAAATACATTAAATTGCAAAACATCTAACCAAACCATACCTAAACTCATAATAATATCAATACCCTCTCAAACACACATCCAAATGTTGCTGTGATAATGTATGATATTCAAGTGTAGCCACCTTGCATGGAGCCAGAGTCTCAGCACCAGTAGTGGAGTAAATCCACAAAACAGTAATTCAAGGCACACCTGCAATTTTTTTTGTGGTGATGCGAAGTGTCTTGCATCAATGAAGCTTGGAGTTTCCCCATAAATGATTTTCGTGTATAGCTTATTTGCACTGAGAATTAATGTATGTGTGTTTTGCAATTTAACATATTTTCATGCTATTTGTAATATATTATAATATTGTATCATGAAAACATCTTTAATTGCAAAACGATTGAACTGAACATTACCTAAATTGACAGTGTTACCAATACAATTTAGAAATACGATAGTGGGGAGGGCTCTGAACTGGAAGGTAATTGCAGGGTAAAATTTAACATGAAAATGTACATATTTTTTATTTTATTTATCTTTTTTGTCCTGTACTTTACCTGATATTTATATTCCTCCCTGCTATCGTATTTGTAGCTTCTATTGGTAATATCGTCAGTTTAGATAATATTTGGTTATTTTTTTGCAATTTGATGTATTTTCATGAATAAATATTACATTATACATATTTTTCACTGGTTTTATCCCACAATTTCCCTGATCTTCATGGCACTTCCCACTATCTTTTTGGGGTTTCTATTGGTCAAATGTTGATGCCTTTAGTAGAGTAGAATGATACCACTTTCCGAGATTTTTTTTCATTTCGTCAAAACAAAATCCCTAATCTGGAATTTTACCAAATATAATTCGGTTTCACTATGTAACGCCAAGCAAATACCATATAAAATATTGTAACAAGGCAGGATATGGAGTGTTTGTACACAATTTCCAAAGGAATTAGTGTCGTAAGAATGCTTGTAAAACATAGTTGTAAAGGGTTATAAAAAAGCAAGGAAATTTGAGGTTAGATAAATGTAACAATAAAATATTATTGAATTTTAATAAACTTCTGGTGAAAAAAATCTTTTAAAGGTGTTTATAGTAAAAGAGTAGAAAAATCGCAAACATTTACTATCCTAGCCAACTAAACAATAATTCAGCGTCCTCCGTTAAAGTAGAATATATATGAAATACAGTTCTCAGAAATGTTTTCCCATTTCCTGAAAATATATTATTTATAATTACCGAGCTGAGTAATGTATCGGATAGTGAAAATTAAATCTTTTAATATGCTCTTATGAATACTCACGTAATGATACTCAATGCAGAGCCTTATTAGAGTCATTTTCACTTTGCTAAAAAATGTCACACACCATCAAATGTGAACTTACATAAAAACATTCTAAAAATTAACTTATAAAATTTCTGACATAAACACATTAGTAGGCATACATGCATTTCATTTACAGCCTCAAACATTTCTATTTCTTTGCTAAATATATATAGAAACAATCACAACACTCTGGTTTTTTTACTGAAACATTAATTATAATTGTTGTCTTGTTATACCTTGTATAACTGCCATTTTTCGTGGATATGGTGCTACGCTCTGGAAGCGTCTAAGACAAGAATTGTTGTATCTCGTGCATCAGAGAACCTAAATTGTTTTTCGGTAATTTTGTTTCACTGCACAATATAGTGTGTGCGTGTGTGTGTGTGTAGCACAGATAGTTCTAAAGAATTGAATATACTAAGAGGATGACCAAGGCCAAGCTAAAAACTACTGGCAGTTAGTAATAAATTTGAAATAAAACAGTATTTATATGCATTTTAAATACACGCAACAGCAAAATGTAAATAACCGAATGAAGAAAGTACTTTTGGTGGACATGTCCACTTCCACCCAGGCAGCAGTCAAAATATTAACCTAAACTTTATAAAAAATAGTTCTTATCTCAGGTAGATATTTGCTGTAGACCAAATACATAGAATGGTATTTGTGTAGACTCAAGAGCTGGTATCCACAACTCTCCCACCAAGTAGAGCTAGACAATCAGAAACTATCAAAGCACCAAAACTGCGATGTTTCAATACTGTTATATATATAATTATTGATCGCCTATGTATTGTATAGTTCGCCACAGATAAAAAAACATTGGACATCCATACATCACACACATAATACTCGTGTACAATCAATCTGCAGCTGCCTTATGCTGCCCGAGGGACATGGTCGGGTGACAAACATCCATCCCCACTCCTCCCCCTGCTAGCCTGGCATGGGCACAAACACATGGGACCAAAAGTCGCACATCCTGATAAAAAAAAGGTTGGGCTGCTCCAACTGGGGTTGACTAATGGGAAATGTGTGAGAGGGAGGAGTAGGGGTTCGCTGCAACTTTGCCCTATCTGGCGTGGTTCCCAAATTATAGGGCCTTGGCATAGTGTTCATCGGGGTGTGTCCCCTGTCAGGTGGCCCTTGCACGTGCTCCCCACCGACTTCCCCGCTGTCGGGGTGGTCAGTTATCACCAAATCTTGCACCCTGCCTGTCACTGCGCTGGGCTGTGACACATCTTCCGCCTCCTTGACCACGCAACGGAAGTTGGAATTGCTCAGCGAGATATCATGCAGTCAATGTACCCATGGCTCCTCTGGGGTCTCAGGTTGCGACAAAGGAAACTCTACTTTGGGTAGAGGTTCCTGGGGAAAGAACCTTGCAAATCCATCAGGCGTAATGGGTGAGAAGCCCACCTCATCAAGGGTCTCATTCTGCGCGAGGGTGTTGGACTCAATGCCCCCAGGTGTCGAGCTATAGACCGGGAATCCCATGAACGTCGGGGGTTTGATGGATGTGGTGTCTATATATGTCAGCCCCACGATCATGTGGTTCAGGAGGGAGTCATCGTCGTTGCCTACCTCCGCGGGAACATCTGAGTGTTTGCGGCACGCAGGAAGTTACAGTGGATCTTTTGAGGCCTGCCATCGCGTAGGCGCACGAGGTACAACATTGGTCCTGTACTTTCCTCGATTCTGACCGGTCCCATCCAGTGAGATGCCAGTCCTGCACAGAACTGTCCCTGGCTGGCCTACAAGGGATGCGCATCAATTCAGGCTGTGGGTGTGTGGTGGTGATAGCATGCTCACAATGTACTCGGCCTGATGGTAGTCCGCTCTGTCCCTTTCGTGTTGGCCTTTGCCCTCTTTGCATGGAGTCTTTCACCGGCTCCTCCTGATTGTGCACCCTCAACTGCCCAGGCCTGGGTAGGTATGACCCCCTGTACTAACTACGCTGGAGAAACTCGTGTTGCTGCATTAAAAGTGACCAGGGTAAGTGTGTGTCCCACTCTGCATGATTTTCCTTAATGCAACTTTGCAACTGGGCCTTCACTTCCTGGTTCTGGCATTCATGGTGTAGGGACCAGTGACGTTAAGGGTGATAGTGTCAAAAGATTGTGTGGGTTCATTTTGCCACTGCCGTTCCCTGCTGTCACAGTGTTGTACCTTGCGTGTTTGGCAGCGTTAACGTGTGCAGTTACTGGGGGCTTCCTTTTCAACACTTGATCAGTGAAAGTGCTTGTCTGGTCTGCCTCAGGGTGGCCAGCGGAGGTGGCGCTATGATGCAGTTGGAATACAGCAGTGCGGGCCTGTCTGGCCTCAAACAGTCTCCGGGGGGCATTGATGTGGCGACACAGCACTGAAGGACGCTGTTGACCACCCAGTGGAACTCTAGATATTCGTCCCCGTGAAGGCTGCATGTTTGCCTAGTATGAACTTGTCAGTTCCCTGACCGTGGAGGACTTCGTACCACAACTCGTCAAAGGCATGCACAGGGTCGGCCTGCACCATCACGCACAAAGCTACAGCAGGCATCCCCAATATGTGTCTAGTGAGCTCCTTGTGCAGGTCAGGAGGAAGAATGTTGTCCCAAGTTCGTCTGGCAATTCATTATATTTACCCGGCACATGTTGAATGACGAAGTTCAGGGCTTTGAGCAACAGTGCCCAACAAGTGAACTTAGACTTGCGCCCCTGTGCCTTCCCCAGCCAGCGTAGGCACAGGTTATCAGTCTGCACCATGAATTTGTTGCCTTTCATGAAGTGGCCGTACTGCTTCAGCTCCCAAATGACTGTTGTGCATTTGCATTCATTTACGTCATAATTTCATTCAGCCCTCCCGAACTTAGCACTCACATAGTCTACTATGATGCACTCATCCTGTTCTCCTAGATGATAGAGCACCGCGCTTAGTCCTAAAGCATTTTGCACATCATCAGTACAGTGATAGCGGTACTTAGGGGGAAAGCAAGTCTGCGAGTGGCATGGTGATGGTGGAAAAGTCCGGCACATAGTTTCTCAACCAGTTGATCAACCCCAGGAATCGCAGAAGCTGTTTGCGTGTATGGGGGTGGGAGGCTTTTCCTCTATTAGCCACAGCTGTTCCAGCGACAGGCTGTTACCACGCTGGTCCACAACGTGGCCTAGGTAGGGGAATTGAGTCACCCCTATGTGGCACTTGACGGATTAAAATTAGACCATGGGTCGCAAGTCTCTCCGCCAATAGGACGAGGTGATGAGCATGTTCCTTCCAAGACTGGGACCATACTAAGATGTCGAGGTACACCGCGGTGAATAGGCCGATGTAGCCATATAGCACATACGTCATCAAGGACTGAAAGGTCACAGGTGCGTCTTGCAAGCTGAAGGGCATTGATCTAAACTGGATATGCCACCCATCCGACATAGTGAACACGCTCTTGGGACGGTCCTTGGGCCATGCTGGGATCTGCCAGAAGCCAGACTTCAAGTCTATACTGGATAAAACTTGTGCCTGCCCCAAGCCCGTTAAAGTGTCAGAGATGTTCAACAGTGGGGAGGGCACTGTTACAGTCAGTTGGTTCACAGACTTGAAATTTACACAAAACCAAAACAATCCGTCCTTGTTGGCCATGACCACATGACTATTGTACGGGCTCTCACTAGACTCAATAACCCCGTCCTTGAGATTGTCCTCTACTTGTTCTAGGATTTCTTGCCAGTTCAGACCATTATAGTTAATGGGCCTTACAAAGAATGGGGAATCAGTAACTGTCGGGATCTCATGCTGGGTAATGGTGGTACAAAGCAGAGAGTTAGATACTGAGAACACATTGGGGTGTTGGTTTAGCACAGTCTCAAACAAGGGTACATGCCCGAGTGGAATGGCATGGCTGAACTCATCCAGTAATAGGGTCCCCTGAGGGGCGTGGAGAGGGGGTCTGGATACAATAAGTAGTACGTCGCCAGCAGTGTCAACATGGAGTCTCCTTGCTTACCTCAATATGGATATCTTCATCATGTAACCAAGGCTGACCCATAATGTCTTCTTTACATCAGTCCATCCACCATGAGGGCTGTGGCTGAAGTAACCAGGTCCCAGAACTGGATGGTGTTGGTGGCTCGGCCCCATGTCTCAGTCGCGAGCCCCAACTCCATCATCAGCTCGTTTGCAGGCACCAGGTGATTACCGATGAAGTTGTGCATCACCACCATATCGATATGGGCTGCCCGTGACTGGCTGTTGACACTCACCGGGATGCGCAGCAGGCCCTTGTTGCGTGCGGTGATGTGGCCCAGGAGGAAGGCGACATCGGTGTCGTGCGGTGATAGTGTGGGACAGCCGGTCCGACCCCCCCTATCGCCCATTTCCCGCCACAGTGGCCTCCGCCTGGCGGGTAACCCCAAGGGGGCACTGCCGGTGCCAGTGGTAGGTGATCTCCAAGCAGTATTGTCATCGGGGGGAGGGTGCTCTTCGTGCCCTTCATCATGTCTGTCCACCCCCCCTACAGCTTGCCCACAGGCACCCTTGTGATTTGGCTGGCATCAATGTGTTGTGGCCTGAGCTGGGGTCAGGTGTTGGCAGCATGCTGTATCTCACCACTGCCAGAGCGCCCTCTGGGCCGATACCGGGCCAGGTCACACAATGGCGGGAGGCTGAACGATACATGCCTTCCGTAGCTCTCCTCCAGGTCACGTTCCGCCGCACAAGCTTGGCGTGTAAAGTCCTTCACCCCGCTGTAAGTGGACTCTCGTAGGTGTTGATGCAGTTCTGAGTGCAGGAGCTCGAGGATGAACTTGAGCACAGCTTCCTCCCCCTTCGTCCTTCTGCAGTCTGTGGAAAAACTGCACTTTTCCCCTTATGAATAGCTCTGCACTCTTACCGTCCACCTGTTGCCTGCACAGTACCATCCGAACACCACCATGCACGGCTAGACCACTCCCTTACCGGAACACAACATCTAGCCAGCTTATCTTACAGCCTTAAAAAATCGCCCATGGCTTCCCATGGACGGCTCGCAAATGTCTGTAATGGGAATTCAGACACGTGGTTAGTTGGTGCACTCTATAAATGTGGCACCTCTGGTTTTTTGGCAGCAGCGCTAGTGCAATGGGTAAAGCACACCTCACACGCAAAAAACCCACGTGTGAAGGAAGGGTGCTCACCTGGGTTTGCGCTTTCCCAATGTCTACAGTGAGTGATGGCAACCCACGCAACACACTATTTCGGAATCGAAGCTTAGAAAAATCAATGAGCACTTACTGTGTGACTTGGAGGTTGGGCTAAAGTTCTGTCCGTTAGCCTCATCTTCCGTGGTGCACACGCAAAGTTTACAGTCTACATTTTCCTGGAGTTTGCCTGGCGACAGGCAAAGGCGTCCGCACACCACCAACCTGCATCTGTTGAGTTTGTGGTACAAAGTTCCTGGAAATACCCGGTTGGCCGCATGTGCATAAATACAGTTTACGCTGTAGCCCTTGCTGCATGCATGCACACTGGAAGGAGATACATGTGCATAGCAAAACCGATTCTTCCAGGATACACAGTTCATCACTGTACTCGCAAGTTAATCCGCAGGAATTGATCAAAGCAGAAGAATGCCCTACGTTGGCTACTGGTTTAATGCCGGAACAAATATACCCTTACTCTTCTGTTCTGCTGTTGGCCGCAGAACATACCTTACACTGTGACACGACTGGGAAAGTGCTAGATTACACAAATGGATTCTACCACTTGCTAGTTACAGTCGAGTGTCATCCAACCTGTAATTAACTATAGTTATACATTATCACTTCTGACAGTAAAAATACATACAAAAACGTTGCACTGTAGAATATCCAGGCGACTGCACTCAAATTAAGGTGAAGTCCCATCTGATTCAGTCCTGATACAAATTACAATTTCACACATAAAAGTCTCGTTGCAGAAAATATGTAGTTAAGTTCCCCTGAAAGACGGGGTGGGCCAAAAGCCAGTTGCAGGGTCAAAGCAAAAAGGTTTTAAAATAGACTATCGGAACTACATCGTCAGTAAGAGCAATAGTAAAACCCCCACAGGCCACGCGGCACACGTACGTCCGGCATGTGCTCAGAGAAGAGTCCAACAGTATTTAAATAACTGTGCCTTTATATTTACCCATCATTCATTTTCTGCCATCCCGTATATCATTCTAATCCTTGTAATTAGGTGTCAGAACACATTACTATCATATTCACCATATATTTTTGTATTGACTTACTATGTTTCTTACTTCATTCTACATTTTACTCACTATTACCACTCAACATATTTATTCTATAACACTTTGTTTTATACCCCATTTACTATTTTATCTCTGTATCCCAATTACCATGACACATGGTACACTTAACCATTTACGACATGCCGCACTAACCGACAACAACCAACATAACGCAATAGCTTAGTCTCCGTTATTAAATGTGAGCTCTCTTTTTTTCTACTTTCCTTCATTTATTTTCGACACACTTCAGGCTAATTTGGATTCCTACTTCACATTCTTTCGTTTTCATCACTACCAACCTAATTAATTACACATTCAATGTTCTAATGTAATTGACTATGTCACACATATAAACAAACCTTTGGTATCAAGATGTATATTACACCCACAAATTACATGCATTAAACAGAGAAAATGCGGCATTTAACCCAAATAGTCACATTGGTAATGTAAGTTGACTTCTTGTCTGTTTACAAATAAAGGGCAACACACATCTTTCTAACCATGTGGCTGGCCAAAAATGGTAATTGTTAAAACCATTGCTTTTATGAAAAAATGTAATAATTCCAAAAATGACATAACATTATGAATCATGCTGAATAAGAATGTTGTGTTGGTGTTCTCTATCCATACTAACATGTTAGTGGGGAGGGCCCTAAATATCTGGGTAATTGTGGGATAAAACCTGTAAAAACTTATGTGAAATGTATGTTGTTAGAATTGTTCAACCACATTAAAGACAAGAAGACCTTTCCTAACTGCATGATAGAGTAAATCACCGGGGATAGGTGTGCCAACACGTGACAGTACATCAGAAAAAAAAACAAATAACAGGAATAAATGAAGGTAGGCCAATTAAACTGTGTCTGAATAAGATATAATCCTGAGAGCCCTTGCCAGTTCTCACGCTCCATTCTGATTCACCTGTTGTAAAGTTGCGTTTAGTTTGGTTCTGTGTTCTGCATGTGGTACAGCTAACTGAAGACAAAACTCAAGCACTGCAATTTTTATTCTAACGTGCAATATGGCAGAGTATAATCCACTAAACTAAATCTAATTTCCACACTAAAAAACCACTACAGTACAGCTTGTCATGTAGCATCAACTCCTCACACTCCAATACAAACACTTCATTCAAAAGAAACAGTTTTGTTCCGGCTAGTATTCATCAGGGAAAAAGGTGCACGTTAAACTTGTTGTATTAAAATAAAAGATGATTGATTAATTTTGAACCTTAAACATATTTATTGTAGACTGTCGAACAAAGTACAAATACAGCAGAATGATGAAACTCGTCACATCACCTTTCTCCTCTGCACTCATGCAGGTACGAAGTCACAGCAGCAGTCACATTTAAGTTGAAAAGTTACATCTCGTCTAGCGAGGAAAAACACACAATATCAATGCATTACATGTTAACACTCTGGTGGTGGTTGTAGTAATTTGGCTGAGTAAAGGGTTAGCCACGCGCAGCTCAGTGCCCGCAGCTAACCCCCACTCTGCGACAAAAGCTAAAAATACACACTTGGCAGGGGCTTGCGGCCTCCTATTGGCTGTTCCCTTCTCTCATGCTACTGCATCGTGGGATTAAAGTGCTGATGGTATGGGATTTTAGAAAAAAGTTTAATCTCAAAAGTTTTGTCACCCCGCTCTGAACCTGGGAACCAAAAGTGCCACGCAGTACAGATAACATTTGTATTACAGCCTCACATTTAAACTGATAAAGCCCTTACTTCTAAACTGTGGCATGAAAGGAAAATTTTGGACAAAATACACTCTGTGACAAACTGACAAATGCAATGCTACAAGCTTATTAAACTGATTAACCGAACAGCGCTGGTGTTACTCACCCACGTAGGCAGTGGATACACCTTTTTGCTGATATCACAATGACATGTGCACCTTCAATTGTAATGAATATGAACACTACAAACATTTTTAATCCTGCATAATTATGTTTAACACTTCAGATGGTAAAATTAGAAAAAAAGCCACAACTTTATGCACCATGAAACAAACTTGCCAATCCAACTTGGAAAATAACTGTAAAGCATATTTAAATTGCTGAACCAATTGCAGATTTTCACATCTAAATTAACTGCAGTTGTACGTGAATAAATAACTTTTGAATAGGTTTTTGAATAGTGCCATGACATAATACTTATAAAATACCATGCCTATATACAAACAAAAGCTCTTAATCCCTCATGCAATATATATTTTTAATACTATTTCTACGAGATCTATTACATTGCTGTAGATAATTTCAACAAGATAAGCCTTGCAATAGCTAAATATACAGGATTCATACCTCACTGAAGTTTCTTTCAAAGTAGCAGTTATTCGTAATAATTACCTGGAAAATAATGGCTGTCCACAACTAGTAACTCTTAATATTGTGCTGTGCTAAGTACTCGAAAAGACAATGCTAACATGATTGTAACTAAAAAAAATTGGATACTTTTACTGTCTGATTTGAGTCCCACTATACTTAAACTTCTGCATACTTTAGATGTAACACTTCAGATGGTGAAATTCATGAAGACCTACAAACCCACACACTGTGGTCCGCATGCCCCAAAATCTGCATCTGTACCAATGTTGCACTGATTTGAATATTTTGCTCCACCTTGTTCAAGTTTGATGTTACGATGGAAAGGAGCATGGCAGGAACATGTAAACATGTCAACACCTGGTGCAATATTAATTTTAACACAAGCCATGTAACAAATTATAAGGTATCTGTGTTTTTTTCAACACTAGGATTTTCAGTAGCTAAATCTACAATATTTGTACATAACATCTTTGGCGTTTCTTAAGAAAGGAGCACCGTTCTTAATTACTGTTTTGGTCTCTTCATGCGTGTACCTATGAAACAATCTGAACTCACAGTGAAACTTATATGTGAGTGGAGGTGGTTAGAAATAGGGGCTTGACACCTTAAACAGCAGTGAAGCAGCTAGCATCAAACAATTTTGAGAGAGGTACACCTGAGCACATATTACAAATGCTTATGTACGTCTGGCATATGGCCTGCTGGTAACATACGTGATAAGCAGAAAAACGTCTTGGTGCTGATAAACTAATGTGGTAATACTCTCAGGTTGAACAGTCCATGAGAGAGAGGACGCAAGTGCTCTGGGCCCTAACAAAATAAAAATGATTCCAGTAAATTATTAACTATCGAAAACAGAAGTGATGAGGTAAAACATGAGCCCAGAGGGAGCTGACGTGGCACTTTTATCTGCTCTTCATGCTAAGATCTAGATTGAATGTAAAGGGGCACATTCTGAGCAAGGTCAAGACAGCATAAAAAGTAAAATAAATTGTCATAGCATATTATGTAAACAAACAATTATAACAAAATGCTACTAAAATTTTTCATAACTAAATTACATTACACATTTTCAATCATATTTTAAAATAATCCATAAATATAAACGAGGTTGATAGTGAATAAACCTAACTAGAATTTGTCAAATATCAGGGCTGTAGGTTACAGTCTTTAATTACATAGTTTACTAAATCTCACTGGACTGTCATTGTAACTTTATTGTGATTATTTTTTTGTAAAACAAACTGTTTTCTCCTTGCAGACAGGCTTGTTGATTCCATCCGAGGGTAGATGGATAGCCATGCTAGAGTGTGAGAAATCTGAGTGATTACATGCATGAGATTCACTTTCACTAAATGTCTCGTAAATTGTGTGTGGCCTTTCACATCACTTGACCACACTGCATGCACAGACATTGAGAGTGGGATGCAAAGGGGGCCTGGGCAGCTGGGTCACAAAGGTTCACAACACAAGACTGGATGATGCCTCCATATCATGGGCATTAAAACTGTGGGAAGAAGGATACGTGTTCTAATGTAAGATCATGGCCCTAGGCTGTCCCTCATGAAATGGCAGTGGGTCCATGAAAATGTATCATTCGGTTGAAAAGGTGGTATTGTTCAGGGTAGGTAGTTGGTATGTTGCAGCTGGATGAATGTTTTCTAGGGGGAGCAGCATAGCCTGCATCAATATTATTTATTATGTCCTATATGTGCCCCTGAGCTATTCTCAGTTTGGGATTTATCTCAAACTAAAGTGTATGTATAGGTGAGCAACATTTGCAGTTATATGTAAACAAAATACTAGTAGGCTATTCTAAAAATACAAGATGTTGCAAAATTGCTTGAAAATACTTCGGGGAAACATTCCTTACATCTGGAGGATGAAAAAATGTTATATGAACGTAGGTCCGCAAATACTTTGTTTCTTTACTACAGTCCGTAATACATAATGTACAATGTATGGCCTGCGGGCTGGATCATGTTACTGTGGAATGTCATCGCAGCTGTAATTGGCAGCCCCATACCAGCTCCTGGTGGTGAGCCCTGATTTGAATTCACTACACTTTTATTTTTGGGGATATTTAAAGGCACTTGTGTATGTAACCCCAGTGGACGATGTGGACACACTCCGTAACTGTTACTGTGGTGGGTTGCAAAACAATCTTGAATTTTCCAGGGATTCATCAGGGTATCCAGGTGTCCATGCAATGGCGGGTTGATGCATGTGTTCATGCTGATGGAGGGCATTTTGAACATTTCTTTTAGTGCAGATGTTTCACACATGTTTAATTACTTCCTGTGCAGTTCCTACTGTTCTAAGTATAGTGTCGTAGTGTGAGGTGTAGTGTATCAAGCAAACGAACACACTGATGACATTCCACAGTAAAATGATCCAACCCCCGGGCCTTACACTGTATGTTATGCAGTACGGGCTGTAGTAAAGGAACAGCATTTGCTGACCTATGTTCATAGAACATTTTTTCATTCTCCAGATGTGAGTAATGTTTCCCAAAGTATTATCATGCAATTTTGCAACATTCGGTATAGTAGAATATTCATCATTGATGTCACCAGCAATATGTAGCAATAAAAAAAAATTCAGTGGACTCCCTATCTGCCGTTTTTCAGGGGACTGTCAAAATTTCCATACATCTGCGATTTCAGTATATGTGGGTTCTGATATGTTCATCAGTAAAATAAACTTCTGCTCTTTATTAGACTTCATGTTGAGTATATTGAGAGCTGTACATTATATGTGAATAAATTTTAACTAATAAACAGAATAAAAATGAGAATTTAAAAAAAAGTATAGCTGTGGTATTGTTATTGTAAATAGATCTAATAAATTTAGAAATATTTCACCTCAACTCTTTAAAATGCTGAATACACTACAAAATACTATAATTTATTGTAATTGGACACCAAATGCAAGCTGACCCATAACTTTCAAACCCTCTGAAAATTAAAATATGATACCGGATGCAAGCCAAATGTTGAATGTCCCATGCACATACTATCAACTGAGAGTGCACAGAGTTTATTAATCAGTCAGTGTGTTCACGGTGGGTGAGACGGAGAAGAGGAAGCCTCAGCAGCGGTAGAAGTGAAAGTTGGCACCCAGAGGGAGGGGGCTCCCCTCCCTGTCAGCTTTGTTGGATGGAATTACGATGCCTTCATGTTACACGTAACAATCATGCTACACTTTCACATGTATCATACGTGAAATGTGGTCTTTTCAGTTAGTAAAATATGATTCTTCACGTAAGTACACAACCTTTGTGCACTGAATGAAAATGTCTGATATAAGTCTCTTGCGTTTCAGGTAGAAAACTTAAAAATTTTTGTTATAGGCTGTTCACGGTACGGTGAACACTTTTTAATGCCCTCCCAACAGGCATTATCTACTAATAAATATATCTTATTGCAGCCTCATGCATAAAATTTTGAGGGTGGTGAAATGTATTCACTGGGTTTATTGGTCACATTGCAATGTTTATATTAAAAAGCAGCAAGAAGATGGAGATTGGATGAAAGGAAAACTTTATAAGGGCCTTAAAAAGTGCCCATTTTACCGTGAACAGCCTACATACAGGTGTATTTCAATTTTTATATATATGTGGCAAGAACAGGTTGCAAAAGTATGGCATTCATGATTAATACAAACTCTAAAAATTAGGACATCGTCGTAACCTTAAAAATCTAATGTCTGGGAGATGTACACATGTATGTTGTACTTGTGGAATAAATTGTACGTTATTAATTTTTATCTGTAGAGAAAATTAAAATTTTGTTAGTGAAATAAGCCTACTAAAAATCTAAAACTTAATAGTAAACCTTCTGTATTTCATGCATGTATTATACACCTCTGAGAAACATAATTAACAAACTGCTGCAGTGTAAAAATCCCTATTGTGATTGGCCAGTGAGATCACATGAATATTTTGTGAAATGATCATAATAGGTCTCTAGAACACATTAGTCAAAGTGTGATTGGCTTATGTGAACGTATTGCCTGTTACATGAAACATCAATTTATCGTAATCCTGGTTTAAGGGGAGAAAGTGATGCTCTTCCAAGTATCATTGAGGAGGCCAAAGCTTGTGTAATCTAGGCCCAGGTCACATATCCACACGACAGCAATCTATATTTAGGTTGGCAGCACTGTGCTTGCGTGTCAAATGTATATTTGAAGTAATATGTCACTTTAAAAAAGTGATTTTGAGACAGAGATGAATAAATAAGGCGACTAACATTTATTTGTTCACTGTCTTAAATCATTCATAGTTCAAAATGACCTCCTCTGATTTCCCCATACACTTAATGCCTGTCTCGTTACACTGCACACAGACTCTGTGTTTATCCATTATTAGGCTATAAAAGGTGTCGAATAGTCCCTTACAGGATATCAGCCTATTCAAAAGATGTGTGTCTATTATGCTTGGTACACTCTCTCTCATATATAATTTGGCAAGTTAATGACAGTCAGTGAGAGGCAACTTGATATATACAAAACAAACAATGTGCCATTTACAAAATTCTGTATCAGCTGATGCATGAACGAATGAAAATTAATATTACGTTGGCCATTCTGACTGCACTGCCGTTGCACATCAGACAAGCAGAAAATGTGATGATAAGAAAAAGTTTCTAGATTAATTAATACATTTTATTTTACATGGTCACAAAACAGCTGTTAGTTTTACAAACTAAACTTCCTGCTAAAGTAGTAATGCATAGGTGTTCAAAATGAAATTAACATTAACATTTTCTATTCAAGGGATAAGCAATTTCAAACATTGGGAGTTTTTATTACATTGTATCCCCCACTCATCGTGCCATCCATACATGCTTGATATTGATTCCTAAAGCCTACAGAAATAGTGCATGGTATTGTTAAATTATTTTCCAGATAATTTGACGAAATATATTTCAAACACGTGACTTTCGAGCCAGTAATAGGAGAAAAGTGAACTTTTTAAAAGATGGGCTCAAGAGGCCAATGTGCTGCTTGCTATCTGTTGATGAACACGCTCGGTTCACAACATATCCTGCCACACCATCTGTTAGCAGGCTCCCGAAATACTACCAGCCAAAAAAAATTGCTTTCTTTTGTAAAATAACACATTTCTTTTGTTGTTCTGTTATTGTACTGTATTATTAAACTGAAGAAAGTGGGACATGCATGGGTAATTTTTAAGCAATTCTCAAGTTATTCCATGTCACGTATTTCCAACCAGAGCTGTTTATTATTGGTAATAGTAGAATAGCTGCTTTGCAAAAGTCATTGGTGGGTTGTTTCCTGGCATATGAAAGTGTGTTGTCAAGCAAGTTCCCAGAATTAGGCTACTTTTATTTCCAGTCTTAACATATTAACCGTAACATATAAAGTGTGATAAGAACTAAGTACTGTTATCATCTTGCAAATGGTAACCCAAATTCATTGTCTCTAATAAAGTTAAGAGTTAACAAATATTTAATTTTTTTTGCAAGGTTTTTCTGTTTTTACTTTTATAACCTATGAATTTTTTATACAGACGTCAGTCCATAAATACCTTTAAATTTGTTTAGCATTACAATGGCAAGTGGATTAGCTGACAATTTGTTAATAAATATACAGCCGTCGCTTGAAGCACCAGCTGATAGCAAAATATAACATAAACGAAAAGTAAACATTGGTGCTACTTTTGTCGATTTGTCAAAATCTTGCCAAGTTACATGAGAGAGACTTTACCAAATTGCTCAATGTTAAACAATTTTTGGTTACAAGGGGAGGTCAAGTAAATGCTTCTGGGCATATTTTGTTCATGAAGATGCTATCCATTGTGTGAAATTAATATTTGGTTTTAAAATAGTCTTGATTTTATGCTAGATAAGATTACACCAACTTTACCGGAAAAATTACCTTTAATCACAAAAAAAACATCTTTGCAAGATATAATTCCTCATTAAAATGTAGGCCTATTGCTTAACATTTTCAGGCAAAACCATTTGCTTTGAAACACTAGTGTTGATGGTGCATCTATTTGAGCTATGGATAGTCTTGATAAAATTTTCGTGATCGAATAACCTTTGCATACGCCCAGCTGCTCTGACCATGTTGGAGGTCATGCCCGGCAGAGTACTTGGCCACTCTGTGGTGCAATGCATTTGACAAGATAACCGTGTGTCAAACAGAGATCACATGATTAGTTTTATTTTATGCTTCATGTAATCTACCAATTGTCCTCTCGCCAGGCATGTAAGGGGAGCAATGAAGCACGTAAGTCAGAGAGAGGATGCTGCCTTTTTTTTTCTAGACAACAGCTTCCCCTCTCCAAGACATTGAAGGTGAGAAATAAATGTGTACAACTGCGAGATGGAAAGAGGAGATAGAGAGGATGCCACCCCGATCGCTAGGTAACATCTTTCCCTCGCGTCAGGCGTGTAAGGGGAGGGGAGAGTGGAAGCCTGACTTGCTGTCACAGTTACCTTCTGAAGTGAAGAGCAGTGCATGATGGATGGTAACAAATGGCAGTGCATTTGGTTATTTCACATCCAGTTATTAGACTTTAGCATAAACAACTAGCATAAAATCTATTGTTGTGGGAAATCTTATGTGACGGGACCAAAAAAATTTTCGATCGGCGCAACATTCAATAAATGATAAGAGGGTAATTTTTTCATTATTTACATAGAAAATTAGGTAGGAATACTGAAAATTAACTATGGGTGTTGTTTATTGGTGCGTGCATTTTTGATACACCAAGAGTCCACTGTATTACATACTGGTGATTGGTAAAATGCAGTTTGAACTGTAATGTGTATAATACTGTACTAAAATTACAAATCAACATTACATGTAGATATTACAGAAAACCAATGGACAGCAAATCTAATTTATAGGTCTTGTTATCTTACTATTATAAAGGAGTGAGTAATTATATTCAGCACAAAAAATCACAAAACTCTTTTTAAAAACCCCATGAAATTATGAAAAGTGCCCACTCCAAACTCCAGACTTAAGTTGTTAAATTCAAATCTGTGCCAGTCTGCCTCCCAAATTGGGAGTGACAAGAGCCCAGAGGGCTGAACCCATTATAAGCTTCACAAGTCTTTAGGTTGCTCTAAGCAATTCTGTTGTGAGCAGGATGCTCTCTTTCACTTTCTCTGGATTTTTCATATTTTTGAAATAGGCTATAGTAAAGTGAGCACTTTCAAATAAATTGCTACTCTTATATTTTAACATTAAAATTTATTGCCCTACTCTGTAAAGTTCACAGTGAATTACAAAAAGTAGTTCCACGTATGGTCTTATTTATAGAATGTTTAATTTAGTGGCAAACGAAATGGGTTTCTTTGTGTTTTATAAATGTTATATAGTAACATAGTTAATTTTCTAATGGTTCAAAATTTGTCTGTTGTAGACTTTCAACTCTCTGACAGGTGGCGTATGCTGCCGACTTCAGGGCGAACACTTACTTGCTGGTCAGTAAACACAATTTTTATCTCGCACACAAACTGATACATTATGAAAATCACTACTGCCACAGGATTGTACATTATGTAGTTTCTTGATGAACTTTAACATTTTATAATGTTTTGTGTTTGTGTCCAGATTTACTTTTTTGTCTATGATAAAGCTCATAACTTACTTCATGTCCATAAGCAAGTCAGGGCAACAATATTTAAAAAAATTGGTGTGAAACTTGATGAAATTGTGTTTATTACAATGGCAGTATTGTATTGCAATCCTGTGGAGTTGAAGTGTGCAAATTTATTTACATCAAACTGTTCGGCTACAGCCTGTCACAAACAACAACCCTGTAAACTTATGCCACTAATTTTGAAAGGAAAAAAAAATCACAAATTAGTAAAATATGTCGTATGGAATATTCTGAAGTTTAACAAATGTCTGTAGTATCTTTAATATTTGTTCAGTCATTTATTATTGGTAAAAAAAAATTTCAAAAGTGTGGGGATGACTAGGTTTGCAAAGTCCCTATCACACTGTCAAATTTTTCTGTAAAATTGCTTCCAATAAGTTTGTTAAAATAGTTAGATGGTTATGGCATCATCTTAACATCATAAATGCCGCCATATTTGTCTGAGAAAGTTGTATGGCTTCAGTTTCCATCAAATTTTTGAAGATTGGACTGGTTCTAAAAATTTCTTTGATGTTTGATGGTGTCAGCCAATCAGAATCGTGCACAACAAAAATGGACTTTAAGAAACTTTAAAATAATGAACCATTGCTGTAAACGAAGTAGATTATGAAGATAATTAATTTATGTAGAAGCTCTCTCTGCATAAGCTATTTTAAGTGAATATTGCACACAATATTACGAATTCAGAGGTATTAAATTTCATTTCGCATGAAACATCTCTGATATATAAAATTTTATTTTAATAAAGAAGCAAAAATTAATCACAAAATTCATCACATTAATTCCTATAATGACCTACACGGAAAAACAAAAGCAATTTCTCGCCATGAAAATAATTTTAAATAATAATTAAAATTGGATTCTCCCTGTAAAAAAAAATTTTGACAGTGTGACACATTTCCAAACAAATATAAGATTATTATTTTGATAAAGTTTGTTGGAAGGAAAAGTTTGATGGCCGTATATTTTGTCTTCAAATTTTATTGTAAAATATAGTTGAAGGCAAAAATTTGGTAATGTGATGGGCTTAAGAGAACTGGTCACCAAAAAATTCATTATGTTATGTTTGTGCAAAATACTATTCAACTTGTAGACATTGCTTAATAGAAGTAATACAGTATTTCCTGAGAAAAATAAATTTTGCCTGTGAATTTTTTGCATAACAGCATTTCTAATAATATTGAAATAAAACACTGTACCATTAGTTATTTAAAGAATAAAATCATGCTATGTAATGTCTTTGCAATATTTAAAAATTTCTGAAATTAAGGAAATTTTTGCATATTTATTTGTAGCAGTTAAATTTTTCATTAAATAAATTTTGCCAATCATATTTTGAAATTAAGACATGACGTATCAGTAACCATTTTTAAAATCTAAATTTTCTGTAAATGTATTATTTTATTTGTATGGCTCATAAACACTAAAATTGTGATTTTTACATGCCATAATGTAGAAACTATTCAGTGTAGTAAAATTGTTGTTAGTAATAAGTGCTCAAGTAATAACTAAAAGTCGAATGATATTTTGTAGAAATATAAAATGAATTTTTTGGTGACCAGCACCCTTAAGGGAGGTCTTAATTATATTGCTTATAGTAATACTTTCTTAATTTCTTTAAAAACAATTCAAAAATGTTCTGTATACATGATATCTCAACAATAATGGCTATCACTTGCTATTTACAATAAATATACACAAGATTGTGTATAACAAATATACACACTGACCAGAGACAGTCACAGAAATTAGCACAATCAAGCACTTAAAACCAGTTTTTATAAACAATTAACATTGCTGAATTACTATTATAATAATATGTTTGATATGACAGTTCAACCTTATTTCAGTTAAGATATTGCCAGTCTTTCCTGTCTAGAATGTTCTGGAGTGCCCCGAGTACTCCTGTACACATCTACACTCAACTCTTTGATATCTCACCCATCATCATCCGCTGCAGTCTCTCACCTTCGTCTGCTGCTGGTCGTCGTCTTTCACCACTGGCAACATTTAGCCAGATGGGGGGAGCTGTGATTCCTCCTCCCCCGCTGCATCCCAACTGCACTAAGAATGGATGCGCTGGTCCAGTATGGGGAAGTGGTTTGCATGTAACACTGCTCCCTCTTCAAGTCTGTTCATCCCAGAGAGAGTCTCAAACATCTGGGGCTTTACAGAGTCCCAGTTGATGGTTATGGACAACCTTAGGCTTCACCAGAGAGCCCTGTCAACAAATTTGGTAGATAATATTGTTTATCTGAGTCAGGATCTTGTAGCAGACTTCCCAACATTTCTGTACCTTCTGGCAATATCGCTTCCACCTTTGGGGGCTGTACAGCCACACCAGCTGCCCTTGAAATATCTCTTCAGGCATTCTCTGGTCTTATTTTTTAAATTTTGTTACTGTTGACTTTGAGCCACCAGGCAAACTCATGGCTACTTCTTTTATTGGACATCCAAGTAGCAGGTCACTAGGGAGGTGGAGCTCTCTCCCAAACAGCATCCTTGAAGATATGATCCTTGTTGATATGTGGTCAGTGATGTGCTGAATAAATGAGTGTCCCTTGGAGAGATTATATATATATATATACACACACACACACACACACACACACACACACACACACACACACTATAAACACAAACATAATTAACAACATAAACAGAGCTCATGGGTAATTATATAGAATTGGGGCTTTTTTGAAAAAAGAAATTAATTTTCACAGAAAATTGTATAAATTGACATTGTTAATTACAGAGAACACAAATTTACTATGGGCGTTGCTACCAAATTACATGCTACCAAATGTGTTAGTGGGGAGAGCTATGAAGATTGGGGAATCGTGTAAAATGTGTATAAATTCCATTTTATTGTACTTCCCTTACCACGTTAAATTATAATTACACTGAACACACATTTAATAAAGGCATCACAATATTTGCATAACATACTACTGTGCCAAATCTGATGATGATGCTGGAAAATGTGGGGTAAAATGCCTAAATGTTATGTAAACTATATATTATTTGGGTTTGTTAAACTAGGTAAAATGCGAGAAGACCTAACCTAACTGAACAATATAGGATTACAGGGGGAGTGTGTGCAGACACAAGATAGTGTGTTACAAAAAGTATAAGTAAGCTCATGTCTGTTCATTCACTCTTCTGTGATTCACCTATGGCGAAGTTAGGGTTTAATTTGGTTAGGTATTCTGCATTTTATGTGGCTAGTAGCAGTAGTACCGAAGACCTTCAATTCCTAATGTCACTTGCTACACTACACAGTAAAATTTTATTAACTACCCTTATTTTTCATGCAAAAATGAGAGTATAAATTATGTTACTCACCCAAGTAAGCTGCGACTGTAGATTCTTGGTGATTTCTAGCCTATAACTGACATATAGGACAAGTCTGTGTCTATTCAATTTGTTAAAAATCCTCAAATACTTTTATTTCCGCACAATAATTATATTTTAACGCTTCACATGAACATAATTGCAAAGAAACACTTATATTTGCGCATAATAATTTGATTTAACACTTTGAATGAAACTAATCATAATGAAACACAATAGCATTTGTACAGCACATACCTTCACATGGCCATATCCACATGGTACAATGAAATTGTGGACTCTCCCAGCATACAACCGTCACGTAAACCAAATTTTATACACGTTAACATTTTGTAAACAGCACCTGTGAATGTCTTTTTTTATCATATACTATGTGCATATTTTTTCTACTACTAATATATTACTTAATACAATCCTCTCGTGAATGTAGACAAGGAAAGTCTTAAGAAATTCAACAGAACTAAACGATATTCCGACATGGCATAATTACAGACTTTTATACCTGTATAACTGTAGCATGGCATCATAAATATACCCTGTGAATCACGTTTATTGAATTAGGTTTGGTTTCCAAAGGTATTTTCGCATTCAACAAGTTTTGCGACCTAATAGAAATATGTATGTTGACATAAAATTTACGCGTTTTACCACATAAAACACCTCAATCTTCATAGCACCATCACATATCATTGTATGTACTGCAAAATAAGCGAAGCCCTAATAAAATTCCAATTAAGGGTGATTAGTAATGACTATATATTACATTGGCAGGTATTATTTCCCCAATTTTCAGAATCTTTTTTTTTTCGGCTCAATTCTTTTAAATATTTAGGTAATTTATTGAACATCTGCAGGATTTGATAACACATGGCAATGATCTCTAATGTTCCACAATCACAGACTGCAGAAATCTCAACACAGAATATTGAACAAATTCCACCTTATGTAAGTACCAAAATCAATTGAAATAAAGTATACTTGCCAACCCTCCCACTTTACATGGGAGCCTCTGGCTTTTACACCTGTTCTCCTGCACTCCCACATTGGCATTTGAACTTTCCACTTTTTGTGCTGTCTGGTTTGTAGTTATCACCAGTATTGGTGCCAGAAACTTGTGACCTGCATAGCTGCCAACTAGTATGATTTTTTCGTATTTTGTCAGAATTTTTTCAGTTTTTGTTTACTTTGGTTGAGTCGTATAAAAAGAAATGATTTATTTTAATATTTGAGTATTGTTTAATGGAGAGCCACAAAATGAAAATGCAACTTTAATAGACTGGTACTAAATAAATTATTTACGTTGGTGGTCGCCACTGTGATACGTGGTATCTGTGCTAAAGTTCTTCCATGATTTTGGGCTATATTAATGTTACTATTGTTATTTTGATATTCTTGAATGAAGAGATTTTGAAGATGTGGTGTCGGCAGTTTGTGCTAAGGCGTCTATTAACTGCTTTTTGTAAGATGGCGAGACGTGGTGCAAAGAATAAAACTTACAAGCGAGTGTTTTTGGAGTCTGAGGCCATGTCCGAAATTACAGATTTTGTTAACTAAATGATGATGTGGTGTGATTTTGTATACAAAAAATGACATATTTGGTAATTTGTATTTTGTATCTAGCATATGTTAAGAAAAATACTAAATAAATTCAGCGCCATGTTAGTTTTTACCTTCAAAACACATGTGCAAATGTGTAAATGAAATGTTTTTTGAAACAAATAACGGTTCATATAATACTCTAAGCATGTTTTAAAAAGCAAGTAAGTTTTATGCTTTGTTTATATATTTTGCAACAAATTTTTTTTTTTAGTTATTGCATGATTTATTATTTTCTTATTCATTAGCGTATTTACAGTATTCCAGGGATTGTAAAAATATTAAGTCCATTTTAGGTATTGAATTTAGATAAACTTATTTTTCACTGTTAACGTAAAAATGTGTCACCATGAGTGCTGAACAAGTTGCTGTCGACAACGTCCAAATTGAAACTTACGAATTGACAAATAACAAGATAACAAATTTGTCTTTTCGGGCACGGCCTTATGTACAGCCTTCCCTTGGGTTGTGCGTTCAAAAAAGGCGAGAATTTTGCAAAATGTGTGGTGTATTAAATGTGAATTTAATATTTCACATGGTGGAAGGAATTGGGCAGTACATTAAATTAGTGTATCTCTTATGGTTTAGTCATCATAAGCCATGTATGCGCCCAAAAAACAGCTTTTCTGACTTTATTATAAAACATTGACATTTCTCTACTATCCTTACATTAAATATTAAAGTATATGACACACTCGGCCGGGTGACTTTGTTTTATAATATATATTGAAGGCTTGTCATGAAATTTATCTCAGTTTACTAGATAGCTCACAGCATTAATTATTAAACACAGCGGCGAGCAACATCAGACTTACCTCCCGAGTGGGACAGAGAGCAAGGGGTGACATCAGTAGTATCTCTTAAATTAATGATTAAGGTAGAGCCCATCATAGATGACCTGCACAAGTTAAGGTGTTACAGATAACTATGCGTGCCTCTGGCAATGGCACTCCTCTGCAGCTGATGAAGTTGGTTCCACAATCAGAATATAGACTAGTATATAAACCTCTTCTTGACCCACATCAAAGAACAGCAAAAACAAACAGTGTGTAACCAGATCAGGTATAACCAAGTGCGAATTTAGAAATTTAAAAGGAGGGGGCACAGTTCCATTCTATATTAACTGTAAAAATGTATTTTAAGCTTGTAAATTTTATCACTTACCACCCCTAATTCTCGAATCACAGCATAGCAAATTAGATACAAAAGAAAAAAATATTTTTATTTTGTATTAATAAAATTTTATTTACATTTACAAGATTACAAGGTAAAAATAGCTATTATAAATATGTGATAAGATATTTTGTGATAATTTTCACACAGTTGTTTATCACATTATATTTAATTTTTGTTATAAATTCGAAATTTCTTTTCAATGTATTACGAAATGAAACTAAACTGTGGTATGATTTTGAAGCTAAAAAAAAGGTTATTTTCATTCTTGGATTTTTGCTCACGAACATATCCATGACTTGAATATGTTCCACAGTAGTGAAGTGCCGCTAAACCATTGTCTTTCCTGTCCCATAGTGAATCGAAGATACGTGTTTATTCTTCTGAGGGTCTATAACGATCATTCTCCTGTAGATGTTGTACCAGGCCCTATGAGGTACAACATCAGAAGAGTCTTCACATTAGGGTACAACTTTGTTGTGGATGCCATGATGATTTCAATGGCTGACCTTGGTTTATGTTCATAGTTGCACCACAACAAATGCCATGTACTGAGCTCACCTTCAAGCTCTGAAAGACTTCCAAGCAAGTCTGAAGCATAAAATTTGGCAGTTTTCATAACTTTCTCATAGTTAAATCTGCTTGAAAATCCTGGTAAAAGACGTTTTAAGATGTGTAACAGTTTTCCTCACTTTCAAACCTATCCTTCAATTCCTGAACGAGGCAGTCAATAAATGGGTAATAAAATCTGATCCCGTAGTATGTTTCTAAATTTGTTTCAGGAATATTACATCTTTGGGTGCTTCTTGGAGTATTTCTTGGAATTTTTATGACTATACTATTATCCTAAGAAAATGTGACAAATTCCTTAAATATGCTGCTGAAATTTTTATTTCTGTACTTTTTGATTGCTAAAACTTTAGCTTGTGCCATGCCCTCCACTTTTGGCTCTGAAGCTGTCTTGACATGGGTAAGGTGCATTTCATCACATGTACGACATCCAAAGCAAGAATGAATTGAAAGTTCATTATTGAATTATAGGCTGCTGGTCCACAACAAGAGCTTCACCAGTGATTAGTTTCGTTATTTCCTCTAAAAATAGAATAACAACTGGCAACAGATCCTTAAACCTTGAAAAGGCCTCGTGACGTTCAACCCAACAAGTTCTGCTGAAGAGCAAGAGGGTATCTCCTGTTACATCTGGAGAGTGATCTTGTATTTTCTTCTTCAGCAACTCTAAACATTTCTGCGAGTCCCTTGCAAAATTAGTGGTTTCTTCTACATTTCCAATCATGTTTCTCACTGCATGTACTTGACCCCCACAGGCTTTTACAAGAGCCAAGTTTAATCAATGACTGTAACAATGTACATATATAGTGAGTGGTTGTAGCACACGAACATAGCTTTGACCTCCCTGCCATGTTACTGCCACCATCATACCCGTGACCTCTTAGATTATCCAAGCTAAGGCCCAACTCTTTTAAAACACCGACAATGGTATTCAATAGAGACTTACCTACCAGTTAGATCAATGACTTTCACAAATTTAATTAAATCCTCCCTCACTGCATGTGGATGCGACTTGTCAACATACCGAATACTGATGGATATCTGCTCAGAATTACTGGAATCTGTGGTCTCATCTGCCAATACTGAGAAGAATCTAGCCTTCTTAATTTTTGTAATGATTTTTTGAACAATAATGTCCCCACAGCATTCAATCAAGTCATTCTGAGATGTACTTGTGAAGGTTGCATGTTTTTGGTGCATTCTGAATGCGATCTTTGAGTGGCATCGCATGCATCAATACGGAACCGCAACAACGATCTGAATTTTCAGTCATTTATTTCTGAATAATTGTTTTCATCTAAAAGCCCACCATATTCATTTCGGTAACCTCTAAGTGCTATATTTTTTGTCTCCCACAAAATATAGTGGTTTTTACAATAGAGATCAACTTTTGCCTGTTCAATTCAATCAGTTGTTTAGCTCTTGTATCTAACTGAATGTCGGCACTGAATATTTTACCCTCAAAAACGTTACAAAAATCTTCCGCTTTTTGAATGGCAAGAATTTGGTATTTACAATTGGAATGCTTTTTGAAGTCACATATTGCATCTTTGTATTTGATTAATGGTTTGATGCAAAATTTTCCTAACTGTTGGTCGCCTTTCCCACTGCAGTCAGGACCAAAAAGTACACATATATTACAATATGCACCACTGTCCTTAACACTATAGGCAAGCCAAGGATATGTTACCAATCAATCCCTTCAAAATTTTCTGTTTTTGTTGGCTTGAGAAACCAATAGAAATGAAAATGATGCAGAAGGGGTTCATTTTTCATTGGATAATTTTGAAGATAACCCAGGTCCAACACAATGCCCAGTGTCTAGTTGATCCATACTGAAAGAAAAATGACATGTTGACTCACCATCACCAAAGTTGGGCACCTTGTTTCCAGAATCACTAGCACTAGCATTGTCTGGCTGAAGCGGGTTGTCACTAATGATAGTGTGACTGCTGATAGTTGGGATCCTGTTGCTTTTGAAAAGTGTCATCTGAAACAATCATTACAATTATTGTTAAGCGTAAAAAACATTGATTCCTACAATATTGTTGATATTTAGCTAAGGTTATTAATCTGAATGTTTACAAGCGTGTAATTTTTTGTACTTTATTTTATTTCTTCTTTATTAAGCAAACATTCTAGTATTAACCTGGAGTGATTTTGGGGAACCATAGAAGCCCAACATAAAAAAAACACTGTAAAAGTAAAATGTTATTTGAATTTAAATTTCAATGATTGAATCAAAATATTGAAACAAACAAATTCATAAATGATATGTACTCAATATTAAGTGCCTATTTCAATATTAATTTTGTTAATTAATTATAATTTATTCCAAACTTACCATCTGACTTGTGTTTTTTCGTGAAGAAAGCAGTTATCTTCGGTTCTTTGAAATTTTTAGTTTGTTTCATTGTCACTTTCCAGCTACTGCACACATAAATCAACATCAATATTTAGGATTCATTATGGGCAATATACTTTTAAGCGAGCATCAAATCATGCAACTAAAGCCACACAGACATTATTAGTTGTATGCACCATAAGCATACCAATCACTATATCAACATTTGATTATGTTGGTGCCTGGTGGTTATTATTGTGACAATGCAACACGATCGCCTAAACAACCAACGGTACAATGCGCCGCACTGGAGTTTTCTTGCTAGCTGCTCATGGAGGATTTTGAGGATTGTAGCCACCTGCTTCCTTTCCTGTTACTCATCCCTTTTTCCCGTTAATCCCCTTCACATTTTTTGGTGCAGGAGAGGAAGGCACGCTCCGGAGGTGTAGAGAGGGGTTATTTGGGTTGGAGAGCAAGCCAGCCATAACTTAGCACTATGTTACAAGCAGTTTGAAACACATTGTCCTTATTCCTTGGCAGTAAGTAAGCACATGATGAACGTAATAATATACAGTGCAAAAAGTTATAGACATTTGAAGGGGAGGGCACGGACCCTTTTCTCTCCCCCCCCCCCCCCCCCCCAAATTCGCACCTGTTTATAACTTAAATGTGGGCAGCTTTCATGGCAAGAGGAAGCTAGGAATGCCTTCTGAGTAGCATGATGCAGCTTATTGGCTCAGACGATATGTCCAGTATAGCCTACTCCAGTCTGCTCAAAAAGCCCCAGCAATTGTGACTCGTTTAGTGGGTAAAGGAGCGGTTAGTGGAGGACTATTAACTGGCTGGCACCGGAAACAACGTGCACACTTGAAGGCCCTAGGCTGGATCAGTGACATAGCGGACAAAAATCCAAAATTGACACACAAGGGACTGCAGTAGTTAGTGGTGGAGCATATGGGTACTTTAAGTGGTAATAAGTCTACCAAGGCTTCAACAGCAGCATGGTCTTTTGGCAAAATGATAGGGAGTTGTTTAACATTTGCCAAATGCCTGCCCACCTTGAGCACATCCTGCTGATAAAAAAAAGTTATCAAACACCAGTCGCACAGAACTAAGTTTTTCTCTTGCAATCATTTCAAGTCATCTTGGAAACACACTCTTTAGATACATCTACACACTAATGAAGTTCTTCAGGAGGATCGTGTGTGCGTATAAGAATTAGCTGGGATGACTTTAGTTATGGAATATCTATAAAGTCCCGTTCATGAAGGACAGTGACAATTGAATTGGTAAGGCAAGTCCATTAACCATCAAAGTACATGCCACCGGAAAGTGTGTAAACTTAGTTCATCAGGAAGCAGGTCATGGGAAGCACAATCTGCCAGCTTGTCTCTGGAAATAACATGTTTCCAGCATTAAGGAGGAACCCATTCCTGGATGTGAGAACCTGATTTATTGTCCATTTCATACAAGTGGTCTCAAATTTGACAGTTCTAGAAAAGTAGTGCCAATGGCATCTGGGTGGCTTCCTTCCGCCACAGTTGAACTGTCATTGAAGGTGACTGTTTGCAAACAAACACCATGTGACTGCCTGTTTTTGTAAACAAACTGCATGTGCCTCCTCCCAAATGACTTTTAGAAGCTGTGAAGGGCTATGCAAACAGTTGCAGTTTGGCAACAATCCCATTTTTTTTAGTTTATAAATATTTTATGTAAATGACAAACAGCCCATGTAATTAGTCTATAAATTGAAATTGTATATTGACTGTCAATTGAGCAAGATATTTTACTGTTTTGTAATATTAGGTACTCGAAATATATTAATGACTACTAATCTTGTCACACTTACCTGATGTATGTTATTGTAAACATAAAAATTTAGCATGGTTTCCACAAACACCAAATACCAAGAAACTCCCCCTCCCCCCCAGGAATGCACAAATACCGAATTCCCCCCCCCCCCCCCGACCTCGTTTTCAAAGTCTGTATACATTCTTACATACAGGCAGGCTATGCCTACTATTGCATTAAAAGTACATAATTCAGCTTCGTGGTACAATATGACAACTAACTTTATACAGCCTGATACTTTTATGGTAGTTATAATTCTCAGGATGTGAAAGCAAATGTTACTTCATTTCAGTATTTTAATAACTTTCATTTAGTAACTCAAATGTTAAGTATTGCAGGCCTACATACAAAATACTTTAATAACTTTTCTCAAATACCGACATGTTCAGATTGTCATGCTGCGAATGAAAACTTATTCTTGACTAACTCAGTATTGATATTTACACTGAAGTTCAGTCGCACAACCTCCCTCCTCAAAATTGTGAATACAGTCTTAGGTTTGTTCTCAGATACCTAATTAAAAAACTGTATTTCAGTTCAGAGATGTTACAAAACACTCTAGAGAAGCAGATGTGACCTACAGCAACAATATATCAAACGAACATGTTACTTACACACTAAAAAGATGCTCCACCTACCCAAGATTGAAGACATCATAAAGTTCATTTTCCTTAGCGATAAATTTTGGAATGTCGCAGTTCCTGCTGATGCACAAGACACTTCTTTATGATGTTGGAGCAGCTTCGTTGGGTGCTTAAATTGAAAGAATTTTGTTTGATAAGCATGTTGTAATGCTATCAAGAAGTTGTTTTTCCAATATAAATCCTATTTATGTGAATTATTCTTCCATTACTCTTACAATATTCTTAACAACGTATGTTAAACACATATGAGCGCTTTTAATTTGCAAAATGCTCAAAATGTTTATGAAAGACTCCAACATTGAAACCTACATGCCATTATGTTACTTTCAAATACAGCCTTTAAAAAGAGGAAAAACCTTTAAATTTATTTGCTAACAAGTATCCCTGCGTAACAAGCTTGATAAATTTTATATACGTTCTAAAAAAAATACAAGTTATACAACTTACAAGTTTGTATGGTCAGTAAGCTTTACATTTTGAAATCCTCCAGAACCAATGTGTTATAGTTTCAATCAATTACACAGAGAAATGTTCATAGCAATTAAATGTGGCCCCAATTAGGGTATCATCTTTATTTTATTTCGGGGGAAAAGTGAGCAGAGTGGGGCGGGGGCTTTAGTTTATAGTCTTTCATGAGACTGGATTATTTTGATGATATATGATGCCGGAATCACATAGCCCCAACGTGCATGACACAACAACCAGCAGCCAATGAAATACTAAATAGATTGTCGTAAGCCCGACCGATTCTGTCTTCCGACTAGTAATTTGGGATTAGAAATTATTTCTATTCGTCATATGTTGAGGCACGATGCACAGAATGTACAACATTGCAAAATGAAATTTTATTGCAATCTTTCCCTACAATGGTAAATACGCAGCTTAAAAGAAAATGAAATAGAAAACTACTGTATATAACTCTTAAAAATAATCATTTTACTGTTGTATGCATTAGCGATACCAGTTTTCCATCATTATGTATTACAAATTTCCCTCTTGTTCACCGCCTTTGAGACTAACTTAGCCTATCAGCGCCTTCTAAATAGTTAGGTTAAATGCTGAGAGAGTGGTGTCGGTCGTGCTGTAAATTCAAGTAGTCACATAGAAATGTCATGGTTGCATTTTGGTCATTTTGTGCTGTGTTGGTCGGGGCAATTAGATTCCAGCATGAGTGTGTGGCATTTTGAGTTGCATATTGTTTTGATGGAGCAGTGTAAAATTTTGTTCGTATGGAAATAACAGTAAAATTATTTAACTTTGAAAATTGTAATGTTAATTAAAATCCAAAATGTGATACATACGTCACTTTTTGTATTCGTACAGATGCAGCAATCTATATATATACGCACGTACTTTGACCGAAGTTAACCTTATACTCAAATTTATGATGTAGACAAACAAATATTGTTCATTCACTACAAAAGTGTGGAAAGTGCAGCATTTTTCAGGACACTTGCATTTCAGTGATTATATTAACGGTTTACAAATACATTTACAAAACACGCAAACTTACTGTTGTAACCTCTTGAACGCGTGTTTTTCTATGGCAATCCTTGTGAGTTTACTTCACTAAAATCACGTTTGTTCGTCATTAGCATTAAATAATTTATTTGCAATATCGTGCAGTAAAATCAACACTGTGTACGTTTCCTGATACAAAACAAACTTAAAGTGTTATATGGAAATTATATTAGTGTCAATTCATTGTTGAAGGCTGTTAGGAAAATGGCTGAACGAGCTGTTTAACGACGTGCCAATTATTACATTTCATTCAACAAAACGCACAACGGTACCTACAACCAACTATGCTTGAAAAAAGCAAATAAAAAATAATTAACTACCGATTAAATATTTCGACAACACCAATAAGATATTCGTATAATAAACACGATGAGAAAAAAAGTGCACGCACAACTGCTTTCACCGGGCTGTAAACATAATCATGGCTAGCCATTGTTTTGAAACGTTTACTGTTCATGTGTGTCACAAACTCTGTCATAAATGCTGAACACGTTTTTTAAATCCCATTACTAATAGCCAGGGAAATTTAATATTGCTTTAGAAACATAATTTAACCCATAAATGTTGTAAGTTTTTTAAATTACAACTTTTAGTTCAGAGTACTTTTTCGTCCAAAGACATCAAAATAGCCAACCTAACAACACGGATTCCACAGCAGTTCATCAGCTGATATAATACTGTATGAGTGAAAGCATTTACTGTTTACATTGTGTGCAGGTTGGTCACATTGTCTGTCAAATTTTTTTCTGGAATTGAGGCCACTTATATGAAATGGACAATAAAACAAAAGTTTTTAACAGGTAGGGCCAAGTTTCGATCCAGATGAGAGCTACACTAGTCAGTCCACACATGATTGGCTGGAACTGTTAAATGTTGGGTGTGAAAGGCATGACAAAAGTGCATCATATTTGCGAGCAAATTAGCATCACACCGCTCAAGTTGAGGAAGTGAAACTTGTTTTACTAGAGGTACCTGAGATTTGGCCAGCAGGAGATGCATGTTCACACTCCCATAAACATCACTACTTCTGAAATACACGACAGCTGTGTAAGCTTGCTCAAATGCATCTGTGAAACCATGTAGCTTTACACTGACTGCATCAGGACACATGAAACGAGGTAAACAAAGTCTTTCAAGATGGATAAGTCTCTCAATAAACTGAATCCACTTCTCAAGTTGGTGATGATAAAGGGTCATCCCAACCTACTCCTTGGTTCCACAACCACTGCATCAAAATTTTCGTTCACACTACCATGGGAGCTTTCTGTGACAAAATAATCATTGGGTTGGGATGCCATGGCTTATATTTAAATAATAAGAGAAAACATCTTTCTGTGGACTCCATTGACGACCCAGATTATTCACAATAGGCTCAGCAGGTTACAGTATTAAGTTGGAATCCTGCAAATGGGGGAGAGAAAGTATTCATGCTACAGAATAAGTTTATATGGTTGCTCGTCCTCATGGATCAGAATCTGCCAATACATTTGCTTGATGTCACAAGCGAAAACAAAACTATAAAGCCTGAATCTTAAAATTACATAACATTTCTCATTTTGAAGCTTTGGTCCAGATAGAAGAGTATAATTGAGAGACACACTATTTGAAGCCCTGCTGCTACCATCAAAAACCACCCTCGATTTAGTGGTTGAACCAGCCATTTTGTACATGCCATGTTGCAGGATAAAGCATTTAGAAGTTTCTCGACTTTCTACATGTTGGGCGAGGCAATATAGGGTTCTATATGACCTGAAATAGCATAATCAGTCATAAAGTCTTTGTACATTGTTTTCATGTCTGTTTGAGATGAGAGTTTGTGCTCCAGAGCGTAGAATCTGTTTTCAGTATTTATATATGAATTTATGATACTGTCCTTCAGGTATGAATGGGGAGACAAAACTTGTATCTGCAATATTCATCACGAGAATGAGTGCCCATTAAATGAGTCTCACAGACGTCAGCATTCTGTTGTATTGCAACTACATAGAGGTTCCTTAGTTTCTCAAAACTGTCTGAGGATAGTCTAGTGAGTTCTCAGTTCCCACAAACATGAAAATCAGCTTTTGATCAGATTTGGCACTCAGTTCAAGGTCCTCTCTAAGGAGCAACCATCCACATTTAAACACTATCAAAACAGGCATGTACTGACCATAATTTGTTGTCCACGCATACAAATACAAACTTGTGCATAATTGCCAGTGCCCAGCAACATGTCAACAGGACCAGGTTTATTAAAGTGAGGATCTCCTAATGGTGGAAGGGACCCAAGTTGTGTATGAACACATGGAACCACAGTTGCCTATGGTAGATTACTGGTGATTTTGGAAACCACAAACAGTGATTGAAGAAACACTTATACAGCAGAGGATTGGACTTTACAAACGACAGCTCCCTTCAAGGTAACTGTACCATGTGTGAGACCACAAATTCTTTCCTTGACCTTTTGATGAAAATGTAAAGACATAACTTTTGCGGCTGCTTCTGTCATGGATGCCTGACCTGTATGGTCCAGTGAACAGTGAATCACAGGTGGTTTACTGTCAGCATCATATACAGTTACCAGGGCATTGGACAATAATACTGAAGTGCGACCCCAAGCTGAAGACACCCACAAAATCTTCAGTCTCTACATCAGGATTTGAGGTATCATTTTTAAAATGTCACTGGATTATGCCTAGACTTGCCAACATGAAGTTGTGTGCAATGCCTTTATTTGCATAGAAAACGGGTATGGGATGATGAACAGGATACTACAGTGTGGACTATTCCGAGGCAATTGAAGCAGAGTTTCTTACTACTATTGACTGTCTTACTGATGGTGAGACATTAACAAATTCTGAACATTTATACACAATGAATGGTCTGCTGACAGACAATACATGGTATTGGCTGGTTGGGCTCAGAAATGGTGAATACTGATTTGGGTGGTTGTTACACGACTGATTTTTTGAGAGCTGGCCTTGTGAGATGCTTGACTGGTGCTTATTTAGACACATCAATGACACAGTCCATAGTGCAGAAACTCAGTTCTTAAACCTTAGGCATATCATCCCATAAATTTCTGCAATATTTATTTTCAAGGTTATATATATATATATTTTTTTTTTGTCTTTTTCTCACCTGAGTGTACTTGGGTAAGATAAAATGTTAAATAATCATTTTTCAAAAGATTTTAGGCCAATATTTAGTTACACAAATAGGGGCATAATATTGGTTGAATTTGTAGACATTCAAACTGGGTCAGTCAAAAAGTAGAAACTCCTGAAATTTTAGTAACCATTTCTCAGTACATTATTGACCTTAACAGAACAAAATACAGCAGTGCTTGCATTTACAATATTACCCATGACTAACATGCCTGCAGTATTTCAAATGTAGTTTACATTTTCAATTGTTTTTAAGATTACTAATAATTTTCTATACATTGCTCACTTTGGCAGAAAAAATCTTTGTGCTTCTACAGACTGAAAATTATCAATACTGCAGAGTTTGCATTTATAGAATTACCAATGACTAACAAGCCCAAAGAATATTTATCTTTGGGACATTAGTATAAAATTTTCAAAATTACTAACTTATATCAGTAATAATAACATTTTTCAGTACACTGCGAACTTTGGCAGAACATACAAATCAAAAAATATCAAAACAGCATATTTCCAGTTTATAAAATTACCTACTAACAAGCCTATAAAATTTGAAAACATTGTACAAAACTATCTATTCTAAACATCCAACACAGCTATACTTGTGTGACAATACAAAATGTTCACTGTTTAGATGTTTGTAGAAGTATGATAAACTCCAAAGCATGGTGTTACACATAAAGGTACTTCACAGTCAGGACAATAACAACATGTTTCCCTGCTGATTTTCTTTCCTTTAGCATATCTGGCATGAGAACACATTCCACATTGTCGTGTTGGTCGTTCTCTCGTCAGGAAAATGCCTCCCCGTCAATCGAAGTGGAGCAGGTGAAGATCCAGGCCTCCCTGTACGTTTAGGAGATATTTTTGCCGAGTGATGTTTGTCAAGGATTTGATGGACCAGTTCTAATCTGAATTTGAGGTGACTTGCTTCTCCGCCACACTTCTGATATAGCAGAAATGCATTGAACACCAAGTCTAAAAGATGCTGAAACAATTTTTGTAGTACACCTTCCCACGTTTTTGTGGAAGGGGATAGTTAACTAGTTGCTGGTTTGTTGGCTGGCTCTCTTCCAGGACTTTTGATTGTTGTAAACTGTGCACCATGCACAGTTGACAGCTGGGCCATATTTTTTTTGTATTTCCACAAAATAGCAGAAACTTTGCCTCTTTGGTAAACTTTAATTTCCCCTTTCTTCATTTTAGTTTGTGCCCTCAATTGGTCAGGCATAGATTTCCTTGATAATTGACCTGTACTATAACTGTCAGTTTTGTTTGCTATGAGCAAATCAGCTAGCTCTGGTACCGTGTAAAAGTTGTCTGTAGTCAAACAGTAACCTTTATTCAGCAAAGTTTGATCAGAGACATGACAACTTGAGCGGATTTTGGAAGATGTTGGTATTCAGTGTCCATTTTTGTATATTTCCCTTTGTAATCATCATTGTACAAACATACCCACTGGTAGACTAACACAACAAGGTCTTCAACCCAGAATGTGACCTCTTCAATGTATATACTGTACCCACTGAAGTCTAGTCAATAACAATATCCTGTTCTGATGTGTACAGTGATTTGAATTTTTCGTTCGTAAATAAATATGGGCCATATCTTCCTGAGTTTCGGACATGGATGAGTGTTAGTATAAAAATTTTCGTTTTAGGGGAAGTGTAGAAAACGTTTCCAGAGGCAAAATCTTTTGTATGTCATTACTTGTGAAAATATAGAGCATTTGACGACCAATACAAAATTCAATTTCAGGCTTCAATACAACACTTTGTAGGATTACTAATGCAAAATAAATATACAATTCATTGGCAGACGTATCCTTCTAATTTCTGTTGTGACATTGTTGCGCATTCCTGTTTGTTTCATCGTCAATGATTTGAAACATTTGCTCATTAAAAAAATGCAGAAAAATCTAAAGCACTGCGTTCTATATTCGTTACAAAATTGAGAGAACTTGCACTAGTAAAGTTAAATCTAGGGGGAGGTGGTAGTGGTGATTCATCACTTACTTCACATCACTGTTGTGCTGATGCAAGAAGCTGGTCTGCCTTATCTTCCTCCGAACTGGTACTATTATCGTCCGATAAATTTTTGCCACTTTCTGAACCACTGTCGGATATATCACTATCTGTATCCATCATTTACAAGTTGAACATTGTCCTTACAGTAAATATGTGAGTCAAACCAGAGAGATAAAAGAATTTTGAAGAATGTGTTATTATTCATAAACTACAACCTCTCTATAGCCATGAAAAAAAAAATTTGACAATTCCCTAAACAGTTGAATGAAAGCTGTAGATACACAGCTGCTAGAAGATAGAATAACTACAAATAGATACATCATATAATAGAAACTTTGGCAAGCCACTGGATTTTTATAGACATTTGACTTATATTGTAAGCAAACATGTCAAAATAAATGTGGAACAAAGAATGTCAAAGACGAATGCGAGTTTGGTGCACAAGAAACAAAGCATACACAATCTAGCAAAAGAACAACGTAACACCAGTAGGTTGCAGGATTACTTTAGCTCACTACTGCAGCCATCTAGCTCTTATTATCAGCGTTATCATCGAAGTCAACGCAGAACAGGGAGTTACGAATGCAAAAATGTGGTCGGGCATTAATAATATAGCATGCACACTCTAGCGAGAGAAAAATGTAACATTAGCAGGCTGCAGGATTTTTTTAGCTCAATACTAGAGCCATCTAGCGTGTTTTGCTGTAAGCGACAAACACACAAATAAACTTGGGCCAGAAAGTTACAAAGGAGAAAGCGTGGTTGGTGCCAGAGTATACTCGTTTGTGTGTCAAGTTAACGCAATAGGTGTGGCAGAGATAACTCGGGTGAAACAGTTATGAGGTTAATAAAAAGTGAATATAAATGCATTAAGTGTGGCAAGGAAGGCCTATATAGAAAGCAATTTTACTTGCAATTGATATATTGTTGAGGCTTCTGCGCTTCAAACACTAGGAATTAGCATGAAAATATAGATAGTTTTCCTGATGTGAAAATTAAGCTGGTTTTGCGATAAAAAACAGGGTTTTTTTCTTATAAATTTTGATGCTCAATTTAAGGAAGCAGACAGTATTAGCATACTACATTTGACTCGTGACTGGAAGAGACTTTTGAAAATCAACCCTTGAAGTAGCATCCCAGGTGTAACATGTCAACCTGTTTTTACAATAACTTGTATTCCACAAATGTATAACACTGTGATTGACTTAAAAGTACTGTATTATTGAATAAATTAAACTGTAACTTAGTATCTTCTATAACTTGTAATTTTTTATTTTGAAATGTATACAAATTAGAAACAGTGAGAGCAGTGATGTGTTGGCAACGGCTAGTAAGAAATAGTTCACTGTTAAAATATTTTTACCCAGTTTTTTGGTGTGATATTTGTAAATTAAATGCCTATTTAAATATTTAGGTAGCCCCGAAGGTTACAGATTTCATTGTTACAGTTTAAAATAACATCGCAAAATATTGTGCGTGGGCTGTAGTGATATGGTGTTCATTTTATCAACTGAGGAAGCAACTGTCGGCTGGGCGGAGCTTGTCACACTCTCCCCCCCCCCCTTTTTTTTTTTCAAGAAGTTTTGCATCGCTAGTAGTAGGAGAAAATGATACTTGTTCAAAATATTAGCCTTTTTTATACTTATTACTGCAAAATAATGAATTTGTAATATACAACTGCATAGAGGTTTTAATGTTAGAATACTTATTTTAATATAGGCGCTCTTGGCAGACATGGCGAGTGGCTACATGACATGGCGTTTTGTTGCTGTATGTGTAATGAAGCGTTAATATTTCGCTTACTCTGAAAAATACTTCAAATAACCACAAGTGTGTACATGTCATGTTTTTTAAACCTACCTATGCAAGTTATGATGTGATAAATCTGTATTTCTACAATAGGAATAAATTTACTGTTATGTGTGTTAACCACTACATGTGAAAGGACTAAACGTGTGTAGCTGCTTCGTGGTCGTTAACGCTGGCCCGTTTGTGTAAGTTTGTCACTGCTACGTACAAAAAAATTAGCAACGCGAGTTGAGTGTTTGAATTTACTGCCTTTTTCATTGGACTAATTGCTCCTTCGTTTTAATATTTATTCCAACTAAGGCCGTCCTTTTAACGAAATAATCCAACAGATATCAGTAACAATAGGTTAAATACTACTGTGCTTTCCACCACAGTTGTAACAGAATTATTTGAACAGCTGTAAACAGTAAACAATGCATTTGATATAAAGGTTGGTCACATATCAGTGTTTATGTTTAGGTGTAGCGGAATGATACGTAATTGGTAACCAAAAGTAGAAATTTATTAGGGCTTCAGAAAAGTCTCATCCAGTCGTGAATAGACCATAGTGTTTAGAATGTGGAGAAAGTAATTTTTTTGAGGAGCATAGTGTATAAAATTGTTTAAAGAAACCAAGAAACATCAAACTTCCACTTGACCTCACAATGACATAATAAATAATAATAATTATTATTATTATTAAAAATGGTGTGAGTGAATTTTTTTAATTAATTCATTTACTTCAACATATGAGGCAAACTAAATAGTTATGTTTAGATTTTATTTAATTCTCAAAGTGAGCAATTCATAGATGGAGTTAATTAATATAGTTATTTCCTGCAATCACCTATATTGCGTATTGTCTGTGTGCGAATGTATTCAGTTATTTTTAACTGTCAAAAATATTACAAATTAAAATTATTGTGAATCTGGTATGTTGTGCAACGTATTGTCACTATATATAATTTTAAGCAAAATCTGCTTTGCTATATAATAATAAAATATGTAACAAACTTGAAGTTGGGACACAACAACAAAGGTACATGTTGGTTTGGCATGAAGGGTTAAGTGAGCATGGTGGTAATGAAGTGACATAATGTATTCTGAAGGCAATTACATAGGTCAAAATAGAAACCAAATTATTTTGTTCTTGTGGTTCTATTTGATATGTAAGGATTGTGTTGATGAAGTGAACAGCCAGTTCTTACTGTTAGGGTGCTCTTAAGTTGCGACAGAGATTTTTCTCTTGCGGACATAAGTGTGGTAACACTGTGAAGTATTTACTGACATGATGAAAGTAATGGTGACTGCTAACCATAAAAATCATTTTATGGTAACACTTGAATTTAAGACTGCTGCCGATAAAATTCTTAGACATCAAAATTATAGATTTCCAAAGTTCAGTGGATCAACATGAATAAGGCTTATCTTGGAACAGTGAGAACATTATCACTTTGAGTTCAAGGAATTGTATTCTTTCCACATTTTAAAGAAGAATGTGTATAACAAGGCAAAACAGGATGTGCTGCCCCCATTACATTGTTATTTCAGAATCTCTGAAGAAAAGAAGAAATATCTCGCATAGATATATACTATCTTACCTGAAAAGTGAGAATAAAGCTTTCTATGAACTGCTGCATCAGTAAGAATGGAAATATTATGTTGTGCGAGCCTAAAGAAAAACAGACTTACTTTGAATGTAATAATGTGTCGTTATTAACATTATTTTATGCCCACTTTTATATTGTAAATGTGCTACTTAGTTAAATAATAATATTCATTATGAATATTAATGTTTCTGTGTCATTTTAGCCCACTGTATTTGAGTTGTGTGCTGGTTGTTGGCACCCTCATGTTTTTTGGTTTGATAATATTTTTAATGATTTCTTAAGGTAACTGTGGTATTTGTTTTTGCTCTGATGTGTTCATTTGTTATTGATGAACCTATCAAGTATTACTGGAATACCTAATGTAACAATTTAATGTTGTAGCAGCAAAATTTAATTATCACAAAATTAGTTTTTTGGCACTTAGCCTGGTTTGTATATCAAGTCTTTAAATTATATCGCAAGTATGCACCCTACCAGGTGGTGATAATTTATGGATGATTGACTATTTGCATTATCTTAAATGTGACACCTTAATACTTATTTGCACTGTGAATGTGAATTGTGTTTCGTGTTTCGTATTTTTTTTGTGCTATTTTCCAAAATGGTGGACCAACAAAAGTATTCCATCTCATAATACAATGTTTGTGATGTTCTGTCAAGATATATCATTTGGTTTAAATCAGTTGAATGGCTCCTGAAATATAATGTAAAGCACCCTTAAAAGTTGAATGGCAGACATTTTGAAAGCAAGCACCCAGCGTTGTTGAAAACTATGTTAGATGTCCGTAATAAGTTCTATATTTGTACCGAGTTTGGTGAAATTGGTTGACATGTTCAAAAGTTTTTAGGGAGGTGCATACATGCACACACACACACACACACACACACACACACACACACACACAGAGAGAGAGAGAGAGAGAGAGAGAGAGAGAGAGGAGGAAAGTGATTTCGTAAGCTTTTATTTCCTTTAAAAAGTAGGCGGTTTTGGCCTACTTATAAAATATACAGATGTCCCATTTATCTTGACCGCCCACAATAGCTTCGTACCTGGGCTCCAAATGAAAAATTGTTTCATGCAAAAAATTTATAACTGGCTGTGGGAAATAATACTGTTGGGGAGTCAGCCTTATAGCATTATTAGTGAGATATGAGTATTAAATGGTACCCTGTATCTATTGGTCAAAAGTTCAATGAAGCTCGTTAAGACCTATTTAAACATGTAGCATTAAGTACACTTTCATAACATGAACATTAAATACGACACAGAAAGTGGGATCTCTATTGCCCATTTGTAGTACTATCCATATGGGTATTGCAAGGTGTAGAACATTCACATTAGATGTTCAAAGTGGTGACCAGTGGCAGCGACACACACAAGTTCAGTATCTGGATGAATGACAACACTGATTCCTCCAATGTCGCGTGCTGAAGAGCATTACAAGCGCACACAAATATTCCTGCTTTTTCTCTTGATTTGTTGGAATATAGTGCTAGATAGCACCTTTGAAGTAACCCCAAAATTTTTCAGGAGGTTAAGGTCAGTAGATTGTGCAGGCCACTAAATTGGTCCTCCACGACCAATCCATCTACCAGGATGTTTTCGGTCCAGAATGAGACATGCATACACAGCATAATGTGCTGAACATCCATCATGCTGGTACCACATTATCATTCTGTTCCTTAGAGGTATCTCCTCCAGAAGACCAGGATGAATTGTTTGTATGAAGGTGGCATACTCCTTGCCGTTTCTGTTACTATTCAGGAAATAAGGTCCTATAACCGTATTGCCAACCATCCCACACGAGATGTTCTCTCGTCATTAACGCAGATGGTCCACCTGTAAAAGTCATTGTGGGTTATTTATTGCTTGTTCTTCGTATTCACGTGGCCTAAGTTGGAGAACGATGATTTATCTGTCGTTTTGCGATAATTTGTTGCTGTGCCCATTGACAGAACTACATTATTCTGGAAATCATTCCTGTGCAATTCTTGGTGTAAGTTTACATAATAAGGATGGAACATGTGATGCTTAAGAATGTGATGTGCACTCGTTTACGGAATGCCAATTTCGTCTTCAAGTTGGTGTGTGCTGACGAGTGAATTAACTGCTACAACAGCGGGAACAGCAACCTCATCAACGTCATTTGTGCGAGTTCTATGACCATTGCATTGCTGTGGTTTCAAATTGCCCGTTTCACAAAGCTTCATAGCGAGATGGGAAATCATCCATCTGGACAGTTCGTTCTTGCTAAGGTATCACTTTATGTAGAGTTGCTCCACCTGACTAGTATTACACCGACCTTCAACAGAATGAACGAGTGAGCAAACCAAGCTATTGATGATGAATAACAGAACTGTGTGTGTTTCAGTACAATACACTTAAACGTACTACACTGTACTGTAACATAATACGAACACATTGATTTGCTAACTTACATTCTCTATAGATGAGCAGCATTTCTACCTTCTCGTTGGAATAGATTTCTGTTGCGACAACTCTCACCTTGCAGTGTACTGTGACTGCACACAGATGACTGATTGAGTAGTCATGTGTGTTCCTTTGTTTCCTCTAAGTGCAACCTCTGTGGAATGAAGTACAGAACTCTGCATACGTGCATTATTTACATCACCTCTACATCAAATGCAGAGTGGCAACTTCATACTGTACTGAACCATGCAGTACAGTCGTGCTGCACAACAGATCTTCATGAACCCTTATGAATCCTAATTCCTGTGACAGTTTTTAACTGTTTAATTAGACTAGTACATTGTGATGCATTTTTGAATAGGCCTTGACGAGTTTCATTGAACTTTTGACCAATAGATACATGGTGTAATTTTATAAACTGATGTTAGTACTCATATTTTATTAATAAATAATGCTATAAGGCCGACTCCCCAGCAATATTATTTCCTGTTATACACTTTTTATTTGAAACACTTTTTTCATTTAGAGCCCAGTACAGAGCTATTGTGGGTGGTCCAGATAAATGGGACTTCCTGTATAAGTATCACCAAACGTCTTGAAACTTAAACCATAAAAATCCTAATTAATGGAGGTTAGTTTCTAGTGGGAAGTTTGAATGCCAGTTCAGTGATTTTCATGTAGATGTGATGTCATGTGTAGAGCCCTGAGTATCCCGTTTGCTGCTAATTTTGTGCCTTGAACAAATCAGTCCACTTATGTCCGACCAGGCTCTAGCAACATTCCCAACCGAGTATTTCCCAAAATTATTTGGCAGCAAGCTATAATTCAGTTTTCTGTACACTTGTGTCACTGTCGTGTTTTACTGTGTTATTCATGGCTGTCATAGTAATGATTCCTGTTTATTACTGGCCCACAGTACAGTTACAAAGCACATTTCCAAAAACCTGTTGTCCAGTCATAGTGGAACGACAAGAAAACAAGTACTAAGTCTTGCTACCACCAGATGAATTTGCAAAATACTTGGAGTTTTAGGCATATGATGCTCATTCCTGGGTTATCCTTAGATAGTCTGTGCTTTTAGGCCTTATACACATGGTACGTTCTGGTAGGTGATACCCTTAACATATGTTTCTAATTTTACAAACAATTTTTAATTGGTTGATTTCCAGAACTTTAGCTGCACAAACATGGGAATGATATGTATGACAGTAGCAAATTTTTGAAGATATGTTGCACATAATTTCGGATGTGATTGCTGTAGTTCCATTTTGTCAGTAGTATCATAATATTGTACAAGTTTCCAAGTGACAAAAATTTTAGTTTCAGTGGTGCAATGGCTCGTGGACAGCAGAAACTTCAATCACAAGCCAAAGCAGCAGAGAAAGCTGCAAAACAAAAGAAGCAGCAAGGTCACAATGCCAACAGTCAGAAGAAGGCTGCCCAGGCTGCACTTATTCATGTCTGCGCAGTTTGCAAGGTAGCAAAATGTTTATTGGTTTGGGTTATTGTCTAGGATATAGTAATGGCAGGAAGAGTATGTATGCAGCAAAACTTGTATAATTGACACAAACAGTTGTGTTGCACCAAAATATGATCAAATACTACAGAGACTAATATCGGACAGCTGGCAATTTTCCGTGTGAAAAGTGATTGCCCTGCACACTACCGGCTTGAAGTGGCGACACACATGGTTACGTTTACCGTTGTACGTTTTAGACATGGAATTGCTTGTGTTTTATATAGTTTTATTGATTGTAGTGATTCACATCCATTGAATTACCATGGCAGGTGGCATTTGCACTGCGTATAATTGTTTGTTACACTATTAGTTGTGCAAAATCTATTCCATTTTCGGATTTGCTTTTCCACTAACAAATATATGTGTACTATTTTTACTCGTTATTTCCAGTACATACATAACATGAAACACAAGGTTTCCGAAGCTTGAGATTCATATATTAGTATAAACACTTTATTAAACAAAACTTTACTTTAGAAATCAAAATAAAAAAGGTGGTGCGTGCAGACGTCATATTCCCCCCCCCCCCACACACACACACACACACACACACAAAAAGCATGACTAGATCCAACACTGGCCAGTAAAACAAAAATATATTGCATTAATATGTCCTTGATTTAAAAAATTGGAAATGATAAATATTAAGGATTAATTTTCCCTTGTTATTTGGGACTACAAAGTCGTGGATCACAAACGTATAATTAGCACAGCAGCAACTTTCAAGAAGCTAATTTCCAAAAAAAATTACTGCGTGGGAACTAAAGCTATTTGATTTTAAATTTTTGATACTCTACGCTGGAGATGCGCATTAAATCTAAATTTAGCTAGAGACTACTAAAGCAACAAATTTAGTTTTATCACTTTTTATTTTTGTAATGAGGAAGGTCACTAATGTTGTTTTTAGAACATAATTTTCATTCAAAAATTACCAGCACAATAGTATTAATTCGCTATAGATGTTGTGAAACAGTATGTCAAAAACGTATGTGTGTTGTAGGTTAGGTATTAGGCCTAGTGAGGAAAAACAAGCATATATTTTTTATGTATTTCTGTAGCATACACATGCGTATAAAAATGACATGAGTAGGAAAGAAGTAAGTTATACGAACACAGAATGCTAATATCCTTTATTATAGAACATAATCTTCCCGTTAATTGTTCATAAAATTCTGGGATGTTCTGGAAAATGTTTCCGGACAGTGCAATTGCTCAAAAATACAGTTGTGCCCATACAAAAACTTTAGCAATTGTTTTGGAGATAGCTAGTGCAATTATTAAAAGGGTGTGAATTTTCCGTAGCTATAAAAGGTAGCAAGGACAATTACTCAAATCTGTATCCTGTGGTCATTAGTTACTACAGCAGTAAAACACTAATGGTGGAGAGCTCAGTTTGGTGCATTCCTGTGCTCTCTGAATTTTGGGGGGGTGGGGGGGGACAAATTTTGTCAGAACGGATGTCCGGAGACACCCCCTTTTAGATTACACCTTTTGAACGTAGAATGGATGGAGCATGTATTATAATGGGTGTATATGTATATTGAGTTGTGTGTTCAAAAATATCTTAATATTTCAAGTAATACCCTCCGATTATGTTAGATAATCTAATAAACTTGCATAATTTATGTATATTGGCAAATTATTAAATAATCACTGGGGACATTCTGAACAGTGATCTTGGGTGAGAAAATATAATGAAATGTTTGAATGTAATTATAATGTTTTTCACAAAAGAATTCAATACAATTCTAATCAAGTATTCCAAAACCGTTGATGCTAATCCTGTATCTGACCATAAATTATATTTTGTAGTTTTGTAGAAGATAGAATTGAATCTTTACTTCCCACCAACAGCCATGATTAATTAATCTCCCACGATTGTGGGAGTTTTGAAGCCAAAATTAATAACATTTATATCAACTCACTTCCCTGTTCGCATTTGCTGCTTGCAGCAGACATCCATGTGAACTGGTACTCTGTCTAGGGTTAAGTCCACCAGACTGGATATATGTAATATTCAGTCAACCCTGACTTCTTCAGTGGAAATATATAACTAGAAATTGTTTTTGACCTTATTGGAATACAATTAATTCTTTAACTTCTTCAAAAATCTGAATAAAACAGTCCTTTTTCTTTTTTCAGTTTTCCATAAAACATTGGATGCAAAACGTGGCTCTTTCATTAAGAATAATTTCTCCATAGAAAAAAAACACACACATACATTCTCTCTCTCTCTTTCTTTCTCTCTCTTTCTTTCTTTCTTTCTTTCTTGAATATTGTGGAGGGCGTTATCTTACCTTGAAACATATAACAAATATTTACATAGTTTCTGAATATGAAGTATAGTACAAGCATTGGCCACACAGTGGTGTGGCTAATGTCCGTCTAGAATGTGGCTGCCGTATGTGGGGGAAAGTGTTCCTGAAAAAGATTTGCTGCTGCGCACCTACAACCTCTAGCTTCACCATACAATATATGCTTTTCCACCAGTTCTGACAATGAATAAGCATCTACGACTAATCTGTTGTTCAAAGCAAATCACGGTGAACACATAACAACTGTTTCGACTCGGGCAGCGATGACAGCGTAGGTCTGTGTTGTGGAATGTGGTGAGGGAAGGACGTAACAAACTGTGTAGAGCACATGCTGTCCAATGTGGCTCTCTTTGTTTTTAATACTGCCTACTTCTTCTGGACAGGCAAGGCTCTGTAACTGGCCCTCGCATTCACTAGCCACAGATGACTGCATTATCGACAGCAGGAATGTGATATACATGGTGCAGAATGCCTACCTACCAGGCGAGTGGAACTATTTTATGATGCATGGCATCTCAACGAAACAGTCTCGTTTAAGTTCCTATTTTACTTGGTATATATCTCTGACTCTATGTCTAGCGAATTTTCAGACTTTGTTTTGTACGCACCAGGAAGTCTTTCAATTTTTACACTTGTTTCACACAGACCCGCTAAAACTGCTGCCATCTATTTTTTGCTATGTGAAACAAAGTTCCAATTTCGCTGGGTAGATATCGCTGTGATTGCTTCTCTAACAATGTTTGGGACAATATTTTGTGTGCGCTCCGAATTTAAGATTTTTACTCTTTTTCTGCGAAGACTCGTCCTAGTTATAAAGCTGCCTTGTAGATTTCGCTAGTTGAAGGTTTAGTTACTGTTTTCACGGAAAATTTTTTTCCGTGCGCTCCAATTGTTTATTTTATTGCCAATTGATTTTGAACGATAATGCAATGGCAAATTATAGTGGATATGTCAGGTTTAGTGAAACAGAAGCCAAACAAATGTGTGAATTGTTATCCATGTTAGAATCAGAAAGTGACTGTGATGGAAATTTTGCCAACGAATCTGAAAGTGACAATGAAAGTTTACCGCATCCAGAGAAAAAAAAACTGTGTGTCAGATGTGAAGTATACATGAGTTAGTGATAAATTTCAGCCACAAGTTTATGATATTGACAGTAATTTTACTGGATTTCATTCGGAAAATCAGGGCCTAAATAATGATTCAACTGTTGTGGATTATTTTGAATGTTTCATCATGCCCGACCTCGCTGGTAAAATAGCAGCAGAAACAAATAGGTATTTTGTGTTTCTTACCAAAAATGTAAATCTATCAACATTTTCAAGACTTCAGAAGTGGGCCGAAACAGACTGGCGTGAAGTATATGCATTTATAGCTGTCACTCCCAATGCTCATTTCACGGAACAAAAAATTTAAATTTAACAAATGCTGGTCTGTTGATCCTCTTCTCCACACACCTGTTTTCAAGACTGTAATATTGCGGGATCGATACTTGCTTTTGTTACGGTTGCTTCATTTCTGTAACAACGATGAGCAAGAAAAAGATAACGGGCCCTACAAAATTGAAATGATCATTGCAGATTTGAAAAAAAATTCAAAGAAAATTTTACTCCATTTCAAAATTTGTGTCTAGACTAGTCCATAGTTTCATTCAAGGGGAGAGTTTTATTCAAACAGTACATAAAAACGAAACGACATAGGTTTGGTGTCAAATTGTTTGTTTTGGCAAACTGTGAGACAGATTATGTTCTGGATTTCACTGTCTACACAGGTTCCACAACGAATCTTTTGGAAGTTAATCAGAACCTTGGTGTATCTGATGCTGTGGTTGCAGCACTTAATGCAACCTTACTTGAACAAAGGACATAATCTCTTTGTAGATAATTAGTACAGTAGTCCAACACTTGCAGATTACCTTCACCAGAATAGAATAAATGTTTGTGATACTGTGCGTGCAAACAGAAAGGGAATGCCGTGATTTTAGGAAAAATTAAAAAAGGGAGCAACATTGAGTCAGCATACACCAGCAATGATGGTGACAAAATGGGTTGGCATGCAGGAAGTGCTGATACTCTCAACTTTTCACGAAGATAGTGTTGTGCCATGTGGCAAAATAAACAAGGACATGAATGAAGCAATTGTGAAACCCGCTTGTGTCAAAGATTTCAACACACACATGGGATCTAGTGATAAAATGGATATGTTGAGTTCAGTGGAGTGCATAAGGAAAACCATTAAATAGTATTTAAAAAATATTTTTTCACCTTGTGGATTTTTCAATCACAAACTTGCGTTCCATTTATAAAATCAACACAGGGAAAAACATTTCTCTTGCTGACTTCCAGTTGCAACTCACCAGAGAACTGCTTGAGAAATATGGACAAAAGTGCACTTCATCTAGGGCAGGTCGTCGTCCTTCTGGAACCTATGGTACCATGTTGGCCAGCATGGTATCATCATCCTACAGCCACTTGTCTGCACCTCCAGTTCCAGCCAGCAGATACCAGCAGTACCATCTTTGGCCGAAGGCAACATAATTAAGCCAGGTATCCCTGCCACCTCCCGCCAGTCGATTACCTCTGTAATCAAACCCACAGTGGGAAACATGGTAACCAAGGTAGTTATCCGCAAACCCATAGCCAGACAGACTGTAGAAACCTTTGTGCTTAGTCGCCAGCCAACCTGCCCCATCAAGGTAACTGGCATTAAGCAAAAGCTGAATCAGTAAACCAGTAACGCAGTGTGTTTGGTCTAACGCAACTCAAAGCCACGATGGCTGTGCCAGCTACCATTTAACCCAGCACGCATCAAGTGATTTTCTGGCGCCCAACTTGGGGCATCAGAGTAATTAACTGTTTGCAGCGAAAACTGATTCAGACCAACCCAGCCCAGGGACCTAAGAGTCAACTGGGAAACCGAAGCAGACTTTGGGGAGTCAAGTAAGTACTCCGTGGCACCCGTAAGCCAAAAACATTTCAGATACCGAAGTCAATACCGCCGAGGGTACAGCCCACGTGTCTGTGTTCTTCGGCATACCAGTAAAGAAATGTATCCATGCCGACTGCATTCTTTATCAACTGTGACTACTGCGGCAATGCATTCCAGCACCTGTGCTTAGGGTGGAAGGACAAAACTCGATGTATGGAGGGCCTAGAGTACAGGTGTGAAACCTGCCGAGTACAACTGACAACGTTATGCAACAAGGTCACATACCCTGGGTCAAGCATCAATAAGTTACGCTGCACAACATGCAGTGAACCCTACCACCATGCCTGTATAGGCTGGCCTGACGAGAGGGTTATTATGCCAGGCATGACATACCAGTGTGAAAGGTGCAGACGAACCTTCACACCCTGTTCCCACCTGTCATTTACTTCATGGATAAGTACACAACCCGGAACAGCACCAGGACATCCAGCGACTGGGAATGACAATGATATACAAATTAATGATTTCGCGAGCAGGTCCCACGAAGACCCTGTAGCTTTTACGCGGGAATGCAAAAAGGAATTTATAGAAATCAACCTCCCGGCAAAGCAGTGGGTAAGTCGAGCCCAACTACACTTGAAGGACCTTGCACTGACATGGCGGGAGCACTACGGTGAGTTCCCCACAAAGTGGAAGTACTTCATTAATCAGTTGGCGACTGAGTTCACTAACGAGGAGGTGTTGGCGAGGTTAACAACTCAATTTTATAGCCAGACCCAGGTACCTGAAGACGAGGCAGAAATATTTATACACCGAAAAGAACAAATGTTTTGACGAGTGTTTCCCGAGTTGATGAGTTGACTTCCATTTGGTCAATCAGTCAAATGTTACTTACTACCCAGCTTGAGATACGTCTTACTCACAGCTAAATCTACGACAATCAACGACTTAGTATAACACGCCCGAGAGATGGAACGGAACTTTGCTGCACAGGCTGTGCTTGAGAAACCAAAAACCGTAAAAAAAACCTGTGTCACAAGCTCCGTCGGTCGAGGCTCCTAAGAATACACCTGCACCGCTGCCACGCTGGTTCTGTCCTGGTAGTCACTGGAACAAGGATTGCCCCCACAAACCAATGTAACCAGGGACCACAGCCAATAAACTACGTTGCATTGAGAAACCAACCCTTGCTAATAAGACAGGAAACAACGCTGCCGAGGTGCCAAACGGGTCGCCACCACCGGACCACAAGGACCCTGCCTCCAAGGCTTAAACAAGGAAACGCCACTTCCTATCGCTCCACACATTGAAATCAAAATCAATGGAAGCAAGTTCCTCGCGTTATTATATTCTGTCGCAACTGGAAATTTTATTCGCAGTAGTCTAACTCCTGAACAATTATCTACACTACGACCCCAGGGGAGGATTGTACAAATGGCACAAAAAGATGCCACCCTTCAGGTTGACAGATGAATCACCCTAACAGTGAACTCAACATTGACTTTCTAACCCAACCAATTTTATGGTGTCACCCGTACTAACAGAAGAGGTAATACTTTGCTGCCCATGGCTTAGACAGCAAACAGTGCGACATTGACCATGGACAGTATCTAGTTTACCTAGGCGATAAGAATCAGGTAACAGTGAATTGGGACCACAGTCCTGAAACTATTATACCAAATCCCATAGATCCAGCCCTTATAAACCACAAATTAGGTGAACCAGAATTTAGTAACCTGAAACATTTGTTAGACGAACACACTACTGCGTTCGGACATGAAGGTTTGCTATGCCAGACTCATTCGATTGAACACGAGATCTGGCCGACAACAGAGGCTCCCGTATACAATCTGCCATACCGTGTATCAGTGCGATGCTGCGACCTGATAATGAAACATGTGAATGATATGAAGGATCAAGGGATTGGAAAGCCGTCCAACTCCCCCTACAACACCCATGTTGTACTAATGCCGAAAAAGGATGGAATGTTCAGGTTTGTGTGAACTACAAAGCCCTGAACAATGTGACACACCCGATTTCTCCCCTAGCCATTGATCTAACCCATACCCTACGAGACATTGGGGGGGGGCGAAAAGTTTTCAGTACCCTGGATATAGAGTCCGGGTACTGGCAAATGGCTGTTAATCCAGACAGCATTACCAAGTATCCTTCTAAGTTCCCCTTTTTCGATGCTCATGTTCGTAATTGTGAATTGAATTTGTTTGTTGGGAAACCTAACCTCGATGTGTTTGAAAAATCTCTTGTAGATTTAAAAAATTTTTTAGAGAACTAATTCTCTTTGACTTATTGCAACTAAATTCTCTGTTGATTTTACTTTCCTGGGTAGGTCTGTTAGTACTCTTCCACCTTTTACTCTTTCTTTATCTCGCAGAGGATATATTAGCAGTGCATCTCCTTGTAACATTGACAGTCCGTTTTTAAATCTTTTGGTTCCATCATTTCCATCCTCCATCTAAATTTTTCCTTGCATAGCTCTACACATCCCTTGACCACTTTCCAACCTCTCATCCTTTGATTTGCCCAACCTTCCTGGCCTTTATCTCAACTCTGTGGTTAGGGAAATTACCATCTCTTATCTTGTCGACCTCATGGCACAGATTTCCAAGATGTTCATCATATTTTATCGACTCCTCTCATCAGCAACCTGACACCTATTCCTTGACTGTTTTCATTGCCATATCCTGTTTTGTTCTTTTTCTCTGTATTGGTTTTCTATTCTAAATCTCTTGTCATTTATTTTCCTACTTGATCACCCACTCATCTCATCTTCCCGAAAGGACTGTGATGGTCACAATACCTTTGTCCTCTCCAGAATTCCCCCCCCCCCCCCCCCCCCCCCTCTTCAACATGGTGTGCAGCACTATATCTAGTATTGCTCCTCTCTTATGTGTAATTTCCTTTCTTCGCCACTTTGGTGGTGCACAACTGTGCCTGCTTCTGTGCGACGTTGCCATTTTGCATCTAACTTTTTCTAAAAGATCCATGTCGGCTTCTGGCCCCAGCACTTTTGCGCGGCTGGCTTTTTTCATTCATTGCACAGATAAGCATTTAGTTACTTTCCACATAATGTAACTCCCAATGTAATTATTCTGTGATGGAATCTTCAATCCATAAAAAAGATGTTCACAAACTTCCAAGTAAAAAAAATTGATTTTTATTTATAAAATAAATCATATCAAGCATTTTCCCTTTGGTCTAAAACAAAATTTAATATCCTGATCTGATTTATCAGTTTCTAGGGTGCACCCTTCCTTTTATGTATTGACTTTTTTTTTTTTTTTTAATACTGTTACTGCTGCTACGCATTGTTCGTAAAATGTGTATCTGAGTAATGTCAATTTTTTTTAGAAGCGAATAATACACATTTACAAATATAAAATACATCTTGCAGGCTCTCTCTATGTATATAAAATTAGGGATGGGAAATTTGATTCTAAGATTCAAATCGAGAATCAAAAAATAGTTGATTCTTTGCAATCCAGATTAGTAACAGTGTCAATAAAACTTATTTTACGACGTACAATATGGAACATGCCAAACAACGAAATAAAATCTGTTTTGGGGAGTATTGTAATTATTTTTTATTTATTTTTTGCATTTTGTTCGTAATTTTTACTTTTATTCTATGTATTTGTGAATTGTAAACATGTATCTTAGTATAAAACTTGGCTTGTTCCATAGCCCTGTTACTTGGCTGCAAAATGGGCTGAATTGAAAATAAATAAATAATTTTAAAGGAATCAATTTTCGTATACATTGAACTTTCTAAGTTGCACAGTTGTAAGTTTGGCCGACCGTAAATAAAGCGGATAAACAATCCAATATCTTCATCCGCTTACCAATGGACATTAACACGTAATTTTAACTGTACAATGTTGTGAATCTATGTGACCATACATGGTTCAATGTTTTATATACTGCGGTAAATATTGGTATTAATAGGAATATACATAGGCCTGCATTGTTATTGTCTCATCCACGTTGCAGCAAAAATATGTAGGCTACATATAAAGCATAATGAAATACAACTGTGCAACCTACCTTTAAAAATTAATGATAAATAAATCAGCATAATTGCTGGAATCATTTAGAATATTACAAACTCTACTTCCGGCATTCATATGTAAAACCAGATTCATAATTGGCATGACTAGCTAACAACATAACGTCTAATAACCTCAGTCATGACATACTGCTGCTCAGCGCCACTGCTTCAATTACTGTGTTGTTGGTTTGCCACTAAATAGAGAGGGAAAGAGAGGGTGCATTCTGTAATCGATAGCTAGCACAAATCGACCAGAATATGCCTGATACCATTTGTGCAGTGCACATCATCTGCAAACTGTAAACACGACAAAACAAATTTCAAAATATTAAGATTCCAGTGATTTTGCTTTGTACTGTTGTACAAGTCATTGTACTTATTTGTCATATTGGTAATAAAAAAGTGGATAGCATGTGCTGTGCTTTTTAAAATGCTTTAGTAGTAAATTACATCATACTTTACCACCATGTGTGTACGTTTTTATTTGCAAACATGTCGAGTGAAGTTCGGGAGCACTTTTCTATTTATCAAAGTAACAAAAAATACACTATTTTCCAGATACGTAAAGTGAACATTTCACGGCAACATACTGCATACATTCAAGATGCAATGAAAAGAAAAATTAACCCAGCTATTACTGACTTACCGGTGTGTGAAATCGAATCAAGTTCCTCTTTCAGCAGCAGTGGTTCTTTATTGTCTTCATTACCTTTGTCACATGACACTCGTGAACCTTGTTTACTTTCCAGCAACAGTAGTAGCATTACTCTTTCTATATTTTCTCAGTAATCTGCATCCAGTGTTGGGTCAGTAGAATATTACGTGTAGTAAATAAGTATTCTACATGTAGAAAATTATGTTTATTAACAGCATACAGGATATATATTTACCTGAATTTTGGAAACTATAGAACTAGAACATTCATGTATTAAATTACATTAGTAATGTTCTTTGGCAACAATAAAACTGGAGAGTAGGATTGGTTTTCATTTTTCAAGTTTTTCAAATTAGTAAATTACAGTACTGCAAACAATAACTTGAAAGGAAAGTAAATAATTTCTTGTAATGTAAGCCTATTTATTGAACAAGATGTAGACTATTAAAAAAATGTCTTTTTGAAAGTTTGAATTTAATATTTCATTTAATTTACCAGATGGGACATCTCAAAGTTTCATTGTATGGTAAACATGCAGCAACTTTTTCCACCAGTTCGAAAAACACTTGCAACAACCATTCTTGGTGCAGAATATGAAGAGTGCAGAACTTCTCAATGTCTTAACAAAATTTTTTAAATTGTTAAGAGTTCACAACACTAAAATGAATGTTACAACCTAATATAAATTTACCCAGTGCATGGTTGGCAACTTCATGCTCGGCTTTTGACATTTTATAAAAAAAAAAGTCTGGTTTCTGCAATTCAAATTTTCTTGTGTCATGTTTGAGTGTGTTTCCATCAGCTTTGGAAAATTAATACATTTATATACACTTTCTGAAACTTCAGGTATCGAATTCTGTTCAATACTGTGAAATTCACCCAGAGTGTCACCTGCAGTGAAAGACCCTTGGCTTGCGGTTGCAACAGTGGGAATGTCTGAAACTTTGGATAGTGAATTATGTCCAATACTTTGAGATTTGCACTGTGGGTCACCTGTAAATAAAGACCATTGGCTTGTAGTTGCAATAATGGGACCCATAGATTCACTTGGAGTGGAAAGGTCAAATACAGGATCATCTTCATCACTGTAAGTATCACTAACTTTGTGTCTTCTTTTAAGTGTGTGTGGTTGAAAAGTTCGTGATGCAGATAAAACCACTGTTGAGGTTTCATTGCGAATATATTCCTGAAAAAGAAATCAAGTTTGTAGGCTTTGGAAGTAATTTTACAAATGCATTGCACAATGTCCTTATCACGTAAAATATGAACAGGCACACCAACAAAAAAATGTTATAACTGATTAAGGCTTAAGCATATGTTTTGCAAGCAAGCTCATGAATGACCTTAGGTTTCTCTTAATTCTATCTTTCTTAATCAATGTATGATTACATGTTAGAGTAAATCAAAATTAATCTGCAACATATTGCAGGCTACCTGTTATAAAAATGATACATAAATATTAAACAAATACAAATCAAATGTTATTTTTAATATGATGATAATCAAGTTTGATAATATTTTTTATTATATTAACATTATGCTGTTAGTGCAACTTGTTTAGATTTTACTTTTTAGGTTATGAATATATTAAGTAAGCTAAAGATGTATAAAATTATTTACTTACTTGTGTGATTCTAGTCGTACAAAATGCTGCACACTTGTTATTTTCTTTAACTAAATTAAAGCCCATGTCACTCCACAAAGAATGCTTTGGTCTGCCAACCATTTTGAAACAACTGAAGTGTCTTGTCCTATGCCCTGAATGGCCTGCATGCAATAGTCTGTGGCCATGATGTGCAGTTTTATAAACAAAAATTAATCCACTTTATTTAGGTGATTAGTTTCACAAATCGTAAGTTGCATTATTTCACTTAAAATGCACTATTTTGACATTGATTGATGTAATTTTCTACATACTCTACATAAATTTCTACATAGTCTACGTTATTTTCTACATGTAATCACCCAACCCTGTCTGCATCCACATCTGGCCATGATAATCCCACCTCACCTGTTCGTTTCATATAAAATACTTTCAGCAACTTTTTGAGTAATTTTCTACAGTGCTGTTTATTTACCAAGATATAAAATTGTGTGAATTTAAATAAAATAGTTTTGACGGTGAATTGCAATGCAATTTTGTGTGTTAAAGGTCATATCAGTTGTGAATCATAGGAATCTAGAATTGGAAAAGAATCTAGAATCGAGAGATTCGATAATCAGGTATCTGCATCGAAAAATTGGGATTGTTAATGGCTTTTCATTTAACAATTTTAATGTTATTTTTTTATTGACCCCAATATATTTCTTTGTTAATTGTTGTGGTGCATGAATGAAGGGTCTGTAGGAAATCTACTTGGCCGTCTGTTACTATTGTGTACTTATTTAGATCTTTGGTTAACGAAAACCTGATCCATGTGTATTACCTGGCCCTTGAATGGTCGTTAAGGCATGTTCTTTGGGGTTGTGTCCAGGTGTCTGCTAGGGCAGGTGGTGCATATTCAGTTAATATTCATTGTGGTTTTTTTCTCTCTCTTTCTCTTCCCATCCCTCTGCCAAAAAATTGGGGTTTTGATAATTTTACCTTGCACTTTTCAGTATACATATTTTGGTATTAATACCTACCAGTTAAATAATTTTCTCTTTTACTACAAAGGAAATTTTTAACTAGTGACTTTTGGTAATGTTTCAACTTTAAGTAAATTGCTTGGTCGTGGTAATAGTCATGTTTAAAGTAATTTATAAAAAAAAGATAACTTAAGTAACCTTTTCGAAAGTTGTAAAGGAAGAAAAATAATTATGGGACTCTGCCTTCTGTGTCCCAACTCTTTTATTTTAAAGAGGACGACACTTGTTTACCATTGCAAAAATTTTCATATTTTTGGGGCACAATATTTTTTTCTTTTTTACCCAACTTCATATATTTTCATTTTTTAACTTAATATTCAGTATTTTGGTCATGTTGTAATTGTGATATAATTTGAATTTTAAGGTTACTGTTATTTCAGCATTAATTGTAATCATCAACATGGAGATAGAAAATATAAATTTGCATGAAATTTCGGAAAGAAAAAAATGTGCAATAAACATTTATGCCAATCTTAAGTTGAAGCTGAAATGCTGAATGTTGCATAAGGAGTTGATCCAACCAAGCATCAACTTGGTAGAGTAACTACAGAAAGAATTAATTTTTACCCACCTCTGAATGATGGCAAATTTTTACCATTTTGTATTCCTGCTCCCTACTTGGCCATTTATACAAAAATTCTTTCCCAATTCAAAATGATTACAAGAGAAGCATTTGTTGTGATCACATTGTATAACAAACATTTACAGATACATGTGGTTAATACCTTATAAACATAATTTCAAGTTTCAATAACATAAATTTTAAGTAGTCTCTTGTGACCGTAAGTGAAGTATATCCTTATAGGCTATTCATATTAAAGTTAGCATTCTTGAAGCCCTAGTTACTTATAATCTTTCAGTCATGCTTTATCCTTTCCTAACTCAAACTGGAATGAGCCAACCTTATAGTGCTTCCTTAGTATATGTCATGCCCTTTGGCAGGGTGGGTGCCTATCCCAAGACGTAGTGATCTCCCACTTTGTTGAGTCTTTGCTGTCTCCTCTTTGGAAGTGAGCATACAGTTCCTTGAGTCACCCATAAATACGCATATTTCATTACCACTGGTACATGCCAACAGGCTCAGTGGAATGTATGTCAACTCTCAGCACAGCCTTAGCTGGAATCCAATACTTTTCCCCAAACGTGAGACTGAGTAACAGTGAATAATCTTGCCAGTTATCACAACACAAAAGCCTGATTTCCATGTGTAAATGGGGACACCTTGGTGAATAGTTGTCAGCAGTTTGTCCTGCACGCGTGTTCGTTTGTGAAAACATACACACATTTTTGTCATTCAACATGTGGAACATACTGCATTTCTTAAAATACACACCCAATACTAATACCAAAATTATAAACCACAAAAATGTTCTTTCTCGAGACACTGTAGGGCATAGTGGGGAACTTAGTGTATTGTAAAGTCTTCATGCGAGTTTTAATAGTTTGAGAAGCCATTATGTTTTGATATATTTGCCTTATGACTCCTGCCACAAATATCAGCTTATTGTAAAATATGACTTTGACAACTGACAATTGAGCTATCTTGTATAATCAACTTGGTGTACAGTTTGAAAGTCCTGCTTAGGATCCACTTCTCATTTTGTATCAATCTACTATATGTATAATTAACATTGAGATTGATTGTTTCACTTTATTCATACGTCATCCAAGTGGAAACCATGTCTTTTGATTTTATGAAATGTGTTAATATTGTGCAAATTTGTACTCTTATGTCTCTACAACAAGAAACATTTTGCTTGCAATAAAATATCAAATCTTATGACTAATTTTATTAATTCACTACGAACTGGGCTGGAAACCTGCATGTTGGTGTGTGCTGTAGAATATAGTTATGTAATTATGGCCAGTGATATTTTTCAGTTTGATTTTAAAATTGCTCACTTGATCATGAACTGCCTTTATCTTGAATTACATCAAGCTCTATGTCAAACCCCACAAAAATTGAACAACTTCAACTTGTTTATAATAATCATTCTCTAATGGATGTATAGAAACTACACTTTGGCTGCTTGTAACATCTTCTAAAACAGTGGTGTCCAACTTGTGGCTGGCTGGCGTATTTGTGAAATGTAAACACTTCCGTGTATCAAAATAAAGATTAATTCCTTTCTAAAAGGGGGGATTTTCTATAGTTAATATATATAATGTGATGAAATATTAGTTGTATTAATAAAAGACTGGAACATGTTTTTATTTGTTCAAAGTTGTGCTCTTTCCATCCCACACATTTAAGAGCAGTTGCAAAACATTGAATCTTGCAGTGGCTGTGTTAAAAATGTTGGATAAGAAATAAAACAGATTACTTTCACCAATGATGCAGCTGCAGATAACTAAACAAAAATAATATTTAATACGTATTTAAAGGGTGAATGTGGACAATACCACAATTTACATAATCACCTCATCTGTTGACATCAGTTGATGGCACTGACACATTTCCATTGAGGAATTCTATAAAAAATATTTGGACCATTACGGATGTGGAATAATTTAGGTGCAGCAATATTTATGGAAAAATTTGTAGTGTCAGAATATGATCCACTGCAGTAGTGCAGTGGTTGTCTACTTCTTGCAAAACTTGATAAAAAATTTTGCTGTGTATCACCATACTTGTTTTCCAAAACTGGACGGCTTCTGGACAAGCAACGTGACAATGTAGTAGAAAATCATTTTCTTGGACAACAGCTCCAACTCCTATGTTCAGGGAGGCCAAAGGTGGAAATTCTAGGTGTGTTTGCCACATGAATATTACCTTAGTCATTGTAGTACTTTCATTACTCACATACACTAGATTTTTTTTTCATTTTACTGGGTTTTTATGCTGGAAGCTGACTTTGGGGAAACTTACGCTGACACATCTGTAACCTACTCCAGTTTTGATCCTTTAATATGATGATTTGCAGGCAACACCTTGGTTCTCAGCCTCAGATAACACATGCATACTAGGTTTGTGAACATCTATAATTTTTTATTTTAGAAATGGAGATATTCAATATTCTTGTGAAAAATCAATATCATCTTAACAAATTGTGAAATTATGTTAGGATGGTCTTCAATATCCACTGTGTTGATTGTTAAAACTTTATTTCAGGATTTGAAAGTACTTCCTTAAATAATGTTTAAATTTATTTATTGTTTCAGGCACAGATGCCAGACCCTAAGACATACAAGCAGCACTTTGAGAACAAACATCCAAAGAACGACATGCCAAGCGACTTGAAGGATGTTGCACTATAATCTTGGTGATGTTGCCTGCAACAGTAATGCATTTAAAGAAGTCTGTCGAAACCAGTTGTTGGTTTGTGTTGGAAACACTCTCTTGCTGTCATGGTGATTGTGAGAACATTGTAATGACGTTTCATTTTGTAAAGATTTCTTAGGGGTTTGAGGTGTTAACTTGAAAGAATGTAATTGAAAGGACCTCTGTATGTGTGTTAAACATGCAAGGTCTAGTAACCAAATTCTGTTTGTCACTGTGTTGCGGGGGGGGGGGGGGGATTCTTGAACATAATTACTCCTATGATTGGGACATGTAGTACCAGGCTGCAACATTTTGCAGTAAAGTTGAATTAACATGTACCAGAATGTACAGTGAAACCCTGTTAAGGCATAAAAAGAAAAAAAAAATAGGCGTATTAGGCAAGGAAACTTTGTAAAATGGTAAGTGAATTTGAAGATATTGATTCAAAAGTTGTCACTCAAAATTATTTTGCAGTTCTGTATTCAATTTTCGTATTTCAGTTCAATCTAATCTAGATTTTGCACTAAAACAAGCATTTTAAAGTACATTTAATTACTTGTTTTACCTTTAGCACAAATAATTTCAGCACATACAAATGATGAATTTAACATCATATAAATATATCTTCGTAAGATGTTAGCATGCTTTCAAAATACAAATTCTTAATAAAATTGTAATACAATAATTAAAACATTGTAAAAACAGCTGTTCATTTACATTTTCTAAATATAACAATGCGATGCAGTTTGGAACATTTTGTAAAAGTATTGGATGTGTATACATTTAAAAATCCCACAAATTTTACTGTAGGTCATCTGAGATGTCTGCAATACTGCTTAAATGTGCCTACAAACAGATACCATAAAACGTGCATAGTTTTTAATGATATAGGATATTGATGATATAGTGAGCACTTTTGAAAGCTCACTAATTTGGAATAATAGTCCATGAATATATTTTATTTCAACCTTACACGTTACCGTCTGAGTGCGGTGGAATATACACACTGTTTATATTACTTGCATGGCAATATTTATTTAAGAAGGTAGTCAAAGGATAAAAAATGGCTGAAAGGAAAACGTAACTAGGGCCTCAAAAGTGCTCACTTTACTATGAACAGCGTATATGACAAAGAACATACAGTATATTGAATATGATTTCTTTATTATGCTCGTTTGCTAAATTAGTCTTGAAATACCATGTGGTATTGCTTGAATAATAATGGCATTTAACATAACCTATACTGTAATGTGCATTGATCTGACCAATCTTTTGAAAAACCTTCTCCAAATTGGATTTTATTGTAGTCTCAAAATTCATTCACTTTCTAGTAGCTTTTTTTTATCCACTCCCATTTTCTTCAGTCTTTAACTTTGCTAATTTAATTTTTTCTTCCGTTTTTTTAATCCACATTTTTGAGGAAGTAGAATTTTCCAAATTTTTCATCCCAATTTCAACGTTAATTTTTTGAGAGAACTACTTTTACATTTTCTCTCATTTGAAAATGTATAATTACTGTCCATCTCATTGTAATTAGGAAGCTAATGTAGTCAACTCTGTAAGCCCATAACATGACTGTTAAACTCTATTCTCTATAAGTTAAAAATTGGTACTTACCACTTTGAGCAGTGTTTTGACACATGAGTGATGTTTCTCAAGCTAATGCAGCATTGGTTCTAAATACTTCTGTAGTACTAACAGCAGAACAGTGTGCATTAATCTAAGAGTTTTGCAGATGGTAAACTGGACTATAAACATAACAGATTTGAACAAATGCCAATATAAATAATTTTTGCTGCTGAATACAATATGAAGACATCTCATTGAGGAAAGTTTAAGCAGTAGTTAACTGGGGTTACTGGTGTCCTGCATTTCACCACTGTCAAATGTGATTAGTTTCAGCTACCCTAAGTTTGTTTAAAACCTTGTATTCAACCATTTATCAAACTTCGCTAACAGTGGAAATATGGCGGCCTGAAAATGTAATATTTTGGAGGTTATGATAAATTTGGCAGAATACTTCTTCGTAATAGCAATATTAATTTGATTAATTTTCATGTGGTTTTCTTTGCCATTTTATTTTATGAATTCACAAAATTATGTGAGTTTCATGGGCAATTTATAAGTAATTATTTTGCAAGTAAGTCTTATATACAATTAATACAAAATATTCTGTATTTTGTGTAAAACTGTTAATTTTGTTTGTTTATTTTCAAGGTATTAAACATAGTATAACATATTTACATGTTTGACACTGAAGTCTAGTTTTATTGGTTGTGGCAATTTCCTAGTTCATTTGCACTGGAATGACTGTTCGAATGTACATTTTGATTCACAAGGGCTACGAAGAAATTATGCAAGTTGTATGGATCTCTTCCTCATCACACACTGTTTGCTTTCAGCCTGGATTCCAAATATAACACAGCTCAGATATGTTATAAATTATTGTGCAAATCTTGCGACTGCCTTCTAGAAGCACTGTTTTTTTTTTTTTAACTTCTGTCCCTAAACTTTGATTTACTACATGGAATTAACTATTAGATTTGTGTGAAGAACTGCACCAACCTTAATTGCTGGTAAAGAAAGAGTTAATGTTTTACCTTGGTTTAGTTAATCAGATTCAATGAAAAACTTGTGAAACTGGTTCTTAAGTAAGTTGAAAGATTGTTTTCATATTAATTTACCCATTTTCCCATATTTTAGGCAGGAAAATAAATGTTTAATGGAGGAAACGTAGGGGGGCGAAATGTATGAAGTATAGGTTTAGAATATACATAAAATTCTTTTAAACAATATTTAGCTGTGTTAGGTGGGGAAACATCTTGAATAGTGTCACCTTAAGTGGGTTTTACTGTATTTAAATATTTGCAAAGTGTGTGTGTAATATTTGCTTACTTTTTTGTATATTTGGAGGTAGGTTATTGTATTGGTGGTGCTTAGCTATTTATTGTTTTGGGGAAACAATGTTTTCGTGACACTAATCACTTAAAACCATGATTTTAGTGTATATTCTGTTACTAATCGTGCACATTTAGTCATGTCATTAGTTTTGAAATATTTTATATTCCTTAGCTCTTATAACTTGTGCCTAAATACTTATATCATAACCTTTTTTGTAATATCACCTGCTATATTTCAGTATGTGTTCTATTTCATGTACTAAAAGAGCATTTTAGCAAATTTTTTCTAAATATGGAACATAAAAAATACAGAGGGGTTGAAAGTATACAGTACCTTTTCTGAGGGATGTTGAACTTAATTTAACATAAGAATTTTTTTTTTTTTCCCCTCCTGAGGGATGTTGAACTTAATTTAACATAAGAAATTTTTTTTTTTGTACATTAAAATTGAAATTTTTTTGTTCGCTTATTCAGTTAGGGGCCTGTGCGGTTTCATAATCTAGTAAACTCTGTATTCTAAGACCTTTCGTGGTTGGTTCTCCAGAAAAGGTTAGTTTGATGGGGTCTTTATTGCTAAGACCTTTTCAATTAAATTCTTATTCACGGTTTCCCAGAAAAGGGTTATTTCGTGAGGGCCACTATTTCAGGGGTCTTAGAAACAAGTAGTTGAAAAAAGTAAAAATGATTTTCTAATATTTTGGTAAATGCAGCATTATATTATTGTTCGGGAGTGTCTTGTCTTACAACCCTGAATTTTTTTTTGTGTTTGTTGAAGGAAGCTTTAAATATGCCATTTGGATTTTAAATGGATGACAGTTCACACATCATTAGTTCTCCAGTGTTGTTGCCTCCATTTTTATAACATAACTTTTGGGTGTTTTCTGTTTTCTTTGTCTTAACATAGTATTTGTGCGTGTGTGCAAAAGAGACAAATATTTTTACAAATTAGTTGGAATCATATAAAATTTTCTGTATAGTAGCATTTTGCTAAAATTCCCAGTTCAATTTAAAAACATTTGTTTGGATTATTGATTTTGATTGTAAAGTTAGATGAATTTGTGAAACTATAGCTCTCTTAATTATATCTCATTGTTTTTTCGTATGTATGTTGTAAATACAAACAGCAGCTTCTGTGGTGTTTTTGTGCACTTGAATTTAATTGAAACTATTTATGATATTTAATGGTTGAGAATTTGGTATAGGGAAATACATGTTAATGAAATTCGGTTTTATAAAGCCAATTTTGAAGATATAAATTTGAAACCAAAACCTAAGTGTGAGAAATGATACTCTAAAGCTCTGTACCAAGGAAAATATAATGATTAATTTTTCAGTAATTATTTATTTAATTACGTTTTCTGATCTTTCCACTAAACAGGCTATAAATTTTTACAAAAGCCTACATTTTCTGATCTTTCCACTGAACAGGCTATAAATTTTTACAAAAGCCTTGAAAGTAAAGAAGTGCATATTTTTCTGCTCAGTCCCTGGTAGAGGCATGTTTGTGTGTGTTGTGTGTGCATGCATGTATGTGTGTGCATGCATACATGTGTGTGCACATGCATGTGTGTAACAGGAATGACAGAAAACCAAATTTCATTAACATTTACTTCCCTATACCAAATTCTCAATCGGGTAACAACCTTTACAGCTGTTGTGTTACATAGTGGTGTGTGGTTTAAGTATAGACATTTTTATACATTTCAGTTTGATTGAAAATATTGATGGAAATGTTTGAAACTACAGCTCTCGTAATTACATCTTTTGTTTGTGTTTTTAGTTCTTGTGTATTGTATAAATTGAGTAGCAGTGGCTTTGAAGATTTTTGTATATCTGCTCGTAATTGAAAAAAAATTACTACAGCTCAAGTTGTTAAATATAATGGGAGTGCATTAATTGCAATTTTCTTTCATATTTCTACACATCATGCCAAGTTTATTGTATTATCGTAGGAGATTACCATATTTGTGTAAGAGTTAATGTTATGTTAATTGCATTTTCCACTGCCTCTGTCAGTATCTCTAAATTTGGCAGTAGAATTATGTACAGTGTGTGTTTTTGTGTCACAACATAAGGAACCTACACACAAAGTTTGGCAGTATGTCCAGAAACATGCTGCATGATGGCAGTAATAAAGGTGATTTCCAAATTATGCTACTGATGTACAGTAACCTTAATAGAATCATGTTGTATGGTGTGGTAAGCCAAATGTTAAGTTTGACACAAATAATCCATTGCTTAGATTTATCTACGAGCTTTTTGTAAGTCTATGTAGTGTTAAAAATCAGGTAATTGGATATATTCATAATAAAGTTATTGGAAATTAATTGATTGTTCACAAACGTTTGTTTTTCATTATTTATGATACAGTGTTTTAACCATATTTTAACTGAACTTTTAATTAAATATAGTGGGTAATGTTTTGCAGTTACAATTTTATGACATGGTTGTCATGAGTTGACAAATTTTTAAAACAAAGTGGTCCTATTTGTTGACATTAATCTCCATGTTATAAATGTTCAACAGAAATAATAAAACAGATGTGTCAACATTACTGTGCTTTCTAATTTTATTTTTCAGCTTTGCAGCAAGTCATCATTTGAAATTAAGTGAACTAGACGTTTAAAAAAATAACACATGCTATCATATCATAAAATAGTTTTTTATATAAAAAACCCTTTTAAGAGTACCAAAGTAATGACCCTCCCATTCTCTTCCATGCCTATAAAACTGTTATGGCAAATTTTATTAATTCTATATGTTTACAAAATGAGCTCTTATATTTCATAGGGTTCCATCTGTTTGGACACATTCGAATTGAGATCGGGATAAAGATTAGCAGGGCCTTCTCTTAATTACACCATTTTTGTCAGTCATATTCAATTTCACTTTCTTTTGCATGTGAAGTCACTTAAGCAGTTTGCCATTGTGAACTTTGGTACTCTTTCAGACTTCCTGAGAGTGTGAGCTGCCTTGAGTATTATTGAAGTCGGTTGTGGCCTTTTCTTTAAAATTTCCATATACATAACCAGAAAATTCCAGTGTGGGTGTGTGTGTGTACATATATATATATATATATAGACACACACACACATTCACACACGGGTTGAAGAAATTTAGATGATATAGGAATTTAAACCAGCAATAGTCTCGGAAATCCGGTGTAAAAGTTACTTAAAATATGTTTTATTTCAAAATATTTATATTTGCAAGTATTTCATGAAACATGCCCTTTGCACATGGCTTGTATCTTGTAAATAATTGTTCTGTGCCTTCATATATGAAGGGTATTAGTATGCACGGACAGTGATACCACAAATGTAGTTATAAAATAACCACAAAAATCCTGTACCTATACTGTTTTTGGACAACAGTATTTTAATAAACATTTTCATAGAATAATTTTAATTACTTAAGACTGCAAATAAAAATACTTCAATAATAATGTAGTTCATACTTTTCACTGTGCATGTTAAGACTCAGATAGAGAAAGCTTAATGCAAGAAAATATTGTATGTAGGCTACTTAAATTTCAGTTTCTCTTCCTCACAAAAAAAAAAAAAAAAAACAAGTTTCGGGAATGCAAACAATACACCAATCAATTAAAACAAAGCACATATTTTTGTTGATAGTTTAACACGTGACATACAGTGGATTCTCTATCTACTTTTTTTCAGAGGACTGGCAAAATATTTCCATATACTATCCAAAATTTCAGTAAATGAGGATCTATCGTGTATATAGACATCATTAAAATACGATTTCTAACCTCATTAATCCTGTGAATAAAGTTTAACTATTAAACACAAAATTAGGTTTTTTTTTTTTTTTTAAACAAAAAGTATTACTGTAAATAACATATTTAAAACATTCCATCTCATCTCACCTGAACAAAGAATATCGCCACAAATTGCCATAGACAATTGTTCATAAGCTGACACTACATGCATGCAGGCCCCAAACATTCAAACCCTCTGAAAAAAGAAAATACTGTACACTTCTGTATATTTGTGCTTCGCTTAACCGGTTTGGGTTATCTTTGCTGCGCTTTAACTTTTTTCATAGTCTACTGTAATTTCTGCTGCAAGGTGATTTAACATGTCGTGTAACATGCAGCGGTACCATGTATTTCTATTGCTGTGCTGCACGAGATGATATTTATCTCTTTAAACTGTCTGCCTGTCAGAGACCTGCATGAGTAATACATTTCCGTCCATTGTGAAGTGCGTATTTGACTGCCTGGAGACTGTCCAAAATGGCAGATTTTGTTGACAAAATAATCCTGTGACCCAATTTTGTGTACATAAATGGTGACGTATTCCTTAATTTGGTATTTTGTATTTTGCAGATGTTAGCAAAAATAGAAAATGGCAAAGTGCCATGTTTTTTAAAAAGCAAAAATGTGTTGCTGCAAGGGCCAACTTTCGACAACGTCCGAAGTGAAACTTATAAAATGACAGCTTATGAAATGAGTGCCATTTTGGACACTACCTCAGTTATATTAAAATTGCAGGATGTGTTACATATTATTGCCAGAGTTACATGTCAAAGTTTATAGGCAAGTTTTGACAAAGTAGTTCCCGGTGCATCGTGTCCCACCAACCAGATGGTGCATGACTCACTGCAGAAGGCAGTAGCATCCAACAATTCACAGGGCATGGTCTATGTCGCATCGCACTTTGGTGGCACAAAACGTCTTGCTTTCCAACCACTTAAGAGTATAAATAGTAATTTAATTGCTGGAATCTTTTGCTTCATTTTGCCACCGGAGACACCGGCCCTTCTTACCCAGTATTTGAATTGCCTGGGGATGCATATCTTATACATTTAAATGTCAATGTAGGCTTCGTGCCTTTTCTGCAGTGGCAAGTTCCAACCAGGAACAACTTAACAGTGTACCTGTGAGTGCAATATAATGTACATGTGAAGTTAAAAACATGGAAGTGTTTGCATACCACGTGTATTCATTCTAAGTATTGCCTTCGAGATTTCGTTGTGTGGCGTAAATGCTAAAGTTAAGGACCTATAAGCATGGCACATTTTAACAAAAAAATTACTACAAAAAGTGGGGTGCTGCTTATATACGAGATATTGGCATTAAAAAAAATTCCACCCCAAAACATTTAGAAATTTGTCAGCATACAGTCCAGTTTAATGTTTTTACTTAAATGGAGGAAGAATAGAGGATGGAAAAAAAAACTTTGTTTACTCTCATTTGTAAACAAAATAACCATCATGCACATGCAAAGTGTAAACGTGTTGGAGCTTGGCCATAGATGAGAAAATAATTTCTCTGCTGTACAAGAGAAAGATATCTTACATAATTTATACTCCCGCCTGGCATTAAGTGCACATTGACGCCATTTTGTGTAAAATTTTGCAGTTTTCTCTCATCTGTTCACCCACATTTCACAATAATATTAAGTGTGTTTTAATTTTCTTTTGAGCCAAGTTCAGTACAGTAATGAATCAATCGTCTTGGTAATCGTGTTGCAGGCATGTGGGTCAGCCTTAAATAGACTGAAACCATAAGTCCGGCGAATGGTCTGCAGTACCTTTAGAACAACCAGTCTACTGCTCCAGCAACTTCGGCACTGCCATCCAGTGATGCCTGGCACCTAGTCGGATAACTCGAATCATTCCAAGTTCCTGAACAATGAGTTCACTGCCCCTAAAATCACACCTTAACCCCACACCACACAGCCAACAGGCATCTGTATCTTTGTGAGAAATTGAATTGCATTAATGCCAACAATATGTGAATGAAAACTGCAACAGGAAAAACCTTTATACATGAAAAATACATAACCATAAGACTCGAAATAATGTAAAGAAAGGATAAATCAGTATTTATAATTTATTTACTTTTGCCTTACTAGGCAAGGCAATATTGGATTTAGTGTGATTGGCGGCGATACTGGTAACATTCATCAAGACGAGGACGTGGAAGGCCAATGGTTGTCGGCCATCGTGGCCTGAGATAGTCTCTTCAGCAAGATTAACATAGTGCTCTACCCGCTACAGAGCACTGGCGCCCGCCGGAGAAATCCCTCCTCTATCAATTCCTATCCACATAGCTGTAATTAATCCCATGGTCCAGCCTGGCGGGCTAGCACCAAGTGGCTCCATGATTAGTGGCATATCATTTCTCGCCAAATATTCCAGTACCTGCCTACTGCAATTTAATACTACTTTATCAACCATGTAGCCCATTTCCGATAACCTGGATTTTGGATCACCATCCTGTATACCGCATGCAACCACATGGGTATATATTATCCATTTCCTTTGAGCTTTGCTCACTATTGACGCTACTGGAGTTCCTACAATTTTAACGAGAGGGCTCAACATCTCAAAATGCTACAAAAAAATCAGGAAAAGTGGAAAATTGTGCCAAAAAGTTTATCTGATGCCATCTTGGAGCAGCTTGCCTCGTCACAGCACACCTGGCTTGGTGACATAGGTCAGCCATCTTGGACAAGTGCTGAGGGGAAGTCACCATCTGCCACCCCCTCCATCTGTGCCACATCGTGTGCAGGAGCACTCCTACTGCACTGCGCATATGTGTGTCCGCTGCGAGCCATGGACACGTGGTCCAGCAGAAGAAAACAAGATGCTGTCACCACATCAACCATGCCATGTGCCAGACAAAGGACGTTTCGACCTTCGGAGCACAAACGGGAAACCGACTTCCTTGTGCATCCAATTCTTATGAGCCACTGTGCCATCCAATACATTCTCATTTGGATGGGATAGCGACAATGCATGCACTTTCCAGGACCCAACCATCATCCAACGGATGTGGCAAGGGATTAAAACAGAGAATCCGAAACTGTGTAATGGTGCACTAACTCACATTAGCATGGGGAAAATAGAAGATATGTGTAACCACTGTTTAAAACCACTACAGACCAAAGGTTTTATCAACTTGGCATGCCTGCTAGTCTTGTGTACATGTCCACTTGTAGTTCTGGACATGGAACCACCGAAGTCACAATTATGGAGAACTCTGCAGAAATGTGCATGCTACGATTGGTGTGATGGGAATGGTACCACCACACTCACATGTACTTTAAATGTGTACCACGAGGGGTTTTTATGCTGTGGGATCAAGTTACAAGAAGGAATGTGCACCACATCAACTGTACCTGCTGCATACTAGAACAGCCAAGTCCTGAATCATTACAACAAGCATGCTCACGAACCAGAGAAAGTGTGGTCCCGACGTATCTTACACTGACACATTATCACGTGAGAATCATTAAAAGATACGTCGAAATGCAGTAGACGAATACTCGTTCCACACCTCACAGTTGGTATTACCCCATCTACCTGCACAACCAACCCAGCTACTGAGAGAAATGCCGACGACAACCCACTACGCAACTCCGGCAACTGCAACAGATTGCGTCAGCAGGCATCAGTGTTGCCAATCTCACCTACCAACCCCAGCCAGATTTCAATCACTACCGACCTATGTGGGTACAGCCAGTGAGGACTCTGGAGTTTTCATAAAAGTCTGTGAACATCGACTAAGCCTATACAGAGTCGATAAGAAGGATTGGCCTCATTGCATCGGGGAAAGGTTTTTTTTGAGGCGCCAAGATCTGATGGTGCGGTATAGCCCTCTACGGACTGATGTGGGAAGAGTTCAGGCAGAATATCAAGTGTAGGTTCCCTACCACATTCACGTCCTTATGAGCACGCAGCCAGACGATCATGCGAGAACAAGCCCCCGAGTCGCTGTACGATTTCGCCACCAGTAAGATTAACCTTATACGTACCTACCACCCAGAACTGTCACTACGGTACGTCTTGAAAGTTGTTGCCAGCTCGGCCGTAAAAGAGCACCGCCCTGCAATCGTATTGTGACCATGGAAAAACCCCCAGCCACGCAGCGAGGCAAATGTCAACAAGCCAAAGAACACCTCACTAGGCCAAATGACGAGCAAGACAGATAATTTTATAAACATTCCAATCCTAATTGAAAACATTCCATGCAGAGCACTATTAGACACGACTATGTCACATAATTCCGTGCATGGTAATTATGTGGACCTGGCCGAAGTCAAAAACAATACAATTGGCCACGTGACAGCATACAGGTGAGGTGGTCGGCGAGGTGACAGCCGCGATCAATGTTTGGGACATTACTACCACCACAACTGCATTTGCTTCCTACGGCATCAGGGAAGATGTCATCCTGGGGATTCACTGGTTAGTAGAACAAAAGGCAGTCGTCGAACCCGCCGCACGACTACATACATTTCGGATGTAATGAGTGCCGGACCGTCTACAACTTAGAGCCATGTGCGGAGGATGACACACCCATTGTCACTTTGGATGACCTCGACCATGCAGTTCATCCGGAGTATCGCGAAGTTATACAAGAGTTCATGAACGAACGAAGGGACGTATTTACAATTGGCGATTCACTCCACATCACCATAGCAGAACGCACCATCCCGTTAACCACAGACACGCCAATATAGGACAGCCCGCATCATTACTACCCACACCAACAGGAAATAATACAGGATCAAATAGCAGAGATGTTAACCGAAGTTGTTATTGAACCATTGGAAAGAGCCTTTATTTTCGCGATCACCTTGGTGCCAAAAAAATAAGACACCTGGCATTTTAGTGCTCCACTGCCATACATCCACATTCAAGATGCCTTGAACATGTTGGGACGTGCGAAGGTATTAATAACTATCGACCTCCGCAGTGGTTATTGGCAAGTACCGGTAAAATCAGCGGATCAGCACAAAACGGTATTCGCCGCCTCTGACGGACACCGCTTTCAATTTTGTGCCGTGCCATTCGGCCTGAAATGTGCCCCGTTGACCTTCCTGGAGACGATGGTTTAGTTGGTGTCTATGCTGGCATACCTCGACGACATGATTGAGTGGAGTGAATCATGGCCAGAATATCTGCATCACCTGTCACTCATGTTCGAGTGCTTGGCAGGTAAATGGTCTAACATGTGCCACCAAGAAGTGCCATATCGGCAAGGACATCCAGTTCCTAGGCCACCTCATTAGCGAGGATGGGCGGAGACTAGTAACGGAACAGCTTAACCTCATCGAGAAGTACCCTGTGTCCACCGCCCACAAACAGTTGAGATAATTTTTCGGGTTGGTTAATTGGCTCCGGGAATACATTGAGCATTTTTCCATCATCGTAACACCGCTAACGTTCCGTTGTCACCAAATGTGTGCTTCAAATGGCAACCCAAACAACAGATATGTTCGAGGAAGTGAAGCAGAGTTTCCACGAGTGCAGAGCCCTGTCAAGTTACGACCCCAGCCGACAGTTATACGTCCAGATGGATAAGGGTAGAAGGGGCAAGGTGTTGTAGTTTTTCAACTGGCGGACGACAACGAGCGACAAATAGTGGACTTCAGGAGCGCGATGTTCGGCCCAGTAGAGCGGTGGTGCGATATGAATAAACAGGAGTGCCTAGCCATGGTGTGAAGCTTGAAGAAGTACAGAGCATTACTAGATTATTAACGCTTCACACTGCAGACCCACAACCGCTGCCTACTGTGGCTGCACAACACGAAAGAGAGCATTAGCGAACACGCACACACGCGCCCGCCCACCCCCCCCCCCCCCTCATCATCCTGATGCAAGTGTATGACTTCGAGGTGCAGCACGTGGCCGAACAAGAAACTCAGCTTGCTGACCACCTCTCCCGAACACCAGGGGCAGAAATCGCGTGCGACAAGGAGCTGTGTGTGCGCATGCGTGTGTGCGTATGCTCATTTTTTCCCGAATATGAGCAACGTGTCAGTAATCGATGGTGTGTGTTGCATGGTGCCAAGGACTCACGTGCCAACACCAACACCCCGAGGATGTATGTACCAACTGCTGCCAGCAGCGTTGTCCTACAATACACACATTCCAACAACCTCGCGGAACATACCGGCGCTGAGCAGATACGTTGGAACATCCTCAAACACTTCCACTGGGCTGGAGTGTCCGTCGATGTCAGCACTTTTGTACGGACTGTACGGCCTTCAACAGATACAAGAGTCTATGTACAAATGGTGTGCAACAACAGTCCCGCACTCCTCAAGAGCTGTTCGAGACCGTGATGCTGGACTTGATTTGCCAGTACCCACGCACCTCGACAGGCAAAAGATTTATTGTTGATGTCACCGACTTATTTTCCAGTAGAGTCGAAGCATACCCAGTGTCAAGCACGCATGCCCGAACAGTGAGAAAGGTTGTAGAAAGTTAGCTATTTACATGCTGGGGATAGCCGCATACTGTACTGAGTGATAACAGGACACAATTTACCAGCAGTACATGGCGAAACATGTGTAAAAAAATGGTGCGTTCGCCACATCACAACAGCGATCTACCACCCACGTGCAAACCCAACTGAACGACGCAACAAGAATTGAAGACAGAGCTACACCTGGGCATGGGTGAGAACCACACCTAATGGGCAGAACAACTCCTTGCTGCCCCTTCACACTCAGAACAAAGGCAAACCAGGCCACGGGGATGGTCGTGACATGCCACTCCCGGGCGAGTTCGCGGATGGAGCCAGAGATTGCGCAAGCGGCAAAGGAGATAAGTGTAGAGAGAGATGTGCATGCACCATGAGAGCGCACAAGAAAATCAAAGGTCCTACATAGCGCATTGGAAGCCCGAATCAGGCCGACCCCCACCACAACTCCGACCGGGCTAGCACGTCTATGTCAGAGCACATCTCTAGTCGCCAGGACAGAAGAGGCTCTGTGCAGGTCTAGCAGAGAAATGGAATGGGCCTCACGTGATTACAAGGCCAGTGGGAGATACATGCTATGAAGTACAGTTGGGAACATTCAGGAAAGCAATTTTTCACCACAACGCCCTCAGTCTAACCAACATCTACGTCAACAACACGCCATTAAAAAATGGAAGAGAGGACAGCGAGAGAGCCATGACGCCACTAGCAGATGTTACGAATGTCGGAAGTTTATTCGCCTTGCTCCCGAGCCCATGGACAGCTGTCACACCTGACGAGATCCTGTCCAGAAGGGAAACAGCTACTTCTGTTGCAATGATGTCGCAGAGGGAATCGCAACAAAATACAGCGGCCTACAGTGAGCTCACATGAAGAAAACACGATGCCCCTGAGATGCCAGCACCCCGGCCAACCGGCAACTTCAACAACAACACTGGGAAGGGAGCCAAAGTAAGGGGAAATGTCAGGAGCACGTGTTGGGAATCGACACATTCCAAGCAGAAGCCGCCCACACGTGGCAGAAGACAGCAGCAGCGACGAGTCGGGGACGGGGGCACTCTCCTCGTCTCCTTGCTGCTCCAAATTGCCGAACCAACACTGAGATGCCATGTGCGTAGCATGCGGACACACCCCTGGGACAGCCGCAGCTTGCGCGTCATTGCCGTCAACGCAAGCAAGACGACCACATGGGCCGGCTGAATCAAAACATCAATAAGAAGCAACACATGTTTACAGACTGCGACCACGTGCGGTCGGAGCAAAACAACTTGGGGGAGTGCGAGTTAACAGTTCGCAACCACATGGGTTCGGATCACAACAAGAACAATGTGTCTACGGACTGCGACCACGAGGGAAACTAATATTGCCAGTGAGATGCTACAAGGAAGATTGAAGATGTCACACAGAGTGAGTGGCCTCCGAAGGGGAGAGCGTTTGAAAATTACAGCACCTTGGCCTCGGGCCATTTCCCATATTGCACCACCTTGAGCGCCCAGGATACACTTCAACGGCACAGAGCAGCCCCTGCGTCGTAAAACCAGTGCGTGTACATCTGTGATTGTGTAGCATTCGTGTAGAAAGTGTATTTTATGGCCTGTTTAATATGTGCTTTGTTAATTTTATTCATGTGCTTTGTTTATTTTAGGTTATGTGTATAGTTTCCTGCAATGCTGCAGGTATGTAGTTCTATAACTTACAAATGTCTCACTGACAGCCATATGACAATGTTTATGTTTTCAATGCTGTGTTTCAGGGTTATATGCCAATGGCTATGCGTACGTTTACAAATGTCATGTCAAAGTGTTTTTATTTTTCCTCTGTCACTTTATACCTCACATGAGTATGATACAAATAGTCTCCCTTTGTTTACATTAATATTTAGTACATTTTAAACACCATATATAGTTGTGTTTATTAATTTATTGACATGTATAAAGATCGGGTCCAGGAGAATCCATGTCGTGTAGTTTTCAAAACGGCCACACACAAGGCCGCTTTGGCACATATTATGATTAATAAGAAATCACGTCAGTTTTCATGTATACCAAGGGTTTTTAAATATTCTTATATATTAAATTGTGCTTCAGGTGACGTTCCGCAACCTTGCAACGAGGTGTATCAATGTGCACAAACACATGGCCAAAATGCAGGTAATAATTATAAATATATTTTTAATGTGTTTGTTGACAGCCTAATATGAACTCGCATAATTTGATAGAGGTAAAATATGTACAGATATAATAAACTTTATTGGGGAGAGGCACTAACGAGTTACTGCTACGTTTTTACCAGTAAATCCAGTGAGGTTATGTTGCCATGCCAACACAGTGTTTGAACATGAATATTTATTGTTATATTTTCAATGTATGTAATTTTACTTTAGTAAGAAGGGTTTATAAGATGTTCATTTCATCGGCATTGCAGTGCTCATCTTATTTAATTGAATTAATTTTTGCATTAATCACATTGCATGATATCATGGGTGGGAGTCTCGTCCAACGAGCGAGCTCTGCGCCAATTAGAGAGGAGTAGCATCATCCTAGACCTCGTGAGATGACCACCATGTCGTAGTGCTCCGGGCACATCACCCTTGTTTTATACTCATGTAATTCTGTTTTATTAATTTAGTTTACCGGAACCTTGTTCTTTTTCTAGCCCGGAGTACTCTGTCGCTTACACCTCGGTCCGTATTTTACACAGCCGAGGCGTAATGCTTTCTTAAACCATGTAGGCCCTACAGCCATTTTGCAGCATCAGAGCTCGCCTGGCTTTAACAATGGTGTAACGAATGTAAGTGTCCCCTTGGTTGAAATAACTACAATAAAATATGTTTTTATTATAAATAACCACCTAATGGTTACTTAATCTCGTTTGTCTTAATTGATTTTACCACGTGTTGAATAATGGTGTTGGGTAGCCAGAATAACCCATCGGGAGTGAGCTGGCATATAAGGGGGGCAGACATTCCTTACTAGGCAAGGTAATATTGGATTTAGTGTGATTGGCGGCGATATCAGCAATGCTGGTAATATTCATCAAGACATCGGACATGGGGGAGGGTCAACGGTCGTTGGTCATCACGACCTGAGAGAGAGTGTGTGTCTCTCTCTCACGCCCTCTCCCTCCCCTCTCTCTCCTCTCTCACTCTCCCCTCCCTCTCATCTCTCTCCCCCACCCCCTCCATCCACTAACTCTCCAGCAAGATTAACATTGTGCTCTACCCACTACAGAGCACTGGCGACCACCGGAGAAATCCCACATATATTAATTCATATCCCCATAACCTTCATTCGCCCCCATGGTCCAGCCCAACGGACTAGCACCATAGAGTTGTTCTGCAAGGATACGTGTAAATTCAGTGGGTGCCAATTGAATGCAACGTTGAACTGAGGATGTATTCTCTCTTTGGCTGCAGTAAGGCATTTCAGGGTATGGGCCCATAAAATCCCGCAAATTCTTTGCATGTATGTTGGTGTATTGTCAGGGTAATTCTTATGTTTATTATGTGCATGTGGATAGCCGATAATTCACAATGTAGGGAGTATGAAATCTGCTTAGTAATTCCACCATGCAACAATTGGCAAGTTTGACCATAGGGCATAAGGGCGGCCTAGCGAGTCCCTCGTTTAGCAAACGACAATGCCATTGGGTAACACAATATAGCATAGGAACTGCAACCAGCATGGCGGGATATTTGTAGTACCTGGGTGATTTCGCCCATAGCAACCTGAGATCACCAGAGATGCAAATCATCACCACCGCCATCATCAATGCCACCCTGAGCAATGTCTGTCCCCTACCGGGTAAAATCAACCACAAATCCTAACCTACAACGTTCAAAGCTTTTAAAAATCTTTCTTGGCACCATTTCACCCAGCCACACGCCATCAAATTGTCGCCATTCTGTGTAGCCAAATAAGTAGATATGTAATGTGGATATTAAATCAAACGAATTTCGATATCTTTTCCAGCCCTTGCGAGCAGGGTTTTTTAATCCAAATATTCAAGCTTAATCGTCATTTTTTGTTTGAAATTTTAGCTAAAATTACCCTGCAATTTTTCTCTTTTAAATCAAAATGGAATCCCTGCACAACAAGTTAAACAAGTCAAATTAATTAACTAAACTACAAGATCTAGAACTAGATCAATGGTTTACTCCCACACATTTTCAAATTTATAAATCTAATTTTAGTAAAAAAAAAAAATTAAAGAAACTAATTTTATTCTAAATGGTAAGTATAAAATTACATTACCAGGTCGATATGGGAAAATATTTGATAAAAATTGTTTGAAATTAATAAATTATAAACAGGTTTTTATAGCATATAGGGGCTTAAGAGAAATGAAAAATTGAAAATTTATGCATTAAATAGAGTTCTCTTAAGAATTTCATCTAATTTTATGCCTGTAGATTTGGCTTGCAAATTTATATTGCACATTTGGATTAAATATAACAACCAAAGCATTCAAAACTTTTATGTACCATGCCAACAAAATAATTATGTCAATTAACCAATTTATTTTTGGCCGTCACCACACTACCCACGTGCTGGAGGACGATCCCCGACGAGTTTACCTTAGTGATGCCGAGTAATCACACGTGTTAAAATGTATTAAGAGTTTTCATATGTAATTCACCGTGTCCTGTCTTCAGGGAAAAACCGTCAGTCCACCCTAGCGGCTGTCGGCCCCCCTCCCTTGTGAAGGCTGTGCTTTCGTGCACCTCTTTGAGATCATCCATCTAGGCGTGCTCTAGAGTAATTGCGGGCTGGGGAAAACCCAAGTGGAATTGGCTAGTCATAACCGAGATAATCATTTCATTGGCATGTTGATGTGTATGCATAATAACAATAAATGCAGATCTACAGTGAACTTATATCTTTTATTCAGTAGTGATAGTGTCCTAGCCACTTATGTTTTATTAAGTGTTTATTTCCAGTGATGTTTAGTAAAACGTTTAATATTGCCAACGTGTTTGTAGGTACGCATTGGTGAGATGGATACACAGAACCCACAGCATCCCTGAGAACCCCGAGTCTAAATAGTGCTGTGGTTGGGAAGCACCGCTGGTGCCCAAATTACCAGTAAGTATTTGTATCATTGTTCATCTCGTGTCTCACCCAATGGCGTCAACTATCACTGTCATATAACTGAAAGATTGTGGCTGTTAATTATGAAATTACTGCTACCTATCTGTATTATCAGAACTGAACTGGGTGGCTACATGTAACAAGAATTTTATTGCTGTTGACTGTGAAGGAACAGTTGTTTAACTACAATTCTGAAGCTCCTGACTGTAGACTTACAGTCACACAAAGCAACTGTTAAACGGTGGTTGTTAGCTAAAAACAGCAGTTATATAACTAACCTACTGAAGTTATTAACTGTGCAACAACTGTAAGGCTACAGTCGCCCAACTATGGTTTCATAGTTAGTAACAATAATACTGCAGTTATTCGAACTGTGTTTTTGCAGTTGGCAGCTATACTGCACTTTCACAGTCAGCAGCACTAATATTATTGTCTCCAACTGTAGTTTAACAGTTGCCAACTATAGAGTTATGGCTGTCCAACTTTAAAACTGCAGTCGACAGCTGCAAAACTGCTGTTGTGTAACTCGTTTTATATGCTATTATGTACCATTGACTGTAAACAACTGTGACTTAGTAACTGTGAAATCCTAGTTACTTTCCCAGCAGGGTATATATATATTAAAAAAAAAACAGTTTTCTTACTTAAAAGATGGCCGAATTACTAGACAAACAACTAGAAAATTTACAACTAGAAGATAACAATGGAAATACTACATTATTTGATTTAAATAATTTAATTTTCAACAATAAAAGGTAACTGTTGTGTTAAATGATAACAATAAGCCTTGGTTTAGAGGAAAAGATGTTGCTGAAATTTTACAATATAGAAACAAAACAAAAGCCATTATAAACCATGTTAGTAAAAACCATAAACATGCTTTTAAAAACATAATGAAAAATGCAGATACTGGCAATGAAGATAAAACATATCTTAGAAAATATAATAATGGTGCTACAGTTTACAGCAATTAAAAAGGGTTAATACAACTATTGACAAAATCTAGAATAGCCAATAAATAATTGGTAAAACAAATTTCTAAGAGGATTAATTTAAACACACACATTTTTGAAGGAAAAAAAAAACAAGATGTATATCCCACATGATTAAATGTTTTAAACATTTCAATCATAAACAACAAAATATTATAGACAATTATAGAATAGGTTTATATTTTCTATATATAAAATTAGCTATTGTATGTGACGAATTTAACCAAAAAGATAGAAATCTTAGTTATGAAATAGAAAGCTAAGAATATATAGAGACCCAATTAAATTTATAATTATAAGATTTGATCCTGATGAAATATATTTTGATATAGCCGACGTAATCAATTGTATTGTTGCCTGTTTAAGTAAAATATAAAGGACATCTGCCAGACGCCCTTAAGCAGAAATATTTAAATTCAGATGGTATTAGTATACCGACTGAAAAAATAGGTGATAATAAGAGAAATTCATAAAACATCTGTATTATTAATCCAAGAGTTATGTGAGTTATCAAAACCCAACCATTTTACATAAATTTTACTGTCTTTAGTTTTTAAGAATTTTTCAACCAAAAATTCATCAGGATAGTTTGTTTTCATAATTTCGTATTCATAAAACTATTCTTTATTTCTTTTCTTGTGAAATCTTTCAGTTCGTAAGTTGGTACATCAAAAATTAAAACCTCAAAAATGGTAAATAATTCTGTTTTCCAATTAGCTCTATAACCCTTTTCAAAAAATCGTTTACTCTTGCTCATGCGGACAATATCGCCAACTTTGTATTTTAGTTTAGTAATCATGTCTGCAAAATCTTGTTGCTCTAAATTTTTTCTTTTTTTCGATTTCAATTGGTTTCATGCCAGTGGTACTGTGCTTTGTGTTGTATTCTTTAACTATATTATCTAATATATTTACCCATTTGTAATTGCCATTCGAAGCAAATTTCCTCCACATTTCATTCTTCATTATATGATTAAATCTTTCCACACAACTGGCTTTTAAATCGCTGAATGTAGAATAGTGATTGATGTTATATATTTGTGTAAGTTCACTAAATATTTTATTATAAAGTTCTAAGTCATTCTCGCTTTGTAAATTACGTGGTTTTCTTTTAACTAATATAGATTATAAAGCAATTGTTACATTCTTGTGACATGTTCCTCATGTCCACATAAACCATTTGGCCGTTTGTTCCATTCCATACGCATCAACCACACAGCAACACTCGACCGATCGACATTAGGTCGCGGTCTCGATCAGTACAGGTCGACAAGAATGACATCACACTCTTCTTGCTGCCCTGTAACTCGTGCCCGCAGGTCATAATATTTAACATTCACCACAAGAGGTAACTCTCGTGAAGAATGTAAATGTGACCTAAATGAGTGTGTCCCGTGAAGCCATGGCCGTTAGACACAACAGCCATTGGAGGGAACACTGGGGTAAGCAGCACCGTTTATTCCCATGACTTTCAGATGTGCGCGATGTCGATGGGCCCTGTGGCCGAATCCGGAGTGCAACTTGGCTCCGAGTGGTTTCAAAAGATGCAGCATTAATTATTAGGAGCATTTTTAAGCATAATTCACGGTGATTACACCATAACTCACTAGGGAAACAGCCCACTCCAGCATAGAGAGTCGATAACATTCCACAGAAAACAGGGCGTAGCTCCGCCCTTAGTTACGAAATCCATGTGTCGTCACATCCATACTCATTCCTGAAATTAATTACATAACGGCACACACCAATTCTAAAATGTTAATTATAAAAGTGTACATGTAATCATCTATCGAGAATCAGCCACCTGACATTCTCATGACGTCACCTTCTTAGACATATCTGGGGCTCCGGACTTTCACGATTATGTCACCAATGTGTTTTAGTTTAGCAATCTTAATTATGTACAACATTAATTTCACTTATCATGTTATTCAATAAGTTCAATTTTTTTCATGTTTTCATTTTGGCGCCAGATTCGCCGACGCCATGTCGTTAATCAGACTTCAGCAATCCAGACAACTGGCAGGACAGACGTTAAGCTCCGCATACCCCCCTCGGCAATTCAATATACGCTGCATTTTTCTTCATATCAATAGTTAATATAATTCAATAACATTTTAGTATTTTTATTTAGCCGAGGGGAGGTCTCCCTACATCCTGATGTAACATGTCAGGACTTCACGCACAGGATGCATTTGACGTAATTACAATCTAAGGCCCACACCATATTCTCCAGTAGTAGCGACCACCAGCAGGTCCAGAGTGCCGGGTCCACTTAACTAAGGTGCGCTTTAACAAGTGCAGTAACATTCCGTTGTACCTTTATGGTAATAAAACAGTAATACCATAATTAGACGTATTTTATTTCATTTAACTCTCCTGAGTTCATCGGGTACTGCGCCCTAATAGCAGCCTTCAAATTTACAAGTGTATTTGAGTGTGTTTTGCATTTACGGGGCCTGCCTCCCTTAAGCAGGGTAACTTCAGTGGTAATATAGGAGTGCGAAGTGGCCGACAGCTTCGCCCACGGGCAATATTTTACCTTTATGTAATATAACTGACTAATTCACTCAGCTCTCCTTCATATTGACAGCTGTATCCATAGTCACCATTGGCCATAGGACTCCCATCAACAATCATTCTCTATACCGAATGCTGCGCCGGGCACATCATCAGTTCCTGTTCCCCACCTGCTCTCAGGCGGGACACGAACACACCACCAGCACCTCTGGAATCACAATGAATCACTTGTTAATTGGTAAAGCAAATTCAAACTTTGAAAATACATCGATAATTGTCATAATATATTTATATCCATTATTTATATGCGGTATACCTTTCAAATTGCCAGAATCCATTTCTACAAGATCAATTTGCCATAAATCACCAATTCCATACGAAATTACTTTTCATCATTAAAAATTGTTTCATGCTGGTTTATATAATTCATTGATTATTCCTTCCCTGGCATTCTGGGAAAAAAAATTTAATGTTGATTTATTAAAATTACATTTTGAACATATACGTTTCTGAACTAGTCGTCCATTATTTGTATTTTCAATTTTTATACTATTATTCTTAGTGACTTTCTTGCACTTCGAACAGCGAGTATTCTCCATTTAATGGTAAAAAAAATATATGGACCTTATTTTATTTAACAAATATTCCTATTGCCACCACCTCTCCATTAACATAAAAAGGTGTTTTATTAATTTTTTAATTTAAAAGTTAAATTATTGCCTTTGTTGACATCAAACAGCTTGCTATGATCTATTTTTGTTTTACTCTTAAAAATAGCCAAATTATCTTCAAACTCGAGAATATCCATAAATATTTTACAAACAGTACAATCCATTAAAAGAGTAAAGAAAATCTTATCATTATCTAAGTGAAAAAGATTAGTCTTTTTTTTGCAGTCTGCATGTAAAAAAATATATGAGATTGGTTTAAATTTTGTAATTTAACATCTAATTCTTTATCAGAATTTTCTTTGCTTTTTTCAACTTTTGAGTTAACAAGTGTATCACAATAACTCACAACTGTTATTTTGCAATTTAACATCTAATTCTTTATCAATAGCTTCTTTGCTTTTTTAGGCTTTTGCGTTAACAAGTGTATCGCAGTAATTCAAAATTAATTTGTTTAAAATTTGCAATTTATCAGCTATTTATTTATCGAATATCTTTTATAGGCAGCATCTTTGCCATTTATAGTATCAGCCATATTATTAATTCTACGATTTTGAAAAGAAACATAGTCTGTTGTATAAACAAAAACATTACTTATTTTATCTCGTAAAGCAGAAACAATGATATTATATTTTGATTCTACATATGTTTTTAAATCAGAAACACTACTATTGTATTTTGAAACTATGTCCTTTTTTTAAAGCATAATCTGCAATATATTTATCGTAATATCTTTTATTGAGTGCATCATCTTCACCTATAGGATCAGATGGACTAGTAATTCTACGATGCTGAAACAAAATATAACTGTTTGTATAAGTAAAATTTTGCTTATTTAATCTTGTAAAGCACAAGAAATATTGAAGTATTTTCAATCTACTTCTTTTTTTAGTGCCTACTTTGCATTATTTATTCGTTTTATATAATCAGCAATAATGTTACTAAATTGTATATTTATGTCTTCTTTTAGAGCATAATCAGAAACAATATTGCTGTATTTCGAATCGACATTCTTTTTTCATGCATAATTTACTATATGTATACCAAAAAATCTTATATTGGCAGCATCCTTATTATTTATAGGTTCACTTATATTGACAATTGAAAAGAAATGTACATTTTTGTGTAATCAAAACAGTTGAGTAGTTCGCTTTGTAAAGAAGAAACACTCGAATTTCACCATGTCAAAGATATTATTTAAAGATTTGATCAATGGTTTCCCAAATATATCTGTAATTTAATAAGATAGAAATTATATCATTAAACTCAAATTTTCTCGAAAATTAAACATAGATGTTCCCAAATGACTGAATCAGAATTCTGAATTCTGTCATCATTGTAGTAAACATTTTTTTAAAATAATTAATTAAATTATAGGGAATATTACCTCCAAGTGAATCGAAATAGTAAACATCATTATTATTTTTAAAATAGCAAACCCAATGAGTGCCAGGATTGGTTGAAATGTCGAAATTTACCACAGCACGTTCATTTTTGAGCATACTATTTGGTAGTTCGTCAATCATATAAACATTTCTGAATTTTGTTATATTTAATTTGTTTACGTATTTTTCAATGTCGATATTAGATAGTGGGTATATATTCAAAAATTGTTGGCCTTCCTCTTTTTTTTTTAGCAACTACACCACTTCCTGCTTTATTTTACATTGCCAAATCGTGTCTTTGTTATTCTTTTAATACTTTTGATTATTTTTTTTAGTTTGTTCAAAGTGCACCTAAATCTACAAATAAAATTGGCAGAAATCCTCCATGATGTAAACCACTGGCACTTTTTTTCTTTGGCTAGCTTTTTGACTGTTGGAAATTCTTAAGTTAATTTGAAACATTTACCTTCTTTCAATTTTTTATTTTTTCTCTCAGTTTGATCTTTCGTTAAAAATTGATCTGTGCCCATATCTTTTAATTCCCTAAAGGGAATAGCAAAAGTTATATTTGTTATCTTCATTTACATAAGTTATGTATATATAATTGTGGTCCATGTACAAAATTAGATGAAAGATTATAAAAAGGAGACACAGGAATCAATATATTAGATGAAGCTTGCAAATATCACGATATTGCTTATAGAGATCATAAAGATTTAGAATCTAGACATGGAGCTGATAAAATTTTACAAAACGAAGCTAAAGAAATCATGTTAGATTAAAAGACTACAATAGGAGAAAAAATCACAACTGCTACTGTTGCCTCAACTATGTTTGCAAAAAGAAAATTAGGTTGGGGTGTATATATATATATATATATATATATATATATATATATATATATATATATATAATATATATATATATATATATATATATATACAACATTTAAATGAGTTGTAAAAGTATTGAGAGTTTTGAGAAGCAAACTTTTCCCCTAGCTGATCAAACTAGGGGGACTTGTAACTGTTTACAATAATATAATTTAATTTGATATTCTTTTAGGAGATGGCTTTTCTTTTCCAAATTATGCTTATATTTATTAACAATTTAGATTACAAAAGAGAGATAAAGTTGGAGATGCGTAAACTATGATAAGTTAGATAACATTGATGTTTGTTCTAACTGCTGCCTTTTCAGTTTTCTAGAGTAGAAATCTCAAAACATGGACATATTACTGAGGCTATTGATAATCCAGTTATAACTTCGACAGTGATAAATACTTTGTTAAGATCTCTAGGTGAACAAAATTATTTAGAATTATCTTGTGTTGATGATTATTATCGAGTAAAAGTTACTCATGTTGTTAAACCAAATTAAATAATTTATCCACTGAGATATCTGTTTGGTTTTATTCGAGATAACAATGAAATTTATTGGAAAGGTGGTATTATATTATTTTATTCGTAATTCATCCGATAACAACTGTTTAATTGTCTTTCAAAATAAGAAAGCATATGGTATACTAGATAAAGATTATGCTAATAGAGGTAAAATTCTTATTCAAAAATTAGAAATGACGTGGCCTATTGTTGAATACGAAGCTAACACAGCCATTTCAATTTTAAAAAAATATACAAAAAACCAAAAACACCTATTAGTTTTGATTATTGGCCATTTTTAGAAAAAGCAGTTCCGACTGGAACAACGATTTTTAACTTTGATATTAAAGATCAGTTAAATAACTTACAATTCGACTTGCCCTATTTTGTAATTGTAGGGTGCAAACTAATAGAAAAAATCGTGCTGAACCATATGTCCAGGCTTCTATGTTTGACCATTGTAATGTGAAAAATATTTGTGTTAAAAATGGGAGAAATGAATTTTTTCTAAAATAAAATTGGAATCTAGATATTGGCAATAGTTTTCGTGATAAAGCGTTTCTTGCTTAGAATGATCTTCGAACTTCTAAAAAAAACTGGCGACTCTATATAGAAATAATGAACTTTATTGTAAGCCGATTCTAAACTTTGATGGTAAAACTAATTATTATTAATTTTGGGGTCGAAGACCTTTGTATATTATTGATTGCTTATATAGAAAAAACAACTGTAGTTAAAGAAAATACAAATATAAAAATTAGTGTCGTTTGATAAAGTTGTCGAAGCACATACAAATTGTAATGTTATTTTAATTAGCAAACAGAATTTAACTTACGTTTATATGAAAGACGGATTACTAAAGATATATACATTTTTTGTTTTATTAAATGGAAGAACCAACAAATGGTTTGATATTTTAATACTATATTTTAGACTTATGGTTGAGTGATTACCTTTAAAACTGTTACGAATTTTTAGAAATATAAATGAATTATTTGATCAAACAAAAAATCTTAGTTCTAATTAAAAATTCCTCATTCAATCACTTTTTTTATAAAACATATGTGAATTTCTAGTATTATGAATTGATCAATTTATAGATCTGTTAGACATTTGGGATTATTGATATGACATTATTAAAAGAGCAACTACCATTGATAAAAAGTTGACATTGTTCATTTCGAAATTGTTTTAAAAATCAATGAAAATGATTTAATATCAGATAAATTTGCTAATTATAAAGACGATGTTTATAATTTGGATTGCTGTGATGGTTGGGATTATGGAATCAGTAATGGCTATGCTTCAAATTTTTCTTTACTTTTAGACTTTAAAAAGTCATATTGGTGTTATACTTTTGTTGAATAAATTTATAAATTCTATTAATTTGTATATTTTTATTTGATTATTAGCTAAATATGCTTGATTTAGATTGCCCGCTTGCAAAATTGGCATTTCTAAAAAAAAAAAAACCTGAATATTTGCTAGAAAATCAAGCTTTACTTGATTTTTAGGCAGCAAAAAGCCTTCACACCATTTTGAAGAAGTTGTAAATTAGCTTGATTTTTGCTTAATTTTGGGGAAAATTTTCATATTTGATGAAAATGTGTGGTGGTTCAGGATTCACCTTTTACATCTAGTAAAGATGCCTGTGTTGCCTTGCAGTATGACAAAACTTTTTAAAGATGGTTGTAAAACTATGCCTTCCTATAGAATAGATAATGCCTCTAACGAAATCAAAGACTTAGTTTACAAATTTCGTCGAAATCTACATAGTTAACAATTAACACTCTACGAAAACATTAACGATGAATTTATAGTTCGTGTAATAGGGGACTGTTTTGAGAAGATAGAAGAAATTTTTAAAAAAGTTAGTAGAGCTTCGAGCATAAGCATTTTAATTTTGTGAACTTTTTTTGTACCATTTTTTAAAAGGGTCAATTGTGTTAATGTGTAAACATTTTTTATAAATTCAGTAGATATGTGTTGCAGATCCTAGTACAACTCAATATTTTGACTAAAATTCAAGCAAATTTCTCACTTTCAAGCAACTTTTTTTCAAATTCTTCTGGAAACATGATTCATCTCTTCAATTTCACCCCCAAAATGAAGCTAATTTGATCGAAATCTGCTACATAAATTAAGAACACTTTTTTTTTTTAATGCTTCATTCACTCTTTGATCAGTGTCCTTCTCGTGATTGAATGATGCCAAATTTAGGCCAAAAAAGGCCAAATTCACTCTAAATTTGCAAGTTAAATCATTTAGTACAAAAATATATCACATTAAAGTTATGAATATTTTTGGAAATTCATAAAAAATGTGATGATTTAGCTTGATAATGAGGCTTTAAATAACCCCGCACAAAGAGTGAACGCAAGTTGAAGATTGATTTTGATTTTGGCCTTAAACTTGATTGATTTTGAGTTGCGCTTTGAAAGATTTTACAGGAAATTAGAAATTTGTATGAATTTAGCTTCGAATTGCTTGAATTTTAGTCTAATTATTGAGTTGCTATAGAATCTACAATAGATGTCTACTTAAACAGCAAACTCCCTTCACACTTGTGGTGAAATTTTGTAATGACCTTCCTTCATGCTTGTGCTATGAAATATGCAATGTCTTCCTTCATACTTGCAGTGCTATATACTTGAAATGGACCCCCTTTTTGCTTGCATGATATTTATGCAATGAGCTCCCTCCACACTTGCATGAAGAAACTGAAATGAATGCCCTTCTTACTTGGGTGCTATATGTGTGAGTTTGTACAATGTTTACACTTAGGCACGCAGTTGTTAACTACGGGAAACTCTCTTCTTGCTTGTAAAACCAAAACAGAGATAAAATAAAATTTTGTGGTGACTGCTCTTCTGTTTCCTATGCTCTTCCTGCTGTGCTGGCCAGCTCGTAGCTATGTTGATTCCGTAGCTGGGCGCGGGAAATGAAGTGAGTGATGTAGGTGTCGGAAATGTGCCTGGAAAATTTGTGATCAATCTTGCGGAGGAATTTGTTGGATAGTGTAGGTTGAGAATTGTTGTAAGAATGGATTTATCTGCTGGAGTGGTGGAGGTAGTTGTGAAAGGGTTGGCATTGGTTGGGAATAATGTCCCTTCGGCGCCGGACTGTTGTCAGCTGTTACGGGTGCGTCTGATGCAGGTGACATTCTGGTACTGTCATCAACCTTGTCTTTGCAGTTGATTTCATCATGCTGCGCTCCCTGAGTGTCTGACCTCTCACTCGTTGCACTTTTCGGACAATGACTGTCCACAATGAGCGGGCCAACAACTATCTGCACAGCGAAGTAATACGTACCAGGTAAATGTTCGAACAGGGTAAAGCTGCCGGACGCTGTTTGCCACTGTAAAGAATATGTTTTCATGGACTCGACTCAAATACAAACTTTTATCAGCCAAATTGGTAGTAAATCACACAACTTTATTAGGAATGCAGTAGAAATTAATGGGCAATGAAGCCACACTCTGGTTGATACTGCTGTGTCGCACAACTTCATAAAATCTAGATTTGTAGGAGACATGGAAATTAAGCAAGTACATCGAGTTATTCATTGAGCCACTTTGCAGCACATTGGATATATACAGGGAGAAGTGAACGTAACAGTCAGAATAAGGGACACCGGGACGTTAACTATGGCACTGGTAACAGATGACATCGAGAGGGATGCCCTCTTGGGAGCAACCTGGTTTACCAAACACAGTGCCATAGTCAAAAACCTGCTCGCCGATTACTTTTATCGCTCGTCGGGTGAGGAAACAGCACAGGACGAAGACAAGTGGGACCGAATTCTCCCCCTCCCCGCCCCCCGACACATAAGGCTACAGGTGGGGAAGAGTGCAAACATAATGGTACTACTAACTGCCTTAACCTTGACCGCTCTGCATGATGTAGTAAGCAGGGAACAGCAAGGCTGCGAAATTGCAAGTGGAGGGAAGAATGAATGTGCATGCCATACGGTGGAGAACTGTCGCGTTGTAGATGGATGTGTCGAGTGGCGGCTAAATTTGAACAGTGACACGTGGTGTGTATTAGTACCGGTCTCAGCACGAGATGCCGTACTACATTATGTCCATAACAGCCACCTATCTGGACATCCTGGAGCCGCACAGACCAGACACAAGGTGTGCAGGTATTTATACTGACCAGGAGTTGCACTACAGGAGAGTGTTTTTGTGAGGGAATGTGTAACCTGTAACCAGTTCAAGAGCCGACGAGGCAACGAGTTATAACAACAACAGCCACGTGAGCCCAGTGAACCATTTGAGACTGTCATTCTCGATTTGATGGGATCCTACCTCCGTACACCAAACCGGAAACTATTTATTCTCGTAGTGACAGATTTGTTTTCTAGATGGGTAGATGCCTACCCCATGTGAAGTGGGCATGCACGCAGGATTGGAAAAACACTCGAGAATGAGCTTTTCGCCTGCTGGGGTTACCCACACATTGTACTATGTGACAACGGGACACAGTTCACAGGACATGTTTGGAGGGAACTCTGCACCTTCTCGGGATTACAACATCACACCACTGCTGTGTACCATCCGCGAACCAATCCTACAGAGCAACTTAAACACGATTTCAAAACACATTTACGCATCCGTTTGGGAAACAACCATGCATCAAGGGCAGAAAACCTCTCAGCAACTCTGTTTACACTAAGAACACATGACAACGAAGTGACAGAGACAACACCAGACTGCATTCTTCAATGCTGTGACCTTCCCATCCCGGACGAGTTCACCAGCGGCTTGAGGGGTGGTGCCATGCACTGTTAAGGGGAAGAGGATGAAGTAGTGAGAAAGAGGGAGATGTAGGAGGCGAGGGAAAGACAATGTCGCTATACAGCCCATTGGACACTAGATACCCCCCACCCCTGTTCACCTGTTACTGTGGCAACTCGTGTGCATCAGAACCCACCCCAATCAGCTGGCCAATGGGGTTTCTGTGCAGGGTTCACCACGAAATGGAGTGGCCCCCGCATAGTGATGTCGGCACAAGACAACACCTGCTACAAGATACGGTTAAGTCGTCGCCCGCATGCTGCTTTTCACCACGATGTGCTATGGCTAGCAACCGCTGGCGCCACGATGCCTGAACCCGCTGTAGACATGGTATTTACTACTCCACCCAGGGATGAAAATTCCACATCCGAAGCAATTCAAGGGAATACCACATCACGTGCGACCACAACTGACATGCCCGACACCACCGGGTCCACAGGGGAACCAGCATGGAATGTCACAGAGAAAACCCTTTGCACTCCAAATATCTTGCAGCTGCCTTCAGCGGCTATCCACTACATTACATAGGACGAGCTGGCTGGGCCACCTGAGGACGGCCTTGACGCCAAGTGAGGGACCCACCAGAGGGCATCGTGATGCTGAGGACATACCGTTCGAACACGGGTCCAGGGACAACTGCAGTAGACATTCTTTCAAGAATTGTGGACGCCCAAATGCCGAGCATACATCGCCCACATCACAGCAGCACAGTCGAAGATAGCACGTGTCAACCGGTGTGTAGTTCGTACAGCCTGTGGGTGCGGAAGAGCGCCATGCACAACTGTAAACACATGACAGGCGAAACGTCAACATCAACAACAACCACGCCCACTTTCGCCTAAGCGAGCCTACAACCTACAATCACAGGACCAGCTACGATCACAACAACGGTGTTGCAATAAAGAAGATTGATGAAGACGAGTAAACAGCCTCGAATGAAGTGGTTGTTTAATGCTGACTCCGTCCCCAACCTGATGTCCATTCACTACGCCGCCATCTGACATCCACCAGTCATCTTTGTACCACGTGTGGGCGTTGTAGCCAAAGTCACCCTCCTACGTGTGTACAATAATGCTTTCATTGTGGTGCAGTTCAGTGCAATGAGTTCGTGTTTATTTTTATTTTATTTTCATTCAGTGTAAATGTTGTTAGTTTATTAAATTCAGTGAGTGCTCGTTGTGATATCACCAGAGCGATACTTAAATATTAATGGTTTTGGGAGGCCACAACAGCCCATTTGTGCATGTGCATTGGCAAATGCAGGAGGCCGGTAGCCCCCACAAGTCCAGCCATTATTGGATATCGCTCTGCAGAGATCATCCTTCTTGGGGAGTAAGCATGGTAACCACATGGTTGCCCCTCCAATCTATCAGCGGCACGACTACAAGCAGGGCCACATGGGCTGTCGGCCATCATGAACCCAACATAGTCTCGTACTCCCTAGCACTGGCGCCCCAACCTCGGAATTTTCACAAAACTCTTTAAATATTTTTTCCCATGTCCATTCCCTGGAGCTGGTAACCCACAAGTAAAAGTGACGTTGAAACTCACTAAGTACAAAAATGAAAGCATTTCCCCGCTAGTGTTGCAGTGTATGTATGTACCCCCTTGTATGCACGTGAAAATTGAAGGTTAATACTGTGTGAGAAAATTTAATACAGAAGGACATAAAGCATAGTTCAACATGTCGCTAGCTAAACCTACCAACAGTCACCTCTACACAATGTGTGGGTAGTATGAACTGAAGCCAATGTCCCATGTGTGTGCATGAGCATGCACTAATGCAGCGCAGTTTAGTTCAATGTAATATGTCTGTTTATATTTTTGGGAAATGTCTCTTTTGTTTTTGTTATTGTTTCGTTTTGTAATTATGTTCCGTATTTAAATAGGGTCTCAGTGCAGTGGCTAATTGTCTAAGTCTGTGGCTAAATTGCGCAGTTGGGATGCGAACTCGACGAGTGGAGCAGTTAAGTGCAGTGCAACGCAAGTGTGGATGCAACACATATCTTAGCACGGAATGTTAAGGCACCTTCTGTAGCGCAAGGATTATAAAGTAGATCTTTTTTTTTAGTGTTACACTTTATTCAGGGTTTTTCGTGTGATTTGTAAATGCGAATGTCCACATGTTTACATAATATGTGCAAGGTAATAACCACAGTGCATTACATTGTCATTAAAGTTTGATTTTCAATGTTTTGTTTTGTACCATTCACAACGTGATCCTGACCCTATTCAGCCCAATGTAAACAGTGACCTTTATTCAATGTTATTTATAAGAGTTATTTACATATGTTCCAGCACCAGGTAGGGAGTACAATGTATTTTTTTCAGTGTTTACTATGTCTAGAAAGTATTCCCACGTGACCCGCAGGCATGCCAACTCGGCCGGCGCACCACAGCATGCAAGTCAGTCAGCCATGAGCATCTCGGGGATGTAGTTGTGTGTTTCCGCAGCTCGGGTTTGGTGTGCTCGGGCAGCATTGAATTTTTTTTTTCAATCATTTAATCTCCATAGTATTAAATTAACAGGAACAGTTGTTCATTAGCTCCGCGAGATACCACCCTCTCCCCTTCTCTTCTCCGGTGCTTGCATCGCCTGAGGAATCTTTAAACTTGAACCAAATTGTTATTGGCTTCGCGCCATTATTGCAGCGTTACCTAACCAACGGGTTTTTAATCCATGAAGTGTTATTTTGTATGTAAAGTGTATGCCAGAGAGCATTGTTATTAAAACGGCATAATTATGCATTGAGAACTGATCATGTGGACAAGTTTTCGTGGCCTTCAGGTTCTTCAGGGCACAGGCCCTTAAAATACCCGCACTTTTTTACCTAGTGTACCAGTATGTATTTTTATTTCATTCGTAAATGTGCAAGTATCGTGTGTATAAACGCAGGCATGTGACTAGCCGATAATTAACTGTGCCAACTCAGCTTGAAAGTATTCGGCTAGCTCTTGTATGCATTTGTACTATGTAACATGGGTGAGTGAGCTGACCCGAACAGACCACTTTATGGTATGCTCTTGGAGTATTTTTACAGTGCATTTACGAGGAGCAGCAGTCCAGGATTGCATTTTTCGTCGGCCGAACAATCCTGGAGGAAAACTCGTCTCTACCGACTTCACATGACATCGTCCAGCAATGTATGGTGCCCGGGTAAATCCACCTTTAAAATTTCACCTCTCCTCAAACCCTGCCTCTACCCACTGAGACACAATTTGCTTGCGCGTTATATTGAAGACTGTGTTATTGGGTGATATTTTTTGAGGCATTTGTAATATTGGTCTGGAGTGAAATAGTTTTGATCAACATTATATTTCAATTGTGTTTTAATGGTTTAAATGTATTTTCTACCATGCTATTATAATAAATCGCATGACACTGAACTGTCTATGATTAGTGTAATATTGTCCCATAGTTATGGTACAATAAAGTGCGCAACTTTGCTGTGTTTTTAATATTTTGTGTTTCTTGTTTTTTAATGTTCGCCGGGAGCATGAGTATCAGTGTGGGAGTTGGCTTCGTCTATAGTCTTGTATGTGATGACCTCATCGCTTTGCTTGGTGATATTGTTGTGTGGAGGTTGAGGAGAATGCAACTATGGCCCAGATGTGGTGCCTCACTGTTCAATGTGTCTGGCAGGAAGCAGCCGCTGTGCGGCCTGCTCAGGTTCAGCAAGTCTGGGCGAGCAAGCCACCCCTTCAACAAATAAATTATTTATGATGTTCGTAGATAGTATTAGCCCCTCGTATCTCTGGATTCAGTGGAAATTCTTTCCTTTTTCATTGCGGTGACTAGGGTTGCAAGCTTGTCCCTGTGTTCGGAGGATTTTTTACTTGAGGTGCTTCCGGTGAAAGTAGATAGCCATATCTTGGAATTATTGCAGGAAGAATCGCAAATGTTGACAGGTGGGACATTTATCGGATTCATACTACGTGTGTTACACGGTCTGTTTCTACCACATGTCAGGTGCCAATGCGAGGCCAGTTTAATGTACCGTGTTCAGAAGCCACAGGGATCTTTATGCTACTATGTAGTGTCAGTCTGCGCCTATCATGATGCCATGTGTTTAGGCCTAAGTGTGGGAGACGTAATTAATACCATCTTGGATAATGTGACCCCGCATGTTAAAGTCCTTTGCGTGATGCTTTACCTCCCACGAAATCAGACAGAGTTACGTCAAATTGCTGTGGAAGTACAGGGCAGGGTTACTGCGAGCAAACATTACCAGGCTGATTATCTGCCTTTAATTCGCAGTGGTGACCTAGACTGTGCAGAACATTCGGGGCAAGCGACGTGTATTGGAGGTGAAATACCGAACCACAGGTGCAGAGCAGTCACATTTGTCGTTTCTGCCCATGTGTGTAATTGCCACGTGACTGGTAGGAGTCGTGGTCATATCAGTCTTGCCAAAATCCACTACCAATTTCCAACTGCATCGTTACTATCACTTGTAGTGGCAGGAATTTCCCCGCATTAGTGGATACTGGGGCCACACATTGTGTGGTTTGTCGGGCGTTTGTGGTTCAACTTCTCGAGCTTCAAATTCTCTCTACAGGATGTATCAGCCTTAGGCCAGAGAAAGTCGTGTGTGTCGCAAATGGTGATATCGTGAGGTTTGGTGCTGTCGCTAATTTGCATTTTAAGATTGGGCTTTTCGCCTGGACGTTTGGGTTTTGGACATTTGAACGCTTCCCTCAAGATGTTATTCTGGGGTTGGAATTTCTGGATATAATGCGTGCTGTGGTCAATTTCAATTCTAATTATTTGTCGTTCGGCTTTGCTACGAATAATTTTCTGGTGTTATTACTTCTAGGATAGGGAGGTGTGATATCCTTCCCTATAAGTTCATCCTCACCGATGATATCCCGGTGTGCGATCGAGAAATTATTGAAAAGTTGTTGGTTACCAGGGTGAATATACCTGCCCCCTCTGACTACTGCTCTCTTGGCTTCTTGTTAGAAAGAAAGACAGTGACAAATACCATCTCATGTTTAATCAATCCTTAGTGAATAGAGAGATTTACAAGAAATCCTTTTCATTGCCGAAGATTGATTGTCCCCTTCAGCATCTGACAAGGCTCGCTTATTTTCTGTACTTGATTTAAACAATAGTTTTCATATGTGTTTGTTGGATCCTTCGTCCCGAAAGTATACCACCTTTAATATGCCATGGAATCAATATGAGTTCACATGGATTCCTATGGTATTAAACTTTGGTAGTCAGGCCCTTTCCCCTGTTCTCGAACACATACTTTCTGAATACAAGTACAACTTCGTGTTCAATTACATAGATGACATTGTGTATAGTGAGGATGTGTCCCATCTTAAGCATTTAAGACTAGTTCTTACCTTATTGGGATTGACTGCCAATCTGGCAGTCAATCCCAATAAGGTCATCTTAGGCGCCGATCGTGTAAAGTTTTTAGGGTATGTTTTTCGTGCAGGACATCTGATCATTGACTCTGATCACGTATCCCAGATTCTAAATTTTCACCACCAGCGAAGTTTCAAAGGGGTACAGAAATTTTTAGGTACTATGGGGTATTATGCTGGTTTTATAGATCGTTATTCCACCTGAAAAAGAAAGGGGTGGATTTCCTCTGGGGTGAGAAACAGTTAAACACATTTAGGACCTTGAAATATATCTTTTCCTCGCTGCCTGCTCTCCATTTACTGGACTTTAACAAGCATTTTGTCGTGTAGGTGGATGCTTCCTCCCTGGCTTTGGGGAACGTCCTAAGCCAGAAAATGGAACGTGGTATCGCTACTATAGCCTTTGCGAGTCGTTCTCTCACTGAGTCCGAGAGAAAGTTAGGAATATATAAAAAAGAGACACTAGCTTGTATTTTCGTGGTGGATGAGTTTGCATCTTACTTGGAACATGAAGAGTGTGACTCATTCATCGGCAATCTGGCCCTGAGTTGGGTTCTGGATCATCCTCATCAGTTGGGCAAATTAGGGTGGTGGGTGTTACATTTGTCGTGCTTCCTGTTCAAAGTACATCAAGTTCGTGGCACTGATAACCAGGTGGCAGATGTGTTACCATGCATGTTTGATGGTGATAACTTTGAGGTGGGAACCGACAACACGCCCTTGGCTTCTGTGAAACTTATAAAGGGGTTTCCAGAATTCTTTGTGAAGTTGCGACAGTCCTAAAGGGAGGATAATTCTTGTTCCTGCCTGGTTCACGACCTAAATAATGACCAAGTTCTGCCGTACATAGTAGATAAGGTTTTGTACTATACTGATAAAAATGGAAGAGCACGTAATATTGTGGTAACGTTATAACTGCATCCCATGGTAATATTATTTTTCCATATTTCACTTCGAGCCCCTATTACCCGAAGGGTAATCAGGCGAAGCATTTTAACAAAGATCACTCCCACTAGGAGTAAAAATCAGTAAAAATACGCTCTCAGTATCGCTCAGTCCTGGAACCAGAGGAAGCACTCGTCAGCAAAGTTTTCAGTAGGAATAATAGCATCAGCTATACGTAGTGAAGCAATGGTAGGCCTAAACATATTGTCAACAGGGCGGAATATTTTCTTCTATTCATCTTCGTCTAATTCGACTCATCAATTGACGATGAGATCGAAGAATGTTAAAATATACTTTCCACCTCCATCTTCTACAGATAACAATGTAACGTGCTCATTATCGATCGCCGCCATGTTGTTCATCTGCTTTTGCTGGACTGCCTCACGTTTTGCACGTCAGTAGCTTCAACCGGAAGTCTAGCCTCCAACCGAGATGCCACAATGCCATTCGTCAGTAACTGATCAGCAGAATCAGAATGTAAAGGAACGCTCGTCAGTAATTTCAGCCGCTGTCAGTACCAAGTGGAACGTGTCCCTAGATATAGAAGTTCACAACAATCTTTGGAAAAAAAAATCTAATTTTAATGTAAACTTGTTTACACAACACTACTGTTCTGTGGCTTCATGCCTGCCTTTCCCAATTTTCTATTATGCATTCACTTTCTTCTTGTACACATAAAATCACATATTTCACATTTTTCAAATATGTTCATACATTCTTAATTACATAAAATATTTATTTCTTGAAGTACATTTATGTTTTCAATTACAGTAATGACTATTTTACAGTTATCAATGTTCCAGTAATACAGTAACAACAAACATATTATATGAATTACAAGAATTTCACAATTATTTTCATTAATAGAGCTGTACATGCAAATTTCAGAAATATTTACTTCAGATAATCAAAAGAAAAATTTGACTTACATACAAAAAGATTTATACAAGCAAGTTTTGTTATATTCAGGCCTACTGTTACAATTTAAAATCTACCATACACTGTTCTGGTAATGGAAATTGAAACATCTACTTTTTTTATTTATCACAAATAAATGCTTACATGCAGAATTAAATTGTGAATGTTGCTACTGTTTATAATCATTTGTCACCTGTTTGATGTCGTTTTAATTTAATTTAATGAAGTTGTCTGCATGAGAAGATCATTTTTAAACTTTTAGTACCTGGGGTTTTGTTACCATGATAAACAGTTGTAAAATAGTACCACATTGTTACACCTTAATTATACTATCAACATAGTAATAATTAATATGTTGAATTTGAAATTTGATATGATCTCCATTGCATACATGGAGATCTTATCAAAATTTGAATTCAACAATTTAATTATTATTATGTTGATTCAAAATGTAAAATTAGACTTTGAATTATACAGTTTTGACCAAGTACGAATACAATTTACACACCCATAAACAGCTATAACAAAGTTTTTGAAGTATTTCCATCAACACGTCTATTTCACCATGGATTAACAGTTGATAAAATCTTTTCAGGCAAGTTAAACATATTTTCGTCACAGCTGTTATTTCTCAAGGTGCCGACGGTAACAACAAATATTATTCACACTGCATACATACTACCTGTTGTTAACCTTAATGCCCAGGGAAATTTTTGTTAGATATAATGAGATTTTATTGCAGGAATCGACCTGACTTCTGAAAAGGGAAGTAAAACATACAGGAGACATTTCATAACTTTTGGCAACAGTATTGTAGTATGTGAACATATGGTAATCAGCATGGAAATTGTACTGAATGTCACCAATAGATAGCATGTGCATGGGTTGGGTAACATGCATCAGAATGCGGAAATGTCAGTATGTTCCAGTCCATGCTCCAAGATGGACATCAGTAAAGTCGGGCAATGTTCATATGTATAAATTGCAGGTCTCCATGGCATAAATACATGTCAGTGTCATGCAGACATGAATGAAGCATTGGGTGACAAAGCTTTGCCATATTGAACTGTTGTGCATTGGGTTTTTTTTACATATACACCATCTGACTTTTTATAAGTAATTACCCAGAAAGAAAAAGAATTAATTAATATAGCAATATGCCGGTAGTCATACGAGACCCGGGAAATTCGTGAGTTCAATTACCTGTAGGTTAGACACCACAGTCTTATATACTGTCATACAGATATCAACTATTTATTGGTTGATTGTTTTGGTAGTATAAGGCGGTATTTCGACGCACAATTTCTTGCATGTTTGTTATTGGTTTATCTAGCTCCAGGAGGTGTCAAAAAATGCGTCGACCAATTAAAAACGTAACATGAACGTACACGAGTGTGAATTCCAACTTGCCTAGAAATGACCCCACAAAATTCTCGGGTCTCTAGTCAAACTTATAGTTATCTAAGCTAAATTATATAGTTATGCATTATAGGATGAAATAATTAGATTTATATATTTTATGAATTGTATATATATATATATATATATATATATATATATATATAAATCACCGTAACATATTTTTTAAAGCAGACATTCAACACTTATATGAAGCTACTTTCCATTAAGTAAAATGTAAATTACAACGATTTCTGTTCTATCTTCAACACAATGTGCATGCCAGGCATTAGGATACAACTGTCTGAAACAGCTTATAACAGACAATTTTGCAATGGAGTTTAATATTAAAAATTATCTGTTAGGTAATATGTACAATATATTAAAGCTCTTACCAACCTATGTACGCAAATATGCAAACTGGGTACATAGTATAATACAAAAAATATGTTGTTTTAATTTATACAATGAAAAAAGTAATACAATTATATGTTTTTATTCATTAAACCATTTTATATCAAAACTATACAAGCACAACACCACAGAAAGTTAAGAAAGAGTGTTTCGCAGGAATAAGATTTTCAGTGATGTTACATTTCATGTATTTATTTATATATAATATAATTTTAACTATTTCTGGCAGATAACATTTACAAAAACAACTACTTGACATCATGCTAACGATAAATTGTTACAATTTCTGTTATGTAACATGTGACATGGTACTCGACATATATGAGGACAAAAGCGTGTAAGAGGGAGGTAAATACACAGTAAATATAATTACAACAGCGTAAGGAATTTAAACATTTTCTCCTTTTCCAAGCCATATTAGTAGTAAGGTTATGCCGATGCTAGCACAATGTATTTTTAATGGGAGCTGGGAGGCTGGGTGGTTGGAGAAGGGGGAAGACGGTGGGGTCTTCGGGTCGACTCGGGCAAGCTCGGCAGCCTTCAGCTCGACTCAGGAGGTGCTCGAAAGCCTTCGACTCGGGTTTGTCGGACATATCCAAAGGTGCTCAGCAGTTAGAACCACTAACACTTAATGCATATGTATGTTTCTGGCAGCCATGTTGGTTTCACAGGTATATTGTATTTCAAATCGAAAATATGTATTTATTATCTTATTTAACTTTTTTTAAATTTTAATTTAAAAATTTATTTAATTTCTTAAATTTGTACCGAAATTGTAGATAGAGTATAGTGGAGCCATAGAAAGGTCTCTCATTCAGTTACTACATATCCAGTCTCCTCTCTTGAAGTCTCATTATTATATACTGTAACATTGTGTAAATTATTCATTGTCTCGACTGTTATGTAAGTATAAGTATGTTACTCGCATTTTTTTAACGTATGTAAATGTGATTAATCCCAGCCCATTATACAAGTAACTACCACCACCTGCCCTAGTCATGTTATAGTCCTTTATACATCAGCATCTACCAACATTTTATAAACATACTTGATTATAATTGAAATGCCAATATTGCTAGGCCCTTAGGACTCGGAATGTACGAGGGCAGCTCGGGTGATAGTCTTATCATTCTAGCTCTACTCATGCATACATACTTCGACAATACAAATCCTCTACAATCCTTAGTAGTCTTTAGCAATCTCGTCATAATTTCTCACCAATCCTCCACCACAATCCTCAGCAATCCTCACCAATCCCTAGTAATCGTCCTACTCAATCCTCAAACACCCTCTTCAATCCTCGCCAATCCTCAGTAATACTCCTCGCCAAACTTCTGAAATCATCCTCCAGAATCCTCAGCAATTCTCATCATTCCTCAGTAATACTCCTCACCAATCCTCACAAATCAATGAACCTCTACAACCACACTCAATCCTCACCAAACCTTAGAAATCTTCCCTCACCAATCTTCACAGTCATTTGCAATCATTGCCAATACCTTGCAATCATCACTAGTCCTCCTCAGAACTCCTCTACAATCCTCAGTAATACTCTTCACCAATGCTCAGCATTCCTCCTGAGAAATCCTCACCAATCCTCCACATTTCTTATCGAACCTCCTCCACAATCATCTGTAATCCTCTGCAATACTCATCAATTCTCAGAAATCCTCACCAATCTTCAATAATCTTCTGCAATCCTCACAAATCCTACTATGCAATCCTCACTTATTCTCGTCCAAAATCCTCCGCAGTCCCGGCCAATCCCCAGTAATACTCCTCACCAATTATCCACATTCCTCACCGATCCTTCAATCAATCCCAATCCCTCGATCAATTATCAATTATTTAATCAGTCCTTTGGTTCTTCTTGTCCCCCACCCATACATATAGAAAGTGTATTAATTTGCCAACTGTCTACACACATTTGTACATAGCAGCTGAATTAATGTTTTGTATTCAGACCACTCATTGTTCTTTTATATTTAATGTCTTCATTAATATTCTTTATGCAGGTCTTTACTTTAATAGTAGAGTGCTCATAACACCACATTAAAGTTGCAAAGCGATCAAATGTCGCTGAATCAAAAAACAATTTCATTTCGGTCTTCGGGAAATACATAGACAGTGTTCTCAGTGTCTTTTGCCTTCTACATGTCGAATGTTGCAAAAAATTTGGTAGAGGGATGTGTCAGAGCATTAAGAAAATCAACTAAGGTATCAGCATGCAACACAGCTTTTTATATGCATACACCCATCACTCGAAAAAATGTCGAATTTTTTTAAGTCCACGAGACTGTTAATATTTTATTAAAGATTTTGGGCTTTGAACTCGGGTCCCTACACCGATACCCAACAGTTGCAGATTGCTTAAAGCTTTTCATCAGATGTGCATGAACACTAGACAGTAAAAAATCAGTGCACGAACATCTCTAAAAGGCTTTCAAAACTCAGGTCATAAATCGAATTGAAAACCTTTTATCTCACTCTGATTCGTATATCTGATGCCTACAACTTACATTTCGCCTAAAATGTCTCCGAATCACTGGGGGGAAATACCACATTTTTCCTATGTCCGAAAGAGAATTAATGTTTTATAGTTTCGGGTCGCGAATTCAGGTCCCTCAAAAATTACCTCAATTTTTGAGATAGCTTAGATCTAAATATTAAATACCACATGCATATAAGCACATAAACAGGCAGAAAATAACATACAATGTTTATTTTAAATGATTCGAAACTCTGGTCAGTATTCGAACTGTGGGCCTTATATATCACTACTACATATTTATTCTTCGTTCAAAATGTGTTTAACAGCCTAAATTGTGTTTCAAGTACCATGTATTTCTATGGTAGTTATTCCAGCATTTCTAGCATACTTTCTGAAGGAAAGAAAGGCTCATGATATCAATTTCCTGTCTGTGTGTGTTTGTGCATGTGTGGCCCCCTTTCAATTGTTGAATGTGTAAACCAAATTATATAGTACTTAGTAAGGACACCTGAATTTTGTACTTAGTTTTCGACCACACCAGGCACTTATTTTGAATATGGCGGCAATTTTAATATTTAGGGCAATTTAAACTAAATTTTGTATGCTGGCAGAGCACCACATGAGCATTAAATTTTGAAATGTATATTGTTAGTCTCGTTTCGAGAGACAGCATTACATGAATTTTTACATTGTATCTCGAAAACTATCAAATCAATTCTCAACCAATTAGGCATGAAAGTAATGCTATAACCAGCCAGGTAAACACAAGTGATTGAAGTTTATTATGTACTTATTTACAAAATGGCCTCCACATAAATGTTTTAGGTTTAGTTACTCGCCATTTAACCTATTTAGACCAAATTTTGTATGCTGAAAGTATATATATTACAAGCATAATATTGGCTATAGCATAGTTACTTTCATCAACCATTTTGTAAGATAGCACCACATGACTAAATAAAGTTGTATCATACCTTGGTAAACAATGAACTGATTCATATCAATTTTGGCAAACAAGTAGTACTGTGGCAGGTGATGGTAAATTTTATGTTTTATGTTTGTCAGACACTTTTTTTCAAATGGTGTACGCATAGTTATTTTTAGCTTATAATATAATAACATTATACCATGTAATCAATTTCTACTTAACTTTGTATGATATCAAAAGATAATACAAATATTAACTGTACCTACACGAAGCATATTTTGCCTGCAATTTTCTAAGATACAGACCTATCAATAAATAAAGTTTTTGTTATAGCTTGAGAAATAATTAACCGATTCCTACCTAATTTGTCAAATAATTTGCACTGGAATAGGAGGTGTAAAAATGGTATGTGTTAAGTTGGTCATGCACTAATTTTCAAAATGGTAGCTATATAAATGTTTTAGTTCAGTATATTTACTAACGAAACAAATTCCAACTTAACTTTATATGCTGGCAGTATCAATTACATCAATCAAAGTTGTCTATGCAGAGCCTCATTTTTTTGCTATTTTGTGTTAGAATCAGTATAAAAATTAAGTTTTGATGTAATATCTCGGGAAACAATCAACATATTCTTAGGAAACTTAGCCGCTACATGACTTTTCTGAGGTGGTGTCCATGCGACCACCCTTCTGTCTTCCTTGTGTCCGCCCATCTGTTTGAAGGTCTGTGGATTCCGCACTTGTCTGGGTCGACCCATTGTCATGCATGTTGGCAGACAGTGATCCCGAATAGTGCAAGCATTGGTCAATATTTACAAACATTTGGCGAGAAGGTAAATTTCTGTTCGGGTACTGCTCATGATAAATTCTCTGGGTCTCAGCTGCATGCTCAAAACAGTACCATAAGCCAGGTGCATGTCTGCAAGTTCGTTCCACATGTACTCGTGTCTGTCAATGTAGGGCTGAACAGATACCACACTCAACACAATTCAACACGCACTAACACCGCTCTGTAAACAATACCATACACAACACAACCCTAAACTACAACACTGGACTATTGTTGCACATACAGTACTTTGCAGACAACTTCAAAGTGACCATCTCAGTGCAACGCGAACAAGGTAATGTACTACTTGTGTCGAACAGGGTCACTCACCAGCATGAGTGTCAGGAACTCAGCAAAGTGATGCAACCACATGACCTGGAAGGAAGGGGGGAGTAAGAGTGGCGTTGGACAGACAGACACAAGGAGGACTGAAGGATGGCCATGCGGACAGGGCAGCAATAAATAGTGTGTAGTGCCGAAACTAATCACCACAGAACTATGGTTCCTATGTTCACAATACTTGTGTTTGTGCCCTCTAACACTCATCTCATTTACGAAACGAAATTTTTCCGCAACCTGTATATTTTTAAGTGTGCTATAGCTACTAAACTACATAAACGATTTTTGCTTAACTTTGTATGTTGGTAGAATACAATCATCAAATGTTTTAATTCGTAACTTTTATGTCCTCCATTTACAAAAATCTTCACATGAAAATCATGGATGTTTTATGCCATAACTCAGGGACAAATTAACCGATTTTTCACCAAATTCTTCACACAAATATTGGTATCATAGACCATGTACGCTTACATGTTTTAAATGGGTCACTTATTTTCAAAATGACGGCACTGTAAATTAGGTTAGTAAATCCTAACATTCGAAACATTAGACAAATTAAATTCGAAGATGATGCTCGAATCCAACCTCCATAATGCAGTTGATTGCACACTAGCTTATGGTATGAAGTTTTTGTGTACGAGTCCCGCATGAGGTATTTGAGCATTTGTAATGTCTCATTACTGTTACATATATTTCTGGTTTCATTTTTAATGATATTGCTTTCAACGAGACAATTCGTATCTACCAGATCAGTTTTGAAGAAATTATTTCAAAATAAATTTCACCCATGTTGAGGAAATTAGGCTGATTAGTTATATGTAGACTAGTAGAATATTCAAGCGGAATTTGGAGCAAGAGGATGGGGTAAGTACGTGACCCATGTTGGACATGGTCTGGAGATCAGCTGAGATTGAAGCGAGCAAAGTATGGAGTGGCACCGGAAAGAAAGGGGGTGGAGGAAACAGTAGATCCCAGAGAAAGCCTATCGACTAGTACCCTCATTTGGCACGATTCCCATATGCGAATAACCGGGAGCGATCCTGCCAGGAATCTAACCTGGTTCGCCTATGTGGGAGGCAAGAAGTCTAACTACCACACCACTGCAGCCCACTGTAGTCAGGAGGATTAGGAGGATGAGAAGAATGAGGAGGAGGTTCAGGAGAGACGTACAATGGCATGAACGAAGGCATTGGGAGAGGTGGTGAGGTAGGAGTGGTTAGTGATGGCAGCGAGGATTAGAGGGCGAGGGGTTGGATTTTGTGATGGGGAGGGGTAATGGTGAGGGGGTCGTGGTGGTAAGGGGGTGGTGGTGAAGTAGTAAAGTGAAGGAGTGAGTGGAGCTGAGGGAGAAATGTTAAAATAATGTGATTGACTGTAAGGGGTCAGTAGTCTTCTCGATGTGGTGCTGGGGAGACCTTATAAATACATGGTCTATGAAACATACAATTTATGCTGTTAAACACATGTTGGACTAAGAATAAATATGTTATAGTTATATATAGGGCATACAGTTTGAATACTTACCCAAATTTCGAATAAATTTTTACAAATATTATATGTTATTTTCTGTCAGTTCATGTGCTTATATGCACATATTATCTAGATATATGCTATTTGCAAAGGTGAAATACAGTTGAGTGATCTGAATTCGGACCCGAAACTATAAAAAATATCAATTATCTTTCGGACTAAAAAAACTGCGGAATTTTCCCCCAGTGTTTCAGAGACTATTTTAGGAATGAAGAAAAAAAGGCAAAATGTAAGTTTTAGGCATCGGATATATGAATTAGAATGAGATAAGAGGTTTTCAATTCTATTAATGTCCTGAGTTTTGGAACCCTTTAGAGAAGTTCGTACATTAATTTTTCACTTTCTAGTATTTATGCACAACTGATGAAAAGTTTTAAGCAATCTGTAACAGTTAGGTAGGGCATAGGAACCTGAGATCAAACGCCAAAGGATTGCTGAGGATTGGTGAGTAGGATAACTTAATATTGCTGAGGATTGCAGGAGGATTGAGGATTGCTGAGGATTGTCAAGGATTGCAGATGAGGATTGTGAAGCAATTGCTGAGGATTAATGAGGATTGTGAGTGAAGAATGCAGAGGATTGGTGGGTATTGGTGAGGATTGGTAAGGCATGGTTAGGATTTGTGAGGATTGTGGATGATTGTTGAGAATTGCTGAGGTTTGGTAAAGAGTATTCTTCATATTAGTGAGGATTGGTGGGGAGAGTTAAAGATTTCTGAGGAGGGTTACTGAATATTGCAGAGGAGGATTATCGAGGTTTACTGCAGATTGTGTGGCGAAGGATTGCAAAGGATTGCTGAGAATTGTGGAGGATTACTGAGAATTGATTATTATTTGCGATGAAGATTGCTGAGTATTGGTGAGGATTGGTAAAATTCTGGAGAGGATCACAGATGATAGGTGAGGATTGATGAGGGGCATGGAGGAGATTTCAGAGGCTTACTTAGGATTGGTGAGGGTTGCAGAGGACTATTGAAAATATTTGATGAGGTTTGTGGGGGATTGAGGAGAATTGCAGAGGATTCTAGGGGATTTGTGGTGATTGCTGAGGATCAGTGAGCAATTAGGACTCTTTAGGATTTATGAGAATTATTAATTATTTGTAAGGTTTTCTGAGGACTGCGGAGGATTTGGTGAGGATTGTGGGTGAATAATGAGGATTGGTGAGATTGGTAAGTATGATTTCTGCAGATTGGTGAGAATTGTGGAGAATTAGTACTGATCTATGTATTGATGTCTGAGATGAGTATGAAGACACGAGCTGCCCTCGTACATTCCATATCTTAAGGACCTACCAGTTTGTTATTTATGTTATTGAACACTGGAAATCAGAGCACTCAAAAACTGTCAACAAGCTGACAGCAGTAACAAGGGAGAATAGAGAATTACTACGAGACATCTGTTCATCCTCTGAACTGCCAGTCTGCCAAGAGGCCAGGAATGATTACAGAGTTTTTACAAGTAAGTGTAGGAAAAAAAAAAATCAGTGATCTATTCCAACCACTTGTCAGTTCACAGGTCCACGAGGCAACAAAACCTTGTAGCAACAGCTTTGCTGTCCTCGAAGACCTGCAGGAAGAAGTTGAATTCATCCCCCTCCCAGCACCAAAGAACCCAGCAAAGCCCAAGAGGAAAGTGCTTATCCTCAGAAGCAGTCACGCAAGAGGCCTAGGAGAGTGCATCAAAGACAAACTGTGTGAGGGTTATGACATTATCACATGTTGTAAACCTAATGCAGGCCTTGGCAGTGTGGTAAAAGATGTAAGTAGCTTAAGTAAAGACTCTTGCAAGTCAGATCAGATTGTTTTTGTTGTGGGAATAGGCAACAGCATTGATCGGACAAAAACTATTCAGTTGGAGCAGACATCCACAACATTGCCAGGGCCATTAGTCACACCAATGTATTGGTCTGTGAGGCACTGCAACGGCATGGCAAGCCTTTCTTACAAAGGAAGGTGCAGACAGCTAACACTTCCGTGTTGGTGTGATTCGTCTAGAGGAAATAACCAGGGCTGACCACACGAGACATGGTCTGCATCTGAGTCGTGCTGGCAAGGGGAAACTTGCTGACCTCATTACTAGTTGGATTCTTACAGACCATGGTTCCATTCAAAATAGCCAAGTAATCGTTGGAAACCATGGAAATTTTTTAGGCTAAAGAAACCCATGCGCATAAGGCCTAATTCATGTAACAAAGAAGTTTTACTTTCACACTCAATATTCAATAATTGGGCAAATATTAAAAAATATATGATAATTAATAAAAATAATTGGTATTTATTCCATCAGAATATTAGAGGTTTAATAAGCAAAATTGATGAGCTTTCTGTGTGCTTGGACAAATTATCTGCAGAACGCAATTTGAATGTACAAATATTATGTCTAACAGAAAGACATTTAACTGAATCCTCTGCTAAGCAAATTAAAATTCCTGGTTATTCCCTCTGTTCCACTTATTGTAGAAATAGCATGACTAAGGGTGGTACCTGTATTTTCATCAAAAATAATTTCATGTTTTAAAATGACACACATTTGTTATGCGAAGACCAAGTGTTTAAGTGCAGTTATGTGGAAGTAATAACTGACAAATTAAAAAAAGTGGGGGTCCTCACAATATGTAGAGCAACTTCTGTCAACTTTAGTAACTTCATAAAATTTCTTGAAGCATATCTTACAGCAATTTACAGAGCCAATCTAGAAATTATTCTCTGTGGAGACTTTCAACATTATTTAAAAGAAAGCAACCAAAGAACTGAATTTGATAGTCTACTCAGTACCTTCAACCTTAAATCCGTAGTAAACTTTGCTACCAGAATAGAAGGAACCAGTCAGACAGCATTTGATAACATTTTCATTGATAGTAACACAGTTGCAGAGTGCCACTGTCTCCCAAAAATAAATGGCTTATCAGATCATGGTGCACAAATATTAGCTATGCATTCCATAAAAAATGCCCTCCAAAAGCATTTATTATAAGAAAATGCGAAATTTTTCGCTGGGAAATATCTTACAATTCATAAGTGAGCTCAGCAGGGAGCAATGGTCAACATTGTATACTTGTACCGAAGCAAATTAAAAATTTAACTCTTTTCTCAACCAAGTTTTCCACTGTTTAAAAATGTTTCCCATCCCGACTGACCCACAGTAATACAATTCAAGAGAAAAATTTATGGCTCACCAAAGGAATGAAAATGTTCTGCGAAAAAAAATAAAACTATACAAGGCCGCCAAAACTAACTGCAACCCTGACACAATGAATCACTACAGGAAATATTGCAAAATTTTGAGTAATGTCATACAATCTGCAAAAAAGGAATTTTTTTCTGTAACCTAAGAATTCTCAAAACAAAATAAAATCTACATGGAATATTTTAAAAATCACAACAGGAAAAACAACAGAGCAATGTCCAGTTGATAACCTAAAAGTAAATGACTGCATATACTCAGACCCTAAATTAGTCTCAGATACATTTAATTCATACTAATTAAATGTCGTAAAAAACATGAGTAAAAAAAAACACTAAACAAGATGATAACCATATTCCTACACTACAGGGTACAGAACACCCTGCTATATCTTTTACAAACACAACTCCAAAAGAAGTGGAGAAAACAATCAATTCTTTGCAACCAAAATTATCTAGCGGCTATGATGGCAATAGCTGTAGGTTATTAAAGCAATGCGCTTTTGAATTAAGTGTTAAATTAAGCTATATTTGAAATGACATCTTCAATACAGGATTGTTTCCAGACAGACTCAAATGGGCTATGGTAACACCATTGTTCAAGAAAGGAGACAAGACCGAAGAAAACAATTATATACCCATCTCACTTCTTACATTATTTTCAAAAGTAATTTAAAAACTAATTTACAGGAAGTTCCTGCAACATTTTGAGAACCACAAAATCTTATCAAATTTCCAGTTTGGCCTTAGGAAAAACACGTGAACAAATGATGCTATTTTCAAAATAACAAATAGCATTCTTAATGCACTTGAGCAAAAGATGCCATCTAATGGAATATTTTTCGACCTCACTAAAGCATTTGACTGTGTAAATCACAACATACTTATAGAAAAATTAAAGTTTTATGGAGTCTCGGGTACACCAAATAAACTTATAAGCTCATTCCTTTCAAATAGACAACAAGTGCGGATCAAAGGAAAAACTTTTTCATTCTACTCTGAACCAGGAAAACTCAAGCATGGGATCCCACAAGGATCAATATTACGCCCCATACTCTTCCTAGTTTATATAAATGACCTTACATGTGCCTTAACCCCAGAAACTACTCCAATTGTATTTGTAGATGATACTAGCATCTTAGTCCCTGGAGACTCAGTAAATGATCTTACACAAAAAACAGACACAACATTTACAGAGCTAAATGTATGGTTTACTGCAAACAAATTAAATCTCACCCTAGATAAAACATATCTTATGAATTTCCTCACAGAGAACAGAAAAAACATTATTGCATATGTTAGCAGTAACAGAGACAAAATGAATGAAAATGCAGTTATTAAGTTTCTCGGCTAAAAAGTAGACAATTTACTTAACTGGAAATCTCACATTGTGTATATTTTACCTAAACTAAGCTCAGCATGTTTCGCCCTGCGGAGTGTTGCAGAGGTCTTGAACAAAAATACAGCAAAAATAGTATATTTTGCATATTTTCACTCCATCATGTGTTATGGTATAACTTTTTAGGGTAATTCCACTGACAGCAAAAAAGTGTTTCACACGCAAAAGACAGCTGTAAGAATAATCAATGGCAAAAGAAAGTCAGACTCATGTAGACCTCTTTTCAAAAGCTCAGAGATTTTAACATTTGCATGTGAGTACATGTTTTCAGTACTTATATTCATGTCCAAAAATAGCCATTTATTTCAGAAAAATGAGTCCTTTCCTAAGCATGACACTAGAATAAAAAAAAACACTTACACGTGGCTTCAGTTAACTTAAAAGTTGTCCAGAAAGGGCCATCCTACCTTGGTAGCCAAATTTCAATAAGTTACCACAACATCTTCAAGAAATTTGCTTCTCTAACCAAAAACTCTTTAAAAAACAGCTGAAAGATTTTTCTAAACTAACATTTAATAGTGAAGATAAATATCTAAACTACAAAAATTAAGACATTATTGCATAACATATCTTTGTATGCATTTCTTGTTCCAGTTTTTCTAGTTTCCCTTTTCTTCTGTTTCAGCAAAACGACGACGCCCTACAGCATGTTGGAGGAGGATTGGCCAAATTACGAGGAAAAGATGTGATGCGTGTACGTGTAGTCTGACATATATATGTGAGTGTTTACTATGTCCAGTGTATAAACTTTGTGTACTGTAATTTGACTTGTCCAATATCTTTGGACAGCTATGTATTGAAAAAAGATCTTACGGATGCAATAAAACAAAATACAAAAATAATGTGTAGATTCTAACATTGTGTAATAATTTGACTTCACGAGATGATACCAAAAATGAAATTGAATGATATACTATTGCATGTTTCCGCAATACTCTGCGTACAACTGCAGTACATATGAGATTTTTTAAAAATAATTTATTAAATTAAAATAGGATTTTTTTAAACATTTTTTCTCCCATACCCTATCCTTATAAAGTCAATATAATCACTAGCCCGTATAAATGTATGGGTATGCATATAGAGCTAGTGATCGAAATTGCTGACCATCTTCAGGTACTTCCGAATAACCCGAGTCTAAAACTTCCGAACACCTCCTGTGTTTAGCCAAAGACACCCTCCCCAGCTACACAATCACCCAGCTCCCATTAAAAAAATACATTGTGCTAGCTTCTGCATTAGCCTACCTCTTGTGCACACTGACTTTCAGCTGTAAGTTCCATCATAGCATTACTAATTATTTCAAAACTTTTGGGCAACATTAACATATGCTGGTATAGAAATGTTATTTTATGCATGCATCTTACAAGTTCTGATATTTATTATTTGCTCTTTAAAAAAATGGCAACACACTGAAAATTACTTATTAAAAGAAATTGCTGAAACTTTTTTTTGAAAATATGCAGTTAAAGTGCATTTATTTTCTGAATTGTTTACTATGGAAATATTGTGATTAAATTTAGGATATCACATCAATGGCTATGGGCACCACCTGCATCAAACAGTGACAACTAATGCTGTGGTCCTTGATCAGTGTAAAAATGAATTTGTAGAAGTTATCAAGATACAAACTATGGATGGAAGGAATTGGACCACATTCAGTGAAGTCGGAGCACTCATTCTCATTTCTTCGAAAATTGTTTATCTGCTGCCTAACTGTTTGCACATAAACATTAGATGTTCAGTATTAGAATATCAGAATTATCACTGGCTTAGTGAAAAGGAAAACATTTTCTGCCAACAGAATATAAACAAAGACAAATGTCAGACATTATAGTGTAGCGGTTTTAGGTTGTGTTTAAAGGGACATACTGTAGGTTAATTTTAGGTTATGAGTTAACAACAAGACAACAGTTGGCAGTAGCTGACGACAGTCTACCTGTGGGAGCCATGGTATCGGTACTTATACATGAGTGTATAACACTACAAGGTGTCAGGAATCGTTAAGTGTATGAGAATTGGGTACTATCGGGTTTGCGACCCATGAAGCAAGCCCCAGTCGACTGACTGGTTTTACTGCTGGCACTGAATACTTATGGGTTTACACTAATAGCCCTGTTATGGCTGACTGCTAGCAACAGGACACTTGGCATGCCATTTATGGCTCACTGATGGAATGTTGATGGAAATTAAACTGATGGTTGAGATTAGCTGACTTGGCTTGCGAACAGTATTCCAGTCCTGGCAGCACTTAAATTATCCATTTTTGGACCATTGATGGCTATTCACTATAGTTTATCATGCACTCAAGAGACAGTCGGCCAAATGTGGTTTTACTGATGGCGTTACTGGATTATTGCTGCCCCAGAGAATTTATGGGTCTACATAACTGGCCCTGCTATAGTTAACTGCCGTCACCAAGACACTTGGCATGCCATTTATGGTCTACTGATGGAACGTTGATGGAAATTAAACTGATGGTTGAGAGTAAGTGACCTATTAATGTCCCATAAATGGCTCACCATCTGTATGCCAGCAATGGCTGCACATAACCTATACTTATTGTTGGTAAAAGTATGGGTATCCATCTATAGGCCATTTGATGACTGTGAAGTGGTACATTATAATAGACCACTGCTGGTGAAAATAGGCTTATTATGGGAATTTTTATGGCTCCCACTTTTCACAGATAGCAACTTCAAACTACACATACATGTATATGTATATACAGTATGTGTGTTTGTCTAATATAATTATAGATCATATGATGAGTATGTTATTTGTAAATATATATTGATGGAAATATATATGGCAAAATGCTGAAAATACAGTATTAGGCATGACTTTGTGACTGGTATTGAATAATTTGACATATGTAAACTTTTCAATGCATGACTGCATAAAATTAAAATGAGAAGTTAAAAACAAAAAAAAAAAACCAATACATAACTTAACCACCTTTAGAAGATTAACATTTAAGTTCTTTGGTTGTTTCACATCTCTAAAAATTCATTACTGGCGACTGCTTTAAAACCAATGAAGTACAAACTGTGAAAGATTAAATTAACAGCAAGTTTTAGGGTTAATATGACGATTCGTGTAGAAATATTTATCTCAACGACAGAATTTTTTTATCTGCATTTTTTAAAAACTGATTTGTTCACATGGTAAATTTTAATGCTATGGAATAACTGACATAATTTATATTATATTAGCATTTGTTAATAATTCAAGTCCGAATATATTATAAATTAGTTCATCTTATTTAATAATACACAGTGGAGTGTTGGTAAGGTTGCTGAGCTGTCAATGCAAGGGGTGTAGGTTCATGCACCCTCTCCGGCAATGTTAAGCATAAGATTTTCACATTGTACAATGTGTTTAATAGTGAAGTAAAGCAAATTAAAAACAAAGATAAGTTTATATTAATGGTAAAAGTAATTATTTTTCAAATACACATTTAGACATGGTGAAAGCATGGCTAACATCAAAAGGCCATCAAATGGCTGTGAAATGGTACATCGATGGGTCATTGCTGTTGTAAGCATATGGGCCATGCTTGGCCATTTGTGTTCACCACACCTGGGCCAGTTATGGGCAGAGTATGACTAGTTGGTGGTGCCATTTCAGGACCAGTTTTGGTGCGGGGTGCATGCCAGCTGTTGGCTAACTGTTTGCTGGCTTGGCATCCAACTGTAAACTATCAATGGGCATATATGGTTTGCTACATGGGGAGGTATTTTTCTGGCCGGTAACAATTTGTGCAGTATCCTTTTACATTCCAGGCATGTTACAACAAAAGTATCTGTGTTTACAATTTGCATAGAGAACACGACATTGGCTCAATTACAAGTTTTTCCACCCGAAAATTTTAACTTCCATACCCCGACGGAATGGAGCAAGTGGATCAAGCAGTTTGAACATTTTCGCATCACATCGAAACTGGACAAAAATCAGAAGATGTTCAAGTTATTTTGCTGCTATATAACATGGACTGGAGGTGGATGAAATTCTGGATTCGTTTGCCCTAACTGCAGAGGGGAGTAAGACGTATGAAACAGTAAAAACAAAATTCGACAAGTTCTTCACTGCGAAAAAATAAAACCATAGTATATGAAAGGGCCAAGTTGTTCAAGCGATGACAAATGAATAGCGAGTCGGCAGGTGCATTCATCAATAATGTCTTTAAGATGGCAGAAACATGTGAATTCCAAAGACTGAAAGATGAACTAATTATTATGGTCCTCAGGATTGGAGTAGCAAACGATGCATTTTCCGAAACACTACAATTGAATCATGACTTCACATTGGCAAAAAACATTAGACGAATATTTCACGCCGAAACAGTGAAGTGTCAGAAGCAGATGGTGCATAATAATGGGGAGACCAGTGTCGAAGAAGTAAAACTTACTAACAATGAAGAATGCCAGAACACCACCCATTCGCCACATAGGTGAGCCCTCCCAGAAAGAAGGCTACCAACCTAAACAGGGCCAACAAAGGAGTTGTTCATAATGTGTCACTGCTGCATTAGATGTGTCGCATAGTTTCATCTCGCACAGCTATAATTTGATTGCAATTATTATTTTAATATGACCAGAAAACTCATACTTTGTCAGAATTTTTTCTAGTACATGTATTCAGTTAATTTCAAGGTACACAAAAGTTGCCAAGTAACAGAAAAATTATGTTTTACCAACACCCATCAATGTCCAAACCAACTTTGTGAAGAAATATATGCCAATTTAATTATTAGAGTTAAGACTGAAACAGTCCAGTAAAATAATTTTATAGCTGATTTTTTTATTTTAGACTTAACTTGACAATCATTATAAATGCTTTAACTTGGTTTTAGTAAAATATATTACATAATATAACCCCCAACATTTTTATCCATCACTTTTATCGAATTTTTGTATCATATATAGGCCCTACTCAGTTATGGCTATACAACAAAAAATAAATAAAACATGTATTAATTTAGGACAGCTTTAACCTATGGTACTGCTGTGTTGTCGTACTCACTCTTGTCAACTGAGCCTTAACCTGACGTGCAACAACACATTCTGGAATGCCAGCCTTGACAAATCTGCACATTAGAGAGCACCTGACTGCAGGAACAGATGATGGCCATGACCACCGAAAAGCTGGAAGACAACATTCACATCAATTGACGTGTTTTGCGAAAAAAACGGTACGTGATACAGTCAGTGGCATTTATTCCACAGACACAATGTAAGCAATGCTTACCCTATACATATTGTAAATGTTTGACCCTTTATAGTTTTAGCAGTAACTTTAAATTTAAACAAATTTAATTAGGAGTTTCCCTTTTCCGATTCGATAAACAGAGTTTCTGTAACTCCTGTACTGTACATGCATAGTGCTGCTATCTAGTATTTATTTCCACCAACGGGAGCGACATGCGATGAATCGAACTCGCAAGTGAGTTACCCTGCCGCATTCCTTCAGCAGGGTAAGCAGTCATTCTGTTTGCATCCTCCAGTCCTCATTTCCTTGGAAAGTGGTTGAAAGTGTTCGGGAGAACAGGAGTTTTCTTATAATTTGTAATATGCTCTCTAAATAATATTCAGTTTCATTAATACATTAATTTCGTTTCTGTTTTATAACTAATGTTAGGTATTATAAAACGGTAAATACATGTGGAGGGTAAGCAAAGTTGGAAGTTGCGTTTGTTAGAAGAAATTGAAAATAGAACCACAACCTGGCACTAGTAAATGTTATCTATAACACTCAAATATGTGGGGTTATTATACTGCTTACCCTGTAAAAATCTCACTACATGCCACCTCTGGATACAGTGCCATTGTGTGTGAATACTCAAATCATATATAAATGTTGTGTGTGGTGTTCGTGCCTCGAGCTATGGTTCATTTCTTTTCATTTGCCCACATAATTTCTTGCAAATATAAGTGCTCTCATATCAGATTCTCACTGGTTAAGAACTGCTATGAGCAAATTCATTAATATAATTTAAAAACTAATTTTCTGAACATTAATTTGAGGTAAAATGCATTTTGTTTTAAGTTTTCATGAAATGCTAATGGGACATGAGACTGAGTCAAGTTACCATGGCTGTTAACATATGCATTTTGGTTCCCTGAGAATTATAATTTATGAAATTAAGTATTTTCTTTTCAGGGATTATTAATTGAAAATTAGGATGCCTGTAATTATAGCATAGTTTATGTAATGAGATGCAACTCCCTCCTGGCCATTATAGCTTGCTAATATATCTTTGTTTCCTTTGTGTTCAGAAATGTTTATAATAGTTTAATTTAAATAACAATTTTTTTCAGTGCCTATTATTTGTAATTTGTAGAGTGCTCAAAAATGTTACCAATTATATTGCACTCACGGCTGGTAAGAGCGACCAGTCGCATCCATCATGAGTCTATTTTGGATGGCTACTTAGGGCTATCACTGTTGCACAGGGAAGGCCTTCTACTTTTGTTTTCAATGGACCATGTAGATTTGTTTATTAATTTTACCTCCTGGAACCTTGTTTCTGCTTGTTATCTAGCGCATTCCCTCCAGCCACAGTCACGGCTAGACTCTGTAATGTTCTGGATGAAATTGCCAGCCCCATGGTCAGGCCATTTCATATTTGCACTATGTCTTTTGCCTTGAACACTTTTGCATAGTTTCTGTTTCAAGTATAACCTAATGGTGTTGTAAGGATGTTTGTGTTGTATGGTTTTGACATCTACTTGTGAGTTAAGTGTGAGTGCCTAACATGTCTCCACAGGAACTTCATTAAATTGATACTCACCTAGAGCTATGTGTTTTTTGATTTTAGTAAATAATATGGAACAGGTGATGCTGCATCTTAGTGCAAGGGTAAGGCATGTCTTGAGGCCTTTAAGAGCAGGGATAAATAGTGAACAGCCACTCAAACGCACTGCACAGAGCTATGTGCATTTCCTCCTGCATCACCACCAAGAGAGCGGTACAAAATTAACCCACTTTTTCCAGAGAGAGCATTCTCCCTTTCCCAGTTGCGCAAATGCTCTGTGGCACTCTTTCTGCCCACCTGTTTACATCTCACAACCCCTCCTTCCCCTTCACATCATTTGTTGACCACAATCTCTCCCTAATGTTTGGCAAAGCTAGTGACAGGTATACTGCAAATATCGAATGTTTAAGCTACTTTAAATGTGTTATATGTTAACTGCTCCCAGGTTGCTTTCTGTCAGAGTACAGGGCAGTGATTGAACCCACATTTTGTTGCATATCATATGCTTGGGTTATTTTTGATGAAATGTCAAATAATGCATATACAAGATGTAAAATTACGCAAATAAATAAGGTTTTTAATTATAAATTGATCTGAAATGAATCCATTTTTGTTTTAAGTCTCTAGTTATAGGCCCAAACTTTTGTTCAATGTGCCTCTCATTACCAGCATTTTTATAACTCGTAAAATATATTCATCTAGGGAAAAGTAGCATTAATCGCACACCCTAAGAAAATTTATTTATTTTATGGCTTGTATTTAACCTTATTCGAAAATCTGAGTATGTTTCTGGTGACTCCAGTTAGTATGGAAATCTTTTAAAATATCCCTTTTCAGGAGAATGGTTTTTATTGATATAAGACAAAAAGCCACAATATGTGCGATTTAGGAACCAGTTTCCTAAATCACAGCTTGGTGAATCTTAAATCGCATATGGATCATAAATCACATTCTCATTTTATTAAGTATAGATTACTTTATTAAAACAATATAAAACTCCACAATAATTGAATGTCAAACATACTATGACAATTACGTAACAAACAAATACTCAAAACATTGGAAACATATAAAAATACTGAAAATATTTGTGCCTGTTTTATATTTAAGGCACTGTAGCAGGAATCAAGTAGTTTATGTTTTGCAAAAATCGCATATGTTCATGGCACTTTCATGACCGTATCCAGCACATGACATGTATGCCCATTTTAAACACTTCACACATAGCACCATGTCTTCCACTGCAGTTTCTTCAGATAGTTTGCAAAGCCAGTCATCAGTATTGACTATTTCAACCTCAATTTCTTCAGATGTAACAGTCTTCGTATATTTTCTAAACTTCAGTCTCTTTCCCTATCTTTTCTGTCCTTTCTTTTGTTTTTCCCTGCTGGCCAAAAGCATATTTTTATGAGGACTCTCAGTAAGGAATAAAGATTTTTGGATTGCACATTTCCTTCGGGGTTGTGTGGCTGAAGAGCTCGATATTAGTATGGGAGATATAGTTTCTATGGGCACTATCGTCTGAACTGGAGAACTCACATTTGCTGCTGTCATTGAGACATAAGAGATGTGAACTGAAGAGCTCATACTTGCTGCTGTTGTTGGGACATCAGAGGTAGATATGCAAACTGGAGAGTTCATGCTTACTGCTGTTGTTGAGACATCAGAGGTAGACATGTGAACTGGAGAGCTCAAACTTCCTGCTCTCGTTGAGACATCAGAAGTAGCTATGTGATGGTCATTTTATGTGGAACGTGCATTGTCATTTTGATTTGTTTCAAGTATTGCGGTAGTAATATTTTGGGATGCAGCGAAATTGCTATCTGAAAAAAACACTGTGGTCTACAGGCCATATGCCTGTTGCCCTGAACCCAGCAGCAGCTATAAATATTGTACATGCCTTGCTGTACGCTTCTCCAAATAAAGCTGAAACTTGGTATTGAGTGATGCATTGCCCAAACATGCTCCGAAGCCATTTGTTCACAACAGGTTTCGAATGGCTTCAACAGAGCAACATATAATGGTTGCAGGTGGTAGGCAGTGTATCCTGGTAGCTGTAGCATGATAACACCACTATTCCTAGCCAATTCTATCGCTTCAAGATTTTTAGAATGTGTACTATGTCCATCCAGCACAAGTACAACTTTGTTCTTAAGAGAAGGTTTGATGTGTTTACAAAATGTTCCAGCCACTTCACGAATAGTTCTGAATTAATGTAACCACTTTAGGTAACTTCAACGAGACTTTCAAGAGAAGCACCAGCTTGCAGCAATTGACTGTTTTGCTGTTGTTTGAAAATAATCATGGGCGGTGCAAATATTCCTGCAGCGCTATTGCACCATACAATAGAAGTTTTGACCCCTCTTTCACCCCTAGATAATGCACCAATCTGGAGATTTCCCTTCTTATCTGGGGTCACGGTGTCTGAGCGATTAGCATGCTCGCCTCCCACCAAGGCGAACTGGGTTCATTCTCCGGCCAGGTCACCGAATTTCAGCAAGTGGGAATCGTGTTGGATGATGGCATTGGTCGGCGGGTTTTCTCGGGGATCTCCCATTTCCCCGCCCCTTCATTCCAGCGCCACTCCATATTCACTTTAATAACTCTCAACATATCTCAGGACCTCACTGTTAAGAGCTGCCCAAATCTGTTTACTTACTCACTCACCCCTTCTTATCTATAACTTTCCCAGCTGTTTTTTGTACAGTAGAAATCCCAGAATCATCAACATTGAAAATTTTCAATGCATCATTTTTATTTTCGTCTGCTACCTTCTCTTAATTAATCGAAAAATACCATTTACATTTTCTTTATTGAATCTCTTTACCAGGCTATTGACGTGCATTCAGGCTGTCGCAGACTGAGACATGGATGCCTTTTCATGAACTGATAAAACCACTTTTACTTGCAATTTCTTGTTCCTTATTAAATTGGTGGTTTAAATTCTGTTTTTGAGCAATTTGGAAAATCATGTTTCCTAACATCAGTTGTACTTAGACCAAACATATTTTCTTCTAGTTTCAAAATGTGTTGTTATAGTTATTTCTCAACATCACGTGGGAGGTCAGTTTGTCGAACGTTGGGTCCGATAACATAGGCCAACACCTCTTTTCACTTTACCACTGACATGTCTTAAAAGACTACGTTTTGGCACATTGTACTGTCTAGCACATTCATTTAAATGTAGCTTGCCTTCCTTGTATTTTTCTGTAGTTTGTGCCCCATTTATTCTGTCCAGGTGCGATTTAAGTGGGTGCGATATAGGCCACTTGCACAAATCACAACAAACAGCAATTCTAACCTCAAACAAAATATGGTATCAACAAATTTACCAATTAAAATATATAGCTGTAATTGTCATTGTAAGGGTTCCAATTTGTATAAAGAAATAGTATTAACATACCTGGGTATTGTCTAAAAAGGCTGCGATTACCAGTAAAAAACTTATACCACAAAACACAAATACCTTCTTTCAATTGTCACACTCGTCTGTATATATTGGCGGGCTCAATATTACTGTGCTCATATTGGTTACATTTGGAGGTAACTAAGTCTAACACCATATGTCAGTTCGAGTCATTCAATTTCTGTAAACTAGCAATAGTGCGATTTAAGCACCAGTGCAATCTATGCTACTTTCCCCTAAGTGGTTGTTCTTTACTGATTTTTTTTAGTGATCCATAATTTAACACATGGTTCTAATTTCTTAATACTTCTATGCAAAAAATATAATTAAATACCAAAAAACACAGAAAACAGAACTTCATGGGTATAAGAGTATCAAAATTTATTTTTAAAATGCTGGACATATACTATATGCAGAAATCTTAAAAATTAACCAACTCAGTTCTGTGTATGAACTGGACTGTGTATATAAACAATGTAATGGGCAAATGCACAATATATGCAACCACAAGTGCAATATCCTTTTGAACTTTTAACAAATTTTTAATTTATTACAATGCACAGCAAGAGCTGCCAACATAAATGTGCATGAATGGTGATGACAAGCATTGCAAATGGTGTATTATATTATGACATTGCTACAGAATGGGTGGTTTTAACCTGATTTTCAACTTTCAAAAGTGGCTTTCATAACAAAGATCTGTGACATAGCGAGAAATTTCTCAAGAGGGTTGGCTTAAGGGGTTTGGGTTTGGCCATCTTAAGTTAACAGAGGGAGGTTAATGTCGAATATTTATGTTGAAAAACCCTCAATGGGTAAAGGAGAAGGGGTTACAACCCTAAACCTGCCTGCCTATGTCAGCATAATTAAATTGTTGCTGTGTGATATATACACACACACATATACATATGTATAAACATCATGTGCGAGAGAGAGACATACACTTTGGTAGCAGGATGTTTAGGGAAACGTTATTTCAATATATCCGAATAAATGCTACAAACACTTTTACTGGCGACAAATCACTACAATCTTGACAACCTGCGAATATATACTACAGAATCACTTTCATACTTTATTTCTAGTTTTTGGTTACCAAAGAGTAAATTACCTGTATTTCTCTGAGCAATAAACTGATTGCTCCATATGAATGTGGTCATGTAAAGTGGAGTGATAAACGTGGCTTTGCCAATGCTTTGTAATGACCAATGAGTTGTTGCAGAATGTATGTTGTGCAAGTAACTGTACTCTTTTAATAAAAATATACTGTTGTGAATTGTTACTCTAGGACATATTTTTCACACTTATTGTCACTGTTGCATATCACAAACGTTGCAAACAGTTTCACCAAATACTTCAACAGGTTATTCTAATATTATATAACACTACAAAATCCAAATTAAATAATGCTACACTCATCAAGAATTTCTCTTTAAGTTAACAAAGGAAAAAACATAGGGGAAAGTGAAGTAATTCTGCACAGGAGGTAATTCTGATCGTCGTATTTCAGGATGCATGCATTATAGCTTGAAATGGATACTGCTACCACCTAGCTGTCGCTTCGGTGACTGCATTATGTAGGTAAATACAGTTTACCAGTGTGAGCTCATAGTAACAGAGAACAAGGGAAGATTGTTTTTCGGAAAATTCGTGTAATTTACCATCTTGAATGTTTAAGTGTAAGTAAATGATTACAAATTGTTTGCATAAAAGTAATATATTAATGATAATACTGGTTTCGCTCATCAATTAGATGTATGTGTTGTCTTATGAATGTCATTTGTATCAAAACTATGACCACAAGAACAAAACATTTAGCATCGGGCAATACTGCACACAGTTTGTTGCAAATGTGCAGAAATTCCTTACATGCACAATAAAACCTGACTTTTGTTTATGTAAATATAAGGCCGTAATTAATGTCAGGTTCACAAATGAAAGATTAAGTTTTTTTCCCCATTTAATTTGTAGGAAATTGGACATTTATGATTCAATAAGATATATGGCAAGGCTTTCTTTTCCGTTCACAAAATGGGTAGGCCTAATTTATTTGTATTTCCAGTAATTTTATCTGAATATTCTTATTGCAGAAATGTTGAAGTAACTACAGAATTATTAAAGTTTATGTGTATGGTAAAACACATATGCAAGCAGGCTTCTGCGTGCATTTATTTCAATATACAGATGTCGAAGCCATGTGTATGGTCAACCAATTGACGAAACTACACAGCAGAACAGCTCCAATCTGCTTTAGATGTTGTTCATTCAAGAAATAACACACATCAACCGAGAATTACTTCTTCTATTAATGAAGATATCTAAAGATATTTTCGCAGACTTTAAAAATTAATGGAAAAGTACTGCTTCAGTCAAAACAAGATATTTAACTGGGACGAAACTGGTATTAGCACAGTTAAGAGAACTTAAAAAAATTCTAGGTCTGAAAGGAGAGAAACATATTGGCACAACAACATCTTGGGAACTAGGGAAGACTATTATAGTTATCTGAGCACTTAGCACATCATCAGGTTGTTTTATTCCTATGTTTTTCTACCCCCATGCTGGGATATCACCACATCTTAAAAAATATGCACCTATCAGAGCAATATATTCATTCTCAAAAATGGGTGGATTAACAAAGAATTATTTCTTCAGTGGCTACATAATTTTCAAGGAATTGTAAAATCTACCAAAGAAGACCCAGATCTGCTTATCTTTGAAACTTACGTCTACTGTAGACACAATGGAATTGTTAGTGTGTCTCTTCCTCCACACACATTTCACCGCTTGCAGCCTCTTGATATGATGTTTTTCGCTAGTTGCAAATGTAATTTAACAGACAGTCAGTGTGATCTTCATTTGAGAAACCATCTTCACCAGAAGATAAGTAATTATGAGCTAACTGAATTACTTACCAATGCCTACTTAAAGACTGCGAGAATGGAGAAAAATATTTCTTGACTCAGGGCTGCTGGTAATGTCCTTTAAACCCAAAGAAATTAAACAAAACTGAGAAATTCGACGTAAGAAGTTTCTTTTCAACAGGGAAGACTGAAGCTCAACTGAGAGATGAGAGCCAAGTGGGGTTGCAAGTTTTAGAAATATCACTACACACTGAGTGTGACACAAGAATGCCTATGGGCGAGACACATTACAGGCTGATAAACTATGGTTCTGCACGGAAGATCCGAACTGGAGCCCAGAACTTCAAAATCTTCTGGCAAAACTGTAGCAGCTTTTCCCCTTTGCCATCCACCAGAGATAAATCTGGCTCGAATATAGCACACTCATCAAATAAGTCATCTAGAAAATTAACTTTGAAATATTGACCTCAGCTCCAACAAAGGAAAACTTGCAGGAAACTGAAAAGAAGAAAAAATAGGGCTATGCGAAAATCACAAAACCAGAAGGAAGAAAAGACTAAGAATAAAAAAAGGCCCACAGTGAAATGTAAAACCACGTATCCTTCAAAAACTAAATGGAAAATACAGTTCTCAGAAAGTGAAACAGAACCAAAATATATCGATGAGAATGCACTTTGCGATGACAGTGATATGACATTTGTGTTAGTGAATGTAATAACAAAATGTGCTTCATACATGACAAATTTAGACGTGATGGTAAAATTTGGTATCTATGTGTCTATTGTGCTCTTTGAGTTCATTCGGAATGCTCTGACAGGATTCAGCAGAAAATCGTGCTGGCGATTCTCGCATGCATAAATTTAGGGAAAAAGCCTTCATAATATTTAATAGACTAATGAACAACTAAGTCTAGATTGTAAGACTGAAAATATAAGCCTAAGCAGGCGTTTTTTTGTTTTCTTTGATTGTAAAATTATTTTTTACGTGTATCGGTATTATGCATGGTTCAAAATTATCTTTTTAAGGTGAACATTTTGTATCAATAGCTTGCATGTCAATATGGAAATTTCCTTGGTAGTCATATATTGAAACCTAACATTTATAATTGTTTTTATTTAAACATTTAGCACTAGTGATGAAAAAATAATTATGAGAACTTCCTTTAAAGCCTTTTTACTTATATTAAATCACTGTGTGCAAAATTACACTAGTGTATGTGCATTGTTACACCACTCGTAGGGTAGTAATATGCAACTACACATGCTTGTCTTCATATCATTATTACAAACAATTTGAATGACTGTCTGCTTTCTATGTGACAGGCAGACAAGCAAATCAATAAGGTATATGTGATTTCACTCAATGAATAAAAATGATTGATTTTCTCTCAGGGGCATTTTAATGTTAAGTGTGCAGAGTTCGACAACTTTCCCCTAGTTAATAGACATTTCTGCTTAGATGACTTTGTAAACATATTTATCTTTGTAGTTTACTAAAGTAACAAACATTTATTACATTAATTGTTTGAATAGAAAATTAAATACAGGAAAGCTTCATCAACAAAAACATATTAACTAAAGAAAATAACACTAGTTTTGCAGTTTTACACTTTGTAAGTGTCATTCAGACTTTATTAACTTATTGGCTGATTCAGAAGTCATGTCATCTATTATTTTTCTCCCCAAAATGACCCAATACAGGAAATGTACTATGCACAGTTGAAAGTGTATGACATGTACGTTTTGAAGGTGATACCACATGTGGTATGGCTGTAGGAATGTCCGACAAGGAACAAAGATTACCATTCGTGCTTGAAATCACAGTTTAATTGATATGTTCTTGTAAAAACGGTATACATTCATGTCAACGGGTAAGTATCGTGCGTGTATGTGCTGTTCAACATACTTCAAGGTAGTCTCCGAGGTTGTCCACGGTTCGTTGCTAGCAATGAGGCAGGCGGGAAATGCCATTGGCTGCATGAGATCTGTAAATGTAAGCCACCTCTTGTCCAAATGCTGTGGCGATGTCTGCCTCATTGCTGGCAACGAACCGTGGACAACCTCGGAGACTGCTTTAAAGGCTGTTAAACAGCTCGTACACATACAATACGTACCCGTTTGCATGAGTGTAAACAGTTTGTAAGAGAATATATCAATTAAACAGTGATTTAAAGCAGCTATGTTTGTCTTTGTTCCTTGCTAGACATTACTGCATCCATACTCCATGTGGTGTCACCTTTTAAACCTACACATCGTACACTTTCTACTTTTCATAATACATTTCATGTAGTTGGTCGTTTTTGGGATATAACACAATAGTTGCCATGACTTCTGAATCAGCCCTCGTATTTTTAGTTTCAGAATCATGCACAGCACTGATTGTAACGTCAGAGCAGTACGAAGATTTTCAGGAACATATTTCTCCCCCAAACAGTATTAAACTTGAATATTTATTACTAGAATTTTTATCATAACACTTAAACAAAATTATTAAGTATTCAAGTAACTTACAGAGTTATACTACCTTCTCTGTGACCTTACATACCAACAGTACTTAAAACAAAATTTCAAAGTTCTGTCTAAGGAATTCCAGAACATCCAATTAGCTGCACTTGATGACACTCAGTACTGACGATTGGGTGAGCGTTTATGGTGGTAGGAAGCTAATGTGTTGGGCGTGCTGATGACAGATGCTGCAATTGGAGACAACATATGATGCTGGCCTTTAGGGGAGTGAAGCTCTTTCCTGGTACCTGTGCAAGTCTTACTCCCACTCAAATAACTTCCGCCTGAACCTAGTGTTCGCAGCCCAAAAGAATTTCCAGAATTTCCAACTTGGCACGGTCCATGAGCCGAATCCGTGGAGTCGTGTCGCCTTGATGCTGCTCCATAAATGGATTCTGGTCTATTACTAGAACTCGAGTTAGAGCCAGAACACGGACCACCGCCCAAGCCAGTACCCACCTTCAGGCTGGTGTTATTCATCCCTGAAGTATTGCCATGTATAACACTGTAGACACCTCCTGTCTGGCCACGATTTACCGAATTAGAGACTCCACGAACTCCATAAATACTTTCAGAACGTTGGTTCTGCTGGTTCTGTATATTCTGTGTCGTCGTTATTGGGTTCAGGTTGAAGCGCATTGGGTAGAGAGACTGAGCTGGCACGAGAGGACCAGGACGTGGCATGCCATCTTGATCTCTGTTACTAGATGGAATTTTACTGTACACAGACTGGGAACGGTTAAGACCAGAACGTGCTGGAATCGGGCTCTTCGAGTAAAGTGATTTGGTACCACAGTACAATGGCTCCACAGGATCTGGTTTGCATGGCAAAGCTGAATACAAGGTTGATGTTGTTATGTTCGAACAGTAATTCGTCGTGGTACCTAGAACATTAAGATTGTTACGTTAATAACATGTCACATTTTAGCAGTAGTTATAAAAAACCTTATACAGGTATTGACACAAACAATGACCCAGCAGGTATATACTGACTACAAATTCACTTTTTTATATGTCTTCTTAAATTAAAATGTGAGTTCCTATTCTGTTACAAAAAATCACTTTGGATTTTACATGGCTATGAACAGAAATGCCAAAAAAGACAAGCACCAAAAATATGTTGGCAACCCAAAACCTGGGTACTAGAAATCAGTGTTAATATTGAGTTTTGCTGGAAGGTTGGGTGCAAACCATTACTGGTACATCATCATTCCAGCGTTATTATTTTTGTGTGGATAACCTCAAAGGTCTCTGATTTGGAAGAGGGGGGTAGTTTGTGTAGAATGGTGCGTCATACTTAACCAAATACATAGTACACCTGTATTGATAATTCTGTATGTTTAGCTTAATAAAGATATTTGGCACTCTGCCAAACTTTAGTAACAATTGACAATATAAAAAAAGTGCAAAGTATTTACAAAAATGTTTCAGTTAAAAAAAGAGAACTATTTAAGGTTAAAGATATTTTTTCGTTGCTTATAGTTACTAAATGCCTGGCTGGGTCATTCTGAAGTTAGGCTGAAATTTTAAAACTAACTTATTAAATCTTAAATACTGGCCCTTCCATAAAAATTATTAACATGCTTTATTTTATTTTTTAAATTGTTTCAACAAATTATCTGTATAAGCTTTGTATCCCAAATGTCGGTTTTTGACAAGTTTCTTAAGTGTTTGTCAACAGGCAATCGGGAACATAGTGAGGTGCATAAAGACAGTATGTTTAACACGTGGTTTAGTGCTAGGCCCACTCCAATGGTAACAGTTAAAAATGTTTCTCATAATTAGTTAACATAGGGAGTAATGCTTAAGGTGGTGTGGCAAGTTGTCCATGACTTAAAGATGCAATGCAACCACATACATAAAAAGGAAACAAATACCTAAAAAAAAAAATTTTTAATCACTAAAATTAATATTTCAAGGAAGATCCTTGTTACAACAGATTGAATCCTGCTATGTCTCAAAGTGGTTTTTCATTCGATATTCTGTTGAATATGTTCCTCTTAACGATTTGCCTACTGTATGCTCTGTAACTTCCCTCTGTTCAAGGCTTGTAATGTTTGATATCCCTTTCTAACTTTTTTTTTTTACTTTATAAGCAGTTGGAGTTACGTGTGGTTTCTTTGAGCTCTCGAAATGGGAGAGGGAGTTTGTTTGCCAAAATAAGCATTCAAATTCTGTATTTAAACTGTGTTGATGCAGAGCTTTTATTTGTGATACTTCACAGAGAAAAAATCCCAAGCAATTTCCGATTAAAATTATAACTTAAAACATGTTTAGAGTGTTTAGTTGAAATTAATTAATTAGAGTCCAGTTAAAGATTATGTTGACAATAAAATGCTTCACTGAAAATGCATAAGTGAAGCTATACTACTAGTCTCGCATATTCTGTAATGTCCTTTAGAATTTTACCTTGTTTCTGAAGTGAATGCCAAAAGCACTGGCCATGGTTTTCTGAAATGATTCACGAATCTTGTAATTTGTGTTTTTTTTGTAAACATCTTGTAAACTTCTGTAGTGGGAAATATAATTGGATGGAGTTTTTTACTTCCTATTATGCACTGCCAGGTTTTGATAAATTTTGCTATCAAATTTAGGAGTCAGTGGAATTTATTCTTTGTGAAATACTTGCTACCTTGGCCACTTGAAACTCCAGTTACACACAGCAGAGGAACACCATGATCCAATAAATAATCGTCAACAGTATGATTAAAGGAGGTAAGTGAGCAAATGCCCATTTCCCCCTCATTACATGTACTAGATATTTAATTTTTTCTTTCAAATTTTATACATTTTCCCACAAACTGTCATTTTTCACCCATATTATTGCTCACAGTGGCTACAAATTTTAAACAAGCTTCTTCAGTTTCCTTACTGTCGAATGCTGGCTGATGTCATCAATAAAGTTGTGCCTTTTAGTATTGAAAGTACTTCTTTTTGGGTGTCAGGCAAACACTTTATGTTGAGATTGCACTTTTTAATAGTTGATAATCCAGGTTGCTGGAAACTTACATTCTTCCCTACATATTGATACTTTTGTTTTTGTAAATTAGCCAATCTATTTGTTTTGGAGTAAACATGTCTATTAAAATTTCCCTAGTTTTTACTTTATGTTTTGGGCACCACCTGTCAGAAGTCTAAATTCATTAGCTTATGCATTATTTTGAAATTGTTCCTTTCAAATATTTTTCACAATGGTTCTTACAATTTATTTCTTCCTCTTAATATGTTATGTGCATTTAGAATAATCTGATCTGAATGTCATATATACAGAATGAATCACCTAAAACTTGCACCGAAAATATTTCCAAATAATGCCCAATAAATGGTGAAGACTAACATTATATTGCAGTAACACTAATGTAAGAGATATTTTCAGATTATGTGAAGTGCCAGTTGCCTATAGCATAAACAATAAATACAACAAATGTATTAAACATTTATGAAATGACATTTTATATTTGAAGTATTCACTTTCTGCAATTTAAAAAACTACTCCATTTCATGTGTATAACACACATTCAGTTTCAAAAATCTATAATAGCTAGAAGAAAGCTACACACTCAGTTAAAAAATGTCCTAACAGTTAGCAGAAAGTTAACTGCTGCTAATCTATGTGCTAAAAAATTAAGATTTGAGCCACAGTGAAATGTACAATAAGGCAAAACAGGTAATTACAATAAAAATGTAAATGTTTAAAAATTGTGTCAATTTTACACAGCACCATGACATTTAATATTTGGTACTTCGGATATGTTCATGGAACCTCAAGGATTAAAGTAGCAAATTACATTTTAGAACTATATTTATTCTCAACTGTAGATCATCAGTTCAGTTGGCCACTGTATTCCCATTTACAACTGTCCTATTGGTTAGCAAAATAATGGGCATGCATACTGTACTGTACAACATTCAGTATTGAATGTTGTACAGTACAGTACTGGCTGGCTAATTGTCCAAATACTGCTAAATTGAAAGTGTCCCAATCAAATGATCTTTCCGATGTAGAATAATATACAATTCATCTTGTTCATTTGAATAATTTACACTCTGATTATTGCTGATCTAATGTTACGTTGCAGAAAACTGTATGAAAACTGCTGGTCAAGTAATGTTTCTTCACCTGTGTTTTCAAAGATTGTAGATTTCATAAAGTTATGACAAACTCCATACAACTGAGTAAAATTCACACAGTGTAATATTATGTTGTCAGCACTCAAAAGTGCTAAGTCATGCAGAAATGTAATCAATTTTTCCACACAGCATTTTAATACGGCCATACAACCAACAAATTTTAGGCAAGATGTCTCCTGAAGGAAGACCCTCTGGGATTCAAGCACAAAACCTCTCACACCATAAGTATACATTCAAACATATTGCATCACAGACATCAACTACTCTAAACATGACCAAGCAACATACCATCAGGTGAAGCAGTGTTTGATTTCTCTGCAGACTCAAGTGGCAGTGGTCTGCATGGGTCAGATGCACGCAAAGAATTGTAAGTTGAGACTTTGAACTTGGCAGATGATGGGTTGTCTACATCATCATAAAGTTCTTCCTCAGAATGGATACTTGATATATCTGGAAACAAGTTCATTAGTGCTCTATACTGATGTTATCAAGAAGCAAGGTAACCATACACAATACCAGACAATAAAAATAGAAGGGTGCATTGAACGAGTATGTGGGTTTTCTCATAGTGCTCCCATACCATGAATATGAATTGTGAGTATGAAGGTTTGTATTTCGACCTCAATGATGATGAAGTCGCGACCTGCATCATCGCTACCTAGTTGTCGCCAGTAGAAGTCTATTGTGGATACAAGTTCAACACAATAATTAGACTAAAAATCAAGTAAATTTCTCACTTTCTAGCAACATTTTTCAAGTCTTCTAGGGATAACATCTACCTCTTCAATATTACTCCCAAAAATCAAGCTAACCTGATCCAAATCTGCAATCTAAATCTAGCACACTTTTTTTAAAAGCACCAATTGAGCAGGATCCTTTTCAGGTCAAAATAGGCCAAATTTGCTCTAAATCTGTAAGCCAAATCAATTATTCAAAGAAACTATCACAAAAATTGGATGAAAATTCTTAACAGAACTCTAGATCATGGATAAATTTTCCATGTTTCATTTCTTTTAAGCTGCTATATGCCATAAAAACTTCCTTCTCATTTATTAGTTTCAAAACATTTTTATCTAATATCTTGACATAGCGCTCTGGTAATGAAAATTTTAACTTGCCATCCAGAATACAATTTTTTTTTTTTACTAAAATTAGATTCTTAACCCTTTCAGATCTGATTTAATTTTCTGGTTTTCCGATAAAATTCAGAATATTTTTTATTTAGCTCATTCTGAGCCTCACAGATGGCATTAGTATCTAAAACCATAGAGTAATGATACTAAAATGAGCAACATAGGTCTTTGTTGCAGTAAATGTAATTTTAAAAAACAAAACACTGTCTACCTTTAATGGTATCAATTGATGCTACCGGGTCTGTTTTTTTCCATCATTATACCAATATTCCTGCCTATGATATGAATTTCAACAAGAGCATTTTGTTGATTTTGAAAAAATGCATACGCTAGTGCACTACCATGCGAAAATAATCTATGCGGACAAAATCCATATAATCTCTGATATATATGTTGACCTTGTTTGCATGATATAAGTATATCCAGAGAGTTTCTATCATAAAAAATTTTCAAATTTGTATGCTTTCACCAAATTGTAAAAGTATCTTTTGCTGACTTTGAAATTGAATTATTTGCATGTGTAGAATGCCACTTTAAAATATTTTTATTCCATTTGTTCGATGATGTATAACTAGAGAATATATCATCCTTAACACCGCATCTTGACTTATTGATTAAATTAAGTGTTTCTTTGTTGAGTTTACCATAAATTAAAGAAATGATGTGATAGTCTTGAAATATTCTTAAAGAACTTTCAGATGTTTCAGTATCAATTTTTGAAAGCAAATTTGCATCTCCTCTAGATTTCCATATTTTTTTAAAAAGTTGATAACACATTCTGTTTGATTCTCTTTTTTGGGCAGCACAAAATTTATATTTGTGATAGCGAGAATAATTATATATAAGTCCTCATTTATGAGCAAAAAATTTTCTTTTCAAGAAATTGCAAAATGTTTATGAGCAAAATAATACTGCGCCAGGGACCTGTTTATTTCTTGAGTTTATAGGTAAATTAATACCTCGCCACCAACCCAATTTTTCCAGCCTTATTTAACACCATGAAAACTCCAGTAGGAGAAATTCCCCACTTCATCACCGGCCGACCATTATTTTTGTGATTAAGTGGCGAAGTTTTTATTTTTTGTTTATTTTTAGTTCTCTCCCATATGATGTGGCCCTTATACCATATGGGGAATATACACCATTTATATGCATCAATATTCATATACAGACTATATGGTCAAAAGCAAGGGTTTTTTGGCTCAAATTTTGAATAATTTGGCGATAATCTAATAGTGCAAACATGGGCACCTCATATTCACATTATTAAATTATCTGCTCAGACCGGGGATCGAACCCACAACCTTCACATTTGAAATCAAATGCCTGGCCACTGAGCCACCGTGACAAGACAAGTGAGGCAACAATCAAAAGTCTTCATGCGGTGAGATGCAGTGATCTGGAAGCCTGTTATCAAGAGTTGCACCACCGACTGTTTGCTATACCACAACTAGATAACAGTACTGTTGCAGTAAAGCTCCTTCCTGTTGTGGTGAGAGTTTGAAGAAGCTCTATTGAGGAAAACTGGCAATGTGTGAAAGTGAGATATCTAGGCATGAGTTAAAAACTGTTGGATCTCATTTCTGTCATTACCACTGTTCATTTTTCTACTCAAATCCATTGTGAAGAAACTGTAGTCTTCGTCGCAACATTTCGCACAGATCACTTTAAATTTTTCATAAGGCATATCGCCACCAACGAAATCATTATAAATATGTCTCAGGTTTGTGTCATCTTGTTTAAATATACATAGAAAGTTCGTGCTATTTCTCACAAGTTGTTTGGGCATCCTTGAATATGTTTGAGCCAAATAAATACATCTGTATTCTTGTGTCTCCCCCTAGTAAAGTACGCGTGGATTATATTTTGGTAATCTAAAATAACATCAAATATGAATAAAGAATTATTTTTACCTTGATCTAAGGGAATAATTTCACCATTGTTATTAAAAAAAAAAAAGAATGGAATTTTTTCATTTAATGTATTGGATATTGCATAAAAGTCATTTTGTAACTGAATATATTTTGGTTGATATAAACTTTTTAAACAAACACACAATTTATTAAAATTTAGCCATCCTGGCTTATAATTAAAATTAATCAGGTTGGTTATTCAACAATTGCTCACCCCGACGATAATTGCTCTTATATTATCAGGCAAAAGTTTGTAATTCTTTTTATTTTTTGTATTTTGTTCGGAAATTAAAACACCAACACCCCAATCGACGTTTTTTATTTAATTAGATAATTTTTGCAATAAATGGAAAATAAAGTATTTACGTTAACAAACAACAGTTCTTTACTAAAGAAGAAACTTCATTATGACAACACTCATAAAGAGAAATAGATTACATTAGATAGATTTCATGCAAAATTTTTAACACCAAACATAGACAATAATACTATAACGAAAATTGGCAAATTTGTGATGTGGTTGATAAAAATGAAGTTATCACTATTCCTAGAGGCCAATACAATTTAAATCTTTAAAAGAAGCTATAAATTCAATTGATACATTTGCAAAAAATAACATTGAATTGACAGCAGACAATGTGAAAAACAGAATATCCATTAAACCTAAGTTTGATATTAAACTTGATGATCGACTATCTGATATTCTTGGCTTTGAAAGAAATATGACTATAAAAAAAGACAAAAATGTCATTGACACTACGTTACCTAATTTTAATTCATTTAACATCATAAATGTTTATTGTAATTTGGCATATGGAATGTTCAGAAAGTATGACGATCTAATAATTTAGAAACATATAACTGCTAGTTTTCCAACAAAAACTATGTTTGGTTTCAGAGATTTTGTTAGTTTTGAGCCCACATATCCAATTTTTATAGAATAAATAATAAGTGTTCTAGAAATTAGGGATGAAAATGGTAAACTGTTTGATTTTGATGGTGCTGATATTGACATTTTTTTTAGAGATTAAAGACATTAAAAATATTCAGTTGAATATTACAGGGTCCGTAAATTATACGAGCCTAATTATGTGATTATTGTGTTAGATTGCATATTTGAAGGGAGCCCAGTTTTTCGGGTCGCCTTTCATATCTCCAAAATGTAATTTCTTCTCATCATATAACATAACAATTTTATTAGAAAGTTTTAGGGGTGTCTATGCTATAGGCCCCCATAAGAGGTACATAAAATAAAAAAAACTCTTCTTTCAGAAATAGTTGAAATGAAAAATTCATCCCAACTCTCACATATATAATTATAAATTTCGATATATATATATGGCAATGTATCGATTTTATTTTTTAGAATAATTCTCTTGTTATCACAATGACTTAATGCGATTTTTACTAAGTTCGATTGTATATACTTTGTGTTTCTCACTCATTAAATTCATTTACCTATATTGTATTTACTCATCAAACACACGTTTATTGTAGTAACCAAATGTAATTCTATCGTTAACTACACATTTTTTAACACCTTTTGCTCTTTTGTTTTCTTTATCGTCAACTCTATATACATACATTTTTGCTCTAAACTAACAAATTCTTCAATTATTTTAACATTACATTCATCTTTCATTTGCCTAAAACTTTTTATTTATTTGTGGCATGTTATAAATATTGTCATTTGGATAATCACTTGCATAAAATTTTTAATCATAAATTTCATATCTTCATAAAAATCTTCTGTTTTTATGTTTTAAAAATGAGTTGGTGCCTTGAAAGCACAATTCAATTTAATATCCATATTTGGCTATCATCACTTTATAATGGAAATTGCACAATAATTCTTTCGATATGTCTTAAATTAACATGCCAACATAAATAGGTTTATTAAATTTTACATTCATCTTGTTCATGTGAATGGCTGCAACATTATCAAATATAGTACTTCTTTTGAAAATTGGTTTTGCTACTAATTTTTCGCAAATTGTTTCACTTGAAACCAGTCTTATATCTACTCTGTTTCTTATATTTTCCATAGTTTTACCAAACATAAAATTATTCATCAGTTTATAAGAATCTTTTTCAGAGTCATTTTTAGCATTAGTCCTCATCAATGTATTCAAATCTATATGCTTTTTTTTTTTAACTAATCAGACTGATTAAACTTCTTTATTCTATGTATATTAGTAAACTTTGATCTATTATTTAGACACTGTTTCAAGTTGCGATAGTGTATTACATACTTTTATTTGTTATGTAAAGTTGCTAATAGTTTAGATTCATTTGTTCCTGAAACTGTCTTATTTTCTGGACAAAATGGAGATCCTTGTGTAAATTATGTAGTTCTTGTGACTATTCTAAATCAACTTCTAATATGTATCCATGTTGTGAATCGTCCTTCAAATGTAATCTATATTGTCGCCAAAAATTAAAATTAAAATCTGCATAATCAATCCATTCGAAACCACCATATAGTAAATATTGCGACATTCCCCATTCATAAAGATTATTTGCATCGAGATAAGCTAAATGGTATGGTTTGGAATAAAATCTTCTAAATATTTGTTATCGCTGACAACATTGTGATATTCCACCTCTAATTCCTTTTTCTACCATTAAAATCACATCATAATTGTGTAATAAATCTTATGCCTGTTTGGTAAGTTTTAACATTTCATCCCAAGATAAACCTGGAGCTGTAAAATACCACGCAGGGTCTAGACCATATGCATTTATACACGTATCACTAAAATTTTCATATATATCTGTCAACAGTAGTACATCACTTTTTAAATACAAATCATGATATTCTCCTACATTTTTTATATTAAATTGATTCCATATATTTTTGCATGCTCATATTCATCATCAGATGTCATTATCATTTAATTTATTGTAGAATTCATACTTTGGGGGAAGTTGAGTTTCTTCAAATTTTTTAAAACTTTCCATATAATCATATGGGTAAACACCTTTCCAAAAAACCAACTCTACTTTATCTTGTAAAAATGTTTTTGTGTGGGCTTCATTTTATTTTTTGGTTGAATTAGATACTACTTTATCTAAACTACTTGCCATAAATTTATGTGTGTCAATAAACCACATTTTTTCATTTCGTGTTTTTTTTTTCCATAAATTAATAAATTTTTCTTCGTTATTCGCAAGTAAATCTACCTTTTTTTCATCATTACCTAACTCGTTAATAAATGAGTGAGCATCATAACCAGCTAAGTTATGAAAATAAATTGGAACAAAATTGGGCAATTTTAATTGTACATTACAATTGTTGCATGCTAGGTTAATGAATTTTCCAGTTATATGATTGTGATGGCGTACTTTTTTATTGTCCATTGTATATTCGCTATTGCATACAGCACATTTTTTGATTTACCATATAATATTATTTCTTCCTTTGTTAGTGGATGCATTGCTTCAATTTGCGAATATATTTCACAAAGCTCTTCTACTTCTTTCTTCATTGCATCTATAAAATGCTGATGTGCAAATGTGCCTCCACATAAAACTGGAGGTTTATAATCACCATAGCTCGATATAATATAATAACAAAAACCAGAAGCTTCGTGTAATTGATATTTCATCTTTATCTTTAAATTAATTGTGTTTATTTGTGCATTTGTAAGTTTATATCTTTCTTTAAGTGTCTCCTTATAAAATCCATTATCGATATCATCATATGTTAGAACTGGATATTTTTGGATCAATTTGAATTTTTTTATTTCCATTGGATTTAGTTTAGATGTTAATATTTTCTTTAAAATTGATTCAAAATCTGCATATATTGCAAAAAGAACTTTTGTAGAGGGTTTGTAGTTTTTAAATTTTATTTGTTAGCCTTTTGAAGGTAATTTAATTTTTAATGGTTCACATTTACACCAGTCTTCTGTATGCTTATTTAATCTTTTTTGAGAGTAAAAATATTGAAGACACATATTGCATATCTAAATTTTACTTTTGTGTTTATTTTTTGTGCTGAAAGTAGCATAGATAAATCTTTTATCCAACAATAATGCAAGTTTGTATCATTTATGAAAAAAAAAAAAGTAAATTTATATGTTCTTCCTTCTTGTGTTTTGTAACTTTTAATGGACATACAGTAGACTTGTCATCAAATGAGTATACGTTTATAGACATAAATTTGAATTTCTATGTTTGGTATATCATCAATTTTAGTAGGATATACATATTTATCTAATGCTTTCTCGATATTAAGACCCACATAGGGCTTGCTTACGGGCATATTATATGCACTAGAGATGTCAGCTGAGAGGTTTAGTTAGACAGCAGCTCCCGTGAAAGGTGGATTGTCTCGGCTAGTTTCTGCATCTTCGCATGGATTTTTCTCCAGTCTTTTGTTTTCAAGGTCACCAGATCATGGGGTTAAGGTAGTCTGCATCTAATATGGTGGCAGTAGTCTTTAATGTAATATGCTTGTTGACTTTTATGCATTTTTCTGTAGTTGTTTTCAAGGTCATGGGGTCGAGGTTGAGGTAGTCTGCATCTAATATTGTAGTAGTCTGTAAAGTAATATACTTGTTGACCATTGTGTATTTTCTTGAGTTTTTGGTTTTCAAGGTCATTCAAGGTCATGAGATCAAGGTCTAGGTCGTATGCATCTTATATGGCCGTAGTAGTCAGTAATGTAATATGCTTGCTGAATTTTATATATTTTTATAGAGTTTTGGTATTCAAGATCATTAAAGGTCATGGAGTCAAGGTGCGGGCCGTATGCACCTAATAAAGTGGCAGTAGTTAGTCATGTATTATGCTTGTTGACTTATATGTTTTTTTTCCTGGAGTTTTTATTTTCAAGGTCATTTAAGGTCCTGTGGTCAATGTCATTGGCTTCCAATATGGCGGATGGGTGGTATCTACCATGATGGTGGTCGCCTATCAAGATAGATGTCACCCACCAAAATGGCGGCCGCCCACCAATATGGCGGTAGTCTACCAAGATGGTGATCACCTACCAAGACGGTTGACTGGGTATGGGCGAGGGGGTGGAGGCCTGTCGACTAATTTGTTAGGTGAGGGGTGGTGGAGGGAACCTCGGGAAAGTAAAGTATTAATAATGCATTTTTTATTATTTATATTTTTAGTAACAGATATTTCGATATATATATATATTTTTTTACAATTTTTGGAATATTTTTTGCATTATTTGGATTATTTAGAGTCAAAGGTCAAGGTCACAGGTAATCTGCATACAATATGAATGTAAGATGGCTGACAACCAAGATAGCAGATGTTTAGGTCTGACTCCGATCCTGTTTCCTGTGTATCGATTGGCATACCTTATGCCTACAAAACCAATATGGTCAGCACTGCTCTGTCGGTCCTAAGGAAGCCCCTCAAATTACTTTAATTGGACGAAAATTTTATTTGAAGGGCTTCCACCGTTTTTTAAGGGAAAATTGGTAATTGCTGGGGGTTCTTTTTTTTTTTTTTTGCAAATGGGAAAAAGGTAAATATTTAGGGGGAAAGGGAATTTTTTAGGGAAAAAGGGACATGTTTAGGGAAAGTTAGTCGATTTTGAGGGGAAAAGGGAAATTTTGAGGGAAAAAAGGAAAAAAGATGACAGGCTGATGACGTCACAACATAACAGCTCGCCGAATCTGATCCCCGAGTCCCCAACTCCCCATTTTCATTCTAATATGGCTCAATGTAATTTTGTTCATACATAAATTGTTAATATAAAATTTAAATACATTCTAAGAAATAAACTGTTTTATTTGTATTGTGTGTTGTTTTTTCCTACACATGTCATCATAATCTCAATTTAGTGCAGATCATTTGTAAATATTTTGTTCACGCCTTCCCACTTTACCAAATGTTCCGATGCGCCTGACCATCGCGAGTAGAGTTTACACATGACTATAGAGACAAAAACGAGGACATCATATGGTGAAAAAGGTCGTCACGGAGGAAAATAAGGGCACGTAAAAATAACCATTTCATGAGTATAAAAATAAAAGTATACATATAATTACCTTTAGTCATTTTTAAATTGCATTAAACATTTGTATCCGACAAGGCACAAAAGAATATTTCATTTTTTTTATAAGTACTATTTACTAACTCAGTGCTTACAAATACTTGTTTCATCAAATTACTTTGAAATCTCTTTTAAAATCTGTAGCTTTTTTTACAGGCACCACATTGTCTCTATTGTGTTCAACACAAACCATAAAAAGGGTTGCTATTTTTCTCTTAGGTTCATTGCAAAAATACGAATAATATTCTTTAATACATGCAACATTTCTCTGTACCTGTAAATAAATTACTTTTAAGTTGACCACACTGGGCCTGAACTACTGAGAATACTCCAGGAAACATTGATCTTGTGTGTGCATTTCCCGACTCTCGAAACGGAAAACCTCAGCAAAAAAAATATGTATATTTTCGATTACACTAAAAAAGGAGGAAATTTTCTGATTTCATAAATATCCGCCCGGACCTCGGACAAATGCGTAAAAAAGATTAACCGGATTATTCCGAACGTATGGTCACCTTAATTGTGAGCCAGGTTTGATTCCCAATGGGTGTTAAAACCTGGACTTCCACATATCAGGAACATGGTAAATGTTACCATGAGCAACTGAGTTTTCTCAGGGTGTTCCAGTTTCTGCCATCATTGCATTCTATCGCTGCTCAATCTCAAGTTTACTTCCACCCCATCGGTGCTGAGGACCCTACAAATCTCTCACATAGTCTCTCTCTCTATTTCCCCAAGCTCTTCTGTTACAAAATTAAAAGTTCAAAAATATTATGAATATTAAATGAAACTTTATTTTATACGGCTATAACTGTAGACATATTTATTATGAGAAAGTGTAAACCTAATTTTTTAAATACATAAATTAATGCTTAATAACAACATATTGATAGGCCATATTAAGACATTATTTGTGTTTAATTTAAAAACAGTGTCTTGCTGTTCAATACATTCATATTTCTCTGACAGAGGATGAAGCATTAAACTAACATTCATATAATATTACAAAATAATGCACAATGATGGTGTATCATCTGGAAAGTCATTTTAAACTTACCTTCATCAGTTGAGTCTTTGGTCTTTTTTGATGGTCTGAATGGGTTGAATATAAATTCATAAATTAATCCACACAGCATGCCTCCAGATAATGGTCCAAATAAACAAACCTGCACACACAAAACAAATTATAAATAGTTTTTAAGGAAATCTAGACGTTTTATTTTGTTTCTTTGTCATTCAAATTTTATGTTTTTATATGGAGTTACGTATTTTGACATCAGGAAAAATACGTATGCTATTTATTAACATAATTTGCAAGAGCTAACTTTCCGGTTGGTTTAACTGTATACGCAATTTTAGTTACATTATTTTCCAAATAAATCTTTCAATTCCAAAGTGTTAATGTATGATGGACATCCTATTGTACTGTATACTGTTTTTTTAACTTTAAAATATACCTCAAATAAAACTAAAGCATAAGCATTTGAACTCAGCAATTAAATTGGCCACCTTACTCCCATAGAAATAGGCATATTATATAATTAAATCTAGTTAGACATATTCTGTTTTAATCATCTTTGTGGCTTATAAAGCAACACATTTTACCCCAGTGGGTCATCATCTTTTCACATTAATCTCAATAATAAAATACTGAACAGGGGTTTGCACGGGAGGAAGTCAAATTAGCATGAAACTGAACTGGGTGCTTTCAATACAGAATAGAGCACTTAAAAATATCATTGAATCTGCATTTATATGGAGGTAAAAGAAGTAGACACTATGACGACAACTTACCCATATACCATTCCACTTGTTCATGACAAAAGATGGGCCGAGTCCTCTAGCTGGATTCAGAGTCGGTGCCTGAAACAAATACAGCCACAAACACGTCAATGCATTTGCAAAATGTAAACAAGTAATTTACTATTATTTTCGTTATTACACTGTAAAAACGCTTTCTTTGCTGCAACTCATAATTTGTTGCCGCAAAGAAAAATTAGTTTAAATATAAACCACTGCAAAGTAACGTCGCACACAAACGTAACTTTTATTTGATCGATATAGTATCGGCTCTCAATACCTCGATTTTAAGAGCCGCCCAAATCTCTCCACTCCATTCGATATAGTAAACGCTGTTCACGATAAAGTGAGCACTTTTGAAATCAACCTTAGAAAGAAGTCACTACCCCTATCTGCATATATTTTAACAGACGCCGAGTGAAATGCGCCCAGTAAAGTTAATAACGATGGATGGGAAGTAGTTCCGCATCTTAACGTCGAATAAAAATTGTTAGGTAACCATTTCTGATCATTTAAATAATTTATTTCGCTATTTGTTTTATGCATCGAAGTGTAAAAACGAGCATATTTGTAAAATATTTACTTTTCTAATAATTACACAATTTCAATTGACCGACGCATGAATAATGTAATAAGGCACATGGTACCGTTAATCTCACATAAGGCGGAAGACTACACAACGTGCATACAAGTAGATCTCAAGCAGGACTTTTAACAGTGCTCATTTTACTGTGAATAGCCTATAATGACTATGATAACCTTGCATTGTTGCTACAATAGTTCAGCAGACGCTTTTATGGTAATGTCAGTTATACTGTATAGAAAAATTGTGCTCTGACAAACGTAATTTGCAAATAAGAGAAAAGTAACAAATATTTCAAAATAATACTCACAAAGAAATTTAACAACCCTTTAGTGCGTAATGTTCCATATACAATGCAGCTTGAGTATTCGATATATATATATATATATATATATATATATATATATATATATATATTCAAAGTAGACATTATAACAATTTAATGCAAGCAAAGGAAATACTCATATTCACAACGATCGGGTAGCGTAGTTGTTAGCGCTCTAGACTCACGATCGAAGGATCGTGAGTTTGAATACCGGCATATGCACTTTGAATTTAAAAAAGAATTAAGTGTACATGCCATGGATTGTTCGATCACCCTTCGTCCTCGAGGATAATAAAAATACGGCGACGATCTATCGGAATGGCGAACCGATGGATTAGAAAGCAATTCGATGCTCGTACGATGGAGACGATATCGAGTTTTCCCGAACTGTTACGAAATCGTTTCCACTGAAAATCGTGCGATGGGACGAACGTCAAACGAGTTTGTTCGTTCGACGGGTTTTCGCATCGTGTATATGGTCGAAAATTGTAACTCTCGGATCTCTGTTAAGAGTGATGAAGCGTTAAGGTGGCTCCGAGATTCGAACGCCTTCACCTTGTTTATTTAACCTAACGCCCTGCACCACACGACCACTTTGCCTTTTTGTATGCGGATTACTTTTCATATAGGCTGTTCACGGTAAAGCGAGCAATTTTTAAGGCCCTCTCAACAGGCATTATCCACTAATAAACATATCTTACTGCAGCCTAAGGCAGTAAATGAAATGTAAACATTGTGTTCATTGGTCACATTGCAAAGTTTTTATTAAAAATCAGCAGGAAGATGGAAATTGGATGAAAGTAAAACTATAAAAGGGCCTTAAAAAGTGCTCACTTTACTGTGAACAGCCTATACACATGTTATGTAAGGTAGCAACATGGACCAGAATACAATGCCACCTCTTGGGAAGAATTGAGATTAGTGATGTGGAGAGCCACCGAACTTCATTAAAAGTCTGCTGGAGGACAGCAAATTTGCTAGGCTGCAGTTTCGTAACTGCGGAATATTCTGATGGTTTATGAACGCTTGTGTTGGGGCAACAGTTACGTACTGAAAACTGCAACGTATGACAGAACACATTTAAACCGTTACCATTGGTAAAAAGTAATAATTCTTTATTGTGAACAAAAACAGCTAAATTAATGTTTATTTCTTTGCAATAAAGAAAGGCAATATTGCCATAAAACGTATAAGAAAACATTTATTAAGAGCAAAATAATGTTTCTATAACCTTCTCTTTGAATTAAAGATAAATCGTGTTGCGGTAAACAAAACAGTCTCAAAGAGATGGTTTTCTTTGTCCTACAGAAAACTATGTATGGATAATTTTTAGAACGTAGGTACCACAGCGTCACACAGAAACAATGCCTGCCTTATGACCAGTGAATAAAGGTTACATCTCATCAAGTTGCCAAGTATTTCACGTGCATGTTGTTATGGTCGCCCACAATTCCATTACAGAAAGTCAAGGGGGAATTAAAGAATGACTGTTTTCTAGCAGATGATGTCTGCAGCACTTCAATAATAGCATACGGATCTAGATGATTCATCAATTATTTGGGGTGAATACCGTTCCATTCGTTAATATTGTATACTTGTTATGAAAAATGTTTCATTGCAAAATTTTTAGTGCAATGATTGTGGTTGATAACATTTAATGTGATATTTACTTATGCCATGGTCAGTTATTTTGACAACGGTGTCACGTCTATGATAAAATTACATTTTTTTTTTTACATTTTATTATAACAGTTCAGCTCTTTCATACACAGCCGAGTCTTGGGCCTAACCTGCTCTTCTGCGTTCACATGTTACCGTGGCGCTAAATTATAACCACTACAGTATGTGGCAATGAAGTACACGGATTTTGAATAGTTAAATATCTCATCAATACGTTCTGTATTTGAGAAAGTCTGTAGGATTAGATGTGCGCGAGCACAGTAAATTTCGTGGACGTTCTGGCGTATAAAAAAGATTATTTCATTGCAATATTTCACAGTGTTCAGCTTCCTAACACCATTATTTTCGGAGACTTCGATTTTTTGAAATTAAGTACTGTTTCGGTGAGTTTTTTTATTGGCAAACTCAGCAATACTGTATCGAGTTTATTTACAGGTAAGGATGCCATCCACCGTTGTAAACATTAGGGTTCGCTTACGATTTAATACTGAAGAATTACGACTTGTACTTATGACCTGATAAGTACACGGAAAATAAGTTTCAGTTTATGACTGATCTAGCAACTGTTAAGGGTAACCAATCAGAATAGTGAAAGCAACGTATGTAGCTTGAAAAAATTGGCACGGTGAAGACTATTTACATATAATCGTGTAATCGTTTTCAAAAACTCATGATAGAAAAGAGGTACCCGATGCCAGTATTGACAGTTATGCCACTTAATCTGAAAAAGGTTAGATAAAAGTGAATTTAATAATTTCTTCCGAGAACTTAAACATGATGTAGAGTTCTTTAAATACACTAGAATACTGTCACGCAATTTAATAATTCATTGGATACGTTTTCATGACACGACATAATCTAAATCCAAGATGTAAACAGTTTCCCAACAAATACAACTGTCGTTGTGTGCTGATTGGCTACTTCTATCTGACTTGTACTTAAGATTCAAATATAACAGTCCGTAAGTCAAACCAAGAACGCACACAGTCAGTACACGAACACACACTGCAGCCATGAAAGTGAATAGAAAATCGGCATACGGAGCCAAGGAATCAGGGATCGATGCTGCGGTGCCGGCCACCGCCATTTTGATTTTCTCGTTCTTCCCTAAAAAATTCAGCATTCCTAGAATTTCGCACAAAGTTTTCCTTTCTCCCTCAAATTTTCCCGTTTTCCCCTCAAAATAGCACAAAGCCTCCAAGTGCAAAAACGATCTCAACCTGCAATTCGGGGGGAGGAAGGGGGCTCGCTTTTCATCCTCAAAAGCCTAATTTTCCCTCCTTTTTACAGAGCCAGTTTCCATACTCTAGCTGGGACCACCATATTTTTTTCCAGCTGTCATATAGGATTTTTATTTTCTACTGCTCTATCATTCCACCTTGCCATCTTGTTTCTAGAATTTTCCAGTTAATGCTCTGTCATTCTATTTAATGCTGTCATTCCATGTCAGACATCTTGGATTCCATTTTTCTTAGTCACATTCATTCCACCCGGCCATCTTGATATAATGCTCTGTCATTCATTCTCACCATGGTTGTATTTTATTTACTCAGTCTCCTCGAACTAACATCTTGGATTTTATTTTCTCCTGCTCCATCATTTCACCTCATGCTGTCATTCCTCATCGATTTTGCCACCTGATAATAACTCATTCTGTCACATTTACTTCTCCTTAGTCACCTTTGCACCAACTTACCATCATATTTCGACTGCTGATGACCACTTTTATAACTTTCTGAAGGTGACCATCTTAGATTTCATTCTCATCATCTTGGATTACATCACTACTATAATTTCGTTTCCCAATTACCTTCGTTCGACTTCACCAAATTGGGTTACAATACTTCCACCACCATTGATTATGTCATATGACCTCGATCTTTAACCAACGAAATCTTCCATTTTGTTCGAAGTTGGCATTTACTAAAAAAAATAATTGTGGTGTATTATAGCAGGACAAGTCATGTACATATTGTGTAAGACCTCTATCCACCATATACTGTACTGAAGCAGGAATGGACAGACTCAGCTCGACATTATTCCTCCTTCCAAGTCTCATGGTCACACTTCTACCACTAACCTCCAAGCTTGTTGCATCCAAACTACTGAGACTGTATTACAATACTAAGCCACTCTCATACCTTGTGCAATTCATTTCATCATATACCTCTGCTACCATATTATTGATAAGTACTAACATTTAAGTAACATATTTTGCCATTATTTTTTTATATTTTTTTATTGTGCTCACAGTGCCAACATGTAGTTGCAGATCTGAAAACTAAGGCTATAATATACCATATAACAGGGAAGCAGGCATGCTGGGACAGGGTACAACACCAACAAGGAAAAAGTTTTCATTTATATATATATATATATGTCTGGGCATCTCCCTTAAGCATGTTACAAGTCACAACCGAAAAATTCCTGCATCCTAGTGGAAATAAATACTTGCAGGGGGCAGTATGTTGTTCGGTTACCTTTAGAAGAAGTTAGGGTTTTCGCCTACTGGTTTGTGAACCTTTCCATCCTTGCCAGAATATCGCCTGTCAATACCAGCAAATGGGCCTATTATTCAGCAGGGTCTGCAGCCGGGTAACCGATCATCTTCATACACTTCAAAATACACACTGTCTGGCACCACGAGTGTCATTACTATCGCTGCTGATTCGCCCCCTTCCACAAGTGTCGTGGGCGAATTTGCAAGATGCACAGTAACGAAGACCAGAAAAAAAGTAAAAGATGGTTTTTGGTTCCTATGCATGCGTAAATTTAAATAAAAAATTTGGATTGAATACTAAGCCGTAAGCAAATTGATTATAACAATCGCAACTATGCGGCATTTCTTCCCCGGTAGAGGAGGGTGTAGAATTTTTATGTAAAAAATGGCCAGGTTGGTACCGTCTCGAAGTATTCGGCTCCTGTCTGCATCATCGTAAAGTTGAGATAAGTAATGAGATTTAAAAATGAAATTGTACCTGCACTATATCTAAAACATGCATATATTTCTATTATACAAAATGAAATATAGAAAAGTTTCTTGTTTCTCTAGGTGTGTAAAAGGATTCCTGTGGAAAGTATCCCAGAGTATCTCTTATGCCTTTAATTTATTTGGTTTTGGATGAATGAGTTTTTAACCCTTTTAAGAGAAAGAATTTTGAATAGATATTTATCTTAATATTCGTGAACTGCAAAGTGGTTGGTGGTTATGGGACTTGGGACAGTCGGGGTGTTGGCACTTTCACTCACTGAGTGCTATGACGATACGCTGGGATCTCAACATAAAAACAGAATCCTTACATTCTCCATATCATTCATGTAGTGTCTTTCCAGCAACATTCTCACTTTTCACATAACGAATATAATCTGCTCATACAAACTTCAAGACAGTCTACGCTAGCAAGTGTGCAGCCAGAACCCTTAGCCATATATTGTTCTTCTTCACAACAAAGTGTTTTTTTTCAAGGCTTCTCCAGCCTTTGAAATGCTATCAACATTGTACAATGCTTCATTCGCAGTCTAAATGCTTGTCGAGTGACGACTTTATCCAAAGAATGAGGCTTTTCATAGGTGCACTCCAGTCAAATATTATCTTTTGTGGGGCCTTCTTCAACTTCTTCTGTTAGTTGATTATCTTTTGCTTAATGTGGTCAATGTATGTGCATATGTCTTTCATACCAACAAAATGATTTTAAATCACATAATCTTTTAAGGTACCCTCAAATGCCGATTGTTTCAAGTAAATTCCTTTCGATGTGGTTTCACCAACTGCTAGTACAGGCCGGTTCTTAGCTGCTGAAACACTTCCTTTACAGTTCTTCTTATGTCTCTTCAGTGTATCAACAAGTTTAAACATACACTTTCACTTGATACATTGCTGCATAGCACAGGAAGGTCGCTTCACACAAGTAGATTTTTCATGCTTGATTGCATTGGCTGTAAGCAAATATCTTCTCACAGTACCAGCCATGAAATCTTGACAAAGTCATCCATGGCTGCACTGCTGTATATGTCCCATCCGCAGAAGTCGATGGTACTGTGGGTGTCACACCTGAAGAAGACGATGATGGTGCTGCTGTCGCAGGTGATCCATCCGAAGAAGTCGATGGAACTGTTGGTGCCACGCCTGAAGAAGCCGATGGTAGTGCTGCTGTCGCAGGTGTCCCATCTGGACAAGTCAATAGTACCGTGCCATCCTCAGACATTGATGGCCCAGGAGCCTTTGTCTCCATGATATACATTCCAGTTACTTATGCAAGCTGAAACGAAGTGTCTTTCTCGACTGTCACTGCGACACTAACCAGCTTAACTGAAACTCGGCTGCTTACATACTCGCACACAGGTACCATACCAGACACTGTAACTCACGCATGCCATCTGTTCTACTAAATAACACCAAACGAAATATACTCACCACCCATACCACTTACTATAACTCGAGAATACCTCAACCATTCAATCCACACTGACCTTACCAAATGTTCTTGCTCTTCATACTTTCTGCTCTACCAGTCAACACCAGCAAAATAGACTAGTTACCATACCACCATACCAACTATTCCATACATTATAACCCAAGCCATACCAAATCACCCAATACCCCTTCTCGTATAACCACAGAAAAACTCAGTTATACTAATCAACTATACCACCCAACACACCAATCACACCATCCACCATAACTCAAGAGTGCCAAGCAACTATACAGCTGAGACCAGCCCATAACTTAACATTAATTCCATTCGATCTACCAAATGAAACCACGCATATTAACAACCATACCACCCATATAATTGAAGCATACCTCAACCATTTGTCCACACAAAAAACCGTACCAAGCAAATATACATGTCATACCAGTGACAGAATCAAATTCTTCCCATACTATATACCATACCGACTGACACCAGCCTAATTCGCTAAATGCCCATACCAATCACTTTTACTCAAGCATGCCTTAGCATTACAGGACTCACTGACACACATACTGTCCACACCATTTAACATACACCGACGGTCACCAAGAAAGATATAGGGGAAACCATACCAACAATAACAAACCAAGTGTTCCAAACAATTATAGAGTTCAGACCAACCCCATAACACAAGCATTCCTACCATCTGTCAAACTATCATTACCGACTAACACCATACCACCCAAATACAATTTCCTAAGACCCAAGAAAAATGCAAATTAGCTATGCCACCCAACACACCAATGATGCAATCCATCATAGTCCGAAAGTGCCAAGCAACTACACAGCTGAGACCGGCCCACAACCTAACACCCATTCCACTTGCTCTACCGACTGACACCACACATACTCTTTCCCACACCACCCACTATAACACAATCATACCTCAATCATTCAGTCCACACAGGCTTTACCAAAATAAAATAAACCTATTGTCCATACCATCTGCTCTACCGACTGTCACCAGAAAAATATACTTAGCAACATATTACCCAACATACCATACAGATCATACCGACTAAATTATACAAAACAAAAATCACAACCCTAAAATGTTTGCCTAATATCATCATCATCACACGTGTGTCAAATATTTAAGATGCAATACCAACCAAACATAGCAACCAACCAACCAGGCAAACATACCAGCAACCATTCTGCCCCTCTCTTACAAACTAATGATACAATTAAACCATTCTGGCAACACCATCGAAGCTACTCTTATAACACCAAACAAACCAAGAATGTCATTAGGTCATGTCATATCAACATAACAGGTATGTCTACCACACAATCAAACTAGCTGTATATCAACTATACAGTCAGTCAGGAATTATTTTTAAAAATGTCCTAAAGAACCCTATCATCGAACCAACCATACTAACATTTAATGCTGATATAAGACTGTCGCATGTCTACCTATACAAAAATACTGTTGTATGATTTGCTGATTTTCACATGCAGAATCATCAAAAATAATTACAGAATTCGGCCTAGCTCTATTTGGAGGCAAAACTTTGTCATTATCACTAAATGTAAAAAAGCCTATAACATCTACAGCTTTTAGTCTGTATGCCATGCACTGCTAATTTCGTTACTCTAAGGATTTCGAGTATAAGTACACATTTTCAAAGTATATACAATTCAGTACCTCCAACAAACTTAACATCACACATGTCTTACCGAAATTCGAAGGTCTTGCAATGATACAACGAATGGTGTTTGGCAACAGGGGTCCATGTTGCGATTCGCGAGCTATACTTGCCTCTCCCTGGATAACCCACTCAGGAAGCCGAATATCGTGATGGATGAACTGAATAAAATCTTCTTCTGCTTGTTGTATATTATAGGTATAATGAGCAAAGGCAGCGGCAGGAGTAGGAGCATACATAACCAAGCCTTTCGGTATGCATCGCATCTTGGCAGATGAAGGTCTGTATATGCAGATAGTAGAATGTTGTGGAGTCAGCTCACTGGAAGATCTGAATACGATTTTAATTTGCTTGTTGGCTAGAATGACCAGAAGCGTGAGGAGTGGTGCACGGAATGTGCGGAGTGGTGTGCGAAGTTTTCGGAGCGGTTTGCGAAGTGTGCGGAGCTATTCTTACGGTATTTTCCAGCCTAAAAAATATTCTAGCAAGTGATACCCCGACTACATGAACAGATCATAACATCGGTCACTACCTACAGTCAATTCCATTGGACCCCATCGACTATACTAAACAGTTTCCATCATACCAGCCATGTCAACAAAGCAACCATACAGACCTTCCTACAAAAAGTATTCGAACTAAATGCATGACAACAATACCACATGTCATTCTTGTCACATAGGCAGATGATACCATTATTAATACAGAATATCCTCACCGACGAACCAACCATACCGAAATGTCGTACCAATAGGTCATGCCATCAGACCAGCAAACCAATTGTTCCAGCCAAAACATTCCAACCATCAATATTAATAGACCATATCACAGGACATAACCCATCTGAACAGACCATAACATCCATTTGCAAAGATCTTAACATCAGACAATACCACCACCAAAGCAACAATACATACAAGCCCTACTAGTCATCGAGCCAAAATACTACAACCAATCATTCCGACCAACAATACTGGCAGGCCATATGAGCAGGCCATTCCGTGTGGCAATGCCCACAGATCATATTGTCATGACATACCAACTTAACGTTCCTAGGAAAATATTCAAAACCAAATACATATCAATCATACCATCATGTCATACAAATTGCATAGACAGATCATATAAACACAACCCTGCCATACTGAACCAAACATTCCAATCCTGCCATCCAGACAATATAACACTGCCTTTACATGTATTTTAATGTTTTGTATTGTATATTAAAATCATTGATTCTAGTAAATGGTGTAAGACACCTATCATGCTGTCTGTTAGGAGGTCAGTCCTTTCGAACGTTTGCCCTTCACACATTATCCTAAAACATTAGTTACTATTACTAAAAGTTTTCCCATGAAAGCACCACTTTTTCCCCCCATCTAATGATAGGTAATCGATGAAGCTATAGACATAATCTTCGCACTCTATTTCACATAATCGGTAGCCAGCTTCGTTTTCAAGCAGAGGCGAACTACCCAGTCTTCCGCCAACGTGATCCTGTCGAGACTGAATAACATTTTGAGCTTTATCCAAGACCATGCAGCTACCTGTATTTACATATTCTGTAGCCAAAGTTATCACTTTTACCAACCTCAAGTGTCCAGGAGGAAAAAAATAAACCTGTTTTTTTTTGTCTGCAAGCAGCATGCAATAAACAATCCAGTTTACAGAAAAACCAGTAAAATACAGGTAGCTGCATGCGCTTTTATTTGACAAGTACCAATGCTATTTATTGCTCACTAACATATTCCGTTAACTCCTATCAGACCATTCATTGCTGCAAGTCCTGGTAGGAGAAATGTATCCTTTCCTCGGTGTCTTTCTTTAATTATCCCTTCTGGTTGAGCTGCAAAACCCATTCCATGTTTAATTTTCGTCTTCATTATTTTGGACACGCCCAAGGCAGCTACTTGTTGATTAAACTTTGTTTGAAACGATTTAGCTCAATTATTGGCTTTGACGGCAAGAATAGCATCGGCTGCATGCCTGTCTTCCAACTTGTTACTGGTTGCATACGCGATATCGTGTTTTGCAAACTTTGTTCCTGATCTGCAGAACTTGTATCCAGGAATATGTGCTTAGAATAGAAGGTTATTTATTGGCTGTCACCAAATCAATTAGTTGGCAAAAATAGCATTCATGTCATACACAGTACTATAATTATTCTACGACTGCAAAACTACACCCGTTATATTCTACACGTGCGCTCTGACTGGTGTGGCCACCTTCTGTCTGGCCACGACACCATATTTGTTCGTGTGCGTTTCTTTGCATCAGGTTACGAAATAATTCATTAGGGATAGTATTAAGAACATCGTTTATATCATTCCTTTATTATAAATAAGTAAATGTCACACATAATTAATTTCATAAAATTAACTTTCCATGAGGTAAAGTGTACATACCTTGTAGTGTATGTCACATATTAGAGTTAAGTTATCTACATGCTCCATATAGTGAATTAACTTCGAGCAATGTGGCGCAACGATAACACAATGAGGTCACATGTGAGAGGTCCAAGGTAGACGAGTCCCGCTCCTGGAGATGTTTATTTTAGTTTTTAATTATTGGTGACCACAAACGTCATTTTGTAGTTGCCACTAAATAGTGTAATGACAAAAAAATTTTGTTCGTGCAACAAAATATTTTGTTTTGTCTACATTGACCAAAGAATGTTGTGGCCACCAATAAACTTTTGCTGTTAACCACAATTTTTTTCAGTGTACTCACGGAGACGAGAGAGCACGCGAGGTAAGCGCCGCCGATGAACAGCGGCGAGGCGGCCTGTCGCTCGAGCGGGTGCGCTGTGCTGGATACCAGGTACGCCAACACCACGAGGAAGGTGAGAATCACCTCCATGGCGTACATTTGCCAGTTGCCCAGCTCTGACGACCGCTGCAGCTGCACGCCTTGTGGGACGTGAGCCATTACGCTGCAACACACATGGCACACCACACGCCATTACACACGGCCTCACTCACGCTGCACACCATTGTACTCTGCCTCTCTCACTGCACTTCAGTGGTAAAACAGAATAACATTTGCAAACGGGCTGGGCACCAGGCACACCAACATCACAAGGAAGCTGAGCATCAGCTCGATGGCGAACATCTGCCAGCTGCATGACATGCGGACTATGCAACATCATGGTGCCACACACAACACACACTATTACACACTGCCTCTCTCATTGCACTCAAAGGATAAAACACAAGATTTACAAAAGTGCTGGACACCAGGTACACCAAATTAACATGGAACATGAATATCAGCGTCATGGTGAACATCTGCCAGCTGCGAGCTACGCCCCATGTGGGCTATGTAACATCATGGCACCACACGCACACACACAACACTTATTATTACTCTCTACCTATCTCTCTGTCCCCTTCGGAGGAGGGGAGTGGTCACAACCTTTCAGGTGTTTACACAATAAAACGTTATTGAGTAAGCAGTAAGAAGTATGCAGTAGAAATTTTTCCAAAGTATTGTCTCAAACCTAGTCGAACACAATGCAGTTACTACTGCTGACTGCAGTGGAAATATTTTGGAATTCAATCACAAAAATTAATACATTTAAATAAACAAATTAAAACACTTTAATTTTAATTTCTGTTAAAAAAAAAACAACCACCCGAAGCAAAAATACGAATAAATGAAAAACTGCTTTTATTTTGACTGGATACTACCCGCTCAAAGGGCCGGTTGCACCCTTTAAGTTCATCGCTCGTTCCTAGATCATACTCGAACATGATCTAAGATCGTCACAGAATACTGTTGCACCATTCGAGTTCGGAGCATAACTGAAGATATATATGAACTTCATTTCAAACCGCCGAATATGGTAATTGGAATTTTTGATCCAAGATCAGAGTAGAGTCTAAAAGCACTGCTATGTAAGCCTATATTTATTTTCCTACTGAAAATAAACCTCATAATATTTAAAATGTTTACATGCGGGTAAATATAATTTTCATTTACTATTGTAAAGTATAAATTGTGACATCACAGAGGTTTAAAATGTTATGAACTTCTCAAATATTAAAAGTATTGATGATTTGTGAAGAAATAATGAAATTTATGCATACCCATCCTGAGCAGACACAGCGGAAAACTGGAACAGCTATTCAAAATATAAAAACTGGCCTCATTTTCTGCACGAGCTGTGTCAAAAAGTACATCACACGTCAGTAGTGGGAGCATGTATGTTCTAAAACAGTGCCCAAATAGTTCAATTGACTGAAAAGTTTAATTGTTTAATTGAAAGGGTCAAGTGTCCAAAGGGTTAAGTTTGCACGAAATGGTTAATTGTGCAAAGGGTTAATTTTGCAAGAAAGGGTTAATTTCTGTTGGTGACCAAAGGGTAGAAGTTGCCTGTTCGGAGTCCGGTGGTCGCAGCATATACACGTTGACCTTGGAGCAAGAGTAGCATAAGAGATGCAAGTTGCCACTTCGAAGCCTAAGCTTGTAATGAGCTCTGAGGGTGGACGAGGGGAGGGAAAAGGAAGAGAGCATCAGATCACATCCGTCCTCTTCGAAGTCCGAGGACTGAATGCGCTGGGATGGTAGGTGAGAGAAAGAAGGGAGTGTCGGGAGAGGTATAGGTCCGTTCTGGTTGGAGGTCAGTGGAGGAATGAGCTAGGGTGGTGGTTGAGGGGGAGAAAGCAGCAGGGCATGTCTGTCTAGAATGCTGCTTATTGAGTGACTGAACTGTGATGGTGTATGAGGGGGAGGGAGAGTGGCAAATGTCTGTCGTCTTCGAATTTTGAGGACTGAATGAGCTGGGATAGATGGTGAGGTGTAGGAGGGGTAGCGGGAGTGGCATAGTTCCGTTCTGGTCGGAGGTCAGTTAAGGAATGAGTTGTGATGGTGGGTGAGGAGTAAGAGGGTGTCAGGAGTTCGTTGTCTCTGCTATCCGCTACACCACTAAAGCTGTGATGGCCGTTAAATATTCAGTGTTTGAAATCAACGAATTTTCTACCTACACAAATATAGCATTTGAATGAACTACAAGCACCGAAAAGTAAATACGAATGAAATATATAACTACATATATTAATTACAAGCACGCATAACGAAAAACGAATTACCAATAAAACATTAATTATAATAGGATGAGACATTAATTATACAAACATTAAGCATGCGCAACAAGAAAGTTTATACAATAAGTAACGACTACTTACACTGTAAGTGTATGCCACATTGTGTGGGTACCGAGGACAGACTGAACCCAGACTTTGTATACATTTTACTATAACGCCCAGCCCAGCTTTAACCCCCGGCCCAACTGTCATCGATATGACATCATGTGTAATAGTATTAAATGAATTTTCAGTATAAGTTAAATCTACATTTTATTTTTAAAAAACTTTGTTTCAGTTAAGTTTCTTCTAATATTTTCCGCCCTGTATAACTGGTCTCACACAACATTTGGTAAAGTGTGTTTAAAATATTCCTTCAGTAACATATACATTTCGTCATGCAAGCAAAGAACATTAAAATGACATGCAAACTAATATTTTACTACCCACATAGCACAGTTCAAGACAATACCTCACGTCTGTATCCCGCAGGCCTAGCGTGCCACGAGCGACATTGCCATCCATTCACTGTGTCGGCCCTCATAATGCCAGGCCGGGCCAGTCACACTCATAACCTCGCACCCTTGCTATGTCACGGCCTCACTCGTTCCAACACAAGGTTTGAATAACCACATACGTGATGCTTAATTTACACAATAAAAAATATAATTTCCGAATAAAATCATTAATTTCCATTCCTATATGTTATAGCATTCAGTTGTGTGTAGTCGCATAAGTTTTGTATTATCATTTCACGACATACTGTTATTTTCAAATAGTGCTAAACCATGTGTCACATTTGTGTTAGCTAGGTAATCATGTGTTTATTATTATTAAGTTTCCATTAATGTTCCTTTATACACTATGTTGTCTGCAGTTACGTTACGAACAGGAACTCAGCAGAGCAGATATTCTCGCCTTGCTTTCACCCTCTTCAGCAAGCACCAGCCCGAACGTCCACGGCGCTGCGTCAGCAGTTACACAAAAGACGAAGTTACACCTTCCGATGAATGTGCCTCCCGCTGCGGAAATGAGCTGGCACCTACTCGCCGACGTCGCTGTTCTCGCGCGGCAAGGTGTACTCCCGAGGCTGCAGATGCTGGTAGCGTGACCGGCAGACCTGGGGTCGATGAGCCAGATGTTGATACTACAGTCATCGAGCCATCGATCACAGAGGTGTCCGATCTACACTGCAATGATAATGTGGTGGGTGGTGCTGTATGTGTCGAAGGTCGTTGTAGTGACACTGCAGTTTGTGCAGCCCTTCGTAGAGCGCTGCTGCTTACCACCATATGTGAATTGCCTCGCCTTTTACGAGATACCCTAAAATCACAATTGAAAACCAGCAGACTAAAAAAATATGTAATTTGTGCTCTGTTCGATCAAGATTAATAAAACTTAATTTTTTTGGCGATTGTATATATTTTGTTTTGTGGACAGTAAATTTTGTGTAAAAAAATATATTGTGTGTTATTTATTTTAAAAACCTCTCCTCTTATATAAAATTATTTTAAATAATAATACTTGCATTTAATAATAAAACAGAAAATAAAATATAACAATTTATGAACTTTGCAGGAATGGTCAATGCCACCATTCCGTACAGGCCGATAGCATGCGACATAATCGAGAAATTAACGCCACCCATGTTTTGAAAATATAAACCAATATGGAGGGCACCAACAGCACTACCTATACTTAAAAAAAATATATATATATATGGTTGCCTCCTGGTGGGTGAGTTAATAAACTACTGCCACATACGTGAGGAAAACATCAAGAGACAAAATATATAACAAACGACGAAAGAAAATCCAACATGGCGGACTGCACCTGCCAATATGGCGGCTGTTATGCCACCAACATGGTAGACACACGGAGGTGAGAGACAGCCTCCCAACATGGCTGCTGGCTGTACCTACCAAGATGGCGAACGGTTGCACCTACCAAGATGGCGGGATGTGTATGGGCAAGGGGTGACATCCGGAAGTTTAAGTTTGTTTTAATAAAATTCAAACAATGTAATAAGTTTTAATAATGAATTTTTTATTAATTTTTTTGAGATATTTACAATTTTTTTTTACAGAGAATAGGGTAATTTTTAGCGAAGAAAGATATATTTTTGGGGGAAATGGGCCGCCAGAGGACTAGAATTTTTTAATAATTTTTAAATATTAAATTTTCTGGATTTTTCTGGAGTTTTTTTTTTTTAATTTCTGTTTTTTGGGGGGGGGGGGTGGTTTGGGTCAAAAGGTCAACGATCATAAGTCGGTGGTCAAAGTTTAAATATCAACGGTCAATGGTCACTGGCATTCAAGATTGCCGTTGGCCAATCGGAATGACAGAGCACGAACAGCTCTGAGCTCCGATACCGGATCCCGTTGCAACACACTTATTTTTCTTCTACTAACATAATATGAAAAACAAGCAGCACAATCTTTTATAACATAAATTTGTATAAATTATTTAACTGACAAAAATACAAAACCTCAGTGATCTAACAGATTCAAAACTGATACACAAACATTGCAATGAATTAACCTTACACCGAGTTATAAAATTTGTCAAAATTTTCAAATATAATACAATTTCTACATATTATCCGGACTTCAGAAATTAACCAACAGAATAGTAAGCATAAATATTATAAATTATGTAATCTTTTAATTTGTTTTAAATGTTATATCTGCAATACTTACTCAATTCTTACGTCAAAGCGGAATTTTTTTGAAAATTCCATTTGACTGTAGTAGGCGTCTCTCTGGTACATAGTCTAATCGCAAGGCAATAAAATAGTAAAAAAAAAAAAAAAAAAAAAAGTATTTTTGATGCTTTAAATAATGGTCGACAAGAATCTCTATTTTTCTTTTTGAGTTACTAGAAACGGAAGAAAAGAAATAATACAACATAATGGCGAACAACGCAAGAAACAGCAAAAGAAAACGAGAGAACAATGAAACGAAAAGCGCGTGGGGTTTTCAGAGTTGCGATATATTCCAGAAACTTTGAAATTCTGAATGCAGTTAGATAAATTAGTATTAATCTGAGGTACAAGATGTTTCAAAGCGCAACTATTCAGTGATTCAGGAAACCAGAGTAATAATATACAAAACTGGTTTATGTGAACGATTCTTGCAAACGCAATGAGTAATTAGAATGAAAAATTTAGTTTTTAACTACGCTATTGCAATCCCGTAGGAGCAAAAAAAATAATTTTTTTTTCATTAGATAAATTAGTTTATACTCACTGCGGAATAGAGTAAGAGTTGCATGTGAGTACAATTCTAAGTTGTTTCACTTGGTGTCCTCTTAAAGCATTCAGGAGAGCAATAAAAATTACATATGTATTGGGTCACTACTGAATTTTATCCTAGCTGTTTTTTTTTAATTTGGCAGACATAAATTTCTGTAAAATAAAATCAGTGCGAAACGTAAAACCATAAGTCTCAAAAATAAATAACAAAATAATAATTGTGGAATTTACGTGAAGTGTCAAGTATACGACAATGAGCTATTTCTGTTAACTGTTAGCAAGTTATTTTAACTGGCGTTATGAGCGGTGTGAAAAACATAGCATAAAAATTTAGCATAAGCAACATAACAGGAAAATTTCTTATGAGCACCTGCTGCATTCATGTTATCGATCGAGTTTCAATGTGGCCTACGCGACAATGGCAAGTTCGTGCGTAGTTATAGGCAACACACAATAGCCGAAGACTGCAAGGCACGGGAAATAGAATCGTTACTATTGTTGCGTCTCGTAATTCGCTGCAACCTGCTTGTTAAAACTGGACAATATCATTCTAAACCAGTGGTTTCCAACTTGATGCTTACCGTTTCGTGGTATGCTGTCCGCTGACTTATTTCTCAAATATAGACACTATTTTATGTATACAGATTCTATTATTTCGTGGTAACATGCTAGGTATACCACAAGAATGGTTTCATGCTTAAATGTAGTGTGCGTTGAATTCTTTCCCCGAAAATCGGTTGGCCCTAACTATAGTACAAATTGTTCACCCTAAAAAGAGAAAAGATTTTAAGACTAAAAGAGTTGTCGGAACTAGTTTTCCGAACGCGAGGGATTTGTTAAATGCGGTTCAGGAGCTGCCGATCGCCTTATAGGTACAAACGACGTTAAATATGAATATTTCCATCATTCTTATTTTGTTTGGAACAGTGGTGTCCAACCGTTTATTACTATTCTTGCAAACGGCCTCAACCTTTATTTTGGACTTGTCCGCAGGCCGCAAGAGTAAAAAAATTAAAATAACCACATAGATAAAGAATTGATACTTATAATCCCGTTTTTAATTAATAGAACGCAATATTTTATTATTTTTAGCCATTTTGGAGTGCTCTGGAATGGTGTTTCTAATGTGCGTGTCGTCTTGAAAGCAATCAACATCCATCGTTTAATGTGTGTGTTCTTTAGTAGAACAGTACATTGGACGCACGTTTTATAATTTAGCAGAAGAAAGTGAACTACAATGACAGTGCAACGCAGTTCTGGCGCCAGCTAGGCGGCAGCCTTAAGAGCACTGCGTACGGAAACATTTTCTGCGAAATACTTGTCTGCGCGAAAAAGCGTATCTCGGTAAATAAAAGTTCTGAAAGTACATTTTTTTTTGCCAGGAAAGGTAGTAAACAATTATCTATGTCCCTGTCGTTATACTTTGAACATATTAAATGTATTAATGGAGAAAAAGATCGTAAATGTGGGCAAGTGTCTCATTTATAAAGCTTGCCTAAGCAGTTTCCTCAAGCGGTAAGAGGAACGTACAAACATACGGGCGTAGTTAAATCTGTGGGCTTCCATTGCGTGTAATAAAGTGGCACTGTTACAGATATTATTTGTACAGTACAACATCACGACGGTAACACTGCACGCCTTGCGCGTAGGAGTGATGAGGCACTAGGTGTGCGTGTTAAGGCCATTTCGCATGATCAAATATTTATAGGATTCAATTACTTGAACTCAATTTATTGAACTAAAGAACCACTTAATTTGCCTTTCAGTGGATTGCATTCAATAAGCTTTCAAGTCTCCACATGAATATTTATGACAAACTTTTTAATGAAACCAGTTAAAAAAAATAACAAATGTAAAATATTAGAAGTATCCACGTCTCATGCACAACACGAAAGAAAATTGGTTAAATTAAAACAAATAGTCTACGTTTTACTGTACATTTTCTTTTCAGAAATATTCGTTCTTATTTTGTACAACTTAACATGTGCACACACAGCTCTATTATAGGCTGTTCGCGGTAAAGTGAGTACTTTTTAAGGCCCTTTTAAATTTTTCCTTTCATCCGATTTCCATCTTCCTGCTGATTTTTAATATAAACATTGTAATGTGACGAATAAACACCGTGTATACATTCACCACACTCAAAATTTAAAGCCCGAGGCTGCAATAAGATATATTTATTAGTTGTTAATGGCTGTTGGAAGGGCCTTAAATAGTGCTCACTTTACCGCGAACAGCCTATATAATGAGATTACTTCCGTTAGAGTCAGAAAAGCTGTGATAAAGCGATTGAAAATTTGTATTCAAGAAAATATAGAACATGTTCTAAACAAAAATGTTGAAGGAAAACGAGGAATTCAAGAAACTGAAAGAGAAAATGGCCGCGATTGTGACGTTTCTACGAATACAATAATAGCAGAAGGCAATTTGAAGTAAAATTCGATCGCATGAAAGGGCCTTAGTGTCGACCATATCGTCCCTGCTTCTTGTCTTTGAACGCGCAGCTACATAGTCGTCTCAACAGTGGTGGAAGTAAATAGAGTAGAGACAAATACCGGCAACAGCTCTATACAAATAGCATAGGCATGTGTGTGAAAAAATAACCCAGTGAAAAGAGTTGTGTTGCTATGGCAAGATGTGTTGCTGTCTATTATATTTCTTAAAATATTTCAAAAGTTATTTATTATTATCATTTGTCAGTAAATATTTTTTACTTCTGAAAAATTTGACGTATTGGGAATTAGTTTTCGTCGTTTACGTTGAATAAAATTCCGAAATATAGGAAGAAACGTTTAGTCTTCATATCCACCATGTTGATATAGAATTATTAATATTAAAGGAATGTAATATTAAACACAGGTGCTGCTGTCTGATGGCTGGAGGTGACAACACTGCCAGGTTTTCTCGCAGAAATTTTTAAGCTGTCCGGTAGTATTGGTTTCTAGTGTATTTGGTGCACATTAAAAAAGTTTGAGGTAAAATTACCTATTTAACGTAGAGTAAATTTACATAACAAGAAAGTACTATTCCCTAATTGTACGAGAAAATTACTTGAGAAAATTTTTGTTAAGGGGGGGGGGGGGGTCCCCATACAAGGGAAAATTTACTATAATGTATATATAATTATATTTAAAATTACCCCGGAGTATTAGAACTGTTAATTATGTTATTACCTATATCCTCTGACTAATAGTAACCGAAACATCAACACTTAAGTCCTCGACGTATGCTGGTGGGTAGGCGCGAGCCGCAGTCCTCCATCACGAAAGGCCGATGCTCTATCCATTACACCACAAAGACAGCGTGACAGGGTTAGTGAATATTAGCGTGTTAAAGGACTGTCTCTTCCGGCCGTCCCCCCACTTAGCTGTTGAGACAATGCTAAAGAGATCCACACGTCAAAGATAGTTTTCCATTTCATGTATGGGATTTTCCACTACCGTGTGAGTGAATTTTACTCAAGAGTGCGGTAATTTTACTTTACGTGTAAGGAAAACTATGTTTCCCCCCACAAGTTTGCGAATATTACCTTACACTTGTCAGGTAATTTTCCCGTTATTTTTTGCAGTGTGAAAGTGTGCCGACCTCAAAGTGTAGAGTACTCAGTGAGGTCATTCTGTGGTTGAGCTCCGGGAGAGTGGGGGGCGAGTTCGGCGTCGCGCGCAGGGGGGTTGTCTGGCTTGCGATGCAGATGGTCGCTGAACCACGTGCGAGGGCACCCCGTTCTGCCGCCGGGTGTGTGTATGTGTGTGTGTGTGTGAGGGTGGTTTTCTCAGCGGCCGACAGCTGTGTGGAGAGTAACTTGCGACAATCCACATGGGAGTCTCCCCCCTTGCCGACCAACACATGCCACGCACATGGGACCACCTTCCTCCTTTCCTCCACTCCCATTGGCCGTGTTCCGCGTCGTGGGCGCCTAGGTTGGCCACCGAGCTGTGTGCACAGCTACAGTGGAAAACGTTTTATTTAAAAAAAAAAGTTCATCATGGCTGAGTGAGCTCTGCTTACGAACAATATTTTAGAAACGTTACGCCTCTGTATAGGCTGTTCACGGTAAAATGAGCACTTATGAAATCCCTGCTTAAGATCGACTTGTGTGAATTCTTCCGCCTTATGTAATATTAACATCGCCATGGGCTTCATCGCTTTATTCATGTGTCGGTCACGAGAAACTGTGAAATTATTATAAAAAAGTAAATATTTTACAAATCTTTTAATTTTAATACGTCGATGCGTAAAAAACCGAAAACGAAAGAAATAATTTACGTTATCACAAACGGTGACCTAATAATTTTTATTCCACCTTTAAGATATGGAACTATTTTCCACCCATCGTTACCAACTTTACTGGGCGCATGTCACTCAGTATGCCCGTTAAAATATATGCATGTAGTGACTTTTTCTAAGGTTGATTTTAAAAATGCTCAATTTATCGTGAATAGCCTTTATATGTTTCTCAGTTCTTCCATTTCTCTCTAAAGTATGTTTTTGGCATAGTGGAAATGACTCAAGCGGGTGTTTTTACGGTCAATTTTAGGTACAAACATTCCGGTACAAATAAATTTTAAAAATGGATAGGGACGTGCATCGAACCATTATTTTTATTATTACGTCATAAAATTGTAGGGTCTCCGCCGAAAATCTCTTAGAGGAGTGTTGATATGGCGTTTAATAAGCGCGCGGGTTAGCCTCGTCACTGTAGACGTTATTCAGTTAACTATATCTTTTGAAACTAAATATGATGCTGATACAGCTGCCAGAACTGATCGGCGCTATTAAAGGACTCATATGAGGAGAATTGGTTTGGTGTCGCGCTCTAGTGTCTCGTGATTTTGGAGATAGTAAACCCGTTTTGGTTGAGACCCGAGAATTTCGCGAGTTCATTTCTAGACAAGTTGGAATTCACACATATGTCCGTTCATGTTACCTTTGTAATTGGTCGTCGTGTTTTTTGACACCTCCTGGAGATAAATAATCCAATGACGAACATGCAAGAAATTGTGCACCCAATCATGGCCTTTTACTACCACAACAATCAACCAATAAACTGTTGATATATGTATGATAGTATATAAGACTGTGAAATCTAGCCTACAGATAATGTAACTCGCGAATTTCTCGGGTATCTAGTTATGGGTACAGACCTGAAGATTTCGCGGATTCATTTTCAGACAAGCTAGAATTCAAAACAGGTGTGTTTATATTACTTTAGCCATTAGTCCACATAGTCTTTGACACCAACTGGAGAAATCTGGCCCAATCGTCGCCTTCCACTGTGACAGCAGACAACCAATGTGCAGTTAATATCTGCATGTTCTTACATAAGACTGTAGAGTCTAGCCTGCAGGTAGGGATAGGAATAATTCGTGACATCATTTCAGGACAAGATAGATTTCAAATGCGTTTACACTGAAGTTACATTTGTAAATGGATCAGAGTTTATTAGACACACCCTGGACGACTCCTAGCTAATAGCCGACTTGCAGGTGAACAAGAAGCGAATCCCGTACTGTCAAATGTGGGGTAACACTAGGGCAGCAGCAAATGAACAAACAGCTGAGATTCGACTATACAAAGAATTGTGGAGTCTAGCATACAGGTCATTGAACTCGCGAAATATTTCTATCTCTACCTGCATGCCGTTGAACTCGTGAATTTTTCGGGTCTCTAGTTATGTGGCAAGCCATCAGTGTGTGCGGCGGGTCAAATGCGCCATGGGAGGAGCCGACGTGTTTCTACGCGTTGTCAACTGTGCAACATATTGTTGTTGCGATGTTCCTGCTTCAGCCATGGCTAGTCCTGCAGAGGTCCTAGCTGATGTCCTATCGTCCGCCGTAACCGACCAGGTGGGAGTAAGGCCGATGTACGATTTGTATGAGAAACTGCTTCAGGGTAACCTGCGTCGTTTTAATTATGTACCCAACTGCCGCGTGTCGAATTCACGCTTGCTTCAATTAACTGTATCAAGGATGTAATATGAATGATAGCGGTTATGTAATGTGTAGAGAACTGAAAAATTTGCGAGTTCAATTACCTGCAGGGTAGACTTCATAGTCTTATGTACAAATACGCCGATATTAACTGCGCATTGATTGCCTGCTGCACACTGGAAGGCGACGATTGTGCCAGCGTTATCCAGGAGGTGTCAAACACCGTGTGGACCAATGACTAAAGTTATATTACATACACGCGTGTTTTGAATTCTAGCTTGTCTCAAAATAAATCCGCAAATTCTTCTTCGGGTCTCTAGTAAAGTGTTATTCCGCACTACACACACTCACAGTAAGTCACTACAGTTAACATGATGTACCGGGTTACAGACGCTTTTACTATGACTGGTGGGTCGCGTCTGTTTCAATTAGTATAAAAAAGGCATTTGGAGTAATTACAGATACTATAAGAATTTACATAAATTATATCAATGTGTGATAATTTATATTGTGAGTGTTTGGCAGAAATTTCAAGGTTTGCATTTGACTCCCCCTCTCTGGGGGAGTCAAATGCAAACCATGTTCCTTGATTGGCTGTAGGTTTTTCTATTGTTAACAGTCAAAGTGTATTACGGTGAGTTTGCTTAAGATGTGAAAAAGTAATGAGTGTGTTATTTTTATACTTTTAGTAATATTTTATGGTATCTTTAGGCAACAGAAATTTGGCATTCCTTATATTTATTGGCTATTGCGTATATATACTTAAATAGTAAATGGGTTAATGACTTGACTATGATAGTTGGTTTGGTGTGCACTGGAAGACATTAAGTTATGGTAAAAGTACCCCTTATCATTGTGGATCAACGTTATTTACATTATGGTTTTTCTGTTTGGTGGAATAGCATATTGAAAGACACCTTGAGTATCATTCACACCACTAAGTTACGTATATTACATGTAATATAATTGTAAATGGCAATCTATCTTAAACTTACTGCATGTACTTATTTGTTGCAAATGATCTCAAGTACAATGATGCATTTCTAGTGATGGTAAAATTTCCTAGCAGTTGGGCAGTATTTTTATGTAACATGTTTATAGTGTCTATAATATTTGGTTACCAATACGCACAGCTGTAAGATCCCATGCTGGGTGTAAGGAAGATGGAATCATTTTTGTAGGCTTTGTACCTTTAATTGAGCAAACAGAAAAATATTTGACTTTGAAATCTGCTTTTACTTTTGCACAGCTCTTGTACACTGTTAGTTCAGTTTATGGTACCGAATAATCAAAAACTATGTATCGCCAAATTGGACAAACTTACATCTTATGTCACCAAATAAAGGGCGTTACATTAACGACGGCAAAACTGCACGTCAGTTTAAAGCTTTGGCCGTAGAGGCGATGAGAGAGTTGGAGCGCATATCTCGGTCGGCCATAGTGCTCCTACGCTTTTAGGCCTCACAAATGCAAAATTCCTTCAAACAGGCGGCCAACTTTAATGAACGTTCTTTAGAAAAAGGACTCTCTCGCACGACCTGGCGAGAGAACTGCTTCGCAATCTCGCTCTGTAAAATTGAAACTTTTTCGTTTACCTCCGGCGTCATGCACACAGATGATACCAGAAATGCGGGAAATCATGTTAAGCTAAAATCGCGCTAGTAGTAGGAGTGTATGGGTCCTAGGCCACTTTGGATTAATCGGATTAACCCTTTGACATCAAATTGATATCAAAGGGTTAATCTTCAATCCCGTCTTAATCCAATCAAAAATAAGTTAATCCATAATCCTAATCCGATTAAATCGAGTGTTTGATCAAATAATTTTGATTTAATTTCTTTGATAAAAAAGTTTCATCACATATCTTTGATGAATTTTCTATTTATTTTTCCTTTCTTTCTTTCTTTTTGGGTAGGGGGAGGGGGTAGCAGGAGCTCTCTCCGATATTGACGATGTGATGTCTAGAGGCGACTGACCAGAGTGGTAGGTTGCAAGGTCTTATATAGGCCCTGTAGTTGAGTGCAACAGTGTGCTAAGGCTAATTGTTTCTATTTATTGTAATTTTGAGGTATTTGTGGGGATGTTTGTGGTAGATAGTCCATTTTTGCGAGTGTATCTAACACATGAGAGAAATTCAGAACGTTCAAACGATTTCTAGGAGCAGACTAAGCGTAAATGTTACGTTTTTTTTGGGTGGCTATAGCTTGTAGATAGGAGAGTTTGAAAGGTGCGATTTAAGTGTTTAACGATCTTTTTTCGGAATGCAATTAAACCTTAGAGAATTTCAGAGTGTTGTATGTATGAATGAATTACACACATCGAATCGGAAATTTCAAACGACTACGTGAATAATAAGTGGAATTACGTGAGTCCCGAGCTTAGAAAAATAATTTACACAAGAGAGAATTTTAACTAAGTGAATAACATCTGTTGTCGACAAGAAGTAAATGATGACAATTACATGAGTGTGGAATTAACAATCTACAACAAATTGTTCCTATACTACAAGCAAACAAGATATATATGATGCCTCTGACACATACATTACATGTCTGTCTGCCTGTGACACTGGCGAGGAAGAATTTTAGGAACAAAATACAGCTAGTCAGTATGAATAAATAACAATTTTTCACGATTCAGCCTGTGAATACGATTTTAAACCAGACACAATCACGTACCTGAAATATGAAGATAAGTCCAGTCGAAGTATTAATGAGTAACACGTCCGATAGGCAACTGTGTTTAAATTATGGTAAATCTGTGAAATTCCCATCACTTGTGATAAAAAACACGAGTTGTTAACACAAACAGTATTTTCATCTACAAAACCGAGAAATTGAAAATTTTACCGGAAATGCAGTATATCGATCCGGTCTTAACATCCAAAAATTTACATTTTCCCGATAAAATAATATGTAAATCACAGATATCACTAGAGATGGTCAGTAGCTGCTGTAACCCCTGAGGGTGGCCTCGTCGGCCGCAAAGCTTTAAAAGGTGAGGTGTTTATGAAGGAGCTGACAAGTAGCACGTCTGTCTCCTCCAAGCATACATGAGCGACTGAAGATGGTGCCGAGTGGGATAACTGAGGTCACTTTGCTCCCTGCACCCCCCTCGCCTGTGCACGCTACCCTGAGCTGGCCGCGATGGTCAAATGTTTTCGGCACTAGGGCCAGATGACATCATCTGATTAGTTGTTCCGATCGGAGACCTTCCTGCCCCCTCCCCTCACACCCCAACCACCCACCCCTACTGTACACCCCTCAGAACTGGTCCAACTCCACGATGCCAGCCACCCCCTACCACCCCTCCTCAGCAAGGTCATGGAGGTCAGTCACCCACACTGCCTGCGAATGTCGATTGTCGCAACTGACTCATGATCACGTAATCTGCCTACTTGTGTGCACATCGGGAGCAGACACCTCATTCCACCCTACTTTAGCCCCTTAGCTAGAGGAACTCACCCAAGGGTTAAGAACCCAGAACATCCCTACTGCCCCTACCCTCGAAGCCGTCTTTGTGTGAAAAGCGAGTTCTTCTCCAAGAACAAAGATACACACCCCTCCCCCACTATAATATTCAGAAAGCATATTTTTTAGTGTTGGCTCCCCTGTTTCGACTTGCCGGCCTTTCACCCTCAGAGTGCTTCCTCGGTTAAGAATGGAGGTTGCCTCAAGGCCAAAGCGACGGTTTCCCTAGGGAGGTAGCAGTGGATTTTGAACTGATGTGTGCTATTTCCCCTCTCCTCTCCAGAGTGTTATATTCGCTTGGACAATGAAACTTCCGCCTATATTTCGGAAGGCAAGAGCCTGATGCATTCCCTGCTAAATCAAATTTTACAAATACCACTGATAAAACTTTATTATTCCTCATCACTAAGAAATGCATTCCAAATGTTTTTAACACAATAAATTCAATTACAAATATTTTGTTTTAAGTAAAAATTTAAGTTTAATCTTGTAAATTTACAAGAAATTTCTAACATTATAACGTTTCCAACAGACTTTATTCCATTTTCCAGCATTGTTTAACCAATCCCCAATTAATTTTCATATCAACAAAGCTATAAGACATAATTTTAACTCGCTAAGATTATAAACACTGAAAAAACACAGGTTTTCAAACATATATTTTAATTCAAGTTTTAACTGTTATGTTGTAAGCAAATACGCAAGTTAAACTGTATTTTCAACCATTGAAAACATACATTAAACAATCATATTGGAAAAGATACCTTAGTTTCAATCCAGCGTATATATGTTAATCTAACACAAAAAAAAATACGTATTTCATGTGTAGACTTCTCTGTGAACCTAAAAATTGGACTATACTATTGTATAGGAAAATATAATCTTGCTAAAGTTTATTATTCTATGTTGAGCAAAAATCAGTTCCAAATTTATTTGGAAAAGCAATTAGATCACAACGATGTGTTTTTACAAAATATATGGGTACGATTCATTTTAAAACCATCTGTACAATACCAGATAACAGATAGACGAGAATTAAGTGTATGTGGGAGCACACGAGACTTTTGTCTCAAGAGCCGATGCGACTGTATCGTGCGCAGTGTGAACAGAATACATACGCAGCGAACTTCATGTGGACGGACCAGACCGGATCGCGCATAGGCCGTGAGACAAGGGAATGATTGCGTTTTATACCGCTATGTCCAAACTTTGAAATGCTCATTGTTCTTCGCCTGGAAGTAAAAAACCTGTCAAAACCTTTATATAGGGGAAGTGTTTGTATAATCACCAAAAAACTGTATTTTTCATTCCAACAGTAAAAACACATCTTTAAACTTTGTAAATATCATATCGCCTAAAACATGATCATTTGTAAATATGTTGCAGATTCATAGTATCCATTTTAAACACAAATACCATATTTGCATTATTTCGTAAATTATGTTTCAGTATACGTGCATAAGTTTGCGCTAGATTAAAACAATCAACGTTTGAATGTCGGTCAAAACAAAGTATTGCTGTATTTCACCATGCAGCTAACACCAAACGTCATCAAAATTAAATATGGAATTGGGTAATGCTTTCTTAGGGGGCACAATATCTTTTTTATTTGTAAAAGGGAAATATCGCATTCCTTCAATTAATGATAAAATGGTCGCTAACCTTTGATACTTCTCTTGTATTATTTTAGAAAACCCATACACGTCCATTTCGATGTTCCAACAACAATATAATAACACAAGGTTTTCCACATGAAGAAGGACCACTTATTATACAACGGTTATTTGATGGCAAATGAATACTATGTTTCTCTTCAATTACGTTTTCCTTCATATTTACAATTACCGGCAGATGAACATTTTATTTTATAACATTCATTTTTACACAATTACACAGTATTACATAACGTACAAACCTAAAACTGTAAATGTAGGTCTATATATAGGCTACTGTTCAGTTGAAAACAATCCCTTGTACTGAACATATCAAAAAAGGACGTGGTATATTAAATACATTGATTAATAAATTACCAATTGAATTACATTTACTGAAATACAATTATTGCAGACCAGGTACTAAACTTGCAAAACATTTGGCCCAGAATGATCAAGGAATAAACGCTTTTGATAATGCTTGTAAAGGACACAATATAGTTTATGATCGAACAAACGATTTTAAATAAAGCCATATAGCAGATATAATTCTAGGAGATAAAGCAACAAATATAAGTAAGAATTCATCTACATCTAGAGGTGAAAAACTAGGTGCTTAGGATGTTGATAAAGTTATGCGCTCGAAAGTGAAGAGAGGAGTGGGCTTAAAATGCAAAACGAAACGAAAAACAAAAAAAAGGAGGAATCATTCCATTCCTATTACCAGCATTAACATTTCTTGGGTCAATCCTCGGATGGGTTTCAGCAATTAGTAGAGCAGTTAAATCAAAAGGTAAAGGAATGTATTTGAAACCCTATAAAGTTGGACAAGGACGAAAAACTCCAAACATGGGAAAAATGCAGAAAGTCTTAAACAGTCTTCCAAAATGTGCATTGGCAAACAAAGATATTAATGTATTTGTAAAGAAACTGGATAATCCCTGCTTCCCAGATGTGTATATGAGAGACAATTTACCAAAGAAACAAAATATTCATGAATGTATGATTGTTAATTTAGATTTGAAACAAAATGAAGGAACGCATTGGTTTCCATTAATTAAAAACAGAAATCAATCATTGTATTGCGACAGTTTTCGCAATTTATGTCCTCCAATTGAAATACGTAATTATTTAAAAAAAACATGCAATAAAGATACAATTACAAAATGGAACAAATACCAAATCGCGGACATTTATGTTTACATGTTTTGGCTATAAATAGGGTATATATGTAATTGTAATAGTAAAACATATTGGTAATATAACAATTATGTTGATATTAAGTGGAAATTCTTCGCAATTGAGTGCGGTATATTTCCCTGCATTAGAGTTACATAGAGAACGGCAAATAAGTTTAATCGAATTCGTTACTTAAAACAGCATACCAAACATTGATATGCATAACAAATTATTTAGGCTAATATTGGTGGAAAATAAATACAAGATTGTGATACTGAGAGGATCCTATGAGTTGGATGACCTTGAAACATTCATTAAAGTGGCATTACCTGAAGATGTACATTTCTGATTACATGAAAATCCGAATATGTTAACTAGTGCAATGTATAGTAATGTCGATATCGATTTCTCGGAAGACAATTCAATTGCAAATATGTTGGGTTATGAATGGAGAGTATATCCAGCTAATCAATTACACAAATCATCAAAATAGGTTAATATATTGTCAGTAAATGTATGTCATATAAATGTTAATATTGTAGGCAGTTCATATTTGAATGGAAAACCGACCAATACAAATACATGACTTCACGTGTGCTGTAGCTCCAAGATATAAAATAATTGAAAAACCTAATACATTGACATATATTCCAGTAAACTTATTCATTTTAGAAATGAAGAAATTACAGTTCGTTTACATTTAAAAAAGGTATATAACCAACAGCATTCCATTGCGCATTTCAATTATAATGGGCGATGTGTACAATAGTAAATACGGAAATAAAGTAGGTAGTTCTTTTAAGAAGTATGTCATTAATGACCATATCCTGAAGATAGGAAGTATAAAAGACGTAAACAGCAACATAAAACAATCACTTCAAGTAAGATACCTGTGTAGATATCATGAGGCAATGAATTGTATTTAAAACAATTAGGATATACTGTTAATACAAATGGAAGACATTCTTAATATCGACGAACCTATCAGCTATAAAAATGCAATCACCAATACGGAAATACATGTGTATGAACCATTCCGAGCATGTCCGTACACGTTTCCTTTGGAAATAAGGATTTCAATGCAAAATCATGATATTTAAATGTTATTATCGAAATCAATTTTAAGGTTTAGAGGAACAATTAAAAAGACAGCTGATGCAAGTAATCGAGCAACTACAAAAATAGCAAGAAATAGAATACTTCATTTGATCGACAGAATTGTGTATCTGCTAAATGGAGTGGAAATCGACCAAACACGGGATGTTGGAAATACTTCCATGATAAAGAACTATTTCTCAGGAACTGTAAACAATATTTATACAGGGCTTATGGCTCGTTGCAAGAATGCTAGTGATGCCTCACTACAAATAAACCCAGGTGGAAAATAAGAAGTTGTTATACATTAAGTATGGTTTTAAGTGTTGCTGAAGACAACAAAAATGTCACATTAAATGCTAAACAAGAACTAGTTATTCTATTGGGTAATACACATTTAAATGCTATATACAATACAGCTAATAACAAGGAAGGTGTAGCATTTGAATTAAGCAGCGTGGAATGGTTAATGCAGCATATTGAAATTAACACTAGACATTCCATTCAGATCGTGGGCTTTAGATGTTTTTCAAACACTACCAACATTGCAAAAAGTCATTTGGAATGTGAAATCAAGTTTTTTGTCGGAAAAACCAAGCTTTGTTGTCATTTGTTTTCAAACAAATCGACAAAACAATTTAAAAGTGGATCGATCAGTACACGATGATTGTGATATAAAAATATTAATCTATATCTATACAGTCAAGCATACCTCTATGTGGATTTAAGTATGAACTTTGGCACTGGGTAATTCCTTATTTTGTATGATATGTGTACGATGTTTCAGGAAATGTACTATAACAAAATCAATTAACCAATCCTAGAACTCGAATCATTTAAAACCAGAAGAACGTTATTTGTGTTTGATGTCAGCAAGCAAGATGATAGAATTACGAATGACGTGATTGATTCACAAATTTAAATTATTGCAAATACACCATTTCCAGCAAAAACGAAAGCTTACGCTCTTATAATTCACGACAGATTAGTGAGTTACAATGTAAGAGATAAGCTGGTGAAAATAATGAATTGAGTCAGTAGGCGACAAACCACAGATGAAACAAGCTGTTCAAAATGTACAAGGATTTCAGTCTGCAGAAAACAAATATCATTAAAGAATTAGCTATCACTGATATGGAAAAATAAACAACTGTAATCAGCTTCAAATCACAGTTTGACTGGAAACATCTAACTCCTAAATATAAGAAACCTAATAGATGGGTTACCAAGCATCACCATGCTTTAACCTGGGAAAGTGGATGTATAGAGTATGAGAATATTGATATTATTCACAAACATTACCTAAATAATTGTGAAATTTATGTAGGTGGAGTTGAGTAAAAACATGTTTTCGAAAGTGTGTATAACGGGAAAGTAATGGATATTAGAAAATAATATAATCGTCCTTCATTCAAACAGTTATGTAAAACGTATGGATCTAATTCAATGTTTTTCTTTGCAGAGGAAAACTGAAAGTTAATGTTAAGTTGGGCAATGAAGACTGACTGGGGTGAAACACTCTGATGATTCTCCTCCTGAATCACCATGACATTATTTAGCATGAGTGTAATTAACTATAAAAGTATTTATCTATATGATATTCACTAGTTGTAAAAATGGATCAACAAGATAATGAAATCACCTGTTCTTGCATACAGAAATCAAAATGTAAATTGAATATCACCAAATTATTAAGACGTTAGAGCAAACCATTTCGACTTTGTTTTGGAAATAAATAACTATGGGTTATCCTGTGTTTGTTAGTGTTAAAATGGTTGAAACAATTGTACAATTTGTATATGTTTATTGAACATAGTATACTGCTTCAGTAATAAAATATTGTAAACAAATGTTGGAATGTCCTGTATTTGTATATATTTTGAAACATTTGTCTAATATGTCCTATGTCTGTAATATTCTATAGTTTCCTAATTTTGTCAATAAATTAGGGTTTAAAATGAAAAATGTTTCTTAAAAATTATTTAACCTATTCCTTATTAAAATTTTTTTTAAAATTAGAATATTATTTTCTCCCCAGACACTTTTAAGAGAAATGTACTGGAAGTGAGCACTCTAACCACTATTTTTATAACCAACAATATACCATCCCTGATAAGGCTTGGTTGATATAAACTGGGTTCGACTCCTGCTTAGATCATGTACAAATGTAATCTAGTTTATCATTGTCAGTGTGGGGTAGATATATATATATATATATATATATATATATATATATTCTGGGTTCGAGTTAGGTATGAATGTAATCTAGTTTCCCCTGCTAAGGGTTCAAACATAATAGACCATACATAATAGACATTATATGTTACATTGGAACGTTATGTTATGTTTATATGTTGTTACATTATGTTGCTATGTAATGATATGTATTACTATTACATTCTTTCATGGAATAATGAACATAACATGTAATTGATACAATAAATTCATTCATGTGCATGAACACGGTAAATATATTCAATTTTATAGATGATTCAACATAAATCAATAGCATGGAATATTCCTGATTAAATGTTATTAATTTTCTAATTTATACCAGCTTCGAAATTTTAGAAGTATAGCATTTGCCAATAACTAAAAAAAAAAGTTTAGAGATCTGAGCTCTTAGCAGTGTGACCGTTCCTTCAACGTTTATCCTAATACTACCAACTACAGAAACTGAGATTTCAGAGGTTGGCAGTCCAACAAACCCCCACAGAACACATTCTGGTTTTATTATACCCTGTAGACAACCTCAGTGCCTAGCTTTTCACAAAGGAAGCCAAGGACATCCCTGTCCCTGGAGGGGAGGGGGGCATTTCAGGTCAACGATTTTGTCGTGACTATCAAGGTCAAAAATGACTTCCTAGCAGTTTGAAATCTCTCGGGCAAAAATATTTTACATCTACTTGATGAAATATAATAATTAATATTCACTTTGCAAACTCCATTACGCAGGGAAATATACAGAAATGATATTAAAAAATCACAAGACATATAAAAAGGAACAAATATTTACAAAAATAAGTGTTTACTCCCCCATACTAACCTGTATCAAAAGAAAAAAACCAATGGAAAAATCTTATTAATAGTTTTTTAACCAAATTGGAAACATGTTCGGATAGATTATCTGAAAAAATATCCATACATGTATTTTTACCAATGATAATTTGTTGCAGTAATTAGACAAAGTTTTTAAATTTGAATTTTGTTGTATCACCTGCTCCAAGTGAGACGTCTATTGAAATATTGTCACCTGAAACACCGCAAGATAAATTAATTTCTCCGCCTCCGCATATATGCAATCCATCACTCCAAGAAATAATTTATAGCCCAATCTCCTTACCTCCTTCACCAGTAGTTTTTATCCAGTATAGAAACGTTAAATAAGCTTAGGTCTTAACCCTAGATGTAAATTGTATTGAAAATTCACATTTTCAGTGATGAATGATTTCGTCTGCGGTATGATATAACACATTATTTCATTAGTAAAATATTATAATAGGGTGAAAAGTTTTTGTCAGTTTAATGACTGAAAATATAAACTAACGATTTTAAAGAAAATTAATTGATTTGTAACAATTTTAAATAAATTTCATTCATGTATAGCAATTTTTTTAAAGCTCAATCGTTCAGTTGTAATGATTTTTTTTTAATTTAACGAAATTCATTAAAATGATTTAAAAAAAAAGACTTTTTGGCTTGCACATGTAACTGATAAGGTAAATTAATATTTTTTGAAGTTGTATCAGGATATGATGCAATTAATATTTTTACAGATTTAATAATGTAAGATGGTGTTTTTTTTTTTTTTTGTTGAAACAAGTCTGTTTGGCTTGTACATGTAAATGTTAACATGATGAATCAAAAAATTATTGTTTTTTTTTTCTTCCATAATTTGTGAAGTAATATGCATTAACAATTTCGGTGTGTAACTTTTCTAAGAAGTTAGAGCTGAACAATGTTTGTATTTAAGGTTGTGATTTACCATGAAGTAATGATTTTAAGTTCTGATGTTTTTCAGAGGACAATGGCAAAGATGATTGTATTTCATTTAAAGTTGTGATGTAGTATTTTTAATACTAAGATAATTTACTCTGTCTTGAAAGCAAATATGATTTTTTTTAATAAACCTTTTTCTTTCAAGTTAAAAACCAAGTGTGAGTTATTATTGATTTTAATACCTTATGTCACTAACTTTTTTCAATAATATATTATGTAAAATGAGAAAACAAAGCTATGAGTGTATGTCTATCAGTATTGGTAAGCTAATATGACTTGTATTTAAATTTATTAATTTTTTTGGCTTGCTTTCATGAATAAAATGAACTTTTCTTAACTTACAATACTTGCATAGACTTTGAAGGGCTGAGGGGAAATTACAAATAAAAATTATGGAGAAAATCAAACATAGCTGAATGAATGAATGAAGCAGGTTAGTACCTTGAGAGGACCTTGTTCCTCTCTAGCTGTTCAACTTAAAAGTTGTAGCAGGACAAGTCGGTCTACTGCCCAACTTTTGTGACATCCCAAGGGAATCAATTGAAAACAAAACCCCGCATACCTTCACAGAGGTAGGTAACAAAACCCTCCTTGCCTTCAATCTACGACTACATCGAACAAGTTCCAGCAACATTTTTAAATATTTTATTTTACACATACGCAGATTACAAGAGTTTCTCTTCAAGATACAACACACTGGTGACTGGATAAAACGTTAAACATAATAATTTTAACTAGTTTTAAATAAAATTCAACTCAAGTTATTTAATAATACCAATATATTTTCCCATTCATAAAAAAGTACGAATAACGTTGAAATCACTATTTTCCATCTCCGAAAAACACGACTTCAAACTTTCTTCACACTGTTTCGTTAAACTTATGTCGGGAACTGTTAAATATTAAATAAATTAAAAAATATACATTTTATGTTACATGGAATAGCTTTTTTTCTTGCTGGAACATTTTTGGTTAGACATAAAGAAAGGGAATGCATTGGTTAGCAGGCTCGCCTTTCCGGGCGGGTCACAGCATAAAAACTAATTTTTTCGCAATGTCTGGATGTCATGTTAGATATTGCCATTGATACAAGGGTTTTTATAGGAGATCTCTCTCTATCTCTCTCTCATTTCCCCTAGTCTCACGCACTCGCAAGCGACTCGGCACTTCTCCCCTCATCGGCTCTCAAGACATTGATGTTAAGAGCCGTCTAATTCCCTCCCAATATTTTCTTTTTCTCTCCTATACATTGAATTGATAGTAAAAACATTTCTTAGCGAGTGAGCACTTGTAGAAAACATTCCTTAACGAGTGAATAAAATATATCTTGTTTAAATACTTGTAAAAATAGTTTTGATTTAATGAGTAAATAAAATAATTCTTGTGTGATTTTACAAATCGTAGTTTGCTTGATTCAAATATACATTTGTTGTTGGAATGGTAAATCTACGACTTAAATTACGACATTCATTTCAGGGACTTGTAATATTTGTTTCACTGTTTATATAGTGAACCTGTTGCATAAGGTTCAAGGGACAGCGAGTCTGGCCAAATCTCTCGGGGCATGCATTCAGAGAGCTGCGTATCAAAGCAGGGGAATCAACATTAGAAAAACACATTCTTAAAACTGTAGTAAGGAGGGCGCTTTGTGTTGAAACTGTTAAGCAGGGACAACTCACGAAACAATAACGAAAAATCATTCCCAGGGCTGAGTCTGTGGTGCGTAAAACTGATTTTTGTGAGCTCCAGGATCGTTCTATAGTGGAGGTCTTCAGAGAAAGATAGCCTTCCTTCGAGAGTGGGGGTGGTAGGGGGGACATCCCTCTGGATGCATCTTGTAGGGGAGGGGGTGGTTGGCATTGTGGAGTTGGAGCATCTCTGAAGATGAGGGTGGGAGGTGCAGGGGTGTTTGGACAGGGTCTGGTACCTCTGGACTCTGGTCGGTTCTGAGGGATAGGGTGGAAGGGGGTGACTGGCATTCTGAACTCGGGACAGTTCTCGGGGGGTGAGGGGTGCCTACGGGTGAGCGAGACCCAATGTGCACACAAGTAGACAGATGAAGCCATCTTGAACGAGTTGCGACAATTGACCTTCGCAGGCAGTCTGGATGACTGATCTCCGGGACCTCACAGGAGAGATGGTAGGGGTGCTTGGACAGGGTCACGTACCTCTGGACTCGGACCAGCTCTGAGGGGTTGGGTGGGAGGGAGTGGTAGGCAGGGTTCCTCTGCTGTACACACAACTAATCAGATGATGCCATTTTGCCTTAATGCTGGAAATATTTGACAATCGTGGCCAGTTCAGGGCAGCGCTCACTGGTGAGGGGCGGGAAGAGGGTACATGGAGCGAAGTGACCTCAGATATCCCACTTGGCGCCATCTTCAGTCGTTCATGTACGCTTGGAGGAGACGGGCATGCTACTTGTCAGCTCCTTCATAAACACCGCACATCTACATACTTGGTGCCGATGACGCCACCCTCGGGGGTTACCGCAACTACAGATCATCTCTATTGATAGCCGTGATTTATCTAGTACTTTATCGGGAAAATATAAATTTCTGTGTTAAGACCGGATTGATATGCTATATTTGCGAAAAGATTTTCAATTTCTGTGTTTGGCAGACAAATATAGTTTTTGTTAACAATTCATGTTTTTTGTTACCAAGTGACGTGAATTATTTACTGTAATTTAAACACAGTTGCCTATCGGACATGTTACTAATTTATACTTCGAATGGACTTATTTTAATATTTCATGTACGTGAGTGTGTCTAGTTTAAAATCGAATTCACAGGATGAATCGTGGAAATTTTTTATTTATTCATACTGACTGGCTGGATTTTGTTTCTAAAATTTCTCCTCACCACTGTCACAGGCAGACAGACATGTAAGGTATGTGTCAGAGGCGTCATATATATAGTTAATTTATTGGGACAATTTCTTGTAGATAGTTAATTCCACACTCATGCAATTGTCATTGTTTAGCATTTGTCGACAACAGATGTTATTCATGTAGTTAAAATTCTCTCCCATGTCGATTATTTTTCTAAGCTTGGGACTCATGTAATTCCACTTACTATTCACGTAGTTGTTTGAAATTTCCGATTCGATGCGTGTAATTTATTCATACGTACAACACTCTGAACTTCTCTAATGTTTAATTGTATTCCGAAAACAGATTGTTTAACATGTTCATCGCATCTTTCAAACTCACCTATCTACAGCTATATCCTCACAAAAAACATAACATTTACTCTTAGTCCACTCTTAGAAATCGTTTAAATGCTCTGAATTTCTCTCGTGTGTTAAATATACTATTAAAAATCGATTATCTACCACCAACATCCCTACAAAGACCTCAAAATTACAATAAATAGAAAACATTAGCCTTAGCACACTCTTGCACTCAACTCTACATCTATATAAGAACTTGTAACTCACCACTCTGCTCAGTCGCTTCCAGGACACCACACCATCAACATAGGACAGAGCTCCTGCTACCCGCTCCCCCCACCCAAAAACAAAGAAAAAAAGGAAATAAATAAATAGAAAATTCATCAAATAAATTTGATGAAACTTTTTGATCAAAGAAATTAGATCATATTTATTTAATCAAACACACCCGATTTAATCGGATTAGGATTAAGGAATAACCCTTTTTGATCGAATTAAAATCGGATTAAGGATTAGCCCTTTTGATACCAATTTGATATTAAATGGTTAATCCGATTAATCTAAAGTGGCCTAGAACACCTACGCCCCTACTACTCGCAGTCGCAGCTATTTTAAAATAATTTATGTGTGTTCATTATAATTCACAAATAAATACGTCACTACCAGAATAATTAGTACATAAAATACTATTATTTTGTTTTGTATATTACCGTCATGTTGCAGCAAAGTGATGAAAAAAGTCTTTGTCAAAAATCCTTATTTATATTTTATAAATACATGTTACTTAAGTTATTTAGTTTACTATCACAGTTGAATCTTTCGCGGACTCGCGACCACGTCATTATGACGTCGGAGAGAACACACACTGTTCATCTCAATTCGTCGGGAAAAAAATCTAAGTATGTATACTCGCTGGCGCTCTCTTGCACTGTCCGACCACGCGTCATTGTTTCAGTGTTTGAATAAGGTTGCAATAGCTCTCTTAGCCAAAACAACGTCGCATTTTACCTGGAAGTGAATAATTTCAGCTGTTTTGTAAACTAAATAATTTACGTAACACGTATTTAATAAAATATAAACATGTATTTCTGCCCAAGTCTGGTATTTCTTTTGTCAGTTTGTTACAACATGGCAGTAATTTGTAGGCCAAAAAATTAGTATCTTGTGCTCTAATAATTATTCTGGCAGTGCTGTAATTATTTGTGAATTATCTTGAAAATATAAATTATTTATAATAACTTATGCTTAACATGGTTTCGTACATTTTTAGCATAAGCTATCTGCGTTACAGTGGAGAGAAACAAAAGTGTGGTTGTCTCATATTCACAGCGCGAAAGAGGGAAGCAACGCTCGCACAAGGTTGTCCAAGATAGTGTTATCTCGAAAGAGTGTTCTTTAAATCGAGACACGGCCTTGGGCTTGGTTCGTAATTAAAAGCATAACTTACAGTTATCACAGAACTTGGGCCGCGTGGACAAGAATTGACCGCTGTGTTTACGACCCTAATGATTAGGGATAGGAAAAAATTCGCTAGTTCAGTGACCTGTAGGCTAGACTCCACAGTCCTGTGTACACTGGAGCCTCAGATGTTTGTTCATTGGCTGCTGCCCCAGAGAGAAGCCAGGGTTACTTCACACCTGGCAGTATGGCACTCACTACTGTTTCCTTGAAAGTATGCTGTTGGCTAAGGGTCGTCCAGGGCGTGTCTAATAAACTGCGATCAAATTGCAAAGACTCAACTTCAGCATACACGTGTCAAATGTTCCCATCCCTACTAATGATTCACAATTGCGTATAACATGCCGAGTGCATAAGAGAACCCGAATTTTTTTTTTGCTGACCTACCCTAATTATAAGTGTTAAGTGTGCGTCTCAGGGCTGAGTCCCATACAACCTACAAGGAAAGGAATCCATGAATGCATCCCGGCAGAGAGGAATTGGGCAGTCAGGGCGCCGATTGGCGCCACGACTACCTCCCTGAGGGAGCCGCGGTGACTGAGCGGTTATCTTGCTCACCTCCCACCATGGCGAACCTGGTTCAATCTCCGGCCGGGTCACTCCCCGATTTTCGCATGTGGGAATCGTGCCGGACGATACCATTGTTCCACTGGTTTTCTCGGGGATATCCCGTTTCCTCCGCCCTTTCATTCAGGCGCTGCTCTATACTCACCTCAACCACCCTCATCAGCTCTCACGACCTCCCTGTTAAGAGCCACCCAAATCTATCTTCACTCACTCACCGGCATAGACACCGTCAAAACCCTTCCAACGGGAAAGAATTAAAAATCATTACTTACATTGATAGAAAATGCTACAGGAGTCAGATGGGAACTATGCCCTTTATTAGTGGGTGCTGACTGTACTTCTATATATTTTATTTAATTTTCGCTGGTGTAACCATAGTGATGTTTGCAAATCACTCTCATGAGGGAAATGATGCTATTGCCGTCCCCCTATAGAATCCTGAAATCTTAAAGTGCCTGACATTGTGCATAAAGGAAATAGTTATATTATATTCTATTTCTTGTGCAGGCGCGTGGTGTAACAGCCATTCATTGTAGAGTACAGAATTTTTAGTGAAGTTGTTTATTTAAAATGTAAGAACAGTTATCTTGCAGAAACGAAGAACAGTCGCAATATATAGATTAAGAGGAAAGAACATGTGACAGTTTAAAAGTAGAAATTTTCAAAGGTTATTCGCAGGCTTACTATTGCAACAGCCAAGATTTCAAAGAAAAGCAAAAAATTCTAATTCTTTCCATTATTGGTTATTTTCAAAAGAATATCACACTGTGTAACGAAAATTCATTATTTACCAATGGTGCCAACTGACTTCGGACTCATCGCACAATTTCATTGCCTAAAAATTATACATGATAATTCAATTGTGAATCAATTTCGCACAAGAATTTTGGTCGCGTAAATGTCATACTGTTAAGTCGTATGCTTTGTACCTATGTATAGCCCCTCATGTTTTTCGCGAAAATATTTACGTGGAGGCTAGACTTCAATATCCTATGTGCACACTTGCAGCCTTTCTTTGGCTATTGGCCGCATGTCTTTGTGTGAAGAAGTATGTTACACGAGGGAGCCAATCAGAATTAAGATTCTCCGATTACTCACGGTTCATGATTCGCGGGGCAGAGAGATAAGACGCGGAAGTTGTTCTGAACTAAAGCGTTTTGGAACACAACTTATCCTGAAGTATTTACGCGAAAAACAGGCACCGCTACTTATAATTAGAGACCCGGGAAATTTGCGAGTTCAATGACCTGTAGGCTAGACCTGACAGTCTTATATACACTCAAAAATATATAAACTATGTATTGGTTAATTGCTGTGGTAGTAAACGCGGTGCTTGGGCGCACAATTTCTTGCATGTTGATTATTGGCTTATCTATATCCAGGATGTGTAAAAAAACACGTCGACCAATTACAAACGTAACATGAACGTACATGTGCGTGAATTCCAATTTGCCTAGAAATGAACCCGCAAAACTCTCGGGTCTCTAGTTTTAATTAGGGACTGGAAAATTTCGCAAATTCACTTTAGGACAAGCTAGATCGCAAAAACATGTACAGTTATCTCGTGAATGCCATTGGATAACAGTTTTATTATTCACGCCCACGTGAACTTAGAGCCTTTAATGAATATTCACGGAAACACGCACCGAATCCCTCACCGCCTGATCTAGCTACTCACTGGGACAGCAGCCAATGAACGGAAAGCTGACGCTCGAAAATACACAGGGCAGTGGAGTCTAGCCTGCAGGTCGTTCAAAACGCGAAATTTCCCTGTCCCTAGTTTAGTGTATGTGCGATACATGTGGCAAGGAAATACTGCGTTACGGTGTAGTATCTTTCATGCTGTTCACAAATGTAAAGAATAGTATACGCTATTCACGGTAAAGTGAGCACTTTTGAAGCTCTAGTTACTTTTTTTCTTTTCAGCATTTTTTAAATCTATTGACTACCTTTTAAAATAAATATTGCCATGTAAGTAATAAGCATAGTGTGTATATTCCACTGCACTCGGAAGTTAACGTATAAGGCTAAAATAAAATATATATTTATTGACTATTATTCCAAATGAGAGGGCTTTTAAAAGTGCTCGCTTTGTTATGAATAGCCTATAAAGAAAACGCTGCTTAAGATCCCGCGTGTTTTAGTTCTTGGATTAATAGTAGACACGCTGATCAATTCCCTATTTAAAAACACTAAGAAAGCCGCGTTTTGAATTACGGAATTGTTTCCTCGCCTTCAAAACGGACTTGTTTTCATGGCGATTCACCGTTAGCCAATCTCACCAAGTACATGCCGCAGATGACAACCGGTAGCGACGAACAGAAACACAGGGACCTCGGCTAGGTGTGTGTGGTGTAGTGTCACATGGTATTTTACTAGACCCACTCGCGTCATTCAAGTCCCCCCCCCCCCCCCAAAAAAAAAAACCAACGTCTGGCCCATCAGCGGTGTTTTTATCGCAGGCGGGCAAGCAGCCGAGAATCGTAAAGAAACAGGCTAATGAAACGCTCCTTCAACCTTACTCTTGATGGTATCGGGGAAGGCGAGACAAAACTTCGTCTCCTGCCTGTCCATGGGGAAGGGAGCGAGTAGGTCCACATTCTACACGCTCTTTCCAGCTGCCAGTGGCGTGTAGTGAGCTTTTTTTAACGGTAAGCAATATAATACCCCCACGTGTTTGAGTGTTTTAGATAGCATTTGCTAGTGCCGGGCTGTGGTTCCATTTTCAATTTCTACTAACAAACGCAACTTCCAATTTGCTTACCCTCCACATGTATTTACCGTTTTATAATACCTAAAATTAGTCATAAAAATGGAAACGAAACGGATGTAATAATAACTAAACTGAATATTATTTAGAGAGCATATTACATATTATAAGAAAACTCCTATTTTCCCGTACACATTCGTCCTATTTAAAAGGAAATGAGGACGCAAACAGAACGACTGCTTACCCTACCTCGTTCCTTCGGCAGGGTAACTCGCTTGCGAGTTCGATTCATCGCTAGTCGCTCCCGTTTGTGGAAATAAATACTAGATAGCAGCACTATGCGTGTACAGTACGGGAGTTACAAAACTCTGTTTCTCGAATTGGAAACGGAAAACTCAGGATTAAATGTGTTTAAATTTACAATTAAGACTAAAACTATCAAGGGTCAAACATTTACAATATTTATAGGGTAAGCATTGCTTACCTTGCGTCTATGGAACAAACGCCACTGCCAGCCGCTATTTTCTCAGCCCTCAAGTCGCATTGCCAACGCCACAAATACAATAGAAACATGTTTGTGCTAAAAAATTATAATCTCAGGGACAGCAAAAATTCCTTTGTTCAATTTAATACTGCGGTGCGATCAGAAATGTGATTCAACTTGTATTTACAGCCAAATACGCAACGGTAGTTTTGTGACTTGACGCGATTTTTGCTCAGTTGGTGCCTCTGTTCCACTTGATGCTTTGTGCCTTGCCTGCTGTTGCGTTTACCGAGGGTCGTTGGTTTTCAAAGGGAAGGGCTTTGGAAATACAAAAAAAGTTTGCGAAAATGAGGAGTCATCAGTCTTTGATGCACAATGTATTGTAGGAAGTATTGGAAGTCGACCTCTTAATTAATGCCTTTACAAGTTTCCCAATGGATGATCAGTGGGAAAGAACTTAAAAGCGGTCACCTACAAAACATTTACGTCGAAGAAAATGGGATACATAGCTATGTTAACCTGAATTCACATATTTTCATGATACCAGTGTACTTTGACGAATGTGTTCACGTTGGTATAGACTGTTCACGGTAAACTGAGCACTTTTGAAAGCCCTGCTTAAGATCGACTTATATTGACGATATGTGTTCTTCCGCCTTATGTACAACTAGCATTGCCATGGGCCTCGCCACTTTATTCATGTGTCGGTCAAGGAGAAACTGTGAAATTATTAGAAAGAAAGGTAAACATGGTGTAAATCTGCTAATTTTTACACACTGATTCATTAAAAAAACAGAAAGCTAAATAAATAATTTAAATGATCACAAATGGTTACCTAACACTTTTTATTCGACGTTAAAATATGGAACTACCTTCCAGCTATCGTTAGCAACTTTACCGGGCGCATCACACTCAGTGCGCTTGTTGAAGTATGTGCAGGCATGCGCAGTGACTTTTTTCTAAGGCTGATTTCAAAAGTTCTCACTTTATCGTAAACAGCCTTTAATAATAGCGTGAAGTGCTTACAGTTCGTAGTTCGACGCAATATATGGCAACGGCGCCTCTCGACATACAGTACTCGCTCTGCGAGTATCAACACACCGATTCGACGGCGCTGTATTTAAAACATCAGTCACCGCTTGTAATTCTGAGGAAACAATAGACGCTGCGCCAAGCTTGTTTACTATCGCCCTCGCAATGCTTCCTCAGTCGGCCTGTGGATGCCGAATGGAATGGACGTGCTGGCTGTGCGCACGTGGTAAGCACCGTCGTCCATTCGCTTATAGGCCGTTCACGTTAAAGTGAGAACTTTTCAAGGCCCTTACGAGTTTTTCCTTTCATCCTATTTCCATCTTCCCGCAACTTTTTAATATAAACATTGCAATGTGACCAATAAACACAGTTAATATATTTCATCACCCTCAAAATTTAATGCCTGAGACTGCAATAAGATATATTTATTAGTGGTTAATGCCTGTTGAGAGGGCCATAAAAATGCTCACTTTATAGTGAACTCTCTATATGTGTGTATATTTGTGTGCGGTCAGCGCTATGTGGGTGCCTGGACGGAGACGGCACGCTTGTAGCCATTGAAGTAGCGCACGACGACTGCTGACAGCGGCCGGCCGGCCGAGCCAGCAGTGCTGCAGGCCTGGAAGCAGTGGTAAGGAGTTGGACGGCCTATGTTCTGACACAGAATAAGGTAGAATACAGAGTAGAACTTAAGACTCAAGGATACAGAAGAGAAACATGCTTGCATGGAAAGTTTTTGTCCCTCGTGCGCAGTATCACAGATGCTGTGTTATGTTTATTTTTGTAATTGAGTGACTTTGCGATAGAGTCTGTGATTGAGTGGACTTTCTGATTTGAGTAACTTTGTGATTTATGTGTTATAGTATTGAGTGACTTTGTGTAGCACTTTGTTGTTTAATATTTCAAGTGTGAGTGAATGCCCAAACTGCGACAATGAATGAAATTGAGTGTTGGACTCGTTTCACTGAAGAGCCTGCCGAATGGCACGGCAGTAAACCGGACAGACACGCTGAGTTAGTTAAACTAGCCTCAACAATCTCAAAGACAAGAGCAATTTATTCACTGACTCTTTTAATGGACAGTGAAGCTGACTGGACACAAGTAAAGAGACCTAGCAAAGCGATCATTGATTGAATGACAGTGGCTTACCCATCAATTCATGGACAGCCTGCTGAGGAAATCTGCAAAATAATATATGAGTACTATGAAGAAAATACGGAACATGTAGCAGGCTTGGGAGTTGGACATAGAGCTCTGGGCGACATAGAGGAGTTCTCGGCCGAGGCGGACACCCTCTTTGGTAGACTCCTAGATTATTGCACTTTGGAGGAAAAGAAACTAAATAAGGAGAATGCAAATTACATACGTCCAAAATCTTTCTTGCTAAAGTCTTACTACGACAGGATGACAAAAAGGAATGCTTTTTCGCCTTGGTTATGTCAAAAGAGTGGAGTAGAGTGTGAAACAAGGGATGAGACCAGAGGTGGTAATGGAGAAAATAGAAACACCTAAACCATCCTTCGCTCAAATAACGAAGGTGGTTAAGATACTTTCACAAGAGGTAAAACCACCTAAGAAAATTATCCTGGCATATCCAGAAAAGGATGGTAAAACAATCGAAGAGACAAAGAAGACGATCCAAGAGAAGGTAAATCCTGTTAAAGGATGGAAAGTGAAGAAATTTAGTAGAGTACGTGGAGGTATTCTCGTCGAAACAGGTGATGATGCCACAAATAATAAAATCAAGACAACAGACAAGATGAAGAATTTGGGACTTCGACTTGATGAACCAAATAAAATAGGACCCAAGGTAACAGTCTACGACATTCCAAGGAAAGAGGATCATGAAGAATTACTGACAAAGGCGTGGAAACATAATCTTGAAGACAAGGTTATAAAGAGCGAGGAATTCCTGAAGGGAACACCATTCCGACTAAGAACTGGAATAAATAAAGAAACTGTGAATGTGGTGATAGAATTGCACAGCAAGTACAGAAATGTTCTAATGGCACAAGAAACTGTGTATATTGAATATGCTGCATTTTAAGTGAGAGACTTTCTGGTTCCACTCAGAATGCTACAAATGCCAACAATACAGGCATCAAAGTAAATACTGTAAAGGACAAGAAAGATGTTCTATCTGCGGTCTGGAAGGACATAAGTATTCTGAAAAGGATAAATGCAAAGGCAACAAAGAACATCCTGCCTGTGCTAATTGTTTAAAGGATAATAAAGACCATAACCACACAGTTGATTCGAAAAAGTGTCCACATTATGAACAATCATTTACTGCGGAGCAGGAAAGGATCTACTATAGCGAAGCATGAATCAGCTAAGATCTAAAATCACTATTGGACAGATAAACCTGCGATGATCTGCAGTGGATAAAACGTAAACAACGATCGTGGCTAAAGAAAGAGACATGAACATAGTCCTGATGCAAGAGCCATACGTCCTACATGGGAAGATAATTGGGTTACCTGGGATAATTTTCCTAATAAGTGAAAATCCAATATAAGTTATATGTATTAAGTCTGAAACTTTAAGTACTATGACCATGGATACTATGTCAAACAGCTATCATGTCTGTATTTAAATTAGAATGGGACAACGGAATATCTACTTGGCCAGTTCTTACTTCCAGTACTCAGATGAACCCCGAATACATCTGGAGAAGTGGGACGAAATTATAATAGTACTGGGAAAGGAATGTCTTGTAATAGGAGCTGATGTGAATGCCAAGTCGGAAATGTGGCACTCGCCTGTAACAGATGGAAAAGTCTTGGCACTCGATCGCTACTTATTGGTGAACGATCTCCATGTCGTGAAAGTACCAGGGACCCTTGCAACGTATGTGTCTCCTGCTCATGGTACTGAATCCTACCTGGATGTGACGGTTGTAACTAGACAGGCAGCCAGACTAGTTACAAATTGGATTGTCACAGAAGGCTCGACCAGTGATCATAGGCTAATTATTTATGAACTGAATATGACAACAGGACAACATTCTGAAGATATAAGATTTATTCACCGAGGGGCAGACTGGAAGAGGTTCGACGAAGTGCTGATGAATAAACTTCATCAGTATCGCGAAGAACACTTGAATAATCCAGACCAATGTGCAAATGAAATTTCAAGGCTGATCCATGATGTATGTAAGGAAACATTGAGAATATCAGAACATGGCATTCCACTAAATCGATGGTGGGATGATGAACTGGAAAGTATAAGAAAGCAGGTTCGAAGAATTCGGAGGAAACTGAAACTGCAAAGAGATCCTCGACGAAGAGTAGAAGTGCTGGAAGAATGTAGAGTCCAACGAAAGAACTATGCAATAATGCTGAAAGAAAAGAAACACTTCCTGGAGAAGCTATGTAACAGAAAAAGGAAACGAAGACACATGGGGGCTCGTATACAAGATCCTTGAAAACAAGCTCAAGTATAACCAAGTCAATGAAAAGCCTTAAAAACCAGAACAGGATCATTATCGATCAGTAGGAGAATGCGGAAGAACTTGTAAATGCACTCCTGCCAGAGGATAGTGTGAAAGATGAAGAAGAAATTCATCAAATGAAAAGACAGAAGTTGCCTGTGTTGCCAGACATTCCTCCCACCACTGAATTCACTATAAAAGAACTGGATAGAGTTATTAAGGATTTAAAAAGTAAGAAATCTCCATGACATGATGGAATCACTGCTGAAATAATGAGGAGAGTTTATACACCGATTAAACTCGATCTGTTGCAGTTAATGAATGACTGCCTACAAAGTGGCTGTTTCCTTAACATTTGGAGACAAGGAGTATTGAGAATTCTCTATAAGGGAGGCAATAAAGATCCAACATTAGCTAAGTCATACCGTCTTAACCCTGTTGCCAATCATGGGGAAAATGTTAGAAAAACTCATCAATATGAGACTGATAAGCTTCCTTGAAGCTACACACGGGCTCCATGAAAAACAATATGGATTTGGAAAAGGACGAGGTACCGAGAAGGCAGTCATGGATGGGGTTAAAAACGTGAACTCAAGCAGACAGACCTATGTATTACGAATTTTTCTGGATATCAGTGGTGCATTCGGCAATGAGTGGTGACCAGTGGTGTTCTGGCAACTCGGAGACAAGGAATGCCTAAGAAACATTTACAGCATTATTGTTAATTACTTTAAAGAAATATACAGCCAGTATGAAGTAAACAATGTGACTGTGAGGAAGAAACTCTCAAAGGGATGTCCCCAGGGATTAGTCCTTGGACCGATCCTATGAAACATTCTGTTTGATACACATCTTCGGCTGCAGCTGCCAGAAGACTGTGAGATCTTTGCATATGCAGACGATGCATTGCTCTTAATCCCAGCCTGGAGTCGCGCTGAAATTGAGACCACACTGATGAAATACTAAAAAAGATTGAGAGGTGGGGTAGACGTGTAAAGTTACAATTTTCAGTGGAGAAGACCAACTTAATGGAAGCTTAAAGAGATCTCCTCTGGTCCGTTCCAAGGAAAGACCACTACGTCCACAGAGTAAAGAGAAATTCCTAGGTGTGGTCTTGGATAGCAAACTTCGCTTCCAGGAACACATAAGGTATTTGATGGATAAGACAGTGAATCTATTCACTAAAATGAGGGCAGTCTCAGCATCATCATGGGGACTTGGGTTCAGAACCATAATGACACTGTAAAAAAGTGTATTCCTAAGAATCGCCCTTTATGGAGCTGATATGTGGTATAGGAAAGAAAGACTGGTACATACTAAGAGATTATTGCTAAAGTCACAAAGAGCTGCATTACTAGCCATAACAAAGGTTTACAAGACATCAACTGAAGCAATACAGGTGATCGCTGGAGCAGTCCCACTGGATTTGCTTGTAGAAGGGCGAGGACAGCTACAGCAAGAAACTTAAGGAAGATCTGCAACGAAGATCATGAAGAAAGAAGCCAGATGAGTTACACTATCCCTATGGCAGGAAATTAGGGACAATTCGGAGAAGGGCAGAGTCACTTATAAAATCTTTCCTAACATAATGGAAAGATAGAGCCAGCATTTGACTGTTAAATATTATCATCTCTCACAGTTACTAACTGGACATGGAAACTATACTGCAAAATTACATGGATTTAATATAGTTGACTCTCCCTTCTGTCGAATCTGTCAGGTAGAAGATACTCCCGAACATGTACTTAGAGAAAGTCCAAGAATAGAAGATATAAGAATTTAACATTGTAGGAAGCTTAAAATAGAAGGAAATGAAATAGATCTTAGAAATCTCATGGCAAATAGAACAACTGCCAAGATAATGGAAGAATTTGCAAGTAAGATAAGCAAGCATCTGGAAGAATTTGACAAATGGATTCGCGAATATCCACACGAGTTCATACATTCTCCTCTTCCATAGATAGATAGAGGTTTCCATTACCTGATTAAAGAAAAATAAATTGTTATACAGGAAGTGACTGTAAAACCGCTATTAAAACATTTTGGTGGGAGCGGCCCCACCACACAGCTTGGGTGTTCCCAATGCACATAGACTAGAACTTAGAAAGGAAACATCAGACAGCGATTAATGAGTCGGGAGGCCTTGCCTCCCACTTGGAAAAAACCTAAAAGATATAAATGAAGATCAAAGCAACGAAAAAAGTACATAATAAATCGGAATAGCAATGACCAAGGCAAGTGAATAGGAAACGAATCAGGATGCTGAAGACTTAGGCATTGTACAAGGAAAAAGAGTAATGGTATGACAAGGTTCCACACTAAAGGACCGGACTACAGGGGGAGGGGGATCGAAAAGGAGTCCACAGGCCCCCTCTCTGCTGACAGTTCCAAAACTGATGGCTGGAATTTAAATATATATAATCTAAGCAGTAGTAGTTTAGTGCCACAATATAGGCATAATATAATCATCAATGGAACAGAATGTCAAGAAATTGTCCCCCAAGCTGCTAGGGGAATCAGGGCACAATGCAGGAAAACCGCACCACTCTCACCTTCCAGGCAACTTGGTGTAGATGGTTGTAATATTATATAAAATTGTAATCCATAAAGACTGTAATGAGAAAATGAAGTATCAAAATAAAAGAAAAAAAGGAACATCCCATACTCTTGTATAACCCAGAAAGGGTACAAGTACAGGAGTGATAAGAAAATTGCGTGACCCGCCTTGGCTGGCCACGAAAAAAAAAAAAATGCTTCCTCATGGCCGGATGGGGCCTGGGGCTGGGAAGGGGTCAGACTACTCGCCTCCCACCTAGACGAACTGGGTTCGATTCCCTCCCGGATTTTCGCCATGTGGGAATCGTGCCGGGCAATACCGCTGGTCGGCGGGGCTTCTCTCGGGGATCTCCCGTTCCTAAGTATGTTAGATCATCATTGCTCTTTCATGGTATGGGGCATTCAAAATAATGGTACAATGGCACAAAATTATGGTACATTTCTAACAAATGCGTAAAATAACAATATATGTTTTCTTCACTACACAAGAGTTGTTTGAATGCTACGCTAATGAAATCAAATACAAATTATATATTTGAATTTAAAAATAACTTAGAAATACGTGGTTTGTAAATCACAAAATAATAATTCCACCTGTATAAAATCCCTGCCTTCACAGCAATGGAATGTGTTTGTTGACTAAATTAGGCCAAATTACCCGTACATAATACTGGACAAAACCTGACTGACAACAATAAACGACGGACTCACAACCTGAAAGGGAATAATGGAACATCGCCAGAAACTCAAACATGTATTGATACATTTCGATCTCAATATCTTGTTCGTGAAGCCTCGAAAAAATCAACCTTAATTCGTAAGCTAGAAACTGATTATCTTATATTGTACTTTTTAGTCATTAACTCCATATTTTTATTGTAGCTAGATTATAGTTGTTCATTCGCGTACAATGACGACCTCGTCATGGTACATGGTACACAAGGTCTAATAATGGTACAGGTACCATGAAAATGGTACGTATCACATCACTGCCCGTTCCCCCCGCCCTTTCATTCCGGGCTCCATACTCACCTCACTTCACACTCATCGGCTCTCACGGCATTTGCCTGGTTTGAAAGTACTGAGAATTCGGTATTGGAAAATGCGTGTTAATGAAATTCTGTTTTATGGCTGTTGTTAAAGGTAGATATTTATAACACCACAGACTTCTTGAGCAGAAAAATACGCGCTTTTTTGCTCGCGAATGTTTTTGTAACATTAATATAAAGCTTTTTCCCTGGAAAAGTTAGAAAACCTAATAATAAAATTTAATAAAAAAATACAAATAATAAATTGTTATGTTTGCGCATTGATGCAGAGTTTGAGAACATCATTTCTCACACTTAGGTTTTTGTTTCAAGTTTATACCTTCAAAGTTGGCTTCAAATTTTAGAATTTCATTAACACGTATTTCCTTATGCGAAATTCTCACTGCTTTCAAACCAGGCAACAACATTTTAAGAGTTCTATGTACTGAAACGTTTTCTGTGAAATCGTTGATGCTCGTAAACGTGTATCTCGGTAAATAAAAGTTTTGGAAATGACTTTTTCTTAGAAAAGATTAAAAAAAAAAAAAAAAAAAAAAAACAATTATATATGGGCCTATTTTTTTACTTTTGTCATATTGTGTATTCTTGGAGAAAAAAAATTCGTGAAAATAGCTAAATATCGCATTTTTAAAACTTGCCTATGCAGTTTCCTTAAGCGGCAAGAGAAAAGTACAAATATACGGACGTAATTTAATCTGTGTACTTTCATCGCGTGTAATAAAACCCCTATATTACAAATATAATTTGCACAGTACAGCGTTACGACGGAAACACTGCACGCCTTGGGCGTATGAGCGTTGAGGCACTAGGCGTGGGTGTTAGTGTCGCCCGTATCGCTCCCTCGCTTCTTGACCTTGGACGCGCAGGTACATAGTCCCCTTAAGAGGGCGTGGGACCTAAATTAATACCAAATACGTAAATTTATGTTGCCTGGTTTTTGAAAACCAACATAAAAAAAAAGTAAAAATGGCCATCCTAGATAATAGGTTTTGGAGTATTAATGTATCAATTTCGCATAGTGTCTTGCGCCACGAAAAAACACAAAAATTGATGGCGTCAAGAATATATCAGCAGAATAACGTCACTTAGGTAAAATATTTGCTCTCGTAGTTAGTAAAAACAATTCTGTATGGTTGCCCTTTCTTTGTTTTCTCTATCGGCTTCCATACAATTTGTAAAATAAGATAAACCTCAATATCATTAATTTATGTCCCGTGCCCTCTTAAGACTTCTATGTTAAAGAGCCGGCCAAATCTCTCCACTGCACTCGCGACCAGACGTGACCTTGACTTGTTTATAACAGTTTACTAGGGTTTCCCTTAAATATCGCTATCGCTGACAACGGGCGGGTCGAATAAACCTAACACTGCATTTGAAAAGTGTATCGGCGGAAACAACTCGCTTCTATAATACTCCCCAGAGCACTAGGGATGGAAAAATATCGACATATCGAAATGACAATATTTTTTTAAAATCGATATTTTTACCCGATATATTTTTTTGCGATATTATTTTCGATACCGATATTGTTTTTCTAGTATCGAAAATAGATATTCTTTACAGTTAATGCAGTTAACAATTTTGTTATTTTATGTTATTTGTGTAAACACAAAATTATGTGTTTAACAAACGAAACATTAAAATATATAAATAACACATTAAATACTTAATTATAATCAAATGTACACTGTATATGTTTTGGAAACTAACAAATTTAGCAATGCAGTTTAGTTATTCTTAATAAGTAATAATTTTTAATTGAACACATAATTTTTATATTGTAAACCTTGCTTAAGGAAGATTAGGTCCCACCATCTTGGATTTTTTAAATTTTGCTTACTAACCGCAAACGAGGATTTGGGGTGCATTTTTCTCAATGACGTAGCATACAATATAGCTATAAGTGTATTCTGGAATAGTTTTAGTTCGAATAAATTGAATATGTGACTTAAAATCGAGTAAAATATTTTAACAAGGCCTGGTGATCTCCTTTAATAACCTAAAGCTGCAATTATTTTACGAACACTTAAGTTAGCGCATAATTATTATGATGCAATTAATTGTTTTTCAATACGTCATAGTTATTAAATCTAACCAAACCCATATTTTTTTTACAGTTAACCTAATAGAGTATAAGAAATATCGAAAACATATATATCGAAAATCAATATTTTTTAAACGATAGAAATCGATACTTTCAAAAATGCCCCGATATAAAATATATCGATATTTTCCCCCGATATCGACATCCCTAGAGCCCGCACGCGCATGCTAATTACGAGTGCAGTAACCGAACCGAGTTCTTATCGGAGTAGTATTTTCCGTCACGTCTAGGGAGACGGAGTCGCCAGACGAACAGAGTTGAAAAAATAAAAGGAAGAAAATAAAGGAACGCGAGAAGAAATAAAAAGAAAGTTTAACTAGCCGCGGCTCATGGATTGGTGAAGGCGTCTAGTCGGAAGGCTGGTATCTGTCTGTTTATGGGTAGACGCGGCGTTGCATACTGCCCCCTCGGCAGGGGTGTCCAGAATAGTCACACCTCTCCAACCCCACAGGGAAGCCAAAAACCTGCCCCAAGCACAGACCCGGGTAGCATTACGCGGATATTACACGATATCTGCAACTGTACTTGGTTCTTGTACAAGCTTATACTACTCCTGGTGCACGAGCCGTTATACAAGCCGCTATATGAGCCACCATGGAAGATTCGTACGACAGCAGTTCGCGTACTAGCATTTGGCAACCTCGCCTCGGTGGGTGCGCAATGTGTGGTTTGTAGTAAATATGAACCTCATTCGTAGAACTGCTACCAGTTTGTAACTTGCACAGGCCTACAAAAAAAAACTAGCTGGCACATCTTAATATTGCTATATTACTGTTCGCCTTTTAATAAATTGATTGCTTATTGGTATAGTTTCATTCTGTTTCTTAAAAACGACATGAAGTCGCTAAAGTACGAGTGTGTTATTTTTAATTTTGACTAAAATTACTGACTGGTTATAATATATAATTTATTTCTTTACGTACCGGGATATTACAGCATGTAAAATTGAATGATTAAAAAAAATTGTGGGTTCCGGCGGAGTATCGAACTCACTCCCAAAATTTGCATCCTAAAAAAAAAGCTAACGCCACGGCTTTACCACGGTACTACCAGCTGTCACTCTGTGTATTGTGTTTATATACCATAGATACCAGAAAGATTTTGAATTAATTTTTCATACAGTAAGTATTTTGAACGGTGTTGAAGAGTAAATAAAAATTGTCATACCGAATATTATTCGTCGTCGTCTTATTTTAAGTCTATTTGAAAGATTTTCAACCTCACGGATGTAAAATCAAGGGTGATTGAAGGGAATATGGAGCGGCGCCGGAATGAAAGGGCGGGGGAAACGGGAGAACCGCGAGAAAACCCGCCGACCACCGGCATCGTCCGGCACGATTCCCACTTGCGAATATCCGGTGACCCGGCTGGGTATTGAGCCCGGTTCGCCTTGGTGGGAGGCGACCGTGTTAATCGCTCAGCCACCGTGACCCCGAGACCTGAAGAATTCGCGGAGTCATTTTCAGACAAGCTATAATTCAAAATACGTGTGTTTATATAACTTAAGACATTGGTCCACACGGTGTTTGACACCTCCTGGAGAACGCTGGCCTTCCACTGTGACAGACAACCAATGTGCAGTTAATATCGGCAGGTAATTAAACTCGCGAATTTTTCAGTTCACTACTTACAACCTAACTTAAATCAACACCCATGCCTTACCCGGTATTCGAACCCAGAGCCTCCGGCACCACAGATCGGTGACGCACCAACCGACTGCAGCACGGGAGGTCAGTATATGAACCGCTGTCTATAATCTGCGTGCGACTCTAGCCCACAAACTCGGTGTCCCTAGTGATGCGTGAACCACACATCACAGTAATAAATACTAAATGTTTCCAGGACTACGAATCCCTGAGCGGGAGGGGATGGGGGCAATTGAAAGCCGCACCTTGTTTGGGGGGTTACACTTGGCGGCAAGAGACGAGTTAATTCACGGCACCATCACCCCTATAGCTGTTGTCGGTGTGTCCCGGGGGGGGGGGGGAGTCCTGGAGAGAACAATAACATTGGGAAGTGGATCTGTTTTTAAAGAGCGGCTGCGACCACAATGGCGCCGGCTGAGAAGGGGGAGGGGGGCGAACGTGGCGGGCACGATTAGCTTCACACAATCACACCCCTTTGGACGCGCAGGGGTGAAAGAACGGGAGGGGCAACAATCAGGGGTTGGGACCCCTCTCCCGCCTCCTCGGGGAATAAATGCGATGATGCCGCGGGCCCCTCGGATGCGCGCAACAGCGGCCTATCTACCGACTTCCGTCAAGTACGCGTCGTCTGTTGTCTACGTGCCACGCGCGTAGGAAGTAACGCGGAACTAGGGATAGGAATATTTCGCGAGTTCATTTCAGGACAATATAGACGTCAAACACGTGAACACTGAAGTTGAGACTTTGAAAATGGATCGCAATTTATTAGTAGGGGCATGCAAAATTCGCGTTATTATTTGGCATCAGGCTGAACTTCACAGTATTGTAAGCACTAGAGCTGGCGTCGTTTCTCCATTGGCTGCTGCATAGATGTGACGTCAGTCCCTCTCTGATTGAACTACACGTGATTGGGGCACACTATTTTGAAGTGTTCCTTTATTGGTGCAGAGTCAGCCAGGGTGTGTCACATATAGTATGGCCCAATTACAAACGTATTGCAAAGGTACATGTGTTTCAAGTTTAACTGTCCACAACTAATAACGCGAATTTTGCAGGTCTCTATTTATTAGACACGCCCTGCACGACTCTGAGCCAATAGCAGACTTGCAAGGCAACAAGTAGCGAGTGCCATACTGCCAGGTGTGAAGTAACACTGGCTACTCTCTGGGGCAGCAGCCAATGAACAAACATCTTAGGCTCGAGTATACACAGTACTGTGGAGTCTAGCCTATAGGTCACTGACATGTTGGCATTATTACGTCACTCCAACAGTTAGGGACACCTGTTTTTCACGAAAAGATTCCACGCCTAGTTGTACTGCAAAACAATAAGTTCAGAACCAGTATCGTAGTTGGATGATTTCAACTCGCACACGTACTAAGTGTGTGCCAGCCAATCGCGGACTTTCAGTTTCCGGGTAACTTAATTCTGATTGGCCTAGTCAAATATGAAAAGTCTTCTCACGCACACACGCAGCCAATACCCGAAGGAAATTTACTAAGTGGACACGTGAAGTTGAAGTCTTGCCTGCACTGTAAAAAATAATGAAAAAATTACCTGACGAGTATTCGCAAACTTGTGTGGGCAAAATAGTTTTCCTTACGGGTAAGGCAAAATTATCGCACTCTGGAGTAAAATTCATGTACATGGTACTGGAAAATTCTATACATGGATGGGAAAATCACTTTACGACATGTGGATCTCCTCGTCCATTTGTAACTATTTGATAATTGTATTTTATACATTTTTTACCTTAAAATTAATTTTTATAGTATAGTCATAAAAGCTGTCTTTATATGCGAGGTATAATTACAGCACTCTGGAGTAAAATTCAGGTACATAGCGGTCTAAAATACCATAAATTGATGGGAAAATTACCTTACGGCGCGTGCATCTCTTCAGCATTGTCTCAACAGCTAAGTGGGAGCATGGGCATAAGAAACAATATTTAGCACGCTAATATTCACATGCTGATACGCTGTCGACGTGGTGTAATGGATAGAGCATCGGCTTGTCGTGTTAGAAGTCCATGGTTTGCGCCCATCCACTAGCAAATATCGAAGATTTTAGAGTTTATATTTCGGTTACTATTAGTCAGAGGATATAGGTAACAAAAAATTAACACTGATAACACCCCGGGATGTATTTAAACAAAATTTTATTATACAATATAGTTAATATTCCCTTACTTGTATGGGATTTCCCCCCACTTTTGTCGGGTACTTTTCCAGTACAATTAAGGAATAGTACTTTACTTGTTATGCAAATTTACACTACATTTAAGAGGTTATTTTACCTTACATGTAGAGGTAATTAGCTTCCCTTACATGTAAGGGAATTTTACCTTAAATATTTTAAATAGCGTGGGCATAAATCTTTTCGCGAAAAACATTTTTGGTTGGTGCACTAAATGAACAGTCATTAGACCCCCGAAAATTAATCTAAATGGAGCATATTACAGCTTTCGACAACCTTATTTCTAACCGAAACGAAAATGAAAGTTGCAATTTTTCGTTTTCATTTCGGTATACCGAATATTTTCACAATCCTAAAAAATTCATGTGTCCCTAACTTTAGCAATAGAACTTTACTTGATTTTGAAAAATGCAAAATGGCATGATAAGGGTAGACTGGTATATCACAAAATAGTACGCGAAGGGCGGGGGCCGCGGTGGTTGAGTGGTTAGACTACTCGCCTCCCAAGACGAACCGTATTCCGTTCTCAACGGTGTCGCTTGTGGATTTTCGTATGTGGGAATCGTGCCGGACGATGCCGCGGGTTTTCTCGGGCATGTCCTGTCTCCCCCGCACTTGCATTCCTGCGCTGCTCCACACCCAATCGGTTTCACCCTCATAAACTCTCAAGACCTCGATGTTAAAAGCCGCTCACAAATTTGCTAGTTTACCCACATGCATAAAAAAACCGAAAGCGTAAGAAACATTTCGATTTTCACAAATGTTTCCCTAATACTTGTAATTTTACGTTAATGTCATGGAACTACTTTCTACCGATGTTTCAAACTTTACTGGGCGTCAAACTACGTGCAGGTAGGACCATTGACATTTCTCAAAGGTTGATTCTTTAAAAAAAAAAATGTTCAATCAACGGTAAACATCTCATACCTAGGGACAACCAAATTTCGCGAAAATACATCGGCACGCGCTAGATTTCAACAGTATACGGGTGCACTAGCAGTTTTCTTTTGCTTATTGGCAGCGTGTCTTTGTGTGAAGATATTTTCCTACTTCACTGGCCAATCACAATTATGTAACTTCAATACTGCACGTCTGTGATTCGCGCGCAGACTTGTAAAACATGTAAGACGGAAACATCCAATCACGAAAGTGGATCTGAGCTAAAGTGTTGAAATACAGTTGGTCAAAGCAAATTTTCGTGAAAATCTGCTGTCCTTACCTATAGATATCTAGAGATCTGCAAAATACGCGTTATTATTTGGGGATATGTTAAACGTGAAACAGATGTACCTTTGCAATACGTTTGTCATTGGGCACCCTGGGTGACTCTGCAACAATAAAGGAACACTTCAAAATAATGTGCCCCAATAACGTGTAGTTCAGTCAGAGAGGGACTGACGTCACATCTATGCAACAGCTAATGTAGAAACGCCGCCAGCTCTAGTGCATACAGTACTGTGAAGTTCAGCCTGATACCAAATTATAACGCGAATTTTGCATGCCCCTACCCATAGGTATATAGAGATCTGAAGAACTCTCGGATTCATTTTGAGACAAGCTAGAATTCAAAACACGTGTATTTATTTAACTTCAGCTATTGGTCCACACGGTGTTTGATACCACCTGGAGAACGCTGGCCCTATCGTCGCCTTCCACTGTGACAGGAGACAGTCAATATGCAGTTAATAACGGCATGTTTGTACATATAGGCTGTTTACGGTAAAGTGAGAACTTTTGATGGCCTGGTTACTTTTTCCTTTCAGCCATTTTTTTTCCTTTAAACATATTTTTAAATAAATATTGCCATGTAAGTAATAAACACAGTGTGTATATCGCACCGCACTCGGAAGTTAACGTCTAAGGCTAAAGTAAAGCATACTTATTGACTATTATTCCAAATGAGAGGGCTTTCAAAAAGTGCTCACTTTACCGTGAATGGCTTTTAATACTGTATAGTTTAGCCCGGAGGTCGTTGAAGTCGCGAATTTTTCAGGTCTACCTATATCGAGGGCTAGGAAAATTTTGCGTTTTCAATGACCTGTAGGCTAGACTCCACAGTCCTGTGTACACTTGAGCATGATCTCACGTTTTCCCCCGCCCTTTCATTCCAGCGCTGCTCCATAGTCACCTCAATCAACAATCACCCTCATCGGCTCTCTAGACCACGATGTTAAGAGCGGTCCAAATCTCTTCACCCTTCACTCTATTGGTTGCTGCCCCAGAGACTAGTTAGTACTACCCCACACCTGACAGTATGGGATTCGCAACTTTTTTCCCTGCAAGTATGCTATTGGCTAAGAGGCGTTCAGGGCGTGTCTTTTAAACTGTGATCCAATTGAAGCGGTGACTTCTCTGTATATGTGTTTGACGTTTATCTTGGCCCGAAATGAATTCGCAACATTTTCCTATCCCTACCTATATAATATTTTTGGTTTATGGAGCAGACTTCGGTCGTCAAACTATAACCACTGAGCTCGCCAAGCCGCGTAGAATGAACTTCAGCTCCGCCCCAGCGAGAGCAAACCGCCATCAGCGGGCGCAGCCGGGTGCTGAAGACGTACTAGGGAGTGAGCGGTCGGTCATAAACGCGCACGAAAGCAGGCCGTAAACACGATTGTCGACGGCGTCGCTTTGTCGCTCCGTCGTTCGGCGGCTCCACCGTCGTGGAAATGAAGGCGCACGCACTCTAACACGCGCGCTTTGGAGCAGTCCGCGGTACTTCTTCCAACTTTACACGTCAAATACGCATGCACGGGAAAAAAATCATTGAAATAAACTGCAGTAATACATTTCGCACTCTAATTACATAATTAGTAGTGTTAGAAAAAATGTGCGTATTCAATGACCTGTAGGCTAGACTCTACAGTCATGTGCATACTCGAGCCTCAGATGTTTGTTTATTGGCTACTGCCCCATAGAGTAGCCAGTGTTACTTTACACCTGGCAGTATGGCACTTGCTACTTGTTTCCTTGCAAGTCTGCCATTGGCTCAGAGTCGTCCAGGTCGGGTCTAACAAACTGCGATACAATTGCAAAGTCAACACGTGTTTGACGTCTATCTTGTCCTGAAATGTAATAATTAGTAATTACTAGGGACCTACAAAATTTAAGATAAACTTCACGGTCGTGTATGTACTCGAGCTAATTGGTTGTTGCCTAGGTGACAAACCAAGTTCTCTTCTAACTGCACGGCACGTGATTCGGCAATAACAATATTAAGTGTTTATTTATTGGTGTAGAAAAACCATGGGAGCGTCAAAAAATAATGGTCCAATGACAATGGCAGTACAAATGTACTGTACATTTCCAAGTATATAACTAGATACCTGACGAATTCAAGGATTCATTTTGTGACATGCTTGAATTTAAAACATGTGTATTTATATAACTTCAACCATTGGTCCACACGGTGTTTGACACCTCCAGGAGAATGCTGGCCCAATCGTCGCCATCCACTGTGGCAGCAGACAACCAATGTGCAGTTAATATCGGTATATTTGTACATAAGACTGTAAGAGTATAGCCTGCAGGTCATTGAACTCGCAAATTTTTCAGGTATCTATATATAACATGTCTAAAAAAATATCGCGAAATTTGCAGGTCTCTACTAATTACTAGAGACATGCAAAACTCGCGTTCTTATTTGACATCAGGGTGAACTTCACAGTATTCTATATAACTAAGCAACGTCGTTTTTCCATTGGCTACTGCGTAGATGTGAAGCCACGCCCTTTCTGACACCTGCACGTTATTGGGTCACACAATTGTGAAGTGTCCATTTATTGGTAGAGAGTTACCCAGTGCGCGTAAGATTAAGTATGGTCCAGTGACAAACGTATTTCAAAAGTTACACATGCTTTAAGTTTAATGTGTCCCCAAGTAATGACGCGAATTTTGCAGGTTTTTACTAATTAGTTGTAAACATGTGCGCTGAAAATGTTGATATGATACACCTCCTTCAAAAAATTTAATTTTGAATTATGAGAATATTTTAAAACGTTCGTAATTCCTACGCCAATCTCTTGCGAACAGGTAAACATGATCGCTGCGATCAGTCAACTTTACCCGATTGGTGATTACTCTTCGAGAACGCGTAGTTGGGCAAGAATCTTGCCTCACCGCTGGGTAGAGATAAGGTTTAGGCTATTCTACTCAGGTTACGAACCAAGCGAACCTTCTAATGGGAAAGTAACTTTGTACAATTCTTATTTCCCGTAACTGGGCGCAGGAAATCAAATAAGTTACAGTATATACCTGGACATTCATCGCCCAAGACCGTTCTACCTGGAGAAGACTATTGAAATTCTACCTGAATTCCTAACTCTAAGAGGTCACATCATCATTTCATGATTCAACTGGCTGATTTTATATATATATATATATATATATATATATATATATATATATATATATATATATATATATATATATATATATCCAATTTTACGTCAGATTATTAACCCTTTTAGGCCCACTTTATTTTACGGTTTCAGGTGTTGCACACAAAAAATTTAATGGTGCGTGCTTTACTTGAGTGGACACAACACTCGTTTCGTTGGTCACAGCCAATGAGCTGTAGTCTATATTTTCTGCTACAGTAATATGAACCAATTATGACCTAAACCAGTAAAACTGTTCGCGAATCATTTACCCACAGGTAAGACCATTGGTCGTTGTCACTGAGCTTCGCAGTGTGCAGTCCAGACCACTAATTACTTACCCGTGCGCAATGTAAACATATGTGTACACTGGGTCTGAATGGGTTAAACGAAATGTGAACATATTTCGTTATATTTACATTCTATTGAGAATAACGAAGTTTATCCTTTACGTGCGTTCTTACCCAACACAAACAGAAAGATGTTGCACAATTATATTTCTTTTGCGAAAATTACTATTAACCCATATACTTACGTACAAAAAAACCGGCACACAATAGACACCAATGCACCCTGGAGGCAAAAGTTTTCAATTACCAAACTAAAATCATTGAGCTTCCCCACTTGAGCAAAATAAACATGAAACTGGTTTTACAATTTTAAAAATGCGTTAAGAAGTATGCAGTAAGCACTGATTTGGCATATGGAAACATGTCTTCTGATTTTGCAGTTGCAAAAATTTTTTAACCTCTTAATGTACTTTTTTATTTTCAGATGTTGCAAAAGAATAAAATTTTGGCGCACGAAGTAAAGACTGTTCACGATAAAGTGAGCACTTTTGAACTCAATTTAAGAAAAATGTCACTGCTCTTGCCTGATATAGGCTGTTCACGGTAAAGTGAGCACTTTTGGAAGGTCTCTCATTTGTAATAATATTCAATAAATATATTTATTTTAACCTTAGACGTAAACTTCCGAGTGCGGTGGAATCTACATACTGTGTTTATTACTTACATGGCAATATTTATTTCAAAAGTTTAGCTAAAGGATAAAAAAAAAAGGTTACGAGAAAAAGTAACTACGGCCTCATAAATGCTCACTTTACCGTGAACAGTCTATATACATTTTAACGGACTCATTGTGTGACATGCGCCCAGTAAAGTTGGTAACGATGGAAGGAAAGTAGTTCCATATCTAAAAGTAGAATAAAAAGTGTTAGGTGCCGTTTGTGATTATTTTAATTATTTCTTTTTATTTCCGGATTTTTAAGTGCATCTTAGTATAAAAAAAGGGCAGATTTGTAACATATATACTTAGCTAATAATTTCACAGTTTCACTTGACTGACGCATAAACAATGTGATGAGGCCCATGACAATGTTAATTTCAAATATGTTGGACGAATATACAACATGCATACAAATAAATTGGATCTTAAGCAGGGCTCTTAAAAGTGCTCATTTTACCGTGAACAGCTTATAGACACGAATTTGTTTTAACGGCTGACACTTCTGAACCTATGGAAAGGGTTTCAGAAAGTTCACAGCACAAGAAGCTACCGATTATAAAATGGTTGTCAACAGCAACCGATAGCATTGTCCAGGGAGAAGTGATATCCTTATTGGTTGAAGTAAAGCAACAGCCTATGGAGCACTGCACCCGACTATACAACTTGAAGAACTCATTAAAGAGTATTACAGACACCTTGAAAATTGTCAGAATAGTGCGATTTATGCTGTATACGAAAGAAGGATGTAAGTATTTTGCAACATTATAAAATATTTTACTGAAATATTCTTTTTAAAGTAAAATAATAATCGATCGATAGAGTCCGCATTTTTAACAATCTTTAAGTGCATTTCCATTTCGGATGCTTCGAAAAGCAGAATTTACAAGAAAATAATCTTCAAGAAATGTCGTCATAATATTTACCGTGATCGTATGTAATAAAATCAATAATCATATTAATAATGTATCATATAAATTTTATAATTAACTTTATTTGCGTCAAATTTAAGCCATAAATGTTTGTGACACAGATAAAATCAATTATATTTATATTTCCTACATTATTATTGCAATTGTCTTAAATACAATCATTGTAGTAAACATTATGACGATATTCCATGACGAATAATTTCTTGCATATTCTGCTTTCTGAAACATCCTGAATGGAAATATGATTAAATTTTATTAAAAAAGCAGACACATTTAATCGATTGTTTTCCATAAAAATGTATATTTTAGTAAAATATTTTATAACGTTGCAAAATACTTACATTCTTCTTTCGTATAAAGCATAAATCGCAATTTTCTGACAATTTTCAAGGTGCCTGTACTACTTTTTTTATGTGTTCTTCACGTTGTATAGTCGGGTGTAGTGCTCCATAGGCAGTTGCTTTACTTCAACCTTAAGTTCAAAAAATGGAAACAGATGACACGCCTGCCATGTTTACTTCTGTTCCTATCCAAACCTCGTATATCACATCCATATTTTAACAGATCATACTTCAAAACCGACATTTTTTCATGGGTGTTTACTTTTATGAACAAATATAATCGTAAACACGTGCACACGCATGTCTATTCAATATTGTTTTTATGCTTACATTACTGTAAATAACATTTTGCCAACAACAACACCGACTGCTTTGTTCTGATTGTTTGCCGCCTCACAAGTTTCGCTTATGGTATAAAATACAAATATTTATTTTAACGCTTAAAGAAATCCCGACAAAGCACACGACCTGCTAAGTTCTGTTCGAAAATCAATACATAGGATAGGGACACCGAAATTTCGCTAAAAGATTTCATAACATTTAAAGTCAGATCCACTTTCTTGATTGGATTATCTAGGTATTACGGGACTTAAGTGTCTTCCCGCTAATCACAAACGTACAGTATCAGAGTAGCCAAATTCTGATTGGCCAGTCAAGTACGAAAACACCTCACGAAGACACTCCGCCAATAAACCGCTCGTATGCCCGTACGGTATTGAAATCTAGCATGTATGTAAATCTTTTCGCGAAATTCGGGTGACCGTAGATAACACACTTTCAGTTCTTCTGCACACAAAATGACACATACTTATAGGTAGGGATTGGAAAATTTCGTGAGTTCAATGACCTGTATACTAGACTGCACAACCCTTTGTATACTCGAACCTCAGGTGTTTGTTCATTGGCTGTTGCTCCAGTGTTACCCCACATTTGACAGTACGGGATTCGCTTCTCGTTCCTTTGCGAGTCGGCTATTGGCTCGGAGACCTCCATGGCGTGTCTAATAAACTCTGATCAAATTGCAAAGGTGACTTCAATGTACACGCGTTTGAAATCTATCTTGTCATGAAATGAATTCGCGAATTTTTCCTATCCTTACGTATAGGTAGAGAACCGAGAATTTTGCGGATTCATTTCTAGACAAGTTGGAATTCACACACATGTACGTTCATGTTACGTTTGTAATTGGTCGATGTGTTTGACACCTCATGGAGATTTAATAGGCCAATAACAATCATGCAAGCAATTGTGCGCCCAACCACCGCCTTTTACTACCACAACACTCAATCAATAAACAGTTGATATCTGTATGTGAGTAAATAAGACTGTGAAGTCTAGCCTACAGGTCATTAAACTCACGAATTTCTCTGTATCTCTACTTATAGGGTATTCACGGTAAAGTAAGCACTTTTGAATGCCCCCGCATTTGGAATAATAGTCAATCAATATATTTTATTTTAGCCATAGACGTTTACTTCCAAGTGCGGTGGAATATACACACTGTGTTTATTACTTACATGGAAATATTTATTCAAAAAATGGTCAAAGAATAAAAAATGGCTTATAGGAAAACGTAACTAGGGCCTCATAAATGCTCACTTCACAGTGAACAGCCTACAAACACTTATTGTAAACCCAGCTTTAGTAGAGAAACAAGTGAGTCACGAAGGGTGAGAAGGTGAACAAGCGGTCGACGAAGGGAAAAGAAGGTAGGGAGTGAAAGGAAGTTGGGGAAGGTTGAAGGAAGGGGGGAGGGCAGTTGTGCGGTTGTAGCGTAGTACCTCGGGTCGCACTTGTCACGGCCCACTTGTCGCCCTTGGGGATGCACGCAGCTGGCAGTCAAATGGGACAACAATACACACCCTCCTCGTTCCGAGTGCAGTCATGCTAAACTCCCTACAATCCCCCCTCCCCCCCCCCCCCATCATACTCGCCTAGCCGCCGGCCCCTACGTACCGTGTCCCTCGCGACCAGACACATGACGCCATGTACCCAGGGACGACATATCGCTACGGTTTCTTTGATGCGGGCGTAGCCATGGTCTGATCGGGAGATCACCGAGATAACCCTCTGACCAGCGGCATCGTCCAGCACGATTCCCACATGTAAAAAGTCCGTGGGAGGGGAAGAGGACGACCTAACCGCTCATCGAATACCGGTTCGCCTAGTTGAGGGTGAGTAGTCTAACCACTACACCACCGCGGCCCTAGCGCAAATTAAAGGGTTCTAGCAGATGCACAGAAAAAGGTCTACTGTTGTGACAACAGTATTAACGTTATCCACTACAAAAGTAAATGTTGGTTATCTGTAAACCGTCAGTAACTAATGTTTCTGTTAATGTAATATATTGGTGAGCTATCAATGATAATTAGGGACCTGCAAAATTCGCGTTATTTTTTAGCGTCAAGCTAAATTTCACAGTACTGTGTACACTCGAGTCAGCGTCGTTTCTCCATTGGCTGCTGCTTAGATGTTAAGTCTCTGTCATGCTGAGCGAATTGCACGTGATTGGAGCACACGATTGAGAAGGTTCATTTACTGGAGCAGAGTTACCCGGAGCGTGCCAAACAAAGAATGGGCCAATGACAAACGTATTCCAAATGGAAAAGTGTTTAAATTTTAAGATGTTCTCAAATAATAAAGCGAATTTTGCAGGTCTCTAATGATAATGTATCATTAGGTACTTCTGTAACAACACTACCACCTTCCTGTTCTGTCAACATTAAGGCGGTGTTTATGTTGTGGTAAAACAAATTGTCTTGAATATATGTTAACAAGTGTTTTAAAACAAATATTTTATTTCCTTTACTTTAAAAACCATTGCGTTGTAAAATAAATTAAGAACAATTATTTTTTCACAAACAGAAATATTGCCAGCGGAAAGAAAACGCTAGCTGCTAGGGGAATCGAACCCGCGCCTTTAGTGCCCAACACTTTCCACTCTACGTAACATGGCACCCTACCAACTGATCTTGATCTACCTCAACATACCTGATTGGGTCTCATATTGTATATATGCAGCACAGCATAACGACAAACTGCAGTTCTCTTTCGTTGCGTGGAAATACTTAATGATCTATAAGTATATGCACAATTAGCACACATACACAGCTTTGTAAGGCTAGAGAGCTAGTCTAAGATACATTTAGTTCTCATACTATACTTTACAATTTAAATAGAGTGGTTTCATTTTACGAGGTTGTCGCTGTTCATTGTTCACTAGTATCCGCCATTTTACATTTCCAAGTCACCAGGGGCACGTGTTTTTCGGGAAAATATTCCAGGACAAGCTATGTTCCAAAACACTTTAGTTCAAAACTGCTTTCGTGATTGAAGGATATTTAGTGTTACACGTCTTAACTGTCAGCCCCGCGAATCACGGACGGTCAGTATCGTAGAAACTTAATTTTGGTTGGCTCACTCATGTAAAGAACTCTCTTCACATAAAGACAAGTGACCAATAGCCAAAGGAAGGCTACAAGTGTGGACATAGGATATTGAAATTTAGCCTCCACGTAAATATTTTCGCGAAAAAGAGCTGGTGCTACAAATCAGTATAAACTTGTGTTGGTTGGACTTTTTTTTTAATGTGGCAATAAAAAATTATTTTATTCGTGTTATTTTTAGCGCAATGCAACTGTGGTTACGGCAACATTACTTAGAGGCTTTATTAACATTAACACTTCAACAGGATATTTGCATTATTGTAATATAAGACTTTGTAAATGATTAGCGTTATTAACTTTGTCACAAAATTATTAATTTCACAACAACATAAACGTTTAAATAAATGCCTGAATAGTAATTTATTTGTTGCAAGAACATAAGACATTTTTCTTCTGCGTGGACATGAAGTAGGGACACCCGATTTTCGAGAAAATTTTTCATGGCTTGTGTTTCCTAACACTTCAAGTCAGATCCACTTTCTTGGTTACGCGGCTTTGGTGTCTGCTTGAGGATCTCAGACGCATACTATCGGAGTTACCTAATTCTGACTGGCCAGTCCAATAACAACGCATTTTCAAACAAAGTTGGGCTACCAATAAGCACAGCCATCTGTTTTTTTGTTTGCGAAAAGATTTTCGCGGAGGCTAGATTTCAATATCACATTTGCACAATTGCAGCATTTCTTGGCTATTCGCGGCTTGACTTTGTGTGAAGACTGACTGCTACATGAGTGAGTAAATCAATCAGAATAAGTTTCTCCGCTGCTGACCATATGTCATTCGCGGGCAGACAGATAAGACACGTAACAATACAATTGATCCAATACTGAAAGTGCTTCTGAACTAAAATGTGCCGAATCACAAATTGGCCTGAAATATTTTCGCTGTAAAACCGGTGGCCCTACGCGTGGCGGAGTTGAAATCAACACGAGCGAAGAGAGCGAAAGAGATTTGGGCGGCTCTTAAGGTTGAAGTAAAGCAACTGCATATGGAGCACTGCACTGAACCTGACTGTACAATGTGTATAACTCATAAAAAAGGAGTACATACACTATAAAAATTGTCAGAAAAGTGCGATTAATGCTGTATATGAAAGAATATATATTTTGACAAATGAAAACACATAAAATCAATTATAAAAATTATTTACTACATAATTATTATAATTTTCTTACATACAATAATGGTAAACATTATAACGGTATCTATTGACTTATATTTTCTTGCAAATTCTGCTTTCTGAGCATCCAGAATTGAAATATGCTTAAATTGTTTTAAAAAAATACAAATTCTCTTAATCGATGTTTTTACTTTTAAAAAGTATATTTTAGTAAACTATTTTATAATTTTGCAAAATATGCATATTCTTCTTTCATATACAGCATAAATCACGATTTTCTGACAATTTTTATGGTGTCTGTACTACTTTTTTTATCAGTTCTTCGCGTTGTATAGTCGGGTGCAGTGCTCCATAGGCAGTTACTTTATTTCAACCTTAACATAGGGGTACTGAGAGCCGATTATGGTGAAATGAGGTGAGTATAGAGCAGCGCCGGAATGAAAGGATGGGTGATGCAGGAGATCCCGAGAAAACCCGCCCACCAGTGGCATCATCCGGCACGATTCTCACTTGTGAAAATTCGGAGTGAAACACCCGAGGGTTGAACACGGATCGCCCTGAGTGGGAGGCGACCAGACTAAGTAGAATAACAACAGAAGAGAGAAAAAGAGGAAAAGAAGCAGCAAGAAAGAGAAGAAGAAAGACAAGATCTGAAACGGATGAAAGACGAACGGAAGGAACTGCTAAGAAAATCTAAATGAGGGAATGGTGTGATTTGTGATAATATGTTGGTTGATGTCTGTGTATGTGTATGTGTAAAAAAAATGAGGGAGGGGGCCGTAGAAGTGGAGCTCCATTCCCTCCTCCGCAGGGAAACGAAGGCTTGGGTGTCCAGAAGGGGTACTTCGATGTCTTGGACGATGCTTATATTGGAGCAGAACGGCGGGCGAGGGGAAAAAATAAAAATAACAAAATAGAATAGTACAGATAGGAAGGGGATTGGGGTCTTCCGGTTTCGTGGGCGGGGTCATTCGACCATTGGGTGCAATGGCGGACCGGCCGAAAGGCTATTTAGCTGTGCGAGGGGCCGACGGCGTCTAGTCACGCGGGCAGATTCGTGGGAATCCCGGTCACTGGTCTGTTCCGGCGGGGGCGGCAAAACGGGGGGCGGCCGAAAGGATGCCCGTCGGGGAGCTGTCTCGTTCAGGGCAGAATAGCTCACCACCTTCCTAGGAAGTGTGAATGACGCTTTCGAATAGAAATAGAATTTGTAACTAAATTACTGGCACCCAGGAAAACAGCCCCCCCCCCCTTTCCCCCCTCAGAAAAAAATTGTGTATCTACATAACTAATATGCTGTTTGTTAAATTGTAGTAGCCATGATAGAATTGAACACCCTGGATGGCTGTACTGCTAAGTAGGGTCAATGAAATAAATTTAAAATAAATAGGCTAACCGCTCAGCCACCGCGGCCCCTCAACACATGCGGGGCTCTTTTTCGTGAAGTTCGAATGTCGCAAACCTGCAGGTCCGTTCACACCGGGCGAGAGGCATCTCAGTAGGACGACACGCAACGTAATCGTGCTTGCTGAGGTGGTAAAATGCACCCAAGTCCCATGAGGAGACCACGTGCGTCGTTTCTGCCGCGGACGAGAAGACACCAATCCATTCTTGTTAGTACGGAAAACCCTTGGTGAGTCGTCGATTTCACACACGTTCCTCCAGAGTGCTGTGAGCATCACCAGCAAAGGGTTGCCAGGTCGAGCTTACTGCTCGAAGGAAGTCGGCCATGGCGACAGCAGTTGTGACAACAGCAGAGGCTTGGTATCCTAAACAAGGCCGGGCCGTGCCGTATAAATAACGCAAGCGTTGGAGGCTCGCGGCCATTTTTATTCCATCAGACGCCGGAGGACCACCCGAGAGATCTTCCCCGAGAGGACCGCCATGCTAGCGTTCCGGGTTCGACGCCAGGAGAGAGCTACCGTCGAGACGAACCAGCACGCTGTCGTAACTGCATTAGTGGGTAATTATCTCTCATGTTAGGGAGTCCAAGTATTGTGAGGCGAAGGCCAGCGAGACTCGATTTAACTGCTTTTTATAAAGCAAGCTATGAACTTTAATTAGATTAAGCCTTTGGATAATCGAAGAATTAACGTAGAGTCGCCAAAGTAAAGCTACATATATTCTATTGTCTTGTACTATTTATGGTTCCAATAAACTGTATTGTTTGTTACACGAGCTCTTGCCTTACTGACTACGCCTCCCCCCTTAGTAACTGAAAGCGTGACTTGTTAGCGAAAGCGGGGTCACAGCAAGAGCTGTCGCTCTATCGCCGACGACGACCGAAGAAGGGAAAAGCACTTCCGGAAGTCATCAACGTCGGCGAAGAAAGAATAGAATGCATTAAACCGCGGAAAGTTTGTCTCGCTGGAGACGTGTTGAAGGAAGGACGACAAGAGTGCGAAAGAAAACGATAATCACAGTTTCACAGTCGAGCAGCAAACACGTGCGTCTGCACACGCCGTTTGATAAGTACGCGGTGTGTGCTCATTACGCGAGCAATCACGCAGTTTCACGCCTGTGACAATAATAGGCATTTACCCCTGAAACGGGCGTAGAGATCCATCTGGGTAGTGCGTCGCCGAAGTCACTGGCCGGACATCGAACCTAAGGCATCTGGAAGACGAGTCGACGCCATTTTAGCTTCATGGTCGTGCTCGGTGCAACATATTGTATGCCGCTTTCGAAATTTCTACAGACAATTGCCAGGGCCACCTGTTTTCCGCGAAAAAGATGTAAGCAGAAGAAAAACTTTAATTTTTTGTGTGAATGTTAGCACATTTCCTTTATACACTGGTCACGGATCTGTGTGAGAAGACATATTCTACTTAAGTGGGTCAATCAGAATAAAGACACCCTGGCACTGAACGTCCGTGATTGGATGGCAGACACCTAAGACGTGTGCGAGTTGAAATCATCCAACGACGAAATCGGTTCGGAACTAACGTGTTTTGGAGTGCAACTAGTCTCGGAATCGTTTCGCGGAAAACCGGTGGCACTAACAATTATTGTTAAGAAACGCTGGGAAACTGTGAGAAACGTTCTTCGCGGACCAATCACAAACGCTTTGTCTTTAAAGTATAATCACAGCGAAGGCCAAAAAAAAACCTATGTGATTGCAAAACTTGAACACAGAAATTAATGTGTGACAGAACGGCTTAACTGGAGAACAGTTCACTTTCCATATGCCCTGGACATTTTTTAGCCAGTAAGAAACAACAGTCGATATAACAAACAGTCAATAAAGGCGTCTCACGCTGCTTCTTAAACCTGTCCAGTCACCGTGTCCTCGAACGTGGTCATATTGCGTATGAAGGGTATTTATGGGCAGTGGTGTACACAGCGTGGGCTCAGTACCCAACGCCTAGAGAGTCTTCCCAACGGTAATCTCTTTTGTGAAACTTACTACAACTATCGTTTATGAATGGCTGATTGTAACGTCTTTGACCAAGCAACACGTTTTCCACTGGTTGCAGAAAGTCCACTAGGCACGATTAGAGAGAACATCAAAAAATTACACGAATGCAGCACTTCGGCTCACATATTTTGTGCGTGACCGAATGGGTTAAATTATCCTAATTTACCTGAGCCAAGGGGGAAAAAAGTTAGTCCGAGAGTGTAATGATTTAGGCGGCTCTTACAGCGAGGTCTTCAGAGCCGATGAGGGTGAAGCGAGGTGAGTATGAAGCAACGCCTGAATGGAAGTGCGGGGGAAAAGGGAAACCCCAGATAAAGCCCGCTGACTAGCGGCATCGTCCAGCACGATTGCCACTTGGGAATAATCCGGGAGTGGCCCGGCCGGGATTGAGCCCGGTTCGCCTCGGTGGTAAGCGAGCAGGCTAACCCCTGAGCCACCGCGCCCAAGGAGGCCTCAATGTCATTTAAGAATAAGTATGAATTAAAATTTAAGTAGCGCAATGGTTCCTTTGAGGTAGAAGTACCCACATTCCGTCTCACTGCGCGAGTCCCTGGAATGAGTCTTGAGTCTGATTGCACTGTGAAAAATAATGGGAAAATTACCTGACAAGTGCAAGGTAATATTCGCAAACTTGTGGGGGAAACATAGCTTTCCTTAAGGGTAAGGTAAAACTACCGCACTCTGAAGTAAAAATCACGTACATGGTAGTGGAAAATCCCATACATGGATGGGAAAATTACCTTACGACACGTGCATCTCTTCAGCATTGTCTCAGCAGCTAAGTGGGGGGACGGGCGGAAGAAGCAAACCTTTAACACGCGCTAGTAATCACTGATACTGTCATTCTGTCGTTGTGGTGTAATGGATAGCGCATCGGCCTATCGTGATAGAGGACCATGGTGCGCCCACCCACCAGCAAGTGTCGAAGATTATAGTGTTGCGGTTTCGGTTACTATTCGTCAGAGGATAAAGATAATAAAGTCATTATCAGTACTAATACTCCGGGATATTTTAATTATAATGTTATTATAGATTATAGTTAATTTCCCCTCATTTTTATGGGATTTTCCCCCACTTTTGTCAGGTACTTTTCCCGTACAATTAGGGAATAGTACTTTACTTGTTATACAAATTTACTCTACATTTACGAGGTAATTTTACCTTACATGTAGAGGTAATTAGATTCCCTTACATGTAAGGGAATTTTATCTCAAATGTTTTTACAGTGTGGTAATTACGTGTAACGGGAAACACCTTATTGGCTGGTTTGCCCGCAGATGGCAAGTAAGAACTGGGTGATATGGTGATATATATATAGGGGCACCTGCTCAGAGTGAACACATATCAGGACAAGCTGTGTTCCAAAACACTTCAGTTCAGAACCACTTTCGTGGTTGGGTCATTTGAATTGTTACCCGTCTAATTCGTCTGCCCGCGAATTACGGATGGTCAGTTTTGGAGAAACTAATTCTGATTGGCTCACTCTTGTAACAGACTCTTTTCACACGAAGACACGCAGCACACACTAAGTGGCATGTGCCCAGTAAAGTTAGTACAGGCCGTTCACGGTAAAGTGAGCACTTTTTAAGGCCCTTTCAAAGGCATTAACCCCTAATAATATATCTTATTGCAGCCTCAGGCGTTAACTTTTGAGAGTTGCGAAATATACACACTATTTTTATTAGTCATATTGCAATGTTTATATTAAAAAGTGGCGAAAAGTTAGAAATTCGTGCAAAGGAAAATTTTAGCAGAACCTTAAAAAGTGCTCACTTTACCGTGAACGGCCTATAACGACAGCGACAGTGTAGTTCCATGTCTTAACGTTGAATTAAAAGTGCGAAGTAAACATTTGTGAATTCTGAAATAATTTTTTTCTTTTTGTGTTTTAATGCACGTAAGTGTAAGATTTTGAAAATTCGTTACGTATACATACGTATTTAAAAATTCCAAGGTTTCATTAAATAGACTGTGTTCATGTTTGAGGCAATGGTGTTGATTTTACATTCGGCAGAGTAATACACCCCGTGTAGGCAAGTAGATCTCAAACAGGACTTTTCCCGGCCGGGTCACTCCCCGATTTGCACCCACTAATCGGCGTGTTTTCTAGGCGATCTCCCGTTTCTTCCGCCCTTTCATTCCAGGCGACACTCCTCGCCTCTCAAGGCCTCCTGTTAAGAACCGCCCAAATGTCTTCACTCTTCACTCAGACGGCTTTCAACAGTGACTAATAGATACATGAAATTTCGCGGATTCGTTTTGAGACACGCTAGAATTCGAAACTCTTATGTTTATATAACTTTAGCTATTGGTCCACACGGCGTTTGACACCTCCTGAAGAACGCTGGCCTATTCGTCGCCTTCCACTGAGACAGCAGACAACCAATGTGAAGTTAATACCGGCACATTTGTACATAAGAATGTAGATTCCAGCCCGCGGGTCATCAAACTCACGAATTTTTCAGTTCTCTAGTGATCAGTTTACCGTGAACAGCTTGTAAACCAGTTGTCGGTCGTATGTACATTGGGAAAAAAATTTGTGGTGGCCACAAAAATATTTCGTTGGTATTCACCCTGCCCAATTTTTGTGGCGTACACAAAAATGTTTTGTAGCTGCAACAAAATAAGTATAAGTTTTTAGTGGCCACAAAAGTTTAGTGGCCACTATAAACTTATTTTGTGGCAGCTACAAAATTTGTTGTGTACACCACAAAAAATTTGGCAGGCTGAATACCAGCAAAATAATTTTGTGGCCTGCACAAAACATTATTTCAGTGTAGACGGTCGCAGAGATTGCGTTCTCGCGCGCGACCTGCAGCGTTGAGCTCACTCCAAGTTGTCGACGGGTGCTGTTGAACATAGCATGTGTCCGACCCCGTAAGGAATTTCGCACCCTCCATTTCGACACCCCCCCCCCCTTTTTCCCCCTTCATTTTGCGACACTTCTTTGACAAAAATCGCGCACCCACCTGAGCTAACGAGTGTGTTGTCACGTGTTAGTGCTGCGCGACGGCTGCCCGAATATTCATCCGGGAATTATCTTGAAAACATCCTACTCACCGAACGTTTACCAGGGTCAATTTGACGCACCTTGCGCAACACAGACGTCAACGTTGCTTGAACCGCGTTGATGAGTGTTTGAGTGAGTGCGTGAGTCTAATCACTGCACCTCGGCGGCCTCCTGAGATTTTTTTAACGGGCCTGCCTACCAAGCCGTCAGCCGCGAACTTCAAATGGCGAATCAATCTTAAACGAAATTCCTTCTCACTGCGCGAATTTTAAAGATAACTATTTCAAACAAAAAGTATTCTATGTGGAATTCCTTAAGGGATGATGCTACATTAAAATATTGAAAATTACATTAAAAGAAAAGATGGATACAAATTTTTTTTTCGAAAATAATTCGATGTAGCAATATTCTCTGAGAAAATCGCGTCAACGTGTTTTTTGTTTAAAATAGTTATCTTTAAAATTGACTCAATGAGAAGGAATTTCGTTTAACATTAATTCCCCATTGTTCGCGATAGCCGGCTTGGTATGCAGGCCCATTAAATACACGTTTTTCCACGACGCTATTAAACGCAAGTCCAATGTGCTGGTTTACTAAAATAGCACACGCTTCTGACGAGGCCTGATTAGTACTTTCAAGACGTCATGCACAATGGGAACACCATTTCAGAACACACCAACGTATCTGAAAAGGGCTATTTCAAAGCTCTTTATCTCAAAATATACGGGTCAGATCCATACCAAACTACTCAAGGGCCCTGCAGTGAACCTTCCTACAGACTCTCCATCAAAATTCACCCTTAATTCCTAGTCTAGACAATTGTCTACGTGTTGCACAGGAAGGTTTATATTTGACTGGTACTGTACACTGCGAAGCTCAATGACCAATCATGTTACACACTGCAGCTCTCATCGGCCGCGAGCTACGTAAAGCAGATATTACACGATACCTGCTGCCGTACTTGATTCTTGTACAAGCTTCTATAAGCCCTGGTGTACGAGCAGGTATACCAGCTGCTATATGAACCTCCATGGAAGATTCTTATTACACGACAGCAGTTGGCGTACTAGCATTTGGTGCCCCCGGTGGGTGCGTAGTGTGTGGTTTGTAGTATAGGTGAACCCCATTCGTAGATACCAGTTAGTCACTTGCATAGGCCTATACAAATACTAACCACCACAGCTTAATATTGCTACATTACTGTTTGCTTTTTACGTAAATTATTTGCTTACTAGTATAGTTTCATTCATTTTCTTGAAAATGACGTGCAGTCACTAAAGTACGAGTGTGTTATTTTTTAATTTTGAAGAAAATGACTGACCGGTTGCAAAATATATTTTTTTCTATCTGTACCAGGACATTATCCGCATGTAAAATTTTACGATAAAAAATTTTGGGTCCTACGGAGTTTAGAACTGGTGCTCAAAAGTTACTTATAACTCGCAGGCAGCGCAATTTTACCACTGTATCACAAATTCACACTTTGATCATTGAACTTATATACTGTAGATAATGTCTAATTATTTTATTAAATCTTCCATGCAGCAGGTAATGTTTTAAGTATTTAGAACGGTTTTAAACAGTAATTAAAAGTTTTCATCGCCAATATTAATCGTCATCGTATTTTATATATATTTGAAAGAGTTTCAACCTCACGGATGTAAATTCAAGATTGAGGAGTCCTTTTCAGTTTCTTCATCAATTCTTTTAAAGTAGTAACCATGGGAGCGCCCTACGCTCTGAAACTGCAATGTGATTGGCCAGGTACAAGAGCCGGTATGGAACCTGCTACGGAAAATAGGACTAGGCCGTATACCGGCCGCTATGGCGGACGTTGCACAAGCTTACGGAATCTAGTATCGTGTAATATCGCCTTTACGCGCGCGGTCCTGCTCTTTGGGGGTGATCCACTTAGTTCCTCTCCATCCCAAAGACAAATGCGCTCGCTGCCTTCTCTATCACCCCCCACCCCCCTCCCCGGGGTTGCCACGGAATGAGTGACAGCGGCGAGACCTAGCTGGCGTCATAGCCCCTTCTCCTGCCCCTGCTGAAGAAGACGACAAATGTAGAGTAGGCGCAAGAATATTCTGTAAATTAGGACCTCGCCGCAACGAGGGTTTTAACGAAATTTCTGGGTGATGGCATACGACCCTATAAATAATGGTGTGAATGGACGAGGGAGCGTGAAACCCGACAAGTGAAGCCTACTGTGCGTGAGGGCGCTTGGAGGACTCTAGCACATTGCGACTGACAGGACATGGACAGAACTGAGGTGGGATAGAATTAACATGTAATACGGATTTTATTGTAAGTATTGGAACTGTCAAAAATGGACACATAATTTATAAAATAAATGAATATTGTTGATACACTGTCTATCAGGACTGATTTCAATTATTTAATTTCATTGATTTCTTTGAGGTAATTATAAATTGTATTGATTTACGTCATTAATTGTACACAGTATGTCATATCAATTTGTTGAGAGATGTTGAGTCGAGAGAATTTTGTTTATAAATATATAAATAAAATTAGGAAATTAGAAATTTTATTTAATCAAGACATCCATCCGTTAACGATCCTGGTTTATCCCACTGACTTTTTAAAAGAGAAATTGTAGCAATATTTTAAGGAAGGCCAAAAGCGTGTAAATAGTACAATGAAGTATAGCATTTGTATGAATCTTTTCGAGAAAAACTGGTGGCCTTAATTATGCCAAAACCATACGGACACGTGATGAGTTGAGTTCAAATATTTGGGAGGCTTTAAATGAGGCCTTGGGAGCCAGTGAGGGTGAAATGAGAAGAGAATGCAGCACCAGAACGCAAAGGCGGGGAAAACTTGAGATTCCTGTGAAAACCCGCCGACCAGAGGCTTAATTTATTTTAGCATTTCCACAATTTTTTTAAAACACTTAATATGATAAAAGTAATTATAAAAAAACTGGCTTATATAATTAGTTTTTACCTTTCTCTGGCAAATAGTAGTATCCCAATAACTTTTACGTACTGAGATAGATGTAATATCGCAATCGACGAATGGAACAAAACATTATCAGGACTACTAAGCGCAGTTTTCTGGAGTTGTCCGTCTAAATTTACGGCGCTCGAGTAAACGAGGCTACGCATGAGTGTTGACGAGAGTTCATTCCGGTGGATCAGTTCCCGTGAATGCCCTCTGGGCCGGCGGGCGCATGTCGTTGTCGAGAGTGCAGCGAAGCGAACAGGGGCTGACGATGCCGAGTCGTCCACGTAGGCCGCCAAATAGCGCGCGTTGCTTTTTCCACAGCAAGATCTAGTCAGAAACCCACCGTCATCACTTTCCATTTCCTTCAGTAATGGAACATGACGAAAGTTCAACCATGACGGTATAGGCATGATCGAAACTAAACCTACCGTGCAACTGCGAAATACGAACGGTAAATTATGTTCGTATTGCGCCAACCCGTATCTGCGATGCACGTAGGTACATAAAACATTATGAATATTCTTGTTGGGGCAGGCTACAAGCTCCGTATTTACAAACTGAACGTCTTCAACTAAAGGTTGTTCGCGATAAAGTGAGCACTTTTGAATTCAACCTTAGAAAAGGTCACTGGCCCTGCCCGCATATATTTTAACGGGTGCACTGGGTGACATGCGCCCAGTAAAGTTGGTAACGAAGGTTGGAAAGCAGTTCCATATCTTAACGTTGAATAAAAAGTATTTCGTAACGATTTATGATAACTAGGGATAGGAAAAATTAGCGACTTCATTTCAGGACAATATATATTTCAAACGCGTATACACTGAATTCACTTTTGCAATTGGATCAGAGTTTATTAGACACGCCCTGGATGTCTCCGCGCTAATAGCCGACTTGCAAGAAAACAGGAAGCGAATCCCGTACTGTCAAATGTGGGGTAACACTGGGGCAACAGCCAATGAACGAACAGTTGAGATTCGACAATACAACGGATTGTGGAGTCTATCATGCAGGTCATTGAAATCGCGGAATTTTCCTATCCCTAGAGATAACTTTATTTATTTAATTCCCTTTCGGCTTTTAATGCATAAAAGTGTAAAAATAAGCATATTATTTTAATATTTACTTTCCTAATAATTTGACAGTTTCGCTCGACCGACGCATGGATAAAGTGCAGATACCCTTGGCAATGTTAATGTTACATAAGACGGAGGAATACACAACGGGCGTACAAGTTGATTTAAGCAGGGCTTTCAAAAGTGCTCATTTTACCGTGAACAGTCTATAGTAACTGACATACATGTATTCAATATTACTACGAACGGATTGGCATATGAACAGCACTTTGTTAAAAATCAACATACTTGCCTAACAACTTCTTATACAGCGCAGTGGACTAAACGGTGTTGGCTAAACGCCCTACTAATTTTCCCCAAGATATAAGGGGGCCGCGGTGGTTTAGCGGACAGAACACTCGCCTCCCACCAAGGCGAACCGCTGTCACTACCAGAATTACGCACGTGGGGATCCTGCCGGACGATGCAACAGCTCAGTGGGTTTTCTCGGGGATCTCCCGTTTCCCCCGTCCTTGAATCTCACCCCTGCTCCATACTCACCGCGCTTCTCCCACATCGGCTCTGAAGACCCCAGGGTTAGGAGTAGCCCATAAATCACTCTCCCTGATCTCTTATAAGGATAATCTTATAGAATCTCAACCATTTTTGGTTGCTTGGTGGGCGCATGTAATTTACAATACGCAGTGAACTCTCCAGGGCCGACAGGAACGGGTCTATGGACGACAGACTCCGATACGCGTCTAGAATATATCACATTCACGGTTACTTAGAACTTTTCTGGAGCACTTCTTAAGGTCTACTTTCATTATATTCATTCGCCACATCCAAACCAAGCTTAACCAAGTCTAGAAAATTACACCAAAGGGACAACGCACATAAATCTGCGCGCACTCAGTGTAATAATATTTTGTGTAAGAACTACAGTATTTCTTTAAAGGCTGTTCACGATAGTGTGAGCACTTTTGAAATCAATCTTAGAAGTTACTGCCTCTACCTGCATATACTTTAACGGGCGCCCTGAGTGACATACGCCCAGTAATGTTGGTAACGATTGAAGAAAAGTAGTTCCATATCTTAACGTCGAATAAAAAGTGCAATGTAACCATTTGTGATAACTTAAATTATTTCTATCGCTGTCTTCCCCCCCCCCCCCCCACTCCCATCGAAATGTAAAAATGACAAAATTAGAAAAATATACACTTTTCTAAAAATTTCACAGTTTCACCTGACCGACGCATGACTAAAATGATGAGGCCCATGACAATGCTAGTTTTACATTAGGCGGAATACTACACAACGTGGAAACAATTAGATCTTAAGCCTGTCAAAAGTGCTCATCTTGCCGTGAACAACCTATAGCTAAAAACCGCTTTTTCAAAGCGCTGTGCCTCACAATATGCTCGTTAGATACATACAAAAGTACTCAAGGGACCTGCATTGAAACTTACAACAGACTTTCCACGAATAAAATAATAATGTCACCGCTGAAAGTCCCGCAAGTAAGTGTGTTCACTATAAGTGAGCACTTTGAAATAAACCTTACAAAAAGTCACTGTCCGTACTTGCATATATTTTAACGGGCACACTAAGTGACATACGCACACGTTTGTAACGATGGAAGGAAATTAGATCCGTATCATAACGTCGAATAAAATGTTTGATATAACCATTTGTGGAGTAACTTAAATTATTTATTTTACTTTTATTCTTTTCAATGCAACTAAGTGTAAAAATAAGCAGATTTTTTTAATTATTTTCTTTTCTAGTAATGTCACAGTTTTACCTGACCGACGCATGACTAAAGTGATGAGGCCCGTGGCAATGTTAATTTTACATAAGGCGGAAGAATACACAACGTGCATACAAATAGATCTTAAGGAGGGCTTTTGAAACTGCTCATTTGACCGTGAACAGCCTATACACGCAGTACGACGAGATCACTGCATGCCAGTTCAGAGCCCTGCGCTTAGCGGCGATGGGGCACTTGGTGTGTGTGACAGAGTCGCCCTTAATCTCTCCCGCACTTCTTTGCCTCAAACGTGGAAAAAACCTCCAGGTAGGCTGGAGCCTTAAGGCGATCTACCTAGCGCTTGAAATGCACTGCAACATATTTCAAAAAGGCATATTTATACGAAACTATTCATCGTGCCCCCAACAGGTTTACCTACGGAAAGAAAGTACATTCCAGAAGATGACAGAATGCTACTTTCAAGCCATTACTAGGGACATGCATAATTCGCGTTATTATTCGGCATCAGGCTGAACTTCACAGTACTGTATGCACTAAAGCCGGCGTCGTTTCTCCATTGGCTGCTGCTTAGATGTGAAGACATCCCCTCTCTGAATGAACTACACGTGATTGGGGGTGCGCTATTGTGAAGTGTTCCTTTATAGGTGCATAGTCTCGCAGGGTGTGCCACTTAAATTATGGTCCAATGGCGAACATATTACAAAGGGACATATGTTTCGAGTTTAACTTGTCCTCAAATAATAACGCGAATTTTGCAGGTATCTAGCCATTACGCACATTTTAAATATCTTCGTTACCTCCAGCGTTTGCAAAAACGGCTTTTTCACACTTCTGTATGGAAGATTCGGGCGGCTCTTAACATCGAGGTCTTGAGAGCCGATGAAGGTGATTGAGGTGAGTATGGAGCAGCACTGGAATTTGTTTAAAAAAAAAAAAAAGATGGGGGTGAGATTCCCGAGAAAATCCACCGATCAGCGCCATCGTCTGGTACGATTCCCACAAAGTTGCTGGTGGAACCGGCATTAGCCTCTCCATCCTCCCCTCTAGGTGGCCGATAACTATTAAAAGGTCATACCTAGAGCGTTACTTTCTAACCTTTACTTTAACCCCCTCAAAGCAAAAGCTGAAACGGCTCTTTGATCTTCAGGGTCCACCGGAAACTTTGCAATTTTGAAACCGTCATGCCGTCCAAAAAATTTCAAGAAACACTACACTAACTACTCACTCACACAACTATAGGCTGTTCACGTTAAAGTGAGCATTTTTGAATGCCCACTTATTTGTAATAGTAGTCAATAAATATATTTTATTTCAGTCTTAGACGGTAACCTCTACAAACTGTACTTATTATTTACATAGGAATATTTATTTTAAAAAGTGGTTAAATTATTTTAAAAAATGGCTAAAATAAATAAGTAAGTAGAGGCTTAAAAGTGCTCACTTTACCGTGAACAGCCTATAACTACCGCGTCCGTGCTTGTCCTTTCGCGTTAAAATTAAGCATGGATGCCCCATTATCTGCATTCGCGACCCAGTACGCTCGAGTCTGTACGAACTTGGTTTTTGGGGATAGCCAGTGGCATGATTCCCGCAGGCGAAAATCCGGGAGTGGCCCGGCCGGGGATTGAGCCCGGATCGCATTAGTGGGAGGCAGCGAGCTAACCGCTCAGCCACCGCGGCCCCCTATAGCTTCAGGTAAAGTGGATATTACACGATACCTACTGCCGTACTTGGTTCTAGTAAAAGATTCTATAAGCCCTGGTGTACGAGCCGGTATACCAGCCGCTATATGAGCCGCCATGGAAGATTCGTATTACACGACAGCAGTTCGCGTACTAGCATTTGGCACCCTCGATGGGTGCGCAGTGTGTGGTTTGTAGTAAATATGAACCTCATTCGTAGAACTGCTACCAGTTAGTAACTTGCGTAGGCCTATTGAAGTACTAGCTAGCACACCTTAATATTGCTATATTACTTTTCGCGTTTTATATAAATTATTTGCTTACTCGTATAGTTTCATTCATTTTCTTGAAAATGACGTGAAGTCACTAGAGTACGAGAGTGTTATTTTTAATTTTGAAGAAAATTACTGACCGGTTGCAAAATGTAGTTTTTCTTACCGGAATATTATCCGCATGAAAAATTTGATGGTAAAAGAAATTTGGGTCGACAGAGTTTCGAGCTCATACCCAAAAGTTACAGTCTACTCAGGGGTGCACGTGGCATCTTTGCCACTGTACCGCCAGTTCGAATTTAAATCATTAGGCTCATATACTATATATACCAAAAATTATTTAAATTAAGTTTTTCATGTAAGAAGTAATGTTTTAAGTATTTAAAACGGTTTTAAACAATAATTAAAAGTTTTCATCGCCAATATTAATCGTCGTTGTCGTATTTTAAATCTATTTGACAGAGTTTCAACCTCACGGATGTAAATTCAAGATGGAGGAGTCCTTTTCAGTTTCTTCATCAACTCGTTTCAAATAGTAGCCACGGGAGCGCCCTTCGCTCTGAAACTGCAATGTGATTGGCCAGGTACGAGAGCCGGTATGGAACCTGCCACGGAAAATAGGACAGGTTTAATTACCAAACCTGTGATGAAATCTGGCAGCGCCAAGCGAAAAATGGCATGACGGGTGCCGTACAGGCCGGTATGACGGCTGGCAGACAGTGCACAAGCTTTTAAGAAATCTGGTAACGTGTAATATGTCGTTAAGCGATGGCGACGGTGCTGAGGAATGCCGGGACAGAGGGTAAAGACAGCCTCTGGCCCGGCATGAGGCCCGCAGGAGGGTGTTTAGAACGACTCACAATTGATGTTCGGCGAGGGTGGAGAGAGGGAGGCTACACAATGGCCTCGCGGAACTTCGGCCAGGTACGCCGCAGCCAGGTGAGGACGACGTACCACCAGATGTCCCTCTCCCAGGACCTTATACACGTGCGTCTTGGGGCCTTCGCCCGTTCTAACACCCCTTCAAGCCATCAACATTATCTTCCATAGGCTGTTCACGGTAAAATGAGCACTTTTGAAAGCCCTGCTAAAGATCTACGTGTATGCACTTTTCGTATTCTTTCGCCTTATGTGAAATTAACTGTCAAGGGCCTCATCACTTTATCCATGCGTCGGTCCAGTGAAACTGTGAAATTTTAAGAAAAGCAAATATTTTATAAACATGTCAATTTTTACAGTTCGATACATGAAAAAAAAACCGAAAGCGAAAGAAATAATTTAAGTTGGTGTGTGTGACAATAAAATAAAATGAGTTAGGTGATAATGGTCACCTAACTCATTTTATTAGGCGTTAAGATACGGAACTACTTCCCATCCATCGTTACCAACTTTACTGGGCGAAAGTCACTCATTGCGCCCATTAAAATATATACATGCAGGGGCAGTGACTTTTTTCTACGTTTCATTTCTAAAGTGCTCACTTTATTATGAACAGCCTTTAGTTATTAGGGACACCCGAATTTCGCGAAACGATTTCAGGACAAGTTGTATTTAATACCACCTTAGGTCATATCCACTTTCTTTATTGGATGATCTACGCGTTACCCGTAGAGACCTGAAGAATCCCAGGATTCATTTTGAGACAAGTTGGAATGGAAAACCTGTGTGTTTAGCAATTGGTCCATTCAGTCTAGGGGTAGCAAAATTTCGCTGAAAGATTTCTAGGCACGTTGTATTTCAAATCACTGTAAGGTCGTTTACCTACCTTGATTGGCTGAATTACCTTTTGACTACGTTAACTGTCCGCACGCGAGTTCACGTAGGAGCCGTGTCGATGTCGCCGAATTCTGAGTGGCCTGGTCTAACATTAAAACGCCTCAACCAGACGGCAACCAATGGCAATAAAAAAACTGCTTTTGGAGTCTTATAGTATTGAAGTATACCGTGTACTCATTTTTTTTTTTCGCGAAAAATCAATGTTTGACATCCCCTGGAAAACGCTGGCCCAATCGTCGCTTTCCACTGTGACAGCAGACAACCAATGTGCAGTTTATCATCGGCATAAGTACATACGACTGTAGACTCTACCCTACAGGTCATTACTCGCGAATTTTTCAGGTCTCTACTTACGGGTCTTGGGTCTTAGGTGTATGCCCGCGAATCACAGACGTACTGTAACGAAGTGACCTAATTCTTATTGGCCGGTCAAGTAAGAAAATGTTTTCTCGCAAAGACGTGCCGCCAATAAAGAATACTGCTGTTGTACCCGTAGGATATTTAAGTCTAGCATGTGCGGAAATCTTTTCGAGAAATTAGGGTGTCCTTACTTATCACTATGGCCACTTGTTTTTCGCGAAAATATTTCTGCAAATGTTAGATTTCAATACCCTACGGTCGTAACCAGCAGTATTCTTTTCTTTATTGGCAGCGTGTCTTAGAATACACTTTCTTACTTGACTGGCCAATCAGAATTAGGTTACGCCTATACGTCTGTGACTCGCGGGCAGACACCTAAAGCCCTCTTCACAATCGCGCGACGTGACGTCACACCGAACCAGCCAATCGTAATTCATATCGCTCGCGACGAGAGCGCTAGTGACAAGCCTGACTTGCCGCGGAAGCGACATTGCTGATGGCGTTAGAGAAAACAGCCAATCAGGATCAAGAATGTGGAAAATAAGAAAAGTAAATACTGTCATACTTGTAAACAAAGGGAAAGAAACGAGATACCAGGTAGTAAAGTTATATATATATATATTATATATATATATATATATATATATATATATATATATATATATATATATATATATCCTGCGCAGCTTCTATTTGTGAATATTATTTTAGTAACTGGTGGAATTGTGTTGACTTTAAAACGAGTCTTGAAGAACTTCTGATTGAAGAGGCGTTTGATTGAAGAATACAGCATAGGCGGTATTTGCACGATGCAAAACTATAAGGCCGGCTGCAGGTATCTAGCAGTTCCGACGTCTAAGATTTAGTTTACGGTACAATACAGTTCCTAAAAGTACTACTAAAACAGTTTCATTTGTGTGTTGTCAAATATCACTGGGCAGATGGCCAGCAGGGTCGCGTCGTGTCGCGCTATTGCGAAGGGTACTGCCGGCGATACTTTGTATCATCGCTGTCTTTCACTTCGTCGCGCCTCATCGCGTCGCGTCGCGCTATTGTTCAAATCAGCCAACCGCGATACTGGTTCTGGACTAACGTATTATGGAGTACAACTAGCCATGGAATCTTCTCGCGAAAAAAACCGGAGGCCCTACTTACCACAGCTTTTCTGACTATATTACTGGAAGTAATCTCATAATTATATTGTTGTGTGAACACATTTAAAGTGGTTTCAAAATAACGACTCATTTTTAAAAAAGAAATTGTACAATAAAATGAGAAGACAATTGAATTGTAATTTAACCAATTACTTACGTGTTGTGCATGACTCGTAGATACTTCTAAAAATTTAATTTTTGTATATTTTTTACTGGATTCATTAAAAAGCGTATTAATAATATTCATGTGGCGACGTGAAAGCTTACTGAATGCAACTCACTGAAAAGGAAATGAAGTAATTTTTCAGCTAAATAAAATTAATTCAAGTTATTAAATTCAATAATTATTTGATGACGTGGAATGGCCTTTACACGATGCCACTTATTGCTGACGACGTCACAGAATACTCAATTATAAGTACTACGCGATCTGCAGCCTCGTACACAAGTAGTATGTAGGGACAGGAAATATTCGCGACTTTATTTCAGGACAAGATAGATTTCAATCACGTATAGACTGAAGTCACCTTTGCAATTGTATCAGAATTTATTAGACACGCCCTGGACGACTCTGCTCCAATATCCGACTTGCAAGGGATCAAGAAGCGAATCACGTACTGTCACATGTGGGATAACGCAAGGGCAACAGCCAATGAACATACACCTGAGGTTCGACTATACAAAGGATTGTGGAGTCTAATATACAGCAATATGGTGTCATTCTCATTCACCAACATGTTGGAACTGAGTGAGCCAGTCGGCGCCCGATAACTGGCTTAGCAGTCGGCAGCCCATGAGTAGAGCCACGAGTATTTCGCGAATTCATTCCAAGGCGAGGTAGACTCCAAACACGTGTTTTTTTTCTCCAACTGTTGTGATTGGACGACAGTTCTCTAGACACGCCCCATTTAACTGTGAGCCAGTAATAAGCAGGAAGCAGTAGTGTGAGTGAGTGTTTAACAGTCCTGTACAGAGGCCTCACTTGATCACAGCAACCAATAAGCAAACGATAATGTCTCGAGTGTATAGAGGGCTGTCCAGCCTAGCTTGCTGCCAACTCAATCCGCGAAATACTCGAAGCTCTACCCATGAGCCAATAGAGAGACTGTCACCACACTATGTAACCAATGGAGACTAGCGATATTCACGTTATTATTTGGGGGGAAACGTTAAACTCTAAGCATGTGTAACTTTGCAATGCGTTTGTCACTGTACCATACTTAATCTTACACACCATGGGTAACTCTCTACCAATAAATGAACACTTCACAATTGTGTGACCCAATAACGCCTAGTTCAGTCACAAAGGGCGTGGCTTCACATCTACGCAGTAGCCAATGGAAAAACGACGCCGGCTAAGTTATATCAAATACTATGAAGTTCATCCTGATGTCAAATAATAACGCGAATTTTGCATGTCTCTAGTAACCAATCATACACAAGACCCGTTCGTAGAACGTCAGACAGCCAATCAGACAGTGGGTATGCCTGCTTCACAGAAACGAATTTTTTTAAGGAAGTCCAGTGTCCCTAATTAACCCTTTAAACGGCGGCAAAATTTTTTTTGGCACCGAGGACAAGATTGAAGTAAGCTGCCTATATTCCCCACTACAAAAATACCAATTATGTTGGTCTCTGGAGCTCCGCTTAAGCGGATATTACACGATACCTGCAGCCGTACTTGTTTCTTGTACTAGCTTCTATAAGCCCTGATGCACGAGCAGGTATACCAGCCGCTATATGAGCCGCCATAGAAGATTCATGTTACACCACAGCAGTTCGGGGTACTAGCATTTGGCACCCTCGGTGGGTGCGCAGTGTGTGGTTTGTAATAAATATGAACCCCATTGATAGCACTGATATGGGATGTCACGGTAAAGTGAGCACTTTTGACGTCCTAGTTACGTTTTATTTTCAGTTTTTGCATCCTTTAACCATCTTTTTCAAATAAATATTGCCATGTAAGTAACAAAGTGTGTGTTTTGCACCGCACTCTACTACGGCTAATATAAAATACATTTATTGACTATTATTCCAAATGAGAGGGCTTTCAAAAGTGTTCACTATACCGTTAACAGCTTATACTAGAGTAACTTGCGTAAGCCTATTAAAAAATCTAGCTTGCAACATATCGTAATATTGTTATATTACTGTTAGCCTTTTATATAAATTGATTGCTTACTACTATAGTTTCATTACCTTGAATATGACGTGAAGTCACTAAAGTACAAGTGTGTTATTTTTAATTTAGAAAAAAATTTCTAACTGGTTGCAAAAATTAGATATTTCTTTACGTACTGGGATATTATCCGCATGTACAATTTAATGTTAAAAAAATTTGGGTTTGTCTCGGGGCCCCATAACTTTACCACTGTACCATCAGTTCAGACATTAAAAACAATTTTGATAAAGGGGGTGTATATATATATATATATATATATATATATATATATATATATATATATATATAAAACCAATTAACTAATTTTTTCTTACAGAAGCCAATGTTTTAAGTATATAGAACGGTTTTAAACTGTAATATTATTCGTTGTTATCGTATTTTACATCTATTTGGAGGAGTTTCAACATCACGAATGAAAATTCAAAATGGAGGCGTCCTTTTCGGTTTCTTCAACAACTCGTTTCACGTAGTAGCCACGGGGAGCGCCCTACGCTCTGAAACTGCGATGTGATTGGCCAGGAACGAAAGCCGGTGTGGAACCTACCACGAAAAATAGGACGTGTCCAATCACCAAACCTGGTAGGATATCTAGCAGTACAAGACGGGAAATGCCATAACGGGCGCCACACTAGCCCGTATAACGGCCGCTATGGCAGACCTTGCACAAGTTTGTACGGAATCTGGTATCGTGTAACATCGCCTTTGCCATCGTCGTGTTGGTCCTGGCTACGCCGGCCACGCTTACTGTGCCCTGCAACGTTTATTATTGGCTCTCCGCCGGCCAATGAACTCGAACGTAGCATGTTTTACAATCCATCGTGTTCAACCGAGAAACTATTAAAAAATAACATTTTTATTCTTATGAATTGAAATGTTGGGTAGTTGTACATTTGTAATTGTATTCCGATAACTCTCGTTGCTTTTACCTTATCATAATGGCATCGTTAGTCACCTGCAATGAGCAGGTTCGATGGTAGTCATAATTAGTTGGTAACCTACATAACAGGATCTTAAAACAATAAAAGTGTGAGTTTTATCTTCAATAACAAAAAAAAAATCCTTATATACATAGCCGCGAATATATACGTGCGTACTCCTTAAAGCGTTAATTCGTCACCATCATGAGAAAAAAAAGGGAGGGGGGGATCCAATAAACGCACGTGTTTTAGCGGAGAGTTCCCTCCGACAAACAAAAGGCTCCGATAATGTTCTCATCGGTTTCCGGCACCGTTGATTTGTAACTCTTTGTCATTGTATGTGACTACACTCTGGGAGTATCCTAGTTTAATTCGATTCGAGTCATGCCTGAGGTTGGTAAGATGTTCACGTAACGCGTGCACTGAAACATAAGCAGGGAAAGGAAAATTTCACGTTTTCAACGACTGACGTGTCCCCAAATAATAACGCAAAATTCGCAGGTCCCTATTCATTGGTTGCTGTCCCAGTGTGTGGCCAGTTTTACCTCGGAGCTGGAGGCACGGACTGCGGCGCTTGTTTACTGGAAAATCTATCATGGGCTCAGAGTTCGCCTGGGCGTGTCTGATAAACTGTTTTCCAATTGCTAAGAGACCCGAGAAATTCGCGAGTTCAATGACCCGTAGGCTAGACTTCACAGTCTTATATACTCTCATACAGATATCGACTGTTTATTGGTTGATTGTTGTGGTAGTAAAAGTCGGTGGCTGTGCGTACAATTTATTGTATGTTTGTTATTGGCTTATTTATCTGCAGGAGGTGTCAAAAAACACGTCGACCAATTACAAACGTAACATGCACTTACATGTGTGTGAATTCCAACTTGTCTAGAAATGAACCCGCGAAATTCTCGGGTGTAATATTGCCAGGTGTGAAGTAACACTGGCTACTCTCTGAAGCAGCAGCCGATGAACAAACATCTGAGGCTCAAGTGTGCCAAGAACTGTGGAGTCTAGCCAGTAAGTCACTGAGCTCACGAAATTTTCCTATCTCTATTTATTAGACATGCCAATGGTGAACTCTGAGCTAATAAGAGATCTGCAATGAAACCAGCACCGAATCCTGTGCGACCTGGTCTGGGGTAAAACAGGCTATACAAACTGGGGCAGAAGCCAATGAAAATTAAGCTGAGACTTGAGAATACACATGGCTGTTGTTTATATCTTACAGGTCTTATGAAACGCGAAATTTTCTTGTCCTTAATCATAACCAATAAAGTAGTTTGTTTAACTTTAAGTCATTTCACGTAGTCTTATTGTTGTGAATACATTTTATGAAACATAGTAAAGTTTGAAACTGTTGTTATTAAATACTGTGGTATTTAACGTATTTGATAATGCAGTGGAAATAAAAAAAACATTTATTTACATGAAGACTAATTAAAAGATCTGAAAATACGCCACACAAACACGGGAAAATATTTACAATTTCGTAAAAATATGTATGTTGTGTGGTTATTAAAGTGCGTTCTCTTTGAACTAAAGATTCTCCCCACCTGTTTTCACTAGCTTTTACTTCCGGCGCTGTTCGACAATACTGTATGCTTACTTATAATTAGAAAAGAACAAACATGAATAAATTACTTTCTGTGTGAATAAATGAACTCTTCAAAAGTCCCAGTTATAGCCTTCAGAAATGCTAGGGCTCCGTAAGTCGAACTAGTTTTCTCTTCTTTTCCCAGGGACGATTAAAATGATTATACCTTTACGTAAATGCTTATTCTTAATGGCCACCATTATTATGACTAATAAAGACTTCGACTTCCGTATTAACTATAACCAACAATTTTTTATTCACGCCACATGAGGATTTTAACCCCGCCTTCACATTCCGTATGGAAGTTGATAATACCAACGCTATAGCAAAGAACAAGAAGTACTTTTTATGGTTGAAAAAAAAACACATAAAAGATTGTAACTCAACCGAATAACAGCGCATTCCATTCTGATGTCCACCGACTGGATACTTGATAATAAACTTCGCCTCGTGTCCGACCTATACCACCGACATTTCTCTCTTCACAGAGAGCGCCTTGTGTGTGTGTAACAGCTCGTGATAAACGACTGTATAACCACACTTATTTTTTTCGTCGTTCCTTCTGTCACTAATGCCCGGTTGCACCATCGAGGTTCGAAACTCGATCCGAGATCGGATATAAGATCGACACAGAAAACTGTTGCACCATTCGAGTTCAGAGCTGGACTGGAGATCGAGATGAAGTTCTTTTCGAACCGCCGAAATCGGCGGTTCGAAATCTCGATCCGAGATCAGCAGCCATCGTCGACAAATGTAGTTTGAAAATACGGCAACAGATAGAACTACGTTCAATAGTTTTCTTGGGGGGAAAAAAAAAATTATACGCACTTGAATCTTATTCATTAAAATTCATACAACAATAATTCACTTAAAACAGATAAAACATCGCACATCTAGTTCTATCTATCGTGAAATATACGCCTTCTTCCATGACGTCATATATACGAACCAATGGCAATATTTGCCTCGCACTTAATATCGATCTCTCTCTTTGGAACCAAGATCGACGAATCGGAGATCCAGAATGATGAAATTTCGCTGGGGCAACACTTTGACATTGAAACCAAGATCAAACTGGATCCTGGTATGGAATTATAATCAGTTGATCTCGAATCGAGAAGATGTTGGTGCAACCGGGCATAAGGAATTCAGACCCATTAGGGCCTATATAACGCACGTGAAGGTAATTTTTGCTCTGTACTGCATTCTGCAAAATTCGTCCATGATCTCTCTCGGGGCCGCGATGACTAAGCGGTTAGCCTGCTCGCCTCCCACCAAGGCGAACCCGGGTCACTCCCGGATTTTCGCAAGTGGGAATCGTGCCGGACTATGCCGCTGGTCGGCGGGTTTTCTCGGGGATCTCCCGTTTCCCCCGCCCCTTCATTCCGGCGCTGCTTCACCCTCACCTCAATCACTCTCATCGGCTCTCAAGACCTCGCTGTTAAGAGCCACCCAAAACTCTTCACTCACTCACTCACCAATGTTCTCACCTGTGGGTAAGTGATTTTCTATCCGTCTTACTGATCTAGGTCATAATTGGTTCATATTACTGTAGCCGAACATAAATCCTACAGCTCATTGGCTGTGACAGTGAAGCAAGTGTTGTGTCTACTTAAGTACAGCACGCATTATAACATTTTGTTTACAACACCTGAGAGCGTACATTAAAGTGGGTATGAAAGGGATCTATTATTTCGGTGCAGTTTCACTGCGAGACTTAGGCCGTGTCCGAACTCAGATATATACTTACGTACTTGCAACCTTGCATACTTCACTTACCCTTGGCACCAAACTCGATGAATTCGGAAAGGCAGTTTTGTTGGCTTCGGTCCCAGTTATTAGCCAGTTAACCACTTTTAGTGTTCGTGTATTCCGATTAAGAATTTGATAATTGCAGAAGATTTTAGGGGTTGAATAAAGTATTAAATAATATTTAAATTTAATTTATATTAACATTTATTGTCTTGCTAAGTGCAGCTTGGATTGCTTTTTTTTATCTTAGCTTCTTGAGGTTATGAATGTAGCCCTAATACGAATGTATTGCTTAGACTTTTTTTAAGGTGAAACTTGCGATAATTATTTACTCAGTTAAAAATTATATGTCTACGAAGTAGTAATTTGCCCTATTAAACTTCAAATCAAATAATTATGTCGGAAATTAATTTTAACCTACAAGTTGCTTCTCAAGATGGCGGCACATATTCCGCAAATATGCGAGAAGTATACACTTCGTTTACTTGTGTACTTGCATACTTTACTTGCAGTTCGGAGAATACTTACGACGTCACTTCCGGGGACAGGTTCGCACAAGTATGTACTTCTGGGGAATTCGGACACAGCCTTAGTGAACAATGTCTTGAGAGTGTTTCCCTGTGGCCAATCTTGTTTTTTATGCTTCTTCGACATGGATAGGGCCACCCGTTTTTCGCGAATGTCCTCAAATCTTTTCGCGGGGTAAAAATGTGCGCCTCTACCAATAAGGATTAAGTTATTCCGGTACTGAATGTCTGTGATTCGCGGGCGGTCACCTGATAGGCGTGGCAGGTGAAATAACCCGAGCAAAAAAGTGGCTGGCCTACGAGTTAAAATGTTTCTAAATAGAACTATACAGGAATTCTTCTCGCGGAAATAGGAGTGGCCACACCAATAACTAGTAGCACCCGATTTTAATTTTCCAATCCATACTATATTTCAATACTATATTGGCACATCAGCAGGTTTCTTATGGATATTGGCCACGTGTCCTTAAAACATTTTCTTAATTTACTGACAAACCAGAATTAAGTTACTTCGATTATATAAATATGTGATTCGCTGACAGACACATAAGATGCATAACAAGTAAATCATCCAACCTCGAAGACAGATATGAGCTAAACGGTTATGAAATACTACTGGTCATGGAATATTTTCGGGGACTCAATTGTCACTATATACAAATAACTAGGGGTAGGAAAAATTAGCGACTTCATTTCCGGACAAGATAGATTTCAAACGCGTATACACTAAATTAACCTTTGCTATTGGATCAGAGTTCATTAGACACGGCATGGACGACTCCGTGCCAATAGCCAACTTGGAAAGAAACAAGAAGCGAATTGCGTACTGTTAACTGTGGAGTAACACTAGGGCAACAGCTAATGAACAAACATCTGATGTTCGACTATAGAAAGTATTGTGGAGTCTAGCATACAGGTCTTTGAAATCGCGAAATTTTCCTATTCCTACAAATAACCAAAATAAAGTAGTAGATGTTTACGTATAGGACATAGATTTTAGTCTGCGTGTAAACCTTTCCGCTTAAGTACGGCGTAACTAATTATAATGTATTACTTGCCGGTATAAATTACATACTGCATCAGTTTTGTTAATAATAAAGACGCGGAAATTCCACTAACTGGTCTGAGCACAAGTCAAACTTCAATTACGTATACATTTGAGCTTGTGCTTCTACTAGAGTCACAGTGTGGTAGACTTCACCTGAACTTCTTCCAGCCAATAAAGAAACTGTAGGAAGACAAGGAGCGAATCTCGTGCTACCTGGCCTGGGGCAACAGCCAATGAACAACTAACTGAAGCCCGAATACACAAAGAATTGTAGAGTGCAGCATGCGGCCGAACGAAACCACACGATTAGTAACTTTCTAGCTGTGGCCATTCCACTTACGTTACTTTTTCGAAATATCAGTATTGAAGTTTCAAACATATTTCCTCTTGGCCTAAACCTAAAAGTTTACCACATTCCCAAGATCATACGAGTACGGATATTTCCATTTTGCGAAAAGGGCCACCACCCCAATTTATTTCGCATCTTTAAAAACAAATATATGCCAGAGTCCCAGAAGTCTCCGATGGGCAGAAATAAATTGCCGTCATTAAGTTCGACCATACTCGATTACCCTCGTGCTGGGTATCGATCCCAACGAAACTTTTATGAAGCCTTTTCGGGCTTAATCGAAAATCGACCGAGCATACGAAATTTAGTGCCGCCCGAAATCTGGGCAGACATCACGCGAGAGTTCGCGTTAACTTCTGGGCGCGTCCGTGCTTGCAGCCGTGCATGGAAGATCAGCGCTTCCGTGATTGGACGGTTTTATTTCTCACGCGTCTAGGCGCCAGGCAGCAAAATAATTCTGAATGGCCGCCAGCCTAGCAAGGACAAGCCTTCTGTTACCAGCACCCGGCCAATAACGAAAGCCCCGAGTGCATGTTTTGACGAGTTAATTTCGTGGCAGGTCAGACTTGAAATATGGACACTTCCAGTATAGCGGTGAGCAAACAAGAAGCGGAAGTGAGACCGACCCACACAGTAGAGAAATGGCGTGATTGCAATTTTTTTTTCCCGATGTGGATGCAAGGTCTGATTTCTCAAGACGAATGTGATGAAATGCTAATTAGTGCTGTCTGTGTTCGATCTGAACTGTCTTATAATACGGATGAAAAGATTTGAGACGTAACGTTAACAAAATCCGTGATGTCGGTTGTTCAGCTAATCTAAAGTAAAATAGTTATAACACAAAGGTGTAAGTCACATATTTAGCTATCATTAAGGGTCCTTCATGCCTGGCGCATGAATTACGTTTCATTGAGTGTTTTAAATACTGGTTTTTTATGAAAGTATTAAATAAACGTGCTCTCAGTTATGTTTACCTAAGAAAAGACATACCACAGACAAGGACGGAATGGCACGTTAAAGTTACCACGCATGTTGTAAATATTATGTTGGAGCACTTCAATATAGTTAAAAACTTACTTTTCAGACTGTTGATTATTTATTTAATAATATTATTATTTATTCACTTATCTTAAAACATACTAGCCGAACACGAACCAAACTGCGATAAGAGACTGCAGTGAATTTTGCTACAGACTTTGCATCAGTAAAATGTAAGGGTCACCGCTAAATGTCCCACGTGTACACTCTAAGAAATTATTCGGAAATTTACCATACCAGTGTATACACTTAGTGAGAAAGCAGGAATGGTAATTTTTTCCCTTATACACTCATTGTAGCGTTCCTATATTTGCTCAGGAAACAGTCAAATGCACAGGGAAGTTCCCAACTTTGTATAGTATCGCTACTAAACATTCCTATATCTGCAGCTTGAAGTGCGGTATTATTACCATACATTGCATAGGTTAAAAACGTCCAGTACAGCAAAGGAAGTTTACCATACAATTCTTTACAGTGTACACAGCAATACAAGGGTGCGACGATGGCGTTCTTGTAGCGCGTGTCAATGGTGCATACCTTCCGCGCCTCTTGGTGGATGCAGGCTGGCGGGCCCCTTAAGGAGACAGTCTATCAACTGGCAGCTGCGAAATTTTAATAGGAATTCCCATGTTAAGGAAATTTCGACTCAGTGCGTTAATTTTAAAGACAGGCGTTTCAAACGAAATGTATTCTTCACGATTTTTTTAGTAGAAGATACCTACGACCGTATATTTTCAATATAGATAGGCAGTATGTCCCTTTTTATAACATACATTTTAATTATTCCTTGCATACAGACTATAGCTATAGAAATATCTCCGCTGCAGGAAACTTCTCCTAAAAAATTAGCGAAGAATACATTTGGTTTCAAACGCGTATCTTCAAAATTAAATCACTTACGCGAAATTTCCTTAACATGAGATTCCTATTTAACCTTTTCAGTCCCGAATCAATTTCCGAGCTAAAGTGTTGCAATCTTTTAATTTTATGAAGTGTACTGCACTTGATCCGAGCGTGCTTCTCGCAACGTGTAAACGACGTGCTGCGTGTTATTTGAAGTCACCATTCACCATTCACAAATGTGAGGTGAAAAAACTCTAATCATTCAGCTCTCTGACAAAGGAGACACTCAAAATAAAGGTCACTGATGCATTGTTGGGTACAGTGCCAACCATAAATACCCTCCTTATGCAACATGTCCTAGATCATGGACACAGGGACTATATGGGTTAAATTTTGCAGCTGCCAGCCAGTACGCAGTGTCCTTAGATAATCAGCACTTCAGCAGTGATACGGTTGCCAAGCAACAGGAAATGAAACGCCGGATTTACCGCGGCCTGGCGTCAGATTCGGAAAGCTCAGTTTCAGACAACCGGATGTGGGCTATACTCATACCGCCTCAGTGTGGCTTCGGAAATCGTCCACAAGTACGGCCAACTGCAGACGTCACGTGAAGTGAGGATACGAGACTTGAAGCGCACCGCTGGTTAGTGCCAAGGAGCATCAAAAGGAGGAGTTGGCGCCTTCAGGTTAACCCATTCAGACCTAGTGTTCACATTTGTGTACATTACGATCGAGTAGGGTTTTTTTGGTCTGTACTGCACTCTCGAAGCTCAATGACCAATGATCTTACATGTGGGTAAATGGTTTGCGAAGTCTTACTGGCCTAAGTCATAATTGGTTCATATAACTGTTGCCGAACTTAAAGCTTACATCTCATTGGCTGTGACAACGAAACAAGTGTAGTGTCGACTTCAGTACAGCACACATCATACAATATTTTGTTTGCAACGCCCGATACCGTAAATTAAAGTAGGTCTGACAGGGTTAAGGCCATTGATGCATGAAAGCAGTATATTTATATAATTTGTGTCATAACTTGTTTCACAGTGAATTTTCCAACATTTTTGTCTCTTTAAGACGTAAAAACAACTTTTAGCGCCTTCTTACATTGTTTCAAATTCACTATGTTTGTTATTCTCGGAGCACTGATTGCAGATAAGAAAACAAAAATTCTTTCTTTTCTTCCATCATTGCTCCGATAATAATGACGGAAGTGAATATCTAACTACGTAAGAGGGTGCCACAAGTTATTATTTATGTCTTGAAGAGACAAAAATGTTGAAAAATTCTTTTTGTTTTGTGTTTCTTTGCGTTTTGCGTTTTACGCCAGCCAATCAGAATTCAAGACTTCACAAACAAGTGAAAACGAACGTTACAGACGATTGGCAACAGATAACACCATTATCGCCGAACGTATTTAATATGTTATACGAAATATATATACAAATAACGCAAAATGCATTAAAAAATTATTGAGTGTAACTATTAAGCCTGCTGAATCTTTCTTTTTTCTTTTACAAAAGGTTCTTTTTAAATTTCAAACACAAAAAAAAATATTTATATATATATACACCTACATTCTTTTTATTTTTATTCCTGTTAACGTCAATTGCAGACATGCCAGTTTCCTTAAGGCGACGTTTTGCGTCAAGTTGAATGTAGACGAGCCTTCAGACTTCCAGTTTTGTTTGCTGGGCGGCTATGGAGCCATAAACGATTATTTGTTGCCAACCACACACCATCAACTCTGTTTCATCATAATTGAACGGAATTCTATTTATAACATGGAAAATTAAAGTAAATCTTCTTTAAGAAATCGTTTTGTGCTCATTCCAGCGTATTTCAATATCAGTTACATTTTAATGATTCATTATTTTCAATATTTTCAAAAGGAAATTATTTTTGTGTCTGCAGCATGTCTTCGCTGTACACTTGTGTTAGGATGGAAAAAAATATGTAAATTATTGATTTTATGTAAACAAAATAAACTGTAGTGAGTGAAATAAATGTAAACAAATAACCAAGAAATCAGATTGTAAGAGTACTTGCTGGTGGCGGTAACATTCTTCGCCCTTTGTTTGGGGTTAGATTTAAACAATGCCAGCAGGTTTCGTAAAATGATCATTGCTTATAGGCCGTTTATGGAAAAGTGAACATATTTGAAAGCCCTGCTTAAGATCTACGTGTGTGCACGTAATGTATTCTTCCGTCTTATGTAACATTAACATTGCAATGGGCCTCATCCCTTTATTCATGCATCGGTCAAGTGAAACTGCGAAATTTTTAGGAAAGTAAATATTATACAAATCTGTTCATTTTTACACTTCGATGGAATAAAGAAAACCACAAACGAAAGAAATGATTTAAGTTATCTCAAATGGTTACCTAACACTTTTTATTCGGCGCTGAAAAACGGAACTTTTTCCATGCATCGTTAACAACTTTACTGGGCAAATGTTACTCACGCCCATTTAAATATGTACGTTCAAGCGTAGTGACTTTTTTCTAGGGTTCATTTCAAAAGTGCTCACTATATCGTGAACAGCATTTACCATAACATTTTCTCAATACATTTTACTCCGGTAAGTAAAGCCAGTATTATTGAAATAATAATTTTTTGCCATAAAATTAATGACATTCTAAATAAAGCCAGTGTGAACGTCACTCCAAGGTTGGTGTATAGTCAATTCATGATTTCTTCAAACTTTTCTGAAGCTCTGCTAAAGTTCCAATTTCATGATATTCCTCCGCCCTATGCAAACAAAGCTTAACTAGGGCTGAAAATTACACCAAATAGAGAACACACCGAATTCGTGGGCATTTAACTTCAATATAATGTTCCATTATAACTATTTCTGACTAGGTATTATTCTCCCCGAGTGTATTCTAATTTATTATTGATGAAAGCTAAAGCTAAAACTTCAATTCAGCCAGAAATTAGAGACTTTTATTTTAACGAAAGAAACAACCAAACACGTCAAACGTGAGGTGATTTTTCAAAGTTCGCCTCCAAACGTGTGAAGAAACCGTCATTAAACTAAACGAACAATTGTTAATGCTCGGCAAGATGTATGTGGTCTCTAACCAGGGACCGAGTGAGGTGGTGCACTGGTAACTCACTGGACTCGCATTCGGGGCTCGATTCCCGGTCCGGCCATCCTGATTTCGGCCCTCCATGGTTTCCCAAAATCGCTCCAGGCGAATCCAGTGATGGGCCCCTAACCAAGGTCATGGCCGATTCCTTTCCACTCCTCACCCAATCCCTCTTCCCTGCGCAACTTGCACCGTCCCTAACGACCTCGCTGCCGACGAGACGCTAAGCCCAAACTACCTACCTACCTTCTAACTAGTGATGGACAAAATCGAATTATTCTCGAAATAGTTTTTTTTATTAGAAAAGTCTCATCTGAAATCGAATCAATCATATGGATTCCGAATATTCGCTTTTCTTCACCGTTTGCGTCAATGCGTCTTAATCGAAAGGAATGAATGTTAATGCTGCCACAAGTTAACAGTTCGAAAGTACTTTTTTTGGAGCGAGTAAATTAATGGCGTATTTGACTGAAGTTATGACACTTATGTTAATAAGAAGTTATAATATATATTTGTATTTGAAAAGGTAACATTTTAAGTTCGCGATCATTTTTGGTCCTCATGTGTATTCCGGAGTTGTCGTAAACCTTTCGAAATGAGACAGAAGGCTTTTTAAGTTATTTTCTTTTTAGTCACAATCTGTTCACGTTGTTTCAATGGTAAATAAATTTTCTCAGGTATTTTGAAGAGTAAAATCTCTTTGCAATTCACGAAAAGTTACAACACTAAAAACAATTGCTAAAATTTATTTTCAGAAACAGAATTATTGCAATAGCTGCCATTCGCTTCCCTGATATTCGAATGAAACCTTCACTTCGTGGAATATGTACGAACATTCCCAACTGTGAAACTAATGAACATTCGCATGAGTGAAGGGAATTATTCTTCATTTAACAAAGTGAATGTTGGGAGGAATTTTTCTTCCCTTACGTAGGATATTAGTCATAAACTGTGTTTAAAGAAAAAAAGCAAAGATAATAATTGAAATCTTTGTACAAAAATGGCAAAAAGTTAAAATTAAATTGCTGATGACCTTAAAAAATTACGTAAAATATGTAGTGCACCTAGTGCCATCTGTTGTCGAGAAGGAAATCTTCAAACCGAATGATTCATTCGAATACCAAAGACAAAAATCGCAAATTCGATTAAACAGCAACAATCGAATATTCGAATTGTTTTTTTAATTCGATTTTGCCCATCACTACTTCTAACTATAGGCTATTCACGGTAAAGTGGGCATTTTGTAAGGCCCTGTTAAATTTTCCCTTTCAATTAATTTCTACCTTCTCACCACATTGCACTAGGGACATGCAAAATTCGCGTTATTATTTGGCATCACGCTGAACTTCACAGTACTGTATGCACTAGAGCAGGCGTCGATTCTCCACTGGCTGCTGCATAGCTGTTAAGATACTTCCTCTGTGACTGAACTACATGTGATTGGGACACTCAATTGTGAAGTGTTCCTTTATTGGTGCAGTCACCAAGGCTGTGACATAAAGTATGGCCCAATGACAAACGTATTGCAAAGGTACATGTGTTTCAAGTTTAACATGTCCCCAAATAATAACGCGAAATTTGCAGGTCTCTAGATATGACTAATAAAAATAGTGTATACATTTCATCACTCTGAAAATTTAACGTCTGAGACTGCAATAAAATATATTTAAGAGGTCAATGTAGCTGCGCGTCCAAGGTCAAGAAGCGAGGAAGCGATACGGGCGACACTAACACGCACGCCTAGCGCCTCATCGCTCCTACGCGCAAGGCGTGCTGTGTTTCCGTCCGTATGCTTTACTGTGTAAACTAGATCTGTAACTATGCAGTTTTATTACACGCGATGAATGTACACAGATCAAACTACCTGCGTGTAATCGTACTTTTCTCTTACCGCTTAAAGAAACTTCATAGGCAAGCTTTAAAAATGCGATATTTGACCACTTTCACGATTTTTTCCCCTCTATTAATACACTTAATATGGTAAACGTAAAAATATAGCGACATAGACAATAGTTTTTTTATGCTTTCTGTCAAAACTTAGTATTTCCATAACATTTATTTAACGAGACACGCGTTTAGGTGCAAACAACGATTTCACAGAAAACGTTTCAGTACATAGAACCCTTAATAGGGGTTAATGCGTTTTGGGAAAGCCTTAAAAAGTGCTCACCATGAGCAGCATATAGTGTGACTGGCGAGTAGAGATGGAGAGTATTTCCAATGCCTGTTATCAGCAACAGGTATTGGGCGAGAACATGATATACATATTCCTAGTTTCTGGGAATACCTGTTGCCACCCATGCCTGTTACTGAAGCAGGTACAATCACACGTACTGGCTTGTTACTCGACACTCCTACAATATGATTTTGTCGTACCTGTTCCTATCGTCAACTGCATCCCAATAGTATTTATGGACGAGAATATTATTATAAAAAAAATTCTTTTGCGTTATTTTGAAGTTATTTAATAACGTCATTCGTACAGTACCCAGTCGTTACCATGTGATTTTTTTCTACAATTTTTGGCAACGAAAAATATAGTCAAAGTTTTGTTTTGAGTTATTATCAATTTCTCCTCCTCAGTATGTCTCTAGCTGTTCTTTTATGCCTCCCTTTCTTTTTCCCCTTCATAAATGAGAGTAACGACAGCCGGGGATGGTCACTGTCCTACCAGGAGAACATGAGACGCGAGGAGGTAAACCCCTCTGATACCTAACAACCTCGCGCGTCATGTTTCCCTGGTTCGACGGGCGCTGAATGAAGAAGAATTTGAAGACGATATAAAAGAAGAATCCAACTACCTGGATTTATGCGCTACATAGAGGTAGCGAAAAATATCAGACCAGTATTTGGCACTTTTTAAGGCCCTGCTAAATTCTTCCTTTCAATTAATTTCCACCACTTTTTACGGTAAACATTGCAATGTGACTAATAAAGACAGTGTATAATATTTCATCGCTCTCAAAATATAACGTCTGAGATTGCAATAAAATATATTTATTAGGGGTTAATGACTTTTAGAAGGGCGTTGAGAAGTGCTCACTTTGCCGTGAACAGCCTATAATAACAGGCATTCGAGAACATGGTGAGATAGTGGAACAACGCAGCCTAGTCGACTCTTCTAACATATTTGAGTCTAGTATACTGATTACCCATAACAGGTATTCTCAATAAATGGGTATTAACAACAGGTATCGATTGGGAACAGGAACAAGTTTGGGGTGTTCCTGAGAAATACTGGTTTGGCTCATCTCTACTGGCGAGGTGCGTGCTGTTTGCCGCGTCACGCGACTGTACCGCGGAGGTATCGCTTTTCTACCTGAGGTAGTGCAGGACTCGCCCCTCCGTGCCACCAGTTCCGACCTGCCCTGCACGGCGGGCGGGAGGGTTTTCCACAGCGACCACGGACCGTCTGAAGCGACCTGCTGTGCTGCCACCAACACACCTCTCCAACGTCCAGCCAGCCACGATCGCTCCTCAGCCTCTCACTACGACAATCCCTCTCCACATCTAACAGTAAAGCTTCTTACACAATTTAGTTTGTTCTCGGTAAAATGAGCAGTTTTGAAAGCCCTGCTTAAGATCAACTCTTGTATGCACGTTGTGTAGTCTTCCGCCATATGTAAAACTAACATTGCCATGGGCCTCATCACTTTATTCTTGCATCGGTCAGGTGAAACTGTGAAATTATTAAGAAAGTAAATACTTTTACAAATCTGTTCATTTTTTTACACTTCGATGGTTTAAAAAACAGAAAGCGAAAGAAATTAATTTAAGTTATCACAAGTGGTTACATAACTTTTTATTCGACGTTAAGATATGGATCTACTTTCCATCCATCGTTACCAACTTTAATGGGCGAATGTCACTCAGTCCGCCCGTTCAAATATATACATGCAGTAGCTGTAACTTTTATCTAATGTTCATATCTAAAAAGTTAACTTTATCGTGAACAGCCTTTAGAAAACTTTAACATTTGATTTTACATTTACTTTACTTTGACGAAACCACCAATACACAGTAAAATTCCAAAGTCAGAGTTGAAAACAATTAAACATAAGTTTTGCGAGCTTCGTACAAATGTTTAGATTGTTATATAAATCATTCTGGAATGTATTTTACCTACTTTTTCGTAAAATTGGCTTAAAATTTGTGTTAATAGTTTATTTAAAAAAAAAACACTTGTTTACTAGTAGTATGATTATGGGAATTCTGGGGCAAGGGCGTGGGGCGTCGGAGCCGACCGGCCGCCATCTTGTTACTTCACCCGACCATCTTGGATGTCATTAACCTAGACATAGACCTTGACCCCGTGGACATTTGTCTAAAAAAAACCATTAAAACAGCTTTAAAAATTCCAAAAATCTCTATAAAAAAATAACGAAAAAAAATTATTATTAAAAATTATTACAAGGACTAACAGAAATGACCTATTTTTCCAGAAATGCTGACAGGGATGAGTGACCCAGGTGACCAGGCGACAGGGATCAGTACCTACTGCCTTTGAACTTCACTTTTGACCTTGAAATTGCAAAAATTCTAAAGAAAAAAAAAAGAAATATTTAAAACGAAAAATGTAATTTAAAATCTTTTAAAAATTACAAAGTCGATTAAAATTTAAAAAAACAATTTTAAAATGTATTTTTATGAAATTTTAATTAAAAAATTTCTTAATTAAAAAGTCTTTAACCCCAGCGGCCATTTTTCCTTTTTTCCTTCGAAATTTCCCTTTTCCCCTAAAAAAATTTGCCTTAAAAATTTACAAAAATTAAAAACAAAACTTACATTTTCTGAGGTCCCCCACCCCCCTCAACACACCTATGATCGAATCCAGTAGACAACTGACTCCCTCGTCGCCACTCCCCTCAGTATACTTATTCCGACAGCTTGATTTTTCGTTAGTCATTTGTTTGCATGCTAATGTTGGCAGCCATCTTTGTTTATATGTTACTGGATGCCGCCATGGTTCTACATTATTCACATCACTTGTCGAAGGAAATTCGTTGGGGAACTGTGTGGGACTATTGAGGGAAAAATCATCGTCTTCAACACTATCACTGTCGTCATAGTCATGATCAATGGTATCTTTATGATCGGCTACACTTCCTGCTGCATCCTCAATCAAGTTTACTTTTCTGTGTAGCAGGAGTTGAACATTGATCAGTATTTAGAGCTGATGACCCTTTATTTTGAAGTTTTTCGACCTCACATGAACAGCTTGCAATTGTAAGTGTACCTTCCACAAAAAAACCGACTGGACTGCACTCATTCCGACTTTAGCATTAACTGTGGCGTCATTATCGTCTGTGGAAATGGTATCCATAGATGTAGCAGGAGGCATTTATGACATTACTTGCTGGTCCCCAGTAGTCGAACCCTCTCGGCAGACAGCGATAAAATGAGCGAACCCACGCCTGTACCTTCCCCTATGTAGCAGACAGTCCTTAACAATCGTCAAAAATCCATATTTCTCTTGCCAGCACAAGGTACACATACCTTTAAAATCTTATATAGGCATGTCTGTATTAACATAATCATCGTAAACATGATGTAAATTCGTATCGTCCATGCAAAACAGCGCCAACATGTTTGCATTGTCACGAAGCAGTTGTTTGGGTATGCGTAAAAGAGTCTAGCCAAGGCACACACAGTCAACATTCGCGTGTCGACCCATGCTAAAGTATTCTTGAATGCAAGTTTGTTTCTCACGTGCAATGTCGTCGAAGACAAATATCGAGTCTCACAGTGCTTCAGTCGGCGGTACGATGGCTTCGTTATCGTTGCATGGGAAATAGGTATAGGAAAATTTCGCGAATTCAATGACATGTATGCTAGAATCCACAATTATTTGTATAGTCGAACGTCAGATGTTTGTTATTGGCTGTTGCCCCAGTGTTACCCCACAATTGATAGTATGGGATTCGCTTCTTGTTCCCTTGCAATTTGGATATTGGCACGGAGTCATCCAGGGTGTGTATAATAAACTATGCTCCAATTGCAAAGGCGACTTCAGTGTACATGCGCTTGAAATATATTTTGTCCTGAAATGAAGTCGCGAATTTTTCCTACCCCTAGAAATAACTCACGCCATCCAGAGCTTGCAGTACTCGTGCCAGTCGCTGGTATTTCGGTTGCTGATGTGATTTGGAGTATAGGTATACATTCTCGAACCGAAGGCCGTTCTCTTCTTCCAGCAGGCTCAGTAGGACGCATGTCTTGCCACAACCCGATGGTCCCGCGATGATGCAGTGCACAGTATTCGGAAATAGGCTTCCGTGTCGCGATTAGTGGCAAATAGCGTCATCTTCAGCATGAATGAGTATGGGTAGAGTAACATCTTGCTTGGCGATCCATATGTTACCACTACGATCTTCTAGAACAGGTGAAGCCGATTGTACTTGCAGAGAACCAGTGCTACAAAATTTAGAATGTTTCTTTAACGCATCACTACGAGAAAAGTGTCTATGGCAGAATTAACATTCAAAAGTCACACTCGACGTTTTCATTCCGCAGGTCTTTATTTCATGTCGCCGTAAATTCCGCAAAGCTGTGAATTCTTTACTGCAGAAGCGTGGCAAAGCAGATGCATTATTGACATTTTACATCTGTACTGTTCCTATTGACATTTTACATCTGTACTGTTCCAAGTCTAAAATGATACTAAAACGAAACTGTATAAATGGATCGTATTCATACATTTTAACCAGCATTGGACATGCACCATATCACAAAATGGCTGATACACAATACTGCATATATAAACTAATATATGCATGCATCATACAGTTGGTGAACAAATGTAATTTATATACATATGGGTGGAGGGCACAAACCGGGAGATTGAGAAAGATTACGAAAGACTAATGGAGCGATGGAGCAATGGAGCATCCAATCCAATCCAGTTAGCGATGATGCAGGCTATAGCCCCTTGCTCGTCGAGGTCAAAAGACAGCCCTTCATATTCGTAATTCAACTTCGCGGTATGGGAGCACTTAACTTGGTTGGATTGGATGCTCCATAGTTACATCACTCCATTGCTCCATCGCTGCATCGATGTGAAACGATAACGAATCCATCATACCTCCGAGCGAAGATCTACGAAACTCGATATGTCTTCGACATTACCTGCGAGAAACAAACTTGCATTCTAGATTCCTTCTGCATGGGTCGACACACGAACATTGACTGTGTGTACCTCGGCCAGACTTATTCGCGCATACCCAAACAACTGCTTCGCGACAATGCAAACATGTTGGTGCTGTTTCGTATGGACGATACGAATTTACATCATTTTTACGATGGTCATGTTAATACTGTCATGCCTATATAAGATTTTAAATGTATATGTGCCTTGTGCTAGCAAGAGAAATATAGATTTTTCACGATCATTTAGGAATGTCTGCTACATAGAAGAAGGTACAGGCGTGGGTTCGATCAGTTCATCACTGTCTGTCCAGAGGGTTCGTCTACTGGTAACCATCAAGTGATGCCATCAATACCTCCTGCTACATCTATGGGTACCATTTCCGCAGACGATAATGACACCACAGTTATTGCCAAAGTCGGAATGAGTGCATTCCAGTCGGTTTGTGCAGAAGGCATACTTGCAAGACATTCGTATGAATCAGTTTTCAATAACAACAATATGTATTTAAAGTATTTAATAAATTAAGCATGTAGTCAGTCGTGCATCATGCATGTAGCTATACCATTTATTCGAAGAAAAAGAAGTATTTTTAAACACAGGATGGAAAATTGCAATGGCTGTCGCCTACCAAGATGGTGGCCTCCAGTAATGTATAAACCAATAACAATCGAAAAACAAATATTGCAGCCTCCAGTAACATATAAACAAAGATGGCTGGCTCCAGTACCATGTAAACAAATTACGAACGAAAAACACGGTGGCCACCAGTAACATATAAACAAAAATGGCTGCCACCAGTAGCATGTAAACAAATGACAGATGAAAAATAAAGATGTCGGAATGAGTATATGTGAGGGGAGTGGAGGCGAGGGAGTCAGTCGTCTGCTGGATTCGAACATAGGTGAGTAATTGGTGGTGTGTGGGGAAACCTCAGGAAAAGCAAGTTTTTTATTAAATTTTTAAGGAATATTTTTAGGGAAAAAGGGAAATTTCGAGGGAAAAAGGGAAAAATGCCCGCCGGGGTTAAAGACTTCTTAATTAAGAAAGTTTTCAAAATAAACTTTTGTAATAATAAAATTCTTAAAGATGTTTTAGATTTTTAAACGATTTTAATTTAAATTTTTTAGTTATATATTTTATAACTTTTAAATCGATTTTGAAACTTTTAAAACGATTTTTAATTAAATTTTTGTTATTTTTTTTCTTCATTTTCCAGGTAAAATTTCATCGGTTCTGCTCCCTTTATCCTGGTCACCTGGGTCTGGCCCTTGGTCGCTCATCCCTGTCAGCATTTATGGAAAAAATGGGATATTTCTGTGGATCCTTTAATAATTTTTAAGTAATTTTTAATAATATTTTTTTAGAATTGTTTAAAAAAACTTTTAAGAATTTTTAAAAAAAATTTTAAAGGTGTTTTTTAGAGGTTTTTGAGGGCAAAGGTCCACGGGGTCAAGATCAATGACATCCAAGATGGTCAGGTGACGTAAAAAGATGGCGGCCAGACGGCTCTGGCTTCGATGCCCCATGTCCTTGCCCTAGAATTCCCATAATCATACTACTTTTACTTTATTCAAAAATTTAAATTAATATATTTCTTCTTCGCATTATATTCGTTTGCCATATATTTAACTTAAGACGAACTCTGTTTAATATACCAAGGTTAAAATCGCCTTACAATAAAATAACATCACATTTCACATAACCTCTGTTAAATTCTCGGGAAAATGGCTGTTTGAATTTGACTTTAAATTTCAACTTTTCGAAATCGTAAAGTCAAGAGTGCTGGACTTTACCTGTGACAGTTCCATTGTATCAAGTTCCATAAGAAACATGTCGAAATAAAACGTAAAGTTAAATGTTAAAATTTTCAAATGTGTAAGGGCCTTAAGACACAATGGCTCGCCCTCAGCAGGCAAAGCTCTACTGTAGCGTTGAACACACAGAAACAAGTCCAATGTTGCTGCAACTAAAAATTGCTATTGAGGCATTTCTTTAATAGTTTATGTTGTAGTAACAATAATGTTGTGACAAAGTTACTTAAGGTTAACCATTTACACAGTCTTATATTCCTGTAAAGCAAACATACTGTTGAAGTGTTCATGTTAACAAAGCCTCTAAGTAGAGTTGCCGCTACCAAAAGTTGTATTACGCTGAAATTAACAGGAAGAACATAATATTTTGTGTTACTGCGACATTAAAGAAATGTCCAACCAACACTATGTTACACTGACTTGGCGTTGCAAAAATGGCGGATAAGGTGAACAGCGATAACCTCGTAAAATGAAACCACTTTTCTAATTATTTTACCTCGTCACTTAACCGCGCATGAATTAAGTGCTCACGTAGGGACCTGCAAAATTCGCGTTATTTTCTGGCAGCACGCTATAATTCATCGTCCTATATACGCACCCGGGTTGGTGCATTTTGTTTATTGGCTTCTGCATCAGTGAGGACACAGTATCCCGTTTGAGTTGATTGGACGTGATTGGACCAGCCTTTCGTTAGTGGTTTCCTATTGACCGAAAGACGCCCAGGGCTTGCCCGAACAAACTGTAATCCATTGACAAACGCAGTACAAAAGCACGCGTGTTTGAAATCTAGTCTGTCTTGAAATAATAACGCGAATTTTGCATGTCTCTAGGGATCAGGCGCACGACTACTACATTAATTCTACACACGGTGGAAGAATACAAAATTATAGAGACCTGTAAAAATTAGCGTGTCCAATGACTTGCATGCTTGTCTCAAAATGAATCCACGAATTATTCAGATCTCTACAAAATGACCATACAAGTATACGTAAAGCAAGGTTTTCAAAAGTGCTCTTGTTTACCGCGAACAGCATATTGTTACGCGCTGCTGCCCGTCGCTGTGGCGGTGGACCCACCTCATTCCTCCCCTTCCCCTGGCTGACACGCTTGTTGCCTCCTGGGAAACCTGCGAATAATGGACAATGGCGGTCGCGCTACTCGGCGTCTTGCTTGCGTCACGGCACCTTTCCCCTGCTGGAGGTTTCGACGGGCCTGGCGACGACGCAAGAATGTTCTGGTGAGACTGGCTGGCACCTCGTCCCTCCGCGACGCATCACGCGAGTTGGGGAAGATTCTAGGTGGCGGTCTAAGACATTATATAAACTGCGGCAACCCAGCAGCCGGCAGTCTTTAATGGAGGCCGCCTGGCCGAGTGTGTACGAGCGAAAAGATGTGTAGACGACGAATGGAGATTGCAGGACGACGGCGAGTAAGATGTTCGTGGCTTGAATGGACGGGAGGGTGTGAAACCGACGAGTAAAGCCTACTATGCGTGAGGGCGCTTGGAGGACTCTAGAATATTGCGACTGGCGGGACATGGACTGAACTGAGGTGGGACTGAATGGAAGTGTAATACTGATTTTATTGTAATTATTCGAACTGTCAAATATGGACGCATAAATTACATAAAAAAATGATTGATACACTGCCTATTGGGACTGATATTTAATTTCTTATGTCTGTCGTAATGATATATTTTATTAATTGGTGTCAATTGTGAACAGTTAGTAATATCCATTCCTTGTGAGAAGTTGAGTTCAGAGGATTTTTGCTGTAGTTATTGTAAATAGAATTATAAAATCATAATTAATTATTTGATTTGATTAAGACTATCATCCCTTAACGAACTTTGTTAAGCCCACTTAATTTCTAGAGAGAGAAATTGTAACAATATTATATGAGATGTGAGTTTATTTCAAAGTTTGATATTTAAAGGTGTTTAATTTAACGTTGACAGCCCCTCAGTGAATAGTTTAATGAGAAGGAACTTATCACAATGTGAAGTGGGAGTTTGACGTTAACTCACTTCAGACGGGAGTTGTGTAGGTCCAGATTTCAGATGCGTTTAATGGCGAGGGGGGCGTATTTACCTTGTTTTATGGTGGTTCGTCAATACGCCCATGCTCGTAGCAGTGCTTCCTGGCTTTACTGCGTTCTAAATCTTCCACGCCGTTTATTACGATCTCGAGTACTGAAGACTCGTAAACGCCACAGTAAAAGCTCGTAATTGCCGAACTCGTAATGCTCAGCAGAAGGTCACTCCTGGATGCAACGGTACCCGGCATTCACAATAAGCCGGCCGTATTGTAAAACACATCTTCGTTGGCGCTTAAAATTGTCTCTTGTGTCATTGGAGAAAAAAAAACTCAAAAGCGCAGGTAGAAGAAATCATCCAGAAATGTTCGTAAACTCTCAGATACTTCATTACTTCGGTATCAAAATTTCCATAAATACCACCGAACTTCCCATGAATTCGTTGATCCTTTTCATTATTGTATTTGGAGTTTTTTAATGCAAACTTTTAAAATAGCATTGTATCCATTATGTTGGTGCCGTTCTATGTCCAACGAAAAGAAAAGATTTTATTTATGTATTTAAAAACGGAGCAAAAATAAAAATAGAGTCCCAAGATCTCAGCCAATCAATTGCTTAATTTATTTACACTCAGATTCTTCTCAAAAAATTGTTACTCGTGTCAGAGAGACGGACACTTGTTTTGTGTTTCCTGTTTTATCAAAGATGTCGCTGTTTTACCGTCTGTTACAGGTCGTTTGGTTAACTTTTTGTGTTTAAAGGCTGTTCACGTTAAATTGAGCACTTTTTAAGACCCTGCTAAATTTTTGCTATGAGAAAATTTCTCTGTTATCATTTTTCAATATAAACACTGCTACATTACTAATAAACACAACCTATACATTTAACCAAACCCAGCAGTCAACGCCTGAAGCAGCCACAGAATATATTTATTAGTGGTTAAAGCCATTTGAAGGGCCTTAAAAAGTGCTCACTTTACCGTGAACAGCCTATAAAGCTATATGCGCATGCTGTGTGTTCAAGTGCGTATGTTTTTAAGCGAAATAACCAGAGACCTGCAAAATTCTTTTTATTATTTTGTTATTTAAAACGCTTACCTTTTCAATACGTCTGGCACTGGTCCACACTATTTGAGACGCCCCTGGTAACTCTGCGCCAGTAAATTAAAACTTCTGAATCGTATGCTCTAATCACACACAGTTCAGTCAGAAAGGGCGGGACTTCACATCTATGCAGCTGCCTATTGAGAAATGACGCTGGCTCGAGTATAAACTGTACTGTTAAGAATAGCCTGGTTACAAATAATAACCTGAATTTTGAAAGTCCCAAGCGATCGCATCTCATTTAAACAGCGGGGAATAACGATTCGTGTGGAGTCGGCGTTTTTCGTTCTCGATACTCGAATCATGCCAGACGATGCCGCTGGTCGGTGGGTTTTCTTGGTGTTCTCCCGTTTCCCCGCCCTTTAATTCCGGCTATGATCCTTACTCACTTCACCCTCATCGGCTCTTAAAACCTCGATGTTAAGAGCCGACCAAATACCTTCACTCCGTCACTCACTCACTTACATAGACGAAATAATAATTATCTGAATAAACGAATATTTAAATGTGAAGTAGATAAAAATTGCAACTATATTTCTTTTCATCCAACGTACACGTTTTCTAATTTCGCAGAAAACGTAACCCAAAAAAATCTGTTGATTTAGACAGTTGCTTAGTCTGAATAAGTCTAAATAAATGAAGGTTATGAATAGATTTAGGCGGATCTTAGCAGCAAGGTCTTGAGAGCCGATGAGTTTTATTGAAGTGAGTATGGGGCATAACCGGAATGAAAGGGCACAAGAAGCTGGAGAACTCCGAGAAAATCCGCCGACGAGCGGCATTATGGGCACAATTCCCAAATGCGGAAGTCCGGAAGTGGCCCGGCCGGGGATTGAACCCGGTTCGCCATGGTGGGATGCGAGCATGTTAATCGCTCAGTCACTGCGACCACTAAATTATTAAACTTATAATGACTACAGCTCTTAATAGATAAATCCAAGTGTAGTGTTACACACACACATACAAAGCTTATTATTATTTACTCTCTCATATATTTCTGTACATTGCAGACATTTTTATGGAACTGTGCCTTTAATGCACGCTAACGTAATTCGCAATGAAGAAAAATAAATATTGTAACCGTGCTCACAAAATACGGGAACTCTCCTTAGTTGCCGAAATTTTGGTGTGTCGGGAATGAATAATGCCGAGATTTCACGAAGTGTTCTTCGCGCCTGAGACCGTTCCTGTAGGAAATTAGGGTGCTATACGCTTTCACCGTAAAGTGAGCATTTTTGAAGCCCTCTCATTTTGAACAGCAGAATATTTTATTGTAGCCTTAGAAGTTAACATTAGAGTCCGGTGAAATTCATACACTTATAACCTGCACATGGCAAAATTTATTTTAAACGTGGTGGAAGAATAAAAAATGGCTGAAAGGAAAAAGACAAGGAAAAAGAGTAACGAGGGGCCTCGAAAGTGCTCGCTTTATTGTGAACAATCTATAATCAATAAAAATTTATTATTTTATATTTGTACGAAATATCGTTCAAACTGTAGTCATTCCTCTTCCTTCGCATAAAAAAAAAACAATTTAGATCGCATTGTTTTTGTTCTATAGTATGGCAAAATCGCAATGTAAAGGTTTCTAGGACAACAATGGTGTCTAAATCTGCATATCTATTTTAAGGTATATTTTGCTTGATTAATTTTGCAAAACTTCGTACACTTTTACAAATCAAATACATGCAAAAAATTTCCTTATTATGATCCATTTTTAAAATGTCCGAAAACATTCTTTGTGTGATTTTAAAGATATTATTTTAAATAACTCATTTTAATTTGAATTTATATTATTTTAGGAAAGTATGTTGGTTTATATATTTTTTATATAAAAAATTTAATTTTAATTTTTAAATATTGTTATGCAAAACAAATCGCTGCCTAAATTCTTTTATGCAAGCAAATAGTAGTTTAGGGGCGCCCGAATTTAACACGAAAGAGTTCCGTTCATGAAAGACTCCTATGCGATAAGGACATATCAGACGTTTTATTTTGTGTACTGTTAAGTCCTGAAAAATTCGCGAGTTCAATGACCTGCAAGCTAGACTCTCCGGTCTTGTGTAAAAATATGCCAATGTTAAATACACTTCGTTTGCCTGCTATCACAGTGGAAGGCGACGATTGGGCCAGCGTTCTCCAGGAAGTGTCAAACACCGTGTGGCCCAATGGCAAAAGTTATATTACATACACGAGTGTTTTGAATTCTAGCTTGTCTCTAAATGAATCCGCGAATTATTCATGTCTCTATTAATAGTTTTGTCACAAAACCAGAATTTCAAACACTCTGCAACAGTGCTTGCTTTTTAAAATTAACATTTCGTTTTACACATTCCAGAGTAACATTTTGTAAAATGAGTAGGGACATGCAAAATTCGCGTTATTAATAGGGATAGGAACATTTCGCGAGTTCATTTCAGGACAAGATATAAGTTAAACACGTGTACACTGAAGTTGACTTTGCAATTGGATAGCTTTCTATTAGACACGCCCTAGACAACTTCGAGCCAATAGCAGACTTCCAGGGAGACAAGTAGCGAGTTCCATACTGCCAGGTGTGAAGTAACACTGGTTACTCTCTGGGACAGCAGCCAATGAACAAACATCTTAAGCTCAAGTGTGTACAGGACTGTGGAGTCTAGCCTACAGGTCATTGAACTCGCGAAATTTTCCCTTCCCTAATTATTGTCATCTGGCTGAAATTCATGGTACTGTATGCACTAGAGTCGGCGCAGTTTCTCCATTGGCTGCTGCATAGATGTGAAGATATTCCCTCTCCAACTGAACTACACGTGATTGGGGCACACAATTGTGAAGTGTTTCTTTATTGGAGCACAGTCACCCAGGGTGTGTCATATAAAGTAAGGTCCAATGATAGACGTATTACATAGGTACATATGTTTCGAGTTTAACTTGTCCCCAAATAATAACGCGAATTTTGCAGGTCTCTAAAAAATGAGTTATAATTTAACTTATCGCACAACAAAAAAAAAAAAAACCTTAGCTAGTAATTACAAAAAAAATGTGTAATAAGAAAAGTTACAGCAAAGACAACGCACGTGTGTATTTTTCATCTTAAACACAGTTATTTCCACGAAATTACGAGGAGTGATGGCGCAAAAATTATCCGGATGTCTTCGTAAATCCTTTACAGGCCCTACAATCACAGTCGTCACGTTAAGTCCGTAAATGTAGCCTACGTAAAAAAAAAAAGCGTGCGACTTTACGGAAACTTCATTAACGGCAGCCATTATGAAAACAATTTACAGTACTACTTCAGATAAGTTAATAAGTACTTATAAGGTGCCTGAGGGTATTATGGCCCGGATGGCAATATGGCCCACTTGTTATTGTGAGCGTAGTTTGTGTAGCAGGCGGTAGATGGCAGTCACATTGTTGTACAGAAGAGAGCGTCGAGGAGGTAGATGGCACCAGCAGTTGCACCTCGTCGTGTTGAGCCGCCATTGTTCGACAGTTCTCCGTCGCATAAATAAAGCTACTTATATTTCGCTCGGTAAATTACATTATAATAATGCATCTAACCAACATATTAGTTTGAATTATTTTCGGTAATAGTTTACTTTTTAATGCAGAATCGAATGGATGTATAGATATTTGTGTATATGTTACACGTAAATTACTGCGAAGGATGTTTGTAGAAATCACCAGTGTTGTTAATGTATCCCACGTGGGCCATATTACCTATGTATTGGCCATATTATTTAAACATGGGCCATAATACCTACACAGTACAAAAAGTTTGTACGTTTACAAAAGGAATCCTTGAAAACCCAGTTTGAATTCTTGTGGTGAAATAATGACTTAGTTTTAAATTTGAGTTTTTTTTTTTTTTTTTTTTTGCATTTTGAAATTGTGCACTATTTTTTTGTCATTGACAATACAAAGTTGTGCTTTATACTTAGTTACTTTAATATCTGAGTAATTTCCCCTGCACTATGCTTCATGTTACTTTCAATGAGAACACTTTCACTTGCTACGAAATTACAAATACGTGGGCCCTTATTATATACATGTGTAGGTAAACGTCTATAAAATTCTTTTTTATAAATGCTTAATGCAGAGAAGATCATTGTTATTATTTATTTTCTGATAGACAAGAAACTGTATTTCAATATTGCCCAGTTGTTTGTTACTTCCTCTAAAAAATAGCAGCAGTCAACATTCCCGCACCTTAAGTGGGCCATAATACCTTCTTATACCTTACTTTTTTTTTTGTAAGAAAGTAACACCAATTATATTCCACGAGTTAAATGTCTGTAACGCAAACATTCACAACGGGCAGATATAATTTATACCGCAAAAATAAAACTTAGTTGCCTTCTCTTATTCTTTAGAAAGCACGTGTAAAGGCTGTTCACGTTAAAGTGAGCACTTTTTAAGGCCCTGCTAAATTTTTGCTATGAGAAAATTTCTCTGTTTTTATCATTTTTTCAATATAAACACTGCCACATTACTAATAAACCTAACCTATACATTTCACCAAACCCAACAGTCCTGAAGCAGCCACAAAATATATTTAATAGTGGTTAAAGCATTTTGGAAGGGCCTTAAAAAGTGCTCACTTTACCGTGAACAGCCTATACGTACACAGACACTGGAGTTACACTCAGTACATACTGAGAAAGAAAAGAAGTTTTAATTATACCTCTTCAACGCTGAATTATCGACTGCGGAGTTTCCAACCATTTTTAACACTTTGTAGACTACGCTCGAGTGTAGCTCGAGCAAAGCTAGTATCAAAATTTCTTCGCTGTTCGGAACAAAACTCGCTTGGGTGTGCAGTCTTTGTTCGGCTAGTATTTAACACGGCCTCATAAGAAAAGACAGCACAGCAGCAATTATATTGCTAACGATGATTTTTTTTTATTAAGCACTGTAGAATTCACTTTAATTGAAAAAAAAAGAGATATATAGTTAATCTTGTAGGGACCTATGTTCTATATATTATCGTGTGGTTCATGTTCTATATATTATCGTGTAGTTCTACAAAGATTATTTTTAACGACTAATTCTAAAGGAATGTTTTGGAAGACGTACAAACATATTTTTACAGTGCATTTAGACACGTACTGGAAAATTCAAAATTCACTGGTGCATCCACTCCTATGCCAGATGGTAGAAAACTGTTTCGGTTGGCTCCACGTAAGCCGATTGATACGCCTGTTCAACCGGTCTGAAAATTCGGTGGCTCTGGTAGATATTTACAAATACATCAACAAACGAATTTTATAGCGATTTTTCCGAAAAATAAGAATAAAAAACCCTTACGTAATTTTCAAGCATTCCAAAAAAATGCATAGGTAATTGGAGCGTCCAATTTTACAAATGAGTACGGCCATCTGATTATAGCGAAAAGATTTACGAGTAGGCTACACTTTAATATCCTATGTGCACACAATGGGTAGCTTGCCTTTGTGTGAAGAGAGTCTGTTACGTGAGTGAGTCGATCACAATTACGTTTCTCCGATACTGACCTTCCGTGATTAGAGGGTAGACTGATAAGACGAGTAATAATTCAAATGATCCAATCACGAAAGCGGTTCTGAACTAACGTGTTTCTGAACACAACTTGTCCTGAAATCTTTTCGCAGAAAACAGGCGCCCATACAAATGACCGATGGAAAGTGTTGAATTTGTGTGTAACTGCCGACTGGAGTAAATTTGCGAGTGGAAGCAGGCGCAATTATCTCAAAATTCCACCTGATCTTCCAAAAACGCCGTATGTTGGGTCCTGTGGTGAATTTCCGAATGCGCCCAGGCTCATGGGGAGAATGGACTATTTTACCGGGACCCGAGCGTACCACAAGGCCGAGCAAGGCTGAACTGCTACACATTGTCGGGTGGAGTACAGATGATAAGGGGGTGGGAGGAGGGGGTAGAAAATAGGGTGGGTCGCCACTTAAGCTTTCTGGCAAACATTTCCCCGCCAGTTTAGTGGCTATTCCGAAGGTCCCAGAACTTGAACTGTGAAATAGAACTGACCACAAATATTTTCGCGAAAATCATCTGTCCCGATTTATACTTATTAGAGTACTAAATGCATATAAGTAGGGCTACGTATTTTCCGCGAAAATGTTTATGCTCATATACCTCAATATCATACGTCCACAACAACAACTTCCTTTGGTTATTGGTAGAGACATTAAGAATTCGCAGATTCATTTTGGGATAAGCTAGAATTCAAAACACGCGTGTTTATATGACTTCAGTTATTGGTCCACACGGTGTTTGACACTCACTGGAGTACGCTGGCCCAATCGGCACCTTCCACTGTGACAGTAGATAACCAATGTGCAATTATTAGCGGCATATTTGTACATAAGACTGTAGAGTCTAGCCTACAAGTCATTTAACTCGCGAATGTTTCAGGTCTCTAGTTATTGGCCGTGCTCCTACGTGAGTAGATATATTCTCGTTTGACTGGGCCAGTAACAATAAAGTACTCCAAAAATGAATGTCATGATTGGCGGGAAGACACTTGAGGCAGGTGACATTTGAATTCACCCAAAGACGAAAGTGATAATGAACTAAAGTGTTTTGGAGTACACATGCCCTACATATTATTCACACGTTAAGGTAGATAACACGTACGCTTATCCACTTGACTGGCCCATGAATAAGAGTTCAGGCCCCATGGCGTTAATTTACATGTGGCGGGAAGTTAACGAGTGAGGATGAGGAAGATTTTAAGCAGGGCTTTCAAACGTGTTCAATCAACCACGAACCGCCTATAAAAATTGTTGCATATTTAAATGGAATAATTACTGCCGTCGCATCAAGTAAATATACAGCAAAAGATCATGCAGTTTATTTTTCCCTTTTACGTATTGGGGGTTGCGGTGGTATAGTGTTTAGACTACTCGCCTCCCAACAAGACGAACCTTGTTCGAATCCCGGTGGGGCCGCCCATGTGAGTGAGTGAAGAGATTTTGGGCGGCGAAGTCTTGAGAGCCGATGAGGATGATGGAGGTGAATATGGAGCAGTGCCGGAATGAAGGGCATCATACGGTGTACTACATACCCTCTATAAGCTTAAGAATTTTCTACCACTTAAAGCAAAATTAACATTGGTACAGTCACTGATATTCCCTATTTTTGATTATTGTGACGTGGTTTATGGAGACATCAAGCAAAATTTGGCAGCTCAACTTCCAACGCATAACAAACTCTTGTGTTAGACTTTTGTTCAACCTAAAATCAGGTGATCACTTGTCTCCTTACTTTGATAAACTAAATTTGTTACGTCTGGTCGAACGACGTCAGCTCCACAGTCTCACACTAGCGTACAAAATACTATCCTCGTATATTACAACGCCAGAATACTTACTCGGCTGAAAACCTTGGGGGATGACCACACTATTAACACGCGTGCTAAAAAAACATCTCTGTTAAATATTCCAGCTCACAAAACCCAGGTATATGCAAATTCTTTCACCGTCCCTGTCGCACGAGCATGGAATAATTTACCCGTAGAAGTGAGGAACTCAATAAAACAACAACTTTTAAGAGCAGTGCTGCCAAGTACATTAAAAATATGCGCCGATGATTCCACACACACGCATCATTATTCCGTAGTATTTTTTATATTTTGTCGTCTTAAATATTGGTATACATTAGCTACACCTTTTGATTTATACATTCACTTTGATCAATGTGTAAATTGTTGCTGTCCATTCGTCAATTTTTTTTTTAATGCGTTGCTGCATTCAATTTTTACTATATGTAAGTTTATATATTTTTATGAGCTGAGATTAAATATGTCGTTTTCCTCTTAGGCACTTCATAGGTTATGAACATTTATATTTATGATTGGTAAGGCGAATTATGAAACAAATTTTGTGTTATTGCAGTTCAATATTATTGTGCTATTTTAATTTTAATTTCTTTAGACATTGCCTTTTCTCTTGCCCAGTTCAATATATGTAGTAGATAATATGAAACCACTGATCATTTTCAGAGTTAATATTATTTGAACTATCACATTTCTGTTTCGCCTCTTGTTAAAGAAAGTATTTTTTCTTGTTCTTTATGTTTACGTATATGTGCACTGTTTTTTATACCTGGTTAAGTGTAAGAAAAGGCATTGAAGCCTTAACTTCGCCAGTATAAATAAAGTCGAAATAAATCCCGCCGAACAACGGAATCTTCCGCCACGATTCCCACATGCGAAAATCCAGAGTGACCCGGCCGGGGATTGAACTCGGTTCGCATTAGTGGGAGGCGAGCAGGTTAACCGCTCAGCCACCGTGACCCCTTCGCCCATGTGAGAATCGTGCCGGGCGATGCCGCTGGTCGGCTGGTTTTCTCGCGGATCTCCCGTTTCCCCCGCTCTTGCATTCCGACGCTACTCCATACTCACCTCGATTCACTCTCGTCGGATCTCAAAACGTCGCTGTTACGAGCCGCCGAAATCGCTTCACTCACTCACTTTGTATATTGATTGTAGAAACATGTGTTTATTTCATACCACGTGTATTTTCGTGAATATTGTCATGAAACTCTTTATGATTAGTGTTTCTTCTCCATAGTTATGATTCTTTCTCTTTGGAATGCATTCGTGGTACGTAATAACTGCGGATAACCATACTTTATGTCACAACCTGTGTGAATCTGCACCAAGAAAGGAACATTTCACAATTGTGTGCCCCAATCACGTGTAGTTCGTTTCACCGGGTCTCATAACTTCCGCGTAGTATAACTTTTGACTAGGAGAAGCTACGACGCACGTTTAAGTTTCAGTCGATATCTCTCGTCAATATCAATCGATTGCGTTTATAAAAACATTTGTGTTGCGTGATTATAGTAAAATTCTTTGAGTTTAATTTTAAAAAAAACACACACAATTTCGGCCTACACCTATCAAAAAGTCAAATCGAAATACAAAAATCGTATATGGTTGGAAAGAGCATCTCAAAAGCAATCCAGTGATACCCATAAAACCCCATATGATTGAGTGACGCGGTGCCGGGAATGTAAAATAAACATCAAGGCGTCCGAACCTGTCAACGTAGACATATTCACGCAAAACAAACGGCCTTTTCCCCAACACAGCTAAAAACAATTGTTTTTTATTTCATTGCTGGCCTACGATTTATGGGCGAAATTATTGACGTCCAATGACAAACGTACTACAAAGGTACATATGTTTCGAGTTTAACTTGTCCCAAATAATAACGCGAATTTTGCAGGTATCTCTCTAGCTATAGTCTATTCACGGTTTCTTCACACTTTTTGAATGAAACCTTCGGAAATCCCCCCCCCCCCCCCCCCCATGTACGACGACGTGTTTGGTTGTTTCGTAAATACGGCATGTATCGCAAGTGTTTTACACTTCCGTTTACATAAAAATAATTTTTATTTACCTAAACTGGTGCTTCGATTTTATCTGTAAGTTATATTTAATTCGTAATTAATAGGAATAATCTCAGAAAGAAAAAATAGGTGTGTTGGCAATTTATTTATTTATTTATTTAGCTTCCACTTTTACACAACAAATGTGATGGGAATTGTCATAAAGATAAACTAGAATATATATAAGAAACAAAAATTACATAGAATACTCTCAAACAACATTACATATTTAAATATAAACATAGTAACTTCCAATAATTTATTGATTACAATGCACAATACTAAAAACATTAGACAGCTGCAAATTTTATAGCACATTACGTTCGCTAAAAATACTAATCTATACTATAATATGCATTTTCTAAGAGATACTTTTTAAACAGTATCTTGGAAACACAAGTTGGTGTCCTTCAAAGGCTGTTTCAGTGTTGTTGGTAGTTTATTAATAAATTTTACTGATGAAAGGAAATGGACTTTGTTCAAATTTCGTTTTTCGGTTCGCTGTAATATGAATGTTTTTCATTTGTCTTGTGCTGTAAGAATGTATATCCTTGTTTATGCAATAATTTAAGTTAGTTAATCCAAACATAATAATGTTGTAAATGTAAATGCTAGGAAGTGTGAGAATGATTAGCTTTTTGAAGTAAGGTTTGCAAAAAGTGGTGGCTTTAATGTTGGCTATAATGTGTATGATTTTTTTGTGTAAAGACCTTTTTCCAATCTTGAGGCACACCCCAAATTATTATGCCGTATTCCAATATAGAGTGGACATTAGCAAAGTATAGTGATTTGAGTGCTTCCAGAGAACATGTTTTCTTAATGGTGTAAAAAGCAAAGCAATAAGAACTTAATATGCTGCATATGGTTGCAATAAGTGCTTTCCATTTAAAGTTACAGTCAATTGTCAGACCAAGTAGTTTAGTATCTTTTACAATAGGTAGGACTTCCTTATTATGTTGTATCGGAATTTCAATACCTAGTGAGAAATAGTTCGTAAGTAAAATATTATTACATTGAGTGCCCACGTATGTGGTGCGTTGTTCCTCTGGTGTAATTTTCTGTATAGACTGTTCACGGTATACTGAGCCATTTAGAAAGCGCAGTTTAAGATCTACTAGCTTGCACGTTGTGTATTCTTCCACCATGTACAATTAACATTACCTTTAGGGTGATCACTTTATTAGTGCGTGCTGGTCCAGTGAAAATGTAAGCTTAATAAAAAAGAAGATATTTTACAACTTTGCTTATTATTACACTTGTATACATTAAGATAAAGGAAAGTAAAAGAAATTATTTCAGTATTCACTAATGTTAACCTAAAACTTCGACGCAACGTTATAACGTTGAACTACTTCCCTCCATTGCTACCTACTTTACTGGGCGCGTGCCAGCCAGTGTGAAAGTAAAAATGCACGCACACAGGGCAGTGACATTTTTCAAAGGTTGATTTCGAAAGTGCTCACTTTACCGTGAATAGCCTTTACTCGGTTAAGCTTCGTTTGCACGAGGCGGAGGCATGTCCTGGTAGTAGAACTCGAGCAGGGCCTGGGAGAAGTTGGACTTAACCGTGAATAGACTATATTCCACGTCTTGTGAAAGAAGAGGTCTCCCTGGATCGCTTCCGCGCCCTGAGAATGGATTTCTGAAAAAGCAACCCCAGACTGTGTTCCACAAACATGGTCGCATAGCGTCAAAGTACCCGCCTGGTTGGAATGTTGTTACCTGTTCCTCGTGACATTCCTTCACGTCGGGCCGACTCTCACACACGTCCATTTCCCCACAACTCTCTCCCAAATCACTCAACCTAGAAGCACAGAGTAGTTAGGGACAAACTTCCCTCGCCATGCCACCATCTTGGATTCTTGGTTCTTCTCGCATGTTTGTATTTAAAAAAAAATCCCGAAAGTACTTCTATACCCAACTGGCTATTGACGTTACACTACAAAGGTTCGCATGGTCGGGCCACACCCGAAGTTAAGAAACTGGGAATCGTGCCGGACGATGCCGCTGGTCGGCGGGTTTTTTTGAAGTCCTCCCGTTTCCCTCGACCTTGCATTCCGGCACCGCTCAATTCTCACATAATTTCACCCTCATCGGCTCTCAAGACCTCGTTGTTAAAAGAGCCGCTCGGATCTCTCAACCGTACACTGCCTTACAAACAAGGCAACTACGAACTCATAATTACGTCACAATTGTACGTCCACCAAGATTAATATTGCGGCATAAACATGGGTTTGTAAACTCAGTCATCGTGCCCGCACTGCTGCACTCTAAATCTGAATCAGTGATAATTTCACAGTTTTAATCAGTCAAACGTATCTGACTGATACAACAGTCACATTAGTGAATTTAACTGATGAACGAGTGAAAATATGCAGTATTTCCTTTACTGATTGATTCAGTGACATTTCCCAATGATTCGTCAGTCATTTTTTCCACTGTTTTCTAAGTGGTTTATTTTTTGACTCCTCGACCAGTGAAACATGTGGCCGTTAAACAACGTACATCAAGTGAAGAGTATAGTAACAACGAATAAACGAATAAAACTAATACAAAATAAGGTATAAGAGGGTATTATGGCCCACTTAAGGCGTGGGAAAGTTGACAGCCGCTATTTATTAGAGGAAGTAACAAACACCTGGGCAATATTGTAATACAGTTTCTTGACTATCAGAAAATAAATATTAACAATGATCTTCTCTGCAGTAAGCATTTATAAAAAATAATTTTCCAAACGTTTGCCTACGAGCCATATTCCCAACACATGTATATAATATGGCCCACCTATTTGTGATTTCGTAGAAAGTGAAAGTTTTCTCAATGGAAGTAGCATGAAGCATAGTGCAGGGAAAATTACTCATGTATTAAAGTAACAAAGTATAAAGCACAACTTTGTATTGTCAATGACAAAAAAAATAGTGCACAATTTAAAAAAAAAAAAAAAAAAAAAAAAAAAAAAGTCATCATTTCACCACAACAATTCAAACCGGGTTTCCAATGATTCCTTTTGTAAACGTACAAACTTTTTATACAGTGTAGGTAATATGGCCCACGTGGGCCATATTAACAACACTGGTGATTTCGACAAAACATCCTTCGCAGTACTTTACATGTAACATACACACAAATAACTATACATCCATTCGATTCTGCATTAAACAGTAAACCATTACCGAAAATAGTTCAAACTAATATGTTGGTTAGATGCATTATTATAATGTAATTTACCAAGCGAAATATAAGAAGCTTTATTTATGCGACGGAGAACTGTCGAACAATGGCGGCTCAACACGACGAGGTGCAACTGCTGGTGCCATCTACCTCCTCGACGCTTCCTTCTGTACCTCCCGAACAACATGTGACTGCCATCTTGCGCCTGCTACACAAACTACGCTCACAATAACAAGTGGGGCATAATGCCAGCCGGACCATAATACCCTCAGGCACCTTACTTTCTAAAATGTGTTTCGTCTTTCAAAACGCCATTTTACGATGTAATATGACACACAGCCTTTCATTCCGTTTTTACGTCTTTAATTTCGATTCCATGTAATCGTCACAGCGCTCTGTTTGATGGTGTAAGCTGCAGTTAATGTGGCTGAGAGAGTGCACTCATATATACTATTCGTTTTAACCACCCTAAAGGCATCAATCACACCAAACACGAAAATAGAACTTCAAACTACACGTTTTCGCAGCGTAAATATAATACATAAATATTTTCCTCTCGCACTTTAAACTTCTTCTGGTAGCTCAGTTGCAGGGCAATAACCTAGAGTTTATAGGTGCGTGAGTTCAACCCTGGCCAACTGCTGATAATTTTTTTACTTTTTAAATTACGGTAAATTGCACAATATGAATAGTAAACTATCTCAAATATGTTTATTTGACGTAATTATTTGCATACATTCAATAAAAGCAATAATTAATTCGCCACTGCAGTCGGTCGTCACTTATCCAACCACTTATCAGTGGAATTGTTTCACGTCACTAATTCAATAAGTGAAATTTTTCCACTGAAACATTTTTCCACTGAAAAAATCAGTGGTTTTCCACTGATTCTAAATGGAGAAATTTTCACTGATTAAGGTAGTTGAATTTCACTGCGAATCAGTTGTTTTTCCACTGATTCGTATTTAGAGTGTGTGTGTAATGTCAATAGATAGTGGACTATAGCTAGGGGCACATGTTTTTCCTCGCAAAAAGATTTCAGGACAAGTTGTGTTCCAAAACGCTTTAGTTCATACACACTTTCATGATTGGATCATTTCAATTGTTACGCATCATATCTGTCTGCCCGCGAATCACGGGCGGTTTGTATTCGAGGAACTAAATTCTGATTAAGGGACAGGATCATTTCGCGAGTTTAATGGTCTGTGTGCTAGACTCCACAATCCTTTGTATAGTCGAACCGCAGATGTTTGTTCATTGGCTGTTGCCCCAGTGTTGCCCCACATTTGACAGTAATAAAGAAGAATTCAATATGGCAGGGGATGGTTCCCCTTAAGGCCCCCACCTACTCGGAGCTTTTTTCCCGCGTTCGAGTCTGAGACGCGCAGGGGCGATAAGGTCGACACTGCCTCGCACATCAAGTGCGCCATCGCTACTAAGCGCAAGAGACTGGCACGCGGTGTTCTCGTTGCACAGCGTGTACCTAAGGGAAATCAAGCGTTGACCCTATTATTTTATTTTTGGAAAGTCTGTATAAATGTTCAGTGCACGGACCTTGAGCAGTTTTGTGTTTATCTGAAATGTATATTTTAAGAAGCAGCGTCCAGTAAACGCCGTTTTTAGACATTTTGGAGTACTATCAAATGGTGTTTGTAAAGTACGGACATCTCGACAGTATTCAACAGGCATTGTCTTCGTGGCATTCATAAACGTTGCCATGCGAGTAACCATTCCTTTTTGGCTGTACCAACACCCTTTGAGTAAATTTTTAGTCGCTCTTGGCAGTGTCCCAAATCCGTAGGGTAATTACTCTGAGCATCTTGGAAGAGAAAGAAGCTTGCACGCAATATTTCAATGAGTAACAAAGGGTAAACTGGAGTTTAGTAGAATTGACCAAACTGAAAGGGAATTTGAACATTCTGGTTACTGACTCACTGGAAAATTAGAAATGACGACAGATAAAATTCGTATTTTTATTTAACAGTTAAATTGTGTAGAGGTTGCAATTTTATACATAGTGTATATGGTTAACTTATGGTAAGTAGGACTAACTAGTTTTTTCTGGAAGAGAAATAATTTGGGGAAAGTGATAAATGATTTTTGAAATTCACATTAGTTGCTTAATCAGTACATATTTGTAAACATAGAATGCTATTTACACAATGCTCGTTACGAAACCGCGCTTACTTCTGCTTTCCTCAACCGGAAATTTCTGATATTTCACCCTCGGAGTAACGTTTTGGGGCTACCCCCTGGAGTGTGGGTTAATTAGACCAGCGTATTGGACGAACTGCTACTAGATATTTATGCAACAATTAAGATAATGCAAAATTATTTATATTAATTCATTCTCGCCCTTCAATGATAGCCAGGGAACACATATGAGTAGAGACTTGCAAAATTCGCCTTATTATTTGGGCACATGTTAAACTTGAAACACATGTACCTTTGCAATACGTCTGTCATTTGGCCATACTATATGTGACACACCCTGGGTGACTCTGAGCAATAAAGGAACACTTCAAAATCATGTGTCCCAATCACGTGTAGTTCAATCAGAGAGGGACTGACGTCACATCTATGCAGCAGTCAATGGAGAAACGACGTCAGCTCTAGTGCATACAGAATTGTGAAGTTCAGCCTGATGGAAAATAATAACGCGAATTTTGCATACCCCTACCTATAAACAATCTGGTACAAATATTTGCACAGAAACATGAAATGTAATGTTTCTATAATGAAATATTTTCAGTAATGACCCTGACGTCTGCAGGGACACTAAAACGAATAAAATATGTATAAAGCCCCTGTTAAGCTGTCAAATTTTCGCCTTCAACTACCTATATTTGACAAGAAAATTTGAAGACAAAACACGGCCATAAAATTTCTCCTTCCAAGAAATTTTATCAACCAATTTTGAATGTGTTTGAAGATGAGTCACGCTGTCAATTTTTTTTACTGGGAGAGTCTAATTTGAATTATTATTTTAGAATTATTTTCGAAGTGAGATATTGCTTTTGTTTTTCCATGCGGTCCATTACAGGAAGAAATGTAAGGAATGATGTAAATTATTTTCACTCCTTTACTGAATAAAAATTTTAATTTTAAGAGACGTTTGTTTCCTGCACAATGAAATTTAAAGACTCCAAGTTCAATATTATATGAAATATTCATTAAAAATAACTTTCATGCTCAGACAGCTTCTGAATAAATTAATTATCTTCATAACCTACTTGGTTTCCGGCAGTTGTTCGTTTTGTTAATGTTTCTTGACGTCCATTTTGGTCGTGCACAATTGTGATTGGCTAAGACCATCAAACATGAAATAAATTTTAGAACCGGTTCAATTTTCAAATGTTTGGTGGAAACTGAAGGCATCCAACCTTTTCAGACAAATATGGCGGCGTTTATGACGTTTCGATGCCATCATAACTGTCCAAATGTGTTTGACCAAACGTACTGGAAGCAGTTTAATAGAGAAAATTTGACAGTGTGGCAAGGGCTTAAGGGATGATACGACCGCTTATAGATTATTCACGGTTAAGTGAGCACTTTTTAAGGCCCTCCCAACAGGCATTAACCTTAGGCGTTAAATGTTGATAGTCGTGAAATGTATACACTCTATTTATTGGTCACATTGCAATGTTTGTATTTAAAAGCAGCAAGAAGATAGAAATTGGGTGAAAGTAAAAATTTAGAAGGTCCTTAAAAAGTGCTCATTTTACCGTGAACAGCCTATAAGTAGGGATGGGAAAATTTCGCGAGTTCAATGACCTGTAGGCTAGACTCCACAGTCCTGTACACACTTGAGCTTAAGATGTTTGTTCATTGGCTGCTGTCCCAGAGAGTAACCAGTGTTACTTCAAACCTGGCAGTATGGAACTCGCTACTTGTCTCCCTGGAAGTCTGCTATTGGCTCGAAGTTGTCTAGGGCGTGTCTAATAAAATGCGATCCAATTGCAAAGTCAGCTTCAGTGTGCACGTGTTTAACTTCTATCTTGTCCTGAATTGAACTCGCGAAATGTTCCTATCCCTACCTATAAAAAAGTGCACATTTTACCGCGGACAGCATAGAGCTACTTATCTTTGGGTAAGGAAGCTACTCCTGTGCATTTGGGTGGCGGGTCGCCCCTAGTCAGAGAGAGAGATAGATAGAGAGAGAGAGAGAGAGAGAGAGAGAGAGAGAGAGAGAGAGAGAGAGAGAGACAGACAGACAGACAGAAGGCTGCAGCCAGGTGGCAGGACAGCTTGCCATGGAAGACGCGCGGTGGTCGGAAGAAAAGAGAGCGTGTAGAAGGGGGAAAAGAAAGAAGAGAAAACGAGGAGAGGTTTTCATTTGTGGGGGGGGGGGGGGTGTTGAAGATGGAGGAGGCGGGGATCCCCCGAAATTCCTGGCGAGCAGATGTTCCGCTGGTTTACAAGCGCGCGGCAGCACGCACGCACACACGCGCGCGCAAGCACAACGATACAAGGCCCGGCCAACCTGCCTCGACAGCTAACAAGTGGCCGCCCGCCTTAAGCGGATATTACACGATACCTGCAGCCGTACTTGTACAAGACCTCGTGCACGAGCCGGTATACCAGCCGCTATATGAGCCGCCATGGAAGATTCGTATTACACGACAGCAGTTCGCGTACTAGCATTTGGCACCCTCGCCTCGGTGGGTGCGCAGTGTGTGGTTTGTAGTAAATATGAACCTCATTCGTAGAACTGCTACCAGTTAGGTACTTGCGTAGGCCTATAAAAATACTAGCTGGCACATCTTAATATTGCTATATTACTGTTCGCCCTTTACATAAATTGATTGCTTACTAGTATAGTTTCATTCATTTTCTTGAAAATGTCGTGAATTCACTAAGAATAGGAGTGTTATTTTTTATATTGACGAAAATTACTGACCGGTTGCAAAATATAGATTTTCCTTCACGTACCGGGATCATAAAAGTTTGAAATATTTTCATACAGTAGATGATGTTTTAAGTATTTAGAACGGTTTTAAGCAGTAATTGAAAGTTGTCATAACCAATATTATACGTCGGTCGTCGTATTTTAAATCTATTTGAAAGAGTTCCAACCTCATGGATGTAAAGTCAAGATGGAGGCTTCCTTTTTGGTTTCTTCATCAACTCGTTTCAAGTAGTAGCCACGGGAGCGCCCTACGCTCTGAAACTGCGATGTGATTGGCCAGGTACGAGAGCCGGTATGCAACACGCCACGGAAAATAAGACAGGTCTAATTACTAGACCTGTGATGAAATCTGACAGCGCCAGGCGAAAAATGCCATGACGGGTGCCGTACAGGCCGGTATGACGGCGCTATGGCACACCTCGCACAAGCTTTTTAAGAAATCTGGTACCGTATAATATGGCCTTTAGGCCGGGATTACGTGACTTCGCGTTTCACGGAATACGTAGCGAGCAATGCTTTCACGTGTTATCGTTCACGTGACGGAGAAGCTTGTCAGTGTCTAGCTTTTACGTAGTGTGACTGCACCACGTGATCTCGCTGGCCAATCACAATAGGAACGTGGTTGTGTTACATTTGCTTTACATGTCATCTGATCACTTTTTTTATTCATGTGCCACATATTTAACTTACTACCGGGAATGGCGATGAACGTGTGATAGACAATCTAAAAATATTTATTTTCTAATCCGTAAAAATTTTGGAAAATATACATAGCCGCAGTTTATTAATTATATTTCTGTGAGGTATAAACATGAATGAACGAAAATCAAAAAGTTTACCGTTAAGTTCGAAAATTTTGGTAGACTTATTCCATTAAACAAAATTTTAATTTTCAGAGCAGATCAAAATTTTTTTGCATACGATTTATTCCATGTACACTAAAAACGGGTCTACATCTCCCAGAGACATTTCGCTCCCGAGGTTATTACGATGTGCTATAGGATGTTCACGGTAAAGTGAGCACTTTTGAAGCCCCAATTACTTTTTCCTAACAGGCATTTTTTAGCGTTCCACCAATTTTTAAAATAAATATTTCCATATAAGTAATAAACACAGTGCATGTAGTTCATCGGACTCGAAAGATAACGTATGAGGCTATAATAAAATATATTTATTGACTACAAACCAAATAAGAGGGCTTTAAAAAGTGCTCACTTTACCATGAATGGCCTCTAGTTGGAAATTTGTATAAATCAGGAATGCCAACCTGTTCTTCCCCCACATCAATATTAAAACTCAAATGCTGTTTCAATATCCTATGTACACACTTGCAGCCTTCCTTTCGCTATTGGCTGCTTGTCTTTGTGTAAAGAGAGTCTGTTATGTGAGTGAGCCAATCAGAAACAAGCTTCTCCAATACTGACCGTACGTGATTTTCGAGCAGACAGAAAAGACGCTTAACAGTTCAAATGATCCAATCACCAAAACGGTTCTGAACTAAAGTGTTTTGAAACACAGCTTGTTCTGAAATCATTTCGCAAAAAACATCTGCCCCTACTTAGAGACCTGAAAAATTCACGGATTCATTTTGAGACAAGATAGAATTCAAAACACGTGTGTTTATATAACTTCATCCATTGGTCCACACGGTGTTTGACACCTCCTGGAGAAGGCTGGACTAATCGCCTCCTTTCACTGTGACAGTAGACAACAAATGTGTAGTTAATATCGGAATATTTGACACATGACTGTAGAATCTAGCCTGCAGGTCAATGAAGTCGCGAATTTTCCACGTCTCTACCAATAACAGAAGAAAACTGTCGAACGTGCGTACATCAGGTTGATTCCTTGCAAACTGTCAACTTTTCCAACGATAAACCATCGTCTCTTACTAAAGTTTTTGCTCACGCAATTACACAAAAATTCCTTTTATTTGTCCCGAAAATATTTGATGTTGTGACGGATAGTTCTTGTAAAAAAGAGATTCAAAAAAATTTAAACTGAAATGATCTGTGCGTTACCTTTATTCCGAAGGGCACAGGAAGTTTTATAATATGATTTCTCCAAATACATTCGAGCAGAGTTATTTTGAATATTACGAAAAAAGAAAAATACAACTGCAGCATTATTTTCTTTCTAGAAAGTAACTATCGCTTTTTATATAAACATATATGCGCCGGACATTAAGATTTTATAAGATTTATTTTAGGCACTATGCGGTATCTGCTTTTTCACGAAAATACTTCCATGCTATATAAAACAATTCTTACAAAAATTTATGTAGGGTAAAAAATAATTCTTTGAGACTGTTTTGTTACAGTAACACAATATTGCTTAAATTAAAAGAGGTTAGGGAAACATAGGTTTTCTGTTATACGTAGAGACCTGCAAAATTCGCGTTATTATTTGGGGACAAGTTAAACTTCAACACGGGTTCCATTGCAATAAGTTTGTAATTGGGCCAAATATTTTATCTGACACGCAACAGGTAGCTCTGCGCCAATAAATTAACGCTTCACAATTGTGAGCGCCAATTACACGCACCTTCAGGAACGAATTCACATTTATGCAGCAGCCAATGGAGAAACGACGTCGGCTTTTGCGTATACAGTACTGTGAAATTCAGCCTGGTGCCAAACAATAACGTGACTTTTGCATGACCCAGCATATACGTTTTTGTTTTATGGCAATATCGCCTTCCTTTACAGCCAGGATGTCCTGTGGCAAGCACGTACTATCGAACCTCACAAGTAACAACTCGAGACCTGACCAACGCTAAAACACGGCAGTGGCCGTTTGCTGCTGTTGTTTTTTTGTTTCTGTCGGAGCTATGGGAAAAGACACGAGAGGATCAGACCGAACAAGCAAAATAATTGCCATATCACGGCCCACCTACGGCGATGTGGCTGTTTTTATAATTTTTTTCTGTAATAAAAGCTATTTCCCGGATGCCGTTCGAAAGATATTTTCTGTCATGGACATTTATCTGAAAGACATTTCGGGGCAAACAAATATTCGTCGCGGTTCCTTGTGAAAAACAAAGTTCCACATGACAATGTTCACTGTCCTCGTAAACAAAAGATATTTTGTGGGATAGGGTACATAATAACTTTTTATGGGAGGTTAGCAATAAAAAAATTATGTTCTGAAAGCATATCTGAACAAGAATTCGACTTGTCAAAAGATAAGTTTTATAGGCAATTAATAACACTTTTTTTTTAATGCTTGCTACGGTAACGTGAGAAAAGGTAGCTGGATGGACTATTATTAGAGACCTGAAGAATTCGTAAATTCATTTCGGGACAAGCTAAAATTTAAAACACGTGTGTTGATTTAACTTAAGTCATTGGTCCACGCGGTGTTTTGACACCTCCTGGAGAACGATGTCCCAATCGTCGCCTTCCACTGTGACAGCAGACAACCAATGCACAGTTGACATCGGCATGTTTGTACATAAGACTGCCGAGCCTAGCCTGCAGGTCATTGAACTAGCAAATTTTTCAGGTCACTAACTATTATGAAGAAATATAATATTAGCTCCGTGAATCGTCGGTTATTTACATACCACAACATAACTATTTATTCTTTGACTGCGACCGTAGCAAAAGAGAATTTTTACTTTAAACCGTGGGAACAGCGACGCTCATTACGGACTCACTATACTCTCCGTATTTATTGATGGCTCACGAGCAGTCAGTGATATCAAAACAATGTCGTCAGAAAAGTAACTAACATTACATGCGCTTGAAGCATAACCCGTTACAGAATGACCTACCGAAATTTCCGGGGTTGCGACATTGATTACATTATGCTTGTCACAAATACACACCACACAATAATTTGTGCATACTTGAACATCAGTTAAGCCCGCGTGCGACAATTGAAGTTTACTTGGAACATTCTATTCAAGCCTGCCACGGTAACCCAGGTGGTGTAGTGGTTACGCTATTCGCCTCCCACCTAGGTGAACCGGGCTCGATTCCCGGCGGGATTCTCTCCCGGATTTTCGCACGTGGGAATCGTGCCGAATGATGCCAATGGCCGGCGGGTTTTCTCGGGTATCTCCCGTTTTCCCCGCCCCTGCATTCCGGTGCTGCTCCATACTCATCTCACTTAAATTAAACCTCATCGGTAGGGACACCCGAATTTCACGAAAAGATTTCTGCACATGATGGATTTTTATAGCTTACCCACGTACCAGCAGTTTTCGTTTGCTCATTGGGCACGAGTGTTTATGAGGAGACATTTCTTACTTGACGGGACCAATCAGAACTAGGTAACTCCGATTCTATACGTCTGTAATTCGCGAGCACACACCTTAGACGCGTAACACCTAATTCATCAAGTCAAGAAAGGGGATCTGAGCTAAAGTGTTTATTAAATACAACTGGTCGTGAAATATTTTCGCGAAATTCGGGTGTGCCTACTAATCGGCTCTTCAAGTCCTCTATGTTAACACTCAGACCCACTTTCATTTCCTTTTTCAGGTGTTGCAAAGAAAAAAAATTATGACGCGTGCTGTACTTAAGTCGACACAACGCTGGCTTCGTTGTCACAGCCAATGAGCTGTAGACTATACGTTCGGGTACAGTAATACGAACCAATTAAGGCCTAGACCAGTAAGACGGTTTGGGAATCATTTGCCCACAGGTATAATCATTGGTCATTGTGCTTCGTAGTGTGCAATACAGACCAAAAATTACCTACAAGTGCGTAATGTACACAATTATGTACACTGGGGCTGAATGGGGTACGAGTAGTCCAAATCTCTTCAGTTACCCTGCATGGTCGCTTGTATGGATGGTTCTACAGAAGATTTGGTCGGCTAATGGCCGTTTTTCATAGACGTTTTCGTACTTGCTGGTGTGCAATGTTCGATGGAAGGTTTCCTACAGGCTGGAAAATTTAAACAATCAGAGAAAGATTGAGGAGTATCTTATCGAGGATAATTGTAAGACACAAGCCCCATCCCGGAGACTCGAGCGACCAACCGACGGATGGGTAGACGCACATCAAATAAAACGCCACACCACTTCACTTCCGTATAGACGCGTATTCCGTGCCTGCAGCCTCCCCGCAAGTCATTGTTTACCAAAAAAAGTCATAATTTGAGACTTCCGAGAAGACTCACTGTACGGAACAAATGTCACTGTATTGCCTCGGCGCAAATGTCACTACTCGCAAATGTCACACTCTCGTACATTTGTCATGAAACCAATGTGGAATAACTACACCTTGGAGACGCACATCGGCCCAGCTCCCATCTCAAACTCAATTTCTATCAGCGATGCTAGAGGAGAGAAGTTTTGTATGCACATGTATTTCTCATTTATATGATAATCACGCACCTCGGTGGCACGGAAAAGTGCGGGAACATCGGGGAACTAAATAAATTCTGATTTGCAATAAATTCATTTGTAAGTCACGTCTTTTCGCGCTCCCATTCTTAGAGACTCGCTCATGTCGCGCTCAAATTTTGTGAGATTAGGCCTCTAAAAATATGTATTAGCTCTATGAGTGTCATCACTGGATCTCCGCTCATCCGACACGCCCACACGGCTCTACACCAATAGTAAATGTGTAGCACTCTAATGCCGTAATGCCGTTTGGTCGAGTCGAAAGGGAGACTGTGGCAGCGGCCAATGAAAGAATAAGATCTGCTCGATCAAGAATACGACCACTAAGTGTACCACGGTGCCTTTTTATAACGCGAAATAATATGGTTCGTACCCATTCTCGCCTTCTTACCGAGCAAGCTGTCGCAGTGGCAAAACAATGGTATCGAAATCTGAAGGACCCGGATTCGATTTCCGGACCAGCCAACCTGGTTTCGGTTTTATATTGATTCCCGAAATGACTCCAGGCGAATGCTGTATTAAGTATTGTTTTCTTACCACAGACAATGGCCGAAAACTGCACTGTTCTTGCTTCCCTGACAAACTTTCTCTGCCTCTAATGACCTCACTGTTGACGAGATGTTAAGCCGAACTACGTTTTATTCTGCTCAGGCTGGAAAGCTCGATGCTAATAATTTGTCAACTGAATTTTTTCTCCGCGAGGAAGAATTGATTTTGTATACGCACAAATGCAACCCACCCTCCCCCCCTCATTTACCAATCTAAACGAACAGTATATAGGCTGTTCACGGTAAAATGAGCACTAATGAAAGTCCTTCTTAAGATCTACTTGTATGCAAGTTGTATATTCCTCCACATTATGTACAATTAACATTGACATGGACAACGTCCCTTTATTTATGCGTCGGTCAGGTGAAACTGTGCAATCATCATAAAAGTAAATGTGCTAGGAATCTGGAAATATTTACACTTCGGCGAATTAAAAAAAAAACAGAAGTGAAAGAAATAATTTAAGTTATTACAATGGTCACCTAATTTTATTCGACGTTAAAAAATGGAACTATTTTCCATCCATCACTACCAACTTTACTGGGCGCATGTCACTCAGTGCGCCCGTTAAAATAAATGCAGGCAGGGCAGTAACTTTTTTCTAAGGTTGTTTTCAAAAGTGCTCACTTTTATCGTGAACAGCCTTTAATTGCAATTTTCATATATTATGTACGAGGGCTGTTTCAGAAGTCATGGCAACTATTGTTTATCTCCCGAAAATGACCCAACACAGGAAATGTATCATGCATAGTTGAAAGTGTACGAAATGTACGTTTAAAAGCTCACACCACATGGTGTAAGGATGCAGGAATGTTCGGCGAGGAACAAAGACAAACATGACTGCTTGAAATCACTGTTTAATTGACATATTTTCGTACAAACTGTATACACTCATGTGAACGGGTACGCATCTTACCGTGAAAGAGCTGTTTTTAACTTCCTTCAAAGTAGTTTCCGATGGTGTGTTGTCCACTGTTCGTTGCCAGCGATGAGGTTGACATCGTCACAGCATTTCGACGAGAGGGGGCGCACATTGACGGCTCTCATGAGCACCCGACGGTATTTCTCGTCTGCCTCATCGCTGGTAACGAACCGTTAGGATGTTAAACAGCTCATACACGGGAAGATACGTACTTGTTAACATGTGTGTGAGACCCAATTGTGTCTCATGCTCGCTACATGGCTACGAAAAGTTACCAATTGACCGACCGAGTTGACTCCCCCGTTACGCATTGACATGCCTGCCTGCCGGCTTCGCTCGGCTGTCAACGGTGTTCCGACGTAATAAAATTTCACGGCAGAAATGAACTTAAAAATATATTCTACACTGATTTAATATTACCTAAAGTGATTGAATGTGAACTTACGTGTCATGAAGCAACAGACACTTGCGGTGAACTAGTTTCGAATACGTGTAAGCGCCAACGCACAGCGCGGGTGACACGTATCAAGGCACTCAGAATACTAGCGGTAGCCAGTGCCTGTTGTTCAAGGCCTCGCCGCTTCGGAGCGCTCCAGTCGCTGGCGCGGCTGGTCGCGCCTCGCCGTTTGAAGACGTAAAGAGTGAATTACACGCACCGGATATCCGCAATATTGTCATGTGTCTCTCGAATAATCTATACAAATAAAGGACGAAGTAGGGTGTTTTCGCCCCCAGTAAATTTTCATATAAATAGGTAGAGACCTGAAGAATTCGCGGATTCATTTTGAGACAAGCTAGAATTTAAAACACGTGTTTTAATATAACTTTGGCCATTGGTCCACACGGTGTTTGACACCTCCTGGAGAACGCTGTCCCAATCGTCGACTTCCACTGTGACAGCAGACAACCAATTTGCAGTTAATATCGGCATATTTGTACATATGACTGTAGAGAGCCGACCTGTCTTCAGAGACGTTCGGCTGTTGTGGATTTGCACTGAAATTAAGGCCTCCTGGCAAAAAAAAAAGTAGACATATGTTTGCACCCCTTTAGAGTTGGTACTTTTAAAGAATTGCAGCTGACTGGATTTCTTGGTAGTCATTGACTTAGTAGAATGTTAATTTTGAAACAAAAATGTTCAAAAATATAAAAACAGTGGGGTTATGGTTTCTTTAAAATTAACACCTTGTAGAATTGTAACATAATTTGTTACATCAAAGAAAAATGTTTCTATTCCAGTAAAAACAGTAAAAATTTTCCGCCTTACGGGCTATTGTCATTTTGAAAGCCAGTATTATAAAATATAGGAATATTTTAACAAAAATGTTGTAATACATTGAGGTTCCTTAAGAACGATGCATTTTAAAGAAATATCGTGTTTAAATGCACATAATGGTATGGAGAAAATATAGGAAACCAAAGTTCATGTTTCAAAGTACCCCACAGAGGCATTTTTAAAGTCTGTTTACTATAATGTTACCAGCCTGTAAGAAATGTTGGCTCTTAAGCGAGGTAGTAAATATTTTTATATCATGCTCGTATGTATTTTGAATAATGCCTCAGTATTTGAGTGTTTTAAGGGCGTTTTTTTTTTTTTAAATAGACACCAAAATATATATCCAGTCAATTTTCTGGTGTTGGAGTTTTAGATGTATAGTACAAATTTCATTGTAGAATTTGTCTTTTTGTATGGTACTTGTAAGTACATGTAGATGTGTGATTCGGATCAAAATTGGATCACAATACAAGGGATATGCTTAAGAAAACTCATGTGTTTGAAATGGTGATTTTTATAATTTTACAATATCAGTGCAATTTTTCCCTTAAGTGTTTTTCTGCTGTTTGGTGCGATCTTAGGGTCGTGGTTTCTTGTAGCTAAGCATTTTCGTTCAGTCCTAAGTCAAGGGCTGACCAACGGTCGTCAAGTGAATGCAGTATGTACGAAAATATATCAATTAAACGGTGATTTGAAGCAGCCATCCCAGTAAACACAACTTGTCAGTGAAGTGTCAGCATATTGTTGACCCGATGCTGGCACTGTCAGCCAATGTCGTTTATATGCAAGAATATAACCACCTGACAATGGCATGATATCTTTTTAAGAGACAAATTACTAACCGTCACGATAAAGACAATGGCCCGGTGTATTATTTAGGATAACAGATGGATATCACCGAAATTATGACGGCATGATATCTCACAGCAAGCATGTTGCCAGCATCTAAAAAACGGTTCTGAGCCGATTCCGATACAGTACCTTTGTCTTGTCAGTAAGATTGCAAACATCTTATTGATTCTGGCCCAATACCATTTTAGTGATGTCTTTTTGCCGAAAAACTGCCGGTGAACGTTTTAAATAGGCACTAAGTTAGCTAGCTGTTAATGGCATGACGTCTTTTTTTGAAACCAACTGTTAGCCATTAAGATAAAGACAATGGGTCACTGTATTATTTATGATAACGGATAGAAATCACCGAAAGTATGTCGTCAGCATATCTCACAACCAACTTGTCACCAATATCTCAAAGCATATTATGGGCCGATTCCAATACAGCGTCTTCGTTTTTTCGGTAAGCCTGCCAACATCTTATTTAATCCGGCCCAGTGACGTTTTCGAGAGAAGGTTATTTAAAACAAAAAGGATATTTATCTGATGGTTTTTGGGTTAACTTTTGGAAAGTGTTTGAATATGCAGAACGTTAGCTACCTGTTAATGGCATGTTTTTTTTTTGAGAGTGTGTGTCAGCCGTTAGGATAAAGACGATTTAGGTTAACGCATGGATATCACCGAAATTATACCGACATGATATCTCACACCCAACCAGTCACCAATATCTCAAAGAATATTATGGGCTAATTCATATACAGCAATTTGTCTTTTCGGTAAGCTGTAAAGGAAATAACATTTCGTTGGGACACTGTACAACACAGTACACAGTCCATTGCGTTATTTTGAGTAACTTACACTCTGGGTGCTGACAATGTGTTACTACACTCCAAAAAAATAGTTCTAAATTTACCATTTCAGTGTATACATACAGCGAAAAAGCGTGAATGGTACATTATTTTACAATACATGCATTATAACGTTCCTACAGTTGCTCAGGAAAGAGTCAAATGCATAGTAGCTATGCTATTTATAGCATATTTTCAGAATCACATTTAGTATCATTTCCATACACTGTATAGCAGGTTAAAAAATTCCATTACAGTACTGTTTAGGAAGTTTACCAGAATTCTTTTTTACAGTGTACGCTGCACTCAACTTCTTGAACGCTGCCGGCAAGGTAATGTTACTTCGTCTATGTCTTGAAGGGTTATGGAGTTGCTATAGTATCGCAAAGCCGTAGAACTGTTTTGAATCCAGAAGACGTTAGTTGTACGTCGCCAGCAGTCAAACTGTTAACCCTTTGCGTGTTGTCGGCCTAATATTCCGTCGCCTGAATTCAACTGAGTTGTATGGAGTTTGCCGTTACATTACGACATTGGCGTTCTTTGAGACACGAACGAAAAATTATTCATTCGCCAGCATTTTACATTAGATTATCTGCAACGTAATACTATGTCAGAAGCAATCAAAATCACTCAAATGAACAGGATGGATTGTATATTATTCCACGTTGGAAAGGACATTGGCCATGCAGTCGTGAATACAGGCGAGTCGATTCTAGCGTGTCTTAATTGCCAGTAAATATGTAAGTATCGCACTCAAAGTGTTAGTGGTAGGCAGGCATAACTCATTTTCGCAGGCAAGATTTCGATATCCTTATTTCACGCCTACTATTTTCCTTTGATTATGAGTAGATACCCGAGAAATTCGTGAGTTCAATGACCGGTAGGCTACTTAACAGTCTTTTATACTCTCACACAGATATCAACTGTTTATTGGTTGATTTTTGTGGTAGTAAAAGGCGGTGGTTGGGTGCACAATTTCTTGCGTGTTTGATATTGGCTTATTTATCTCCAGGAGGTGTCAAAAAACACGTCAACCAATTACGAACGTAACATGAATGTACATGTGTGTGAATTCCAACTTGTCTAGAAATGAACCCACAAATTTTTGGGTCTCCAATAATAAAGCAGCACATTGTTAGCTGGATGTAAACTGGGGATTAGAAACAAGTACAGGAAACCACAAAAGATTACACGATAGAAACACATCTGCTCACAAATTATTGCGTGACCGAAAGGGTTAAAGCAGATGCTCCGTGATTTCACGGAGAGTTTTGCAAAATTTACGAAAAGTCCATTGAAAATCTATGTGTCCGTAATTTTACGGCGTGTTTACGGACTACGATCGATCAATGTTTACCAGCACTTTTCTGTAAAATGAATGAAATTTTTTCTAACAGTGTTGAAGTTTTGATAACTTGTAGCAATCGCTTCATAAGAGTGGGATGGACCCGCGCGTCCAAGGTCAAGAAGCGAGGGAGCGATACGGGCGACATTAACACGCACGCCTAGCGCCTCATCGCTCCTACTCTCAAGGCGTGCAGTGTTTCCGTCGTAACGCTGTAGCTACTTTGCAAATTACACCTGTAACAGTGGGGTTTTATTACACGCGATGAAATATCACAGATTAAACTACGCCCGTATATTTGTACTTTTCTCTTGCCCCTTAAGGAAACTGCATAGGCAAGCTTGAAATATGCGATATTTGACCATTTTCGCGAATTTTTATTATCAAAGAATAAAAAAAATGCGTTATAGATATTTGCTTTTCATCTTTTCTGACAAAAAGTCGTCTTTGTAGAACAATTATTTACAGAGATACGCGTATTCGCGCAAACGACAATTTCACTAAAAATGTGGGGGTCTATCCCCCTCTTAAACACGGAGGAAGGCTGAAGTCAGATAGTCCAATCCCGAAGAGGGTATAGCATCTCCACTACAAGAACGTGACCATTTTCTTTAAATGATGTTGTGTGATACAGGCAACTTGTCTCAACCAACTTGCATACAAACCTGTTAATCGGAATGCCACTAACTTAGTAACTGGAGGTCGCCATTTTGGACTACTCAAGTTTACTGGTTTGAGAACAAATAAAATGAACGTCTTCTCACTGGCACAGCTCCAGCAGAAAACATTTGATTAAAAAACCGTCCAAATTGTCTGAGTGAGGTCTGCTTACGAATAGCATTTAAGAAACGTTACGCGTTTGTAAACGTTTTTCAGTTACTCCATTTCTCTCTAAAACATGTTTTTGTGATAGCGAAAATGGGGCAAACGGGTGATTCCACGGCCATTTTTAGGTATGAACATTCTGGTACAAAATAGTAAATAAGGTATAGGGACGTGCATCAAACCAAGGTCATAAAATGGTAGGGTCTCCGCTGAGAGACTCATAGAGGCGCGTTATCGACGGCTATAATGCACGCCAGTTCAGTGCTTTGCGCGTAGAGGCTATGAGAGTTGATGCGCATGTCTCTGTTGCCCCTAGTGCCCCCACCCTTTTAGGACTCAGACGTGCAAAATTCCTTCAACCAGGCGGCCACCTTAAGAAAATCCTGATATTGTTGTGAATGGGTTAAATGCTTCCAACATCAAACTTTTTCATATAGTACTTAACAAACACATTGAGGTCTGCACACATTTACTGGCACTTAAGACAAATTAGAAGTGGGTCACCTATATCAACTTCTGAAAGAACACCGGTCCTGTTGGTGCCTGTGTTAGAACTCACCATCGTCCTTTTGGTCCATACCACATCGGACACTACCCTGTAGCCTACTTTACAGCGTTTACTATTGGACGGTCATCAACCGATGGAGAGCCGAGCTGATATTGACCTAATCAAATGTCTTTAATCGTATAAAAGGACTTACAATCAATCATGTTCCTTTGAGTGGCAATACAAAAAAACCATTCTGCCGTTAGCAAACTCATTGTTAGTAGGCTGGCGTATACTTGTGAGGTCGTGTTAAACACTAGCCGAACAAAGACTGCGCATCTACGTGAGTTTCATTCTGAACAACAAAGAAATTTAGAAATTAGCTTTGCTCGAGCTACACTCGAGCGTAGTCTACAAAGTGTTAAAAATACAGAGCTGAAATGATGGCTTGGACTCCAAAATGCAGCCACACAAACCAGCAAGATGGCCTCACTGGCCAGAAACATGGCGGACTGTCGTTCACCAAACACCTCCTGGAGACTCTCTTGCCAACAGGGAGTGTTTCATTAATCGAGACCTGCAAAATTCGTGTTATTAATTTATAAAATTCAAGAATGCACTGCCTTATAACTACCTGACCGAACTTCGTGATATCATTGGTTACTGGCAAATGTACCGCGTCATTTTCCTGTGTGGTCGCGTTACTGGAGATTGGTTGCTCAAACGAAGAGCCTTCGCTATTGGCTAAATCTGACGTTGGGCCATGTCACACAAGTTGTCGGCCAATGGGAGAAATCAAACGAGCATACATCCTGCAAATTAGTCTGTAGGCATAAAATAATGCTAATTTTGCAGGTCCTTACCCTTAACATGCAATAGCTAGGGCCACCGACTTTTCGCTGAAAAAAAAAGTCCATGAAAGATAGGGACCCGAAAATTTTGCGAATTCATTTTAGGACAAGCTAGACTTCAAACACCCGAGCGTTTCTGTCATATTTTCAATTGTATCACAGTTTACCAGACACGCCCAGGTGAACTCTGAGCCAATAACGGACCTGTAAGGAAACAAGGGCCGAATCTCACGCCACCTGGCCTAAAGTTAAAAGGATAGTCGCTGGGACAACGGCGTATGGAAAAACAGCTGACATTCGAAAATACATAAGAGAGTGGTGTTTAGCCTGCAGGTCTATGAACCCGCGTAATTTCCCTATCCCTACTTGTAGGCTATTCACGGTGGTAAGTACTTTTTAATGCACTTCAAAATTTTCCTTTTGACCAACCTTTTTTTCTTTCCTCCGCTTTTTAATATCAGCAATGCAATGTGACTAATAAACGGTGTATACTTTCACCACGCTCAAAAGTTAATGTCTAAGGCGGCAATAAAACATATTTATTAGTGTTATTGCCTGTTGGGACGGCCTTAAAATGTGCTCACTTTTCCGTGAATAGCCAATACTTGAACTCCTGCGGTTTTTCTTCCGTAATTGGCAGCGTGCCAGCGTCGGGAGATAGTGGGGTGTTTACTGGGCCAATGAGAAATAAGTAACTCCGGCACAGAACGTCTGTGATTCGTGGGCAGGCAAATAAGATGCGTGGCAATTGAAATTAACCAATCGCGCACGTGGACCGCAGTCAAAGTATAATCTGACAAGAAATTTTGTTCTGTGAAAATCGGGTGCCTCTAGCAATAGGGTGAGCCGCGGTGGCCGAGCGTTTAACTCGCTCGTCTCCCACCAAGGCGATCGGGTTCAATCCCCGGCCGGGTCACCGGATATTCGCAAGTTGGAATCGTGCCGGACGATGCCGTTGGTCGGCGGGTATTCTCGGGGATCTCCCGTTTCCCCCGCCCCTTCATTCCGGCGCTGCTCCATATTCACCTCAATCGCCCTTACCGGCTCTGAAGACCTCGCTGTTAAGAGCCGCCCAAATCTCTACAATCGCTTCACTCTAGCAATAGCCTATCAGAGCCAAGATCAGTTTGCTCGTCTTCGCGCTGCCAATGAGCGGTCGAGTTCGCTTAGGTCAAATGAACCGCAAATCCGTTTCGCTTCTGCATACTTACCTATTCTGTGATTTTGTAACGATACAGATTAAGAGAAAGTTTTCATCCCATTTTCAAAACCATTGCAAAAAGACTTGTAATAAATATTTCATCAATATAACTTATTCGACAAAACTCTTTCCTTAACACTTTGAGTGCAGTACACGTTTACTGAGAGTTATGGCAAGCAAAAAGATGAGTTACGTATATATTCACCGTTGCATGGCCAGCACTTCTATTGGTCTCAGTATTCATATTTATAATCATCCCATTGGTTCACACAACGTATGTGTTTTCCTACCTAGAATAATGTACAATCCATCCTGTTCATTTGAGACATTTAAACTTTTGAATGTTCCTGACGTAATATAATGTCGTAGAGAACCCTATGAGTAGGGACACCTAAATTTCGCGGAAATATTTCACGATCGGTTGTTTTTCATAACACTTTAGCTCAGATCCACTTTCTTGATTGGGTGGTCTAGGTGTTGACGCGGTTTAGTTGTCTGCCCGCGAATCGCACACTACAATATCGGTGTTCCATTGTTATGATTGGCCAGTCAAATAAGAAAATGTTTTCTCCCACAGACACGCTGCCAATAAGCAAAGGAAAATTGCTGGTTTGCCCGTAGGGTTTTAAATATAGCATGTGCGGGAATTTTTTTTCGCGAAATTCGAGTGTCCCTACCTTTGAGAACTGCTGATGAAGTAATATTTCTTCGGCCCTGTCTTCAAACAATACGGAAGTCACAATACAACGGCAAACTCCTTACAACTCAGTTAAATCAAGACGACGTAATATTACTTCGGTAGCACCCAAAATGACTGATAAGTCGGGACACCCGATTTGACGAAAATATTTCAAGACCTGTTGTACTTGATAACAGTTTAGTTTTCATATCCACTTTTGTATGATTGCCTGATTTCAGTTGTATATGTCTTAGGTGTCTGCCCGCGAATGACATACATAGAGCATCGGAGTAACTTATCACTTAGTAGACTATGTTCGAGTGTAGCTCGAGCAAAGATAATTTGAAGATTTCTTTGTTGTTCAGAACACTCACATGGATGCGAAATCTTTGTTCGGCTAGTGGTTAACACGACCTCACAAGAACACGACAGCGCAGTAACAATGATAATGCTAACGATAGAATTGTTTTTTGTATAGCCACCCAAAGGAACATGATTGATTATATATCATTTTACACGATTAAGGACATTTGATTGGGTCAATATCAGCTCGGCTTTCCATTGAGTGATAACCGGCAAATAATTAACGCTGTAAAGTACAGGGTAGTGTCCGGTGTGGTATGGACCAATACGACGATGGTGAGTTCTAACACAGACACCAACAGAAACGGTGTTCTTGCACTAGGGGGTATAGGTGACTGATTTCTGATTTGCATTAAGTGCCAGTAAATATGTGCAGACGTCAATGTGTAAATTCTCATTGACCACTCAAGAAAGAAAATGTCTTCTCGTAAAGAGACTTTGCCTATAAGTGGGGACAGGTGTTTTCCACGAGAAGACTTCAAGACCAGTTGTACTCCAATTTACATGCACTTTAATTACACTTTAATTTACATGCACTTTCATGGTTGGATGAATTTAAATGTCAAATGCCTCAAGCTTCTGTCCGCGAATCATGGACGTTCCCTATCAGAGTACTTTATTACGATCGGCCCAGTCAAATAAGAACATGTCTTTCCACGTAAACAAGCGGTCAATAATAACCAAATATGTTGTGGTTGTGGACATAGGATATTGAAATCTAGCATGACCACAAATATTTTCGCGAAAATCATTTGTCTCTACCTATAAGTAGAGACCTTCTACCTATAAGTAGAGACCTGCAAAGCTCGCGTTATTATTTGGGGACAAGTTAAACTCGAAACATATGTACCTATGTAATAGGTTTATCATTGGACCATACTTAATGTGACACACCCTGGGTGACTCTGCGCCAATAAAGGAACACTTCACAATTGTGTGCCCCAATCACGTGTAGTTCAGTTAGAGAGGGAATGTCTTCAAATCTATGCAGCAGCCAATGGAGAAACGACGCCGGCTCTAGTGCATACAGTACTGTGAAGTTCAGCCTGATGACAATTAATAACGCGAATTTTGCAAGTCCCTACCTTTAAGTTAAAGGAAATCTGACGATACAGTGGTAAGGGATTGAACTATAGCAAGCGTGGAAAACTTTTCGCAAAAATTCGAGGTTACTTCCTAATTTTATGAAGACCTGCTAAAGTTATACTTCCTGCATATTCCTCCTACTCATGAAAACTAACCTTAACTGAGTGTAGAAAATTGCATCAAAGGGACAGCGCACTGTATTTGTGGCCAATTAGTGTAGTAATATTTTGAATAACAACTATTTCTTACAAGGGAAAGTACACCTATTTTGTCATTGATTTTATTTATATTAATTATAAATGTATAATATGAGATATGAATAAAATATAAGTAGATGTTCAATGCAATAAAAAAATAAGGTATTTAGACGTTAACACAAGTATAACAAGATCGTAATACGTGACGTTTAGGAAACAACCAGGCGTGTGATACATGGAGTGATTATTAAGGTGGCCGCCTGGTTGAAGGAATTTTGCACGTCTGAGGCCTAAAAGCTTAGGAGCACTAGGGGCGACCGAGACATGCGCGTCAACTCTCTCATCGCCTATACGCGCAGAGCACTGAACTGGCGTGCATTCTTGCCGTCGATACGTGCCTCTATGAGACTTTCAGCGGAGACCCTACCATTCTATGACGTAATAACAAAAATAAAGGTTTGATGCGCGTCCCTATCCCTTTCTTAATGTTTTGTGCCGGAATGTTCATACCTAAAAATGACTGTCAAATCACCCGTTTTAGCCATTTTCTTTCTCACAAAAACCTGCTTCATAGAGAAATAGAGGAACTGAAAAACTTAACAGAGGCGTAACGTTTCTTAAACTAAATTCGTAAGCAGGCCTCACTCAGACATGTTGGGCAGTTTTTTTTTAATAAAACGTTTTTTGCTGGAGTTCTGCACACCATTAGGCTGTCTACCCAAGCGACCTGCCGGGTTAATCCGTGCAATCACTGTGTCCACGAACGCGGACATCTTGCATGTGAAGGGTATTTATGTCCAGTACTGTACACAGCGTGGAATCAGTATCCTAAGTCTTGAGAGTCTTCTAACTGGTAACGTGATTGGTGAAAGTTAACACGCCTCTCGTTTATGATTGGATGATTTAAACCTCTAAGATAACGCAGCACGTTGTTCATTGGTTTTGAGATGTACAGCAGACACAAGTACAATACGTACCAAAATATTACACGGTTGCAACACTTCAGTTGACAAATGAATGCGTGACCGAACGGGTTAATTGAGAAAGTGTGAAGTAACGAGCAAATATGCTGTAGCTGTAAGCTGAAGGACTGGCAAGCCACAGTTGAAGAATTGTTGATCTCAACGTCTGATGCCACCAGACGGCGGGCGGTACAAGAGCCTTTGTGGCCTCTGACCCCGCCTCTATGAGGGAGAGGGGAGGGGAGATGTGCACCACGCTCGTTGCAGCAATCGCGCACACGCAATCCTTTCCTGCCCCTTCCTATGGGCTACTCACGGAGAACTGAGCACTTTTCAGACACTAGTTACTTTTTACTTTCAGCTATTTTTTTGTCCTTTAAGAGTGGGATGGACCCCCGTGGGAACCCCGCGTTCATGGTCAAGAAGCGAGGGGGCGATACGGGCGACACTAACACGCACGCCTAGTGCCTCACCGCTCCTACGCGCAAGGTGTGCAGTGTTTCCGTCGTAACGCTGTACTGTGCAAATTAGATCTGTAACATACGGGTTTTATTACACGGGTTGAAACTGCATAGCCAAGCTTTAGAAATGCGATATGCGACCATTTTCACGATTTTTTCCCCTAAGAATACACTGAAGATGACAAAATTACAAAAGATAGGGCGATAGATAATTTTTTTTTTTTTTTTTTTTTTTATCTTTTCTGACAAAACGTCGTATTTGCAGAACATTTGTTGACCGAGATACGCGTATTCGAGCAAACAGCCATTTTACAAAAAAATGCGAGGCTTCATCACACTCTTAACCAACTTTTTAAATAAATATTGCCATGTAAGTTACAAACACAGTGTGTATGTTTCACCACACTCGGAAGTTAACGTAAAAGGATATATATATATATATATATATATATATATATATATATATAATTCCAAATTGATGGCCTTTCAAAACTGCTCACAACTGCTCACTTTACCGTGAATAGCGCATACCAATCTTCGTTCTATACATAGAAACCTGCAAAATTCGCGTTTTTGTGTGGGGACCTATTAAACTCCATTCATGTGTACCTTCCCAGCAAGCACAACCTGTCTGCAAAGTGTCGGCAAATTGTCGGCCCGGGTATGGGCACTGTCGGCAACTGTCGTTTATATGCACGCAAATAGCAATTTGGCAACGGCAGGATGTCTTTTTAGAGACAGATTGCTAGCCTTCACGATAGAGACAAAGGTCCGGTGTATATTTAGGATAACAGATGGCTATAATCGAAATTATGTCGCCATGATATCTCACAGCAAACATGTTGCCAGCATCTAAAAAAAACGTCTCTGGGCCCATTCCGGTACAGTACCTTTGTCTTGTCAATAAGATTGCGAACATCTTATTGATTCTGGCCCAGTACAATTTTCGCGACAAGGCTCTTTATCAAAATAACGATATCTATATAATGTATTTTTACTGAAAAACTGTTGAAAAGTATTTTAAATAGGCAAGAAGTTAGCTAGCTGTTAGTGACATGATGTTCGTTTTCGAGACAGAGTGTTAGACGTTAGGATAAAGCCAACGGACTACTGTATTATTTGGGATAATGGATGGATATCACTGAAATTATGTCGGCATGATGTCTCATAGCCAACTTATCGCTAATACCTCAAAGAATATTCTGGGCCGAATCCATCTTTGTATTTTCGGTAAACTGGCAAATATCTTATTTATTCCGGCCCAGTGACCTTTACGAGAGAAGGCTCTTTATAAAAAAAAAATTATGATGTATATTTGCCGATAAACTGTTGGAAACTGTTTTGAACCTGCAAAAAGTTAGCTAGCTGTTAATAGCATGATGTCTTTTTTGAGAGAGTGTTAGCCGTTAGGATAAAGGCCAGCGGCTGCATCCGGCACGATTCCCAATTGCGAAAATCTGGACTGTTCCGGCTGGGAATTGAACCCGGTACGCCTTGGCTGGAGGTGAGCAGTCTATCCGCTCAACCACCGCGGCCCTCTGAATGGACTAACAGCACTTGGGCAGTGCACTTCATTCCACGTCGGGGGTGGTGTTAAGTCTTTCCGTGAACGGAAGTTTCAGCGCAATCCCAACTTTTCGGCGTGGCTCGTGCGGGAAAAGAAGGAAGTTTCTGATTGGTAGATACCTCAAAAATCCGCGAGTTCGATGACCTATAGGCTAGAATCTACAGTGTTATGTACAAATATGCCGATATTAACTGCACATTGGTTGTCTGCTGTCACAGTGGAAGGCGACGATTGGGCCAGCATTTTCCAGGAGGTGTCAAACACCGTGTGGACCAATGGGTAAAGTTATATAAACACACGTGTAGCATTCTAGCTAGTCCCAAAATGAATCCGCAAATTCTTCAGGTCTCTACTAATTGGCCGTTCCAAGCGTGCTAGGGCAGAGATATGCATCCCACGTCTCCGGAGGGCGGTGAGTGATTTCTGTGGGTCGACGGCCCTCGCAGGGATTGAGGCGCGTCCTGCCGCTATGTGGGAATACTTCGAATAGACGCGGGGGGTTACGCAATGGATTCGGAGACCGGTTATCCTTGGGTCGTGTATTACGTGAGGCCAACTCCCCCCCCCCCCCCCCAACCACCTAAACCCAATCCCGGTCCAGCTAATGAAATGTTCCGGCCGGTCCACGACGCACAGATCTCCTCCGAGTAAACTATTCTCCCGTGCAGCGCGCGCGCGAGGCGTGGACAAAGAATACCTTGCGCCACAGAGGCGAAGCTGCCGCTTAACCACAAGTCCGAATCAGCGAGACCTGTAAAATGTTCGATTGTGACCATCGCCATGAGAGAAGAACACCGGCGTGCGTGGGGGAGGACAGTGATTTCCCAAGTTGCGTGTCGCGTAGGGGCTCGGAAGATGACACAAAGACGGGGCTTGGAGGTCGAGTTACCCCTGGCTCCAAGCCGGGGTTGAAAAGACCGGAAGTCGGGCATCTCCGCAGGTCCTGTGGCTTCCGGGGGTGGGGGGTTGCAGGACCCACGTGAGCCCACCAAGCTTCTGCCGAGTTCCTTGTTCTTCGACCACCCGCCAACAACTACACTCCCAGCTCCGCCCGTCTTCCGCACACGCCGATACTCCTTTGTTTATTTATTCGCAGTGGCACCTGTTTTTCGCGAAAAATATTTCAGGACAATCTGTGTTCCAAAACACACTAGTTTACAACCACGTTGGTGATTGGTAGGGCCACCTGTTTTTCGGGAAAAGATTTCAGGACTACTTGTACTTCAAAACACTAGAGTTCAGTTCCACTGTCGTGATTGGATGATTATATCTGTCAAGCATTGCAGGTGTCTGCCCGCGAATCACGGACACTCAGTGTCGGAGTTAATTAATTCTGATTGGCACAACTGGACAAGGAACTGTCTCCCTGCAAAGACACGTGGCCAATAATCAAAGGAATACTTCACGTATGGTATAGCACATTGAAGTACAGCTAGAAACGCGAGAATTTCGCGGGTTCATTTCTAGACAAGTTGGAATTCACACACATGTACGTTTATGTTACGTTTGTAATTGGTCGACGTGGTTTTTTTTACACCTACTGGAGTTAAATAAGCCAATAAGAAACATGCAAGAAATTGTGCACCCAATCACAGCCATTTACTACCGCAAGAATCAACCAATAAACAGTTGATATCTGTATGAGAGTATATAAGACTATGAAGTCTAGCCTACAGGTCATTGAACTCACGAATTTCTCAGGTCTCTAAGTATAGCCATCACGTAAATATTTACGCGAAAAACAGGTGGCCCTTGTGATTGAATAATTAGAATTGTTACGCGTCTGATCTGCATGCCCGCGAATCATGGACAAGCAGTATAGGCGAAACGTAACACTGATTGGCTGACTCTAACAGACTCCCTTAACACAAAGACAAGCGGCCAGTAGCAAAAGGAAGGCTACAAGTGGGCACGTAGGATATTGAAGTCTAGCCTCCGCGTAAATATTCTCGGGTGGCCACAGACTTATTGGAATTGCGATCATCCTTCACGTCCTGCAGGACTCTGCATCAATATATTTGTAGCACTCTGGTGCTTGGCTTTATCCAATTTGGCCGTGTCGGACAGGTGTCTGTGGCAGTGGCTAATGAATTAAAATGAGTGATTCATGCGTATGTTTATGACTGTGAGATCTAGTTTGGTACCTTTTCATAACCCGAAATGACAGGGTCTCTACTTCTAAACTAAGAATGTGTGTGTGAGATGACGCAGAGACCCCCAAATTCGCGAGTTCAATGTCCTGTAGGCTAGACTTCACAGTCTTATATACTCTCATACAGATATCAACTGTTTATGGGGTGATCGTTGTGGTAGTAAAGGGCAGTAGTTGGGTGCACAATTTCTTGCATGTTTGTTATAGACTTATTTATCTCCAGGAGGTGCAAAAAAAAAACACGTCGACCAATTACAAACGTAACGTGAACGTACAAGTGTGTGTGAATTCCAACTTGTCTGGAAATGAACCCGCGAAATTCTCGGGTCTCTAGACATTAGTACTGGATCTCTCGGCTAGATCGCTCGTGCAGAAGTGTGCGAATTCTTTGACCACCATTCGAGATATCTCGAGTACTCGTAGGAATCGAATTCTTTGGCTTTTTGAACCCGAATATTCCCATCACTAGTATCTGCGCTGTAAAGGTGTCCCCCTGCTCATCAGTAGGGACCTGAAAAATTATCTTCATTATTTGGCAGCTAGCTAGACTTGACAGTACTGAGAATACTAGATCCTGTGTCCTTAGTTCTGTCTGGCTGTGAAGTGGGGTTGCCATATGTGCAGCGTTACCCATAACAGTTACTATTTCGCTGATTCTGTTCCCCCGCGCTGTTATTGTCTGCAGCAGTACGCCCAATGTTCCTATTTTCAACATCAACTGTACAATCTAACCAAAATGAATGTGATCACAAATTAGAAATCCTAGTAGTCTTTGAAGAAATGTGTATTATTTTCAAAGCTCACACTTGGTGTTCAAATAATTCGATTTTTCATTCCCGAAAGGCAGACCAGACAACGTATATTCACGAGCAAAAATTTTATATGCTAAAAGTATTTTTAAAAACAAATATATGTACAATTTGGCCCTATTTAATACATGTATAAGCCTGAAAATTCGGTGTATTAAATGTGCCTCTGTTGGGCATGTAGAGGACCTTCGTTAATTTATGATGAGTTGGAAAAGCAATGTCGATAACACATGTATTGATTTCCTTTACGAATATCTCGGAACACTACTGGGAATCCATTCTCCTTCTGACAAGAACGCACGTGATTCGGGCACAAAGTGCTGAACCCTTTCAGTAAAAATAAATATATAATTTTAGGCGTTGCAACAAACAAATAATTTGTTCGGAACTGTACTGATAACAAGACGACGCATTGTCCTACATCGCGACCAATAGACTTGTATCTGTGCTTTATGTTACTGGTTTATCAGGCTGCGTAACATAGTCTCAGCAGCGAATGATGTCTGCCACATGTAGGAAACCTTTCTCATTGGACGGTATGTTCTGCTGTGTACAACGCAGACCGTTAATGCCACTATATATGCAACGTCCCAGAGAGAGGAAATGGCGACTGAGAGGGTTAACCCTTTCAGGCCCGAGTTAATTTCCGAGCTCAAGCGTTGCAATCGTTTAATTTTATGAAGTTCACTGTACTTGTAATGGATGTGCTTCGTGTAACCAGTGAACAACAAGCTGCATGTCTGTTGCTGTGGCCATTCACAGACGAGAATTGTTGGAACTTCAACAAATAAGATTACTCACAAGTAAGACCATCAAGGACACCGGCCATTGATTCCTTGTCGTGTACAGTTGCGAGCGACCATAAATATAATTCATATGCAAGATGTCCTTGTTCATGGACACTGTGACTGAACGTGTTCAGAATACAGAACTGAAACAACCGCTTATTACACGAACTCCAAACGCAAGCGCCAATGAATATGCATCACTTTCCTGCAACATGGAATACCGTCTTCCAATCTCTCTGTCATATGCCCCTGAAAGGCCGTGCTGTCACAAGACGATGGACAGAGCTTCTCGTAACTCGTTTTGAGTAGATTTGCAAAATAATCTGCACCCGGACAGACTTGGGTCAAATTATTGAGCCGCGTTGAGAGAACAGCCAACAAAATTTTTGTATAGGGCCAAAAACATATCAAGTTTCCCCAACGACGGATTTGATTGAGTAAACAAAACTTAAAAAACACAAAAATTAATTATGTTCTTCTAACAAAATTAAAACCAGAATAAACAAAATCTGTGTTGGGCCAAAATAAATTAAACTGTCAACGAAATATCTTGTTAAATCAATTGCATATCCCATTCGGACCCAGTGTACACAAGTGTGTACCTTATACGCGTGTAGATAATTTTGGTCTGTTATGCACGCTGCGAAGCTCTTACCTGTGGGTAAATGATTCGCAAACCGCCTTACTGGTCTAGGTCATAATTGGTTAATATTACTGTAGCCGAATATAGAGCCTGCAGTTCAGTGGATATGACAACGAAACAAGTGTTGTGTTGACTTAAATACAGTTCCTATCATAATTTTTTTGTTTGCAACACCTGAAACTGTTGATTAAGGTGGGTCTTAAAGGATTAAATTTGTTTGGTCAAACATTATACTACCTTCTACGGAAATACAGATCGAGCGTTTGACAGTTTTTTTGTGACATTTAGGATAGTAACAGTTGGGGATAGGAACATTTCGCGAGTTCATTTCAGGACAAGATAGACGTCAAGCACGTGTTCACTGAATTCGAACTTGCAATTGGATCTCAGTTTATTAGCCACGTCCTGGACGACTCTGAGCCAATAGCAGACATGCAAGGGAACAAGTAGCGAGTGCCATACTGCCAGGTGTGGAGTGCTACTCTCTGGAGCAGCAGCCAGTAAACAAACATCAGATGCTTGAGTGTTCACAGGACTGTGGAGTCTAGCCTACTGGTAATTGAACTCGTGAAATTTTCTTATCCATCGTAACAGTGTTTGTAAGTGAACTTATTGAAGCTTAATAATAGCATGAACACTGACCTGCGTTCGAATCTTGGTTGGGGTTATAATTTTATTTTGTATTAACCGAAACGGTTAAACGTACGTAGAGTCAAGCATATCTTCAGTTGCACCACCCAAATATTTTTTTGGGGCAACCGAAAAAGAACAACAAAATAATTTGGTTTCTGTAACAAAATATTTCACTGCCCTTGCTCCTCGGCAGTTTCCCGACTGGCGTGTTGTCGTGTCGTGCTGTATATAGAACCTGCTCTACTCTTGCTTGCTTTGCAAGTGGCTGGTTAATTTTTTGGTAGGCTATGCTTGAGAGTAGCTCGAGCAAAGCTGATTTGAATATTTCTTTGTGGTTCAGAACAACATTCGCACGGATGTGCAGTCTTTGTTCTGCTAGCGTAATACGACCTCACACAGGGTTGCTACTTTTTTTCCATTGGAAAATTCCCTGGCATTTTCCTGATTTCCAGACAAAAATAAATATTTTTTCCCTGACCTCTTTAAAAAAAATTTTTTCCTGTAAGGAATAGCGCCTTTGCATTATAACATACTCTTACACCAAAATACTTCTCTAATCTTACAAAATTTCTCACCACGTAAATTGCGAAGAAATGTGCTTAAGCATAACCATAAAAACTATTTTACATGATTCTGGCAGCGGTGCACTATTGATGACAGAATTCCTTGACATTTATCTAACTTGTTTGAAATTCCCTGACATTTTCCTGATTTCCCTGAAAGTTTCCAATTCCCTGACATTTCTCTGTTTTCCAGGTTTTTCAGACCTGTGGCAACCATGCTCATAAGAGACAGCGCTGTAACAATAATATTGTTAACGACAGAATTGCTTTTTTTTATAGCCACTCGAAGGGGCATGATTAATTGTACATTCTTTTACACGATCAAGAACATTTGATTGGGTTACTATCAGCTCGGCTATCCAATGTTTGATGACCGGCCAATAATAAACGCGGTAAAGTACAGGATAGTGTCCTGTGTGGTATGGACCAATATGACGATGGTGAGTTCCAACACACACACTAAAAGAACCAGCGTTCTTGCAGTAGTGGATATAGGGGACTCACGTCTAATTTGTAAATGTGTGGAGACCTCAATGTGTTTAACTCGCGTATAGTGTGTTGCAGAGTCCCTATAACCAGAGTCGCTGCTCATCACCAACCCTCCTTGTTTACCAAGCCTGTAGCTAGAGACATGCAAAATGGTGTTATTTTTGGCATCATGCTAAAATTTACAGCACTGTATATGCTCGAGTCATCGTCGTTTCTCCATTAGCTGCTGCTTAGATGTGAAGTCACGCCCTTTCTGAGTTAACTGCATGTGATTGCAGCACGCAATTGTGAATTGTTCATTTATTGGCGCAGAATTACCCGGGGTGTGTCAAGTAAAGAATGGCTCAATGGCAAACAAACTGCAAAAGAAGAGTGTTTTAAGTTTTAAAATATCCTCAATTAATAACGCGAATTTCGCAGATTTCACGACCAGTTGCACTTGATTACTCTTTAGCTCAGATCCACTTTAGTGATTGGATTATCTAGGTTTTACGTGTCTTATGTGTCTGCCCGCGAATCATAGACGTACACGGAGTAATTTGATTGGCCGGTCAACTAACAAAATTCCTTCTCGCAGATATACGACGCCAATAAGCAAGAGAATACTGCTGTTACGTCCGTAGGGTATTGAAATCTAGCATGTGCGGAAATCTTTTCGCGAAATTCGGGTGGCCCTACCTATAACTAGAGACCTGAAGAATTCGCGGATTCATTTTGGGACAAGCTGGGATTCAAAACACGTGTATTTATATAACTTTAGCCATTGGTTCACATGGTGTTTGACAACTCCTGGAGAACGCTGACCCAATCGTCGCCTTCCATTGTGACAGCAGACAACCAATGTGCAGTTAATATCGGCATATTTGTACATAATACTGTAGCGTCTAGCCTGCATGTCATTGAGCTCGCGAATTTTTCAGGCCTCTACCATTTCCTCGAATGAGTTGAGAGATTTCGACGGCTGTTAACGAGGTCTTGATGGCCGATGAGGGTGATTGAGGAGATTATGGAGCAGCAACGGAATAAAAAGGCGGCGGAAACAGGAGATCCCCGAGAAAACCCGCCGATCAACGGCATTGTCCGGCACGATTCCGACTTGCCAAAATCCTAGAGTGGCCTAGCCGAAGAGCCAGGAAGAAAGAGGAATAGAGGAATATAAAAAAGAAACCAAGGAAACTCTATACCTAGAGACCTGCAAAATTCGCGTTATTGTTTGGGGACATGCTAAACTTGAAACACATGTACCTTTGCAATACGTTTGTAGTTGGGCCATACTATATATGACACACCCTGGGTGACTCTGCATCAATAAAGGAACACTTCACAATCGTGTGCCCCAATCACGTGTAGTTCAATCAGAGAGGGACTGACGTCACATCTATGCAGCAGCCAATGGAGAAACGACGCCAGCTCTAGTGCATACAGCACTGTGAAGTTCAGCCTGATGACAAATAATAACGCGAATTTTGCATGCCCCTACCTATACCCATACAGTGTCCAAGAAAGTGTAGGAGCGGGGAGGATAAGATACGCGGCAGGCCTTCAGCTGGCCACGTAAAAACAACACCAGATGTATCTACATTAGTTTTGTGTCCTGCAATTTACTAATCCTTCTTTTTTAAATCCCACGTACGCCACCATATTTGTCTCAAAATGTTCGATCGCTTCAGTTTCCATAAAACATTTGAATATTTGATCGGTTCTAAAATTTCTGCAATGTTTTACGGTCTCAGCCAATCAAAATCGTGCACGACAAAAATGGACATTAAGAAACTCTAAAAATTACGAACAAATTCTGGATAAAAAGTAAGTTATGAAGATATTAATTTATCTAGAAGATGTCTCGGAATGAATGCTGTTTTAAGTGAATATTGACAAAAATATCGAATTCAGAGGCATTAAATTTCATTGCGCAGGAAACATTTCTGATAAATAAAATTTTAATTTAGTAATGAAACGAAAGTAAATTACAAAATTCCTTGGATTTCTTCCTGTGATAGACTGCATGGAAAAACAAAAGCAATATCTCACTATGAAAATAATTTTTAATAATAATTCAAATTCGATACTCTGCGTGGGAAAAAAATTTGACAGTGTGACACATTTCCAAACCCATTCAAGATTATTTATTGCAATTTTTTGGAAGGAAACAGTTGATGGCCGTATTTTGTGTTCAGATTTTATTGTCAAATTAGTACGCTCGCCTCCCACCAAGGCGAACCGGGTTCAATACTCGGCCGTGTCACCGGATTTTCGCAAGTGGGAAACGTGCCGGACGATGCCGTTGGTCGGCGGGTTTTCTCGGGGATCTTCATATTCACTTCATTCACCCTCATCGGCTCTCAAGACCAAATATCTTCACTCACTCACACACGTGCGCACTCAGTTGTTATAATATTTTGGATGAGAACTATTTATTACTAGGCGCTACCAACACACATGTTTTCTCGCTGTTTTTTAATTCATATATATATATATATATATATATATATATATATTATAAATGAAAGATAATTTATAAATAAAATACTAGGTAAAACTTCAATTTAATTAATAATGAGGTACTTTAATGTTAACGGATGTATACAATGCTTGCTATAAATAACTAGAGACCTGAAAAATTCGCTAGTTCAATGACCTGCAAGCTAGACTCTGCAGTGTTATGTACATGCAAATATGCCGATATTAACTGCACATTATTTGTCTGCTGTCGCAGTGGAAGGCGACGATTGGGCCAGCGTTCTCCTGGAGGTGTCACACACCGTGTGGACTAATGGCTAAAGTTATATAAACACACGTGGTTTGAATTTTACCTTGTCTCAAAATCCGCGAATCCTTCAGGTCTCTATAAATAACATATTAAGGAAATAACTAAACACGTCATATATGGGGTGATCTTCCAAACGTTTGAGTCAATAAGCGTGAAGAAACCATGAATAAACTAAAGTCAGAATGTGGTATGGGATGATGGAAAATCGCGAAAAAATTTTGAGCCAACATATCTTCGATAACATTACAGCTGGTTTATCATTTTATGATTGGATGACCAATGTTTTCACTCGGCCAAGTTATTTGCCGGCCAATCACAAACGTTCGGCTTTAGAGTATCAAAATCCTCATTGGCCCAGTTAAATAATATGTGAGCTTCCTACATGCTTGACGGGCAAATGAGATAAGAAAACATTCGAAAATATGCACAGTACGTTGAATCCTAGCAAACAGTCAACTTTTCCCGCGGTAAATCATAATCTCTAAATATGGTACATTTGCTCAGTATGACGACCTCGTCATGTAAAGCTTCTTACACAATGGAAAACTTTAGCATTTGACTTAACGTTTCCTTTCCTCTGACGAAAGCACCAATACACAATAGAATTGTAAAGTCAGAGTTCAGAAAATTGAACAACGATTCTGGGAGCTTCGTAAAAATGTGTATCTTGTTATGAAAATAATTATGATAATATCCAGAAATGCCTTTTAGGTACCGTTTTTTTTTTTTTAAAGAGGCTTAAGATTTATAGTAGAAGTTTATTTCAAACCGAAAAAAAAAACTAATTTGTTTAATTCATTAACATATGTAAATTCGTATATTTCCTCTTCACATTATATTTGTTTGCCATTTATTTAATTTAAGACGAACTTCGTATAATATACCGTGATTAAAATCGCACAACAATAAAATATCACAATTTCCACATAACCTCTGTTAGATTCTCGGCAAAATGACTGCTGGACTTTAACTTTAATGTTCAACTTTTTGAAATCGTAAAGTCAAGAGTGCTTGACTTTACCTTTGACAGTTCCATTGTGCCAAGTTCCGTAAGAAACAACATGTCGGAAAGCAAACGTAAAGTCAAATGTTAAAGTTTTCAATTGTGTAAGGGCCTTGACACAGTATACACAGTCTAATTATGGTACATGTACTATTAAAATGGTAGGCCTAACATGAGAACTCGCGACGGAGGAGTAGGGTAACGGATGCGTGTTGGCCTCGGAGACACGTGTGGCCGGAACTGGCGGGGCATTGGGGCGTGTCGCCGAGGAGAGCAGCACCTGCCGCGGGCTGGCTTCACGAGTCGCTGGAGAAGAACAACTCCCGCGTTGGACTCAATTCCCGACCTCACTCACTCCCACACAGTAAAGCAACTGCCTATGGAGCACTGCACCCGACTATACATTCTCAAGAACGCCTGAAAAATAGTATAGACACCATGAAAATTGGCAGGAAAGTGTGATTTAGACTGTATATCAAAATAGAACGTATATATTTTCCAACATTAAAAATGTTTTACTAAAATACACTTTTTAACGTAAAAAAAGTTCTATTAAATAGTCTGAATTTTTAACCCAATTTAACACTTTCAAACCTGATTAATTTCCTGGTTTTCCGATAAAATTCCGAATATATGTTTATTTAGATCATTGTGAGCCCCAGAGATGGCATTAGTATCTAAAACCATACAGTAATGATACCAAAATGAGCACAATAGCTCTTTGTTGCAGCAAATGTAATTTGAAAAAACAAAAACACTGTCTAACTTTAATGGCATCAATTGATGCCTTCGGGTCTAAAATGGCTAAGCGCATTTCCAATCTGGATGCTTCGGAAAGCAGAATTCGATAGAAAATCTTCAAGAAAGATCGTCATAATATTTACTGCGATAATGTGTAATAAAATCATAGTATAGGCTGTTCACAATAAAATGACCACTTTTGAAAGATCTGCTTAAGATCTACTTGTATGCACGTTGTGTCTGCTTCCGCCTTATGTAAAATTAACATTTCCACGGGCCTCGGCACCTTATTCATGCGTCGGTCAAGTGAATCAGTAAAATTATTACGAAAGTAAATATTTTAAAAATGTGCTAATTTTTACACTTTTATGCATTGAGAAAGCAGAAAAGGGAGGAAGAAATAATTTAAGTTACCAAAAATGGTTACCCAATACTATTTATTCGACGTTAAGATAAGGAACTACTTTCCATCCTTCGTTACCAACTTTACTGGGCGCGTGTCCCTCAGTGCGCCAATTAAAAATATATGTATACAGGACCAGTTACTTTTCCCTGAGGTTGATTTCAAAAGTGCTCACTATATCGTGAACAGGCTTTAATAATGCATGATAAAAAAAAACTTATAATTAACTTTATTTACGTCAGATTCACCCATTAATTTTTCTGACAAATGGACGCACATAAAACTAGTTATAAAAATTATTTTCTGTATTATTATTACAATTTTGTTACACATTTTCATAGTAAACATTATGACGATATTCCATGACGAATATTATCTTGCAAATTCTTTCTGAAGCATCCAGAATGGAAATGAGCTGAAATTTTGCTAAAAATACAAACTATTTTAATCGATTATTTGTTTTCATTTAAAAAGCATATTTTAGTAGGAAATTTTATAATGTTGCAAAATATATGCATTCTCCTTTCATATACAGCATAAATCGCACCTTTCTGACAATTTTTATGGTGTTTGCTGTTTGTACCACTGTTTTATGAGTTCTTCTCGTTGTATAGTCGGGTGCAGTGCTCCATAGGCAGTTACTTTACTTCAACCTTAAGAGGAGTGTGAACCTGCTCGTTCAAGGTCAAGAAACGAGGGAGCGATACGGGCGATACTAACACGCACGACTAGCGCCTCATCGCTCCTACGCGGAAAGCATGCAGTGTTTCCGTCGTGGTCCTGTACTGTGCGAATCAGATCTGTAACAGTGGGCTTTTATTACATGCAATAAAAGCCCGCATATTAAACTACGTCCGTATGTTTGTAGTTTTCTTTTGCCGCTTAAGGAAACTGCATAGGCAAGCCTAAAAAAATGCGATATTTGACCATTTTCAAGTTTTTTTCCTCCATGAATGTACTTAATACGTTAAAAAGTTAAAACATAGAGTCATAGTTAATAGTTTTTTACCTTTTCTAGCAAACAGGTTGTATTTACAGAACATATATTTAACGAGATACGCGAATACGCGCAAACAGCGATTTCACAAAAAAATGTTCACTTCACACTCCTCTTAATCTAGACTCACAACCATCCGTCACATCCGTCAGTCACCCGGCCATCACGGGTCACGTCATCTTCGACTAATCTCAGGGAAACATTTTTTTCTCTCCATCAATCCGTCAAATATAATATCAAACTTTAATTTTCGACGGACCGACGGATGGGCCACCGCCTCTTAACGACATTCCGTAGACATGGAAAAACACTTTGAAATAAAATGCATGGTGGTGGAAATGTGTTTAATCTTGGTGGTAAAATTAGGAATTGAAAACGTAAACGATAATTCAGTATGAATTTTTATCACGTAAAAAATTTATTTCCCCCAAAACGTTTCTTTCTTGAAAATGTATCTCCAACCAAGATATACCTTCTACGAAAGAAAGATCGCGATGTTAAGTTGTCACGCTGAAATTTTGCCGGACAGAAGGATCGACGGACGACGAATTGTTGTGGCTCGCTTTCAACTGACGGGCGAAAAAAAACAGACGGATGACTGACTGACGGATACGACGGATGGTTGTGAGTCCAGCTTTAGGCAGGATTTACAATAGCCCATTGCGTCCGTCCGTTATCCATCCATCAGTCATCCGTCCGCCCGTCTCCCAGTCGAGCGATTTACAACCAGTCTTCGAACGTCCGTCGTCAGTTCATTGCTGCAAACTAATACAAACAAAACTGTTTACAAATAGAAATAAAATTCTCCATAAATAGTGAAATTTTTGGCGGTGTTGGTGTTTGTAAGTACCCAAAATAAGCACGCACGTGCATAACGAAAATTAATTGACGTTAAAATAATTTTTAAATAGCATATAATGCATGATTTTATTGCTTTTACTATTACAGAGAAGGAACTCATGTTTTTAAACGTAATTGTCTATATATCAAGATAACTTACACTTGTATGACGCTTCGTCTGGCTCAGAATTATAACAAGAAATTATCGCCTCTCAAGCTTCAAAGAATTCGCAAGTTCTTTCACACCGCACATGTTTTATTTTTCAACACCTGAAACGGAAAATTAATAACTTCATTAACCATTTCAGACCCTTTTTAATTTAGGGTTTCTAGTGTGGGTAACAAAATATTTTATAATGCATTCTGTACTTAGTCAACCCAACATTTGTTTCGTTGTCACAGCCAGTGAGCTGTAGGCTACATGTTCGGGTACAGTAATATGAACCTATTATGACCCAGACCAGTAAGACGCTTTGCGAATAATTTACCCACGGTTAAGATCATTCGTCATTGAGCTTCGCAACGTGTAGTACTGACCAAAACTTACCTACACGTGCGTAATGTACACAACTGTTTACACTGGGTCCGAATGGGAAACGGAGTAAACCTGGGTTTCGCAGGATCGGCAAAGAAAAGTTTCTCTCTTACTCATTACAGGAGACCTGCAAAATTAGCATCATTGTGTGGTACCGTCCTAGCCTTCAATGTCGTATACATGTCTGAGTGCAATTCATAATGCCATTGGTTATTGGTAACTATACAGCGTCATTAACCTGTGTGAACGCTTCACTGCAGATTAGTTACTCAACCTTTCAGCTTTGTCTGTTGACTAAAAGCGTGTCTTGGGACGTACCACACAAGTTTTCGGCAAATGTCTGAAGTGAACGAGCATATTATGTTTTGGAGTCCAGTCTGCAGTTACAAAATAACGCGAATTTCACACGTCCCTACACGCGTACGGAGTCGTCAACAAGCGCCCAAAAAATCGCGATACTTTCATAAAGTCCACACAGAATCACACGTGCCCTAACTTCACCCTGTCATCGGACGATTCAACGAATTTCACGAACCACTACGAACGTGTTAGGGGAATATATTTTTTCCTCTGTGGAGCACGTGTAGAGATATAGGCGGCTCTTAACATCGAGGTCTCGAGAGCCTATCAGGGTGAAGCGAGGTGAGTATTGAGTAGTGCCATAAATGGTGAAAGGGAGGGGGGGATCCTCGAGATAACCCGAAACCAGCGGCATCGTCCTCTACGATTCCCACACGCGATAATCCGGGGGCGACGCCTCCAGAAATCTAACCCGGCTCGCCGCGTTGGGAAGCGAGTAGTCTAACCACTACAACCATCGCGGCCCCTTTTCCTCCGTGACCATCGCTGCCCCTTTTCCTCCGTGACGAGCTTGCTGCTGCAGCTAGTCTACGTCATTTACTTTATAGGCTGTTCACGATAAAGTGAGTACTTTTTAAGGCCTTCTCAACTGGCATTAACCGGTAATAAATATATCTTATTGCAGAATCAGGCATTAAATTTTGGTGGTGGTGAAATGTATACACTGTGTTTATTGGTCACATTGCAATGTTTGTATTTAAAAGCAGCAGGAAGATGGAAACTGGATGAAAGGAAAATTTTACAAGGTCCTTAAAAAGTGCTCACTTTACTGTTAACAGCTTATACCAAGTCTGCACACGCGGTCGAAGGGCGGGAGAGGGATGTTTGTTTTCCAACGGTTGGAATTCGTAGTTCAACTGTTAAAACCATGACACAGCCGTGGCAGTTAAAAATATAGTTCCTCGACAAGATGTCCGTCGCGTAGATCAGATGCGGATACAAGGGGGGTGAAAGGGGGTAAATTTCACCTCCCAAGAGCCCAACCTTGCTCCAGAAATTGTACGCAATTTATTCATGTAAAGCATCAAATAACCATCAAGGAAGATTTGAAAAACACTTTTTCCCTTTATTAGAAATCAAAGAATTTTATAAGAGATTTTTTTTTAACATTTAGTCTGCTCACACTGATTGGTTTAAATAAAGAGAAAAAAGCACGTTAAAACAGACGTGGCAGTTCGCACGTGATAAACGTAAACAAGCTGCGGCGATCAGATGTAGATTTGCAGAGATGTTTTTGTTTAATTTATTGGATGCGAGGCCAGGGTTGGTGCAGCATGATGGGGTAGCACGCTTCTTGTCTGCATTGCCAATTCAGAGATGACATTCTCAATATTACGTCGCAACAAATCATAGCTCCAAACTACGATGACGAAGACAGGATTTGAGGGTATGTCCCTTCTTCGTATACATTATGACACATCTCTTAGTAAACTCGTATCATGTCATTCAGCATTTCTCAAAATCAAGTAAACTTAATCTAACTCCATAGCTTTTGATACAGCTGACTCCACAAGTTCATATACAGTGTCATTGCTAAGAAAATATTTTGCATTTTCGTCTATCCAATAGATTTACATATATTCATATTGTATTTTAATATAGAATCGCAAAGAATCTCGTGCTAAAAATTAATCATATCTTATCATGCATTTGAAGATAGCAGTTGTAAATGTATATATTATTTATACGGCGAAATAGAGTAAAAACATAAAGATGTTAAAATGTTGAAGATTTTAATATTCACTAAAAAGTTCAATCCCCAAGACTGACTTCTTGATACGCACCGACGTAGATATCTCCATTCGTTCCGGCTAGGCCTTCAACCCCCTTGAATCTTTGCAATTTCGCAAGCGTCCCCGATGTACTAGCACCGCCTACTAGCCGAACAATGGTAAATGTCTTGGGAGGGGGGGGGGGGGTAATTAACATCAGCGAGCAACACATGATTTTACTGTTTTTTGCAGACGTTGATTGCTTCCCGAACGAGCACCGAAGCTAACGGAGCAAGCGCAGGACAAACACAAGAGAGTGCGTGGAAACGGCAAACCGGAGGCGGGTTGAAAGAAAGCGAAGAAGAAGAGAAAAATTATAAGACGGGGGAAATGAACGTGATAAACACCATTTCACAGTCGAACGTGACTACGCGTCTGGAAATGCAGCTTGACGGGCAAACACGGTGCTGCTAATTACAGGAATACTCGAGTCGCTCTCGCCTGAAGTTGACAATCATATGAATTTCCTTTTGTGCGGCGTCGGCTAATAGGGACGTTTCTTATTGGCCGATGGGAACTGCGTTGGCGCTTGCCGAGAAAGGGCACAGAGAATCGCACAGGAAGTACAGTGATACAGTAGAGCCGACCAAGCGTTGAACCCTAGACGTCTGGATGATGAGATGGACGCCCTGTCGCCTTCCCGTAAAGTGCTCGGCGCAACACGGCAACAAGAGATTCTTTTACGAATTCAAGGCCCACGAGTGATGGGGCGATAAGGGCGTAGCTACTGAACTGGCGTGCATTGTTCTCGTCTTTCTGCATGCACCTGTGGCAATTTCAGCGGCGGCCCTATCATTTTCCGGCGGTAAGCCTGTACAAAAGATCAATGCAGGGCCCTATAGTATTGTATAGGGCTTTTTAACCCATTCTGACCCACTTTAATTTAGTGTTTCAGGTGTTGCAAACAAAACATTTTGTGATGCGTGCTTTACTTAAGTCGCCACAACACTTGTTTCGTTATCATAACCAGTGAGCTGTAGGTTACATGTTCGGCTACTGTTATATGAACCAATTATGGCCTAGACCAGTAAGACGGCTTGCGAATCATTTACCCACAGGTAAGATCATTGGTCAATGAGCTTCGCAGTGTGCAGTACATACACAAAATTACCTGTAGGCTGGTCACGGTAAAGTGAGTACTATTTAAGGCCCTGCTAAAATTTTCCTTTCGGCCAATTTCTATGTCTCCGCCACTTTTTAATATAAACATTGCTATGTGACTAAAAAACACTGTGTATGCATATCATCACACTGAAAAGATAACGTGTGAGGCTGCAATAAAATGCATTTATTAATGGTTAACCGCTACTGGAAGGGCCTTGAAAAGTGCTCACTTTACCGTGAACAGCCTATAGACGTGCGTAATGTACACAATTGTGTACACTGGGTCTGAATGGGTTAACGTCCCCCGGTTTTATGCTTGAAAGCTTAGCAGGAGACGGCTTACAGACTGACTTATAACGTAACTTAAATTAAAACCCATGCCTTACCCGGGATTCGAACCCAGAGCCTCCCGCAACCCAGATCGGTGGCGCACCAACCGACTGTGCTACGGGAGGTCGGCAGGGCTCTATAGTTTCGCAGGAATTCACCGAGAATATTTGAAGCAATGACAGTAATAAAAAGTAATTTTTGACGAACCTAAGAGCTTCAAAATAGTGTTTGCTATAAGCATGATCTGTTGGGATCCGCATTCCACCCTTGTCCAAAGTATTATTTCCAGGAACTCCCACGACCGCGGTGGCTGAGCGGTTAGACTGCTCGCCTTCCACCATGGCGAACCGGGCTCAATTCCCGGCCGTGTCACTACAGGATTTTCGCAAGTGGGAATCTTGCCGGACAATGCCGCTAATCGGCGTTGTTTTCTCTGGGATCTCCCGTTTCACCCGCCCTTTCATTCCGACGCTGCCCCACACTCACCTCAATCGCCCACATCGGCTCTCAAGACCACGCTGTTTAGAGTCGTCCAAATTTTTTCACTCTTCACTCACTCACACACAAAATATAAATCAGTGACGTTTCCACTGTTTAAAACAGTTAAAATCCCTGACATATGTAATAGTCAGCTCAGTAAATTTAACTGATAAATTAATATTTTTAAAACGGCATTTTTTTCTTCAATTATTGATTCAGAGACATTTTACACTGATTCATCAACGAATTCGCTGTTTCACAGTGATTTGCTTGTTGGTAGAGACTCGAGAAATTCGCGAGTAAAATTACCTGTAGGCTAGACTTCAAAGTCTTATATACTCTCATACAGATATCCACTGTTTATTGGTAGATTGTTGTGGTAGTAAAAGGCTGTGGTTGGGCGTACAATTTCTTGCATGTGTGTTATTGATAGGGATAGGAAAAATTCGCGACTTCATTTCTTGACAAGATAGATTTCAAACGCGTATACACTGAAACCCCCTTTGCAATTAGATCAGAATTTATTAGACACACCCTGGATGACTCCGTGCCATTGACCGACTTGCATGGGAACAAGAAGCGAATCACGTACTGTCAAATGTGTGGTAAACACTGGGGCAACAGCGAATGAACAAACATCTGACGTTCGACTATACAAAGGATTGTGGAGTCTAGCATACAGGTCATTAAACTCGTGAAATTTTCCTATCCCTAGCTATAGTGTATACAGCACTGTTAAGTTTACCTTGAAGTCAAATTATAATGCGAATTTAGCAGGTCCCTAACGGTACGTGTTCTTTGCCAACTTAAGTATAGCATGCATCCAAAATTTCTTATTTGCAACAAAATAAATTTTAAATTAATGTGGGAATGAAAGGGTTAAACTGCAGGAAATGTGGTGAAGTAAGTGCATTCATACGTAAGATTTGTATTAACAATCCTAATGTTACCAACTCAACTGAAACATTAAATAAATTGTTTAACATTAAAGAGCTACATATTTTCGGTGTGGGTAATAAAAGTATTTTCAACTTGACTCTCGACATAGGATTGGTAGCTTGAATGGTAAGATAACGGGCTTAAATGGTGGAATTTCTGGGTTCAAATTTCGAGCACTGCAATTCTTTTTTCTTTTTTTAAATTACATTTAATCGCATATCATCAACAGCAACGATCATAAATACGCTTATTTCTCGTAACTATTGGGCTAAATTCAGAAAAGGCAGTATTTATTTCGCTGCGTGGAGTTGCCCATCTCACTTATTCGGTAAGTGACATTGTTCCACTGAAACAACCAGTGGTTTTCGACAGATTATAAACAAAGCCATGTACACTGAATCGAGTAGTTACAATTCACTGCGAATCTGTGATTTTCAGCTAATTCGAATTGAGCACGAAAAGTACGAAAATAGATAAAACGATCGCCATTGATAATGCTGCTCTCGGTGTGATTCCACGCAATGGACAGAACTTCAGTATGGTTAAGCACGCCGACTACTTGGAGTTTTCTAGCGAGTTTGAGGCAGGAAAGCGCGTGGAGAGATAAGGGCGACTCTGACACGCACGCCTTACGTCGCATCGCTCCTACGCACAAGGCGCTGAACTGGCGCGAAGTGTTCTCGTCGATTGATTGATTAATTGATATATTGTTTTAGTTAACAGGGAAATTTACAATACAAGGGAATTACATATACAACACAGGAATACATAACAGAAATCGGCCCTCCAGTGAACGGTTACTCTTCTGCGAAAAAGATCGAAAAGAAAATAACTTGAAGGCTGTAACGAAATAAAACAATGAAAGTAATGGAGCATGGGGAAAATATCTAAAACCCAAAAGGGGAAAAACGTAATCTACACTGCTTACACTATAGTTATAGATGATGGTTTATCGCGGGAAATGTTGACTGTTTGCTAGGATTCAACGTACATATTTCCGAAATTTTCTTATCTCATTTGCCGTCAAGCATGTAGGAAGCTAACATATTATTTAACTGGATTAATGAGGATTTCGATACTCTAAAACCGAACGTTTGTGATTGGCCGGCAAAGAACTTGGCAGAGTGAAAACATTGGTATTCCAATCATGAAATGATAAACCAGCTGTAGTGTTACCGAAGATATGTTGGCTCAAAAAATGTTCGCGATTTTCCATCGTCCGTAACTATAATTAAATAAGAACTAACTAAAAGAAAACTAGGAAAAGCGAAAAAGTGCAGTTTTCTACGCCGAATTCCAGGTCCGGGGCGGACTCGCACTGCGATTGGCCGGAAGAACCGGTCACACCACAGGGGGCGAGAAAAGACAATAACGCGGCCTAAACGTGCATTGTGTCTAATCAAATTGTATTATATTAAAGACAATTAAATAAATTAAAGGGAAAGGAGGGTAAAATATGAACACATAAACGGGAAATATGGCTCTTGAAAGCTATAAACAGGGAGGGAATAAGAAACAAGGAACAGTACATGAAGTAGAGGAAAGAAAGACCTGCGAAGGAAAAGCGTCTTCTGAAAGCTGCAAGCCTTGGACTCAGTGAACCAATTGGCAAGGAACCCGAAAAGGAATAGACAGGTGTATAGAAAATGCTATAGAGAACAAGGAAAGCACCTAAGGGAAAAACTGACCCCTGAAATTAATTGACATTATTTACAAACCCCGAGTTCGGTTTAAGATCTCATCGAGCTGCGTATACCTATGGGACTTTAAGAGTGGGATGGACCCGCGCGTCCAAGGTCAAGAAGCGAGGGAGCGATACGGGCGACAATAACAGGCACGCCTAGCGCCTCATCGCTCCTACGCGCTAGGCGTGCAGTGTTTCCGTCGTAACGCTGTACTGTGCAAATTAGATCTGTAACATTGTGGTTTTATTACACGCGATGATAGCCTACTAGATTAAACTACGCCCGTATATTTGTACTTTTCTCTTGACGATTTAGAATACTGCATAATCACGCTTTAAAAATGCGATATTTAAACATTTTACCGATTATTTTTCTCCAAGAATACACTTAATATGAGAAAAGTAAAAAAAAAAAAAAAAAAAAATACAGTGGCATATATAACTTTTTTCTAACAAAAACTCGTATTTGGAGAACAATTATTAGGGATAGGAAAATTTCGCGAGTTCAATAACCTGTCTGCTAGACTCCACAATCCTTTGCATAGTCGAACTTCAGATGTTTGTTCATTGGCTGTTGCCCCAGTGTTACCCCACATTTGTAAGTACAGGATTCGCTTCTTGTTCCTATGCAAGTCAGCTATTGGCGCGGAGTCGTCCAGGGCGTGTATAATAAACTATGATCCAATTGCAAAGGTGACTTCAGTGTACACGCGTATGAAATATATCTTGTCGTGAATTGAAATAGCGAATTTTTCCTATCCCTAACAATTATTTACAGATATATACGTGTTCGCGCAAACAACTATTTCACAAAAAATGCGGGGGTCCATCCCACTCTTGAGCGGTGGCCCTATCATTTTATTGGTGGAAAGTATGTAGGAAGGTTTAGTGCAGGTCCCTATAATAGTTTCACATGTATTAAATCAGTATATTAATAGCTATAGCAAAGTGAAAAAAGCCGTTTTCAGCTATGTTTGGCGGGCTCGGGAATAACATTTATAAAGTGTATGATTAGAGACATTCGAAATTCGCGTTCTTATTTGACATCAGACTGAACATCAGAGTGCTGTATATACCTAAGCCGGCGTCGTGTCTCCGTTAGTTGCCACAAAGATGTGAAATGACGCACTTTCTGACAACTGCGCGTGATTGGGTTACACAATTGTGAAGTGCTTATTTATTGACGCAGAGTTACCCAGGGCGTGTTAGATATAGTATGTTTCAATGCCAAACGTATTGTAAATCTACACACGTTTCAAGTTTAACGTGTTCCCAAACAATAAAGCGAACTTTGCAACGTCTCTATGTATGATGTATTGAGAGTATTATACATACATCGGCTGAAGTGTGTTTTCTTTTCGTACATTGGTATCATGGGGACACGTTGAATGATTTCGTAAAAAAAAAAAAAACTCGGATTTCGCACACTCTACAACGCCATTCACGTTCCTGGTAGGCGGCGCCCTTGCAAGAGAAGTCCAAACATCTTTAACAGAATAGGCCACTTTTCCTGCGCAAAAGGAAACTTCGAGAAATAACTTCTGTAGAAGTTGCTTAAGCTCACGCCGACCACATTTATTTCATTCGTGCTGTCGTTAGGGGCGACTGATTTCCACGTAAAAGATTTCAGGACAAGTTGTGCGAGAGCAGAAACGAGCACGATTGTGTGGAATGCCCTGGCGCGACTAGATCGTGCGGCCAACGGAGAAGAACTGAACGGTAAACTGTTAAAAATTTCCGTATATTTACGGAATGTTTTACGGAAATGTAAAGTGTATATACGGAAAGGCAATCCGTAATGACAGAAAAAACGGGGCTAAGTCCGTAAATACAAAATCCAGGAAGTCTCCGCATTCCCTTTGGCTTCGAGTTACGGGAACGAACAATGCCGATTCTACACGAAGCTTTCTTCGCCGCCGTAACAAGAAAAATATCGTTTCTGTGGCAGTTAAGGTTATCCACGCGACTACGACCTATTCTTTCAAACATTAAAAAATAGCATCAGGCGTCTCTAACATTTGGCAACACTAAAAAGACACTAAATTAAATAGAAACTGAATTTTTGCTTGTTTCTTACGAACACAAATATAAATGTTATACCATATCGTCCAAGTGAGAGTTGTAAGTGAATGGTTGGAGTCGTGGACTAGTAACTTCTTGACTCGGGTTCAAAGCTCGCTTAAGTACAAAGTATTTTAACTTTTTTTAATATCATTTTTTATACACGGTAAAACTTCCACATAAATAAAATTAAAGACATTTTCGTTATCTCTTTTTATTTTAAACGGAAAGTACAGAAACCTAACTTGGAAATTAACGAGGAGTTTCCGTGAAATTTACGGAAAGTCTGTTTCTGAAAACCAATGTTTCCGTAATTTTACCGAGAGTTTACGGACACTTCTGGATAAATTTTTACCAGCACTTTTCCGTAAAATGAAGGAATTTTTTTTACAGTGTAGAATTCGGCTGTTCCGCCGAGTGCACGAGCCCCTACCGGTTCTTACAGTTACTGCCTGAGCGCTTCCTGCCACGTACTCCGACGTGCTGACGAGTGCGGTCTGGCGCGTACGCACGTTACACAGTTATGTTCCAAAACACTTTGGTGATTGGATCACTTTAAATTGTTGCGCGTCATCTGTCTGCTCGCAAATCAGTGACGGCCCGTATAGGAGACACTTAATTCTGATTGGTTCACTCAGGTAACAGACTCTCTTCACACAAAGATAAGCATCCAATAGCTAAAAGAAAGCAGCAAGCGTGTACATAGCACATTGAAGTCTAGCCTTCGCGTAAATCTTTCCGCGAAAAACAAGTGACCCTACTTATAGTCAATCAAGTCAAAGTTCACTTTATCTCCTTGCCGTTATCTTTAAATGCTTGGTCACCAGTGGCGAATTAGAGACTGGAAATTCAGCGCCACGCACGAATTGTAAGTCTTAACATGGCGCAGAACAAATTAAAAAAAAAAATTGCGGACGTCTACTGATTCGTTCACCGAGCTTCTGCTCTTAAGTTTACGACTGATTTCAATCACTACCGCCGAGCACAGAACTCACCCTGACGAAATAACTGTTTCAGCTGAAGTACAGTTACGTATCAGAAAAAAAAAAAGATTAATCTCAAACAGATGAAAAAAATAACATGCGCAGTAAAATATGTTGAGTACAAAAATCCGGTTTCATGGTGGCAGAATAAACTGCAGTGTGCTGCATCCGCGACTGATGTCTGGTGTATGGCATGTATCAAGCGCGATTTCAGCCAACAGTTAAGGTAGAACGGTTGAGCAACTAACTTTCAGTGAAGCGTTCACGCAAGTTACTGACGCCGTATTGACGCAAGTGACAAACACAATCACCAGGATCATGTATTTTTCGCGAAAAGATTAATGCTCATGCCATACTTCAATATCTTACGTCCACAACCACTACTTCCTTTGGTTATCGCCCGCGCACCAGCGTGAGAAGACATGTTCTTATTTGACTGGCCCAATCAGAATTAAGTACTCCGATAATGAATGTGCATGATTCGCGGGCAGATACTTGAGGCATGTGACATTTAAATGCATCGAACTATGAAAGTGCATAAGAACTAAAGTGTTTTGGAGTACAGCTTCTCTTTTCGCGAAAAACACGTGCCCCTTAGTATATATAGTCTATTCGCAGTTTCGTCACGCTTTTTGAATCAAACCTATGAGAAATCCGCCTGTGTATGACGTGTTCGGTCGTTTCCTAAAAAATGTCACGTATTAAAATCGTTTTATTCTTGTGTTAGTATTAAAGTACATTATGTTTAATTAAATTTGAACTTTTACTAATATTCTGTTCAAAAATATAATATTTCAATAATAATCAATATGAACAAATATAGGCAGAAAAGAAAAAAGGTGTCATGTAATGTCTAGTAAGAAATAATTCTTATGGAAATTAATATTGCACTGAGGAGCACGAATTCGGTACGGTGTCCCTTTGGTGTGACTTTCTAACTTTGTTTGCTTGGGGCGGAGGAATATCCTGGAAGTAACACTTTAGCGGGGTTTCAGAAATGAAGAAGAGAAGAGTGAGGAGATTTCGGCGGCTCTTAACAGCGGGGTATTGAGAGGCGATGAGGGTGATTGAGGTATGTAGCGGCGCCGGAATGAGGGGGAGGGGGAAACGGGAAATCCCCGAGAGGACCCGCCAAGCAATAGCATCGTCCGGCACCATTCCCACATGCGAAAGTCTGGTGACCCAGCCGGGAATTGAACTCGAATCGCCATGGTGGGAGGCGGGCAGGCTAACCACTCGGCCATCGTGGACCCCTATTTCTCACGTGTTTTGCTGTCCATCTATGGTATATAATTAATTTTCAAAATATGTTTCTTCAATATTAAAGACAGTGTTTCGTGTCTATTGTTGACATCTTAGAGACTGTTTTGTATTTTATTGCCTTTTATCCTCCACTTGAACTGCGTTACAGGATGTTATTAATTTACTTTTTTTTTTCTGCGAAACTATTAAAAGTGCGTACAATGTGCTGATCTACGAGAAGACACACGCACATTCACACAAGAGCTGTGGAGTGCTTTCAAGACGTCACACACATTAGAAACACCATTTTTTAGTACTCCAAAAATGGTTAAAAGCTGCTTTTTCAAAGCTATGTATCTCACATACATACAAAACTACCCAAGGGTCCTGCACTGAACCTTCTTACAGACTTCCCACCAATAAAATAAAAGGGTCACCGCTGAAAGTCCCATAGGTACACGCAGTGAGACGAGAACACTGCACGCCAGTTCAGCATTGCGCTTAGTGGCGATGTCGTACTTGAAGTGCAAGGCAGTGTTGCCCTTATCTCGCCTTTGCATCTCGGCTTCAAACGAGGATAAAATCTCCAAGTAGGCAGGAGCCTCGCTATAAGAACATTCAAATCACGTATCCGAATAACTTGAACGAATACCACAATGGAAGTTGACAGGTCTGGAATTAGAGTTGAGAGTGGAAGTTCTCGATTCTTGCAAATGTTCGAATACAAAGTGTTCGATTCGTGGAAATATTCGATTGTGGCCATCACTAGCTGGCCCTTATAGAAGACGGGTGAAAAGTCACAATTATCACCATACCAACACCAGCCAATTTCAGCCCCTATTAAACTACTAGGTATACAGAGAGTCCAGGAGTTAGGGACTCTATGGCTGGACTTAAGACAGTTCCTAAGTAGGGACACGTGTTTTTCTCAAAAAGTTTCCAAGACCAGTTGTACTCCAAAACACTTTAGTTCAAATGCACTTTCGTGGTTGGATGAATTTAAATGTCTCATGCCACAAGTATCTGCCCGCGAATCATGGACATTCAGTATCGGAGTACATTATTCTGATTGTCCCGGTCAAATAAGGACATGTCTTCTCACATAGACGCGCGGCCAATAACTTAAGGAAGTTGTGGTTGTGGACGTAGGATATTGGCCTATCTCATGACCATAAATATCTTCGCGAAAAATACGTGGCCCTACCCCTGAGGCAACATTACTGCTGGCCTGGCCTCTACTGGCAATGATGATATTATGGTGTCTGTGCCGTGGTTTTAATACTTTCGGTCACACAGTTCCGGTCATAACTTTCATTCATTTGTAACGTATCCTTCACAATTGTGGAAGCGATGACTAAACGGGTTAACCCTTTCATAACCAATTTAATTTACGGTTTTGGGTGTTACAAACAAAAACATTTATGTTGCGTGCTGTACTTAAGTAAACACAACTATTGTTTCGCTGTCACAGCCAATGAGCTGTAGGCTATATATTCGGCTACAATATTATGAACCAATTATGACCTAGACCAGTAAGAAGGTTTCCGAATAATTTACCCACAGATAAGATCATTAGGTCGTTGAGCTTAACAGTGTGCAGCACAGACCAAAAATTACCAATAGGCTGTTCAAGGAAAAGTGAAAACTTTTGAGGCCCTAGTTACTTTTTCCCTTCAGCCATTTCTTGTCTCTTAGCCACCTTTTGAAATAAATATTACCATGTAAGTAATAAGCACAGTGTATATTCCACTGTGCTCGGAAGTTAACGCCTAAGGCTGAAATAAAACATATTTATTGATAGACACCTGAAGAATTCGCGGATTCATTATGAGACAAGACAGAACTCAAAACACGTGAGTATATATAACTTTGGTCACTGGCCAACACGGTGTTTTGACACCTCCTGGAGAACGCTGGCCCAATCTTCGCTTCCACTGTGACAGCAGACAACCAATGTGCAGTTAATAGCGGCATATTTGTACGTAAGACTGTAGAGTCTAGCCTGCAGGTCATTGAACTCACGAAATTTTCAGGTTTCTATGTATTGAATTCGCGAGCACGCACCTTATATGCGTTAACACCTAGCTCAGCCAACGAAGAAAGTTGATCTGAGCTAAAGTGTTATGAAATACAACTAGTCGTGAAATCTTTTGGCGAAATTCGGGTGTCCCTACAAATGGTTAAAGTTATATACACACACCGGTTTTGATTTCTATCTTGTCTCAAAATGAATCCGCGAATTCTTCAGGTCTCTTAACAATTGTATACACTGGGTCTGAATCGGTTAAGGTGCAGACGAGTTATAGCTAGCGACAGGAAAATTTCGTGAATTCAATTACCTGTATACTAAACTCCACAATCATTTTTATAGTCGAACCTCATATGTTTGTTCATTGGCTGTTGCCCCAGTGTTACCTCACATTTGGCAGTACGGGATTAGCTTCTGGTTTCCTTGCAAGCCGGTTATTGACGCGGAATCGTCCAGGGCGTGTCCAATAAACTCTGATCAAATTGCAAAGGTAACAGTGTACATGCGTCTGAAGTCTTTCTTGTCCTGAAATGAAGTCGTGAATTTTTCCTATCCCTAGTTATAGCGTTATAATTGCAATCATATCTGAATCAGTTTCGGAGGCGGGTGGAATAGATCTAGCCGTGGAGGTTTGACCAAGGGGGGGGGGGGGGGCACGGTATTGGCCCGTGGCAGCTGCAGGGCCCGCCACAGTAACGAGGCTTGATTGGCTATCGCCCCGGCTCATTCCTCGCGCCTGCCTGCAATCCCTGCAGCGCTCACACACATGCAACTCTGTCCACGTGGGAGCCGCGGTGGTGCAGTGGTTAGATTAGTGTGTGAGAGAAGAGATTTGAGCGGCTCTCAACAGCGAGGTCTTGAGAGCCGATGAGGGTGATTGAAGTGAATATGGAGCGGCGACGGAAGGAAGGGGCGGGGGAAACGGGAGATCCCCGAGAAAACCCGCCGACCAACGGCATCATCCGGCACGATGCCCACTTGCGAAATTCCGGTGACCCGGCCGGAGATTGGACCCGGTTCGCCTTGGTGGGAGGCGAGCGTGCTAACCACTCAGCCACCGCGCCCCTATGCGAGGTCATAGAAGACGAAGCAAGATGATCGCAGTAGCAGGGATAGGGAAGGAATCGACAATGGCCTATATAACGTATTCACGGTTTATTCGAACTTTTTTAATAAAACCTTTGAAGAAGCACCCCAAGTGTAACGTGTTTGGTTGTTTGCTAAATGTACCACGAATCATAGGCGTTTTATACTTGTATTGCAAAACTTTTCTGGTTAAATTGAATTTCTATACGCTATTCACGGTAAAATTATCACTTTTAAAAGCCCTGCTAAGATCTACTTGTATGAACGTTGTGTACTTTTCCACTTTACGTAAGATTAACATTGTCATGAGCGTCATAACTTTATTCATGTGTCGGTCAAGTGAAACTGCGAAATTATAAGTAAAGTAAACTTTTCGATTTGTAAAAAAAAAACAGGAAGTGAAATAAATAATTTCGGTTATCACAAATGGTTTGTAACACTTTTTATTCGACGTTAAGATACGGAACTACTTCCGATCCATCGTTACCAACTTGACTGGGTGCTTGTCGCTCAGGGCGCCAGTTTAAATATATGTTGCCGAGGGGAGGGGGGGAGGCGTGCAATTACTTTTTTTCTGAGGTTAATTTCAAAAGTGCTTATTTAATCGCGAGCAGTCTTGACTTTTTTTTTTTACATGACAACGTCTTACAACTCAGTCCCTTATGTTCAGAAAGTGAGATTCACGAAAGTTTATTCTCGGGTCCGTGGCAATTACTCGTTGAGAATGAGTAGTACGTTAACTGTAAATGTACAATAGTATAGTTCGGTCATTTGGCTTCATGCTTCACACACAAACGTATTGTTCTGACACCAAAACGAATTATCCCCTACCTTAACTGGTGTATCAGTGAATACAAGTAGGCCACGAGCGCATCTCTCCGTCGTGGTCGTGGTCTTCGTCGACGATGTGACCTCGCTGGAAGCGGAGACCACAGTGACCGGTCCTGCCTTTCCGCGCACGATAGAACCCTCTCTCTCCTGTTCCCTCGGCTTGGCCACACACACTTCCTCGCGCACTCTCTAGCACTCGGCACCTCCGCCTGCCACACTCTCCCCCCCCCCCCCCCTTCACACCATCACCGCTGGTCATACTTCCGCCTAGCCAAGCCCCAGCTACGACACCATGCGCCGACCCCCGAGCATAGTGTAACAGAGAGCAACAGACACCCTTTCCGACCCTCGCGCTCAGGGCATAACGTAGGCATCCACCATGACTGAGAGAAGGGTCGTGGGTCAAGTATGCACTATGACAACATATAACCATACGTGGCTGTAATTTACAAAACCATTCGAGTTAGAGTTGCCAAATTCATAACATTGACATCAATCACAACTAGGAGAAGGGTCGCAGAGTCAAGTATGCCTAACGTTAACATACAAGCATAGGTGGCTGTAATTTCCGAACCAATTGAGTTATAGTTGCCAAATTCATAACATTGACATCAACCACGGCTACGAAAAGGGGCACAGGGTCAAGTCTGCCCTATGTCAACTTAGAAGCATAGGTTGCTGTAATTTCAGAACCATATAACATAGGCATCAATTGTAGGTGTGTGGGGGTTCACTCTGGCAGTACTTCCTACTGGTTGGTTGAGCAGTTTAACATGCTAGATTTAAACTCTGGTTCCCTGTGTGGGAGAGTGGTTTTGAGTCCCACACCTGGCAAATAACTTTTAAGACATATATTGAGATTGTTGATATGGCATTATTCGCCTTTCATATGTTGTTCGGCTAAGAGCTCTCTTTCTCTGACTGAGTTCGAGTGGTACTTAAACCAATTGCTCTGTTGTGAAATCGATAGTTGTGATGGAAGGTAAATCGTCACAAAAAGAATAATCTAATGATAGTATAAGCTTTTTTTAATAAGAAGAGAGTAACAACGGGTGAAAATTTACCATCTGTAACACCTTCAGCACGTGTTTCTCAATATTTTCTAGAAGCATTACAGAAACAAGAATTATTTTCAACTGAACGCAAGCCTATAAATAGCCTCTCATTTATAGTTTTATGTTATTATGTTATGTTAGTAGTTACATTATGTTATGTTACAATACGTTATGATTCATTATGTTAGTACGTTACAATACATTACAATATGTTACATTAGTATGTTACAATATGTTATGATACATTATGTTAGTATGTTACAATACATTACAATAAGTTACGATACGTTACAATACATTACGTTAGCATGTTACATTATGTTATATTACGTTACTTTATTCTGTGTATTTGTGTACAAATGAAGGTTATAAAACAAAATGTACATCTTTCTGTAATTGTATATATGAAAGAAAACGTAATTGAACAGAAACATGGCATTATTTTACCATGAAATATACGTTGTCCTTCATATGGACTTAAATTTGAAAATGTATATGTGTTTTCTAAAACAATAATAGAAATATCAACTATTAGAGTGTATTTTGTCACTAATTGAGGGAATGTGATATTTCCCTTTTACAAATAAAGAAGATATCGCGCCTCCGAATTAATGATAAAGATTGTTGTGTGCGGATTGGTGATAAGGTGAGCTCTCTGTATCTGTAAATGAAGCTTTGACAAACGGAGTATGTGAAATAAAAGTAATTATTAGAAATATAAGTTTGAAAAATAAATGGATGTATCAAACAATTACAATTTAATGTGAATTTTAGAGTTAAATTTATAAGTGAATATTGTGTAGGAGATGAGATGAGTCTAACATAAGTAATTATTATAGACCAAGGATTGAACCCCAAAATCCGAACTTAACTTTACATTAAGTAAGTCTAGCACCTATCCAACTCACATATATAATCTGGTTAAATTCGGAAATGAAATAATATTACATGCCCTGACCCAGCATCGAACTCCAAAATACGAAATTAACATTACATTAATTACCCCTAGCAAATACCCAAGTTACCAATAAAATTTGTTTAAAATCAAAAATGAAATTTAACAAATAATAATATCTTAGTAAATATGTCCTTGATGAGTATGCATTTGATAAGTTTATGCTTGTATGCTTACAAAAGGTTTTATGTTGCATTTGACCTTGTAGTCTTCTTTGTTTTTGGGGTTGATGACTATGTTATGGATTTGATGTTTGTAGCTTTGGTAGATGAGAAATTATTCATTACTATACTTATAAAATGGCTTTAGGTGTGTTTGACCACGTAGTCTAGTTTGTTGTTGGGGTTGATGCGTTTGTTATGAATTTGATCCCTATAGTATTAATTGTTCGGAAATTATGCCTATATTTATAAAAGGGCTTAACTCAAAATCGATCTTACTAGACCGGGTTTAGGACTTATATGGGCTGTTGAAAGTTAAACGATGTGTTGTATTTGATGATCGGAGTGGCTACATAATTAATTTAAAAATAAAAAATAAAGATTGCTTCTATGCTTACTAAAATTCAAGATGGTGACGGTTATAGTTACATAATAATTTTTTTCTGCCATTATATTCTTAAGTGACTAATAAATACGAACATTTTGATATGTCACTCCGTTATAATTGTTCTGTATTTTTTTTTAATTTACATTTTTTTTTATATAAAAAAAGCTATGGCTTGAATATTTGGCTGTTGTGAGTTTCTAGACTAAATCTCCTTTAAAATACGAGTTCAAAAACATTTCGCTTCATATACGTATTTTTGATAATTTTAAAATTTTATATACATAATAATAATTAAATTCCTAACATCTTATAGAATTATGCTTTAACTAATCGACTGTTCAATAATAATATATACTACATATTCGTTTTGAAAGCTCAAGTTAGTCTGCATTAATTTTTTTTTAATACAACATTTAAACTTCCATTGGGATCTAAGTTCTCGTGGTCGAGAGAGTATAAAGCCATCGTGCAATGGATCAGGGGTTCCCTGGTTCAAAACCATACAAAAGCAAGGTTTTTTAAATATGTACTAATGCATTACATATGGAGAGAATTGTCTTAAGATATCAGCCAATCAATTCATGATAACATTTAATAGCATTACCAAGGTTGGCTCTTGGAGCAGGAGTGACTCGCCTACTCTCTGGCAGGCATTGCGAGAACTTGTGCGGTATCTAGCAGCCGATGAAGGCAACAAGAGACATCAATGCTCCTGGTGGTCAACTCTACAAATAATATGGCGGCCGATGGCTGTAGTAGTGCTACCTATCTGTTAAGTTTGTAACTGAAGACAGCCTATCTCTCTGGGAAGGAGTGTGTGGGAAGGGTGATAACCATATCTGAGGATAGGAGGATGAGTGGAGGGGGTGCAGGTAGGGGAGATGGATGATAGTGTATCAGACCTCAAGCGTAGAAAACCCTGGTATAGCTTATTGTGAAGTACGATGTGGAGGGGGTGTGGGTGTAGATAGGTGAAGGGGTTGGAACATGAAGGGAGGTGCTATGTGTGGAGCAATCACAGCATTGGATTAGCTCCACTATTGTGGAGTAGGTAGTGGAGAAGATTTTGGAGCTAGGTTAATCTTATGTGACTAAAAGTGGGGTGAAACCGGCCCCGAAACCACCTACCTGTTTACTGCAAAAATATTTCCGCCGAGACTAGACTTCAATATCCTACATGCACACTTGCAGCCTTCCTTTGGCTATTGACTGTTTGTCTTTGTGTGAAGGAGTCTGTATCAAGCCCTCGCCAAAGGCTTTAACCCCTAATAAATACATTTTATTGCAGTCTCAGACGTTAACTATTCAGAGTGATGAAACGTATACACTGTGTTTATTAGTAATATTGCACTGTTTACAATAAAAAGTGGCAAAAAAGGTATAAATTTATTGAAAGGAGAAATTTACCAGGGCCTTAAAAAGTGCTCACTTTACCGTGAACAGTTTATACAAAGAATGAGCCGATCAGAATTAAGTTTTGCCGATCCTGAACGTCCGCGATTAAGACGAGTAACAATTCAAATCATCCCATCACTGAAGTGATTCTGAACTAAAGAATTTTGGAACACTTGTCCAAAATGTTTTCACGGAAATAAAGTGGCTCCATTTGTAGTCACCAGGCGCTGATTGGGGAACGGGTTTCCAACATGTTTCGGGTCAATGAATAGAGGCCCGAGAATTTCGCGGGTTCATTTCTAGACAAGTTAGAATTCACACGCATGTACGTTCATGTTACGTTTGTAATTGGTCGACGTGTTTTTTGTCACCTCCTGGAGATAAATAAGCCAATAACAAACATGCAAGAAATTGATTGTGCGCCCAAACGCCGCCTTTTACTACCACAACAATCAAACCATAAACACTTGATATCTATATGAGAGTATGTAAGACTGTGGAAGTCTAGCCTACAGGTCATTGAACACGCGAATGTCTCGGGGTCTCTATCAATGACGCAATATTACCAACGTGTGCGGTTGGAATCCGCGGCTACTTCAAATCTGTATAATTCACGTGCTGTGCGACGGAGCCGTTGAAGCGTCGTTGAAGCGTGCGTGTCGAGTAGCCGGTTCAAGAGAGAGCAGCTGCTACGTCGACTAGGTTGAAAGTCGCCGATCACAACTAAGGAAGGCCCGTTAATGTGTTGGCGATGCTACCAACCTGCCGGCGCGTGCACCTGCTTCTAGAGGAAAGGTGCACCGCACCGTAAACCGTTCCCCTTTCCAGCCCCCCCTCCCACCGGTGTAACTGACGTGTGACGTCACTGGTCAGAACTAGCCGACAAACGAGCATCGCAAGTTCACAACCACGCGCCTAGGAGCTTTAAAGCCCCTGCCACGCTGTCAAATTTTTTCCTATAACTATATTTGACAATAAAATTTGAGGACAAAATACGGCCATCAAATATTTCCTTCTAACAAGTTTTATCAAATAATCTTGAATGTGTGTGAAAATGTGTCACACTGTCAAATTTTTTTATTGGGTGACTATTTGATATATAATTTAAAAATTATTTTCATAGTGAGATATTACTTTTGTTTTCCCATGCGGACCATTGCAGGAAGAAATGTAAGTAATAGTATAATTTATTTTTGTTTCTTTACTAAACTTAAGTTTTATTTATAAGGTATGTTTCCTGCACAATGCAGTTAAATTCCTCTAAATTCGTAATATTATGTGCAAAATTCACTTAAAATAACATTCATGCCCAGACAGCTTCTATATAAATTAATTGTCTTCATAACTTACTAAGAGTCCCGCAATTGTTCGTTATTTTAATTTTTTGACGTCAATTTTTGTCGTGCACATAACATAATAAATGCTGCTGTTTACAAGCTGCTGACCAATCAGAGTATACTTCGTCCGCTTCATAACCTACTTGCTGAAGCATACGTATGTAAGCTCCGGGCGTATCCCTTAGTCAACTCGTTATATTTTCATTTTGATCACATCTGTTGAACAAAATGGGCATTGTCGCTGTAATTATGAAATATTCGATTTCGACGCCTTTATAAAACATTTATCTCCAATACACGAAAGGCAATACTAGCTACAAAAACAGAATAAGTACTTTTTTTGGCTGTTTACAACTATGACGGAAACAATATTTTCCACGATTAGATTTTGTTTGACAGGCTTGTTTTTACATGCCGAGATATCACTGATGCCTTGCATTCTCATTGGCTGGCGTAAAAAGCATTCTAAAAATAAAGTGACCACGTAACATATTATCGCGACTTAAACCGTTCACATCTGACATGTTGCAGAATAGTTGAAATCATGGTCGATGCTGTACAAGTCCACAAGCTATACGCTGTTCATGGGAAAATGAGCACTTTTGAAAGCCCTGCTAAAGATCTACTTGTATGCACATAGTGTACACTATGTGTATTCTACCGCGTTATGTAAAATTAACATTGTCATGGGCCTCATCACTTTATTCATGCGTAGGTCAAGGGACACTGTGAAATTCTTAAGAAAGTAAATAATATACAAATCTGCTCACTTTGACACTTTAATGCATTAAACAGAAAACAGAAAGTGAAAGAAACAATTTTAAGTTATCACAAACGGTTACTTAACACTTTTTATCCGACCTTAAAATGTGGAACTACTTTCCATCTATAGTTACCAACTTAACAGGGCGCATGTAACTCAGTGCGCCCGTTAAAGTATATCCAGGCATGGGCAGTGACTTCTTTCTAAGGTTGATTTCAAAAGTGCTCACTTTATCGTAAACAGCCTTTAGCTGACATAAGGGCATGTCTTTGCCTGGAAAATACCTTTGGGTGCTACTGTATGCCAACTGTTATATAATTGGTTGCTTCTTGTGCCATGGATCTACTGGAAAACATCCCATAGGTTCCAAAGTGTCCGATGAAATGAAATGAGGGATCCACTTTTCAATACAAAAATTTCTTCTTTTGCAACACCTGATACGAAAAATATATTTGAACGTCAGGAGGTTTATGACAGTCTCGAACGACATGCCAATTCACGTACAGAGTGAGGAAGAGATTTGGGCGGCTCTTAACATCGAGGTCTTGAGAGCCAATGAGGGCGAAGCGAGGTATGGAGCAGCACCGGAATGAGAGGTCCTGGGAAAACGGGAAATCCCCGAGAAAAGCCACCGAGCAGCGGCATCGTTCGGCACGATCCCCGGCCGGAGATTGAACCCGGTTCGCCTTGGTGGGAGGCGAGCAGACTAACCGCTCATCCACCGCGGGCCCCACCTCGACATTTAGTATCTGCGAACTTGTCTTCTCCGTGTGAGAGCTGGGCGGTGCGTCAGACTGTTTGCGTCCAATCAAAACGGAAATGACGTACCAGACGAGGCGAGAAACTTCTTGCTTCGCTCGCTTGCCAAAAGCGTGGGTCGATCTCCTCAATTTTCTCCTCGCGGTCTTCCTCAAACGGCGAGCATCAGCAGGGAAGAAGACAGTTACAGACAATAGAAAATCACGAAAGTGTAGGGCAACGCGATTTCCGCGACAAGTTTTCATGACTTTTTAGTTCGTATTAAATTTCGTGGTTGGGTGATTTGTGTGGTAAGCGTTTAGAGTGTATTCCCAACGAATCACAAGACATAAAGTACCGTAGTAAAGTAGTTCTGATTAGCCACGTATTTTCCGCAAACATTCGGGTAAGAACATGTCTTCTCATGAAGACACGTGGCCAAAAGGAAAATTGTAATTGCAAAGGGCTTTTTAACGTTGGTTGTAAATGGGAATAAAGGGACAAATACAATTGATGGTTATGGAGTCGTGTATATAGGCGACTAACTAAAAAACCTAGCGACATGCAACATTCGTGTTATTATTTGGTAAAGGCTATTCACGATAAAGTGAGCACTTTAGAAATGAACCTTAGAGAAAAGTCACTGCCCCTGCCTGCATATATTTTAACGAGCGTATTTAGTGACATTCGCGCAGTAAATTTGGTAACGATGGATGCAAAGTAGTTCCATATTTTAACGTCGAATAAAAAGTATTAGGTAATGTTTGTGATAACTTAAAGTTATTTATTTCGCTATCTGTTTTTTAATGCATCGAAGTATAAAAATACGCAGATCTGAAAAGTATTTACTTTGTTAATAATTTCACAGTTTTACTTGACCGGCGCATGAATAAAGTTATGAGTAGAGACCTGAATAATGCGCGGATTCATTTTGAGACAAGCTAGGATTCAAAACACGTGTGTTTACGTAACTTTAACCACTGGTCCACACGGTGTTTGACACCTCTTGGAGAACGCTGGCCCAATCGTCGCCTTCCACTCTGACAGCAAACAACCAATGTGCAGTTGGCATTGGTATGTTCGTACATAAAACTATAGAGTCTAGTCTGCTGGTCACAAAACTCGCCTATTTTTCAGGTCTCTAGTTATGAGGAGCATGGCAATGTTAATTTTACATAAGGCGGAGGAGTACACAACGTGCATACAAGTATATATTTAGCAGGGCTTTCAAAAGTGCTCATTTTATCGTGAACAGCCTATACCAATTTTTTTTTTTTTTTTGGCAGCCCTGAAGGGGTGCACCCTATTTTGGTAGGCTAACTACTGGAGTTTTGAAGGGGAGTGAGTTTTAGGTGCTTGCTGGACCCTAGGTCTATACTCCCTACGAAAAAAAATTGGGCGTTGGAGGGAAATGGATCAATCGGCAAAGTGAGGTTTCGGAGGGCCAAGCCGGCGTTTATTGCCTGGCCCTCCCCTCCACTTAAACAAGGACTAAGCCCGTGGAAGGGTCATGGTGATCCGGCGAGGTCAGGCCACCGGAGGGAACCCTTGATGATATAGGCTGTTCACGGTAAAATGAGAACTTTTGAAAGCCCTGCTTAAGATCTACTTGTATACATGTCGTGTATTCTTCCACCTTATGTAAAATTAACATTGCCATGCGCCTCGTCACTTTATTCATGCTTCGATTATATGTAGAGATAGGAATATTTCGCGAGTTCAATGACCTGTATGCTAGACTCCACAATGCTTTGTATAGTCGAACCCCAGATGTTTGTTATTGGCTGTCGCCCCAGTGTTGTCCCACATTGTTCCCTTGCAAGTCGGCTATTGACGCGGAGTCGTGCAGGGCGTGTATAATGAACTATGCTCCGATTGCAAAGGCGACTTCAGTGTACACGCGTTTGAAATCTATCTTGTCCCGAAATTAAGTCGCGAATTTCTCCTATCCCTACTGATGATTTACTCGCAGAGTAATGGCGTGGAACGCCGCCCTGAGTACAATAAACCTTATCCATGGCCAATACTTCCCTGAGCGACTGGCAACGTGTCTAGTGACCTTTCTATATACGAGAAGTAAAACCCTGCCCCGTCACACACTTACCTGCCTCAACAGGGAATCCATTGTACGTGGAGCACTGCTTGAGCGCAAAAAACGGATTTAATTAGACGGTTGACGTTGTTGAATTCCAGTCCACGACGCTGTATACTTTGCCTTGGTGCGATCGTGACATAACGTCGCAGCCACCCTCGGTATTTTGTTTAATAAAGCTCCCACCGTTGTAAACACAAACAATAGAAACCCCCCTCTGGGTGCTGGAAAGGGATCAATGGCGATGCCTGTTCTCGCGAAAAATATTTCTGGCAGTCGAGATTTTAATTTAGGAGCGATGGGGTTTCGCCCCACCGTAGTCATCGGCAGACGTGGTGCCATAAGAGTGAGCTGGGGAGGGTCTCAAACAGGAGGATACCAAACTGGTGCTGTTTGTGGTGTTTCCTTAGGAGGCGGTGCCAATTGCGGTGCTAATCGTGTGCTGTGGTTGGTCGTTGGTTGTGGCAGACCATCAATCATGAGTTTAAGCCATTTTGTAAATATAGTCATAATTTCCAAACCATTGATGCTATGCACATAAAATTCATAACATAGACACCTTACCCGACATACAACATAATGGTAACGTCATTTAAGACCTAAGACCTTTCTGACAAGGTCAATTATGCATTTAAGCCCTTTTGTAAAATGTGGCCATAATTTCCGAACCATTGAAGATATAGTAAGTGATCAAATTCATAACGTAGTCATCATACCAAACATCCATCAAGATGCTAAAGTCATTTAAGCCCTAAGACCATTCTGAAAAGGTCAATTATGCATTTAAGCCCTTTTTATGATCATACAAATAATTTCCGAACCATTGAAGATATAGTGATAAAATTCATAACGTAGGCATCGTATCCGATATCCAACACAAGGCTGAGGTCATTTAAGCTCTAAGACCTTTCTGACAAGGTCAATTATGTATTTAAGCTCTTTTATGTCCATACTCATAATTTCCGAACCGTTGAAGATAATGTGATAATGTTCATAACGTAGGCATCGTATCCGATATCCAACAAAATGGTAAAGTCATTAAAGTCTTCAATCCTTTCTGACAAGGTCAATTATGCCTTGATCGCTTTTATAAGCATACTACTCGTAATTCTCATCTACCAAAGCTACAAACATCAAATATTTCTGGCAGTCGAGATTTCAATTTAGGGCCACCTGTTTTTCGCGAAAAGATTAACGCGGAGGATAGACTACAATATCCTATGTGCACACATTCAACCTTTCTTTGGCGATTGGCCGCTTGTCTTTGTGTGAAGAACGTCTGTTACACGAGTTAGCCTATCAGAATTAAGTTTCTCCGATGCTTGACCATCCGTGATTCTCAGGCAGGCAAATAAGGTGCGTAAAAATTCGAATGCTCCAAAAACGAATGTGAGTGAGTGAAGAGATGTGGGCGGCTCTTAACACCGAGGTCTTGAGAGCCGATGAAGATTAAGTGATTTGAGTATGGCTAGAGACCCGAGAATTTCGCGGGTTCATTTCTAGACAAGTTGGAATTCACACACATGTACGTTCATTTTACATTTGCAATTGGTCGACGTGTTATTCGACAGCTCCTGCAGATAAATAAGCCAATAACCAACATGCAAGAAATTGTGCACCCAACCACTGCCTTTTACTACAACAATCAACCAATAAAGATTTGATATCTCTATTTGAGTATATAAGACTGAGAAGTCTAGCCTACTTGTAATTAAAGTCGCGAATTTCTCGTGTCTCTAAGTATGGAACAGTGCCGGATTGAAAGGGAGGGGTGAGGGGAACGGGAGAACCCGAGAAAAGCCCGCCTACCAGCGGCACCATCCGGCACGATGCCCACAAGCGAAAATACTGGAATGACCCCGCCAGGAATCGATCCTGGTCCACCATGGCAAGAGGCCAGTAATCTAACCACAACACCACCGCGGCCCAGACACGAAAAGTGTTTCTGTACTTAAACTGTTTTGGAACACAACTTGCCCTGAAATCTTTACGCGAAAAAGATGTTTTTTGCGAAATGATTTCAGGACAAGTTGTGTTCCAAAACACTATAGTTCAGAACACATTTCGTGATTAGGTCATATGAATTGTTACTCCTCTTATCTGCCTGCGCGGGAATCACGGACGGTCAGTATCAGATAAAAATAATTCTGAATGGCTCACTCGCGTAACACTTTCTTTACACAAATACGAACTGCCAATAGCCAAAGGAAGAGTGCAAGTGTGCACATACGATATTGAAGTCTACACCGAGAAAAATATTTGGTATAATCTAATGGATAGGGACATACGAATTTCGCGTTATTATTTGGCATCAGGCTGAACTTCACAGTCCTGTATGCACTAGAGCCGGTGTCGTTTCTCCATTGGCTGCTGCATAGATGTGAAGACATTCTCTCTCTCTCTCTCTCTCTCTCTCTCTCTCTCTGACTGAACTACACGTGATTGGTGCACACAATTGTGAAGTGTTCCTTTATTGGTACTGAGTCACCCACGGTGTGTCATATACAGTATGGTCCAATGACAAACGTATTACAAAGGAATATGTGTTTTTCGTTTTTAACTTGTCCCCAAATAATAACGCGAATTTTACATGTCTCTACTAATGTAATTTGTTTGAAACAACCAAATGGTATATTTGTCTACTAACAATCAAGATCATTGCTTGGCGTAACAAAATTATTTGTTTGATATTATTTTGTTGTTTCAACAATGTTATATTGCTGTAATAATAACCGATATGCACTGCTGAATCAAGTCAGTTCACAGGTTTGGCAGAACCACAACAGTAGTTTCTTTTAACCAGATAATTCTATTGAACTTCAACATGTCTGTGTTAGAACATCCAAGCAACTGTTTGGCTTGACTTATAGGACAATTACTTTTAGCCAAATCATTTTGTCGAACCAAATATATGCCTGTGTTAAAACGAACGTGCATTTATTTGGCCTGGTTACTAAGATATATATTTTTTTTTTTACCAAATCGTTTAGTTAAACCAGATATGCATTTATTCCACTTAATTATTAGTGTTACTTCTTTTAACCACAGTTTAAAAAAATTATATTAACTACATTGTATAATAGAATTATATTTAAAAATACACGGGGTATTAGTATTTTCAATTTTCTTTTGGCGAATAGTACCCGAAAATTTAACTCTAAAATCCGCGATACTTGCAGGAGGGCGGGCGCGAAGCACGGACCTATATCACGGTAGGCCGATGCACTATCCATTACACCACGACGACTACATGCTATTTGAAGTGAATATTAGGGTGTTAAGGATTTTTTCTTCCGCCCGTCCTCCCACTTAGCTGTTAAGAAATGCTGAAGAGATGCACGCGTCGTAAGATCATTTTACCATCCATTTATGGGATTTTCCACTGCTATGTACGGTAATTTTACTCAAGAGCCATGTTGGACAGCTTGTATGACAAGAAAACAAAAATTAATTTAAGGTAGTAAATATATATTATACAATTATCAAATATTTACAAATCGACTAGGAACACGAACGATGTCCCTATGACAAGACAACAAAAATTAATTTAAGGTAGTAAATATATATTATACAATTATCAAATATTTACAAATCGACTAGGAACACGAACGATGTCCCTTCATGTGCCGTAAACCACGTGTCGAATTTTAAGAATTCGTGGCAGTTTTCGGATAACATTGCTTTATCCCCTCATATTTCTAAGTACCGTTGTTTTTAGACACATCCTCGTCAACGAAACAAAAATATGTTCTTCCAAACAATATTTCTAATATCTAGCACGCTCGTCTTACTCCTACTTGTTTCTGGGCGCTGTTATTTCGAAACACACCTCGGAAACGTAATAAAAGTAATTTCATTACTTTAAATCTAGGTTACGTATATGAAAAGGGCAGTATAGCACGAACGTTTTAAAACACTATGAAATGTCACTGAAATGAATCCATATTGACAATAGGAACGCAAAAAATAGAAACAAAACCTCACATAACTTCAAAAATACCTGCGACTTTTTCAAATCCCCAAGAGATTACGAGCATTCTTGTTTCTTGGTCTGCCATCTTGCACTCGCTGACGACCAACCAAGCTCGTTGTTCAGACGGACGTAACCTCTGATGAACCGCAATATTCCAGTACCATTTGCAGACATGCAACACCATATCATAACTGAATCACCGCTACCTTGTATTGCTGGTGACAAACATTCCGGAAGGAATTTCTCAGTTGTAGTGCACCTTACACGAACTCTCTGGTTGGGGAATATCTGGAATCGTGACTCGTCACTAATTAGTACCTTACCCCACCTTTGCATTCTCCAGTTCTTCTTGCTTTTGCACCAAATTCTTCTGTTTTTGCGCGAAATCGCTGTCAGGAGTGGTTTTTTTATTGCCACATATGAATCAAGAGCTGCACTACGCAGTCGACGGGAACAAGTCATAGGTGACACTGACTTACCAGTCTTTTCCTGAAATTCCCTTTGAATTGTGGGAATGGAAGCCCCCCCCCCCCCAGATGACGTTTGGGTGACGTAATCTTCGGCCTACCGCTCCGTGGCAAGTCTGTTACAGTGACGCTCTTCGTATGCTTTTTTATTGTTTGTTAACACACGTTTTACCTATACCTAACTTACTTGCAATTACTCTATATGACATACCACACTTACGCATGCCGATAACTTGCCACTTGATTTCTTCTTTCGCACTTTTTCTTCCCACTGTCACATAAAGATAACTTTCTAATACTGTACGCACATCTGCATACTATGTAAGCCTAAAAACAAGTAAAAAAACAGCAAGAAGGAAAGGTACAAAACAATCGTCACAGTGCTGCAATCTGTGGTACTACATACAACCTACAACTTGACACCACTCCGGCTTCAGTAACTCATTCAATGATACAGTAGTTCATTACCAAAGGTTGCCAGTTTGCCCAGTTTTGTGACTTTTTTATAATTATTTCTGAAGTGATAAATGTCGTAATTTCTAGTAGGATCAAATTAGATTGTTATTCTGTGATTATAATTATTCCTTAGGTTTTTGTGTTTCTCGCCAAAAAAATTATAAACGTATTCCATTGATTACATTGTTCACATCGCCGGAAATACATTGAAGTGTGAAAAATTATTTCAATATAAAAAAAACGAACAACAGAGATAACTTTTAAAAGACTTGTCATATTTTCACTTTTTTTATGAAACTTTGAACATATCCGAAACCAGTTATTCCTGTGCCATTAATAATCGGATTCCGAACGACTAATTATAAGGACAAAACGTTACGTTAATAAAATATAATGGTGTCATACTTTTGGCAGAACCTGTATTTAATTCAACAATGCAGTGTTTGATTTAACAATAGTTGGTTTGAAACAGCAAAATATATGTCAACATTATTTATGTAGTTGTTTAGGCAATTCGTTTTTCTCAGTGTAGCCTCCACGTAAATCTTTTCGCAAAAAACAGGTGGCGTTAAGGATCAGCGAAAATATGGAACGTTCTATTCGACCGCATCATCACCCAGAAAGTGCACGAGTGTGGGGGTGACAAGAATCCACGCGAACAGTCCTTAGCTCCGAAACACGACTGTTATCTCTTCGCGAACTGGACGCGAGATGGTCGAGGAGGTCGTAAATCTGCCTCCAGGCCAGAGAAATCAACACCGGAGAATATTTAAGAACGTGGAGAGGTTTGGCCGACGACCCACGGGTCGTTCAGACGAGGCATGATTCAAGGCCTGTCTGCAATTGTGTACAAGGATACGTTGATTGGTAGGGACGCATGTTTTTTCGCAGAAAGTTTCCTCGACTTATTGCACTCCAATACACGTGAGCTTAAATCAACTTCTGTGATTGGATAATATTTCATTTTACGCGTCTTAGCTGTCTGCCCGCGAATCACGGAAGTCTTCCCAGAATGTCACGAGTTCGATAACACAGGAAAGCTGCAATTTTGAACATAGAGTACTGAACTCTAGCTTGTGCGGAAATATTTTCGCGAATATCAGGTGCCCCTACTGATTGGTGCGCGTTACCCTATAACGTCATGGCGCTGTCCCAAGCTCCCGGGTCCCAAGTCAACCTGTGTCCCAAGTCAAAGCATTCAGAAAACTGAACTCCTATCCCAAGTTGTCTCCTAAGTTGACAGAAAAAGAAGACTTTTAATACTTTAGCAATTATATGTAATATAATATGAAGGATGAAACTATCAAAAAACCTAAAGTTAGAAGAAAATTCGTGGATGTCAGTTGGCGAACTTATTTTAAATAAAACATTTAGGGCCTCGATAACACATCTCGTAAACATTAAATAAACGATAGTTCAGCAATATTTAAAAATCACTACGTAACAACAAATAATTTGCCGAATTGACTGCGATCTAGTGTCAGACTTTGGAAGTCCACTTCGGACTGCGTCAATGTGACTTCACTTGACGCCGAGATTCGGACACGTCTACGTCAACGGGCACGGTTGATAGTAGACAGGCCTTCAAGGCCACTAATTATCATTTCATCAAGTTTGCCTTGAGAAATTCCATCTTGCACGTCCAATGTTTATATTTACAGTGTAAACATTCCAAAAATGCGCGCGAAAGTATTGGAGGACTTCTTCCTTTTCTGTCACCTTGGGACACATCTCGGGACATAAGTTCAATTTTCTGAATGTTTTGGCTTGGGACAGCGCCATGACGTCAGAGGACCAGCTCGGCCCGCAAGAAGTGGCTTGAGCAACCAGCTGCCCCGGGTAGATCAATCGCTCTGCCGCTATAGCTAGAGACCTGAAAAATTCGCGAGTTCAATGACCTGCAGGCTAGACTCTACAGTCTTATGTACAAATACGCCGATATTAACTGCGCATTGGTTGTCTGCTTTCACAGTGGAAGGCAACGATAGGGCCAGCGTTCTCCAGGAGGTGTCATACGCCGTGTGGACCAACTAATTAGAATGTATAAATACACGTATTTTGAATTATTCTCAAAATGAATCAGCGAAGCCTTCAGGTCTCTAGCTATAGTATATCCGCGTTATCTTCACATTTTTTGAACCAAACCTTTGGAAAATCACCCCATGTATGACGTGCTTAGTTATTTCCTAAACATGTTAATTATCACAAGCGTTTTTATTTCTGTTAACATTAAAGTATCTTTTTCTTTTATTAAATTGAAGTTTCGCCTGTATTTTATTTAATATTTAATTTATAACATATATGAATAAAAACAGCTAGAAAACATGTGTGTTGGAAGCGAAGAAATTGTTCTCATGACAAATATTATTACGTTTTCAGTGCGTTGTCCTTTGGTGTTGTTTTCTAGACTAAGTTAAGCTTGGTTTGCACGAGGCGGAGGAATATCCTGGAAGTAGAAAATTAGCAGGGCTTAGAAAAGTGTGAAGTACCCATGAATGGATTACACTTGATAATGGCGCCACCTGCAACCGTTACTGGAATCTTTTCCTGATTGCTGTTCCTTAAGAGGACTATGTAGCTGCACGTTCAATGTCAAGAAGCGAGGGAGCGATACGGGCGACACTAACACGCACGCCTAGCGCCTCATCGCTCCTACGCGCAAGGCGTGCAGTGTTTCCGTCCTAACGCTTTACTGTCTAAATTAGATCTGTAACTGTGGGGTTTTATTACACGCGATGAAAGTACACAGATCAAACTACCTGCGTGTAATCGTACCTTTCCCTTACCACTTAAATAAACTTCATAGGCAAGCTTTAAAAATGCGATATTTGACCACTTTCACGATTCTTTTTCTCCATTAATATAATTAATATGATAAAAGTAAATAACGATATAGACAATAGTTTTTTGTCTTTTTTGAAGGGTCCTATGTACTCAAAATGTTTTCTGTGAAATCGTTGTTAGCGCTTAAACACGCGTGTCTTGGTAAATAAATATTCTGGAAATACGAAGTTTTGCCAGAAAGGATAAAGAACTATTGTCTATATCGTTAAGGTAACATGCTGGCAGATTGCATTTATACAATGGTGATTCTGAGTGTTTTGAAGAACACAAAAATACATTTTAATTTGCAAAAAATTATCTTGTGCTGAAGTTGACACAATGGCTTTCCATATATTAATTTTGTAATTGAATTGCTTTTTAATGTAAACATTTTTAATGACATTTGATCCAAATGAAAACTTTTTTTTCTGATGAAAGCACTACCAAAATTGCCAAAAAAAATATTACTAACGTTTTTTTAAAGGACGTATGTTGTTTATTGAGCACTTTTGAAAGCCAGAGTTAATTTATTATTTCAGTTAATTTGCACCCTTCCACCATATGTAAATATAGGCTGTTCACGGCAAAGTCAGCACTTTTGAAATCAACCTTTGAGAAATCTCACTGTGTATATTTTAACAGGCACATTGACCGACAAGCGCCCAGATAAGTTGGCAAAGACGGAAAGAAAGTAGTTCCAAGCTTTAAAGTTGAATTAAAAGTGTTACGTTGACATTCGTTATTACATGAAATGAAACAATTCGCTTTCTTTTATTCTGTGCTCGTAAATGTAAGAATAAACCATTGTGTAAAAATATTTATTTCTATAACAATTTCACAGTTTCACTTAATCGGCCCATGAATAAAGTGATGAGGCCCATATCAATGTTAATTTTACATATGGTAGAAGAATACACAACGTGCATACAAGTAAATCTTAAGCAGGGCTTTCAAAAGTGCTCATTATACCGTGAACAGCAGTCACAAACATTGTTACTATAGGCTGTTCACGATAAAATGAGCACTTTTGAAAGCCCTGCTTAAGATCTACTTGTGTTCACGTTGTGTATTCCTCCGACTTATGTAAAATTAACATTGACATGTGCCTCATCACTTTATTCATGCGTCGGTCAAGCGAAACTGTGAAGTTATAAGGAAAGTAAATACTTTACCAATCTACTAATTTTTAAACTTTGATGCATTAATAAAACATAAAAAGAAAAAAAATAATTTTCAGTTATCACAAATTGTTACCGAACACTTTTTATTCTACGTTAAAATATGAAACAACTTTCCAGCCATAGTTACCAACGTTATTGGGCGAATATCACCAAGTCCATTCATTAAAATATATGCGTGCAGGGGCAGTGAGTTTACTATAATTTTCATTTCTAAAGTGCTCACTTTATTGTGAACAGCCTTTAAAACTCAATACCAAACACAATTAACATTCCATCTGCAAATGAAGCTTGCCGTAGACCTGGGGCGCGGCAAGATAACCAAGTATACATTACTTTTTAATTCAGAAACTGCTGAATATTTCTTAGCTACGTCTTCTTACGAATAGCATTAACGAAAATTGCCACAAGTTTCCACCTGCTAGTTTCGATCCATTAGTATTTCTTGAAAATGAAAACGGCCAAAACCCATGTTTTTTCTCAACAAAGTTAGGTTTTCAAAAAAAAAAAAACGGTATTTAAGTAGCACAGGATCATGCAACGCGTCCTTACACCGTAAAATGACAGAAGGTCATCAATGAAAGGCTCGTAGACGGTAGTTGTCTACGTCAAGATTGCACGTCAGCTAAGGGTCTTGCGCATAGAATCTGCGATGGGGAATGAGGTGCGTGCCAAGGTCGCCCTTATAGCTACTGTGATTTTTTCCTCGGACACGCTAAATACAACCTGGTAGGCGGCACCCTTAAAATAATTTGTATTTTTTTTCTCAATGAAGATTCGACAACTATACATACATGTTAACTTACTACAATACGTGATAAATAGACATGCAAAATCCACGTTATTTCATATTTGCAGACTAAACTCCCAATGGCCAGTAGACGCTTATCTTGGTGAGAATTCGCCTTATTATAGGCTGTCCAAGTTCATTGAGCACTTTTTAAATCAACCATCGAAAATTGTTACTGTCCTACCTGCTAATATTTGAATGGACACACTCACTGTCATGCGCTCAGTGAAGTTGGTAACGATGGAAGGAAAAAAGTTCCATGCCTAACGTTGAATCAAAAGTGCTAGGTAAACATGTGTAAATTTTGAAATAAATATTTCGCTTTCTGCACTTTTTTTTTAGTGCATATAAGTGTAAGAACGAACAAATTTGTTATTTCTCAACTTTATCAAACACTTTCATAGTTTCACTTGGCCGACACATGAATAAAGTGACGAGGCACGTGGCGACATTATTTTTACATACGACGGAAGAATATTCTATGCGCATACAAGTAGATCTTGAGCAGGTGTTTTGAAAATGCTCAGTTTGCTGTGAACAACCTATACTTGGCTGGGCCAATCAGAATTATGTAAAGGTGATCCGTGACACTCGGGCAGACAACTAAGATCCGCAAAAATTGGCTTTACTTCCACGGGGTCAGAAAGTAAGAACAGGTACGAAGACAAGCCGTGGTAAAAAAGTACAAATTCGCTGGAAACATGTAAATATGACGTAATTATTACGTGATTAAATATTCTATTACTAGACTTCTGGGTTGGCCTTAACACTATTAGCAGGAGAAAAAACAATAAAAGTAAACAACGTACCTGATATGTCCATGCGAATTTCTCGTGACACTAAAGCTGTTAGAATCCCAGGTGTGATATTGTTACACTAATTCTTAACCTAGGATTTATAAAACAGAAGTACACTTATTTGAATTGTCACTTAACCAAACACAATACTTAACCCGTTCAGTCACGTATTTGTTTATAAATTGAAGTGATGCAAAGAAGTGAAATGTTGGTTTTTTTTTTTTTTTTGCTTGTCGCAAGCAGAGAACGACGAGATGGAAGATATACTGGCACCAGTCATTCACAAACGTAAGGCTCAGAAATGTTCACAAATCCGAATACTCAGAGGGGAAGACACTAACTGAGCTGGGTCATGAACATGCGCTGAGTACGCGCCCGCCCGAAGATAGATGTCTGTGTGCAACGCGTTCACAATCGTGGCCGAAGTGACTGAACGGTTTACAAAATGTGGAACTGTTTTCTCCTAATTCACTGCCATCTTTATTGGAACTCAACTAGTCAAGACTTACTGGGAGTCAGCTTGCCAGCTTTACAGGAAGTTAGCTAGTGAATTTGACTGAGAATCAGCTAGTTAACTTTACTGGACTGGGAGTCAGCTAGTCAGACTTTACTAGGTGTCGGCTGGTCAAACATTACTGGGAGTTCGTAGTCAAACTTTACTGAGAGTCAGGTAATCAGCTTTCCTGGGAATAAGCTATTCATCTTTACTGGAAGTCAGCAAGAAAAATATGCTGGAAGTCCCCTAGTCAAATTTACTGGGAGTCAACTAGTAAAATTTGATGGGAGTCAGCTAGTCATAATTATTGGTAATAGTCAGCTGGTTCCAATTTACTAGCAGTAAGTTAGTGTACTTAAGTAAATTAGTCGACTTTACTGGACGTCTAAGCTGTAAAATTTTAATGGGGATCAGCTAGTAACCGTAACTGGCAGACTCCGCTAAGCAACTTTACCAAGAGCCAGTTAGTCAATTTCACTCGAATTAGCTCAGCTTACGGCTTCACGTGCAGCTGCATGCAGGGATTATTTCCAGTGGGTGAGGTCAGAAGAGCTTTATCAACCGGTAAACACTGTAGTGATACAATACAACATCAACACTACCAGTGTTTTTCGGTTAAAAAGCCACTTCTGTAAATCCAGCCCGTCGTGAAGCCTTCCACCACGTGAAAACAATACATCTTCCCAGTGCAACTAATAGCAGATATTCATCCATGTATTGAGCAAGCCACACTGCGGTATCGTCCAGAAAAAAAAAAGATGTTACAGTTGTGTTGCTTCTTATCCCAACTATGAGGAAGGGGGACAAACTTATATTTCAGCTGCCACCAATTCAAACATTACACGAAATTTGATGTCTAGACATGGACTATTTTTCTTACAGACGAAAGTTGTCAATATTGGACTGGCGCCTAAATTGGACCACAGCCATATCTCACAAGGTTGTGTAATGATGTGGCAACTGCTAGCCAGGGCATGAACTATCTGCCCGCTGTACTTTATGGGACAAACTGGGAGTGAACCTCAGTGCGTGACTATTCGAGCATTTTCGTTGTATTTTGTGTCTGCAAGAGAAAATGTATTCTACTTATGGATGGATATGAGTTTGTCATGCAGACATCTCAAAGAAATAGTGAATATTGTTATTTTTTTTTCATCGTAAATTAAATGAAAATGGTGCCCACATATTTTGTTCCGCGGACTACATCTTTTTTAAGTTAGCAGTATTTACTTGTTTGAAACGCTTTTCGTTACCTATGTTGGACTCGTAAAATAATGCAGATTCATCACTGAAATGGAGGCTATTTTTATTCCAAAGACGAACTGGCAGATACTCACATGATATTAGTATGTATGAATTATTGTAAAATGAAGAATTAAATACGGAAATTGCATCTGAAATCAGTGTACGTCCATACAAATATAGTCTCACCAACTAAATCATGAAATAAAAAAAATCAAGCATTCTTTACAAAGGGTTTACTTCTGAACTTATAGAGGTTTATCAGAAAGGCGTTTGAACAAAAACTGCGATCAGATATTTCGTCTAGAAGTATCAACAGTGTGAGATATATCATGCCATAAAGGTGCGAGTAAATACGGGAGGAAAAGTATTCAATTTCAACGTGTGAACAAACATTGGGAAGTTTACTAGGAAATGCACACGTCGTTTTGAAATGATGTTCTGTGGGATACACACGTGACAGTTGCGATATACTAGGGGGACATATAAATATAAGCGCTCTTTTCACGATATTTTTTAAATTTATTATATGAGTAATTATTCAGGCAATTACAAATATAGATGGACTGTGAAAAACAATTCTGGGTAACAAAAACAATTAACGCGAAATTTTAAACAGTGCCTAGTTATTTTGTATAAATACTTGCAGGTTGGTAGCACCGTTCCTACCTTATGCAGAAATTATATCAATTAACAATACCATTTATGTTATAAATGTTTTATTTATGTAGTTTGGGATTTACTACACTGTTTTCGGTATTTCCTGCAACTCTCTGAAGATCGTAGAGATGACAAGCAGTAGACGCTGCACACGATTATTCATCCAAACAATGAAAAATTAATTAATGGCAACTCAATAGAAAGGTAAACAATAATTATAAAAATAGTCGTATGTCCTGCCTAATAACATAATGCAGCTAATCCTATCAAATAAAAATGTAAAACACAACGTGATTGTACTCTAAGTTAACATATTTTTTTGACTTGATGAATTACAAAAATGCTGCATTGTATCTACTGTAATATTAATATCAATACCTAATAAATCAAACGTCTTAAACATGTATTATTTTAATTTGGGGTCTAGTCCCGTAACTAGATGGATTGAAATGCTTTATGGCATTGTGTATTCTTATTATATGATATTGATGCTTGTAAAACATTACTGCACACCCAACGCCGGTAGAAATTTAAAACAGTAAATTTTAACAATTTTAAAAAATTATGCATAATAAGCTAGAGAAGTTCGGTCAAAAAAAATTGCCGGCTGGGGAAAATGCGGACTAATCAAAAACGGCCTAATAATCAAACGTGTAAATAATCTTGGAATTTAAAGTATGTATTTATTACATTGATAGAGGGTTGGTTACATGCAGAGATGAGGCAGGCTTAGATTAGCATACCACTGAATCAGCAGATGATGTAAATCAAAGAGCGGTTCCCGACGTCATAAAAGAGGCAGCAGGGAAGCAAAGGAACAAGAGGAAATATCAGGAGGAAAATATCAGAAGAGTGGACAAAGTGTGTTGGAAAGAAAGAAGAAGGAAACCAAGGTCAGAGCACACGAAAACAACTGGCAAGACTGAGGGTGAGAAATCCTATCCCATTGTACTGTTTTCTAACTGCGCCCTCAAGTGTACACGGAAGAATCGGGAAGATGGCCAGAAAGACCTATGTTTTTATTTTGAAAAACCTTGGTTATGCTAATAAATACGAAGGATTATATTTTTTGATTTGTCACCAATTCCAACGCAATGGTGTAGAAAGGATACGAGTCGACAATACTTGGGAGTTTATCCTCAACAAGAAACGTTGAGCGAGTTGTACGTTGGGCACTGAGCTCAAGTACAGACTGTACAAAAAATTTAGGTAAGTAAATTTACATAACAAGTAAGGTACTATTCCCCAAACGCACGGAAAAAGTACCTGACAAAAGTGGGGGGGGGGGGGGAATCCCATACAAGTAATGTAATATTAACTATATTATATAATAAATTCATATTCAATATTACACGGGGAATTAGCACTGAAAATTTTTTTATTACGTATATCCCCTGACGAAGATTAACCGAAACCACAACTCTAAAACCTCAACAGTTGTTGGTTGGTGCGAACCATGAGCCTCTATCACGGAAGACCGATGCGCTATCAATTACACCACGACGACAACGTAACAGTCAGAGTGAATATTAGTGTGTTACGCAATTGTTTCTTCCGCCCGTCCTTCCACTTATCAGTTGAGACAATGCTGAAGTGATTCACTTGTCCTAATTTATGGGATTTTCACCTCTATGTATGTAAATTTTTCTCCCCAGAGTGCGGTAATTATACCTTACTTATAAAGAGCCATGCTGGAGAGCTTGTATGACTAGACAATAAAAATTAATTTTAAGGTAGAAAATATATATTATACAATTATCAAATAGTTACAAATCGACTAGATCCACACGTCGTAAGGTAATTTTCCCATCTATGTAGGGGATATTTCACTACCATGTATGTGAATTTTATTCCAGAGTACGGTAAATTTACTTTGCCTGTAAGGAAAACAATGTTTCCTACACAAGTATGCGAATGTTACCTTACACTTGTCAGGTAATTTTACCATTCTCAAAACGTATGCACAAAGAAATGCGTTATTCATTCAGACCCAGCGAACTCAACAACATAAACACAGGATGTTTAAATTTTGCCAGTGATCTATACTGTGAGGATCATTGATCGATAAATTTTCCTGTGGGTAATTGATTTTTAAACCATGTTATTCTCTAGTATACGAATAGTTCATTTCTAGAGACCTGAAGAGTTCGCGGATTCATTTCGGGACAAGCTATAATTCAAAACACGAGTGTTTATATAACTTCAGCAATTGGTCCATACGGTGTTCGACACCTCCTGGAGAAGGCTGGCCCAATCGTCGCCTTCTACTGCGACAGCAGGCAACCAATATGCAGTTAATGTCAACATATTTGTACATAAGACTGTAGAGTCTAGCCTGCAGGTCATTGAACTCGCAAATTTTTCAGGTCTCTATTCATTTCCGAACACACAGACTGCAGCTCACTGGTTTTTGATAGTGAAACAATAGCTGGGCCAGTTTATGAACAGCACGGATCATAAAGTTTCTTGTTTGCAGTACATGAAAAATTAGTTAAAGTGAATCGGAAAGGGATCAATTACTTGTTTTTACGCCCCTCAAAAATATAAGTTTACCTGCTGCAACTACGAACACGTGACAAAAGGATTTAAAAAAGAAAATGAAGGCGATTATGAAGATCAAACTGGCAGAAAAAATTCAATATTTCCTGAGGCCGAAGCAAGAGCTCTAAGTGATGCAACGATTACTACAGCAAATTTTGACATATAGGTAGTGATATACAATACACCAGAACACAAAACGCTTGTACGATCTATTCGATCTAATATGAGGTAATTAGTCACGTACAATTTCACGATGCCTGAAGCTGTAAAGAAAACAGCGGCATTGTTTTCTCTCGGATGAGAGTAATAGCTAGGGATATGAACATTTCGCGAGTTCATTTCAGGACAAGGAAGACGTCAAACACGTGTACACTGAAGTTTACTCTGCAATTGAATCTCAGTTTATTAGATACGCCCTGGATGATTCTGAGCCAATAGCAGACTTGCAAGGAAACAAGTAGAGAGTGCCATACTGCCAGGTGTGAAGTAACACTGGCTACTCTCTGGGGCAGCAGCCAATGAACAAACATCTGAGGCTCCAGTATACACATGACTGTGGAGTCTAGCCTACACGTCATAGAACCAACGAATTTTTCGTATCCCTAGTAATAGCACGCGAGGAGCCAAAATTCTGCAGCCAGCTTGGAAAATATCATTACCGATTTAGTATAGAAATTATATTATTGGAACCAGGACTCATTCAAATGAAGCATGACTTCAGACATTTAGTCACTGAGAAGTGCACTGAGTTCGCGAAAAGTTATTGGCTTAATGACTGGTTTAATGCAATCTAGTTTTCAAAACATAATTGGTAAACCATATATTCTAATCCAGTTAACGATTTTTATTTTATTTTAAGGCCTTCAAGGATGAAACAGTAATCAACTCAATAGAAGCTGAAGGTAAAAGCACGTTACACTGGAAGTCAGTTATAGAACAAGAACAGAAGTTTGCTCGTAAAAAAAAAAGTATTGTGAATAGATAACGAGTTGTGGATATAAGCATGAGGAGTCACTGAAGGAGTCAGGAATTGCTATCCCACAGAAAATTCATACGTCGAGACTTCTTACAAGTTGATCTAAGAAACATCATCTGCAGGAAATGTGTAGAAACGCCGCCATTGAAGTGGAATATCATAGAATCTACTACTCCGTTAATATTTCTCTGTGAACGGCTAACAAAGAAAACTACGACGAACTAAAGTTAAATAACACTAGTATTGTAACAAAAAAAAATCAAAATGAAAACTACATGTGCATTACGCAGATTGTTATGAACAGAAGGAAGTATTGCTTCCTTAATTCTTTACTGATTTCTTTCACGTCGTGTCATGGGTTCATTAACGTACACCTTTATTTTGGAAATTAAATTTGGTCTGCTACATTTCACAAAATATTTGCTGTATTATTTACGTTTGTTTTACATACACTGTACTACGCAGCAGTTAAACTACATTTAACCACACGTTTGTGTCGTTTTGTGTCCGATATTTTTTTTTATTAACCATCTGCACGGAAACAAAAAAAAATGTGAAGGTCGCGTTAGGCCATGTTAAGTCAGGAAGACATATCAACAGTAAAAAGCAATAAATGTAAACATTGGTGGATATTTATATTTGAAAACATGTATTTGTGAATTATAATTTACATAAAAATATCATAAATTAAAATCCTTGATACGTAGACAAGGTAAGGAAAATTATTTAATCTTTATATGGTTATACTCTTAGCTTGCAGTTTTTTTTTAAAGATAGGCATTTCTGAAAGTATGTTAGAATATCCGAGGGAAAGAATAGAAACAAAGATAAAAGTAGAAGATACTGTAATACGTCTGAGTGAATTGAAGACATTATCAAGTTTATAAATTTTAAATCATGAGTACACTCGGTGTGTTGGCGTTAGTAAAAGAGCGGAATGGATTTTTATGAACAGTGTGAAAGTGAAATAATAATAATTTTGTCATTAAAAATGTCTGGTCCATTAAATGTATAAGGAACCAAGTGATCCAAATAGAGAGAAATAGATATATTCAGTCCAAAGAGCCAGTTACTTTGATTGGACGAATAGCGAGATTTTAATTAAATGTTCCATATAGAAGGTATGCATCGATTCGTTATTCTGAAGTATTATTAGTTCTTTACGTATTTAATAAATAAAGACTACAGCTTGTAATTACCTGAAAATATATTTTGGAGAAATAAAATTGGTTGTTTAAAAAAAGTGGTCCAATATAGACAACTTTGCCGTTAGTATCCCAGTCTAGCTTACGTCATAAGTAGGGACATGCATAATTCGCGTTATTAATTGTCATCAGGCTGAACTTCACAGTACTGTATGCACTAAAGCCGGCGTCGTTTCTCCATTGGCTGCTGCATAGATGTGAAGATATTCCCTCTCTGAATGAACTGCACGTGAATGGGTTACACAATTGTGAAGTGTTTCTTTATTGGTGCAGTCACCCAGGGTGTCACATAAAGTATGGTCCAATGATAAACGTATTACATAGGTACATATGTTTCGAGTTTAAGTTGACCCCAAATAATAACGCGAATTTTGCACGTCTCTAGTCATAATACATGCAGTTACGGTAGTTACAATTTCTGAGATTATTTTCAAAAGTGTTCAATTACAATGCTAACCAAATGTATCACTGCCAACCGAAAATTTATTTTGAACACCTGCAGCAATTTAGAAAAGATGCAAATGCAGCTACATGAACTCACTTGAAAATTTCTTAACCACTGTTACTTTCGATAACTTTTAACAACTTGAGGTTTCGATTTATGCCTCGACTGAAATTTTCAAAGACTACTATTTCACAACCAGTTGCTTTTAAAGACGTTGAACAGATGTAAAGTCACCGGCGAATGTTCTTTTGAAAAACCTACATAAAATACAGGTAATTTCGTTCAGACTGCAAAAATAATACCGCAAATTTAGGGAATTCATAGAATCTGTATGGAAACTTAAAAACAATCAGAAACACAGCTTATTTTAATGTACGGAACTTCCCACTGATCAACTAATTAATATTTTTCTTAAATTTTTAAAAATTGTAATTTGAGAAGTTATATTGTACCTTTAAGTTATTGTATTGATCACTTACAATTTTTAAAAATGTTTGAATGTTATTACCCTGCAGGTAAATAAGTTTCTTAATTCTGTTGACCAGATTTACTTCCGAATAAATAATTACAAATGACATGCGTCACGTAAAGTGCACCGAGCGTCTAAGTTAACTGTTTCCTTCCTTTTTCCGCAACATTATTGCGGACATAGCGTAAGCTACAGATATAAGCTTCAGAGGATGAGAAGAGTTATATATTTGTGTCAATTACTTGTCATATACAATGAATAACATCACTCTGAGCGTTATCTTTGCACATACGTGCACGTTCCAAACATTTATTGGACGAAATAAGCCAAACTAAGCATTTCATCAACTAAGATGGAGTTCCATATTTTACACGGCATATTCAAAACTTTACAGAACACACGCAATATTTCAGTTTCGCATCCTCCTGCTTTGTTGTGGTGCTACCTGCTGGAAGTGCTAAATGTCAATACTTTAACTGACAGGTGAAATTAGCGTATTTGTTTGAATGATAACTGAATCGGCCACTCTCTAACAATGGATCGTGTTTCTTCTACAAATATCCTTCCTTGAGAAGAAAGCTTCCGATTTTCTAAACGCCAATAGTTAGAGATACCCGAATTTCGCGAAAAGATTTCTGCACATGCTATATCTCAAAACCCTACGGGCATACCAGCAGTTTTCCTTCGCTTATTGGCCGCGTGTCTGTGGGAGAAAATATTTTCTTATTTGACTGGCCAATCAGAATAAGGGAACTCCGATACTGTAGTCTGCGATTCGCGGGCAGACAACTAAACTGCGTCAACACCTAAACAACCCAATCAAGAAAGTGGATCTGAGCTAAAGTGTTATGAAATACAACCGGTCGTGAAATGTTTTCGTGAAATTTAAATGTCCCTACCAATAGTCAACTACTCGTTCCTCTACGACAGACCGCTTTTCCGCACACAAGGACGTTTAACGGGAAAACAAACTGTAGCAGTGGAAAAACGAGAAAACCATCTGCTTCAAAGTATTTTCCAGGGCACCGCTGCGTCGTACTCCTTTAAATGTGGCCGCAACTTTCGCACAAAACGTCGTATTACAAAACTGCCCAACATTCTTAAGTGATGAGTGCTTAGTAGCAGCATTTAAGAAACTTTGCACGTATGTATGCTTTTTTCATGTTCTCCATTTATCTCCAAAGGCAATTTTTTCTTAAGTGAAAATGTCTAACTCGGGTGTTTTGTGGTCATTTTTTAATATGAACGCCCCGGACAAATGCAGTAAACTTTCACATTCTGTATTAGGACATAAAATCGTGCGGTGACCGCTGAAAGTCTCATAGAGGCGCTTTATCGACGGGAAGACGGCACGTTAATGCAGTGATTTGTACCGAGAGGCTACAATGAGGCGTTATGCGGATGCTTGGATCGCCCTTACAGCTTCCATGTTTCCAGACCTCCTGCCAGGCGGCCACCTAAACGGAGTTGATACAAAAAAAATATTAATATTATGTAAGTACCAAACATAGTTTAACTTGTACGCATTTTAATTAATATCTTTTACCTTGAATATAAAAATGTTACTCTTCATAATTTTTAATGATTTGATGTCAAATACAACATTTTTCTGTTTGACTGCAGCAACCAAGTGTATAAATGAAATAATTTACAGCAAAAACTAATGCAGTAGGCTACTGCGTGACACACATGTAATCACCAAATAACAATACATACACATGAAAAACCGTTTTATACAAAGAAATGTTTGCAAATTTGTAGCATTTTTTAATGCATGAACTGTTATTTGAATATTACATGTATGTCATGCGGTAGCCCACGGGATTAGTTATCGTTTTAGGTTTTTTCATTTGTATAACTTAGTTTTTTATTATATCTGCAGGTGAACAGAAAATTTTGGGATTTGACATAAAATTATTCAAAAATTATAAAATGAAATTTGTTTTATTTGAGGGAATTGGCAATACATATAATGCATACAAGTTGTACAATGTTTGGTACGATTATAAAATAATTATTTCTTGTGTATCAGGGCCACGCCTACCAGCTGATCAAATTGCATTGCCGTGTGTTTGACATCCTATTAAAGAAATAAACTATTAAAAGTACAACCAAAGTGCTGATCTGTGAAAAGAACACACACTTCATACGAATCGTTTTGATTGCTTTCAACACAGAATGCACATTAAAGCCTCTGTGACACTGCTTAATTTTTGCCTACTTATACATTTGAGAAAAAATATTGAAAACGAAATTCAATCATCAAATGTATCCATTCAACAAATTGGATAGAATAATCTTGGATGTACTTGAAAATGTGCCACACTGTCAAATTTTTAGTTTGAATTTAAATTTCAAAATTATTTTCATAGTGCGATACTGCTGTTGTATTTCTGAGCAACCATATACAAAAATTAATGAAACTAATATTGTGATTTATTTTCGCTTATTGACCAAATTAACATTTTATTTATTATAGACGTTTTTCTACACAATGCCATTAAATTTTGCTGTGAATTAACCACTTCAAATAACACTAATGCTCAAACGGCTTTTATGTTAATTACCTTTATAACCTAGTTCCGTTTGCAGCAATAGTTCGCCATTTTTAAAGTTCCATTATGTCGTCTTACACGATTCTGATTGGCTGAGCGGGTCAAACATCAAAGGAATTTAGTAACCCCTGCTATATTCCAAAGTATTTTGAAAAAGAGAGCCATCCAACTTTTCCAGACAAACACGGCGGCGATAATGACGTTTCGATGACGTCAGAACCATCAACATTGATTGGACCAACTATATTTTAAGCAGTTTAATGGTAAAATTTGTCAGTGTGACAGGTGTTACGGTGTGATCAGGCCTTACGTAGACATCCCTGCCTGATTACACCTTTAGACATTTAACCAGGAAGCCAGGAATTGCAACAACTTATTGCTAGAGACCTGAACAATTCGCGAGTCCAATGACCTGCAGGCTAGACTCTACAGTCATATGTACAAATATGCCGATATTCACTACACATTGGCTGTCTGTTGTCACAGTAGACGGCGACAATTGGGCCAGCGTTCTCCAGGAGGTGTCAAATACCGTGTTGACCAATGGCTAAAGTTATATAAACACACGTGTTCTGAACTCTAGCTTGTCTCAAAGTGAATCCGCGAATTTTTCAAGTGTCTAGTTATACAACATTTTCTCTTCTCGTAAATCCAGAAGTATGAAAACGTCTTCGTGTTTTTCCACTACACGCGATAACAGGCGAAATAAAGTCTCTACGGACATTAAAATAAATCCGCATCACGAAGGCTGTAATCGTGCTCTTTGAAGTTCGGAAACTAACGAAGGACGTCGTGTCCTGGAAATCGAGGCTGGAGATCTGACGCCAACACCTTCTCCGATAACAAGTTGTGCATTATATTGACCGCTTTACATCTTGTAGTGACGTCTACTAACGAGCAGCACCTGAGGATAAATATTTTTTCCGTACCCGTTAACGACATCCGCTGCTGCGATTCGTAAGTTTCCTGCGGTATTATTCGGGTGAGGACGGGGCATATTCAGCACCTCATTACCGGCGAGACGACGCGCCACTGTGGACACCCGGTTGGGCTCTGCTATCTAACACATCCGTAGTCGCTATAGGCTATTCACGGTAAAGTGAACACTTTTGAAAGCCCTCTCATCTGGGAAGCAATACAATGAATATATTTTCTATTAGTTTTAGACCTTAACTTCAGAGCACTGTGGAATGTACACCCTGTGTTTATTACTTACATGGCAATATTTATTTAAAAAGGTTGTTAAAATATTAGATATGGCTGGAAGGAAAAAGTAACTACGCCTTCAAAAGTGCTCACTTTACTGTGAGCAGCCTATACCCGAAGAAACGAGTCCCCCGGATTTCACAGCTTTCGCACATAACTAGAGACGTGCAAAATTCGCGTTATTATTTCGGAACACGTTAAACTTCAAACACGTGCACCTTTGCAATACGTTTATCATTGAACCATACTTAATCTGACACGCCCTGGGTAACTCTGCGCCGATATAAATGGACGCTTCACAACTGTGTGCCCCAGTCACGTGCAGTTCAGTCAGAAAGGGCGTGGCTTCACATCTATGCAGCAACCAACGAAAAAACGACACCGGCTATAGCGTATACTGTACTGTTAAGTTTAGCTTGAAGGCAAATTACAACGCGAATTTTGCAGGTCCCTACACGTAACGTCTTCTTCCAACGTCACTCGAATTTCGACGATTGCGAAACCACCGTACGCCACTCACAATTGGTTATTCATTTTTTATGCTGCTAACGGTGACACGCATAAGTTACTCCCAGTTGCTCGATATACGGTCAAAATATTCCTCCCTGATTGTCACTGGCTAGTCGTCAGGGACTTCGATTTCCGCGAAAATGGGCGAGGGAGTGAAGAGATTTGGGCGGTTCTTAAAAGCGAGGTCTTCAGAGCCGATGAGGGTGACTGAGGGGAATACTGAGCACTGTCGGAATGAAAAAGAGGGGTGGAGGACGGGAGATCCCCGAGAAAATCCACCGACCAGCTGCATCGTCCGGCACGATTCCCATATGCAAAAGTCCGGGAGTGACCCGGCTGGGGGTTGAACCCGGTTCTCCTAAATTGGAGGCGAGCAGGCTAAACGCTCAGCCACCACGGCCCATTTCCGCGAAAAAATTTCCTGTCTAGTTGTTTTACAAAATACCAACAGCTCAGATACACTTACGCTATTGCATGATTTTTTTCTGCTTCACGACTTAGGAGCAAGTTCCCGAATCAGATACGCAGGAGCACCTGTTTTTCGCGAAAAATTTTCAGGAAAACTTGTGTTCCAAAATGCTTTAGTTCAGTACCACTTTCGTGAATGGATCATTTGAATCGTTACGCACCTTATCAGTCTGCCCGCGAATCACGGACGGTCCGTTTCGGAGAACTAATTTCTTATTGGTTCCCTCATGTAACAGACTCTCTACACACAAAGGCAATTGGCAATAGCCAAAGGAAGGCTGCAAGTGTGCATATCGGATATTGAATTCTAGCCTCCGCGTAAATATTTTCGCAAACAAACAAGTTACATTACAGATACGTTTAAGTGCCGTAATAACTTTATCCTGAGTGGCTCGGCCAAATACCTAAGTGACGAATCATAGACGATTAGTAACGGAATAACCTGACTCTGATTGGTCAGTCAAACACCACACTGTCTTCTGATTAAGACGTGTGGCCAGTAAACTGCAGATGTGCGAGTAGGACATTGAAATAGAGCTTGTGTGGAAGAGTAATCAGATGCTCCTCGGGGTTTTCTCTGGGGGGCAGAGCTGATTTCTGCCGGGAAACACTGGCCTACCCACAATAAACCCTCGCCACGACGACGCAGGATACCTAAAGACTGTTGAAGCGAACCAGCTTCTTGAAGAGACGCGCCGACATGACCTCGTGTAACCTTCTCCTGTAACTGCCTAGTACGTGCATGAGGGAGATGTAGAAGCCAGGCCAATGACTCCTCCGTACGTCGTGTTCTTGGACGCATGTGACACGACGTGGGTGACCCGACCGACTAACGCGGTTTGCCATCGGAGCCGATCACAGACTTGTGGTTTAACTCCCCCGACAAACCCTCTTCCCACGTCACACCACACACCCGCGCCGCTGCAGCAGCCAGCTCAACTCAACTTGTTCAGTGCTGCGACTGAAACTGGGGCGTCCACCATGTGTCGATTAGCCTGACGGTTGTTTAAAGTGACAAGTGTTTTAACATTACGGCGCACAGTGGGCTGCATTCACTCTTCATAGTGCCAAATATCCTTCCTGACTCTTCTAATTGCAATACCTACTTCATATTTGACACACTTATACATCATGTGAATAAAAACTAATTGATTCACAATTTTGAGTAAATTCAAAAATGGTTGGAATTTGTGGGGAAGGGGTGGGATTAAAAATAACATATGTGATTTTAGTGCAATTTGTCACATCTTCGTGGAAGGACATAAAAAAATTAATGTTATCATCTAGTAACCGATAAAAAAATAATACAGAATCTCCAGAAAACCCCTCGGAGTTGAGGGTTACATGATGTGCACCGCAAGAATTAATCAATAGGGTCCCCTTTTTTCGTCATTATATTTTACTTTCTATATTTATTATTTAAATTATTATTTTACAATTTATCAATTTTTTATGTATATATCAAACCAACGAGCTATAAATATTAAATTTAACAATTTATATATTTTTTTTGATATGTGATATACATATGAATTATTTTTACATCAGTAATTTAAATCTAAATCCGTATTTGTATGAGGCACAAGTAAAAATTTTTAACTTTGTATTCAACTGCTTATGAACATGTAATGATATTTATGCATGTTCCATTGTGTGAAGTTATAATTGTGATACAATCATTAAAGTAATAGGCATATAAAAAAAGAAAAATATCTACACGATAATTAAAAAACTGTACCAGGCGACGAGTCCTCACCGCTGTCTTCCATGTCATTTTTGTCGTCATATTCACTGTCAACTACGGATTCATCGGAAATGAGTAAATATTCCAAGTCGCTTCTAATTTCAGGGTGAAGTAACCGAACAATCTCTGTCGGTAATTTGCGCACAGATGAAATTACTGGATCTGGTGATAATAAAAGCCGACAAAACAAATCACTGACATTTGAACTTCTATTTGATTTCCGGCAGAAGAACTCGCGATAATTACTGACATCTTTATTTCTTGCTTCCTGAGCCTCTTCAGACAACTGGCCCATTGGCAAAAGACAATGTTTCATGATAACTACACTATGCTCTAATACATTATGCAAAGTCGGTGTTAGCTCATACGAACTGTACAGTTTCTAATAGTACAAAACATTATCTTACAGTAAGAATCAAATTTGTCAATACTGACCTCGTGACCATTAGCCAGAACCAATAATATGAGAGAAAACATTTTTATTAATTCCTGGTCAACCCCTGTTGCTTTGGATGTTGTAGCTGGAACAAAAAAAACATTCGATCAGAGTTTTCGTCAGTCGTGGAGACAAATCCTTGTCTTGGGCGAGGGCGATCGGGATTAATGTGCATTAAAAGCGTCAACTCCTGTAAAACAACCTCCTTGCGCTGACGGACCTCGGGATCATTTTTGTCGCCACGCCTTTTTGATTCAGAACCTGCAAAAAAATGTCAAGTCGGAATATTGCTCCCACGAAAGTCATAATCCCTTACAACACTATTTGAATACTTACCTAATCTGTAGGAAATCGCCAAAATGAATTCCAAAAATCTGATGTAGGCATGCAGCGATGATATCCCATATTCAAGGGCCTCTTCTCATTATGGGCTTTGAAACTGTCCACAAAGAAGAACTTTTCTCAGTCTGCTTACAAATCTGACACTGCAATGTAGAGGTGTCAGTCAAGGCACAGAGAACTTTACCATCAATCATTGTCAGTAGCATATTATATTTTATTTGTAATCCTTCTCTCTTGAAATTACATAAATTGTTAATTTCATTTTGGATGTAATCGTCTTCTTCTTTAATAAAGTTTTTTTGACTCTTTAACGAACTGGAGCCGTATGGGGCGACAAAAACGAGTGGAGCTCGGTCGATGATTATTCCACACATCACCATATTTCCCTTTCGAAACAAGTGGGGCTAAAGAAGTAAGAGAAACATTTTCGTCACAAGCCTCCGTATTCTCTTCCCAAGCCTGCTTGTATGGAGATTGCCCAGATGAGCCATCGAAACCCCATTTACAAAGCAATGTAAATTCACCTTCAAGTTGGTTGTCCAATGTCTGTAATATTCGTATCAGTGTATAATCAAGTAAATTTTGAAATGGAACCTCACAACCAATTTCTGAGCACTGAATATTGCGTGGATAGCATAGCTTCTTCGCTTCGCCCAAATTCGAATATGCGAGGTAAATATCCGCATTTTAGATGACAGTCTGATTAAATTGTATGATTGCTTCGACAATCTGGCTTCAGTTAGTAGAGACAATGCTTCTTCGGGAGAATAAGGAACGCATGCTTTTACATGTGTTGCTGTCGGTAATTTCTGAAGTAAATTTTTTGAAGATGTTGGTGTACTGCCAGCCACAAGTTTTACTGCCGATACTCCAGCCCTGTTGCCTTTACCTCTTAGGCGAGTAGAGAGAATTCTGAATGCTTCTGGAGTAGTAACAGCGTCGGATGCCCTTTTTATGATCCTTTTTTTGGTCCACTCGCTCGCCTCACTGTACGATTTTTGTGGCCGACCACGTTTTTTTGGGGTTTCTTTTTTTGCTTCACTTTGTCCAGGGATTGAAACCATGTGTTCAGGAAAATTCACAACGTTATCAAGCCATTCAGAATACTTCCGCTCTAACGTTTTCTGATTGCGACAAGATTTTTTTCCACCTTAATATAAAATTTTTATAGATTTTTTCAACTTTGACTTCAGTCTTTGTGCTCATGTAAACCATAATTTTCCAAAGCACGAGCATAGAACTCATCAAAGTCACTTGAATTAATTATAATGTCGCCTAATGGTCTTCTAGTTACCATTTTTATACCTGTAAAATGAAAACCGAGGTGATAAATCTAGTAATCTGGGTACATCAAACACATCTAGTTTAGTGAACGTTTTAATTGTGGAGTTACGTAAATATGATTAAAATTCTTCGAGTTATAGCTGAACCTTTTTATATGAGTTTTTTACATTATACCATAAAACTAATTATGAAATTATTAACTCTAGCTGCGATAAATATGAGTGACAAGAAAAATAAACAGAAGGCTAATCATCTGAAATGATACATCCACAAGTACAGCGAAAGAGCGAGAGCACTCGACAGACAGTTGTTGCTCTTCCCTTGCGACGAAGACACTGACTGCCTAATAATGATGAAGCTAAGGTTTAAACCTGGATGCGACAGCTCTCGTAGCCTTACATGTAGTGGGCCATTACACACCGGAAATGTCTCTACGTCTGCAGGCACGTCCAAGGGATACAAAGGTGTTTACAAAAGTGTAGGCTTACTGCTCAATACGTGGGAGTTCTCGCTGTCGACTTGTCTCACGAGCCTGCCGTAGCATCCTACTTAAATTTGATCTGTACCCCAAAACCGCAATTTGACGCAACTAAACATTACACCCCTTGATTCTCTAATATCTTATCTATAGTATAAGCTGAGAAACTCCGTGAGCCTCGGTAATTATCGAATCGTACAACTTGATTTATATCGAAATGTAAGGAAAAAAGAACGTTTTCTTTAGATAATTTATTCCTATTTTATTAGAAATTAATTACTAAATTTTAAAATGTGGTTTGATGTTGAATTTAATGCCGTTTTTGAAAATACCAAAGATAAAATTACCACAACTTCCACAAAAGGTTAAATTCTCATGTGAAAGAAACGAAAATGGTCGATAAATCATGGTGTGACATGATTCTCCAAAAATTAGTAACTTTTTATAAACACCGTGAGCTTATTAGTTTACCAAAATTAAAAATATTTCTCTCACAGTTAGCATACATCCTGTACAAGATGTAATTATTTCAGTCCAAAATAAAAATTTTCGATTTTTCGATTTTTGGCACTATAATGGTTGGATCCAGCCCACTGTGCGGCGTTTCGCTTGACAGGCATTTATTCGATACAGCGTTACGCTTGAAAGGCTTTCAATCTAATAGCGTTTCGCCTGACAGATGTTTAATTGCCACGTGTTTAAACCAACAGTTAGCCTGACAGGCGTTTAACCTACACAGCTTATCGCCTGACAGGCATTCAACCTAATAGCTTTTCGCCTGACAGATGTTTAATTACCACATGTTTAAACGAACACTTTGCCTGACAGGCATTTCACTTAACAGCGCCTAGACTAACCGCCATTTAGCTTACCAAAATTTAGCCTAACGTTATTTTGCCTGACAGTCGTTTCACCAGACAGTGTTTTGCCTGTCACTGTTTGGCTTACCAGATGTTAAACCTAAAAATATTTTACCTGGACGGCTTTTAATCTAACAGCGTTTATCCTGAATGGCATTTAACCCAACAGACATTTAAAAATGAAACATATATCCTATTTGTTTTTTAACCTAGCAGTAGTTAGCTAAAACCGGCATTTATTTAGCTTGCCAGGTGCATACGATAAACATGTTTAGTTTGAAGGGTTCTCCCTACAAGGCAGTTTTCCTAATAGTGTTTAGTCTCCCTGACATTAATATAATCAAATGGTTTGGTCATGTCAAGACATCCGGAAGTTTAAGTTAAAAGCATTATCATATAGGTTTTAGCCTTAATTTTATACTAATTGGACTTAAGCCTAATGAAAGGTACCTCATAAGTTTCATTAAGCAAATTCTGTTAAACACAAAAAAATTATTTTTACAAAATTTGGCTACTAGCGGCTAATAAGTTATTAAGTCAATTTCTCCAGGTTTTACATCAAACGTTTAATTCTGTTGCACATTTTTTTTTTTACTGCGGCAGTATTTATCAATAAAACTATCTCAATCGAACATGTACAGTTACACTGTCTTTCTTTAATTGCAAAACCAAAGAAACAGCATTTTCAAGCCACGTCAAGGTATGTGTTTCCCTGTCGTCGTAAGGCAAAATCAATATTCCGGTTGAATGTAAATCCTCTTAAGTGAGGGTCGTCATTTATCAGCAGAAACTGCTTTGACTTTAGAAGTCAATAAGCGTTTAACTTAACTTCACAATTTATATCAGTATTTCTCCACAGTACTAGAGTTACTGCTATTGTAAGTATATGAATGTGGAAAATTCACGAAACACTTTCAATGAAAACAAAAAATATCTATAACAACACACAGAAATTCCGTCCTTCCACAGAATAGTTTTTTTAACTGATCCATTCTGAAATTGTTTCGAACTGTTGTTTCCACATTGCAGTAGCTGCAGAATTTATAATATAAAGTCAAACCCTGTGTATATATACCCTAATAGTTCGAGGACGTTAAAAATTTAATTGGAGAAAAGAATGCATTCCTGCATTTTCATGTCCGTTTTCGCTGGCTGAAAAAAATGTCGCGTGGTTACGGGAGCAACGTAATTTTTCTTTTATTATAAATGAAAAATTCTGAGTTTATTTTGTGACTAAAGACTTCTTTTCGTCGCCGACATCGTGAAAAACGCAAGAATATTTAAAAGAATTTACATCTCCAAAATTGGGAGTTTTGTCTTCAAGAGCAAAGAAATTTCCATATACATGCATACACCTCAATTCAATATTAGTTTCACACATTCAATACTAAATGTATTGTTAAATTTACTCTAATTTATTTGTAGTGTTGCCAAAATATTTCTGGCAGCTCGTTTCCAAAAAATTTCTCGCACAAATACAATACTACTATTTTACAGTGTAGGGATATTCACGGTTACTTCCAACTTTTCTGTAGCCCTGCTAAAGTTCTACTTCCAGAATATTCATCCGCCTAATGCAAACAAAGCTTAACAGAGTCTAGAAAATTACACCAAAGGGACAACGCACAGCATTCGTGCGCACTCAGTGTAATAATATTCTGCATAAGTGCTATCTCTGACTAGGCATTACCAACACACCTAAATTCTCACTAGTTTTATTTATATTACTCCTAAATTAAATATTGTAATTTATGGATAAAAATGTACATAAATGTTAATTTAATAAAAATTAGTTTCTTTTATGTTAACACAAGAACGCTTGTGATACATTACTAGAGACGTGCAAAATTCGCGTTATTATTTCGGAACACGTTAAACTTCAAACACGTGTACCTTTGCAATACGTTTGTCATTGAACCATACTTTATGTGACACACCCTAGGTGACTCTGCATCAATAAAGGACCACTTCACAACTGTAAGCCCCAGTCACGTGCAGTTGTCAGAAAGGGCGTGGCTTCACATCTATGCAGCAACCGGCGTGGCTTCACATCTATGCAGCAACCAATGAAAAAACGACACCGGCTATAGCATATACAGTACTGTTAATTTTAGCGTGAAGCCAGATTATAACGCGAATTATGCAGGTCCATATACATTAAATATTTAGCAAAAAAAAATCATAGATGGGGTAATTTTTTTAAGGTTTGATTCGAAAAATGTTGAGAAACCGCGAATAAACGATATAAATCACGGCGATAGTCCAGCGACGTGATAAATTTCCTCACGTACGTCTTTATTTCTCACTTCGTCGCCGCTCGCCGAGTATCCGGCCGCCAGGTGTGTAACACAAGGTTGACAGCTGATCGACTTTTACAGACCGGTTTCCAGGTCGCCGTCTGCGGCAGTTGTAATTTGAAATTTCCAAGGCGCCGACGACTACAGGGTTTCGTGTCAGCTTCCAGTTGGGCGTAGGGGTCGCTCCCACGGTAAACACATCATATACAGGCTGTTCACGGTAAATTGAACACTTTTGAAAGCCCTGCTTCAGATCTACTTGTATGCACGTTGTGTATTCCTCCACCATGCGCAAAGTTAACATTACCACGGGACTCGTCACTTTATTCATGCGTCGGTCAAGTGACACTGTGAAATTTTAAGAAAAGTAAACATTTAATAAGTGTGCTAATTTTTACACGCCGAGGCGTTAAAAACAGAAAGCGAAATATATAATTTAAATTGTCACAAATGGTCACCTAACACTTTTTATTCAACGTTAACAAATGGGACTACTTTCTATCCATCGTTAACAACTTTACCGGACGCATGTCACTTAGTGCGCCCGTTAAAATATATGCAGGCATGAACAGTGACAATTTTCTAAGGTTGATTTCAAAAGTGCTCACTGTATCGTGAACAGCCTTTAGCTAGGGGCACCTGTCTTTTGCAAAAAGATTTCAGGACAAGTTGTGTTCTAACGCACTTTAGTTCAGCACCATTTTCGTGATTGGGTAATTTGACTTGTCACACATCTAATCTGTCTGCCCGTGAATCACGGATGGTTAGTATTGGAGAAACTTAATTCTGATTGGCTCATTCATTTAACAGACTCTCTTCACACAAAGACAAGTGGCCAATAGCTAGAGCTAGTGATTTTTCGCGAAAAAATATGAGTACACGGTAGACTTCAATACTGTAAGCACCCTACGGCGGTTTATCTACTGCCATTGGTTGCTGTCTGCTTGGGAAGGCTTTTTCATATTTGACCGAGCCACTCAGAATTCGATAATATCGGCGCGACTTCTACGTGATTCGTGTGCAGACAGTTAATAGGTGTAAACATTTCAGTCAGTCAGCCAATCAATACAGGTAAACAACTCTACAGTGTTTTAAAATGTAACTTGTCTTGGAATCTTTTCGCGAAATTTCGCTACTATCGTCAAAGGAAGGCTGCAAGTGTGCACATAGGATATTGAAGTCTAGCCTCTGCGTAAATCTTTTCGAGGAAAACAGGTAGCTCTATACGTATAGCCCTTTCAGACATACTTTAATTGTGTGAATTTTACTACTCTGGCTATATTTAAAGTCGACACAACACTCTTTCCATTGTCACAACCAATGAGCTGTAGACTATATGTTCGGCTAGAGTTGCGTGAACCAGTTATAACCTAAGCTATTAAGACGGTTCGCGAATCATTTACCCATAGGTGAAATCATTGGTCATTGATAGGGACACCCGAATTTCGCGAAAAGATTTCCGCACATGCTAGATGGCAATACACTATGGTGGTACCAGCAGTATTCTTATGCTTATTGGTGGCGTGTCTTTGCGAGAAGACATTTTCTTACTTCACTGGCCAATGAGAATTAGGTTACTCCACTACTGTCCGTCTGTGATTCGCGGGCAGACGGCTAAGATGCGTAACACCTATATCAATCAATCGCTGAAGTGGATCTGAGCTACACGCTTTGAAATACAACTGGTCATGAAATCTTTTCGCGCAATTCGGGTGTCCCTAGTCATTGAGCTTTACAGTTTGCAGTACAGACCAAAAATGATCAACACGTGCATGGTATACACAACGGTGTACACTATGTCTGAATGTATTAAACATTGCTGAGGTAATAAACTAATAACAGTTTTGAAGAGATACTGCAGAAAACTACTGGCGAAATGATATATTTCTTCGCCAGTGTTTTCAAAGAATGTGTGTGACGCTAGCGCCGTCGCGTTGTTTATTAACCGCCATCTACCTCTGCGCGGTAGTGTACTCTTTGCTCGGGTTGGCTACCCTGCCTGCCCCTTTCCCATTCGTGCATCATCATTTTTTGATTGGCCTTTTGGTTTATATAATTAAGGCCTTACGGTCCCTCTCTGCCTACATTTACGCCCTTCTGACGTATATTTTACCCCACTACGTTACGCCTGCTAGATCTCCCTTTTCACCGGATGGCTTTTGCCCTATTGCACCAACATCTTCCCCGATCCGAGATAGAATGATACTAGTTCCAAATCAGGATCCAGTTTGATCTTGGTTCCAATGTAAAAGTGTTGCACCAACGAAATTACATTATTCTGGATCTCCGATTCATCGATCTTGGTTCCAAAGTGAGAGATCGAGATTAAGTATGAGCCAAGTTTTGCTATTGGTTCTTAATATATGACGTCATGGAAGTAGGCGAAATTTCCACTTTAGAGAGAACTATATGTGCGATTTTTGTGTTTATTTTAAGTGAATTATTGTTGTACGAATTTTATTGAATAATATTCAAGTGCGTATAATGTTGTTTTAATTTCCCAAGAAAACAATAGAACATACGTAGTTCTTTCTCTTGGCGTATTTTCAAACTACATTTGTCGACAATGGCTGCTGATCTCGGATCGAGATTTCGAACCGCCAATTTCGGCGGTTCGAAATGAACATCTCGCTCTCCAGACCAGCTCTGAACTCCATTGGTGTAACAGTTTTCTGTGTCGATCTTACATCCGATCTCGGATCGAGTTTCGAGCCACGATTGTGCAACCGGGCATCAGTCGCACTTCACCACTCCCAGCAACACCGTTATTATGTTGTTGAGCTGACGATTCTTCCTGTCACGCTACAGAGCGATGGGGCACTTGAAACGGTGAGTCGCGGAAAATGTTAAAGTTCGCGATGGGGTTTCTAAATGTTTTTGGTAATTTGTGTGGCATAGTTGCGTTGCACCTTGGCTGTGCAGTAGTGCTAGTCCATTTCAAAATTTCGGTTTTGGCTGCCCTTCCTTAATACGTTTCGGTTTAACTATGGTGTTGCATTGCTGGGTGTCCTTTTTTTACATGTCCTGTTTGTCCTTGTTCGCCGCCAAAGTTTAATACATGTTAGGTGTTGCTGTGTTTTAAACGACTTCGTCGTTAGGGCGTAAATATTTTTTACGTGTTATTTGTACGTTATTGTAATTTTTATCGGTCGGAGCTGCGACGGGTCCCATACGACTGCCTGCCACCGTAATTGTTTTTAGTATAATTTGAAAGGAAACGGAGGCTTTGATCGGTAATTCTTTGCTGCTCTCCTTTTTGTAAGTTTTTAAGGTTAAATGGATGCAAGGAAACATACTAAGTCAAAAAAGAATAGAAATGTTTTAAGGTTGTTGTTTGGTGCAGTAAAGTTCGGACAACTGTATTTAAATGGTTTGTTGTCATGAAGCCGATAAATATTTTATATAATGTAAATTACTTCCTTTGGTGCTCCGAGATTAATGCTGGGTTTTATTGAACTGTATTAATTGTGTTAGTAATTGATTTTTAGAGACCTGAAAAATTTGCGTATTCACTTTGAGACCCGTTTAGCATTCAAAACACGTGTGTTTATATAGCCTTTAGCCATTGGTTGCATTCCACTGTGATAGCAGACAACCAATGTGCAGTTAATAGCGGCATGTTTGTACACACTAGAGTCTAGCCTGCAGGTCACTGAACTCGCGAATTTTTCAGGACTCTACTATTGATAATTCATTGTGATCTATTTATCTACTGTTGTGATATGTTTTGCTAGTCTATTCATGAGATTAGCCATTCAGTAATACTATTTGTTTTTTCAAATGAATAGTGTTCGAAACTTGTTCTCTGCATGCAGTTATTTGTGACGGATGTCGCAATGTTAAGGCGAACGACACTTAATCCGGTCAAATTCAGGTGACGTAATAACACGTCGGCAACACTGAAAGTGTTTAAAGAAACGTGTTCTTGTGTGACCTTTTGTGAACTCTGCGCGGCGAAGAGGAGCGAATTGTAACATCCACGTGTTGGGGGGGGGGGGGGGGGGCGACAAAAAGTGGGGTGACATTACGACCGGAAGCCTTCACTTAACATTCGCGACGGCAGCTGTATTTAAAGCGCTAATTTAACCGGCGCTTTAGAAAAAAAAACCGCTGAGCTGAGAGGAAGATGTTTGTCATTCTTTGCATTGTAAAAAATTATGATAATATTACCTGACAATTGTAAGGTAAAATGCGCAAAATTGTGTGGGAAACATAGTTTTCCTTACGTGTAATGTAAAACTACCGCACTCTGGAGTAAAATTCACGTACATTGTAATGAAAAATCCCATAAATGGATGGGAAAACTACATTACAACGCGCGCATCTCTTCAGCATTCTCTCAACAGCTAAGTGGAAGGACGTGCGAAAGAAACAATACTGTAATACACTAATATTCAATTATCATGTCATGTTGTCGTGGTGGTGTAATGGATAGCGCATCGGCCAATCGTGATAGAGGTCCAGTGTTCGCGCCCAACCACCAGCAAGTGTCGAGGACATTAGAGTTGAGGTTGCGGTTACTATTCGTAAGATTATGAAGATAATAACAGAAATAATTAACATTACTAATATCCCGTGTGTTTTTAAAAATAATTTTATTATACAATATTTTTAATTTTAGCTTACTTATATGGGATCACCCCCCCCCCCCAGCCCACTTTGTCAGGTACTTTTCCCGTACGATTAGGGATTAGTAATCTACTTGTTATTTTAATTTACTCCACGTTTGAAAGGTAATGTTACCTTAGATGTAAAGGTAATTAGCTTCCTTTACAAGTAAGGGGATTCTACCTCAATTTTTTTTTTTCAGTGTGCTTCAAACTGCAATACAGACGTATCGAGCTCAGAAGCAAATCATATCCTGTTCGCTGAGGCGATGAGGTCAGTCAGGCTACAGAATCTGTTCGAGACCATGGACTGGAGGCGCACTTATACGATATAATCCATTACGGTTACTTTGAAATTTTCTGAAGCCTTGCTAAAAATTATCCTTCCAGGATATTAATCCACCTCGTGCTAACAAAGCTCAACTAAGTTTAGAAAATTACACCTAAATGACAATTCGTGCGCACTCACTTTAATACGTACTATTTTGCGTGATGAAGGCTGTTCATGATAAAATGAGCACTTTTGAAATCAACCCTAGAAAAAAATCTCTGCCCCGTCTGCGTATATTTTAACGGGCTCACTGAGTGACTGTGCCCAGTAAAGTTAGTAACAATGGAGGGAATGTAGTTTCATATCTAAACGCCGAATGAAAGGTGTTAAGTAACCATTATTAATGACTAGAGACCTGAAAAATTCGCGAGTTCTATGACTAATGTCTACAGACCTGAAGATTTCGTGGATTCATTTTGAGACAAACTAGAATTCAAACCGCGTGTGTTTATATATCTTTAGCCACTGGTGCACACGGTGTTTGACACCTCCTGGATAACGCTGGCTCAATAGTCGCCTTCCACTGTGACAGCAGAAAACCAATGTGCAGTTGATATCGGCATATTTGTACATACGACTGTAGAGTCTAGTCTGTAGGTCATCGAACTCGAGAATTTTTTCAAGTCTCTAGTTATGAGTAGCGATATGAAAAATTCGCGAATTCATTTCAGGACAAGATAGATTTCAAACGCGTGTACACAGAAGTCACCTTTGCAATTGGATCATAGTTTATTAGACACGCCCTGGAGGACTCCGCGCCAATAGCCGACTTGCAAGGGAACAAGAAGCGATTCCCGTATTGTCAAATGTGCTGTAACACTGGGGCAACAGCCAATGTATAAACATCTGAGGTTCGACTATACAAAGGATTGTGGAACCTAGCGTACAGGTCACTGAACTCGCGAAATTTTCCTATCCCTAGTTACGAGCATTCCGGCCCAGAAACGGGATTAGTACACGCGAGAGCGGCGAGTCTTTATTATTGCGCTATAAAATGACAGGGTGACAGCTGGAAATCTCATAGAAGGTAGTTGACGGAAAGATTGCACGTCAGTTTTACGGCCTTGCTCGCTTAGAAGCCACGATGACGCATGTTATGTGCATGCCTGTGATCTTTTATATTTACTCGTTTCTACGCCTCGCATACTCAAATTACTTCCTGGTAGAACGAAACCTCATTTATTACGTATGTGTCAATTGCAGATCATTTTGTAAACACTTCCCGTTCATCATTGCCCTCGATAAAATGTTCTATGATCCTCTGAATAATAACTTGATACCTGAAATCTCCATGGTATTATCTGGTGAGAGCTTATAACTATGGGCACCTGTTATTGGCGACACGATTTCACAAGTTATGTTCCAAAGCACTTTAGGACAGAACCACATTCGTGATTGGATCATTTGAATTGTTACGCGTCTTATCTGTCTGCCCGCGAATCACGGACGGTCAGTAATAGGAGAGACTTAATTCTGATTGGTTCACTCATGTAACAGACTCTCTTCACACAAAGACAAGCGGCCAACAGCCAAAGGAAAGCTGCAAGTGTGCACACGGGATATTGATGTCTAGCCTCCGCGTAAATCTTTTCGCGAGAAACCGGTGGTCCTACTTATAACTTTGAGCTCGTGTATAAACTTACAACTATTGTCACTGGCTCATTCATTGACATGCTCTGGGTATCTGCGTCAAGAAAAAACATGGGGTGTGGCTGTGTTGAGGACATGGTCGTTTGCTTTGCGTGAATACGTCTACGTTGACGCGCTCGGACGCCATGGTGTTTTTTTTACGTTGCCGACACAGCTTCACTCGATCATATGGGGTTATAAGGGTATCACTGGATTGCTTTTGAGATGCTCTTTCCAACCGTATACGATTTCTTTATTTCGACTTGGCTTTTTGGAGAGTAGAGGCCGACATTGTGTTAAGCTTTCTTAATTTTTTACATTAAACTCACACAATTTCACCATAACCACGCTAAACAAAGGTTTTTATACACACAAACCATTGATCTTGACGAGAGCTATAGATTGAAACTTAAACGAGCACCGTAGCTTCTCCCAGTCAAAAGTTATGCTACGCGGCAGTTATGAGACGCGGCAAAACGAACTCAAAATTGGGGTGCCTCCTCTCCCCCCACCCCCAAATGTAGCACGATGTTTCGTAGTCCTCACTCAACGTAACATATTCTTTGATCCTTTGGCTATATAGTAGTGTAATTGAATTTCGAATGTAGACGAAAGATTCGGAGATGCAATGCCAAACTTTATCACCCTATTTTGTTATAATCAGATTTTCTGGATTGCCTCCCAATATGGTTGCAAATTTAAACACGTATTCATGTCAAAAACACTTCACATAGGGGAGAGCGAATCATGAGTAGAGAGAGAAAATTTCACGAATTCACTTGAGGACAAGGTAGACTTCAAACATATTTATTTGCTTTTCAATTGAATTGCAGTTTGTTAGCCATGCCCTAGGCGCATTTGAGTCAATAACTAATCAGTAGGGATAGTAAAATTTCACGAGTTAAATGACGTGTATGCTAGACTCCAAAATTCTTTCTTTAGTCAAACCACAGATGTTTATTCATTGGATGTAGCCCAAATGTTACCCCACGTTCGACAGTACGGGATTCGCTTCATGTTCCCTTGCAAGTCGGATAATTTGTCCTATCCCTACTAATCAGCAAGAAAAACACGACCGAATACCGTGCTATAGGCCGTTCACTGTAAAGTGAGCACTTTTGAAGCCCTAGTTACTTTTTTCTTTCAACTGATTTGTATCCGTTCACCACTTTTTAATGTAAACCCTGCCATGTGAGTAATAAACACATTGTATACTTTCACCTTGCCCAAAACAAAAAGTCCGAGGCCATAACGAAATGCATTTATTGGTTATTATGTCTGATGAAACAGCTTCAAAAAGTGCTCACTTCACCGTGAACGGCCTATACCTGGTCTGGGGTTTGCGACGGTGACGCCGTTGCTTGTATAGTCGGTGGCATGCTCCTTGGTTGGCTTGGATCCCCTCCTTCGTTTCGCGTTTCGTTTCCCTCCCTCCTTTGCCCTCCCTCACGACTTTTCTATGCCTTCACTCTTCCCGAAGTAATTATTGAGGTTCAACATGTATGCCAACGCCTGCTGAACGGTGAATTGGAATTCATGTTATAAAAACTGTCAGTTTATTACCGCCGAGGCGAAATGGGTTTTCGTCAAAATGGATACACGTAGCTGTGTGGCCGATGGAAAAAATTCAACGATGTGCAGTGGTAGCCTTTTGAATTAGCGCCAGTTTCATTTTAATGTAATTTGTGGCGTAGTTGTGTTTGTCTCAGGGCCTCTCCTGTTGGTAGTATTTTTCGAAGTTCATGTTTCGGACGCCTTCGAAAATTCAGTTGAGGTCAATTTAATGCTTGATTACTGTGTCTGTTCCTGTTTTAACGTGATTCAAAACTTGTTTGCTGCCCGTTTATTGTCGAGTCAAATGGTGTTTCGAATGCGCCGACGACTCAGTAGTAATACGTAGGGAAATCTGTGTTTTCATTTTCTGGTCCTTCGCGTTTTATGTTAGCGGAGCTTTGGTTAGACGTATCATCGCCTCCGCCAACGCTTAGTAATTTTAGTGTAAGTTTTAGTATTTTTAAAATGTTTTTAATGAGAAGAAGCCTTGGTTAAGACATTTAATGCCACCCTCTTTCTCTTCTTTGGCTCCAAAAGTACTTGAATAATTCAAAGTATTACCTAACATTTTGGTGACTTTTAAATGATACGTATTTCCGCACTTATGAACAGACTTACATGTAGTTGTGAGCAAACAATTTTGAATGCCAAGTATGTTGAGGCATTCCGGGAATTATTGCATGAAGTTGTGTAAAATAAAATTTTTGAATGTCAAGTATTTTGAGGTATTCTGGGAATAGCGCAACTGCTTGTGTTTTAGTAACACGTATTTTTTGTTGGTCGCCTATTTTAGAGCCATTTGTTAGTAATATTTTGTAATGTATCTTCGTATTTTTAATGGAAATAATCTGCACTAGTGTAATTGAGTTGAATTCCGATATTGTTGAGGCATTCAGAGGTAGTAGCGGAGTTTATGTGCGTTATACAAAAACGTAATTTTGCAGTTACCAGTTTGAAGTTGTGTATTAAAATTTTCGTAGCCACTTGTTAATAATTCACGTGATTGAGGTTCACGTTTTATTGAATAATTGGGGGCTGTAAAAAGATTAACTTTAATGTATGTACAGTATAAGGGTAATTTAAAGTACGTATGAATAAGCACGTAAATAACAATGTTTCAAGGGTGTGGGCGATGGTCAATATAGAGGGGCCACTTTACAACTCGTTGAATTGTTCATATTTTTTCAGAAACCTGTGGTTTCATTTGTTTTTAACTAAGTTATGTTCTTGACTGTTTTCCAGTTTATTGAACAAACTCATACTTGTCATTTAATGATTTTTCATGTGGTCAGTTTAACATCTATATTGTTTCAAATCTGTGCTTTATTGATATAATACAAGCACTAAAGAAATGTTGTATTTTGCTACTTGAACAAAAATATAGGGTTCTTGCCCAACATTGTTTAATATTTATTTGTGCGCGGCACAGGTTAAACTAGAGCAACAGTCAATTAACAACATACTGACGCTCAAGTGTACAAAGGACTGTGGAGTCTGGCTTGCTGCCGAATGGATTCGTGAAATTTCCGGTTCTCTAATAATTTGTAAATGCCTTATTATTTAGCATTATGAAACTGCGCCAGGCTAAATTTCACAACACTCTGTTTACTCGAGAACAGTTAATTGGCTTAGGGGCACCCGATTTTCATGGAAAGAATTACTGTCAAGTTGTATTTCAATACACAACTCGGATCCATATTCGCGATTTGATTATTTCAACTGCTGCGCGTCTTAGGTGTCTTTCCGCTAATCACAGACGTTCAGCCTCGCAGTAGCCTTATTCTCATTGGTCCAGTCAAACAACAACACTGACAACGACGAAGGCACCTAGACAATAACACAATGAAAACTGCAGGACTGGAAGTAGGAAATTGAAATATAGCCCGAATTGACTGCTGCCACAGTATGAACTATTCTATTTTTTGACTCGCCGACACGCAATAAAGCCGCCCAAATGCAGAATGTGTTGTTACAATTTTCTAAAAATCAATAGGCTAAATCAAGTTCGTTAAGGGATGTAGGTTTAGTTAATTAGTTTTCTAATTTTATTCACAATAAACGGAAACAAAATTCTCTCGGCTGAACATCTCACAGTAAATTGACATCACTTGTTTAAAATTAATGACTTCAATCAACCAATCATACAATTACCTAGAGGCCCCAAACCCTAGGACACCTCAAATAACTAATTTTTCAGCCATACTTAAAACATAAGTATATTTAAAAACAATTTGAATACAGGAAAAAGCACAGTTGTAAAACAATTTGGTCACTAAAGCAGAATGTATACTGCCAAATCTGCAGTAATATGCATGAGGTTAAAAACTACACTACCAATTGAAAGATGGGAATTGTCATAGTGATTTTTAATATTTCAATTTTTTCTTTCTCTTTTCTTTGGACAAATATTACACAGACCTCAATATGGTCAGAACAACATTTCATTTTACAAATCTTTAAGCAAGCGAATATTTTTGAATATTTTCAAATATACGTATAAAAAAATATTCTGTCCCACACGGAATCATTAAATATATATATATATATATATATATATATATATATATATATATATATATATATATATATATATATATATATATATATATATACAGTTTCAGCTTTTCTCACCATAATCAATTAAAAACATTTACAAAGGTTACCAAATATTATAACCACAGTGTTGAACCAAAAGTATTTCAAACTCTAAATTCACATAAAGTTATTAAAAGTAAAATGTGTAATTCCATCCATGATTTTCCCACTTAAATTTTCTCTTTGGCTTAGTACAACAAACGCCAACATTTAGTCTCCCCAAAACCTGGCCACCTTCGTTTTTCCATGGCCATTAACAGGTAGTTCTAAGGTTTATTTCTTTTACTACACAATTTAGTAATTCAAATGTAAAGCTACCACTATTTCAGAATTAATACAGAATAAAAATTATCTGGCTATACAAGCCCTTGGCAGAGGCCAATTAATTTTCCCAAACCGCCCGTTTCAAAAACGGTGGGCGAAACAAGTCTAATAATGCAGCTATTCGATCAGCCCAAAAATGGCGGAGAACTGACGACATACAAAGTATCTTTTTTTTTGGGAGAATCTAAATTATTTTTGACAAGAAAAAGGTTCCTCCTCGCATATTTACTAATGGATTTTATTAGAAAAGATGGAAGCGATTCCTATTATGTTGTGCATCAAGACTTATACTGCTCATATTAATCAAAATTGATCCTGACTGAAAAATTAAAAAGAGCGTCAAAGTGACGTTCCTGAATATCCTTAAGGCTTTACATTATTATAGTAACTGAAATACCTGACCTGTTATCTGCGCAGACTTCCTTCGAAACCAAGCGTCTGACCCCGATACCAGGTTTTAGTAACGCTTATATAACAATTTCGAGCATTGCCTCACTATGGGGGTAGGTAATAGCTGAGCCAGTGTCGAAAGAAACATCCTCACAATTTTCCCCTAGCGGGGTGCCCTGAAATCGCTAATAGTATAGAACAGGCCAGAGCATTAATCTGAGACGTCAATTCCGCATATTTGAAATCAGCCATTCAAACAAGCGTGGGTCAGGCATTTGGCTTCCGACACACTACGAAGAAGGAACACTGCTGACATCTGGTGGCGCCTGCGTCAACTCCCGCCAGCACCCAGCGCTGCGACAGTTTACACGGAGACATTGACGCGGTCGTGCATGTCCGACAAAACATTTATTTGTGCTGTGATTATACTGCTACGAGTAGAAACTCGAACAACATGGACATCCTTCATCAAAAATGTAAGTGTTCCAAAGTATCAAAATAAGTTCTGTAGCAATTTTGTCCATATTTTTTGTAATTTGTTTTCAACACACGTCACACGATCAATAATTTTCCATGGCGGACGGGTGAAGGCGTTCTTGCGTAAAGAAACAGGCCGAGGCGGAGAGACACTGTACGCCTAGATATTAGCGCACGTGTCTCATCCTCAAAGGAAGTAACGTAATTAATTATAAATCAGTCCCAATAGACAATGTATCAAACGCAATTCAATTATTTTAAAAACTATGTGTCCTTATTTGACAGTTCCAATATTTACAACAAAATCCGCATTACATATTCATTCACTCCAACCTCAGTCTAGTCCGTTCCCCACAAGTCCGCCATGTTCAGAGTTCTCTGAGAGCCCTCAAGCACAGTAGACTTCACTCGTCGCGTTTCACACCCTCTCATCCATCCATACCACGGACACCTCTCCCGTCGTCGTTCGCACGAGACTTCGCACTCCGCATTCATCCAGATGGCCTCCGCCAAAGACTGCTGGCCGTTGGACCACTGTAATATTTATAGGGTCGTAGACCATCACCCAGAAATTTCTCTAAATCCCGCGTTGTGCCGAGGGTCCTAATTCCCAACATATTCTTGTCCATCATCTACACTTGTGCGCTCCAAATCTGAATCAGTGAGAATTTCACTTTTTCAATCAGTCAAACGTATCTGACTGATTCAACAGTAACTTCAGTGAAATTAACTGATAAATCAGTGAAAAATTGCACGATTTACTTCACTTATTAATTCAGTAACATTTTCCACTGATTCGTCAGTCATTTTTTTCCACTGTTTACTCAGTGGTTTATTTTTGACTGATGGATAGGTTAAACAGCATGTAAAATTGGCCACCAAATAACGTTTAAATATGGCCGTTAAACAAAGTGTATCAAGTGAAATAACAACGAATACACTAATAAAACCAATACAAAATACTTTCTAAAATATGTTTTGTCTTTCAAAACGCCATGTTGTGAGGTAATAGGAACACACAGCCTTTCATTCCGTTTTTACATATTTTATTTCGATTCCATGTAATCGTCACAGCGTTCTGTTTGGAGGTTGAAACTACATTTAATGCGATGAAGAGAGTGCACTCATATGTACTGTTGGTTTTGACAATCCTAACGGTACTAATTAAACCAAAAACGAAAATAAACAGCATAAAATTTAAATCTTCACGATTTCGAGGTCAACCTATTAGTCACATATTTTCCTCTGGTAATTTTATCTTGGCGCGGTAGTGCATATGGTAAGATAACGGGCTGAAAACGAAATGAGAAGGGTGTGTGAGTTCAATCCCGGAAACCTGCGAAAACGTTTTTTAGTTATTTAAATGACAGTAAATTACGCAATTTGAATAGTAAACTATCGTAAATATGTTTATTTCACATAATTATTTGGATACATTCATTAAAAACAATATTTAATTTGCCACTGTAGTCGACCGTCACTTATTCAATTAGTGACATTGTTTCACGTCACTAAGTCAATCAGTGAAATTTTTTCACTGAATTAATCCACTGATTCTAAGTGGAGCCATTTTCACTGATTCGAGGAGTCGAATTTCACTGCGAATCAGTGGTTTCCCTCTGATTCGAATGTAGAGAGCGGGCATCTCCAGCAGAGGGAGGAGGGACTGTGACGCCAGCCAGGTCTCGCCGCTGTCAATCATTCACCAGCTGCCCCCCCCCCCCCCCGGAGAGACGAGGCAGCGAGCTCTTCTTGCCTGGCCGGGGGGGGTCAAAGTGCCCCCCCCCCCCCCCCGAAGAGACGGACAGCGCCATAACGGGAGATCGCGACCAGTGCGAGCTCCAGCGCATAACAGCATACTGTCGGTTCAGACTTCTACAGTGCGCGTGTCTGATGAGCGGTGGTCCAATGGAATATGCGAGACTATCATATCGTACTTACGTGACACCCAGCGTGTTACCAAACTACAGGGTCTCATGCCACGTGCAGTTAGAATGAGAACGGCTTCACATCGAGACGGCAGCCATTGAACAAATGACACCGGGTCGAGTGTATATAGCACTGTGAAGTCTACCTTGGTGGCAAATAACGAAAGCGAAATTTGCAGGAACGGCTTTATTAGAGACCTGGTAATTTCGCGGGTTCATTTGAGGACAAGTTATACTTCAACCTCATGTACATTTGAGTTCTTGTTTCTTTTTGACCAAAGTTTGTTAGGCCTACCTAGAACAAAATTCCAACTTGCAAAGAACATTTAAGAGTGAGTGAGTGAAAAGATTTTGGCTGCTCTTAACAGCGAGGTCTTGAGAGCCGATGAAGGTGATTGAGGTGAGTATGGAGCAACGCCGGATTGAAATGATGGGGGAAACGGGAGGTCCCTGAGAAAACCTGCCGACCAACGGCATCGTCCGGCACGATTCCCATTTACGAAAATCCGGTGATCCGACCGGGGATTGAGCCCCGGTTCGACTTGGTGGGACGCGAGTGTGCTAATCGCTCAGCCACCGTGGCCCTTAAGAACATTTAAGAAAATCTGAACAGAATACCATGCTACTTTGCCTGGGTTAAAACTGGAGCAACAGCCAATGAACAACTAACTAAGGCTTAAGTATACAAAGGATGGTGGAGTCTAGCTCACTGTCAATTAAATGCACCAACATTTCAGGTTTCTTCTAATAACATCTAGTCGACCTAAACATTTGTAAATTCTTTCAAACTTCAAATGTGAATATGAAAGTGTTACTTTTACAAATAGGCATGGGCTGGAGCCCTATTCTCTAAGTTTTTACTATCCCTATATAAAGACATTTACCACTTAACTGCCTTTACGAGGCCAAATCCTATTATGTAACTCAATATGTCTCTATGATAGTCTTTGGAATGTGCTGTGACTGTCTTTATATACAGACCGGTCAACAAGGTGTATATATGAACGAGAGTGGAACGAAAATGGCCGACGTATTGAGGTTTATTCTACAAATATGTCTTCCAGAAAAGAAAGCGTTCTAAAATGTCCTCAACACGATAAATATCATATTCTGTTATATTTCCGCACCAATAAATTGTGTCTGCAATACATTTAAGCAGTATGTTGTATAATTCGCTAGTGATACTCTCGCTTTAAAGTAACTTCGAAGTGGCGGATTCGACCACGGGTCAATGCTGCTATCGCGTGCTGCTCAAAATGAACTAGTAACACCTGAAATCTTGTATCCGTAGAAAGAAGTACGTTTATGTTAGAAGAATTCTTCGTAAATGTATTAAGAAATAAATCTCACTAATAGTTAAAAATGTACTATAATAACAAAATTTGTTACACGATGCATTATGTAATAACGGAAAAACTATGATTAAAAAAGCAGATTGTTGAGTTCAGAACACAGCCCACTGCATTGCCAAACATACATCTTCCCACAAAGATATCACTAGAGACCTGCAAAATTCGCGTTATTAATTGGGGTCATGTTAAACTTCAAACACATATCCTTTGCAATACGTCATTTGAGGTGCTAACAACAGTGCATGTGGTGCTCACTTTGGTGTATGTAGTGCTGATTGTGGTGAATGTGGCGCTGATTGTGGTACATGTGGTGCTGATTTAGTGCATGTGGAGCCAATTGTGGTGCATTTGGTGATGATTGTGGGTGGTGTGGTGCTGATTGTAGTGCGAGTGGTGCTGAGATTGTAGTGCGAGTGGTACCTATTGTTGTGCATGTGGTGCTGATTGTGGTGCATGTGGAGCGATTGTGGATGAACTGTGGAGCATCCGGAGCTGTTTGTGGAGGAGGTGGAGGATGGTGCTGATTGTGGTGCATGTGGTGCTGATTGTGGTGCAAGTGTTGCTGATTTTGGTGCCTGTGGTGCTGATTGTGGTGCATGTGGAGCGATTGTGGAGGAACTGTGGAGCACGCAGAGCTGATTGCGGAGGTGGAGATGGAGTGATTGTGGAGCATGTGGAATGATTGTGGATCACGAGGGGTCATAAGGAGTCATTGCGGAGCAGGAGGGGTCATTTAGAGGTCATTTGCAGAGCAGGAGGTGTCGTTTAGGGGTCATTTAAGGAGTCATTTTTGGGTCTTTTAGGGGTTATTTAGGGGTCATTTGTGGAGCATGAGTTCAAACTGAGCAAATAACTTGTCTGGAAGAAAGTGTTGAATATCTAACTGCATGGTAGTGTGATCAAGGAAATAGATAAAATGTCTGGTTAAATGGATTCATAAGAATTCTTAAATCTAATTCATTAAATATGTTAGTAAGTTGATATATAGAGCAGTAGCTAGGAAAATTAGATACACATGTTGCTACTGTAGAAAGAACGTCAGTTTTTTTAATGAATACGATGCAAGCCCATGATGAACAAGGTCTACTATAGAGCTTACCTTTATGGGTGTACCTTCTCCCACTGCTGTAAAATCACACGGAAAACAGTGTTGCTAATGTGGAAACATCTTCAGCAAAAGCTGCCATGCTAAACGACATGAGAGAACCACCTGTACGAAGGGTCCTTTTCGCGCGATGAAGCATTACGTCATTGGTACCATGCAGTTTATGCAAGGCGATACATTGAAGGAACTCATCGAGATCTGCAAGGGTTCGTCTACTGGAAGCCAGCAAGTGATGTTGCCAATATCCTATGCTGTATCGGTGGGTACTGATTCGACGTGCGATAATGATGAGACAATAAACTATGCTAAAGATAGAATGGGTGCAGTAGAGTCAGTTTGTGTGGAATGTGCACTAGCAAGACTTTCACATGAAGTCGAAGAACTTCAGAATAAACGGTCGTCAGCTCTAAACACTGATTATGACAATGCGACTCTTACAAAGAAAAGTGAACTTAATATTGAGGATGAAATGGGAGGTGACGACGATCATGACGACAGCCGAATCATCTGGGTCCACTAGTGTATCATCTACAGAACTTTCCATAGCTAATCGGTGTCGCTATTGCTGCAAGGACTTTGCCTTCAAGCTAAATGCACAATGACACGAAGTTTATAAGTGCCAGAATAGTTGGCTTGACGTTTTAACGAAGGGCTGAGATTTGTATAAGTATGCCCACTTTACATGGACGAACATAATCATTTGGTAGTAATAAATCTTAATAAACTCGAAAATAAAAATAATTTAAATATTTTATCCCTATATCATAACCTGTATGTTATAAACTGTTTTAGTTAAAAACATCATTATGAAGTAAATATTGGCTAATTACTAGGGTTATAAATGGTTAAGCAAGCATTCATGGAGCTATAAATAATGCTTGGAAACTGAAATTCATGAGCCTACCTCCTAACAGTTCGCATATTATATTCGCCTACCTAAATGACTGTACATATTCGCTTGCTTATGAGCCGACTTGTGAAAAAAAATGTGTCTTCTACATAATTATTTAAAAAGAATATTAAAACAAATAACGTAAGCATAGACACAAAATTCAAACCACCACTGAAAATAACGAAATGTTTTAATATAACATTTGCCTTTAAAAAGTTTTTGAAATGGTAAATACGATGAGTTTATACTGAAAATGCCATCCAATAAATATGGTCATGAGACATATATGCATTGATTGAAAAGACATATAAAAATAATATAGCAAAATGTTTAATAAACTAATGCAATTGCACGAGGGAATGCAGCCTCTTCGTTTGCTAGCACTCATCGCAAATTTAATAAAAGCTTCTTATCGTTGCTTACGTACCTTAGTGGTTGGTACCTGTCTCCTGTTCGAGAGGTTGTGGGTACGAATACCCACTGCTCGAAGGGAATTTTTTTTCTTTTTTTTAATGTTACCAAGTGTCATGCGAATGTGTGAAATTTACTTAATTTAAATTTCTTAGAATAAGCGATTGTAGGAAAATCACTTGACTGAAGAGGCTTTTGGCAATACAAACATTTTTCAGAATGATTGTTTCGCCCAACACGCATTTCAAATGAGTATTTGGTAGAACCGGCACGTGGACGAAAATGTGTTTCTTACAAAAGGCAATTAGCAGAAGAGGTGTATGAACGAATGGTCTTTTTCCATTAGTAGACTTTCGGTAAAACAGATATCTGACCGAGGAGGCGTTTGGAAGGACAAGGCAATTGGCAGAGCAGGCACTTGGCAGGAAAGCTTTTGGAAGAAAAGACTTTTCGGTAGAATACACATACAGCCGAAAAGGCGTTTAGCAAAAATGTACTTTAGCAGGCCAATCAGGCCTCTTAATGCGGTGACATCTCACAGAGTACTGTAAAAAACAGCTGACAAATTTTGTTTCTAAACTGCAATGGAAGATTTTAACCTATACTTAACACATATCAGTATGCAAATATTAAATTGTTTAGCATCGATGCTATATAAAGCAAGGAACGTTCTCCTGAGAAAATGAAGGAACGAAACAATGTATGTACAGGGAAACACTTTACCATTCGCTCTCTCTCACTACACATATAAACTTATGTGGTAAGTGTGCTGTATCACCCCTTATACAGAAATTATTCGTTTTAGTGTCATAACAGATTAGTCAGGGTGATTACTTAAAAAGTTTCGTATAAATGCATTACATGTAATGTTTGTGTGCAAATTTTGCATCTGATTAATAGGTATTCCCTGGTTGTTATTAAAATTAGAAAATGAATAAATATATAACATTTTATATTAAATTATATATGTAATAATGGATTAAGTAATCAGCTAAGCTTCTATTGTCACACTTTTCAATAAATTCTCCTAAATATGAATCAGGAAGAAAAATAAATTAAAATTCATTATGACAGGTGACACAGGTTCTTAAGCATGAATAGATGTTCGTTAGAGCAGAAAGTGATATAAAATACAACGAAATGACTTGCTGACTTATGTAAGCGCTGAATGAGCGAGGTTTTAGAGCAATGCATGTCTGGCTGGAAAGTTTTAAAGTTAGTGGTGGGCTGCGTGCAGATGGCCGCTGGCTATGTGGCATCAGTTATCAGTTATCCAACTGCACACCCTGCAGCGAGGCAGGCCCACCCACAAAGTTGGGTCGCCAGCATACTGCACCTCTCTACTCTCAACAACCCCCTCCCCAACCTCACTCATGTTGTTTCATTTCATCATCTCGTGTTTATCAGAACCAGTTTATCTACACCCGAGACTGCACTTGACAGAGTAGCCGATGAAACATTATTGTGGTTCGAGGGGACATAAAAATCAACTAGTGACTAATTCTGGATGGAATGACAGAGTATGATGTCAAGATGACTGGGTGGAGAAAATATAGCTAAGATGTAAAGGAATGACCGAATATTTGAAAGCAGGAATGGAATGATAGAACATGAGAAAATGAAATCCCAGATGGCTGACATGAAATGACAGAGCATAAGGGGAAATGAAGGTGACTATAAAATGAAATCCAAGATGAGAGGCATCAAGGTGGAATGATAGAGCATGAGGTCGAATGAAGTGACTTAAGGCAAGAAGGAATGACAGAGATTGATGATCATGAACTGGAAAATTTTAGAAACAAGATGGCAAGGTGAATTGATAAGAGCGTGCAATAATGGTGACTGGGTGAAATGAATGTGGTTTTAAAAAAATTGCGCGTTTTACAGTTAAATCTTTGGAAACTTAGTCCATTAATATTTTGTCGTACGTAAAATGTTGCTTCTTCAAAACACAATTTCTTTATTAAACATACAGATTAATTTATGTATTTTCATGCGCATAATAAATGCGAAGTCTACCTGCATGTTAAAATTAAACTTCCGTTTTACACACGTAAAATTTGCTCTATTTCACTTGTAGTGTAACAGAAGTAATCTTGGCAACTAGATTCCAAATAGTTGTTCGTAGAAATGCTGAAATTTTTTTTACAAAGTAGCCCTTTTCCGTAAATGCACGGAAAAAAAATCAACATTAAGTAAGGAATCGTCGACCGTATCCGAGTTGCAGGGTTATGCCTCTCTACGCTTCTAGGGGCCGTATGCAGAGAAGAATATAGTTGCCACTACCAATAGAAACAAAGGGAAATCGTGACTAGTTGGCTACTTTCGTATGCTCAGTCACTAATTCTTAATCTGCCTGGGTTTTTAAGACTATAATTCTAGTCATCGAACAAGCTCCCTAAATTACCGTCTAGTGGAGATTTTCTGCATAATGGCGGATAGCCTGACCCGTGTTAGATTTAAGATTTAAAGATGTCAATTCGTATGGTTCTAAAAACTTACACATCCCTACCAAGAGAATAAATTTACGGAACTGAAACCCTACATATAACAGTAATTTTTAATTTTCCATGCAGTTTCATTTCTCAAACGTGAACGGTACGAAAATAATACGCGTATTTCGAGTAGACCTCTCCATTTTATTTCTTACGAGAAGATGCGAACGTCATAGTTTCGGCCATTTCCTATGGGCTGAGATCTACTAAGTTCAGGCAAGCTCGTTATCGTCGAATTTAGTAAAGGCTGTCCACGATAAAGTGAGCACTTTTGAAATGAACCCTAAAAAAAAGTCACTGCCCCTACCCTACATATATTTTAATGGGTACACTGAGTGAAATTTGCCCAGTAAAGTTGGTAACAATGGATGGAAAATAGTTCCATTTATTAAAGTCGAATTAAAAGTGTTAGCCATCATAAATTATTTACTTCGATTTCTGTTTTTTTTTAGGCATTGAAGTCTGAAAATGAGCAGATTTGTATAATATCAACTCTCCTAAAAATTTCACAGTTTTACCTTACCGACGCATGTATAAAATGATGAGGCCCATAGCAATGTTAATTTTACATAAGGCGGAAGAATACATAACTAGCATACAAGTAGATGTTAAACAGGGCTTTCAAAAGTGCTCACTTATTGTGAACAGCCCATAGTATGCAATTCGCAGGCAAACAACTAAACTGCGTTAACACCTAGACAACCCAATCAAGAAAGTAAATCTCAGCTAAAAAGGGCTATGAAATATAACCGGTCGTGAAATATTTTCGCGAAATTTAGGTGTCCCTACCTATGAACATCCATACTAAACTTCATGAAGCCGCACGAGGCTTAAACTTAAAACGGACTGAGCATATGAAATCTAGTGACACTTGGAATCTGCACTACAGGAAGTGCTGGCGATGCTTCATTTATGGGCGGGTCTGTGCATGCGGCGCTAGGACGTAGCGAGTGTCTTTGGGAGGAGGGGGGGTTGGGGGAAGGCCCGCATGCAACAGAACAACGGCCCATGCCGCGAATGACCGATGCGGACGCTACGAAAGTGTTGAGACGTAGCCATGTTTACAGCACAGCTTGTTCCGCATCGGGATGAAACAGGTGCGACCATGCGGCCTTCGCATTCCTACAGATCTCCGCCAAACATGGTAGTAGCGGGTAAAGAGCGCTGCTTGATTCCGGCCGGCCACCGCGGAAACGATAGGTCTTCACTCGTTGAACAGGGGCCGCGGTGGTGTACAGGCGGTTCACGGTGAAATGAGCACTTTTGAAAGCCATCCTTAAGATCTACGTGTGCTCACGTTGTGTATTCTTCCGCCTTACGTAAAATTAACATTGCCATGGGCCTCGTCACTTTATTCATGAATCGGTGAAATAAAACTGTCAAATTATTAAAAAGTATATACTTTACAAATAAGCTTATTTTTACACTTCCATAGATTAAAAAAGCAGAAAGCGAAAGAAATAATTGTGAGTTATCACAAATGGTTACCAAACACTTCTTATTCGACGTTAAGATATGGAAGTACTCGTACTTTCCATCCATCGTTACCAACTTTACTGAGCGAATGTCACTTTGTGCGCCCGTTGAAATATACGCAAGCAATTGCAGAGACTTTTTCTAAGGTTCATTTCTAAAGTTCTCACTTTATAGTGAACAGCCTTAGTTCTCACTTTATCGTGAACAGCCTTTAGTGGTTAGACTACTCGCATCCCACATACGCGTAAGGGGGTTCGATTACCGGCAGGGCAGCTTCCGGATTCTCGCATGTTGGGAATTGTGCCGGACGATGCCGCTGGTCGGCGGATTTTCTCGTGGATCTCCCGTTTCCCCCGCCCTTGCATTCCGGCGCTGCTCCACACTCGCCTCATTTCACCCTCATCGGCTCTCAAGACCTCGATGTTAAGAGCCGCCCAAATCTCTTCACTCCACTATACTCCACTACAAAAATTATTTCAAGCATGTCTGATGCCCGGTTGCACCAACATCTTCCCCGATCCGAGATCGAATGATTCTAGTTCCGAACCGGGTTCCAGTTTGATCTTGGTTCCAATGTAAAAGTGTTGCACCAACGGAATTTCATTATTCTGGATCGCCGATTCGTCGATCTTGGCTCCAAAGTGAGAGATCGAGATTAAGTATGAGGCAAATTTTGCTATTGGTACGTAATATGACGTCATGGAAGTAGGCGTATTTTTCACTATAGATGGAACTAAATGTGCGATGGTTTAACTGTTTTAAGTAATTGTATGAATTGTACTGAATAATATTCAACTGCGTATTATGCTGTTTTAATTACCCAAGAAAACAATCTAACGTAGTTCTATCTGTTGGCGTATTTTCTAATTACATTTGTCGATGATGGCTGCTGATCACAGATCGTGATTTCGAACCAACAATTTCGGCGGTTCGAAATGAATTTCATCTCGATCTCCAGTCCAGCTCTGAACTCGAATGGTGCAACCGTTTTCTGTGTCGATCTTAGATCCGATCTCGGATCGAGTTTCGAACCACGATGGTTCAACCGGGCATGAGTCAACTTTCACCATACCGCTTTAAAAGTAAAAGAAGTCTTAAAGCCAGTTACAACCACGCATAAAAATACAAGCCTGATTATCACGTGACACTCGGGGGAAAAAGCACCTAAACCGTGGATGAAGTTTTGTCCACAGATCACTCGAACTCTCGAGATTTGTGCTTCTAGTTCATTCCTGGTTACATCCAAAGTTTCTGAAGCGCTGCTAACGTTCTAATTTCCAGGATATTCCTCCGCCTCATACGAATAAATCTCAACCAAGTATAGAAAATTACACCAAAAGCACAAGCACTGCATTCATGGGCACCACCTTTAATAAAATTATATACGATAACTATTTGTTACTAAGCATTATTATCACCTGTACTTTTTCTTGGTTTTTATTCAAATTGATCACATATGAATCATTAGACCTATAGTTTATAGATATGATGCTAATAAAAGTTCAATGTAACCAAAAAGAGATACTGTTATGTTAATAAAAGTATGAAATGTTTGTGATACTTTACGTACTTAGGAAGCATCCAAACACGTCATACAAGGGGGTACTTTTCAAAGGTTTCAATCCAAAAGTTTTAAGATACTACCGTACATATTTAGTCCTTACACATGAGATTCTTGATGTTAACTATGATAAAATTTGTATAGAAACTGTTTATGATGCAATCCTTTCCGCTTTCTTCTAACATTTTTTTATTTATTTTTACCGGGTTTATTATAGATTTAATTTCTGTAGTTCGTAGCTGGTCTTGTTTTTGGTAGACTGTTGTACTGCACAATAATAAACTTGAACATATAACATATTACCATACATATGCTTTTTATTTGAATTTCCGAGGTGGTAGCTTACATCCACAACAGTGTAGATGAAGAGGAAGAAATAGAACCAGCATTACACACGTTGTCTGCACACAAGAACAGTTTTAATTCTCTCAGCAACTGCGCATTTAATTAGGACTGCAGTTCTCAAAGAAACTGACCGACTAACCCTTCTACGACAACGGTGGCCATTTTGACACAAGAGGTGTAAAGAAAAGCCGTTCAGACGGTATCATACTGCAGGACTTACTAAGTTCAGTTTCGCTTCTACGTACACATCCTTACGCATTTGCAGTGCCTTAAACGGTATTCACAATAGAGCTATGTTCTGACGCCGGCCGCTGACGACACAGACCGTGCTGCCAAGTGTCAAGTTTGGGTCACAACCATCCGTCGCTTCCGTCAGTAGCCCGTCCGTCAGTCAGCCATCCGGTGGTTTCTTTTGTCCGTCAAGTGAAAGCGACTTACAATAGTCCATCGTCCGTCGAGCCAAAAAATTTTCTGTGTTACCACCCAACTGCACTAACTTTCTCGCACACAGACAAATGTTTTTAATGAAAGTAATAAATATATTCTCTTTCCTAACGTAATTTATCAACATTTCCTCCAAAAATCTACAAGTCATCTTCAGTTCAATACAAAGGCGAAACGAAAAAAGGTAAACAACTTTCACTGCCTTGTGTATTTAAAAAGAAAAATATTCAGACAAATATACAAATGACTGTTTTCCGACAGCCATGTTCAAGGAACGATATAACAAGGCGGTGGCCCATCCGTCCGTCAGTCGATAGTTAAAGTTTGAGATATACTTGACGGATTGACGGGTAGAAAAAAAAATCGCCCTGCGATTGGTTGAAGATCACGTGACGGACGGACGGACGGCCAACTGACGGATGAAACGGATGGTTGTGAGTCGAGCTTTATTTTGCAAGTAAACTTGCCATGAAATACTAAAAACGAACGAATTACAGTGGATTTGTTTGCCATTTAGTTAGTAAAATTGTTATTTTTTTTAGTAGTATACACTTTTCTTTAATAAAAATATATCAAAATTCATAATTATATTTTAGAACATAAACGAATATTTCGGCATCGGGAAACATTATCCTTTTGTTTTCCTAAAGGTAAGAAAAATCTATATAAATTTAGACTCCAATTAATATCTCTGCAAACCATTTATTATGTACATCTTCATTTGTTTTCACCTAAGTTTTTTGCCAGTTTATTTATTACCTATGAAATACACAAATTATATTCTTCTTATTCTCTCGCTACTGTCAAGGCTCTGATTGGCTGATGCCAATACATAACACACAATCAGGGATTGAAAAACAATTCCACATGACCAAGAATATGCATGTCGCCAGTAGTACCAACTAATTTCCGATACAACCAAATCTGATCACCAAGTTCCATCTTCATCTTCTTACGTGAATACATAGACGCATCACCAAAAGCGCTAATTACAGCAGTATTGTCTGCCTTGCCCTCATGAACTGGAAAAGTCTTCCATCAGATTATCATGTTTGGAGCGTCGTATCAAGTCGCGAGGCTCTATTGTGAATACCGATTTACGGCGAGGAAAATCTATCTTTCAAAAGTGGACAGAAGAAACAGAAAATGAATTTCCATTTCACCCTTAAGGAAATAATTAAGACGGTGCTTATTTAATTCAAGCAGTTCGTTTTTCCGCTAAAGTACGAGGAAAGGTCATGAAACACCAGGGAAGAACTCTTGCCATTCACTTAACCAGACTAAAGCTAGAGAAAATGTTACTAAAGCACAAGAGCAAATAATATAATGAAAACTGTGATGTGTTAGGAGAAAACTTTCATGAAATTTCACTGAGAAAATGACGGATCAGATGTCATTTGTATTCAAATGCGACCAGGAAAAAAATGACGCAGCTATTGAAGCAATACGACAAAAAGACTGTTTTATAGATGAGTGCGAAAATTTGGGGAAAAAGCGGGAAATGTCAAGCTCTTTTGGATATACATCAAACTGTAACAATGAATAATAAGGAGATACATTAACAATATCATCTCAAACGACATATTGAAAGAAAAAATAAACCACATCAAATGTATCGGTTTTATGCGTAAAAGTTTCTAATCCTCTCTGAAATATTTGTTTCTCAGCCACGCTCGGCATCCAACATACAAATTATGAGTTCGACTTATTTTTTCACACTTTCAGAGCGGCACATATTTTCTAACGTGTTCTAGCTGTCAACACCCCCGCATTCTGTTTTTAAACGAAATAACTCCAAATGTTTCATTCTTCCAAAAAAACTCACTCACTAACTACTTTCCCCCATTCGTCGCGTCGAATAACAACTGACGTTCTTTTATAAACAACCAGGACTGCTACCAGCAAAGCCAGCAAGACACAGCTGCTCTCTGGTGGCCAAATCCCTTAACTATATTTATGTCATTGTTTTACATAAAATATTCTCGTCTGTGGGCTATTTTTTCACGTTCCTATCTCAGAAAGAGTTTTTTTTTTTTTTTTTAAGTTGTGACCTACTATTTATGGAGCGATGTATAGATATGTGCAAGGTGCCTGATATACAGATATTTCGAAACAAGTCGTGTTCCAAAACACTTTAGTTCAGAACCACTTTCGTGATTGGATCATTTGAAATATTAAAATGCTTATCCGTCTGCCCGAGAATCACGGACTGTCAGTATCGGAGAAACTTATTCTGATTGGCTCACTCATGTAACAGGCTCTCTTCACACAAAGACAAGTGGCCAATAGCCAAAGGAAGGTTGCAGGCGTGCACATAGTATATTGAAGTCTATCCTTCGCGTTCGCGAAAAACAGGTGGCCCTGCTAGGGACAGGAAAATTTCTAGAATTCATTTTAGAACAAGGTAGACTTCAAACAAATGTATATGACTGTAATGTTTGCGATTGGACCCCAGTTTTTTATACACGGTTAGGTGAACTCTGAGCCAATAACAGACTTGCAAAGAGTTCAACATCGAATCCCGTGCCACCTGTTGAGGTGAAACTGGCTATAGGCTGTTCACGGAAACGTGAGCACTTTTGACACCCCTTTTCAGTCATTTTTTATCCTGTAAACACCTTTTAAAATAAATTTAGCCGATTAAGTAATAAACACAGTGTTTATATTCCACGGCACTCGAAGTTAACGCTTAAGGATAAATAAAACACATTTATTGACTATTAATCCAAATGAGATGGCTTTCAAACGTGCTCACTTTACTGTGAACAGCCTATGTCCACAGGAGCAGCAGCCAATGAACACAGAGCTGAGCCTCTAAAATACATAGCTCAGTGGAGTCCAGCCGACAGGTCGTTCAAAACCCGAAATTTCCCTGACCCTAGGAGAGCGTACATATTATTGGTGGGAAGACGGCCGCGTACCTGCCTTGCCACATTCAGGTAGTGTGTGACCCGTGTCCACCGAGGGAGATACTAATAGCAGTAATCCCCCGTTACTCTGCCAGATGATGCATGTTGTGGTTCGTGAGAGTAGGGGGTGTTTGTCCTTGAGAAGAATAAGGAAGTGAGTACACCGAAATCTGTCATTCGTTATTCTACTGCCTCGCAGTGCAGTGTTTTGTAATGTGAATATTATTTTGTGCAGTTATGTGAGGAAAATAACTTTGGCAGCGCTAAAATTAAATTTACTGACAATGGCAAAGACAACTACCCGCAGAAGATTAACCGTATCAACATGGCGTAAATCCGTCAGAAGAATAGCGACGCAGGTCCTGGAAAGCCAAGCTGTTGAAGTCTTTGTAAGTATGATATTACTTTCTTTCACACCTAGTTTTTGTAATATTAATAATTAAGAGTATGTTATTCAAATTGTATTTTAGTCTGAAACAAGGAGTATTAAATAAGCTTTTGCTATTCTTGAACACTTCCAAGGTCGTATTCGAACTAGTATTAGTCTAGTGGATAACACGCGAAATGTGTCTTTCGTATGTGAGCAACCGGGAATGAAGGCGCTACATAAAGAAATTTGCAGCTGCACATTCTTGAAAGTACTCCAAAGCGTTTGAAACGGATGAAACATTTGTAATAAATAATACGAAATGCATTGAAATATGTTATTTGCTTCTTTCTCTTTATTTCTCGTCGAGGAATAAGGCATTATATTTCTCTCGCATTCTCACATGAACACTGTTGTAAAGCATATTAAAATATAATTGATTTAAAACAAAAAAAGTACTTATACAAGTTACGTAAAACTATAAAATGTTGACAAAACACTCGCCAACATACATATAATAGCGGAAAAAATACTCTTCATGGCTTATGATTTGCAGAAACCAGAAATTGACGACTCTGTTTTAAGTTGAGATGATTGTTAGACTGTAAAATACTGGTTTTCTGACAATTTGTAAGTGCGATCGTGTTTCCATGCCTCTGCAATAGAGTAATGCATATAGGTAAGACAAGGTTTGGAGACGTAATTGTAATTCAGTAATAAGTTTTGAATTTAAGTTGGTCTCGAAATTAAATAACTGCTTTACTTAAATAAAAATGTGCGTGAAATATTTGCAAACACTCTTCACGTAAGTTAATGGGACAAAAAAACTTAGTTAAAATTTTTTATTGCGAAAAATAATTTCATCGTTTTTTGACCCTACATATACCATCTAACTCACAGGAATATCTCGTCGGTGTTAAATTGGTGGGTAAGGTGATAATTGTGACAGAATTTTTCCGCGTTCGAAAACAGGTTGGGAAACATTACTCATTTGGTTTTGTATAAATCCGACTTACGTATTACTACACAAGAGTGTGACATTGACTATCTGGTCGCTGAAAAACGTGTTGCTAACTGTACGTACAACGTCAATAAAATTAGTGTTATATGTCGTTTTTATGAATATACTTTGTACTGTTTGCTGCACTTCCAAAGCATACGCGGAAAATGAAATGTCACGTGAGTGTATTACAGCAAGGGAATTATAAGAAAAACGTATTATTATGAAAAATACAATTACGTTGTGCATTCATACGTGATGCCGCTTTACTTGTTCACCTACGAACGCGACAATACTAGTGAGAAGGGAAAAAATATATAGATAAACGCAATTAACCCACGTTATGGTTGATAATTACGGGAATAAATAATTTTTCATCCTAAGTAATTGCAATGTTTGCTGCAATTTCCAATCCGTCAGCAGCGTGTGGTATCGTTTTTAGCCAACTTCATTGCATGAATACCTGTGTATGGTCCCAAAAATTTTAACATACGTAAAAATATTTGGGAGCTGTTTAATACTTGAAAGCGCGAATGGAATGGTGCACAGAAAATATACATAGCTGATCATTTAACTGCGTTTTTATAAGCTTCTAATTTGTACAGACTTGCATAATTTTTATAAATAAATTGTTTTTTATATTTAAAACAATATGGCGTACGGCATAACATCCAAACACCTAGTACCAAATACTAAATAGCGTAATAAGAAAGTTGACATCTGTGATGACATAACTTTCCGCTTATATAAATAATATTTTTGATATGAATATGAGTGATAAAATACGTCTGTTACATATGTACCTTATTTAAGTATAATTTTGGCTATAAAGAACTGTCACCATTAAGCTTAAAGCATTTAGTACGTGATACATTATATATGTTTTCGTACTTAGTTCACAATTTTTATTTTTCGTTCCAAGGAAGAAGTCAGTGTTCAGATGTGGCGCACAACTCATAAAGTGAATTGCATAGACTTGTACACAAAACATTTTCTAATAGGAGTCCTGGAGTCTTTACAAAGAAATATATTGCTCAGAACAGGTCCAGCACTAAATTACGCCAACGCCAAGAAGTCAGTTGCAAAAAGATCACTGAAGTATAGTAGCAGAGGCCCAGATGAGCATTATGGACCACGTGCAGAAGAGTCTTTACCAGACGCACCTGATAAGCTTGCAGTCCTAGAAGAAGAGTATTTAAGATCTTTACAAGAAGAGTGTATCGATGAAAGAGGAAGGGCAATACAAAGTAACACAAAAGACCAAACTACTTCACAAGAATGGAGAGCGCAAAGATGAAAACGTATCACTGCGTCATGTTTCGGTAAAATATGTAAAATGCGAACAATTTCTTGTGTTTCTGTAGTAGACTATATCCGAAATCCGACATTCTCTGGAAATTCACATACAAGATGGGGTATAGAAATGGAGGCAACTGCATTTCTTTCTGTCCGTGAAATACTCGGGGAAAAATTGAAAAGTGTGGTTTCTTTATTCACAAAGAGTACCCTTATCTTGGGGCAACTTTTGATGGCGTCATAGACGAAAGTGCAATCGTGGAGATAAAATGTCCTTCCTCATCAAAATATATGTCTCCAGAAGAGGCTTTCACTGCAAGAAAGCTTAAATTTCTACGTAAAGAAAATAACACGTTGAGGTTGAAAGAACATCCATATTTCTACCAAGTTCAAGGCCAACTTAACATGACAGAACGAGAAGTATGTTACTTTGCTGTGTGGACACCCAAAGGGAGGTCAAAAAACAACTTATTTAATTATACTTATCATTTTATGAGTGTGGCTAAATGAAGTTAAGCGTAATTCGATTATATAAAGACAATTCAGTTGTATTAATAGCTAATTTTAAAGTTGCTGTAGTTTTAATTTCTATTCTCTGTAACGAGGCATTTGATGAGACATTTAAAATTTTATAATATTGCGCACATTATTACATGTTCTTATTCAGTAGGATTTTAAATAACTTCATTGTCTGTGCAATGCAGTTGATACTTATTTCAAAGATGTTTTGTATTACAAATTTAGTTACATTTAAATATTGGAGGAAAAAACTTAAGTTGATTTGTCTTTTTAAATTATGTATTCTGTTTCCTGCTGAAGAATGTGATAATTATCACGAATTTTTTCCGCAGTATACTATGATAAAATTGAAACATAGAGATTTATTATTAACATGCCCTAAGATATGACAATATTTCAATAAGAAATTATATATATATGACATAGTTTAACATACAACATTGTTCATACGACTTTTTTGATAACATAGTAGGCTAATATCCTCAACGCCAAGATTCAAAATGTTTTCATTTTGTTTTCATAAAGAATTCTTTTCTACGGCACATGAATGAGTTATGTATAATCGCTGGAGCCTCGTCTGAGTAAACTAGGTGTGCCAACTGGAAGCTGAGAGAGGGGATAGAATTCATATCCCTAATCCTAGCACCCCATTTTCTAATTTGTCTTAAATATTTCCTGCTTCATTCATTTAGTTCTTATACATTTATTAATGGAATGTGATATTAACTTCGAGGAACTAGTATAAATACATCCATCACCATCTCCTGTATGCTTTTAAACTATTTGGTATTTCCTTTTTCAGTATTTTAGCACTGTCAATCTACTTCTTTTGGCTTTCCAAACGTGTACCTACAAGACTTAGTAAAGTATTACAAGTATAACAATATTTGGTTGGAAATTGGTTCATTGATTTTTGAAATGATATAAAGCCTCATACTCGTGTGGTACTGTCTCATACAAAACACGTGACTAAACAGCAATTGTAGATGCACGTTTGAAGCTCGTAATAGATACTGCCAGCAAAAAAAAAGTCTTACTGAAATTGGTTATTTTAAGTCATATAACGGGAGAATCACTTAAATATTACACCGCAGATATTTCTGAAAGCGAAGGTTCTATTGATGTGCTCTTTATTGAAGCCCAAGCGCAGATGAAAATAATTATTAAAATGTGTATTTGTTAAACAAAGTTCCTTTTTTTCCTTTATATAGAACAATGACTATTCACAGTCACAACGAACCGATGTCGCTAACACTGTGGATGCGAACAAAGTTTCCATTTATGAACGAAAATCGCATATGAATTACAGCATACATTGAAATTTATTGAAAAAACTATGAGTGTTACATAAAGAATTTTTGTAGGCAATTCTACCACAATTACATTCACACTGGTGAAGGCGCTTGATGTTTATATCCCAATTTCTATGTAACGTTAACATTTATTGCCGGCACATATAATATTTGTTTACAATTGAAATATACTATTTACTGATGTCCATGGGTTGAAAAATAGTTGTGTGTTGAGAGAGAGAGAGAGAGAGAGAGAGAGAGAGAGAGAGAGAGAGAGAGAGATATATATATATATATATATATATATATATATATATATATATATATATATATATATATATATATATATATATATATATGTCTTGCGGTTTTCGAAACAGTCTCGACGCTAGGTTAGTTTGCACTTAAACAAACTTTGTTTTGATGTTATACAATTAATTTCTGGGTCTAAAAGATCGCCAATGCACGAAACTACACCCAAACACACGCCTTATACCGTCTAGCTCAGCAACACGTGGCCATATCTAAGCGAGGAGGCACAGAGGTGAAACAGCTTGTATTTCCACTTTTTTTTTTACAAGTCATGGGACAAAATCCTTTACCTGCTCTGCTACTGGAACTCTTTCACTACTTATCTTCCCCTTGCCTACTGTCTAAATACTCGTGGGCTGCTCCGTAATACAAGAGCGCTTTGATTATTGTTGTGTAGTGCGTGAAGATGGCCTGCAATGCAACCCGCACGCCAAGGGAGTATAGTAGACGAACCAGGCAGCCCTGTTAAGGGGAATGGTGCATGAAAGTAGTATATTTACATGATTTTCGATATGTCATTTTCCAAAGGGTTTAACGAAACTTTTGGCTTGACAAGACGTAAATAATATTTTTCAACACATTTTTAGTTGCTATATTTTTACTACCTTCATTGTTCTCGGAGCACTAATGGAAGAAAGAACATGAATTATTTTTCTTATCTTCAATTAGAGCTCCGCGAATAACGAACGCAGAGAATTTTTAACCGTGCAATAAGGTGTTCAAAATTGTTATTTACGTCCTGTAGAAACAAAAATTTCGAAAAATCCTCTTTAAAACAAATTGTGACAACAATGATAGAAATACATTATTTTCGTGCACCATTCCCCTTAAAATACGAAAGTACAACGTGCGAGAGGTCTTACTGTATGCCCGAGGCCCTGGTTATGGGCAGTGCTTAATTTGCAAATGTTGATTTCAAAAGCGCTGACTTCACGGTACAGGTGGCAGAGCACACCTAACGGAGCAAGAAGAGGGGATTCGCTGATGACGGGGAAGAAAGGCGATGCTTCCAGAAGAAGGGGAAGATGAAGAGAGAGAGAGAGAGAGAGAGAGGGAGAGAGGGACGGAAAACGGCTACTGTTGTGTGTCGACTTTGAACACGATACGCGCAAGCTGCTGTGGCCCGCCGCTGCTGACCTCGCAGGGGATTTTAAAAAATATCGTGCTACTGATGAGTCGAGAAGGTTACGTTCGGACCGAGTCGTTCAACACAACGGCCGCCTCAGCCGAAACTGGCTGCTCTTAGACCTCGGGTGAGCGAGTGAAGAGATTTGGGCGGCTATTGACTGCGAGGTCTTGAGAGCCGATGAGGGTGATTTGAGGTGGGAATGGAGCAACGCCGGAATGACATGGCGGGGGAAATGGATGGTCTGTGAGGAAGCCCAGCGGCATCGTCCGGCACAATTCCCACATGCGAAAATCAGCTTGACAGAAAAGGTGTTCGGGAGAACAGGCGTCTCGCATGAATACCCTGAGCGCGGATATGCCACTTTAGTTGGCCGAAATCAATTTGCGGAACAGGCGTTTGACAGAATAATTGTTAGGCTTAAAAGCCGACATTAGGCAGAATAAGTCCTTGGCTCAAAAGTCGTTTGAAGAAACACGCATCTGGCATAACGAACACCTGACCGAAGAGGCGTTTAGACGTCAGGTATTTGGCAGAACAGTTTTTCGTTGTTCGGACGGGCATTTGGACGAAGAGTCATTTGGCAGAGAGACGTTTGCTAGAACATACATCTGGCCGAATAGGCAAAAATATAGAAGGAACAGCTGGCCGAAAAAGGCGTTTAGACGAAAAGTATTTGGGTGAATAGATTTTTGGGTTGAACGGCCATTTGAACAAAGGATCTTTCGTAGAACATGAGTGGCTGAACAGGCATTTCATAGAACGTTTGGCAGAAGAGAATTTGGCAGCACTGATGTTTAAATGAATTGGCATTTGGGCGGACAGACAATTTGGCAGAGCAGAAATTTGTCAGAACGGTCATTTGGACGAAAAGGTATTTCTTAGAATAAGCGATTGTAGGAAAATGCACTTGATTGAAGAGGCGTTCAGCAGTACAAACATTTCGCAGAATAATTGTTTGATCCAACATTCGTTTCGAAGGAGAATTTCGTAGAACTGGCATGTGGCCGAAAATGTGTTTGTTACAAAAGGTGAAGAGGTGTTTGAACGAACGGACTTTTTCCATGAGTAGACTTTCGGCAAAACAGATCTCTGACAGAAGAGACGTTTGGAAGGACAAGGCATTTGGCAGAACAGGCACTTGGCAGGATAGCTTTTGGAAGAAAAGACTTTTCGGTAGAGTACACATACAGTCGAAAAGGTGTTTAGCAGAAATGTACTTTAGCAGGCCAATCAGGCCGCTTAATGCGGTGACATCTCGCAGAATACAGTAAAAAAAAACTGCTGATAAATTTCGTTTCTAAACTGCAATGGAATATCTTAACATATATTTAACACATATCGGGCTGCAATTGTAAGAACGTTTACCGTCGATATTATACAAAGCAAGCAACTTTTTCCCCGAGTAAATAAAGGAACGCAACATTATGTGTACAGGGAAAGCTTTACCATTCGCTCTCTCTTGCTATATGTATAAACTGATTTAAATTTGCTGTACCACCACTTATACATAAATAATTCGTTTTTGTGTCATAAAAGAATAGTCAGGGTTATTACTGAAAATGTTTCCCTATAGAAGCATTACATTTCATCTTTCTGTGCAAATTTTACACCTGTTTGTTAATAGGTGTACCCAGGCTGTCGTTAAAAAGTGAAAATTAATTAATACAAACATTTTATATTACGTTAACTGTGTATAAAATATGCATTACTACTTTATATCTTTTATATGTAATGATGGATAAAGTAATTAGCTAAGCTTCTATTGTCACACTGTTCAAGAAATCCTCCTAAATTTGGATCAGGAAGAAAAAATAAAAATTCGATATGACAGGTGAGACACAGGTTCTTAAGCGTGAATAGACGTTTGTTAGAGCAAGAAGTGGTAGATAGTACTACGAAATGACATCCTGGCTTACCTGAGCGCTGGATGAGCGAGGCTATAGAACAATGCGTGTCAGGCTGGGAAGCTAAAAGAAAGTGGTGGGCTGCGTGCAGATGGACACTGGCCATGTGACGTCAGTTATCAGCTATCCAACTGCATAATCTGCAGCGAGGCAGACCCACCCAAAGTTGGGTCGCCAGCCAACTGCACTTCTCTACACTCGACAACCCCCCTCCCCAGCCTAACACACAAGACGTTACATTTCATCATCTCGCATTTATCAGAACCAGTTCATTTACACCCGAGTCTGCACCTGTACACTCTAGGATATTATTTGTGAATTTATCATATCAGTGTATACGTACAGTGACAAAGAGCGAAAAGTAAAATATTTTCCCATACATGCATGGTAACATTCTTACAGTTGCTCAGGAATGAGTCAAATGTGTAGGAAAGTACCCAACTTTGTATAGTGGCAATACCAAGCAATCCCATATTTTCAGCCCGATACATAGTACTATTACCATATACTGTATAGGTCAAAAACTTCAATTACACTTAAAGATGTTTATCAGAACATTTTTTTACAATGTAGTGCTTTACCCAGGTTTACACCTCTCAGCCAATGCGCAACGTACGTTGATCTTCTTGCTGATATCAATGGTAGTCGCTGTCTACAAACCTAAGCGATGGTCACAACTACAGACTTCATCTTTCACATATAAAGAACTTCCTTTAAGTTTTCCTGTCGGAGTACACCGCTTTCATTGTAATGTGCTCTCATTCCTATTCAGATCCAGTGTACACAACTGTGTACATTACGCACGTATAGGTAATTTTTTGTCTGTACTGTAAACTACGAATCTCAATGACCGATGATCTCACCTGTGGGTTAATGATTCGCAAACTGTCTTACATGCCTAAGTCATAGTTTATTCATATAACTGTAGCCGAACATATAGCTCATTGACAGTGGCAACGAAACAAGTGTTGTATCGACTTAGTACAGCACGCTTCATAGAATGTTTTGTTTGCAACGCCTGAAACAGTAAACTGAAGTGGACCTCAAAAGGGTTTAACCGGACACTGTCACAATCCTTGGATGCTTAGGCCCACTTGACATGTATTTAACCTTAGCTTCGTTGTCGATTAAATTCTTTGTCCGTCTTTACCCAAACTACACTTATATTTTGGGGCATGCAAAATTCGCGCTATTATTTGGCATCAGGCTGAACTACACGGTACTGTATGCTCTAGAGGAGGCTTCGTTTCTCCATTGGCTGCTGCATAGGTGTGAAGACACTCCCTCTCTGACTGAACTACACGTGATTGGGAGACACAATTGTGAAGTGTTCCTTTATTGGCACAGTCACCCAGGATTGTAACATATAGTATGGTCCAACGACACACGTATCCACAAAGGTACATGTGTTTCAAGTTTATCATCTCCTCAAATAATAACGCGAATTTTGCAGGTCTCTGCTTATACTAGAAGATTTTTTTTGTAAAATGTTAATATGCCGAAGATTTATAGACTTAATAACAACACAAACTATTGTTAATGTACGTCTATATTCTCTCTTGTAGAATGGTTCGTCTCTTCGACAACACAAAGTGTTTTCTTTTGTTTGAGAGCGATGTCGTAAAAGATAGCTGAGACGCGATAAAAATAATTTGGCTCATCCGGTCGCGCACTAGTCAGCGCCATTAAGGCCATATTTGACGATACTTTTTATTTCATTATCAGAAAAATATTCATATAAAGACCACATAAATGTAAATATTAGTAGTCAAATGATTATAGATTTCAAGATACATCACCGAAAATTCGAGCCCAAATTTCTGTGTCCCTAATTATCTTTTCAAAATAAATCACATGTAATGTGATCTATATTATATACACAACAAATTAATCCTCAAGCATATTTAATAATCGGTTCTCGAGTATTGGCATCCTGAATTTAGTATTTTAAAATAGCGATGTTTTTGACAATACATTTATATTCGTCCAGGAGAAAATAATATTAATATTTCTTGCATGTTTCTTGCTGGCTCAGGGTTCTCCAATAGGTGTCAAATAAAGAGTGGAATAGTTGCAGAAGTAAAATTTTGTACAAGATTTTGAAATCTAATTTGTCCCGAAATTAATCTTTAAATATGTTTAGCTTTCTGGACGGTAAGTTATTAGAACACTTAATGTCAAGCTGCTTCGCGGAGGGATTAGTGGACTGGAAGACAAGGCGTTGGCTTGTTTTCTTAAGTCTGTGATTATGAACGGATATGAAAACCTGTTAGAAAGTGACAGTACTGCAACGCTAGTTCCCTGTGATGAAGGTAATAATGGGACATTCATTGAAAGCAGTGATGACGCTTCAAGTCTGAAGAGAGAGAAATAATGAACTAAGTCACTATAAATATTAACCTTCACCTGCACAAAATCCAGGGTCCTGTATAGTCACAATGATTTATATTAAAACATCAAACATTTTTGACAAACATCGCGTCCAAGTGTATAATATAAATGGGAAACGAATGAAAAGATGTCTCAAACAAACGACGAAAAAAAATAGTATTTAAGAACTGTTGTAGTATGCTGAGAGGTAAAGGGAGGCCATAACCATTTTCATAGCAAATCGTAGATTACAAGTGAATGCCAAGAAACGCCATGAAATAGGCAAGTCTGACGAGGTATGAGAACTAAAGAAATGACATTTACAACATTGGGCAAATCAAGCGACCACAAATATTGGGTATGTTAAGTTCAAAGAGTCCCATAATTTTGCTGACAATTTGAAAAGAAACTTTTGAATAACATGTCGGCACATACCTATGTTCCAAATAAAGAACGGTAAACGAGAAGAAAATTAGATAATAAAAACAGCAAAATAATTAGTTATTGAAGTCAATGAAAAGACCCAAGCGTAAAACATCCAAAGGGTACGGGTCTGGAATTGTGATCAGAGCCAGTTTAACTACGAGATATCATACAGAACGAACACTGTCCAAAATTGAGCACAAGGTAGGTACCCAAGCGACGACAAATTCCCTTACACGCAGCTACACGATAGACATTGCAGTGTTAATGGATGGCCGTGTAGCAAATACTATATGCTTCCAAGAACACAGTGAATATTTGGGACATCATGTGGCAAGAGAAATAAAACAAAGGTGTCAAATCAAACGTTTTCATGGTAGACAATGTAAGAGGAACGATGGCGAAAGAACATCTTCACATAACTTTTTTCCGTCAGTTTTATTTGTCAGACAAATCCTTCCTACTTTGTGATTTCTAGTTTGGACACAAGGAATACGCCTCAGGTGGCCTCTAGGGGAATAAACACTTTCTTTGCGGCAACACATTATTTGTTACAGCAAAGAAAAATTTGTTTCAATATGAACCACTGCAAAGTAACCTTGCCACAAACATAATTTTTGTTTCATCTAATATAGTAATGACTATGATAACCTTGCATTGTCGTTACAGTAGTTCAGCAGATGCTTTTGTGGTAATGTCAGTTACACTGTAAAGAAAATATTTGCTCTGACAAACAAACGTAATTTGCAAAGAGAAGTAACACATATATCAAAATAATACCAAAAAAAATGGGGTTTCTCAAAGACTAGAACCCACACACATTGTGCTACTTACCTAACGCACTGCACCACACGATCACTTTGTCTTCTTGCATACAGATTACTTTTGATAGAAATGTAATGTACGGTAGCAACATGGACCAGAATACAATGCCACCTCTTGGGAAGAATTGAGATTAGTGATGTGGAGAGCCACCGAACTTCATTAAACGTCTGCTGGAGGACAGCAAATTTGCTAGGCTGCAGTTTCGTAACTGCGGAATATTCTGATGGTTTATGAACGTTTGTGTTGGGGCAACAGTTACGTACTGAAAACTGCAACGTATGACAGAACACATTTAAACCGTTACCATTGGTAAAAAGTATATATTTATTTACTGTGAACTAAAGCAGCTCAAATGACGTTAATTTTTTGCTATAAATAAATGTAATAGTGCAATAAAACAAAATCGTATCAATTAAACATGTATTAGCAGCAAACTACTTTTTTTAAATCTTATCTTAGAATTAAATCTACATTGTGTTGCTGTAAACAAAACAGCCCCAAATAAATTATTTTCTTTGTCGTACAGAAAACTATGTATGGATTTTTTAAGTGTAGGGGAGAAAAAAGTCATCCCATAAAAACTACGAAATGTTCAACACTTAGTTTAGTGTTCCAGATAATATAAAATCCAAGCAGGGATTATAAAACGACGTTCCAACATGCCGCGGTAAAAACCACATTACTGAATATTCATTCTGTACAAACGCACGAGTGTTCCAAGTCTAGCTTTTCCAACACTGGAACTGCGAAATTTTCAGCGCTCAATAAGTGACTGCAATGAAAGCAGACAGCGGGTTCTGTTAACAGAAATCTGAAATCATAGAGAACAATTAATGACACGGACTAACGAATAATCGGAAAGATATCGAAAAATAATAAAACTCCACAGTCACTGGTATAGTTTATCGTCCGCTGTTATTCTATTGGCTGCTACTTCAGTAGGTAGCCAGTTCTAACCACACACCAGGTACAATGTTATTCCTTCTTGGTTTCTGGCATTGCTTGTTATCGACCTTCAATTGTTTTGCGGAGTGTCTATGATCAAACTGCAAAAGAAAACAAAACCTAGGAGTGTTTAAAAGTTGACCTAACGTGATATGAACCATTTTTTTAAATCCCTGATCACCTGTTTGTTCTCTCAACCCAGTCCTCCAAAGTTCTCTCCTACTATCTTGCGGTCAAAGAGCATAATGGTCTCTACGGAAACCCTAATTTCATCGCTGTTCCTGCTTCCAAATGAAATTAACTCGTTCGTTCACACAATAATTACTACGTTCAAGTGTTGTAATCACGTAATTCATTTGTTATGCGCTGTAGGTCTACTTGTGAACAGTATCTTTCTTGCAATCGGCGAATACGTTGCTGCGTACTCGATGATATTAATATTAAACATTAATGTCAAATATGTGTTGAAACTCCGCAACTAATATTAGCCGAGAGGAAGTCTGGGATCTGGTGCCCTGCTGTGTACAGCACTGGTCATGAAAGCCATCCTCGTGCAACGTACCCGATCGTGGTAGTATCCTCGTACTTTGAATCATTCCTCTGGAAAATCAGCCCATGTATGGCGTGTTTGTTATGCCGGAATCACATAGCCCCGACGAGCACAGCACGATACGACAAAAACCGCAACCACGACCATTTTCAATGAGCCTGCTCGAATTTACAGCCCGACAGTTTACTGGCGCGACACAACGAGTAGTATTTTTCGGATCCATTTAGAAGGCGCTGATCAACTACGCTGGTTTCAAAGGCAGTGAGTAGACGGGACATTTGGAATACATGCTGGTGACAGCTCTCGTCAAGGGGAATCGATTGCGTGTATAAGAACATTTGTGTGGCGTGGTTATGGTGAAATTGTATGCGTTTAATGTAAAAAAAAATTAAGAAAACACAATTTCGGCTTATACTCGTCAAAAAGCCAAGTAGAAATTAAGGAATCGTATACGGTTGGAAAGAGCATCTCAAAAGCAATCCAGTGATACCCATAAAACCCCATATGATCGAGTGAAGCGGTGCCGGGATCGTAACAAAAAAACATCAAGGCGTCCGAGTGCGTCGACGTAAAAGTATTCAAGCAAAACAAACGGCCGTGTCCCCAACACAGTGAAACCCAATTTTCTTGAAGAAATTCTTCGTTATTGCGTCATAATTTTGGATTGATAGTAATTACTGGCAATGTACGATCACAGAAGATTTACATTTTACGATATGCTTAGTATTTTTGTGCGTAGTTTTAGCTGTGTGTTATCTCCTTGCTGTAAAATATCGAGAACTTACTAAATTAATTTAAATATGCCCTCTACTTTTTAAACAAGTAGATAACACACAAAATTACCCACAAAAATATTTAAAAGTTCTTAGGAAAATTTTTTTTGTGATCGTGCATTACCAGTATTTACTATGAAGCCGAAATTATGACGCGAAAAGGAAGAATGCCTGCAAGAGGTTTCGTTTGCATGAGGCGGAGGAATGGCCTGATAGAAGAACTTCAGCAAGTCTTCAGAAAAGTTGGAAGTAACTGTGTATGGACTAAAGTCCCTGTCACACTGTCAAATTTTTTCTGTCAATCTGCTTCCAATAAGTTCGGTCAAATAATTTTGGAGAGTCATAACGTCATCGAAACGTCATAAACGCCGTTATTTTTGTCTGAAAAAGTTGGATGGCTCCAGTCTCCATCAAACTAATGTTTGGCGGTCTCAGCCAACCAGAATCGTGCACGGCAAAAATGGACGTCAAGAAACTTTAAAATAACAAACAATTGCTGCGAACGAAGTAGGTTATGAAGATAATTAATTTATGCAGAAGCTGTCCGAGCATGAATTCTATTTTAAGTGAATTTTGCACATAATATTACGAACTCAAATGCCTTAAATGTCATAGTGCAGGAAACATCTCTGATAAAAAAAAATTTGAAATTAGTAAAGAAGCGAAAATTAATTTTAACATTCCTTACATTTCTTCCTGCATTGAAAAACAAAAGTAATTTCTCACAATGAAAATAATTTTTAAATAATAATTCAAATTATATTCTCCCAGTAAAAAAATTGAAGGCAAAAATTTGATAGTGTAACAGGGACTTAAGAGATAGGCAGAATTTACAACAGTCCGTCACGTCCGTCCGTCATACGTTCGTCCGTCTCCCAGCCGAGCGATTTACAACCAAACTACGTCCGTCGTACGTTTATTGCTGCTAACTAATAAAACCTAAACTGTTTACAAATACGAAAAAAATTGTCATAAAAAGTGAATATATTTTGCTGTATTGTGTTTCTTAGTACCCAGATAAATCATACACGTACGTGACGGAAATTAATCGATGTAAAAAATGTTTAATAGCATATAAAGCATAATTTTACTGTCTTTATTATTGCACAAAAGCAGCTCGTGTATCCAAACGTAATTATCAATTCATCATTAGGAAAAATGAAACTTAATTTCAGTTTACAGTTGCATAAACAAACATATGAAAACAAAAGACAGCCAAAACAAAACACTGCACACACGACAGAGCTTTGTAAAGAACTCGGGATGAACGAGTTACAAAAGTGCAAGTTCCGTAATTTCGTCCGTCCGTCAGTTAAAGTTTGTCAAGGTTTTGACGGACGGGGCGGATAGAATTAAGGCCACTTCTGAATGGCTGTTGGTCGCGTGATTGACGGACGGATGACGGACGGGTCGTTGTAAATCCTGCCTTACTAATTCAGTGACTATGGCGTCGTGACCACAGACATGCATGCAAACAAGTGTTCCTCCTGGCTACATTTGTGCCCGCCCTCGCTTCGTTTGCGAGTTTGGAGCTGTGGGGAAACGGTGGGATATAACTCGGTCGTAAAAAAACACTTGGGGGCTCTGTTACGGCAGCTGACCGTTCGAAGAGTCGTCGGGAGCCAAGACGCGAAAGATAACTATGTAAAGGCTGCTCACGATAAAGAGAGCACTTTAGAAACGAACCTTAGAAAAATGGCACTGCCCTGCAAGCATATATTTGAATGGACGCACTGAGTGACATTCACACAGTCAAGTTGGTAACAATGGATGGAAAGTAGTTCCATACATTAACGCCGGATAAAAAGTGTTAGGTAACTATTTGTGACAACTTAAAAATGATTTATTTCGCTTTCTGCTTTAATGCATCTAGACGTAAAAATGAGCAGATATGTAATGTATTTACTTTCTTAATAATTTCACAATTTAATTTGACCGACGCATGAATAAAGCAATGAGGCCCATGGCAATGTCAATTTTACATGAGACGAAGGAGTACACAACGTGCATACAAGTAGATCTTAAGCAGGGCTTTCAAAAGTGCTCATTTTACCATGAATAGCCTATAGCAGCGGGGAAAGTCACGCCGGCAAACCCAACGCCCATAACCCGCGTTGCCATGTTTACACACGCAAATATCCCTCGAGACTACTTTGAGGTAGAAGAACAGTGGCTGCCAACTGCACTAACATTAATTCAAATCAGGTTAGAAAAATAAAAAGATTTCTTATGGGAGAGTTTGGCATAGGGAAAATCAGTGCTTGATATAGTAGATGGGGGGGGGGGGCAAGAGAGGACATGTGCCCAGGGCGGCATATCTAAGGTGAGGCAAGCTGGCAGTAACAAACTGCTTTATTACACACTTGCAGACATGTTGGTCAACATAACTCATGATCCACCAACATCGCTAACATGAAATTTCGTTTCCTGAATTGCACTTTACATCATATAATTTTTAAGTAGAAGTTTTTGCATAGCTATAATATTCAATTTTTAATATACCACCGCAAAATATTACATCAGTATTAACTATGGTTTAACCCAATACTTTACTTACCTTAAAGTAAAATTTAAAAATTAGGGGAGGGGACAGAAGAACACTTACTTTGCCCCCCTTACAAAACTACCTGGATCCAGCACTGGGGAAAATTTTCCCTGCTGGATGCGCAATGTTAAAGGCTGTTCACGGTAAAATGAGCACTATTGAAAGCAAGCCCTGCTTACGATCTACTTGAATGCGCGTTGTTTATTCCTCCGCATTAAGTATAATTAACATTGCCGTGGGCCTCATAACTATTCATACGTTGGTCAAATGAAAGTGCGAAATTATTAGGAAAGTAAGAATTTTATAAATCTGCTAATTTTTTCACTTCGATGCATTAAAAAAAAAGAGAGCCAAAAATAATTTAAGTTATCACGAATGCTTACCTAGCACTTTTTATTCGACTTAAGATATGGAACTACTTTCTATCTGCTGTTACCAACTTTAATGGGGCGCATGTCACTCAGTACGCCCGTTGAAGTATACGCAGGCATGGACAGCGACTTTTTTCTAGGGTTGATTTCAATAGTGCTCACTTTGTCTTGAACGTCCTTTACAAAAGGTAACTTTCAATCGAAATTTCAAGCCACGCGAATAATAAAAATAAAATATTTTTCTTAGTTGAGTTGAGATGTTTGGGTGGCTCCTAACGAGGCCTTGAGAGCCGATGCCGGAATGAAGGAGCGGGGGAAACGGGAAATCCCCGAGAAAACTCGCCGACCAGCGACATCGTCCGGCACGATTCCCGCTTGCGAAAGTATGGGAGTGGCCCGAACGGGGATTGAACCCGGTTTGCCTCGGTGGTAGGCGAGCAGTCCAACCGCTCAGCCACCGCAGCCCCAATATTTCACTTGGTTACGAAGTTATTCTATGTTTGGTTTATGGTATTTTTTTTTACAATTATTCTGTTTTTTAAAGTAGGAAGTAGAGAAAATGTGGTATACATTGCCGACACTAGCGCTAACCTAGTGGCGAAAACTTTTGGTAGCCAAACTTTGAACACTGATCTTCCCAACGTGTCGTAACGTTAACTGCACACAACTTCAGTATTACACACTCTACCAACATTGTCAGCAAAGTACGATTTATGCTGCATTTGAAAGAAGAATGCGTATTTTTGTAACATTGTAAAATCAGTTTGTAGACTTTGCTAAAATTTACATATTTTATTTCTAAAAAAAAAAAAAAATCTAAACAATTTTATTTTCAAATGAAAATTAAACAAATTTCCATTTAGGATGCTTCTGAAAAAGTATTTTACAAAAAAGAGAAAACCTTATCAAGTAGGTCCATTATAGTAATTACTCTGGTTGTATCTAGTAAAAAATATAGTAATAATAATAATTAAAAATAATTTTCTTACTTAATTTTAATCACATGCACGTTAGCCTCGAAAATTCTCCTTTTCACACATGAAATGAATGTTCAGCAGAACTTCGTTAAGTCGGATCAATTGTGACCGGCTAACTAATACACGTTTGAATCACATGTACAAATTACCAAAACGTTATCACACATATCAAACGCATGTACAGTAAGTCTACTTCAATTATAGCAATAACAGTGGTTGTAATTCTCCCACAACATGCGTATTTAATTTCTGAAATCTTTATTTCTAAGTTGTAGCTCTCTTTGGCAAGGCTTCTCCTTAACGTTGATGTTTTTATTACGTATTATATAATTTTTTACTTGTTACGCCTAAATCGATCAAGGTTTTCGGGAGAACGTTGTTAAAGTGGACTGAATTATCGATGTTCTACTGTACATAAAATAAACTATTAAGAATATATTTACGTTATTACTAATATTCTTTTTATATTCAACCACAGTAGTGAAGTTTTCGGAAGCGACCGGATAGGTAACCCAACTAGCTCCTTATTTGTTTATGTCCATTACGTTTCGTTCGGCTCAGATCGAGAAGCTCAATGCTTTTAGTTTGGCAACAAAAAAATGTCACCGCCAGGGTACCACATTTTCCCGTTTTGTATTAAAGTAAAAGGTATAATGTCAAGTTTTTAAATATAAATGAAATTGTGCGCAACCTTCCGCGTTGTATTATGTTAGACCCTACGATAACTTTATTCTTCGCACTAGTTTGGAAATATAACGAAATACATTCATATATTTGTAAATGATTTGTCGTAAATTGGATTTAGCAAAATGCAGGCTTACAAAATTACTTTATTTATGTATCACAACTGAATCGAAAAATATAATAGTGAAACGGTAGAAAATATTATTTTTAAGGCTTTCCTAAGCAGTTTCATTAAGCGAAAAAAAAAAAAACGTACAAATTCCGTTTTGGTTACAAGATATATATGTATATGTTTTTTTTTTCGAACTTGAATTCGTAAAGTTTTCACGTTGAATTAAGGTCATATTTCTCTTCTCTCTCTCTCTCTCTCTCCTCTCTCTCTCTCTCTCTCTCTCTCTCTCTCTCTCTCTCTCTCTCTCTCTCTCTCTCTCTCTCTCTCTCTCTCTCTCTCTCTCCTCTCTCTCTCTCTCTCTCTCTCTCTCTTCTTTATCTGAGAGAGGTTTCGAAATGTTCCCCCTTAGTGCAGTTGTTAGTTGTCAAATCATTATAGTTTTTAAAATATAACACTCAAATTCCGACACAAGCGTATTATAGCCAGGTTCAAAGTGTTTAATTAGAGTCTAAGCGCAGCATACTGCATTTGTGTTACAAGTTACGAAAGGAGCCAAAACAACTTTTCATCTACAGTTTATGGTTAAACTATTTATTAAATGAATGTTAACAGTTTCGCTTGAATGATCAACAAAATTCAGAGTGCCAATACTCGCTCACCTGTTTATAAATCGCACTCATGGTGAATCAGTATGTTCTGCACAACAATAGGATTGCATTACATGCAATTTGACTGGGAAAAAAATATCTAGGAGCAAAGCATAGTATGCTGCAGAAGTCAGATAATTAAGACTTTTGAGTATTACATTTTGAAAACCATAATGATATGGCAACTAATAACTGCATTTAGGGGGCACTTTTAGATAACCAAAATATAAAAAAAATAGAAATATGACCTTAAGCTTCCTTCTGAACGCGCAATGGCAAACTCAGATGTATTTTCTCTGTTTCCTCTTGTGAACACCATTGAAGTTCGTGAATAACAGTAGCGAAATAATGTTCGTACATATTGACTGGAGAAAATTTATATCACAATTCGAGCCAAACACTAACTTTTACACAAAAAAAAACAAATATAATTTCTCCATATACCGCTAGTTTAAAAGCGACCTCTTTGGAACAACAGAGCACCTTTCGGGGAAAATTTGTCCAGGGCCAAACTCTCCCTTAAGAAATCTTGTTTTGTTCCTAACCTGAGAAGGATAAACGTTAAGGTGGCCGCCATGGTACGCCACCGAGTGGTGTGTAGAAACCACCGTCAAATGTGCCTGAGTGAGGTGTTCTTACGAATAGCAACTTAGAAACGACGTTACGCGTCTGTATACATTTTCCAGTCCCTCCATCTCTCTGTAAAACATGTTTTTTAGATAGTGAAGATGACTCAAACGGGTGTTTTCACGGTCATTTTCAGGTATGAACATTCCGGTATAAAACATTAAAAAAGGAATACGGAAAAGCATCAAACCTTTTCTTTTATTATTACTAGAGAGCTGAAGAATTCGCGGATTCATTTTGAGACAAGATAGAATTCAAAGGATGTGTGTTTATATAACTAGAGCCCTTGGTACACACGGTGTTTGACACCTCCTGGAGATCGCTGGCCCAATCGTCGCCTTCCACTGTGACAGCAGACAACCAATGTGCATTTAATATCGGCATATTTGTACATGAGACTGTAGAGTCTAGTCTGCAGGTCATTGAACACGCAAATTTTTCAGGTCTCTTCTTATTACGTCATAAAATGGTAGGGTCTCTGCTGAAAGTGTCAATAGTGGTGCGTTATCAACGGCAAGACTGCACGCCAGTTCAGTGCTTTGCGTTTAGACGCGACGAGCAGAATTCCTTCAACCAGGCGGCCGCCTTACGACTTTTGGACCCAAAAGTTTTTATAGCTGATTATTATGCCTACATTTAGTATCATACAGACTGGCTTTTGAGCCAAAATGATAATCGCTAGAACTTATAGTTGTATTTTTTGCCACTTGCTGCAGCAGCTTTCTGGAGAACCAGGAGAGGAAACTGGTCATTTTTGGGATACCACAAGAACTTTATCTAAACTATTGACTGGTGTGATTTTAAATTCTAAAAAATTTGTCAGTTTGTAATGTGCAGGGTTGTTTTCTGCTCTATTTACTTACTATAAGAATTTTAATGAGTTTATCCGGAGAAAAATAGTTATTTTTTATTCCTAAATTCCGATACGGCCTATAAAATTAATAGTTTTGTGTAATAAATGCTTGTTAGATGATTTATTGCTAAACATCGAATTGCATTGCAAATAAATGTACCTTTTAAAAGATGCAAAAAATACTTATTAAGGTGTTTTGTCTCATATTTCACTGCAAAGAATATTTCGTAATTTCACTTTTATTTATTAAAAGTATTTTGTACTGTTTCTCAGTAAATTGCTTTATTTTGTACAGACTGGCCTTTGTATTACAAACAACTGCCACAATATAGCTTGTAATTTATCTTACATGCCAACTTCATTTAGCATGTAAGGCAGGAATGGGTCTACATGAATAGGCCTACTAATATCAATTAACACCTACAAGGAATTTGAAGAAACTGCTGCCCAGTTTAGTGCATTGTAGTTGCGATATTGTGTTATAATCCTGTACATATCATTGTAAGCCTTTCTTACTTTATAAGTATCAGTACAGGAGCGATTTCTCCCAATGATTTACTCTAATTATTTTGGCCTGGAGTGGAAATAGTTCCGTGCTTGTTTATCCGGCCATTGTTTGTATGTGAAACTAAATTGGTAGCTAAATCCCCCCCCCCCTCCCCGTGCCATGCAGCTAAAAGGAGAGTTTGCGTAAAAAACCACTTGAAAACTTTATTAAATTACATAATTTTTATTGGCATTTCATTGTTTTTAGACTAGTCGAATTACGTTTGTTTTGGGTTCCAATATTTTAAGCGAAACGTTTTTATAAGCCTTAAAAAAAATTTGTTATGGAATGTTACGACTCTATTCTTTGGAAAAATATGCAACCAAATTTCAAGCGACCCAGTAGAGCTTGTGTTTAGCAGCAAAATATTATACATACTGTAGTATCTTCCTGTGACAGTTGCAGGAGCGGTTTTTTGCTGCCTCGTCAAATAATCCCAAACATACTTAATGAATCACGCAGTTGCAAAACTGCAAGTACGGTATACATTCAGAAACTAACACTTGCCAAATCTGAGTATTTTAGGTGTTAGCTAATATAAACAAATTAATCATCATATGTTTGAAAATACATTTTCAGCATAATTTGTGCAAAATCAGCTAATGCTGCTAAATATTTAGGAGTTATATTTTTTTTAATGACACAAAAATTACCAGTAATGAACACCCGTTTCCTTGGTGTTATGATCGACAACCCGCATTCATGAAGTAATTATACAAAGTGTCCAATAAAAAAATCGAACTCTACTTGTTACATGTTTAAAGTACTTTCATGTGTAACCACTAAACAGTGATGATCGAGCTGTTAGAGCACAAAGGCGAGATAGATTCCATCACCTGCGAGGTCACTTCCGGAATTTTCGCGTGCGGGAATCGTGCCTGGACAATGCTGTTAGTAGACGGTTTTCTCGAGGATCTCCCGTTTCCCCCACCCTTACGTTCTGGATGCTGCTCCAAATCCACCTCATTCCATCCCTCACCGATTCTTAAGACCTTATATGTTAGCCACCCAAACCTCTCAACTGCACCCCTCAACTGAACAATGTTAGTGAACAGTTAACTTTGCATATGTATATTTTCGCATCAGCTAAACACAAGTAACTAAATACAAAATATTGTAAATATACATTGTTGGCTTTATGTAAAGTACTGGCATTTGTAATTTTATGGATAATTATTGTTTCCTTATCAAATTGACAATGTACAGAAAACTGAATCTTGTAATCTTCAGAATGTGTGTTGGTATTTTCTTGCGTAATATAAAGTTTATATTTTTTCTTATGTTTCACTGACAAGTTATTTACTATGTAAAAAATGCACTCTGAAACATAAATTATTACAATGAAATGCTGTACTCAAATTCCGAAACTTCGCAACTACCGCCATGTGACTCGCTCGTCTAAAATTAACAGAACGAAACATATGGTGAACCTATTACAAAGCTTTGGTGCTGTCAACAACCAGCAGAGAAAAGACGGGAATGACCTGCCTTCCTAGAACTGGTTTATCCACTAGAAGTTTACATTTGGTAACAAGGTGGTTTCCAGGTAGTTGTTCGGGGAGTCTTGTGTTGGAGATCTTCGTCCCACTTTGGGAAATCCTCACATTCTAAAGCGAGAGCTGAAACACGGGAGTGAGACAGAGATATGGGAAACATTTTGCATCCTGCACGGTACCCGTGGCGCAGACAAACGGAATTTCTCATAGGTCGAAGGTATCCTTTGCCGTTAAGGGGGCCGCCTACTAGGCGCTACAAATGTGTTGCAGTGTGTTGGGAAATCCGTTTTTTTTTTTTTTTAAGAAACCATTCCACGTGCGCCCAATGTGCTAATTTACGAAAAGAAAACCAACTTCAGGCGATGACGGAATGTCGCTTTCAAGACACTACGCATGTCAGAACCACTATTTCCAAAACTTTCCAACATAGCTAAAAACAGCCTTTTCAGACTGCCGTATATCAAAATGTGCTGACCGGATCCACGTGAAACACAGATGCAATCCTGCATTGAACTTTGCATTATACTTTCCATCAGCAAAATAATATGGTCACCGCTTAAAGTCCCATAGAAAACACCGTCCGACGAAAAGCTTGCTCGCTAGTTGAGTGCTTCGCGCATAGTGGCGATGCGGTACTTGATACGATTGCCAGTGTCGCCCTTAGCGTTCGCTCGCTCCTGTGTCATGTTGCGTCAGGTAGCCGGCCCCCTTAACTTCGATGCGAATCGGCGTCAAAGTAAGGCTGCCAACACATTTCGAAGTGTATGTGGGGGGGGGGGGGGCACCGGCTCGGGAGACGGATGTCGGTGCGACGTCGTCTTGTTTGCAGCGAGATAAGAGGGCTCGTCTGGACGAGGCGTGCCCTTCGACCTCGAGGCGCCTGTAATCACAAACCTCTGCGTCAACATACCCACTCGCACTGCTCCCGTGGGAGGAAAGCCTGCACATGTCACAGAAGTAGCCTGCCCAAGTATAGATAGGTGCGATAACCGCTTATTCCGCCAACTACAGCCACACACACCAGCAACATGGCGGCCCTGACCAGCAACATTCCCGCAACTCCATTCCCCAATCGGAGACTGGGAAATTAGCTTGCCAGCTGGCAGCCCCCAGCCAATAAGGAGCCTTCCGTAGCATCATGACTTTAAATGCTTATATCTGTTAACTGGATGCAAGCAAAAATGCTGACATATTCATATTCACATTCAGCACGCAGTAGCCAATCATAAACGACATTTCCAATACACATTACTGCTTAAAGGTTAATGACCAATTCTACATAGCCAAGAATTTTCATATTCCCTGTAGTACATGTTAACTTCCTGTACATCCAAATCTGATCGCCAACTTCAAATCTGATTTTCTTACGGGAAAAAAGAACAGAACCGCCAAATGTACTTATAATAGCAATCTGAGCACTTGTACCTTCATTAACAGGAAATGTCTTCCAGCAAATCATGTCTCGAGAATCAATCTCACCTATATTCTTTGGAGCAGGTTCCTTTGCATTGCCAGCTTTTCTGAAGAAGCAAAATTCCAACAAACTTCTACCTGCTTTAGCAGTAATACCTTGCAAGCCAAACTGAAACACGAAAGACAACAGAATGTAACTCTCTTCTGCGTCAATAACATTAACATTCCATTCAGTGTCATCCTTATTATCATCCTTCGCAATATGATGAATAATGCGATAAGCCTTCTTTGGGCAATAACCCGAAGAATGAAAACGCTTACGGTACATATGAATACCTGCCGGGTTGTCAGCAGTCGTAGAGTATAAGCCAAGTAGTGCGGACGATCCGGTTCTGGAACTTTGGTGTTTCGGATTTTTTTTCGTTTTTTGTTTCTGTTATTGAGTTATGTACTGGTGTACTATTAATGTCTTTTTTCTTATTAATGTTATTATTTAACATTGTGGTATTTAATGTATTTTTAATTTACAGACAGTCGCGCAGCAAATCAGTGATTGGTAGGAACCTGCAAAATTCTTGTTATTATTTGGGGACACGTTAAACTTTAAGCATGTGTAAATTTGCAATGCGTCTGTCGTTGGATAATACTTACTTTCACACGCCCTGGGTAACTCTCTACCAATAAATAAACTCTTCACAATTGTGTGACTCTATAACGTGCAGTTCGGTCAGAAAGGGCGTGGCTTCACATCTGTGCAGTAGCTAATTAAAAAAATGACGCCGGCTCAGTTATATAGAATACTGTGAAGTTCAACCTGATGTCAAATAATAACGTGAATTTTGCATGTCTCTAATGATTGGGTACGCCTTTGTCAATATAACCACCACGCCATTCCGTCTCTGTATATTTATCTACTCTTCGCTGACGCACTGTCCTTGAAGTTGAAAGCTCCATCCAGTCTTAAATTTCTGTTTTATAAATATTCGGAATTAAACGTTCAGACCAGGCATTTGAATTCGAAGCTCGGCATAACACAGAATACTACTTAACAGATTTTTCCAAGACTGTAGGGTTTCAGTTACATCCACATTTTCCCATGTGGTACAGAAATTATGAAATTATGCAGTAAGCTTTTATTAAAGTCGTAGATGTTAAACGAATCGCGTGAATAAAAACGCAGGTTTTGGAAATAACTGTTAAGATGTCATATGTGCCTTGACAAGCCTGATTTTTAAATACTGCACCTGGAATTCAAGTTATGGAGGGATATGAGTAAATACGAGCTGGTGGGATATACGTACAGTGACTTCCAATGGAGTACAACACCCTAATGAACAATATGCAAAACTCATTACAAAGTAGGGGCCACGAAGACTGAGCGGTTAGACTGTTCGCCTTCCACCAAGGCGATCTGGGTTTAATCCCCGGCTGGGCCACCGGATTTTCGCATGTGGAATCGTGCCGGACAGTGACGTTGGTCGGTGGATTTTCTCGGGGATTTTCTCGTTTACCCCGCCCTTACATTCCGGCGCCTCTCCATACTCACCTCAATTACCCTCATCGGCTCTCAAGACCTCTCTGTTAAGAGCCATCCACATCTCTTCACTCACTCACTACAAAGTAAAACACCCTCTATCAAAATTGTCAGAAATGTACGATTAATGTTGCATCTTAATGAAGAAGACGTTATTTATGGAGGCAGTTCTATTGGTGTGGTAATCGAGAAACGCACTATTGCAGCTGTTAATCTCCGGCTAACACGGCGGTTAGCAACATACGAGATCCTTGTGTGGCGCTCGCCTGCACCTCTGATATCCTCCAGCATCGCTGTGGAAACCTCGCTCTCAGACACGCCACTGGACCAGCAGGGCTGCACCATTCTTAGCACATTGGTCCTCACCCGTACTGGCTGTCCAAGCAAGTGCCGGAGCTGTTTGTCCCTTACTACATCCGCCGTTCTAAGTCATTTACTACATCCACCATTCTCGTTCTAAGTCACTACAGCCACAATTCTAAGTCACTTACTACATCCACCATTCTAAGTCACTTATTACATTCACCATTCTAAGTCACTTGCTACATCCACTGTTCTAAGTCACTTACTACATCCACCGTTCTGTCACTTACTACATTCACCATTCTAAGGGGACGGGAGTCCTCCAGTTATGCTTAGCCTTAAAACCATATTTCAGTAAAATGTTTCTACTTCATTATCTGATAGAGATTTATGTTATTTAAGGACTTCATAAATATAAATATTTGTAGTCAAATACATATAATTTAGAAAATATAGCACTGAAAATTCAAAAATTTCGGTAGGTAGGTAGTAGGGTTTAACATCTCGTCGACAGCGAGGCCATTAGAAACGGCGCAAGTTGCACAAGGAAGAAGAACTGGGGAAGGATTGGGAAGGAATCGGCCATGGCCTTCGTTAGCGACCCATCTCAGTATTTGCCTGGAATGATTTTGGAAAACCATGGAAAAGCGAAATCAGGATGGCTGGACCAGGAATCGAACCCGTGTCCTCCCGAATCCGAGTCAAGTGTGTTACCACTGCGCCACCTCGTTTGGTGAAAAAAAAATCGGAATATGGAAGCTCAAGATTCTATGCTCCTAGCTAACATTACTAACTACATTTCATGTAATGTTATCTATGTCATATACACAACATATCAATTAAGTATCAAGGATATGGATACTCGGGTACTGGTAGCTTATCCTGAATTTATTTTAAAATATGTATTAATATTTTTGGTGGCACATTATTATGTGCCCAAAAGAAACTAATAAATATTAATTTTATTTGCTTTAGAACGAATATAAATGTGTTGGCAAAATCATAATACCTATTTTAAAATAGATTCAGGATTCTCTTATCAGAGTACGGAGTGTTGAATATACTTGATACTTAATTTAAATGTGCATAAGATGTAGATCACATGACATGCGATTTAGTTGGCAAAGGTAATCAGGAACATAGAAATTTGGGCTACCATATTCCGAATTTTTTTTTACTTTTCGGTATAATATTTTGAAAACAGTAATCATTTGACTACAAATATTTGCATTTATGTGGTCTATATATAAATCGTTTTTTGATAATGAAATAAAAAAATATTGTGAAATATGGCTTGAAAGCCAACCAACAGCCTGAGGTGCTACTTCACTTTCATTACGAGTTGGTTGAAACTGTCTGATGTGACACTGTGATACAGGTTATCCACTGCTCGCACACAGCCCAAGGACTCAAAGAGGACTTGGCTCAAGTGTCACTGTGACATCTCCTTTTCCATCACTTGAAATTCTTCACATGGGAATTCAGGTTTTCGGACATTGACCTTATTGCTCAATAGTCGAACACCCCTCTTAGTGGTCGAAGCTTGGTACCCTCCGTGACTCCAATCATCAAGGCAGATACCCCGTCCCCAGCTGCGAGGAAGATGGTAGCTTAGGGACCGCCCGGTGTAGCTCAATTTCCTTAAGTTGACGGAGAGACGTTATGTGGGGCTCAAGAGATCCGTCGCTCCATCAGCCTCAAGGATGCCTTCATATGTCGGGGGGAAACTCACGGTGGGTATTCATGACCAATATCCCACAAGTCGGCCACGTACTGAGGGGATCAGACCATGCCAAACTGTCAATATCCGTCTCTCTCCACCTCCACGCGATAAATGTCGGTGCCTCGACATACCCTGCAGCGCGGGAAGGTGCTTCGTGACTAGGAGCTGCAACTTCAGACTTGTGATATGTTTGGGACAGACACGGAGGTGGGGGGATGATGGCAGGAAACCACAAAAAAATCGTAAGTTTTATAAGGGGGGTAAGACGTTGGGCGGGTGGTAAAGAAGATGGTGGAGGGGAGGGGTAGATGCGGTTGCCACGACAATCGCGTCGGAGAAGCCGCGGGCGACAGGCACCGATTCTACGAAACTCCCCAGCGACAATGAACCAGAACACATGTTTCTTCTCTACCTATTCTTCTCCTCCCCTCCCGACGCAAACAACTTCCTTCATCCTTCTGGTAGTCATCGTCGCGCGCAGCTGACCCCTCCAGGCGTTCACATGTTGCGTCGCGAACAAAGCTGACGCGCCACCAATCCGCGCCCGCCTGTTGCACCATTACACTCTCTGTCGCCACAGGATGTTACACAAAGTCGCCGCCGCGGTGGACTTCCGGCCCCACCATGGAAGATTTTCGCGAAATGCACCACAGTTCAAAGCTCAGGATTCAAACACACGCGCACTTATGCCCGGTTGCACCAACACCTTCCCCGATCCTGAGATCGAATGATCCTAGTTCCGAACCAGGATCAGGTTTGATCTTGGTTCCAATATAAAAGTGTTGCACCAACGAAATTTCATGAATCTGGATCTCCGATTCGTCGATCTTGTTTCCAAAGTGAGGTATCGAGATTAAGTATCAGACGAATTCTGCCATTGGTTCGTAATATGACGCCATGGAAGTAGGAGTATTTTTCACTATAGACAGAACTAGATGTGCTATGTTTGATCTGTTTTAAGTGATTAATTGTACGAATTTTACTGAATAATATTTAAGTACGTAATAATGTTGTTTTGATTTCCCTCGAAGACAATGTTGGCGTATTTGCAAACTATATTTGTCGACGATGGCTGCTGATCTCGGATCGAGATTTCGAACCGCCGAAATTGGCGGTTCGAAATGAACTTCGTCTCGATCTCCAGTCCAGGTCTGAACTCGAATGGTGCAACAGATTTCTTTGTCGATCTTTGATCAGATCTCGGATCGAGTTTCAAACCACGATGGTGCAACCGGGCCTTAGAGGTTCCTGTGTGCCTGGCGCTGTTTCGCGCGTTCAAGGCCCAGAAGCGTGGGAGCAATACGGACGAAGCCAACACCCGCGCCCAGCGCCCCGTCACCCTACGTAAAAGACGCTGCACTGGCTTACAACTTTTCATTCGTTGCGCTGTACTGTGCAAGTTAGATCTGTATCCGTAGGATTCCTGGCACGCGATGAAAACCCACACATTTTATTACAGACGTGTAGTTGTACTTTTCTCCAGCCTCGTAAGGGCCCCGCCTGCCTGCATCCTTTTTCTCCTTTTTAGGCCAAGAAACACGGGAGCTATAAGGGTTGCACTGGCACACGCTACAAGAGCGCCATCACCTCTAAGCGCAGGGCTCCGAACTGACATGCAGTGTTCTCGTAGTGCTGCGTGTGCCTGTGGGATTTTCAGCGGTGACACCATAATTTTATTAGTGAAATGTCTGTAGCAAAATTCAGTGCTGACTCCTATCGTATTTTGGCTCATGTCCGGCTAGTATGTTTTAAGATACGCTAGTCTGAAAAGCCCGTTTTTAAATATATTTGAGAGCTCCAATATAATATTTACAGCCTGCGTGGTAACTTTAAAGTACAATTCCTTCCTCTACTGGGGTATGATCTATTTTTATACGTAAACATACTGAGGGCACGTTTTAACAGTTTCGTCAAAAAAACGGGACCCCAAACACACTGCAGCGCAGTTCAGTCGCCAGGCAGGCGGAACTCTTAATGAAACTACGCAGGCAAGCTTTAATATATATATATATATATATATATATATATATATAACTTAAGACTGTTGCCTGGTTTGAAAGCAGTGAGAATTTGGTATAGGGAAATGCATGTTGATGAAATTCGGTTTTGGCGTTTATGTTAAAGATATCACTAGGAACATTTTTTAGCAGAATAATAATAACTAAATAACAAATTACTGAAAAACAGATTGTTATATTTTCGTCGATACAGAGCATGAAAGTATCATTTCTCACACTTAGGTTTTCGCTTCAAGTTTATATCTTCAAAATAGGCTTTTAAAAAAACCAAATTCCATTAACACGTATTTCCCTATAGCAAATCTCACTTTTTGGAAACCAGGCAACAGCCTTAACATGATCATAGCAAGACAGTGCGGCATCAGACTAGCTATCTGTATTAAATTCTCCTTTTAAAAGTCTTATTCCCATAACATTTATACATTTAGCCTGGTCAACTCCCACCAAGGCGAACCGGGTTCAATCCCGGCCGTATTTTCAAATGTGGGAATTGTCCCAGACGATGGCGCTGGTCGGCGGGTTTTCTCGGGGAACTGTCGTTTCCCCCGCCCTTTCATTCCGACGCAGCTATATACTCACCTCACTTCACCCTCATCGGCTCTCAACAACCCGATGTTAGGCGCCGCCCAAATCTCTTCACTCACTCGGATTCAAAAACGAAAAAAAAAACTGTTCCATGTACGTGGGAGCCTTATAGGCTGTTCACGGTAAAGTGAGCACTTTTTAAGGGCCTTCGAAATTTTTCCTTTCATTCAATCTCCATATTCCTGCTGCTTTTTTAATATAAACATTGCAATGTGACCAATAAATACAGTCTATACGTTTCATCAACCTCAAAATTGAATGCCTGAGGCTACAAAAGATATATTAGTGGATAAAGCCTGTTGGAAGGGCCTTAGCTCACTTTACCGTGAACAGCCTATAAATGTTTAGCATCTAGCTTATTCCAAGCGCCAAATTTCTCTGCGTAATATTGCCGAGTATTATAAGTGTAAATGTGCACATGATTATTACGTCATAGAATCAGATAAAACACCCATAGATTACACACATTTGTTTGTTAATAACATGATACTCCCTCATTGCCGGAGACAGTATCCCCTGCAAATGTTCGCACATGGCAGATATCTAGACACACTGGAAAATAGAAAAAAAAAAAAAAATGGTTTGAACCGACGTTCTCTCCATTTGATATAACTTTAGAAAATTTTACAGTTCTTGAAAATAAGTGCTGTTACAATGCGTCCCTACGACTCAGCTGTTCCGTTGGTGAAGAAACAACATTTGTAAATAAAACTCTACGAATACAATGGCAGGCACTGAGAGACTGAAAACTTCAGTTCCATACTAGACTACTATATCTGGTTGCCATTCCCACCTGTTTCATTTTTGTTTTGACCACGTAATATACTAATTAGAGTTCTGTTTATTTTATTAGAGGGGTGAGAACGCTAATTTACCGTCTTTCGTGAGACGTGATTGATTTGCGGTCCTTCTTATGAGAGAGTGGCAATTTGATCTTAGATTGTTTTGATGACGCAGTGGAAAATTTTGTTCGTACTGAAGTAACATTCAAATTACTATAACTCGAAAGTTGTAACTTCATAGAAACAACACAGTGCGATAAATGTGTCGCTTTACGTACTGGTGCACATAAATATTTAGTGCAATTAATCTCGTACAAAAAAATTGTTCGACATTTTTATTTAATGGGCGTCATTAAAAGGACATTTATTTAGGCAAGAACCTCCCGCAAGAACAAAACGAAATAAATACATTACTGTTAAAACCGATGTGTGAAATGCACAATACAAACAATTACAGTAAATTTAACTTTACATGTACAAATCTTGATATATTCAATAAAATAAAATATAGCGTAAAAATAGCTTTTTTTTAAACGTCTAATATATTTCAAATATTCTAACAACACTTTCGCAAAAAAAAATATTTACAAAACATACACACAAACTGTCCACTTCGTAATTTTTAAACACGTGGCGAGCCTTGGATGTTTACTTAAATAAACTCACTTTTGTCGGCCAATGATACGAAAGAAACAACAAATTTAAACTTCACAAAACAGTGAGTGAGAGCGGGGAGTGGGGAGGAGTGTGGGCACGCATGTACTATCCGTAGAAACACATTTAGCTCCGAAGAGTCGTGGACATCGCCGCTGCGAGTGTTATATCTGTCCGGAAGAAAAAAGACCGCCGTGCATTCTGAGGGTCGGAGAATCGTAAGTAATATAATTGCAAAGTGTGATGAAGAGACGAAACAAAAACGTTATGCTTTCACAGTAAACCAGGCGACAGCAAGTGCTGCAGACTACGCTGGAGTGTCGCAGACGTTAATTAAAAAGATACGGAAGGAACAGAAAGCACTAGATAACAGTGGGGAAGGCGGTAGCTTGCACACGACGGGTAAACGACTGAAAACTAGGCCGGAACATACTGTCGTGAATATTGATGACTTTGATCTATGTGTAATTCGGCAGACGATTCAGGATTATATATTCAGGAAAAACGTGTTCCTACCATTGCAAAAATGACTGCCCGTGGTAAAGAAGAAAATCGACTTTCCGTGGTCGCATACTTCGTTGCGTAAGGTGAGAGACCTCAAATCGTATCTTGGCGCCACGACTATCTAGTTGCAACAGCACAGACAAGGTGGGAAACAAATTATCTACATAGACGTGACATGGATAGACGGTAATTTAAAGTTTGGTAAATGTTGGCAACATGAAGAAGTGTTTGGCATACAAGCTAATGTGAATTCGGGTAACCGATTAGTTGTAGTACACGCTGGGGTATTAACGGATTTAACGAAAATGTTCTCCTTGTCTATAAAGCCGGCACTGTCAGTGGCGACTATGACGGCCAAATGAACAGTGTTAATTTCATAAGGTGGGTTACCTAGAAGCTTGCTCCTAACCTCCCGCAGTCATCTGTAGGACAGTGTAACCAAGACCGACTGGGAAGGGTACTGTGGTCAGGTACAGAAGCTCGACACTGAATACTGGGGAAAGGATGGTGTTGTATCAGATGTAATTGACAGTATCGTTGTACGTCTTGACGACAGTAGTGATTCCTCCAGTGCATCAGGCGCGTGCAGTTCAAGCAGTGAACAAGAAAATCCGGGTTCACCATTAGCAGCCCCGCTGCCTTGAGATGAGTGAATGTTTTCTTTGTACGATAGTACAGCCGTATAGGGTGGCCGGCTTATCGTTCCAAGGTCCCATTCCTGCCAGGGTTTCAGAGTTGGTCAAGGGAAATGGCGGACCACAGCATACAACAAACCCTTTTACTAAGCGGCAGAAACGTGTCGATATTTCATTTCAATTAGGATACTGTTCTAAAAAGCCACCTACGACAAAGTTACATTTAATGAAATACACAAATACAAAAATAATTACTGCATATATAATATTCTGACAACAACAGCAAGAAGCTCTCGCATATAGATAAATTATGACGGAAGCGAGCTCAATGACAATGACATTTACCGAGCAGGTGAAGACGTTTTATATAACCCTAATGTTAGCATGCTCTTCCATAATATTTCAAAATGTTTCTGAAGCCCTTGCTCTACAACTTAAAAGAATCGTAGCATTAAGATAAAATCATAACTGTTGTAATTCTAATAAAATTTCTAATTTTTAATGCCGAGAATACAAATTTCTTTCATAAATAACGCAAAGCTCGCCAACACAATAACACGCATCCCGCAGCAACAATCAGCTGGCACACTGATTTGCAAATGGGGGCGTTTACTGTTTACGTGCTGTGTAGGTTGGTCACAATGTCTGTCAAGATTTACTGAAGTTATATGAAACGAAGAGTATCTTCGATAACACATTTATCTGGTTCTGTGATTGGATGATCACGTTTTTGACAAGGCCCGAGTTCTTTGCAGGCCAATCAGAAACGTTCTGCTTTAGTGTATCAGAATCCTGTTTGGCCCGATGACGTGGCATGACTGCCAATAGCGAGAGAAAACTAACATACATGTGTTCAACACTTAGAATCTTAGGAAAGAGTACATTTTTTCCTGCGATAAACCAACGTCTCTACTGACATCAAGTTGAGAATTTTTCTTTTTATCTCACACTGTTTCTGACATTTTGCAAACATTTATGTTTAATTCCCAATTTTCAATGGCCTGTTTCCTTTAATATTCGCCTTCCGTCATCGGTCATATTATGTTTTCTACTACACTTTTATAGCGAATCACGCCACGAAGTTTGTAGCTGCACATAAGCTAGTGGCAGAAAATTGTTGACGTGAATACGTCTTTAAATTTGCAACCAAAAATGGGAGGCAATCCAGAACATCCGACGATAACAAAATCGGGGGATACAGTTTGGCATGCAGCTCCGAATTATCGCCTACATTCAAAATTCAATTACACCATTCGATTGCCAAAGGATCAAAGAATATGTTACGTTGAGTGAGTACTGCGAAGCATCGCGCGAGACGTTTGATGGGGGGGGGGGGGGGGGAGAGAGAGAGCAATCTCGAGTTTGTTTCGCCGCGTCTTGTAACTTCCGCGTAGTATAACTTTTGACTCGGAAAAGCTACGACGCTCGTTTGAGTTTCAATCGACAGCTCTCGTCAAAGTCGATTGCATGTATAAAAACACTTGTGTGGCGTGGTTAAGGTGAAATCTTGTGAGTTTAATGTAAGAAATTAAGAAAACTTAACACAATTTCGGCCTATACTCGTCAAAAAGCCTAGTCGAAATACAGAAATCGTATACGGTTGGATAGATCATCTCAACAGCAATCCAGTGATACCCATACAACCCATATGATCGAGTTAAGCGGTGCCGAGAACGTAAAATAAACATCAAGGGAGCTGAGCGCGTCAACATACATGTATCCATGCAAAATAAACGGCCGTGTCCCCAACACAGCCAAACCTTTTTTTTTTTATGTAGACTTGAATAGTGCTCCATCAATTGCATAACAGCTGAAGCTGTAATTAAACATATGTTGTTAATTGCTGTGATGTTATTTCTCGCACCTTGTAAGATCAGTAATTACTGCAACAGGATTCGCACGATGACAATGGTTGCCTAGTTTTCTCAGGGATATACGGTTTTCCCCCGCTCATGCATTCCGACGCTGCTCCATACTCACCTCACTTCAACCTCATCGGCTCTCAAGACCTCGAAGTAACGAGCAGCCGAAATCTCTCCACTACAGTACAGCGACAAGAGACAAAATGAGCACTGTAAAAAAATGAGGTAAAATTCCCTTGCATGTAGGGGAAGCTAATTACCTCTACATGTAAGGCAAAATTTACCTCTTTAGTGCAGAACAAATTTGCATAACAAGTTAACTACTATTCCCTAATCGTATGGGAAAAGTACCTGACAAAAGTGGGGGGGGGGGGGGGAAATCCCATAGAAGTAAGGGAAAATTAGCTATATTGTATAATAAAATTATAATTAAAACTATCCCGGAGTATCTGTACTTTTAATTTTTTTTATGTACTTTACCCTCTGACGAATAGTAACCGAAACCTCAACGCTAAAATTACTGGTAGGTGGACGCGAACCATGGTCTGCTACATCAAGAGGCCGATGCGCTACCCCTTACACCACAACGACAGCATGGCAGCAATTGTGAATATTAGAGTGTTTCTTTCACCCGTCACCCCACTTGCTGTTGAATGCTGAAGAGATGCACTCATCGTAAGGTAATTTTCCCATCCATGTATAGGATTTTTCCATCCATGTACGTGAATTTTACTCCAGAGTGCGGTAATTTTACCTTACCCGTAAGGAACACTATGTTTCCTCCACAAGTTTGCGAATATTACCTTAAACTTGTCAGGTAAGTAGCCTAAGACTTGGGTAGCAAGAGGGACCTGGGTAGTCTCGCCAGCGCTCCTAACAATACGCTGTTAAACTGCCTGCTCAATCGCCGACTGAAGAATATCAGGTCAACTGCTGCAATTACCTAGGTCAAGCTCCCAGACCATAGTCAGTTACAACCCCAGAGTAACTCGCTTATGCAGCCCACGCCCAGGCGCTTTTGCCACGCACTGTAAACAATTCTTTCAGTACAACTTCCTAAACAGTAGGCCTACTGGACGTTTTTAACCTATACGTAGGCCTACTACGGAAAATTTACCATATAAAGGCTGTTCACGATAAAGTTAGTACTTTAGAAATGAACCGTAGAAAAAAGTATCTGCCCCTGCATGCATATATTTTGACGAGCGCACTAAGTGACACTCTCCCAGTAAAGTTGGTAACGATAGATGGAAAGTGGTTCCATATCCTAACGTCGAATAAAAAGTGTTAGGCAACCAAGTATGATAAATTAAAATTATTTCTTTCGCTTTGTGGGTTTTTTAATGCATCAAAATGTGAAACTTAGCAGATTTGTAAAGTATTTACTTCCTTAAAATATCATAGTTTCATTTGACCAACATATGAACAAAGTGACGAGACCCATGGCAATGTTAATTTTACATAAGGCGGGAGAATACACAACGTGTATACAAATAGATCTCGAGCAGGACTTTCAGAAGTGCTAATTTTACCGTGAACAGTCTATATCAGGTTGCAAGTGCATACTGTAAATACAAAACATGTCATCAAATATGGAAAAAACAGTTTTACCATCTCAGTTAGTTGATTTTATTAAATACTTTAAACGGATGACAATGATTTCGCGCGCATGAGTACAAACAAAGCAGTACATTGACCTACGTTGTTGGTGACGTCAGATGCAGATGGAGAAGTCTGATGCGCCCGACCACCGAAGACAAAAGTTGGCAAGCTCTGATAAGACAGCTCTGCATCAGCCATATGCACCATCAGCACCTGACGTCAAAGGTCACGTGGACCAATGAAATGCTATATCGGCATCTGCATCATCAGCTCGGACAGCTTTAACAGACGCATCTGCACAATAGGGGTAGAGTGCGCGGCCCAACGTTATTTTATCCATATAAAAGTAATCGTATTTTGAGAATTAAGATATAAACAAATAACGTTCATCACTGCTGACCAACTGACTTTGACAGTTGTAGTATTCGTCTGAGAGAGATCAATGTTGGGCACATGCGCAGGAGACGAATAATAGGTCTACTTCATTTTTAGTCTATGGGCCTTAAGAGGACCACGAATTAAAATATTTTTCCATGGAGTCGTTGTTTGCGCAATGTTCTGGGAATACGGCATTTTGCCAGAAACGGTAAAAACCAATAATCTAACGATATAGTTTTGCCGTATAGTTTTGCTTCTATCGTGTCAAGGCTCTCGCCATCCTACTCTCTGACAACGTGCCATATTTTTTCACAGTATTTCAGCGTTTGAATAAGGCTATAGAATCTTTCTGGGCCAAGACAATGTCGCATTTTAACTGCAGTGAATAATTCCAACTTTTTTAGTCAACGAAATAACTTGCGTATCACGTATTTATAAAAATATAAATAAGGATTTCTGGCAAAGTCCCGTTTTTTTTTGTCATTTTCGATATCACAAAAATTTAATATCGATATATTTACCTAACAGTTACTCGCTATTTTCGATATACCGATAATACCGAAATTCTTGATAATACCGAAATTATCTGTATTACCGAAACTATTGGTAATGCCGAAATTATCGGTTATACCAACATTATCGATAAATCCGAAATAGTTGATATTACCGAAATCGTAGATAATATCGAAATTATTTATTTTACCGTTAATACCGTTATCGTTAGAATCAGTATCATTTAAATTTCAGTATTGTTGAAAACATTGGTATCTTTTAACTTCTGATATTACTGAAAACATTTATGTGATTATGTACCAATACTATCAACAATTGTGTACTACCACTACGATAAGTAACGAAAACACGTGTAATACAGTACAGCGACTGTAGGCCGCACAGAAAAACTAGTAATCGCCTCAAAGCAAAAGAATCCAGCGTTTGTCAATAACTGTCCGGTACTGACTCCCACGGTAAAAGATGTTCCGTGGATCTGTGAAACCAATATAATCTCACTTCTCACGATGTGTCACCGTTGGTTTGACGGCGGATAGCATAGCGAGAGGTGGCAAAGATTTCTATCCTGATATCTCAGTGTAAGAACTTAAACAATCGGAAGCAACATGTAAATTAGCTGGTAAAGGCTGTTCTCGGTGAAGTGGGCTCATTAGATAGTTCTGCTAAGTTTCTACTTTAGCCCGTTCGTAGTATATCGTTCCGCATATCAAAATAAACACTGCCATGTGAATTTCAGCTGGTGTTTACGTCAGCTGGCAAACGCAAGCGCAGTACGTAAACGCTTGGTTTATGTACTACATCTCGTAATACATAACGTACAGCGTATGGCCCGTGGGCTGGATCATGTTACTATGGAATGCCATTGCAGCGTTCGTTTACATGATACACGACACCTCACACTACGACACAACTAGAACAGTAGGAACTGAACAGAAAGTAGTTACACATGTGTGAAGGCTTATCGTCGGCACTAAAGGAAATGTTCAAAATGCCCTCCATCAGCCCGAACACATGTGTCAACCCGCCATTGCATGGACACCAGGATGCGATGATGAATCCCTGGAAAATTCCTGATTGATTCGCAGCCCGCCACAATTTTTGCTGTGAAGGATGCCCACATCGTCCACTGGGGTTGCATACACGAGTGCCTTTAAATGTCCCCACAAATAAAAGTTTAGTGGATTCAAATCACTGCACCTCGGGGGCTGGTATAGGGCTGCCAATTACAGCTGCGATGACATTCCACACTAATATGATCCAGCCCGCGGACCATATACAGTACGTTATGTATTACGGAATGTAGTAAAAAACCGAAGCGTTTGCGGACCTATGATATAAATTTTTTTCATTCTCTAGATGTGAGGAATGTTTCCCCAAAGTATTGACATGCAATTTTGCAACACCTAATATATATATATATATAAATATATATATATATATATATATATATATATATATATATATATATATATATATATATATATATATATATAGTAATCAGCACTATGAATAAGTACGCCTGAATTTGGTTTAGGTTGTAAACAAAGCATCAGGAATGTTAAAAATGGTTCTTTTTCTCGTTATAAAAACAACGCCAAGACGTCCCGAATGTTCGCCTTTAAAAAGTGCGTATAGTTGAAATGATCGTCCATGGAACAAATGCCCGCTTTTAGATATGACGGCGTATTTACTGTTTGCTTCAAACATAAGACAACGTGCCATGATAATCGTTAAATGACTAAGAATTATGTTTTAACGACTTTTACGAGCAGAAAATTTTTGCATAAATACCTCATAAATCAATATTTTAATACAAAATAACGCACAAGCAAATGCCAGGCGTTGCTATTACATAATTGGCAACGAAAAACAGTTATCTTGAAACTTAATGGCTGCTTAAAATTTTTTCGCTTATAAAATTTAAATGCCTGTACTGATATGTTCGAAACTTCACCACTATACTAATGACGCAATACCTAGCCGATGACAATATATTTTATGAAACTGCATCCACACATTTAATGCAGAATCTAATTTAATCAAATTTGCCCTCAAAATACTTACCAAGAAGGCAGTCGTGTGGAAGCTAGTACTTACTGTTTGATGTATCGGCTCATACAGAGTAAATCGTTCGGAAAGACGTTTTAACATTGTTTTAATATATGCCTAACTCTCGAGCAATTTTTCACGTGCAGCATAAAATATTTTCATGGCGATATTGTTTCAAAACCAGTGACATGTGACGATGTATAGCTCGTAAGTAGAAGGGAAACGTATGTCTGTGTCCAACAGATTCCAAAGTAGGAGCAAGGCACCGGGGGCCGCCATCTTGGAATTACCCTTTTCCCCCCTTTTCCCTAAAAATTTCGTTTTTTTCTCAAAATCAACTAAATTGCCCTAACAAATTTCTCTTTTCCCCCAAAACTTTCACTTTATTCACTACAAATTTCCCGTTTTCCCCATTTGCAAAAAACGACCCCCATAAAATTCCCGTTTATTTTGCATGGTGACCAGGATTCGTGACTAAGGAGACCGGGATTCGTGATTCCGAGCCAGGAGAGCTGAACACAGGACCCACGACCCCTTTGACCCCAATAAAGCCAAAAAAAAAAAAAAAAAAAAAAAATATTTAAAATAAAAAATTTAGAAATCTAAATAGTACTAATTTTTTAATTCCAAAAAAATGTTATCAAATTATTTTTCAAATATTTAAAAATTCCAGACCCCAGCGGCCATTTTCACCGACAAATGATCTTTTATCACTAAAAATTTCTTTCCCCCCCCCCCCCCCATTAAAATTTTCCTTTTTTCCTTACAAAACTTACAAAAAAAATTACAAATTCTAAAATTAGCTTATTATGTTACTGACAACTACCGCCATCTTAAATTCCAGTGACCTTGACCTAACGACCTTGAAAAATAAAAGTCATCAATCATTATATAACATCACATTACACCATATTGGATGCTGGTGACATTGATCTTGACCCCACAACCTCGTATAAAAAATTCGATAAAAGTTCATAAAAGTCAGCAAGCATATTACATTACTGACTACTACCATATTGGATTCATCTGGACTTGACCTTCACCCCGTGGCCTTGAAAACAAAAACTCGAAAAACATTCATAAAAGTCAACAGGCATACTACATTACTGACTACTACCACCATATTGGATGCAGGTGACCTTAACCATAACCCCATGACCTTCAAAACCAAAACTCGAGGGAAAATGCATAAATCAGCAAACATATCATATTACCGACTACTACCACAATTTTAAGTGCAGATGGCCTTGATACACTGTGCAGGGCAGGTTATGTAGGTAACTACACTTTTGAGGGGTTGTATAGAAGTCACAAGAGACTTGCTTGCAGTAAACCTGGTACCGAGGTACTAATGAGAAATGCACTTAACTTTTACAGGCCTAAGTAATCTGTCGGTACGGCTGAAGTGCTTAGCGCACCTGTCACACAAATATGACGCGCCACAGGGATTCTTAGCACAATTAAAGCGCACATGTCGCACATTATGGTCGAAAGTAAATGGCTTACCACGAAAGTGACACTGATGACGACGTAGTGGTTCAGGCAAAGACTCGGGAAGGCCTGTTGGAGATGTTGGTGCTGGAGCTAAAGAAGCAGGGAACGTCGGTTGCACTGGTGGAAGTAGGGGCTGCGAGTGATGTAGGTGTCACAGCTGAAGAATTCGATGTCGAGAAACCACTGGCAGGCAATATCCACTCCACTTTAACGTAACTAGCCATGGATTACCTGACGTAGACGCTAGCCGAGACGGCGTATCTTTCACAGCAGCCGTTCTCAAACTAAGCCTCTCAGCTGCCCTCCCTACTGCTTATAATATAAGAGTATGCTAACCCTATAATGTCATACTGACTTCGAATCAATCGTATTACACCAACAATACATTGTTCGGACACCGACCAGTTACCACGTGATTGAAGCTGACCAATCACGTGAAGGCACTGAGACATCACACACAGGCAGGTAGGCAGGCGTTAGATGATATTTCCTTGATCACATTATAATGCAGTTATATATTTACCATTTTCTTCCAGACAAGTTCTTCGCTTAGCTTTAAATCATGGTCACACTTAAAGCATACGTCAGCTTGACGTGTTTCATTCGACATACAACACGCCCTGCAGGACTCTGCGCCAATAGCGAATGTGCAGTAAGCACTCCGGTACCTTCATTTCGTTTGGCCGAGTAAAATAGAAGAAAACGAGATCTGATTGACTAAAGGCTGTTCACGATAAAATGAGCACATTTAAAATCGACCTTAGAAAATAGTCACTTCTCCTACATACATGTATTTTAACGGGCGCATTGGGTGACATGTGCCCAGTAAAGTTGGTAACGATGTAGGGGAAAGTAGTTCCATATTTTAACGTCAAATAAAAAGTGTCATGTAACCATTTGTGACAACTGAAATTATTTCTCTAGCGTTGTTTTTTTTAATGCATCTAGGTGTTAAAATGAGCAGATTTGTACAATATTTGGTTTTTCTATTAATTTTACAGTTTCACGTGACCGACACATGGATCAAGTAATAGGCCCATGGCAATGTTAATTTTACATACGGCGGAAGAACACACAACGTGCATACAAGTAGATCTTAAGCAGGGCTTTCAAAATTGCTCAACTTACCATAAACAGCCTGTAAGTACATATTAATGTGAATTCTACTGCCGTTCCGTATCATGAAATGATATGGTGTCTAGTTATCAGTGTGATTATGCCAAATCCATGTCATTACCTTTATGTCTGAGGCAGTGTTGTCTGTTCGCTGGTTCCTACAAAAGGAAGGAGCAATTTTACTTTTCGATAGGGTTTGGCGTAACTGGGGTGAGGTTTATCCTACTCACGTTAGCAATAAAACGACATTTCTTACGGGACAGTTTGGCATAGGGAAATTTTCCACCGTATGGTGCGCTAGTGTTCCAAAGAGGTCAAAATTAAGCTTGCTGTAAGTGGGGAAATTCTATTTATTTGTGTGTAAAAGTTCGTGTTTTGCCGGGATTATGATACATACATACCCCAGCCAAAATTTGAGCTATTAACTTCATTTCGTACAGCTCACGCTCCCCAATGGTCTTCACAGGAACAAGCAGTAAAAATTCAACTGTGTTTGGCTTTAAGAGTTAATAAGGAAGTTCGTTTCAATGGAAAAAAAAAAACATTACATATTTGCGTGCGAATTGAATATAAACGTTAGCTGTCACCAAAATAAACTTTGTAGCTTTCTCCTTTTTCCTAATGTAAACCGCGCAGGAAAGTGCTACAAATTATATTTTGAACCATTTTCCAGTTTTTTATTCAGCTGTCATATTTACATAAATTAACTGTGTAAGCTCAACCCAGTTTTACGACAGAATATTAAATAACGCGTGGACATATTTCATTATGTTTACACTCTAGTGGTACGAACAAAGTTTACTCTTTACGTAGGCTCGAACACAATACAAATAGAAAGATATGATACGATCATGTTTATTTATGGAAATTGGAATTGCTATCCCATTTACTTTCATACAGAAAGGAAGAGTTCGGTCCACATGCAACGACAGCACAACCTAGCGGCGAAAATTTCTAGTTGCCAAACTGAAGGCATAGCTTCCCAACCTGATTAGAATAAGGGTGGGTTTACGATCGACTTAAAGAATAAGTGTGCCGTGTGCTTAAGATATGAATCAACGTGTTCAAGGGTACTTGTTTATAACTGTCGTGTGTGAGTCTGGACGGGTCGTGTGCATCTTGGCTTGACACAAAGCCATCGTTATATTTTATATCTTAAGTAAATGTCAAGACGAAGTAGCCAATCAGAGACCAGTGACATTTGTTGTTGGCGGGAAACTGTATTTACATCTTGGATTTAGGGTATGCCGTAACGTGAAATCGTATGCAATGAACTATATACCTCTTTATTTAAGCAAGCGTTCAAGGTGATGTTTTATTTCTTGGAAGAGGTTATTGAATTCGCTTTATTTAACCTTCTGCAAATTTACTGACGCAAATTCCCTATACTGGCATCGGCATCCTCTTCTGTGTGACATCAAGAGTTTTTCAAAACGATTACACACGCAGTTACCACAAATAACTAAATATATGTAAATAATCTTTACTCTTGTTCATATTTCCAGGCTATGTCGGCTGCTTTCGTCTCCTACGATTCTAATTGGCTAGACTTGACAGTTCCTAATTCATTCATAAACTGCAAAACATACAACTCACGCGGAAAATAAGTAAAATTCTTAATTCATTAGTATTTAATCATAAACCCACCCTAACCTTAACTGGTGCCATCGTATAGTCAGTTGTTTACTATTGGTTCACAGACATCCAGGGCGAATCAAGGAAACTGCTGTCCAAAGATCAAAGGTGTAGAAACGCGTGTACGCCTGCAGTCGAATCAGTAGTAAAATATATAACCCGAATTTTGTAGGCCTCAAGTTAAAACTAGAGACACAAGATATCCGTTAAAACAGTTCTGTGTACGCTAAATTTGAATACCAACTATTTCGTTTTCTTACTGTTTGCGTGTCTTTGTCGGAAGACATTTTCTTACTCGATTGGTCTATTAAGGTTAGCCTAATCATGCCCGGTTGTGCCATTGAGGTTCAGAGATGATCTAGGATCAAATACCAGCTTGATCCTGGTTCAGTACATTTCGCTGATGCTCCATTGTGTTCGGCGAACCGAACTAAGATCAATCTGAACCTCGCCTTTAACCGTGCATTTTGACGGTTCAGGAGGATGGTCTCGGATCAAGTAAATACGAGTGCTTCATTTTAAAATGTCAAAAATATATTGAAAAGCAATTTTTTTTTTAACGGCATAAATATTCAAACATGCGGAATTTAAGCTCTGTTTGGCACATACAATTTTTTTTTTTTTTTTAAGTGGTTATAAAGTGAACAGAGAAGAATAAAGATCAGTGCTGGATATAGGTCATGTGAAGGTGAGAAATACATTACCGAATTTCTTTTTACTTTTTGTTTTAAAATGGCATAAAATGTTCGCGTATGTAAATTAAATCATTTTACAGGTTTATCAAGTGAAGAGACAAGTTTGACAAGCTGTACAAAATTTAGGTACTGTGCAAAAATTTTATGTTAATAAACACTGCCGTTTCTGTACGTTTATTCCATAGACTTGTGTCATATTATCGCAATATACACTTTTCTGAGCCTGATGATGACAATAATGCATTGAAAGGGCGGGAAAGACTTTCCTATGGATTTTATTTATCTTAAAATAAAAACATCAGCGTCCGTGTATTTATTTTCGATAACTGAAATTTTTTCTTCGGCGAGATCAATAAATAATTTTTTTTTCTTCTCGGAAAAGTTAATTCTTCTCTGTTCCATGGATTTAAATGTAAATAAATTAAACACGATTATACAATGCAGCCAATTCACATAGTCAAAATAACCACCCAAAATAAAATAATACTCTTCGAAACTATGGCATCACATATTTCTAAGTGACCAGCAATATTTTCATCTCTGTTGCCGCTTTGTGCGTACCCATGAACCAGAGATCACGTGATCCGAGATCAAATAAGCCGAGATCTTCGTAGTGTAACGTTTACAGCTGTGGTCCTTGGATAATTTTTTAACTTGGATAGACACATCCCAGATGGAAGGTCATAATGGTGTAAAACAAGCATTACTCTGATACTCAGTATCAGATTATTAGCATGTAATTCGCGTGCGGACATTTGAAACGCATAAGCCGTAAGGGGCCACGATAGCTGAGCGGTTAGCCTGCTCGCCTCCCACCAAGGCGATCCGGGTTCAATCCCCGGCCGGGTCACTCCGGATTATCACAAGTGAGAATCTTGCCGGACGATGCCGTTGGTCGGCGGATTTTCTCGGGGATCTCCCGTTTCCCCCACCCTTTCATTCCGGCGCTGTCCCATACTCACCTTAATCATCCTCATCGGCTCTCAAGACCTCGATGAAATTGCTTTTGTTTAACACTTCGGTTTATGACATAGGTGTTACATTTTCAATTTCATACTTTCTTTCCAGATTTTTGTAACTTGTCTGTAGTATTATGACAATGAAATATGTGTTTCAACAAAAGCAATTACTGAACGTTTCCTGCTCTATTTGACCTATGTACAAACTAGCTTCAGCTGACCAGCAGGTCGATTAAGGCCGGGCCCACAGCGGCGCGCTGCACGTGTCTTAGTACACATTTGCCAAGCGCTTTTACGGTAATTTCCCGACCCTATGGACCACAAGTGTCCTACATCAATTTGCTGGTCTCGGAGCCCTGTACACTGCTGTGTACAGTTGTAAACACTTATCGTTTACATCCTGTATACTCAGCAGTAGTTGCCCACAGGTCACAACCACGCAGCACCACAGTACACCAATCACACATACTTGGAGCAAATCACCTAAGCCGCACCCATAACTGAGTCACTTCTCAAGGCATGCAACACAGAAAAAAAGTCCGCTATTCTTGCAAACAAAAAATCTACTATTGAGGCATTTTAACGTTTGCATCAAAATGTCTAATGTCCTGCGTAACAAAGTAAATAATGTTTACCATTTACAAAGTCTCATATTACTATACTGCAAATGTGCTGTTTAAATGCTAACGTTCAAAGACCCTAAGTAATATTACCACAACGAAATGTTGTACTACGCTAAAACTAACAGGAATAACAATATATTTTGTGTTACTGCGACAATAGAGTAATTTCTAGCCAACACAATTTTACACTGACTTGGCATTGTAAGATGGCGCATACTAGTGAACAACAAAACCTTGTAAAATTAAACCACTATTTTTAATTTTTAAACTGTAAAGCATAGTATGAGAACTAAGTGAAACTTACCACCTCTCAAGCTTGGAAATGCAGTTTCCGTGTGTCAAATAAATATGTGTTTCTAAATCATAAAGTATTTCCACATTATGAAAGAGAACTGAAATTTGTCCTTGTATTACCCTAAAGACTCGAGTATCCACCCGGTCGTAATTTTTATCTTTGATAATATTTATTTTTTGTGTCAAAATGATTGTACTTAATTTATTTTAGATATTAATGAATTTTTGAAGCAAAGAAAATACAGAAAAATTACTAACACAGATGTTTATATCAATTGCACATACAATTAGTTTTGCCGCAACATAAACACCACCTTAATGTTGCCAGTACAGTAAGGAGGTAACTTTTTTTACAAAAGTACTTAGTGTTACATTTACATTAATAGCTTAACAGTAAATTACTTTACATGAGTTACTGACGGCTTACAGATAGTAAAAGAAGCAATGTAGTGGTAACATTAATACTGTTGGCGCAACGTTAAGACTTTTTTCTGTAACAAGACCACCGATTAAAAAAAAAAATAGTTTTTCTCTACTGCGGCTGACAATCCCCAATACACATTGGAGAGTGAGGGTCTAATTATTTATTTTATTCTTCGGGTTCTTTGACCAATAGGGAGACGATGGCTCTAATGTCCTTGTAGAGAACATCGTATATGTCTACACCTGTGATAGAAATGGGCACACTGCACGCTACAGGCCCTTTCACACGATCAAATATTTAATTAATTAAAATTACTTGAATTCAGTTTATTGAACTTAAATATCACTTCGTTTGCCTTTCAATGAACTGCATTCAATAAGCTTTCAAGTCTCCACATGAAAATTCACCACTAGATTTTTAATGAAACGAGTTAAGTAAAAAAAAAGTACTTTTTTATTACTATATGCGACTCATGTACGACACGAAACAATTGTTTAAACCACAACAAATTTTCTTCATTTTAATGTACTTTAAAAATATGCATCATTATTTTGTTACAACTTTAAATGTGAGCACCCAACTCTAGACTATTATAACGAGATTACTTAGATTGATATAGTCAGAAAAGGTGTGATCAGAGACTGAAATTTTTTATTCTAGAATATTTAGCACATGTTCAAAACGAGAATCTTGAACGAAAACGACACCTTCAAGAAAGTGAAAGAGAAACTGGCCGCGATTATGACGTTTGCATGAAGTCATATTGCATTCGATGAAATTGAATTCAATAGAAACTGTAGTAATTTGAATAAAACGTTGATCGTGTGAAAGGGCCTTGATGGTTTCGGACCCCCAAAAATTAATTATTTACAGATGTACCAAACATTTTGAACTCTTAGGCATTGTACGTGAGGACACTTTCCTATATTAAAAAAAAACGCTTAATATTGTTTAAATAATTTGATGTCAAATACATAACTCTTCTGTTTTGTTGCAGGCATAGTAATAAATTTACAACATAAATAATCCCGTAGGCTACTGCTTGACATACATACATGCAATAGTAAATAACAGTTCATATATTTAAAGAAACCTTAGAAATGTAAATTTATATATTTTTTTTTTTTTCATATATATATATATTATTTTGTTATTTGGTGATATACATATGTGGCATGTGTTAGCCCATAGGATTCGTTTACTTTGTTAATGTTTTCATCTGTACAACTTAGTATTGACTATCATTAAAGCCACCTGTTTTTTGCGAAAAGATTTCAGGACAAGTTGTGTTCCAAAACACTTTAGTTCGGAATAACTTTCGTGATTGGATCCTTTGAATTGTTTGGCGTCTTTTCTGTCTGCCCGCCAATCACGGGCGGTCAGTATCGGAGAATGTTAGTTCTGATTGACCCACCCATGTAATAGACGCGCTCCGTACAAACACAAGCGGCCAATAGCCAAAGGAAGGCTGCAAGTGCACACAAATGACATTGAAATCTAGCCCGCGAAAAACCGATGGTCCTAATTATTAGGGATAGGACAATTTCGCGAGTTCATTTACCTGTATGCTGGACTCCACAATAATTTGTATAGTTGAACCTCAGATGTTTGTTATTGGCTGTTGCCTCCAGTGTTACCACACATTTGACAATACGGGATTAGCTTATTGTTCCCTTGCAAGTCGGCTATTGATTCGCAGTCATTCAGGGTGTGTCTAATAAACTCTGATCCAATTGCAAAGGTGATTTCAGTGTACACGCGTTTGAAATCTATCTTGTCCTGAAATGAAATCGCGAATTTTTCCTATCCCTTCTAAAGGCTGTTCACGATAAAGTGAGCACTTTTGAAATGCACCTTAGAAAGAAGTATCTCCCCCTGACTGTATATATTATAATGTGCGTACATAGTGACATTCGCCCAGTAAAGTTGGTAACGATCAATGGAAAGTAGTTCCATAACTTAAGGTCTCATAAAAAGTGTTAGGTAACCATTTGTGATAACTTAAATTATTTATTTCGCTTTCTGGTCTTTTTAATGTATAGAAGTATAAAAATTTGTTTATTTGTAAAATATTTATTTCTTAATAATTTCACAGTTTTACTTGACCGACGTATGAAAAAAGTGATGAGGCCCATGGTAATGTTAATTTTACATAAGGCGGAATAATCCACAACGTGCGTGCAATTAGATCTTAATCAGGGCTTTCAAAAGTGCTCATTTTACTATGAACAGCCTATAACTGTCATGGTTGCAACGAAACACAAGAATTTTTATTTGACATCAAATGATTCAAAAAATATAAAGTGTAAAAAATTTTATCCGAGGAAAATGTCATCACATACAATACGTGCACGGAGAACTATGTTTAATTCAAATATAACATTGGAGCGTCGTTAATCCGGATTAATTGGGACCAGACTCCTTCCGGGTCATCAAATTGTCCGGATTTTCGAAATGAACCAATCAACGTAAAAAAAAAACCCTTGCTAAAATCGTTCATTATTCACTCTGTTGGTTACATTAGTGGAGCGGATGAATAAAACCGTTAATGCAGTAAAGTTTTTACGTGTTTTAGTTACAGAATAAAAATATTGTACTGTATGTACAGTATTGAATGTAGTGACTGTTTTATTTTATGTACAGTACAGTCGAATCCGGATTATCAACGGTCCGAACTTTTGACGTCGAAATTATTGACGCCCCAGTGTATAATTTAGTATGTCGAACAGCCTTAATGTGGGAAGACTTGGTTGTAGTACTCACCCGTACAGTAGAGCGGCTCCTGCGATTCCACCGCCGCACTGGGCTACTGTGTACATGAAGGCCCTCACTAGGGACACGTTCCTGGTTATCAGCATAGCTACTGTCACTGCTGGATTGACGTGCGCCCCTGCCAACACACCACCACCTCCATGTCATCCGCCTTCACAACACAACACAACACACACACACACACATCCCCTCTCAGTTCGAGCCCTTTCGAAAGCACTGATCTGCAGTCAAATTCACCTATATAGAGACCTGAAAAATCCACGATGTCAATGACCTGAAGGCTAGACTCCACAGGCTTGTGTACAAATATGACGATATTAAATGCACATTGGTTGTCTGCAGTCACAGTGGAAGGCGACGATTGGGCCAGCGTTCTCCAGGAGGTGTCAAACGCTATGTGCGCCAATTGCTTAAGTTATATAAACACGCATGTTTTCAATTCTACCTTGTCCCAAAATAAATCCGTGAATTCTTCAGGTCTCTAGCTATACAGTGTTCACAGTAAAGTGAGCACTTTTAAGGCCCTACACTGTAACAAATATTCTCGTAAACTTCCTAATCTGTAGTGGAAGTTTTTAACCTACACACTGTATGGAAATATTACGTAGAGGCCACAGAAATTCGCGAGTCTGATATACTGTTTATTGGCGATTGTTGTGGTAGTAAAAGGCGGTGGTTGGGCGCACAATTTCTTGCATGTTTTTTATTGGCTTATTTATCGCCAGGAGATGTCAAAAAACACGTCGACCAATTACAAACGTAACATGAACGTTCATGTGTGTGAATTCCAACTTGTCTAGAAATGAACCCGCGAAATTCTCGGGTCTCTAGTTATAGGTAGAGATCTGAAGAATTCGAGGATTCATTTTGAGACAAGATAGAATTCAAAACACGCGTGTCTATAAAACTTTAGTCATTGGTCCACATGATGTTTGACACCTCCTAGAGAACGGTGGCCCTATTATCGCCTTCCACTGTGACAGCAGACAACCAAATGTGCAGTTAATATCGGCATATTTGTACATAAAGCTGTATAGTCTAGCCTGCAGGTCATTGAACTCGGGAATTTTTCTGGTCTCTAGTTACAGGCTGTTCACGGTAAAGTGAGCACATTTGAGGTCCTACGCTGTAAAAAAATTTTTGGTAAACTTCTTAATCTGCAATGGAAGTTGTTAATCTGCACTGTATGGAAATAATACCACACATCAAGCTGTAGGTGTAGGAATGTTCAGCGTCGTTGCTATACAAAGTTGGCAACTTCTCCACGTATTTGACTGTTTCTTGAGCAAATGTAGGAACATTATAATGAATGTATACAGGAAAAAATTACCATTCCCGCTTTCTGACTAAGCTTTCAAAAGTGCTCAGTTTATTGTGAACATCTTCACCAGTCAAAAAACGAATCAGATTTTCTAAGATTCTTTTTGTCTGTTTTGATCTTCGACTTATTTCATGTGATGGATATAATCCATTTAAATACTTATGGAAATCTTACAAAACCGCTGTTATTAAATTTTAAATACAATTAAACATTCGTGCCTATTTGCCAAGCATTGAAAAGCGCCAGTTTAAAATTAAGTTTGTTGTCTATCGCTGACAGTGAAATAGAAGAAGGGCGTTAATTTTTTATTTATTATTTATATTTAATCTAAAAAGCTTGAGAAGGGCATTATTATTTTTTCAACGTAGAATAGCTTTGAATATAGCCACCAGATTTGCACGAAAACAATTCCACGCAAGCTAGATTTCAGTATCCTATTCGCACACTTGCAGTTTTTCTTCTGTTATTGGCCGCGTGTTTTCGTCGAAGACACGAGTGGTGTTTGACTCGGCCAATGAGAATTAAGCTATTGCGGTACTGAACGTCTGTGATTCGCGGGCAAGCACGTAAGACGCGTAGCAGTTGGGACTATCCACTCGCGCAAGCGAATCGGAGTCAAAGTGTTTTAAAAAACAACGTGACGAGAAAGCATTTCGCGAAAATCGGCTGCCCCAGGCTATGAAAAATCAGTTACAGAAAATCGTTCATCACAGCTGAACAAACTTCGCAGGTATCATAACTTACGAACGCTTGTCGCATTTACGAGGCGACTGTCTATCTCGTTTCCGATTTTTAGGTACTCTAAAATTTCTGCATGAAATTGTATGCCAATTTATTGTTGCTTGATTACAAGCCCCGTGCAAATTTCCGTTAGGTAACTAATTCCACAACTCGGCGTTTTATAATACCCGCTTTCCTTGAAGCCGATATTACACGATACCTGCAGCCGTACTTGTACAAGACCTCGTGCACGAGCCGGTATACCAGCCGCTATATGAGCCGCCATGGAATATTCGTATTACACGACAGCAGTTCGCGTACTAGCATTTGGCACCCTCGATGGGTGCGCAGTGTGTGGTTTGTAGTAAATATGAACCTCATTCGTAGAACTGCTACCAGTTACTAACTTGCATAGGCCTATAAAAATACTAGCTGGCACATCTTAATATTGCTATATTACTGTTCGCCCTTTACATAAATTGTTTTCTTACTAGTAGGGTATAGTTTCATTCTTTTTCTTGAAAATGACGTGCAGTCACTAGAGTACGAGTGTGTTATATTTAGTTTTGAGGAAAATTACTGACCAGTTGCAAAATGTAGTATTTTCTATGTGCGCCGGGATATTATCAACATGTAAAGCTTATCGATAACAAACATTTGTGTCCGGCGGAGTTTCGAACTCACGCCCGAAAATCACACGTTAGTCGTGGACACCGCAACGTTACCACCGTACTACCAACTCACGCCGTAAGTAGGACTTACATATGCTAGATAACGGAATTTTTTTTGTATTATGTTTTTCATACAGGAGGTAATGATTTAAATATTTAGAACAGTTTTAAACAGTAATTAAAAGTTATCACCCCAATATTATTCATTGTTATATTTTTAATCTATTTGAAAGATTTTTAACTTCACGGATGTATAACCAAGATGGAGGCGTCCTTTTCGGTTTCTTCATCAACTCGTTTCAAGTAATAGTCACGGGGAGCGCCCTATGCTATGAAACTGCGATGTGATTGGCCAGGTACGAAAGCCCGTGTGGAACCTGCCACGAAAAATAGGGCGTGTCAAACTACCAAACCTGGTACGAAATCTGGCCGTACAATGCGGGAAATGCCATGACGGGTGCCACATTCGCCCGTATACCAGCCGCTATGGCGGACCTTGCACAAGCTTGTACGGAATCTGGTGTCGTGTAATATCGCCTTAAGCAACAGGTGGCGTAACAGGTGGTACAATATTTCCCAACATTTTCCTTCAAGAATAATCTCATGGTATTTGTTGGAGACAATTAATCTTAGCTGTATATTGATGGAATAGCCCTCGCCATCTTGTATTTATCTATTTTTCGGTGTAAGGTTAATTGCATAATGTGCGCTCTAAATGCGAATCAGTGGAAAACCACTGATTCACAGTGAAATTCAACTACTGCAATCAGTGAAAATGGCTTCACTTGGAATCAGTGCAAAACCACTGATTGTTTCAGTGAAAAAATTTCACTGATTGAATTGGTGACGTTAAACAATGTCACTGGTTGTATAAGTGACGGCCAACGGCAGTGGCGAATTAAATATTGTTTATTTAATGTAGCCAAATAATTAAGAGAAATAAACATATTTACGACTGTACTATTTATATTGCGCAATTTACTGTTACTAAAAAAAGTTTAATGTTTCCCGCAGGTGGCAGGGATTGAGCTCACACGCCTTTTCCAAAGCACTCTTAGGCAGTTACCTTAACATCTAAGCTACTAAGCCACGTCGAAAAGAAAGAGGAAAATATATATGTTATGATTACTCATCGAAAGAGTGTAGTTTTAAATGATATGTCCTTACTTTTAGTTTTTCGGTTGATTGGTACCGTTGGGATTGTTAAAACCTATAGACGGCATATAATTTCAACGTCAATTATCTTCTATTATGTGTACGTCCCGAAAAGGCTAAAACTGTGATTTCGACATGTTACACACAAAATAATAAATGCGCTGTAATTTTTTTTATGCGAGGAAACCGTACTTGTAAGTAATATCTGCAAGCTCAACAGTATTTCGTATTAATTGTTTGATGTCCAGCACACCTAATAACAAAAACATTGCTGCACAGTTAGTACTCGCATTACTAGACACCCGAATGTTTCGTCCATTCATTTGAAGACATGTAAAACTTCAACCACGCGTACAGTTGAGTCTCTGCTTCTGTCGGACCACATTGCGTTAGATACGCCCGGGACAGATATTCACCCATAACAGAAATGCAAGGTCCGAACCCCGTGCTACAGTCTGTTCACAGATTCTTCACACTTTTCGAATAAAATCTTCGAAAAATCACTCCATGTATGGCGTGTTGGTTGTTTCCTATTTACGTCACGAATTCATGAGTTAACATTAAAGTACATAATTTTTTTTTATTAAATTGAACATTTACTTACGTTGTATCTACAAATTATAATATTTCATTTATAATTAATATGAATAAAACGGAGAAAAATGGTGTGTTGGTAACGCCTAGTGATAAATATTTCTTAAGCAAAATAACATTACACTGAGTGCGCATGAATGCGGTTTGGTTCTATTTTTCTATATCTGGTTAAGTTTGAAGTACAGCAACTGCCTATGGAGCACTGCACCCGACTATACAACGTGAGGAACTCATAAAGAAGTAGTACAGACGCCATAAAAATTGTCAGAAAAGTGCGATTTATGCTGTATATAAAAAAGAATGTGTATATTTTGTAGTATTATAAAATATTGTAGTAAAATATATATTTTTAAATGTAAAAAAAAGTAATTGATCAAAGTAGTTTGTATTTCTAACCATATTTAAGAGCATTTGCATTCTGGATGCTTCAGAAAGCAGAATTTGCAAGAAAATCTTCACGAAAGATCGTAATTATATTTACTGTGGTCATGTGCAATAAAATCATAGTAATAATGTACGATATCCATTTTATAATTAACTTTATTTATGTCCGTTTCAGCTATAAATGTATGTTACAAATGGACGCACATAAAAATAATTATAAAATTTATATCCTACATTATTATTACAATTTTCTTACACACGATCATCGTAGACATTAAGACGATATTTCATAACGAAGATTTTCTTGCAAATTCTGCTTTCTGAAGCATTCGGTATGGAAATATGCTTAAAATTTGTTAAAAATACTATTTTAATCGATAATTTTTTTTACATTTAAAAAGTATATTTGAGTACATTATGTTATAATGTTGCAAAATATATACATTCTTCTTTTATATACAGCATAAATAGCACTTTTCTGACAATTTTTATGGTGTCTATACTAATTCTTTTATGAGTTATTCTCGTTGTATAGTTGGGTGCAGTGCTCCATAGGCAGTTGCTTTACTTCAACCTTAAGATTTGTTTGCATGAGGCGGAGGAATATCCTGGAAGCAGAACTTTGCAGAGCATCAGAAAAGTTATAAGTAACCGTGAAAAGCCTATAATTGGCCTGGAAAAGTGATAAAAGGTAGCAGGAGGGGAGAGTAGCGCAGTGGATAGAGCACTCGCCTACAATCAAGGCGGTTCGGTTCCCGGCTGGGTCGCTCCCACTGGTCGGTGGGTTTTCTCGGGGATATCCCGTTTCCCCCGCCCTGGCATTCCGGCGCTGCCCCTTACTCACTTAAATCACTCTAATCGGCTCTCAAGACCTTGCTGTTAAAAGCCACACAAATTTCTCTACTCCACGTATTTTGGAATACATTTGTATTTAGTGGTCATGATATAAGCTTCAAAACTTGAGGGATAGTTTAACTTTGTTAAAAGCTATTTATTTATTTATTTTGGAAAAGTGCTAGTTCCACGATTATAAATTTCAATCAGGCCTATATTAATATTAAAATAATTTCAGTTTTGATTTTATATCAAATAAATACACTTGTTTTTAAGGGCCCCGAATAAAGGTGCAGAATTTCCCTCATACAATCGTAATTTTAAAATGTTCATTGTTTTTGAGCGGCGTCTGTTTACGAATGGCATTTTATGAAAATGTTCACTTCCGAGTGGTAGTTTTGTTGCGTATTTTCCTCTATAATATTAGTATTTTTTTAAGGTGAAAAGGGGTCAATACGAGCAGTTAAGATATCCGCGTGAGCTTTCACGATGAGCTAGTCGTGCAGTTTATTGTAACCAATTAGTGATAATTAATTATTTGTAAAAATCTAGTGCGACTTGAAAAATTGTGTAGGCATGGAACCTTCAGAACAGGATACATAACCATCATTGCTCTCGGTTTGAAGCTTTAAACTTAATTCAATGCCGTGAAATGAGTGCATTTAAATGTACTGCGGTAGTTGTTTTAACAAGAACAACGCTACCAAACTAAAAAACGAAAAGGAATTAAAAAATTATTGGCAGCATTGAGTGAAAAAAAAGGGGCGGGAGGGGGTGCGTGCTAGCTCAAACCCAAAGTGAAAACATTTTATTTAAAGCTTTTCTTCTGCTCGATCATCTATTTATGACACTATCCCTCTACGAGGGCCTAGAATGGATAACGTTTAAGAATCCAGTTTCAACCAAACCATGACGTTATTTCTGAACTCTTTTTGAGCTACTCGAATGATGCATACTGCAGCAACTTCTCATAGAAAATCATCGAGCTCATAGTCAAGTAATTTACTTTTTTCTTAAGTCAGTATATTTTTATATGTTCAGTCATACGAAACTTTCATTGAAAATTTCACCCAGTTGTTCCACAAAAGTCCGTTCGGTCCAATTTAAGATTTCCGAACAGACAGTATTTAAATTGTTCGTTTTTTTTTTTTTTTTTTTTTTTTTTTTATTATTATTATTTTTTTTTTACATTATTCTTAACCGCCTGCAATTCGCTGCCTACTTAAGCACACGTGGGGTGTCGTAATCGATATACAATGTGTGTAAGTTTAACCATTCCTATCGAATCGCATTTGCGCAATTGACCTAACATAACCATTTTCTTATATATATATATATATATATATATATATATATATATATATATATATATATATACACACATATATATATATACATATATATATATGTATATATATATATATATATATATATATATATATATATATATATATATAATTTTTTCTTACATTTTATTTTTCCCCGATGACACGAAATCTGTGAAGCAGACTCCGTTTTCTTTCAAAATATCAGTCATTGGTGGTATTTAGAAATCTATTTGGGTGTATTTATGTATTTATCGCCGCTCCGTGTATCCCACCAACCTAACAAACCGACACAAACACGCCCTCTGTTCCTGAAATGCTACAACTTGGCGTATCAACTTTTGGAATGCTGTTTCCCCTACTCGCTTCAATTAACCGCCGTTACCACGTCATCCCTCACGTTTTTTTTTATATAAATTCTTTTTCTTTCCTTAGCCATTTATGCTACAGTCTGCTGCACCCTCTTGATACGTCTACTTTAATGCTTACTATACCATCTCTACCTTTTTCCCCTTAACCTCCGTCCTAGCGGCCATGCCCTTTTATATTCTATTCGCAGTTTCTTCACAATTTTTTAATCAAACCTTAGAAAAATCACCCCATGTTGTGACATGCATGGTTTTTTTTTAATACGTCACTTATCACAAGTGTTTTATACTCGTGTTAACATAAACGTATCTAATTTTTTAATAAAATTTAACATTTACTTATATCTACTAATTAAAATATTTCATTAATAATTCACAGGACGAAAACCGGGATAAAATTAGTGAGTTGGTAATGCCTAGTAAAAAATATAGTTCTTAATGCAAAATTTTAATTCACTGAGTGCGCACGAATGTAGCGCACTGTCGGTTTTGTGTAATTTTCCTAGACTTGGGAAAGATTCGTTTGCATGAGGCGGAGGGATATCCTGGAAGTAGAACTTTATCAGGGCTTCAAAAAAGTGCGAAGTAAACGTAAATGGCTTATACATGCCCATTTTCCATTCCAGAACTATTTGCAGTAGCGGCTCCAGCTATTTCATATACCTTACCCTATTTCTACTTGACTGCTTCCATATGCACAGCAACCCATTCCACGTCGCCATTGTCTTTTGCCGGTACCGAACTACAGTGTGGGGCCGCGGTGGTGTAGCGGTAAGACTACTCGCCTCCCACCTTGGAGAACCTGGTTCGATTCTCGGCGGCGCCGCTCCCAGATTTCCGCATGTGGTAATCGTGCCGGACGATGCCGCTGGTCGGCGGGTTTTCTCGGGGATCTCCCGTTTCCTCCGCCCCTCCATCCCGGATCTGCTCCATACTCACGTCGCCTCCCCCTCATCGGCTCTCAAGACCTCGATGTTAAGAGCCACCCGAATATCTCTACTCCACTTATGAGTTCTTAGTTCACTTTGTACGTCTGTATTGCAATGTATAGCTACTGGGGTATAGGAGTACCTCCAGAATTTTCTTTTTAAAAACATAAACCATCTGAAAAATCAAGTTTCCTATAATTGGGGGGAGGGGGCCTTTTCCCCTTAAAAATCAGGGTTACGTTAAGTCCTATAGACATAGTAAAATTGGAAAATATCTGCTCATAAAGACACGCGCGGAAATAACAACAGCAAAGCTGAATGATTTCAGTAGCATAGTGATATAACTTTCTTTGCGATGATCAGGTCGATAATTAAGAGAGTTAAATTCCAAAACAGGTGAAAACTTTCCTGATTCGCAGTAGATTGCACTGGCTTGGCAGTAAAATATCAGCGCATTCCACTGATTCATCAGTTCGTTAAATGAAGATCCTGTGAAATAATCATATTGATAGATGTCTATGATTAAGATTTACAGTGAAGTGGTTTTTTTAATACAAAATCCATTCGTAATATTAATGTTGGCTTTTGCAGTATACAGGTATGATTTTAATGTCTCAAAAGTGCTTAAATGTGTTCCCACGCAGTCACTGTCTCGGGATCAGGGTTCGAATCTTCGAAGACCCAATGTCCACGTTTTTAACCAGCGTGGGAAACAGTCGATTGTGTCTTATTCCGCTGTCAAGTTTTCCTCGGGGTTTGTTCCCATTTCCCCCGCTTCTTGGCCACACAATCTTTCCGCCTCTGAGGGCACCATCTCGACTAATGGCGAGAAGGATTGATGTCTGCAAATTATCCGGTCATTCTCTCTGGCAGTCCTCCTCCCAGGGGTTGATTCCTACAGCAAATGTACATGTGCCAGTTCCTTCGCATTCAAACAATCCTTTACATATTCGGTAGGGTTTCAACTTCAGGTAAGTCCTTTAAAAGAAGCCCTGTGTCTATGCCATCCCGCAGCATGTCCTCGCCCGCGCCTTTCCCAACTTTTGGTGTCGTCTGTACATCTGCCTCGAGGACAATGGCGGCCACTTTCAGCACCTACTCACCGTATTTTGTTCTCGCACTGGACTGTATTTCCTCATTCCCTCGCTCCGTTACACACATGTCCCATGGGGTTTCTATTTAAGGGACTCATCCTGTATAACGCTATCACCGTTATATTCTTATCGCTGCCATCTGTTGTACAGCGGAATTGACACATTACAGATTATGTCAAATTAATTTCAACAACTAGAAAACTAGAATTTACTTCTCAAATAACTCGCGCTTCAACATAAAATTATTTAGAGCGATGTCTTTCTTCGAACATCAGCCAAGTAAAATAATAAAGAAAAAAACATTCTTTTAAAATCATTATTTATTGAAAATATATATGATGAGTATATCAGCGACTTCAAAGCTCGAAATATTCATGACAAGTGTGAAATACGTTTCTTTTAATACAGTAAATGAAAACTTAGTAATGCTTAAAAAAATTTTCAGTCGCCAAAACTTGTATGACTGTGATGTGGTAATATAGTTTCGGTAATTTATCAGCTTCGAAGATGACGGTGTATATATATAAAAAAAAAAACTCCCGGTTTTTTGCATACTATATCGAGTGGTGTACTAAGTTTTTCAAAGAAACATTAGAAACTTCAGGTTTCTGTATATAATTACGGTATTGTGAAAATAAATAACAAAACTGTGCTTATCGTGAAAATAAATAACAAAACTGTGCTTATCGTGAAAATAAATATCAAGAGCGATTCATACATTTTATTTTAATTTAAACCAAATGCACATCCAAGAACATAAAATCTAAAAATATTATTTTATGAATAGTTACATGGATTGCAAATCGCGGAAACCATACTAGACAGTGTGATCATAAATATTTTTAAATCATTGTTACAAAATAATTAGAAAGTTTTTTGACAAAACAACGTAATTCCTGAACAAAAGTGGTTTCATGAATTTAAATATGATGTTTCTTAAATATTGGTGATTAATAACTGGATCCACCTAGGGTCACCTGTTTTTACATAAAGATTTCGGCGCAGACTAGAATTCAAAATCCTGCCTGCACAACTGCTGACTTTAATTTTTATTTGTGAAGAGACATTTTCGCCTCTGTCTGGGCCAATCAGAAAGAAGTTACTCCAGTATTGGCGTAGAGCAATAAAAATTAACAAATTACGAAAGTATCCGAAATAAAAAGTTTTGTAGTACAACTACGGTAGAGGAATTTTTTCGCGATAAACAGACGCCTCTGTTAATAATGCCATTTTTCATACAAAGCACTGTCCGACACATATGTCATTGTTGGCTTACAAACAACCGCGCAATTTCAAGCTTTGTAACTCTTTTGCTCAACGTTAACAATTTCCGTATATTCAGTAAATCTGCATGGAAATACACGGTTAATATTCGGAACCCCGGGTCATATTGACTAAAAATGGAACTCATCTCTGTGCATGTAAAATACGAAATTCCCTCGTAATTATATAACTTTCGAGTTTTGAAGTCGCTGAAATATTTATCATACGTATTTTGATTAAATAATGATTAAAATAATTTTTGTTATTTATTTTACTTTGCTCATGTTCGAATAAAGACATCGTTCCAAATAATTTCATGTGAAAACGCCATTTATTTCAAGAAGAAATCCTACTTTTCTAATATTATAAGAATGATTTTATTACTATAGACTGTTCACATAAACTGAGCACTTTTGAAAGCCCTGCTTAAGATCTACTTGTTTACACGTTGTGTATTTTTTTTAAATCCGCGCTAACTGGCATACTTTCATGTGCTAGACAAATTAACACTGGAGTGATTGTACTCGGAACAAATGAACGACTTAAAATATTTACGTGCATCAATCCTCCTCGGAACTAAACTAAACGAATGAATATCCATGAAGGCGGGGTGGAATTAGAAAAATGCCGAGAAAAACCTGAAACCCGGAGGTGACATCACCTATAGCTTCTTACGCCGGAGGAAGAAAAAAAGCGGATCTGGGGCATCGCGGATTCGAACCCAGATCCAGGTTCAGTGATTGTGTGAAAACTCATTTGAGCAAGTTTGTAAAATAAAATCATACTCGCCGGCAACTGCATATCGGTCTACAGTAACATTTCAAACATTTGTTTTGAATTTTTTTTATTAAAAAATACAATTTTTGATAAGTATTTTTAATATTTTAACGGTCTTAATAATCTCAATAATTGGAATGGGACGACACCGGAGAACTTTCAGAAAATCAAATCTCTTATACTTAACTGCGTGTATATTAAAAGTTAACACCTATCATTGTCCTGACCATAATGTCGCTAAAGTGTAATTAAACGTAGTCTCTCATTAAAGAGCGACATCTGGAATTATTTTGTATTACTTCATGCACTTATGAAGACTTATGAAGGCAACTGGCGTTGTATTTAATTTTTTTTATCTCGTGGAGTCTTTGTTTTTGGTTCCGTGGCGATATCAGATTTTTAACGTGACTATAGAAGTAAAAAACTGAGCAAATATTTCAAAGTTTTAAGTTAAACTGTACCCGGTACAATCATGTGGGATAACACTGTAGCAGAGAGGTTAATTTTGTACCACCAGGGTAACATCATTCAAAATCTAAGTCCCTACGATTCCCTGCAAACTACTATACTCACTATAACAAAAAAAAAACATTGTCCTTAAAATATTACTGAAATGTTCACGACGATTACTGCAGGAACTGAAATGGATTGTGTCTGTTTCCGCAATAAAAATTAACCACAAACGGAAGCCTCATTAACTGTACGACAGAGGTAGGGTACAGGATCGATGGCAACTAAAACCAACTAACTATTTCGCTGATCACAGAATAATTTTTCCCTGATCGGTGTACATTGTGATTGTCCGTCTGCTTGTTGTTTTTTTTTTTTTGGGGGGGGGGGGGGGTTGTTCAACAAGTTGTTCTGATTGGTTTCTAGTTTCTTCCTTTGGTAGCGCATGTCTCCTTCCCGTTATTGATTAATGCTTGGAAATGGTATGGTCCAATTAGATTTCCCGCAATAATATACACAATTAAGAATTGTTCACGTAGTTGGAATTGTGCAGCTGTGAGTTATGACGTAAAATTGTGGTAAAGTGAAGCAAAAAATTATACAACTCAACACTTTGATTTTGTCCAATTTCGAGATTTGTACGATTTATAGCTGGTTTCATTAAGTCATTTTCCTCCATTGCCATACTTTTTCAGACTATTTTTTTACTATAGCAACGAAATAAGATGTACTTACGCTAAAATGCAGAAAATAAATTTTTAACCTCTTGAGCGTCCTTAATGAATTTCCTCTCAAAACATGGCGGAAGTTCACATATTTCACTGGTTACTTATGGCACAATCGTCTTATCCGTATCACTGTATGTGTTACTACTATTTAAATTTTTCATTTCTTGATCGTTTTAAAACTTTTACAGGCCATTTTACTCTAATGTCTAGAATGTTTTATTATGCCGATGGGTAAAAAATAATTCAAGACCGTAACAGCTTTTGTTCAAAAAATGTTACAAATTTTATATCTTAATGTAATGTTATTATTATGTGGTGTTTTATATATGATATTTTAGTATGAAAGTACCAAACATTGTAATTGTGAAGATTACTTGAGGGGCACAAAAATGTATTGTTAACTGCGTGACCTGAGAAAGTGGTAAAATGTAAGAAAATGTTAACAGAAGACGTTCTAAAATCATTCCCGCAAAGAGCGCTATTAGAATCCGATTTCCGAATTTTTTTCTCGCCAAGTATCTGGGCTTGTTATGCAAACTATGCGTCAAAAGCTTCCAGGTTTAGAATTAAGGGTAGGTACGCATAAATCTTGAGTAAGTCTTTTTTTTTAACTGTTGATGAGACTAGTTCAGCAAGTAAGGCTCTCAACACCACGCTGTTAAAGAGCCGCCCAAATATCTTCACTCACTCATTTTGAGTGCTTCCGACGCAATATTTGGTGGCGTGAATTTATAGTGAGTTATAGTATTGAGTTTACCGTAACACTGCGACACCCATATTATTAGAAGGCAAGGGCCAAGAAATACTATTTCGCCAGCAATTTTCATTAGATTTTCTGCAACGCTCAAATTGTAAATTGTTCGAATTCTATGTAGGAGAGAAAATTTTCGATTGGCAGTTTTATCAGTACGGTATGGCATTGGCAGAGCCAGCCATTAATGAACGTTCTAAGCATGTACGGTGTTGTGTAAGCCAATAGGACGGTTATAAATGATAATACGGTGACAAACATAACTGATGGTTATGCAGTCGTCAATATAACTGACTCAATTCTAGATCGCCTTGATTCCCAGTTCATCTGTACCACACTCAAAGTGTTAGAAGACGGGGATTTTCATGTGGCGAGCGTATGAGGAACGCTGCAGCGATATGTGGGTTTTCTCAAGGTTCTTGCCTTTCATCCACCGTTTTTATTCCACCGCTCATCACCATCTTACCTCGTACATTTTTCGAGTTCGCAGCAGTGACAAGACAATTGTCGCCAGTCTTTGTTTTTCATGACGACCCTACGCGTTGTAAAAAAATCACCTTCGAATTTTGCAAAAGGAAAAATTGGAAACTTATTACTAGAATTACTTATGCAGCTCAAGTATGTATGTATAAATAACATTAAAATTTAATTTTAACGGGCAGGTATTGAAGACTTGCAAGATCATTATGAACATGGATATCCGTAGATTTCATAAATGTTGTGTGTTTTAAAAATACGATATTTGAGTTCTAGGTCGGCGTCTCCTTTCCAAAGAATAGGTTGCAAAAAAACACAAAAATTATTTTAATGAGTGCAGATTTCTTCAGTGTGCAAAACTTCTCTTTTCTCGAGGGCATAAAACGTGACGCTGTTGAAAAACATGTTACAGTACCAAAAAAAAAAAAAAAAAAAAAAATAGCGGCCTGGATGGGCTGTGGGGAATGGTTGACAAGCAAGATGCTTAAAAAACAGTACTATCAGTCAACAGTGAAATTTTACTTCGATAAAACATAATCTATACTGATCATTCATTACATACTTTCTTGACAGTCAATACTATTAATTACCTCAGCATATTGTTAACGCGCACTTACACTCGGTATAATCTAAAAACGAAAGACAAAAAGCTGAATAAATACTTTTTGTTGAATCCCCTTTCACGAGTCTATGTGCAAAAATACTAGAATATTTACTTGACTTTTTTAAAGTGTGTGGGATTCATTGTTAACTATTTTGCAGTATGGCTCATTACCTGTGTGCGTAAGAACGCTCGTTATTTTTATAATGTGAAATTTTCAAACTTTGTCTCTAGGGTTGTGCAGCGAATGATTTTCCGTCCTGCTCGTATACTGTACTGGACACCCCTCAAGACAGGACTGGGAGCTCGCACGCCCAGATGTCTGCCGGCCACTGTAGTTGGGCGAAGACTTGTGTGCCTGTACAAGGAGTGGGGGGTTAAACTTTGTCTCAGCTACGACGATTGGGAGGCGGGATCGTCAAGATCATTGCGTCAAATTGACAAACCAGACACACGCAGTAAGTGACGCGTGTCAGAACAGCATTGGCAATAGCTTATAACTGCCATAAAGCGACGTTCGTAACTGATAATCACACCATGTAGGGCAGATGTGTTCGGTTGTTTCCTATATACGCCATGTATCCCAAGTGTTAAGATGATTTTAACAGTTAATAATATATATTTACAATTAATATGAATAAAATCAGAGAGAAACTAGGTGTATTGGTAATGCCTAATGAGGAATAGTCATAATGCAAAATGCAGTTAAAAAAAAGTGCCCAAGATTGATGTGCGTCATTTCTTTGGTCTGATTTTTTGGACCCAGTTAAGAGTGGGATGGACCCCCGTGGGAAACCTGCGTCCAAAGTCAAGAAGCAAGAAAGCGATACGGGTGACAATTACACGCACGCCTAACGCATCATCGCTCCTACGCGCAAGGCGTGCAGTGTTTCCGTCGTAACGCTGTACTGTGCGGATTAGATCTGTAACATAGGGGTTTTATTACACGGGAGGAAACGGCATAGCAAAGCTTTAAAAATTCGATATTCGACCATTTTCCCGAATTTTTCTGCAAGAATACACTTAACATGACAAAATTAAAAAAAAAACCGGGACATAGATATTTGTTTTCTATTTTCTTATCTGAGAAAAAGTCCTATTTCCAGAACATTTATTTACCAAGATACGCGTATTCGCGCAAACAACTATTTTACAAAAAATGTGGGAGCCCATCCCACTCTTAAGGTTTGTTAGCACGAGGCGGAGAGGATATTCTGGAAGTAAAACTAATGGCTAGGCTTCACATCTTCTACAGAAATGCTTCCTTGTCGCGTCATAGTAGTTACTGACAATGTACGATTGTATAAAATTTAAATTTCACGAGTTTTTTTTGCTCTTCGTAATTTTAACTGTGTGTAATCCGCTTATTGCAAAACGTCGAGAAATCATAAGTAAAATATAAATATATTCTCGACATTTCACAACAAGCAGATAACACACAATTGAAAGTACGCACAGAAATAATAAACAACTCGTCAAATGTAAGTTCTCTATAATCGTACATTGTGAGTAATTACTGTGAATCCAGAATTGTGACGCGGCAAGTAAGAATTCCGGGAAGAAGCGCAGCCTTAGGCAGGGGGGTTAGGAAAGTTGTTAAGTGAGGGTGAGTGTAGTAATGTGGTGGCGTTGCTCACCTGAGATGTGCGAGAAACAGTGAACGACAGCTGCCATGCCGAAGCCGATGGCGAGGGCGATGGCGATGGTTGGAGCCGGTTGCTGGTTCGCCGACGTAGTCGTGCCGCACGCCAAGAAGACGTAGAAAACCGCCGCCAGGCACTCGGCGAACACCGCGCGCCAGAAGTCGAGCGACCGCATCTCCTCCTGCAACGACGGCGGCGGCGGCGCCTGCAACTGCTGCTGCCGCCACAGCGACGCAGGGGGCGGCGGTGGCGGGCGCTGGTGGGCCGGAGGCGGCGGTGGTCGCTGGTGCACCGCTGCCGCCGCGTGGCTCCTGCGCTGCAGAGCGTCCAGCACCGCGACCAACTGCATTTCGATGCCGTCCTCTGCGCGGGGCGTTACGGCCGCGCCTGTTGCCCGCTCCCTCATCCTGCGCCGGCGGCCGCCCTGAATGGTGCGAGTCTCTCGGGCCGACGTTTCGCCCCTCCAAGCTGCGGGCGCAACTCCTGCGGGATGGCTGCAGATTTGCTGATCTATCGCGCGGAGCCTGCTGGGGATTGACGCGAGCGACCGGAGCACAGAGGTACTTACTTCGCGCTTCTCAGCGGCTGCAGGACCGGAGAGGAACCTACCTCGCAACTGTCCGCGTACAAGAGCGAGCCTACTCAGGTAAGCTCCTAGCTAGGCCTCTTCTGTTGCGTTAACGGCAACTGGAGTACCAGACAAGACCCCGCCTACAATGACAGCTCCTAGCACAAAGCTGTTGTAGAACGCACCTATTGCACCGGTCACAGCGAACCAGAACAAACCTACAAATAATCTTAGCGCGGCCGCAGCTGAACGGCAAGTGGCGCGCACTGTAAAACACCCGCGCGTCTCCCACTCGCCTTCCCCTCCCGCGCATGCGTGGCTGCGCGCGCACCCTCTCGCTGGTTGCGCCAGCCGCCGCTGGCCGCGCCACCTCCCGCGCACACATTCCGTACACACACGTGTTAGAACCCCTTTATACCCATACACTAAAGATGAGATAGACCGCTAATTCGTCTAATGCGCATGTACCCTATATTGACCAAGCCCATTCCTACACAACTGTCAAAGTCACATGCTCACCAGTGATGAACGTGATAGTTTATATCTAAATTTTTTTATGGCAAGCACAATTATATTAATAAAATACTTTTACCATTTTGAATTTAATCAAACTGCATTACAAATTGGCTAGAGGAAATATACATTCATCTCAACGCATCTGTTTACAAATCAGTTTTCTAACATAAAATCCAAACCATGCCATTTTCGCTAGACATGTTGGCTAAGGAGCAGTTCAATGTTGGGACGCGGATATTGGTTGTGCGTAGCCAGAAAGATCGGTCTACCTCATCTTTAGTCTATGGTTCTACTCCCGCCTGCCTGCATCGTTTTCCTCCTTTCTCGAACGAGAAGCATGGTTGCTAATAAGGGTTACACTGGCACGCGCAACAAGTGCGCCATCGCGTCTATGTGGGGCGTGGCTACGCAAAGTTCATTACAGGCTCCAACCGTAGTAAACTCGTGCCCGGCTAGTATGTTTTCAGATACGGCAGAAGCAGTTTTTGACTATATTGGAGGACTCCGAAACAATATTGACAGCATGCGTGATAACTTTCAAGTACCATTCCGTCCTCTTCTGGAGTACAGTGTATTTTCGTAGGTAAACATACTGCAGTGTGCATGTTTAATAGTTTCGTGAAGAAACCAATATTTCACACACTAGTTCCATTTATTTAAAAGTTGAGTGAAAATTGTTAGCGGAATACTGAGATGATTTCATTTCCTTCCGGTTTCTTTAGTGATTCTATGCGAAAAACTTAGCAAATAACGAAAGAATTTACAGTTGTAATGATTTCACAGTTTCACTCGAAAAAAGTATGAACAAAGTGGTGAGGCCCTAGGCAACGATAAATTTACGTATAGTGGAAGAATGCAGTGTAATCAATAAAGTTGATCCCAGGTATGGCTTTCGAAAGTGTTCAGTTTAACGTGGACGGCCTATAGACGACTCAAGGTCACGTCTGCCTAAGGGCACCCGGTTTTCGCGAAAATAATTTATTTTCAAGTTATATTTCAAAACACTTTTGAGGCCGATCCACTTGCTCGACTGGTTGGGTTCAACTGCTGCGCGTCTTATCTGCCTGCATCACAGACGTTCAGTGCAGGATTAACTTAATTCTCATTGGCCCAGTCAAATGACAACTGCCTTCGACGAAGGCACGCGTCCGATACCGGAACGAAAACTGCAGGTATTTAAATGGGATATTGAAATATAACTTCCGTGGAATTTTTTCCTTGAAAATCTGGTGGCGCTAAAAAAAGGATATAAATACAGGCCTGAAGAATTCGCGGATTTATTTCGGAACAAGCTAGAATGCAAGATACTTGTGTTTGTATAACTTCAGCAATTGGTGCACTCGGTGTTCGACACCTCCTGGAGAAGGTTGGCCCAATCGTCGCCTTCCACCGTGACAGCAGACAACCAATGCACAGTTGACATCAGCATATGTGTACATAAGACTGTAGAGTCTAGTCTACATGTCATTGAACGCGCGAATTTTTCAGGTCTCTTCTTGCTAAAAGATTTCAGGATAAGTTGTGTTCGATAGCACTTTATTTCAGAACAACGTTGGTTAATTGTTACCCTTATTATGCATCTACCAGCGAATCACAGACGGTCGGTCGGCCTGGGAGAAACTTATTTGACTTATTTCTGATTGGCTCACTCATGTAACAGACTGTCTTCACACAAAGACTAACGGCCAATAGCCAAAGGAAGGCTGCAAGTGTGCACGTAGGATACCTCAGTCTGACCTCAGTATAAATAAAAACAGGTGGCCCTTGTTATAAAAATTCTTCGCGCTTAATTTTTTTTCCCTTAGAATTTGAAGCGGTGACTATTTAGTCTTACACGGCATTCTTTTCAGGAAAGTTACAGCATTGTCGCTATAACTAGTTTAAAATACTGTTTTACAGAACAATAAATACCTTACACTCTAAACATTTTTTTGTGCTTTTGCAAGAAAAATCCTTGGAAACCAAGTTGCCAAGAAAATTCCTTGTATAACTACAAACAGTTTCCTTGTAAAATCTTCAAAACATATATAGTATTTGTAATATTACAAATGATAGCCTTGTATTACAACTTACATTATTGAGAAGTGTACGTAAGAGTATTTTTTTCTTCTAGAAAACAAATGTGATGAATTAATAACAGAGAATAATTTTTTAGAACATTTCAAAATATAACTGACCAAAAATAAATAAAAACACACTTTGCCAACCCGGAGAATAGTGCCCACACCCCTTAACCGAAAGACTAGCTTGACTTACGAACTTAAGGCTTATTTTTATATTAAATAGATGCAAGTTCCAACAAAATAAAGTTATTTGATTACAAATAGTACATTTATTTTATTTTAAGAGTTCTGTTGTTGAGTTGAGGGATTTGGTCGGCTCTTAACAAAGAGGTCTTGAGAGCCGATTTAAGATATTCTGTGTAGCTAGGAAACATTAACAGTTAATGAGTAATATGGTCACGTGTTATTGAAATTGTCATTTTATAATAATTATTTGAGATGTTTTAAGTGTTTTAGGTTATTAAAACTTACAATACATTTATTTTTTTACGCGCAAACAACTATATACGGTTCAACGTTGTTGAGTGTCCGCCACTGTTTTAAGTTTGTGGATACGGGTGAGATTTAAGTGGCTCTGAACATCGAGGTCTTGAGAGCCGATGAGAGTGAAGCGAGGTGAGTATGGAGCAGGGCAGGATTGCAAGGGTGGAGGAAACGGGAGATCCCCGAGAAAACCCGTCGACCAGCTGCATCGTCCGGCAAGATTTCCACTTGTAAAACCCGCAGTGAACCGGTCGGTGACTGTATGCAGTTCGCCTTGGTGGTAGGCGAGCAGTCTACCCGCCCAGACACCGCGGCCACATGCCAATCATTTAAAATTATGGTAACCATTATTACTAGTTTGTTTATTTTATACAGCTAAGGTGATTGTTATGGTGGTCAAGCTTAATGAATAATTTTTTGTGAAATGTATTTTCTGTAGCAATCATAATGGATATATGCTTAAATTCTGATTTATAATGCAGGTACTCTTATTATTTGAGTTTAAAAATTTCAATAAGTAAATTTTACCAAAATATTTTGCAGTTTCATAAAATACATGCATTCTTATTTCGTGAACAACATAAATCGTTATTTTGTGACACTTTCGATAGAGTGTGTACTACTTTGTATCTATCTCTGCGCATTGTATAGTCGAGTTCATTGCTCCATTGAAAGCCGCTATACTTATATCTAGGTTCACCTGTTTATAGCGAAGAGATTTACGCGGAAACTACACTCTAAATCTGAATCAGTGAGCATATAACTGTTTCAATCAGTCAAACGTATACGACTGATATAACAGTCACTCAAATGAATTTAACTAATGAATCAGGGGGGAAATGCCAGATCTCCTTCACTTATCGATTCAGTGACATTTTCCACTATCGTATCAGTCATTTTCTTCCCTGTTTACTTAGTGGTTTATTTTTGACTGCTGGATCAGTTAAACAGCGTGTAAAAATTGCCACCAAACATCGTTTAAAAATGGCCGTCAAACAAAGTGTGTAAAAAAAAAAAAAAAAAAAAAAAAAAACTAATATAACCAATACACAATACTTTCTAAAATGTGTTTCGTCTTTCAAAACGCCATTTTATCAGGTAATAGGAACACAGAGCGTTCAATTCCGTTTTTAGGTCTTTCATTTTGTTTTCATGTAATTAGCTAATCGTCACAGCACTTTGTTTGAAGGTTTAAACTGCATAATGTGGTGAGGAAAGTGCTCTCATATATAATATTCGTTTTAACAATCCTAATGGTACCAATTAAACAAGAAACGAACAGTAAGAGCATACAGTTTAAATCTCCGCGATTTCCTGGTGAAAATATAATTAATATATTTTACTCCCTTTTATTTTTCTAGTTGGGGTGGTAGCGCAGGTGATAAAGTAACGGCCTACATACGCGATAAGTGTGTGGGTTCAGTCCGGGCCATCTCGAACCAGGTTCGCCTTGGGGGAGGCGAGCTTGACCTTGCTTATACTTAGGGACAGGAAAATTTCGCGTTTTAAAAGAGCTGAAAGCTAGATTCCACGGTCCTATGTATTTCCGAGCATAAGCTTTTTCTTAATTGGCTGCTGCCCCAGGGTGTAGCCAGTTATAGGCTATCTCTGACCAGGTGGACGTGATTCGGTGTTTGTACACTTACACATATTTAATAACTCAGAGCTCTATAAATAGGGTTATGAAAGTTTCGGGAATTCATTTCCGGACAAGATAGATGTCAAATACATATACAGTGAAGTCGCCTTCACAATTGGATCACAGTTTATTAGACCCACCCTGCACGCCTCTGAGCCAATAGCAGACTTGCAAGGAAGCACCTTGCTAATGCCATGTGTGGGGCAACAGCCAATGAAAACACAGCGGAGGCTGTTGTATGCAGAGGACTGAGGAGTCTAGCCTACAGGTCATCGAACTCTCGAAATGTTCCTATCCCTATCTATAACTGTTCACTGTCGTTATATACAGACATTTACCGCCTAACTATCTTTATGAGGCGAAATGGTATTCTGTAACTTAATATATCTCCATGGGGTCCATTAAATATAAGTACCTTACATTTGCACCGACGAAACGCAATGCAAATAAAACTCAGCTGCACTTGCACCCACAAACACGGTTACAATTAAATACACTGTATGCAAGTGCGCGGTCTTTTTGGCCACACAATTTCACTCCCACTACCCGAACTACAGTGGCCAATGAAGTAATTTGTTACAAGGTCTTCATGGCCCCATGGATACATGAGTTGCAATGGATTTTACATGCACTACTGTGTTTTTAAATGGTCGTGAATAATGTTTTTATCGCACCGAATAGTTCTTGATAATTTGTAGTAGTTATAATCTAAACAATAACTGGTGGGTGTTTTTGGTTTGGACGTGGAGAGCCGCTTATTTCACTAATTGATGAATGTGACGATTGGTGATTAATACGTGGACAACTACATATTTTGAGCAGACAAGAAATTAAAATTTTAATGATGAAACATAATTTCAAGTACGCTTGAGATTTAGTGTATTTGATGTTATTTACGTTAAAGAAGAGACGTGATATCGTATATTTTAAGCGTTAATACGTTTTGTGACTGTGTTCAAAGTGTAACTGACCTAATATTGTGTTTACTTGCTTCTTTTTTGTTTAGTAAACATACTATTATTCATGGCATTTCTTCAGTTCATTGCAAATTCCATATGGCTATCTTTTCAGCAAATGCAATCGGTGCAGTGTTCAAGTTGAATATTTAGGTTTACATAAGGTGTTTGTAGTTTATGTTACATTCGCAGACTTCTAACGATATTCGTTTTGCATGTCGTGCCATTAGCATTTTTATCACCAATCGTCACCGCACCCTTCGACATTTAATGAAACAAGACTCTTTTGTATTCCATAACAAATCCCCTTCCAAAATACGAAGCAGAGAATTTTAAGCACTTCAATAAACATATATTTTGTGACTGTTTTGATGGAACTAAAAGTGTTTTATCTTATGTGCACACTTAAGCCGGAAGCTTGCTCAGAAAACGGCCTTTCTCCATTCTACCTGTCATTTAAGTTATTTTGCGATATTTAAAGAAGAAACTATCAGGGATTTTTTTAGTATAATTTAAAAAAAGCCAGAATATTCATGTGTCGTAAACAGTTTCTCAGACGTCCATGCAAAAATTTCTTATTTATGAGGCATGTAGCTGAAATAATATCCTCATAATTGGATACTGCTGTACATCTAATAATGAAGCATGTTTCACCTCAACATCCGTACACCCAAACACAAATGCAATTTTTTTACATTCAGAAAGCCTGCTGAATTTCACAATTATAAAATTAATTAAGAGTACGTCAAAATGCACAATTTTTTGGTAATTATAAAAAAATATATAGGTGATGTGAAAAGGACACGTGCACACTCGGATATAATAATTCTTATATCCCAGACACATTCAAACTTACGCATATTATAATTTTAATTAAATTGCAAAATATCCATGAGTGTATGCACTGAGGCACTCTCCTCAAAATTTGCACCTATGTTAATATTAATGCGTATTGAAAATGCTGCACTAATATGCAGTTTGTTATTCTAAAACAAAATCGACATGGTGCATTATGTAAACAACATGTTGAGCTGGTACAATATGAATACTGGTTTTTTTTTTTTTGCAGTAGGTCTAGTCGTTGCATCTATCGTGCAGAATATTAACACATTGATACATTTATTATGCACACACTCATTTGCTTGAAGAACTGATTGTCTGACTTGCTGATGCCAAACTGCAGGCCACTAATATTATGAAAAATTGTTTGGGATCAATACGACCTATGGTGGTGACAGCATGTCATGTTGTATCTACCGTTGTAAGTAATATGGTACCAGAAGAATTTTTTGTAATACTAAATGGTTGCCTGCAGGTTGATGACAGAAAGTCAGGCAATCGGTTCTATAAGTGAATCCTAGCGTGCCAATAAAGCTGTGTGTTAACATCCTGCATGTTACTTTTGCACTAACTGGAGTAACAGAAAAGCATTGTGGCAGCATATTGGAGCTGTGCTTTGTTCCTCATGCATACAACACAGCAAAGCCATCAGTTATATACTTGGACAACACTGATGTTCAGTACGTCGTTTGCTTGAAGGACTTCTCTGTCAACGAGAGATTTCATCTAATACTGCATTTATTAAAATGGTTCAAGCTACTGTGTTGTATGGATTTGAAAAGTAAAATTTAAAATGTGCAATGAACTTTGGTTATAGCATGTATGTGTTTATCTGAGCACTTTGAAATCAACCTTTGAAAAATGCCACTGCCCCTTAACAGCATGTATTCCAACGTGCACACTGACCGGCATGCACCCGTTAAAGTTGGTAATGATGGAGAAAAAATTCCTTGTCCTGATGTTATATCAAGTATATTAGGTAAACATTTGTGCACACTGAAATTATTTTTCTGTTTATTTTCTGGATGTTTGTAAAAATGGACAAATTCATAAAATATATATTTTTGTAACAAATTCAGTTTTACTCGACTTACACTTGAATAAAGTGATCAGATCTATGGCAATACATATTTTACGCATGGAGGAGAAATACATAGTATCCATAAAAGTGGATCGTTAGTAGGGCTTTCAAAAGTTCTCAGTTCACAGTGAAAACTGTCTGGTACGATGGATGTTAATGTTTTTCATTAAAATTACTTTATTTTGCCATTATACGTGCTTCAAGAACCAAACTTCTTGCCAAACTTATGCAGCATATTTGTTTAGGAATATATTTTTTAATATGAACCTAGAATATTTATATATTACAAGGGTAATTACAAAAAAAAACATTAAAATGTATTCATAATTAGCTTGGCATTGAAAAAATGAATTTGCAATACACTGGCCAAAAAAAGTTTTTCACATAATTTGCTTACGAATTTGCACTGAATCACTGAGGGTCAGCATAAGAATCATCCATGTAATGACGCATATCTGCAACCATACCCAGTCCATATGCATAGGTGAATAACTGGTTCCCAGGTTCACTTATAAAAAATTAAATTCAAAGCAAAAGCAATTCAGTATTGTCCAAAAAATTCCACTTTTCACAACATAGACTGAAGAAAAAATAAGCAGCTAACAAAGTAAACAGCTCAAAAAGGAGCTCATTATTTGAACTTCCAAAGTATTGTCCTATTATAGCTGCAACTACTGTTTAAAAAATTGTATTTTTACACAAAATATTAAAACCAAACAAACTATAGTCCAACTTAGCGGGCTGCTAGGCAGTCACAGGGTTGACTTGGTGGGTGCTAGGCATTCCTTGGCTCGACTTTGTGGGTGCAACGAAGTCCTAGACTCGACTTGGAAGGTGCTAGACAGTCTTATAATAATAATCCCCATTTTGTGAGGTGTACATAATGTTACGAAGTTTTAGTACTCAATCGTACGGTAATAATGGGTTAACATTACCCTCTGGGTTGATTGAATGTGTGTCATTAGCTTGTACAAAGTAACTTGCATTAGGGAATAATATACTTGTTGGTAAACTTTGCAGTTTAATAAATTGGTTTCAAATTTCTCACCATCTCCATTTACTGGCATTATGCCACTTAATCAGGCAGAGCCCTTGCCCCGTCTATTATAATTACCAGTTTCAGTATGGTTTTGATTTTCAAGCTGGTGTGCTAATATAAGTCATAAATGTACGTCATAAGAATGGGTGCTAAATAATGGTAAAGTATATTTTGTGTATAACAGTATGGACACTGCTACACGATTTTCCCTTCTCATTAGCTGACAAAGTATAATAATGCATCTCAGCACAGAGTGCAAAGTGATGTAATAATAATTGAAGTTTATCTTATACTAGGGCTTGAATGACAGGAACCCAGTAAATATCTAGTTCAGTCACCGAGGTGACTGGATTGTAGAATTTAGAGTTTAAAAAACACCACTGCCTTGAAATCCCATACAAGACAAAGCAGTTGCCATACAATTAGAGCCGAGCATTTGAGGGATACAATAAAATTTTGAAGTGGGAGACAAATTTAAAATAGTTAAAAAGGGTTACCTCTCAAGTTTCAGTTGAAACTCAGGAAATTTTTAATCATTCATTCAGTTGCTAACGCTATTATCAAAAGATTTGTTTTTAACAACTTCACACTTCTTACAGGCTTTGTTTACATTTCAGTAAAAGTAAAAAGTTTTACTGTCAATACCCAAAAATAATCCCATGTTCAGTCCTCCATAACTGGCTGAAATGTTGATTTAAACAAGGCAATTAAGTGTCATAATTTGATTCCACTTAACAGATTTTGGAGAGGGAAATTAATCGATAATGACAAATTGTTTATTAACACAGCCTTCAATATCATGCCCTTTCTGACAATCAAACTGATATTATGACATGACAACTTTTGTCTAGCTTACTTTAACTACTGTAGGCCGAAGGCATGTCAGACGGCATTAGACATTACTCTGTTGTTTGACGACACAGGAAACTAAACATGTTGTGGAGAGGCGAGACTAGGTTTTTACTACAAATTAAAGTATGCGACTATTGATTGAAATAATTGGTTTTATTCAGTGATGAAAAGATTAAGAATTGATGTAGATGGAACAACACAGCTAGATGTTTCTGGGTTACGCCATAAAAACAAATAATGTTTCCTTGGTGTAACAAGTTTTCTACCAGCAACAAGCAACTCCAGTTGTGTGCACCATGATACTGAAAATTCTTCAAAATTATATACTGTTCTTCACTTGCTGTAACAACATAAAACATTGATAAGAATTACAGTGATTAATGTAAGAAAGAAAAAGCAAGAACTTCTCACACATCAAAGAGCTATGTGTTAATTGTAACAAAACAGCTCAACGCCTATCATTTGCATAAATGTGAACAAAAATTAATTATTACTTTACAGTATTTAGTCCCAGTATCAAACTGTAAGAAATGCACAATTTGCAGTATTAAAATAATTAATTCCAGCACTCACAAAATCACACTTCCTCACACCTAGACATGATAGAAATGTGTATGAATAAAAATTACTCAGAAGTTTTAACACTTCTTTTCTACATATTTTCAGTTAAAAATTATTTGGTGATTGCAGCGCTATTAGGCTGTAATCTATCTGAATCTTAACAATGAAAGCAAACAATTTTGCACATAAGAAGAAATGCACATCAAACCAAAATGAAATGCTAGATTAATTATGTTTCTTTATTTATACCGCACAATAGAATCACCCACAACATAGCTTCTGCAGTCTTGTCATTCCAAGGAGAACTGAATAAAGAATTTAAAGCATAGATGCTATGGACCCGTCTCTGGCAGTAGTCAAACAACAATGCTGCAATATGAAACAGCATTCAATTGGTAACATCTGGGGTACAGACTCATGCTACTGTTATCAAAATGTGTATGCAAATGATAAAGTCAATCACAAAATGTTATGCAAAACATTTAAAATAAGAAAAAAATATTTCGAAATGTTAAGTTTGAAGGTAATTATGTAACCACGTTAATTTATAATTTTATCTTTGCCGCCCTGTCCATGTTTTAAAAACAGATATTTCTTAAACATGAAATTTTTCTAACATATTATGGAAAATATTAATAATCACCGCTTTTGTGAAGGAAACACATTTGAGTTATAAAAAGTATATATATTTGACTTTTGCAAGGCACCTTGTTGAAATTGTGGTGGTCTTCTTCCCATGGAAACAGTACAAACAAAACAATATTGTAAAAGGCAATCATAGCCTATGTCTACATGGTATATTCATAATATTATGACATAGTGACATTAAGAACAACCAGTTGAAAGTTGTTAAATTATAAGTGGAAATCACACACTAGTTTAGCCATTTGTTTAGTATTTGTGGATTGCCGTTGGTGCTGATTGAAGTGTTTAATCTAATTATTATGTGGAGATATTAGCACTTGTGAAGTTTAGAATTGTCTCAATAAAAGGTGAACGCATCCTATATGTAATTTATCAGCATTACACGTATATATCACCTAGAAAGAGTATCCACCACCACTACGGATGGATGTCATTGATGTTCAGTTAATCAGTTTAATGGACTCGACATAATCGTATGTTAATGTGGAAACTACATTCAGTGACACTGCATATTAGTGCTGTGGAAGTTGCAAATCTTGTATACTATTTGCACATACCCATGTAAAATGCAAAAGACCTACTCAGACTAAACCTAACTTCTCGATAGGTGAATCGCAGGGGTCCCTAGCGCGGCGGTGGCCTGTAACACTAGGGCCACGGCCATGGGGCTGGGGCAAGTCATTTATAAGTGAAACTCCGGGATACCAGAAAATGCCCAATGCTGTTAAAGCCTGTATTATACAATAATAAATATAATTAATATGACCAGATGTCTTACAATATTTGTATTAAGGATTATAAACCAATTTAACATGACGTAGAATTCTTATATTACCTGTCGTACCTGTTAACTTTCTATACAACCATATCTGATTACCCTATTCAAACTTTACTTTCTTACGTGAATACATAACATGATTACAAATCTACTTATAACAGCTGTCTGACTGACAACACCTTCATTAACAGGAAATGTTTTCCAGCAAATAATATCACGAGATCCAATTTCACTTATGTCTTTAGGATTATTGTCCTTTGAATTATGAACTCTTCTGAAGAAACAAAACTCAAGTAGACCATTTCCAGCTTCCGCCGTAACACCTTGCAGTCCAAAACGAAAAATAAATGACAACATAACGTAACTTTCCTCGATATCCACAATATGTACACTCCACTCTGTAACTGCTTTGTCGACCTTCTTTTCAATAGCATTTATATTACGATACACCCTTCTGGGAAAGTAGAAACTACTATCCTTAACGTCATTTTCTTATACATCTTCGACAATTACTGCTACTCAAAGGTGAATAAGGGCGATAAGGACTCTCAGGATTACATCTTATTCCGTCATGATTGAATTACCATTGTGCAAGTCCTCACTGTGTTTCCCTATGTGCCATAGCACATCGGCACACCTATGCCCTGTAATTCACCTATCGTGAAGTTGGGTTATGTTAGGTCCTATTACATTTAACACAGGTAAGCAACTCGATTGGCATATATTTTGTGTGGTTTACCTCACAATTTCCCTGATCTTCACAGCGTTCCCCACTATAACATTTTATAGTATGTACAGCAAATATTGTGATGCCCCCAATGAAATTCATATTCAGCATGATCAGTACTGTTAGTATAGTCCTTTCACTGTTACTTCCCACTTTTCTGAAGCCTGGCCTGCTGAAGTTCTACTTTCAGAATATTCCTCTGCCTCATGCAAACAATGCTTAGCCAAGTTTATAAAATTGCATCAAAGCGACAGCGCACCACATTTGTTCACATTCAGTGTAATAATATTTTGCTTAAGAACTAGTTCTTACAAGGAGTTACCAACTCACCTGTTTTCTCACTGTCTTAATCCATATTAATTATAAAGAAAATATAATTAGAAAGTTTTATCTATCAAGAAATAAGGTACTTTAATGTTAACACGAGTATAAAATCCTTGAGATACATGGCATATTTAAGAAATAACCAAACATTTCATACATTTTTCAAAGGTTTGATTTAAAAAAGTGCAGAAACCACAAACAGACTATCCATACTAATTTCAAAGATTTTTTCGTGTTTTTTTATCGGGAAAGCAAAATTTTTTAACAATTACTGCAGTATTTATTTTAAATAGTAAATATAAACTCAAAAAAATGAATGCGAACCATCACTGACAACACAACACAAAACACAAGAATTTTTGAGCGAAATAACCTGCGTGGAAAATATTAAGAAATGTAGCAAAGAATACTGTGCTATATCTGCGCGTGTGTTATAGTAGACCTATGTATGTGCTTAGGATGCTGTCACGAACTGGATCAATGCGAGGAATGACAATATGTAATAAATAAAAATATTTGCCTAATTCTTAAGTAGATTAGGTCGACTTTTAATAGACATGTGTATCACCTCCCTCGAATTGATACACAGTCGTCTGGGGTACTTTGTGCGACTTCAGGGTTACTTTCTCTAACAACTATAGGATACATTTTCATTTAACATGCTTATGTTAAAGTTTAATTTTTTTAACTATTTTATTAATTATATATAGTAATCCTAATCTTCGCACGTGGTTCAAAGCTGCCCATGCTAATGCACATTTACCTCTAGTAAATGTTTAATAGATCATGTTAACATTTTGTATTTAGTACTTACCTTAAGCAGATACGATGGAAATTCTGAACGCAGTAATTGATCTCTTATTCTGATACAACTCGGAGAAATTCTGTCTACGCTGTCTTCTCTAAAATGGTCAGAACAAACTCTTAGGTACTCTCTACAGTAGGTTGCTAATTTTTCCGCCGAAGTGCTACAATTCAAGTAGTTAGTTACAAAAATATTAAAATTAATTCAACAATCACTACTTACCAGAGAAAAGTCAAATCTATTTGTACAACCTCAGGTATAACTACTGATGGCCATTGTCATTACCAATTAATTACATTTTACACCCCACTTCAATTTGTTGTTGAAATCACTCTAATTTAGTAATTTACACAATTTTCCACCAACAACAGTTAACCAAAACGTATTTTTTGACAATTACAATATGACAGCCATGTTGCTCGTTGGCTACATGTGTCGACTACGCATACGCAGCGAGAGCAATTGCACTTGCGCCGAGGTATTTGCCTGGGCACAGATTTCTCTGTATTTTGCGTCGGTCACGCAACTGTTTGCTGCTTTGTTTGTTCATATTTAATTCCATTTTGGTGCAACGCAAGTGCAAATCTTGCGTTGCACCCATAGAAACGTGTATTTAATCGGCCCCATGGTCGTCTTTCAAGTGTCTCGTAACTACCTTTATATAAAGACCGGTCAACAAGGTATCTTCATGAATGAAAGTTGAAAGAAAATGGCCGACGTATCGACGTATTATACAAATATGCCTTAACAGAAAATAAAACGTTTTAAAATGCCCTAAACCAGAGACATATTATATTCCGTTAAATTTTCGCACAAATAAACTGTATTTGGGATACATTTAAGCAGTATATTTTATGATTCGCTAATGATACACACTCGCGCACTACGAAGTAACGTATTCAGCCACGAGTCAGTGCTGCTATCTCGTGACGTTTAAAATGAACTAGCATCACCTTAAATATTGTATCTATAGCATGAAGTAAATTTATATTGGAAGTTTTATTCGAAAACATATTAAGAAATAAATCTTATTTATAGTTAAATATTCACTATAAAAACAAAACTCGTGACAATTCATTCTGTAATAAAGGAAAAAATATATAATTCAACAAGCATATCGTTGATTTCAGAACACAGCCCGCTGCGTTGCCGAACGTACATCTTTGCACAACGATATCAATAAATATATGGCTTACAGAATACCACACACAGTCGCTCATGAGTAACCATCGTTATGGTCCTCTTTATGATGAAGACGATCTCGTTCACTGTCTTTAAGCAAGCTCAAGTTAGACAATAGGACCACTGGGCGTGTCTGATAAACTGTCATCCAATGGCAAACATAATGGATATAAACATGTGTTAGAAATCTAGCTTGTCCTCAAATGAATTAGCGAAATTTTCAGGTCTCTAATGATGAGTAGATACATGCAATATTCGCGTTATTGTTTGGCATCAGGCTGAACTTCACATTATTGTATATACGGGAGCCGGTATCATTATTCCATTGGCTGCTGTATAGAAGTGTAGCAACGTCCTCTCTTACTGATCTACACGTGATTGGGGCACACAATTGTGAAGTGTTTATTTATTTATTTATTATTATTTATTTATTTCGACTTTATTTATACTTGCGAAGTTAAGGCTTCAATGCCTTCTCTTACACTTAATAAGGTATAACATATTGTACACATACGTAAACATAAAGAACAAGAAAAAATACTTACATTAACAAGAGGCGAAGCAGAAATATGATATCTCAAATAGTATTAAATCTGAAAATGATCAGTGGTTTCATATTATGTACTACATATCTTGAACAGAACTAGAGATAAAGCAATGTTTAGTAAAAAAAATTCAATAGCACAATGATATTGATCTACAATAACACAAAAATATGTTTCATAATCCGCATTACCAATCATAAATATAAATGTGCAGAACCTATTAAGTACCTGAGAGGAAAACAACATATTGAAACTCAGCTCATTAAAATAAATAAACATATCTATAATAAGCACTTTCATATAATGAAAATTGAATGAAGAAACACATTAAAATGAATTGACAAATGTACAGCAATAATTTACACATTGATTAAATTAAATATATAAATCAATATTTGTAGGTAAAATATACCAATAGCTAAGAAAATAAAATTTAAAATGTTACGTAATAATAATGATGTGTGTAGAATCATCGGCGCATATTCATAATGTACTTGGCAGCAATGCTATTGAAAGTTGTTAGTGTTGTCGAGTTCCTCACTTCTACGGGTAAATTATTCCATACTCGTGCGACAAGAATGGTGAAAGAATTTGCATATACCTGAGTTTTGGGAGCTGGAATATTTAACAGAGATGTATTTTTAGCACGCTTGTTTATAGTGTGGTCATCCCCCAAGGTTTTCAGCCGAGTACGTAAGTATTCTGGCGTTGTAATATACGATGATAGTATTTTGTATGTAAGCGTGAGGCTGTGGACCTGACGTCGTTCGTCCAAACAAATTTAGTTTATCAAAGTAAGGAGACAAGTGATCACGTGATTTTAGGTTGAACAATAAGTCTAACACAAGAATTTTGCATGCCTTGAACATTGGCTGACAAATTTTGAGTGATATCTCCATAAACCATGTCACAATAATAAAAAATATAAACCAATGTTAATTTTGCTTTAAATGGTAGAAAATTCTTAAACCTTTAAAGGGTATGTAGTACAGCGTATGAACTTAGTGGTGTAGCAAAGTCAGGTGGTACCTGGTGGGGAAAATTTCTTGACACCATCCCCCCCCCACACACACACACACAATAAAACACACACATACACACACACATTGAAATTAATAAGACAAAGAAAAATAAGATAAGTTGCAAGTGTAATTTTCTGGTATATTCACTTAAAATGTGAGCATAAACTCTTAAAAACTTTAACTTTGCTGTCTGGAAATTTTGAAATCACGTCATCAAAATCCATTCCTTTCGCCACTTTGTTTTCAGTTAGCAATATGGCTAAACCAGAGAGCCGAGCATGACTCATAGTGGACATAAGATAACTCTTGATTAATTTTAGTTTAGAAAAACTCCTCTCACATGATGCTACTGATACACATAATGTTAAAAAGAATCTTAAGTCTAAAGTCAGATTTGGTACAGAATCTGAACGTTCATGTTCAACAACAAACTCTAAAAATCTTAAAGAAGGCCATTCCATAGAATATTCTTTTGCAATTTTGGCAGCTTGTAGATGTCTTCTTAGTCGTGGAATCTAAGGATACTATCTTCAGAAAGTTCATCATAGTTTACTACTAAGTTTTGTATTAACTGTGGAAGTTCGTCTTCTGAGGCTATGATCAGATTCTTCTTCTGCTCAAGAAAGGCAAACCGAGCTAATTTACTTTCCGTATATTTGCTGCGAGTGTCTATCTCTTGATAAAACCTGTCAATGCACTCCGACATTGATCTTTTTAATGCTTAATTAAGTGAGAGTGGTTCATCTTTAGCCTTTTCTCCAGGCATAATTTTCTTCTTTCTAACGGTTCCTCTTTTCACAAAACGAATGTCCATCTCTTCACAAATGTTCGTTGCAAACTGCAGTACTAGCTCCACGATCTTATTTATTTTGTCTTTCAACTTTCTTCAGACTTTTCATTTTGATAACACACTTCTCAAAACTGATTCCAATTTTCTGTAGGTAATTTTGAGTGTGGTTTACTTCTTATAAGACATTACTGCAGAAATACCAAAATCATAAAAAAGACAAATCACATACTGCAGGCAAAAGCGTTTGTGCTGCTCCTCTGGTTTCGACAGTTCCTGTGGGATCACAAAGTTCTTCTATGGCATCAAAAGTCTTCTTGAAATTAACATGAACATGTTTCTAGCTTCATAGTGGGCACTCCATCTTGTATCTGAAAGTCTCTTGACTGTAACTCCAACATTAGTAACAAGGATCGCCCACCTGTGTGTGGAAACTGAGAAAAAGCAGTACAGACCTTCTAAGGCACCAAAAAGGTTACAAATTTGGAAAAGGTTGCAAAAGAATGCACTCTACACAGATTAAGAGAGTGATTTGTACAAGGGACAAACAATGTTTTAGGATTAAGTTTACGACTCCAGAGTGCACTCCAGCCATTGCGATACCCCTGACCTTGACGCAATGTGATATCGAGCCTATTCAACTGTCTTTATAATATCTTCTGATATATCAAGGGCTTTCTTTCCAGTTAGCTGAAAATCGCCTATAAATGACTCCTTTACTTCTACTTTTTGTATTCTCGATATGAACGTATCGAACTATTTCACACATCTGATCAATGTGTGAGATGTCTGATGTACTGTCAAAGATAATGCTGAAATATTTTCATTCCTTAATGTCAAACAAAATCTTTTCCATAACACTTTCGCTTAGAAGTGTGATAAACTCGTTTTGTGTGGTAAGGGACAGATATCTTGTAAGTATTTTGCCTTTCTGTGACTGATTTGCCTGCTCTAGTTTGATCAAGTGTTTTCTTAGTACCGGATCATACTTTGATACCAACTCAACTAGCTGTAGAAAATGTCCTCTGTTTTCCGATAACATATGCTCTTTGTGGGCACGGAATGGTAAATTTTGTTGAGCCGAAAATAATGTTACATCTAAGAGTCTTTTCAAAATCTCTCTCCATTTCCTTTTTCCTGTGTCTGCAAAAGTCTGGCTAACTTGATCGATCGTTTTGTTTGCAATTAGATTTGCTCGTAACGTTTTATATTTTTCAAAACAAGTTAAATGTTGCTCAGTGTTTCTATGACTTTCAACTTTCGGATGAAGTTTCCACCAAGTTTGAAAAACAGTCATAAACTTTGATTGATAATGATTACCACTCAAATTTTTATCAGTGCCAAAGAGTTTACAACAAAAACAGTACAAACTTTGTTTTTATTTTAAGAGTAAGCCATCCAGGTTCTCAGTATTTTCTCACAATTTGGTAGACTGATATACAACCAATCAGATGTTAGTTGGCAAATAGAACCCTTTATTTTGTCACCTGATCTTGTATCTGTACCAAATGGACCATCTTTGTTCTGATACGCTCAACTACGTACCCCTTTTAATTAAATTAACTCTTAGACTATCTAGAACAGGAAAAGGCCAATCAGATACGGTATATAATTATACCAAATATTACTTCTTATTTGTTCTCCTTTATCATCGCCTTCTAATTTGTCTTCTTCTAAAGTAACTTCTTCTAATTTATCTTCTACACTTTCTCTGTTCTCTTTAGTAAGAAGTTCATTGTCTAGCCTTTCCTGGTTATCCGTTTCAATTTGTGTTTGTTCTTCAGTTTCGAAACTGCTATCGGAATAAGAGAGTACTCCGTTTTCTTCAAAATGAAGTTAATCCTGATCCTTTGATTGAGATACTGTTTCAGTGTTTTCCCTCACGTCTCCACGAAAGATTGATTCCTCTGGAACACTTGATGTTGATGCCGCATTGGAAGATGTGACAAATGTCTGCAACAATCCGGTCAGCGACTGCAGATTTAAAGCTTTGCCTTTCTGTTTTTTCTTTGCTGCGCTCCACTTGTGCGGTTCCGTTTTACGATCGTATACCTGAAAAATGAAATTGGGGGACGTGATGATTTACTTCGAAAAATAAATGCAAAAAATTATAATGGGTCACTTAATTTAGGCCACAGTGTAGTTGTAGCAAATCATCACCCAATATGCCCAGTGCAGTTCTAATAAAGCGGTTCTCAAATTTCTTAGATTGAGGAGCCCTTCGTACCCAAGGGCGAAGTCATGGAGCCCTAACATTTATTTTAAGGCTTACGCGTTAACAATACTTTTAGTAGTGTTTCTGATGCTAACCTATTTTTATCATTTGTAAATGTATATTATTTTTAATAAAACCAATAGATATCAATGAACGAATGAGAATGAATAAATAAAATGCTATTTTATATACTACTAGTGGGTTGCCCGTCAAATTTACGGGGAAAAAATAACACCCCACACCTGTAAATTTTAATTTTATAGCGTTTATTTATTTCGATAACAATGTTATCTAAATTATATTTAAAAGAAAGCTTCCGATTTCAAAATTCTTAATGCACACATTCAGATCACGTTCTATCACTTGTCCCAAACCCTTGACAGCGGGCATGTGAAGAGAAGCATCGGCATATCTAGTGAGCATTCGGAAACCAAGCCAATATGTCCGCTTCCACTAGAGTGGATCCCTTGCCCTAAGGGATCCAATAGGCCAGTGTTCGGAAACAGCCATGGAGAATACGCCCCTGGTGACATTTTTATTAAATTTCGCTGTTTTGCAGTTTTGGCTTAACGTACAAATACAAGCAAATGGAGATGCAAACCAAAGTGGCTGACGTCTAGTGGCGAATTTCAGAACCCGCGGAGTGGTGATAAGCAGTCGGCTTTACCTTGCGCGTGTACAGTGGTGGAAGGTATTTGTACCTGAAAAATAAATCTGATACTTCATTGCTGATTTTCCAAATATGAAACACACACGTAAATAGTATTTCATTCCAACAAATCCATATATCTCCGAAAATGATAGTGCCAGGAAGCAGAAAATAGTAAAATATTGTCATGAACGTAGTCAATTGCATAAACCAAAAAATCCAAAAAATTCGTATTGTCGCGCATAACTAGGCCTAATAGCACAAACTTAGCTAATATAAAACATATAAATTGAACATCAACATTCCAATATACATGTAATTCCAATGTCACACACTGTAGTAATTATAATTTAGTGCCGCTGTAACAACCTATAAACAATGAAAAACAGGTTAGGCCAAAGCCTCGTATGTGTACGAAAGCATAGAACAATTTGAATAATTTTAATATAAAATACAGTTTTATTTTATTTTATTAATTTTATTAAAAATAACCAGGTTATCGTGATAATTAATCATTTATGACACAATCACTTTTCGTGACAGCATGTTTATTCTAATGCCACGAGCACACAACATGGACTTCAGTAGTTTTCGCCGTAAAATAAGTGTGTCTGTGTATAAATAAATATATATATATATATATATATATATATATATATATATATATATATATATTGCTATATATAATGTATATATAATGTGTTTCTTATAAAACAGTTTCTCCGTTTTAATGTTTATTCAATACCCATGAGCTATATGCAGAATAAAGTCCAACAACGTCAATGAAATAAAAACTAAAAACTAACCACGCATTTACTGTTGCCTAAACACATGGAAAATGCCACAGACCACGTATATAAACAACATCTTTATCACCATCCCGTCCTTCTGCTAGACGCGATAGTGCTGCTCCTAGTGTTACTTTGGCCCTTTGCATCTTCCACAGCACGTATCAAAACATTTACTGTACTTACAAAACTCAATATCATAGAGAGAAGTATGATCACAATAAATCAATGAACAGAAATAATGTAACAGAAATAAATTCAGTACCGCACGTATAAGCTTCAGTGTCGCTCGAGTACAAACTGTAGAGTCAGACATGGGCGGAAAGAAAAGCCCCCTCCTCTTCCTTATCAATACGCTCTCCACTACATAGCATCGAGTTCAGCCGTGTTTCGTTGCGTTTGTTGACTGAACTAAAAAAAGTTTCTGTATGTTGATTATTATGTTGACTTGTTCAGGTTAATTAATTGTCAGGAGAAGTTATTAACTCGTTTTAAATACAATTATTTAAAAAAGCATCATGATCCCACAACTTTTATTTTTTATTTTTGACATTTTGTCACCCCCCCCCCCCCCCCGAGTGATGACACCCTGGGCGGCCCAAACCACACTCCCCCTTCCCATTCTACACCACTGTAATGAACTCCAACAAACAGTATTTATATGACCCGACCATGAGAGTGTCTCATTGAAAACAAAGCCTAGTGTTTTCACCTCTTTCAACAGAGCGGCTAGCACAATATCAGTAGGGACCTGCAAAATTCGCGTTATTATTTGAAGACAGACTAGACTCCAAACACTTGTGATTTTGTGTGATTTTGTATTGCTTTTATCATTGGACTACAGTTTGTCCGTACATGCCGTGGACGACTTTGGGCCAATAGGAGACCACTTACGAGTGGCTTGTCCAATCACTTTCAACCAAAATAAAAAGAGAAAATGGGTCCTCTCTGATGCAGTAACTAATAAACAGATCGCACTGTCTATAATATGCATAGGACGGTGAATTTTATACTGTTGTCAGAAAATAACACAATTTTGCAGGTCCCTAAATATCATGGAAAGTCGATTTACAACATTCGTTTAAAATTCTACGAGAACTGATTAATAAACATTGTTGTCTTAGCAGTTATCAATTTTAACTTATTTCTGTTGCAACAAAGATGTACCGATTCAAGGTCATTATTTATGTGCTTACTTAAAGAGCTGATTAGTTTAGGAGAAGCAGATGAATACAACTGGATATCATCCGCTTACAAATGATGACATTTTTTTAGCACTGGTGATATGTCATTAATAAATACGGAAAAAAGAAGCGGCCCAAACACACTACCCTGAGGAACGCCTAGGTTCATAGGTTGGCAGGTCGACTTTTTACCACGAATGACTACACATTGATGACGACATTGAAGATACGAAGTCATCCACTGTATTACATTATCTGAGAAATGAAAATATAGTTTAAGTTTTTGCAGGATATTGTCATGATTTACCATATTAAAAGCTTTGCTGAAATCTAATAAAACTAGTTCAGTCACATGCCTCCTTTCTATGTACATTCTGATATAGTCTGCGGTATCTTTAAGAGCAGTGCAGGCTCTATGTCCTGTACGGAAGTCGGATTGGTAACTGTCAAACAATTTGTTGTCATTCACATATTTATACACTTGTTGATGCACTAGGAATTCTAATGCTTTCGACAATACTGGTAAAATACTAATGGGCCGGAAATCGTCTAACACAGTCGCACTGGTGCGCTTAGCAAGTGGTTTCACAATGGCATATTTCCAAGAATTGGGAAAGGAACTAGCTGACAGCGAGACGTTCAAAATATCAGTAATGTGCATTATTTTATGAATGACACGAATAATAACATAGTCCGATCCTTTTGCTTTAGACTTTATGCGAATTATTTCTCTGTAAGTTTCCTTTAGAGACACACGTCGAAAATAGAACAAGTTGCATCGAGATTTGTTCACTGTTTCATGATGATTTATATCAGTATTGTCCGTTATATCCCCCTCAACCTGTTTACAACATAAAACTGTACAAAGTATTGGTTGAAATCTTCTGGAGAAATGTTTAAAGGTGAGGTAATATTAGTTTTGTATTTACGGATCCCTAAGTTATGTATCCTTTTCCAAAAATCACTAGAGGTTCGGCACGAACCAAATGAGTCGAATGAGTGGAGCATTTTAGCACGCCTTACCAACAGTGCAGCATCCTGTACTGTTCGAAACTGTCAGCTGCAGGGACATTGGTTCTTATGTCCAGTTTATATCTGGACTAAGCATTGTCACACTTTCTCATCAGCTGAACAATAGCATTCGTCAGCCACGGAGCAGGTGGTTTTGTTACGCGTCTAGTTCTAAATGGCACCGTCCTGTTGTACAAATCTGTGATCATCTGACTGAAACGGGAAATTTTCACTTCCAGAGTATCAATCACGTTTATTTCATGTCATGGCATCAGTACCGCATCGCTGTTTAACTTGTCAGTATGTTTATAGGATAGAAATGTAAGATCATGAAATGAAATACCTGGAACAGCGGTCTGCCCGTGCGTCAGAATAAGTTTGGGTTTAGATGTAAACATTAGGTCAATCCAGGCAATGTGGTGAGTGGCGCCAAGTGGGCAAACTGTAATTTTCATACACGGGAAGGTAGTTAATAGCTTATTAGCTTCATTTGTGTTAGACAGAAGGTTTATATTCAAGTCTCCCATAATAATGCAGTGCTTGTAACCAGCAATAATATTTGACAACGCTTCTTCAAAGTCAGATAGACCTGCCGCCTTCGGTGGCCGATAAACTACTGCTAATACAACTTCATTCGGTGGGCGTGTCGGTAAAGTATGGTACAACGAAAAATATATTACAAAGGTACACGTGTTTGAAGTTTAACGTGTCCCAAAACAATAACGCGAATTCTGCACATCTCTTATGATGAAATAACAATGAAAAATTTTGGGAGATCGAGTTGTATACATGTAAACCGCCCATCAAAAAATTAAACGATTTCAATACTTGAGCTCGTAAATTAATTCTAAGCTTAACTGGTGAAAAGCGTGCTGCCAGGAATCACAGACGTTATTTTATCAGAGTAACTTTACTACCTGTTAGCGCAGTCAGGTAAGTAAATAGTCTTCTTACAAAGACGCGCGGCAGCAAATAACTGAAGGATAACTGTTGAAGCGGATCACGCAGGATAATGAAGTATTGGCACGAGAGTAAGTAGTTTCACGGAAATCACGTACCGATTTCTGATTCGTCCGCAGCGAAGCGAATGTCATCACCTCATCCACTGCCATCTAGTAAGCCAGTTGGAAACATTGTATTCTCATCCAGTTCCTTCTTTTACAGTGTTGCCATGCGGAAATTGAGATGTGATGCCAGGGAGGTTATTCTAAGTCTCTCCTTCCAACGAAAAACAATAGATTCCTTATAACTGTCGGCAGGCTGGCTTAAGCTTTGTTTGCAAAAGGCGGAGGAATACCCTGGAAGCAGAACTTTGGCAAAAGCTTCAGAAAAATTTGAGGTAACTGTGAATGGACTACATTTTCGTGAACAAAAACGAGTGCATGATAATGTTTAACGACATTAATACTGTAGTAGGTGTTCAAATCAATTTCCTCGTATTGAATCTAGTCAATCACACACGGTTGTATGTTAATACGGTTTTAAGAAATGAATGATTTGTTACTATATTAAAACCGATATAATACTCTTGTGGCACCAGCACGCGCCGAATTTCGGTATTGTTGTTCTGCAGTTCAATCTAATCGTTACCTGCTTCTGATTAACAATATTAGCAGTAGCTTATATTACAACATGCAATATTCCGAGTGAGTTAAAATCCGCCTCTCATCCACATTCATAGTCTTCTGCAGTTGGGGTGATCTAATATATTCATTTCTGGATGTAATGCGAACATAAGTGGTGAAGGAAAAACTGTCTTAAATCTTTGTACATTTTAATGCAGTTGTGCTTACTATGAACAAATCGTTACTTTGAGGGACTTAACGAAAATGGGAACAAGCTACCGCAATGTCGTTATCTTATAAAGATATGAATACAGGGCCTAGTTCATGGTTTAACTGTCAAGGGAACTTCCATTTTAAAGCAGGAGGATTACACATAGTTTTGTAGCCAGTGGAGGTTTTTTTTTAGAAGGAAATAAATTTATTACAAACCTCAACAACTTCTTGGTTCAAATACTTCTGGGCTAGACTTCATAGAGGGATGTACGTTTTTCCATGCCCCTGTCTCTACCACATTGGCTGGTTGTCAATGAAATGTTTATTGGTTGTCTGTGATTGGTCACTACTTTTGTTTCGGATCTGCTACATGCACACGAGCTTTCTATAGCGTGTCAAATAAATATCTGGCCGAATCGTGAAAGCAAGGCAGATAAATAATAAGTCCAGCTTGTCCCCAAACGAATCTGTGCAATTTTCAGGTCATTAGAAATTATTAATGTAATTAGAAGCCTGATTTTTGAACTGTTTGAATCCTGCTGCAGAGTTTTCCATTTACTAATTGAAGCAATTTACTAACTTGGATGATTACGTGCTGGTGTTCGATTTGTTGGTATAGGCAATTCACAGTAAAATAAAGACTTTTGAAAGCCCTGCTTAAGTTCTACTTGTATGCACGTTGTGTATTCTTCCACCTTATGTAAGATTAACATTGTCACGGGCCTCATCGCTTTATTCATTCGTCGGTCAAGCGAAATTGTGAAAATGTTAGACAAGTATATATTTTACAATTCCGCTCATTTTTACACTTCGATGGTTTAAAAAAAAAAAAAAAGAAAGCGAAATAAATAGTTTAAGTTACCAAGAATGGTTACCTTACTCTCTTTATTTGGCATTAAGATAAGGAACTACTTTTCCATCCCGCGTTACCAACTTTGCTGGGAGCATGTCACTCAGGGCGCCCGTTAAAATATATGCAGGTAGGAGCAGTGGCTTTTTTTAAAGGCTGCTTTCGAAAGTGTTCATTTTATCGTGAACAGCCTTTAGTATCGTTGACTACAATGAAAAAACAATGCTGGTTTTATGACATGTAGTGAGATTCTGTTGTACTGCATACATATCACCCTTAGCTACCTGGTGGCTCACTAGCTTCGGCCTTGGTGAGTGAAAAACTGTTTAACGCAAATGTATGCTGCAGTGTCTCCACCGAAGTAGGTATATTTTAACACCTAAAATTAAGGAGTTATTTTACACAAAAATAACGGAAAAAGACAATCAGAACAAGCAAAATTTCCATTTCTTTCTCTGCTACACCATAATCGTATTTCACGAGATATTATTGCAAAAATACACAGATAGATTTGGAGCGTGTTTATTTGCAAACATTAAATCAAACACAATGCATATATTCTAATTCTGCAAGTAGTCCGAAAAAAATGGCTTATACACTGTCAAACAAATTCAGTAGGGTCTAATTGGGTTATCCTATGCACAGATTTAACTTTGCAACATAAGCACAAGCATCAGAAATAAGTTTTCCAAATTGTTGGCTATAATTTCCCGTCCCGGGAGAGACTTACTCGGACACTGTGTTTACCAAGCAGAGTCCTAAAAGCTATACCAACGGGCTCACATGCCATACACAGACAAACATCGTTTTCTCTGTTTGGCAGTTTCCGAATTTCATCTACTGTGAGAAACATATTCATTTTTAATTCCGTGTTCGATTTTCCAAGTATTTCAAGTAACAAGAAAGTACTTCTAGTCATTGGATTATTTATCTTTGAACGAAATTTCTTTCTCACAGTTACAACTGTTATATGTCAGGAAAAAACTGTTTTTGGGTGTGCATTCAAAGCCAAGGCTTAAATTTGGAAAATTTACCAAGCGTGTTACATCAAGATTGGCCCTAAAACTGTAGGCTACATTAATTTTATACTTATTTATTTTGGTTAGTTGAAATGAAAAAATCAAAACTTTTAACATTGCAAAGAACACGTATTTAGGCCTATGCTGAACATTTACAGCAAACTAAAACTATATTTAGCTTTTATCTTTAATTGAAAGTAATTTTATAGCTGAAAATGAGTAATTTAACATCAAATTACAACAGAAATGTTTCCACATTTAAAATATTCCTCGTTTTAAACCTCGGACGTGAAGAAAATTAACAGTCGAATAAAGATTTGACTAACAACGATTGAAAAATAAAGTTATAATTTGTTCGATATGAATGAATAAGTTAGGTAAGTATATTAATTTTTTTAAATTTAGCCTAACGAAAATTCGCATTTGTGATTGTGAATTTTTCAGTGTATAAGTTCGTCACTAGTGTTATTGCATTGTTTGTATTTACTTACGCAATCTAACAATATTCAAATTAAAAGCCAGAAGTTACTGATGCAACTAATGAGCATACTTTCCTCAACATGGGTGCAATTCATTTTTTAATAATTTCTTTAAATCTTAGTTGGTAGGAAAGATTTGACTTGTCTTTGAAAGCAATGACTTTAGAAATTAAACCAGAAACTTACGCAACAGTAGTGAGACAATTACAAACATACACGTGTCTTACCCGGGACATGAACCCAGAAAACCTCGTTCTATAATATAGCGTGCAATCCACTGCATTACGGAGGTCGGATTCGGAGCATCAACTTCGGATTTAATCAGTCTATTGTTTCGACTGATAGTGTTTAATAACCTAAAATATTTACAGGGCTTTTATTTTGAAAATAAGTGACTGAGCCACATAAAACATACAAGTTTACATGTCCTACCGTAGAGATACTTGTGTGAAAAATTTGATGGAAATCGGTCGTTTGGTCCTTGGGATATGGCATAGAAAACTTTCCTATTTGATGCTATCGTACAAGATTGTCAGAAAAATATGCTCTATATACGATGCTTCTAATGTATACTGTTTACATACAAATTTTGTTGAATTTTATTAAATCGTTTTATATGTATATGTACATGTCGAAATTACCTAAATAATTTATGAAGCTGACATTTTAATCATCGTTTTCTGACCCATTTAAACCATCAAAGTTTACATGGACTTCTGTAGCATTTATGATGTACCCAGTTTGGTACAAATTATTATGTTCCAGTGTAACATTTGTTGCGAATAGGTTGAGTGTTCCTCGAGATATGGCATAAAAACTCCACAATTTTCACGCGGTGATCTTCATAAAAGGAGGACAAAAATGTAATGAAGTAGCAATTACGGTGATTGTATACTGCCAATATATAGTTACGTTAAAATAGATTACATAGTTTGGTAGATATCGCCCTCAGAACTAAAACGATTTTATAGCCACCATTTAGAAAATAAATGTGTCCTACTTTAAAAAAAAATGTTTTTATTATTATGGCCTACCACAGTACACCACCTTCACCTAATTTTGTAAGAATGCGTTGCTTGTTTCCCGAGATACGAGATAAAATCATAATGATTTATTGGTAGGGCTATCTTACAAAATGACAGAGAAATGAGGTTCTGCATAGACAAATTTTATGGTTGTAATAGGTACTGCCATAATACAAAGTTAAGATGAAATTCGTTTCGTTAGCAAATTATATTGTGCTAAAATATTAATATAGCCACCATTTTGAAAATAAGCACCTGACGTACCTAAACTATATCAGTTTACACCAACCTGCTGCAGTACTATCTGTTCGCCAAACTTGTAAGTAATCTGTCAATTGTTTCTCGAGATATAACAGAGAAACTCTATATAATTGTATTCCGCTATCTTACAAAATGGAGGCCAAAAGAAGATCTATGTACATACAGTTGATAGTTGTAATATCTACTGCCAGCATACAAAGTTTAGTTGAAATAGATTACATGGTTTCGACGATATAGCATTTTAAGCTAAAATGGTTATATGGCCACCATTTCTAAAATAAGTGTCTGACATACTTAAAATATACTACATAACATCATATATCTCAGTACTAGTGGTTTGCCAAATTTGATAGGAATCGGTAAAAATCTTTCCCGAGATATGACAAAAAACTTTATTTTATTCACTTGCCGCTATCTTACAAAATTGCCTACAAAAGATGTTCTATGTAGATACAGTTGATATGATAATGTCTACTGCCAGCATACAAAGTTATGTTGGAATTGATTACATAGTTGCGACGATATAGCATTCTGAGCTATAATGTCTATATGGCCGCCATTTTGAAAATTAGTGTCTGACATGCCTCAACCCTATAATTTACATCATCTGCATCAGTACTACTTTTTTTTGCCAAATTTGGTCCGAATCGGTTAATTATTTACCGAATTATGTCATAATAACTTTATTTATTCGTATGGCGCTATCTTCCAAAATGATAGACAAAAGTGGTTATTTGTTGGTACATATTATGCTTGTAGTACATACTTTCAGTATACATAATTTGGTGGCAAATGGTTGAATGATATGGAAGATATACTAAATAAACTCAAAAAATTTGTATAGCTGCCATTTGGAAATCACCTAACTAATCAAGTGCAATTACTTACGTTTATATGTCCTACCATAGTATTACTTACATGCCAACCTTTATGAGAATTTGTTGAATAATTTTTGAGAAATAATGTAAAATATTAATTTTTAAATAGATGCTATTTTCCAAAATGGTGTACTAACAGCAATGTCCATTAAAATTTTTAATGCTTACACAATGGTCTGCTAGCATACGAAATCTGGTTTAAATCGGTTAAATGGTTCCCGAGATATGAAATCACCCAAAATTGTAAAATAGCCGCCATTTTGAAAGTAAGTTCCCGATGTAGTCAAAAACTATAAAAGTCAGGTGTCCTTTCTAAGTATTATATGTGTACCAAGTCCAGTGAAATTTGGTTGAAGCATTCAAAAATTGAAAGGGGACACACACACACACACACACAAATGCACAGACACATGCAGACACCAAGCCACACATTAGGACACACACCTACATACATACACAGACACACAGCCATGAAAGTTATCTCATAAGCCTTTCTTTCCTTCGGAAAGTAGGCTGCAATGTGTTTCTAGTCAGTCACCTAATAGGCATTGTGCGCAATCAAATTAAATGTAGATGTTTGTGTATATAACATTAAATATATCTGTGAAGAATTGAACAGACAGGTTTGTGCATAATTAAGAAATGTTTCCATTAATTTTTTTTACCTATATTTTCTCGTTGACGATAATTGTACATTACATTTGTCAACGTAATTTCACTCACGTTCTTAGTGGAAAATTATACCTTCAGTGAAAAATTACTCATGGGTCAATGTTGGTAACTCAATTATTTAACACTTTTTTTTGTATATATTTACTCAAGTATGGCCATTGAAAAAATTACAATTGTGTGTATTTTCATGGTAAATTTGCACCTTAAACATTCGTTGTTTAAGTGGCACAATGTTTTTATAACAGTGGTACAGTAGGTATAAAAATGCACAAATAGTTTATTTAATTCGCGATGGTGTATTTTCACCCAATTATTCAAACACATATATCATTTTTAATAAATATATAAGTTGGTGTACCTACATTTGAATTCCTAGCAACATTAACTTTATATTTTAACTTGGAGTTGTCTTTGAAATTTACTCATACAAAATAGTAAATTTATGCATACAAAATAGTAAATTTATGCATAAATGTTATATAAATAGACACGTTTATTTAAGTGTAGCCCATTTCACCTAGTGTTGTGTGGTATTCGGAACTTTTTTTTTTTTTAGATTTGATATTGGTTTATAGTTCTTCACTGCGTGTCTGATAAATTGCGACTCATTTGCGAATGTAACTCAATTAAACGTATTCTCGAATTACAGCATGTCCTCAAATGTGATACACCGAATTCTCACAAGTCAGTCCATTATCAAAGTTTTAGTTTGACACCCAATAAATACGGTAGTAAAGACGTTTCGAAATCTATAATTGTTTTGGTTCAAAAAATTAAAGGATCCTTTTCCGTACACGAAGAAAGAATTTCCTTAAATGTTTTATTTTTAATGGTAATCTAATGTCATATAAGAAACAGCCATTTTGTTTAGACGTTTCATACAAATATTAGGATACAAATGTGACATACTTAAAAAAAAAAAGCATGCATTTATATCAAATGTAAATTTTACAATTTGTATCACGAATATACAGTAATCTTTGTGTGAGTTAAAAAGAAGTAAAGAAAAATGCTATCTCCTACACCAAAGTAATTACGTTAGTATTTTGTATGAGGTAACAATTTGAGTCACACATGTGAGTCTGATGTATATAACACTAGTTGTTAGTAGCATCACATCTTAGATCTTTTAACCCTTTTAATAAAAACAATTTCCCTTAAATAAAACCTCAGTCTTCGAACATAAATAATTGTGACTTCAGCTTTAAATTAACCTTTAACAGTGAGTCATGTTTTCTCTTCGTCAATAGTATGCAGTAAATAGCAAAATTAATGTTTTCTAATGCGTTATCGTGTGTGTGTGTTTCCTCAAGTAATTTCTACAGAAGGCTTAGGGCAAAACACATTGATGCAGTGTGATGCAGTACTGCGCTGTGCTGGTAGCATTTTGAAATATTATTGGCCCACGTCATCAGTAGTATTAGTGAAGACGTATGTGCGGCCAATCAGATTTCAGAATGTCACCAACACAGAACAGCTCTCTACTGTACTGCATCAATGTGCCCGGACCCCAAAATTTCCCAACCTTCCTGAAATAAAATTGCTGTAAAAATATGCATTCTATGTTCAAATAAATTTATATTTCTGTTTGAAAATAAAATCTTTTTAAATGTAAATTCAGAAAGCTTACACTTTTCATATCATATTACCAATTCTAATATGATCTCAATCTTAGACAGTGGGTTGGGATCAGGCATTTTTTTTACTATGAGCCTTGCACATTTGGAGAAAGAAGTAAGGCCTGAATACATACAGTAACAACTTTACTCTGACGCCACAACCTACACCACTAAATGTATTTTATTGTGACAGACTCTTAAGCACAACTCAAAGAAAACTTTTACACACCTCAAAAGAATTTTGCATCACGTGTATTTTGTTTGCTCTTGAAGGATGTTCGCGTTGAGAGTTGTTTCATTACAAAACGACATCAGAATGAAATGTAATGACACCTGTTCTGTGTACGTGGACTCAATGCACGCAGTCTCAGTACAGTCCGGAAGAGTGCGCTGTTACTGTAACCTTTGGACACAAAATGCAAAGACAGTGTGTGTCCTGTTCAGCTGTATGAAACATGCCTCGACGAGTCATTACCACATTTGATCATAAGCACATAGTGACCTTGCATCAGCAAGGTCTCTCCGTGAGGGAAATTGCCCGCCTCGTCGGTGTACACCATAGTGACGTTGTTAGGACATACAGCCACTACCGTGTTACACACAATGTTACAGATCGTCCTTGCAGTGGTCGTCCGCAGTCAATAACAGAAGCTGACGACCGTTACGAACAAATACTGGCTCGCAGGAACCGAGAAGACACTGCATACAATCCGAAATCGTCTTCATAGGGACAACCTACACACAAGATTCCCCTTTGCGACCACCTGCATTTACACCCCAACACCGTGGTGCTTGGTACAGATGGGTAAAGGTGCACTTGGACTGGACCCTTGCAGAATGGCGTCAGGTCCTCTTCACTTATGAATGCGGAACGTGTCTGACGCCTGATAATCGTCGGATGAGAGTTTGGAGAGAGCAAGGTAACGCCAGACGAGTCCTGTAGACCGTCCCGAAGGTCCAGCAGGGAGGCGGATCTGTCATGTTTTGGGGCGGCAATATGTATGGACGTCGGACGCAACTTATCGTCGTCGAGGGCAATATGACAGGAGTACAATACCGGGACAGAATCCTCGGGCCCATTGTTCAGCAATACCGACAACATATCGGTGACATACTCGTTCTGCAAGATGACAACGCGCGCCCTCACCGCACCCATCTTGTTAGCAACTTACTCAGGGAGGCCCACATCAATCGAATGGAATGGCATTCGATGTCTGAGGACACGAATCCAATTGAACATGCCTGGGATAGCTGAAACAGGCAGTGCGACGACGTAGGAATCCACCTCTCACCCTGGCCGACCTCCGGAGGGCTGCTGTCGAAAATTGGGACATGATAGAGCAAGACAGCCTCAACCACCTTGTGGACAGCATGCCATGAAGGGTCAGATGATGCACATGGTGGCTAACACCATGCTGAGAAGCAGAGTCTGAGTTCCATGTTTGATCTGCGGATGTATGTTGACAAAGAATATTGTTTGTTTTTTCTTGTTATTTTGTATTTTCTTCTAATCAGTCTTATTATTCTTTCCATAGAGTGTGTATTTGCATCCCATACTGTTACTTTAGTCGTACGCAACCTAGTATTTCAGCACTGCAGGTGGCGCAAAACTTTTTTTGAGGTGTGTATTATGATAAAATAATAGATCTCATACTGGAAATAATAAAAATCAGGCTTGCTGTTAGCATGCCTTGCTTCCCTCCACTCATTTTCAGTAACGGGTCTAGTTAAAAGAAGTCAGAAATATACATTACACACAAAATTATCTTATCAAATAGATTACAACTTCTGTACGCAACAGTTTTTAAAGGTATAGAACTAAAACCTCAAAGAATTAGTTTCACTGAATTTTTTTGCATAGTGTCTAGTTTAATTATAAGCATATATTATGCAAATAATTAAATATTCTATGTATATTCAAGACTACTTATCTGTAATACATAACATTTTTTAAGTTCTTAGAATAAAATCAACGTAAGATAATAAGTTCCAGGTAAGATAATTTCTGGATATTTATTGATTGTGTGCGTTGTAAAAGGAAATAGCCATCATTTATGAGTAAACCTAATACATACACAGTAGTTATAGCTTATGATTCTTCGACCGTAATACGCATAAAAATCATAATGGAAACGTTTATATAGGCAAGTGTTATGTTGAACTTATTCAAACCAACTGTCCAGCCATACTCTGTGATCATTTTGACTTAGTTATGAAACTACTTGTCGATTAAACATCGAAGTCAACTGTTTCGCTCGTAATAAAATTAGACTATGTGCCTTTGTTATTAAAATAAATGAAAAAATAAGTTAGGAGTTGTTTTCGCATTAAGGCCGGTATTCCAGAATGTTTTTATAAGGGTTTTGTTACAACTCAAGCCATACCCAGGCCTTATCAGTATCCCAGAACGGTATAATGCCAGCTGAGGCCTTAGTTAAACTACGGCCGAAGCCTTAATCTTAGGGCTATAATTTTTCTGATTTATCCAAGGCGCAAATGAAACCTAGGCATGACGCATATCATTTTGCCGGAGCCGGTAGCATGACGGATATCAATAAACGATATGACGCGATGCATCCAAACCATTATACGTTGCGATGTAATTATATATTTAAAAATTAGGAAATCAGTACAAATTAGTTGTTTTGAAAATAAAACTAAACACGGCAAGAATAATGTGTAATAAGTACGACATGTTTTCGAGGCTTCAATCATTAGGTACAACGTAGAATACGTAATTGGTGAACGCGTATATATAATATTTGATTCAGTCTAACCAAGCGTGTGTGTTGTGATAGCGCAACTGGTAGAGTATCCGGCATCCGCGCACTTATGTCGGGTTGTCATCTCGGTCAGTCAAAACTTCCTTAAGGTTTTAAAATTTGCTAGACATTTCATATTTTCACACCTATTATGTTTTTAAAAGTCTATTTATTAAAATAACTGTGCTAATTATTGAATTACTTAATGAAGAATTGTTAACGGTACGATAAAATGGCAAGTATTTGACGATAGGACTTGTTTATTGGTAATAATTACACACCTCAAATTTGTTCAACAAAACACACTATTCACGTTCGAAAGTCATTTTGCATTTCTCTCTTTTTATTTGAAGATCTTATACTACAAAAAAATAGTATATCGTGTGTGCAATTAATATATATGTTTGCCCCCCTTCTACAATGGCGAAACCATAACCTCAGTGGTGGGACATGTTACAACTTAACGTTGGCACGACAGACGAAATGGCTTGTTGATTGTTGACGCTGGCTGCTAGGAATATAGTTTGTCCCGTGCGGAACATGAAATTGTTGTGTTTTTAACTGTTTGCATGAGTTACAAAGTTGTGTTTCTAATGCTTCGACATGTTCATGGAGGTTTACAGTAGTTCAGCGAGTGTCGTGTCGATTGCTAAAGTGATGTGCGTGCGCCCATATGAAAATGTAGTTGACCCATGGAGTAGCCTTTATTATTTCATATGTTACGGCAGCAACTGGATTGTTTTAATAGTGAACAGTCGTCACAGACTACATTAATGTATTTAAAGATCACGTATGTATGTGTATACACAACTTTGTAACGTTTCCCTGCAGGTTTGAAACACCATCAATTAAGTTGTCCTATCGTATCTGTGATTTGAACATTTTTCATGGCTCAACAAGTTGCAAAAAAATTCTATATTCCAGCCAGTAAAAACTCATGAAATAATACTACAATTGAACTGATGTATGCAGTAAAAATTGGTTGAAATGTGTATTTATGGGAACATTTAATACTGTATACACAGCACAGTATATCGGTACAGAAATGTACTTGAAACACAGGGGCGGGTAACACATTTTCATTGCCAGGATCTAAATAACGTTATATACTTAGTTCCCATGCGACATACAGCACAAATGAAAGACTGCATTCATGATGGGGAGTCTGAGGCAAGGGCACCGGGGCTCGGAGCCGGAGCCGGTCGGCTGCCATGTCGTGACATCACCGTCCGCCATCTAGGAAGCCATTGATCTTTGATCCCTGACCTTTGACATTGGAACTAGTGACCTTTTACCCCAAAAATTCAAATATACAAAGAATTAAGAAAAATATAAAAAAATGGAATATTAAAAATTATTTATAAAGTATAAAATCATAACAAAATTATATAAAATCATTTAAAAAAATTATTTAAAAATTCTTGTCTCCAGTTTGCTATTTTTTTTACCATTTCCCTTTTTCCCCTTAAAATTTCACTATTTTTCCTTAAAAATGCTACAAAAACCCGAAATAAGTATTAAAATATATTTAAAAATTCATTAAAAAAACTTAAATTTCCGAAGGTTACCCCACACCCATACCGATTCCGCTATCTTGGTAGGTACAACTCGCGACCGTCTTAGTAGATGACCGCCTCCTTGGTAGCGATCGCCATTTTTGTAGGCAACCGCCATCTTGGTAGACATCGCGGACATCATCTTGGTAGGTGCAGTCCGCCATGTGGTTTTTTTTATCGTCATTTGTTTTATAATTTGTCTCTCGCGTTCATTCGACTGCCATATTGGATTTCATATGTGCCATAATTAATCTTGACATGACAGCTGGGCCCGGTACACACTGGGTAACTTACGTAAAAAAGGGTACACACGCAGACTATTATGATAGTTTTGGGAATTTACATAGCCCGAATTGCACCAGGATTTGAAATATAGGAAACTAATGTACAATTACAAAATGGAACACATGCCCAACATGTGGAACTATGGAGATTTGTGTCTTTGCTTCCTGGTTCGCTCGTACAAGTGATTGTATAAAATTGCTATACACTGTAAGGAAACTGTCAGTTATGTCGATAATGCTTACCTTGACGAGTCGTAGCTCTGAGCTGCATACGGTACATTTTCCGCCACTCGACCTGGAAGGGGAATGAAGCATAGGACTTGATTTTAAACCTAGAAATCGATAGCGAAAATGATGAAAAAACAGCAAACTGTACCTCGTAAAAAGTGGTAATGTTTTCCATGAGGTGTTGCTACCCATAGGCTCTTATGAAATAGACGACATTGCATGGTGCATTGAAGATTCACTGCCCCCGACACAGAATTCGAATTACGAGGGATACCCAATACCCTGAAGGGTATTGCCAGATGCAGCAAAGATATCGACTTTACGAAACCAAATACTAGTGAACCGATGCTAGCGTTCGAGCCACGCATCTACGAAGCTGGCAACACACACATGTCGTCACAGCTTGTAAACATTTTGCCGGTTAACATGATATGAATAAACTGCAATTTGGCGGGCGGCACATACCTCAATGGTAGGCCTAGCAATGAGCTGCACGAATTTTCGCCCATGGTTCCTCCAGGTTTTATACCGGTCGTGGTTTCGCAAAGCATCATTTACGTCCCCGTCGTCGCGAAGAGAGCACACGAGATGTTCGCGACAGTCGTCCACCAGTACAGAGAGTTGGTGGAGTTTCGAAACGAATAAATCACCCTATGCATGCATTTGAGAAGATGGGAATAAGATTTATGCCCATCAGAAGCTATAAAATAAAGTGTCGTGCGAAACCCGCAACCAGTACATCGCAGGTCTCCAAGGCGTTAACACGTTCTAAAGAAATTTTCCTTCTCAGTATTGGCTACGAGGTCGATCACCACGGAAGATTACCAAAACATCGAAGAGCCGGTGGCTTTCGAAGACAGCATAACGAAGGTGGAACTTCATGCATATCAGCCTTTCCTGATCGGACCATACACACTACCATCGGAAGTTCGGATAGTCACACCTCCGATATATACTACTCACTGTAAAATGAGCACTTTTTGAAGCCGTCTCGTTTGGAACAATAGTGAATAAACAGGTTTTATTTCATTGTAGCCTTAGACGTTAACTTTATAGAGTCCGGCGAAATACATATAATATGTTTATTACTTATATGGCAATATTTACTATAAAATATGGCGGAAGGATAAAAATGACTGATGGGAGAAAAATAACTTTATCCTCAAAAGTGTTTACTTTACCATGAACAGCCTATAGCTGAGAGTAGGCTGCGTATTATGGGTAGAGGCCTCAAAAATTCGCGGCTTCAATGACCCGTAGACTAGACTCTACAGTCTTATGTACAAATATCCTGAGACTAACTCGACATTGGTTGTCTGCTGTCACAGTTGAAGGCGACTATTGGGCCAGCGTTCTCCAGGTGGTGTCAAACACCGTGTGGACCAATGGCTAATGTCATATAAACACATGTGTTTCGAAGTCTATCTTGTCTCAAAATGAATCGGTGAATTCTTCAGGTCTCTAATTATGGGCCTTCGTCGCTGCGGATTCCAAGGGCGCAGGCGATGTGCGCTATCTGCCTCATGCTGTGTCTGAATTCGCCTGAAGTACATACTTGTGGGTACCTTTCGTCGTAATTGCTGTCCGAACTGCAAGTGAAGTATGCAAGTATACAAGTAAACGAAGTTGAATACTTCTAGCATACTTGTAGAATATGTGCCGCCATTTTGAGAATCAATTTGTAGGTTACAATTGATTTCCAACATAACTATTTGATTTAAAGTTGAATAGGGCAACATTACTACTTCGTAGACATAGAATCTTGAACTGAGTAAATAGTTATCACTAGTTTCATCTTAAAAAAATGTCTAAGCAATAAATTCGTATTATCCTATCTTCCTAACCTACAGAAGCTAAGATAAAAAAAAGCAATCGAAACTTCACTTACATACAATAACGCAAGACAGTAAATGTTAATGTAAATCAAATTTAAATATAATTTAATCCTTTACTTGACCCCTAAAACCATCGGCAATTATCAAATTCTTCGTCGGAATACATGAACATTTAAAGTGGTTAGCTGGCTAATAACTGGCACCGAAGTCAACAAGACTGCATGTCCGAAGTCATCAAGTTTGGTGCCAAGGTGGCCCTTACACAATTGAAAACTTTAACATTTGACTTTACGTTTGCTTTCCGACATGTTGTTTCTTACGGAGCGTGACACAGTGGCACTATTGACTTTACGATTTCGAAAAGTTGAAATTTAAAGTCAAAGTCAAGAAGCCATTTTGCCGAGAATCTAACAGAGGTTATGTGGAAAGTGCGTTATTTTACTGTAGGGCGATTTAAATCTCGGTATATTAAACAACATTGGTCTTAAATTAAATAAATGGGAAACAAATATAATGTGTAGTGGAAATATGCGAATTGACATATTTTAATAAAGTAAACTAATTAGTTTTTTATTTTGAAATAGACTTTCAATATTAATTTAAGCGTTTTTTTTTTTTAAAAAAAGGTACGTAAAATCCATTCCTGGACAATATCATAATTACTTACATAACAAGATAAACAATTGTCTGAACTCCGACTTTACAATATTGTATAGTGTATTGGTGGTTTCGTCAGAGGAAAGGAAACGTAAAGTCAAATCCTAAAGTTTTCTATTGTGTAAGAAGCTTAAGTGAAGTATGCAAGGATGCAAGTATACACCTCAGTTCGGACACGGCCTCAGCTGGTGGGGGTCGTGGAAAGCCACACCTACACAACACACGCACTGCACCACAGCACGCTCTTCTCATCAGCTGCAAGGGGCCGCGGTGTACTAGTGGTCAGACTACTCACCTCGCACCTTGGAGAACCGGGCTCGATTCCCGGCGGGCCACTTTCGGACTCCCTGCACGCGGGAATCGTGTCGGACTATGCCGCTCGTCGGCGGGTTTTCTTGGGGATCTCCCGCCTTCCCCGTCCTTGAATTCCAGCGGTGCTCCATACATCGCTTCACCCTCACCGGCTCTCAAGACCTCGATGTTAAGAGCCTCCCAAATCTCTTTATGTAACAAATGGTTTTATATCCTGTTGTAACTTCCAATTCGAACCAAACCTTGGCCATTTCGACAGCTGGTATAGAGCTAATTGTTTTCTACATTTGGAGTATATTTCATGGTTTAGTGACATGATAGCCATAATACCTTGATTAAATACGAAATTATTAGAAAACTTAATTTTCAACACGCTAATATTCATCATCCTAAATATCTGCATTTTAACTTAAACATTAATTCGTACCAATTTAGAAACGTTATTTTAACACAAAGTTTGGCTTAAAAAAAAGTGATTGTTGACGAGAGAAGTGGCATGTTACAATTTGTTTTCAAATCTGACCTATAGTCCACCAGCGGTGCGGTGAGATCTGTAACTTCGGACTATATCGACTTAAATGTTATGCAAAAATTTAAATCTGAAGTGACGGGGAACAGCAGTACAAATTTTCAAGAAATGATTTTCACGATGTTTACTTGGACCAGGTATTTTGAACTGTAGCACATAGCACTAAATTTTGACGCATTTTGATATTAGCACTTAAAAATATATATAAATCTAAAATTCCTATAACTTATCTCATTATTTTTAAAATGTCGCTTTTTTTTTCCAGTGTAATGCTTTTATCAGACTATCACTTTATGTTACAATAAAAAAAGTAATACGAAAAAAAAAACATAAAAACACATTTAGCCTTTTTATCGATGTTAAACATTTATTTACACCAGAATTTTATAACCTCAGCTAATAGACGCACCCACAAAAATTAATTTTAAGTAGATATATTTTGAATCAAATAATGTTCCCATGAATTCATATAACTGAATGATGAAATCTTCTTTTAAGACGCAAATATGACACGTTGTTAGTACGTTTGAGTGTGCTCAGCTGCATGTGCACGACACCTGTTGAGTTAACAAACCACGCGCTTGCTTAGTTCTCTAATCGATCAAGCGCGACAATGGAGCGCTCCAATAAATCATCAAACGTGTTGATTTGATATATGGCTCCGGCTACAATCGAGTTTCGTGATGGGATAATCACATAATTTTGTAATTCGAATTAATCGATTACGATTATTTTTTTATCGAATAAATAATTGGTAAAAATAATCTATTGTCTTGTTCTTAACCATACACAAATATTGGCCACAAATAATATATGTTTCTATAAATTTGTTTAAAACTAATCTCATATTTAGGTATTTGAAATTTTTTTTGATGAAGTATAAACAGTTGAAAATCGTGAATAATCGAATTGTTTAAAAATAATCAATGAGTCAATTATAATGAAATAATAGAATAATCGATTATTTTTCAAGCGATTAACCCATCACAACTTTAAATGTTGCTGCGGTACAATGAGTTGCTTGAACTGTTATCGCCATCTGATCAGAATTCAAAACTTTACTGACAAGTATTTTCCACACTCCTTGATATAGGCTATTCAAGATATAATGAGCATTTTTGAAAGCCCTGCTTAAGATCTAGCCTACTTGTATGCACGTTGTGTAGTCTTCAGCCTTATGTAAGATTAACATTGTCATGGGTCTCATCTCTTTATTAATGCGTCGGTCAAGTGAAACTGTGCAATTATTACACCAAAATAAATATCTTACAAATATGCTCATTATTACACTTCGATGAATTGAAAAACACAGAAAGCGAAGGAAATAATATAAGTTAACAGAAATGGTTACCTAACACTTTTAAATCGACGTTAAGATACGGAACTACTTTTCCATCTATCGTCACCAACTTAACTGGGAGCATGTCACTCAGGGCGACCGTTAAAATATATGCATGTAGGAGCAGTGACTTTTTTCTAAGGTTGATTTCGAAAGTGCTCACTTTATCATGAACAGACTTTAGATAGAAACACCATAGATTTTTAATATTTTTTCTGCTCTGTTACATGAAACAAAGCAGCAAACAATGCAAAAATTATTTTAGCAGTAACTACAAATAAAATATGGGATACATGTTTGTTGTTTTTTTTTACAAAGGGAATTAAATAATTTTCGTAGATTTTCTACAGCAAAAAGTTTTCTTTATCTGACATGCCATAAATTATAACCAGGTCTGCTTGCTTACAGTAATGTTTAATGCCACATCGATTCAAGACTAAACAGAAAACTCGTTTCTTCGTAATAATCATTTTTATTGCCTCGTTTGCCGATAAATTCTCTTCTTCACTAACGGGTAGCTGTGGTAACAGATGTTCATAATTCACGCCGCTGGTTATGAAAACGGTACACACTATAAGCTATTTAAATAAAACACAAGGCACGTTCAAGTTTATCCTGGTTATTGTCTCAATCATATGCAGAAAAAAACACAAATATCTTTTCATTCCTGTAGTTACCATAAGAAAACAATTACGGTTTAATTAGTTGCCAAAATGGTTAAGATTATTTACTTTTATTAAGTGTATTTTTCGAAAGTGAAGAAATGAGGTGCGCTTCTGTTAAAAAACTGATTACTTTTAAAAATTTACTGAAATATTAGAAGGTGAAAACCTGTTTCAAATAACATACAGTACTGCTTTTAAATTACGTCAACTAGTATAATCATGGGTTCTGTTTTAAATTGTTTTAAGTAAGAAAATATAGGCTATTTGGAAAAATTATCATAGTAAATTAAAAATATTACTTCCAACGCGGAATCGAAGAAAGAAATTTCGTTTAATATTAATATTTTATTTTTTTCGTCTCTTTGGATAGTTTTAATTTAGCCACGCCGTAAAACACATAATCAAATGCGTCTCGATACTTTTCTGATAAATAATGATTATTTTTGTCATGTGTGTATTGCACTAAATCATTTTCTGGTGAGTAGGCCTATATACACTAAAACTGGACCCCAATTGCAAAACAATATATATTAAAAGTTGAATAATTATCTTCGTTTTGGCGCAAGGGATTGGGGGATCGGAGCATCAGAGCTGTTCATGTTCTGTTATTCCGTTCCCACGGTGGCCATTTTCCCCAAAATCTACCATTTACTTACTTTCGTTTGATCTATTGTTTTCTCATTGGCTATTTACTATGTCAATGCTTCTCATTGGCTAATTAATATGTCAATGCTTCTCATTGGCTAAATACTACGACAATGTTTCTCATTGTCAATTACTCACATTTGTTCAACTGTCAGTAAACCTCCAAAACCAGCATTCGACTACCATATTGGATTCCAAAAGTATTACAAAATAAAGAAAAAATGTTTAATTAGATTAATTATTAGCGCATTCGCTCTTGCCTAATCGCACATAACAAAGTAGTTAATAAAATTTACTAAATACTCACCAATTCTCTTATGCACTTGCATATCTGTAACCATAATTACCATTACACAAATACGCACTAATGCACATGAATAATTACTAAATACTCATTACGCATCTACCAACAACTACAAATACACAGGTATGCATATAAATAATTAGCAACTACACATAAGTAGAGACCTGCAAAATTCGCGTTATTATTTGAGGAGATGATAAACTTTAAACACATGTACCTTTGCAGTACGTTTGTAATTGGACCATACTTTATATGACATCCTGGGCGACTCCGTGACAATAAAGGATCACTTCACAATTGTGTGCCCCAGTCACATGTAGTTCAGTCAAAGAGGGAGTGTCTTCGCATCTATACAGCAGCCAATGGAGAAACGACGCCTGCTCTGAGCATACAGTACTGTGAAGTTCAGCCTGATGCCAAATAATAACGCCAATTTTGCATGCCCCTACACATAAGATACCGATAGAGACTACGTACACCCAACACGACACCTAGCAAATGACTGAAGGTCGTTCGCATACATGAACCCCTATATGTTTCTCACCTGCGATCGACTGCCGCCATCTTGCTTTGACTTTGCGTTTAAAAGGACGAGAGTTAATTTAAAAAAAAAACATTCACTTCACGGTCGGGAACGGTTGACGTCGCTTCGCAGGCACCCTGTGATGCAAGATACTTACATCACCACCTGGGAACACTGTAGACAAGTTTCGAAGCCGACTACACAATGCGCGATACAGAGATACGTCCATGCAGTGGAGAACGAGTTGTTTACCATACAGCCATTACGTAACACAGCGAGACTGAGAACAACAAATTGCTTGTCCCGAGGCTCAGCAATGAAAGTGCAAGGAATACTTTCTCTGTCGCTGTCCAACCCAGACACCATGAAGCCTAGATTCCAAGGTAACGAAACACTTTCCGAAGAAGTGATCATGTTTTCGTATCACACTAACACCGAGTCAACGCCATGCATAATGTTCAACCCCCAGCACTTGCTACGAATATGCACGTGAATGTCTACACTGTGTGCAATATGGCATTACCTTTAAAAATGAGTGTGGTGATATTTATAGATCGCTATACTTTGAAACCTGTAGTGAGAACACACATTTCCGTATACAGTGGAAAGAATTTTCACCATACAAAACAGTCAGACTAGTATCCAGCTTCGTGTGCGACGCTAGTGGTGTCATTTATCTCTGTGTTCCGAAGCTATCACCAACCTGCAATAAACCCGGAGATCCTAAGGACATCAACTACAGAGAATCTTGCGATAGTAAACATCATTATAGAAGTTTTAAGAAAGGCGTACTTACCCATTTACCGACATAATTTCTATGTTCCATATAGAGAAAAAAACTGCTTCGAGAAGCTAGATTTTCTTCAAAAACATTCATATAATTCAAGTCGAACTAGATCAATAATACAGATATGTTTATTCAAACACTACTAAGAATTACAACAGATTGTTATGGCGTGGGCAAGCCATGACTACGTCGCTTGCGTGAACGCGCCATCACATGTGCAAGGAGGGCGAGGCCACAAGCCATCGGCACTAAGCAAACAAGCTCCTATTTATTAAACATGGAAACAATACGGGAACTGCATTAAGGCCTGCGTGGTATAGAGTGGGCCTTACGACAGCCAGCAGTCGACGAGACAAGCTGGGCTGCCGATGGGGTCGTCCGCTGTAGCCGAGACTATGAAAAGCCTTCTGCATCTTTAAGGTGAAGACGTTCTGAAAGGTTTATAAGGACTTTAAACTAGTAGACGTGCGTGACAAATCTAAAGTAATATCGAAACTATAAATACTTGTACGAAAATAGTAACTTATATATTGAACTCCCCCAAAGTACCACAAGATAGATAATTTAACTTATTCTATAAGGTTTTGTGTAACGTAATGTAAACGTTGTACGTTGGACTGTTTTAAACATATAGCAAAGTAGATAACGTGCTACCTTACTCTGAGCACGCATCCCCACATAATTTGAATGGCCCCCATATGGAGCCATTACAATATGTACTCCGCCAGCAGGTATGTTAGTAGTGAGTCCATCTTCAAGGACTCGTCCTCCAATGTCTACAACAGCAGCACTTCCTCTCTATTGGTCTGCAATGTTTATCTATACAAATGATTTTGCTCTTCCCTTCAAAACATTAAGAGACCTTGATATGAAATCTTCAGGTGAAAAAAAATGGTAAAAAACAAATTTGTAACTGATGTCATAATCTATGGTGTTAGACTATGGGTTATGCTATAGACTTAGATCGGGAAAGTTACACACTCACCAATCAAGAGTAAAATATGTGTTCACCTAGAAGAAAACACGTTATATCTATACTCCTAACTTATAGATAATATATATAATCCTATCTTGGAGAAAATTATATATAATCCTCTCTTATAGATAATTATATATAATACTATCTTATAGATATTTATATATTCCTAAGTGTTTTCTTCTGGGTGAACATGTCTTTGGGTTTTCTCACAATCGGAAAGGTTTTATGATATTTTCTGTGAAATTAAAATTTTGCTAAAAATTATGTTCCTTTTTGGTTTTATACAGTAGATTTTGAACGTAAGGTTAATATCCTATGACGCCAACCAAAGAAAAGGTTAACATTTTTCATTATAATAAAACGTTTTCTGCAATTGTCGGGTTTGTTGAGCAGTCTAAGATCTAAGATTTACGCTCTGGTTCCCTGTATGGGAGCATAGATTCGAGTGCCACACCTGACAAATAATTTTTACCACTCTACGGTTTTTGGAACAGGAATTATAAATTATCTCGTTTGTAGAAATATAAAATTTTACAATAATAAGTATGTTATTAATAGGTTCCTTTGCAAGTAATCCGAAATGAGAGCGAAGAAAATATTTTATAGCCAAATCCCTCCCTCCCTTGTCTTATTTTTTTTTTTTTTTAAAGATAACAGAAAATTTGCACGATCATTTTAATAAGAATGCGCGCTTGTATTATTTTCATTGCTGTATGTTTATCAAAACCTCTAATATTAAAATAACACATGCTTAACTTCACTCTCATATTAATACTGTAGTCGCTATCGAGTGCTTATAGGTAGGGACTAGAACATTTCGCGAATTAATTTTACGACACGCTACCTTCAAAAAACATTTGCATCTCTGTAATGTCTTGCAACGGATTCACAATTTATTAGACAGACTCAGGTGGACTCTGGGCCAATGACAGACCTGCAGGAAAAGAATCACTGAATTCCGTGCCACCTGCTATGAGGTAAAACTGGTTACACACTGCAGCAGCAGACTTATGAACAGAAATCTGAGGCTTGAAAATACATAGAACAGTGGAGCCTAGCTAACAGGTCATTTTAACCCATTCAGACCCAGCGTACACAATTGTGTATATTACGCGTGAGTAGCTAATTTTTGGTCTATACTCCACACTGCGAAGCTTAATGACCAATCATCTTACCTGTGGCTAAATTATTCTCAAATCGTCTTTCTGGTCTAGGACATAAAAAGGGGGGGGGGGAGTGTTGCGATTAAAGACTGAAGAATTAAGAGTTGTACTTAATGACTCGACAAACACACGGAAAATGTACAATAAGAAGACTTGCAGTTTATAACTGAATTAGCCGCTGTTCAGTCTAGCTAATCAGAATCGTAGAAGTCGAAAGCAGCCGACATAACCTGGAAATATGGACAAGAGTGAAGATTATTGACATACTTATATTTAATTATTTGTGGTTACTGCTTGTGTAAACGTTTCGAAACACTCGCGATATTTTATAAAAGGGAAAGCCGATGACAAAATTGGGTATTTACATCAATAGATACGTCTGAGAAGGTTAATTAAAGTGAATTCAATAATCTCTTCCAGAAAGAAAATATGACTATGAACTGTTCTTTAAACTAAGAGGATACTGTCTGTCGATTCAAATAATTATTTGCATACGATCTCACAATACGACATAACCTATGACAAGATTTAAATACAGTTTCCCGCCAGCAATAAATGTCACTGGTCTCTAATTGGCTACATCTTCTTAACATATACTTAACATAAAATATAACGGTATCTTAAGTCACGCCAAGAACACACACGACAGTCGTAAACTAGTACCCTTGAACACATTGATTCATATATTAAGCACACGGCGTACTTATTCTGTTAAGTCAATCGTAAACCCACCTTAACACGTTAATATAACTGTAGTGAAACATAGGTCTATAGCCTACAGCTCATTGGCTGCGACAACGAAACAAGTGTTGTGCCGACTTAAGTACAGTACGCATCATAAAATGTTTTGTTTGCAACGCTTGACACCGTAAATTCATTAAAGTGGGACTGAAAGGGTTACACGCAAAATGTTCCTGCCCTGTTGGCTGCAGCTATCTCTCGAGAAATATTTCTCAATTATCACTTCCTAATATTTCTGGCCTACAATCACGCAGTATGTGTAAAATGAACTGAGGTTCTATCATAAATATATATGTTTATATATATATATATATATATATATATATATATATATACATATACATGTATTCATACACACACCCACACACACACCCCCCCCACACACACACACACACACATACACACACACACACATATATATATATATATATATATATATATATATATATATATATATATATATATATATATATATATATATATATATATATATATATATACTGTGCGCAGTGGATTTAGTGCCGGTTTGGTACCAAGACAAATACCATAATATTGTACAGTTATAATATTAAATTTAATGTGTGAAGGACGGGAGGAATCAGATGAAAGTGATTAAAATTAAATATTAAAAACTGGCAATTATATAACGGAGTAGCTTCTACACTACCACGGAGTTACCATACTTCGGTTATCCATTTTATACTTATTAAAATATAAAATATAATACTTTTGTTTTTATCATATACCATTTACCAATGTTCTATCGCTATTTAATAAAATAAGCAAAGTATTTTTATATTGCCTTTGTCGAAAACTGTAATAAAAGAAAAGATTATTTCATATAGGAGAAACGTGATATTACCATAATTTCATTTAACTTCATGAAGGTAATAGTGGAAGTTATAATGTATAACCCCACTTTCAACGTCTCATGTCCAAAAATGAAATTGTAAAGAAAATATTGTTTTTTTTATATATACTTTGCAATACACCTTAAATTTCAACAATTGCAAACGACTTAAGATATTTATTACGATATTTATTTTATTAAAAAGTGAATAGTCAGGTTACAAATCTTACTAAATAAAGCGTATGTGTATTTATTAAAAGATCAAAAATCATCACAGATACACAGAATATTTTTAATTGCATCCTGAAAAATTTGATTTCGAGACTTTATTGTTTCGAATGGAAAAGCCCTAAGAACACATTACATGCTATTCGAATATTTGTAGAGTACGTAGTTCCCTGCGGGTTTTCTCGGAGGTCTCCTGGTTCCAGCGCCGCTCCATACTCACCTCAATCACCCTCATCGTCTCTCAAGACCTCGCTGTAAATAGCCGCCCAAATCTCTTCACTCACTCACCCGTAGTTCCCTGCAGGTAATAAAAATGAGCATAGGAAATGTTATTGAATATATATCAAGCTATATTATTATTTTAAAAATTTCTCTCCGAATCAATTTTTTTTTTAACTTCCATTTGGGGCCAACGGTTTTACACGAAACGATTTACGCTGAGGCTAGACTCCAAAACCTTATGTGCACACTTGCAGCCTTCCAGTGGCGATTTTCCGCGCTTGTCTTTGTGTGAAGAGGGTCTGTTACATGAGTGAGCCAATCAGAATTAAGTTTCTCATATTACTGACCGTCCGTGATGCGCGGGCAGACAGGTAAGGCGAGTAAAAATTCAAATAATCCTATTACGGAAATTTTTGTGAACTGAAGTGTTTCGGAACACAACTTGTCCTTGAAACTTGTCCTGTTTATAAAATATACAGTGAAGATTTTAGTTAAAACATTTACAGATTTTATAGAAGTGAATTTTTTGCAAATGATGTTGTTTCGTTTAGGAAGGGATTCTGGAGAAAATCAGTTAATGTAACAATTTTAATAAATGTTTCCTTCCATTTTATTGAGACTCACAAAGACTGGGTTTTTCATGGGGGCAACCAAACGCTAAATTAGAGGATAAAAAGTAACTACAGCTTCCGAAATTTATATAGTGATAAATATTACATACAGACTTATTAAAACTGTACAATGTAGCTTATCAGTAGAGACTTGCAAAATTCGCGTTATTATGTGGAGACGCGTTAAACTTTAAGCATGTGTAACTTTTCAATGCGTTTGTCACTGGAACATACTTACTTTTACACACCCTGGGTAACTCTCTACCAATAAATAAACTCTTCACAATTGTGTGGCCCAATAACGTACAGTTCAGTCAGAAAGGGCGTGGCTTCACATCCACGCAGTAGCCAATGGAAAAACTACGTCGACTCAGTTATATAGAACACTATAATGTTCATCCTGATGTCAAATAATAACGCGAATTTTGCATGCCTCTATTTATTAGTTACATGCTTAAGTAAAGTATTGATATATGGTAGACATTTTTGCAGTGTCTCACCGTTTGCATAATTAAGAATTTACCAGCTCTGTTATAACAATATTTGATACATTTCTTTACGTTGCACTTAAAGATTATTCTTACTTCTTTTATTAAGCCAAAGGCTTTGATTTACAAGAGTGAGACAACAATATGAGATTTTAGTGTAGTTAACGGGTGAACTATCGGAAATACAAATTTGTAAGTAATACAGAATATAACTAATGATTTTATGTGGATGAAAATAAAATTTTCCAAATAGTTATTCTTGAATATTCTAATGGCTGTTGTGTTTATAAGAAAACATTTTGTTTCAGACAGCTCATGCATCCTCGGCAGCTCGTGTCACCACGTACATTAAACAATACCGCAAAATTGTCAGAAACCCTGATAGTATCCAGTACACGTGTACAGCTTGTTGAGCTTAGCGAGGTCCACATTGCTGAATTTGTCTCTTTGGCCAATGCTGAACAAGGCATTGTTATCATTCGTGATAATGGTAGCACTGATGCCATCTCTGGAAAACGCAGTTGACGGATAGTGCATCACACTACCGTAGTCGTAAGGAGAGCCTAAGGTTTGAATCTCGTCGACGGGACGAGCGAAGAAGTTGTCTTCTTTCCCTGAAACGAAAATAAAGTTATCACTTATCAGGTGACTCCATAAACAAGACGTTACTGATAACTAATGACCCTACTTTCCTCTACATGGGTGTAAATACATTTTGTTGAAGTTCTTAAACCCCCACATGGCCTTCTGTAGTTGTGTAAAGTTTTGTAGAAAGATGTTGAGTTATTCCGAAAATATGGAAAAATGTTCATTTACTCACCTGACACTACTTTGCAAAAACATCCGGCAAAAGAGGACCTCTATGTGCATAAATAATGCTTCTTATTAGTTCAGTTTACGTACAAAGTTAGGCTGAACTTTGTTGAAACGTTTTACAGATATAACAAATTAATATAAATTATTCATATGAACACCATTAAAACATGCCTACCGTACATAACACATGTCAATTTAGATACCCTACTGTAGCAATTCTTGTGCGAAATTTTGCTATGAATCGGTTGATTGATCCTCGAGATATGGCATAAAACCTTCATTGTTCATGTGACGATTTTATAAATGGAGGGCCAAAAGACTATATATTAGTACATCCAATGATGGTCGTGGGTAAGAAATACAAAGTTAAATTTCAAACTGTTACATAATTTTGTAGATATAGCACACCGAGCTAAAATATTTGTATATGTGCCATTCGGAATATTAGAGACTTGCAAACTTAAAACATAAATTGATATGGCCTACCAAAGTACAACTTCATCGCCAAATTTATAATAAACTGGTTTATTGTCACCCATGATATTGCATAGAAATTGTATTATTTGATATGGGGCTACCTTACAATATGGCGGAGAAATCAGGCTTTGAATAAACAATATTGATGGATATAAATATATATTGTCATCATACAAAGTTAAGTTCAAATTTGTTTTGCTGTTACGTAGTTAAAATTCTTAGCTAAAACGTTTATACGGCCGTCATTTTAAAAATATGAGCGTCTTACTATCTCAAAGTTTATTAGTTGTAAACCGATAAACTTGTTTTTTCGGAGCTATTACGTAATGTTAATTTGTAATGTGATACTATTTACAAAATGGCGAAGAAAAGAGATTTTGTGTGGACACATTTCATGGTTGTAATATGTACAGCCAGTATACGAAGTTTTACTGGAATTAACTACATGGTTTCGACGATATATCATACAAAACTAAAATTAATAAATGACCCTCCATTTTGAAAATAAGTGTTTGAAATACCTTAAACTTATTAGTTAACATTACCTACCGCAGTAGGTACTAAAGTGTTGACCATATTTTGTAAGAATCGATCAATTGTTTCCCGAGATATTAGAAAAAACATTTTATTTATTCGTGTGGCACTACCTTACAAAATGGAGGACAAAAGAGGCTCCATGTAGAAACATTTGATGTTTGTTATATATACTTCCAGCACACAAAGTTAAGTTGGGACTGATTATAAATGGTTTCGAAGATATAGAGTACAATGATAAAAATGGCATAATAGCCGCCATTTTGAAAATAAACGTCTGACATACTTGAAACTTATTTGTACATATAAACTGTCACACTACATGTTTACCAAATTGGGAAGAAATCTGTCAATTGTTTACCGAAATATTACACATAAACTTCATTAACTAATGTGGCACCACCTTACCAAATGGGGGATAAAAGTGGTTGTGGATTTGGCTTTTATAGGAGTATTGTAAGAGATACTGTCAGCGTAAAAAAAAGTTTGGTTGAAATTGGTCAATTGGTATGGACGTTATACCAAATAACCCTAAAACGTTTATATGGCTGCCATTTTGAAAATAAGTGCCTAGTAAAGTTTATTTGATTATATTTACTTCGCCTATCTTAGTATTACTTACTTGCCAAATTTGAAGAAAATTGGTAGAGTAGTTTGCGAGATATAAAATAAAAGCTTTATTTTTTCATGTCTTGCTGTCTTCAAAAATGGCTGACAAAAGTGGTTGTTGTTTGAATTATATTATGTTTGTTATAGATACTGTTAGCGTACAAAATTGTATTGATATTTGTCAAACGATATGGCCGTAATACCAAATAAACCTAATATATTTATATGGCCCCCATTTTGAAAATAAGTGTCTAATTAAGTTCAATTATTTTTATTTACCTGGTCAATCATAGTATTACTTACGTGCCAAATTTTCTATCTTACAAAATGGTTGACCAACATCAATATTCATCTAAGAATATAATGCTTACAGCTTACAAAATTTGGTTAAAATCGGTTGAATGGTTTCCGCGGTATGGTATATCGCCCTAAATTTTAAAATTACCGCTATTTTGAATGTAAGTGCCCGGCGTGGTCGAAAACTACAAAAGACAGGTGTCCTTACTACTATATGTGTACCGATTTTGGTGAAATTCTGTTTACGTATTCGAAAATTGAATGAGTTTTGAGGGGGGAGGGAGGACACACACACGCAGGCACACACTGACACACACAGACACACACTTACACACAGACGGGAAAGTGATCTCATAAGCCTTTCTTTCCTTCGGAAACTAGGCAAAAAACTGACACGTATTTTTTTTCCTTTTTCACAATTTCAAACCAACTTTGATTTTAGATTTCGGGTGTTGTAAATAACAAAATGTTGATGCGTGTTGTACTTAACCAGCTTCAACAATAATTCCTGTTATCAAATCCAGTAAATTAAAGTGTTTGTATTTGGAGAAAGTGATATGGGCATTCCATAACTTTTAATTAGGCACACCTTATTTTCGTGTAAAGATTTAATGTCCGTCCAGTTGTATTTCACTTTTGTGACTGGATAATACGGGAGTTACGGGCATCAGGCACCAACCCGCGAATCACAGCCGTACAATAACGAATTAGCGTATTGGAGAGTGCGCACTTGCTCAGGATAGAGCGCCCTGCTTAATTCTGATTGGCCATTCAAGTAAGAAAATGTCATTTGAAAAAAACACGCTGTCAGTAAGAATAAGAAAACTGCTGATATGCCCGCAAGTTAATAAAATCAAGCACGCGAGGAAATTCTTTTCCCGAAAATAGTATTGTTACCTGTAAGGCTGTTCATGATAAACTGAGCTCTTTTGAATGCCGTGCTTAAGATCTACTTGTATGCATGCTGTGTAATCTTCCGCCTTATGTAAGACGTGAAGAGTATTACCAAAGGTAAAACATGTATGTGGTTTTCACTAATTAAATTAATGTACGCAATATTTAAATCATGTTAACATAAACATTTACAGTGCGAAATATAAGTGTTGAACATGATAACAGCTTACCATACCTTATAATGTAACGAATCTTTCAGTTAATGAGTGCAAAAACGAAACTGGGTATAGGGGTGACATCATGAGATGCTTTGAGATTGGGAACATGCGGTGCAGGAGGCCAGCGAAACGAGATATGGGCGTAAAAGTGAGGGAGATCCATGTACTATGTGTGGTTCACCTATCGTCCGCTAGGTGGCTCTGTCGTCCCTACATTTACACAGCACGTTTGTGTATCAACAACAGATGCAAAACTCATGGGATATTTGAACGGATGCGGCAGAATCTCGTACGCCGTTATCATGATTGCGTTGAGTTTGGCGGCCGTCACTTTGAGTAACTCTTGCGAGGCACATACTGATACGTAACACCAATCCGTCAGTGGAGTGATCCTGTACAGTGCTACCTGTCGATAGTGTACACTCGCAATCAGTGGCGTAGTGTAGTGGGGGCGGCAGGGGCGGCAAAATTTCACAATAAATAATAATATCTTGAAAATGAGTTGAGACGGAAGCTGTTTTCTTCGTTAGATAGAATCATTGTAGAAATTCGTGAGCGTTTTCAGCAGCTACAGAATTTGGCGGATAAGTTTGCTTATCTAACGCCGGCTATATTACTAGATTCGGACGACACTAAATGTAATCTAGACTACGCATCTGCTGAAATTGACGAGCAGGACTTCAAGCTGGAACGACTTCGACTGCGGACTTTCATTGCTGCCACAGGCAACGAAAATAAATAAATAAATGCGGACTCACTTGAATTATTAAAATTTATTGTGAAATCCAAGCTGGAAGATACTCTGCCCAATATTACAATAATGCTCCGAATATTCTTCACAATTGCCATAAGCAATGCCAGCTGTGAGAGAAGTTTTTCAAAATTGAAATTGATCAAAAATTATTTAAGATCAAAATGAGTACTTTAAGGCTAACCAATCTGGCTATCTTATCTATTGAGCAAGAGGTGTGTGATGCTATAGACATTGATAGTGTAATAAAAGACTTTGCTCTTAAAAAAGTAGACCAATAAAGTTTTACTTAAAGACAGAAGTTTTGTTTTTAATTCTAACAAGTATATTATTTTTTTATAAAAATATAAATATTAACAGTATCGTTCTAGTTGTAATTGGAAGTCGATTTGCGTTTTATATTCAATTCGCTAATAACTTAATCTTGTCGATCGTCAAGGTATAATCATAAGTGTTCTATACCTGTTATATCAATGTAAGTGCCATACGTGTAAGAATTTTTGTAATAAATGTAATTATTATATTGTAAAACATATATATATATATATATATATATATATATATGACTTTTTTATTTGTAACCTGTACAATACACAATAATGATGACTGTTCTTGCCGAAAAGTTCTTTGGAATTACTGTATATTATAGTCTTTTAAATTGAAATACCTAAATAAGAGGGCGGCAAAATTTTCTTCCGCCCCGGGCGGCTGACACCCACGCTACGCCACTGCGCGCAATGTCAATAATCCACGTTACCAATACAGACACTTGTATTCGTGTTATACAGGGCGCGTCCTTTAAAAGAGGCCCCGTGGGACATGTGTGTAACGGAGCGAGGGAATGAAGTAATACGTACATTCGGTGTCGTCTGCACACTACCTCGAGGACAATGGCGCCCACTTCCTGCACCCCTACTCTAGGTATTTTATTGTCACACTGGACTGTATTTCCTCATTCCTTCGCTCCGTTACACACAGGTCCCACGGGGCCTCTTTTAAACGACTCATTCTGTACATGCATGTTTGCGCCCATATCTCCTTTCGCTATCTTCGTGGACCACACGTTCCCAATCTCAAAACGTTCCATTGTGCAGCCACTATTACCACTTCAATTTTTGCACGCATTTATTGAAACATTCCGCATTAAGACACTGACTACCTCGAATCACGTTTACCTTTCGCTACGTTTTTCCAAACAATCTTGATGTATTTGTCCCGGTCTGGCCGTGTATGTTCGTGCCAAAAGCCGAGCGCGTGCAGAAATTCATGCTGAATAGTTCCAGATTTAGCGAGGCACGACGGGGTTGTCAAGTGCAAGTCTGTGGGGTAGCCTTTGTTGAAGTACCCAACTTCCGAGGCACACCTGAAAGAAAACATATATATTTTGATATTTCTCTCTATCACTTTAAGTGCGTTAGAGATTTACTAAAGGCCGTTCACGATAAAGTGAGCACTTTTGAAATCAACCTTAGGAAAATGCTACTGCTACTACCTGTATATATTTTAACGGGCTCACTAAGTGACACGTGCCCAGTAATGTTGGTAACGATGGAGGGAAAGTTTTTCAGTGTCTTCACGTCGAATAAAAAGTGTTAGTAAACCATTTGTGAAAACTTAAATAACTTTTTAGCATTCTGTTTTTAATGTAAAAATGAGCATATTTGTACTTTTCTATTAATTTTAGTTTCACGTGACTGACGCACGGATAAAGTTATAGGCCCATGGAAATGTTAATTTTACATAAGACGGAAGAATAAACAACGTGCATACACGTTTCAGGAGTGTTCAGTTAACCCTGAACAGCCTATAGCAATCAAGACAATCTAGAAGTGAGTTTCCTTGATACAAGATTCCATGACCATCAGTTCTGTTGGTCACTTTATCCCTATTTACAAGCGTCCTTTTGGTTCTCAGGACACCAAACACTATTACTAGGTATAGTGTACAAGGTTAATTTCTGGTCAGCTCTCTGCCAACATAATGCAAAGCTGAAAGTGTCACAATCAAATGTTCTTTCCTACGTATAATAATATAGAATCCATCCTGTTCATTTGCGTAATTTACACCTTGAGTGTTGCTGACGTAATACTACGTTCCAGAGAACCTTATGAGTAGAGACCCGAGAATTTCGTGGTTTCATTTCTAGACAAGTTGGAATTCACATACACGTATGTTCATGTTACGTTTGTAATTGGTCGACATGTTTTTTTGACACCTCCTGGAGATAAATAAGCCACTAAACAAACATGGAAAAAATTGTGCGCCCAACTACCGTCTTTTACTACCACGACAATCAACCAATAAACCGTTGATATCTGTATGAGCGGTAGAGTTAGGTAACTCCGTGATATCAAGTAACTTCGTGATAGATAGAATTCTCTTTGTCACGTCGTAGCTTGAACTCCAAACGGTTGTAAGGTTTTCCGGCTGATGGCAGAAGCATCCAGGAGTCTTTTAAGTCTACGCACTCCATATCTAAACAACTGTACGAAGTACTACGAATTTATTCGCTCCGCGGAGTAGCACGGACGGGACAGTTACTGGCCATGAAAACAGCAGTGGACAATTTTATTTCTCGGAAACAAACTTTCCGGTGTATAAATTTAGTATTAACACCAGTTAAAGATAAGATAAATACAATTTAAGTATAAAATTGACATGCACGTAGTGTCACGTGTTAAAGGTGTGTGAGCTTAGCAAAGTGATGGTTTTTCTTAATTTTGGGATTGTTTACTTCACGCTTCGTGCTGACAAGCCGCCGAAGCGGATAAACCTTGACGCTCCTACACGTCTGAAAGCCTGAAAGAAGCTTTGCGGTTGGTGAAGGATGAACTGAAGTGAAGTGTGCTTTAAATCCTAGATTCTAATTTGTCTTGCCAACTTGTTTATAGGCATACAAACATTGCAGTATGTAACCCAAACTGTAATAAAGTTGCATGTTTAAAGAGTTTCAAATTAAAAACCCTTAACTGCACATGATATATAACTATAGAACGTTAATAACACCTTGGTGGAGTAATAAAAAATGTATCTACATTGAGAAGACAGCTCATGAATTCCATGATAAAGCCATTGAAACATTGTACTATGTAACCCAAACTGTAATAAAGTTGAATGTTTAAAGCGTCTTAAATTAAAAACCCTTAATTGCACATGTTTTATAACTATAGCACGTTAATATTACCTTGCTGGAGTAATAAAATATGCATCTGTATTGAGGGGACAGCTCATGAATTTCATGATTAAGTCATTGAAACATCGCACTTTGCACTTTAAACCTGTCATTAAGTCGCACCTTTATGGCCTCTCAAATACAAAAAAAAACATTAAATATTCGAAGCTATTTTACCTTCAGTGAAGGATGAAGGATGAACAGTGTAGAAGGCCAATAAACGTTTTAGTATCCGGTGGAGTACACTTAAGGATTATTGCACCAAATTTTTAGCAGACCCAGATAGTGGAACTATTGCAAACATTGGAAAGCCTTTTGTTATGACGCCTGAAATTGAACTTAGGTAGTGAACTACATCAAAACAATGTAGTTGTTAGGCTTTGGGCCTACACTTAACTGGGTGAGACGCGTGGGGTTTATGGTTGCTGAAGCTGCAGGACTCAAAAATTTCTCTTCAGATAAACGCAAAAATTTTGTTTGTGTAAAATTATTGTGAAAATTTGAATATTTTTACCATTTGTGAATTATGTTGTGCAATCTGATTTTTCGTTATAGTCTGTCAGATATACCAGGCATTCATTACTATGATATGTATGTACAATTTCATTGCATTAAAAAATATTTTTCATAACCACATAATAGATTTAGTGATAAACACCATACTATAACGGAGTAACTAGAACCACGGAGTTACTTACTTTTGTTACCAAATTTTGTTACTCAATAACTGGGGAATAAACATCGCTATTTTCAATTTGTTTGTATGAAATTGTACGTAAAGTATTCCTCTATCTCATGAAACAAAGACAAATAACCATAGTCTAATAATTTCGAAACAGTAACAAAAATATCTTAGTATCAGGGGATTACCTAACTTTATCCTATACAAGACTGTTAAGTCTAGCCTACAGGTCATTGAACACGCAAAATGCACGCTATTTTTTGCCATCAAGATAGACATCACGGTCGTGTATTTTCTTGACCCGGTGACGTATACTAAATTGGTTGTTGCCTAGGAGACAAGCCAGCTCCCTTCTGTGAGTGAAGAGATTTGGGCGGCTTTTAACAGTGAGATCTTGAGAGCCGATGAGGGTGATTGAAGTGAGTATGGAGCGGCGCCGGAATGAAGGGGAGGGGGAAGCGGGAGATCCCCAAAGAAACCTACGAAAATACAGTTACCCGGTTCGCCTTGGTGGGAGGCGAGCGTGCTAACCGCTTAGCCACCGCGACCCCACATTCTACGAGCTTATCACTGTTCAGTGTTCAATAGTCTTCGCCATATTACGTCAAGTCAGTGTAAACTTGTTTTGGCTAGACATTACTTTAATGTCGCAGTAAGACGAAATATATCATAATGATCGTCGTGTTATTTTAAGCGTAATATTGATCAAGCATTTGGTGGCGGCAACGTTACTTCGATGCTTTATTAAAATTAACACTTCAACAGAATATTTGAGTTACAGTGATACAGCAATACAGTAACATTTGCACCGAAAATATTTCCAAATAAAATTTGCTATTGATATGTTGGTTTCACAGAATTGAAGTTCAGACAAGGGCGCATAATTGCAACTAACATGCATATTTTAATACTTATTAGAATGTGTATTTCTGCATGCAGTTACATTTTTCAAATGGGACAAAGCCTTTTCACAGCAAGAAAGTAAAACTAGAGGGAATTAGAACGATATTGGTTTGTTTTACAGGATTCTGGTGCAAGTAGATTACGTGCTGTCGTAATAAGACAACTTTAAATACCGACATTTGTCTGCTCCATTTAACTGCATTGGCTACGATATTTGTACGTGTGTTTAGCTGCTGTGTCCTTTATACTGATTGCATTGGCACCTCCTTTTCAGTTGTGTTGATGAAATAATTTTTATGAAATTCTATCTTGTGACAAATCTCACTGTAGAAGTATGCTGTAGAAATTCTGTTCGACCAGTGGGTTTCATGGCAGTTGTTTTCATTAGAACTCGTAATGCAATAGCAATGCCCGTCATTTACTTGTGCCTAGTTTTGTATTAACATACTGAATTGTGAGGTATTTATTAAAATTTAGTTCTACCTGTAAATGTTGTTAAAGATTAGATCATTTTAACGGTTATTCAAAACGTGCCCTGTATAACGGTCGAGTGTTTCAGTCTTGGCGTTGTTTTTGTAACGGGGGAAAAATAATGTTTAACTCCTCTGCTAGTTGACAACCTAAACCAAACATATTTTCTCATGACTTTGGAAGTTCTGACCACAGTTATAGGCATTTATTTGTCTAAACAGTAAAATAATAATAAACGTCATGGATATTCACAAACCAATATTACTAACTGAAGTTAATGTGAACGTGGTTAGAGTGCTGATTACAATATTTATTACCATTTGTTATTTAGTCAATGAGTATATCAGTTGTTAGGTAAAAGGAAATAATTATAGTCGTGTTTCTCCCGTTCGCAGCTTATGTTTTTAAAAGTAGGGTAAAGAATAAAATAATTTTTCTGTTATTATCAGAAATATGCTTTAACAAAATTTTACATACTACCAAAAATATGCCATTCCGGTACCGGGAATCGAACCCGAGCCTCCTGGGTGAGAGCCAGGTATCCTAGCCACTAGACCATACCGGATCATGTAATACCTAAGACAAGTTAAGCCATTACTGCTCTTATGATATTCGAGTGGAATATAACCTCCTTCGTTTAAATGCGTAATACATTCAAGTGGAAACAGCATAAACTAGAAGGAAAGAGCGAAGTGCAAGCAGTCGCGTGGGAGTACTTTTTTTTTTTTTTTTTTTTTGCTCCAGTCAGTACATTTTTGTATTTTTATTTATTAAGGTTTCGTTTGCTCGCGATAAAATATAAACGAAACAAATAACATAACAATTTGAGACACGTACACGTGCGTCTGTGGACGAAAGTTTAAGTTGGCGAATGATCTTGGGATCACTGACTAAACACAACCAACGATGTAAGGAATAAGCCCTGTGAGTGGCGATAACACGTCGTGAATTAGCCTGTATATGAAGAATACTGTTCACGCAATTCGCTGCTGATGTTTGAGTTTGTTACAAAATGAAAGCAGCGGACTTTTTAGGTCCATGGGCTTAAACTGTTAGAAAAAATTACCATCATATTATGGAAAAGTATTGGTAAAAGAAGTAGGCCGTATACAAAAAGTTCTTAAAATTACAGACACTTGATTTTTTTGATAACGGACTTTGCGTGATTTCACTGAACCTCTCAGTAAATATTATTTTAGATATTTGTGTATTTCCATCTTATAAAGACTAACTACGAAAAAAAAAAGTATAATTTTCGTAATGGTGGTGTTTACCAGTGTCAACAAAATATATTAAAATAAAACAAAAAATATTAATAATTTATTGTGGTGCGGGACTTAACAAGATTCAAAAAGGTGATATATCAGTTTCTTGTAATCCTCGAGCGAGTGTTGCTAAATGTTGCAGTTTTGCGGGAATGGAGTGTCCGTAAAATAATCAGAATGAATAAACAACTGTTTTCCATAAAACCTTATTTATTGCAAAACACCTGTGTACGTTAAACACGCTTTATATTCAAACGCACTTCTTGAAGTCATCCGATCCATTGCAATCAAACGCTTGTAATTCTCTAATGTTAATCTATTTCCTTTTTTTTTTTTCTGGCGAGCCCCAAAGCCCGCTACGCCAACGTGAGCAGCTCACAGTTCTGTGAGCCCTACGGCATGCATGTTATTGTCCATTTCATGTAAGTGGGGTAAAATCCGGCAGACAATGTAACCAACCTACACAATATGTAAATAGTAAATGCTCTCGCTCATACAGTATTGTATCAGCTGATGAACTGCTGCGGGATCCGTGTTGTTAGGTTGGCTATTTTGATGATGGCTTTGGAAGAAGATAGTACTCGGAACTAAAAGTTGTAATTTAAAATCTTAAATATACTTACAACATTTATCGTTTAAATTATGTTTTTAAAGCAATAATAAATTTTCTTGGCTATTAGTAACTGGACTTTAAAAACATGTTTAGCATTCATGACAGATTATGTCGACACATACGAATAGTAAACTTTTCCAGCCAATGGCTAGCCATGTTTGCATTTCCAGTTTCCAGCATGGTGAAGGCCGTTGTGCGTGCGCTTTTTCTCTCTCATCGTGTTTATTATACGAATATCTTATTGGTGTTGTCGGAATATTTAATCAGTAGTTAATTATTTTTTTATTTGGTTTTTCCAAACACAGTTGGTTGCAGGTACCGTTGTAATGCGTTTTCTTGAGTGAAATGTAATATTAATCGGCACGTCGATAAAACTGCTCGTTTTGCCATTTTCCTAACCGCCTTCAACAATGAAGTGACACGAATGTATTTACGTATATAAGTTTAAGTTTGTTTGTAACAGGAAAAGTGCGCAGTATTGATTTTGCTGAATGATTTTGCAAATAAATTATTTAATGCTAGTGACGGACAAACGATATTTTAGTGATGTAAACTCGCAAGGATTGTCATAGAAAAACACGTGTTCAAGACGTTGCAAATATTACAAACAATGAGTTTGCGTGTTTTGTAAATGTATTTGTAAACCGTTAATATAATTATTGAAATACACGTGGCCTGAAAAAAGCCGCAGTTTCCACACAGTGTGCATTGGACTCAAAACATTTGTTTACAAACATCTTTTTTTTCAGTGATAAAACAGCTGCGGTGGAAGGATACACTGTGGTCGTGCTACTTTTCTAGAACTGTCAAAATGTACCCCACTTACATGAAATGGACAATAGTAGCTAAGACGGTTGGAGAATGGGATGCGTCTCAAGGCAAGCCCTACACGCCATAGGGCGGGTTTAATTAACAAAATAGGCGCATGCATTGCGGCTGAGCAGGGTTATCTGGTGCCATGGCCGCAATTGTAGCCATGGACACACCCCGGAAGAATAAGTTACAACAGCAACTCTTTTATACCCAGTAGTCTCATAGATATAAACACACTCTTGATATGCACACTCTTACAAGTAATCGATACCATATTTCTACTTTCGGCGAATACAGCTCGATCTGCATTTTAATGTTTGAAAGAATATGTTTAAGTGGCGTTAATAACCTAACTGACGAAGAAACGATCATTTTTCTGGTTCTGTCACGAAGGCAGCTTCGTGTAGACTCGGAATTGTTCGTCCCCGCAAACCGAAGCTTTAGGAAAGAACGGAGATTTTCTGTATTTTGTACGTACGGGGTTCAGTTCCGTTTTATGACTTTATGGAGCGTGTTTAATTATAGCAACTGTACGTTTCTGTAAAAATTTCCGCGAATATACTATGTGTATTTTTAACGTTTGGCTACATGTAAATTTTGACAACCTCCATATCAAACTGTACGTCGGTGAGAAAATTTCGTTGTCGGCATTTCTTATAGGAACAACTTGAGAATTCCCTGCAATAATTTTCAGTTGGCGTTTTACTGAGGAAAAATTACATTTCAATGAAGAATATTTTTTTATCATACCTATTGCGTTTCAGCAATTACTAAAATTAAACAAACGTACAACCAAACCTGGAATGCGTTTAAATTTTGGTGTCGAATTTCACTTTAAATAAGTATTAAGTTCTTTTTTTTTTAAATCATTTTGTTATTATTATTAGACTTCGGTGTTAGGTTGCCTTAAATTTATTTACATACCTTGGGTTTAATTTGGAAAAATAGACTGAAGAAAAACAAAACGAGGAGCAACTAAATAAGGCATTAATGTATTCATTTCTCAGGTGAAAAAGAATTCAAACATCTGGAAGTGGTTTATGTTGGGTTTATATATTTTCTCACTAATCAAATCACATGGCGTTAAATTTAATATTTCATTAACTACTGATTGTTCTTTTTGAAGTATGCACTAATTTTAGATGGTGCACTTTTTGTATACAACTATCTTTAAAAAGAATTACAATTTAATTACATATAGGATTCTGAACAGTCAGAAATTCCACAAAAAAATTAAAAATAGGATAGTACTTTTTTCCCCGTCATGATCTGATAAAAATAGCTTCAAAGGAATGTTTTCATATACTTGCATTATTTTCTGGAAACAAAATGTTTTGAACACTACATTCAATTATGTGCAGTGTTTTAAATATAGATGTTGTAATGCATTGTTTTCTTAAACTCCTGGAAAAATAACAAAGAATATTTCGTTGTTATTATGACAAGCTAAATATTTAGAGAGGGTGCAAAACTTGCTAGGAAGAGGCACCGGAGGGATTCGAACCCTCGATCTCCTGTTTACTAGACAGGCTTTTTTTTTTTATAAAAATAGATTTATTATCACACACGATCTACAGAGACGTTTACCCTTAACCTATTATATACAGTACACATTCAACCAACAATATAAACAATAACAAAATACTCAATAAAATATCTACACAATTCTTACATAGGGGCACAAAACGATATGAACATTTGGTGAACTGGTTTTACTGACAAAGTCGATGAATTCATAAAAAATTATTTAACGTGAGGGGCAGCGCACGGCGTACACCCCGACACGTGACACTGACTTATAACACTACCACCTATCGACAATTACTACTGGAACATTAAATTGTACACTTATAACACTACCACTTATCGACAATTACTACTGGAACAATAAATTGTACACTTGTAAGGACCGAGGGGTGGGCAGCTCACGGCGTACACCCAACCTCGGTAATATACACGCACTTCCTGTAGGCGTGAACGTCAGAATGAAAATAAAAAATTGCCGTACCACTGACGCAATGTGCCACGCCGCGCCATGTTCCACCTATCTTGACGAAGAAGCTGGACAAAGTCTTGAACTGTCACCGGTTTCGAGTGGTCCACCAAAAAACCGATCGCATGAAGTATATACCAGACCGCAGCTCTTCGTCGAACTGAGGGGAAGGTGAAGAAACCGCAAAGAAGCATGTGCGTGTCGCTGACATCTCCACGTTCATCGCGAATTATTTTTCGTACTCGTACGCGACACCACTGCCAGATGAAGATTTATATCATAACGCCAGACAAATAGACATGAAATAAATTGTAGTTGCTCAAATATATCATAAAATCATTAATTATCACATTAATTAAATACTAAAGGTAATAAGGCCATTAAATGTTACTTGCAATCGTTTTTACTGGATTAAATAATGAAAATTAAGTTTCAAAACTGTTTAAAAATAGTTCATTAGTAGTGACGTAACAGTAAAATAACCGCGATGTATTTTTAAATGGCACAGTATAAAGCAGAACGCCATCAAAGACTTCGTAAGAAGTGTAATTGGCGAGCCTGGATGAAACTGCAGGAGAGTTAGAGAATTTAGCAGAATTATGGTCTCTTTACCGACATCGAATGTAAAATCCAGTCATAAAGCTCACTCTTGTATGAACAAAACTTATTCCGATTACTATCGCACGTCCCCCTTTTGGGAAATGCCTTGGAGACACACAGGCGAGCACTGCAGAAAAATCCACAAAACGCAACTTTGCATTATGTTACGGGTGCAGTAACGAAGCAGCTAGAAGACCTGGTGGTAGAAGCCAAGGTGCGATGTTTGGATGAGGAGAAATAAACAGGGGGGTCGGTAGGAAGAAAATGAGACCAGCAGGGCCTGTGTAAAAGGAGGGTGAGAAAAAATCATCTCCTCCAACGAGGTAAGATGTCGTGGGATGAACATCGCTCTCGTGGCTGCTCGCTCGCTGGGAACTGCCCGCGACTTGAGGACCAGCGAAAGCGAGATGCATCTGCGAGTGCGATGGGGCCATGGCAGCTTGGGTGTGGCGACTATCCGCAACTCGTCGCGTCCCCAAGTGGTGGATAGGGGATCCCCAGGCGCTGGGGTGGCTGCGAATATCAAATAGCCAACTGGCCGGTGCGAGAGTGCCGTCTTTGTGGACGTTGGGAACCTGGACAGCTTGGTACGAGATGGCGAAACGCATCTGCTGGAGGTGACCCAACGATCAAGGCGGGGAGGGGGATCTCGAGGTGCTGAAAAATGCGAAGTGTAGCGATCCTCACAGCTAGATTCTGCACGCTGCCGACTGCAGGTGTGTGATGAATGGATTGGAATGCATCGGATCTTGGAAGCACCCCGATATCAGCCTTCACTCCTGGGCCAGCAGATTCGCCACCACCACTGGTAGGCCCCGGATGTCTCGCGTTTCCCAGACCGAAGAGCTACTTTGGTGGGAGGGGGTGGCTCCCCGACAGAACTCTCCCCACCTTCACCCATGGATTGGAGATCCTGGCATCGGCGCGGAAGGGCAAAGATGGAGTCGGTGTCATGACTAAGCTGTCCGGTTTTCCGACGCACTCGACGAGAAGCAGAGAGGCCATGCATCCTCAGTCGCTGTCGGTAATGCAGTGATAGTTCACCTACACGGCAGTATTGATAGTAGCTCAACTTCAAGGGCGCCTGCGCCCACACGATGACTGAAATCGGTGCGGGGGCTGTTCTGTCACCCGCACTACACATCAGCTGCGATCTCAGTTCATTTCACACAGCATCAAACCAATAGAAGTCTTTCTTCCCGAACTAACAAATACCCTACTTTATCCAGCCCTAAACCAGTTAAAATGAATTATTTTATCCTCCGCGACTATCACACAGATTTTCCACGGCCCTCTCCGCTTTGCCTGGTTTCCTATGCTCTTCCATCTAAACCCTTCTTGCGTCCTTCTTCTGCATGCGTCCATTATAATAATTAAACCCGACCTGAGACATATCCCATTCTCCAACGGACTTAGCTACTAACATGCATGCCGGACGGCACGCAGAACTGTGAGGGTGCTCACGCTGGCTCGCCAGAAAATTAAAATAACTAAATAAATAAATCACCTCCCTCGGACATCACCAGGCCACCGTGACGCCAGTGTGGGTCTGCAAGGTCTCAAAAAGTCCACACCAATTGCTCTCTAGTGCATAGCATGCATAATTTCGAGTAGACCAACACGTATTCGACAGACTTTGTAGCGCCCGACCTCCTCCTTTGCAGTTTCGAGATAGGAGAGCCCAGCGGTATGTGGAAACTGAGAAAAAATTGTACAGTTCTTGTAGCAGTCCAAAACCAAAAAACGATACTGCTTCAGTGCAAGACTTCGCAGCACATGAACCCACAAGATTAAGAGAGTGTGCTGCACATGGCACATAGTCAGCAAAGGGACAAAGTTCCTTCACCCTTGCTTGTACGCCTGTATATGCTCCAGACATATTCGAGGCATTGTCATATGATTGGCCCCTGCAGTTTTTATGTCCAACTCATATTTACTCAAAACAGTGAAAACAGTATTGGCTATGTCTTCTGACTAATGTCCTTCATTTGATAAAAAACAAATGAACCGTTCAACGGGCTCCCCAACTTCATCCTTCTTAATATAGCGTATAATAAATGTTAGTTGACCAGTGTGTGAAATATCTGGAGTGGAATCGACACTTATACCAAAGTATTTAGCTTTTTTCACTTCCTTCACTATTTTATTACCTTACTTTTTCAGCCATCAAAATAATCACTTCTTCATAAATGGTCTTGGAAATATAAGATGTATGCCCGAACCTCTGTCGCTATGTTTTCTTAGATGTTCTGCCATGAATGGATCTAACTCTGCAAGAAACTCTAGCGACCCTAGAAAATTACCATTGCTTTTACTGCCTTTGTGTTCATCAGTACCACGAAATGGAAACCCTCTAATAGCCAAATACTTTACTACTGCGATTATACGTTTCAAAACACTTTTCCAGTAGTTGCATTCTTGCTCAAACTGTGCAACGAGCCTGTTATCAATTCGTGCTTTAGTATTTCCTCCAAGTTTAAGTGCTGTAATGCTATTTTTATGCTGAGGTAAATTATCATAGTCTTGTACCCTTTCAGAAGCATTTTTCCAGTAATTAAACCTTGAAGTAAACATACAATTGTCCCCACCAAATAACAGGCAAGTCGCACAAAAAACATCCCTTTGATGGCGAGTATACTAGCCAATGCCTAACTTGTCTCTCCCCATTATGCAGTTTCCGAGGAAAAAATATGCATTGAAACACGCCTTTCTTTATCAGGGTACTTGCGTTTGGAAGCACTGAAGTCTGCATCTAAGTTTTGTTCGATTCCATGAACAGCAACATAGTCTCGTAGACCCTCATTCATTTCCCACTGGGCCGAATCTGTACTGGGTTCAAAAAACAAGCTTATTAGGATTACTAGTTGCATCTGGTTACATCAAATACTTGATGTTGGAATTCGCTGTTCTTGAGCAGAAAATAATTTTTCTGGGAATGACAAAACACATGCATCGTTAGCCTCTAACTCATCAATATCAAAGGAAGGACGATTTATAGAAGCACTTCCGCTGTTGGTAGCATTATCACGTGCAGCCATGGCGTCTGCGACATCTTCGTCCTGTCGGTTATCACTGTTACATACAAAAAAAAAGAAGAAATCTTAAGGATCTGCTTTAAAAGAGCACCAATCCTTCCTTCTTTAACTTTTAACTTTTTTAATTTTTTGTATTTAGCACCACTGAGTCTTTCTCTTTGGGTACTCATTTTGTTCACGATTCACAGGCAGCTAAATTCACAACACTTAAACACGCGGATGCACACGTACCTATTTTACACTTATAAGCTCGGACATGTTCATAGTTTGACCAAACATAAATAAACAATATTGGTACGAAATGCGAGTATTATGTGTCCCGCGCCGGCCACATCTTATCAGTACGACAACACTAGTCCGTTCACGACTGGAACAGACTTTCTCGGAATCTTTCCTACACCCATTTTTATGCAATATATAGAAAAAATACGTTAAAACATTCAAACTATATTCTCTCTCCGTGCTGCCAAACTAAATGTACCCGCGCCAGCCACTGTTTGTAGTAACGCTGCATGCAGCTGACGACTAAGGTTATGTTCAAAAGTCTGTTCCAGTCATGAACTGACTTATTGCCAACTGGAAACTATACAATTTCAAAAACAGAGAACAATGGTATTGAATTTTTCCCCTTATCGTCGTGGTCAATCCTCTCACCGCGATGGTGGTGAAGGTTCAAATTCTCTGCCCCCCCCCCCCCCCAGAACAATCAATGTGATAAAACTGCGGCAGAAACGGGCGGGGCGGGAGTTTTGTGAAATTAATGAAAAGGATAATTTATCAAGTGAATTCCCGTGTGAACATAATGGTTGAAAATGGAAACAATGTGTATCAAATATGTGCTGTGTGCTACTTATTATCTGGAGAGTATCGTGTAAGAGAAGATTATCAACACAACGCGCTCGCGCCGGTGTGTCGCAATTCACTGTGATAGCTAAGTAACGCAGCTGTCTTCAGCATCAATGATGACAATTTAAGGCAGATATGTCTTTCTCCATGCCGACCATTGGAAAAGTGCCGCTCTAGGCCCTGGCCTTGTCGGCCTAATGGGAAATCCGGCGACTTCATAAGTGCTGTCCGAACTGCAATTATAGTATGAAAGTATGCAAGTAAACGAAGTTGTTTACTTCTCGTGTACTTTCGGAATATGTGCCGCTATTTTGAGAAGCAACTTGTAGGTTATGATGGATTTCCAACATTATTATTTATTTAAAGTTTTATAGCGCAACATTACTACTTCGCAGACATAGAATTTTGAACTGAGTGAATAATAATCGCAAGGTTCACCTTACAAAAAGGTCTAAACAATTCATTTTCGTATCAGGCCTATGCTCATAACCTATAGAAACTAAGGTAAATACGCAATCCAAATTGCACTGACATGCATTATGCAAGATATATATATATATATATATATATATATATATATATGGGTGTTGTGTGTGTGTTAATGTAAATCAAATTGAAATATTATTTAATACCTGATTTAACCCCTAAAACTTTCGGGAATATTATCAAATCCTTATTCGGAATACATAGATATCTAAAGTGGTTAGTTGGCTAATAACTGTTACCGAAGCCAACAAGACTGCGTGTCCGAATTCGTCAAGTTTGGTGCCAAGCGTAGAGTTAGGAGTATACAGGAGATGGCAAGTTGTGACGTAGGTGAAGCCGCTGGAGATAGGTGGTTTTACTATGGACTCTAGCCGCCATCTTGACAGTAACCCAAAACATTGTGTATACATTAGAATGACGCTGAGAGAAAAGTTACATTCGAAGTATTTCGTGCTGAACAAAAAAGCTGATGAATAAATAAATATATAGTACAATTCTCAAGTGAAGTTTTACTAGTTTATTACTGGCTTGTGTTAGTTGTGCAATCAAATAATTTCCTCGTAAAACTACCGATCGTGAGTGTGTGCGCGGACCAGTACTGCATTATGTGCGACAATAAGCACGTGTTTTAGATATAGTGCTCAAATATCCGGATTTGTGGAAAACTATTTTTTAATTAAATGATTAAATAAAGTATAAGAAGCGTGCTACCGTTTTCGTGTAGTGTTATGCAGGTTGCATATCAATAATGAGTGCAACAAAACAGCGACCAGCAGCCTAGCTGAATTTCTGGAAGGCGAAGTTCACTTGTTCCTGAGCCACGAATAAATAATTATTTGCTGGCATTTATATTTAAATTCCTAACACTGACATTGACTCGAGAGGTTTCTTTCCAATATGACTTCATCTCCTTTATACATATTTAATGTCAATATAGTAAATGGTTTCTGGTAAATAAATTCAAATCCCATTTTAGTTATTCCCTCTCTTTACATTACATTAGTTCTCTGTTATGATATAGTTTTATACTTATTTATCCCTTATTGTAGGGTACAATTTTGTTTCTTGCATCTACAATGTTGGACAGGGTTAAGTTACACTTGGTACATAACTAAAACACAGAAATTAAAATTTTTCCTGAATTGTCTGCACTGGACAATCAAGTATTTTAGAAATTTTTCAGAGGAAAAATGGGGGGAGGGACAGGAGACATTTATGGATAATTTTATTTCCTATATCTGCAAAAATTGTGTTACATCTTTCTCCAAAAGTGCAATTTAGTACCAAGGGCTTAAACCCCGGCCACAATCACCGTATGATTAACAATAAAAAATTGAATCCACACTTGTATATGGCACTAGCTACAACACAATATAACGGCGTAAGATGGCGGCCTACTCGCGTTAGCGACGTTAGAGAATTGAATATTTTCAATTCTTTTATGCCGAATTCTACGCAGGCTAATCACGAAACAACATTTCTAGCCACGAGAGTCAGTGCAGTGCAAGATTATAACAAGAATATGGTTATTAAATGAGTTTTGCGGTACAGTTAATATTTCCGTTTATTAAATGAGTCAACGCAATTATTAACATGTATACCACATTTTAAATATTCCGAAACACGATTCCCGCGAAACGTTTTTCATCACAAGTAGATAAACAAAAATTAATATCAGGTTAGCCAACAAACTGTTTGAAAATATTCACGATACATGTACAGTCTGTCTTTTTTTTTTACTGCGGTTGTAGGCAGTTCATTTTCATACTTCCATGATAACGCCACTGTTATTTTGTTACGGGAATGCTACGGTGACTGTAGCCTAGGCTTTAGTCAGTCAGTAGCCACGATTTTAATTCAGCCCTACATGTTAAAAAATTTCACATTGTGAGAGAAAACTACAATAGGATATTATTTCTATAAGTACACTTTTAGGGATAATAAAGGAACCACCCTATCGGTAGGTTAAAATGAAAACTTATTCGCCAGCATTTTAGGTTACTTTTGGTTGTTTAATTAGATTAGGCTACATTGTTGAACTACAATGGGTGAAAGACGCATGCACCCCAATGATATCGGTAACAAGCGCACATGTACTAACCACTGCCAGAGTGGTCCACTGACACACTTGTGACAATATTTCTTTGTTGTTACCTACCAACTTGTGCAGTTATTATTTTTAGTGTGAAATTTTCCTCTGAATACATTAAAAACTATTCAGTTTCAATATCTCAGAATCACGCTGCAGAAACTTGACAAACAAACACTCCTCCAAGAAAAAGCATTATCGCTGAAGAAATTAGGTTTCTCTTCTCCCTTCCCATGGAAGAGGGGGGGGGGGTGGAAGCATTGTGGTAGGACGCTTGCCTTCCACCAATGTGATCCATGTTGGTTTCCCATATAGGAATTGTGTTGATTGATGTTGCTGACTGACATGTTTTCTCGAGGTATTCCCGTCTTTTCCACACTTGCATTTCAATGCTGCTCCATATCTGCTATATTTCACCCTCATTGGCTCTCAATACCTTGGATGTTACAAACCACCAAACCTCTCTCAACTCCTCCTGTCTTAAGATGATGGAGGTCATGGTGGTGTAATGGCTAGATTATTCGTTGTTTCACGAAGAACACTTTTTTTTTTTGTATCCAATATACATCCAATACACTTTGGAAAGGACTTGTCAATTATTATTATTTTTTAAATTTTTGTTATGCAATATGGATATTTGCACACAATTAACATTATAATTTACACACTTATTAATTCTAGCAGCTCTACAAACATATTAAGACTACGTTTGGTTGTAGTACAAGTTGTCACAATTCATGTACAGATAGATATTTAAGTATAAATATGTAAAGTCTACATTAGATTGAAACGGGGTATTACATGAAGTCTCCTTATATCAGTCTTGTTCTGCATTATATAAATTTATCTCTATGTAAGTATTCTTCTACGGAATAGAAGGTCTTATTTAAAAAGTATAATTTAACAGCTCTTTTTAATTTCTGTAAACTATTAATTTACCTTAAATGATTAGGTAGGTTATTTATTAGTTTTACCCCAACATAGTATGGATTTGATGTAAATTTTGATGTTCTGCAGGAGAATAGGTGAAGATGATAAGCTTGTCTGGTGTAGTAATGGTGTATATAAATATTTTTAACTTTTTAAATGTTTTCCATGTAAAAAAGAATACTACGGTACATATACATGCATGGAAGAGTGATAATTTTGTTATTTACAAATAGCGGCCTACAATGGCTTCTTTTTCCTCATTACTTATCAATCTCACTATTTTCTTTTGTAATCTAAAAGCCTTTTTCCATTTTGTCGATTTATCCCATAATATGATTCCATAATTGATTATGGACTGAATATTTGAGAAATAGTATGCAAGTATTAGAAGTATAAAATGCTGATTCGAGCACAGCTCCCAGTTATCGGAATAACAACGGTAAATTAAATGCTCGAGCCATCAGAAAACTATCAGAATAAATTACTCTTAATTTTCTGATCCAAAACATCAAATGCCGATTCGGGCACAACCGCAAAAAAGTGGCCCAAAAAGTTGCATTTGGGAGCAGTTGCAAAAAAGTGGCTCAAAAAGTTGCGTTTGGTCAGATCGTAGTCTTTAGAAAAAAAGTTGTGTTAAAACTTTGCGTTTGAGTACATCTGAAAAAATGCGCGTAAAAAATTCCGTTTGGGTGCAGTTGCAAAAAAAAGTGGCTCAAAAAATTTGAATACGTAAAAAATAAAAAATTGTATATAATAAAGATGGATCAGTTGCTTAATGTATTAAACGGAACCAAACAATTTAAGAAACTTTCCAAACATTACCAGTTGCGTTAGCCTTTTTCATTGCCATGGTCGTCGTATAATTAGGCATCAGTTGATTTTTATTTGCGTTCATATCTCTATAAAGTTTTAATGGTTATCCAATCATTAAAACACAGTTATCGCTCTGACTTCAGCAATGTGCTACAACATAGTCTAATTAAAATTTAGATACACATCTCCAAATTCGACATATTAGAGAAGCCGAAACATTGAATTCTTTTTCTAAATCTTTCATTGCACTTTCTATAGAAATATTATTCATCTTTATCACATGAAACTTAAATAGTTTTTAAACTATTAAAGTTATTATATATAGAATATGAGTACTTCCAACCCAAAAATTATCTACTGTCTCATCTCTAATACCACTGTTCTTTCGGACAAATCAAAGTTAATTAACTTACCTTTTTCATCCTTAATTTCAAATATTATTTCATTATCTTTATTTGTTTGCACTGGGAAAAATAATGGATAAGCTGGTTCGTAATAGATCGTGTCGCCAAATCCAAATGTTGTTCTTGGTTTAAAAGTGGTAATTATATTAGTTTCTCTATGAAAAAATTCATCGCGTTTTAATATCATACCATTTACTATATTACAGTGTATATTTATTGTTTCAAATGGAGCAAATTTTGGAATTGTATCGCTATAATGATCCACATTTGGTTTCAGAGTTTTATTTTTTACGAAGCCCAAAAGTTTTCCTATTGAACCCCGTTTTCCAAACTAATTTAGCGTACATTTTACTTTCACTCTGTTTGTTATTTTATCCAGCTCGAAAGATATATCATTTTCATTCCCATTCATTGAATCTACACTAAATGAAAAAATAGCTTTTAAGTTTTCAAGGTCTTTTAAGCTATATTGGCCAACTGGAATATCAGTCACTGATTCCATATCATTCTGGCCCACAATATATAGCTTATTTTTCCCAGAGATAATGTTCTGCGTTAGATAAGTAGTATAGAACTGAACTAAAGCCAATGAGTGTCCCTCTATCTCTAAAGGGCAATGTAGTATTTTCTTCAACACTAATTTGTTATCTGTTAGTTGGCATACTTTACTCATTTATTATATTATTAAAAAATCTATTTATAAATGAACAAGAAAAACATGAAACATGTAGACTGGGATATTAAAATAAGAATACCGGACAAGACTGTATCGACAAAACGTCATGGAGAATTATTACCTAATAATATTAGATGATTGATAGTGGGTCCTAGTAACTGTGCAAAAACTACACTTATGATAGATAATTTTATATATGCTCAGGGGTGGTTGGACTTTGGTACTCTCTATGTGTGTTCAAAAAGTCTGGACCAACCAAAATATATCAATTTAAAGAATGATATAGATGTAGCATCAAAATTATTTAACGATCCAATAGCATACTTCTTTCCATCAAATGAAGAAATGGTTGATGTAAACCAATGTCATAAAGAGTCTGTAGTTGTTTTCGATTATATCATACTTGAAAATCAAAATATGATAAGGGATTACTTTACTTGCGGTAGACACAATTGTTTCTATTTAGCCCAGATATACTCAACAGTACCTAAGCAGCTTATAAGAGACAATTTTAATTTTCTTTGCATTTTCAGGCAAGACGGTACAAATCTTAAACATATTCATAGTGATTTTGTTGGTGGTGATATGTCGTTTGAAAAATTTAGGGAGACTTGTTCAAAATGTTGGAATAATAAATATGGTTTTGTTACACTAGATATGACTCATAAGTTAAATAATGGTAAGTGCTGTAATAAAATTAAAGCCTTTTTAAATGCTTGGTTTTTAAAAAAATTTGGTTTTTAATAAAAGTGTTTCCATTAAAAACCAACATAATCTGATCTTTTCAAATGTATTGGTATACCATAACTATTTCAAAAAACACAATTGTACCTTCGGGTACATTGTGGGCTTTTGGTATTTTAAAATATATCATATCATCAGGGTATACTTCAAAAGTTTTATACATGTAAATTTTTTTCCGTTCATGGCATAAGTTGATAACACTTTTATATTTTTCTGGTTTTATTATTATTTCAACTATAGTTCCATCTCTCATAAAAAAATTATTCTATTTGATTATCAAAGTAAAATACTTTTTCTTTTGAACTGTATTTTCCAACTAAACGAATGTTAAAGCTGTTTTTCTGATAGTACTCTAAATTGACTGCATCCATCGGTGCAATGGGATCTCCCACATGTCTTAGTCTTTTTGGTTCAAAATCTATATTATTTTCTACTTCCAAGTAAGTAAGATATGCTTTATCCAATGATCATTTATTTCTTGTCAGTGTGACTATAAAGTCGTTGAACTGTGTGTTGGAAACAAAATCATTAGGATTGATCTTCTCAGTAGTTGTAACATTGTCCGTGTGTTCTTTAATTTGATCTTAATTTCCAAGAGCTCATCAATGAATTTCCACATATATCCATTGTTTATTAATAGTGAAATAATTTTTGAAAATTTAAAATTATGTGAAAAGTGATTTAGCACAATTACACACAAATGACCCACAAGTTACTTGTTTGAAATTTTGAATTCTAATATAGTTACAAAAAATATTACTTCCGAGATATGCTATTAATTGTTGGGGTGGATTTCTGCCAAATGAATCAAAATAATATTTGTTGTTTGCTTTTTTCCAATAGCATACCCAGTGTGTACCAGAGTTTGTTGAAACATCTAGATTAACAATCCCACATTCATTATCGAGTGGCGTTTTCATTAGCTCATTGATCATAAATACACCCCAAAATTTTTTAATGTTTAATTAATTTTTTAACCATTTTATCAATATCAAAGTTACTGAGAGGAGTTACTTTTTTTTGTAACATTCTTACCCCACTTAACATTCTTCAATCCCTTGCCATATTCCTCCATAGCTAAATTATGTCTGCGTTGTTCTTCCAATTCTTGGTTTTTCTTCTTAGCATTAATTACTGATGTAGCGATAGATGATGCACCACCAGCTAACACTCGTAGAGCTCCCAATGCTGCGAAAATTAAGGGTAAAAATACACCCTTGTGAACTGTCAGACCACATTTCCAGTTTTAATTTCTTTGGACATTTTCTTAAGTTGTGGAACTGAAATTGTGATAGTCATCCCTTTGTCCTGCTTTAATTTCTTGTTTTTGCGTTCCAGTTGGTCTTTCCTTGGGAAAGAATCAATATTCTCAACCCTTCAACTCCTCGTTAGGAACTTGAACTACAATGTTTTTTTCTTTCATTTATTATAACATTTTTTTTTTTCATTTTATTTTAATTCCCCAGCCAAGCTTACGTTCAATATGCATCACAGATCCAGTAACACCAGCCCACAATTTCTCATTGAGATCAGCATCTGAACTTAACAATCTTTTGAATGCTTTCTCTTCTAGTTCTTTGTCAGCTAAATGTCTTTCAGCTAGATCTTTATGATGATGATAAGCTATATAATGTTCCATTGCAGCCGCATCTAGTGAATTAATGGGTTTATCACCATGCTTAATTCTCTCTTTTAGTCTAGTACCCGGACCTAAGTATTGATAACTGAGTACATGCAACTCAAAAGGTAGTGAATTTATTATATCATTGAGTAACCCTTTTCCGTGATGCTCCGACTCCCAAAAAAGTACGTGGTATTGTGTTTAACATTCTTATCAGATATGGTATACCTTTTGGATTATTCACAACAAAGTCACTAAACTTGCTGTTGAGCATATTCATTATTCCAACTTTTTCATTATAATAGTTATCAATTACAGCATTCTCTTCGCCATAAATAACGAGAAGTCGATCAATAAGCATCCTAACATCATCCATCCATATGTATTTTTTGGGATCGTCTGTATATTTCTTTAAACATTTCCCTTTTTTAGGTGAGGGACATTTATTTTTAATCGAATCGTAAGTAGGTTTAACAATAATTTTCCATTTATTCCCTTTACTCGATTTTGGCGTTCCCAAATTTGGATCATTGTTTTGAAAAACTGTGTTTGTATCTGCTAGGATACAACTATAGTGCTCATAGTCGGTTGCAGTGTAGTCACTTTCTGTTACTTTCTTACTAGTTAGTAATTTCATCAAAACATCAGTTCCAGTGTATGTTCGGCCTTTTACAGTAAATTTGTCATTGATGAATGTTACTTTGCTATCACCAATATACAATCTACCTTTATCAGCCTTTAGTCCAAAAACATAGTCTTTGCAGTCAATTATGAAATCGGCCACTTTCTTATCAATAAACGTTGTTTTGTAGTTAGTTAACTGTGAGATTCAGTTTTCAAACGCTCCAATGCTCCGTCATAGTGTTCATCATCATTGCGTTCATCGTCATCGTCAATGCATTCATTGTCATTGTCAATGTGTTTAACACCATCATCATAGCGTTCATCGTTATAGCATTCACCATCATCGCCAATGCATTTAACACCATCATCATAGTGTTCATCGTCACCACCAATTCGTTTAATGCCATCGTCATAGCGTAAGACGGTGCCTGTTTTATCAAACAGTTTTCTTTCAAAAGATGTTTCTGTTGGTGTCTGTGGGTAGTCTAAATTCTTAACAGTAAATGGAACAAGTTCTTTTATTAAGTTCTTATTCTCATTTGTTACGTGTCCAATTTTTTGTCCCAAATCTTCCATAACATGTATCAATGCTTTATCGTGTTTTTTATTTTTATCATATTCATCTTGGCGAAATTTTCTAAAAGTTTTAAACTTTTCAACTATCTGTTTTATTCTCTATATATTCTTCTCCAATACTGTTTACAATTTTTTGTTGTCTCATTTATTATATAAATAAATAATATGAACAAAGATAACTTAAATGTATACTTTCTCAAATGTATGAAAAATACACTAAGGTCATATGAACTTACAAATAACAACAAAGTAAGAATTAAATGTGTTTGTAGATGTTATGTTACAATAACTCGATATTCACTGGCGGGGGTATAAAAAACGATATTGTAAATGAAATTCATAAACGAAAGCAAAAAACTTCCCCAGAAGAACTGTACTATCTTTTGGCATCGATGATCTTTGGCAAGCTGATTTAGTTGAGATGAATTCTGGATCTTTAAAAGGTATACTCACAATTAAGAAACGGTTTAAATATATGTTAACCATGATATATGTTTTTTCCAAATATGCATGGGCAATACCAATCAAATATAAAACAGGTGAAAATGTTACATTAGCATTTAAAACAATTTTGAATGATCGCAAACCCATGCCTTTACAAACAGATGAAGGGAAAGAATTTTACAATAAATAATTTAAGATAGTAATGGTCAATAACAACATTACACACTATTCGACATATAGTGAAAAGAAAGCTAGCGTTGTAGAAAGATTTAACAGAACATTGAAGGAGAAAATGTGGAAGATATTTACTATGCAGGGAAACTATAAATGGGTGGCTATATTACCTAAATTAGTAAGTAAATACAATAACACTGTTCACAGTATAATCATAATGAAACCCACCGATGTAAATGCAAAGAATGAAAGTTCTATTCTAATCAACACGAATGGAGAAGAAAGAAAAATGGCTAAACAAATGTTTGCTATAGGAGATAAAACTCTTATAAGTAAAAGTAAAAATTTGTTGGAAAAAAGATATACACCAAATTGGTTCACTGAAGAATTTGAGGTGTGTGAAGTATTGCACACAAACCCCACGACATATAGAATAAAAGATTTAAAACATGAACTTATTAAAGGTATTTTTATGAGCCACAGCTGCTTAAAACTAAATATGACAAAGACTACTTAGTGGAAAAAGTTTTGCGAAGTAAAGGAAATAAGCTGCTAATTAAATGGTTAGGTTTCGATTGTAGTCATAATTTTTGGGTTGATAAGAAAAGTGTAGTTGTTTAAGAACTTTTTTTCTATATAATAAACAGATCAACAAAAAATGGAAAGTTATGAGCGTCAGTCGTTTCCGCCAAACGACCAAAAAATAATTATTTGAATGAATACAACAAGCACATTGAGTTTGATATTCCTATTGGCGATGCATTTTCACATCCGAATGAAGCTTATGTATACCAACAGTATAAGCTAACTAAAAGAGATACAAATGCCGATTATGAAAATACTTCACCTATTGATCTTTGTGAGAATTTCTTCCCATTCCAGTTCTCAATAATAGAGCTCTCTAAACATGGTTGTATAACAGAAAGTATTGACAACCCTGGCATCACTTCAACAATGATGCATACATTGCTAGGTTCGGAATCAGAATCAGCATACTTCCAAATGTCGGGGATAGAACTAGGTAAATATGTTAGTAAAGATAAGCTTAATGATATTACCTACCCATAATATATTTGTTTGGGTTTATGAGAGATTGTAATGAAATATTTTGGAAAGGTGGGTACAAGATCACATTCATTCGAAATTCTAATGATGATGCTTCTTTTTACAGAAGACCTCCAAAGAAAGCAGATGGATCTGATGATGGAGATAATAGACCAGATGCTGCTAAAATTGTTATTGAGAAATTGGAAATTCTGTGGCCAATTGTTGAATATGATCCTATTTATGGAGATGAAATAAAATAAAATTATACAAACACCCCAAAATTCCAATTGGTTTTAATTATTGGCAATGTCTTGAAAAGCCAGTACCTATTAATGCAAACTCTTTTCAGTTTGATATAAAATATCAGTTCAATTCAATCCAATTCGATATGCTAGACTTTGTCATTGTTGGTTTTCAGCAAAACAGAAAAGAAAATCCTGGACAATTCACACATGGTTCAATGTTTGACTCTTGTTTTGGCAAAAATATTTCTATTAAGAATGGGCGGAATGAAGTGTTTCCCAAAGAGAATTGGAATTTAAACATTGATGATAAAAAATTTTCGATAGGATGTATATTGCTTACACTGATTTTAGAAATTAAAAGACTAAACTAGATACACCTTATCGTAATAATGAATTGTGCTTCAACTCTGGGTCATTTATTGGGAGACGACCATTGTATGTTATTGATTTTTCTTACAGGAAAACCACTATTGTAAAAGATTGAACTAATCTGAAACTTACAGTTGTTTTTAATAAACCAATATCAGCTACAACTATTTGTAATGTGGTACTAGTAACCCAAAGAAACCTAATTTATGATGTTAAAAGTGAAAGAATCACTGAAGTCCAATAGTGCGCAAACATGTATGGTTATTAGTTTTTAATGGATGGTATCCATTAAGAAACATTTACTGTTATATAATATTTCACAGTATCATTCTTTTTCAATTTTGTAGTGCCCCCTTGGTAGTGTATTAATACCATCTTTAAGAATAAACCTTTTATCATCCTCGGAATATTATGCTCTTTTTTCTCATCTCAGTCATATAGATTTCATGTTTCTTACTTTTAATAAGATTCACACTTTTATACAACACTTCTTTTTTACCAAACAAACACTTTTTGTAGTCACCAAAACTAATCTCATTTCTGACTACAGTGTTTTTCACACCTTTTGCTCTTTTCTTTACACCACCTTCCACATTTATTGCATACATTTTCGATTTCAATCCAATAAATTCATCCATTATTTTTCCATTACATTCATCTTTCATTTTGCCAATAATCTTTTTGTTAACTAATGGTATACCATATGGATTATATTTTTTATAGTCAGAAGTATCAAAATGATCGACCATTTCTTTCATGTCACTGTAGAAGTCTAATGTTTTTATATAATAGATTTATGAAAGAGTATCTTGGTAGCACAGTCCAATATTTTCCCCATACTTTGGTTTCATTATATTATAGTGAAAATCGCACATTAAGACTTTCGATAGATTTAGTATACTCATTCCAACACAAATGGGTTTGTTAAAGCACAGTTTTGTTTTAATCATATGAACTGCAACCAAAGAGTTAGGAAATATAGTCATATCTTTAAAGTTAGGTTTAGCCACTAGTTTATCCATTTGCTTAGAACTTGTGCACAACCGTATATCCACTCTGTTTCTAATATCTTCCATTGTTTTTCCAAAAACAGAATTGTTCATTAATTTGTAGAAATATTTTTCAAAGTCATTTGTAGACGTTGTTCGAATATTTGTGTTTATATTAATATAGGACTTAAGCCAATCTGATTGATCAAACTCCAGAACTCTAAAAATCTTTTTCAACTTCATTCTGAGAGATAGATATTGCTTAAGATTTACATAATGTAATACATATTTTTCTTTATAATACAGAGTAGTTAAGAGTTTGGGATTTTTTTAAACTTCTGGTATTTTATTCTCTGGTGCCAATGGCAGATATTTGTGGAGATTGTGTAGTTCATGTGGGTATTCCAAATCAACTTCCAATATATAACCTTTTCTAGAATCATCATGTATTTTTGATACATCTATATTTTAATTTCTCCACTTAAACCCACCATAGGGTAAATACTGGCTCATAGCCCATCCAATAAGTTATTGGCATCCAGATATGTATAATAAAAGATTTCCTTTCTACTACCATAAACATTCATATATTTATTATTTGCTTTAGAATATCACTTACAACATTCTGAAATTCCACCATGAAAACCTTTTTCTATTTTAAAAATCATGTTCTATTTTAGTATGTTTGAGCATAGCATCCCACGCTAACCCTAGGGCCATGAAATATCATGCTGGATCTAGTTTATATGTTTTGAGACATACATCTCTAAAATTTTCCATTATATCAGACAATATCAATACATCAGTTTTGTTACAGTTACAGAGTTTGTTACAGAGTACACATCTGTGTACTCTCTTAGAGATTTTATTTTTCCCATGCCTTTCTCGCAAATTCATAATCTTTGTCTGTAATGTCACATTTATTGAGTTTGCTGTAAAATTCATCTTTGTATGGAAGTGATGTCTCACAAAATTTTTCGGTACTATCCATGTAGTCATATGGATAAACACCTTTTCTTATAACAAAGTCAAGAAGTTCATTGAAAAAATGCTTACACGTTTCTCGGAATTGGTTTCTGGAAAAGTTGCTAGAGAGTTTATCGATACTACTAGCCATAAATGTAAATGAGTCAATAAATCTAAGATTTACACTTTCACATACATGTTTCATAAAAGAAATATACTTTTCTCGTTGGGAATTAGATCAATTTTATTTTCATCGATGCCAAGATCTCTTATGAATAAATGTGTGTCATAGCCAGATAGATTGTGTATAAACACTGGGACAAAACATGGATTTCTATACAAATAGTTACAATCTCTGTGGGCAGCTCCCCTAAATTTTCCCATAAGATGATCATGATCTCTCACAGAATCACCATTCAAAGACTTTTCACATATATGACAATGGGTAGCTGTATCATAAACAATTTGTACTTTCTGAGTTAGTGGAAGCATTGGTTTTCCATTTGGTATATATCACCAATAGACTTTGCTTCTTCCATTAGCATTTTAACGAATACAGTAGATGCATCAGATCCTGCATAAGTTACTGGTGGTTTATAGTATCCATGTTCGTATTTTACATAGTAACAGAAGCTAATAGGCTTGTGTTTTTGGTATGGTTTCGTGTAGGATTCGTCGGGGTTTGGTTGGCAAGTTTCAATTTTAGTCAACAAACATTCAAAATCAGCATATATCACAAATGGAACTCTCAAAGAATTATTTTTGTTTTGAAATCTTAATATGTCATTTTTTCCTTTAGATGGTAGTTCAACTCTAACCCCATCGTGATCTCGGCAGTCTTGTTCGTGATTTTTTAGCTTACTTACAGAGTAGAAATATTGCAAACATCTATCGCTTATATATGTTTTGTGACCATTATTTGTTACTTGTGATGTGATAAGTCTCGTAAGACTTTTTATCCAGCAGTAATGGACGTTTGTTTCGTCTTTTATACAGAGTAGGTTAATGTGCTTATCCATCTAATTTTTTGTTGTTTTTAATGGGGAGATTATATATGTCTTATCACCATCATTTTCTTCGTATGTGTATACATTAATAGAAATCCCACTTCTTTTCTCAAAGGTTGATATGCTATCCAATTTCATTGGAAATTCCAAACCCTTAAGTGCATCATCAAACTTATGTTCGTAAGCTGTGTATTTATTCACTCTTTGGGGGGTTTCTTTGTACTTGATGCAATGCAGATAGAACAGACGACAAAAAACATTTTTGATCATTGTTCTTAACATTAATTACCACCTGCTTATCTTTGATTTTTTTCTGGGAGATCAACATAAGAACTGCCCTTGAATGGTACATATTTATTTATTCGCACTTCTAGTTTAAATATTCTGTTGAGTACCCACTAAGATCCCTTTGCTTCTAAAGGCCCCATTTCAGTTATGATTTTCGATATGCTGTTGTCATAATATTCTTCCAGATTAGTCGATTTCAGTATAATTTCTTTCTTTGTTTTCAAGGAGCTCTCTACATATTAAATATTCTCACTAATTCCCCTTTCGTACTCAGTGAAGAGTTTCATGTTCACTGTTAGTGATTTTAAATGTCTATTAATTAGTTTCATGACAGTTTCATTACATCGTTTAGGAAATGATTTGGGTCTTTGTATGGGTATGCATTCACATTCTTTACAGCATAAGTATTGATCCTACTTTGAAATGCTGTTTCGATTTCTTCTACACTGAATCTGAGTGTGTACTTATGAATTTTACTTCTCAAGTGACTTCTTATGAGAGACGGTTTGTAATAGTGACTACACATTTCATGTTTCACTTGTTTCTCTCGTGGGAACTTCTGTTTTGGTATTAAATGATGTGATATTTTAAAAATTTCCCATGCATTTGTTGGTTCATGTGATTTATTATGTATTGGTGTAAGACCTATGTGCAATCTACTTTTAAGATGACTTCTTATGATAGATGATTTGTAAAAGTGATTACAAGTTTCGCACTTGACATACTTCTCTTGAGGTTACTTCTTTCTTTTCACAATAATATCTTTCTTAAATTTATATTCTTTCCAAACATTTCCAGTTGCATTAGCCTTTTTCATTGCTATTGTCGTCATCATGTTAGACATCAGTTGATTTTTATTCGTGCTCATTTATTATATACAATATTTTATTTTTTACATATTCAAATTTTTTAAGCCACTTTCTCTTGCGTTTTGCACAACCACAACGTTTTACATGTATTTTTGCAGATGCACTCAAATGCAAAGTTTAACGCAACTTAATTCTTTAGACTACGATCTGACCAAACACAACTTTTCGAGCCACTTTTTCGCAACTGCTCCCAAACGCAACTTTTTGAGCCACTTTATTTGTTGTTGTGCCCGAATCGGCATATGATGTTTTGGATCAGAAAATTAAGAGTAATTTTTTCTGATGGTTTTCTGATTACTCGAGCATTTCATTTACCGTTGTTTTTCTGATAACTTGGGGGCTGTGCTCGAATCAGCATAATTATACTACTAGTATTGTATTATTATTATTACAAATCTTTTTTAAGGTATGTACCGCAAAACACATTGAACTCAATTTTTACAGACACTATCAACATGTTCATTCCATGCTAAATTACTGTCTACAATGATCCCTAGAAATTTAGTACTATTTACTGTCTGTAACCCGTCTTCTTCTATCGTCGTGTATCTTTCATCCTGCATTGTATGTTTATTTGTTTGCATGAAATTCATGAGCACATATTTGTTTACATTTAATAGGTATTAATTTATTATACTGGAATCATTTAATAGGTATTCATTTATTATACTGGAACCAACTGGACATCTCAGTCACTGTTTGTTTTATATTTTCTTCAAGAACAGCGTGGTTTGAACTAGTTACTAAAATGTTTGTGTCATCCGCAAACATTATAGCTGAGCCGATGGTTATTTGTTCTGTAAAATCACTTATAAATATTATGAATAAAATTGGTCCCAGTATTGATCCCTGTGGCACTCCTACTCGAGTAGTTCTGGTATTGGACATAACATCTGTAATGTGATTTTTGTCATAATATCTTATGGAGGTGATCTGTTTTCTGTCTTCAAGATATGATTTAAACATATTTTTGGTTACACCTCTTACTCCACACTGTTCACGTTTTTGCAATAAAATATTGTGGTCGACACAATCAAAAGCTTTTGAAAAATCTGCGAATATACCTGTTGAGAATGGTCTTTTATCAAAAGAAGTTAATATTTTTTCAGTAAAAATGTAAATAGCTTGTTCCGTGGATCTGCCGTCTACAAAGCCATACTGATGCAATGAAATAACCTTGTTTTTTTTTTTTTTAAATAAGAATTGTGTTAGTTTATTTGCTATCAATTCCTCTTAAAAATTTTAAAAGGACATAGGAAGAGCAATAGGCACATAGTTATTCATCAATGCCTTATCACTTTTTAATGTATTGGTACTACTTTTGCATATTTGAATCTATCAGGAAAAATTTCCTGGGCAAGATATTAATTGCAAATGTAAGACAAAGGCAGTTTTATTAAATAAGAACACTTCTTTTTGCAGAGTCATAGGTACCTCATCTATTCCACAGGAACTTCTTACTTTTAGAAATTTTTAATTACATTTATGAAGTCTTCTTCAGAGATAGGTGTGAAAAACAGTGTGTTAGCATTCTAAGTGTTAGGTCTGGGATATGCGTGCAGGACTAAAATTTGTAGCTCTGTGTTCATTTTGCAATTTTAGTAGGATGTTTGTGAAATAGTCATTAAAACTATTAGATATTTCCTTGCAATTTTCGATTTCAATATCATCAACTTTCAAGGAAAGGTTAACATCTTGCCTAGGTTTCAATTCATTATGAATAATGTTCCACATTGCTTTTGTTTTATTTGAAGATGACGCTATTTTTCCCCACTGTATTTCTGCTTTGCTACTCCGAGTAACTTGTTATATAATTTTTCGTATTGCTTACAGTATAGTTTTTGTTTTTCCCCCTGGGTTCTTAGCATTTTATGAATTGTTTGAACCTCTGTCCTGAGACTGCCAGACCTTCACTAATACATTTTACTTTCGAGCCACTGCTACATTTTGCAGATTTGAAGGGAAAGGCATTATTAAAATGACAAAGAAATGTATTAATAAAACTGTTCCAGGCAATGTTAGATTCAGTTAATGTATAAATTATGTTTGTTCTAGAGAGATTGTTCGTGGTTGTTTTGCAGTGTTCGTGGTTGTTTTGCAGTGTTCGTGGTTGTTTTACAGTGTTCGTGGTTGTTCTGTAAACATCATCCCATTTTTCATTTACAAGTAGGCTTTTAAATTTTTTTAAACATTTTCATCTAAATATCTATGACTCATCATCAATATTAAAATAAGTTTTTGTCCAATTAGTTGCCCTTTGAAATTAGAATCTTAAAAATCATTAATAAGGGGTTAAATAGAGTTGAAAGAAAATCACGCAATGTTTTTCTATTTTCCAAATGGTGTAGTTATAGGAAAAGATTGCCTTTATCTAAGTTTTCTTTATTTTGACTACCTTTGGAAAACGATAAAATGTATAAACATGTCATTTACTGTAATGATTACAGCCTACCGTTAAATACATAACCATCTAAACACACAAGTAAACTTTATTTATTTAACTTAACATCTTGTCAACAGCAGGTTCATTAGAGAATGTTAAACCAAGAACACAATGAAGGGAATACAAGGAAGGAATTGGTCAAATTGTCTTTATTGAGTCACCCCAGATATTGCATGGAGTGAGTTCAGAAACCATGGAAATTGCAAATCATGGAGGCTATATTCAGTAGCTATTAAGAATATGAGAACTGATTTGGTTGTAGGTATATATTCTTATATTGATAACAGCTGATTTCTTGTTTCTTACTGCAATTCTGCTGACTTGGGAAGAAAAAAATATTAAGAGTGGAGTTATTACAAATTGTAGCCTTGTATTGGTTTAAGAGATGATTTACCATACTAACAAATGAATTCTATAAAGACCTACACTGAAATAGCAAATTAGTATTTAGAAAAATACGTATCTGCAGTTTTATAAAAGTGCCTGTACCTCTAACGAGTCCACAACTTAGGTTAGACCTTAAATTCACGGCACGTTAGTAATAGCAACCGCACTTGCAAAAATTAAACACACTGCAATTGTTAATTTACAAACTTACGCAGATAACATATCCTTATGCACACAGTAATTGTGCGATATATTTCAGGAATGTATCCACGGTATATACGATTACACTAAGCATTTGAATCGCATGGCCCGGCTCGTACGCATTTTCATACATTAATATTAGTTTTCGTTGGTCGCCGAATAAATAAAAAATGATTATAGTTTTAAGGCGTGTTTACATGCCAAATTTACATTTCACAAACACAAGAATAACACAAATTTAGAAAAAATTCAGAATTAGTGAGTTCATATAGCACTCGCAAGACTGTGAATTTCAATGTAAACTAGCTCTCTCTCTCCCGCATGGCTGCTTCACTTGTAACGCACTCGCAGACGACTTCAAAGCGATTTCAGTACGGTTAAAGTTTTATCAAACACTGAAAAGCTCCTATAGTCGTCAGAAAATTATTTCCTGGAATATTTTCAAGGCAAATCTATTGGGAATGGGAAGCAAACCAACAAAAACACCGTATACAACACTTCCATTTAAATGTAAATAATTGATAACTTTAAATATTTAACGGCGAAATTTATATCTAGTTATCTGAGACAAACACACATACGCTTTACGTATATCATAGTTTAGGCAAAAAACCGTTGTATATTAATTTATGTCAATTTTAATACTCAACCAAATACACGTGAAAGATAGGCCGATACAATGTTTTCGGCTACTGTTGATCACGTGACCTTTTTTTTTTTTTTTTTTTTTTTTTTTACCGGAAGACAACTGTCTTAACTCCACGCTATAAACTGGCTTCACTTGTTAACACTGCATGGTATAGGACATAGAGCCACCCCTTGGTGCCAAGGGTAAGAGAGTTATGCAAGGATGCATGTACGCTAGTATATACCTGAATTTGAACGCGGCCTCAGTATTTATGGGCGAGGATGATTCACACCTACTGAAATTCAGCTGCATATGTACCCAAAAAACGTCTTTTTTTTTTTTAAATCTCAATAGTTTTGCAACAAACAATCATACTTATTATCCATTTTGTAAACAATTATTGTTACTCGACTTTAAAAAACGCCACTCGAATACAAAACGAGAACGCGAAATCAGCGTACAAACGTAACACGTTTCTCAAATTATTTTAGCAAGCAGCAGACAACATTGAACAGTTAAGAGGTTTCCCTCCACAATTTGTTTGAAAACATGTGCTGTCTACATACACGTAATTTACACGCCTCTGCTATCTAGCGACTGATTTACGTACTAGAAAGCACTCCCATGTTCTAGTTCTGGAGAAACTTGTAAGATAGCGATACTATGTAAGTGCGTTTGGGAAAATCGAACTTCGTTCTATAGCTGCAAGGTAGAGCGCATTAGTACGCGAAAAAAAATACGAATACACCAAATTGATTGTAGTTGACCTGAACAATTTTCGTTAAAAAATGTTTCGACTTGAATACCTTAAAACGGATTTCAAGCACCAGTTTGTTAACTTTTCAGTTTACGTTACGTACAATAAATAATTTGTAAAATCTTTAAGTGGGTATCAGTGTTTCTAAAGTTGTTCACAATGCACACAGCAATACATTATCCGTAATGTAATTATCTGTGGCTGTTGTAGTTGCAAAATAAGAATGCCGATATACTGTAATGTATTTTGCATGTATTTAAAAGTGAAGTGATTGTTTTATATTTAAAAATAGTTATGAATATTGAACGAGCGCGTAATAAGCAATAATCGTGTACAAAATCAAAGCGAGAGCAATGAAAACAAATGCATTTGTCCTTTAAATCTATTCAAGGTAAAATGAGCGCTTTTGAAAGGCCTGCTTAAGATCTACTTGTATGAACGTTGCGTATTCTTCTGCCTTATGTAAAATTAACATTGCCATGGGCTTTATTCATACGTCAGTCAAATGAAACTGTGAAATTATTATGAAAGTAAATACTTTACAAATCTGCTCATTTTTACACTTCGATGCATTAAAAAAAAAATAAAAAAAAAAAAACAGAAAGGGAAAGAAATAATTTTAAGTTATTACAAATGGCTACCTAACACTTTTTATTCGACGTTATGATATGGAACTGCTTTCTATCCGTCATTACCAACTTTACTTGGAGAATGTCACTCAGTACGCCTATTAAAATACATGCATGCAGAGGCAGTGAACTTTTTCTAAGTTTCATTTCTAAAGTGCTCACTTTATCGTGAAGAACCTTTAAGTGAATGATTTCAACTGTTTTAAACAACAAAATAACTTCCGTAACACGTATTTATAAAAATATAAATACAGATATCTTACTAAGTCTATTATTTTTGTCACTTTGCTGGAACTTGACGATAATATGTAAAACAAAAATAATAGTATTTTATGGGCCAATAATTGTTCTGGCAGTGTTATAATTATTATTGAATTGTTTTGAACACATGTACGTTATTTACAATAGCCATGATTATGATTATAGCTTAACATGTCCCGCCTTTCGGCACCAGCTGTCTGCATGACGTCAGAGAGAAACGAGAGTGTGGTTGTCTCAATTCCACAGAGCGAGAAGGTGAGAGCGCGAAGCAGTGCTGAGAGCGCGAAGCAGTGCTCTCGCCAGGTTGTCCGAAAGAGTGCTCTCTCGAGAGAGTATTCTTTAAATTGAGACACTACATAGGTTAACGTTATTCCTACTCAGGTTTGGAACAAAACGCGTTTTCTTAGGGGAGAGTTTGGTATAAGGAGAATTTGTGCCACTAGGTAAGCGCTAGTGTTCCAAATAGGTCGCTTCCAAATAACATTTTAATATACGTGAATGATAATAGAGAAAGATTTTACTTCGGACGAAGTTACTTTATATTTGATTTATGTTTATTGCAATAGTTATTGTTTTTTTTACGTAGTAAAAAGAGAAAAGTCTAATAAAGGCTGTTCAAGATAAAGTAAGCACTTTAGAAATGAACATTGGAAAAAATTCACTGACCCTGCATCCATGTATTTTAATAGGCGCACTGAGTACATTCGCCCAGTAAAGTTGGTAACGATGGATAGAAAGTAGTTCCATATCTTAACGTCGAATAAAAAGTGTTAGGTAACCAGATTACTTAAAATTATTTACTTCGCTTTCCGTTTTTTTTTTATGCGTCGAAGCATAAAAATTAGCATATTGTAAAGCATTTACTTTCTTAATAATTTCACAGTTTCATTTGACCGACGCAAGAATGAAGTGAGGAGACCCATGGCAATGTTAATTTTATATATGGCGGAGGAATACACAACGGGTTTGCAAGTAGATCTTAAGGAGGGCTTTCAAAAGTGCTCATTTTACAGTGAACAGCCTTATACACATGCGACACTACCGCTTACCTAGTGCCAAAAATATTTTAGTAACCAAACTAATAGCATTGAGTTTCCCAACCTAACGCCGTGTCCGAATTGACAAATTCTTTATTTTGTAAATTCGCGATTTGGTAGGTGTCAATTCGGACGTTGTCGGAAGTCACTTATTTAGCACTCGCGGCAACGCATTATTACATTAAGAGTGAAACATATTTTGATCTAAATTTAATGCTTAAAACTGACTTAATATTTCTATAATCATCACTGGAATGCTACGAATACGTAAATAAATAAGAAAATAATAAATTATGTAATAACGACTTTTTAAAAAATATTGTTGTGGAATATATAATCAAAACCCAACACTTACTTACTTTTTAAAACATGCCTAGTGTAATTTATGTACAGTTATTTGTTTAAGAAATAATTTTATTTACGCATTCGCGCATGCGTTTTTAAAGTAAAAACAAACATGGCGCTGAATTTGTAATTTAGTATTTTTGCTAACATCCGCTAGATAAAAAATACGAAATACTAAATTACCAAATCCGTCACCAATTTTGTATGTAAAAAATCGGGTCACGTGATCATTTTGTCAACAAAATCTGCCAATTGGGACACGGCCTGAGTACAATAAACCTTATATAGGTTAAGCTTTGTTCGCATGACGGGGAAGAATACCCCGGGAAGCAGAACTTTAACAGGGCTTCAGAAAAGTTGTAAATAACCGAGAGTGTGAATGGCCTTATACACTTTGAGACCCGAGTTAGATACTGCACATCGTTTTTCAAAATTGAATAGGATTGAAATATTTTGGTCGCGGAAAAATGACAGGTAAGAGTACGGCGTGTTCGGAAGGTTTCCCCACTGAACAGAATTTTAATTGTAATAATCAAAACTTCGTTGTTTTGGGGTATTATTTTCCCTTCATTCATCTGTCAAAGTGATGTAAAAATTTACTTCTTCGACACGTGAATTCCTGTTGCAATTAAAATTGTTACAGCTACACAATTTATTAAGGATCTATTTATTAAACTACAAATAGGCAGAAAGTGAGTATAGGATGTTTACAGTTAATTGAGCTCTCTTTAAATCAACGCTAGAAAGAAAAGTAACTGTTCCTATAGTCTGTTAACGGTAAAGTGAGCAATTTTGATGCCCTAGGCACTTTTCCTTTTAGCCATTTTTTAAAATCCTTTAACAACTTTTTAACATAAATATTGGATTTAAGTAATAATACATAGTGTGTATATTCCAACGCACTCAGAAGTTAACGCCTAAGGCTAAAATAATATATGTTTGTTGACTATTATTCCAAATGAGAGGGCTTTTAAGAGTGATCACTTTACCGAGATCAGCCTATACCTGCCCAGTAAAGTTGGTAACGACGAAGAGAAAGTAGATCCACATGTTGACGTTGAATTATAAGAGTTACGTAGATATTTTTGAATATTGGAATAAATAATTTTCGTATCCGTTGTCTAAATGCATGTATGTGTAAGAATGAGCAAATCTGTAGAATATATACTTTCCAACAACTTCACAGTTCCACTTAACCGTTAGACGACCAGACCGGCGGCAATATTAATTTTAAATACCGATGAAGCATAGCATATATTAAATATGAGGTAGACCGATCTCGCTGGCTGCGCACAACCAGTCTCTATGACCCAACAATTAACTGCATTTCTGCCAATACGGCTAGCAAAAAAGCTATAGATTTGATTTGAGGTTAGAACATTGTTTAGTAAACAATTACATTCAGAAGTTTAAATACTTACTCTGACCAATTTGTAATGCAGTTTTATTAAATTAAAATTGGTAAATATATTTTATTAATATTTTTACAATTTTCTCTCAAAGTGAGTGCGCTGAACCAGGTTCGTTAAGGGATGGTAGTCTTTATTAAATAAAAGATCTAATTATAATTTTTAATTATTATTTTCAATAACTACAAACAAAATTCTATCGACCTAAATCCTCACAATAAAATTATATATCGTGCTGTATACAATTGATGAATTCAATCAATACAATTTACAATTACCTCAAAGAAAATAATTAAATTAAATAATTAAAAATCAGTCCCAATAGATAGAGTACAAAAACATATTCAATCATCTTGTATATTAAATTTCCATATTTGACAGTTCCATATTTACAATTAAATATGTATCACATTTTCATTGAGTCCCATCTCACTTTAGACCAGGTCCTGCCAGTCTGTAATGTTCTAAAGTTCTCCAAGCGCACTCATGCAAAGAAGCCTTCACTCGCATATCACACCCTGTCGTCCATTCACACCACAAACACCTAGTCCGCCGTCGCCTCGTAATCTCCCATCGCCGTCCGCCCTCTCCGCACTCGTCTTCGTCTGGATACCGTACTCAGCCACTTGGCGTCCACAGAAAGTCTGCCGACAGTCCAGCTGTGGTTTGTATTTATAGGGCACTACGCCATCGCCCAGAAATTCCTCTAAATGCCATGTTGTGGAGAGAGTCATAGTTCCCAGAATATTCTTGCGCGTCCTCGAAACTCGTTGGCTTGTCCAGTAGGGTGGGGGAGGAGGGGCTGTGACGTCAGCCACGTTACGACTGTCAATCATTCGGCTGTCCAGAGAGCAACGAGGTAGTGAGTGGGTCTGCCTGGGGAGAGGAGGGCGAGGTTGTCCCCCCCCCCACAGAACCAGACCGCGCATAACAGTGCGAGCTACAGTGCGTAGTAATGCCCCCTCCTTAAGCCTGTTTGTCCCGAACAGACTCTCCAACGTCTGGACCTTCGTATAGCGCCAGTAGGTCAATGTGTACATATTTAGAGTTTTCTGTCTAGGAGTCCCAGCGACAGATCTGTAAGGAAGTATCACTCACATGCTTCAACATTTGGTAAGGGGCCTTCCAACATCCTTGACACTGAGATCTTTTAATCCGAAGGTGTTTCCTTTCATGCAGCCACACTAGCAGTCCTTCCTTGAATGCATCACCTGCAACACTCGGCCTACATAGTGTGTTCCTCTTGATGCCCCTAGACACTGGTATATGATTGTCTTCTGCCCCCTGGTTGTCTTCTTACTCCCGCAGACGCATATAAGCAGCTTCGTTTGTAAACTGTACTTCTCTCCTTTCCTCGCCTGCATTAACTGCGGGGTGACTTCTTATTCAGTCCGACTCCAGTATACGTGTTCTTCTTACCACCATATAGCGACCTTCCTTCATTCCCTCAGATGGGATGTTGCCAGTAGTTTCGATGGGACTGTTATTTGGAAAGGTATTATTGTGGCTGTCAGTTCCAATTGTTCGTGCAGTTTTCCTTTTGGCCATTCCTCGATGACTATTCTCGGGTGGCACCCCTGGACACCAGGCCCCTTAACTGTCACTCCTTTCAACAGTTCCAGTATTCTCGGAGCCTCCGTCAACGAGTGACAGGTGTCGCTGTCTCTACAGAGTTCAGAAGTTCCCCTCCCACCACGCACAGTCTCGTAAAAAAGCTCTCGGTCGTCCTCACGACTGGCTGCGGGGTCCTGCAATTCCTCTGCGGGCACTAGATTCTCAAGTGCCCTGACCGGCCATACTTCCATCATTCCCGACACTTGGGTGGACAAAAACAGGATTTCCTAGCACAGAATCTGGCAGCAACGTCCAGGATGCTATCTCCATCGTCGTTATTGCACTGGATAGCTGTGCTTGCACTGCATGCCAGAACATTGGCTCCTGCTGATTCTACCTCCAATGCTCGTACCATGGCATCATGCATGCTGTGTGGCGATGCTGGGTGTACAGCTTGGCCCACATTTGTATCAGTTGTAGTATCCACGAAACAGTCGACTGCGATGATGTCTCATGCCTCCTCAGAGCACCCCCCTAGAGACAGGTGTGTGAGCCACATTATGTTCTGCCACAGCTACTGTTATGGTTCCCCTAGTCGCTGGACAAGGCTTCGTAGTTGGGCATGGTGGGCGTGTCGCACTTATTAGTCGCCGAATCGCAGCTCCAAGGTCGAAATAAATCTGGAGTACTCCAGTCGATGTCATTCTGGCAAGGACTGCAGTATGCTCAGTGCAGGTCCCCTTGGTTCAGCCACCATGTAGTACATTTTTAATTTGACGTATGTCTGGGCTTATTGTAAAAGCTACTGTATTTCTGTAGGGAATATTGTCATAAGCGAAACAGTAGGCCTTTATGATATAAACACCCACTGGCGAATTGCCCTAAACATTCTATATCGAAATGCTATGTACTTCAAATATTGCAGGATCCTTTGTTCTTTTCTTTCAGGTATGGGAAACTTCAAGTGCGTTTTCACCCCAGAACAAGAAAATGAATTAGTTGATTACATAACATTAATGGAGAGCAGATTGTTCGAACTTACAACGAAAACCATACGTCACCTGCCATACAACTTGGCAGAAAAGAACCATTTAAAACATACGTTCAGCCATGAAAATTAGTCTGCTGACCTTGATTGACTCAGCGGATTTCTGAAACGTCATCCATATCTGACGCTGAGGAAACCCGAAGCTACTACAGCTACAAGGGCAATGGGGTTCAACAAGACTACAGGGGCGAAATTATTAGAGATTCTTACAAACTGCTTCCAGAGGTACAACTTTTCACCAGAAAGAATTTATAATGTTGACGAGACAGGTCTCACATCGGTTCCCAAGTTCCAGCCTAAAGTGGTGGCTCGGAAGTGTAGGAGGCAAGTTGGAGCTCTGACTTCAGCAGAGCGAGGGCAACTGGTCACAGCAGAGCTTTGTTTCTCAGCGGCAGGACATTACGTCCCGCCTTTTCTTGTTTTACTTAGAGTAAGGATGAAGGGAGAACTTCTTAATGGCGTACCTCCAGGAACAATTGCAGCATACCACCTAAGTGGGTGGATGCAGGCAGACATATTCTTACTGTGGTTAAAAAATTTCATTCTCCATACGAAACCTACGAAGAATGAACCTGTTCTTTTGTTACTCGATGAACATGCGACCCATGTAAAAAATGTTTCTGTCATTGATATGGCACGGGAAAATGTGTTTTACTGTCTGCTTTTCTCCACATTTCACACATAAGTTGCAGCCATTAGATATGAGTTTTATGAGGCCTTTAAGTGCATTTTACAGGCAGGAAGTTAAGACGTAGCTGCTTAACAATCCAGGACGAGATTGTAATCCAATTTCAAACTGCTGGACTCTTTGGGCATGCTTATGTAAAGGCAGCAACGATGCAGAAAGCAGTTCCTGGGTTCATGAAAACCGGAATCTATCCACTTAATGAACATTTGTTCGAAGAGAATGATTTCGCACTGTCAGAGACCACGGAAAGAATCCCTGCAGCATCCCAAACAAAGACGTGTATAAATAATGACGAAACCATCACAAGTTTCACTCCACAACCTGGACCATCTACGAACATTGAAAACACGATAGAGTTACATAAAAGTCTTCCCAACAGCCTAGCAAGTCAGACTTAACTCCACATCCGGGGTACTTTTCAGTCCACCGAAAGACATAATTCCTGTCCCACAATACCTGAGGAGTTTTTCCACACAAAGCAATTGTTAAGTTGTGAAAAGTGTATATAAGCATGCATCATGTAAAAACTGACATCATTTCGCCACCGACCATGGTGGAAGGTGGATCGTTACGAGTGGAATCATCTACTACAAATGTGTACTCTGATAAAGATGACATCAATGGTTGAAGACTTACCATCTGTAACACCTGCAGCAAAGATGTCTGAAGAGTTGGTACAAGCAATACGCTATCACTGTCACTAATGTAATCGCGTACTCTGATATAATATGAAGATGACCAAAGACTTACCACTTGAAACACTGCCAATGTCATTAAGGACCTCCGAAGAGTCTCTAGAATCATAAGTGTCTCAGTGTTGTTATTGTGGAAATACTTTTAGTCAAAGTTGTAATGCACGTCGTCATGAACGTAGTCATTGCTTGTTCAGTCCAGCATATAAGGCATTCCACTGTGTTATAATTGCGATTCCGTATTTACCCTTAGCGATGACCTGTGTAGACTTATCATGTAGTGTAAAGGAAATGTCTGTCGTTCATCAGGAATCGAATGCAAGTATTGCAACAAGACATTCACGATTAGGTTTAGCTCCAGACAACATGAAGATAGTAACTGTCCATTTGCCATCAGCTACAAGACCTACACATGTGTTAACTGCAATGCTGTATATGCGAAAAAGCATACCTTGATTGCTCGCTGCAGGAAATGTTCTAAGAACTAGAGTAAATAATTTGGTTGAATGGAGAATATGTTTGAGTGTGTGTAATATAATGTATTTCTGAAAGTGTGTGAAATAAAGATAAAGTGCATGGAAGACTATTGTTTTTATTCATCTTATAATCAAAATATATATCCCCCCCCCTTCACGTTGTATGCAATGTCTTGATATATACAAAGCAAGTGTATACTCTGAGGATATATGAACATTAAACATATGTATATACTTGTTTGTCGTAGCTATTGAGGCGTACTTCACTGGAAATTTAAATGGTAATTAGAAGAGACATACAAGACTTTTTGATGAAATAATTTTTCCAGTAAAGAGTCATCTGTGAATAAAGAAGAAAAATCTCTATTAATTAATGCGAGAAGGGATTTGTTGTCCACCTTCTGTAGCAAATTGTTTTGACACTATATTAGATATTTGAGATCGTATCTGATTGAAGATGAAGTATAAGTCTACATGCTGATGGTGATGATGATGTGATGATATGATAATGTGATAATGTGATGATATGATGATATTATGATGATATGAGTATATGATATGACGATGTGATGATGATATGATTATGTGATATGGTGATGCGATGATGATATGATGATGTTTTGATATAATGGTATGACAATTATGTAATGATGATATGATGATATTTTGATATAATGGTATGACAATGATGTAATGATGTGGTGATGGTATGATCATATGACGGTGCTATGCTGATGATATGGTGATATGATGCTGATGTGATGATATGGCGATATGATGATGTGATAATTAAATTATTCTATGATATGATGTGAGGATGACATGATTTATCTGAATTATCCGCTGGAATATTTCATAGGAATTTTTATATGGTTGTTGGGTTGTCATGGATGGTATGAAGGAAAGTGCTTGGTATAACTGATATGGAATAATGAAATGGATCGCATATTTTGAGTGTTGTTATGTTCTGTTCAGGTATTTGAGGTATTACAAGTTAGAATGATTGTCTGGCAAAATGGATTTTTGAGTGTTGTTGTTGTTTTTTTTTTGTTGGGTGGTAGTCGTAATAAAATGTATCGATGGTTAATATATCTTGTCTGCATGGTATGTTAGTTTTGCTGGAAATGCATGATGTTAAGGGAATTGCGAATGGATGGTATGATTTGTGCAAATGAGTTGTGTGTTGCGACATGGATTGCAAATAATTAAGTTTATAATGTTTTTCTGCTGGAATGTTTGAAATGCTGATTGGGTGATATGGTCTATTGGAATGCGATTCCGTTAAGGTTGGATCATTGACTACGGCATGGTAGACTGTATGGTTGTTGGTAATATTTAAATGTGTCTTTTGCTAATACATGATGAAATGGTTTATCAGAGTAATTCGCTGGACTGTTTCATAGGAAAGTTTATATGATTGCTTAGTTGTCCTGAATGGTATGAACGGAATTATTTGGTATGGCCGATGTGATGCAGGTAAGGATTGTTGACATGAGTTGTTTATGTAATTGGGATATTACAACATAGAATACGTAGAAATGGATGTTTTGTCTGTTTATTTTAGCAACAAGTATGATATGATATAAAGTTATTATGAGTTATTTTAAACATTTTTCGATGGGTAGATGTAGGTTTTGGCTATATAATAAGTTGATATCTCATTAAATTATGATTAGGCGATGGGGAAAGCTGTTAAATATATTTAATTAATAATATGGGAATATGGTGAGCACTCCGTTTCTGTAATGAAGCAATGATATATCGTGATGTGTGACAAAAAATAAATTATATTTATATACGTGTGAAAAATAAATGAATCCATCAAACAATTACAATATAACGTGTGCTTATAATTAGGTTTATAAGCGAATTGTGTGTAGGAGATGAGATGACTCTAACAGAACTATTTTGTATAGCAAATGTTCTCTACTAAATAGATTATCTTGAATGTGTATACGTAAGAGCTAGCAGAATGACCGAACCTACATCCTTCCGAATACAGGTAACGCATGGTAACAGGCTATGTTATAAAAATGGTTGATTTCTTGTATGTAAGATGTATATGGATATAATTTTTTAGAGTTTTGCATGGATATTTTAAAAAAAAAGTAATGCATTAAAATTCCTATGAACTGTTTAATTACCTTGGGATGGTTTTTAAATATGATATATTCTTCCCTCGTATGTTACTCTGTTCACGAAAAATGTAAATCGTAGGTGTGTTTAGGTATACGAGAGTGATATCAAGCGATGTAAGTTTTAGGTATTTACTTCATTCTCTTTGAGTTTGTATATGTGTGTGTTTGTGTGAGTTTATGTTTGTGAGTGTGGAAACTATAGTAAGGAAGGATTTTACTTTTTACCCTAGAGATTTTGGGTTGCATCAATCGTTACAAAACGATCGGTGACAGTCCTTTAGCTGTTGAGACATTTGCGTAGGGTGGTGTGTGTGTGTGTTGCACGAGATCTAGGTATGTTTTGTATAATGCGATAGCTTAGTAGATACTATGTTCTGTAGCGAATAGTAAAGGTGCTATTCGCAAGGGTTGTGTGGATACCCTCGCTGGATGCCATATTAGGTTATTGTGTTCTGTTCGGACGGTAGACAACAAATGTCATGTCGCTGATATACACCCCCCTAGCGACAATGTTGTAACTAGTTTTGCTCCCATCTCCTTTGCAAGTTGGCCGGTCGTAGTCGCGACTACCGTTCGAGAGATTTAGTATCTCGAATGATTTGCTAGAGATGTGTGCATGGCCTCTCTTGTTTTTTCTTAACTATTCTATATGATGAGCTGAGTGTTATTTACACGATATTAAATTAATATTAACATGCCAGTAGTAAAAACGGTGTACGCATATTCACCTTTGTCGGGATTTGAAGCATAGAATGTAAATACAAATGATAGGGTTGACTTATAAATATCTTAGTGAATAACTTTTTTTAACTTTGTCGATGCGAACTAATCTAATACAAAAACTTGGTGTCGATAGGAGTTGAAGAAAGGTTTTATATCTAAGTTAGCTATGATGTGAATTTCTAAAATCATTGTCTTTATGGTAAATGTCTGGGGAATTAGGTTAACATTAAAGATTATTTTCTTTTAACGTAAATCAATAATGTCGATTTTTTGGTTTTTGAAGCATAAGGTATATTTTTTGAGGTATAAGGTATGTTTTTTAGGTAGGTATGTTCTTGAGGTAGGTATATCTTTGAGGTAAAATTTATGTTTTTTTGAGGTATAAGCTATGTTTTGTGAGGTATGTTTTTCTGTGTTTAGAATAGTAATTCCATACAGGCTTGTGTTGAATGTGTCATTGCATAAAGTGTATGAATTTTTGAAAAACATTTTTGTATCAGTATGCTTTAATTACAAATATCTGTTATGCATTTTGGGAATGTGGACACCGATCAGGTAAGACGACAAACATATAGTATAAGTGAATGTGTAAGAATGAATTATCCAGAATTAAAAAAAAAAAAAAATAAGTGAGTCGCCTGCGAATCGATCTCAGTAATCAAAAAATAACATGGTATTTATTGTTCTAAGCAGTACTACAAGCCAAAAATAAATTTTTGCTAACTTTTAATTAAAATAATAATAAGTGTACTACCCAAGAATTGAAATCGGTAATCCAAAACTAACATTACATTATTTCTCTAGGCAGGAATACAAAGCAAAGATAAATATTAGTTAAATTCGAAAATAAAATAATATTAGGTATTCTGACCTAGACTCGAACCCGATGACCCGAAAACCACATTACATCAATTAAACCCTACTTATCAAATATCCAACTTAAAAATAAAATTTTGTTAAATTCAGAAATGAAATAATGTTACATGCCCTGAGCAAGAATCGAACCCAAATACGAAATTAACATCACATTAAATATCCCCAGCAGCGACCGAACACAAAAATCAAATTTGTTAAATTCGAAAATAAAATGATATCAAGTGGTAAGTATTTCCTTGATGAGTTTATGACTAACTATGCTTATAAAAGGACAACACATATTTGACCGCATCACTCTTATTTACATCGGGGATAATATGTATATTATGGATTTGATCACTATAGCTTCAATGGTTTGGAAATTATGAAAATGTTACATAAATGGGCTTAACACATAACTGACCTTACCAGAAAGGGTTTAAGGCATAAATTACCTTACCAACGTGTTGGATATCGGATACGATGCCTATGATACGACTTTGATAACTATAGCTTCAACGGTTCGGAAATTGTGCCTACATTACAATAGGGCTTAACTCATAATTGACTGTACCAGAAAAAGGTTTAGGGTTTAAATGACCTTTCCACCATGATGGATATCGGGTACGATATGTATGTTATGAATTTTATGACTTTAGCTTCAACGGCTCGGAAATTGTGCCTATCATTACAAAAGGGCTTAGCTCATAATTGACATTACCAGAAAGGACTTAAGGCATAAATGATTGTCTGCCTCAGGCAAGGGCGTAAGGGGTGGGTGGTGGCCTGAAATAACATTGCAGGCGTATACAAGTATCAGTTCAGACTAAAGCGGAGTTCAACTTTCAACATCGCCATAAACGACATTTTCTCACTGTTAAAGCTTGTAATATTCAGATTGAATTCCTGCGAAACCATAGTATAGGGCTCTGCACTGAACCTTGGCACACATTTTCCACAGGTAAAAGTACAGTTTCCCTTCCCGATAGTAGTAAAACATGAGTCGAGGTTCTGAAGCGGCAGGCGTAGTGCCATAAGATTAACCTGGGAAGGGGTCTCGAACAGGAGCACACTAACTGGCGCTTGCCCTTTCATCAACTGTTATAGGCCTGTGTGAAATTTAATTACATTAAGATCTATTATATAAAACTCTTTAAAATAATTTGTGACTTATGTGAGTGAGACATCTCGTACAGTATGCAGAGACCCGGAAGTTCAGCGGAATCATTTCTGTGCATCAGAGTTGAGTTGATTTGAGATATTTCAGCGGCTCATAACTACGAGGTCTCGAGATACGATGAGGGTGAAATAAGGTGAGAATGGAGTAGCTCCGGAATGAAAAGGCGGGAGAAACGGGAGATCCCCAAGGAAACGCGCCGACCAGCGGCATCGTCCGTCAAGTTTCCCACTTGCGAAAATCCGGGAGTGGCCCGGACGGGGATTGAACCAGGTTTGCATTGGTAGGAATAGAGCGGCCTAACCGCTCGACCACCGAGGCCCTCTGCATCGGAGGCAAAGGGCACTATGTCACAAATACGGAACTTTACAAGAGTACTCTATGATTTGGTACCATGATCACAGAGAGTGCCCTTTCCTACTGGCTAACTCGCTAATTATTCCATTTAGTTAACAATGGTTTGCACCCCGGAAAAATGGTGAAAATGAAAAATACGACGATGTCAAAACCTCTGTTTTGCAAAACATACATAGTGATTTAGAAACAAGCTAGACTCCACAATCCTCTTTGTACTTGAGTCACAATTAATTGATAATTGATTCATGATCCAGTTTTAAACTTGACCAGGTTGCAGTAGATGGAATTAAGAAAGAAATACAAACATACAAGTGGTTGAAATATAGCTTGTTCTAAAACGAATACGCGGTATTTATGTTTCTTTAATAATAAGCGAAGCTGTTAATTTTATACCACTGAGTCCTCTCCGGAACTGAGTAACGTCATCTGACTTAGATGATGCGTGACGTTTTATATAACATAAGTAGTTATAGGAACCAAAAATGGATGGAACACATATTTTAAATTCTTAGTGAGTTGAGAAATCTGGCACACACACACACACACACACACACACACACACACACACACACACACACAAAATATATATATATATATATATATATATATATATATATATATATATATATATATATATATATATATATATATATATATATATATATATAGACACACGTACAAAGGTGTACAGATAAAATGTATGGAAATAGAAGGAATTTCCTTTTTGTTTCAAACAATAACACTTTTGATGTAGTTTAACAGAAGTGTTATTTTTAATGCCTTTCAAGAAACCTTTATCTCTACATTCTGAGAATATTTCTTGTTTTTGTGACATAATATAGTTTATACTTTTATAATACACCAAATAATGTAAAATATGACATTAATATTTTTTTTTGATTATATGAGAATTTTAACATAAAATGTTAATTCATAAAATAACAAAATAATATTCAAGGTTGGTTTCCAGCTATTTGAAGTCAAGGGAGTAGCGTGTTTTATTGAAATTTAAAGCTGAATTCACAGGTGAACCTTACAACAGATTTTCAAAAATACTCTCGATCACATTCTAATAACATGACCAATAATTTGAGCTATAGTGTATGAACCCCTTATCCCTCTCGTATTAAAATATGTGAGGGGAAAAATATAGATTTAAAATTCCTATAACTTGTTCAATTACTTTTTGAAAAGTAATTTTCCCACCATTTTAATACTTTTTCACACTATTGTTTAGTGTCACAACTAAAAATGACACAATAGTATAAACATTTAAAAAATAATTTTTGTTTCTTGAACACTTTTACAAAAGAAGATAGGTTATGCGCGCGCACTCACCCTAAGCCAGAATTCTTGACGTTGATGTAATTCTTCTGGTTGGAACGCCTGACGAAGCGAACACATGTCTCTTGTTGCAAGGCTTGAAGAGCGCTTTCGATGCTACGTATCTCTTCATCCGTGAAGCCACCGTCGAAGGAGTAGGGCAATTCTCCGTTAGGCCAAATCATGGTCGGAAGCACCAGATTCCTCTGCAAGTAAATGAAAAAAAAAAAAAAGATTATCATTCATGCTAAATTTACGCGAAACACATAATGGGTCGAAAGTATGTGTATGTATGTATGTATGTATGTATATATATACATATATATATATATATATATATATATATATATATATATATATATATATAGCCGATTCGTGGGCACAGGGTTCAAAGATCGGAGTTTGGAGTTGCCTGCAATGACGTAAAAGGCGCGGCCAGCACCATATTGGTAGTCGTCACGGCCAGGGCTCCATGCCATGTTTGATGTTATTCCCCCGTCATCCCTAGATATCAATTTAACAAAAAAATATTTGAATAAAAAACTTAAAAAAAAATATTTTTATACAAAATAAAAAAGTATCGGACCACCACCTTGGATTTTAAATGATTATATCGGTTTAAAGTGTCGCTGCGGATCATGATTCCATGAAATAAAAACATTATTTTATAACCTTTTCTTCAATGTATCCTTCACAAAAACCTGTTCACCAAAAAAATTTTTAAATAAAAAATTTGTAAAATCTAAATAATTCCGGCAAACTACCTCGGCTTTCTAAAAGTTCCGTTCGAATTTTTAACTGGTAATAGTTTTCTCAATGAATATATATACAAGTATAATATGAAAGTGCATTCCAGGTAGGACTTTGTAAATTCCCCCTCAACCCCTCACACCCTTCAACTCTCCAACACATACACCTCACTGCCCTCACCAACCATCACCTGCCCTCACCTCCCTAACGACCCTCACCACCCTACATCCACTACCCCTCCCTAATACAACTCCCTTCACCACCTTACCAAAAATCATCACCCCTCACCACCCTGAAAATGCCTCATCACCAAAACACCCCTCACCCTCGCCAACATTCCTCACCCCCAATACACGCCCCTTACAGTCCCATGGCTACCCTCACCATCCACCCGCACCTCACCTCCCCTTACATCAATAACCCCCTCCCACGTAACCTTTTCACAAAACCCACATCACCTTGGCCCACAAACTTCTAAAGAGTAAGGATTATGTGATGTCCTAACCCTGCACACCATGCCACCCTGTCATAAAAATCTATCACAGTTCATTTCCTCGTACCAATGTATGCCTACCACACATTTTTTCTTCACCTTATAACCATAGTATTACTGGTGTAGTGCATACCCTGAATCACAATAACCTCAATAATTATTCCGAACAGGATATTTTGTTTATAAAAATTCGTAGTAAATTTATGGTTGATTACATTTTGAGTACATTTAAAGGTAAGCTATGTATCGTAGAGATAGTTTTTTCTTTTGTATCTATATCTTAAATCATATTGGATGTAAGCAAGCTAATATTTATAGGCATATGCGATTGGAATTTGCGATTTCTTAGGGCCAGGTTCGTAAAATTCTGTTTGCAAGCATCATTTATTGCTCCAGGAAAGCATGCATGTATAAGCCCTACGGCCATTTACAGACATAGCGATGAACAAAATTAAAAATAATATTAACTAAGTTGTGCCTTTTTAAAAATCAAAATCATATTACAATAAGGGCAGAAAAAATTTAGGGTTAAAATTTTTGATTTTTTAAATAGGTTCTTCAAATTTATTGCAATTTATTAATACACAATTATTCATATTCTTCTGCATCCGTATAAACACCACCTTCAGTTCTAATTCGTTAAATACGAAACCAATTATTCGGGCTCTCGTGAACTTGGTGCCATCGTGCAGTAAATTTGAAGGCAAAGTCCTTGTAGCAGAAGAAACACCGATATGCCTATGAAAGTTCCGTAGGTGATACATTAGCGGTCCCAGGTGGTTCTGCTGTTGTCACGTTGGAAGGAGCAGGAACCATGGATGAAGATGTCTTCATGGAAAGAGATGTTGCTTCTGGTGATGAGGTGCCAGATCCGTCATTCATACTGGTTGCAGCAGATTTTGGTAGTGGAGCCATATGATCGAAATCACCGCCCATCACTCCGCCGACGGAGGCCACAAGAACTCTCTGTTGCAGATCTGGCACCGAGGTATCGACGAGGCCTGCTGTTTAACTTTGCATGACCTTACATGTTTACAGTAAGTATCGTTGCGGTAGAAAAGTGAACCACATCGTAAGTACAGATATTTAATATTGTTGGGATTGTTCAATCGACCACGACATTCATGGTGCAATGGGTGTGTTGATACAAAAATTTCTGTCGCAGTAGCTGCAGGGATAAGTTTTCTCTGGTGATGGCAAAACAGGCGACGTGCCGAACTCTACAGGAGACTGGTCAGGCAAAGAACTGGATGGCACAGCCGAAGAAACCGATGTTCCAGTAATAAACGGTGCTGTCAGTTCATCTGAAGTTGCAGTCAACCCCACTGAAGACATCTCAAACAAAGAAGTCGATGTCGCTGTCGACATCATGCCTGAAGATGGCAATGGTGGTGCTGTTGTTGCCCATATCTCATCTAAAGAACTCGATGGCGCGTCTGCTGAACCCATGGCTGATGTCTCCATAATATTCATGCCAGGTACCATCACCTGCTGCGACGATCTGCCATTCACCAAGACCTCTAATCACATTAACCTCCATAAAATGAACCCAGCTACCTATCTATCTGTCCATAACGTCATGGAAATAATGCAGTGCATAGTAGGAAGTGAAGGCACATTCACTGTTGAATCTGGTGATGATTTGACAAGCGCAATATTCATTCTCGCCGTAGGTTTTGACAATGTGGGGAAGCATAGGAATGAAACGAAGTTATTGTTGTCACTCGCAACGACGATGGAGGTTGCAGCGAAGCCCACATATAAATTTCTTCCCAGCACTGTGGACGCCTTAAATGTATAAATATCGCCGATCCGTAGGCTTCTCATATGCTTAGGGTCCTTTGCGTACATACACTTTGTGAAAACAGAATTTAAATTGTGATAAAGCGAATTGTTGTTAATCTCCAATGCGTGTAACCAACATCGATGATGGGTGGACAGATCCCAATTGTTCTCAGCCACAGATGATCCACCAAATCAAGTGGCCAGCCAAAGTCCTTCAATATAATTTCTTCCTCCTCGAATCATAACATATTTTGATCTTTTCAACACCAGCTTCGATGTAATATGCATTACACCTAGGTATGTTCGAGGTTTTGATTGCTTTCTTTTTTATACATCTGGTTTACTGTACCTACATTCCAACAGTATATTATATTTCACACCTCAGTATTTCCCCACCTCCTCTGTCAGTTGGTTTATTAAATTTTCTTTCATACAGGTCAGAAATGAACAAACATCTTTCATCGAAGTTATTGTATTTGGAGCTACATACATTAAAAAAAACCCCTGAATGCTGATTCCTCCAGGAAGAATCTATTTACATTCAGCTTACATTTTTATGTCGCGATTCAAGTTCGGGTGAATCGCTATGCGTAGCTTCTAATACGTGGGTCGAAGTTGCATTGGGACCAGCCTTTGCTGTGAACTACAAACGGGAAGGTTGAACTACTAGGCCTGCATCATTGGAAGGTGTACCCGTTCACACTGTTTCAGCTAACTTTTTTAACCGGTCTGTGCGAGTAAACTGTTTAGAGCACTTTTCACATCGATATGGCATGCGTACGGAACTCCTTACACAATCGTACTTCATTAGCATTTGCGAAAGTCTTGTTGTAGTGGATGTGTGGAAGGAATCAACGATCTGCCCACGACAGTCACAGCTGAAGTTTTCTGCTTAGATGATTTTCCAGTGTGTGTAGCGCCAGTTATTATACCAATACATCTCCGATGAAATGTCGGCAGATAACGTTTAGCAGGCTGTGAAGGTATACTAGCACAGGTTTCAAGAAAACATTTACAAGTTGCTGTAACGTCGACCAAACTGCAATTTGTATTTTTCACATGCGAAAGTAAAAGGCTCCACATCCTGAATACAGTTGACCCATGTCGCCGAGCACTGCTACTTTCAGAAAATTTCTTCTCACAGTAACGACACAGTGTTCCGGAATATGTTCCATCTTGGGTCGTGACGATGCTCCCCTCTTCACAGCCCATATATCATCCGGTCCATCAAGCCCCGAAGTAGATATACATACAAGCAGTCTAAATGTAAAACTATGTCATCATTAAGATCGATTAACACAGCAGCGTGGAAGAGAATACAAGTCCCTTCCCCTTTAATATCGAATGCATATTTTTGAGTCGACGTGACCGATGGGTCCTCCGCATTTCGTTCCGATCGTTGGTGATATTTCCAAGATAATAAAGCTATAGCAAGTTAAGTTTCGTGCTCGGAATTTAATGATGTAAAGTTCATACCTTCAATTTGTCGGAAATCAATTTTCACCCCTCGTCCATTCATCGGACCATGGGCATATATAAAACTCCATCATTAAAAAAATCGTCGATGCAGGTACCCAAACTGAACTTGCATATTCCTTAGACGATATTTCATGCGAGAGCGAAAAATAAACCCTGTTTACTAGCCAATAATTTTCTGTTTCCCACCTTAAAAAGCAAATCATCGTGTCTACGACAATACTAAGTGTACAGAGATCAGACACGCGAACCCCCAGTGCCTGGTATGTATGCAAGAGACAGTAATATGTAAAATGGGCTGCGAAACACAACGTGATGGCCACGAGGCTTCATCAGACCGAAATGTGAAATGCTTACTGCGAAAAAAAATTCAAGCACCTGAAACCGCTAATGTATTTGCCATTCAACACCAATATAAAAATGTCTCACCGAGTATGCCGGAAAATTGAAAAAATACACTACTTTATACATATATCGTGTCTTAAATCCATAGTGATATTTAGAATAACTGACAGAAAATAATCGCCGCTCATATATCGCAGTTCCCCGATTCCTCACAAATGAACAAACGTCGGTAATGCTTCAGACAAAAACATTTCCAAAGCCTTATGCACTGCAAATATATCGAATAGCTGCACTACTCCACCAATTTCTCATTATAGCTCGATCAACCAATTGCTTATGTGTGAAATCCTCCACTATCTAAAGACACCCCCATCCGCATCATCTCTCACACCACCTCCTTTCATTGACAGTGCCCTTGGAGTGCACTGGTAACTCATGTTTTCAGCATCTACCACCAGAGTTCACCCACTTCCCTGTCCTTTCCCCCTCTTCAGCTACATCCACCGCTTTCCACTCCATTGCATGCATATACCAGAGTATAAAAGGCCGTAGGCCCCAGTTTTCCACCTGTTGCTGCCGTCGTCATCACCATCTCACCTAAGAGTATACAGTTTATTTTTCGTATTGGGTTTTAGAAGATGTTTGCGTGCTGTCCCAATTGACAAAAAATAATTTCCGCGATTTTCGCGTACAGGAGGACTGCATGGAAATAACATTGCTCACTTGGTCAAACATATCTTATACCACGAAAACATACCTTTACCTCAAAAACATACCTTATACCTCAAAAACATACTTTATACCCCAAAAACATAACTTATATCTCAAAAAAACTACACTATACCAAAAAAATAACAGTTTATTTTTTAGTGTTAACAGTATATAATAACCATGCAATATGTAAGTAGGTTTTCACTTCTTCCATGTTTATAGGGTTTTCAAGGAAGTTTTACTGTCGCAGGCATAACACATTCTAGGAGATGCTGTAAGACATTTTGGGAGACTGATGGGTGTTGGAGTGTCTGGAAAGTGCAGTTATATAGATGCCTGACCTCTCTCTGGGTCATTCACAGTTTGTCTGTTGCTGTAGGAAGAGCTTTATTTCTCTGACTGAGTTAGAGTGACTTGAGATTGCGCTTGATCATTTTAGACCATAAAAGCAGTCTGTGTATCGATTGTTCTGTTGTGAAAACAGTACATTACCAAGCATCATGTAAAAATGGATGTCAGTTCTTCGGCGGATGTGATGGAAGATGGATCGTCATGAGCGGAATCATCTAGTGATAGAGTAAGCTCTTTTAATATGGATAATGAAAGAGGTGTTGAGATTATGTCATCATCGTCAATGGTAACGCGAAAGCATTCGGAATCTGGGACTCAAAGTTATACAAGAATTGCTGGAATCTGTAAATACTGTGCCAAGACTATCAGGGATAACTATAATGCTAGACAACATGAAGCTAATAACTGTATATTCAACCTTTCATTCAAGATGTATCCATGTGCTAAATGTGGTATTGTGAGGGCGGATAGGGTTAGCTTGACTTCGCACAACAGGAATTGTTATATAAAACTAGAGTAAATCATAAATATTTTTGCAGAATGGAGAATATATTCGAGTGTATGTAATATGCATGCAATATGTATTTTTGATAAGTTTGTTAAATAAAGATAAAGTGTTTGGAAGACTATTGTTTTTACTCTTTCTCTCCTTGTACTAAACTGATTTGGAGAAATGTTTAAGTCTAATCTGAATAAATGCGAATTGAAGATGGTATTCATTTTATAATCAAATACACTTTTTTATATGGTTGTAGTGAATGTCTTGATACGTACAAAATATCTGTAAGCTATGATTGGTATAGCTATCGAGATGGAGTTCTCTGACAAAATTTAAATGGTAATTAGAAAAGAATTACGATACTTTTTGATGAAATTATTTTTCGAGTAAAGAGACATCTGTGAATAAAGGAAGGAAAACTTCTATTAATTAATGTGAGATGGGATATGTTATCCACCTTGTATAGCTATCACTTTGACACTATATTGGGTGTTTAAGATAGTATCTGATTGAAAATGAAGTATAACTCTACATAATGATGTGATGATGTGATGATGATATGATGATGATGATAATATGAAGATGATATGATATATCGTTCTCAAGGATTTAGTTTTAACATATTTTCATAGGAGAGTTTGATATGAATGTTCTGATAGTATGAATGTTGGGTAGCAGCCAGGTTGACTAGACTGATTATATCGTGTGTCTGTGTGTTGTTAATGCTAGTCAGAATTAATGGTTCGATGGTGAAAAAATTCTGTCTGTATGGTATGTAAGTTTTGCTGGTAATCTTTGATGGTAAGGGAATTGTGAGTGTATGGTTATAGTGTTTTATTTTGTTATAACATATGCAATGCTGATTTGGTGATATGGTCTATTTGAATGAGATTTTGTTAGGGTTGGATCGTTGATTATGGCATACTGTATGGGTGATGGCAATATTTGAATGAGTGTATGATTTGTTATTACATGTGGAAATGTTTTATCAGAGTAATTCTTTGGAATATTTCATAGATCTTATATGGTTGGTCTGTTTTCTTGAAAGGTATAAAGAGAAGTGTTTGGTATAACCGATATGATGTAATGGAATGGATTGTAGGTACTATTCAGGTATTTTGGGTGGAATAATGGATTCATGATAACATTTACTAGTTTGGTTTGCTAGGTGTGTGTGAGTGATGGATTGTTTGTTCATAAATATACCTGTTTAACAATAGTTGCTTTCAATTATAATAAAATATTTCTAGGAATGGGCAAAACGTTTTTTATGAGAGGTCATACTGTATGTTAGGAATATTAAATATTTGTGAGGAGGGTAAATATTTTCACTTCGCATTTTGATAACTTGTTAATAAGCTGGGTATGTGCACAACACTGCATTCGCTTGGAGTGAATTGGGAAACCAATGGGGGAAAAAAGAAAGCACTCCGAAAGAATTTAGTACAAAATCAAGCCTATATCCTTCCGAATATGAGTATTTGCTTTCATGTGAAATATGTTGCTTATTTATTGTATGTATGATGTATGTAGCGAAACTTTATTTAAAAAGTTTTTCATAAATAGTTCTAAGCTTGCTTTTAATTCTTATGATCTGTTTAATTATGCAGGGATTGTTTTGATTATATTTTCCCCCTCGTATGTTACTATGTTAATGTAATGAAATGTAAAAAAAAAAAAAAAAAATTAGGTAGATACTTCAATCGGTATGGTTGGGTGTTTATATGTAATCTGAAAAAAATTATGTATACCTTACATGTATTAGCCCTGTAAAAATGACCCAACCATGTAAGTTAACATGACAAGTTTGTAACATTGACCTGACGCTTAAACTAACAACTCTACCAAAGTGCCCCCAACATATGAATATATAAAACAATAAATTAAAATAGATCTTAAATCATTTAAAGAGATGGTTTTCATATATGTTAATTTGCCTCCCTGTATGTTAGTTACTTCACAAAAATGTATTAAGGGATGGTGTATTTAGACTAGCAGTGCAGGTTTGGATCGTGGACAGATGTTTACGCCTTGGTGTTTGAAGGCTGACTGAGCTTCGATCACTAATATCACCGGGTTTGTCGGCGTTTTATCCAATGAACCACCGTCAGATTGGACCTCTAACGTTTGGTTACTCTTTTTAATGAGTTTATAATAAATATTATTTTTTTTGCTTACATCTTTAAGAATAGTTACATTTTACAGTAGGTGATTTTTCAAATATGTAATTTTTCCTGTATGTTACTAAATTTACAAAAAGTATAAAAGCTCGATGTGTTTAGATAGTTAGTTAAGTCTGTTTGGGATGTAGAGGTGAATATGTCGAATATGCGCTCTTCAGAAGAAAGTATCGTAGCAAACATTAGATACGAACCAAAAGTGTTGTTATTGTGAAAAGGAGAACTTCAATGAACGACAATATTACAGTAAAACTATTCACCATCTACATCGATGTTTGAAATGTCAATGTTTGTTTGGTACTAATGATAAACTAGGCCTACATGTTATGAGCTGCTGTGGTCTTACTCCTGAACGAGTGAACCCTCGCCTGGATTTCAGTGTCAGCAATACTATAAAAACTTTACACATAGTCGCAGTATGCACTGCTATGAAAAACGTAGTTTTGTAAAGAACTGTGAGTGTATTAGGTAGCGCTGTGCAAGCTGTGAACTTACATTTGCCTGAAATTTTGCATTAGTAAAGCATGCAGCGGTATGTAAAGGTAATGCATTAACGGGAATAAAGTCTGTATGTCGTTTCTGTGGACAAACATTTACTGATATCGTTATGTTCATCGGCACGAAATGAGAGCATGTTCCTAGAATCCTACTATGAAAGTATACCGATGTACAGTATGTTTACGTTTGTTCAAGAAAGAGAATGCATTAAGACATCTTATGATTATTTGCAAATTTTCCTTAAAATCATGTGAATCGATTGTGTTGTCACCTCCTATATTGGAAGAGAGTACACAACTTCATCACCAGTGTAAAACCTGCTATAGTAAATTTACTTCACTTCGCAAATTGAGAAGACACCAAAAATATTTGTTCGGGAAACATAGTTAGTAATAAATATTATTGCAAAAAATGTCAGTCTCTATTTACAACTCATATACAACTTGAAAAACATTTGTTAACTTGCGATGAAAGTGTTGGAGTGGATAACTCAATGGTATATAGAAATCAGTGCCGATTTTGTTGGAAGTTATTAACTTTACATAGTAATATGTATTTTCACATGAGGACCAATAGTTTAAAGAACCCTGATTGTGTTGTGCACCGAAGTATGTTGTGTGGATGAATATTTACACGACAATATATATTAGTTAAACATATAGTCAAATGTAAACACAAAATAATGCAGTAACAATTGTTTTCTCATGATTTCTGTATATATGTGTTGCTATTTTTTATTTATGTGATCTTATACAATGTTTTTAAGGATGAAATAAATATGCTTGGGTTGTTAGCACAAAAGTTTTGTTGAATGGAGTATATGTCTGAGCGTATGTATATAATTTTTATTAGCGTGTGAAATAACTTAAGTTTAAGAAAGATTATTGTTTTTACTCTTTCCCTCCTTATATTAAACTGATCGGGAGAAATGTTTAAGTTTAATATGAGTTAAAGGTGAATTGAAGATGGTATTAATTTTATCATCAAATATACATTTTTTCTGATGGTTGAAGTGAATGTCTTGATACATACCAAATTATTGTATGTTATGATTGGTATAGCTTTTGAGATGGACTCCTCTGACAAAATTTAAATGGTAATTAGAAAAGAAATACGAGAATTTTCGATGAAAGTATTTATTCAGTAAATAAAGAAAGGAAAACATCTATTAATTAATGTGAGATGTTCGGAACACAAGTAAATAATAATAATACTAATATCTTTTTTCTCCTACTTATCTGTGAATGTTTTAAATATGTATATCGAAATAATTGTATGACTTCAGTAAAATCTCCAATTTTATCCACCTTCAGTAGCAATAGCTTTGACAGTAGTTAGGGTGTGTGTGATTGTATCTGTTTGAAAATGAAGCATGTCTCTCTCTCTCTCTCTTGATGATGTGAAATCGAGTACTGACCTTATTAGATTATCTTAACATTAGATGGGAAAAAAATACCGTTGTATTTATTACAAATCTTTTAGTAATATCTGATGTTGAGTATAGAGCGAATATTTGGAAGTAGTAGTACTGACTTCCGAACTTCTACAATGTGATGTAGATGGTATGTAATTTAAAGGTAATGTTATCTTGTCTGGAATGATGGTTGGAACGTTTTGGAAAGTATGTCGGGTGGTATGATGCTAGTATTATACGTTGAAATGGTCTCATTATATGATCGTGCCTGTTTTTGTAAGATTTGTTCATTTGAGTTGTATGATACGTTGATATAGTTGTCAAGTATTTAGTTTTGCTTGTAAAGTTTGTTGCTAGGGGTTTTGCAACTAGCTGGTATGGTATGTGCAAATGAGTTGTGTGTGTGTGTGTTATACGGCGTGCGTTTGTATCGGAATGAAAACGGAACTTATTATCATAGAATGAATTACAAAAACTAAGCATCTTAATACATGCTTTTAAAATTAGTACAATTTCCTTCCTAGAAAATTGAAATACTTCGAAATAAAACGTACCAGGAAATGTGATGTTGTCAATCTGGGAAATGCTTCATTGAAAAGAAAAAAAAAATCTCTGGGATTTTTTGAAAAATAAGCAAGTTAGCTGGCATTAGAATCTTTCGCGGATATTCAGTTTGAAACAGATGTCTGTTACACACACACACATCCGGCATGGCTTCATAGAATTTTTGTTTCCCCTTGATCTGAACCGCGCAGTCTTGTTTTATTCAGCGTTTGACTTTCAAACTAATAAGAGTTGAATAACGGCAGTTGCGATGGGTAAACCTAAGTCGAGCGGTTTCAAACTTATATTAGACAGATGTTTAATAACTTCCGTTTTATTTATATGTTTGTCGTCTACAGTATTACGTCGCGCATAGTTATTTTTGACTAACATTTTGATGGGAAATATAGTAAAAAGTGTTGAAAACCCGAATCGTAGATTGAAAATCAGGATGGCTGGAGGGGCCGGGGGAGGGGTTGCGGTGGCACCAGTTAGTGTGCTCCCTTCCAAAAAGTTGTAGCACCCGGGGGGGGGGGGGGGGGTTAATGGTCGTGGCAAAGCTGCCCATTGTGCCTTTGATTGACAACTAACCCCTGGCGAAGACCAGCACATTGCAGAAGGTCGTGGGGACAACCCTCAACTGTTGAGAAACCTCTCGATGAGTTATTAAGTCGTCTTTTGGAGCTCATAAGTACAGAATAACCATGAAATGATTCATTACCAGTTTTATTTAATAACACTTTAGCTCAAATGCACTTTCAAGATTGGATGGTTTCCGCGTTACACGTCTTCAGTGTCTGCGCGCTTTTATGACGGTATGGGCGAGCGTCAGCTCGACGGCCTGCCGAACACGGCCTCACACCTCCATACTAAATCAGCATGCCAGGAATTGAAACAAGTTATTGCGGAAAAGACGACAACAGTAATCCCCTCGACCGGCCAGCAATATGGGACATATTACCAAACAGCGCACCGATATAGGACAACACAAGGCGGGGAGCGTCATGTTTCCTCAGCCGACCAGCATCAAGGGAAGAACGCAGAATGGGTGCGTTCTATCGCCGCTAACCTCTCTACTAGAAACTGCCTCCTGAACAATGTTTAAGGTGGGGACATTCCAGTTAGTTTATCATAGTAGTAGTGTGAGTAATCAATCATAATAATGCAATTTAAATTAATATCAGTTCACATAAGCTCCCCCGAGTGTTTAATATTATCGTACTATGTTATTTTATGAGCTTCTTATCTAAATACACCCCCTAATTTACAGTAATGCTCTACCATCTCACTTCTTGTCGATCAGCTACGTCCCTAACCCATTCTTGTGCGGAGTAACAATAATGTCACTTCGTAACAGCGCGTATCAAGGACGTACAGTATTGAAGTTATCTAATTGTGATTGGCCAGTCAAGTATGTATGAACTTCTTGGTTGTTTCTTAAATATGTCGTGTTTCACAGGCATGTTTTACTTGTGCCTTGTATTTTAATAAATTGATCTTTTAGTTTATTCTGTACATAAATTATAATATTTTTCATTTTTATTTGATACTAACAAAAATAGGGAGAAAATAGGCGCGTTCATAAATCCTAGTAAGAAATAGACCTTATCCACGTTATTATTACACTGATTGCGCACGAGAGCAGCGTACCGTCCCTTCGGTGTAATTTTATAGACTTGGTTAAGCTTTGTTTGCATGAGGCGCAGAATATACTGCAGTAGATCTTTATTGGAGCTTCAGAAATTTGGAAGTAAACACGAGTGGACTATATTAACAGTATCTGGTATTTTATTGCACGAAGGGGAATATGGAAATATAGCCTAATGCACGAAACCAACAAACACCGAAATTGTATGTTTGAATTAAATACTATAAAAGTAGAAATGTAACTTTAGAATAAGATAGTAATAATATATATTAACATCATACTATATGTTTACTATGATTATTAGAATATATAAAATCGAAGACATAATATAAATTAAAATTATTTAATAAAACATTTTTAGGATGCTGCCTTTAAAGGCTGCAGCCACAGATTTTAAATGGATAATTAATGTTAACAGGTTTTTTTCTCGACGTAGCATATCAATTTTATGATCGTACTACGCCGTTTTTAGTGATATGAGGTTCACTGAATGCACAGCGATACATTAAAGTCATTCTGCGGTTTCATGTGTTACCTTTTATGAGTACTCAGTACTCAGTTTCCTGTTAGACAAAGCTCGCTTACACACAGCTCTGATTTTTTAAAGGAGTTTAAAACATATTTCCACATTTCTGTGACCTGCACCGTTAACTGATTTGTTGTGGTGCAGCGAAAGTTTTTTAAACTATATGGTACGCCAGCTTCCTCAATGCCGAGGTTCAAGTGACTTGCAGCATAATAACTGTGGACAAATATGCCTCAGGGTAATATGAGGTTTAGTTTAATTCTATGTCAGAGCATATAGATACATAACCAGGAACGAGACGTCCATAAAAATACTAAATGTAACATTTATTTACGTTTGCAGGCTGGCAATATGTTTTTCCTCGTCTAACGATACCGTAATATTTTTTTGTTGTTCGTACCCTTACACTAACAAAATCTAGTTTGAATCAGTGTGCTTCTTCTTGTTGCCCAAATTTGTATGGCAATGAGTGTATATTAAAGAAGTATTATTTTTCTGAGACCTAACATACATTTATTTACGTAGAGTTTTATCCTATGTTTCGGAGAAATCTTTTGCCTCACGTGTATGATTTGTTAAGCCAACCTATTGTTCAAAATATTTTTTTAGAAAATTCATGGAAATTCGTGGGAACTAAAACCGGTTCTTAATTTCTTAAATATTTCACACAGGGTTTGTTACATGTGGTGGAAAAGTATGCAGTGCCAGGAAGGAAAACTTAGGCAGGAATTTAAAAACTTTTCAGATAAACAAGAAGCGAATAGAGCGTGAGGAAATTGGCTGGGGAAACGTTTTAGGCATAATTATTTATTTTCAAACGAATTCCTTCCTCGAATTTTGCTGTCGGCGAAATGTTGAAGCATACCATTTTCCTAAAGCCCACAACCTGCAACACAATTTCTTGAGCACCACCAACCAGTGTTACTGCTAGTATCGCAACCGTTTACCTCCTACTAAGGTACACGTCATTTATTGCCCACGAACACACCGAACTAATTTGTGGACACAAAAGCCATTTTGTGGTTGCCCTTAAGACTTCCGCCTACCTGGTGGTCCAACTGCTTTGGAGACGGTATGCAACTCTTAGCAACACTTAAAATGCACTAACTTTAACAGAAACTAGAGAGTTGCTTATGTTACTCATATAGCAATTCAAAAGTTATACCAGATTCACATCGTGAGCATTGTAGGTAAGTGGTTAGGGTCGTGAAGTTGCAATTTTTGACTCGGGTTCAAGTCTTGCTTAAGCAAATAAAATTTTAACTTTCTTAAATATATATTTTTATACACAGTAGAACACCCACGTAATGAAAATTAAAATTAAATTAAAATTAAAACTAATTTAAACTAGAAGTACAGAAAACTAACTAGGAAATTTACGGACAGGTTCCGTGAATTTTACGGTAAGTCCGTTTTTGAAAATCAGCGTGTCCGTAATTTTACGGGGTGTTTACGGACACCTTTGGATAAATTTTTACCAGCACTTTTCCATCCAATGTGTTGATCTACGAAAAAACACACGCACTTAAGATGAGCGTTGTTGAGTACTTTCAAAATATCGCGCAGCCGACCTCCCGTTGCGCAGTCGGTTGGTTCGCCGTCGGTCTGGGGTGCGGGAGGTTATGGGTTCGAATCCCAGGTAAGGCATTTGTGTAAGTTTAAGTTAGGTTATACGTTAGTTTGTAAGCAGTCACCTGATAAGCCTTCAGGCATAACACTCGGGGAAGTCAACAAACCTTTCCAAAACAAAAAAAAAAAATGTCGTGCTCGTTAGGAGCAACATTTCAGAGTACTCCAAAATGTCAAAGAACGGCTTTTTCAAAGCGATGTATCTCAAAATATGCACTACAGATACACGCAAAACTACTCAATGGAACTTCATTGAACCTTCCTAAAGACTTTTCACCAATAAAATAATGTCACCGCTGAAAGTGCCATAAGTATACGCAGCGCGATGAGAACACTGCACGTCTGTTATAGGCTGTTCACGGTAAAATGAGCACTTTTGAAAGCCCTGCTTAAGATCTACTTGTATGCACGTTGTGTATTTTTCCGCATTATGTAAAATTAACGTTGCCATGGGCTTCGCCACTTTATTCATGCGTCGGACAAGTGAAACTGTGAAATTATTAGAAAAGGAAATATTTTATATAATTCTCATTTTTACTCTTCGAAGCATTAAAAAAACAAAGTGGAAGAAATAATCTAAGTTATCGCAAATGGTTACCTAACATTTTTTATTTGACGCTAAGATATGGAATTACTTCCCATCCATCATTACCAAGTTTACTGTGCGCATGTCACTCAGTGCGCCCGATATACGCAGGTAAGGGCAGTAATTTTTTTCTTAGGTTGATTTCAAAAGTGCTCACTTTATCGTGAACCGCCTTTAGAGCCTTACGCTTAGTGGCGAAGGCAGTTTCGCCCTTATCGCTCCCGCGGGAGACGTAAATACCGAAATGACAGACAAAATATTTCGTCTGTGCCAAAAAAAAAAAAAAAAAAAAATCTTTTTCGATGACCATGTCGACAAATAAATTTTGCGTTCACCAACAAATTTCTTTATTTTCGCCACAGAAAATTATTTTTTTTCTAGTTTACCTCGTCTTGATCAGGACGTAGGACGATGTCGCCCTCGAACATGCCCTCCCCAGTTTCTCTGCACAGTGCCTGGCGCGGATCGCCCACGGCGTTGGCTGCAGTTTCCTGGACACTTGCGTCGTCGTCGGCGGCGACGGGAAGCCATTGCGGTATCTGTGAGCCGCGGCGGATCACCCCGGCCCTCGCCGAGGGCTCTGGTCGCAGGACCAGCACCAGGACGACAGCTAGCAAGCGCTTCATTGCCGCGAGTGAAGCCCAGGTACATCGTCGCGGCGGATTTTTCTACTCTCCCTATCTGTCCAGCGGCGATAAAACACAGGTTGACCAACTCCAGGAGTCACCAAACTCCTAAGTACCGCGCATGATAGCTCCAGCCGCAGCAAACAAAGTCCCCTCGTATTCCCTGGGAAAGCCCATTGATGTCAGACTGGCTGACCGCTGATTGCTCCCACACTGATAAAAACAATCTTTGTGGTTTCTTTTTCAGGCGATTACTTTCACACAAGCCGGATATCTTAACGACGAGATAAATTTTATTACATACATCGAGAAAAAAAATGACTGATTGTAGCAGCATGGTTGCATGGAGAATTGAAAACGTAAGAAAATACACGGGTATAGGTTGTTCACGATAAAATGAGCACTTCTGAAAGCCCTGCTTAAGATATACTTGTATGTACTTTGTGCATTCCTACGCCTTATGTAAAATTACCACTGCCGTGGGCCTCATCACCTAATTCATGCGCCGGTCAGGTGAAACTGCGGAATTATAAGAAATGAAAATATCTTACAAATCTGGTCATTTCTACACTTCGATGCATTAAAACAAAAATAGAAAGCGAAATAAATAATTTAAGTTATCACAAATGGTTATCCAACACTTTTTATTCAACGTTAAGTTATGGAACTATTTTCTATCTATCATTACCAACTTCACTGACTGGGCACATGTCACTCAGAGCGCCCGTTAAAATATGTGCATACAGGGGCAGTAGCTTTTTTTTAAAGGTTGATTTCAAAAGTGTTTACTTTATCGTGAACAGCCTTTAAAATTTTCTGACCAACCGGTTAGTCTCAGCGGTCTCAAGAATGTAGTGCGTGGAAGTGTGAGCGGCAGCCCACCAGCTGCATAGTAGTGATGTGTCGAACACAGTACATTATGCATTGTAAAGTTCCTCACGTAATTCGTCGTTTAATGTCAGTGGACATAAATACACACCACTTACAGTACACTGTAAAAAAATTTCTGGTAAATTTACTAAACTGTAATTGAAGTTTTTATCATATAGCTACACTGTATAGTAATAATACTACACCTCAAGCTGCAGATATAGGAATGTTTAGCAGCGTTACTATAAAGAAGTTGGGAACTTCCCTATGTATTTGACTTGCTCGCCTCCCACTAAGGCGATCCGTGTTCAAATCCCGGCCGGGTCACCAGATTTTTGCATGTGGTAATTGTGCCGGACTATGCCATTGGTCGGCGGGCTTTCTCCGGGATCTCCAGTTTCCCCCGCCCTTTCATTACGGCGCCGTTCCATACTCGCCTCACTCACCCTCATCGGCTCTCAAGACCACGCTGTTAAGAGCCGCCTAAATCTCTTCACTATCCATTTGACTGTTTCCTGAGCAAATGTAGAAACGCTACAATTAATATATAGGGAAAAACATTACAATTCCTGCTGTCTCACTAAGCGTATACACTGCTATGGCAAATTTTCGTATAATTTATTAGAATTTACAAGCACAAGAGCAGAGCCAGCGGTCCACAGTAAGAGTCTCCAACACTAAGTTTGATCAACGGGATTTACATAAGATGGTCAAAGTGTCCGCCGTACATTCTTTGCTGTGCGGTCGCACACAACATAAAATTACTTTGCACATTATTCAGCATTTCGTCGTCAACCTGGTGTCATGGTGATGTAATGGTTAGACTGCTCGCCTCCCACCTGGGCGAACCGTGTTCAATTCCCGGCGGTCGCTTCCGGATTTTCGCACGTGGGAATCGTGCCGGACGATACAGCTGTTCGGAGGGTTTTCTCGGGAATCTCTCGTTTTCCACATCCTTGCATTCCGGCGCTGCTCGATAATCATCTAGCTGATCTCCCGATTCGCAGTCGGTTGGTGCACCGCCGGTCTGCGGTGCGGGATGTTCTGGGTTCGAATCCTACGAAAGGCACGGTTGTTAGTTTAAGTTCGGTAATAAGTTAGTTTGTTAGCCGTCCACTTATAAGCCTTCTGGCATTACACCGGAGAACGTTAATAAGCTCTTTCCAAATTCTCATAGGCCTACTCACCTCGTTTCGGCCTTATCAGCTCTCAAGACCTCCATGTTAAGAGCCAGACAAATCTCCCCGCTCCAGTCTAAAGTGCAGGGCAAGCGCTGCGCTGTGTAATGCAACGCTTTCGCAAACCGCGCAGCAATGCAGTAGCAAATGGCGGCGCTCCTCGTTCCCCGTCAAAATATAGTGGCAGTCGTCGTACGCCCGAGGAAGCAAGATGTCTGTGCGAACTGCTCCCACGTTCACATACGTCACAGTCTAGAGGCGTAGAATATAAGGGTAAACGAAGGTTAGGAGTAGTGGAATTTCGCGAAAAGATTCCAAGAAAAGTTATAGCCTATTTCAAAACACTGCAGGGTCGTTTCCCTATCTTTATTAGCTGAATTACTCTTTACACGTGTTAACTGTCTGCACACGAATCACGTAGGAGCCGTGCCGATGTTGACGAATTCTGATTGGCCCGGTCAAATATGAAAACGCCTTTATCAATCAGACTGCAACCAATGGCAATAGACAAACTGCTGTTGGGTGCTTATACTCTTGAAGTCTACTGTGTACTCATTTTTTATTACCAAAAATCACAAGCTCTAACGAAGGTACATTCGAGTAGGAAGCGTTATAGTGGGTCTGCACAACATGTTGTAATGGTTCGCATTGGTAGGGCACCATATAGCACCCTTACTCTGGTACAACACAATTGCAGCCTTGTATAGCATTAGAATTGTATAATTCTGCTACATTTCATACATTGAGTATATTATGATTTTTACATGTTTTTGTGTTTAAACTGAGACTTCTTACTTATACCTGTTTTTCATGAAGTATACTAATCATTGCCGAGATAAACGGTATTTTATTAAGAGTTATTTATAGAAAATGAAAACATGCAAACACTATTTATTTTTTTATTTTTCCATCCAAGTAAATTTTTTCCTTTAAGCCTACTTTCCGGAATAAAGAAATACTTGTCAGATCTCTTTCCTGTCTTTGTGGATATGTGTTTATTTATGTGTGTGTGTGTGTATCTGTACGTGTCCCCCTCCTTTTTTTCTTCAATGCGTCAACCGAATTTCACCAAACTTGATTCACACATAATACTTAGTAAGGATACCTGACTTTAATAGTTTCCGAACACGTCGGACACGTACTTTCAAAAGGGCGGCCATTAAAAATTTGGTTTGATATGTGATGCTTTTGGAACCATTCAGCTCATCAAACAAAAATTTTGCATACTGGCAGAGCATTAAGTAAGCATTCAATTTTGAGAAGGATAATGTTGTTGGTACGCCATTTTGGAACATAGCACCTAATAAAAAAATTAGTATTTTACATTTTATCGCGAAAATTATTAAACCAATTATCACCCAATTTGGCAGGTATGTAATACTATGATATGTCAAGTAAACTTGAGTAATTGAATTTGATTAGATACATATTATCGAAATGGCTGCCATAGAAATATTTTAGATTTATTTGGTATATTTGCCCTTCTATTTAAACAATTTCGACTAAATTTTGTATACTTAAAGTATGTATTAAATTCATCACATGTTCCAACAGATTATCACTTTTTTCGGCTATTTTGGAAGACCTATACGAATAAATCAAGTTACTATGTCATATTTTGGTAAAAAATTTGAGCGATTCCTACCAAATTTGACAAAATAGTAGTGCTGATGTAGATGATGTTAAGTGATGTGTTTAAAGCATACCAGAAACTTATTTTCAAAATCGCGGCCATATAGCCATTTTAGCCCAGAATGCTGTATCGTCGAAACTATGTAATCAATTCCAACATAACTTTGTATGCTGGCAGTGGCCATTAAAACTATCAACTGCGTCTACACAGAGAATATTTTGTCCTCCATTTTCTAAAATAGCAACGTGTGAATAAATAAACTTCATATGTCGTATTTTGGGAAACAATAGAGAGATTCCTACCAAAATTGGCACACAAATAGTACTCCAGCAGGTGGTATAAACTGGAATGTTTTACGAAAAAAATTCCAACTTAACTTTGTATGCTGGCAGTACCTATTACATTCATAAAATTTGTCAATGCGGAGTCTCACTTCTGTGCCATTTTGTAAGATAGCCCTACCAATAAAAAATAATGGTTTTATCTCATATCTCAGGAAAACTCAAATAATTCCTACAAAATGTGGTAAAGATGTTGTACTGTGGTAGGCCATAATATTATATACATATTTTTAAAATTATGACAAACTCATTTTCAGAATGGCGGCTATAAAACAATTTTAGTTTTTTATGCTACATCTACGAAACTATATAATATATTTTAACAAACTTCGTATATTGGCAGTATTTATGATGATCGCCACATGAAAATGATTAAGGTTTAATGCTATATCTCGAGGACCAATCAACCGATTCTCGCCAAATACTGGAACATTTTAACTAATTCGTACCAAACTGTGCACACCATAAATGCTACAGAAAGCCATGTAAACTTTCGTGATTTGTATGGGTCAGACAACGTTGTTCAAAATAGCTGCTTCTTAAATAATTTAGGGAAATTCACCGCATATATTGAACAATTTAACCAAATTCAATTAAAATTTGTATGTACATATTATACATTAGAAGCATCGCATATAGAGGCTTTATTTTTAAATTTTGTCAGTTAGCACCAAATAAGAGAATAAAAGCTTTTATGTCATGTCTCAGGGACCAAAAAAGTGATTTACACCGAATTCTTCACACAACTAGCGCTACTTAAGACTATTAACTTACATTCTTTAAGTAGCCCAGTCACGTTTTTTTAAAAATTACAGTCTTGTCAATATTTTAGATAAGTAATCCCAACTATTAGAAACATTAGACTTAATAAATCCCGAGGTTAATGCTCCGAATCCGACCTCCGTAATGCATGTGATTGCACACTAGCTTACGGTACGAGGGTTTGAGTTCCTGGTAACGCACGCGGGAGTTTGTAATTGCCTCACTACTGTTACATAAATTTCTGGTTTCATTTCTAATGATATCGCTTCCAATGAAACAACAGGTACTACCTACGTACTCATCTTTAAGAACTTGTTAAAAAAATAATTCACCCATGTTGAGGAACGTAGTCTCATTATTTATATTAGTAACTTCCTGTTTTTTTATCTGCTAGTTTTGCTCAGTTAGTGGTTCAATGATCGTTAGTGAGAAATCAAGATTTAGTCGCCAACATATATCGTGTGTTAAGAGAAGAAAAAAGCATGTTCATTAAATATTTCTTAATTTTATATCTAATTCTGTTTGAAATCTTCGTGAAGTTATTTTACAAAGCGGGGGATTTTAAAACTGCCAGTCTGCCCTTCCGTTTAACACGGTACCCTTACTTATAGCTGAACTTTATACTGAAAGTTTTCAACTTTTGTGACGGGTGGACGTGTCCCGAGTACAGCTCGGATATCTAGAATTGAGAGTAATGTTTTGTAACAGCTTGTTTAAAGGGCACTTCACTATGCGGGGCGGAGAAGTCCCCGTGGTCAATAAGAAGTCCAAACAGGGATGGGGAAAACATATTTAATAAATACAAAATGCGCCATCTCCACATCCAACCAGAGTAAAACTGTTGCATCTATCCTTTGATATTAGCCTCCCCTTTCCGGAACATAATCAGATTAAACTATAGTATGTATTGTGTAACTTTGCTGCAAGGCAACTGGCAGGTTAAGTTGGTCAGGATTCCTTTATGGCACAAACGATATATATTTTATAATACCACAAATATCATACTAACTTATAACACGCAATACTTACCTCTCTACTAATAGCATATTGCCATAAATAATTATAAATATAACATAATTATAATTGTAATAAAATAAGGAACAGGAACAATAACAAAACAAAAACCGATTATTACGGCAAAAATATTTATTATGGAATATAATACAGTTCCGCATGGCCGTGAATATGCATATTACCAGTCGTACCAACAAACTTTCGATACAACCAAATCTGCATCACCAATTTCAAACTTCATCGTCTTACGCGAAAGTATTGACTCATTACCGAATACACTAATGACAGCAGTATTATCCATCTTACCTCCATAAACTGGAAAAGTCTTCTAACATATTATTTCACGAGGGTCAATGTCACTAATTTCCTTAGGCGCAGGTTCCTTTTGAGTGTGCGACTTTCTGAAGAAACACATTTACAACAAACCACTGCCTGCTTTCGCAGTTATTCCTTGCAGACCAAAACGGCACAGAAACGACAATAAAATATAACTTTCCTCTACATCAACAGTCTTAACAGTCCAACACCTGTCATTATTTCAACATCTTTAGAAAAAGACAAAATATTTCGGTATACCTTTCTAGGGTAATACCTAGAGACGCGATTCTGCCAAGGAACACCTATTGATGTTTAATTTTTGTCAAGGTTTATGAATTGGCATTTGTAAGTCCCTACTTTACACAAGCCAGTATTAAAAGTCCTATACTTCCCAGTGTTAAATTGTGCTCATGCTTACACTAACTGCCGAACACCAACTTAAATATTTGCATTGAAATGTTGACAGTGATATTGATATCGGACGTGTTCCCTGATCAAATACCACGAGCGACTGTTCAAATTTAGTAATTGAAACTCTCAAAAATTAGAATATTTCTCTTCTATAGCTGGTTAGGAATATTACTTTTGAAGACATATTTGATTTGCATTCGGTTCAGGCCGAAGTGGGTAGAGTAAATTGGATTTTAAAAGCATGCGAAGAGAGCACTGGCATACAAGCGTATGTTGGATATAGTTGAGTAGTTGTTTTTGAGTTCACAGATATTGAAAACAGCTACATAGTTGAGTCATTCAACAGTTTTACACTGGATATGCCACTTCATCACTACAGTGACTTCAGTGGAGAATTAAACTGGGAGTTATTTTGTTACCCACATTACTTGACATGCTGTTCTCCCGTACCACATTTATACTACATTATTACTACCGCAGACTGTACACAGTTTTGGCTTGTGAATACCTCAGTCGAGGCCTCTGTCCTCTCCGTCGTTAAATCTGCTTAAGGCTATTCACGATAAAGTGAGTGCTTTAGAAATTAACCTTAGAGAAAAGTCACTGCCCCTGCATGCATATATTTTAATGGGCGCACTGAGTGACATTCGCCCAGATAAGTTGGTAACGATAAATGGAAAGTGGTTCCATATCTTAACGTCGAATAAAAAGTGTTAGGTAACCCTTTGTGATAACTAGGGATAGGAAAAATTCGCGACTTCATTTCAGGACAAGATGAATTTCAAAAGCTTGTACACTGAAGTCACATTTTCAATTGGATCAGAGTTTATTAGACACGCCGTGGACGACTCCGCGCCAATAGCTGACTTGCAAAGGAACAAGAAGCAAATCCCACACTGTCAAATGTGGGGTAACACTGGGGCAACAGCCAATGTATAAACATCTGAGGTTCGACTATACAAAGGATTGTGGAGTCTAGCATACAGGGCATTGAATTTGCGAAATTTTCCTATCCCTAGTGATAATTAAAATCATTTATTTCGCTTTCTGCTTTGTAATGCCTTGAAGTGTAAAAATAAGCAGTTTGTAAAGTATTTACTTTTTAAATAATTTCACAGCTTCACTTGACCAATGTATGAATAATGTGGCGAGGTCCATGTCAATGTTAATTTTACATAAGGAGGAAGAATACAAAACGTGTATACAAGTAGATCTTAAGCAGGGCTTTCAAAAGTGCTCGTTTTACCGTGAATAGCCGATACTATTCACAACACTGGCTCGCACCTCAAAAGTAAACTTGGTCCACGTTGGCTGAGCGGTTAGACTACTCTCCTCCCACCAGGGCGAACCGGGTTCAGCCCCCGGCCGATTCACTCCTGATTTTTGCACGTGGAAATCGTGCCGAACGATGCCGCTGGTCGGCGGATTTTCTCGGGGATCTCCCATTTACCAGCTCCATTCTCACCTCACTTCGCCCTCATTGGTTCTCAAGAACTTGATGTTAAGATCCGCAAAAGTCTCTTTAGTTCACTTCACTCGAAAGTAAGTAATCGCAGGTATGGAATAAGGTCCATGTGATGCGAAATGTGCAGCCACACGGGGCGCCAACAGCGGCGCCATATAATGAAACAACTTGCCTTGTAAACAAAATAATATTATTTTTATTTTTTAGTTTTAAAGTAATTATTCTCGCAATCAAACTAACACCTTGACGGTGAGATTCATATATTATATGCCCTCCGAGTATATTGTGAGAAAAAGTTTAAAAGAGTTGTTATACTTTTAAGAAGAAATACTAATAATGTTAAGTGAAGTGCATTTTATATTTCCTTTTAATGAAAATTTGTTTGTACACATTAAGATATATTCGAATAATATACAAATCAAATAATTATGATTGGTTTTAATTTTCTAAGTGCAACATGCGTTTGCAACATCCTCTGATGATAGGCGGAAATACTGACTTCGGATGAGACAGGGTGGGTGGCTTGAATATTTAGGCGCACATTGCAGGAACAAGTTGCATTACAATCCGCAGCGCATGCATGTACGCACCTTGATGTGCATGACGTCATGAAAACTCTCAACAGCCCTCATCTGAAGTATGGGTTCTTTTTGTAGATACGCACATTGGACGCACATTTGATAATTTCGTGGAAAAACCAGTATTTCAAACATTCTGCAACGCAGTGCGAGCCAGCTAGGCGGAAGCCTTAATCGTACACAGTTATACTGGATAACATAATTTTTTTAATTAAAATATTGCTAGTTAAACATATTATGGATTAGAATTTTTTTCTTGCCAAGGGGCGACACTCACAGTTATAGATGTCGGGTGATTAAATTTTTTAACAGAGCATAATGATATAACTTGTACATTATTCGAGTCTATTTTAGTGTGAACAAATAATTTTTCGTTACAAGGAAATATAAAATTCACTTTACATAACATTACCATTCTCTACTTTTAAAAGTTTAACATCTGTTTTGATATTTCTTTTTTTTTTGCCATCCTTGCAGAGAATGTATTATAAGAAAACCAACGTTAAAGATGTTAGTCTAATTTTGAGAATAACTGATCTAAAACCAGAAAGTTAAGTGATAGTATTTTGTTTACAAGATAAGTTGTTTCATCATATTGAGCCACTGTTTGGCTCTCCGTGTGGCCGCATGTTTCTCATGGGCGTTAATCCAACCCTGCGAGTACTTACTTTTAAGACGACAGCGAGAGGAACTCTTAAGTAGTGTTAGTATTGTTATGTGCTGCAGCTGGCACCGGTTCAATTGCCCCGTGCCGTAATCGGAGACCCACCTCGCCCTCCCCTCTTCCTGGAACTATGCTCTCGCGGCCTCCTGATCACCCCTTCTGGGAATCCCATTAATGCCGACAGCGGCGAGACTTGCTGGCGTCACAGACCTCCTCTCGCCTGCTAGAGTTTCCGATACGTTTAGCGAAGACTCAAGAATATTCTGATGAGACTGGCTGGCGCCTCAGCCCTCCGCGACGCATCACGCTAGTTGGGGAAGATTCTAGGTGGCGGCCTAAGACCTAGATATACTGCCGCAACCCAGCGGCCGGAGTCTTTGATGGAGGCCATCCGGCCGGGTGTGCGCGAGCCAAGTGAATTGTGGACGACGTTCAGAGAATTTTGCTGTAGTTATTGTAAATAAAATAAGGAAATCATAATTAATTCTTTGATTTGATTAAGACCTCCATTCCTTAACGAACTTAGTATAGCCCACTTAATTTCTAGAGAGAGAAATTGTAAGAGAATTTTTGTACGTTTACAAACAAAAAGGTTGGAAACTGGAATCCAATGAATTTCCATGAAGAACAAGAACAATTGTACATCCAATTACTAAATATGAAAGCATTTTATTTATATTTTATTGATATAGTATTAAATAAAAATCATGTATTGCACACTCAACAGCGAAGTACTATTTCGTATAATTTGTTATGGGGTAATAGTTATCACAATATTTATTCAGAAAATATATAGTGAAAAAAAAAATGTAATGCTTTTGGTAACTATTGCATCAAAGAATTCCCTGATTCAGTTCATTCCTCTGATACTATTATGTATTTGTTGTAACAATACAAATGTCCTCAGTGTAAAATACGTTTGTTATATTTCAAACGAAGTAACACTATCGGTTTAAAAAAAAATTATCTCGTGACCGTACGAAGAAAATAGTTCTATAGGAATTACTCAACTTCACGTCAGTAGGCTTTTTTTTCGTGCCATCAGAGTGATCTATTGAAAGTACGAAACAACTCCCTTACTTAAAGATTGGCGGGAGTTTTAGAATCATTTTGCGACATTATTTGTAATATTTTGTATTCCAGCCATAGACAAACGCTTACATTATTCGTTTCTGCATTATATTTTACGACGCGAGCACAGAAGAATACGGATAATACTAAGATCTATTTTTACTCGCTACAGGAAAACAAAACTTCTTGCCTAGCTCGCCGTGGCAGGTGTTGAATATTCTTGACTTTCGTGTTGAATTAGTGACGGTCTTTCTTGTGTGAAAACGGACGCACGTTAACTGTTAGACTTTGACCACTCGCCTCCCAACATAGCGGACTCGGCTTCGAATCCCTGTGGGGTCACTCGCGACTTCCGCGAGTGCTAAACAAAGTGGACGTTTCCGCAGGCTGGCGTATTATCTCGTGGTTGTCCCGTTTCACCTACCATTTTGTTCGGCCACCGCTCCGGACGTTATGAATCTCGACGCATTATATTATTCGTCGTAAGTTTAGCAGCACAGTTTCTGTGTTATTCATCCACAAATAAATGCTTTATCAGCAGACTGTACTTCACAGTGTCGTATACAGTAAAGCCATTATTGTTTATTTATTGACTGCTGCTGTAGTGCGAAATCTTAATACTGTGTTGTTCATGACTAGGTTACATTACTGCTTCCTGTTTATTACTGCCTCAGTGTTATTCAGACTGGGCACAGAGAAAGGCAGTCCATTCATAACATTACGACAAGAAAATAACTGTTTCACTCTGCCTCTGAAAGAATTCGCTAAATACTCACCCATTCGTTGTGAAGTTTTACTCAGGATAGGAGAATTCAGATACTTCGTTTGAAAATAATTTTGCCTTCAAACGCAAACACACACACACACACATCTCAGTTACATGTAGAACTTTTCAAATATTTATTAGACAACCTGCTTTGTTCCACGTTTTCTAAAGCGTTACCAAATTTATACTTTAGGTCTACACCTCCGTCTCATGCAAATCAAATTGAACTAAGTCTAGAGTATTACACCAAAAGGACAACTCACAGCATTCGTGAGTGATTAGTTTAATTTATTTTACATGAGAACTCTTCCTTGATATGCATTACCAACAATTATTTTGTTCCAATTTTATATAAAAAAAAACTATACCTCATACAATATAATTTTCAGGTAAAATATAAATGAAATTTAGTTTTAACCAAAAATATGACACTTTAACGTTAACAGATGTATAAAAAGTTTCTGATACATGGCATATTTAAGATACAACAAAACAAGTCATACGTGGGGTTGTTTTTCAAAGTTTGACTCAAAAAGTGTGAAAATAACGCGAAGAGCCTATATGAGTAAGTGATCAACACTGTACAAATTTTTTAGTAAACTTCCTAAAATGTAATGAAATTTTTTAACCTATACAATGTAGGGAAATAATACCACACATCACGCTGCAGATATAGCAATGATTAGCATCGCTACTATACAAAGTTGGGAACTTACCTTCGCATTTGACTGTTTCCTGAGCAAATATAGGAACGCTACACTGAATGTATAGAAGAAAAAATTTCCATTCCCGCTTTCTGACTAAGCTTATACACTAGTATGATGAATTTACGAATAATTTGTTAGAGTGAACCTGAAATGACACAAGGATGGAATACCGTGTTACCTTGCTGTGGAAATGGCTTCCACAGTTACAATTAATTTCTGATAAGTTATGTTTTTTTCGTACAGCTACAAATGCAAATTACTTCTTCTACAACTATTCTTGCTGCATAACTAGGGGCACCTGTTGTTCACAAAACTATTTCAGGACAAGTTGTGTTCCGGAACTTAAGTGTTCCGAACCACTTTCGTGATTGGATCATTTGAATTGCTACGCGTCGTACCTGCCTGGCCGCAAATCACGGACGGTCAGTATAGGAGAAATTTGATTCTGATTGACTCACTCATGTAACAGTTTTTATGCACACTAAGGCAGAAGACTAATAGCCAAAGGAATGCTGCATGTGTTTACATATGATACTCAAGTCTAGCCTTTGCGTAAATATTTTCGCAAACAACTGTTGGTCCTAGATACAAGTATAGCGGCTTTCAGTGGAACACTGGACCCGACTGTACAGTACGCAAAGATAATTACAAAATAGTAGACTACACACACAACCAAAGATAATTACAAAATAGTAGACTACACAAACAACCAGTGTTGTTGGGAAAGTACTATTTTCGTTGCATGTGAAAGAACAAATAATATGATTTGTAACACCAAAAAAAAGTTGGCTAGATTTTACTTTGGTAAAAGTTGTTCAAAATTAATAAATAAGTGCGTACCATGAATTAAATGTTAAGTGTATTTCAATACCGGATGTTTCAGAAAACACTTTTGCAAAAAAAAAAAAACATTACTCGGGGAGTAAATATATTTTTATTATCATGATTGAATGCAATAAAATGAATACCATTATAATATATACAAATATTTTAGAAGTGATTAATTTCTGCAACGAAAGTTGTTTTTTATAACTGAAATGCATTTGCATAAAATAAATTACTAAGGATATTTGTAAACATCATTACTAATTTTCATTACATAACATCAAAGCAATTATGATCTAAATGAAGGTTTTTTATTTTAATTCAAAAAAGGTGTTTCTGAAGTATCTAAAATGTCAAAAAAGCTTAAATTTTGATTAAAAATTAACTCTTAATATTAAATTTTAAAAACATTAAAGTAAAAAAAAATTCGAAATATTATTCATTGTTGGAAAGTATACGTATTATTCTTTAAAATAAAACATAAATCGTACTTTTCTGACAATTTCGATAGAGTGTTTATACTACTTTGCAATGAACTCTACTTGTCATACAGTCACGCACATTGATTTATCGGGCGCCACACTACTTATACCTTAACGTTTTGTTGAAAGCGATGTCTCACTAGAGACGAAGCAAGTTGCTCAGAAAAGAAGGAACAGGAAAGGAATCGTCCAATGGCCTGCAATAAGGAACCATTCCAGCATTCGCCAGGAGTGGGTTTCGAAAACCATGGAAAGCTGAAACCAGAATGGCTGGAACAAGGAATCGAATCCCCGTCCTCCCGAATACGAGTCCGTATATTAACCACTGCGCCACCTTGCTTAGTAATGGACTGTGGAGTTGAATTTCAATGTCGTTAAACCCGCGAAATTTCCCCAAAGCACAGCTAACACCACTGGATATCCGGTAACGCCTGGTAGATATTGCCTTACGTTCATAATAAAAGACACGTTCGAACTACAATACAAACAGTGAAAGTCAGGTTCTTTGTATTGTAGAAAGTGGTTAAGCCATTATCCTCATACATCCAGTATTCTTGATCATTTCTCTGAACACATGGCATTCAGAATTAAGGTCTGAAAGACTCGTTCAAGTGTGCACCAACTGGAACGTTTGGTTACAAGTGTTGACGAATAAAAGAAGACTAATTCTTCCAAACCTCACCAGTTAGTAAAATAAAAAATTAAGAATTATTTCACACAGTTTACTAAAATTGTTGTGTATACAGTCATGGAATCTTGAGTTGTGTTTTGGAAATGGGATTAGGAAACCCGGCATTTTATATGTCCGATTAATAATACATAATTCTGCTGAAGAATCCATCGATAACCGAAGAATATTGATCAATTAAAGTCACTGAATTCCCTAAGAAACAACATGTGTTTAAAGTACAGAATGTCGTAATATGTGCGATGGGTCTAGTCAAGAGCTAATTATTTTTCTCAATTAAAATTGTATGAAACATGATTTGATTCGAAATATAAAAGGACAATAACCTCGCCCCGAAACACTCCAGAATTATACATGATTAAAACTGTTATCATTCCCTTGTGTACATGTTACGTATAATCGTATTTTTATTTCTGCCGTATATGTGTTAATTAATGTCATGAGGTATTCTATGTTTCGTTGTGTCAAGAAGTCACATTTAATATACACGGGTTAATCGCACTATGTAATACCACAAATTCCAATATTATATCTGATAAAACATTCCATTTGCATCATGCTGCAACTGTCTTCACTTCTCACCATATTATTAGGGTTATACTGACTGGGGAAAAAAAAAAAAAAAAAAAGAACACAATTGAACAGACTATCAAGATGAAAGATTATACCGAGCCGAATAACCACTGTTCGAGATTCATAATAAATTCTCATAAGCTATCCACATTATAATTTGAATACATATTTTTTACCGATATTTGTAATACAAGCAGTAATTATCGCTGTAAACGTCTAGAGTAACAAATTATTTTGATATCTGCACTAGTAACTCATACTCAGAGTGATGCACATATGCTATCCGCGTGCTCTTGGCGTACAAGTTATTACAAATAAACGTTATTTATCACCATAACGTAATAAATAGGTAAAATATTTATAAAACCAGTGCCCAGTAGAAATTATCAACACTTCCTGATAACAAAAAACGCTCTCTTCTGATTAATTTCGCCGGACAGCAAATTCGACCTCGGAAGTCGCAAGCAAAATATAATATAAATTAAATCTTGAATTAACATTACTTGTTTCCCCGTGTCCGGAAAATATGATTGGAATATGGCTATTAACACTAAAACGATAACTCGGGCGATACTCTGACAGGTTGTTGTCATTACAGAGATTATATCAACATTTCTGGAACATTCCCTGCGGTAATACGGCAGCAAAGGAACGTATCTCTTTTCGAAGGATTTCACCCGTCCCTCCCTTCTTCCTAACCAGGCAATAAGGATTTAATCCGTTCGAAAGTTAATTGTGATTTGGGCAGGACAGATGTATATGCTAGTCACGGTAAAGTGAGCACTTTTTCAATCCCTCTTACTCCAAATAATAGTCAGTAAATATACTTTATTGTAGCCTTAGGCCGTGGTTATACGGGATGCACAACTACGTCACTAAAACACGTTCAGGTATTGAAGAGGTTACATTACCTTCGAACGAGTCCTGATCGCAGTTGTTTCTCGTTCAAAGTGAACAGTTTTCATAAGTAGTTTCGAAGGACTTCTTTTCTCTGCTGCGTTCCTATTGGCTGCTTCGAAGTAAACAAGTGGTGAAATTAATATTGCTGTATTTGGCGGGAATTCCTGCACTTTGTTGATTTACCTTAAGTTTAAGGTTGAATGTACTAATATCCACCCATGATGCCATTACAGTAAGTGTAGGTTTCATAACAATTAAAATGATCAATAGTGATAAATGTTATTACAATTAAATATCGTATATTTTAATTTCCATGTTTTTTGAGGTTAGAATTTCCACTGGTTTCATTCTGCTTTGGGTGTGTAACTGCGAAAAAAACTTTCTGTTTTGAAACTAGTTCAGACATGGCTACCGAATGTATTTAGCTGACTGTGTTTAACAGCACTCGTGTAACCACGGCCTTAGACGTTAAATTAGAGTCCGGTGATTATATACGCCGTGTTTATGACTTACATGTCAATCTTTAATTGAAAAGTGGCGGAAGTATAAAAAATTTTATGATAGGAAAAAAGTAAATGAGACCTCAAAAGTGCTAATTTAACCGTGAGCATCCTATCATCATCAGCAACACGGCCCAGTGTCTCCTAACTCTCGGGTAATATTGAGAATACACGTCTGGAAAGCTTTCACTGTTGCAGCCTTTTATTTTCTGGGACGTGACAGTCGCACAGCCCTACCCACTTAAAGTCCTTCGATCCTGCGCAGGTAAGGACGCGTGTGGCGTCAAAAGCTGGCGAGATTAAGGAGGGAAGTGATGCAGCGATAGCAGATGGAAAGGCTTGTTGTTTACAGCGGCCAGGTAATGGGTTTCTGGCCAGAGAGGACCGTTGCTGAACTCAGCACTCAGGTTTGGCCAAACCGCTGCCTCATGGAATTTCCCTTAGAGATTGAACTGAACCAGTATTTCTAAGGAACACTCTGTACCTGTTCCTGTTCTCAGCCGATACCTGTTGCTAATACCTGTTATTCAGAATACCTGTTATTGGTAAGCAGTGTGCTAGGCACAGAGATCTCTGGCTAGGCCGCGTTGTTCCTCTACCTAACCTTCTCGAATACGTGTTATTAGCCATGTAAAAGTCTGATCTTTTTCGTTACCTCTATGTAGCGCATAAACTCCTTCTTTCAACTATCGTCTCCAAATCACTCTTCAGTAACGTGTGCGTATTACAGGAAGGGATGGTAACAGGTATCTTCAGAAACTAGGAACAGGTATAGACTGTTCTCGCCCAATACCTGTTGCTGATAACAGGTATTGAAAATACTTCCCATCTCTAAGGCCAACTAGGAGTTGTCCTACTTCATGTGGAAGTGGGTTGTGGAGAACACCGCCTGTTTGTGTACGCTGCTCAAAGTATCCATTATATCTAGGGTACGGGCAACGCGGTGGTGGAGTGGTCAGACTAATCGCCTCCCACCAAGGCGTGGTCGTCCCCGGATTTTCGCATTTGTGCTAGAAAAACATGATGAATACAATTTCTTTTAACGATCTGGTAATTTTTTTTATCAAGTTATCGATATGATGTTACGAAACAATATCCACAAAATGCAGATTATTCTGCGTTTGAACAGTTTTCAAGTAGGAGAAACTTTTTGCTGAAAGTATACCGACACGACACATGACATTTATGTGTTGTTGTTTAGGAGCATAAAAATTTTAACGCTAACTGCAGTACAAAAAAATAAGTCTGAAGGAGAAGTGGCCTGATGCGAAGCAGAGATTTAGACGGGGATCACACATACGTTAGAAACACACAGTTTAGAACGTTCAGATAACAGAGTAAACAAACGAGAACACTAACATAGAAATTTCACATCTTAGAACAGTCATAGAATAGAAACACACAACTAAGAACTAATATTAGTTAGAAACACAGAAACACAGATTTTACAACTATCGTACGGCAGAAACACACAATTTAGAATCACATATTGGAGAACCAAATAGGTTATAAACGCTGTACAACCGAAATTCACTACTTATAATGATCATACAACAGAACTGTAGATGTTAGAACGATCGTACAACAGAAACGCACAATTCAGAACCACAGATTGCAGAACCACATACGTCAGAAACGTCATACAGCCGAAATTCACAATATAGAACGATCTTACAGCCGAAACACAGATGTAAGATAGGTCGTACAATAGAAACACACTCTTTAGAACTACCATACACTAGAAACACACAGGTTATAACTGTTGTACATTAGAATCACATAACATATACCTGGTTCTCGTTAGAATTCTCTGTCTTGTGCGGTTCTAAGGTATGTGGTTCTAGTGCATGTGTTTCTATGTTATGACAGAACCCCGTTAAGACTACTCGCCTCCCACCAAGGCAAACCAGGTTCGATTCCCGGTGGGTTCGCTCCCGGATTATACCATGTGGGAATCGTGCCGGACGATGCCGCTGGTCTGCTGGTTTCCTCGGGGATTTCCCGTTTCCCCCATCCGGCGCTGCTAAATGTTCACCTCGCTTCACCCCCATCGGCTCGCAAGACCTCGATGTTATGAACCGCCCTAATCTCGTCACTCAATCTGAATGATAAATAAAAAAATTTAAACACAATTTATAGGGATTATTAAAGAACATACAGACGTTATTACGTGATTAAACAAATACTATATTTTATCAGATCAAAAGGACCGGAATTTTTTTGATTACCACGAAAACTCTTCTTCGACTCAAATGATTAATAAAAAGAATGGCATTTTATTTGCCGGACGTGAGTGGCACTTCTATGCCTCACGAGGTAGACTACCGACTTCCGTCACACAGCCCCTCCCCTTCTTCATGCCACTTCGAACACCTCAGCATGTTAATCCTAACATCCCTTAACAATTTGCGTAATTTAATTTATAAATTACAATTTAAAATACGTCATAAATAAATTTTTGTACAGTACGTAAACTTAATCAACAATATTTTCAAAGAGTAGCATTACAATACCATCCAGTTTCCGCGAACTTTAACACAAATGTGATCAATTTGTATTGACGATATCTGTTACCAATCTCCCTAGGTGAATGGCTGTGTCCGCACAGACACAGTGTACTACTAAAATCTACCACTTCAGTGTTTATCACAGGTGATACAGATGCGTTACAAAAACTTATGGAATATTGTAATGTAACTTGTATGTTACTGCTAATCAATTTAATATTCATGAGTTTCATGCGAAATATTATGTTCCATTGGATTCCTTTAGAAATTATATGTATAATATTACGCAGCGAAACTGGCTAAAAATTTTGAATGAAAAATTTAAATATTTCGGTATTTTACATGTAATGACTCTTTTGTATCACTCATAATAATTTTTGCTGCAGTTCTTGAAATAAATTTATTCATATCCTGGTCAAAGGATAATTGTACAGTGGGGCATATACAATAACTTCGCCATGGATTTATAGTGCAGTGATGGTATTGGAATTAACTAGGACATTGAAGAGGTTTAAAAATATGTGTATGTACTGACACATTTCTCAATAAAAAATACATTTCCTCAATTATGAGTGAGGTAGTGGTTCAGTGGAAATGAGATATTTATGCAGCTAATGAAATCAGAGAACCATCTGACCTATTAAAATACTTAGAGTGATGATTGTATTTGTTTCCAGCATTAAATGCGCACCCTCTTTCCCTGCCATTCCTTAAGATTACCTTCCTTAAATAAATAAAAGTTTTACCTCGCATATCCAGGGGTCTATTTCATAAAAGTTCAAATCCGCAAGGTGACAGGTGACAGGGAATTGTCAGGCAGGTTTACAATTCGACAAATGGGTGTTTCATAAAAGTTGACAAGTTTACAAATTTGTCATGACAAATTTGTAGAATTGTATATCAATTTGACAAATAGTCGTTCCACAAGAGTTTTGAACTGACAGGTAAAAATCCGACAAATGTGTCAAATATTACACTACAGAACGTTTTATGAAGCATATAAGTATAATCACTCGGTGACATATCTACGAATTTGTAGAATTGTCACTGCAGAAGTGACAGGCAAGCTTTCCTATGTAACAAGTAATTTGTAATGTTTATAAGACATGGCAGTGCAATAGTGTTTCAATATTTTGTGAATTAACATTGCTTGCCAAACAGCACATCCTTTACCTCACGGATCAGGTTTAATATAGTCATCTTATCCACATTTCTGGATATTCTGCTGCTAGACTGAACAAGGTTATGCGAATGGAATTAAAATTTACCACTAGTTATTTGTGGTAGGAATCGATTGTTCATGAATCGCATATAAGACTGCGATCGATTAACGCGAGTGCACTTGAGAGCTATCTAACGTGTAATAAATTAATAATTGTCACGTTTATGAAACTGTTATTTTAAAGCTGACAATTTACACTTTTTGCCTGTCAAATAAGGGAAACTTGTATTATTTATGTAACATAACATTGTCATAAAGTATTGACAAATCTGCCATATCTGACATAACTGTCACATATGTCACACCTGTCACATTTTATGAAATAGGGCCCAGAAGTACTTAAAATAGTGCGGCCAAATTTGGCATATAAGTAGTGACATGGTAGGCAACTCTCAACCTTTCGAGTTTAAAAGACCACACTCTCACGTTTTTTTAATTAAAAAGGGACCATATGAATATTCTTTATTTATCTGCCATACGTATCGAACAATTGGTTATCCCTGCGAAACTTTTTACACTGACGGTACCTACGTCAGCACTTAATTAATTTCTATGTAACTTCTTGTCCGCGTTTATGTACGATAGTGTCATGTGGAACATAATATCATATTTCATATAAAAGAAATAAATCCGAATAAATTGACTTGCCGTTAGTTCCATTATCGAGAGCACGAACTAAGTAATTTTAGACGGATAAATTATGTAGTTTCAAACTGGGTGTCTCATCACAGATTGACTATATAACATATGTTTGAAATAAATAAGCTGATTTGAACCGTATTTGGCATTCTAGTAATTATCATTGTGGTCACTAAATATTCTATTTTATAAATTCTTTATTATGCAACGTTGAATGATAATACCACAATAAATTTATATTTAAATACCCTATCTCAACAATTGATAAACAAATTTCAGCTACATTTTTCATGTAAATGAACTGAAGAAAATCATCAGTGAAGGGAAAACACTGGGTAGCAACGAAAATTTGATTTGCCAAGCTAAAAGCATTGAGCTTCTCAAGTAGTGTAGAATAAACCTTACTTCGGCTCATATGTCACAATCTCCGCTCTGCCGATAACTGTAGTCTATCACTGAATGCATAAGAACAGTCGCCAATCACTGGTGTCCACACAGTCTCGAGCATACCCTCCAGCGCGGCGCGGCGGGGTAAAAGTCATTTTTCATACCTGCGCTAGTACTTCCTCCATTGTTCTGCATTCACGCATGCTCAGAGATGACTGGCCTCAGCATCGAGAGGTTTCTCAAAAGGAGAGACTATTAGTAGGGACAACCGAATTTCGTGAAAAGATTACACTACCAGTTGTATTTCATAACACTTTAGCTCAGAACCACTTTCGTGATTGGGTAATCTAGATGTTACGCATCTTATGCGTCTCCATGTGAATCACATACGTACATTATTAGAGTAACTTATTTATGATTGGCCGATCAAGTAAGAAAATGTGTTCCCACAGAGACATGCCACCAATAAGCAAAATAAAACTGATGACACGTCCGTAAGATATTGCAATCTACCATGTGCGGAAATGTTTTCACGAAACCCATTCAGACCCCGTGTACATAATTGTGTACATTACGCATTTGTAAGTAATTTTTGGTCTGTACTACACACTGCGAAGCTTAATGACCAATGATCTTACCTGTGGGTAAATGATTCGCTAACCGTCTTAGTAGAGTATTGAAGGTTCTGGGACAGGTTTCAGAATTTGGAGGCAGAGTGTTTCCGACCACCATCTTGTTTCGGGCCGCAATCATGTTTTCGACCGCCATATTGTTTTTGTCCGCCATTATGTTTCTGGCCTCCATATTGTTTCTATTCGACGCCATCTTGTTTATGTCCACCACCATCATATCCACCATCTTGTTTCCAGTCTACCATCATGTCCACCATCTTGGATTCAAATTTCCTTAGTCACTTTCATACCATCTCATGGTATATCATTCCATTATTATTTTCTCATGCTCTATCATTCGACCTCACCATACACCATCTGCGATTTTATTTGTTTTCCATCTCCGCCATCTTGTTTCGTCAATATAAGACATAATTTTCTTCTACTCAGTCATTCCACCTCGATTGGCAACCTTTGTTTCATACCAAATTTTTCATGGGCTAATAAGACATCAGAAAAACTGATATCACAAACCACCCTCCCCCCATTTTTGTTACCTGTCGGCCATCTTCAGTTCCCAATTTTGCCAACAGAGTGATTCGCCATCTTTGATTCCCCAATCATCTGTCAGGGTGTGCCAATGTCACCATTGTTGTTGTCAACTAACTTTCGCTACCAGGCAATGCTGATGTATATGTAGTATATGTTTAAGGGTGATAATGTAAGCTATGGCATATGTACCAGTCAACCTTATCAACACTTTAAAATTTTGGTATATGTTAATAAATCCTATTGGAGGCCATTGGTTTCGATCCGACCACCCTTGGCATGGTAGACTCGTGCCTTTAACTACTCAGGGACCAAGACTAGTAGTAGAGATTATGATTAAGTGTGGTATACAAAATGTATATGCTAGGAGGCCATCTTTAATTAATTGGTTTTGTCTGGTGTAAGCTGTCATATTGGGTTTTGTCTGATGCAGGTGGCCATTATTGTAGGACTTAGACTATTTCTGACTTACTGTAGGACTTAAAACATTTCTACCTTATGTATGACTTAGAATAGTATACATGTGTATAGGGCTTAGACAAATGTATTTCTTCTGTAAGGACTTAAAAAAATTCTACACTCTACATTGTGTGTCTAGTGATTTAGAAAAATTTCCCATTTAGTCACCATCCTCCACCTCGTGTAGAAACTTGGAATATTTTTCATTTAGCCACTAATTACTCATCTTCACTCGAAAGCCACCTTTTTGCAGGGACTTACTTATATATCAATCTAACCCAACTCAATCTAACCTCAATGAACAAATACTTCACATAACCTCACCCAACTGAACCTAACCTAACATAATTCAACCAGAACCACCACACACTAGTCATCACAGGACTAAGTCATATATATTTTACATGCATAAAAACTCTTTTAGCCACCACATGTATTCACTGAGAATATTTTTATTTAGCCGACACATGTATTCACATAGAATATTTTCATTTAGTTATTTTCAATCCACTTTGGGCTGGAACCTTGGTGTGTATTTGTTTGTGTATATCTCCACTGTGTACAAGGACTGTCACAATGTAAGAAAAAGAACAATGGTGGTGCATAATATTAAAGATTAAAGTGATTAAAAAATATATATATTTTTACAAAATATAAATTATTATATTTTCAAGTTTTCTTGCTCAGTTGAAGGACACACAGAGATCACCTACTTCCTCTCACAGACATCTAAGTTTAGCAAGGACATGGGAGATGTTTAGATTCCACTCACTGTGTGTTTGGTGGGTGCGCACAGCAGCTTCTTCCCTGAAGGCACAGACTTCTTCCACAATCTCTTGAGCTGCCTGCTCCTCACTGTCTTCATATTCGCTGTTGACATCTGGTAGGCCAGGCATAGGCTGCGAGTTGATAGTATCATTGCTCCAAGGTACAGGGCTGTGACCAAGAGGTGACGAAAGCTCTGCAGGAGACCCATCTACCACCTCTGGCTTGCTTTCCTTCTTTAGCAGCAGGAGAGCAGATACCTCCTCATCAAAATTTAGGTTGCACACGGCCTCCTCTTCACTCGAAAAGATGTGAAGCACCTATTCACACAGCCTATCATAGAGCTCTGTTCCCCAGTTGTCAGACTTCTTGAGCAAGCCGTTGCTGGTTTTTAACTGATGCTAAGTTCCAACTGCTCTGCATTTATGTCTGTCTAATCAGTCTTTTCCCATTTACTAAGATAAACAAATGACTAAGCATTATACATTGGTAATAGCTGTGCAAACACACAAGTTTCAATATGTCATTGCACAGAACTGATAAACCTTTTGTCTGAAATTTTTTACTTCGGTTTCCATAAATCATGGCTTGAATCAAAGACAAGCCAGCATACCAAATCCTTATTTCCTTTGCGATATAAAACTTTCTCAATGAGATAATTATGAGGATAGTTTGTCTTTAATATCTCTTTGCTGTAAAAACCACCTCGGATAGGCTGACCCCCTTAATCTTCTAAATAGTATGTTGGTGGTTCATAATGTCGTATGCGTATCACTTTGCAAATTTCCGTACTCCAGTTTGTTGTATATCCTTTAGCAAACACACCATTTTACCTAGATATCCTGACATAACCTCCAACCTTCGCCTTGGGCTTGTGTGGGTCCAGTTTCTCCTCATTGCGAAAAACAGTGCGAAGTAGCAATTCATTAATCTTAACAACAGGTTTCATTCCAGTGGTATGGTGCACTGATGATTGCATTTGTTTATGAGTCGTGGCAAAATTTCTAGCCACTTGTAACTGTAAATTCTCACCACAGTGTTCCTTTAGTGTTCTACTATAAGACTCGACTATCCCAGCCTTAATCAAACAAATATACTCCGAGTAATGACTGATTTTATGGATGTTCATTTAGGCTTAAAAAAGTATTGTAAAATTCTTAGCCAAGATCTATTTGCAAATTTTTAGGTGGTACTTAATCACTCATAACAATTTTCATTTCATTAGTTACATATTTGCCAGCTTTTGTCTTGACAGGTTTTTCGCAAGCATACTTGCTATAGCAGTAGATGACTGCAAGCATGAATTTATATACATTATTCGCTCTTGCAAATGGTATAATTTCCACTAAGTCGGCCTGATAAAGATCTCTCTTTCCAAACAGTAACTTTGCTACATTGATAATTACAACTTGCAGGCGCATGCAGTTCTCTTGCTATTCCTGCCTTGCTCATTTTATATATCCATCTTCCCGCATCTCTTCTAAAATGGCAGTGATTTTTTTCATGTGCGAATTGTTGCCAGCCCTTGTGGGAAGGATGGACTAACCACAAAAGGTACACTAATCCATTTGAGTTATCCCAGTACATGTAATCCACATGCTCTCCATTTTCAATGATATTCTTCAGCTCCACAATGCTACCAGACAAACCTCCTACTCATGGAAATAGCCGAGACACAATACTAAGTCCTGAATGATTTTCATCTTTATACGCATTGGTTTCAGGATCATTCTTGAAGTAGGCACTCGTCAGTGCTAGCAAAAGTTTATACTGCCATAATACTTTTTTGGAGTACATACCCGGTTCCTTCTTAAACAATACTTTTTAACGTTAAGTATCTGCATAAATGGTTTCATTAACAATTTGAACATTATCTTGTGGGAGGAAAAATATTTCCCTGTTTAACACAAACCACCTGTTTTTTTTTAAGTATACTCCGTACATCTTATCATTAATCTTAGGCGAGTAGGAGGACAAGTATTGTTCAACCACAATTATCTGCTTTTGGAATTAATTTTTTTCTGAGCCCACACAGTCAAAGGCATGTCGTCTTCAGTAGATGGGAAAAGTATGTTCTGGAACACCGACAACACTGACAACTGAGATGAAGATGGAGAATCGAGAAACTGGAAAGTTCGGGCACATCAAACTGGTGGATCGGCCGACTGCCGAGTTGAAAATTTATCCCTTTTCTCCCAAAATCGCATGCTTTAACCAAAAAAAGCCTAAAATTTCACTTTTTTTTCCTAAAAATGTCAATTTTTTCTAAAAAAAGTTATCTGTTTTCTCTGAAAAAAAGCCATGTCCTAGAATATGTAGTTGGAAATCACACAAAGGCACAAACTAGCCTTTTTTAATATTTGGGTGGCTTCCTTAATGCTTATAGATGAAACAATGACGAATCTAAGAAATCTATAATATAAAATAATTGTGTTTTATTTAATTATAGTTTTATACTTAAAATATGTAAAGCCATAATTATTATGTGTTATATATCACTACACTCATCTTTTCAAGGTGCATACGATAGTGAAGTCATACAGTCATTCAGTATTGTTTTTTCATTCTCCCTCATTCCATCATTTCCCTCTTTCTCGCTCTTTCAATCTTTCCTTTCTCTCTTTCTCATTTTATCTCTTTCTCTCTCCCCCTCTTACCTTTCTCTCTTCCTCTCTTCCCTTTCTCTCTTTTTCTCTCTCATTCCATCTCTTTCTCACATGTCTCTCACATTCGTTCGACACCACCGTCTAACTAGTTCCATCATCGATAGCTAGAGTACGCGAATCGCCAGTGCGTTTATTTGTTTATGAATTTTTAAATGTAATTTTCCATCCAGGAGAAGGTATATAAAATTATTGTAATGTACATTCTAGGCAGGACTTTGTAAAAATTATTCGAATTTTAATTCTTTAAAAATCAATTCAATCGATATTTTTTAAATTAAATTTTTTAAATATTCTACATTATTCAATTTGTTTTTACTGTTTCGCAGAAACTAAATAGCCTAGCATTGTAACCATGCATGCACGCACATGCCGACAGGCCCACGAGTCAGACATACCTCTTGTGACATGTGAAGAGCACAGCTATGTCTGTAGTTAAGCACCGCATGGGGAAAGGAAGGGAGGACAATGATCACGAAGCTCTCCGCTGGGCGGCCTTGTACAAAAAAGGTCATAAATCTAGGAATCGATACATTTTAAGTAAGTAGAATCATTTAAATTTATTTTATTTTTCATTTGAAAAAATTTCGAAAACTCTTTAAAAAAATACAATTAAATAGATCGAAAATGCATTGTTTTGTATTGAAATAGGTTTAAAAAATTTTAATTATGTAAATTTCACACTTTGCCATGAAAGCTGCTTACATTAAAAAAAATATATATCTCATGTAGGTATGGGATTCGAATCCAAAACCTCTCTGCGAATAGGTTAGCATGCTATCCTCTCAGCTGCCAAACTCAGGAGGAAGGAAGTGCCTAAAAGTTGTATATAATTGTCGAAATGAAGAAGCTTTTTCCCCCAGTAAAAATTTGATTTGAAAGCATTATTTCAAACCCCTAGAATTTATTTGTTTAAGCTCTTCATAAGCACAGTGATTAGCTTAAAAAAAATTTGCTTCATAATGTGTTTTTTTAAACAAGATCTGTTTATAACAGACTGGTTACGATACAGAAATAATATAAATAAATAAAATATTTGTATTTATTATTTAATTTTCAAAATTGATTTAATTTTAATTTCTTTAGGTTGCACTGAAATTGTATGAAGAGTACAGCAAAACATTAACTCAGCATCATTTCAGGTCTTCTCAATTGATGACTAATTGTTACACAATGTTAATTATTCACTGCCTCGACTGTTTTGTACATATAACTATTGTACTCAGCTTTATTAAATATATGTACATGTGACTAAACCAAGCACCATCATATTCTCACTACAGGATAATAGGCAGAATACAACACTAGTGAGAAATTTAAAGATTTTTTATATATATATTTATTTGCATACTTGAGACCACAAACATAAAAACCAAATCACTTAATTTTCCCCACTATTCAGAATACAGCAGATTACTCACTTTTTATTTTTAATATATACACATTTACATACTTCAGACTACAAACACAAAAACAGAACTCTTACATTTTCTATGCCATTCATGTAGCATCTTTACAGCAGATTACTCACTTTCCACATAATTAATTTAATATGTTTATACACAGTTCAAGGCTAGCAAGCGTCCAACCAGAACCCTTGGCCATATATTCTTCTTCACGACAGTGTTTTCTCAAGACCTCTACTGTCCCTGGGATACTATCAGCAATGTACAGTGCTGGATTCGCAGTCTTGAATGCTCGGCGACTGATGGCTACATTCAAATGCTGAGGCTTTTTGTACGTACACTCCAGGCAAATATTGAATTTTATGGGACATTCTCAACCACTTCAGTTAATTGATTGATTTTAGTTTGCTTAACATTGTACAGGTATGTACGTACATCTTCCTTAACCACAAAATTATTTCCAACAACATAATATTTTAAAGTATCCTTGAATACAGTATTTTAAAGTATCCTTGAATCATGTTGAATTCGTGCGATGTGGTTTCATCAATAGCCAGTATAGGTCGTTTCTTAGCATCTGTAACATGGACTATACAGTTATCGCTAATACTTCGTCAGCATATTGCCGCATTAATGCATCTCTGCATAGTACAGGAAGGCCCCTTCACACAAGTAGTTCTTTCATGCTTCCTAACACCATGGCTGTAGGCAAATATCTTGTCACAGTAACAGCGACGAAGCCTTGGCGAAGTCGTCGATAGAAGCAAGTCGATGATGCTGTCAGCACCATGCCTGAAGAAGTCGATGGCACTGCTGATTCCACTCCCAAAGAAGACGATGGTGCTGTCGGTAGCATGCCTGAAAAGGTCGATGGAGATGCTGCTGCTATAGGTGTCCCATCCGAAGAAGCCGATAGGAATGTGCCATCCTCAGGCATTGATGGACCAGCAACCTTCGGCTCCATAGTCTATTCCAGTTGCTCACACAAGTTAAGAAGAAGTGTCTTTCACAACTGCTACTGTCAAACTATGCTTCCTAACTGGAACCCAGCTGTTTATGAACTCACAAGCAGGCAACTTAACATTCAATGTTCCACCCACTGTAAACCATGCATGTCATCTGCTCTACCAACACCAGACAATATATACTCAGCATTCATGCCTCTTAGCATAACTCAAACATACCTCAACCTTTCACTTCACACGGACATTACCAAAAATTTACTTACTGGTGATACTTTCTGTTCTACTGGTCGACACTAGCCAAATATATACTAGTCACTGTATCATAATCGATAATTATAACCCAAGTCATACAAGACCATCCAATGCCTCATCTCCTCTAACCCAAAAAAGAACTCAACCATACTTTAACATCATAACAGGTATCCAAGAAACTATACAGCTAAGGCCAGCATATAACCTAACACCCATTATACTTGTTATACCAACCAACACCACTTATACCTACCAACCATACCACCCACTATAACTTTAGCATACCTCAGCCCACACACACTAAAATATGCTAACAATTGTAACTCACATGTCTGTCATAGCATCATTACCATTATACACCAGCCAAAAATATTATACCACCCATCACATAAACCACCTGCTTATACCAACCATGCATAACAATAAAATACTGACTGCTACCCCTCAGATGTATCAAAAAAAAATTTGAGTAACCCTGCTGACCAGGAGTACTATGTACTATACCAAACCACAACCCCAGCATCATTGAGTCATACTACACAGATCACATTGTAGTTATACATTGAAACATAACAACTACACAATTCATACCACCCTCACACCATCTATTAACCACACCAACCATACCATACTAGGTGACAACCCTCCAGTATAACCAGACATTTATATAAATCACTATATCAACTACTAAACAAGTTAATTATGTCAGCCATCCATACTAATAGCCGATCTTACAAAACCTACCAGGTAACATACCTCCAACATACTTAACAACCATATTGATAAGCCAATGGTACTGAGTACCAAACAGATAGCATAACTTTCACCAATACATTAGCTTACCTCAGCATACCACACAACCCAGCATACCAATATACTGTACCATCTGAATATATCAACGAACTTCTACAGCAGATAACCATACCAACCAAAACATACAGCCCAAACTATATCATTCGCTGTAATCCAAACATACCTCAGTCATGCTATTAACAATACAGGCCATATCAACCACCATACCTCGACTTACTGATCAATCATAACAGTAAGCTGCCTACCTCCAGTGGCGCAGTCGGTTGGTGCGCCACCGATCTGCAGTGTAGGAGGCTCTGGGTTCGAATCCCGAGTAAGGCATGTGTGTTAATTTAAGTTAGGTTCTAAGTTAGTCTGTAAACCATCCCCTGATAAGCTTTACAGCATAAAACTGGGGGACATAAAAAGCCCTTTACAATTACAATAACTTTCAGCTATATTGACTACCATTTCAGCCCATCTACCTTCAACAGTTACACATATAAACAAGCCATACCAGCAGCCGAGCCAATAAAATATTACAATCATAAGCTCCAACTATGCTATCATGAGATCAATACTATTAATTTAACCATCTATGACACCCATACCATCTTAATTCTCAGATACCATATCATACCATCCAACCATACTAACTAGCCATACCAGCTAAGCATTCTGCCCCTCTCATACTAATTAAACATCCCATCAAAACCATTTTGTTCTTACAAACAAATGTCACAAGTAAACCCTTGTCCTCATACCATCGAAGATACACTTTTGTCATACTGCCAAAATAACCGAACTTGCCAATCAACATAACAGCTATCCCAACCATACAAGCAAACCAACTGTACAACCAAGTCATACCAATAGGTTATACAATCAATATGTACCAGCCATAACAACAAACCACATCACACAGGCGGCCCACACTATCACACAAGTACTGTCCACACTATTCGACATACACCAACATTCGCAAGACAGATATATTGGAAAAACCTATCATTCAACATACCATATATGGTAACCCAAGTCTACCAAGCCAATTTTATAGCCCAGGCCAACCCTGCAATACGAACATTCTTACCATCTTTCAAACTAACATAACTTAACCTTCTAAAGCCCCAAAAAACCTATCCTAACTTAACTTACAAATGGCCAGAAAAAATTCAGAAATAACCTACCATAGTCCAGATAAAAATTATGCTTATCCTAAGCACACATATGTCCTACATGTCTAGTATTATTTCAGCCACTTAAGAGAATTTGACATGTCCAGACATCATAAATAAACTTCAAACATACTGCGGCCAATCAACACTTCGAGTAACATTCACCTTACACTTACATATGAACAGTCGGATCAATAAGAATTATATTGAAAATACAATATAGAGACAATAGAATGTCAGAAACCATCCCAGTTTCCCAAGCAACCATTAATTCAAGGCCAGGCGGTAACAAAATATTCCTTGCCATCTGTCACCATTACATAATCAACTAATACCAGCCACCATGTTATGGCATCACTCAATCACACTATTGGACGCAGGTGACCTTTGTCTTGCAATCACATATACTTATATAAAATTCACAAAAAAAAAATTGAAAATATTTGTTTTCCATCAATATTTCGTAATCTGTTCGCAATAGCTCACAAATGACCCATTGTGGTGGTGTAGGTGGTGGTGGCGCTGATTGTAAAAGATTGATGGAAAACAAGTCTTTAAATAATTTGGTATTATCAGGTGGTTTATTTGATGGGGGTATGATATTTTTGGCTGGTGTCTAATTGAAATGATGCTATGACAGACATGATGGAGTTACGATTTTTCGCATATTTTAGTGGGTGTGGGCTGAGGTATGTTAGAGTTATAGTGGGTGGCATGGTTGGTAAGTATAAGGGATGTTGTTTGGTAGAACAAGTAGAATGGATGTTAGGTTATGGGCTGGCCTCAGCTGTATAGTTGCTTGGGTACCTGTTATGATGTATTAGTAAGGTCGACTTATTTTTGGGTTATAGGAGCTGGGGTGTTGTGTGGTCTTGTATGACTTGGGTTATAGTAGTTGGTTGGCTGGATTAGCGACTGGTAGAGCAGAAGGTATGAGCAGTACGTAAATTTTTTTTAAGATCAATGACTGTAAGGTTGAAGTATGTTTGAGTTATAGTAAGAGACATGAGAAATGAGTATATATTGTCTGGAGTTGTCAGTAGAGCAGATGAAATGAATGTGTTACAGTGAATGGAACACTGAATGCTAAGGTGTCTGCTTGCTAGTATATAAGCAGCCGGGTTCCACTTGGGAAACTTAGTTTTACAGTAGCAGTCGTGAAAGATACTTTGTCTTAGCTTGTGTAAGCAACTGAAATATATTATGGAGCCAATGGTTGCTGGTCCATCAATGCCTGAGTTTGGCACACTGCTATCGGCTTCTTCGGATGGGACACCTACGACAGCAGCAATGCCATCGACTTCTTCAGGTGTGACATAGATATCACTATCGACTTCATTGGGTGTGGTACTATTAGTGCTATCGACTTATTCAAGCATGGTACCGACAGCACCATCGACTTCTTTGATGGTACACCAACAGAAGTGCTGCCATCGACAACTTCGCCTAGGCTTCTGTGCTGTTACTGTGACAAAATATTTGCATACACCCACGATGCTAGGAAGCATGAAAGAACTACTTATGTGAAGAGGCCTTCCGGTGCTATGCAGCTGTGCATCAAGTACAAGCATCTGTTCAAACATGGCGGTACACTGAAGAGACGTAGCAAACACTGTAAAGGCCACGTTTCAGCAGCTACGAAATGACCTGTACTAGCTGTTTGTGAAACCACATCGAACGGATTCTACCTGAAACAATCTGCATTCAAGGGTACTTTAACAGATTATGTGATTGGACATAACTTTGTAGGTACGAAAGACATATGTATATATACCTGTACCACATTAAGCAATGTATAATCAATAAATTAACAGAAGAAGTTGAAGAAGGTCCCATAAAATACAGTGTTTGGCTGGAGTGTACCTATGAATAGCCTCAGATTTTGGATGAATACATCATTCGCCAAGCATTCAAGACTGCGAATCCAGCACGGCAGACTACTGATAGTATCCCAAGGGCTGTAGAGGACTTGCAAGAAAAACTATGTCATGAAGAAGAAGAACATATTGCTAAGGGTTCTGGTTGGACGCTTGCTAGTGTAGACTGCCTTGAGCTGCATACAAGCAGATTATATTCATTATGTGGAAAGTGAGTATTCTGCTGTATTCTGAATGGTATTTGGTTGTGTGTGTGTGGTGAAAAAAGCAGGGGGGGGGGGGGGTTAATGATTAGGTTTTTATGTTTGTGGTCTGATGTGTGTAAATGTTTATTTGATATGAATAAAAAAAATTTTATTTCTCGCTGGTGTTTCCTGTAGCAAGAATATGAGGGTGTTTGGTTTAGTCATATATACATACATTAAATAAAAACTGAGTAGAATAGTTATGCGTACAAAACAGTCGAGGCAGTGAATAATTACTATTGTGTAATAATTAGTCTTCAATAGAGGAGACCTGAAATGATGGCGAAAGAACGTTTTGCTGTACACTACGTACTATTTCAATACTTAAAATAATTAAAATTAAATCAATTTTAAAAATTAAATAGTAAATACATATCTATTATTTCTTAATATTTTTCTGTATCGTAACCATTCTGTTATAAACAGACCTTGTTAAGAAAAAACACGTTATGAAGCAAATATTTTTTAAGCTAATCACCGTGCTTATGAAGGGCTTAAACAAATAAATTCCAGGGGTTAGAAATGATGCTTTCAAATCAATATTTACTAGGGGGAATACAGCTTCTTCATTTCGACAATTATATACAATTTTTAAGCTCTACTTTCGTTCTGGGTTTGCCGGCTGAGAGGAAAGCATGCTAACCTATTAACATAGAGGTCTTGGATTCGAATTCCATCCCTACATATGATATTTTTATTGTTTTAAATGTTAGCAGCTGTCATGGCAACGTGCGAAATTTATATAATTAAAATTTTTTTTTGACAGATTTCAATAAAATTATTCATTTTCGATAAATTTAACTGTATTTTTTAAAGATTATCGAAATTTTCCAAATGATAAATAAATTAAATTTAAATAAATTCTACTTACATAAAATGTACCGTTTCCTAGATTTATGACCGTTTTTTGACAAGGCCGCCCAGCGTAGTGCTTCATGGTCATTGGCCTCCCTTCCTTTCCTCATGCGGTGCCTAACTACAGACATCACTGTACTCTTCACATGTCCCAAGAGGTATGTCTGACTCGCGGGCCTACCGGCATGTGCGTGCATGCGCGGTTACAATGCTAGGCTACTTAATTTTCGCGAAACAGTGAAAACAAATTGAATAAAGTAAAATATAAAAAAATAAAATTGAATTAAAAAAATATCGATTGAATTGATTTTTAAAGAATTAAAATTCAAATAATTTTTACAAATCCTGTCTGGAATGTACTTTACAATAATTTTTATATGCCTTCTCCTGAATGGAAAATTACATTTAAAAATTCATAAATAAATATACACACTGGTGATTCGCGCACTCTAGCTGGCGATGATGGAACTAGTTAGATGGTGGTGTCGAACGAATGTGAGAGACATGTGAGAAAGAGATGTAATGAGAGAGAGAAAGAGAGAAAGGGAAGAGAGGAACAGCGAAAGGGAAGAGGGGATGAGAGAGAGAGAAAAAGGAAATAAAGAGAGAAAATGATGTAATGAGAGAGCATGAAAAGCAAGACAGAATGACGGTATGACTTCACGATCGTATGCGCCTTGAAAAGGTGAGTCTAGTGATGTACAACACTTGAAAATTATCGCTTTACATTTTTTAAAGTATAAAACTATATTTAAGTATAAAAAATAATTTTTAAAGTTATTTTGTATTGTAGATTTCTTAGATTCTTTATTGTTTTGTCTAGAAGTATTAAGGAAGCCACTCAAATCTTAAAAATGGTTGATATTTTTGCCTTTCTGCTATTTCCTACTACATATTCCAGGGCATGGCTTTTTTTTTTAAAGGAAAAATGGGAAATTTTTAATGAAAAAGGGAAATTTTGAGGCTTTGTGATAAAACATGCGATTCTGTGAGAAAAACGGGAAATTTCCAACAAGGTGGTCGGCCGATCCACCAGTCTGATGTGCCCGAACCTGCTAGCTTCTCGATCCTCATCCCAGATCCCGGTGTTCCCAACATACTTTTCTCATCTACTGCCTTCATCAACTTGATTTTATTCTGTTTGATTCGCAGCAATGGGCTCAGTATTTACTTTGGCAGGCATTGTATTAGATCTCAAATTATCCAGACATGAAGTGACAGGATTAAAGAATTCATCGTTCTCTATGCCTTGCTCCAATCTTACTTGTTTCTTTAATAAATGCTTCACATGCACACTTTGAATCATTCATTTTAATTCCTCTGGTAATTCAGACATTGTACTGACTGTAAACACAGTGTGCAACATTTTTGTATACGTATGCCTGAAGGCTTAGAGTTTGGTCGAGCAGGCCTGTTTTTACTGGCACACCCATGGCAGGAGGCGGATTCGATGTTAAAGGCTGTTCACGATAAAGTGAGCACTTTGGAATGAACCTTAGAAAAATGTCACTGACCCGCCTTCGATATATTTTAACGGGCGCACTGAGTAACGTTCGCCCAGTAAAGTTGGTAGCGAAGGATGGAAAGTAGTTACATATATTAACTTCAAATAAAAATAACTATATAACAATTTGTGATAACGTAAATTATGTATTTTTCTTTCTGTTTCTGTTTTTTTCTAATACGACAGTGTTAAAATGAGCAGATTTGTAAAAGAGTTACTTTTCTAATAATTCAAGAGTTTCATTTGACCGACGTATGAATAAAGCAATGTTAATTTTACATAGGGCGGAAGAACACACAACGTGCATGCAGGTAGATCTTAAGCAGGTCTTTCAAAAGTGCTTATTTTACTGTGAACAGCCTATAGTTTCTTGTCTGTAGACGGAAAATACTTGCTCGGTTTATAAAGTTTAACATATTCCCAGAATTTTTCATTATATACAATATGCATTAACACTGCTCGACGCTTTCCTTCAGTTAACTGATTATTAATATTACCATTAATTTGAATAGATACATCATCTATTTCAACAGTGACACCCTTCAAAACAGTCATCATTTCTTCTTTCAGAATCTTCACTTGCTGCAATACTTTATCCATCGATGCTTACAGCAAGGTCGAAATGGTTGATGTTTCTGAATTTAGGTACGACATATTAACAGCATCTCCATCTTACTTCAAATCGCCTATGTTCTTAATTCGTTTCCTAGCGATGTTGCAGTGACCATCCTTCTTACCAATCATACATGTTTCCGCCCGTCGTTTCATTCCGCCTTTGTGAACAAATTTGGATATAATGGATGTCATATCTTACTGATCCACGATAACAAACTGATCAAATACTCATCTGTACCTACCCTTAAGTAGATGGAAGTCTTGAACTATAATGAGGAAACCATGTGGATCACTCCAACAACATGCACACGTCTACTTAAATTTTTCAAATGACATGACTGTATTAAAATGATAATAACAAACATGATGTAAATTTAAGTTGTCCATGCGAAACCAAACTAACATGTTTATTGTCGCGAAGTAACTGCTTGGGTATATGGAAATAAGTTTGCGAAAGATAAAATGAATCTACAGCTGTCGCATGTATAGACACACAAAAATGTTGTACGATTTTCTGCTTCTCGCATGCAACATCACAAATAATTACATGATCCAGCCTAGCTTCACCCGGTGGCACGACCTCGTAATTATCACTGCACAACAAAAATCCTATACCACCTACAGCTCGTAGTACGTATGCCAGGCACTGGTACTTTGGCTTCTTTAGGAATTTAGAGTACAAGTACACATTGTCAAAACATAAGCCATTCAATTCGTTCAACAACATAGCAACACACATAATATCCACAATTTGACGACCCTGCAATAATACACCTAATGGTGCTTGGCAGAAGGGGACCATATCGTGATTCGCGAGCCATATTGTTCTGTCATGCTAACTCTTACAGGAAGACGAATGTCCTACTGTATGATTTGAATACAGTTTTCATCTACTTGTTTTATATCTTGCAAATAATGGGGATGTGGATGTGGAGGTGGAGGTTGATGCCGTGTGGAGGTGTCGTTAAGGGGCAACTGTACATTGGAAGGGGGGCGAGGTTGCAGGTTTGGACTGTGTTGTGATTATTTGCCCAGTAGGCGCCAGGCATCATCCAGGCGCTGGTGATGCCGTGATTTATGGTAGAACAGACTCTGTATATCTCCAGGCCGTGAACCGTTCACCCAGGACTCCATCTTCCAGTAAGTTTGAAGTAATCCCTCCCTCATTAATAATATTGCCAATTATTTTATACTGATTAAGCTGCATAACCTCTTAATACGGGTTACACATCGTAACTGTAGCAACGTAATATTTAACGGTTACTAACCGATGGCCTATTGGCTGACCACACACCTCAGATACTGTAGTTATCCAATAATTACACATAGAAACTTGGCATAATTAATAAACACTTGATGAGACATTGCACTTGAACGGGTATTTTAAGGGCCCATGCCTTGACAAACCTTGCGGCTAAACACGTAAATAACACACAGAGTCACTGTTCACACGTATTTTCCGGGGCTTATTTAACATTACAAATCTAGAATAGCATATATTTGTTACCGGGCACAGCCCCCCGGTAAGGCTACACTGCGAAATTGGCAAAGGGCCAGACAATGGTTTAAGTGCTAATTATGCTCCCGGGGCAATGTAAACCACCGGCGGCAGTTATGAAACAGTTCCGATTAAATTGGTTACTATTGGAATGAAGTGATTGATACGAAGATGTGGGCCACCGGAGATAGGACGAACGTAGCCTTGACCCCGCGAGTTCTTAGACGCTACTACTGTGACTGGCTTGGCGCCTAACCGGCCCTGGCGGTGGCAAGCGCGCCAAGCGGGCACTTCATCTCGGAACCTTGCAAACAACATTTACTATACAGAAACCCTTGCTTACCTGTTAAATGCTGAATACACAAGATTACCCTTGCATAAAATGGAACACAATAAAACACTAAACACTGCAATGGAATGGAATGGTGATGAACACACGTGAGGTGAAACAACGCAGTGCAATTATGGCCCATATACACAACATTGCATGCCCTGCTTTATTTCAGGGCAGCATGTTAAACCATTTAATTAATATGGGTTTGTAAGGCGTCTGCCGTTACGCCCTTTTGCCTTGTAGGACTTTTTGCATACCCTTGATGACACTGATGTGCACCACCCTGCACTGGGGTGCACGAGCGTTCTCCGCTCCTACTCGTTGCACTTGTTGCACTATTTGCATCAAGCGCACGGGCTTATTACATAGCACATGCATCACATGCATGTAGAGTGGTTTTCTAGCTGCGCTGGACTAGATGCTTGGTGAGGCAGACTTTCTTAGGAGGCGAGGGATGCGAGCACGCGTCAATGTGGATGTGGAGGCAGATGTAGATGTGGAGGCAGATGTGGATGTGGAGGCAGATGTGGATGTGGAGGCAGATGTAGATGTGGAGGCCGATGTAGATGTGGAGGCAGATGTGGATGTGGAGGTGAATGCGGTGCTTGCAATTCATGTGGTGCTTGCAAAGCATTCTGCGAATGTGCAGAGATGTGTGCAGAACGCGCGGAGATGTGTATGGAGCATGTGGAGAGGTGTGCGGAGCATGCAGAGAGGTGTGTGAAACATTCGAGGAGGTTTGCGGTTGCAGTTGCAGAGAACAAGCACTTGAGAATTTAGAATGTCTTTTTCAAAATATCACTCTTTGTAAACTGTTGCTGCCAAATTTTGCTTTTAAATGACATTCTCGAAGTGTTGAACCATAAGGTCGTGGCTTCATTTTGTAACACATTGCGCAAGGCTGTAAAAACTTTACCACAGAAGAGACACCTTGTAAATGTGATTTCCTTTCGAGGTAACAAACTTCATCCTGTTACTGGAGATGTTTAATCTTCCGTAGTCTGTAAAATACTGGCTGAAATGTATTTAAACTCATACCTTTATATGTTTTAATTTACACGACGATCTTTATTGTAATGATTTAAAAAGTCAGCAAAGTACCTATCGAGACATGTATAAAGTAGAGGTGACTTAGCATTCTGGGCTTAGTATGTTGTAATTATTCATAAAGGTAAGATCGGGTGTGGACTAGTGAATATGCTTATAAACAACATGCCATTTAAGCTTCATATTCAAGGTTACAATTACTGTGGGCCAGGAACCAAGCTGAAGAAACGTTGAGTGGAATCTAAACATCTCCCATGTCCTGGTTGAACTTGGATGTTTGCGAGAGGAAACTGGCGATCAATGCGCGGCCATTAACCAAGAATGAAAACTTGTATATATATTAATTGTATGTTTTGTAAAAATAGTTTTTTTTTAAAAATTGATTTTAATATTTAATTTTATAAACCCATAACTACTTCTTCCTTAAATGGCAAGTCATTCTATACGGCGGAGATATACACAAAAACATACAGACCAGAGTTCCTGCACAAAGTGGAACGAAATTGACTAAATAAAAATATTCTAAGTGAATACATGAGTTGGATAAATTAAAATATTCTCAGTGAATACATGTGGTGGCTAAAAGAGTTCTTACATATGTAAAATATATATGACTTCTTCTGGTGATGACTAGAGTATGGTGGTTCTGGTTGAATTAGGTCAGGTAAGGTGAGGTTAGGTTCAGTTGGGTTATGTAATGTGAAGTATGTGTTCATTGAGATTAGGTTGAGATGGGTTTGGTTGATATTTAAGTAAGTACCTGCACAGTGGTGGATGTCGAGTGAAGATGAGAAATTTTTGGCTAAATGAAAAATATTGCAAGTCTCTACATGAGGTGGAATGACAATGACAAAATGCGAAAATTTTTTTAGTCCCTAGATAAATGGAAATTTTTAAGTCCTACACAATGTAGATTTTTTCTGAGTCCCTACACAAGTAAGACATTTGTCTAAGCCCTACAAACATGTAAACTATTCTTAATCCTACATAAGTTAGAAATATTCGAAGTCCTACAGAAGGTACAGAAGGTTTCACAAGGGTGAAACGAAGGTGGTCACATGAATATATTCTAACTCCTACACATATGAAAAATGTTCTAAGTTCTTCATAAGGTCAGAAATATCCTAAGTCATACAAATATTGCCGCCTGCACCAAACGAAAACCAATATGACAGCCTATACCGGACAAAAACAAATGAATTAAAGATGGTCTCCTAGAATACACATTGTGTATACCTTTGGGTATATAAGCTCTACTACTAGTCTCGGTTGCCGAGTGTTTAAGAGCATGAGTATACCATGCCAAGGGTGGTCGGATCGAAACCAACTGCATCCAATAGGATTTCTTAACGCATACCAAATTTAAACTGGTTGATAACGTTTGTTGGTACAGATGTCATAACTTACATTATCGTCCTTAAACACATACATATACACTAGTGTTGCCTGCTGGCGAAATTTGTAAACAAAAAATGGTGACACCAGTGCACCTTAGCAGATGATTTGGGAATCAATGATGGCACCACACTCTGGTGACGAGGTTCAGAACTAAAGATAGCGGACTGGTAAAAAAAATGGTGGGGTGACTTCAACTTTTCTGATGACTAATTATCCCATGAAACAATTGGTTTAAACATAGGTGATCAATCGAGGTGGCATGAGAGAGCAGGAGAAAATGAGGTCTTCAATTAACGAAACAAGATGACGGCGATGGAAAATAAATGAAATCCAATACGGTGTAGGGTGAGGAGAAATGATAGTGCATGAGAAAATAAGAATGGACTGATAGAGCATGAGGTAGGGTGAAGATGACTAAGGAAAATGGAATCCAAGATGACTGAGCGGAAACAATATGTTGGCTAGAAACATAATGGAGAACAAAACAAGCTAGTGGCCGGAAACAAGATGGCGGCCTGAAACAAGACGGCGATCTGTAACACTCCATCTCCTGATCCTGAACCCTCCCCCAGAACCTACTATACTCTACTACTTACCGTCTTATCAGTCTAGGCCATAATAGGTTCACGTAACTGTAGCCGAACATATTGCATACAGATCATTGGCTGTGGCAACGAAACATGTGTTGCGTCGACTTAAGTACAGCACGCATCATAAAATGTTTAAGTTTGGAACACCCGAAACCGTATATTAAAGTGGGTCTGAAAGTATTAAGACATATGTTCGAACTTACAACCAGATTATGAAGCATTAAAAAAATATCTTGTAAAATATAATGGAATTTTTTTTTCATTGATGAATACTAATAATTTCCAATAAATACGGCCTACAAGTTTTTACAAGCACATATTTAAATTATTCATGATGATTGAAAACAATGGAAATTTAAATTACTGTTTTTTTATCTTCAGTACTTCAACTGGACACAAATATTTCTCATCTATGGTGGTGATGGCACCAAATTTCATGAAAACGGTACCCAAATTGCAAAGTTTGTATTCGTTTATGTATTAAACAGTAACGGTGTTTTGTATTTTTATTCTAGGCTTGTGTGAATGTGCCTGTTTGTTTCGCAAACGAAAATGAAAAATATGCTATTGGATTTCGTGAAACTGAAACGAAGATGAAAAACAAAGTGTTAATGATAGCTCAACCTAAATAAAAGTTAAACGAAAAACAGTAGGAACCATTTTGTCACGTTTTTTACTTTGTACCGTCAAACATATAGTGGCATAAAATATACTGTATTACATTAAAAATGCAAAAGTAAACTTGCACAGTACAATAAATGGTCGTACAGGATAACAATACTTTCAAAGTATTCCCTTAAAATGCATACAAATAGTGATGTCAGTGGATGACATGAGGAAGAACTGATAGCTGCAATAAAATCCCTGAAGAACTTAAAAAAAAAAATTCTGCCAGTGCCAGTATTTAAAGTTTATATCTATGTATATGCTGTCCACTTTAAAATGAGCACTTTCGAAAGCTCGCGCTTAATATATATGTGTATATGATGTTCACGGTAAAATTAGCACTTTTGAAAGCCCTGCTTAGGATTTACCTGAATGCACGTATTGTGTTCTTCCGCCTTATTTAAAATCACCATTGTCAAGGACCTCATAAATTTATTCATAGGTTGGTCAAGTGAAAGTGGAAATATTAGAAATTTAAAAATTTTGCAAATCTGCTCATTTTTACACTTCAACGCATTAAAAAACAGAACCATTTTTTTTTGTTGCAACAGGACAACACATCAGTAAGTCTCCAAGTGAGCACCCTTGGTAGCACGTAGCACACCTAGTCGATGTTAAATTTCTATCCATCATTAGCCAACCTCACAGGAGGGATCTATGCAATGGCAGTGGTTATCCGTTGATGCAGAGTTGCAAGCTCTCATGCAGCCATTCTGTAGACATTGTTTTTGACATGACTCCATAGAAAACATTCCAATGGGGTCATGTCACGAGAGCGTGGAAGCAAAGCTGTTGCACAATCACGACCGATCCATCATCCAGGAAAAGTATAATCAAGATAGGCAGGAATCTCCAAACCCCAATACGGCGGTGCACCGTCTTGTTAAAAAATTACATCTGGGGGCAACTGAGGAACAGCAAATAATTGTAACATGTCCAGATACATTGGGGATGCGATGGTACCCTCATCAAAAAGGGATGGTCCGATAATTTTGTCACGAAAAAGCTCGCACCAAACATTCACCTTTGCGCTGTCTCTTGTACCTACACTCTCACACCTCACCTTGGGCCTGTGAACCCCAAACACGCACGTTATGCCGGTTCACCTCACCACTGACAAAAAAGGTCACGTTGTCAGAAAAAGAAACACTTTGAATTAGTCACTATCCGACTCAATACGTGATAACATTTCGACTGCTAGGGTCATACAGTCGTGTGGCGTTATTGGGCAACAAAGCCTGTACAATTTGCACTTTGTATGCATGAAACAATAAATGTTTGTGTAAGATATCATGTAGAGAAAATGTTGGGATCTGATATTCACGCGAGACCCTACGCACTGATATCTTGGAACTTCGAACAAAAGACTGTCTCAGTGCCTCCACTCTTTCAGCTGAGGTTGATGGCCGCTCAGTTCTCGGTATGTCAGCAACAGAACCTGTGATCTTGAACTTGTCACACCACGCTCTTTACATCGAGCGGTATCTTTCCATACGTAGTCTGAAAAATCCTCTGCACTGTTATTGGTGACCGTGTCTCGTGGTATCACATAACATACTGAGCTTTTACCTGATTTGTGAACATGTCCGGTTTCCTCGACACTACAACTGCTACACTACAGCCACGTTATTGAAACTTGTAACAGTAATCTTGGTTAGTTTTCCAACTTTTTGGCTCCAGTTTTACATATCTATCTAACATATAACGGATATAAATGATGTTTATAATCAGGGAAAGAATTTTCGTACATTTTGTATAACCGCTGGATTTTTTTTTCTGTTTCCAATCTCGTTAGATAAAGTAAGTAGAAAACTCTGGGAAATTCCCTTAATCTAGAGCCGCGAATATCATCAGGATATACTCCACAGTCTTGTATACACTCGAGCCACTATGGTGTGTTTATTGGAAGCTGCTGTAGTGGGAAGTCTTGCACTGTGTAGTTCATGACTCGCTCACACTACTGCTTCATGTTTATTTCTGGCTTACAGAGACATAGGATGTGTACATATCACTGCCGTCAAGTCACAGCAGTGTGACAAAAAAATAACAGCTTGAACTCGTTCGTGAATGGGCAATTTAAATATTTCTTACCTCTCTGTCCTTCAGCCAAAGATGATAAGTTTTGAAATAAACAAATACTGATCCGCCCAGTCACGAAAGAAAATATATTCCGACAAAAACACGCGGCCAATAATAGACGGAATGCTGCCTAAAGTTTTTCTTCGCGAAAAAATAATTAAGAGACTAGAACCTACGCACCGCATTTTGCGCTGATCAGAAAACGAAAATATAAATCTTTTAACTCTCTAACAATGAATATATTTCTACCAGCGCTACGTAAAAATGTAAATATTTCAATTAGAGTGGTTTACTTTACATAAAGCGTGTCAAAAACCAATTTAATAACATATCACATGCGAACTATTTCATACTAGCCGTTGCCAACACAGCACTGCTGCCACTGTCTTTAATTCACTTTGATTACGAAGTAAAAATTACAATTTATTGATAATATATGAGTTTCTTTTAATCAAAAATAGAATGCTTTAATATTGCCAACAGTAGTGTGTTGTATATTATTTATTTAAAATAAGGCAGGCATACTACACCTAGAGTGATTTTTCAAAGGTTCGATTTTAAAAAATGTGAAGAAACCGTGAACGAAGTAGAGTGAAATTTTTTTGGGAACTTCGTAGATTGCAAAATATTTGTGTAAAATTACAGAAAACTACCTACAGGAGCAGCAGAATAAAACTAGACCAGAAAACAGAAAAATCACAGGAATACTACAAAGCATAGGTAATACCAGTCACACTTAACGTTTATCTAGTCTCCAGTAAGCCAACAATGCATGTAAACTGTAAATCGCCCATGAAATAATAGTAAGATTACATTCGTTAATATTTTTACGACTTTACTACGAGTGAGTACTAGTTGATATTTTATAGCAGATTCCCAAAAGACCATTGCAAACTACCGAACGAGGTGGCGCAGTGGTAACTGGACTTGCATTCGAGACGAATCGGGTTCGATTCCCGGTCCGGCTTTTCTGATTTCAGTTTTCTATGGTTTCCCGAAATCACTCCATGAGATTACTGGGATGGCTCCCTAACAATGGCCATGGCCGATTCCTTCCCCAATTCCTCTTCCATGTGCAACTTGCACAGTCTCTAATGACCTCGCTGTCGACGAGACGTTAAGCCCAACTATCTGCCTACCTTACCATCGCATACGGGTTAATAAAATGATTTTAATACGCTCCCGTTATATTCTGTAGCTTACTCAGTCAAAATAATTTAATTATGATGAGGCTCCTGTCGAAGACAAAGAACTACGTTTTACAGCTATAGATGAATATAAAATGATTTTTTTTTGGCAAAGTAACTTGTGAATGCTACAAAAGCAATATTTATTTGCATGTCACAACCATCGCCATAACAGAGGCACTGCTCATGAAAGACGCAGGGTTTATTTGTCTTGATAAAACTCGCTCTTCTCACAGCAATATTTGCAGAAAATTCACTAACAAAATCAATGTACTACTTTTCCTAGTTTTACAGATATGTACATTGTACATTCGATATATATATATATATATATATATATATATACATGCGGAGAGGGAGAGGAAGAGAGACAGAAGAGAGAGAGAGACAGAAGAGAGACAGAAGAGAGAGAGAGAGAGAGAGAGAGAGAGAGAGAGAGAGAGAGAGAGAGAGAGAGTTAGAGGGGAGAGATAGGGTGAAGATGGAAGGGAGGCTGGTTTTCAGCGGAAAATGCCGCAGAGATTGTTAGACTCCCACGCACCATGCACAATTATTCAAATTATCTCCACCGCACTCTGTAATTCGAGTGAGAAGCTATGTTTCCCATTTGACTGATTTTGTGAGGTTTCTGCCATTCTAATAGTCAGTGAGTGATTCGTCTGCAAGCTGCTAACATGTGAAAAAAAATAGCTTTACTCCTTTTGCACGTACAAAAAAGGACAACAATGATTTTATAACATCTTAGTACAAAAAATTCTGACGAAAATCTCTCTCTCTCTCTCTCTCTCTCTCTCTCTCTCTCTCCCCTCTCTCTATCTACGCATTACATTTGCTTGATTGGAATTACTACTGTTATTGTCCAATATAGGTTCAGATTCAATATGTCACTGTCAGTTTATTCTGTTTTTATCATGCCAACAAATAAATCCTCGTCACTGTTTTGTCCATGGCACAGTGAATTATGATTCATGGATAAACGTGTCGTTAAGACGAAGTACAGAAATGATTTATCTGATTCCTTTGGTGCCAGCAAGGAATATATTGTCTACACTAACAAGTTTTCATGTATGTATTAAGCTGACAAGAAGGTTTTTCCAGAAACACATTTCATTCGGGAATGTGTAATATATCCATCAGGATTATATAATATTCTCAATTTAACATTCACAAGCAGATATTACTTTGTTGCTTGACTCACTAGATGTTCGAACAATGACAATATTTCCAAACATCCTCGTGGACAATCAAAACGTGTGCGAAACCACACTTGCAAAAAATTAACCTTCGAGAAAACGATACACATAAAAATTAATGAGGGATTTTATAGCTAATTGACGGTTGGGGCATTAAATAATTTGTGACTTAAATTAGTAGTTCAATGTGAAAGAAAACACAGTAACATCTTTTTTTTCCAGTAATGCGTCCAACTTTCTCGATCTTTGTACCTCTTTCCCCCGTGTGGGACATACATATTCCCGTAAGAAATGTTCAGTTAATTGAGCATTTTTAAAAAGAAACTTTGCAGAATATTTTTTGGTCGTAACATTGTATATTTCAGTAACCATAAACTTGGTAGTCTATTAGGAAAAGTAGTTCCATGTGTTAGCGTTTAAAGTGTCTCTATGCTTCCTCCGATATCGCTGATCCATTACAATTATCAGCGTAATCGAACCGGCAGGCAAGAAGATGGCAAGTACAGAAGGGTGCATAAGTGGAAAACCGGTATCTTATTTACCGCTGAGTTTCATGCGTTCCAGATGGTCTAGAAAAACTTATCCATCAAGGTCGCAGAGTACACTCTAAATCTGAATCAGTGAGAATTTCACTGTTTAAATCAGTTGAGAGCACCTGATCTATTCAGCAGTTTTCCTACAGTTATTGATTTAGTGACATTTTCCACTGATTCTTCAAACAATTCATTCGCTGGTTTTCAGTAATTAGTTTTTTGACTGAGGGATTAGTTAAACAGCATGCTGTATCAAATGAAATAACAACGCATAAACTAACAAAACCAATACAAATATTTTTTTAAAAATTAATTTAGCCTTTTATTATAACGTTTTACGAGAAAACATAAACATTCAGAGTTTTATTCCGGTTTTAATTCTTTCATTCTGTTTTCACGTAATAATTACAGCTCTTTGTTTGGAGGTTTAAACTCCATTGAATGCCGTGGAAAATGTGCATTCACAGGTACCATTTGTTTCAACAATCTTAATGTTACCAATTAAATTAAAAACGAAAAGAAAAGTCTTACAACTAAAAGCTACATATTTTCGATAAAAAATAATATATAACTTATATATATATTTGCCCTTTTGCAGTCGACATTCTCTTGATAAGGTAACTGTCCAAGACGGGATGCTGTGGGTTCAAGTCTTGGACATAGTGAATTTTTCTACTTTTTTTTAATTGCCTTAAATTTCACAGTATAGACAGTGATAATAGAAAATATGTTTATTTATCGTATTGGTTGGCCTAAATTCAATAAAACAATATTTATTTCACCGCAAGCAGTTGGCTGTCACATATTCAATCCGTGAAATTGCTTCACTAAAACAATCAGTGGTTTTCTACTGATTATAAGTGCAGCCATTTCACTGATTCGAGTAGTTGAATTTCGCTGCGAATTAGTGGTTTTACACAAATTAGAATTCAGATTGTAGGTTAGTGAAATATCTGGGAAGTTCGAGGAAAATGTTGAGCATATCCGGCAATTAAAGGACCGTTTATAGGTACATGTTTACATGTTGTTAGTTTCTGATCATTTGTGGGAACTCGGTTATTAATTACACATTTTTGGACATTTGCATTCCTAAATAGTGATAATTGGCAATATTGTCTCAGTATGTTTCCGCGTTTCTATTTTGAAATGAATGTTGGTGTCTTTCATGAGCTGTTTATATGGATGGTATATGCAACTAACAGGCAATTGGGGTACACATAGTATATTTTACTGTGGTATAACCTGCGCGCTGCTTGGGATATGGTGAATTACAATGGTCACGTGTGTTTCAAAACCAATTGTTTGAACTATTTTACTCTTACAGACGAGCACATGTGCATGGATTCAGTAACCTGCAGGCTAGACTCTGTAAACCTATATACACCACAGTCTCAGCTATTTTTATTTTTCCATTGGCTGATGTCCCAGTGAGTAGACGGTTTCTGCCCCAACCAGATGTAACACGGAATTCCATGCTCCTTTCCTTGCACCTTTGTAGTTGACACAAAGTCGAGCTAGGCACGTACAATAAACCGTGATACCATCGAACAAGAAACTAAAAAGAAGAAGCGTTCGATGTCAAGCTTGTCCTGAAATGAATTTGCAATATATTTTTCCAACTACAAATAGGTGTGATTCGGCAGCAATCTCTTTATACCCTCCTGGGAATGAGATGATTATTGAGATATCGATGGTTGGATTAAAGCAAGATGGATATGGAGCAGCGATTGAATGAAATAGTAAGGAGAGTGTACTCCCAGCTAAACCCACCAAGCAACACCAACATCCGCCATTTTCCCCAAATTATTCCGCAGGGAACAGCGCCTGGTTTGTCGTGGTGAGAGACGAATATACTCGCTTATAGGCTATTCACGGTAAGATGAACACTTTGTATATTATTCCGCCTCATGTAAAATTAACGTTGCCCACGGGCCTCAGCACTCATGCGTCGGTCGAGGGAAACTATGAAATTATAAAAAAAAAATCAATTTTGTACAAATCTGCTCATTTTTATACATCGATGAATTAAAAAAAAAAACTAGAAAGCGAGAGAAATAATTTAAGCTCTCACAAATAGTTACCTAACACATATTATTCGACGTTAATTTATGGAACTACTTTCCCCTCCATCGTTACCAACTTTACTGGGCACATGTCACATATTGCGCCTACTAAAACACATGAAACTAAAGTTGATTTGCTAAAGTTGATTTCAAAAGTGCTCACTTTGCCGTGAACTGCATTTGCCATGAGCGAAATACATTTGCTGCTGTGCTAATGAGCGAAGTACAGATATCTGCAGGGAAACTGATATATTGTTGGACAGCACGCAACTACACCCTAACTCTTGTTGCGTACGTCTGGAAAAAAAAATTACATTTACCGAAATTATGGCAAGGGTAGAAAATTCAGTGTGTGTTGCGCCGTACAAGTAAGTTTATGTTACGGCATTTTTTTTTTTGGTTAGGCAAGAAACAATTTTTTGTTTACTAGTCAATGCATGTTCATACTTCGAAGACAGATATTTCGCTTGCGTGTGCTGATTTGAGAGACTGCGTGAGAAGATTGACGCACAGAGTAGAATGAACAGAAGGTCGAGTAAGGTGGATCTCATCATATTTGAGGATATTACGCATGGGTGAAAAAATGGGTACGCTTCTTATTTGGCTACATTAGAACATGCATGTAATTGGAATTACATTTAAGTCTGACAAAACAATTATTACAGATATACTTAGTTTTCATGTAGAGAACAAGACTTGTAAGATTTAAGGGAAATAGAAGAACATGTGCTCAGTTTTGTACTCATATCGGTTTAAACATATCGATAGTACAAGGATTTTCTCATCATATTGTTTTTAGTCTAATAATTTTGTATGGCATCATTTCGTAGTTTTAGTAAGTTCCACTTACTGTAGTAGAGGACACAATTTTATTAAGGATCATACAACTTTCCATAAACTAGAAGTGGGTTTGCCTTAGATACACATTAAAGAGGGAATATTAATGTCGTATATTTGAAGTCAGATTTCAGCATTGTGGATACTCAAGTTTTATAACAAGCGAAGTGTCTGCCGATTACAGCAAGGTATATGCAGACGTGATGCGGGGTCATTATTCTGTACCATTCGAAAAAAATTTTAAAAAATCATATAATCACTAATACTGATAGCGAGTGCGTGCAGAATAACTCATTTTAACAAATTTAAAGAACAAACCGAAATAATGTTACAAAAAGGGTCGTAGCTTCATTTAGGATAATAAGAGGAAGTTTCTTAGGGTTCACTTATGGACTGTTCGGCACAGGATTTAAGTGGAAAGCTGAAAACCAGTTTCGTTTTATTGTTGGCTGTGACTATGTTTTTTTTTTTTACTCCTGATCACAGGTAAAAAGTATGAAAGTTCTTAAAATTCCCGCGTCACCCGACAGATTGCATTTTTTATTTATTTCTTCCTTATTCAAATTAATGAGGAGTTATTAAAAAATGCGACAGTAGAAGTTTAGCTAATTACCTTACCTATCGTTACGGACATAATATATGAACTATCAACATATATTTATACAACAATTAACTTAATACAAAATTTTATATATTAATCCATTCTCATCTTTAATCACAATGAGGGAACACCTACTAACAATCGGTAACAAAAATTTACACAAAACCACGAAATGTAACGCTCCTATAACGAAATATTTGCTTTAATGACCCTAACTATTCTGTTATGACACTAAAACAAACAATTTCTGTATAAGGGGTGATGCACCCTCTTAAATAGGCATTATATAGATTGGATCATCACCAAAGTATTACCGGGGGCCCCTGTGGCTGAGCGGTTAGACTGCTCGCCTCATACCAAGGTGAACTGGGGACAATCCCCAGCTGAATCACTACGGATTTTCACACGTGGGATGCCGCTGGTTGGTGTGTTTTCTCGGGGTTCTCCCGTGTTCCCCACCTCTCCATTCCGGCACTGCTCCATATTCACTTCACTTCATCATTATCGGCTTTCGAGACCTCGTTGTTAAGAGCCGCCCAAATCTTTTCACTCACTCACTCACCAAAGATTTTCGATGTGTGTTTATAAATTACATTTCGTGAAATATCGACGAATATTTAAATATGTATTGATAAATAAAATGTTAATGTACACATTATTTAAAATAACATGAGTAGTACGTAATTTATGAATGCAGAAAACATTAACAAACATCCGGCCAATCCGGCTTCCTCTCCGCGTAATCACCCTACAATGCTAGGACTTGCTACGGCGGAAGGAGTATGCGTTCTGGACGGAGGCGATGCTGAAGTACGCTGCTACAGTATGTTGGCTAGATCGGCTGTGTTTACACAGAAGGCAATAGTGGCAGATGTGTTATATCGCCAGGTACGAACGTCAATAATGAAGTGACATTTAAACGCCCCAATGAGCTACGAGGAACATTTTACGACCGCGATGCGCCAACCACGACGCATTTGAGAAGGTGCCATCATCCACTGCAGGACTTCTGCACTGCTGTGTTGATGCCCCGTGGTGAGCACTACTCTGTAAAAAAAGTATGTAAATTTACACACACAAAGCTTAGGTAGTTTTAGATTTTTGTATGCGTAATTTTGGAAAACAACCACATTATGTGTAATACTACACAAATGTATTTACAACTACCAAAACTCTATAGATGTTTGTTTAAAATGGACGATTGTATAAATTTATTAACTAGAAAGTTCGTGCTAGATAACATGTTTAAAAAAGATTTGTAAAAATACATCAACACAAAGTACTATACATCTTCATTTTGCATTTTATTACTGCAATGTCCCTGTATTAACACACTGTTATCATTGTAATAATACATGTTCCATAGTGTACTTTTACAATTACTATATACACACTCATATATACATACTTATATAAATTCATTTTGACAACTTGAGTGAAAATACCATTATTATGAACAATAATACATACACTTATTTATCGAGCACATATGCTTGAGCAGACAGCTTAAAAATATTTGTTTTATTTAATGGCCGTGTGAGTGATTGGGTTGAACAGCTCAGTCGTCGCGCTGTTACAAGGACTTACTCTTTATCACTTATATAATTAAGCGAAAATAAGCATGGCAGAGAATAAAAACGTGTTTTGCAAACGACGAACATTATTCGACGACATTATCAGCTGATGTTAAAGCAAACAAGTCTTGCATCTATCGCTTGGCTCTTATACCATATTACAGACCAAATCCCATTATTTCATATAACTAGTCCGAGCAATTACGAGTATGCTGGTAGTCTAGTGGCTGCGATACCTGGCTACTACTCCGAGGGACATGGATTCGAATAATGTCAAGGCCAGGAAATTTTAAGGAAGAAGAACATACGATAGTTGAGGGTCCAAGGTCACGATATATATTTCGTCGGTGTAAAGGGCGTAATTTGCTTAACAATTATTGGAAAAAATGAAAATTTGCACATGCCATAGTGTATAATTACACAAAAATTTAAAAAGTCTTTTCTTTCTAGTAGTAGGCCCTACGTATTATTTGACACAACAGCTTGTGTTAATACAAGCACAGTGGCTCGATTATTTTATCTTGTTTTAATGGCATTTTTTATGTGACGCAAAAGTAAAAACAAATGAACAAGGTTGGTGTAAAATTACATGGATGTCGGTGGAAACTCTGCTGCCACTTACATTTTGCGCAAAATTACATAACCTTTTTTTTTTTTAGAGTGCATGAATATTTTCTGTAGCACACCACACACTCTGGGTAGTACACTTACTAGGTATACTCGTCTGCCGTAGCAAGTTCCACTAGCTTTGCAGGGTGAGTCAGCGGAGGTAAAGCTGGAACGGCTATGTGTTTACATATGTTTTTTTCATTAACTTATTACGTACTACTCATACTGTAAGCATCGCCCATATAACAACTTGTATAGTTACGAAGCTATTGTTGACGTAGATTGTTTCAAACAGAAGCCGACACATGATGTTTCATTAAGTGTCGGATTTGTTTGTCAGTGGAAGAGCACTTATGAAAAAGTATGTCCCCCCGTATATATTGCTGGATGAGGTAGTTGACGTTGGGAGTGATACAACCTTGACTTAGAATTATAGCCATCACTGGTCTGGCAAGGCAACGGCCCTTCATGTCTTTCCCGAGCAGTTTTCCTTCATCGCTGGAGTGGCGGGATTGTCGGCACAATATATGTTCGCCTGTCGATTCGGTACTACCATATCGGTGCCTCACGCTGCACTTGATATTGGTTGTTCCATCGCACATCATTGCTATTGGGACACATGTATGCTGAGGGATTTGTGCTCCAATACATCAATCAGTGCAAGCAGCCAAGTCTTATATACCAATAGAAACGTTTGTTTGAGCCAACATTTCATTTGTTTGCATCTGATCACACACACGTATACAGTTGATCCAACAAAATATTATGTTATCGAGCAGATTTTGTAGACCCAAATAAATGGGTTTTATCAGGACAGGTGTACATTCTGTTAGGTGAATAAAATTAGTTCCCCCACTTAAAAAAATTTCGTTTAGTCACGAAACTGAATTGTTAGAGCAACTACGTTTTTATTTGGCTGTATATAAGCAAGTATTTTGTTGGCTCAAACAAACCTTTGTCTGTGTGTGCCCGCCTGGACACGTAGAGTCGCGCGGCTGTGCGTATGTGACAAGTTCAGATTTTTTCTAGGATGCTCATATACACAGACAATGTACAACTACCTCATAAAGCTTGTGCAAAACTGAAAGTCCACAAAATACATTTCTTGTGGGTAGAAAATTGTTCAAAGTTGTTTAATTGTTCACTGAGCATTTTAAAAGAACCATTAACTTTCTTCTCGGCTCTCAAGACTTTAATGTTAAGAGCCGCCCATATTTCTTCACTCTTCACTAATTAAATTTTTTCATTGTGTCCATTCCCCCAGATGTACAAATTAACACTGTCGGGAACATAGGATTGATGTCAAAGCACCCATTAAAAATACATGTAATTGTAATAGATCTAAATACTCTACTAATATGTCAATAATGACTCTGATAGCTACGAAACAGAAATAAAACTTATTCGTATGATACTAATTGTAAACTTAAACGTTTAATTCGGCATGAAGATATTGAAGTACTGTCCATAATAACAAATAGCACTTTAGGCATGCAAGTCAGCAATTATGTTAAAAATATGTAATTAAAAGCAGGTTCTTTTCAGAGACTATTATAGATAGAGTTCACTTAGCGAATAAACATAAAGTGAAAATATATACTGCGTAATTATAGTGGCGTAAGTACTAATTGTTTTCATCTAGTCGACTAAAACTAACTACAGAGGAGACAACGAGGTTGCCTGGGCGACTAACAGTAAGTACACAGTTGATGTGTAGCGCAAAACGATGCATAATAGAAATAGTAGTATGTGAGACGCGGAGTATCAAGGACTGAGAAGGAAAATTACTTTAACTGTTGTTAAATGACCGTCAAACAATTCAAGGGAGCTGCCCACAGAGCAAGTATGAGGAGTGTATACATTTAATCGACGAGGTCGTTAACCACTTGTTCAGTGACTAGAACGCCAGTGCAATACTTGAAGCGTGCTAAGTTTTAGAATTCTAGCAGCCGCCAAGGTTTCTGCGCCAGTCGTTTAGTGGGAGAACTCGTACGTACATGCCACGAACCATCGAGAGAGGTGGCACTGCCCAGAATGTGGGTCGATAATATATACAGATGAGTTGTTAACGAAATGCCTTCACTTTGTTTGCTTCGTATTTTTACAAAAATAATTTTTATTTTAAAAACATTATTTTGTGAAGTAATACAGTCAAACGCTCCGATATTTTCGCCATAACATCTACATTTGATAAGTTTGAAATAAAATCACTGTACTACTATTATACTTGTCTAGGAGGTAGATATATATATATATGCACAATTATTTCAGCAAAAAGATCCAAGCTAAAAATTATTTGCAAAATTTATTTCCTGAAATTTCTATGTAACTGGTATCACTAGACGTAAAGTAGAGACTCATAGTTACAAGTTATAAATGTGTTTCAGTTATAAAAGGGAAAAATATTCCACTATTGTATTTCACTTATCATTAATCAGCAGTCTGAGTATAAACTTTATAGACGTATTTTTAAGGCATGTTAATACGTACCTGTGTCATAATGGCTTAAAAGTCTCATTATTATTCATGTGCTCTTCAAAAAATTTGAAAAATTACAAGAATGGTTCAAAAACTCGTGAACCCGAAATAAATATTGTTAGTAATAATATGTCAAGATAAACTAATTTAGTGCAAATCGTCTTCTTAATTAAAACTCAATTTATTTAGGAACTATTTAATTTTTTCAATGTTACCATCACTATAAAATCTGCAGTAAACTCACACATGCCATAAAAAATGTTAATTTTCAACACAGTTATTCTGTACACAGCTTAAAATAATTTTCTACATAAAATTAAAAAGAGAAAAAAATACAGTTTACAATTATCAACTAAATATGAAAATTATGTGATAATTACAAAGAAATATATTTCAGGGAATGCATAACACAGTTAAGTATCTCATTTACTAAGTTATCTGTTATAAATGTAGTATAAATGTAGTTAATTGCTCCACATTTATGTATTTATCTCACTTTTGTACAGGCGATGTGCTCTACACGATAGGAAAACTATAACTTAACAAATAATATGATTATCAACAATTACAATTCACAATTTACTATACACACTTATAATGAATCACAGTTTGCCTGATACAAAGTGGCAAATTTAAACTGTTATGTGCTAAAATTGCAATTATATATATTTTTTTTTTTCTGGAAATAAAAATTTCCCTAGCCTTCTTAATCATAGGTTTCATTTCATTCTGTGCACAGTACACGCTTTCATCTCCTTGCTTAAAATTTCTCTTTCAATTTGTAAGCAATGTTGTCAGTATTATTCTGGTTTAATTTTTAACAGTATATACATAAATTAAACATAGCTGCAGTAGCACAGTATTTACAAAAAAATGTCTTGTACTCCCGAGTCACATTAAATTTTCGTAGTTTTATTTATGAAACGAAATCAAGCTTTATTATAGTGACATAATGAAACTCGACAATTTTTTTTTACATAATGCTATAATCAACAAATTCCAAAACGTATTTTTTGAAAAATCCTTACATTCATGAATTCTTGTCTTGTAGCGACGTTAGTATTTTAATGTACTACAATGATTTTACTGAAAAGGCACTTATATTAACGAGTTAAGTCATGTAATGCGTTTAAAATTTTGGAAAATACATTTTTAATAATCTATTTTTTTTAGGTAGTATACAAAAATACTTTTTAAACATGGCCTTATGTCTCTGCATTATGACAGATTAAATTTTTCTGTTTCAGGTACGTTATGAACCACAACAAACGTTCTGTAAATTATATAAAGTATTCAGAAACAGCTTATTTTGATTCATACCGTCTGCAATCTATTTACACGTGAGCACAAAAACTTAATTTCCAAATGCATTTTATGGACACATTTATACTATATCAGGTTTAACTGGACTGTGATAATGAACTTACTTCTTGACAACAGCAGTCAAATGCTCTTTAGCGTGCGAACAGTACTGTATTTAAGAATTCCCTTCCTGAAATACAGTATTTGGAGTGATACATAGTTGACTGTGCTGGTCACATTCACACGCTCTGTGGTACGATGTTGGAATGGTGAAATTTGCTGCTCAAGTACGTGACTTGCGTTATAGCTGGGATCTGCTTCTCCTTGCACTCTACTTTGCGTACAATCGGAGGAAGTTCGCTCTCAACATTCCTAGCCATCATTGGAGTCGTAGGAGCATTGATGTCTTCGTGCAGCTGCTCGTAGCTGGACACTTGTCTCTTCAACCTGTGCGCGGAAATCGTCCTCTTCAGATTCGAGTTGCGGTTGTAAATTTCCCGCTGACGCAACCAGCGAAGCAGTACGATAAGTGATATAATTATAGCTACTGTTATTGCTATCGTTACGAGCGTGGTAAGGATTACAACCCACACTCGGATTCCACCGTCGCTTTGGATCAAGTGTTTGTAAACAGGCCCCGCCCCAGTTATTTGACTTGGGTGACTCGTCACCGAGTAGTGCATGGACATTTTATCTTTGCTAGGTTTGGTCGGGTATATGTGGAATATCTGTGTTGCTGGCTCGAGAGTTTTGTCCAGTTGTTTAGTAGCTTTGGGTATGTTAGGACTGGCAGAGCAAGTTTGCTTTACAAACAGGTCCCATCCCAAATCATCATCATCCAGTTCGTCGATATCGTACGGAACATCCTCAGCCAATTGGTTTACCGGACCTCTTCCTCTGGCGTCAGATGGCATACTGATAGCAGAAATGTCCCTCTCTTTCAGCCAATCGATGAGAGCACTGAACTTCTTGTCGCATTTCAGGGGATTGTTCGTCAAGCCGAGCTCTCTCAAGTTGCCCAACATGTCCAGTTCTCCAGAAGTAAGAGACTTTATGTGGTTATTCGATAGAATCAAGGTTTCGAGTCTCGGGAACATTTGCTCAGGTATATGGTCCCCCCATAATCTCTCGATATTACAAGAACTCACGTCCATATACGTCATTCGTTGGATGTCTGACAATATTATCGGGTGAAGTTTCTCCAATGGGTTGCCTTTCAGGATAAGCTTACGAATCATCGTTTCAAGAGGGAATTTTATGCGATCTAGGTTTGAAATAAGGTTATGAGACAGATCCAGAACAAACAGACTTCCTGGCAATATTCCAGACCTAATCTCCTCCAAGGCATTGGAACTCAAATTCAGTGCGGTGAGGTGATTCATACCCCTAAAACTATTCCTATCTAGTGATATAAGACCACAGCCATGGAGATCTAACTTGTAAAACTCACTAAATTGGCCTTGAAACCCTGAGCTTGGCAAATTTTTCATGTCTGGGTTTTCGGAAAGAGATAAAGTCTCCAGTTTGAAACTTTTCGCAAACAAATTGCCACTAAGAGGACCTTTCAGGTTATTTCTTGACAAATCAACGTATAAAAGTTCTGGCATGTTTGTAAATGCATTTTCATGAATGGAGACAATCCTGTTGCCCATAAGGTTGAGGTTAATAATGGAAGGAAACCCAAGGAATGTTTTTTCACTTACTGTTGTTAATTTGGTGTTAATCATTTCAAGATGGAGCAAGTGTGGGATGCATATGCCCTCCAAAGATGCAATAGGATTGTCGTTTAAATACAAGGCAGTCAGTTCTGTATTGCTGTCGAAAGCATGGGGATTCAGTTCCCGGATATAGTTACCAGAGAGATCGAGATCTTGCAACATGTCAAGTCCAGCGAATGTGCCATTGTCGATATTTTGTAACTGATTCGATGCAAGTAGTAAAACTTCTAGTGACTGCAGGTGGGAAAACGTCGAGTTCTGTAACTCGGATACACCGCATTGTGATATATCCAAAAATGTCAGCGAGGACATGTTCAAAAATACAGTTTTCGGGTCTTTCGGAAGTGACAATGGATTTCCTCTGAGCGAAAGCGTTCTCAGCTGCTTGTTAGTTACAAAAGTGTCTGGGTGAAGGTGTTGCAAGTGATTCATGGAAAGATTTAAAACATTGAGCATTACCAAATTCCTAAACGCGTGTTCACTGATATTCTGCAAATTTGTGTATGTAATTTTGATTATGTTTACGGCTTTCAGCTGAACTTTAGAAAATATATCGTCCTCAAGCGGAAACGACTTGTTGCCTGGACCGTTAGAAATTTCAAGCTGCGACACGGTGTGATCAAACCACTGATCTGAATTGAGTTCGGTACATTTCACTTTGAGTCCCAGAGCTCCGTAGGCATCACACGTGCATTCCTTCGGACAAGATTCCTCTTTCTCTTCGGAATCGTCACCGCTGCAGCCGACGATTAAGAAAACCGCCAACAGCAGCGAGGTGGCTGCAAACTTGAAAAGCTGCTCTTGCTTCATAGTTGCATCTGAAACAAACAAACCAAGAGCGACTGTCAAAACTGAGAACACATTATTCAAAAATACACATATATTTATTTCGAACGCTGGTTTAAAATTTTTTATCACTAATCATGAAGTACAAAACTGTCATTAAAATACTTTTAGGATATTAGTCAGAGGTAATTAATAATAATATTATTATGAAGTCACAGCCATGATTATTAAAGGCAGTGGTTATATACGAGTATTACAGACGGCTGCACTGAGAGTTTCTTGAGCAATCTGAAGGTGACGAGATCGTAAAAAATGACATAAAGGCAAAGAATACCACAAAGCATGCTATTAATTTATGATTTTTTAAAATAGAATTATAGCAGTTTTTGAACCTCATCCATGTGGTACAATTTCGTGGGTGAAGGTTTCCTCTGCGACACAGTAGCAAATGGTTGATTTAAACGTGAATTGTTCTGTTTGTATGGCATCACTAAAATAATGAGAATTTCTTGATTAACCAATATATTTTACCTAAATATCTTTTTTCGTTATTGAACAACAGCTCAAGAAGTATGCGGACTGGACAAGATCCAGTTTCTTGCGGAACTGAATCACTTAAGAATATGGGCCATGCAATGGCAAATTTGATAACTTCTTTCTTTTATATGTGACGTGTTTATATAATTGCGTATGAATACAACTGTCAATTCTCATTGGCAACTTTCCATGACAATAAGTTTATTATCATATAAATAAGTTATAAAAATGGCAAAGAATGAAATTTACTTTGACATAACATAAAACGTGTAGTGCAGAATCTGATATTTTAATTACGAATAACGCCAAACACAGTTTTTAGTCAAATAAGTATGAAGGGCAAATCTGTAATGACATAATATTGGTACTCAACAGACCCGCCATCAAGCCACTATGAACTTTTCCAAAACACCACACAAAATGACATAAGAAGTAGCATCAAATTTCTCTCGGATAACATTGCTAGACACACATAAATATAGACTGTTAAAATATAATTTTATATAAATGCAAGATAATTATTACATGCTGTAAAGGATATTCAACTCTTCCAACAAATATTATTTAGTTGTACGTACAAATCACAATAATTACAAAATCGTCAGCACATATACAGTAGACGTTCACAGGTGAACACGAAAATGATGAATCTTAACTACACTTTGCCTCTTGAACATAAACACTGTTTAACGCATTCTGAACATCCATACCAAGTTTTAAATTTGCCAACTTTTTCATATATAAAATGCAAGGATCAAAATCTGAGGGATAACAGGAATTGGAAAAAAAAAAAAAAAAAAAAAATAGGGGAGAATTTTAAGGCGCCACTGAACGTGACACCAAGGAACATACACAAAAGAGGTTATTAGCAATTGGCGTAAGGACGAATCGCTTTAAAGCTGTAATGGTCTTAGGCAGGATTTAGACATAATGGTGTGATGTTGCTCAGCGTATATCTCTCTATCTCTCTCTAATATTATGACCTCACAGTGGTGACAACTGCCTGAAATGGTCCATAAGAGTACTGTACTGCGTTTTATTTATTTTTTTGGACAGCGATTAATAAATAAATACAAAGGGTAGGCCAGTGTGGTTTCTACAGGAGTAAAGCTGAAGAGACGGTACATAATTTAATATTACTATAAAATGTTAATTTAAATTCAATATGTTTTTATAGGTGGTGGAATATATACGGCGGGTTGTATAAAGACAGTAGAAGTGGATTCCGTAAAAACATTACGGGCTTAAGAATTTTTTTTCACACAAAGCTTACATTTATTTGTAAACATGGACTATTCTTTAGTGTTTATTAAATTTGTCACAGAGAAGTCGAAATTTTAATGTGTAATTAAATAATGTTACTGCAAGTATGTATAATAAGTTCTTGTTATTATGCAGGTAAATATTGTTTATTCTCATGCTAGATTTACAAGTTATATATCAAGGTTTTATTTGTGGTATTGTATCCTTCAAATTGTGCGACTTTAGACACGAATGTGCGAAATAGGAAATATTAGGCTAGGCAAATAAGCCGACGCGAAATTTAAGTTATTTAATTCAGTGCATCTAACTCATGTGCTACCAAAGGAACTTCATTTACTCTGTGGCAAGGAACACGTGTTAAACAATTACTAGCGTTTAAACAACCACGAATATGTACATCACTGATAAAAAGATAAGTTTTATTCTAAAGAAACGGAATTGAAATTTATATTATTTTTTACTCCATCAATAGTCATCTACTTACCGAGGTAAAATTGTAAGGTAGACTTTCTGAAATATTACATTCCTTCGCTAATTTCTGAGGGTTACAACAATGTCTAAACAACCACATAATGGTGTTTTATAATATTTACATTATCTAGGTTATATACTTTTTGAAAACATATAACTGTTGGAAATACAATTTGTGAAAATATTTGTAGGTCTGGAAAAATTACGCGTATTAAGTGCTGTACTGAATTCTACAGTCTTGTGCCAGATATATATTTCAAGCACTCATGCTTAAAATGTGCTGGGCTTGTCAATGTACCTTTGAGAAGTTTCAAACCATGTATTATATGCTACAAAATAATATTTCACCCACAAAGCATGATTAAGAATAAATGTTTAACACAGTTGTGTTGATTTATGATTATAATTCATAATGCATCATGCTCAGCACATAATTTGATTTGTAACAATGCCAACAGTTAAAAGTTACCTAGAAAGCAATATGTTTCACTGAATGGCACTAATAGTGTAGAGTTGGAAGTAACATATCGTGTATCTCAACATTCAGTCATGGTCTTAATTGTATTTTTAATATTCATAAATTACCTTGGAGGATTGTCACTCGGGGCCTACAGTCCCAATTTGCAGATGATGCTGTTTTTATAGAGCAAATACAACAGCCCAACTATCGTATTATATGCAAAAAAATTCTGAATAAGGTTTATAAATGGCTTGTAAACAATAAACTAACAATAAACATTGATAAAATAAACGATATGATTAACACAAGAATACCAAGTACTGGAATCTAAACTTCTAACAAAAAGTGTTACAAAAGAACTCGAAGTACTACAAAAGCGGGCACAAAAAATACTTTATGGCCTTCTATTTTTGACACCAACGTGTAGACTATATCAAATAAGAAATACGAAACCACTAAAAATTCAAGTTCAACTTTGTATCAAGTTTGACATATAAATTAATAACAACAATAATTAAAATCTGTCTTTTACTACCAATAAAGATGTACATGAGCACAACACAAGACAAGCAAGTAACTTTCACAGGGATAAAACAGATAAATATATGTGTTCTAGTGTAAGAGTTAGTCTTAAGTAGACTTTATAATAATCTACATAACAAAATTAAATTAATCAAACAAACAAATATATATGTAAAAATGGTCAAAGAGTATTTACGATGCATGTATAATGAATATGTTTAAATGTGAAGACTTAACTGTAATGTAAAACCAACCTAGAGAAATATGAAAAGTTCTGTAAAACTTTGAAATAAATCTGAATGTTAAATAATTATTTGCTAACAGATGGCTTTACTTGTAGCATTACGGTATGTGTATATGTAAAATAACTATTTGCTGCTATTTGTAAGTATAGTCCCCCAATAGAGCTCTGCTCTCTGAGATAATTGATTAGTAATTAAAAAAAACAGTTGATGCAAGTATCTACATATGTAGCAACATCATTCTTCCTGTGCATAGAATATGGCATGTTAGGGTGTACAAATTTCAACACGATAAAGGGCTGTATGTGTTGTGACAAAGGCCTGTGATATTCACAGTATTTTCTGAATCAGGGCAGAGTATTTGCTTTGTGTTCTTGTAACAACTATTTTTGGTGTTTCTAAGTTAACTATGAAAATGGGATATACAGCAAACTTGATTCTCTCTCTAATTACACCAATGTTATTACACAATTTAAATTTTTTCACGCGTAATCATTGGAGAATATTAGACATTCAGGATTTGGGTGTACTATATAGCAATTTAACAACTATTCGTAATTAAACCTACGAATTTAATTGAATCAGAGGTGTTCAGCCTAAATCTAAGTTGGTTTAATCACAGGGTACAAACAAAAATGTGTAATTGAAGGGTGTGTCACTTAAGACCAATTATAAACACAAATAGGCATTTCAAAAATTTTTGAGAAGTATATTTCGTTGTGCTTTTTCACAGCATATTAACTAGGTCACCTAATTGTACCTTATGACTATATTTTAAAATATCGAAGAGGGATCATTGTTATACTATTTTTGCCTGCCATTCTGTAATTTTATTGACTGAGGCTCTGCAAGCATTTAGCATAATCACATGAGCAAGGAAGTCTTAAATAGCAGGTTTTTTATGTTCATAATAGTATTTTGTTTCCAGTATGTTACAAATTGCTTGGTGACGACACTTTAGCCGAGTACAGCTCGTTGCATACGCATACTGACAGGTGGTATTCTTAGATAAAGTATAATTTTTATGAAATAAAAATCTCTATAAGTGTACCACTTTAATTTAATTCCATTAATAGTTAGAATTAGGATGCAGCAATTCTTTCAGGATGGACTCAGATTCCTTGTATTATTCCACTCATAAAAATATATTTACAAAAAATATAATTAAGAGCATAGGATTTAACAGTTAAAAACCATCTTCTTAAATATGATTGCCAAACTCGTTATGCATGAATGACACGTAAATGTTGAAACGTACTTGGCAGTGCTTCCATTAAGTAGTTTAATATACACCTCACTATGGGTTTCTATGCTAGTAGCTTAATTTTAGTGTGGTTATATAATACATTTTGACACAACTACAGAAATTAAAACCCACCACATTTACAAACGTCGTACTAGCGAGCTGATCATATATGGTAGCAAACAACGCCGCACTTGCGTCTCTAAGGGTAATTAGTTAGGGCGTTATTAAGGCGAGACGATATAGTCGTTTTCGTTACGGTCGTAATTTCTATCCTAGTACCCGTATGTTTCGGTCTGCTTTTGAAGACGTTTAGCGTCAAAAAGCTTTAGGAAGACGGGCTCTTTACATCAGAGGTTCTTTAAGCTGGTTACAGAAACGAGTGACAGCCACGAAATCGAGGAGACTTGTGGAAGCAATGCACGTACATGTTGGAGAAGAACAAATACAGGAGTAGGCCTATATAGACATATACAGGCGGTTCACGGTAAACTGATAACTTTAGAAAGCCCTACTTATGATCTATTTATATGCGCATAGTACATTATTTTGTACGTAAAATTAACATTGCCATGGGCCTGTTCATTTTATTCATGTGTCGGTCACGGGGAACTGTGAAATTATTATAAAAGTTAATATTTTACAAATTTAATAATTTTACACTTACATGCATTAAATTAACAGGAATAATTATATATAAGTTCATATTTACAAAGGATTAACAACGATTTTAATTCGACATTAAGATATGGACCTAATTTATTTTCCATCGTTACCAACTTTAGTGGGCGCATGCCACTCAGTCTGGCCATGTAGAGTAATAAATATCTTCTTTGTCACATTTGAAAAATATTTTGAAAACAAACAAAAACGTTAGCCCGTCGCTGGCTTCCCATTTCTGAAGTCTGCGGGTCGATAGCAGACCCTGGAGGGCGGTAAATTTTCTGACGGGTGGTATTTATGAGGGGTGTATGGCGGAAACCATAGTGTTGTGGGGGTTTTCTCGGGGATCTCCTTTTACACGCGTCCCAAATCCACTGCGTCTCCACCCACATCTCGTTTCGCCTCCTCCACTATTCGTGCTGGCAGGAGCGACAGGTCTGAACTTACGGTAGAAGAGTTGGCCCATATAAGCGCCAGCAGAGAAAACCTACCAATTTCAAGTGTGTACAAGTGAGCCAGTTTATAATGGAGGTCAAATATAAAACAGTGTATTTAGGGTAAAAGGGACGCCATTTTAATAACCAACACTATCTCACATGTGCGGAAGTTGATTGAATTTGTGAGCGAGTGAAATATGGGCGGCACTTAACAGCGAGGTCTTGAGAGCCGATGAGGGTGATTGAGCTGAGTATGGAGCGGCACCGGAATGAAGGGGCTGGGGAAACGGGAGTACCCTGAGAAAACCCTCCGACCAACGGCATCGTCCGGCAAGATTCCCACATGCGAAAATCCGGTGACCCGGCAGGGGATTGAACCCAGTTAGCCTTGGTGGGAGGCGAGCAGGCTAACCGCTCAGCCTCCGTGTTACCTGATTGCGCAGTCGTGATATTGACCTGTAGACAGTTTACTTCCAACAGGAATGGGTGACAGTGCATATCGCATGCCACTCCATTAACGCTTTGCGGGCGATGTTCAACATCGTATACTGTCCTGATTGGGCAACATTCCTTGGCCGGCCAAATCACCTGACTTGTCTTCACGTGACTTCTTCCTGTGGGGATTCCTCAAGGAAAGGGTGTTTGCAACACGTCCAGCAGACGTCATCGCTCTAAAGCAGCGAATTGTGGCCGAAGTTACTGCCGTACCAAACGAAACACTTGTGCGTGCTATGAACAATTATTGTGTATCCCGTCTGCTTGGTGGACGAAACCTCACGGGAATTATTTTCAAGAAATAAACGTGTGGTGCTGTGGCGTTGCAGCCAACAGACTACACTATGCATATGTATTCACTTGCCACTGTTGGTAACGTAATGCTGGTTACTAAAATGACGTCCCAGTACCTCCACATTCTAAATTCGAATCAGTTGAAAACCAGTGAATTTAAACTACTGGAATCAGTGAGAATTGTTCCACTTAGAATCAGTGGAAAACCACTGAGCGTGGTGAAAAAATCTCACTGACTGAAGTAACGACGTGAAACAATTTCACTGATTGGATAAGTGACGACCACCTGCAGCAGAGGATTTAAATATTGTTTTTATTGAATTTAGCCAAATAATTAAGAGAAATAAACACATTTACGTTAACCTACTATTTATATTGCACCATTTACCGTGATTTAAAAAATTAAAAAAAAATTTTTGTTGGAGGCCGGGATTGAACTCCCACCATTTCCAATTCGCTGTTCGACCGTTACATTACCATATTTTTTTGTTAAAAGTTGACTTTATTGACACATTGACCGACACATTTGCCGTTGGGAAGAGTGTGTGTAACGTTTGACAGTGTGTGTTGTTGACGTTTGGCGAGCTCAAGTTACACCAAGTTGATGACAAATGCACAGTACACATGTGAGAGACACGCGAACTGAAAATCTGCCGCGGACGAGTCAGGGCGCGAACAGCCGACTCTCGGACTACAAGCCGGCCACTCCACACCTGAGCTATGGAGGTACAGCACCAGTTGAGATACCAAGTCAAGTTGATATGAAAGAGGAAAGTATATGTGTTACAATTACTCATCGAAATCGTGTTTTTTATATTGTATGCCCTCTTCACCTCATTATATGCAGTTTAAACCTTCAAACAGAGCGCTGTGATGATTACACGGCATCAAAGAAATGAAAGACTTAAAAACGGGATGAAAGACTAAATGTTCATGTTACCTCATAAAATGGTGTTTTGAAATACGAAACACATTTTAGAAAGCATTTTGTATTAGTTTTATCAGTTTATGTGTTGCTATTTCACTTGACATACGCTGTTTAACGGCCATTTTTACACACTGTTTAACTGATCCATCAGCCAAAAAAACAATTCACTGAATAACAGGGGGGAAAATGACTGATAAATCAGTGGAAAATTTCACCGAATCAATAAGCGAAGGAAAACTGGCATTTTTAAATTTATTAATTAGTTAAATTTACTGTGAAATTCTCACTGATTCATATTTAACCTCCATCATAAACTCTCCAACTTATACACATTTTAAATTGGTATGTCTTCGCTGGCCCATCTCGCACATACGTCAGCCTACCTCAGGCAGTAACCGCACGTGGATTTTCGTTTTAATTTTCTCTCTCTCTCTCTCTCTCTCTCTCTCTCTCTCTCTCTCTCTCTCTCTCTCTCTCACACACACATTGGTCTATGTCGGAAGGATAAACTGCGAACACAACAACGAAAAAAAGGCAGAGCTCTCCAAATTACTCGCTCAACAGCGAAAATGTTACTGCTTGCTTGCGTAACAGTGAAACTTGTACAATTCTTTATCGCGAAATTCGCTGAGAAATTTTGATCTTTAAAATTTTGGGATCCGCGCTTTGCAGCAACACAGCTACCCGCAGGACTATTAAAAGCTCTTAATGTTTCCGGGTGTCTTCGACAGCTCGAAATAGACGGGCGGCCGTCGTTTACAGCTTTGCAGAATTCTGAGGACACGGATCTGATGTGACCTGCTGTTGACGAGAGCTGAAAGCGGATGCTTACTGAAGTAATATGGGGTTGGTTGCGTTAACTTCGTAGTGCAGCAGTGTGTTCACGTTGGATTAAGGGTAACGAAAGTTAAACTTCCCACCCGAGAAGTTGAGCAAACTCCAAAATAACTGTGTCATTCGTGCTTGTGTTCTCGTACCCTGTGCGTCGCTGCCTGAAGACGGTGACAGACAGCAGTTCCTGAATAGTCGCATTCTGTCTGTTCTAGAAAAAAACTACTGTGTTTGTGTGAATTTCCTCGTCGAGTTTGTTTTAATTCTTTAAGTAGATAACTAGCCTGTGTCGTCTTCGGTGTGTTGTCTGTTGGTCCTACATAGTTTTTTTTTCGTATACAAATGTAGTATATTAGTTTTCCGCATTTAGCTTTCCGTCCTGTTTGTTTGACTCGATTCATTCATGGAATTTTCTGGCTTTGTACATATATATTCTTGACTACAGCATACCTGGCTTGTATTCTGTCGTGTCTGGTAAAAATGCTGGGTTTAGGTGCGTTTTCTTTGTTGCGTTGTCCTATTTTGTTCCTATTTGTTTTGTAAGTGTTGTCCTAATTTTTTCAAGCAGATTTCAAGCCGGTGTTGTTTTTTATGTGTTATCTGTTGGTTGCGTATATTTAAACATATTTCTCGTAATTAGTTGCGGTTCTTTTTTTTTTTTTTTTTTTTACTCTTCCATCTTGGAATTTTCCAGTGTTGTATACATTTATTTACTTTCTCGTCCATAGGTCACTTGTCTTATTCAAGTATTTTTTCGTGTTCAGTCCTGTTCTCCCATCACAGCATCTGCATCGCAATGGCGAATCTCCAAAAATCTCCGTCCAGTCCAAAATATCTGGAAAGTAACATTTACACCGAGGAAAGGGATTTGTGGAATGAAACAAAGTTTGTTTGTCGCAACCAAAGAAATTGATTCCACGGGGTCAGTGAAGCATTTTGTTGTTGAAACCAAATTATTTTGTTGTTCATATTTAGATGTCCCAAACGAAGATTTGGTTGGTGCAACCTAAAGCGTTCTTACCTGAGCGCGACGCCCTAGCAATCTCAGTTAAACCGACTACTGATGAAAATGGTATATTTCAAATTCTGGACGACGTATTTAAATATGTATTTTAATATTTAAAGTTTTACATTTTAGTTTCCTGTTGAACATCTTTTATGAGGATTTTATATAATTATTAAGCATCAATAAATGCACCAACGCACACTCATAATATCCTAATTGTAAAAAAAAAAACTACAAACAAACGCTCGTGCTGTATTTTCGAACGAAAACAATTAAAATTGTGGCCAAATAAATATATGCATACGATAAAACTAAATACTTTGTTCATAGTCTGATTTATTTTGGCCCAAAACAGAGGATTAGTTTATTCTGGCGTGTAATTTGCTTGATGAACAAAATCAATTTTGTTACTTTTCAATTATTTTTCACTCTACAAAATATTTTTTGGGCTAACTAATACGTTTTTGGCCCTATACAAATAAGTATTTTTTTTCCTGGAGCAAAACTTTTACTCAGTGTAGTGTTAGGCAATCAAATTAAAGGCGCGATTTTTTTCCCCCAGTGTTCATTTTCACATCTACCAACTTCCGCCTGGATTGTGTGCTGTGGTATGTCACGATTGCATCATACGTTGAAGTTAAAACTTGGCATGTGTGTATTTGCATTACGAAGAAATCGTGATTTTAAAAATTCATTGCATGGAAGGAAATCTATGGGTGCTAAAAGATGTGAGATGTAAAAATTATTAAATATTATAACAATCGTACACGTTTACGTTTGATTATGAAAGTACACATATATTCACAAGCCTTTTGTTCAGAACCCAGGAACGCATATTTGGGAGAGCTGAATTACAAATTATCAAAAAAAGAGCATGGTTACGATTTGATAAAAAATTACGTCACTGATTTATCGTGAATTTAACTTCAATATGAATCGGCCTTACGGCGATGGCATTCTTGCTACTTTGTGTTTGTTTGTATCTTTGTATAACTTACTGTAAATATAATATCAACATTCAAACCGCATTATTAGGATCTATATACAGAACTTATTTACAGAACCTCTGTAACCATTATGAACTGAATTCCTTCTTTATTTTGTCACATGAGAACGAAAAAAAATAATAACAAAGAAAAATTTAAGATCACAGATGCAATAAAAACAACATGCACAAATCAGCGCGAAGTTAATAAATATATGTTAAGATATGCCCTATGTCCTGACAGCACTAGCTGATGTGAAAGTAAGTTAAATATAAATCCAAAATGGAAGGGATGCTTTCCACCTAATTTCTTCCCACGTCGATCTGTTATCGGGTACACTCGTTGTTAAAAAAATCGTCACGCACCGCATCGGGCACGAACGTACGGTCTGTTGTTGACCGCGTGTTGTAACCAGAGTTGTTAGTGGCTTGTTATTGGCTTTCGCGGGAGAGAAGTCAAGGCTAGACATCGCCTTTTGCCCGTCTTCCCATAGTAACAGCTGCTTGAAGCACGGTGACCTTGAGAAGACCGCTCAGGGCAGTGATACACTCCCGACTCGTGATTATTACTAACCTACCACTTTCATCAGAGGTTAACAGCGAGCTTTAGCGATTAGAGGCTGTTCACGGTAATGCGAGCACTTTTGAAAACCCTGCTTAAGATCTACCTATGTGCATATTATGTATTCTTCCGAAATATGTAAAATTACCATCGTCATGGGTCTCATCACTTTATTCGTGCGTCGGTCAAGTGAAACTGTGAAATTATTTAAAAAGTAAGTATTTAAAAAATCAGCTCTTTTTTATACTTTGATGCATTAAAAAAAATATAGTGTAAGAAATAATTTAAGTTATCACAAATGGTTACCTAAACCTCGACTCTTTTTATTCGAAGTTAAGATATGGAACTACTTTCCCTCCATTGTTACCAACTGTACTGGACGCATTTCACTCAGTGCGCCCGGAAAAATACATGCAGGTAGAAGCTGCGACTTTTTTCTAAGGTTGTTTTCAAAAGTGCTCACTTTATCGTGAACAGCCTTTAGTTAAATTGAGACAGGCGTTCTACCTGATGTTTGAAATGCGCTGCAGTATGTGATAAAAAAAAACTGTTTATTGACAAGAATATTAAACATGTCCCCAATAAGTTTACCAACGAAAAGAACGTACATTCCAGATCACGGAATGGCGCTTCCAAGATATTACGTATATTGGAAACATTTCTCCATGCCCTCCAACATAGCTAAAAAAATTGGGTTTGGCTGTGTTGGGGACATGGCCGTTTGTTTTGCGTGAATATGTCTACGTTGACACACTCGAACGCCTTGATGTTTATTTTACATTCACTTGATCATATAGGGTTTTATGGGTATCACTGGCTTTTGAGATGCTCTTTCCAACCGTATCCAATTTCTGTATCTCGACTTGGCTATTTGACGAGTATAGGCCGAAGTTGTGTTTGTGTTAAGTTTTCTTAATTTATTACATTAAACTCATACAATTTCACCATATCCACGCCACACAAATGTTTTCATACACGCGATCAATTGAGCTTGACGAGAGCTGTCGATTGAAACCTAAACGAGCTTCGTAGCTTCTCCTAGTCAAAAGTTATACTACCGGGAAGTTATGAGACGCGGCGAACCGAACTCAAAATGCCGGCCCCCCTCCCCCTCTAAGGGTGCAATGCTTCGCAGTCCTCACGTAACGTAACATATTCTTTGATCCTTTGGAAATCGAGTGGTGTAATTGAATTTTGAATGTAGACGATAGATTCGGAGTTACAATGACAAACCTTATATCCCGATTTGGTTATCATCGGATTTTCTGGATTGCCTCCCTCTATGGTTGTAATTTAAAGACATATTCAGCTCAATAAGGTTTTTCTTTCAGACTGTTATATTTCAGAATATTCGAAACAGATACACGCGATACTGCGATAGATGTATACATTGGACATTGTTACAGAGAAGCGTCCAATAAAATTACAGGGTTACAGCTTTAAATCACGTTCAGACTAGACACCGGCGGAAAGACTGCATGCTGCGCTTAGAGGCGATACTGCCTTACATACGCTGGTAGACGTCGTCCGTAGCGCTTCATCAATTGTTACCTCACTCACACACACACACACACACACCTCACTAGGCGATCGCTTTAAGAGGCTGCATCACCCCTTATACAGAAATTGTTCATTTTGGTGTCAAAACAGAAGCTTCAGAATCATTCATTACTGAAAATGTTTCATTATAGAAGCGTAAATTCCATGGTTTTGTGCAATTTTTTGTATCCGATGTTGACAATGAATTAACATTTAAATTTTGTATTAGGTTAATTGTCGGATATAAAAATTAGTAGTTCATGTATTATGTTGGAAGCGATGGGTAAGGTAATAAGCTAAGCTTCTACTGTCGCATTTTTATATAAATCCTCCTAAATTTTAATTTGTGAGAAATAAATAAAAAATTCAATATGACGGGTGACTCGGGCTCTTAAGGTTTATTTTTCTCAGGTTGCGAACAAAACGAGAGTTCTTATGGTTAGAGCCACCGGTTTTTCGCAAAAAGATTTCAGGACTACTTGTACTCCAAATACTAGATCTCATATCCACTTTCGCGATCGGATGATTTTAACTGTCACTCATTGCAGGTGTCTGCTCGCGAATCACGGACACTCAGTGCCAGAGTTACCTAGTTCTGATTAGCCCAGTCAGGTAAGAAACAGTCTCCTAACAAAGACAGTGGCCAGTAACAAAAAAAAAAAAACTGCGCGTATGTCATACCGAGAATTTCGCGGGTTCATTTCTAGACAAGTTGGAATTCACACACATGTACGTTCATGTTATGTTTGTAATTGGTCGACGTGTTTTTTTGACACCTCCTGGAGATAAATAAGCCAATAACAAACAAACAAGAAATTGCGCGTCCGACCACCGCCTTTTACTACCACAACAATTAACCAATAAACAGTTGATATTTGTATGAGAGTATATAAGTATGTGAAGTCTAGTCTACAGGTCATTGAACTCGCGGATTTCTCGGGTTTTAAGTCATAGGGCATTGGAGTCGAGCCTTCGCGTGAATCTTTACACACAAAACAGGTGGCCCTTCCTATGGTACACTTTGACAGGGGACATATCCTCCTCAAAGAGCGCTGAACTTCCAAATAGGTTCCTTTAATGCTGGCGATACACGGGATCCAGGATTGGAGCCGCAGCCGACCGTCAACCATCTTGGTTCTGTCAGCCATTTTAATCACCATGTTGGATGTTGGTGACCTTGAACTTGTCCTTTGACCTGGACCCCAGTGACCTTACACCTTGAACCCAAAAATTCCCAAAAAAATTCAAAAAATTTCAAAAATCCCAAAATATCTATAAGAAAATTATTTTAAAAAATCTTAAAATTAAAATTTTAAATATCCGGGTTTATGGGAACGAGGGACTAGAACCGACCAGCACCCATGTTATGACGTAACCCAACCACCCTGTTGGACCCAGGTGACTATGACTTTGAACCATCACCTTGATCCTATAACCATGACGTAGGATGACATCGAAAACAAAACTCGAGAAAAATAGCAAAAATTGAAAAAATTAATTTAAGTCAGCGAGAATATTTTATTACTGACTACTACCACCATCTTGGATATAGGTGACTTTGACCTTTCACCTTAACCTTGTGACTTTTGACCTGGAACCCAAAAATTCGTCAGAAGTCCCAGAAATTTCCTAGGAACTTATTATATTTGTTAAAATTATTTTTAAAAACTTATATTACTGGAGGTCTCGCAGAGCACCATGTCCAGCAGACAACTGACCCCCTCTAATCAATCACATTGTATTAACCTTCCTCTCCCCTACCCACTCACCTTTGCTTAGTCCGTTGAATGCGCTATGCCCGCCAGATTGTTTTTTTTGTTTGTCATTTGTTTACAATTTCAAAACCTAGGTGGCACTGATGACTCCGACCATCATATGAGATCTGGACGACCTTAACCTAGACCTCACATCTGTGACCTTGACCCCTTGCCCATGACCTTGGATAACCTTGCCCCCAAAAAGAAATTCTGAAAACTTTTATAACATCCAAAAAAACCCCCATCCAAAAATATTTAACATAAATTAAATACGTTACATAATTTAAAAAAAATTAACCAAATTTTGTACAATAACAGTATTCATTAGAAGCATAAATTATGCACATAGTGATACTTTTTTGCTGGCCTTTTTGGAAAATAGTACCAGGTGTGAAAATTGAGCACTTTGCCATATTTCCGGAACTCCACTAATACCAGCCGTGCCACAGTATCAGGGATTGGGAACACGCCGTCCAACAATCGTGGTCCTATTTACCATAGGTTAACATTCGTCGTCTGATGGGCTCCATTCAGACCACGTTGCAGAGTGTATCGCAGTGAGAGAGGGCGCGACGCATTATTGAAGATGACCGGATTGTGTACAACAGATACATATGTAATATTGCCCTGCTGCTCTGTTTTTGTGACGTGTATTACTCATTCTTATCACTATCTATACAAAGATTTAGTACCATAGAATGCTTCCTAAAATAGGCGGTAGTTTATGAGCATGCGTGAGCGAAGAGACTTGGACGTCTCTTAACAGCGAGGTCTTGAGAGCCGATGAGGGTGAGTGAGGTGACCATGAAATGCAAAGGCGGGGGGAAAACCCCGAGAAAACGCACCAACCAGCAGCATCGTCCGCCACGAGTCCCACATGCGGAAATCCCGAGTGACCAGGCCGGGGATTGAACACGGTTCGCCTTGGTGGGAAGCGAGCAGGCTAACCGCTCAACACCCCCCCCCCCGCCCTGCGGCAGTGTATGATCTCATTTATACTTTTTTCAGTCTCGCCTGAAAAAGTACACGCTAAAATCAGTCCAACAAGAAGGCAAGGGTACGACCGGCTTGAGGAATGACTTACTGGAAGTACGCTATCAGCGACGAGTAAACATGGCAACCCTGTGGGAGTTGGCTCACCTAGTTTGTGAGATTAGATAACGCCGTGCCTGCACTGTTTCATTCCTGCCAACTGAGCCAGCGCCAACAACACGACGGCATTGAGAGAATGTTCATAACCGTCTAAACCATCGCCCGTCATCAACACACTTCTGAAGACCAGACACACGCAACACGGTCGCAGAAAACTTGCATGTTCACTCACAACTCACTATAAATAATTTTTTTATTTATATATAAGATTGCCCCGGAGAGCACTGCTCTATAAAGGGACTATATATGTAATAATTAATGGCTTCATGATGATGTACAAGTGTTTGTTTACATGCTGAAGGTAACCTGCATTCAATGTATCATATCTTCCACACTATTGAATTTAAATTGTCATTATTTACAGCCTTGATTTTAATTTTGCACTCTACATTACAATGATAATGATGTAAATAATAACATTATTAAAATAAATACCTTCCAATACACTTATGACAGTATGACACATATGTAACAGCTGCCACGTCATTACGCTATAGCAAAAAGGTACTGCTCTAAGATACCCTTTTATCAGGTATCTTTTTATTTTACACTTAACATTACGATTATAATAATGCCAATAATTACATTGACAAGTAATACCTTCTAACAAATACAACAGTTACTACTTAGTTACACTTAAACAACATTGTATACTGCAGTATGTCCAACATTTTCTATACGTCAAAGGAAACTATTTCTTGAGAGTTTTTCATTACAGTAACTAAATATTGCTTTAATTTAAAGAGAAGGTTAGAGAATAAGAAGTCTGCTGTTGAAAAAAGGTTTTATATATAGGTTTTGGTTTTATGGAAACATTACCTTCCTTTATATTCAAGAAATAAACATCTTTGAACTTCATGTGTTCACATTGCAGAACAATGACTTTGTTCCAAGATAACGGTTTAGCGATATTGTAGTTTAATGTACGTAGCTGTTGCTCGGCGTAAACATTCATAACACAATGTTGACTGCAGTTACAAAACTGAAACTGAGCAGATTTTTAGTCCTCCTGCAGACTTTTAATGTAATTCTGAAGTGATTTGTAGAATCACTAACCTCAATTCTCCCCAAGAGGGGACATTCTCTCTGACTCCTGTCACCACATGAAAGAACCTACTTAGAGGCTGTTCACGATAAAGTGAGCAATTTGAAATCAACTTTAGAAAAATGTCACTGCCCCTACCTGCATATATTTTAACGGGCGCCCTGAGTGACACGCGCTCAGTAAAGTTGGTAACGATGGATGGGAAGTAGTTCCGTATCTAACGTCGAATAAAAATTGTTAGGTAACCATTTGTCATAACGTAAATTATTTCTTTCGCTTTCTGTTTTTTAATGCATCTAAGTGTATAAAATGAGCATATTATAAAATATTTACTTTTCTAATAATTTCACAGTTTCACTTGACCGACGCATGAGTAAAGTGATGAGGCCCATAACAATGTTAATCTTACATAAGGCGGGAGAATACATAACGTGCGTACAAGTAGCTCTTAAGCAGGGCCTTCAAAAGTGCTCATTTTATCGTGATAGCCCATATCAAAATTAAGTTTAGCATAATAAAACTTGTATAGGCCATTAACATGGATGGAGGGGAGGGGGCGCAAGTTGGAGTCTCGGAACCATCCAAGTATTTCTTTTAGTTAATATAATTTTGAAAAGTTTTCTTTTTAATTCTCTCTTATTTACTAATAACGGCTGTTTTTCAGAGCACACATTTTGTTTGCGGTGTAACTGACAGTACCACAAAGACGTCTGCCTAGCTATCGTAACGACCATTCAAGGTGATCGTAGTCATTACTACGAAGATAAACAAAAAATCATGTTTGTAGCAAGCATGCTTTGCGGTTGTTCATATTTAACCAACTTTTTCTGTACGGTTACAAATCATGTTTTCCAGCTAAGAAAGCGTTTCACAGTGCACGGTAAAGTGAGCACTTATGAAATATCTGCTTAATATACAGGTACTTTTATTCACATTGTGTATTCTTCCACCAAGTGTAAAATTTTCTTTGCCATAGAAATTGTCACTTTATTAACGCGCTGGTCAAGTGAAACGGTGAAATAATTATAAAAGTAATTATTTTAAAAACTTACTAATACCTAAAATTATTAGAAATTAAAATACAAAATAAGTAAAACAAATAATTTAATTTTACAGAAATGTTTACCAACATTATAAATTCAACGTTAATACAACGGACTGCTTTCCCACCCGTCGTTACCAACTATACTGGTCACACGCCAATTAGTGTGGCCGTTAAAATACACGGAGGTAGGGACAGTGGCATTCTTCGAACGTTTATTTCAAAAAGTGCGCAATCACTCACCAACAACTACCATTCAAGGTTACACTCTAAATTTGATTCAGTGGAGAACCTCTGATTCGCAGCGATATTAAACGACTCGAATCAGTGAAAATATCTCCATTTAGAATCAGTGGAAAACCACTGTTTGTTTCAGGGAAAATATTTTAGTGCTTGAATTAGTGCCGTGAAACAATTTTAGTGATAGAATAAGTGACGGCCAACTGCACTGGCGAAATAAATATTGTTTTAATAAAATATAGCCAAATAATTACGTGAAATAAACATAATTACGATAGTTTACTATTTATATCACGCAATTAGCCGTAATTTAAAAAAGTAAAAGAATTTTCAGGATGTCACCTTATCCACCAGGCGTGTAAAACGTTACCTTACCATCTACGCAACAAAGTCAAGTATCATTACAAGAGGAAAATAAGTCTTCTAGTTATTTATTGAAAGCGCGTAGTTTTGAATTGTATGCCCTTACTTTTAGTTTTTGGTTTAATTGGTACCGTTATTATTGTTAACACGAATAGTCCATGTGAGCGCACTCTCTTCACCACATTATATGCAGTTTAAACCTTCAAACAGAGTGCTGTGATCGATCATTACACGAAAACGAAATGAAAGACATATAAATGTAAACAAAGACTGAATGTTCATGTTACCTCATAAAATGGTGTTTTGAAAGACAAAAAAACATTTTAGAATATATTTTGTATTGGTTTTGTTAGTTTATTTGTTATTTCTTTTACGACACGATGCTTAACATACGTTTTTAAACGTTTTTTGACGTCAATTTTGCACGCTGTTTAACTGATCCATCAGTCAAATAACAAATCTACGAAAAGCAGTGAAAAAATTACTTATGAATCGGTGGAAAATATCACTGTATCTATAAGTGAAGGAAGACTGGCATTTTTTCACTGATTCATCATTAAAATTCACTGAAGTGACTGTTGAATCAGTCAGATACTGGTGACCGATTGTAACAGTGAAATTCTCACTGATTCATATGTAGAGTGTACTCCACACTTTTCTGAAGCCCTGCTTCACTTATACTACCAGGCTGTTCGTCTGCCTCGTACAAACACAACTTAACCGAGTCGAGAAAACTACACCAAAGGACAGCGCGCCGCATTCGTCCGCACTTAGTGTAATACAGTTTTTTAAAATAACATTTCTCACTAGGTATTACCAACGCACCTATTTTTACCCTATTTTTATTCATATTAATTATGTATTTAATGTTATAATTAGAGACCCGAGAATATCGCGGGTTCATTTCTACACAAGTTGGAATTCACACACATGTACGTTCATGTTACATTTGTAATTGGTCGACGTGTTTTTGACACCCCCTGGAGATAAATAAGCCACTAACAAACATGCAAGAAATTGTGCGCCCAACCACCATCTTTTACTACCACAACAATCAACCAATAAACAGTTGATATCTGTATAATAGTATATAAGACTGTGAAGTCTAGCCTACAGGTCACTGAACTCGCGAATTTCTCGGGTCTCTAATTATGATACATAAATAAAATGTAAGTAAAAGTTTATGCTTACCAAAAATATGGTACTTTCATGTTAACCGACGAATAAAACACTTGTGATACATGGCATATTTAGGAGAATATTAAGCACGTCATTAATGGGGTGATTTTTCAAAAGTTTGATTTAATAAGTGTGAAGAAACCGCGAATAGACTATACTAGCATTACCTCATAGAGTCAGTGTTATTTCACGAATTTCCTTTGGCGATATGTTACACATGAGATACTTGCATAAATGTGTTGCTTCTGTTATCGAGCCACATTTTGTGCAACATGCTCTTGAATCTATAAGTAAGCCATCAACCCGTAACAGAACAAAAAATGCAATGCAATCTGAGATAAACTAAGAAATTTGTTGCACTTTCTCCATTGCCGAAGCTGATTACGGTAAAAAAAAAAACCTAGAAATCGTAAAATATTATCAGTATAAAAATTTGTCAAACGAAAACAATTTAAAATATTTGAATAATAATTAAAAATTTATTGAAAAAATTAAAAAAAGCAACCAAAAAATAACCGAGAAAAAATTTGCATAAATAAAACAATAACGCAAAATGGTAACGAAATGTCGATCAAAAGCACTAGCGCAAAAATAGGCAAACACACGAAAAACGACAAAAACCTCAACAACGAAAAGAAAACACAATTTTTATCTGGATAAGAACATCTCAGCCGAGAGTTTACATGAACATTCGATATTTTACAAAATTAAAATACCAAAGACAAAAATTAATACAGTAAGGATCTATAAAATTATCCGTTTAAAAAACCCGGGTGTCGCTATGTTGGTGACACAGCCGTAGGTTTTACCTGCATACATCTAAGTTTGCGGATAATATTTTCATTTTAAAACGAAAATTAAACGAATGTAACGAAACGGGTGCTTATCGTTTAAGGCTTAAAGTGTCAAATATAGGCGATATACTTCGTTTGGAACCGAAATCAGCACATTATCACATCAGGCTTGCGAGATATACCGAACGGAAATTTCCGGAATTGGCGCCGGTCGTCGCTGGCTCCCGATCACACTTGCGCGCTGCTAACTCAAGGTCATGCACGCTTCGTAGTCGTGTGTTCCCGATCAAACGTGACGACATGACTTCAATTGAGTTGTGAGTCATAAAGATAATGTATCGGAGTGAAATCTCCGTTTCTGTCAAAGTACTCCATGCGTCTGTCCGATTTTAAAGGGTAATTCAAGCAATAAAAATGGATGCGAACAAAGACGACACGAAAACACGACAGCCACACCGTTGGTACAATACTTAAATATATATTATATACAGGATGCTCGGAAATCCCCTTTACAAACTTCTAGGGAGTGTAGAGGTAACTGAGTAGACGATCTTATGATGAGGAACCCATGTCCGGAAACTTACCGTTAGCATGCTACAACCATTTCAAATCACGTGTATCACTCGTCTACTTCCACTGAGAGAAAGAGCAATGTAGCGGATTTTCCTGTGTTAGTATGCAACTGGGTAAGCAGTACATTACGTCAGGCGATCACCTGATGGCACGTGACGTCTACCCTGCCACGGTATCCTAGCCTCGAGCCCCATTCACGTGCCTTCGTGTCTTCGATTAACATGGTGTATGGCACAGCTGAAGGTAATGGAAGAACAGCTCGTCGACTGTATCAAGAGCGTTATCCACAACGTGCGATACCATCGCATACCCTTTCTGCCACAATTACGCAACGGCTCCGAAAACGAGGTACCTTCAACGACTGTGGTGCTCTAAAGAGACGCTGCACTCCCGAATTGGAAGAGGCTGTACCGCATCACGTTGAACAGAGCCCGTCAACGAGTACGCGATCAGTTTCACGTGCAATGGGTGTTGCTCCCAGCATCACCTGGGAGGTTCTGCATGAGCAGCAACTACATCCTTACCACCTCCAAAGGTTAGAGTCTTTGCGTCCAGCCGATTTTGCACCACGTGTTAACTTCTGCACGTGGTTCCTGCGCCGCTGCACTGACGAGCCCCTTTGATTTGAAATGGTTGTTGCACGGAAACGGTACGTTTCCGGAAAGGGAGGTTCCTATTAAAAGATCATCTACACAGTCCCTAAGTCCTAGAATTTTGTAAGGGAATTTCCGAGCATCTGGTACATTATATTATTATACATTATTATATATTTTATATTATACACAATGCAACATGATTAAACATACATTTTCTTACTGCAGCGATTTCACAGGATTTAGATTATTATAAACTATAGCGTACAGGTAAGTAAGCCTCTTGGATTTTCTTTCGATTCCTGATATTAGCTGTCGGCAAAACAGTAGGTTCCTTGTTTAAATCGTATTTGTTTTTACATGATGGTTATATGTTTAGTGACGAGAAACATGTGGACGACAGAGAGAGAGCCAAATAAGAATTAATCGTTCATAAAACCACGGCTGGACATGCAAGAATTCGTTGACAGAGCGAGCCGGATAAAGGCCACAAGGTGCCTGCCAATATGCAAATATGCACCCTATCACATGCGATTGTCACGTCAGATGTATATCTCGCAGGGATTACAGCAGAATAGCAATTATGTTCTTAAGATGGCCGCCGTACGGTGTGCACAGCTCCAGCAGCAACTGTTTGATTCAAAAACCTTCCAACGTGTCTGGGTTAGGTCTGCTTACGAGTAGCGTTTAAGAAAAGTTACGCGCCTGTATACGTTTTCCAGTTACTCCATTTCTCTACAAAGCATCTTCTTTTGATAGTGAAAATAGCTCAAACGGGTTATTTCACAGTCACTTATAGGTATAGGTAAACATTACGGTACAAAACACTACAAGAGGAATAGAGACGTGCATCAAAAATTTATTTTTATTTTACGTCATGAAATGGTAGGGTCTCCGCTGAAAGTGTCATTGAGGCGCGTTATCGGCAGCAAGGCTGCACGCCAGTTCAGTGCTTTGTGCGTAGAGGCGATGAGAGTGTTGATGCGCATGTCTCTGTCGCACTTAACGCTTCCACGCTTTTAGGCATCAGACCTGCCAAATTCCTAAAACTATGTGGCACTTTTAAGTGTTTATTGACTCCGCCTACAAAATGTCACACTGACTGTCTTTCGAATGCCCCATGACTGTCACTATAAAAAAACTCCTATGCTGTTAGTCCTCAGAAGAATCTAATCCCTTGTGGCACCTATAAGTGTTTACTTATTCCGGCTACAAAATGTCACCCTGACGGTCTTTAGAATGCCTCATGACTGTCATATATAAACAATCCGATGCTTTTAAGCCTCAGACCTGCCAAATTCCTTCAACCAAGCGGCACCTTTATGTGTTTATTGACTCAGCCTACAAAATGTCACAATGACGGTCTTTCGAACGCCCCATGACTGTCACTATAAAAAAACTCCTATACCATGCTATACGGAATGCTAAAATTTTTGTAAAAATTTTGATACGCTGAAAATTGCGGGTAAATGAAGATTAATAGACTCAAAAAACACAAAAAAGAAATTGTTAATTATTTTGACTTACACTATTGTGGCATGCTTCATCTCTTCCAAAGGCACAAAGAGATTTTTTTGTTTAAAAGCGAAACAAGCATGAAATCTCGTAAAGACTGTTCCCGATAAAGTGAACGCTTTTGAAATCAACCTTCGAAAAAAGTCACTGCTCCTACTTGCATATATTTTAACTGGCGCACTGAGTGACCTGCGACCATTGAAGTTGGTAACGATGAAAGGAATGTAGTTCCATATCTTTACGTCGAACAAAAAGTGCTAGGCAACCATTTGTGATAAATTAAATTATTTCATTCGCGTACTGTTTTTTTTTCAATGCATCTAAGTGTAGAAATGAGGAGATTTGTAAAATATCAACTGTTCTAATAATTTCACTGTATAACTTGATCGACGTACTAATAAAGTGATGAGGCACGTGGCAATGATAATTTTACATAAGGTAGAATAAGAATGAATGTACAAATAAGTAGATCTCAAGCAGGGCTTTCAAAAGTGTTCAGTTTGCCGTGAACAGTCTATGACATTGAAAACCCTATTTGCTCGGCCGTCGCCGCTTTAGACACCGCCCTTAAGGCTGTCGCATACCAACAAATTAATTATTCTATAACTGTGCCTAACATTGTTTAACTTGTATACATTGTATGTGGTTCCTTTTTTCTAGGATAAAAATACATTTAATATTTTTTTGAATGGTTTGATATAAAATCCAAAATGCTTCTGTTTTCCTGGAGCCATAATGAAAAGTACTAACTATATTGTACAAGTGGAAAAATTAACAGGGTATACTAAAGCTGTGGGGTACCGCGTGACGCATATGTTCTCACCAAATAAAAGGCCAGATATGAGAAAAAAAAATTTGATATAAATATTTTTCTGCATATTATCAACAACACAAAAAAAAATTATTTGGTGGTTACACATGTGTCAAGCGGTAACCCACAGCATTAGTTTACTTTGTGAATGTTTTCATTAGTACGTATTAGTTAGTACTTGATATTATAGCTGTAGCAAAACATAATTATTTAGGATATTGCTTAAAATTATTAAGAAATTAAAAGTGTAATTTCTTTTATTCGAGATAATCGTCATAACATGCGCACAGTTATAAAATAATTACATTTGCTATCCAATACCCCTGATATTTTTTCTCTCCATAAGTTTTAATAAATACGTCATGAATTTATTTTTAAATTTACTAGCTCTCTTAATCACAGTCTACTGTTATAAACTTCTGAGGCTTATGCTAGAGTATAGATAATTCATAACGTTTAATTGTTTTTGTAACGTAATAGACATGAATATGCATAAATATTCCCCCCTCCCCGTTTATAGGAATATAATGATGATTATAATTAAAAGCACGTAAAAATTGGAATTTAAAGTTATTTTATTTCACATAATAAATACAACTCTATTGTATCTGTAAAGACACTAATTTGGTCTCGGCAGTCTATCCACCTACTGGATGAGAACCAGCAAGTTATGAACGTTCTAACGTGCTTAAACCGAGTCAGGAACTTTGTGTTTATCACATTTCACGCTTTCAATTTTTCGGTATATATAGACTATAAATTAGATCCTTGCCAATGCTATATATTTTCACGTGGCTCTGGAAGAATATGTTAATGCAAGAAATAATTATTAGGAAAACGATTAATACAATATTCCCTTTCCATTTTGCTAGTTCCATTTCGTTTTTCTAAATTAAAACAGCGCGTCTCACTCTTGGATTGCAGTAAAGAAAGAGCACATGGCGAGCTCTGGTGCCAGATGGCTACCGAATGTCAACAGCCAAGACGTTACGCTGTGTTGAGGCAGTAAGAACTTACGTGCAAAAATACGCAATGGAAATTATCACGTTGTATAGTAGTTTATAAATATATATATTTTTTGGTTTAGCGATAACTAATTATGGGACGCACTATAGGGGAACGTACAATTTACTTGGGGGTGTTTAAAATCATACTGTGTTTTTATAAACGGTACTTATGTCTATACCTTTTTAGAGGTTCTGACTCAGGACTCCTACCATCAACAACCCCATCAGCACGGAATATTTTATTTTAAAGCACAGAAGCCGAAAATTCGGGTGAGTTTACGTAGATGTTGGATATGTAAAAAAACCATATTCCGTAATTTTTTTATTGTTTCAGAAAAAAATTACCAAGACAAAAGGATGGTATTGTAAATTGATTTTGGTAAATAATGATAACGCTGTAGGAGATTTTATGATCTTTATTTTATACTAGGCTTTCTATACGGAAGATGTGTCGTTTTCAATTTAATGTTTATTTATTTATTAAAAAGTTTAATGTATTTCGGACGAGTTTCGGGGAAATTTAATGTGCTCTAATTACTGCCTAGCCTATTTCCTGCGATACACACTTTTTCAGATTAATTAAATATTCAAAGTTACCTATCCCTTGGACAATAGATACTCATCTTTAAAAGATATTCACGATAAATTGAGCACTTTAGAAATGAACCTTAGAAAAAAGTCACTGCCCCTGCATGCATATATTTTAGTGGGTGCACTGAGAGACATTGGCCCAGTAATGTCGGTAACGATGGATGGAAAATAGTTCTACATCCAGACGCTCTCATAATAATTTCACAGTTTCATTTGACCGACGCATGTATAAAATGACGAGGCCCATGACAATGTTAATTTTACACAAGGCGGAAGAATATACAACGTGTATACAAGTAGCAGGGCTTAAAAGTGATCATTTTACCGTGAACAGCCTATGAGTAAAAATAACATTTTACTTCTATTTGCCCATGTTTTGAAATGAACTACTTGAAAAAAGGGAATGGAACTATCACGTGAATCACTCGAGCACAAAAGGGGCTGAGAAGGTACTCACACTCAATGGCCCTTGCTTGTTCAATCTATTCTCGTCTCTCACTGAACATCCGTGTTTCGACATGGGTGGACAAATACGACTGTTAGTATATCTCTCTGCCCCACGGGTCACTCTCAGCATCAGTTCACAGTCGGGTTCGCGCATGTCAAAGACTTCTGCATGGTGTAGTGTCGAAATAAGATAGGAAACATCGGAGTGTGACTGTATCTGCGCTAGCTGTTATATGTGATATGTAGAGACCTGAAAAATTCGCGAGGTCAATGACGTGTAGGCTAGACTTTACAGTCTTATGCCCAAATATGCTGATGTCAATTGCACATTGGTTGTCTGCTGTCACGGTGGAAGGCGACAATTGAGCCAGCCTTCTCCAGGAGGTGTCTAACACGAGTGGACCAATTGCTAAAGTTTATATATATATATATATATATATATATATATATATATGAATCCCGAAATGAATCCGCGAATTCTTCAGGTCTCTAGTGATATGGAATGAAATGATTGGAACGAAACGGATACTTAGCTTTTAGGCTTAAGGGGGAAGTATCTTTGCCATCTTGGATTTTCGTATTTTCCTCCATAGCTGAATTTTCGGTTATATATATATATATAATTAGTCCTCTATGCCATGCCTGGCTTTGATTTTTTAAATATCTGGTGATAAATTTTCGTTACGAAAATTTATAATAAAGAACGAAGATGTACTGAATACTACCCCTTTAAGTTTATCATATTCCCGCCGAGATCCGAAGAATGAACTGGCCAGCTTATTCAGTTGACATGAACTGCATAGGGAATGTGTGGTCCTTCCTCATGCGATCGGTTTCAAACCGTGAACAACCACCAATGTCCTTCCAGGCTTTAAAACCAGTCGCTATTGAGGAATGGGATAATTTTCCTCAGGAAATGCTTAAAGATCGGGTTTTCGGCATGCCTCGTGGGATATAAGCGTGCCTCAGAAATCGTGGAGGTCCTACACAATATTGAAGTATGTATAATCATCTGAAAAGACCTTTGAGAATCCTTTGTTTACGTTGTTTTTCAGTTTAAGCCTTTTGTTTGTTTCATACTGGGATGAAGTAAACAAGTATTGTGTGGTTTTACACTTTATGTGCAATTAGGAGACCAACATAAATTGTAAAGAACTTTTATTCTATATAACATCCTGAATTATGAAATATGCTCAAACTTTTGTGAGAAGTATATATACCATTAACATAAACATCTTCACTATCCAAAGTACGTATTCGGCAGAGTTCCTTTGGTCTTCGATCGCAATCCATTTGGTCTTGACTTATTCGTTGGGAATTAACACCGATAATAGTTTGTCATGTCCAGGCAGAAACATGACAATTAAAAACCAACCAATCACGAAAACTGGTAAAACATCAAGTATTTTGAAATAAAACTTCACCGAGAAATATTTAGTGAAAATTAAGGAGCTAGTGAACATTTCATTCTCACTGAGAACAAGTTTTTGAACCAATCCTTACCGCAACCAACCCCGGTAACAAGTTCACGATTTTAATTAGAATTTATATAGGCTATTCACGGTAAAATGAGCACTTTTGAAAACCCTGCTTAAGATATACTTGTATGCACGTTATGTATTCATCCGCTTTATGCATAATTAACAGATTCATGGGCCTCATCACTTTATTCGTGCGTCGGTCAAGTAAACCTGTGAAATTATTAGGAAAGTATATATTTTACAAATCTGCTAATTTTTACTCGTCGATGAGTTAAAAAAACAACAGAAACAGAAAAAAAAATCAACTTATCGCAAATGGTTACCTAACACTTTTTATTCAACGCTATGATATGGAACTACTTTCCATCCCGTGATACGAACTTTACTGGACGCATGTCACTCAGTGCGCCTGTTAAAATATCTGCAGGCAGGGACAGTGACTCTTTTATAATTATTGATAAGAATCTCCTAATCAATTCAGACCGATTGTGTACAACTGTGTACATAACGCACGTGTAGGTAATTTTTGGTACGCACTGCATACTGCGAAGTCCATTAACAGTGATCTTGCCTGTGGGTAAATGATTTGCAAACCGTCATACCGGTTTAAGTGGTAATTGGTTCATATAACTGTAGCTGAACATATAGCCTACATCTCATTGGCTGTGACAACGAAACAAGTGCTGTGTCGACTTAAGTGTAGCACGCGTCGTAAAATATTTTGCTTGCAACACCTGAAACAGTAAATTAAAGTGGGTCTGAAAAAATAAAGAAATATCAGCAGTTTTCTTGCAATGCAGCCAAAAATGGGACAATATCGAATCGCATGTAAAGTTTGGCACTGAACAGTTGGTACTATTTATGCCGCACAGAGAACATTTTTAAACTGTTTTGATACTGTGAAGTGTCTACATATATTTACTGGCAGTCAAGGCAAGTTTGAAGTGACTATCCTATATCCAGCTCTGCTGGAACACCAATTCTGTTTGCCTCTGTATTCATATTCACCACTGTCCTTCTGTACAACAACACACCGTAAATTACCGTACAATGCACCCTACAACGTTAATGGGGCCGCGGTGGTGTAGTAGTTGTACTACTCTCCTCCCACCTAGACAAACCGGGTTCGTTTCCCGGCTGGGTCGGCCCAGGATTTTAGAACCTGGGAATTGTGCCGGAAGATGTCGCCGATCGGTGGGTTTTCTTGGGGAACTCCTGTTTTCCGGCCCCTTGCATTCCGGCGCTGCCCCGTACTAACCTCGCTTCACCCTCATCGGCTCTCAAGACCACGATATTAAGAGCTACCAAAATCTCTCCACACCACTACAACATTCATCGTTGTCTAAAACAAGCCATTCTGGATTCCGGTGTAGCGTTTTTATTCCTAAAATCAAATATATTTTACTGTGAATTTTTTTTTTTTACAGTTTTGGTTTACAAGGAAAAAATAATATTTTATTCAGCAAAATTTATGTTGTTGCCCCACAATGTCAAGGTTGAAAGAGAATATATTGCAATATAGTAGTGCATCCAAATGCACAAGATGCAGAATTTATTAAAAGTTAGTAAACACACACAGCCGAAATAATCAGAAAATAGCTATTTGTGTTGCTTACTAAGGATATGGCTGCAAGAAAAATGCCGAATACGACAACACGTACCAAAATTAATGTGAATGCATACGGGCACACTTTCGAATGTGTTAAATATATAATTTCTAATCATTCTGATTAATATTTATTTTAACCTTGCACAAAACAAAAGCAAATAAAATCTGAATAACCAAAAAGTATGAATGTATTTCTTAAGTGTAATGTCTTGGGACATCTGAAATTCACTAAACGATTTATAAATATAATTTTACATCACTTAACCTCAAAACCAATATTATCATTAAATTATTTTAAGTGTTATGCGTCTTAGGTATCAGACCGCAAAATACGGATGTTCATAATCGGAGCGACCGCATTCTAATTGGATCGGTCAAGTACAAAAATGTCTACTCTCAAGGAATGCATACAAAATTTAATTGAAATCTGAAAGTGTTCTGGAAGGATATTCTAGTATTAGAGTGCGCAAATATTTTTTCGCAGAGTATGGTGTTAATTGTGTTTATTATTATTTTTCCATCAGGGATGAGAATTTCGAAGTAGTTTATTTGGAAAGAAACAATATGCTTAGATTTCTCATTTAACTATCACCCATAAAAATATAGCGTCCACTTTGTTGGGAAACAAAGTGGGTAATTCAAACGAACGTTTATGAAATCACAGTGTCTCTTAGTTTTATTTTTTTATAAGCCACGTGATAAGTGGAATTTGATGCTTAGGTGCGTATAATAAGTATCGAGTGTTTAACTCCCTATGAATATCATCCCAGCCCAAGCATACTCGTTCACATAGGGGGCGGCGGTGGCTCAGCGGTTAGACTGCTCGCCTCCATCCAAGGCGAACCGGGTTCAATCCCCGGCCGGCTCACTCCCAGATTTTCACTTGTGGGAATCGTACTGGACGATACTGCTGGTCGGCAGGTTTTCTCGGGGATCTCCCGTCTCCCCGTCACGGCGCGTGTTGCTTGCTTACAACTGTGAGTACAGGTCCACTGCCCCATGCTACCGGCCCACCTAATTTAATCATATTTGGACATTATTTCCTGGGGTATTTTGTGTTATTTTCCATTGCATTTGCTATATCACTTGAATTCCTCTTTGCGCGTACTTTCAGACGTCGTTGAGAAAAAAGTGTTTCCAGGGGAAAAATCGTACGTGGTTTTAATTATTTTTGTCCATACATGTGTTGCGAATAGTCACTTTACAGCAAATTATTTGTCTCCGTACGTAATTTCATTTAGCAAAAACCTCATTTCGTGATCTGCAACCGCTCCCGAAATTTTGGGGGGTGGCTAAATTAGACGGACCATCATGTATATAAGTTTCATATATGATACTGGACTTCCGCTCACACGACACATCCTGCACAGCTCAGAACTCTGGTAGCTTCGTTCCATGTGGTCGGATTAAACAGGAAAGTGGTCTCTGGCTGTCGCGGCAGCCAATGAGCACGTGTCTTCTGCTCGAGTGTGTAAAAGCCTGTGGAGTCCAGCTCGGTGTCGTCTTATGACTCGAAATGATAGGGTCTCTACGTATGACAAATTAGCAGATTTTCGCATGCGAATCATGTGCGTTCAGTCTCGGAACAACATAAGTCTAGTTGGGCCAGTCAAACCAGAAAATGTACCTAACATGTACTGCAGCCAGCAAGGAAAGGAATGTTGCAGACCGATGTATAGCCAGTTGAAACACCATGTTGTTCGACATTCACGCGATAAATCACCACCTCTAGCCATTAGTAGCGAATCATAAATTTTTCATAATGGCGGCTGTTTTTCTCATTTATTACCTGGCCTAAAAAGTCGTCTTTGATCATTTATAAATAATCAACTTGTAACATACATACCGTCCATTTACGAGCAATTTCTGTGTTATACATACACAGCAAAAGAAAATTTTGTAATTTTTTTTTTCACAAAAAAATTTCTTTGGGGGGGGGGGGGAGGAAGTAGTCCAGTAGAAGCAGAAATTCATATGTATATGTGATTAAATTTTAACAACATCTGAGATAGCATATTTATGATTACTGCCAGTTTGTGTTTATTAGTTGTATTATGAAAAACACCTGATTTTAATAAAATTTAAACAGATCCTAAACTTCGACCAATCGACAGTTGGTTTTTTATAGATCAGGCATACCCCTAAATTTAAAATATTTAATAAAATTTTGATAGCATAAATAACTACAGAGAGCATAACATAAAAAAAAATTTTAAGGTCGGTTAAATAAAACAAGTTGGGAAGACGTTACGTCTGGTATTTGAAAACAAAGCACGATTGGCTGGTCAAACCGCCTGACTCCTTGTAACTTTACCAACAGGAAACGTTCGAAAATCACATCTTGCTGACTTTACTAAACACAGCAGAGAAAAAAGAGAGACAAGTTTCTGGTTACGCACAAAAGAACTTAGTCGGTATCTTCGGAGACACAACACCATCTACGTCACTGTGAAGACTGGTCGTGACCTGACCTGACCTTCCACGCGAACTCTTTCGGGAGCAGCGTTGCAAGCTCAGATGACCTTTAACCCTGGCTCCTCGCTTTGTTCCGTGTCTACTACCTTTCCCTGGGAATAGTACATTCCACCTGCCAGGGCTGCCTTTAATGTAGCCTAGAGATACGTCGTACCAGAAAAAATATACGAGCCCTCCTATGGCAGCATTCTTATTTATAGTCCGTTCAAGGTCACTTCCAACTTTTCTGAAGCACTGCTTAAGTTCTACTTCCAGGATATTCCTCCACCTTATTTCATTCAAACAAAGCTTACCAATTCTAAGGAATTACACCAAAGAGTCAACGCACCGAATTCGTGCGCACTCAGTATAACAATATATTGTATAAGAACTATTTACTAGGCATTACCAACACACCTATTTTCTCACTGTTTTTATTCATATCAAGTATCAATAAAAGGATTTATAGATAAAATTTAAATAAAAATTCGATGTAACCAAAAATAATGTACTTAAATTTTAATAGACGCGTAAAACGCTCGTGATTCATGAACAGAGACGCGGAAATTTCGCGAATTCATTTCTCGACAAGCTAGACTTAAAAAACATGTACATTTGACTTTATTCTTCAATTGGATTGCAGTTTGTAACCCTTGACGAATTAAAGCCAATAAATATCCTTCAAATAAAACAGCACCGAATTCCCTTGCTCCCTTCTCTGCGCTAAAACTGGAGCATCAGGCAATTAACAACTTTCTGAAGCTCGATTACACATAGGACTGTAGAGTCTAGCTTGTTGCCAAATGAATCTGCGAAATTTCCGGTTCTCTATACATGGCAAGACCCCCCGAGAAATTCGCGAGTTCAATAACCTGTAGACTAGACTTCACAGTCTTATATACTCTCATACAGATATCAACTGTTTATTGGTTGATTGTTGTGGTAGTAAAAGGCGGTGGTTGGGAGCACAATTTCTTCCAGGTTTGTTATTGGCTTATATACCTCCAGGAGGTGTCAAAAAACACGTCGACCAATTACAAACGTAACATGAACGTACATGTGTGTGAAATCCAACTTGTCTAGAAATGAACCACCGGAAATTTTCGGTTCTCTATAGATGACGTATTTAGGAAAGAACCAAGCCCTTTATGCTTGGGGTGTGTTTTTAAAGGTTTGATTCAAAAAGCGCGAGGAAATTGCGAACAGACTTACAGTTGACTTTAACGGGAATTAAATCTCTAAAAGTAGAACTTAAATACGCATGCTGTAAGCTAATCGATTAAAGCTAGAGACTTGAAGAATTCACGGATTCATTTTGAGGCAGGCTAGAATTCAAAACACGTGTGTTTACACAACTTTATCCATTGGTCCACACGGTGTTTGACACCTCCTGGAGAATGCTGGCCCAATCGTCGCCTTCCACTGTGACAGCAGACAACCAATGTGCAGTTAATATCGGCATATTTGTACGCAAGACTGTAAGAGTATAGCCTGCAGGTCATTGTGTTTTTCCACACAGGAGTTATTTTTGGAACAGCTTGATCAAAAAAGTGCTGAACTGGATCCGACTTAAAGCGCGTTGAAATAGAAAGGAACTCCTTTCACAAAAATCTGGTGTCCCTTGAGTTGACAAATGCTTCTGCGAATTTTCGGGGCCTTGAACGTGTCTGCTACCTCAAGCGAGAAATTTGCATCAATAAACAAATGCAATAGACAGGCATTTTTTATAGGTGGACGTACGTGCACCTATAAAACACAGCGCCAATGGAGCCGCTGTGGTTCAGTGGCTAGCGCGTTCGCCTCCCACCTAGGCGAACCGGGTTAGATTTCCGGAGGGGTTTTCTCCCAGATCTTCGCATGTGGTGGTATTCGTGATGGGCGATGCCGCTGGTCGGCGGGTTTTCTTGGGGATCTCCCGTTTTCTCCCCCTCTTGCATTCCGGCGATGCTTCATATTACCCTCGCTTCAACTTCATCGGCTCTCAAGCCGTTGTTAAGAGCCACCCAAATCTCTCCACTGCACTAGGTGACGGTCTGGATTTATTAGTCCTTCACACACTCGGATTACAATCGCTTGTTGATAGGGATCTGCAAAATTCGCGTTATTATTTGGCATCGGGCTATACTTCAATATAGATCTATTGGCCTATTGCATATACTCGAGCTGGCGTCGTTTATCCATTGGCTGCAGCCTAGGTGACTGAACTGCAAGTGATTGGGGTACACAATTATGAAGTGTTACTTATTTGAGCAGAATTACCAAGGGCGTGTCAAATAATGTATGGTCTAATGGTAAACCTATTGAATAGGTACACGTGCTTTAAGTTTAACGTGTCCCTAAATAATAACATGATTTTTGCCGGTCTACGTATTGATCGTATGGCCAAATTTGTTTTGTCTGGATTGCATATTATAATGTTACAGTTGCGTGGGCAAAAATTTGTCAAGGATGAAGCAGGAGGAGATGGGTACACCGACGTGAGCTGTGCTGACACATGTATCAATTAGAGCAATTACTTGTAGGAAAATTACTTAAACATGTATAGAGAACCTGTCATTGCGCTATACAAAACTGCACCATGCTATGATTCACAGTCCTATGCTCACTCGAGCAGACCTCATTTTCTGATTGACTGCCGCTAGTCTCCAGTCCGACTTGGCCAAACGGAATAACACTATGTGTTTACTATTGGTGCAGAGTCCTGCAGGTCGTGTCGGATAATCGGATGTCCAATGACTAGAGACATGCAAAATTCGCGTCATTATTTGGCACCAGGTTGAAATTCATAGTACTCGATAGACTGGAGCCTGCGTTGTTTTTTCATTGGCTGCTGCATAGATGTGAAGCCACGCCCTTTCTGACTGAACTACACATCATTGCGGCACACAGTTGTGAAGGGTTCGTTTATTGGCGCAGAGTTACCCACGGCGTGTCATATAATGCATGGTGCAATGGCAAACGTTTTGCCAATATACATGTATTTAAAATTTAACCTGTCCCCAAATAAAGAAACGAATTTTGCAGGTCTCTACCAATGACACATCTAGCTAACATATGCTTTAATAGCGCCTAGTCTCTCAAAAAACTATACTGTGAAATTATGTGGACTGCAACAATATAAGAAAAAGCATCGTGTTTATATTTCTAACACAATCAGTGGCTGATTTCGCGGGTTCGTTTCTAGACAAGTTTGAATTCACACACATGTACGTTCATGTTAAGTTAATAATTGGTCGACGTGTTTTTGACACATCTTGGAGATAAATAAACCAATAAAAAACATGCAAGAAATTGTGCGTCGAACCACCGACTTTTACTACCAGAACAATCAACCAATAAACAGTTGATATCTGTATGATAGTATATAAGACTGTGAAGTCTAGCCTACAGGTCATTGAACTCGCGAATTTCTCAGGTCTCTAGTAAAAACAAGATACGTGATCTTTGTGAAAAATCTCTACGCTTGCTATATTTAAATACCTTACCGCCATATTATCAGTATTACTTTCTTTATTGGCCACGTGTTTTCTTCAGGAGACATTTTTCTTATTTGAATGGCAAATGAGTGGAGACCTGCGGAAATTCGCATTATAATTTGAACTTAAAACGCGTGAATTTTTGCATAAGTTTTTCATTGGACCACGTTATACTTGACACGTCCTGTTTAGCTATGCGGCAATGATTAAACATGTGCCGCTATAGACGGCGCCTTTGGTCGGCGCTATGAATTACATCAGCCAAGGCTCCTTGGGAATCGATTCCTTCGGCGATAGTCCTGTATCCCTTCCTTTGTCCCACCAGTTTCCTCTCCTACCTTATCCCTCCCCCTCATGCGCCATTTTTTTCAGGTGGTTGAATATGTTATAAAAGACCTAGCACGCTGCTACTCGTCCTTAAGCGTCATAACGTCTTAACTTTCACTTCGTCGGCCAGAACTTACGTCGTCGTGCCGAGGGCACGCTGGTGTAGTACTTTATTTTCATAATGATTATTGCTTTGAACGACATGAGAATATGGCATTGGCGATGGCTGCAGTATGACTTCTCTATAGGTAAGTCGTGGTGTGCAATGATTTTCAACGTGTGTATTACCTGAGAGAAGCGGTAAATATTCAGTGAGTTCAAGGGTTAGTTTTTCAAAATTTTAAGCTTCTAGAGCAGTGTTGAAAATATCTTTTGGTTGTACAGTAATGTGTCCTGCTTCCTCCTTTGACGTGGTTTGAAGGCCACTGGCTTTAAGTATAAATTTTGTCACCACGACTTGTTCCTGCTTATACTGTCAGCAAGTTAATAGTGTTTGCAGAAGTGCCGATTTAAATGTCGGTCACGAACTATTTAGAATTTTATTCATATTCTGCGGGAGCCGATGTATGAGATTTACAAGGAAAAGGTTTAGCAACCTTGTACGTGCGTTTGCCTCCTTTCAATTAGAGAGTACGTTTTATGAATATTTGTTGGTTGCCACTTAACTGTTTATATTCAAATGAAACTTAAAGGTTTTAATGCTCCCCTTTTAGAGCTTTGCATCCAGAAGTGGGTTGAGGTATACGAATTGAGGTGTCCTTGTTTTAACGTGGAATGTGCTGCTCGGGAAACCAAACGTCAGGGTTGGTAGCAAATTGTAACAATTTGTAATGCTGAAGTCCATAATATTGTGTCATTAAATGGGCTTAAAAGGCTTCAGGGTTGTAGGAAAGTAAATTTTGAGTAATCCAGTGTACAAAGTTTGAACTTATTGCAATTTTTAACAGTGAAATTATCAATTGCTAACTACTGGTATTAAACGAGTGAGTGGGAGTTGCGCTCAAGTGTGAACAACGTCTTACAAAGGACAGACGTTTAGTAAGTCATTTTGATTAATACGTATGAATGGTATTCACTCCTTGATTGAGTTTTGGAGGCATACAGTGTTGGAACTTTGGGTGTAGTACGTCCGTTAGATCAGTAAACCTCCTATAAATTTGATATCAAAAGGTATTTTGCAGTTACTTCTTTATCTGGACATAGATTTCACTTAAGCCTAATAGCTGATGGAAAACAGCAAATCCCGCATGTTTAATAGAGTGTGTATAACTTGGGGAATATGTATGAGGCCCTGATGATGTTATGACTTACATATGCAAGTATACAAGCACATATTCCTTTTAATCATCTTGTTTTGTACAAATGTACATATATATAAATTTTATTTAAATATTGCGTTGGAATATGCAGAGACACAGCCTGTTATAATTTCTTAAAGTACGACATTTTAGTACATTTTTATACTCACTTTTGTACTGCTATATTTTTTATATTGTCTATCTGAGCTGACAGATGCCTTAAATAATAATAACTTATATGTACAGTACCTTAATGCTGAGTGGTTTATATATGTTTGTGAGAATAAAAATTTTAAATTTGGAGTGACGTGTTTATGTGTATAGGGCTTGTGCCCTTGGTTCAGTACAAACACTTCATGTTGGTGCTAGAGAATCATGTGCAGTCCAGTCACAAGCAAAATGGATTTTCACCTAAGGCTCTGGCCAATTAACATTTACCGACAGTTGGGTCATACATAGCACTGTGAAGTCTAGCGAGGTGATGAATTATACCGTCAACTTTGAGGGTTTCTAGTCATGAGAATTAAGTTACTCCGGTATTGTATTGTTACCATTCGCAAACATACACATAAGACGCATAACAGCAAAATCAATTCTTCCTATTACGAAAGTGTAAATGAGCTAAACTGTTGGGATATACAACTGGCAATGAAATATTTTCGCAAAAATCGGTTGCCCCTACTCATACCTATGGACCGGAAAATTTCACGAATTCAACTTAGGACAACCTAGGCTGCAAACACGTTTACATTACTGTCATGTTTGCAATCAGATCACAGTTTATCAGACACGCCTATGTGAAATCTAAACCAATAAAATACCTGCAAGGAAGTAAGGAAGCCTCCTGGTCTGAGGTAAAACTGATTACACGTTTACACGTTATGACAGCAGCCAATGAACAAAAATACGAGGCTCGAAAATACACAGGAGAGTGTAGTCTAGCTAGGTCGTTGAAAACACGAAATTTTCCTATTCCTAATCATAGCTAGTGACCTGCAAAACTCACGTTATTTTTTCTGTCAAGCTAAAATTCACAGTACTTTATATAATCGAACCGCCGTCGTTTCTAAATTGGCTGCTGTCTACATGTTAAGTCACTGCCTTTCTGAGGGAACTGCACGCGACTGGAGTACACGAATGGCAAGTGTTCATTTATTGGCTCATAATTACCCGAGGCGTGCTAAATAATGAATGGTCCAATAACAAACGTACTCCAAAGGAAGAGTGTTGTAAATTTAAAAAAAATGTCCTTAGTTAATAATGCGAATTTTGCAGGTCTCTACTCATAGCCTATGAACAATTCGCAGATTCATTTTGTGTCACGCTAGAATCCAAAAACTCTTTTTTGTTCAGGTTACTATTGTAATGGGATTATTCATAATTTAATACCTGAAGAATTATGTACCAATAAGATACATGCCACAAAATTCAGGCCCAACCATCGCCTTCCGCTGTGGCAGCAGACAACCAATTAGTATTTTTATCTGCGTTATTGTACACAAGGCAGTCCAGTCTAGCCTACAGGTTATTGAATTCGCTAATTTTTTTGGCCTCTCCTCATATGTAGGCGCACCTGGTTTTCGCGAAAATATTTCATGACAAATTGTGTTCCAAAGCACTTTAGTTCAGAATCACTATCATTATTGCATCACATGCATTGTTACGCGTCCTATCTCTCTGCCCGCCAATCACGGATGGTCAGCATCGGAGGACCTTAATTCTGATTGGCTCACTCACGTAACAGGCTCTCTTCAATCAAAGACAAACGGCCAATAGCCGAAGGAATGCTGCAAGTGTGCTAATAGGTAGGGGCATGCAAAATTCGCGTTATTATTTGGCACCATGCTGAACTCCACAGTACTGTATGCTCCAGAGCCGGCATCGTTTCTCCATTGGCTGCTGCATGGATGTAAAGTCACTCCTTTCTCTGACTCAACTACACCGGATTGGGGCAAACAATTGTGAAGTGTTCTTCTATTGGTGCAGAGTCACCCAGGGAGTGTCACATAAAGTATGGTCCAATGACAAACATATTGCAAAAGTTTAACATGTCCCCAAATAATAACGCGAATTTAGCAGGTCTCTACTAATAGGATATTGAAGTCTGGCCTCCGCGTAAATATTTTCGCGAAAAAAAAACAGGCGACCTGTACATAACATGATTAGAAAACAATGGAACACATCATACATGGGTTGATTTTTTAAAGGTTTGATTCAAGAAGTGTGAAAAAACCGCGAATGTACAACAGTTGGCGGGTTTAAGCGGCTGTTTCACCCCTGAATGATATCTGTTCTGTGCTACGCGCTAGGATACAACAACACAGTCGTGTTCAGGGATGGAGTGAGCACGCAGTCTTTTTATAGCAATCGAAAGGAACGTCCTGTAAAAGGGCGAGGCGAAGCGAGATAAGAGATAACTGCTATCGAGACTCTCAGGCACTTCCGTTCTCTCGCAGTTATAAGTCTGCAACCGGGCCAGCAGTTTGGTGGCATAGTAGCTCATTAATTACCAAAGCCGTCTTAAACATAAACAGCAAAATTTATGGGTAAAGTTTTCAAGAATTTCGCACTATGTCCGGTTTTATTCGAGGGGGTAACAGCTAGGTTTAAAAGTGTAGACCAATTGTTTTTTTTTTTTTGTGATTTTTAATGATTTTTCCAAGTAGCAATGATTTAAAAATGAAATTAGTTATTCATATAGACCAGCGAATTTCACATTATTATTTGGGTATACGTTAAGCTTACAACACGTGTACCTTTGCAATACGTTTGTTATTGGACCATACTTTATATGACATTCCCCTGGGGAACTCTGCGCCAATAAATTATTACTTCAAAATTGTGTGCTCCAATCACCTGCATGTTCAGTCAGAAAGGGCATGGCCTCTCATCTATGCAGCACAACTATGAAGTTTAGCCTGATGCCGAATAATAACGCGAATTTTGCATATCTCTTAGTTATTCAGAAATATTTCCAGTGATTTGCCGTGATTTTATTGTAATTTTTAATAAAAATGAGGGATTTCAAAATATTTTTGTGTTTTAAAAGGTTTTCTAGTGATTTTTTTAAAAGTTTTTCTAGTGATTTTCTAAGATTTTCTAGGGATATTCAAAGATTTTAACGATTTTCGAATAATTTCTTGCGATTATCAAAGTTTCTTGGTGATCCCGAAGATTTTTAAGCGATTTAAAATGTTTTTTTCCCCCTATTTATAAAGATTTTTTTTACGATTTAAAAAATATTTCCTTGCGACTTTTGAAAAGTTATTGTACCTGCAAAGATAATATCGACGACTCGACAATTTTTTGTATCTTTTCAAAATTTATTTATATATGAAGGTTCGTATCTTTAAAATATTTCTCAAATCCTTAGGGAATTTTTAATAGATAAGGAGTTTCTTAGATTTAAAGTGATTTTCATGAATTCCCTTGAGTTTTAAAAGTCTTCTGAAAAATTTTGTTTATGTGGATTATATTTCGGTTTTCGTATTTTCCCATAATCCTGAATCTAAAGGTTTTTATTTTTTATTTTTTAGGGATTTTTGTGAGATTTGAAGGTTGCCTGCAACACTGTAATATATTCATAAATGTATTTATATATATTAATTATATTTGAACAGCGGTAAAGCGGCATCATGATTTTTATGATTTTCTAGGACACAAAGCTGGTTAAGGGATGTAATTGGTATTATATTTTAATTATTTGAGTTTAATGTTTAAGATTTTATTTTCCAGCATAGCGGACAAAATATGTTTTCAATATGTGTGCATATTTACTGCAAATAATGTGTTTCACCATCATTCCAAACTGGGTTCAAATAGGTTAGTAGTTCCTGAGATATACTGTACAAGGCATTTTTTTCTTTCCAATTTGAACAATATTTAAAAAAATTTCCTCACCAGAGAGACTTTTATTTAACATTTTTTATTTTCGGAGTAGCCACTGCCAGCGTACCAAATTTTGTTTAAATAGTGTCTAATGGGTCGACAGTTACGTTATAAAAAGATAAAAAATTCATAAAACCACAATTTGAAAATGTGTCTAATTTTCTCTCACTGTGTATCCAATCATGTTAGGTGACCTACCACAGAAAGTATTTATATGCCGAAGTTGGCGGGAATGGGTTGAGCTTCCGGAGATATGATGTAGTTTATTGTTTCACGCAACACTAAATAAAGATATGTTGTAGCATGATTAATGTTAGCTTTCGGTATTATCAGCGTACCAATTTTGGTTTAAATAGTTGGTGTTACAAATGTGGCACTCTTGTCAAAATATTTATAAAGAAGCCAATTTTGAAGGTGCGTTATTCAACCGAATAACCTAATTTTAAGTGGCCCACAGTTACTGATTTGAGTAATTCTATAAATATTACGTAAAAGCAATATTTTTCAAGTTGCGGCGTCCCAAAATGGGAGACCGTTGGGGATTCAAGTTAACACATTCCATCCTGAATGTGTGAATATTGTACATAAAATACTTGGTTCAGATTGGCTGTACAGTTCATGAGAAATATCATAGCGCCAATAATTAATAGCCACCATTTCGAAAAACATATTATCCGGTACGGAACCAACTATGTACGTAAGGTTTCCTTACTGTGTTTTAGAAGATTACCGATTCAGGTACTACAATTTCAGTGAATAAGTTCGGAAGTTTCGGGTAAGTATGCGCGCGCGCACACACACACCATCCACAAACTTGCGCACATGCATACTCTACATTTCCGGCGTCGTATTACTCCTACCTATAAGTTTATCCTTCTTATGCCTATGGCCGTGTTTCAATTTAATGAATACTCTCTCTCTCTCTCTCTCTCTCTCTCTCTCTCTCTCTCTCTCTCTCTCTCTCTCTCTCGAGAGAGAGAGAGAGAGAGAGAGAGAGAGAGAGAGAGAGAGAGAGAGAGCACTCTTTCGCACAACCTGGCGAGAGCACTGCTTCGCGCTCTCTCGTGCTCTCGCTCTGGGAATTGAGACAACCACTCTCTCTTGTTTCTCTCCGACGTCAGGCAAACAGCTGACGCCAAAAGGCGGGAAATAATGTTAAGCTAAAATCGCGATCATAGCTATTGTAAGTAATATATGCGTGTTCAAAATTATTCACAAATAATTATAATACTACCAGAATAATAATTAGCGCATAAGATACTATTATTTTTGTTTTATATTTTACCGCCATGTTACAGCAAAGTGAAAAAAAAACCGAGATTTAGTAATAAATCCGTATTTATATTTTTATAAATACATGTGGCGTAATTCATTCCGCTGTTTAATCCGTTGAAATTATTCTCTTACAGTTAAAATGCTACGTGTTTTTCGCCCAGAAAGCTACTATAACCTTATTCAAACACGGAAATAATGTAAACAAATATGGCGCCTTCGAAAGAGCGCCAGCGAGTATACAACTTCGTGCTCTCTCTGTGCTCTCGCTCTTTCGATCTCTCTCCGACGAATTGAGACGAGCTTCGCGACTTACGGCGCGAAGAATTTGACTTGAAACTCGGGTAAGGCAACGGTGTCTTTGTGTTTGCCTTGGATTTTAAAGGAATTACTACGAATATTCGACACTTCCTGGATTAGATGTTACATTGTTTGATGCTGAAATCCAATTCTTGCTGTATGTTTCTCAAGGTCATTTGTACCAGAGTAATAATAATAATAAAAGCCTATTTTCCATTGGGAACGTAGGCTAACAATCGCAAGAAACAAATGCAGCTTCTGCAACTCCTATAATTGCAACAAATTCTCGGGAACAGGAAATTTTGTTTAGTTTACAAAAATCGTAATTAGTCTGCGGACTCTATTTGAAGGTTGCATTAATATATTATTTGTAATACTTATTGGGTGGTTATCTTTATATTTCTGTGTTACACAACGATTTTTTTTCACGTTTATAATTCTGCGAAATTCTATCCACATAGTATTGTTAGATGAATAGAATTTTATGTTATCCAATATTTTGAGCTTCTTTCATGTTTTCATTTTTTGTTAGTACTTTTCACCAATTTTTTCAGTAATAATGGCTAGTTTTTTTCAGTTCCCCGTTTCTCAGTAGAACTTTTGAGATTTCTAACGATTTTATAATGTTTCCAGGAATATTTCGATGTTTTGTGTAATTTACCGGGATTGTCTGCAACTTTCAGTGATTTTATGCAATTTATGGGGATTTTCTTGTGATTTACGAGGATTTTATTGGGATTTTATGTAATTTTCAGGGATTCTTAGCAAATTTCCAAGGTTTTTCTGCAATTTTTAGGCATTCTTAGTGATTTTTGAGTGATGTTTTTTCCATCGTGTACACCGATTTTCTTAGGTTATTTGCCACTCGGTTTTTTGTTTGATCGACGATGGTTTGAAATTTTAACTGCTTCAATGAAAATGTTTAATGAATAAATTTTTACTGTAATAGTATATTTTGTCAATAGAAACACTGGGAAACAGTGAAACATTTTAAAGCGAACATATTTTCTACAACACTAAGCTGAATAATCAATTTTTTGACTCGGCTTAATTTTTTGCAGGCCTGTCACAAACGTTCTGCTTTATAGTATTAGAATCCTCAATGGCCCAATGAAATGTGAAAGTTGTTACCTACGTGCTTGACAGTCAATAATGAAAGAAAACTACCTGACATGTGTATAGAAAATGGAATCCCTTTGCGATAAACCATCGTCGCCATATCACGCTAGAAATAAATTTGGCGAATTAAATTATCTCAGCATAGTTTCTCAAAAGAACGTACTGCTTTGTATACCTATCCTGTTGCACATGAAAGAGCTTAAGATTTTAACACCGCTCATTCGATAGTACATTCGTTGAAGGACAACACAGAGAGTAGCGAACTTTGTAGATTAAACACGTTCAGTCACGCATTACTTTGTCAGCTGAAGTGTTGTAATCGTGTAGTATTTTTGTACGAACTGTACTTGTATCTACTGTACATTTTACAACCAGTGAACAACGTGCTCCGTTATCTTAGACGTTGCCATCATCCAATCATAAACGAGAGGCGTGGCAACTTTCATAAATCAGGTTACCAGTTGGAAGACTCAAGACATTGGGTACTGATACCTCGCTGTGTACAGCACTGGCCATAAATATCATTCACATGAAACATGACCACGAACGTTAACATAGGGACTGAACGCGTTAAATAAGCGTTTTGGTGCGGTGCAGACCAATGTTATGACGTTTAATTGACAGTTCAAAGACCAGTAGGTTTGCAGTGACGGGTATATGTGATTTGCTTCTGACTTTTCATTGATGTGTAGTAAACGTATTCAGACCTCAAAAGTATGAAACACGCAAAAGTTGTTGGTGAAGTAATTATTTGAATTGACAGAATCCGCTTGTCAGACGAACATCATTTTGGAACAAAAAAAAAACAGTGTACTGTTGAGTCAAATGTAGTACATGTTTAATTCACAGTTAACAAACAGATTTTTCATTGACTTAAAAAAAATATTTCTCTTAGGTGTGAATATGTCTCTCTTCCCCCCCTCCCCGATTCGTACACTGAGAGAAAGTTTTGTTTGAGCAGAGTGGACAAATATATGCTGTTGATACAACATTATATTGTGTTGACAGTCCAATTTTGTAAACTCAAGAGTGCATTTTGTCAGATGAACAAAATAATTTTCGGCTTTGTCAAGTTTTCTTTACTAGAAAAATTAAGCTGTTGGATCACATACAAACTATATTTGGGCATATAAAAGCAATTATTTGGTTGGCTGGAAAAAACTTTCAGTACAGCGTCACGAATGTTATAATTTCTATAATAGAAATTGATGTTTGTTAAAAATATTATTACTAACTTTTATTCCACAGAATCAGAGTAATAATTGCGATGGTCTTGCTTGGTGAAGGTTTCCTTGAAAAATGTGTTTTCGAAATCAACCAGAATGGTAATAAGCTCAAATTATGATTAAAAATAAACTCAAAATATTTGATTTTTTAAAACATTCTAATAAGAAAATTCTAGAAAAATATTTTCCAGTGTTACAAACTGGGATAGGAAAATTTCGCGAGTTGGATTACCTGTAGGCTAGACTTCACAGTCCTGTGTAAACTCGAGCATTAGATGTTTGTACATTGGCTGCTGCCCCAGAAAATAGCCAGTGTTACCTCACACCTGGCAGTATGGCACTCGCTACGTGTTCCCTTGCAAGACTGCTATTGGCTCAGAGTCGTCCAGGGCGTGTGTAATGAACTGCGTTCCAATTGCAAACTCAACTTCAGTGTACACGTGTTTGACGTATATCTCGTACTGTAATGAACTCGCGAAATGTTCCTATACCTAGTTACAAAGTATTTTCTTACTTCTTTCGTGTGGAACTTTAATTATACTTTGCTGACAATTTAAGCAGTGTGTGCACACTTTTTGCTGGACTCAGCACGTCGTACATTCGAGTGCAGTGCTACAGTAGAGACCACTCAGCTTCTTCCTAGGTGTCCAATGGAGTCAACATTTTGTGTCGATTCCGCGAGAGTGTACATCTGAAAGCCTCATGAACGGCTTGTTCCTGGACGTCCAAAACCCCAAGCCTGTTGACCTGATTTTGAACGCCTCTGATAGCTACTTCTACGAAATGCGTTTGCTAGCCATCCAGATCTCTTCTGTTCCCCACAAGACATTATCTTCATTTCTTCCCACTAAATTACGCATACAGTCATTCCGTCGTGGATGAACTATTTTCTTGCTGATGTAACTGTCCACATCCAATAATGCAAGTGTACATTTAACACTTTGAGAAATGTGCGTGAGTGTATCACAGCAATACTCATAGAGACCATAAAATACCGCGGTTTCATTTCGGGACAAGCTGGAATTCAAAACATCGTGCATTTGTATTGCTTATGCTGTTGGTCCACCCATTAGTTTACACCTCCTAGACAATTCTTAGCCAATAATATACACACAATAATTCTCAGACCAAATCACTGTCTTTCGCGGATACAACAAGCAACCAATGAACATTGATATTTGCGTGACTTTACATACGATAATAGAGTATAGCCTACAGGTAACTGAAATCGCTAAAATTTCAGGCCTCTACTTATAGAAAATGTTACGTGACTTTGAAGAAACACAATAACTCAGATCTTCAGTGATTATTTTACTGGTATTTATCAATATCTTCCGTTTTCAACAAACCACTTATAAATAAAATTAATTTGCTGAATAAAAATTTAAATATTTACATAATTACTAGAGTTCTGAAAAATTTCGTTTTCTGCAAGCTAGAGTGAAAAGCCCCATATGCACACTCTAGATCCGAATCTGCGATATCAGTGAGTGAAATACTGGTCAGTGAAACTCAGTGACGAGGCTGTTAGAGTGGCCATCAGTCGAGGGACGGGGATTTGGTGTCGAGGCGTGATTTCCATGTCTGGAGATACGTGCTTTTATCTCCTGTTTCAGATGGAGTCACTTATATTTTGTACACTGAGAGAAAACCGAACAAAATATTGGTTTGTATAGGGCCAAATACATATTTAGTTGCCCCAACAAACTATATTGTTGAACAAACAAAATTTGAAAAGCAACAAAATTACTTTTGTTCGTCTAGCAAAATATATGTCGGAATAAACAAAGTCTCTGTGTTGGGCGAAAAAAAAATTAGACTGTCAACTAAATATTTTGTTAAATCAACTGTATATATTTGTTTGGCCACTCATTTTAAAACCTTCTTTCGAAAATATAGCTCGAGAGTTTGTTTGTATTTTTTGTACAATTAGGATAGTAACCGTGTTTGTTAGTGCATCTATTGATGCTCAAAAATCTTATAAACACATTATAAAACAATACATACAAGAAACTGATAAGTAAAGCTGTAAAACTTGAAATATTTATTTGTACACGTTGCCCAATATTTGCAGTATATCTATTTAAAAGCTTTCCAGCGTCATTAGTTGTAACATCAGCTGAGCTGACTAAGGTGTAACGCTCGAATGCGTGTGACAAGGTTCGAAACTTGGTTGAACTTGTAAAATTGTTTAATATCGGCCCAGACAGTTTAATGTACGTGTAGCCAAACAAATCTCTAGTTGCACCAACCAAATCTTACAGTTTGGGGCAACCAAATGAGAACAACAAAATGATTTGGTATTAGCAACAAAATATTTCATAGCTCCTATACAAACAAATAATTTGGTTGCACCAAACAAATCTTGTTTGATTCAACAAAACTTTTTCTCAGTGTACACAATCAGTTTCATGAAAAGTAAGTTTGTCGATATGAAAAATATTTTATTTGGTAATTCGTAAATAACTGTGGAGGTGGATGCGATCGTACCACATCCCAGAGCATAAAAACAGGATAATTCAAAACAACGCCGACAACGCTTAGTACGTTGTGCGGGACTGCAAACCGATCATTAGGGACCTGCAAAATTTGCGTTAATATTTCGGGACACTTTTAACTTCAAACACACTTATCTTTGCAATAGGTTTGACATTGGACCATACATTATCTGACACTCCCTGGGTAACTCTGCTCCAATAATTGAGAACTTCACAAATGTATGCCCCAATCATGCGCAGTTCAGTCAGAAAGGGCGTGGATTCATATCTATGCAGCAGCCAATGGAGAAACGACGCCGGGTCCAGTACAGACACAATTGTGAATTTTAGTCTGATGAATAATAACGCGAATGTTGCATGTATCTACCCATCATTTTCCATGTCCGGAAATGCATGGTTTCGCGCGATGTGTAGAGACCAGAAAAATTCGCGAGTCCAGTGACCTGCAGACTAGACTCTACAGTCTTATGTACAAATACGCCGACATTAACTACACATCGGTTGTCTGCTGTCACAGTGGAAGGCGAGGATTTGGCCTGCGATATCCAGGAGGTGTCAAACACCGTGTGGGCCAATGGCTAAAGTTATATAAACATACGTGTTTTGAATTCTAGCTTGTCCCAAAACGAACACGGGAATTTTTTAGGTGTCATCGAGGTGGAGCCTGTTCCAAGGCAACTACGGTCACCAGATTTAACACCACTCGACTATTTTATTTGAGGTGCTATGAAGGGTATGGCGTATGGGAGTTATGTACCATCAAGGGATGAACTTATCGCACGAGTCCACGCAGCGACCACCTACTGAGCACACAACCGCATGTGCGTCTGTCGGTGTTGTTTTGAATCAACCGGTACATATATAGCTAGAGACCCGAGAAATTCGCGAGTTCAATGACCTGTAGGCTAGACTTCACAGTCTTATATACTCTCATACAGATATCAACTGTTTATTGGTTGACTGTTGTGGTAGTAAAAAGGCGGCGTGGTTGGGCGTACTATTTCTTGCATGTTTGTTATTGGCTTATTTATTTCCAGGAGGTGTAAAAAAAACACGTCGACCAATTACAAACGTAACATGAACTTACATGTGTGTGAATTCCAACTTGTCTAGAAATGAACCCGCGAAATTCTCGGGTCTCAAACTATAGATAGGGCCACGGTGGCTGGGCGGTTAGCCTGCTCGCCTCCCACCAAGGTGATCCGAGTTCAATCCCCGGCCGGGTCACTCCGGATTTTCACAAGTGGGAATCTTGCCGGACGATGCCGTTGGTGGACGTTTTTTTCTCGGGGATCTACCGTTTCCCCCGCCCCTTCATTCCGGCGCTGCTCCATACTCACCTCACTCACCCTCATCGGCTCTAAAGACCTCGATGTTAAGAGCCACCCAAATCTCTCCACTCCATTCATTGACCCAGTAAACAGTACGCTGTCGTCGACGAGGATACGGGGCCAATAACGGAAGGAAAATTACTGGAGTCAAAGTAAGATATTGAAATCTATCATGTGTGGAGTTGTTCTCGTGAAAATCGGGTGTCCCACGGTATAGAACTTCACGCGCTCGCTAGACGACTACAATACTCAATGCTAGTGCGCCCATTTAACAACGATAGAGACAGGGAAATTTCGCGTTTTGGGCGACCTGCAGGTTAGACTCCACTGTATTATTTATTTTCTTGTCTCATCTTTCTGTTAGCGGGCTACTGCCCCAGAGTGTGGGCAGTTTCACCTCAGACTAGGTGGCACAGGATTCTGTGTTTGTATCCTTACACGCCTGTTATTGGCTCAGAGTTCACTTGGACGTGTCTAATAAACTGAGATTCAATTAAAAATATAACAGGTACGTAAATGTGCTTGACGTATAGATTGTCCTCAAATGAATTCGCGAAATTTTCCAGTCCCTTAACATCGCGTAACAAAATACTATGCCAAACGAAAAACAATCTTTGCCCCACGTGAAACTTATTCATGCTTCGATGATAACTAGGGACAGGTGTATTTCGTGAAATTATTTATGGCCATACTAGACTTCAATATCCTACGTCCACAACCACAAATTCCTTTGGTTATTATATTAGCCATGTGCTTATGTGAGAAGTCATGTTCTTATTTAACTGGGCCAAACGTAATAAAGTACTCCGATACCGAACGTCCATGATTTGCGAACAGACACTTGAGGTACGTGACTTAAAATCATCCAACAACGAAAGTGCATGTGGACAAAAATGTTTCGGAGTAGGAACAACTGGTTTTGAAATCTTTTCGCGAAAAACACCAGTCCCTAGTAATAACTGAGTACCGCGCGTTTAAACTGTTTTGCAGAGTTTAAAATATAACCTGTTAGCAGGTATCCGCCATTTGAAGAACGCCAATGAGGCAAACTTCAAATCTGTGAAATCCAACAACCGTAACACTCAATATATTAAAACAAATTCCAAGTGGAGGCATTTTCAATGTTTGTTGCTGATTTCGTACCAACGTACTGTACATATGCAAGGCAGTCTTCTTCCGTTACTGGGCGTTATGGAAATATGACGTCACTATCCCAGTTCATTGGGCCACTGAGTGTTCCGATACTCACAAACAGAAAAGCTTCCGATTGGTCTGCGAAGAAGTTAGCAGTGTCAAAAAACATGATCATCCATTCACAAATGATTTCACTGGCTGTAGTGTTTCCGAATATGTGTTGCATTAATTTTTTTTTTTTTCGTGATTTTCCGTTGTTTCTAAGCATACGGTATTCAGGCCCAGGGCTAAGAATCTTTTTAAGGAAAGTGTTTAAAAATATTGAGAATATAGGTATTTTCTATAAGCATCAGTAATCAAAATAATAACTTGTTTGTATTCAAAAAATGTGTATGCGTTTACAGTCATATGAAAATTAATAGATTAATTCTGGCGTATAAAGTTCAACATTATAACAGTGACTACTAATTATTTGAGAGTCGACGAGGGTGATTGATGCATGGAGCTGCACCAGAATGAAAGGGCAGGAGAAATGGGAGATCACCGAGAAAACCCGCCGAATAGAGGCATCGACAGGCACGATTCCCACATGCAAAATCTGGAAGAGACCTGTCCGGGGATTGAAACCGGTTTGCCTTGATAGGAAGCGAGCAGGCTAACCGCTCAGCCACCGCGACTCCGTAAATATCTGAGGATAGTATGTCATATTGCGAAAACAATGTCAACCGACTTTAATATGTAGCAGTACATATGGTAAATATAGAATGTGCCAATACATAGAGACACCAGACTTTCGCGGCCGAAGTGTTGTAAAATAAAACTGGTCGTGAAGTCTTTTTGCGGGATTCGGGCGTCCTTAACAACACATCTAGAGACATGCAAAATTCGCGCTATTATTTGGCATCAGGCTGAACTTCACAGCACTGTACATACCGTAGCCGGCGTCGTTTTTCCACCAAACTGCACGTGATTTGGGCAGACAATCGTTCAATGAAACAGGTATTGCAAAGGTAGACCTACACGTGTTTAAAGTCTCTACACATAATCAATTTGTTCTCCATTAATGGCGATAGAACCACATGAGAAAATGGAGCTTCATTTTCATGTGTTCGGGACCAATCAACTGATTCCCACTGAACTTTTGTACACAAGGAGTGCTACGGTAGGTCACATAAAATTACGTGTTTTAAGTGTCTGTCATTATATACAGATGTGGCGGCCATTTAATAATATTGTTGATGTTTGTCATATCTACTGCACAAGGTATTTAATCTCAATTAAAATTTGTATGCTGAGAATATCCATTAGATGTACCAAATGTGCTAATGTATAGGGCAGTGAAGTTTCGCGAAAATATTTCAATACGCGTTGCACTTCAAAACACGGTAGGGTCGTCAACATATCTTGATTGGCTGAATTACTTTCTGACACGTGTTAACTGTCTGCACATGAATCACGCTGGAACCATGCCGATGTTGCCGAATGCGGAGTGGCCCTGTCAAATACACAAAAGCCTTCTCAAGCAGACAGCAACCAATGGCAATATACAAACTACTGCTGAGTGCTTATAGTATTGAAGTCTACCGTGTACTCATGTTTTTTTTTTTTTAGCGAAAAATCACTAGCTCTACTAATAGATATCATCTTTATGGCCACCTTCTTGTAAGATAGTGCTAGGTGATAAAATGTAACATTTATGCTCTATCTCGGAAACCAATCAACCAATAACCGCCGAATTTTTTGCTCGCACACGTACACATGGACGCACGCTTAAGGCCAGGCTACAATTGACATACATAACACATTCACAGTTATAGCGATAAGCACATACAAAACACAACGCAAGCACAGTGGCCTAGCTGCAATTGATGTAACGATAATATTATTGATTTGTTTATTTTGCTACATTTGTACCGAAGAAATTAAGTTCTGTATAGTTGGTAGTGGTTTTTTTTTGTCAAAAATAAATCTTTTCATGTGATCTGAAACGTATAAGAAATTATTTTCATTTCAATTGGTACTAATAACATTACCTAAAAACGTTATAAAATTTCAGTGGTTGCGATTATCCAGAAATAAACAAAAGAAAATATCTGCCCGAGGAATCAGGTCAAAATACACACTTTCTTGATTTTTAAATAGGTTTTTCATTTGATAACGTAGTATAAGTATCGGGGCTTCTGAGTGGCTGAATATTGACGCACAGCGATAGTAATAAGGAAAGTTAAACCAAGTTGAACATTTTTTGTTATTATAACTGTGCTTAGGATAAGTGCTTATCGCTAGGGACCTGCAAAGTTCGCGTTATTATTTCGGGACAAGTTAAACTCGAAACATATGTACCATGTAATACGTTTAATATCGGACCCGAACTGTATGTGACACATCCTGGGTGACTCTGCACCAATAAATAAACACTTCACAATTTTGTAACACAATCATGTGTAGTTCAGTTAGAGAGGGAATGTCTTCACATCTATGCAGCAGCCAATGGAGAAACGACGCCGGCTCTAGTGCATACAGTACTGTGAAGTTCAGCCTGATGTCAATTAACAACGCGAATTTTGCATGTTCCTACTTATCGCTATGCGTGATTGTAGCCACTCGAACTGAAAACAAACAGTTTAACTCTTACGTATATCACTGTGTTGTGTTAGTATGTGCTTATAGCAATTGTAGCCCGGCCTTAATGCTGGAACCACAACAGCGCGACAGACGTGACGCGACGGGCGCGACACAAATAAAAGCCAATCAGCATTGAGATATCTGTGACGCCAACGCGACAAAAATGGACGCGACAGGTTTTCAGATTAGAAAAACTTCTAATCTCGTCGTGTCGCGGGCGCGACAAACTGGAAAACCATGTGCTCGAATGATGGTGGCACTGGTGAATTGGCAATACCACTGTTGTGTTAAGTTATTTCATTAAATCGTTTCACTTTCGGGCATAAGTATTTATGTTGTGTAGGTCACGTTAATACGACCATATTTTTTATATTTAATGCAAAATCAGTAAGGATGAAAGTAAAGTGTTGTCTAACAACACCTTTTAAACAAATGGAAATATTAATGGCTGTTGTAAAAGAAACTATAGCCTATTCACGGTAAAGTGAATAAATATATTTTATTTTAGTCTTCGACGTTAATTTCAAGCTGAGGTGGAATATACACACTGTTTTTTTTTTTTTACTTGCATAGCAATATTTATTTATAAAGGTGGTTAGCTGATAAAATATTACTGAAAGTAGAAATTAACTATGGCCTCAAAGTACTCACTTTAGCGTGAACAGCATATAGCACCTAGTAGCAAGAAACGATTTACGTATAAAATTTTTGTATTTTTGTCGCGGGGCGATAAACATGGTGTTCACAATAACGCGAATTTTCCTTTTCGCATCGCGCCCGTCGAGTCGCGTCTGTTGCGCTATTGTGATTCCAGCATTAATAGTTTCGTTGGGAAAAGGTGTATTTGAAACAGTCTGCAACGCGGTACAGGCGCCGGCGCCAGCTAGGCGGAGAGCGAGCCACGCCATCTGCCGTCTCGAGCTTTGACCTCGAGGTGTGTGTGAGAGTGGCATCGCAGCCCGCAAGGCTGATGGCAGCACCGGTGTCGGCATAGACAAGTAGCCACTTCCGGTGTGGCGGGGTTACCCGCCGAGTGCTGGAATTCCGACCCATATCCCCGTATACTTCGAGCAACTGGACCCCACAGTACAGTCTTCCAAGGACAGGCCATCGCATCTTGAATAAGGAAAGCGAATCCTTACCGAAGATAAGTGAAGAGATTTGGGCGGCTCTAAACATCGGGGTCTTCAGAGCCGATGAAGGCGAGTGAGTGAAGAGATTTGGACGGCTAACATCGAGGTCTTGAGAGCCGATGAGGGTGATTAAGGCGAGCATGCAGCAGTGCCGGAATGAAAGGTCCCGCCCATCAGCGGCATCGTCCGGCACGATTCCCACTTGCGAAAATCCGGATCCGGCCGGGGATTGAACCAGGATCGATTTAGTGAGAGGTAAGCATGCTAACCGCTCAACCACTGTGATCCCCCGAAGTCAAGGTTCTGCGGTCTTACTGCTTCGCAATTTTTTGATAAATACATATTGCATATTTAAAAAAAGTATAATGTATGTGTATATATGTAAATAACACACATCTACGTATAAAGATAATGAATTTTCGATAGAAAAAAATTTATACGCGGTAGACTTCAACACTATAAACATCATACAGCAGCGTGTTTATTGCTATTGGTTGCTGTCCTCTTCAGAAGGTTTTTACATATTTGACCGGACCACTCCATATTCGGCAACATCGGCATGGCTCCTACCTGATTCGTGTGCAGGCAGTTAACACGTGTCAGAAAGTAATTCAGCCAATCAAGATAGGTAAACGACCCTACCGGATTTTGAAGTACAAAACGTATTAAAAAATTTTGGCGAAATTTCACTGCCCCTACCCATGTAGTGTCTCGCGTTAGATATTGTTTAAACACATGTTTGATTTGCACATTTTAATATTGATGGTGGCAAAACAGCCTTCTTTGTACAAGCATTCTTCATGTATTTTTATTTGTGTAATGAATATACGCATAAAACTGGCTGTAAAGTAATGATTCACTTTTATGGTTGCATTCTATGATCGCTCAAGAGTATTTGTGATATAAAATAACTGTGAATAAACGATGCATTGATAATATTGGCAAGAAAACATGGGACAGTTGCAATATAAAGAAATAAAGCTGGCGAGGTTTCTCCACATGGCCGCTAACATAACAAAGTAAGGATGAGTATAAGACGTTGGAGAGACCTACCGTATAACGTAGTTCGGCTTTCTACGGCAAAAAAATTAATAATATAAGGATCTCTTGTTATACAGTTGAGTTGCAACTCTGTACTTGTATGATCGCTTTCCAAGGGAATTCAACAAACGCACTTGGGAATAAAGGCTCTTAAACAATTGAAAACTTTAGCATTACGACATGACTATACGTTTGCTTTCCCGGCATGCTGTTTTCTATGGAGCTTTGACACAATGGAACTGTCTTGACATTACGATCTTGAAAACATGAAATTTGAGGTCAAAGTCAAGTAGCCATTTTGCCCATATGTAGGGATAGGAAAATTTCGCGAGTTCAGTTTCCTGTATGCTAGACGCCTCAATCCCTTGTATAGTCGAACCTCAGATGTTTGTTCATTGGCTGTTGGCCCAGTGTTACCCCACATTTGACAGTACGGGATTCGCTTCTTGTTCCCTTGCAAGTCGGCTATTGGCGCGGAGTCGTCCATGGCGTGTCTAATAAACTCTGATCCAATTGCAAAAGTAACTTCAGTGTACATGCATTTAAAATCTATCTTGTCCTGAAATGATTTCGCGAGTATTTTTTTCCCCTATCCATAAGTTAACAAATGTTATGTGTAATGAATATTAGTTTATTGTAGGGCGATTTTCATCTTAATATAAAACGCCTAGCTAGTCTAAATTAAAGAAACGGTAAACGAATGTACTGCGAAGATAAAATATATGAATTTATACTTATGAATAAAGTAAACAAGCTGATTTATATAATAAGTACAGACCTGCAAAATTCTCATTATTATTTGGGGACACGTGAAACTTTAGTTCCGTGTATCTTTGCAATACGTTTGAGATTGAACCTTTCATTATCTGACACTCTCAGGGTAAATCCACACCAATAATTGGGAACTTCGTAAACGTGTGCCCCAATAAAGTACAGTTCAGTCAGAAAGGGCGTGGCTTCATATCTATGTAGTAGTCAATGAAGAAACGACGTCGGGTCCAGTACAGACGGTATTGTGAATTATTTATCCAGATAGCGAATAATAAAGCGAATTTTTCATGTCTCTACTGATAAGATACACATTCTCACAAGGATTTCAGAACCGATTTTAAATTGTCCGAACTTTAACTTTACATTTGTATTATTAGAGAGGGAAATACATTCCAGACAGAAATTAAGATTATTTCATAAGTCCATCTTTCCTTCGGAAAGTAGACTACAAATGCACTTATTTCAGGAATAATCTCTTTGTGTCGAGTGAAAAAAAGTTCCAATAAAGCGGCTCAAACCCACATAGCCTTCCATTGGATCCGCCCCTGAGTCTCTTCATGGTAAAATGAACTCAACCTACGAAAAAAAAAAAAACTTCACGTAGCTACATGCATGCTACAGTGCACATTGACATGGCAGCCTTCCCCCCAAGTTAGCAGCGAAGAAATTAAAATATGGCAGTCCTAATAATTGGCGTTGTATTCCAAGAGTAATGTTTATATTTATGACCAGTGAGGTTAGTGTTCCTTGTTTTATTCATATTATAGTAAGAATCAGTATATAAGTAATTTATTTACGTGTATAACAATTCCAACATTTCACTTAGATCGCACTTGAACAAAGTGACTAGGCCCATGGTAATGTTAAACGTACGTATGGCGGAAGGATACACTGTTTTAGAGAACTAAATACTAAACAAGGCTTTCAAATACGCAAGTGTTTACCATGAACAGCCTATATAAAAATTCACAACAAACTCTGATTATAGTTTAATACTTTGACCCTTGGGAGTAACTTCGGCCCAAATATTAGAGAGCAGTATTTAATTTTGCAATTGTATAAAATGAACATTTATGATATCTTGCTGCTTTCTGATAACCAAAGCACAAAACAAAATAAAGTACTATTGTTTCTAACTCTTAAAGCAATAAATATGCTTAACACATTGAGGTCTGCACACATTTACTGGCACTTAAGACATATTTGAAGTGATTCACCTACATCCACTACTACAAGAACACCGGTTCTGTTGGTGTCTGAGTTAGAACTCATCATCGTCTTATTGGTCCATATCACACCGGACACCACTATGTACTTTACAGCGTTCATTATTGGCCGGTCATCAACCAATGGAGAGCCGAGCTGAAATTGACTCAATAAAATGTCCTTTATCGTATAAAATGTTTTACAATCAATCATGTCCCTTTGAGTGGCTATAAAAACAAAAATCTTATCGTTAGCAATATAATTGTTACTGCGCTGTCGTGTTCTTGTGAAGTTGTGTTAAACACTAGCCGAACAAAGACTACACATACATGCGAGTTTTGTTCTGAACAACAAATAAATCTTCAAATTAGCTTTGCTCGAGCTACACTCGGGCATAGTCTAGAAAGTGTTAACTAAAATTTAAAATTTGGTCTAATTTTACCCATAAGAGCCAAAGTAACACAATCTTATATATCACAATCGGTACTCTAAAAGCAATAAAATGTGCTTTGAGTAAACAATAATGAAATGATGGTTATTAAAATTGCGTGGATCTTAAAACAAATACGTAAGAAATAGTTTTCTTTAGGTCCGGAATATACGAGAAGCGCATTGTGGCGGTCATTCTAAGACCCGTTCTACAATGACTAGAGACCTGCAGAATTCGTATTATTATTTGGCATCAAGCTAAACTTCACAGTGCTGTATATATTCGAGCCGGCGTCGTTTCTCCATTGGCTTTCCACGCCCTTTCTGCCTGAACTGCACGTGATTGGGGCACACAATTGTGAAGTGTTCCTTTATTGGCACAGAGTCACCTAGGATGTGTCACATAAAGTATGGTCCAATGACAAACGTACTGCAAAGGTACACGTGTTTCGAGTTTATCATGTTTTCAAATAATAATGCGAATTTTGCAGGTCTCTAGTTATCCTTTGCTTTTACTGATTTTCCTTTTATTTTTTTCTTTGACCTACGTCTGCCTGTTGTCGAGCCACGTTATTTTTTAATTTAATACATGCGTCTCACCACTTAACTGGTTTGTCATTTCTATCTGATTGTACCCTTCAGTGGTTGCCCTGACTGTACCCTTCAGTGGATGCCCTTGTTTCCCGGAGTATGGAAGTGGCGTGGTTGACCTGCCACCCACCACCGTTCCTCACACATCAAGGCGATTATAATTCTACATACTATTTCTTCTATAGAGGCACTAACAATATATTTATGCACTACATCACAGCTGATTTCATCAGTCTTGGCTATGCAAGCAGAGAGAGGGGCCAGTACTGACTTACTCGATCCCCCTCCTCACTCCGACAGACCCATTCGGAGTAAGGGAGCTAATCAACTCCCAACTCTTCTGTGCCTATGAATACGTGAAGCGAATTTGAATCCAATATTTAGATATGATGGTTTATAGCGGGAAAAGTTGACTGTATGCTAGGATTCATCGTACTGTACACTTCTGACAGTTCTCTTTCCTTATTGGAAGTCATTATTGGTCTGCAAAGATCTTAGCCGAGTCAAAACCTTGTTCGTCCAATCATGAAAGGATAAACTAGTTAGAGTGTTATAGAAGATATGTTGGCTAGAAAAATTTTCGCGATTTTCCATCATCTCTATTAATACTTGTCCACTGTGGCAAAAAGTGCTTGGTCTTTCTGCAGCTCTTATCATTTTTGTTAAGCTGAACACGTGCGAATGATCCGGCTGTTCTCTTTTAGTTGTGTTAAACGCTGTATAGATACACAAAATGAGGTGTGCACATTACAAAACTTGTATGTCAGTAATTTGCGACCGCTGAGTAGTTTTTTTTTTCGTAAGTTGCAGAACTTTACGTCTCTTTGTATTGTAAATAATGATAAAAATTCCTCCCGATTCGTCCTTTTAGTTCCTCTTACGTATTCCGTGTCCATTTCATTAATCATCCATATATTGTAGAACGGGACTAAATAACTTTCAGGCCCGTGATTCAATGACACGTATACGTTTAACGGAAGTGGACTACGTAAAACTATCCGCGTCCAGTCTGCAACGGAATGCATGTGTACACGGATACGTACCGAGGAACGTAAGACAGCTGTTACATAAACAGTTATATAAACAGATGTGTTTTGAATTTTAACTTGTCCCAAAATGAATCCACGAATTTTTCCGGTCTCTATTAATTTATGTTGTATTTTTTTTTTTTCAATTCTGCAAGTCAATTAGTATTTGTTACTACGGCTGCAAAAAAAAAAGACAGTTTTTTATTTGACATTAAATTATTAAAAAAATATAAATTGTATTTTTTCCCGAGGAAAATGTCATCACATACAATGCGTAGGGTTTGAACAATGTTTGGTACAATTATGAAATAATAAAGTTTTTGAAGTCCGACATGCTTAAGAGATAGGGCAAAAGTAAAAGTACGGCCTTAGTTACAACTGTGGACTTTTATCGCGTGTAATAAAGACCCACTACTACAGATATAATCTGCAGAGGAAAGCGTTACAACGCAGGGACTGCACGCCAGTTCAGCGCCTTGTACGTAGGGGCGACGTGAAGCTGGGAGCGCGTGTTAATGTCGCGCGTATCGCTATGCCTCGAACTTGAAAAGAAAAAAATACTGTACCCATGTACTATGAATTGAGACCCAGAAATTTAGCGGTTTAATATGGCTACACGCTAGACTCCATAATCCTTTGTGTACTCGAGCCTCAGAAATTTGTTCATTGGCTGTTGCTCCAGTTTAACCCCAAGCCAGGTAGCACGGGATTCGGTATTTTTGTACTTCCTGATTAGCTATTGGCTCAAATGCGTCCAGGGCGTGGCTAAGGAACTGCGATCCAATTAAAAAGCAAATCAAATGTGCATTTGTTTGAAGCCTAACTTGCCCTCAAGAGAATTCGCGAAACTTCCGGGTCTTTAACAATGAACACTGCAGTTCGTAACAATTAGCTTGCATTCAAGACGAGTTAGGAATCAAGTCTTATATGTCCATACACTGCACGGATACCACTTACGTTGGTCTCTCTAGTTCCTCTAACAGAGAGTCCTATTAGTTTATATTACACTACAAAAAAATCCGTTCCTGTACTGTTCAGAGCTCGTTATTGTCTGATTGTCCATCAATGAACTGGAGAATTGTCTGAGTCTCAAGCGAAGTGACCTTGCGTATGTAACGGGATGTGCAAGCAGTCGTGAACAGTCTAGTCATAGGAGAATACATCCATTTTATAGCTAGAGACCTGTAAAATTCACGTTTCCTTTGCAATACGTCTGTCATTGGACCATTCTTTATTTGACACACTTGTGGGCCCCAATCACGTCCACGTCAATCAGAAAGGAAGTGACAAGTACAGGCAGTATCCAATGGGCAAACGAGGCCGTCTCGGGTATATACAGTACTGTGAGTTTTAGCTGGATGGCAAAGTATCACGCGAATTTTGCAGGTCCCTATTAATAGTACAATTTGGTTAGTTATATTTAGGGGTACCTGTTTTTTGCGAAAAGCTTTTAGGGAAAGTTGTATTACAAAACACTTTAGTTTCAAACCACTTTCGTGATTGAATCATTTGAATTGTCACGCGTATTATTTGTCTGCTTGCGTTAAATCTTATCGGGAAAAAACAGGTGGCCTTAGGTGTTGCTATCCAAAGTAGAAGGATATACGGATAAAAATAATGAATTTTATGATAACGTAGTTCATTTTTTTTTGTCATCGCAGATTGTTTCCTTTCATTAACTGACCATGTCCGTTTACATTCCCGTTAAATTACGGACTTTTTTTCAGGGTGGGCACCATAAGCTGTAGGCAAAGTACAGAATACTTAAGAATACAGAACTGGAACAACTCCTCCTGCAGCTATTGTCAGCAGGCTTACGGTGGTGCAATGGCTAGAGCTCACGTTTCCCACCAAGGAGAACCGGGTTCTATTCTCGGCGGAAACGTGCTGGATGATGCCTCTGATCTGAGGATTTTCTAGAGGATCTCCCGTTTCTTTCCCCATTAACGCGGACGTTAGACATCAAGATTCTATGTGCAAACTTGCAGCCTTCGTTTGGCTATTGGACGCTAGACTTTTTGTGAAGAGAGAGTGTTTCATGAGTGAGCCAATCAGAATGAAGTTTTTTCCGATACTGACGGCCCGTGATTCGCGAGCAGACAGATAAGACGCGTAACTATTCAAATGATCCAATTACGAAAGCGGTTCTGAAGTAAAGAGTTTTGGATTACAAGATGTCCTGAAATATTTTCGCGAAATACCAGTGCCCCTACCCCTACTCAGCACTTTTCTTTCCTTCTTTGCATCTCTTATCCCTTTGATGTTAACTACCCCTGTTAGTTGTGTTCTTTCTTTCATCACGAAGATCTAATGGTGCCTGGGGCCGCCGTGACTGAGTGGTTAGCCTGCTCATCTCCCACCAAGCCGAACCGGGTTCAAACCCCGGCCGGGTCACTCCTGGATTTTCAAAAGAGGGAATCGTGCTGGACGATGCCGCTGGACGGCTGATTTCCTTGGGGATCTCCCGTTTCCCCCACCCTTGCATTTCCGGAGCTGCTTCACTCTCATCTCGTTTCATCCTCATCAGCTATCAAGAGCTCGGTGTACAGAGCCGCCCAAATCTCTCAGCTCTCAACAACAACTCTCTAATAAGGCCTGTCGTTAGTGTTATGAAACGGTGTTTCTAATGAGATTGGCATCTTGAAAATAAAATACAGGCGTAGTTTGCAGTGTGTGTCCCAATTTCGTACATCGACACATTAGAAGCCCGTTTCTAGTTTCATTAAATAATTATGAATTTCAAAAACACTGCAATGTTTATGAAATGCCAAAAGGGCAGTCACTTTAAAATACAAAGCTGGTTTTAGCATAACGACCCACATAACGGAATGGCCCGTGCATTATCAGATGCGACGCTTTTATAAACATCACTTTTTCAGCTATGATAGAGTTCTTCGAAATTATGTCTCGAAGCGCGTGATATCTTGAAAGTTCTCCAACTAGCCTCGTATAAATTACGCCCATTGGGCGCACATTTCATAGTTTCGTGTGAAAACCTGCGTTTTCAAACATAACGTAGCGCACACTGTAAAAAATAATTGTAACATTACCTGACAAGTGTAAGGTAATATTCGAAAACTTGTGGGGGAAACATAGTTTTCCTTACATGTAAGGTGAAATTACCGCACTGTGGAGTAAAATTAACCTACATGGTAGTGAAAAATCCCATACATGGATGGGGAAATTACCATACGACGTGTGGATATCCTAGTCGATTTGTAACTATTTGATAATTGTATAATATATATTTTCTACCTTACAATTAATTTTTGTTGTCTAGTCATACACGCTTTCCAACATGTCTCTTTATATGTAAGGTATAATTACCGTACTCTGGAGTAGAATTCACATACATGCGGTGGAAAATCCCATAAATGGATGGGAATAATACCTTACCACGCGTGCATCTCTTCAGCATTTTCGCAAAAGTAAATTGGGAGAACGGGTGGAAGAAATAATTCTTATGTTGCCGTCGTAGTGTAAAGAATAGTGCATCGGGCTATCGTTATTGAGGTCCACGGTTCGCGCCCACCCACCAACAAGTGTCAAGGATATTAGAGTTAAGATTTCAGTTAGTATTCGTCGGAAAATATAGGTAATAAAAACTTAACAGTACTAATACCCCGTGCATTTTTAATATAGTTAATATTACCTTAGTTGTATGGGTTTTCCCCCCACTTTTACCACGTACTTTTTCCGTACGATTAGGGAATAGTGACTTACTTGTAATGTAAATTTACTCCACATTTGACAGGTAAATTTACCTTATATGTAAAAGAAATTTGCTTCCCTTAGGCTACATGTAAGGGAATTTTATCTCAACTTTTTTACAGTGCAGTTCAAGTGCCAGTTAAGCGTTAAGGGATTTACACAATTGAAAACTTGAGCAGCAAGCAATACGATTTGGCATTGAATAGTAACCCCACAAAACATGCGAGTTATTTCTATTTGTCTATTTGCATGCTGCCAAAAATCGACAGAAGAATATGCAACCAGCTAAACGGCTGTTAAAATTTTAATTTTAAAGAGCACACTTTAAAACCTTAACGCACGCATCAGTTGTTCGTTATCAGATGTTGTCAAAGAGAAAATTTTTGCGGTGTGAAATACTTGCGAATTTCTTGTAACAACCGACACTTTGGAACCAACGGAAAGGTTTTAAGTGTATCCATGGCACAAGAAGCAGCGAATTATAAAATTGTTTGTGTGTCAGCTACAACCAATAGCATTGGCCAGGCAAAGGCGATGTCCATAACGGAGCTGACTCCCGGACTTGCACAGAACCGATAACGATTTTAAGTATTCTGCAACATATCGCACGTGAACTAGTGTATACGAGTATATAGTATATATGGGTTAATATGTTAAGAGGTTGGTTAAATATGTGTTTTAACTCTCTCTCTCTCTCTCTCTCTCTCTCTCTCTCTCTCTCTCTCTCTCCCTCTCTCTCTATATATATATATATATATAACCTGCTCGCTGAAAAATCCTACTGCTTAACCCATTCAGATCCAGTGTACACATGTACTTACATTACGAGGTCTGTACTGCACACTGCGATACTCCGTTACCAATGCGTAGTGACCTGAAAATTCCTCGAGTTCAGTTACCTGCAGGCTAGACTCTATAGACTTATGTACAAATATACCGATGATAAACTGCACATTGGTTGTCTGCTGTCACAGTGGAAGGCGACGATTGGGCCAGCGTTCTCCAGGAGATGTCAAAACACCGTGTGCACCAATGAATAAGTTATATATATATATATATATGTAAAGGAAATTTGCTTCCCTTAGGCTACGTGTAAGGGAATTTTATCTCAATTTTTTTTTACAGTGCAGTTCAAGTGCCAGTTAAGCGTTAAACGGTTTACACAATTGAAAACTTGCGCAGCAAGCAATGTGTATATATATATATATATATATATATATATATATATATATATATATATATATATATACACACACACACACACCCACACGTACTTTTAATTCTAGCTTGTTTCTAAATAAATCCGCGAATTCTTCAGGTCTCTCTCAATAGGCAATGATCTTACCTGTTGGTTAATTGGTTCATAGCCGAACACATAACCTACACCCTAAAATTTTTTTGGTCAACTTCCTAAACTGAAATGGAAGTTTTTAAGCCATATATTGTATGGAAATATTACCACACGTCTGACTATAAATATGGAATGTTTAGCGTCACTACTATACAAAGCTGGGAAGTTTCCCATGCATTTGACTGATTCCTGAGCTAGTGTGGGAACGCTAGCATGAATGAGGGGAAATACATTTACCATTCGCTCCTGCTCACTCGACGTATACAATCTTATAGTTAGAGACCTGACAAATTCGCGAGTTCAATGACCTGCAGGCTAGACTATACAGCCTTATGTACAAATATGCCGATATTAACTGCGCATTGGTTATCTGATTTCACAGTGGAAGGAGACGATTGGGCCAGCGTTCTTCAGGAGGTGTCAAACATAGTGTGAACCAATGGCTAAAGTTACATATACACACACAATTGTTTAGAATCCTAGCTTGTCTCAAAATGAATCCATTCATTCTTCAGGTCTCTACATATAGTAAATTTGCGATTAATTCCTTAGAGTGTACAGCTCGTTGGCTGTGACAACAAAACACATGGTGTGTCGACTTTAAGTACGTCGCGCAACATAACAGTTTTCGTTCGTATCACCTGCAAAAGTTGTATACCGACAGGTATTACGAAACTGCTACTATACAATCATGACAACAAACGTTAAGCTGAAGTACACACAAAGTATGAACAGATTAATGCCATTTTATAATCACCATAACGCATGTGGACGAAGTGACTAAATTTGAAGGGGATTGCCAATTGTGATAATACTATAGTATAGGCTGTTCACGGTAAAATGAGATCTTTTGAAAACACTGCTTAAAATTTACTTGTATAAACGTTCTGTATTCTTCCGTCTTATGTAAAACTAACATTGCCGTGGGCCTCATCACTTTATTCATGCGTCGGTCAAACGAAACGGTGAAATTATTGGAAAACAAAATATTTTAAAATCTGCCCATTTTCACACTTAAAAAAAAAAAAAAAAAAAAAAGAATAAGAAGAAATAATTTACTTGTCACAAATGTTCACCTAATACTTTTTATTCGATGTTAATATATGGAACTACTTTCCCTCCATCGTTACCAACTTTGTTATAGGCTGTTCACGGTAAAGTGAGCACTTTTTAAAGCCCTGCCAACAGGCATTAACCAATAATAAATATATCTAATTTCAACCTCAGGCATTAAATTTCGAGGGCGGGGAAATGTATATACTGTGTTTATTGGCCATATTGCAATGTTAATATTAAAAAACAGCAGGAAGATGGAAATTGGATAAAAGGAAAAATTTAGAAGGGCCTTAAAAAGTGGTCACTTTACCGCGAACAGCCTATAGGCGCATGTCACTCAGTGCGCCCGTTAAAATATATGCAAGCAGAGGCAGTGACTTTTTTCTGAGGTTGATATCAAAATTTCTCACTTTATGGTGAACAGCCTTAAACAAATATCTGGTTATTGCACTGAAAAGGAAGTTATGACATATAAATGGAAAATTCAAAATTGCGGGTGAGGTTCTTGTAACCGCGAAGGCGCAGGTTCGAGACCTGTCTTCGTCGAGGCAGCGCTCTCGCCTGAGCACCGGCAAGGCGCGGTAATTCAAGGTCGCCGGAGGGAAAAACTTCACGAAGAGAAAAACAAGGAACAGAACCGCGAGCTGTAGTACTGGCCACCCGCCGTTTGCACGGGACGCGTGTACACAAGAGTTCCTACACACACAGAGCCACTTGTTCTTCGCGACCAGCTTCACGCCGAGGCTAGACTTCAAAATCCTATGTGCACATTCGCAGCCTTCCTTCGGCCATCGACTGCTTGTCTTCGTGTGAAGACACTCTGTTACACGAGTCAGCCAATAGGAATCAATTTTCTCTGCTACTGACCGTCCGTGACTTGCGGGCAGACAGATAAAAAGCGCCGCAATTCAAACTATTACGAAAGAGGTTCTGAAATAAAGTGTTTTGGAACACCGGCTGTACTGAAATATTTTGGTGAAAAACAGGTAAGCTTTTAAAAGCCCTGCTTAGGCTCTATAGTCTGTTGGCAATAAACTAAGAGATTGTGACATCCCTGATTAGAACCTGTAGTCTGTTAACTGTAAACTGAGCTCTTTTGACAGCCCTGATTATGGTCTATAGTCTGTTCACGGTAAACGGAGCACTTTTGAAAGCCTTGATAAGGATATGTAGCCTGTTAACAGTAAACGGAAAAATTTCGTCAGCAATACTTAGGATATACAGTCTGTTTACGATAAACTGAGGACTTTTGATAGTCCTGATTAAGATCTATAGTCTATTCACGGTAAACTGAGCACTTTTGAAAGCAATGCTTAGGATTTATAGTCTGTTGACGATAAACTGAGTGCTTGGGCCAGCCCGGCTTAGGATTTACAGTCTGTTTACGGTAAAATGAGTGCTTGTAACAGCCCTGCTTATGATTAATAGTTAGAAACCTGCAAAATTCGCGTTATTATTTGGAGACAAGTTAAACTCGAAACATATGTACCTATGTAATACGTTTATCATTAAACCATACTTTATGTTACACACCCAGGGTGACTCTGCGCCAATAAAGGAACACTTCATAATTGTGCAACCCAATCACGTGTAGTTCAGTTAGAGAGGGAATGTATTCACATCTATGCAGCAGCCAATGGAGAAACGACGCTGGTTCTAGTGAATACAGTACTGTGAAGTTCAGCCTGACGACAATTAATTACGCGAATTTTGCATGTCCCTATTTATAGTCTGTTCACGGTAAAGTGAGGTTTTTTGACAGCTATGCTTAGGACCTATAGTCTGTTAACGGTAAACTGAGCACTTTTGACAGCCCTGATAAGGATATGTATAGTCTGTTCACGGTAAAATGAGCACATTTGACAGCCCTGATTAGTATCTATTGTCTACTCATGGTACACTGAGCACTCTTGACAGCCATGCTTAGGATCTTTAGCAGGGGTTCCCAAACTTTAGTTAACCAGGCCCCCCTTCCGCAAAAAAAAAAACAACTCCCCCCTCCCCGTGGTCTAAAATCATTATCATGAGGGTAAAAAAACGAATAATATTCTCAAAGGTTTTATTTAATAACTAAATTTTAATGCTTATTGAACACAAAGTGTGGCGAACAAATGAATCAATGATACGGATGAGCTTGCATATTTTTAACAAGATTACCAATTCTTGGTTGAATAGAAGAAATTGCACAATATAAATCACTGGAAATGTTGAATATGCTTCTATATTTCGTTTTTATTGCTTCTACTGCTTAAAACGCCCTTTCACACAAATATGCGCTTGTAAAAGGTAAATACAATAGTAGCGCTTGCTCTGATATGTCGGGATAAACTTTGAAGTACTCGACCCAAACCAATGTTTTTTCAATCTTCTCGAAATAGTATTTCGCTGCAGAAACATTTTTTTTTTAAATTTCCAACGCCTGCTCTTGAAGGGTTTCTGGCAAGGAGTCTATGTCAATATGGAAAGGATCCGTCGCTAATCTATAAATGTTATTATCGCACGAGTTATGAATGTAACACAGACTGAACTTGTCACTCAGGTGCTGCAAATATTTCGATATTTTTGTCCGATTAAAAAAGTTTGAATTCTATTTATTAACTCTACAAGTGTACAGCACGACGCCCGCGCCCCCTTAACATGTCGTCACGCCTCCCTTGGGGGGAGAGGGGCGTCTCCCACTTTGAAAATCAATTATATATGGTCTGTTCAAGGTAAACTAAGAACTTTTGACAGCCCTGATTAGGATCTGCAGCCAGCCTGTTAACGGTAAACTGGCACTTGTGACAGCCCTGTTTTAGATCTATAGTCTGTTAACGGTGACCTGAGAACTTTTGAAAGCCCTACTTGTGATATATAGCCTGTTCACGGTTATTTGACAACTTTTGAAAACCCTGCGTAAGATCTACTGTCCTCAGTTTTGTGTCCTTCCACCACATGTAAGATTAACATTGCCACAGGGAATGTTTATTGTACTCAGGTTTGGGATGCTCAATGCTTTTAGTTTGGCCGCTAAAAATTTACGCAGCCAGAGTGTAATGGTGTCACATGTGAACCGAACTTTTCTATTTGTGTGTAAGTAAATGGGCTAATTGCAATTTTCTTAAAATAAGATACAATTTTGTAAAACGTTTCATTATGTTTAGTGTCAGAAACTAAGTAAAGAATAACTTTGTTCTTCCCACTAGAGTTGAAATATAACGAAATATATGCACCTGCTGTATATCATTCTGTTGTAAACTGGATTTAGCAAAACGTTGGCTGGCTAACTAATTTAATGAAAAATAACCACTGAATTGAAGAAAAATAGTGAAATGCAGAAAAATATTCTTTTTACGCCTTACCTGCGCAGGAAAAACGATAAAAGACTGAAGTTCCTTTTGATGATGACTAAATTTACTAAGCACTTAAATTCGTACATTTGTTCAATTGAAATAATCTTGCTTAGGAACGCCCAATGCCAAAAAAAAAGTTGTATTCTCACTGTATACACTTGTAAACACCACTAATGGTTACGAAATAAAATGCATGCTTAAAATTTTAGCTGGGCCAAGGATCTATTAAAAATGTCTGCGAACACGAACTTTTACACGCAAATAAATATAATTTCTTAAGTTACCGCCTACTTAAATGTGACCTCTTCGGGACACCAGCGCACCTTGCGGCAGAAATTTCCTCTATGCCAAACTCATTAGTAATCTCTTTTTGTTCCGAACCTTAACGGCTGTTCTTTGTAACACGAGCACTTTAGAAATAAACTTTAGAAAAAAGTCACTGTCCCTGCCTGCACATATTTTAACAGGTGCAATTAATGTTAAAAAAAATGTGGCAAGTAACCAAACTATTTATAAATACTTATATTATTTCGTAGGATTTCTGTTTTTTTTTTTTTCATATGCATCGAAGTATAAAAATGAGCAGATTTGTGAAATTTTCCTTTTTTTTAATAATTTCACATTTTCACTTGACCGACGCATGAATAGTGATTAGGTCCATGGCAACGTTAATTTTACAAAAGGCGGAAGAGTACAATACTTGAATACAGGTAGATCTTAGGCAGGGCTTTCAAAAGTGCTCATTTTGCCGTGATCAGCCTATAGTATTACTAACCTTACCGCTGGTCTAATCACATTATTCATGCGTCAGTCATATGAAGACGCGAAATTACGAAAAACCTAAATGTGTAACTGATTATTCCAATTCGTACTCTGATAAGTATAAAAAACGCATATTTCAATTGCCACAAACTTAAAAATTACCCTCGCGATACAACTTCAAGACTTAGAACAATTTTATGCAATTCGCTGCCAAGTTAATTGGGATCCTAGTGTGTACGGTAACATGCACGTAGTTATATCCTATGATTTTCTCAATGGCGATTTTAAAACACGTAAGTACAAAAGTGCCATAGACCTGATCACTATATTTATGGTCCTTTCAAATAATATCGTCTAATTGTTACAGGTATTTCTGCGGCTGTGGCTTGTGAGTGTGGCTCTAATGCACCACACACATATTTATAGATACCTGAAAAACTTTCGGATTCATTTTGGGACAAGCTAGAATTCAAATCGCGTGTGTTAATACCACTTCAGCCATTGGTTCACGTGGGTGTTTGACATCTCCTGGAGAAGGCTGGCCCAATCGTCGCCTTCCAATGTGCAGTTGATATCAGCATATTTGTACATAAGACTGTAGAGTATAGCCTGCAGGTCACTGAACTCGCGAATTTTCCAGGTCTCTAGTAACAGAATTAAATCAAAGAGGTATGTGTAGGGACTCCGAATTTCGCGAGAAGGTTTCTTCACATGCTCGATTTCAATAACCTACCGGCGTTCCAGCAGTTCAAACTTGCTTATTGGCCACGAGTCTTCATTAGTAGAAATTTTCTTACTTGACGGGCCAATCAGAATTAGGTAATTCCGATCCTGTACGTATGTGATTCGCGAACACATGTGTACGCGTAACACCCAGATCAGCCAATCAAGAATGTTGATCTGAGCTAAAGTGTTATGAAATACATCTAATCGTGAAATATTTTCGCGAAATTCCGGTATCCATATGTATGGAAAATCTGCGTGATCCCGATAGCAAGCCAAAGGCCAATAGAATGGATGGGGAAATCAACAGGAAAAGGACAGGAAAACTATCACTGTCCGGCCTTTGGTTGACCATGTAAATATTTAGATGATGGCATTATTAAGTATTCAAATTTTCATTGCGATGTTTGAGAATACCGCTAAACATTGTTTACGGTTTCCGTAGACGAGCTTCTGTCTCAAACGTTGCTAGGATATGAAAGTGAAAATAGAACATCATGCATAATACAATATAAAGTTTAGAAAATTATAAGGTGGCATTATTATAGACCTTCAAAATTCGCGTTATTATTTAAGGATGAGTTGAACTCGATACTATGTGCCTTTGTAATACGTTTGCCATTGGACCATACTTTAAGTGACACATCCTGTGTGACTCAGCACCAATAAAGGAACACTTCACAATTCTGTGCCCAATCACGCACGCATAGTTCAGTTAGAGAGGGAATGTTTTCACATCTATGCAGCATCCAATGGAGAATCGACGCCGGCTTTAGTGCATAGAGTACTGTGAAGTTCAGCCTGATGTCAAATAATAACGCGAATTTGGCATTTCCCTAGGAATTATAAATGTATAAAATTATATATATGTTTAAATTTAAGCCAACCAAAGATACATGTACATACAGCAAGGCTTTAGACATTACTCTTGCAATTTTTTTTCAATGGAGGTCATAATTTTTAGAATATAAATTTTTCAAGAACTATTTTCCAAGGACACACTCACTCAGGTGTGAAACGTGTAGGACATATATTGATACACGTGGAGTAGGCCCATGTGTTAATAACATCAAGCTGCAGGCACACATGTTTTTTAACATCGAACAGCATAGAATTGTTTCATCCATCAAAGACTGCCCGTAATTGTGTTTATCATGCCATAGCACTTTGGATGGCCCATCATATAGTGTCAAGCCTGGAAATAGGCCATTAGGAGTTCGGAGAAATTGTCAGGCAGCTTACTTTCATTCATAACAACAAACTGTTTCCCTATTAAAAGTGGTGTTTACTCGTTACTGCGATGGGTAGGGACCTGCAAAATTGGGGCCACGGGGTCTGAGCGGTTGACCTGCTCGCATCCCACCAAGACGAGCCGGATTCAATCCCATGCCTGGTCACTCCCTGATTTTCGCATGTGGGAATCGTGCCGGACGATACCACTGGTCGGCGCGTTTTCTCGGGGTTCTCCCGTTTTCCCCACCCTTTCATTCCGGCGTTGCTCCATACTCACCTCAATCACCCTCATCGACTCTCAAGACCTCGGTGTTAAGAGACACCCAAATCTCTTTACTAACTCACCTGCGAAATTCGCGTTATTATTTGGGGCCATTAAACTTAACACACATGTATCTTTGTAATACTTTTGTCATTGTACCATACTTTATCTGACATGTCCTAGGTAATTCTGCTGCAATAAAAGAACACTTTACAATTGTGTGCCCCAATTACGTGCAGTTCAGACAGATAGGGCGTGGCTTAACCTCTAGCCAGCAGCCAATGGGAAAACGACGCCGCCTAGAGTCTGCACAGTATTTTCTATCGTTGGAATCGTGGCGGACGTTGCCGCTGGACGGCGGGTTTTCTCGGTGATATCCCGTTTCCAGTGTCCTCGACATTCCGGCGCTGCTTCATATTCACCTCATGTCACCCTCATCGGCTCTGAAGACCTCGATGTTAATAGCCACCCAAATCTCTTCACTCACTGTTTTCCACCGTTTTGCTGGCTGGTGACGACATTTCGCTGTCTAGTGCGGCTGGAGTTCTCAGTACAAGCGGTTGTTTCATTTCTGCATTCTCAAGTATTCTGATGCTCACACTCAACGAGACTGCGAGGAACAAGGAAAAAATGAAGACGGCCGCGTCTGTGAAGGCAAAAAACGATGTTTTACTAGAACCGGTTCTGGCCACGGCTGTGAGATATTCTAGTCCTCTCCACTCGAATGGGTAGTTATTACAAATAAAATAAGGACAATAGAGATCTGAAGAATTCCCGATTAATTTTGAGACAAATTAGAATTCAAAACACGTGTGTTTATATATCTTTGGCCGTTGGTCCACACGGTGTTTGACGCCTCGTGGAGAACGCTGGCCCAATTGTCGCCTTCCACTACGGCAGCGCACAACCAATTAATAAGTTAATATCGGCATATTTGTACATATGACTGTAGAATCTAGTCTGAAATTCATTGAACGCGGAAATTTTTCATGTCTATACTCATTGATAGTTATAAATTAAATATGTTTTTTTTCGCGGGAATAACATAATAATAGGCAATAAAAAGGAAATTGACGCATTAGAGTTAGAAGTATTTATCCTTCTAGTGGCATCGTCAACAATAGAAGACACGTACAGGAAGCATGTCTATGAATTGACTGTACACAACAGGAATGCCGCGTCCAATTAAGGAAGTCTGTTACTCGCGGGAGTTGCCATATTCGGCCGAGACGATTACTTATGGGCTCATACATAGCCACAGCAAACAATGTCAAGGTCAACGCACTTTGTTCATTGGTACCTGTGGTACAAGTGAGTGCTAGAGCGATACAAGTACAGATACAGAGGGAAAATATGTATCTCACGCAGAGTGGGGCCACGGTGGCTGAGTGGCCAGCCTGCTCGCCTCCCATTACGGCGATCCGGGCTCAATCCCCGGCCGGGTCACTCAGGATTCTTGCATGTGGCAATAGTGCCGGACGATGCCGCTTGTTGGCAGGTCTCCTCGGGGATCTCCCGCTCCCCCCGCCCACCCCCACTCCGGCGCCCCCCCCCCTCTCTCACTTCAATCACCCTCATCGGCTCTCCGCGGTTAAGAGCCTAACACGATACAATTGGCTGCAAATGAAAGAGTAGAATAAAAGTGTGTTTATAATAAAATGAACACTTTTGATAGTCCCGCTTATTAGGCCTACTTACTTATCTAAGTAAATTGTGTCTTTCCACCTTATGTAAATTAACATTGTCAGGCGCCATGATTAATATATTCATAAGCCATCCAAGTGAAATCGAGGAATTATTAGGCACTTGGTTATATGTCATATAAAAATTCTTGCAATAATGTGAATGAAACCAAAACATTAACATCATTAGTAGAGACCTGCAAAATTCGCGTTATTATTTCGGGGCAAGTTAAACTCGAAACATATGTACCTATGTAATACGTCTATCATTGGACCTTACTTTATGTGACATACTTTGGGTGACTCTGCACCAATAAAGGAACACTTCAAAATTGTGTAACCCAATCACGTATAGTTCAGTTAGAGAGGGAATGTATTCACATCTATGCAGCAGCCAATGGAGAAACGACGCCGGCTCTAGTGCATACAGTAGTGTGAAGTTCAGCCTGTTGACAAATAATAACGCGAATTTTGCATGGCCCTAATCATTAGACGTAGATTTAAAAATTACGATCCTAATATAATGTTTAGATTTAGGACTACTTTATTTCTTCGCTGCGAATCTAGGCCGTGTCCCAGTTCGCTGAGAGAGTACTCTCTCGCCCACTCTTGACGTCACAGAGAGCCTTTTATGATGTCCCAATTGAGAGGAGAGAGCACGAGATGGAGAGTGAACAACGATGCACACGCGCTGTCACTCTCGCATCCTAACCTATAATAATCACATACATAATTTGTTTTTCTTCCTACAGCAGTGTTAGAAATATTTTATTCACTTAACTTATTCAATACGTAGGGTTAGGAACATTTCGGGAGTTAATTTCAGGACAAGATAGACTTTAAGCACGTGTACACTGAAGTTTAATTTGCAATTGCATCGCATTTTATTAGACAAGCCCTGAACGACTCTGAGCCAATAGCAGACTTCCAAGGAGACAAGTAGCGAGTTCCATACTGCCAGGTGTGAAGTAATTCTGACTATTATCTGGGACAGCAGCCAATGAACAAACATCTGAAGCTCAAGTGTGTACAGGACTGTGGATTATAGCCTACAGGTAATTGAACTCGCGAAATTTTCCCATCTCTATCAATACGATTGTGAAACAGTTGAGACCAGCAATATTACATATACGGGAGCACCTGTTTTAACGCGGAAAGATTTCAGGACACGTTGTGTTCCAAAACACTTTAGTTCAAAACAACTTTCTTGAGTGGATTATTTTAATTGTTATGCATATTATCTGTCTGCCCACGAATCATGGACGGTCAGAATTAGGGAAAATTAATTCTGATTGGCTCACTCATGTAACAGGCTCTCTTCATAGAAAAACAAGCGGCCAATAGCCACGGAAGACTACAAGTGTACACATAGGCTATTGAAGTCTAGCCTCCACGTAAATCATTTCTCGAATAACAGGTGGCCACATATATATGTATCTATGTATGTATGTGTGTGTATATATATGTGTGTGTGTATACCGGAAAAAACTACCGCGAAAACATTACTTCCACTTGTATGGCCATGCGAAATCCGGGATACGATTTTGTAGCAAGCTAGGTTTAAAAAACTTGTGCGTTTTTACCTCTTTTGTCATTGGACAACCGTTTCGACACTCCCTCAACGAACCTAAACTTACGGAATTAAAAAAAAAATGTCTTAGCTGAGTCATGTGCAACCAAGTGACTAGAGAATTTAAGTTCTCCTTGCAGCGAAAAATAAATGAATGAAACTCAAGGATACACAGTGTTCTGTGGAGTCTATCGTGATGCCAAAAAAAAGTGAATTTCGCTGTTCCATATATTATTTACTAATCTACTGTTATTGGCACGCAAAATAAAGTTAATTTAAATATATTTATGATACATATCACCAATAGTTAGGCCGACTTGATTTTCGCGAATATCATTCCACGGTAGCTAGATTTCAATATCCTAGTTGCACTCTTGCAGTTTTGCATCCGTTATTGGCCCCGTGTCTTCGTTGAGAACAGTGTGGAGTTTGTCTTGGCCAATGAGAATTAGGTTACTCTGGTACTGAACGTCTGTGATTCGCGGGCACAGATACCTAAGATGCACAGCAGTTGAAACCACCTAATTGCGAAAGTGTATTGGAATATAAGTGTGTTGAAATACAACTTGACAGGAATTATTTTCGCGAAAATCGATTGACCCTACCCATAGTTAAGTAAGGTCAAAATGGCGGCGGTTAAATATGGAAGTACACTGTAAAAATCTTTCCGTCAAACGTACTGAATTGTATGTCTGATGGGAGTTTTCAACCCATGCGTAGCAATATGAGATATATACCATGTATCAGAGGGGCCGGGGTGGCCGAGCGGTTAGCCCGCTCGCCTCCCACCAATGCGAACCGGGCTTAATCCCAGGCCGGGTCACCGGGTTTTCGCATGTGGGAATAGTGCCGGAGGTTTTCTCGGGTATCTCTCGTTTCCCCCGCCCTTTCGTTCCGGCGCTGCTCCATACTCACCTGAATCACCCTCATCGGCTCTAAAGACCTCGACGTTAAGAGCCGCCCAAATCTCTTCACTCTTCAGTCGCCATGTACCAGACTGTAAGTATAGTGATAATGAATATATCTACAACAAAAAAAAGTTTTCAATCTTCACGACGCATTTAAGTATTATTTAAGAACTGCAAGTTAGCTGCCATCCTCGTACGGAAAATCAAAATTTTACCATGCCTACATCCTTTTTCAATGCGCGTATATGCTGTTGCATTAAATTTGCAAACACTTTCTTAGCATAGTTCATTTATATTCACTACTAACTTTCCTGAGGCTCTTCTAAGTTCTACATTCGAGATATTCCTCCGCTTAATGCAAACAAAGCTTAACAAAGTTTATAGCATTTTACCACAGGGTCAAGGCACCGCATTTATGGTCACTAAGTTTAATAATAGTCTACTAATACTTTGCATGAGAACTATTTTCTAAAAGGCATTGCAAACTCACCTGTGTTCTCCCTGTCTTCATTCGCATTCATTACAAATGAAATATTGTAGTATTATATGTATAAACTAAATCTAACCAAAAATAAGATACTTTAATGTTAATAGAAGTATCAAACGCTTGGTATACATGGCATATTTAGGAAACATAGATTGGGTGACTTTTCCAAGTTTTAATTCAAACAGGTCGAAGATATCGTTAACATAATGTACGTAGATTTTTCGCTTGAATAAGCCAACTCAAGGGGCATGTTTACTAAGTTAGATTCGCTAGATATATTCAGTGAACGAAACGTTGCAGAACATGAAAGTTAATTCTTAACATTCATGACACCAGAACAGAGCTCGTGATTACCTTAAGTTTCTGAAAAAAATGTAACCTCTTTTATTAGATAACAGTTGAAGATATACAAAATTCGCGTTATGACTTGGGGAAAAGTTTGGCTTTATACGCTTAGCCTATATATAATCTATTCACGGTTTCTTACCACTTTTTGAATCAAACCTTTGAAAAATTATCCCATGTCGGACGTGTCTAGTTATTTCCTAAACATGTAATTTATCACAAGCGTTTTCTACTCTGGTTAACATAAAAGTATCTTAGTTTTCGTTAAAATTGTAGTTTAACTGTATTTTATTTATAATTTATATTTCATTTATAATAAATATGAAAAAAAAAACAGTGAGAAACACGTATGTTGGTAGCGCCTAGTAAGAAATAGTTCTCATGCATAATATTATTACAACTGAGTGCGCACGAATGTGGTGCGTTGTCATTTGGTCTAATTTTCTAGACTTAGTTAAGCTTAGTTTGCACGAGGCGGAAGAATATCATGGAAGTAGAACTTTAGCAGGGCTTCAGAAAAGTATGAAGTAACCGTTAATGGATTATATATTTGTTATTTGTAAATATTATACAGGTCATTCACGGTTACTTCACACTTTCTGAAGGCCTCCTGAAGTTCTGCTTATGGTTACAGATTACTTACCCTTCCGCTACATGTAAACGTGACACTGCTATGTAACTTCCTTCGATTTAACTGCCGCATGCGTTGTATACTGTTTTCAGCTGTTCAAAGAATTCCGTCGTTTTGCAAAAGCCATTTCGTACGAGTGTTCACAATTTAGGCCAATAACCATATTTAGGTCAGCTTTATGACTTTTTAACAATGTCTCTATTGACGATACTTCTTACGGTTATTATATTATATTCTTAACATATTTGTTATACACAACATAGCACAATACATGTATCACACGTTTGTTTTTTTTGCTCCGACTGTGTTTGACCCTCTTACAACTGCGGGGGATATAACATTAGTAATTAGATTCTTGTTATTGATATGTGTGCCTCAGTTGGAATAAATATTAAAACAATGGAACAACCAGTCCCAAAGAAAGAGACAGCAAATTCACGCAAGCAACTCGTGTCGCTTATAGTTTATACGTAGTAGCGACTAACTTAAAAGAGAGTGGATATTCCGCTCATATTTCTATACTTTGGTACGCACTGTTTTATACGTTCATTCCATTATTTACATAAAATATAAATTTATCTGGCTGGGATAAGTATTTTGTTGGGATTGTGGAAAACATTCAAATCCAGAAACGTAAGCACGTTAGACAATTGTGTTTTAAACACCTAGAGCAAAGTTACAACGTTGTCGTAAATAAACAGGCATGACTTTCATAAAATTAAATTCGTCATAAAAACATTTCAGGTGTTAAAACCTGTGAATTTCGCACGTCCAATATTTGTAATCTTACACACACACACACGGACACACACACACACAGTCACTACACAACGTAAAGGTAACAATACTTATCTCACACTGCGGTCACGACGCACGTTACAGTATATTTATTCCTGCGGCGGAAATTCAGGTTTATCACAACATCATAACTGTCCTATGTATGTTAGAAAAACAATTTAGAATGATTATGCGGGTAAAGAGCGCCGGAACCGGTCGCCATGTTGTGACGTCGCCGTCCACCATCTTTTTCCCTTTTTTCCCTCAAAATTTTTCTATTTCCATTCAAAATCGACTAAATTTCCCTAGAAATGTTACTTTTTCCCAGCGCAGGTGACCAAGATCAGTGACTCCGAGCCAGACAGGAGAGGCGGGTCTGTGACCCTGGGTCAGACAGGAGAGACGGATTAGCGACCCAGGCGACCTTGGGTCAGGGCAAGCGGACCGGTCAAGACCTTTGAACTTTGACCCAAAAGAAATTTTTAAAAATTTCAAAAAAATACCAAAAAATTTATTATTAAGTATTATTTAAAAATTTATTTTAAAAAATAAATTTTCTGAGGTTACCCCACCCCACCACCTAACAAATTAGTCGGCAGGCCGCCACCCCCTCGCCAATATCCAGTTAGCCATCGTAGCAGTAATATTGGAAGCCAGTGACCTTGACCTAACACCATGACATTGAATATAAAAACTCGAGAAAAATACATATAAGACAAGCATATGACGTTACAGACTACTACCACCATATTCGATGCAGGTGACCTTGACCTTTACCCAATGACCTTGGGAAAAATACTCGAGAAAGGTACATAAAAGTCACCAAACCTATTATGCTACAGACTACTACCACTTTATTGAATGCACGTGACCTAGAGTTTGACCTCATGATCTTGAATGACCTCGAAAACAAAAACTGGAGAAAAATCAATAAAATTCAGCAGTCATATGATGTTACAGACTACTACCACGATATTTGAAGCCAGTGACATGACCCCATGACCTTGAAAACAAAAACTCGAGAAAATCTATAAAAGTCGGCAAGCAAATGAAGTTACAAACCACGAAAACCATATTAGATGTAGGTGATATCGACCTTGACCATGGCCTTGAAAAAAATTGAAAAATACATAAAATTTAAGTATAGGTCTATTATATTACAGACTACTACCACCATACTGGATGCAGGTAACCTCGCCTTAATCCCATCACCTTGAAAATCAAAACTGGAGAAAAGATCCATACAAATCAGCAAGCATAAGACATTACAGACCATTACCACCATATTGGATTCAGGTAACCTTAACATTGACCTTTTGACCTCGAATAACCTTGAAAAACTCGAGAAAAATGTATAAAATCAGTTAGCATATTACATTAGACTATTATCGCCATCTTGGGTTTAGTGACCTTGATACACTGTGCGCAGGACATGTTAAGTAGGTAACTACAATTTTGAGGACATGTACCGAAGTCACAAGAGACCTACTTGCAGTAAACCTCGTACCGAGGTACTGAACCAGAAATACACTTCACCTTTACAGGTCTTTGCATGTCTAAGTAAACTATCGGTACGGCTGAACTGTTTATCGCACCTGTCACACGAGACATATGACAGGCAGACTTGGCACAATTACAGCACTCATGTTGCCGTACATTATGGTCGCCAGTAACGGTCTTATCACAAACGAGGTACTGATGACGACGTAGTGGTTCATGCAAAGACTCGGAGAGGCCTCTTGGAGATGTAGGTGCTGAAGCTAAAGAAGCAGGTCATGCTGGTAATGATGCTGTAGGTACCACTCTCGAAGAAGTCGATTACACTGCCATAGCTACTATTAGCTCTGGGGCACTCGAAGACATCATAGGTGCAGAATAAGACTTAAATGCGAAGATGCAGAAGCCAGCCGAGACGATCCGCCTTTCACGTTAGCCGCTGTCAAACGTGTTCGGACACCGACCAGCCAATCACCGAGTTGCTAAGTGACTCCAGTCAACTGACTCCAAAATGACTCCTAATGAAATGACTCCAAAATTATTCCTCCTCCTGCTGTGCTGATTGCGATGCGTGCCGTGTCTAATGCGGTGTGTGCAGTGCTATGTATGGTGCTAAGTGTGGTGCATGTGTGCGTGGATAAAATAAATTCCCCCTGTTTCAAAAAATATTTTTATACAGTCTTACCTCCAAAAGTGACATTTTATTTAATAGTCTGGCTTTAAAAAGTATATATCCATGTCCGTCAGTATACTTCATTGCTTCCTGGGTAAACAAAATTTGCAATTTGTAATAAAAGTGCCTAGAACTACAGCAGGCCGCCACCACGCTACGCCATTGGTCGACGCACAACTTGAACTTTGTAATGAATAACGCAGCACCACTGCATGCTACGACCATGCTCCCAATAGGTCGTCGAGTGAGAAAGGATTCTTCGTACAGACCGCCCTCTCATGCCAGTGTGCATTTTGAACATAGGTGAAAATTCGATCGCAGAATCGGCACTGGCGTCAGCCAGTTAGCGATAGTGCAGCTCCGTGGTCGTCGAGGTCAAAGGCAGGCCTTTGTATTAGCAATTAATCTTCGTGGTATGGGAGCACTCTGAGGAAACCCAAAAAACTTTCGCCCCAGAAAAAAAGATGCAGGTATAAAATTTAGTATATACATAATTATGTATAATCCTATCTTGTATATATTTATAAATTATTCTATACTTAATTATGTTTATTCCTATCATATATAAACATATACATTTTATATTCCCATATTTATACGTATATACATAATTTTGTATTTACATATGTATAAAATTAATAAAAAATAATTTTATGTTTCCGTATTTATATGAACACAATTGTATATGTTAATAATTACTTTAAAACTATTTATTACCCACATTTATATACTTAGAAAAATTTATGCAGGTTTACATAAGTATGTATAAACTAAATTATGTTTCTATATATAAGTATGTACATATAAACATGGGAATATAAAATTATATTCAACTTACTTAATACAAATTTTATTGCTACATAATTTTATACATATATATAATCAATTCAAGAAAATTATATATTTCCATATTTATACACTTATACTTAATACATAATAATGAGTAAAATATAAGAAAAAAAAACAACATATTTATATACCTATAGGTATCTCAATTATTTTGTCGTTATTGGACGCATAAGCAAACATGATATCTTTAGTTAAGATAGGTACAATATCGTATATTATGATAAAATCAACCCCCAGTATCATGTCAAGTTTTAAATTGTCTATTAACAAGAATTCTTGCATCCTGCATCATCGCTAACTGGCTAACGCCAGTGCCGATTTTGTTATCGAGTTTTCACCTATGTTCAAAAATGCACATCGGCATGATAGAGCGGTCTGTACGAAGAGTCCTTTTTCATGCGACGACCGATTTGGAAGCGTGGTAGTGGCCTCCCATGATGTCGCATTGTCCAGTACAAAGTCCAAATTGTGAATCGACCAATGGCATAGCGTGGTAGTGGCCTACTGTAGTTCTAGGCACTTTTATTGCAAAGCTCAAATAGAGTTTACACAGGAAGCGATGAAATATGAGGAACATGGATATATACTTTTTCAAGCTAGATTATTGAATACAATTTTCACGTTTCAGCTTTTGGGGGTAGGAATATATAAAAATGTACTTTAAAATTGGGGGAATTTGTTTTAACTTGCGACCCACGCACACATGCACCACACTTAGCACTGCACACACCGCACTTGACACCGCATGCACCGCCATCAGCACTACAGGCACCGCAATCAGCACCGCACACACCGCGATCAGCACCGCAAGAGGAGTAATCATTTTGGAGTCAGTCGGCTTAAGTCTCTTGGAAACTCTTTGATTGGTTGGGTCGTGTCCGATCAATGTATTAATGGTGTAATACAAAATTGGTTCAAAGCCAACATGACGTCATAAGTATTGCATACGTGTGTATTATAAGAAGCAGTAGGGATGTTGGCTGAGAGGCTTAGTTTTACATGGGTTAACATGAAACGCAGATCGTCTCGACTAGCTTCTGCATCTTTGCATTTAAGTCTTATTCTACAACTGTGATGTCATCGAGTACCCCAGAGCTAATTGCAGCTAGGGCAGTCTAATTGACTTCTTCGAGAGTGAAGCATAGAACATCATTACCAGCATTACCTGCTTTTTTAGCTCCAGCACCTACATTTCCAAGAGGCCTCTCCGAGTCTTTGCATGAACCACTACGTCGTCATCAATGTCTCGTTTGTGATAAGACGGTTACTTTCGACCATAATGTACGGCAACATGAGTGCTGTAATTGTGCCAAGTCTGCCTGTCATATGTCTCGTGTGACAGGTGCGATAAACAGTTCAGCCGTACCGATAGTTTACTTAGACATGCAAAGACCTGTAAAGGTGAAGTGCATTTCTGGTTCAGTACCTCGGTACGAAGTTTACTGCAAGTAGGTCTCTAGTGACTTTGGCACATGTCATCAAATGTGTAGTTACCTACTTAATATGACATGCACAGTGTGTCAAGGTCACCTAAACCCAATATGGTGATAATAGTCTAACGTAATATGCTTACTGATTTTATGCACTTTTCTCGATTTTTGTTTTCAACATCATTAAAAGTCATGAGGTCAATGTCAAGGTTACCTGCATCCAAAATGGCAGTAGTGTTATGTAATGTCATATGCTTGCTGACATGGATTTTCTTCAGTTTTTGTTTCCAAGGCCATTCAACATCAAGAGGTCAAGGTCGAGGACACTTGCATCCAATATAATGGTAGTATTCTGTAATGTAATAACCTTGTTGAATTTTATGTATATTTATCGAGTTTTTTCAAGGTCATTCGAGGTCATGGGGTCAAGGTTGAGGTCACCTGCATCTAATTTGGCTGTAGTAGTCTGTATCATAATTTGCATGCTGAGTTTTGTATTTTATTTTATTTTTAAGGTTATTAAAGGTCTTTCAATGTAATGGCGTCAGTGTCAAGGTTACCTGCATTCAATATGGCGGTGTTGGTATGAAACATCACATGTTTGCTGACTCCTGTGTATTTTTTTGAGTTTTTGTTTTAAATGTAATTCAAGATCATGGGGTCAAGGTTACTTGCATACAATGTTTCAGTATTAATCTGTAATACCATATGCTTGCCGACTTTATGGGATTTTTTCGAGTTTGTTGTTTGCAAGGTTATCCAAGGTCATGGGGGAAAGATCAATGTCACTGGCTTCCAATATGGCGGTAGTAGTCTGTAATATTATATTCTTGCTGACTTTCAGTGATTTTCCTGGAGATTTTGTTTTCAAGGCCATGCGAGTTCATGCGGTCCAGGTCACTGGCTTCCAATATGATAGTAGTAGTCTGTAACATTTTATGATTGCTCACTATTATGGATTTTTTTCTCCAGTTTTTGTTTTCGAGGTCATTCAATGTCACGGGGTCAAGGTTGTAGTCACGTGTATCATATATGGTGGTAGTAGTCTGTAACATAAAATACTTGTTGACTTTTATTTATTTTCCCTGGAGTTTTTGTTTTCGAGGTCATTCAAAGTTACAGGATCAATGTCGTGCTCATCTGCATCCAATATAGTAGTAGTAGTCTGTAGCAGCATATGCTTGTTAACATTTATGTATTTTTCTCGATTTTTGTTGTTGTCAAGGTTACTCACGGTTATATGATTATGATAAAATTCTCTTGCTTCCAATATGGCTGCTATGATGGCTGACAGCATCAAGATGGCTGACTGGGTATGGACGAGGGGTGGAGGCCTGCCGACTAATTTGTTACACGAGGGGGATGAAGGGGGAACTTATGGACACTAAACTTTAAATAAACTTTTATACAATTCTTCAATAATACATTTTTTGGCATTTTTGGAATTTCTTGGGTCAAAGGTCAAGGTGTAGGACAAAGGTCATAACTGGCCCGCTTGCCCTGACCCAAGGTCACTTGCGTCGCTAATCAATTTCAGCTGTCTGACCTACGGTCACAGATCCGCCACTCCTGTCTGGCTCGGAATCACTGATTCTGGTCACCTGCTCTGTGAAAAGCAAGAATTTTGAAAGGAAATTTTTAGGGAAATGTAGTTTATTTTAAAGGAAAATTGGAAGTTCTGAGGGGAAAAAGGTAAAATATGGTGGATGGTGACACCACAACATGGCTGCCGGCTGGCTCCGGTGCTCCGATCCTGGATCCCGGAATTGCTTTCAACCTGCATAATCATTCTACTACAGAACGTGAAAAATCTGATCACAATTTTAAGAATTTTTCACAAGCAGCGAAAATAACGTTTCGTTCAGCAACACGCCATATCATGCGTCGCCATTTGCCACTTCTGCCATTTTCAGATTTGAAACCATCCCGCGATCACATCTAAGTATATTATAATGATTATCCAATCAACAAAATCTCGTTTCAGTTGTAAATTGCAAATTCAAAAATCATTATTTTTCCTGTAATAAATATGAAATATATCAAAATTTAAAACATGTATAATTTCCTTGCTAAGTGCGAAACTTCCACAGAGAGAGAGAGAGAGAGAGAGAGAGAGAGAGAGAGAGAGAGAGAGAGAGAGAGAGAGAGAGAGAGAGAGAGAGAGAGAGAGAGAGAGAGAGAGAGAGAGAGCTGATAATGTTAAATGTGACAATGCATGTTTCTCCTTCAGTGCTACGTAAAAATATAAATATATCAATAGGCAATGTTTAATTTACAAGTAGTATACCAACAAACTAGGTTTAAAGTGTTAAAACAATACTCTAACTGTGAACCATTTCATATTAGCCGTTGCCAACACATCACTGCTCCCACTGTTTTTAATTCGTATTAAATAAAAAATAAATATTATAAATTATAGAAGATGGTAAGCAAAAGTTTCATTCATTCAAAAATGTATAATTCTTTAAAGTGATCACAGTGTTATTTATTTGTGGTATATAATTTATTTAAAAAGCAGGTTGACATGTTGGGTGATTTTTCAAATTTTCGTTTCAAAACACCCGAAGAAACAGTGAACGGACTATATCTGACACACTCAGCGCCTGTGAACATACGCTTCTATGACTGAATCATGCCATGCCCTGTGAAAAGCAAACTGGATTTTTATCAAGGCACTGGAAAATAAAAAATAATTATGTTATGAACAATACACAAATCTGTAAGTATTGTGTAAGCGTTAAAAGAATATGCAACCTTAATTTTCAAAATATACATTGTAAAAAGTAATATTACTTTAGGCTGTTCATGGTAAATGGAGCACGCTTGAAAGCCTTCCTCTAAATATGACACAAACATTGCCATGTGCCCCATCACTTTATTAATTCGTTGGTGAAAAGAATGAGTGAAATTATTAATCTAGTAAACACTTTACGTATTCGATATTTATTACAATTATATGCATAAAAAATCAGGAATAAAAATAATTTCAGTATTTATAAATTTTTATCTAACACATTTATTTGATTCAACTATAACTCATGGAACTACTTTCTCTCCGTCGTTAGCAACTGTACTGGGCGCATGCCAGTGAGCAGGTATGGTCAGTGACGTTTTTCAAAAGTTTATTTCGAAAGTGCTCAGCTAACAGTTGTCTATATCATGTATGCAGATAAATAATGTAGTATACATCTGAACGTACCCAGTGTCCATCAAATTAGCAGGGGAACGTATGCCAATGATTTGTACCAACGTTAAGATTGTAAAGTTGCCAGCCTGGCGGGACGTATTCTGCGCATGAACGTCACGGGCGACAACCCATGCACGTACATAACGTTCCTTAACGTATTCTCTACGTGCAAGACGCTTCACTAACGTGCTTCCTCCGTTGATAAACTTGATTAAGCCGTGACACTATAATTTTATGGCGTAATGTTAAAAATTAAACGCGCCTTGTACACCCACCCATTTTAAATATCCCAAAACGGGAGTTTTCATAGTAATGAAATTATTAACCCATTCACACCCAGTGAACGCGGTATTGTACTTTACGTAAGTGTAGGTAATTACTGGTCTGTACTGCACACTGCGAAACTCATTGACCAATGATCTTACCTGTGGGTAAATGGTTCACAAACCGTCTTACTGGTCTAAGTCACAATTCGTTCATGTTACTTTAGCCGAACATATAGCATACAATTCATTGACTGTGACAACGAAACGAATGTTGTTTCGACTTAAGTACAGAACGCATCACAAATTTTTTTTTTTGCTTGCAAAACATGAAACCATCAATTAAAGTGGTCCTGTAAGGGTTAAAAATTCACGTTTTACTATTTAAACTCTTTGAAAAATTCGCAACAGAGATGGATGTTAAAAGTTCCAACAATGGTGTCTGAGTTATATTCAAGTTTAGGGGATCGTCTGTAGGAACATTTTACATACAAAATAATGGTATGTATGATATCACTATTCATATTAAAACATACTTCTATGGTCGCATTATTTTCTATACAAGACAAGAATCGTGATAGAGAGGAGTGCTATGAAGACCAGGGAAATTGTGAAACACGATAAAAATAACACAAAAATTTGCCCTGCGTCACACTGCTTCGCACAGCGCGCGTGATAGGAACATGGCAGGTTGTGTCTACCACGACTGGTAACTACTAATACGTCCCTAATTTTCTACTCCACGAAACACGCGATGAGAACTGGCAAACAGATAATGCCATAGCGGTAAGCGCATTTACTTCAGAAGAAAACACATTCGACGCACTTCATTGGAATTTATGCAAACAATAAGTTATGTCACCCAGTTATATTAACATTTTTTGTGCACTTACTACACATCATTATTTAATGTGACCACATATTTGCTACTCGGGAAGATATGGAAGTAAAATAGAACACAAGTGGAAGAAACCTTTCCTTAAGATGAGCTTCGTTATTTGAAAGCAGGAATATTAAATAAATAATATAGAACCAAAAATCGTTAACTGAGGGTAGACAGCAACTCCATACTGCCGGCGAGGTATAAAACCCAATACAAACGAACCATTATTCAGTTCTGAAACCCATACTATCTTATCTTGAGTATACTCGCTTGTTAATGGCATTTTGCTTATTACGCAGAAATCATGCTCTGTTCTCTGCGCTGTGAGAAACAAAATGCTATTGGCAGCTGATGACAGACCGAAATTTCATGCAACTGCCTGCAGTTTTTGCAATAGAATAAACTAAATTTTCTTATACACTCTACAAATGTTCTTGTACTTTACGAGAAAAAAACTTGGAAATCCAGTTGCCAAGGAAGTCCTTTGTAAATTTACAAAGAGATTTCTTGTAAAATCTGCAAGACAATTATTTGCTATATTAGAAATTATTGCCTTATTACAACTGGCATTCTTGTGAAGTGTACATAAAATCACTTTTATTTTCTGGAAAACAAATGTGATAAATTAATTTCAGCAGTTCACGGTAAAGTGAGCACTTCTGAGGCCCTATTTTATTTTCCTTTCAGTGATATTCAATCTTTTGACCACGTTTGTAAGTAAATATTTCCATGTAAGTAATGAACACAGTTTGTATATTCCACTGCACTCGGAAGTTAACGTCTAAAGCTGAAATAAAATATATTTATTGTCTATTATTCTAAATAAGGGGGCTTTCAAAAGAGCTCACTTTACCGTGAATAACCTATAAAAGAGATTATCTAAAAAATATATATATAATTAACGATAAAGAAATTTATACTTTGCCAGCACAGGGACTAGACCCAATATCTCTTGTATCATTAGCCAGTAACCTTATCCACAAGACCAGCTAGACTTACGAGGTTAAAAAATATTTTGACAGTAAATATTGTGGAAGTGAAGTGATTTGGACGGCTCTTAACATCGAGGTCTTGAGAGCCGATGAGGGTGATTGAGGTGAGTATGGAGCAGCGCTGGAATGAAAGGGCGGGGGAAACAGGAGATCCACGAGAAAACCCGCCTACCAACGGCATCGTCCGGCACGATTCCCACATGCAAAAATTCGGAGTGATCCGGCCGGGGATTGAACCCGGATCGCCTTGGTGGGAGGCGAACGGGCGTAAGTATTGGTGCAAATACCTAGAAAACATTAACGAAATTATTTGGTTAGTAAGAATAGGGACATTTATTTAAATTTAAGAGTTTTATTATTGAGTTAAGGGATTTGGGTGGCTCTTAACAACGAGGTATTGAGAGCCAATTTAGAGTTCTGTGTAGCTATGAATCATTAACAGTAAATGAACAATACGGTCACGTTTGATTGAAACTGTCATTTTATAATGATGATTTGAGCTGTGTCAAGTGTTTTTCGTTATTCAAACTTGTAATACATTTCATCTTTCACACAGTTACGCTTTACATCACCCATAGTTTTTGCACAAACAACTAATTGCTCTTCAAATAAGAACTAAAAAATTCTTCAAAAAAGAACTAAAGAGTTATTAATAAGCAAAACTTTTTATCCTGTAGACGAATACTTATCATAAACACAAAACATACTGACCACTACATTATTTTAATCAAGACTAGAAAGCCCCATGGATATTCAGTGTGAGGTATTGCGTATAGCCGCCAATGGAATGTGTGCCTCTGTTTCGGTTTTTATTTCTTTATAGAGTGGAGTGGCCCGGGACGCAGCACAGATGTGCAGAAGAAATTGAAGAATGAGGATTAAATGTTAAAAATTCGAGACTATTTGTATTTTATTTTATATTTGTTTTAGAATTCGACAGTATTATAATACTGTGATAGTTTGGTATTGTTCTGTAAATAATGTGTCCATGTTCTGTACATAATGTGTTCATGTTCTGACTTGTCTGATGTCATTGTACAAACTTGTACTCGAAAAAAGTCTAAATGGATGCAATAAATTAATTAAAAAATAAATAAATAAAATAAATGCTGTTTTGACATTGTTGAGTGTCCGCCATTTTGCTGATGCTCATGAAAACAGGTCAGTATAGTACAAACATTTCTTGAGGTATATTACAAAGACGGAAACGTAGTAGTTTTACGACAGGTACCTTTGTACTGTTATAAGCATTTGTAAAATTACAAAGAATTTCTCAGTAACAATTACAAATTTTTTTTGCAGTCTACGTTCTACTGTATAGATTACTGCCAGGTGTTGATAAAAACTTGCCAGCCAAAAAGAAATACTTGTTGCAACATTTGGAATGAAAAAAGTAATTTGCAAGTTAGGAGCTGATTCCATACATGTACACTTATCGCGTATTTTGAGTCGAACTTCTTAAAACGCTTTAAACACCTTCGCGAGGAAAACGGTTTAGCAATGATTTTTTGCGCTCTTTATACTTACTGCTATTTATCCTGTCATTCACAATGAGAGCTGACGTTACATGAAATCAGCATTTACGTGGACTGACTGCTGTAATATAACAACCCCGTCATTGTTTGAAGACATTGACGACATAATATTACGAAAATCAATACGATTGTTTATATATTACTATTTTCCGCGCAAAAGATTTTCGCGGAGGATATACAACAATATCCTATGTGCACACTTGCAGCCTTACTTTGGCTAATGGCAAGAGACCTGCAAAATTCGCGCTATTATTTCGGGACAAGTTAAACTCGAAACATACGTACCTATTTAATACGTTAATCATTGGACCATACTTTATGTGACACACCCTGGGCGACTCTGCACCAATATACGAACACTTCACAATTGTGTGCCCCAGTCACGTGTAGTTCAGTTGGAGAGGGAATGTCTTCACATCTATGCAGCAGCCAATGTAGAAACGACGCCGGCTCTGGTGCATACAGTGCTGTGAAGTTCAGCCTGATAACAAATAATACCGCGAATTTCGCATGTCCCTACAAATGGCCTATTGTCTTTGTGTGTGGAGATTGCTACATTAGTGAGCCAATCGGAATGAATTTTCTCCGATACTGGCCGCCCGCGATTCGCGGGCATACAGATAATACGCGTAATAATTCAAATGATCCAAACACGAAAGTGGTTCAGAATTAAAGTGTTCTGGAATGCAACTTGTCCTGAAATCTGTCTCCGAAAAATTGATGCCCCTATATAATATTACGTTACGTGGGAACGACCACTTGACTGGGCACTTGTCAACTCGACATTCCATTGGCCGACAGCCGGTCAATAATGAATGTGTATTACAGTGGGACGAATATAACGGTGGTAAGTGTGTATTTGGTGATCAACTGAACTAATACTCATAAAGTGGTTGGGTACAGGTGACTAACTTCTGACTTGAATGTCGGCAATTCTTTGAGACCAAATTATTTAGCGAAATGCCGTGACAGGAAGTTATACTTCACAATTTTCCACACACTCGATTCAATACCACAGAGTAAATAAATATCCAAGATGTGGGTGTACCCATCATCTGATTTGTTGTGTGAAAGTCTGGAAACGGGCCTTATCTCCGATTGGCTACCGCATTTGGCCTAAGCCTTCCTATTGGTAGGGCCACCTGTCTTTGCGCGAAAAGATTCCACGGCTAGTTGTAATCCAAAATACGTAAGTGCAGAACCTATATCGTCATTGGATGATTTTAAGTCGCACACTTGTTAAGTGCGTGTCCGCCAATCATTGGATTAGAAATGATTTCTATTTTCGTCGTGTCGTTCGGCACGACATACAGAATGCACAACCTTGCAAAATTAAATTGTATGGAAAGCTTTCCCTACAATGGCAAATACGCAGTTTAAAAGAAAAAAAAGCGTTGAAAATTACTGTATGTAACTCTTAAAAATAGTAACTTTACCTTCGTATGCATTAGCGATAGCACTTCATCACCATGATGTATTACACAATTCTCGTATTCCCACCGCCTTCGAAAATAGCGTAGTTAATAAGCGCCTTCTAAATGGTTCCGAAAAATTCTACTCTTCGTGTCGCGTCAGTAAACTGTTGGGCTGTAAATTCGAACAGTCGCATTGAAAATATAAATGCTGTGTTGTGGTTGCGGTTTTTGTCGTGTCGTGCGGTCTTTGTTGGCACTATGTGATTGCTGCTTCACGCAGATACGTCGCCAATAGCAGAAGGAAATTTGAAAATGCTCACATAGAAGTTGAAGTCTTGCCTGGGTTTCGCCAAAAAAATGGTGGTTCTACCTATTGGTTATGGTGCCCGCAGCAAGTAAGTTCCCGGGCGCCGATTGGCGAACTGCAATACGTGTTGCTGGCTATAGTGACGCCATGTTTGTGGCGTGTGCGGCTCGTGTTCGCGGAATAAGCGGCCGCTTCACATCTGCTTTCGTATTTACTCTGTGACAATGCAGTTTATTAATCACTCACAGTTACACAGGACGTGTGAAAAGAAATGCGATCTTGTCACAGCCACCTTGCCATCGAATGAATTCGCGAAATAATCAGAGCTCTATTACCCTACCCGGTGCCTGAACTGCGTAGCACTCTTTTTGAAATACACATTTACCCAAGAAAATATTAAACGTGCGTATAATGTGTTGATCTACGTAAAGAACACACACTTCAAACGAGAGCTGTTGAGAGCTTTCAAGAGGCCACGCAAATCAGAAAGACCATTCCACAGCACTCCAGAATGGCTAAAAACGGCTTTTTCAAAGCGCGGTAGTTCAAAATGTACGCTTTAGATCCATACAAAACTACTCAAGGGCCCTGCATTGAACCTTCCTACACACTTTCTACCAATAAAATAGGGTCACCACTGGAAATCCCATAGGTACACGCAGTGCGACCAGAACACTGCACGCCAGTTCAGAGCCACGCGCCTTGTGGCGATGGAGCACTTGGGACTATCGTCCTTATCGCTTCTCGGCTTCATAGGGAAGTGGTTAAGGGCTCTTGCGTACTGGAGAAGAGGGATCTGCGACTCACCTGTGACGCGGGGGATGTCTACTGGCGAAGAGCGAACTCGCGAAGCACATACACTCCGTTCGGCCAACTGCGCAACACTGATTGCGGTCCGCTCGGCAAGCGGCGTCACGTAGATGGCCGGCGCGAGCCGACTTCGCCCGAGCGCGACCCCCGAGGCCGCACGATGATAGCGCGCGAAGGAGTGTCGCCAACCTAGCGGCGCCCGCGTGACATCACGCGCGTGTGTGCTCGATACATAGATAGCGCGCGTGTCCCAGCTGCGCAGAAACACACTCATATAAACTGTTCACAAGGAGTGAGCACTTCTGAGACCTTAGTTATTATTTTTTTTCAATCAGCCATATTTTATTCTTTAACCACCTTTTTAAATATCTATCGCCATGTAAGTAATAAAACAGTGTGTATATCCCACCGCACTAAGAAGTTAAGGTCTATGACTAAAATAACATATATTTATTGACTCTTATTCCACATGAGAGGACTTTCAAAAGTGCTCACTTTACCGTGAATAGCCTATAGACTGTTCACGGATCACAGTAAAATGAGCGCTTTTGAAAGCCCTGCTTAAGATCTACTTGTATAGGTACACGTTGTGTATGCCTCCGTCTTATGTAAAATTAACATTGACACGAGACTCATCACTTTATTCATGCGTCGGTCAAATAAAACTGAAATTATTAGGAAAGTAAATACTTTTCAAATCTGCGCATTTTTAATCTCCGATGCATTAAAAAAACCAGAAAGTGAAATAATTAATTTTAAGTTATCACAAATGGTTACTTAACACTTTTTATTTGATGTTAATATATGGAACAATTTTCCAACCATCGTTACCAACTTTTCTGGGCGAATGTCACTCAATGCGCCCATAAAAATATATGCATGCAGGCGCAGTGACTTTTTTCTAAGGTTCATTTCAAAAGTGCTCACTTTACCGTGAACAGCCTTTACAAGATAAACGTAGGAACAGGAAAATTTCGCGGTTACATTTCAGACACCGAACACGTGTAAACTGAGGTTACATTTGCAATTGGATCGCAGTTTATTAGACACGCCCCTGGACGATTCTAAGGCAATATCAGATTTACAAGGGAACAAGTAGCCAATACCATACTGCCCTATATGGAGTAACACTGGCTACTCTCTGGGGCAGCAGCCAATGAACAAACACCTGGTGCACGAGTGTACACAGGACTGTGGAGTCTAGCCTATAGGCAGAGACCAGAAGAGTTCGCGGGTTCATTTTGGGACAAGCTAGAATTCAAAACGTGTGTATTTATGTGACTTAAGCCATTGGTCTACGCGGTGTTTGACACCTCTTGGGAAAGCTGGCCCAATCGTCATCTTTCACTATAACAGTAGACAACCAATGTGCAGGTATTATCGGTATATTTGTACATAAGACTGTAGAGTCTATCCTGCAGGTCATTGAACTCGCGAATTTTTCAGGTCTCTACCTATCGGTCATTGAATTCGCAAAATTTTCCTATCCCTAGTAAGTACTCAAGAAGAGGACACATTCAATTAATTGGGATAAAAAAAAAGGCACCAGCAAGAAAAGACACGAAGAAAGAAGACACGTAATTATACAATGGAAATATACAAATTAGTTTACTAGTACATGCAAAATTGTATCCGAAAACCGGTTCCATGAAGCTGTTTAGTAATTTTTTTTTTGGAACCAGATAAAGTGATAATATTGGTCACTCTGAATAGGAGAGTCAATTACATTTAGTTTGTAGGCACTAAAGTATATTTTGCAAGAAATAATAAAGAATTATTCACACACAAAAAAATTACATAAGCACTCGGCACAATTTTGTTAATAGGCAGTTAACTACTCACACAGCACAAGTTCAGATAAATTACGATTGTTATTTTAAGATTTTATTTGTTCACGCAGGTTTCTACTCCCTAGCAAATAATCGTACAATGTTGAATATATTAGGCATATGTCAACTTAGGCATGTAAAAAAACTCCCAGGGGGAATGTTTGAGTGTGACAAAAACAAAAGAATTAGGTGCGCAATATTCTCCAAAAACTTTGTAGGTACTTTATCAGAACGTTCGTTGCCGCCGTTACAAAATGTTTAAAGACATATAAAAAAATCCTTAAATAATTTAAACTTCGCTGTCTTAATTAAACTTGATTGGAAAAGAGGACATCAAGGTTTTTTTTTTCAAATCCGGCTGGATAGTTTATAAGGACTCAAAAAGAGGATACGTCCGGTCAAAAGAGGAGGTCTGATAAACCCTAGTCCAGAGTCACGAAGAAGAATTGTTACTTTTTAAAATCCGGCTGGATAGTTTACAAGGACTCAAAAAGAGGATACGTCCGGTCAAAAGAGGAGGTCTGATAAACCCTAGTTCAGAGTCACGAAGAAGAATTGTTACTTTTTAAAATCCGGCTGGATAGTTTACAAGGACTCAAAAAGAGGATACGTCCGGTCAAAAGAGGAGGTCTGATAAACCCTAGTCCAGAGTCACGAAGAAGAATTGTTACTTTTTTTTTTTGCAGTCGAAATTACCACAATTTGTACTTCAAAATGCGCACTAAAATGTTACATTTTTTAACCGTGTTTTAACACAATCGGGTTTCATTAAATACACGCAAAACGTTGGCAAACTGATACACAGGCTGTTCATGATTAATTGAGAGTTTTTAAAATCTGCCTTTGGAAAATGTTGTCAATCCTAGATGCACATTGATTGGCATGCACCCAGAAAAGTATGCAACATTACAGAAAAGTAGTTTCATGTCTCATATCACTGAAATAAAAGTCCTCGGTACAAAATTTGAACACTGAAATTATTTATTTTGATTCCTAAAATTACTCATTTTACTAATTGTTTTACAGTTTTACTTGACCAACGCAAGTTAGTAAAGGTATCAGTAGATACATGCAAAATTCGCGTTTTTATTTCAGGGCATGTTAAACTTAAAACACTTCTACCTTTGCAATACGTCTGGCATTGAACCATATTTTATTTCATACGCCCCTCGCAACTCTGCGCCAATAAATCAACACTTCTCAACTGTACGCTCCCTTAACGAGCAGTTCAGCCAGAAAAGGGCGGGACTTCACATCTATGTAGCAGCCAATGGAGACGTGACGCCAGCCCGAGTATAAATAGTATCGTAAAGGTTATCCTAATGACAAATAATATCGCGAATTCTGCACGTATCTAGAGATCAAGCCCATGGAAAAGTTAATTTTTAGTGACCCTGAAATTTTGCTAATTCATTTGAGGACAAACTGGAATTCAAACACAAGTACATTTTATTTTCTTTTAAATTGGATCGCAGTTTGTTAGCCACGCCCTGGACGGATGTGAGCCAATAAATAATCGGCAAGGAAAAGAAGACCGAACCCTATTCTACCTGGTCTCGGGTTAAACTAGGACATCAGTCAATCAACAACTAACTTACTCTCAAGTGCAAAAAGGATTGTGGAGTCTAGCTAGTTTCTAAATGAATCCGCGAACTTTCTGGGCCTCTATTACTTTTACATACGATTGAAGAACGCATAATGAGCGGACAATTAATTCTTCAGCAGGGCTTTCAAAAGTACTCAGTTCATGGTGAATTGCTTTTATAAAGTTATTTTTTTATTACTCTAGGTAACTCGTAAGTAGAGACCCGAGAATTTCGCGGGTCCATTACACGACAAGTTAGAATTCACACACATGTACACTAACGTTGTAATTGGTCGACTTTTTTTTGACACCTCCTGGAGATAAATATGCCAATAACAAACATGCAAGAAATTGTGCGCCCAACTACCGCTTTTTACTACCACAACAATCAACCACTAAACAGTTGATATCTGTATGAGCGTATACAAGACTGTAAATTCTAGCCTACAGGTCATGAACTCGTGAATTTCTCGGGCCTCAACTCATAAGCAGGGAGCTGCAAAATTCGTGTTATTATTTGGCTTGGGGCTGTACTTCACTGTATTGTATATCCTCAAGTCGCTGTCGTTTATCGATTGGCTGCTGCCTTGGTGTGAAATCACGCCCTTACAGACAGAACTGCACTGTGAAGTGTTAACTTATTGGCGCAGAGTTACCAAGGGCGTGTTAAATAAATTATGGTCCAAATGGCAACCTATTGAAAAGGTTCACGTGCTTTAAGTTTAACGTGTCTCGAAATAATAACGCGAATTTTGCATGCCTCTACTTGTGGACATCGCAGAACACGAAACTAATCATTGCAAGATATTTAATGTCGTAGTATTGGGAAATCTGTAACAGTCAACTCTACAATGCTTGGCGAAAGTTGCTGTAGAAATGAGTTCTTAGGATAGATGAGTAGCTTTCATATGCACGCGTGACGAACTGTAAATGTCATTGAATTTGTATTGATAAAGTTGTTAATTGCAGTAGAAACTACAAATACATCGGAACAGAACAAAGTACAAGAAAAATTATATTTACGACACGCCATCCAGCATGGTTCGTCTGTTGTAGCTGACTGTAAGAAACATGGACCAAGGTGAGTAGCTGGAAACAAACCAGACCTTTAAAGAAATCTGAAAAATATTTGGTAAAATCTAATGGAATTTGTTTGAAACAACCAAATTGTATATTTGCCTAGTAACAATCAAAATCATTGCTTGGCGCAACAAAATTATTTGTTTGATATTATTTAGTTGTTTCAACAATGTTATATTGCTGTAATAATAACCGATATGCACTGCTGAATCAAGTCAGTCCACAGGTTTGGCGAAACCACAACAGCAGTTTCATTTAACTAGATAATTCTCTTGAACTTCAACATGTCTGTGTTAAAACAACCAAGCAGTTGTTTGGCTTGACTAATAAGACAATTACTTTTAACCAAATAATTTTGTCGAACAAAATATATGCCTGTGTTAAAAAAAAAGTGCATCTATTTGGCTTGACTACTAAGATATTTTCTTTTACGAAATCATTCAGTTAAATTAGACATTCATTTATTCGACTTAATTATAAGTGTTACTTCTATTTACCACACTGTAAAAAGAATAATATTAGCTATAATGTATAATAGAATAATATAATATTTAGAAATACACAGGGTATTAGTTCTGTTAATTTTTTTCTATTACCTGTATCCTCTGACAAATAGTAATCGAAATACTAACTCTTAAATCCGCGATATTTGCCGGAGGTAGGCAGATGCGCTATCCCTTACACCACGACGACTACATGATATTAGAAGTGAATATTAATGTGTTAGCTGTTACTCGTATTTGTTTCTGGGCGCTGTTACTTCGAAACTCACCTCGGAAACATAATAAGTAATTTTATTACTTTAAATCTAGTTTATGTTTATAACAAGGGTAGTATAGCACGAAAGTTTTGAAACACTATGAAATGTCACTGGAATTAATCCATATTGACAATAGGAACGCAAAAAATAGAAACAAAACTTCCACATACCTTCAAAAACACACACACACACACACATACACACATACACACACACACACACACACACACACACATATATATATATATATATATATATATATATATATATATTAAATTTAGCATACCATAAATGAAAAATATGGTATAGTCAGCAAAACATTCATTTGATTTGAAAAAATACACCAACAAAATTATTTGTTCAAAACTAAAAAATTACTATATTTACTTCAACAATCCAGTGTTTAATTTAACAATAGTTGGTTTGAAACAGCAAAATAAATGTCAACATTATTTATTTGGTTGTTTAGACAATTCCTTTTTCTCAGCGTAAATAAAACACCAAATACGACAGTAATAATGAAAAAAAGATCGGTACCACCTAACAATATAACATGGCACAAAATGACTGCGAGCGAGTTATTAAAAGAAATAACTGGAATAACGATTGAAAACAGGCTGGCTCACAACCAAACAACGAGCTTGCGAAAACAATATTATGACACAAATGATAGTAAAATTACGGTGCATATCAGCAATAGATAGATATGCACCGTTATATAAAACCAAAAATTTAGGCGTTAGGCTGGAGTAATATATGCCTGATACTTTAAAATGATATATAACGTTGAAGATGCCAGAGTCCATAGGCAGAGGCAACAGATTTTAGGGAAAACATTTCTTATCAAATTGTATTTCAAAACACTTAGACTCCGATCTACTTGCGCGATCGGTGGCTCCAACTGCTAAGCGTCTTATGTGCCTGCCCACGAATCCCAGACATTTAGTAGCGGAGTAACTTAATTCTCATTGGCCCAGTCAAACACCAAGCTGGCTTCGATGAAGGCACGTGGCCAATAACGAAAGGAAAACTGCAGGTGGGCATGTAGGATATTGGAATTTATCTTCCATGGAATTCTTTTCGCGAAACTCGAGTGACCCTACCCATGGCGAATAAATACGTATTAATTAAATACTACAAAAAGAAAAAAAGGAACTTCCCCCCTCCAATTGGCAATTGATCAAAAACACATTGTTGTATGTCACATTACTGATCTTAATAACATAATGTCGTTGGATATTGCACTTTTCACGCTCCACTTCTTTGTTTCCCATGCTTACATATCTGAACAGGTGATCTGATAAGTGTTCGCCCGCATTGTTCGAGGATGTGGCCATCTTGATATACACGTGCTGTATATCACAGGCAATATTAATGACTGGTATTTATCAGTTCATCATATCAGTAACGTCATGTATAATTAGATATCTGAGATTTTCGCGTGGTTATCATGGCGTCAGTCTGTACAGTGCTATGTACAACCCAGCCGCCGGTAAATGTTAATTGGCCAGAGCCTTAGGTGAGAATCCATTTTGCTTATGACTGGACTACGCATGATTAGAGACCTGAAGAATTCGCGGATTCATTTTGAGATAAGCTAGAATTCAAAATACGTGTGTTTATATAACTGTAGCCATTGGTCCACGTGGTGTTTGACACCTTCTGGAGAATGCTGGCCCAATCGTCGACTTCCACATTGGGGCTCAAATGGACGTCGGGACTTGAAGATAGTGAAATGATCAGAGCGACCGAAGTATTGCTTGCGGCAGCGAACTCGAACTTCGCTAATATTTGGATTACGCCAAGTACACGTTTGATTTTTGCCACTATATAAAGAGACTTGAAGAGTGTATGATACGAGTTATTTGTTCCCAAAGGCGTATATACCGCTCAGTGCACAAGTGTTCGGTTACAGGGACAACCGCTCGTGCGTGTTTACTAACAACCACTACGAACACCTTCACCAAACACATTAGACGTCTTCCCAACACAACCCCTGCATCCATCGCGTGGAGCAGCTTTCAGTGTCTTATTTTTAAACAGCTTGGCTTGCCGACGGTGGAGGGTGACCGCACACCAAACGGGAGCACATGGCGGCCTTTGTAGAAGTGTTGAGTCTGGACCTGGCCGAGGGTGCGACGTTGCAAAACGCACTGAGAAAAATATTTGGTAAAAATCTAATGGAATTTGTTTGAATCAACCAAATGGTATATTTGCCTAGTAACAATCAAAATCATTGCTTGGCGCAACAAAATTATTTGTTTGATATTATTTAGTTGTTTCAACAATGTTATATTGCTCTAATAATAACCGATATGCACTGCTGAATCAAGTCAGTCCACAGGTTTGGCAGAACCACAACAGTAGTTTCATTTAACTAGATAATTCTCTTGAACTTCAACATGTCTGTGTTAAAACAACCAAGCAGTTGTTTGGCTTGACTAATAAGACAATTACTTTTAACCAAATCATTTTGTCGTACAAAATATATCCCTGTGTTAAACAAAAAAGTGCATTTATTTGGCTTGCCTACTAAGATATTTTCTTTTACGAAATAATTTAGTTAAACCAGACATTCATTTATTCGACTTAATTATAAGTGTTACTTCTTTTAACCACACTGTAAAAAATAATGTTAGATGTATTGTATAATAGAATTATATTAAAAATACACGGGGTATTAATACGGTTATTTTTTTTATTACCTATATCCTCTGACGAATAGTAACCGAAATCTAAAATCTAAAATCCGCGATACTTGCAGGAGGGTGGGCGCGAACCACGGACTTATATCACGGTAGGCCGATGCGCTATGCATGTTATATAATAAATAAATTTATCGTCACAAAGAATATACAGACCTATTGTACAGTACACATTAAAACGCACAATAGAAATGATGACAAAATACTCAATAAAATATCTGCACAATTCTTACATGGGGGCACAAAACGATATGAACATTTCGTGAACTGGTTTTACTGACAAAGTCGAAAAACCAAACCTCAGTGTTTCCTGACAGTAATGGAATATTATAGTTTTGGTATCCTCTGGTGTTGAAAACTGCCCCAGTTTGCAGGCAGCTCACAATCCAGTACATGGCACAACCGAGGACTTGAGCATGTGAGGCGCACGTGTTAACCACTTTTTTGTGATAAATTTCTCTTTTTTGTATGCTAACCACTTTATACTTGTATATATATATACTTATATGTACAAAAATATACATATATATATGTATAGTTACACAAATATACATATATATGCGTATATGTACACAAATACACACACACATATATATATACACACAAAAAATTATTTCATGTGAGGGGCAGCGCACGGCGTCCGCCCCGACACGGGGCACTGACCTATATCACTACCACCTATAAACACGACGATTACATGATATTAGAAGTGAATATTAGTGTGTTAAAAGATTGTTTCTTCTGCCCGTCCTCCCACTTAGCTGTTACTCCTACTTCTTTCTGGGCGCTGTTATTTCGAAACTCACCTCGGAAACGTAATAAAAGTAATTTTATTACTTTAAATCTAGTTTATTTTTATAACAAGAGCAGTACAGCACGAGCGTTTTGAAACATTATGAAATGTAACTGGAATTAATCCATATTGACAGCAAAAAATAGAAACAAAATTTCCACATACCTTCAAAAATAGGTGTAAATTTTTCAAATCCCAATGAAATTACGATCCTTCTTGTTTCTTGGTCTGCCATATTGCACTCGCTCACCAACCAAGCTCGTTGTTCAGACGGACGTATTCCAAATGGTTAGATTTACCATGTCAAAATAGTTTGGCAAATATATAGTTGATTTAAATAAATCGTTTTGTAAAAGCAAGCATGTGTAGGCAATTTAAAGCCAAACATATATATATATATAGAGTTGAGCATACCATACATGAAAAATAAGCAATAGTTAGCAAAACATTCGTTTGATTAGAAACAATATACTAACAACATTATTTGTTCAAAACAAAAAATCACTATATTTACTTCAACAATCCAATGTTTGATTTAACAATAGTTGGGTCCAAACAGCAAAATAAATATCAACATTATTTATTTGGTTGTTCAGACAATTCCTTTTTCTCAGTGTGGAGGAAAGACCCACCACAAGAAAGCGCGTGGAACATGCAAAGTCCCGCTGGAGAGTCGTGATCAAAATAGCTAGGGATAGGAAAACTTCACGACTTCATTCCAGGACATGATATATTTCAAACGCGTGTACACTGAAGTTATCTTTGCAATCCTATTAGAGTTTATTAGACACACCCTGAAGGACTGCGAGCCAATAGCCTACGTGCAAGGGAACAATAAGCTAATTCCGTAATGTCAAACGTGTGGTAACACTGGGGCAACAGCGAATAAACAATCTGACGTTCGACTATACAAGGGATTGTGTATTCTAGTATACAGGTAATTGAACTCGCGAAATTTTCCCATCCCTAAAAATAGCACACGAGATGTGTCGGTCCGCTTTACCAGCTCAGTCACTTGTCCAGGACAGCAGAGGAGTTGAGGGCGAAATATATTTCTGGTTAGGACTGTACGTGGAGAAGTGTCTCTATAGTCCATTCACTCCGCTTCATGCAAACAAAGTTTAACCGAGTCTAGAAATTTACACTAAAGAGAACGCACAGTATTCGTGCGCACACTCAGTGTAATTACAATTTTCGTACTAACTATTTCTTACTAGGCATTACCAACACACCCATTTCCCCTCAGTTTTTATTCATATCAATTATAAATAAAATATAATAACTGGATACCCGAAAATATCGCAAGTTCAATGACCTGTAGGCTAGACTTCCCAGTCTGATATTATTCACATACAGATATCAACGGTTTATTGATGGTTGTGGTAGTAAAAGGCGGTGATTGGGCTCACAATTTATTGCATATTTGTTATTGGCTATTTAGCTCCAGGAGGTGCCAAAAAACACGACGGCCAATTACAAACGTAACATGAACGTACATGTGTGTGAATTCTAACTTGTCTAGAAATGAAGCCGAGAATTTTCGGGTGTCTAATAGTAATTTATAGATTAAATATAAACCAAAATTCTATTTTGCTAAGAAAATGTACTTTTATTTTAACAGAAGTGTAAAGCGCATATGATACACGACAAAATAAGTAAACACCAAGCACGTCATACTTGGGGCGATTTTTCAAAGGTTTGATTCAGAAAGTGTGAAGAAACCATAATAGACTATATCAATGATTAAAGTTATGCGAATTTCGCGGGTTCAAAATGCGCCACGCTGTAATTATAAGTTCTTTACATACGAGGATCAAAACTGTCTTGTATTTCGTTGTTGCCATGACGAAAGCACAGAGTAAATAAGCATACATAGGTGGAAATAACAGCTTATTACGTGAACTCCAGACGTACACGGCACCAAAATGGGGTCGCTAGCCAACAACATGTTGGAATGCTGTTCGCCAATCAGCGACTGGTAACTTATTTGCCAGCCGACAGCGAAACCAATAATAAGGGGCACCTATTATTCGCGAAAATATTTCAAGACAAGCTGTGTTCCAAAACTCATTAGTTAAGAACCACTTTGGTGGTGGAATTATTTGAAATTTTACCCGTCTTATCCATCTGCTCGCGAATCACGGGTGACCAGTATGAAAGAAACTTAATTCTGATTGGCTCACTCATGTAATATATAGTCTTCACACAAAGACGAGCGGTCAGTAGGCAAAGGAAGAGTGCAAGTGTACACATAGGATATTGAAGTCTAGCCTGCGAGTGAATCATTTCGCGAAAAACAGGAGGAACTAACTTTGAGCTAACCGATTACTTTTTTTTTTCGGTATAACGACCAATGTGCTATAGGAGTCGTATCAACCTGTCTAAATAAATAGTGACGTTGACGTTGAGCAGTCATGTATAACATTTTTTTCCTATTTGTTTCTAGAATATTTTATATTTTCGACTTGATAAAAATATCAGACTGTCGACAAGTACGAAAATAGTATAAAACGGCTTCTAACATTTTTCTCCTGCAAAAATAAAGATTTAGAAATTTTAATTACATTCAAGAAAATTTCGAAAACGTTACTTAAAAGCCAAATTTGAATTCAGGTAAATTTTTTTTTTTTTTAAGTCATAGGAATGCAATGAAACCTTTTATTTGGAATCCAACACTCGAAGCCTCGAAAACAATTCTGTTGTAGGAAAATCCGATTTTCGCAAAAGGAGTTTCATTCACGATAAGTAGAGACCTGCAAAATTCGCGTTATTATTTGAGGGCATGATAAACTTGAAACACATCTACCTTTGCAGTACGTTTGTTATTGGACCATACTTTATGTGACACACCCTGGGCGACTCTGTGCCAATAAAGGAACACTTCACAGTTGTGTGCCCCAATCACGTGTAGTTCAGTCAGAGAGGGCGTGTCTTCACATCTATGTAGCAGCCAATGGAGAAACGATGCCTGCTCTAGCGCATACAGTACTGTGAAATTCAGCCTGATACCAAATAATAATGCGAATTTTGCATGCCCCTAACGATAAGATTTAAATACCTTTGGGGCATATAAGAATTTTGCTTTGCTTATTAGTAAGTACACCCAATTTTTGCCCAAAAATTTATTGTTAAGTTGTATTTCAATACGCTTAAACTCATATCCACTTTCGCGATTGGATGGTACCAACTGCGGGCGTCTTAGGTGCCTGCTAGAGAATCATATACGTTCAGTGCCACAGTACCTTAATTTTCATTGTCTAAGTCAAACACCTCACTGTCTTCGACGAAGGAACGCGGCCAATAACGGAAGGAAAACTACAGATGTGCCAAAAGAATATTGAAATATAGTTTAAGTGGAAAATTTTTTTTGTGAAAATCGTGTGGCCCTTCTTATTGGCCGCATGGATTAGTGAGAATACATTTTCTTTTTTGACTGGCGAATCAGAATTAGTTTACTACGATAGTGAACGTCTGTGATTTGAGGAAAGACCCACTAAACGGGCAAAAAAAAAAATTATTCATTCACCAAAGTTAATCTGAGCTAAAATGTTATAAAATAAAATTGCTCGTAACGTATTTTCGCAAACATCAGGCTGGTCTAGCATTCATAAATAGAGATCTGACTAATTCTTCACATTCAGTTTGAGACAAGCTAGAATTCAAAACACGTGTGTTAATATAACTTGAGTCATTGATCCACACGGTGTTTGACACTTCCTGGAGAACGCTGGCCCAATCATAGCCTTCCACTGTGACAGAAGACAACCGATGTGCAGTTAATACCCACATATCTGTACATAAGACTGTAGAGTATATTCTGCAGGTCATTGAACTCGCGAATATTTCGGGTCCCTACTCATAGGCAGAGCCACCTGTTTTTCACAAAAATATTTACGTAGAGGTTAGACTTCACTGTCCTATATGCACACTTGCAGTCTTCAATCTACTATTGACCTCTTTTCTTTGTATGTAGATAGTCTGTTACATGAGTGAGCCAATCACAATTAAGTTTCTCCGATACCGACCGCCAGTGATTAGAGGGCAGACAGATAAGACGTGTAACCATTTAAATTATCCACGAAAGTAGTTCTGAACAAAAGCGTGTTGGAACTAGAAACCCGAGAATTTCGCGGGTTCATTTCTATACAAGTTGGTATTCACACACGTGTATCTACGTTCATGTTGCGTTTGTAATTGGTCGACGGGTTTTTTTTAACACCTCCTGGAGATAAATGAGACAATAACAAACATACAAGAAATTGTGCGCCCAACCACCGCCTTTTAATACCACGACAACCTACCAATAAACAATTGATATCTGTATGAGAGTATATAAGATTGCGAAGTGTGGCCTACATGTCATTAAACTCGCGAATTTCTCGGGTCTCTAGTTAGAACACAGCCTGTCCTGAAATATTTTCGCCAAAAACAGGTGCACCAACGCATTCGCACTCGTGGCCCCGTTGTTAAGAGCCGACCAAACTTCTGCACTCTCAATTCCACTCTTAGCGCCGGTTGCACCTTCGTGACTCGAAACTCGATTCGAGATCACATTTAAGATCGACGCAGAAAACAGTTGCACCATTCGAGTTCAGAACTTGACTGGAGATCGAGATGAAGTTCATTTCGAACCGCCAAAATTGCTAGTTCCAAAACTCGATCCGTGATGAGCAGCCATAGTCAACAAATGTAGTTTGAAAATACGCCAACAGATAGAACTACGTTCGATTGTTTTCTTGGGAAATTAAAGCAACATTGTACGCACTTGAATATTATTAAGTAAAATGGATAAAACATCGGATATATAGTTTTATCTATAGTGAAAAATATGCCTACTACCATGACGTCATATATTACGAACCAATAGCAACATTTGTCTCATACTTAATCTCGATCTCTCACTTTGGAACCAAGATCGACGAATCGGAGATCCGGAACCATGAAATTTCGTTGGTGCAAAATTTTCACATTGTAACCACGATCAAACTGGATCATTGTTCGGAACTAGGATAATTTTATCTGGGACTGGGGAATATGTTGATGCAACCGGGCTTTAGTAGCGGTAGGAAATGCGTCGTAACACGTGTAGTTTGCAAGTGCTATGTTTGCGAAAACACGACCGAGTGGCTTTTTTTTTTCCGCCAGCCGTCCAAGCTCGTCGACACTTGCTTGTGGGTACAATGGACGCTCGTAATCTACATGACAGAGCCGTCATGCACGCAGAGCCCTTGTTTTTTCTGTCGGTGACGCACGTGCTTGTTAGAGAATGCTGTTTGTTCGTAACGCGTACTCGTGTCCGTCGCTATCTACGTCGTCTCGCAGCTACGAAGGTAAATGTGTCTCGAGTTTAACTTGTCCCCAATTATATATGCGAATTTTACAGGCATCTAGCTAGGTTGGATGTGTTTTGAATTATAGCTAGAGACCTGTAAATTTCGAATAATTAATTGGGGACAGGTTAAACTCGAAACACATTTACCTTTGTAATACGCAGGGATAGGAAAAATTCGCGATTTCATTTCAGGACAAGATAGATTTCAAACGCGTGTATACTGACGTCGCCTTTGCATTTGGGGCATAGTTTATTATACATGCCCTAGACGACTCCGCGCCAATAGCCGACTTGCAAGGGAACAAGAAGTGAATCCCGTATTGTCAAAAGTGTGGTATCACTGGGTCAACAGCCAATGAACAAACATCTGAGGTTTGACTAGACAAAGGATTGTGGAGTCTAGCACACATGCCATTGATCTCGCGGAATTTTCCTATCTCTAGCAATACGTTTGTCATTGGAACATTCTTTATGTGACACACCCTGGGTGACTCTGCACCAATAAAGCAACACTTCACAATTGTGTGCCCCAAACAAGTGTAGTTCAGTCAGAGAGGGAATGTCTTTACATGTATGCAGCAGCCAATGGAGGAACGACGCTTACTTTAGTGCATACAGTACTGTGAAGTTCAGCCCAATGCCAAATAATAACGCGAATTACACATGTCCCTAAACCTAGCATATCGCGAAAATTACCGTAATTGATATGTTCGCTAGGCTTCAACCTACTGTACACATGTTTAGGAGTTTTATTTCATTATTGGTAGAGACCTGAAAAATTCGCGTGTTCAATGACCTGCAGAATAGACTCTATAGTATTATGTACAAATATGCCGATATTAACTGCACACTGGTTGTCTGCTGTCACAGTGGAAGGCGAGGATTGACCCAGCGATCTCCAGGAGGTGTCAAACACCGCGTGGACCAATGGCTAAAGCTATATAAACACACATGTTTTGAATTGTAGACTCCACAATCATTTGTATAGTCGAACCTCAGATGTCTGTTATTGGCTTTTGCCCCCAGTGTTATCCCACATTTGACAGTACGGGATTCGCTTCTTGTTCCTTTGCAAGTCGGCTTTTGGCGCGGAGTTGTACAGAGCGTATCTAATAAACTATGATACAATTGCAAAGGTGAATTCAGTGTACACGTGTTTGAAATCTATTTTGTCCTGTAATGAAGTCGCGAATTTTTTCTATCCCTACTTATTGGACCAGCCAAGACTCAAGTACCATAACGTTTCCTCATAAAAACGCTCCGCCAACTACCAAAGTAAAACTGCAGATGTGCACGTAGGCTAATTCTTAGCCAGCGTGAATCTCTTTCGCGAAAATCGTGTGCACCTAGTCATAAGGTCCACTATGTTACCCGCGGCAGAAAGAAATATCTAACTGGATCCTTAAAAACTCTCATTTAATGCCTCTACGTATAAAGCGAAGACGTTAAAAAAACTATAAAATTTAAAAAAAAAAACCTTTCCAAGGAAATAGTTTGTCCACGTACACGTGTTGCAGCAACGGCTTTCAGGTCACGCATCTGGCGAGGCGCCGGGCAAACCTAGATTGCATCACAGCGATGGCGATTGGGTAAAGGCTGTTCACGGTAAAGTGAGCACTTTTGAAATCAGACTTTGAGAAATATCTCTGTCCCTACGTGCGTGCGATTTAACAGGCACACTAGTGACATATCCCCAATAAAGTTGGTAACGGCGGGGGAAAGCAGTTCCATGTCTTAACTTCGAATTAATAGAGTTCTGTAAACATTTCTCAGTACTACAAAGATTTATTGTTATTTAATTTTTTTGAATAAATAGAAGTTATAAGAATTATCACATTTTTATTTACAGATTCCCTTGACTGACGCGTGAATAAAGTGATGAGGCCCGTGACAAAGTCGGTTTTACATATGGCGGAAGGATACACAATGTGATAACAAGTAGATCTTAAGCAGGGTTACTGAAAGTGCTCAGTTTATAGTGAATAGCCAATACTTAATTTTTGAGGGGTGGGGGGAGGGTTGGAAGTGGCAGAATTAATTTCTAATACTTAACTTAATTTTCCTCCCTTGCGACTTTGGCAATTGAACGAGCAGTAGAAAACACTGTCACAATCTCAACTTCTCAGACGATAATAACTAGTGATGCAAACATTCGCGCGGATTTCATTGCAAAATACGATAATTACATCTCCGCGAAAACTTGAGAAATTACAAGAAACGCCACATTAAAATGAAATAACCCCTTTATATATTTTTTCTTTTAATAAAAACAATGTGTCCTAGAGAAGTTAAAATTACAGAATATAAGTTGTCTGTAAATATTTTTGTTTCTACTGTAATTTTACGATTTTAGGTTGGTAGTGTATTTGCGAAATGTTTTCGTATTATTGCTTCTGTCAAATGCAAGAGTGTGTCATCGCCTCTATATATACTTAGTTGCTCTTTAGCTGAAGATGTGTAAGGAAAAATTTTACGTGATAATTACTTAATTAGGGACACCGGTTTTTGCGAAAAAAATTCCAGGATTATTTGTGTTCCAAAATATTTCAGTTCAGAACTACTTTAGTGGTTGGATCACTTGAATTGTTACGCACCTTATCTATGTACCAGTGAATCACGGACGGTCAGTATCGGAGAAACATAATTCTGATTGGCTCTCTCATGTAACAGACTATCTACACCACAAAGACAAGCGGCCATCAGCGAACGGAAGACTGCAAGTGTGCACATAAGATATTGAAGTATAGCCTTCGCGTAAATTTTTTCGCAAAAAACCGGTGGCCATAATAATAATTAGATGCACTGTTATTCGCGAAAGATTTCAAGACCAGTTGTACTACAAAACACTTTAGCTCATATACACTCTCGTTGTTGGATGACGTTAAATGTCTCATGCCTCAAGTATCTGCCCGTGAATCATGGGCATCCAGTATTGGAGTACTTTATTCGGATTGGCTCAGTCAAATAAGAATATGTCTTCTAACGTAGACGCGAGGCCAATAACGAAAGGAAGTTGTCGTTGTGGACGTAGGATATTGAAGTATATGAGCATAAATATTTTCGCGAAAAAAATGTTGCCCTAATAATGAGACCTGCAAAGTTGCGTTATTATTTGGGGACATGTTTAACTTGAAACACATGTACCTTTGCAATACGCTTGTCATTGGACCACACTTTATGTGCCACCCCCTGGGTGACTCTGCAACAATAAATGAACACTTCACAATTGTGTGCCCCAATCACGTGTAGTTCAGTCAGAGGAGTGTGTTCACATTTATGTAGCAGCCAATGGAGAAACGACGCCGGATCTATTGCATACAGTACTGTGAAGTTCAGCCTGATTCCAAATAATAACGCGAATTTAGCGTGTCCCTAATAATGAGTGAAGAGTGAAGGAATTTGGGCGGCTCTTAAAGCGAGGTCTTGAGACCCGATGAGGGTAATTGAAGTGAGTATGGAACAGTGCCGGAAATGTGGAAATCCAACTATAAAAGAATAAACCAGCTCTAGTGCTATCGAAGATGTGTTAGCTCAAAACATTTTCGCCATTTTCCGTCATCCCTATCCACCAGCAAAAATTCGTCCATTGATTGCTGTTCAAGCACATTCAGTAAGCATAGAAGACCGCTATGCAACGACAATAAATGCAGGAATATGAAAAGATGCTCAGTATAACTGTGTCTGTTTGACTCGGTACAACTGTACCGAACTATCAACATCTCGCGGCCGTGGCCCCACCCACGACCCGAACGGGGAACAATAGGAAGTGAGGGCAACAGGCCGAAGGGGCCGGAGAGGGAAAGTGTAGTCAGGACCCAGAGTAAACAAGAATACAGAGGTGAAATAGCCGCTTTTCCGCCAACTACCGCCGCACGCGTCATCAAAACGGAGTCGCTATCCATCACCACGTCGTAATGTCGTTCTCCAATCAGCTCCTGCTAACTTACTTGCCAGCCGACAGCATAACCAATTGGAAGCGACCTGAACAATTCGCGGATTCATTTTTAGACAAGTTAGAATTCAAAACACGTGTTTGACACCTCCTGGAGAACACAGGCCAAATAGTCGCCTTCCACTGTGACAGCAGACAACCAATGCGCATTTAATATCGGCATGTTTGTATATAAGTAGGGGCAGTGAAATTTCGTGAAAAGATTTTATGACAAGTTATACTTCAAAACACTACTCAGTCGTTTACCTATCTTGATTGGCTGAATTATTTTATGACACGTGTTAACTGTCTGCAAACGAATCACGTATAATGCGTGCTGATAATGCCGAATTCTGAATGACCCGATCAAACATGAAAACCCCTTCTCAAGCAGACAGCAACCAATGGCAATAGACAAATTGCTGTAGGGTGCTTATAGTATTGACGTCTACCGTGTACTCATAGTTTTTCGCGAAAAATCACCACCTCTATACAAAAGACTGAAGAATTTAGCCAGCAGGTAATTGAACTCGCGAATTTATCAGGTCTCTACCCATAGATAGGGACACCCGAATTTCGCGAAAAGATTTCCGTACACGCTTGATTTCAATACTATACGTCCGTGCCAGCCGTTTTATTTTGTTGTTGCTTATTGTGTGAAGATTTTTCCTTCCTTGACTGGCAAATCATAATTACGGAACTCCGTTACTGTAATTCTGTCACTCACGGGTAGATACGTAAATCCAATTACTGGCCAACCGTAATTAGGTAACTTCAATACTGTACGTCTGTGTTTCGCACGGTGACACATAAGAAGTGTAACACGGAAACCATCCAATCAAGAAAGTGTTAGGAAATTTAACTAATGACATATTTTCCCGAAAATCGGGTGTACCTACCAATAGGGAACAGTTTACAACACCCGGTTGCCAATCAGGCACACACTCTAAATTCGAATCGGTGGAAAATCACTGATTCGCAGTGAAATTCAACTACGCTAATCAGTGAAAATGGCTTCACTTAGAATCAGCGAAAAGCCACTGATCGTTTCAGTGAAAAATTCTCATTGATTTAATTAGTGACGTGAAACAATTTCACTGATTGACTAAGCGACGGAAAACTGCAGTGGCGAATTAAATATTGTTTATTGAATTTAGCCAAATAATTAAGAGGAATAAACATATTAAAAATAATTTTTTATTTATATTGCGCAATATACCGTAATTTAAAAATGTAAAATGTTTCCGGAGGTGGCCGGAAATGACAGCACACACTCTTTACAAATCACTTTTAGGCTGTTACCTTAACTTCTGAGCTACCAAGTCACGTTGAAAAGAAAGAGGAATATATCGGTTTTATATTTACTCATCGTAAACGTATTGTTTTAAATTGTATTCTTTTAATTTTCATTTTTTGGTTTTGATTGGTACCGTTATGATTGTTAAAACGAATAATACATATGAGTGTACTCTCTTTACAACATTATATGCAGTTTAAACCTTCAAACAGCGCTGTGATGGTAACATGACACCAACGAAATGAAAGATGAAAAGGGAATGAAATACTGAGTGTTCGTTACCTCAAAAAGTATCCTGTAACCAATACAAATATACAAATATACAAATACGAAACACATTTTAGAAAGTATATTGTATTTGTTTTATTAGACCATGCGTTAATATTTCACTTGATACGCGTTCTTTAACGGCCACTTTACACGTTGATTGACGGCCATTTTTACACGCTCTCTAACTGATCCATCAGTTAAAAAACAAGTCACTGAAAAACAGTGAAAAAAAAAAAAAGACTGACGAATCAGTGGAAAATGTTACTGCATCGATAATTGAAGGAAATCTGGTATTTTTTTCACTTATTCATCAGTTGATTTCACTGAAGTGACTGTTGAATCAGTCAGATACTGTTAATTGATTAAAACAGTGAAATTCTTACTGACTCAGATTTAAGAGTAGAGAGCCCGTTCCCAGAGCCTCGCACAACTAACCAGAGGATGGGCATGACCACATCAAAGGAACCGCCGCACCATTTCGTCTCTGCATATTTATTTACTGAATGGCTAGGACGAGGCAACAGGGAACAGTCGGTGATGGGACACGACGCAAGGATGCTACTTAGCCCAGTACTCTGGGTGCGACTGTTTATCTAAAGCGTGTGTTAGATACCTAGCAGATTTACTGCAATTTCTCTGTAATAACTAGAGACCCGAGAATTTCGCGGGTTCATTTCTAGACAAGTTGGAATTCACACACATGTACGTTCATGTTACGTTTGTAATTGGTCGACATGTTTTTTGACACCTCCTGAATATAAATAAGCCAATAACCAACATGCAATATATTGTGCGCCCAACCACCGCATTTTACTACCACTACAAGTCTAGCTTACAGGTCATTAAACTCGCGTGAATTTCTCGGGTCTCTATTAATAACTACTCTGGGAACTAATAATTCTGTGTATCGGAGTTAAGGTCACAGCCTACCGCCTGGCAGTTGCGAAATTTAAATAGGAAGTTCCTTGTTAAAGAAATTTCGCCTCTGTGCGTTCATTTTAAAGACATGCGTTTCAAACAAAATGTATGGTTCTTCGCGATTTTTTTTACGAGAAGTTCCCTACAGCCGAGAGGTTTCCATAACATGTGTAGCTTTTTTGCAAGGAATCCTTAAAAGTTATGTTAAAGTACCTAGCGTACTGCTTCTTTACATTGAATATACACGCTCGTAGGGATCTGAACTTAAAAAAATTAATGAAGAATAATTTTTGTTTGACACGACTATCTTTAAAGTTAAAGCACTGAGGAGAAATTTCCTTAATATAGGATTTCCTATTTAAATTTCGCAGCTGCACAGCCGGTGGGCAGTGCCTTTAAAGTGCACTTTGTCACAAATATGGGACTTTAGAGGAGCGCTCTTTGCCACTATGCCATGATGGCATATTGTGCCCTTTCCTACAGGCTAAATCGCTTATTATCCCGTGTAGGAGCTAGCGCGCTGCAACTCAGAAAAGAGCATAAAAAATGGTAAAGTGTGCATAGTGCCCTTTACGTCCGACACAATGAATTGTAAGCAAGATAGCAAAGGGAAAAGGTGAACGAAACCAACCTATACTTAAGAACACCTTATTTTCACTAAGAGATTACATGACCAGTAGTGTTTTGTAACACTTCAGTTCAGAGCCACATTCGTGATTCGATTATTAATATTCTAAGCGTCTTCAATCATCTGCCCACAAAAGTAAACTATCGGAGTGATCAAATTCTGATTGGCCAGTCAAATAGGAAAACGTCTTCTGTTAAAGACACGCAGCCAATAAGCAAAAGAAAATGTCTGATATGTCCGTTTGTCATTGAAATCTAGCATGAGTGGAACTATTATCGTGAAAATCAGGCGTCCCTACATGCGCTCGAAAACTTGTTTTGTACTTTTACAAGAAAAATTTTTGGAAACCCAGTTTCCAAGAAAATCGTTTGTAAAACTGCAAACATTTCCCTTGTGAAATTGGCAAAACATGTCTGTATTATTTCAAATGGTAGCCTTGTATTAACACTTACTTTATTCAGAAGTGTACGTAAAATAATTACTTTTCTCGCAAACAAATTTTATATATTAATAACAGTGAATAACTTATATATATATATATGTATATATTACAAAATATAATTTACGAAAGGAAAATTAAACCTTTGCCAACACGGGGACTACAACCCGAAAGCCTTGTACTATTAGCCTGGACCCTTAACCATAATGCCAACTTGTATTATGAATATAACGCTTATTTTCATACTATATATATATCTGCAAGTACCTACAAAACATCAAGAAAGTTATTTAATTAAGAAGCCCAAATAATTTAATTTTAAGAGTTCTGTTACTGAGTTGAGATGTTTGGACAGCTATTAACAACGAGGTCTTAAGAGCCGATTTAAAATTACGTGTAGCTAGAAAACAGCAGTTAATGAGTAATAAGGTCATGTTTGATTGAAATTGTCGTTTTAATATGATTATTTGAGTTTGTTTTTTTTTTTTACAGTTTTTGCATTATTCAAACTTGCAATGCATTTCTTTTTGCACGCACCTACTACACTTCGCGTCACTCACAGTGTTTGCACAAACAGCTATATACGTTTTTACGTTGTTGAGCGTTCGCCATTTTGCTGAAGCTCGAGGATAGGTCAGTATAGTACAAAGATTTCTTGAGGTCTGTTGCAAACATGGCCCTTGTACTTTTACAAACGAGTAGTTTCACATGATAAAACTTTGTACTGTAACAAGCATTTGTAAAATTAAAAAAGAATTTCTCAGTAAAAAATTACAATTTTTTTTTACAGTGCGTAGTCAGTTACTTATGGCAACACACTTACTTGCTCTGATAATTAACCATTCAACATATTATCCCGAGTTTACTCGTTACCGTTGTATGACATGTTGCAGAAAAGTTTAAATCATGGTCGGTGTTGTACAAGGTCGGAAGCTAGCTCCGAAAGAGTCAGCGCCTTTTATTGGGCGGTGTTTTTGGTTGCTGCAGACACACAGACATTTTACAACGGTTTGCAGTTTTTCCTCGGCTCAACAGAAACTATTTTAATAGGTTCGATTAAGTAAATTGTTATAGGGAATACGTAACATGTTGCAAGATCAAAAAAATATTTTTTCGCAACACCTTGAACAAAAAATTGGGGTGTGGCTGTGTTGGGGACACGGCCGTTTGTTTTGCGTGAATACGTCTACGTTGACGCGCTCGGACGCCTTGATGTTTATTTTACGTTCCCGACACCGCTTCACTCGATCATATGGGGTTTTATGGGCATCACAGGATTGCTTTTGAGATGCTCTTTCCAACCGTATAAGATTTCTGTATTTCGACTTGGCTTTATGACGATTATAGGCCGACATTGTGTTAAGTTTTCTTAATTTTTTAGGTTAAACTCATACAATTTCAGCATAACCTCGCTACACAAATGTTTTTATACACGCAATCGATTGATCATGAGGAGAGCTGTCGATTGAAACTCAAACAAGCGTCGTAGCTTCTCCTAGTCAGAAGTTATACAACGCGGAATTTATGAGACGTGGCGAAACAAAATCAAAATTGCCTCCCCCCCCCCCAACTCAAAAGCAGTGCTTCTCAAACGTCACCCAACGTAACATATTCTCTGATTCTTTGGCAGTCGAGTGGTGTAATTTAATTTTGAATGTAGACTATAGATTCGGAGCTGCAATGCCAAACGCCAAACTGTATATACCCATTTGGTTATTATCGGATTTTCTGGATTACTTCCCACTATGGTTGCAAATTTAAAGGCGTTTTCGGGTAAAAAATTAATGTTTAAGTTAAGGGGTTGAAACGCACCAGTTAAAGCGGCGGCTTATTTGACATTTGAACTGCACTGAAATTTGTTCGAAAACACCCTTTTATTTTTTTGACGAATTTGTTGAAGGTGTCTCAAATATACTTAGATACGAAAACAAGACAAACCTCAGACAAGGACGGAGTAATACTTCTTTTAATAAATCATCCATGTTCTAAATATTATTTTGTAGCGTTCTAACATCGTTAAAACCCGGGGTTTTAAGACTCTGCACCCTAAAGATTATAGGCTATTGACGGTAACGTGAGCACTTTTGAAGGCTCTCTCAATTGGAATAGTAGTCAAAAAAACTTTTTATTTTAGCCTTAGACATTAAATTCCGAGAGACGTAGAATATACACACTATTTTTATTACTTACGAGGCAATATTTATTTAAAATATTGGTTAAAAGAAAAAAAAAATGGTTGGGAGGAAAAATTAACAAGGACCTCAAAAGTGCTCACTTTATATCGTGAACAGCCTATAGCACTTTGTACACATTTACTGATGGGTTCAAGGCACACTGGAATTGCGTCACTTATGTGTAGAGATGATGGTTTACCGCAGGAAAAGTTGACTGTTTGCTAGGATTCAACGTACTGTAAATATGCCCCACAGATTTATTTCCTTATTGGCTGTCAATCATGTATGCCCATTTCACTGGGCTAATGAGGATTCTAATACTTTAGGGATGAACGTTCGTGATTAGTCTTCAAACAAATTAGAAGAGTCAAAACTTTGTTTATCATATCAAGAAAGAATAAACTTGTTCAGAGTGTTATAGAACCTATGATGCCTCAAGGATTTTCGCGATTTTCCATCACCTATAATTATATGTCAACGATTGCAGGAACGATATTTCTGTTGGTATCTGCTTTCTCACTTACCAACTTCTTTTTGTTTACACCAAATTTCACACACTCCGCAGAACAAAGTATATTACTGGCTGGCTGTCAGAAAATGGAGTGCCGGGTTGATAGCCACTAAATCATATATCCTCTCAAGGTACGCGGTGGTGTAGTAGTTATACTACGCTCCTCCTACCAAGGCGAACTGGGTTCGATTCCCCGCAGGGTCGCCCCCGGATTTCCTCATGTGGGAATCGTGCCGGACAATGCCGCTGGCTGGCGGGTTTTCTCAGGGATATCCGGTTTTCTCTTCCGGCGTTGATCCATGCTCAGATCGCTTCACCTTCATCAGTTCTCAAGACCTCGATGTTAAGGGTCGCCCAAATCTCATCATTCACTAAAATATATTTCCAAATGTAACAGGTGATATAATATATAAATATACCTGTGTTATAATTAGAGACCCGAGAATTTCGGGGGGTTCATTTCTAGACAAATCGGAATTCACACACATGTAAGTTCATGTTACGTTTGTATTTGGTCGACGTGTTTTTGACACCTCCTGGAGATAAATTATCCAATAACAAACATACAAGAAATTGTGCGCCCAACCATCGACTTTTACTACCACAACAATCAACCAATAAACAGTTGATATATGTATGAGAGTATATAAGACTGTGAAGTCTAGCCTACAGGTCATTGCACTCCCGAATTTCTCGGGGGTCTAGTTATAATTAATAAACATGCAATTTGTTTGTTCACGATAATTATTGTCGATATACCGTGAAGTTATTTTGAGACTCCGACAAGCGTTATTGAAACAAAGGAACTATATCCACGGAATTTTGTTGGCAGTGTCATAGAATTTTTTTAATTTTTATTGTGGCCCGGTGTCCACACGGAAATAGCGTTCTTGGTTTGAACAGATACTCTTCTAGCCGTACTACTATAGGAGCCTGCATTTAACCTTGCTGCACACTTTCCATTAATTAAAATCATATTATTGCAGATTGGCGTAATAAGTACATAATGATACAAGAGCACTGCTGGCCAGTTGAAAGTCTGGCACGTGTCAAAGATGGCGCACTTGAAGTCCGCGGTAGTAACGCCGTTATCGCTCCGCTTTTCTCACAATCGGAATCGAAAATATTCGCAGGCATGTGACCGCCCTGAAGAATATCGCATATAGTTAGAGGCCCAGAGAATTCGCGGATTCATTTCAAGAGAAGCTATATTTAGGGACATGCAAAATTCGCGTTGTTATTCGGCATCAGACTGAGCTTCACAGTACTGTATGCACTAAAGCCGGCGTCGTTTCTCCATTGGATGCTGCATAGATGTGAAGACACCCCCTCTACGACTGAACTACACGTGATTAGGCCACATATGTGAAGTGTTCCTTTATTGGTGCAGTGTTGCCCAGGGTGTGTCACATAAAGTATGGCCCAATGACGAACGTATTACAAAGGGACATATGTTTTGAGATTAACTTGTCTCCAAATAATAACGCGAATTTTGCATGTCTCTAGCTATAATTGAAAACACGTGTGTTAATATAACTTTGGCCATTGGTCCACACGGTGTTTGAGACCTCCTGGAGAACTCTGGCCCAATCGTCGTCTTCGACTGTGACAGCAGACAACCGACGTGCAGTTAATAGCGACATATTTGTACATACGACTGTAAAGTCTAACCTGCAGATCTTTGAACTCGCGAATTTTCCAGGTCTCTAATTGTAGTCTATTCGCGGTTTGTTCACACTTTTAGATCAAACCTTTGAAATATCACCCCATGTAATAGGCGCTTGGTTTTTCACTAAATTTTTCGTGTATCACGAGCGTTTGACACTTGTAAACGTAAAAGTACCTTATTTTTGGTTAACTTAAAATTTCGTTTCTATGTTATCAGTAAGTTATAATATTTTATTTATAATTAATACGAATTGAAACAGAAAGAAGATAGGTGCGTTGGTAATGTCTAGAAAAAATATTTCGTATGTAAAATATTATTAGTGAGTGCTAGAGACCTGAAAAATCCGCGAGTTCAATGACCTGGAGGTTAGACTCTACAGTCTTAAGTACAAATATGCCGATATTAACTGCACATTGGTTGTCTGCTGTCACAGTGGATGGCGACGATTGGGCAAGCGTTCTCCAGGAGGTGTCAAACACTGTGTACCAATGCCTAAAATTCGTATAAACACACGAATTTTGAATTCTAGCTTGTCCCAAAATGAATTCGCCAATTCTTCACGTCTTTAGTGAATGTGCATGGATGCGTTGTAATGCCTCTTTGATGTAATTTTCTACACTCGGTTAAGCTTTGTTTGCATTGGGCGGAGTAATATCCTGGAAGTAGAACTTAAGCATGGCTTCAGAAAAGTTGGAAGTAACCGTGAATGGAGTGTAGTGAAGGAGCGCAGCAACGAAAAGGATCGACTGAACTCGACTTGTTTACTCGGTGTGCCATGTCGCGCTGCGACCGCGCCGCCTCTTCGTTCTACAGATAAGCACGTTATCTTATCGCCAAGTTGTCGCCCAAAGAAAAGAAGGAAAAAAAACCCAGCTATTTCATCTACAAACATACACCCAGGCTTCGCCTGCCTTTTAACCCCGCAGGTCTTCCATGGAAGAACTCCGTCATCGCAAATATCACCAGGCACACGAACGAAGTCACAGCGCAGATAAGAGTACAGAGGTGAAATGGCAGCTAATTCCTGTAATTCCAGCCACACACGCCAACAAAATGGCGCCACTAGCCAGCACTACGTTGGAGGTAGTGAAATTTAGCGAAAATATTTCAAGACAAGTTATATTTCGAATTACTGCAGGGGCGTTTACCAATCTTGATTGGCTGAATTACGTTGTGATACGTGTTATTGTCCATTTCATATAAGTGGTCTCAAATTTAACAGACAATGTAATCAACATAAACAGTATGTAAACACTAAATGCTCTCGCTCATACAGTATTGTATCATATGGTGAACTGCTGCGGGATCCGTGTTGTTAGGTTGGCTATTTTGATGATGGTTTTGGTTGAAAATAGTACTCAGAACTAAAGTTTGTAATTTAAAATCATAATTATACTTACAACATTTATGGTTTAAATAATGTTTCTAAAGCAATATTAAGTTTTCTTGGCTATTAGTAACGGGACTTTAAAAACATGTTTAGCATTTATGACAGAGTATGTCTAGCCATGTTTATGTTTCCAGTTTCCAGCACGGTGAAGGCAGTTGCGTGCGCTTTTTTTCTCATCGTGTTTGTTATACGAATATCTTACCGATGTTGTCGGAATATCCAATCAGTGGCTTATTATTTTTTATTTGCTTTTTCCAAACATAGTTGGTTGTAGGTACCGTTGTAGTACGTTTTTTTTTTTTTTAGTGAAATGTAATATTAATCGGCACGTCATTAAAACTGCTCGTTCCGTCATTTTCCTAACAGCCTTCCACAATGAAGTGATACGAATATAATTTCCGTATATAAGTTTAAGTTTGTTTGTATCAGGAAACGTGCGCAGTGATGATTATGCTGAATGATTTTGCAAATAAATTATTTAATGCTAGTGGCGAACAAAAATCATTTTAGTGTAGTAAACTCGCAAGGATTGCCATAGAAAAACACGCGTTCAAGAGGTTACAACAGTAAGTTTGCGTATTTTGTAAATGTATTTGTAAACCGTTAATATAATTATTGAAATGTACTTGGCCTGAAAAATGCCGCACTTTCCACACTTTTGTAGTGAGTGAATAATATTTGTTTGTCTACACCGTAAATTCGAGTTTAAGGTTAACTTCGGTCTAAGTGTGTGCGTGTATATATTGCTGCATCTGTACGAATACGAACAGCGACGTATGTATCGCGTTTTGTATTTTCATAAAAGTTATAATTTTCGTTGTTTTTCCTACGAGCAAAATTTTCCATTGCTCCATCAAAACAATATGCAACTCAAAATGCCACACACTCATGCCGGAATCACATAGACCCGACTAACACAGCACGACACGACCAAAAACGCAACCACGACACATTTCAATGTGACTACTTGAATCTACAGCACGAACGACACCACACTCTGCATCTAACCTAGCTATTTGGAAGGCGGTGAACAAGAGGGAAATTTGTAATACTTCGTGGTGACGAGTTGGTATCGCTAATGAATACAAAAGTAAAATTATCACTTTTAAGAGTTAGATACAGTAGTTTTCAATTTATTTTTCTTTTAAGCTGCATATTTACCATTGTACGGAAAGCTCGTAATACAATTTCATTTTGCAATGTTGTACATTCTGTGCTTCGTGCCGCAAGACACGACGAAGAATAGAAATAACTTCTAATCCAAAATTGCTGGTCGGACGACAGAATCGGTTGGGCTTACGACGATCTATCTTGTATTTCATTGGCTGTTGGCCGTCGTGTCGTGCGCGTTGGGGCAATGTGATTTCGGCATCGTAAGAACATCAAAATAATCCCGTCTCATGAAAGACGATAAGCTAAAGCCCCCCCCCCCCCCCCCCTTTTCACTCTCGCTCTCTTGGCACTTTTTCCTTTTTCCCCTCGAAATAAAATAAAGACGATACTCTAATTGGGCCCACATTTCATTGCTATGAACATTTCTCTGTGCTATTATTGATTGAAACTCAAACACTCTGGTTATGGAGGGTTTCAAAATGTAAAGCTTACTGGCCATACAAATTTTTAAGTTGTATCACTTTATTTTTTTACAACGTATATAAAATTTGTCAAGCTTGTTACGCAGGGATACTTATTAGCAAATAAATTTAAATGTTTTTCCTGTTTTTAAAGGCTGTATTTGAAAGTAATGTAATGTCATGTAGGTTTCAACATTGGAGTCTTTCATAAACGTTTTGAGCAATTTTGTTTTAAAAGCGCTCATATGTTTTTAACATATGTTATTAAGAATATTTTAAGAGCAACGGAAGAATAATTCACATAAACAGGATTTACATTCGAAAGATAACTTTTTGATATCAAGTAAATTACAACATGCTTATAAAACAAAATTATTTCAATTTAAGCACCCAACGAAGGTGCTCCAACATCATAAAGAAGTGTCTCATGCATCAGCAGGAACTGCGACATTCCAAGATTCATTGCTAAGGAAAATTAACTTGGGTAGGCAGAGCATCTTTTTAGTGTGTAAGTAAAATGTTCGTTTGATATATTGTTGCTGTAGGTCACATCTACTTCTCTAGAGCTCTTTGTGACATCTCTGAACTGAAATACAGTTTTTCATTAGGTACCCGAGAACAAGCCTAGGGTTGTATTCACAATTTTGAGGAGGGAGGTTGTGCGACTGAACTTCAGTGTACATATCAACACTGAGTTAGTCAGAAATACGTTTTTATTCATAGCATGACAATCTGAACACGTAGGTATTTGAGAAAAGTTATTAAAGTATTTTGTATGTAGACCTGCAATACTTAACATATGAGTTACTAAATGAGAGTTATTAAAATTACTGAAATGAAATAAAACTTGCTTAAATATTATTTGGCTACCTACATACTTTAACATTATGAGAATTATAACTGTACTTATATACTGTCTTTGAAAAGGTTTGTGGGGGGGGGGGGGAGGGTATTTCGGTATTTGTGCATTACTAGGTGCATTTCTTGGTATTTGGTGTTCGTGGAAACCATGCTAAATTTTTAACTTTTCAAGAACTTACTTCATGTAAGAGTGACAAGATTAGTTGTAATTAATATATTTAGAGTGTATTCAAAAGCACTGAATAATCTTTTAATCATTTGACAGTCAAAATACAATTTCATTTTTGTGCATCCTGGTTACAAATTTCTTGCAAAGTAAAAAAAAAAAAAGTTATAGACTTATTACATGAGCTGTTATTCATTTACATAAAATATTTATAAACTAAAAAAAAATGCGAATGTTGCCAACCTGCAACTGTTTGAACAGCCCTTCACAGATTCTAAAAGTCATTTGGGAGGAGGCACATGCAGTTTGTTTACAAAAACAGGCAGTCATATCTTGTTTGATTACAAATACTGGCAGTCAAATGGTGTTTGTTTGCAAACAGTCACCTTCAATGGCAGTTCAGCTGTGGCGGAAGGATACATAGCCACCCAAATGCCATTGGCACTACTTTCCTAGAATTGCCAAATTTGAGACCACTTATATGAAATGGACAATAACTGTCTGCACACGAATCACCAGGCCCACCAAGAGAAATTCGGGGGCCCTGAGCAGTGCACATCCTCGACCCCCTCCCCGTCCTGGTGGGTCTGCGAATCACGCAGGAGCCGTGCCGATGTTGCCGAATTCTGAGTGGCCCTCTCAAACATGAGAAACGCCTTCTAAAGCAGACAGCAACCAATAAAAATAGACAAACTGCTGTTGGGTGCTTATTGTAATGAAGTCTGCCGTGTACTCATATTTTTCCCGAAAAATTACTACCTCTACTATGGTAACTTACATGTCAGCCGACAGCGTAACCTATATGTAGAGAGACTAGCATGATTGGCGTTGTTATTTGGGGCACGTTAAACTTTAAACACATTAACCTTTGAAATACGTTTTTCATTGGACCATCCGTTATTTGACAAGCTCTTGGCAACTCTGCGCCAATAAATGAACATTTAACAACTGTGTGCCCCAATCGCTCGCTGTTCACTCAGAAAGGGAATTACAACAGATAGGCCGCAGCCTGTGGGGAAACGTCGCCACGAGTGCATACATTAATGTGAATTTTAGCGTGACGCCAAATAATAACGCGAAATTTGCATGTCCCTACCAATAGGGAACGTTCCGCAGCACACAGTACCCAATCAGACACCTAGTTAATTCTCTGACCCTCGCAGAACAAACTAGGGGATGGGCACAGTCACATCAAATGTAACGCCACGCTATTTTGTCTCTGTATGATTATGTACTCTGTGACGAAACACGGTATTATCCATCCGAGGTGCCGTCAACGAAGCAGTAAACGAATGTCTGTAATGAGAAATGCGTTTATTTTTTATTTTCAGGTCGGCGTTTCACGTCTCGTTGTTGTGCACACTTAGGTTGAAGTAGAGTGGTTTCCAACGCAGCTCTGCAGCCAAGTGCAGATATAGCAAAACTCATTAAAAAAAACTGATATACACAACTAGCAATTGTGTCAGAAACAACAACAATAAACCAATAAACAGTTGATATGTATGAGAGTATGAGTGCATATAAGACTGTGAAGCCTAGCATACAGGTCATTGAACTCGCGAATTTCTCGGGTCTCTAATTATGATCAGCCACACGCAAAATTCGCGTTTATTTGAAGACAACTAGACATCAAAAATATGTAAGTTACTTTTGAACTACTCTTGTCATTGGACTACAGTTTTTTTGTCACGCCCTATGTGTGGCCTTGAACCAATCGGAAACGAGTAACGTCTCTATAGACCAATCACGTCCGACCATGTCAAAAGAGACTATGGGTTTTCACTTTTGCAGAATTCAATAAACTGACTACATCTATTCAAGTGAACACAACATGGCGTAGTCTAGCGTGCCGCCAAATAATAACCTGAATGTTGCAGGTCTGTACATGATGTGCACGTATGAAAAATGCATACATTTTGTGAGTCTTCCAAAATATCTTGTTAGATCGTACTTCTCAAATGTTAAAAAAAATATTTATTCAGAGTTAATCAAAATTTGACAGTATTGTCACACTAGGTGCTTCAGAAAGAACATTTTGCAACACATCCTTTTATTTATTTACGCAAGACCATCGAAATAATTACTCTGGCTATGCGATAAAACTCAACAGTAGTATTTACGGACATATAGTGATTCGTTAAAATTTCAGCACCTCTCATCTGGGAATGGTTAATGTTGACATAAAATAACACGCAGCACGTCGTTTACTGGTCGTGAGGAGCATGCTCGGCACAAGTACAGCACATATCATAAAATTAAACGATTTCAACACTTAGGCTATGGAATTAATTCGGGACTGAAAGGGTTGATTGCGAAGTGCAGGAAAAGTACTGAAAACAAGCCTGCGCCGCACAGTCGATACATACACAGACGCGAAAATTGCGTGGCGGCTCCTTTAATGTGGGCCTTGTGCCTGATTGGCTACGGCATGCTGCGGAAGGCTTCCTATTGGCTGGGGTGCCTGCTGGCGAGGACGTTGCCAGGGGCTGATTGGCGAACATGCGTCCCTTTACGTTTCTTGCCAGTGACGCCATCTTGCTGGCACGAGTAGTTGGAGTTCGCGGAGTAATCAGCTGTTACAACTCTGTATTCTTAAATACTCTGTGGCTAGTTTAACCCGAGTTCGTTCTTCGTGATTTGTGGTTTGGTATCTAAGACACTTAGCTGTATAATGCGGGAGTCACATAGCCCCGACAAACACAGCACGACACTACAAAAATCGCAACCACGACACAACATTTATATTTTCAATGTGACTGCTCAATCTTACAACCCGACAGTTTACTGACGCGTCACGAAGAGTAGAATTTTTCGGAACCATTTAGGAGGCGCTGATTAACTACGCTAGTTTAAAAGGTGGCGGGTATAAAGGGAAATTTTGAATACATGATGGTGACAAAGTGCTATCGCTATGGTAAACAAAGGTAAAATTATTAGTTTTAAGAGTTAAATACAACAATTTTCAAAACATTCTTTTCTTTTAAGCTGCGTATTTGCCATTGTAGGGACAGCTTGCCACACAATTTCATTTTGAAAGGTTGTACAATCTGTGTGTCGTGCCGTAAGACACGACGAAAAAATCAATAATTCCTAATCCAAAGTGTTGGTCGGACGACAGAATTTGCCGGGCTTACGTAAGCTCTATCTATCTTGAATTTCATTGACGGTTTAGTTTTAAGTGTCGTGTCGGGGCAGTCGTGTCGTGCTTGTCGGGGTTATGTGACTCGGGCATAAACCGTCCAAGTATGAACGTGTGTCCGAGCTAGAATGTTTCAAACCCTTTCAGGCTCATTGTAATTTACGGTTTCAGGTGAAGCAAACGAAAGAAAAATGATGATCCATGAATCCATGATGTACTTAACTCTTTCATTCCCACATGAATGACGATTTCTGATGTTGAAAATTAGACATTTTTTGATACGTGCTGTATTTAAGTTGGATAAGGACTTGTTTCGCTTTAAGCTTTGGGATTTGTGTTAGGTGATCACTGTATAGCCACGAGTACTTCGCGGATTGCGTTAGCAGCAAGCTAGGCTGGACAGCCCTCTTTTCAATCTAGACATTATCGTTTGCTTATTGGTTGTTGTGATCGACCGAGGTCTCTATACAGGGCTATTAAATATTTACCCACACTACCGTTTCCTGCTTATTATTCGTTCGCATTTGAACGGGGCATGTCTAAACAACTCTCGTCCAATCACAATAGTAGGAGAAAAGAACATGTGTTTGGAGTCTAGCTCGCCTCCGTATGAATTCGCGAAATACTCGTGGCTCTAGTGATAAGTCATATGAACGAATCATAACGTAGCGTAGTAGCACGATTTAGTAATAATTTACCCACAAGAACGTTCATTGGACACTGAGTCTCTCGGCGTACAGCACCAATCAAATATAACCTTTCTGTACAACATGTAGACAGTTGTCTAAAATGGACATCAAAGAAATAAGTCGACACAACACTTGTTTCGTTGTCACAGCCAATGAGCTATAGGCTATATGTCCGGCTACATTTTTATGAACAAATTATGAGCTAGACCAGAAAGACGGTTTGCGAATCATTTACCCACAGGTCAGATCATTGGTCAATGAGCTTCGCATTATGGAGTACAGACTAAAAATTTCCTACACGTGGGTAATGTACACAATTGTGTACACTGGGTATGAATGAGTTAAAAGGTAACTAGACAGGAAAACTTTCCTCACATGCTAAATTTCAATACTATAAGGGCGTACCAGCTGATTTGCTTTGCTTATTGGCGGCGTGTGTATTTGTGAGAAGTAATTTTTTTTAGTGGATTGCCGAATCAGAAAAAAATGTAACTTCAATACTGTACGTCTGTGATTCTCGCAGACACATCAAAGACGCGTAACACGGGAACCATCCAATCACGAAAGTTGATGTAAGTTAAAGTTTTATGAAACAAAACTGGTCGTGAAATCTTTTCGCGAAAATCGGGTTTCCCTACCTATGTATAGAGACATTCAAAATACCCGTTATTATTCGTCATCAGTAGAGATGATGGTTTATCGCAGGAAAAAATGAATTTTTTACTAGGATTCAACATACTGTGCACATGCCCGACAGTTTTCTTTACTTATTGGCTGCCACGCATGTACGAAGTTACTACCCCATTTCACTGGACTGATGAGGATTTTGATACCACGAGGCAGCACTTTCGTGATTGGTCTGCAAAAAACTATAGTAAGCCGAGTCAAAACCTTGTCCATCCAATCATAAAAGAATAAACTAGTTAGAGTGTTGTAGAACATACGTTGACTCAAAAATTTTTCGCGATTTTCAATCATCTCTAGTCATCAGGTTAAATTTCTCAGTACTGTTTACACTTGAGCCAGCGTCGTTAATCCATTGGCTGCTGCAAAGATGCGAAGCCACTCCCTTTCTGAGTGAACTGCACCAGAATAGAGCACACATTTGTGAAGTGTTCATTCATTGGCGCAGAGTTACTCGGGGAGTGTCTTATAAAGTATGGTCCAATGAAAAACACATTGCAAAGGTGCACGTGCTTAAATTTTAATTTGTTCCCAACTAATAGCGCGAATTTTGCACATCTCTACTTAATTATAGGGAACGTAAAATTTCGCGAATTCATTTCAGGACAAGCTATAGTTCAAACCCATGTACGTTGCTGTCACTTTTTCAATTGTATGACAGTTTACTAGACACGCCCAGGTGAACTCTGCGCCAATAACAGACCTGAAAGAAAACGAGCACCGAATCACGTATCACCTGGTGTCAGGTAAAACTGGCTACACACTGGGCAGCAGCCGATGAACGAAAAGCTGAGGATCGAAAATAAACAGGACAGTGGAGTCTACCCTACAGGAGGAGCACAGGCTGACCTCATTTCCCAGCTGTTAGCCCAGAGGTCAGAGTGAGGAAGGACTAGTGCTGACAGTGGTGAGTGGCTGGACTATATGTCCAGGTATCCGCTAGGCCACCGCCATTTTACATCACTGGGACGCTACTCCCTCAGCGCGGGGGCGGATCGATTCCTTGTGAGGGACCTTGGCCACCCAGTTAGTTCTCAGTTAGCTTGTGGAGGCGAGGAGAAGCTAACCCCCTCCCCCCTCCACACCCTTCAAACATACTTAATGCTGCAAAGCAAACATTGTTTTAGTGGATTCCCAGGATAGCGCCTGGGAGCTGTTTCCATAGCTGAATTTTACTCTCTTTTTCCCTGCCTGTACGGGATAAAAGAGAGTGGTGAAGTTAATTGAATTTATCAGCGCGGAATTTTAAAGTTCAGGACTTGTGAAGTACCGTCATGAGCTCCCCGTGTGAGAGCTAGCGACAATTTGGTATAAAAAGCGGAGGTTAATAGCCAAATGAAGTTAAATTATCGATGTAATACAAGCTACTTCCCCATGACTGGAGTGGCAAGGATTATTATAATTAAATTAATTGTATGTGAATTGTAGTGGTGAATTTAAGTTGCGCGAGAATTTAAATCAGTGTAGTTGTTTCAGTAATTTACTTCATATCTTATAAGTTATAGTTAAAAACCATTAAATAAGCTGATTTGTGAGTAAATACATGTCTGAATGTATTGTGACGAGCTGTTAAAAGTCATGCAAAACATGTTAACTAGTGGATGTCCAAGAGCGATATGGCTGGCGCGATGCTGGCGCCAAATAGTTTTGTTAAAAGTGGTCGACTTTTGTCCCGGACCGATAGAAAATTCCGGCCAGTTTCGGGGCCTTATTTCGAAGGAATCGGGAGGTATAATTGCGCTGAAGGCGTGAATTAATTATTTTAAAGTAGTTTTGAACAATATTCCGTGTTGTTTATTATTAAGACTTGTAAAATTCGAAAGCAGAGCCAGGAAAACGCGTCGCATGAGTGAAGCTGGACTGTAATATTGGCCAGAGGGCTCTGATTGGCCGAGAGAACTTGGTGGGGCGGGGCTTACGAAATTGCTCGAGAGGTGGCAGCATGGTCGTTATTTTACCGTCAACAGCCTTTATTTGACACGGAAAAATTTAAGTATATTAAAAGAGGTTGTAATTAATGTTATTAAATCGTCTTAAATAAACAATTAGTGCTGCAAAACTTAAAATGTTAGTTTCTGGCCGTTTAAAGGCCTTATAATTAAATGAAAAATCGAGTGATGTTCACTGCAATAATCAATTGTTTTTAATTAGATTTATTAAATTTTTAAGGAAGTTTGAAGTATCTAGGTTTTCCAGTAACATCAATTAATCGATTACTTTATTAAAGCAATTACAATTTTTGCTGAGGGCTGAAAAAATTTTGTTTAACAATGCAAAACTATGTGCTGCAATCAGTTGGTTACGACTAGAAAATATACGGTTTTTTTTCGCTCGTCATAGTGATTAATATTTATGTAATATGTTTCGGAGTCGCTCCAGTACAGAGTAGGGGAAAGTGGTTTTTGCGGGTCTAGTTGACGGGCTAGGGGGCCGCAAATGACGCCATGGCTTCGAGAAGTAGCCAGGTTCTCTCTTGTTTCTCTGTGACGCTGCGGAGTTTTAGGATGTAGGGGGTGATATGTGCCATGAGCGAGGCGAAGTCGCATGCTCTAAGGAATTCCATGAATACATGGAAATCCTGCATAACGCCTCACATTTCTCCTGGCGAATTTCGCTGGCGAGGGCGCGTTTGAGGTGGGGTGTCAAGTGTGGGAGCTGGTTTGTGAGTAGGTGCAGAGAGTGCCTGCGAATACGATTTGCCTGGCTGTATTGTCATGACCATGAACCTGGACGGGGCAGGAGGTTGTTTTGCAGTTGTTGGTGTGATTTTCGCAGCAGCAGTTCTTTTCTGCACCAAGTCCAGGAACTTGGGGCAGGCTTTTGAAAGGGCTGTGTGGTCGCCTGCGCAGTTGCTGCATGTGGGCTTGGAGTTTGTTTCGTTCATTTTGCAAGCACTCTCGGGGTGAGGGCCGGCGCAGTGAGGGCATTTTGTGGGCATTGAACAGTGATTTTTGGTGTGACCTAGGGCGAGACAATTACGGCATTGTGCCACGTCTGTCGGCCGTTTCTGGTATTGTCGTGGATGCACAATTGTCATGTTTATCCTCGTGACTGAGAGCAGAGGAGGGAGAGCAGTGTTCTGCGCCGCCGTGACACAGAAAAATCGTTGCGGCTCCAACGTGTACTTGTTCGGGTCTGTGTGGTCTGGAATTCGTTTTTTAAATTGGTAGATGTGCTGGATTTTGAAACCGGCGCATTCCAGATCTGCCTTGATGTCAGCAATTTCAGTTGTGGGGTGGAGATCAAAAATTACTTTTTGTGGGACCTCGGAAGCATGGCAAAAAGTGAAATAATGGATGTAATTTGCTTCGAGCATTGTGCAAGCAGCTGTTTAGAAATCAACATTTTTTGTAAGGATCTGTGTTCCCTGAGCAGTGGGGAGAAGGGAGAACCCGTCCCTACTAATTGCTCGCAATTTCTGAATAAGTAAGTTGTATTTAGTGGCGTCAGGAACCACTAATCTGAACTGGTTTTGTCTTTTTTGTCGTGTTTGAGGTGCAGTTGGTTGTGTTTGGTGGGTGGAAATGCTTGAAGAGCTGGGTTGTTTACTGTAGAGTTTTTCTGTGACCTCTTTAAGCAGGGAGAACCTATTTTGAATAGGCAGGCTGTTGGTTTGTGCCTCATACGACACAGAATGGAGACGCTTGTTCTCCTGTGTGGTTGTTCTGTCCCCTTTTCTCTTTACAATCTGGAAGTCGGTTTCCATTTCCAATTGTTCATTTCCTGCCGCCGGTGTTGTTGGTCGGGAGGAAGTTGGTGTGTTGATTGTTGGTGTCGTTGGAGCCGAGAGAGTAGCCAGGAGGAGGTCAATGTGGTCTTGGATGCCCTGGGGAAAGAAGTCGGACACAGATTGGTGGTTCGGTCTTCTCTTAGCCAGTTCGATCCATCGCTTGTTTTCCCTCAGGTACTGCAAGCTATACGGGCCAGTTCCCGTCATCCACGACGTCTCAGTCGGTTCCCCGCCCGTCGCCATGACCCGCGAGGGAGGTGGGGGAGGGGCAAGCTCTGTGTGGAGCGACTCTCGATGTGGTGTTGTTTGCAATTGGCGAGAAAGTGTTCTTAAGAAACTGCCTAAATTGGTGCTGTCCACTGTCTGTCCACTGTGACCGCTGACCCACTAGGGGCTAGGCTCGAGATGACCTGTTTCCAGGCCGACCACAGTGTACAGGTTGTGTGCCGCGAAGCTATTTGTCGTATTCAGCAAGAAAAAGCAAGACGCACCCTCCTTGGTCGGAGGTGAAGGCTGATGTGAGGACCGCTAGGTAGTGGGTGTTCTCCACTGTTCTAAGGAAAAAAGAAAGACCAGGTGACATCTGGCGTGCACAAGAGAATGTTCCCGAGCGTGGGTGTGGGTAAGGGGGGGGGGGAGCATGAGCACGAGCTTTCCCACTATAGGCTGTTCACGGTAAAATGAGCACTTTTGAAATCCCTGCTTAATACCTAATTGTGTGCACGTTGTGTCTTCTTCCGCCTTATGCAAAATTAACATTGCCACTGGCCTCAGAACTTTATTCATGCGTCGGTCAAGTGAAACTGTAAAAAATATTAGGAAAGTAAATATTTAAAAAAATCTGCTCATTTTTACACAACTATGCATTAAAAAAGCAGAAAGGAAAATTAATAAATTAATTTATCACTAGTGGCCTGCAAAATTCATGTTATTATTTGGCGTCTGGCTAGACTTCACAGTACTGTGCATACCAGAGCCGGCGTCGTTTCTCCATTGGTTGCCGCCTAGATGTGAAACTCCCCTTGCTGACTGAACTGCGCGTGATTGGGATACACAATTGTGAAGTGTTCATTTATTGGCGCAGGGTTACCTGGGGCGTATCAAATAAAGTACTGTTCAGTCACAAATGTATTGCAAAGGTATGTGTGTTTTAAGTTTAATGTGCACCGAAATAATAACGCGAATTCTGCAGGCCTCTAGTTATCACAAATGGTTGCCTAACACTTTTTATTCGATGTTAAGATATGGAACTACTTTCCATCCTAAGTTACCAACTTTACTGGGCGCATGCCACTCAGTGCTACCCGTTAAAATATATGCAGGCAGGGCCAGTGACTTTTCTAAGGTTGATTTCAAAAGTGTTCACTTTATCGTGAACAGGCTTTACATCCAAGGGTCCTGTAGCCTCGAACCCGCAACATGGACAAAATAAAAGGATACTTTCAAAACCCCGATAATGTTTATCACTAGGAGGGGTGAGAAGTTCATATGTATGTACTTACCCGAGTATGACGCTAGGCTGGATAATACGAACGTTCTATCAACTTTCTAACGGTACGAGCGATGACTTGAGACCTGCAGAATTCGCGTTATGATTTGTGGACAGGTTTAATTTTAAACACGTGTACATCTGCAATACGTTTTTTTATTGGACCATACTTTATGTGACACACCCTGGATGACTTTGCACCAATAGAGGAACACTTCACAATTGTGTGCTCCAATCACGTGTAGTTCAGTCAGAGAGGAAGTGTATTCACAGCTATGCAGCAGCCAATGGAGAAACGACACCAGCTCTAGTGCATACAGTACTGTGAAGTTCAGCCTGATGCCAAATAAGAGCGCGAATTTTGCAAGTCCCTAGCGATGACGCTCGTTGGAAAACTTCGGAAACTCTCTATAGACCGCACTAAAATGTGAGATGACATTACGGAGCTGCGATATCTGTCGCATGTGGCGGGATTTCCGTCCGCTCGTCGTTGCTCCACAGCTGAGAACAAGGAAAGAAAAAACATACCAGCGTGGAATTCCTTTCGCGCCGAGCGGCATGCAAGACCAGCACATTATGCAAGAGACATACCCGAGGACAAAGAAAAAATACTGTTGATTGGATATTCCCACAAATGACTTCATGTTTTGCGTAGTTGACGGATGATGAATGCCAATGGCTAGAGATCCCGAGAATTTCGCTAGTTCATTTCTAGACAAGTTGGAATTCACACACATGTACGTTCATGTTACGTTTGTAATTGGTCGGCGTATTTTTTTTACACCTCCTGGAGATAAATAAGCCAATAATAAACATGCAAGAAATTGTGCGCCCAACAATTGCCTTTTACTACCACAACAATCAACCAATAAACAGTTGATATCTGTATGAGAGTATATAAGACTGTCATTGAACTCGCGAATTTCTCGGGTCTCTAATCATAAAGGCGTGTTATCGACGGCAAGACTGCACGCCAGTTCAGTGCTTTGCGCGTAGAGGCGATGGGAGAGTTGATGCACATGTATCGGTCGCCCCTAGCGCTCCCACGCTTGTAGGCCTCAGATGTGCCATATTCTTCAACCAAGAGGCCATCTAACTCAGATCCACTTGCACGATTGAATGGTTTCAATTGCTGAGCGTGGTAGATGCCTGCCCGCGAATCACAGACGTTCAGTACCGGAGTAACTTAATTCTCATTGGTCCATTCAAATACCGCACTGTCTTCGACGGAAACACGGGGCCAACAACTGAAGGAAAACTGCAGGAGTGCAAGTAGGATACTGAAATCTAGCTTTCATGATATTATTTTCTCGAAAATCGGGTTGCCCAATACATCGGTGTTGTTTTTGGAGTTTGAAGACAACAGGGTGAACGAATTTTATTAAGGTGTTTTAAATCACAGACTACTTAATAATCCAGAGGTGAAACAGCCTTTTATACCGCGAAATTCAACTGCACGTGTCAGCAAAATGGCGTCACTAAGCAGCGAAATATGGGAACCCCATAATCAGTGCTTGGTGACCCATTCTTCATACGGCTGGCGAACCAACAGAGGAAATTTCGCAGCAGACAATAGCCATTCAGACAGAAGATCCGTTCCCAGTGTCTAGCACAGTCAGTCAGGGAATCGGTATTCCCACGTCACATCTCTTATCTAATCTGTAATATAATTTTGACCTTGGATTTATGTCGCATGGTCATCTATTTTGACAACTGAAGGCATTTAACATAGTCCAGTTAACTTCGGATCATGGTTCATCCACGCTATTGATTGAGACCTGAAGAATTCACAGATTCATTTTGAGACAAGCTAGAATTCAAAACAGGCGTGTTTATATAACTTTAGCCATTGGTACATTCAGTTTCTGATGACACCTCCTGTAGAACGCTGGCCCAATCGTCGCCTTCCACTGTGACAGCAAACAACCAATGTGCAGTTAATATCGGCATATTTTTCAGGTCTCTAATATTAAAATTAAATATAACATCAGTTACTTATATTTACCTGGTATGAAGCTTGCAAGCTGACTTGGTCCTAAATTTTCGTGAAGTTCGCCCTTTGTTGTTCTGATGTCTTCAAATTAGCTTTAATGAAGTATTTCCAAACTGAGACGACATTGTACTATTTGGTATTTGCACTATAATAAAAGTTATAGTTTAATTTTTTCAGAGCATATACTATATTCCTGTAGTAATAAACGATACGAAGACTTGTGTTACTTTAAGTTGAAAGGGATAGTCAATAAATTATATTGCGCCATATATAGTGTATGCCAGAGTGCTGGAAATTATTCTCTATATATGAATTGAATGTGTTTTAGGTATAAACTAAATCCGCAGGACAAGCGTTCTGAAACCTGCAACGTTTTATTTAGTCTGCGTTCAGTTATCATTTTATTTCATTTGGAAATATGCACTTTCCTCATCAAATTTTTGGAAAACTTTAAAATAAAATGTTGGATTTTGTATGAATAAAGATATAAAAAAAAATTACAAACATAAAGTACCAATTGCTAAAGTTCTGAAATAATTTTCAACTGTTTCAAACGTTCTTTAATTCTACAATAATTATTATAATTTATTTATACAGGCTATCTGAACTCCGTGCAGAAATGAAGCTACAGCACCTGTGAGCCTAAATAACCAGAATACGCTAGTAATTTAATGTCCGAAAAAGCAATCTTGTATTACTAAAGTGACGTTGAAGTTTGGTTCAAGAGGATACGGGGTACTAATTTACTGTAGTGTTTCGTTGCGCAGAATGTACTACATTAATTTTCTTTTTGATTTAATAACCATAACTTTGTTTAGAAAATATAAGTACATTCATTCGTATGTATTATTTCCAACTCCCGTCATTGCTGCACCTAACTTCAACGTCGCTTTAGTAATACAAGGTTGCTCTTGTAAGTTACTAGGATTATCTGGTTGTTGGGACCCACAGATGCCGTGGTTTCATTTTCTGTACGAATTTCAGATACATCTTGTGTGTGTGTGTGTGGTGTGTGTGTGTGTATATATATATATATATATATATATATATATATATATATATATATATATATATATACTTTTTTTAAATCGACGTTGCTTAAGAACTTTAAACTTCGATAAAATTAGCAGGTTTCTTGAAGAAAAAAATATTTTCTAATACTTGTTCAATTTTTTGTACATTTGAGTTTCCAAGTGACGTATTTGAACACTGAATACGATATGGAAACACCATTATTACGTCTGTTTACTTTATTTTTACTTTTGTACGGTGGTAGTGTGATAGCTCCAAAACAATAAAAAAATAGACCTTATTTTATGAAGGCGTATAGTAGAGATAACTTTTGTGCATAGTTACCAACTATGTGTAACTTTTCACGTCATTTCAGTTATTTCACCATTATCATTAGGGCCACCCGATTTTCGCAAACAGTAATTCCTGTCGAGTTTAATTTCAATACACTTTAACTCAGCTCCACCTTCGTGATTGGAGGGTTTCAACTGCTGCCTGTCTTAGGTGCCTGCCCGCGAATCACAGACGTTCAGTACCGAAGTTATTTAATCCTCATTGGCCCAGTCAAACAACGCACTGTCTTCGACGGACGAATAACGGAAGGAAAACTGTAGGGGTGCAAGTAGGATATTGAAATCTAGCTTGCGCGAAGTGCTTTTTGGGGAATTCGGATGTACCCAATTATCATGTATTCTATTTAGCCAACTATGTTTGAAAATAAGCTTCCGAAACCAATTTTCTATCTATACAGTATGTTCCGCGGCTCAACCGACATACTTCGTCAGCGTGTTATACAGATCATTGTCCACAAAAATGTCATATACCTTCAGACCTTGCTACGTCCTTGAACCCAAGGACGCAGCGAGGCTGGAATTAATACTTAATATCAGCAAAAGTGTCTGGACATAATGACACAAAATGCCAGCAGTAAGAAAACCATATGAGCAACAAGGAAAATATTATGTGAAAATTCAATTCACCATGAAGCATGTATAACCATATATTTATTTATTCTTTTAGTTTTTGTTTGCCGTTTAGAGATAATATTTTTTGTTCCAGAAACAAACACATACTTATGAAAAGTTCTCCAAATTTCAAAAGAGAAATACAGTATTTAATATAGTTCTCTCCATATAATGAGAAATTTAGAAAAAGAGAATCAGTCTACTGTATACTTTTTTTCCATGTAAGGAAAAAATCTTTACAAGAGAACAAAGCAAAATATTACACCCAAACTCTACTGCCAAACGCAGCTAAATTTAATACTGGACAATTATTTTTCCATCAAAATACTTGAAACATTTCAGGTACATTAAATGCGTATTAACAATCAGTATATCAATTCTGGCTAAAACCACGCAATTTTCATAAAACATTTAAAATTCTGATATGCTTTTGACTTGACGAAACTTCTGGCTAAGATGCCATCCAAAGGCCATACATAAAAATTATTTACATCATGGTTGCTATTCCAGCTTAAATTATTTCTCTTAGTTAATCTGTACATAACAAGAGCTCAACGCCCTTATTAAAATTTTCCGTTTCGTTTGCAATTTTATACTTGCCATTTTATATCAAATGATCTCTGTACATAACAAGAGCGAATGACCCTAATTAAAATTGTAAATCCAGGCTGAGTTGACGTACCTGTCTCCAAAACTTTAAATATTACAAATGCAATTTGATTTTCCTCGAGTCCAAAATAATGCAAGGCAACTGCTCTCAAGTAGCAAGCCTTAACCTCTGAGGAAAAATTTATTTAAAAGTGCCTAGAACTACAGCAGGCTCCCACCACGCTTCTCCATTGGTCGATACACAACTTGGACTTTGTACTGAACAATGCAGCACCATGGCATGCCTCCACCATGCTTCCTTATGCATATCTTCGTATGTTCGTTCAATGTATCGCCTTGCGCAAACTGCTTGGGACCAATGTTGCAATGCTTCATCGCGCTAAAAGGACTTTTCGTACATTTGTTCTATCATGCCGACGAGCATTTTGACCATAGAAGAAAACTCTATCGCACAATCGGCACTGGCGGCGACCAGTTAGCGATGATGTAGGTCGCAGCTCCATGATCATTGAGGTCAAAGACAAGCCCCCGTATTATCAATTCATCTTCGTGGTATGGGGGCACTCTGAGAAAACCCAAATACTCGTTCGCCCTAGAAGAAGACACGTGGGTACTATTACATATATTATGTTAATATAATTGTAGTTATATATATATTTTTAAATTTATTTTATACATAATTATATATATTCCTATCTTATATTAATACATATATTATTCTATACATAATTATATATATTTCTATCTTATATATATATATATATTAATAGTACCTGCGTGTTCTTACTCGTTTCGTTATTGGCGGCTTTTCTTTGTGAGAAGATATACAAATAGACCGTATTATTAGGCAACTCTAATGACGAAGATCTCTAATTAGCTGGCAGACACTACATGCTTGTAAAAGTTGAAATTACTCATATATCAACGATGATCTTAATATAACTGCTTTGAAATATAAATAATCACAAAATATTAACGTGAAAATCAGGCATCCGTATACATTGGCGTCACTGAATCATTAGTGTTCCTATCATTAGGGACACCCGAACTTCGCGAAAAATATTTACTACCAGTTGTATTTCATAACATTTAGCTCAGATGCACTTCCGTGATTGGATGGTCTCCGTGTTACACGTCTTGGTTGTCTGCGCGCGAATCACAGGCGTACATCACATAAAGTATGGTCCAATGACAAATGTATTGCAAAGGTACATGTGTTTAAAGTTTAACATGACCCCAAAAATTAACGCGAATTTTGCATAGGAATAAAACGCTTGTGATACTTAGATTATTAAGAAATAACTAAACGCGTCATAGCGAGGGTGATTTTTCAAAGGTTTGATTCAAACAGTATGATGAAACCGCGAATAGATTGAACAGGGGGCTGTGAAGGCCAACTTGACGGCCGATTATTGCGCAAATTTCGCACGCCTCTTCCTATTTCGGATAGTTCCGGAGAGCCTATTGTTCCAAGGTTCATATGAAAGTTAATTAAGAATCATGCCTGACACCTCCCTGGTGATGTACCAGCTATAATACGTCACTTTCTAAGAGATGCTAAACATGCCCGCCGCGCGCTCAGTGATTGAACCACGATCTATCGTCCGCTCGTTTGTTCGCTGGAACGTCTTTGTGCATGGCCGCCGCCGAAGAGACAGAAATCATCACGCGCTCAAGACGCCTCTCCGTAGAAGCATCGTACTTGGAAGGACAGTTAATTAGAAGCAGCCTCGAGCGACGTCGGGTTTGGAATGAGCCTCGGCGATGACAATGCCTCGCGAAGACGCACGAGCAATTAGTACTCTTGGGACATCGCTCCCGACGTGCTTCTGGTGTCAATAGTGCACTGTCCACAGCAGCGTACACCCCCAAGTTCGTACAACATTCTCTGTACACTGTCAGGGGTGTAGCGTCTAGTAGTGCCCCCACTTACGAAGGCTGTTCACGATAAAGTGAGCACTTTTAAAATCAACCTTAGAAAAAATTCACTGTCCTTAGCTGCATGTATTTTGACGGGCGCAAGGAGTTGGTAACGATGGAGAGGAAAACAGTTCCATATATTAACGTCATTTAAAAAGTGTTAGGTAACTATTTGTGAGAACTCAAATTATTTCTCTCACTTTATGTTTTTTTTAAATGCATCGAAGTGTGAAAATGAGCATATTTGTAAAATATTTACTTTTATATTATAATAATCGCACAATTTCACTTGACCGACACATTAATAAAGTGATGAGGCCCATGGTAATGTTAATTTTACACAAGACGGAAGAATACCCAACGTGTATAAAAGTAGATATTAAGCAGGGCTTTCAAAAGTGCTCATTTTACCGTGAACATCCTATACTAAGGCGGTGTCCGAATTCTCCTGAAGTACATTCTTGTGCGTATCTGTCCCCGGAAGTGACATCCCACAAGTGCTGTCCAAATTGAAATTGAAGTATGCAAGTAAACGTAGATGTATACTTCTTGCGTACTTGCTGAACATGTGCCGCCAATTTGAGAATCAATTTGTAGGTTATGATTGCTTTCCGACATAATTTTTTTATTTAAAGTTTAATAGGACAACATTACTAATTCGCAGGAATAGAATCTTGAACTGAGGCACACCTTAAAAAAAGGTATAAACCTAAATTTGTATTAGGCCTATGTTCCTAACCCACAAAAACTAAGGAAAAAAGCAATTAAAATTACACTAACATACAAAAATGCAAGGTAATAAATGTTATGTAAATCAATTTTAAATATTATTTAATATTTGATGTAACCCCTAAAACTTTCGGCAATTATCAAATTCTTAATCAGGATATACGCAAATTAAAAGTGGTTATTTAGCTAATAACTGATACCTAAACCAACAAGACTGCCTGTCCGAATTCATCAAGTTTGGTGCTAAGGGTAAGTGGAGTATGCACGGATGCAAGCACGCCAGTATATAGGCCTACCTGAATTCGGACACGGCCTATGAATAAAAGGTTTTTTTTTGTTGTATTTTTACAAGAAAAATCTTTGGAAACACAGTTGCCGTAACATCGTTTGTGCTATAAACAATTATCTTATAAAATCTGCAAAACGTATATATTTGTAACATAACAAATAAGATAGACTTGTATTACAACTCACGTTATTGACAAGTGTACATTAAATGAATTTTTTTCTTTTCTAAAGCAAATGTGACAAATTAACAAAAGAAAATAACTAAAAAAAAAAAAACGTGAAAAAATAATTTAAGAAACAAAGTTAAACTTTGCCAGCATGGGGACTAAAAAATACACCCCTTTTACTAAAAGCACGCAATCTTAACTCCAAGACCAACATGACTTACGAGCTTAACATTTATTTTTATAGTAAATATAGCTCAACTACTTACAAAATATTAAGGCTACTCTGCTAGGGTCCACTGCGACCTAAATAATTTTTTTTTTCGATTAAACCAAAATTAATTGACGTATTACTTTGTAACTTTATGACTTTGTATCTTTATGGTTCTAAGAAATACCTATGACCCTTGTATTTATCTGTACAATAGTTTGTGAGCAAAAAAATTTTTTACACTTGCTTTGGACCCTTATGAAGAAATTTTACATAATTGACAGAAACTAGCACATCTGCAGTTTCTCTCTTACAAATCAAATATATAGGTTATACCAACATATATCACTGACAGTTCTGCTAGCATATTTCTTTTATTCAGCATAGGACATCCCGAAATATTTACTGGTTTGGGCTTCTCTTTTATCTGTGTTAGGGTCAATTAATTTTTTTGGCCAATAAAACCGATAATGTTTGTAATATTACTTCGTGAATTTATAACTACAAATTTTAAGTTTGTCTAAGACATACTTGAGAGTTTTATTAAATTATAACCAATAGTTTTCTAGTAATACAAATTCTATATCTAAACTGTGTTAGGGTTCTTTTTGACCGTTACATAAATATCAAGTATATGTGTAAAAACATAAATATAGAGTTGGGGAAATTCTCAGCGTTCGGCTAAATAAATAATAATCGGTAGACCACACATAGGGGATGACCTTAATTATCGAAATAGAAGGCACTTTCCTCAGCGGGAACTCTCCATTCGACAGAGACTCTCGTCTTGAAGGTAATGCCCGTTCTGTGTGGATTGTCTCGCTTGACAGGGACTTCCCCACTTCATGACTGCCCACTCTGCGGGGAATTCCCTCTTGATGGGACTCTCCGCTCAAAGGGAACACCCAATTGAAAGGGAATTCTTCTCGCTTCGTTTGGAACAACAGTTGTATTTCTTTTACAGATGTGCTGCAGTTAGAATGTGTTCAGTGCTGTTTGCTGAGCCTTAGTGTCATTCACAATTGTTTCCAGTGTTTTTTTCTCAGTACTGCACGAAGTTTCACAATAATGGCACGGCGATTATCATATATAGAACTCGAAAATGTGCTGTCGGCTACTTCAGACGACGAAGAAATCGCATCTGAATCAGAGGATCACATTTCTGGCATTTCGGATTCATCTTCAGAAGAAGAGACTGGAACCATTGGTGTTTCTTACTTATCGAAGGATGGTTCTATTCAGTACAGTAGTGAACCTCCTTTACGAAGACGTGCCGCAAAGGATGTTCTGAAACTTACTCCAGGACCTACCAAGTATGCAACTTCACAAATTACAGATGAATGTTCTGCATTTCTATTGTTTTTTTTAAAAGCATTATCCTCATAAACTCAAATGTTGAGGGCGTTCGTGTGTATGGGGATGAGTGTAAAACTATTAATAGTGTTGAACGTGGTGCTTACATAGGTGTACGGTTGCTAGCTGGAGTTTTCAAGTCATGCAATGAATCAACAGAAAGACTTTGGGATGCAGCAAAGGGTAGGCCAATTTATAGAGCATCCATGATTTTGCAAAGATTTTTTCAAATATCGTCCATTTTGAGATTTGATAGCCGTGAAACTCGTTCCTCTAGGAAGCAAAATTACAAGTTTGCTACTATTCGTGACTTGTGGGACATTCTGGTAGAAACAGTGCCAAAATGTTTGAACCCCAGTGAATTTGTTACAATTGATGAACAGTTGGTCGCATTTAGAGGAAACTGCCCTTTTCGACAGTACATGCCCAGCAAACCGGCAAAGTATGGTCTGAAATTTTGGGTTCTCTGTGACAATGAAACAAGTTATATATGGAATATTCAGCCATATACTGGCAAACAACCAAACCAGCCTTCAGAAAAAAATCATGGCCTAAGAGTGGTTCTTTATTTGTCTTTCGGTTTGAAGGGACATAATATTACTTTTGATAACTTCTTTATGTCGTATAAACTTGGTCAAATGTTCCTGAAAAAAATGTAACTACGATAGGAATAATCAGGAAAAACAAACTTTCCATTGCAACTGAACTGCTCAACACCAAGAACAAAGAAGTTTTTTTATCCACTTTTGCATTCACAAATAACACAACATCATGCTTGTGCCATATGTTCCTAAAAAAATTAATGTGCTGTTGTTCAAAGTTCATTTCACTTCGATAAAAATGTTTCTAATTCAGTATGTAAGAAACCACAAGTAAATTTATATTATAATGGGACTAAGGGTGCTGTGGACACTTCGGATAGAATGGTTGCATATTACACAAGCAAAAGAAAAACTAAAAGATGTCCAGTTGTGGTGTTTCCAAATGTTCTCGTTAAATTCAGCAGTGAATGGGTACATACTATTTACAAAAGTGAATCCAAACTGGAAACAGAATTCCCTGGCAAAAAGAAGACTTTTTCTTGAAAATCTGGGTATGTTACTGGTTCAGATACACATCGGAAGAATGGAGGTGCTTCCAAGACAAAAAGCAGCTGTTGAAATCGTGCGGAGTTTTCAAAGTCAAGCAACTGAAGATGAACACTCAACGCGTAAAACGTCTGGTGCGGCAAGCAGTAGCAGAAAAAGGGGTCGCTGCTCCTTGTGTCCTAAGTCAGACAACAAATATTAAAACACTTGTAATAAATGTGAAACATAGTATTGTAAATGACATTTGCTTCAAGTATGCACGAAATGTGTTTGGCACTAAACTGTATCTGTTATTTAGCCACTAAAATATAATTACTCTGTGTAAACTTTTGGGCAAAATATGAGAAGTGAATAATGTATTTAGAATTTACCTATTTGCAGCACAAATGTGAGAAACGTGTATCTTACTGAACTGCAACTGTTATTGTGCCGCTAAAATAGACAAAATATTACGTGTAAATAATGTGAAGTCATTATGATAGTATCTGAATTTTACTTATTTGAGCCAAATATGTGAAAAATGTGTCAGACTGAACTGGAACTTTATTTAGCCAAAATAATGGAAAAAAAAATTATATGTCAAGCTGCGTGCAATGTAAAATATTAATAATTGTATTTAAATTTTAAATATTTTATAATGTTTTACTGTATAAAAACTTTATTTAATGTTACCTTAAAATTGTACTTAGGTAATAAACATTTATAATTTTATTTTTCTCTTGTAAAAAAATGAACGGTCCATTCCTACCTGAACATAGTAAACGGGTAATTGACATGGACACAGCAGCAGGGTTAAGAAAAATACATTCATTTCATGAGTCCTGTATAGCTAGGAAACATTAACAGTTAATGAGTTATACGATCACGTCTTATTGAAATTGTCGTTTTATTATGACTATTTTAGTTGTTTGAAGTGTTTTATGTTACTGAAACTTGCAATACATTTTTGCATGCAACTACACTTTACATCACCCATAATTTTTGCACAAACAGCTATATACGGTTTTACGTTGCCGAGTGTCCACCATTTTGCTGAAGCTCGTGGATACGGGTCAGTATAATACAAACATTTCTTGAGGCCTTGTAGTTTTACAAACGAGTATTTTACAAGTGAAATCTTTGTACTGTTACAAGTATTTGTAAAATTACAAACAATTCCGCAGTAAAAATAACATTATTTTACAGTCTATGGAATAATGTACTAGATGAGATTGCTCATTTTTGAAAATAAAAACTAACTATTGATATAATATTTTTGTAATAGTTATTCTTAATTACTATGAAACTCGCAGATAATTGTTCATGTTAAACACAAATATAATATACCGTATCATGAGGTGTGTGCATGGATACGTTTGCTCGTGTTCGAGTATAAGACCATCCCAATACATGACTAACTCGTATAGACAGCTGTCTAGTTTCTGTCATATTTTAGTACTGTTGACAGTTAGTTTTCCCTGCAAAATTAAATTTATTCCTTTTATACTTTAAATGTTCAGTGTTATTATTTACTTGATATACACAACACCCTTATCAGTTCTCTTGTGCCAAATTAACATCACATTAAAGGCATTTCCCTCGGCTACTTAAATCAATAAAGAGATATGTTTTAACGGTCTTAGTTTTTACTATACTTCGACGAAGCAAAGTACACATGCGATGTAGTCGCCTACAAGCGCATTTCAGGACTGCCACCCATAAAAACGGGCCCCTAAAATAAAAGTATACAGCTTTCAAACATTTTGTTTCGCATTTTCTTCTGACTGTATCGCGAATTAATTTGTAATTAAAATTTCGAAACTTCAAATTTTCTAAATTTTTAAAGGCACTACATTCGTTACAGAAATAATACGGTAGTAAATTTTTTGAATGTACTAGATCTAGTACAAAGGCACTAGCGGTGGGGACATTGAGTGTGAGAATCCCGCCAGTTCGAGGACAAACTCGAATCCTAACAAATGAACTACGTACGAGTTACTTGTACAGTAGGATCACATCACTTTTTAAGACTAAGCCCGACTAGCTCGAAATACACTGGCACAGAAATACTGTTTGTTTTCCAATACAAAACATGCACGACCAAGTTTCACTGTTTAACAAACGGTTGTTAGTACCAACCCGCTAGGTCACACAATTTCTGAGTTCGGGTGTTGCAATCACGTCTTTTTTGGTACGCAATGTAAGTAGAATGATAATGATGAGTCTGGCGCAAGGGACTGGGAAAGTAGGAGCCAGGTGCCGGCGGGCCATCATGTAGTGACGTCTCCCAACCAACATTTTGGCTCCAGGTGACCTTGAATCATGACGTTGAACCCATGACCATGACCTTGAAAGATCTTGAAGCCAAAAAAATTCCAAAAATCTTTAAAAAATACAAAAACTTTAGAAAATTTATAAAAAATTATTTAAAAATTGAATAAAATTAAGAAGTTATTTAAAGAAATTGTTTACAGATGTACATGTATGATGTCAAGCATTCGATGGCAGGTCGATCGGCTAAGCTCCCGACACGACCGGCCCTCGCCAGGTCAGCTAGTGTCCATCTCGTAAACCATGATAGGTGTGAATGACCTTGAAATTGACCTTAGACTTTGACCTTAGATAACCTCTGAACAAAAAATCCCAGTTTTTTTTTTAATTCGAAAAAATTAAAAACTGAAGTAAAATTACTCTGGTGTAACCTGACTGCCACCTCGGCTCCAGATTATCTTGACATTGACCCAAGACCTTGACCTTGGATGACCACGAAACCAAAAATTTAAAAACAATAATTTGAAAAAAAATTGAAAAAATAAATAACCAAAGTAAAAAATACACTCATGTAAGCCGACTGACTCATTGAATCAAGGTGACCTTGACCATAACCCGAGACATTTACATTGAATGACTGTGAACCCAAAAAATTTACAAAATAGTTTTCAAAATTCCCAAAAAAAAAAAAAATATAAAAATTGTTCAATTGAATTAAAAAAATTTACTTAAAAATAATTTAAATAATTTATAAAAAATTGCATTTTCGAATGTTTTGATTAGAGGGGATGGGGGAATGGAACCGATCAGCAACCATGATATGACATCACTCATCCACCATATTGAAAGCAAGTGACCTTGAATTTGATATCTGACCATGACCCTGTGACCTTTATGACCTCAAACTCAAAAATCACAAAATTCTCCAAACAATTAAAGTGATAGAAATCTTCCAAAAATTTGTAAATAAATTATTTAGAAATTATTATTAACAGTTTATTGAAAAATAATATATTTCTGGAGGTTCCATCAGCACCAAGGCCAGCAGACGACTAATCCTTACCAATTATTCTCATTGGTTAATTAGTCGGTTCCCCTGCTATCCCTAAACCAATGATTCTCGTAGTATGATTATTTTTGTTCACTTCAAACCATAAATTTTTTTAAATTAATTGATTACCATATTCGTTCGACCCGCCACCAATGTTTCTCATTGGTTAATTAGTCGACAGGTCTCCACTTCCCTCATCTGTGATTATTCCGTCGTATGTAGCCATCATGTTTTTTTCCTTTGTCATTTTTTTAATTTTCATTACTTAGGAGATGCTAGTGTATTAATTATTGATTTCGTCGCCAGAGGAACTGTCGATTTAGCCACTATGTTGGTTGTTGACCTTGACCTTACCAAAATGATATCGAACTCGAAAAATCGAGAAAAATCGCAGTCCGTAATTGTCAATTACTAGAGACCTTAAAAATTCTCAGTTTCATTTTGAGACAAGCTAGAATTAAAAACATGTCGGTTTTTATAACTTTAGCCATTGGTCCACATGGTGTTTGACACCTCCTGGAGAACGCTGGCAGCAGCCCACCAGTGTGCAGTTAATATAGGCATATCTGTACATAAGATTAAAAAGCCTAGCCTACAAGTAATAGCATTCGCGAATTTTTCATGTCTTTATAAATAAACTAGCTGGTCACAACAAAGGACCATACCGACTAACAATACTAATTAGTGACTAACTGCACAGAAGAACGACTCCAACCAAGACTAACTCCACCCAAAACTAACTCCACCCAAGACTAACACCACCCAAGATCGACTCCACCCAAGACTAATGCCAACCAAGACTGGTTCCTGACGAGACTTACATGGCCCAAGACTAGCTCCTGACGAGATAAATTCCTACAGAAAGGACAGACCATCCGACAAGACCAACCTGCCATACCATCCACCTATACAGACAAACGATATGGACAATCTCGGAAAAAGTCTCCTAATAAGATTCTCTTAGCTAACCTCTTACCTGAAAATCCTCGCAGAATTTTCGCAAATAATTTCTACCAGAGTTGACCATACCAAAAGCACATACTAACTTACCAAGCTAACTTACCAGACCAACTGACCAAGCCAACTTACCAGACCAACTGACCAAGCCAACTTACCAGACCAACTGACCAAGCCAACCAATGAGTTGCAAAATATTCTTAAAAAATATTCGCTATTAGATTCGTTTGCCATACAGAACTCAGTCGATTTTAAACGACCCTAGTAAGGCATAATACTTCAAATATAACTAGAGCTCTTCTACTGCATACACTTACGTACATTTGATCTAAAATAGGTTCACAAATGATTGTTTACACCACTAAATTAATAAGTCTTTCAGAGACGCAGAAGGGACTGTGTAAGAAATTAAACACACATTATTATAAACATACATTTTATTTATTTTCTTAATATATAAATACTATCTTTCTTATTATTTTGAACATTCCATCTTTACTTTTCCCAGATCTTTGCAGATTAAAGATTACTGGCCAACAGTCTCATCTGATATAACCCTGATTCTACAATTCATCGATGCTTGAAGATATCTCAACAATGCATGAGAGATCCGCACATTTTTGAGGGTCAATCAAATATCTCAGCCTATTAATAAGTTCATTCGGGTCCAGGGGAAATATGTAACGAGAATTATTACCGCCCTCTGCCTTCTTCACACCACTTGTATAAGGAAACTCGTTGGTGAAATGTGTGGGAACATCAACAGATTTATCATTCTTTTCATCAGATATTTCATCAACACTGTCTTCACAGTCATTATCATAAATTCTGTCTTCATGATAATTTTAACCTCCTGTTTCTTCCTCAATACCAAGTACACTTTTCTTTATAGGGGTCGCACAGTCATCATCAGTATTTAGAACCGACAACTGTTTATTCTGAAGTTCGTCGATTTCATGCGAACATCTTGCAAGTTTATATTCCACACATACTGACGCTACCAAACCTCGTAGGTCTCCATTCCATCATCAGCATTAACTGTCCCATCACAATAGTCTGTGGAATCAGTACCCATCGATGCTGCAGGGAGTATTGACATCACCTGCTGGCTCTCAAAAGACGATATCCTTGCAGTTATTGATGTGGTTATTGAATATATCACCATGGATAATCTGCATGTGGTCATTGTCATAATGCTTCATCGCGCGAAAAGACACTTCGTACAGGCAGTTCTCTCATGTCGTCGAGCATGGCAGCTTTGCTGAAGATCTTTCCACAGTAGCAACACTGTTTCTCATGTAATATCCCAGCAGTGGGAGAAGGTAAATCCATAGGGGTAAGCTCTACAGTAGACTTCATTCAATCATTGTCATGCATCATCATCTTTAAAATACCTGCAGTCCTTTCCACAGTAGCAACATGTGTATTTAATTTGCCTAGCTGTTGCTTTATGTATATATATACTCTTACTAATACTTTTATTCAGTGAGATTTAAGGATTTCTATGCATACATTCAACAAGACATTTTGTCTAATTCCTTGATCACATTACAATGCAGTTATAATTTCAACAGTTTCTTCCAGACAAGTTCTTCACTCAGCTTGAAATCATGGTCACACTTACAGCAAATAACTAACTCTTGCCAGACCAACGACCAACCCTTCACAATCAGGACCGCACAAACCACAATCAGCACCACAATCAGCATCGCACTTAGCACTAAAATCGACAATGCAATCAGCCCTGCAATAAGCACCACACGTAGCACCACACACAACACAATAATCACTGCACATTGCACCGAACTTAGCACTGCACTTAACACCCCACTTAGAACCACACTTAGCACACTACACACCACAAATGACTCCTAATGACTCATTATGACACATAAATGACCCATAATGAGCCATAAATAACCCATAAATGATACACAGTAGCAGTAATGACCCCAAAATACCCATAATGGCCCATAATAATACCTTAATAACCCACAATGAACAATTATTTATCCATAAATTACCCATAATGACCCATAAATGACCCATAAATGATCCCTGATTTTGGTGTGTGTGGTGATAAGTGTAGTACTAGGTACAGTTCTGATTCCAGTGTTGATTGTGGTGTGTGGTGTTTATTGTGGTTCTGATTATTGTGCGCATGGTGCTTATTGTGAAGGGTCAGTCTGGCAAGAGTTAGTTATCTGCCTTAAGTGTGACCATAATTTCAAACTGAGCAAAGAACTTCTCTGGAAGAAACTGTTGAGAATATATCTGCAGGGTAGTTTGATCAACGAACTAGATAAAATAACTGGTTGAATGGAGGCATAAAAATGCTTAAATCTCACTGATTAACTGTGTTAGTAAGTAAATACATGCATAAAATAATAGCTAGACCAAGTAGATACACATTTTGCCACTGTGGAAAGAATTTTTTTTTTTTCATGCAGATGATGCATACCAATGATTCTACGAAGTATAATATAGAGCTTACCTCTATGGATGTACCTTTTCCCACTGCTGGAAAATTTCACTTAAAACAGTGTTGTTAATGTGGAATGATCATAAGAAAAATCTGCCATGCTTGGTGACATGAGAAAACCGTCTGTACGAAGATTCCTTTTCGCGCGATGAAGCATAACGACAACGGGCCCATGCAGTTTATTCAAGGTCATATATTGAATAACCACATCAAAAACAGCAAGGATTTGTGTTTTGAGAGCCAGCAAGTGATGCCAATAAACCCTGCTGCATCGATTGGTACTAATTCCACAGAATATTATAATGGGACAGCTAATGCTAATGTCGGAATGAGAGGCCTACAAGGATTGGTAGAGTCAGTGTGTGTGGAATGTACACTTGCAAGATGTTTGTGTGAAATCGACTAACTTAAGAATAAACAGTTGTAGGCTCTTAATGCTGATGATGACTGTGCGACCCTTACAAAGAAAAGTATACTTGATATTGAGAACGAAACAGGAGGTGAAGATGACCATGAAGACAGCATTTATGATAATGAATATGGAGACAGTGTCGATGAAGTATCTGATGAGAAGGATGATGGTTCTCTCGATGTTTCCACACATTTTACCAACGAGTTTCGTTATACAAGTGGCTTGAAGAAGGCAGAAGGCGGTAATAATTCTAGTTACATATTTCCCCTGGACCCGAATTAACTTATTAATAGCCTGAGATATTTGATTGACCCTCAAAATGTGCGGATCTCTCATGCATTGCTGAGTTATCTTTAATTATCGATTAACTGAAGAATCGGTGTTATATCAGATGAGACTGTTGGTTATTATCTATGATCTCAAGATCTGAGAAATTTAAAGATGAATGTTAAAAAAATAAGAAAGATAGAATGTATATAGTAAGTAAATAAATAAAATTTATTTGTATATAGGCTGGTCATGGTAAAGTGAGCACTTTTTAAGACCCACGTAACATCCATTAACCACTAACAAATATATTTTATTGCAACCTCGCACGTTAAATTTTGAGAGTGATGAAATGTATATACTGTGTTTATTGGACACATAGTAATATTTATATTAAATAGTGGAAGAAAGATAGAAATTCGATGAAAGGAAAAATTTAGCAGGGCCTTAAAAAGTGCTCACATTACCGTGAACAGCCTACAGTAATGTGTTTTTAATGTCTTATATAAGCCCTCCTGCTTCTCTGAAAGCTTTATTAAATCAGTGGTGCCAACAATCAATTGAGAGGCTATTTTAGATCACATGTATGTGAATGCATGCACGAGCAGAGCTCTAGTTAGATTGGACGTTTTATGCCTTAGTAGGGTCGTTTAAAATCGACTGATTTCTATACGGTAAACGAATGAATTTTTCGCAAATCATTGGTTGGCTTGGTCAGTTGAACTGATAAGTTAGCTTTGTAACGTAGTATGGTCCTTTGGTATGGTCAGCTCTGTTAGAAATGTTTAGCGAAGATTCTGCAAAGATTTCTGCGAAGAGGTTAGCTACGAGACTCTTATTAGAAGACTTTTTCCATATTGTCCATATATTTTGTTTGTGTTGGTGGGTGATATGGCAGGTTAGTCTCGTCGGTTAGTTTGTCTTGTTTGTAGGAATTGTTCTCGTCAGAAGCTAGTCTTGGGCTAAGTCAGTGTCGTCAGGATCCAGTCTTGAGTGCAGTTAGTCTTGGACTGACCTAATCTTGGGTGTAGTTAGTTTTGGGTGGTTTTAGTATTGAGTGAAGTTAGTCTTGAGTGGAGTTAGTCTTGAGTGGAGTTAGTCTTGAGTGGAGTTAGTCTTGGGCAGAGTTAGTCTTGGGTGGAGTTGGTCTGGGCCGGTTTTAGTCTTGGAAGGAGTTGGTCTTATATGGAGTTAGTCATGGGTAGAGTTAGTCTTTGGTGGAGTTAGTCTTGGTTGGAGTCAGTTTTGGGTGGAGTTAGTCTTGGTTGGAGTCATTTTTGGGTGGAGTTAATCTTGGTTGGAATAAGTTTTGGGCGGATTTAGTCTTGGCTGGAGTCGTTCTTGTGTGCAGTCATTAATTAGTATTTTTAGTCGGTATGATCCCGTGTTGTGACCAGCTAGTAATTGAAAATTGTATGGACTGCTAAACTTTTTTATTTTTCGAGTACAATGTCATTGGCGTAAGATCAATTTCAACAACCAACATGGTGGCTAAATCGACAGCTCCACTGGCGATGAAATTTATAATTAGTACACTAGCATCACCTCGGTGTTGAGAATTAAAACAAATGACAAACGAAAAAAAAACAAATGGCTGCATACGACAGAAAGACCAAAGGTGAGTTAGGTGAAGGCCAATAAGGAAACAATGGCGGTGACTCGAACTAGCACGAGTAATCAACCAGTCAGAACACTTTTGGAGGGTGAGCGAGCTCAAATAATCAACCAGTGAGAGTCATTGGTGGATAGATTGTAAGGGAACAAATTAATTAATCCATGAGAATCATTGACGAGGGTCAGCCGTCTGGTGGACTAGGCGCTGAGGAAATTTGTGGAAATACAAAATTTCAAAATAAAATCTTAAAAAATAATGTTTATCTAAATTTTTATACATTTATGCAAGTTTATAATTATATTCATTATTTTGACAATTTTGTGAATTTATGACTCAAGGTCATACAAGGTCCAAGGATCAAGGTTAAATGACATTTTCAAAGTTACCAGGATTCAATATGGTGGCTGAGTGACGTCTATCATGGTGGCTGGTTGGTTCCAGTTCCCCATCCCGTCTAAGCCAAACTATTCGAAATTTAAATTTTCTATAATTTTTAAAAATTTATATTGAAATAAAATTTTTACATTAAAAATAATTTTAACAGTTTTTTATTTTTTATTTGACAATTTTTAAAACTATTTTGTGAATTTTTTTTTGTCCAAAGTCTTTCAAGGTCAAGGTTTCGGGATACCTACAGACCCGATAAAATCGAGACAATCAAACATATGGCTCCCCAAAGAATCTTAAATTATTATGTACATTTTTGGGATTTATGTCATACCTAAGAAGGTGCATTCTTAACTATGCCAAACTAGCCGACCCCCTCACAGACCTAATTAAGGAGTCAACGCCATTCGTATGGAAAGAAGAACACCAGACAGGGTTTGAAAACCTTAAAACAGCCCTACTACACCCGCCCATACAAGCAAAATTTCAGGAGAACCGACATACAATACTAGCTTGAAACGTGTCCCAGACAGCGAAAGGTGCCGTCCTTATGCAAAAAATACCAGGTACCAAAACTGCAGTATCATCGCATTCGCATCGAAAAAACTCTCGTTGAATGAAAATAAATGGCCGGCGAAGGAACGCGATCTGTTGGCCATTAAATACTTTGTCATATACTTGAAACAATATTTATATGGGAGAAAATTTACAATCGAGACAGACCACGCCAGCCTTCGGTAGTTAAAAACAATGGGTCTAAGGTGGCAGTCGTGTTACATCAGCGTAATTTTTATATAAATTCAATTTTTTTTTCTTCTAATTTTTATATTTTTTGGGATATTTTGGATTGTTTTGGTTTCAAGGTCATACAAGGTTAAGGTAGAAGGTCAAGGTTATCAACATATAACATGGTTTACAAGATGGACACAGGTCGACCTGACGAGGGCTGGTCATGTCAGGAACTTAGTCGATCTACCTGCCATCAAACCATGGACCTCCTACATGTACATCCTAAAATAATTTCTTAATATAATTTCTTAAATAAAAAATATGTAAATTTTTGAAATTTTTGTATTTTCTTTGGGAATTTTCAGATTTTTTTGGCTACAAGGTCTTTAAAGGTCACGGTCATAGGTTCAAGGTCTAGGTCATGAATAAAGGTCAAGGTAACCTGGGTCCAATATGATGGTTGGGCGACATCATAACATGACGTCTGGCCGGCTCCTGGCTTCTACTTCCCAATTCTCTTGCGCTAGACTCATCATAATCATTATACTAATGTACTTGTGTTCAGCATTTAACTCGCAGACAGGGAACAAAGTGATGAGTGCTCGATGATATTGGCATTAACCATTCATGTCAAAGAAGCGAAAAAAAATCCTATAAATGAGATTAGCCACGAGGAAGACTCTCAATATCCTGGGTAATACTGATTTAATTCTGTTTACAGCACCGGTAATAATTTTCTTTCTTTTGCATTATGCCCATGATCGTAGACACAGTGACTGAACGCGATGTTATAACTGTAGCCTGCGGCTCATTAAATCACACATTCTTTAATGTAAACAATAACTATTTCAGACTTTCTTAAACCGTTCAGTAAAATATTAATTTATAAGTTTAAGTGTTGCAATCGCGTATTATTTTGGTATGCCCTGTACTTGTGCTCAGCACTTTTTTCTCATGAAGTGAACAACATTTTGCATGCACAATGATATTGGCGTTAACAGCTTGTCACTTCTAATTCACTAGGTGTGCGAGGTGCCTAATTTGCATAATTGCCTTATTTTCACAATTACCTAATTAGAATAGTTGTCTAATCAACATATTAATAGCTAATTAATCGATTAATTAATTCGATTAATTTGATTAATCAAAAATAAATTAAAGAATTGTTTGATGTGAATTTTTTTTCATTTTATTGTTGTTGAAAGGGTTAAGTGTCATAAGGGTGATATTGGCAGAGCAGCATCGTTGTGTCCTCTGTAACGTCCTCGAGCCGACTGAACAGAAGGGTGCTTTGTCATTGCTTATATAGGTGTTGATGTTTGTGGAAGAGTGTTATAAGGAATATTTAATTTTTTGTTGGTGACTGATGAGTGGAAAGCACCTGCCCAAAGGAACGTCCGTCCATGTAGCTCTCTGGATGCATACTGAGGATTTAGATGCGGGAGAAATGTTTAAGGCGAAGCAAATATTTCTTAAAAAAAAAAAAAGAGTCGATTTGCGTTCAAATATCCTGCCGAACGAATAATTAAAAAATTACTTTTATCGCTAACCCGATTGACCAAAAGATGTTAATCGTGCTATTATATCATGGAACTTTTTTCAAGTTTATTAAATACAAACTAACTGGTCATTAAACAAAGTTAATTAAATTAAAATAATCAATCACAAGCCCAGCTAACATAAAAATCTCCACTGACAAAGATACTCTCCCACACTAACACATCCAGGCACACATACATGTACTAACCTCACCGCAAACGTAAAATAGTTCCACCAATAACAACAAGCTTACATAAAAACACACGATTTTCAATCAAAAACTCTCCAGCACTCCAGGTGTCATAAACCCCTCTAATTTAATCCCCCCAACAAAAGTGCACATACACGAAGTCACACTGAAACATGAATATAAATACATATTTTTCTGCGCCCCAAATCGGCTCTCAAGAGCAAAATGTAATCAAACGAAATATTCTAAATGCACAAACACGCAACGAAATACAGGTTATACCAGATGAACCATCTTCACAAACTGAATGAATAAACTAAGAAATTAATCTAACATACCCCAAACATGCGGAGCCAATTGGGGAGCCAATTGTGGTGCTAAGTGGTGCTCGTGCAGTGCTAGTGTGGTGCAATGTGGTGCTAGTGTGGTGCTTGTATGGTGCTAGTGTGGTGCCATGTGCTTCTAGTGTGATGTTATGTGGCGCGAGTGTTGTGCTAAGTGTGGTGTTAATTCTTAAGTCTTAAGTGATAAGTCTTAAGTGAGGAGCGATTGAGGAGCAGTGAGGAGCATTTGAGGAACAGTGAGGAGCAGTGAGGAGCAGTGAAGAGTGATTGTGGTACAGTCTGTGGAGCAAGATGTGGAACAGGTGGAGCAAGTGGATGTGGATGAGGAGCAAGTATAGACTTAGTCTTGCAAACATTATAATTCTTCTTTAAAGTGTTGTTGAAAAAACAATTTCAATCTTAAAAAATAATTGCGTATATACAAGTATTTTAGCACATAGTTGAAGAACAATATATATATTCACAGCAGAAATCAATGCGTTGATTCACAGCCGTAGTAACTTTTTATATTTTAAGAGTTTTTTAAGTCATACTCGATTTTTGAAACCTTTTAAAATTAATATTTTTGTTTGTTATAAGACCAAGTCGATACTAGCTAGTGATGTGGAGCGAAGCTCGCCCCCTAATCATTTCTTAGCATCGTTCTGTGGGCAAGGGTCTGTATACCTGAACTTCTCCCAAACCACTTTCCCCTTCCGACAAGCTTGCCCTGTCCCACCAATGCGTGTTTCAAGTTCAGTAAGGCTTTCTCGAGATTCTCTCTCATTCATCTCTCTCCTCCTTTTAATTTTCATACTTGTTGGTGTTCAAATTGTGTAAAAACAGTGAATATTACATCTCAGCCCACCCACAATTACTCAAACTTCAATTATTATATAAAACTGTGACAAAAGGAATTCAAACTATTAAATAACAAGTCATGTAATTTCCTACACCATTGATTTAATTTTTTCAACCCATCCTTAAAACTATATTTTTGCAAACTTTACAACAAGTCCAGAAATATTTAAACAAAGTTTCTTAAAACATTTTATCAAATCATACAAACTTTAAAAAAACTATTACAATACTTTGGAAAAACTATTACAAAAATTCCTTAAAATTGTAATTATATATTATAACTATTTTACATCACTTAAAAAATATATACAAAAATCTTTATGCATATATTAAAATTATATAATCATTCTCACATTACAAATTATTATTTACATTGAATAAAAACAAATCTATACACAATTTACACAAAATGTCACTATGCTCTAACATTTGTTACAGCACTTTGTTTGATCATACTCTATATTATTTACAGATATATCCGGGTTAAATTTGGTAAGCAACGACACACCAACACCTATGATGACTCCACACACACGTAGCACTTTGTAGATTCGTAAACTTAAAAATTCATATATGACATGATGTGATCCCACGCTGCAAAGATGATACTGTAGAGTAACACCTGCATGACATAAATGAATACAGGTATATTGTGGCAATGCAATTTCTGAAAAGATATTTGGTGACAAGCCCTGCAGTTAGCTCAAAACAGTAGGTTTGAAGACAGATGCAGTGCAGATTGCGATGCAGAGCAGTGTGTGGTGTTGGGTTCAGTGCTGGCAGTTGTGGTGTTGTAGATGTCAGACCTGTATTTAATGCGATGCTGCAACTAAAGAGGCGGGGAAAAAAACTTTACTTTGGGATCTTATAGTGCCCCCAGGGAAACGTAAATACTCCATCCGGTTCAATGAGGCACTTATCGTCTAAACCTGATAACACCACTTGGCCACATGTTTGGTGTAAACCTCGTGAACACGCGAATGGAACTGGTATTGGGTTTCCAGAACCCTGGTGCAATTATCGTAGCAATCTCGATAATCCTCGTAATGGAGGGAGTGCAGCACATAAGGTTTTACATCCTTTGCCTTACATATACTCTGCTCATTCGAAGCAATATATGTGTACAACTTGGGATGTAAACCTACAAAGTGTGTGTTGATGCTGCTGGCACATTCATCCTTCCTCACTCTGGTATGGCCTTTGCATTCGTGTGAGAATCCTTGTGGGATATCGAGCACATAGATAGAAGTATCGAACTGTGCCTTTAAATCTCGGGTAATTATTTCGTAAACATCTCTACAGGCAATTTCATATATTAGGCTGTCGGTATCGCAGTATAAAAAGTGCAAGGCTGGCGGAGGAAATTTCTAACGTATGTACTGGTAATAAACATGTAATGGGTCAATTTGGAAAGATCTAGAATGACAACACCAGTGTACAAAGGCTTGTTAAACGTAACAGAGCTCTTTGACATTTCGATAAGGACAATATTCTCATCGATGATCTGTCGTGCCTGGAATTCAGATGCCCCATAATTTTTTCCGCACCATATATTGTGTCATATCTGTTAACGACTTTTATGTCCTTTTCCCGGCGGACATTCTGTAAAGTTTTTCCATACACTGCATTATTCATTAGTTTATAAAACAACTACTCAAAGTCGTTCGCAGCCTGGGCATGTTTCTCAATACTAAACTCGATGTACAGAGCCATCCAAGCCTTCTGCTCAAAGCGCAAAATGTGATGAACAGAGACAAGTGTGGCTCCATACATCAAGTACTGCCTCAGTGTTTCCCCATGAATAACATAATTATTCCAGGGCACAAGAGTCAAAAGGAATTTATTCATTAGAGTCATTCGGAGGTATGCCATAGCTGTCTTCAAACCTTCTGTATTTGCTACATCGACATAACTCAATATATCGTTGCCACATATTTCTTCAAAGCTACTGCTTTGCCCTTAATGCAGGGCTGTTATTCTACAACATCGATGCAATAACCCCTGTTGTACTTTGTCACCCAGGAATTACTCTTCACAGTGTGGGATCGCAACAAAGTGTTATGTTTGTGCATGTGGGGACATTGTAGGTTTTGGTGTGTGTGGGCTGCTTACCCGGATACAACATAGCGGACGCCAAACAAAGGACCACAATGGACGACACCCCAAGTCGCCACTTGATGTAGTTTATAATTTTTAGTTTTATTGAATGTATATAGTAATAATAACCCAGCTGTGAAATACAATGACGATACCCTGAATCGCCATTTGATGTATTTAATGTGGATAATTTTAGTTTTTTTTGTTTGTTAATAACAATTTTAAAATGATGCATGAATGGATGTAAATGAATGTTTATATATATTTTAAAAAGTATTTTTTATTAAGAAGTAAATATAATTTTAAGGAATGTTTTTTAAATGTTTGTGAAGCTGTAAACTTGTGAACATTTCTCCCGTATCTAAACTAGTTAAATACTCACTATGCATACAGATGTTCGACCTGGCCGTTTAGTCCGCTCCTCATATCAGTCACAAACCAGAAAAACAAAACATGTCCCTTATGCCACTCTTACACCAATATGAACTCCTATATAAACAATTACAAACCCCTCCACTGGCCAGTCGGCTCCAGGACGTCACAGAGAACACATAGATCCTGCTCCGCTAATTTCACCCTTATGACACTTAACCCTTTCAATGCCAATGAAATAATAACAATTTTCGATATCAAACTAATTTAATCAAAGAAATTTGAGATCAAAGACACATTTTATTAATAGAATAATCGAATTAAACTGTTTAATTAATTGATTAATCAATAAATCTATCAATTATATTATCTCATTTGCATATTCTAATTAGGCACTTAAACCACTCTTGCACCAAATCCGACTTTGGCCACTCTTGCCTCTGTATCCAGAACATACATGCTCCTACCACTAGCGTTCACTATAATTCTTAGTTGGCTTAGAGCATGGCATGATCATAAGAATGGAAACTTTAATTGCACAACAATTTACGGGATTCAAATTTTTTAAAATAATGTTTCCTTAAAATCTTAAAAATAGTAGTACTTAAATTTTGGGGTCATATATGTAATAATAGTTTCAAACGTTTTTCAGATAAGACAAAATATTTAACTAATACCGTAAAAACAAACTCAAGAATTTCTTATTTAAATGCCTTTCCTTCTGTCAATGAAATGAACGTGAAGCAAATGGCAACCTTTGTCTGTCGTAATAGTTCAGTTATCGCTCTTTCGTGCGGTTATCGAAGCAGAAATCTGATTGTACATAAGAGATATGCCAAATGGGTCAATTGATAACGTTATATTTTAGTTGTCCACGCTCAGTTTCCGCTATGTTCTTTCAGAACATGACTGCAGTTGTTATTTGACTTTTATTAAACAAGGAATATGCGCAAATTCGAGAGAGATATATAGCTAGAATAAAAAAAACATTTCTGTTACTAATACAGAAAAAAATACTATTTTGTAGAAAGAAACCAACCAAATAATCATCACCCGGTTCATTAGTGCATTGCTGTTTTGGCTTTTTCACTGGAAGCGAAGTTTACAAAATAGCTGGTTCGTTTGTTACTAAACACCAACCTTCGAAAGCAAATTCTGGTTTGCTACACTCACGTAATTCCAACACGGAATACATTTTTATTACGTGAATATATCTAGCGATAGAGACTTGTGAAATTAGCAATTTTTATAATTTTACCACCATACACATCAATATCATATGTGTACAAGAGCTGGTGTAATTTTTATTAGCTCCTGCCTTATTGTGGACGAATTTAATGAATGGCCAGCTCTTCGTGAGTTATTTATTAACAGCTCAAAGCTATCCAGGACGTTTAAAACATATTGTCGTCCAGTGATTAAAGCTACAGGACCTGTCAAGTTGTGCTTCAATAAACTTTAACTCAGATCCACCATCGCGATTGGATTGTTTCAACTGCTGCGCGTCGTAGATGCCTGTCCGCGAATCACAGACGTCTAGTCTGAGTAACTTAGTTCTTATTGGCCCAGTAAACACCACGCTGTCTTCCATGAAGGCACACGACTAAGTAATAACTAGGGCCACCTGTTTTTCGACAAAATATTTCAGGTCAAGTTTTGTTCCTAATCACTTTGGTTCAGTACTGCTTGGGTGATTGGGTCATTCGAATTGTTAAGCGTCTTATCTGTCTGGCCGCGAAACACAGACGGACCGTATCGGGGAAACTTAACTCTGATTGGCTCACTTATGTAACATACACTTGTCACACAAAGACAAGCGGCCAATAGCCAAAGGAAGGCTGCAGGTGTGCACACAGAATATTTTTGTCTAGTCTCAGTGTAAATCTTTTCGCGAAAAATTATGTAGCCCTACTAATAACTAGAGACCCGAGAATTTCGCGGGTTAATTTCTAGACAAGTTGAAATTCACACACATGTACGTTCATGTTACGTTTGTAACTGGTCGACGTGTTTTTGACACCTCCTGGAGATAAATAAGCCAATAACAAACATGCAAGAAATTGTGCGCCCAACGACCGCCTTTTGCTATCACAACAATCAACCAATAAACAGTTGATATCTGTATGAGAGGCTATAAGACTGTGAAGTCAAGCCTACCGGTCATTGAACTCGCGAATTTCTCGGGGTCTCTACTAATAACGGAAGGAAAACTGCAAGTAGGATGTTTAAATCTAGCTTACGTAGAATTCTTTCCTTGAAAATCGGGTTGCCCTAGCTATACGGGAAATCGTTTATTTATAATAACACGCTTTCAGAAACTCGAAAATTGATATAATCAATTTAATTTTTAATTTTGGTCAGCAAGGTGCAATAGATGAAAAGTCTGTCCTCAAAAGCTATCCCAAAGCCTAAAAAACTTCTCTTGACTGCAAAATACGTGAATGACCTTGAGCAACCCATAACTAGAGATGATGGAAAATCGCGAACATTTTTGAACCAACATATCTTCTATAACACTTAACTAGTTTATTATTTCGTGTTTGGATGAACAATGTTTTGACTCTGCTATATTGTTTGCAGACCAATCACGAAAGTTCTGCATTAGAGTACCATAATCCTCATTGGCCCAGTGAAATGGAGTAGTAGTTTCATACATGCATGACGGACCAGTAAGGAAAGATTTCTGTCGGGCATGTGTAAGGTACGTTGAATCCTAGTAAACACAGTCACTTTTTCCCGCGATAAACCATCATTTGTACTTATAAACAAAATGTATTCAGCGCACTGGTGTTATAGGTGGACGTGAATATGGCCACGCCCTTGAACGTAGATGGCCAATAACAATAATTTTAATTTACACCTGTGAGCTTTCTGTGGACAAATAAACAAATGACGGGGAAAGCAATAAGTAACTGCTTGCCCAGCTCTTCGCAGACCTGCTTAGATGTTTCGCATCTAGCAATTTTGCTTCGTAATTTTGACGAGTGTTGAAAGTGTTAATTGATACATGTCTTGGTGTTAAAGAAGTGCAAAAGTTACGTTATTATTTGGTAACAGGCTAGACACCATTGTACTGTGTCTGCTTGAGCGCAGTTCGTGATACCACTGCCTAAGGGCTACTAATTGACGTCGTTTACACGCGTGATGCGTATGTATTAGAATTACATTCAGCATGCAATTATTACAGCTACTCCTTACCAATAGATAGAGACCCGAGAATTTCGCGGGTTCATTTCTAGACAAGTATGAATTCACAAACATGTAGGTACGTTCATGTTACGTTAGTAATTGGTCGACGTGTTTTTTTGACATCTCCTGAAGGAAAATAAGCCAATAACAAACACGCAAGAAATTGTGCGCCCAACCACTGCCTTTTACTAACACAACAATCAACCAATAAACAGCTGATATCTGTATGAGAGTCTACAAGACTGTGAAGTCTAGCTTACATGTCATTGAACTCACGAATTTCTCGTGTAGGCACCGTCCTTAACTATATGGCTCATTATGTTCGTATAGTTACATATAATATAAGCCTTGCTGAGGTCTGGTTCACATAAAGCAATGGTCTTGAATATCGCTTCAATGTCCTTGTAAGCCATTATAAGCATCGTATCTGCGTGGTGAAAGTTGTGGAACTTTAAAGTATGCAGCTTGTCATCCTCTCCCACCTGTGGTATTTCCGCACACACTCAGGGGCATGTGGCTAAGTGTGACTTATAGTGCTACTTGTGAGTAGAGGGATGGCGCTGGCAAAGAAAAGCATGCCTACCCAAACATGTGCCCCACCCCCTCCAACTCTCCCAATCCACCTTTTCAGCATACATGTGCCCTCTCCTTTTTCAGTTATTATATTCTTCCTTGACTCACTCCAAAGGATAACTGCAGGTGTGCATATAAGGTATCAAAGTCTCACCATCGACTCCGTCTCTAAATACGCTCGAATAAGACACTGGCGATTATTTTATATATGTTATGCATAGAGTCATGAAGAAAGCACGAATTCATTTTGGGACCAGATAGAATTTGAAACACGTGATTGTATGACTTTAGCAATTGGTCCACATGGCCAATATGACACCTCCTGGAGAACGCTGGCCCAATCGTCACCTTCTACTGCGACAGCAGACAACCAATGTGCAATTAATATTGGCATATTTGTACACAAGACTGTAGAGTCTAGCCTGAAGGTCATTGATCTAGCGAATTTTTGAGGTATCTAGTTATGCACTATTTATTATTATGTAATATATATTTCATACGGCGTACCCATTTCTTGCACCGACGAAGAACTGTGGCAGACAACTCATAATTCACTTTATGTGCTTTGTGTGTTTCATTGCAGTATTAAGTTTTGTACAACATGTTTCTGACTCGAAAATTATATTATTATTAATAATAATATGTTTAAAACTATTTTGCCATTTTCGAAAACTACGATGATGTGGGTAGTATAATTCAGTTTAAATGAGGAAAACTGTCAGTTCTTTATCAGCACGGAAGCACTTATGATCATGAACAATAACTGTTGTCAACTTCACCTAGTTCCAGGTCAAGTGCTTGCTTGCATTATGCCCACTTCAGAAGTTATAGCGTGCAACACGCTGCTATAACAACGCGTGTCCCATTTTCTTTAAATGTAAATTTTCCATGATTGTGCAAGAGCAAATAGACGACGTTTCAAAAAGAGAATTTCAATGTCAGGCACGAAGTGTAACAGTAATATGTTGTGGGATTGATTCGCATATCTGAAGCTTTTTGAATCCGTCCCGACTGGACATTTTGAAATGGTTTAACCAAAGTGAGTTTCCATCCTTATCTGTCTTTGTGAAGATAAGTCGGACTGAACAACTCCAATGTACCATCATGTTTGAGTAGGTAGGTTCTTAAAAATGCCCAAATTTGCGTTAAGGAAGGAAATTACCATTATTCTAATGGGTAACGAATAGACTGTCTTAACCAAAGCGTGTTTACTTAAGTATCTTTCTTTAGAAGCCATAATATATTACTAAAAAAATAATGGGGAAAAAAATATCATGGAATTGTAATATTGTTGCAATATGCTAATGAATGGAGCCTCGTGATTTTAGCCAATATACTCAGTTGATTTCAAGCCGTTACTCGTTGTTACATTATTTTGAATGAAACATAGTTTTTCGGTCACATCCTGTATGGATGTGAGCCAGTAATTAAGAAGAAGCAGTAGTGTGACTGAGTCATGAATAGAGACCAGAAAAATTCGCAACTTCAATGACCTGTGGGCTAGACTTTACAGTCATATGTCAAAATATGCCGATAAATACTGTACATTGGTTGTCTGTTGCTACAGTGGAAAACGACGTTTGAACCAGCATTCTCCAGGAGGTGTCAAATACCACGTGGAACAATAACGAAAGTGACATAAACTCACTTGTTTTAAATTGTACCTTGTCCCAACATGAATCCGCCAATTCTTCATGTCTCTAGTAATTAATAGAGACCCGAGAAATTCGCGAGTTTGATGACCTGTACGCTAGGCTTCGCAATCTTATACACTCTCAAACATATATCAACTATTTATTGGTTGATTATTGTAGGAGTAAAAGGCGGTGGTTGGGCGCACAATTTCTGTCATGTTTGTTATTGGCTTATTTATATCCAAGAGGTGTCAAAAAACACGTCGACCAATTGCAAACACAACATGAACGTACAAGTGTGTGAATTCATACTTGTCTAGAAATATAATAAGCCTACTACCATAACTACATGACTAGAATGCGCATCTTGTTATCTTAGCAAAATGTAATTTTAATTATATTTTTTCTACTACAAATCATACTTAAATTATGCAGCTTGGTGTAGGTTTTCAGGTTCGTTTTTTAAACTTTAAGGTATTCGTTTTATAATTTCACTTTACACTAGAGAGACTAATGCCTCGACGGAATATATATAACAAATAGTGAGTAGTAGGGGCAGCGGGTTACTGGCACACTGCTAGAAAGACATGTGAATGGAGTGGATAATATATTGTTCGATTAATCGATATATCGAGTATTCGATTAGTTGCCTATTAATTAATTTATGTAATTATTTGATATTAAATTTCTTTGTTAAATTATTTTGTATTGTTTGATATAAATTTTTTTATTATTTTATTGGTGCTGAAATAATGGCAGAGCAGGATCGATGTGTCCTCTGTAACTCGCTGGAGTCGATGGCCAGAGGAGTAGGTTGTAATGGTTTATATAGGTGTTAATGTTGATGTAAGAGTGGTATAAGTAACATTTTTAATTGTGGATGGAGAGAGGGCACGCATGTCACTTCTACCCATTGGATGAGTGCGGTGAGAATAATCGGTTGTACGATTTATCGATTATGAGCGACGACACATGTCAATTCTGGACCACTACAATTTACATTCAATTAGCCAACTGAAATAAGTATGGTTCATTAAAAAATTACTTTAATCATGGGATTACCACATGCACTGTTACATCGAATTAACATAGAAACGAGATATTCAAAATTACTTGTGATAACCATGAGACAAACTCATTAAAACCACTAACCTAAAGTACAACAGAAAACTTTATATTAATATCGTAACGAAATTCCTTACCAATATTTCAAACACCTGAATAAATGTCACAAAAGAAAATTAATCACACCAAACGAATTTCACATGTTCAAAATACACTAAATTGTTAACAATTAGATTGAACACACAAACTCCAACAACAAAGTATTTAAATACGAACAGATGAAAAATATATATTTTACACTCACCCAAAAACAAAATAAGTGTAGCACACTAAATTGCTCACTTATCACCCATGAAGCCAGGTGTAATAAATTCACAAATCAATAAAAACATACAATTTACAATCTAAATTAAAAGCCCAAACAAGCAAAAATTTCCCCCTAATTTAATGACCTCCCACACTGATCCACACAGCCCAAATCTCCAGGTGTTATAAAAACTTCCCACTTACGAAAATTTCCTCCAACACTGACATACACATACACAAAGTCACACATACTTCACCCTCATCTGCTCTCAAAAAACACATCAAAATGATCACCCAAAGTCTGTTTTTAAGGACACATATGTATAATCATTTCACAAACACATCTTTAGGTAGCTAATATGACTGTCACAATCATTCGCCTGTTGTGAAAGCCTACTGCGAATACCCAATGCACATTCTTTGTTATATCACACATTAATACAGAGTACCACTGCTCTTTCAAAAGCATACGATCGCCAATAGCGAAAGCCTATAGCACACATTAACTGTAAATTATTATTAATAATAATAAACACATTTCAATTAAATAAAAAACTAATAATTATTTGAAAATGCTAGATTTGAATAAACGAATAGAAAAGAATATTAGGTAGGAAAAGTTCAATGACTTGTGTTATCCAGGCAGCTCGACTGCTTGGATAGAACTATCGATTCCCGTGGGAAAGCAATTTCTCTGCCCACATAGTCTCCTCTTCCACGTGCACGACACAGTCAAAGAAATTACAGCAAGTTCTAACACTGCTTGAAACCCCCTATTTCGACATTTCAACCCGACTGCTGCAACATGCTGTAACCAAGGACAAACTCAGATGCTCAAGTCATACCACGGAGAAGTCAATACATTATTATAACCCAGGCAGCGCAGAGACAACGCTGGCAAGGAGGGGAGAGATTCGAAGCCTATCCTCCTCCATTCCACCCCTTTCCCAGTGTGGACGTTCGCCCCTGCATTTCCCACCCTTCATTCCTGCGCTCCTGGTGAAGTTTCCCCGCATATTTCTACTGCACATTCCTCTGTCACCCTTGACCAACTAACTCCGTGATGCGTTGAGCGATATGAATGCTGTCGCCCACCACACTTGTCTCCTCTCACACCCTTTGTCAAACATCTCTCACCATACCTGCTCTGCTGCTTTTTCGACATTGATGAAATAAAAATACTCCAAATTCTCATGCCTCAGGCTGCTCGAAACCACACATATTTACAGTTTCACCCCATCTCCTGCAACACGTTGTCGGTAACAGCTTAGCATAATATGCCATGCCTACAGCAGGCTCAAACAGAACAGAACATTTTTTACTGATACTCCACAAACTCCTCCAAGGCAGTGCAGGCAAGAATCAATTTCAAGCTCTTACACCTCTAAGAAAGCGATATATTATTCAACTAACTTCTTCAGTCGGCAAATTAAGTATAACCAATCTCCAAGCTATCCGAACTGTCATCCACACAGTCGCCAATGATAATCCCACACTCCCTTTCTCACGACTGTGCTCTTTTCCCAGTCCTGTCTAGCATGACAGAGAAACCATTTCCGAAGCAGGGGTCCAAAAAAATCTCTCTATCTCATTTCCTCCTGTTTATATATTTCTATACCATAACTCCAATACATGCGATCCGGAAGAAATGATACTTCCTAAACCTGTACATACTACATTATAGTTAAAAACAAAAAAAATTAACACAAAAATTGATGTTTTAAGTCACATGTCGTACTATTATTTTTCATTGATTTACACAGGAAATAAAATTATTACATGATATGTGTAATTACAATCATTAACCAGAGAGAAGAAAATTAACAATGCAAATATTATCACCGCTTATGAACCGGAAAATAGAAATACATCATAAATTAAAATGTATTAGATTACCACCCAAACATTAGGAATGATTGCATGATAAATTGTACATCCATTCCCTATCTAGAGGTTTATTAAATAAAATAACCCATCAATCATTGTTTAAAATATTTTTATTCAGTATAATAACAATTTACAAAATATCTTGAGTCATCACCCACGAGTCATGTGTTTTTGAGGAACCTCTTCATCAAACCAAGAACATATATTTTTTCCTTTTAATGATTTTATCAATCAAATATTCATTTGGAGAACTGACTTTTTTGCAATTTGTGTTTGTAAAAAAAGCCTCTAATTGGATGACCATCATAGCTTTCTAGATAATACACTCTCGGAAATTAATTTCTATATGTAATAATTTTAAATATTTGGTACAACAAATTCACCGTAAATTTTTTCTCATAGATTCCTGCATCGAGATATGTATAAATTCGCCAACTTTGAACTTTGGTTTTCTTTCATCGATTACTTTAACATTATTATACACAGTTTTCATCGAACTATTGTCCATAACTTTTTCGGCTGCTGTCTTGATAGTTCTATTATATGTGTAATTATAAAATTTAAGTATTTCAGGCAAAACAACAACCCAATTATAGGTACCTTTCGATGTGAAATGCTTGTATATTAATTGCTGAATAGATTTGTGAAATAGTTCCACAACACTGGGTTTAAGCTCCGAATATGTCGCATAGTGATTAATACCATATTCTTTCATTAGTTTCTGGTACCTTGCACAAAAAAAATTCACACCCTCTGTCAGTTTGGAGCAAATTTGGTATTCTCTCTTTCAAAGTGATCTTCATTGCATTAGTGACCTGTTTCCCAGTTTTATTTTTCAAAGGTATGCCCCAACTATATTGCGAATAAACATATATTACAGTTAAAATATATTCGTATCCCTTATTATATTTCGAAAGCAATGTCATTTCCCCCAAATTGGATTGAAAAATATCATTTAAGCCTTTAGCAATAACTGGTGTTCTAGGATATATTATCCTTGCTGGGTCGTGAAGTTCTTGAGCAATCTTACTGAACTTCATTGGTAATATAACCATCTTTGGTCAATTCTTCAATAACAGAAACAATTTCGTTCGTATGTGAATTATTCCCAGACTCTCTCAAAGTGATGAGAGTTTTAATCTATTGACCAATTCATTAGGATTGTTCCAATATACAGGAGAAAACTGGTTGTCAATTTCATCTTTATATGTACCACTTCCAACAATATCGCTTAGTAAATGTAGTTTGGGATGATTTTCATCGACACATAAACAATGATGTGCATTTGTTCCCCAAATCACTTCTCTATATTTCTCCAAATCGATGTCGGAATAATCATTTGGCTAATTAAAAAAAATAATAAATTCAAACAATCCTTCTCTGATGTCAGTTACATAATCACCTATTTGAATTATATTTTCAGGCAACAACTTAAATACTGAATCTCTCAGATACCACATATTTCAATGTCGATATACACCAAATATCATATCACATGTTGACTAAGTTTGTTTTATAGCTAATTAATGTTGCATTATTTGAGTCAGCTATTTATTCTTTATAGGTTCTTCCAATTTAATTTCAACTGGTGTTTCATTAAACAAATCTAGCACAGATTGTAATGTATACTTTCTACTCGTAACAGGTTTAAATATTTCTTCATTCAAAAAATCCCATTCCATTCGGGTATGTTTAGCTTGTAAATATTTCGCCTTTATAGCAGATACAACTTTATGTACTTCTGACGCAGAGTCAGACATTTTTATTGTGTGTTTACATTAAATTCCATCTACTTGTATATGAATTATGTAGAGTGTTTTTGGTGGGTGTATTAGGTCCATTACTTTGCACTTTTTAATCTTATAAACTTTACTCAATTGTTTGTCTAATTTACGCACAATTTTAACCCTCAAATCATTACTAAAATAGTTTATTCGAAATTTCAAATCATCAATTTTCTTTTTCACTTCCATTTGCATAGCTAAAACAGACATTTTATTAATAAATTCAACACTTATATGTTGCATCATTTTTTCCATTTGTGTATCAAATTGTTATGTGATCATAATGCTTATCATTTCATTATTTATGTATTTAAATGTTCCAAACTTTCGTTTGTTCAAGTTTCCATATTTTGCAGTATAGTCATTACATTTGCCAATATTTCCGAAATATAACTAATAATATTAGACACTTATGTAATAGTTTCAATCACATTTAATAATTTATTTTGCATATATGTTGATTTCAATTTAAATATGTTTAGTGTAATGGTGCATAAGACTTCCATGTGATGTTCATTTATTGCATCTGTTTTTTTCACAGCCATACCCACATTATGTAAAAATATGTCCATTCAAATCACAATTCTCATAGCCATTTCTTGTTATACAGCCATTGTAATGATTGTGTTTTATACTGCTAAGTTCAAAAATTGAAATACTCATTATTATTCATTGGGAATTTAAAAACTGTCAAATCGAGACCTATGTCTTCCTTTATATAGGGGAAGAGGTGGCATAATTACCATAAAACTGTACTTGTTTTTTTTCCAACAGAAAAAACACATATCTTTAAACTTTGTAACTGTCATATGGCCTGAAATGTGATCACTGTAAATATGTTGCAGATTCATAGTGTTCATTTTAAACATGATTAACATATTAGCATTATTGCTCAAATCATGTTTTGGTATACGTGCGTAACTTTGCAATAGATAAAAACAATCGACATTTGAATGTCAAACAAAACTAAAGTGTTGATGTATTTCACCCTGCAGTTCACATCAAACGTAGTCAAAAATAACCACGGAATTGGGTAATGCTTCAATCGGAGCTATAATTTCTCCTTTATTTGTAAAAGGAAAATATCACATTCCTTCAATTAACGACAAAATAGACGCTAATCGTTGATATTTCTCTTGTTGTATTGAGTTAGAAAACCCATATATGTTTTCAAATTTAAGTTCATTTGGATGTTCCAACAGCGACATAAAAACACACATTTTTACACATGAAGGACCGCTTATTATACACTGTATATTTGGAGGTAAAAGAATACCATGTTTCTGTTCAATTACATTTTATTTTGTTTTTACATTTACTAGCAGATGAACATTTTGTTTTATAATCTTAATTTCTACATTACCAAGTTACATACTAACGTAAAAACTATAAATGTAAGTCTATATATATATGTATATATATGTTTACATTCAGTTGAAAACAATGTCCCATACTAAACATATCAAAATAGGATGTGTATTGAATACATTGATTAATAAATGATGCTTTGAATTACTTTTACTGAAATACAATTATTGCGGACCCGGAACTAAGCTTGTAAAACTTGTAGACCGGAATGATCAAATAATAAATGCTTTGGATAATGTGTGTACAGAACACGATATAGATTATGATCGAACAAATAATTTGAAATAAAGACATATAGCAGATACAATTATAGCCGATAAAACAGCAAATATAAGGAATAATCTGTCTACATAAATTGGTAAAAAAACGAGTCGCTTTGGCCATGGATAAAGTTATGTGCTCAAAAGTAAAAAGAGGCATAGTCATAAAACGCAAAACGATATGAAAAACCAAGAAAGATGGAATATTACCATTCATATTTCCAGCATTATCAGCTCTTGGACCTTTAATGGGATGTGTTTCACCTCTTGCTAAATCAAGTAAATTAAGTGGTAAAGGAATGAATCTTAAACCATATAAATACCATCAAGGACGAAAAAACTACAAATGTGGAAAGAAATACAGAAAGTCCTAAATAGTCTTCCAAACCATGCATTAACAAAGACATGAAGGCATTTGTAAAGAAACTGGCTATTCCCTATTTAGGAGGTGTGTATATGAGAGATAATTTACCAAAGAAACCAAATTTTTTCAAAGTATGGTTGTTAATTCAGATTCTAAACAAAACAAAGGAACACATTGGGTAGCATTAATTAAAAATGTAAATCAATCATTGTATTATGACAGTTTTGGTGATTTACGTCCTCCAATTGACATATGCAATTACTTGAAAATCACACAATTAAGATATAATTACAAAATGGAACAATTACCAAATAAAATCAATTGTGGTCATTTATGTTTACATTTTTTGAATATAAATAGGACATGTAAGTCAATGATTATATCAGCTAATCAATTGCACGAATCATCAAAACATGTTAATATATTTTCTGTTAATGTATGTTGTATAAATGTTAATATTGTAGGTGGATCATATTTGAATGGAAAACAGACAAATACAGTATATGAATTCACGTGTGTGGTGGCTCCAGGATACAGAATAATTTAAAAACCAAATACATTGATATATCTTCCAGTAATAGTTAATCGAATGGATGAATTAGTTGTTACAATTTTCGATCAAGAAGGTAAATTGATTAATTTTGAAATAAAGAAATTTCTGTTCGACTACATTAAAAAAAGCTAAATAAACATGTACATTCCTTGTTTTTTTAGTCAAAATATATATTGTGTATAATAGTCAATACACTTGTAAAGTAAGTGCTTCACTTAAAAACAATGTTTCTAAAAAATTGTATTTTGAAGAAAGTAACTATAAAAAGATCTAAATAGAAGAATAAATGATCATTTCAAACATGTTACCCATAAAGTTAACACAGGGCAATGAATTGTTTTTAAAGTAAATAGGACATACCTTTAATAGAAATGGAAGACATACTTAATATGATAATGCAATCTCCAATATGGAAAATACATATATATGAACCATTCCAAGCAAGACAGTATACATTCTCATCGGAAATAAGGATTGCTATACAAAATCACAATATTTACACATTACCATCAAATCAAGTTTAAGGTTTAGAGGAACAATCAAAAAGACAGCCTACACAACTATTCTAGTAACTACAGGAATTGTGAGAAAAAGGACTACTTCATTTAATCGATAGCATTGCATATCTGCTCAATGGTGTTGAAATAGATCAAACATGAGATTTTGGAATTACTTCCATGATAAAGAACTATCTGTCAGGAACAGTAAACAATCTTTATATAGTGCTAATGGCTGTGTGGAATAATGCTAATAATTTTACACTACAAATAACCCAGATGGAAAAGACAAAGATGTTATACCATTAAGTATGGTTTTGGGCTTTAGTGAGGACTATAAACATGTAATATTAAACACTAAATAATAATTAGTTATTATATTCAGTAACACACATTTGAATGCTATATATGATGTGGCTAATAATGAGGAATGTGTAATATTTGAATTAAACAGTGTTGAATGGCTAAAGCCACATATTGAATTTAACACTTTGTGAAAATGTAAAGTTTTAAAAATATATCGAGAAAGGGAAGAATCTAAATATTGCATTCAGGTAGTGGGCTTTGGAGACATTTCCAGAGCTACCAACATCAAAAAAAGTTATTTGGAATGTGAAATCAAGGTTTTTATTTGAGAAACCACTATCTGTCTTTGTTTTCGAACAAACTGACAAAACAGTTTAAAATGTGGTAGATCAGTATTCGATAATTGTGATGTATCTAAACAGTCAAGCTTATCCATATACCGAATTAAATGAGAACTTTGGAAATAGGGAATTCCTGATTTGCTACGATATGTACTCAAAGTTCCAGGAAATGTATTATAACAAAATAAGCTCGCCGATCCTAGAACCTGAATCTTTTAAAACCAGAGGAATGTTATTTGTATTTGATGTAAGCATGCAAGATGATACAACTACCAATAGTGTAATTGATTCACAATTTAAAATTATTGCAAATATACAAGCTTATGCATTGCTAAGTCACGATATATAGGCAAGCTATACTGTAAGAGATAAGCTGGTGAAGATAATGACTTGAGTCAGTAGGCAACAAGACAAGCTATTAACAAGATGTTTGCAATGTGCAAGGATTTCAATATCCAGTAAAATTTACCATTAAAGAATTGGCTATTACTGATATGGAAGAACACAATGGTATTCAGCTTCAAACCACTGGAAATATCTAAGTCCTAAACACAAGAAAACAAGTAGATGGGTAACCAATCACCACCATGGTTTAACCTGGCAAAGTGGATGTATGGAGTATGAGAATATTGAAGAGATTTGCAAGCAATACTTAATCGATTGTGAAATATATGTAGGTGGAGTGGACCAAAAATGTATTTTACAAAGTGAGAGGAATAGGAAAGTAACAGATATCCAAAAATAATACAATTACCCATCATTCAAACAACTATGTAAAATATATGGATCTAATTCAAATTCTTCTTTGAAGAGGAAAACTCTAAATTAATTCTAGTATGATAAATTGATGTCTGACTAGGGTGTAACAGATTATGATGATTCTCCCTCTGAGTCACCAGTGGATATTATATGAGTGATATGACATTATCTGGGATGAGTGGAATTTAGTGTATAAAAGTACTTGGTTTTTTGTAATACACTAGTTCGTAAAGATGAATCAAGACAAGAATGAGGTCACGTGCTCATGCATATAGAAATGAAATGTAAAGTGGATATCAGCAAGTTATTAGCACGTTGGAGCAAACCATTTCGACTTTGTTTTGGAAAGAAACAGTTTTTCTATTTTTGTAAACAAGTTTTTTTTCACTCAACTGCTATTTACATCTCTGGAACTCTTGTTTTTTGTTTCATTTTAAAAATATCTATTAGAAGGTGAAAAATTGCGCTGAGTTAATATCTTGTCCAGATCTGACAAAATGTTCTGTTTACCACTGAAGAAATGTATTCACACTTTTACCAGAATGTATAATACTGCAAATATTGTCAAAATTAAAGAAATGATATAAATGTGTGTGTTTTTTGTAAACATCTGTTGTTATGAAAATGTACTTAGTAGGAAAATAAATGGCATGAAACTGCTTTTTGTGTATTTTACTGACTTTGCGAATACATTGATTGAAATACTCCCATATTCTGACAATGAAATGTTACGTGCATTTGAAAATAAAATCCAATGGTGTTTGCAGGTTAATGATTAAATAATAGTAAATATGAAAGCAATGTAATACTTAAATGTACATTTCAAATGAATAATGTAATCGAATTGCTTTCTAGAATTTATAATTCCTCGAATTACATACAGCTGCATATAAAAGTGTGTAACTTTCAGTTCCATTCTAGACTTGGGAAGTTATGGACTCAGTGAAGGCTTTGCTGTGTCACTTTAGCGGTAAAACATTTACAGCTCTACGCAGTGTGCATCGACATAAAATGAGAATCTGCAAGATTAAAAATTCAAGTAAACAGTTTCAGTGTGATTTCTGCCAGAAACAGTTTTTTCGAGCCGATATTTTGAAGAGACATTATACAATGTTTATTATGCTTCTCCACAACCAACATCGCAATTGGCACCGCATTTGGCACCACAACTAGCAACACAATTGGCAGTGGAATAAACACCACAATTAGCACCACAATTGGCATCACAATTAGCACCACAATTGGCACAACAATTAGCACCACAATTGGCACTGTATTTGGCACCAGAATTGGCACAACGAATAGAGCTGCAATTGGTGCCACAATTGGTACCTCACACTACTCCACCTGCTCCACAACCTGAGCCAACACCACACCTCGCTTAACATGTTACACAATCAGTTCAACAGTTGAAATTTCCTGCCCTACCCACTGTATTTCCTCCAAACTGTTGCAACATTTATAAAGGATTGGGAAATAATTCACTTTCCAACTCGACAGAAAATAGTTTATCACCTCTCAATTATGAAAAACCAAACCACAGATTTTGCAGGCAGACTAACATACACTAAGATATGTAACTACCAAACAGATACTGATATAGATTTTCAAAGATTTTTCTCAAGGTGTAGGAATTTTCTGCTCGATTTTACTACAACATCGCCTCGACCAATATCTCTTAGTGTAAATATATCCTGCAAATATCTGAAATCCAATACAGCAGAGGACTCCTTTACAGAAACTTTATATTTTCAAACTCACGCTCTCCCCATTCTACATTCCACAGATAAGAGTGACCTTTATAACGCTACCATAGTACCTTACTTAACATCCAGGCTTGAAGAATTTAGTGATTCTGGTAGCGGATGGACTTTACAGCTAAAAAAAAAAAAAACTGATGTGCATACCTCCCAATACCGACCTTTCACCACTGGTCAGTAGAAATCCAACATAGTGTCTATAAGAAGATATGTAATCCAGTGCTGGTACCTCACATCACCCTCATCAACTCTCAAGACCTCTGAAGCCAACAAATTCTCTTCACTCGCTCCAACTACACTTGGAGTTGTCATAATAAATTCAGCTAAACCACCTTTTTTATCCTAATGTTAATAATCTGTATAAAAAGTCATCACACCGTTGACAGGTGGCTATCTTCTGGTATATAAACGACAGTTGCCTACAGTGTCGGTATCGGGCCGACAGTTTGCCGACAAGTTGTCGAGAGTTTGCCGACAGGTTATGCTTGCTGGGTTGTGCTATTACATACAATTTCTCAGAAAAAATTACGAACTATTTTTACAATGTAAATTCAATGCTGTACATGTGTGCTTCCCGTGCAGACACCTAAAGCGTGTACAGCGGAAATGATCCAATCACGAAAGTGGATCTGATCTGAAGTTATATGATTAGGGACATTAACATTTCGCGTTTTGAACGACCTGCAGGCTTGACTCAACTATAATATTTATTTTCGAACCTCATGTTTCTGTTTGCTGGCTGCTGCCCCAGAGTGTAGCTAGTTTCACCTCAGACTAGGTGGTACAGGATTCAGTGCTTGTATCCTTGCACGCCTGTTATTGGCTCAGATTTCACTCAGACGTGTATAATAAACTGTAATACAATTGCAAACATAACAGATACGTAAATGTGCTTGACGTCTAGATTGCCCTAAAATGAATTCGCGGAATTTTCCAGCCTCTAGTCATAAGTAGAGACCCGAAAATTTCGCGGGTTCATTTCTAGACAAGTTGGAATTCACACACATGTACGTTCATGATATGTTTGTTATTGGTCGACGTGTTTTTTGACACCTCATGGTGATAAATAAGCCAATAACAAACATGCAAGAAATTGTGCTCCCAACCACCACCTTTTACAACAACAACAATAAACGAATAAACAGTTAATATCTCTATGAGACTATATAGGACTCTCCGTCGAACTCGCGAATTTCTCTGGTCTCTAGTCATAAGATACAACCGGTAGTGAATTATTGACGCGAAAATCGTGTGTCCCTACTTATGACTAGGGACTGGAAAATTTTGCGAATTCATTTTAGGACAATCTAGACGTCAAGCAATGTTTACAATTGGATCACAGTTTCTTAGACAAGTTCAGGCGCATTCTGAGCCAATAACAGGCCTGCAAGGATACAAGCACTGAATGTTAGTGAAGAGTGAAGAGATTTGGGCGGCTCTTAACAGCGTGGTCTTGAGTGAGATGCGAGCAGGCTAACCGCTCAGCCACCGCGGCCCCTACAAGCACTGAATCCCATGACACCTGGTCTGAGGTAAAACTGGCTATACGCCGTTCACGGTAAAGTGAGCACTTTTTAAGGCCTTCCCAACAGTCATTAAACACTACTAAATATATCTTATTGGAGCCTCAGGCATTGAATTTTGGTGGCTGTGAATTGTATATACTGTTTTCGTTGGCCACATTGCAATGTTTATATTAAAAAGCAGTAAGAAGATGGAAATTGGACGAAAGGGAAAAGTTAGAAGGGCCTCGCTCACTTTACCGTGAACAGCCTATACGCACTGGGGGCAGTAGTCATTAAATAGAAAGATGAGACTCGGAAATAAATATTACAGCGGAGTCTAGCCTGCAGGTAGTTCAAAAAGCGAAATGTTTCTGGCCCTTGCTTATGACCGACGCTCTGTCGAGAGTACGGACCGTGCCGTATCTGGGCGATAAAGAGCTTCGTGCAAGGGGTTTCGTCACGTAAGCCCCGTCACTTCGCTTCTTACATATGACGAAACATCGCCGTGACATCGCGTTGAGACACTGCCGTGACCTTCGCAGTTCTTGGCCGTTCGACCCGCACTTCTGCCAACGTCGCCGCTGAAAAAAAAAAAAAGTAAAAAAAGCGACGTGGACAAATGAGCACGCTGATATTCCCACCGATGCAACACACAAGTGTAGGCAGTTCACGGTAAACAAAGCACACATGAAAGCCCCGCTAAATATATGCTTGTACACCAATTGTATATTCTTCTATCATTAAAGGAGCCGCGGTGGGTGAGCGGTTAGCCTACTCGCCTCCGACCAAGGCGAACGAGGTTCAATCCCCGGCCAAGTCACTCCCGGATTATCGCAAGTGGGAATCGTGCCAGACGATGCCGCTGGTCGGCGGGGTTTCCTCAGGGATCTCCCGTTTCTCCCGTCCTTTAATTTCGGCGTTGCTCCATACTCACCTCGCTTCACCCTCATCGGCTCTCAGGACCTCGATATTTAAAACCGCCCAAATCTCTTCACTTACTTTTCACTCATTCGCTTCCTTCATTAAAGACCCTACAGTTTCGTGTTGCAAACTAGCTCTCCGCTAGACTCCAAAATACTTTACATACTACAGCAGAACTCACTTGCTTATTGGCTGCCGCCGCAGACAGAACTATTTCTACTTTTTTAACTCCGCCACCACGGGATGAAGTTACCAGAATCTTGACTGATTTGTATTGGCTCTGAGTCTTGCAGGGCGTGTCCGGTGAGCTGAGGTCCAATTGCACGTGACACTAACATGTACTTGTATGCCACCTACACTGGCACGTAATTATAATGCGAAATGTTAGGGTCCGTATCCATCATATGTAATAAAATACTGGCTTAGGTCTGATCGCTTTGTCCATGCCCAGAGACCGGAGAATTTCTCAGGTTTATTTCAATACAAATTAGAATTCACACACATGTAAGTTCATATTACGTTTTTAATTGGTCGACAGGTTTTTTGAAACGTACTGGAGATAAAGATGTCAATAATAAACATGCAATAAATTGTGCGCCCAACCACCGCCTTTTACTACCTCAACAATCAACCAATAAACAGTTGATAACTGTATGAGAGTATATAAGACTGCGAAGTCTAGCCTACATGTCATTGAACTCGCGAACTTCCCGGGTCTATATTCATGCGTCCGTCAAGAGAAACTGTGGACTTATTTAGAAAGGTAATTAATTTACAAACTTGATAATTCTTACACATACGAATTTAAAGAAACGAGAGAAAACTACATATATAATTTTAGTATTAACAAATAACTAACACATTACTTAAACCTCCGTCGTTGCCAACTCTACTGAGCATATGGCAGTCAGATAACATTAGAGACCGTTAACATTAGAGACCTGAAACATTCGCGGATTCATCATGAGACAAGCTAGAATTCAAAACACGGGTGCTTATATAAAATTAGCCATTGGTCCACACGGTGTTTGACATCTCCTGGAGAACGCTGGCCCAATCGTCGCCTTCCACTGTGACAGCACACAACCAATGTGCAGTTAATATCGGCATATTTTTACATCTATAAGACTGTAGAGTCTAGCCTGCAGGTAACTGAACTCGCGAATTGTTCAGGTGTCTAGTTAAAATAAATGCAAGAAGAGGCAGTTACAGTTTTCAAACTTTGATTTCAAAAGTGCTTAAATAACCTTGACCAGCCTATACTTAAAAAAAACCGCATGTCTCATTCATACCCTTGTCTCTTTAACCCGAGTGTACTCGTTTGATTACGTCATGTTTGCAGAAAATGTCAAATAATAAACCGTCGTTCTAAGAAACTGGCGCCAATACGTTAACGTTATTGGCAGGTACTGCAACAGGTTACTGGTTGTCTTTCCAACCGTATACGATTTCTGTATTTCGACTTGGCTTTTTGGCGAGTATAGGCCGACATTGTGTTAAGTTTTCTTAATTTTTTACATTAAACTCAACATAACCACGCCACACAAATTTATTATGCACACAATAGATTGATCTTGACAAGCTGTACTGAAAATTGCGATCCCGCTACCTACCCACCCACCCAAGATGCTTTGTAGTCATCACTCAATGTAACATATTCTTTGATCCTTTGGCAATCGAGTGGAGTAGTTGAATTTTGAATGTAGACGATAGATTCGGAACTAGAATGCCATACTGTATCCCCAGATTTTATCATCATCGGATTTTCTGGATTGCCTCCTACTATCGTCGCAAACGCAAATTTAAAGACGGTTTAACGTTAAAAACTACTCTAGGTCCCTGCACTGAACTTTCCTACAGACTTTTCACCAATAAAATAAAAGGGTTACCTGTGAAAGTCTACTTCACGCAGTGCGACTAAAACGCTGCACGCCAGTTCAGGCCCTTGTCCTTAGCGGAGATGGCGCGCTTAAAGCTCCTGGCAGTGTCGTCCTAATCACTCCAGCGCTTCTTTGCCTCAGACGCGGAAACAACTCCAGGTAGGCAGGGGCCTTAAGTTTTATGGATTACAATTTGACAGGAAAGTTTTTCGCGAAAGTTGCGTGTCTCTATCAATTAGTTCTGTAGGAAATGTTTGAGAACTGAAATAGACCTGACCAGCAGGCCTTCAAGACGCTCACACACACGGACACACACACGCGCGCGCATATGTTAGCATGCTCTAACGCCGTTCCAGAATTCACGGTCAGTGCTGCCGACACCTCGCTCGCTCCGCAACTGTGTCAATATTTGCTCCTGGCAGGTCGTAAATTTTTCCTCCAAACGGAGACCACTGCCGGATTTGGAACATCAGCACAAGTCGTATTTCAGAATAGCCTCCAAGTTACCCCATCTGAGAAATTTACTATAGAGATTTTTAACCCTTTCAGACCCATTTTAATTTACACTGTCATGTGTTGCAAACAAAAAAAATTTATGATGCGTGCTGTGTTTAAGTCGGCACGACACTTGTTTCGTTGTCACAGCCAGTGAGCTGTAAGATATATGTATGGCTACAGTTATATGAACAAATTCTGACCTAGACCAGTAAGACGGTTCGCGAATCATTTATACACAGGTAAGATAATTGGTAGAGACTCGAGAAATTCGCGAGTTCATTGACCTGTAGGCTAGATTTCACATTCGTATATAGCTGATGTCATACAGATATCAACTGTTTACTGGGTGATTGTTGTGGTATAAGAAGGCGGTGTTTGAAGGCACAATCTCTTGCACGTTTGTTATTGGCTTATTTATCTCCAGGAGGCGTCAAAAATACGTCGACCAATTGCAAACGTAACATGAACGTACATGTGTGTGAATTCTAACTTGTCTAGAAATGAACCCGCGAAATTCTCATGTCTCTATTCATTATGTAGCAACCGTGTAGAAAGTAAGTGCACTTTCTATTTAAATCGCGTGTGGTAGCATTACCTAGCCTAATATTAGTTAAATACGAAAGTTGGCGGGAATATATTGAGCATTTACGAAGATGTGATATAAAAGATTTTTTTCCATGCAGTGTTGACTTCCAAGATGTTTACCAATTACAATATATATCGTTAGATAAACTACTTATATGATTGACTGTCATAATACGAAATATTGTTAAAATTTTTAAATAGATCCTGAGATCTAGAACGGCGCCCTAAATAAAAATATTACAGCCATTTCGAAAATAAGCGCACAACATGGTATAAAATTGTAGAAGTATAACGTTCTTAATAAATACAATGTGTGTGCCGAATTTAGTGAAATCAGGATCCCGGTAGGAAAAGTTTTTTAGAGGGGCACAAGACGAGATACACACAGACACACTAGCCGGTAAGTGACTTCATAAGACTGGTTTTCCTTTGGAAAGTATGCTACTGACACAAGGATTCAAATTATCAATGTAAATCGGGCGAGAACTGTATTTGACTAAATGATGACCGATTTTGGGTGTAGCGATCATGATCTGAACATGATCATGGTGACCATGTTTGACCAGGTTCATGTTTTGATTTTGAAATGTGCTGTCTATTTGGAATTTAGTTTAAAAAACACACTAAAAAAAAAGCGATCATTGCTGATAATGTAGATGCGTTAGTTTGATGCTTTGATAGAAGTGTGTTGAAGCCAGCAAAATGCTTGTTTCTATATGGCCAAACACATATTTAGTAGCCACAGCAAAATCTTTTGCTGGGTAAACAGAGCTTGAAAATTAACAAAATTGATCTCATTCATGCAAAAGAATACACGCTTGAATAAACAAAATTTCAGTATTGGACAAAAAAAATTGTACTGTTAGCAAAATGTTTAGTTGAATCAACAGTGTATATTTGATTCTCCACTGATTGATTGCCTTCGTTAAAAAATATACAGCTTGAGAGTTTCTAAGTTTTGTGACAATCAGGATAATAGCAGCGTTCGTGCGTTTATCGATGCTTATTAATCCCAGTAAAACAAGTTCATCAGGGAACTAAATGTGAAGTTGTAAATCTTACGTTCATTGGTCATTATATTAATTCTGTACACTATAAACCTTATTTCATGAGAAGTGGATTCAGGAAAGGTTGCTAGGGCGTAGCGCTCGGGCGCAAGAGATCAGGTGTCAGATCTTCTTCGCGCTCTCGCTTTTCTATAGCATAACGGAAACTTTTAGTGAGAGCCGACCCAAATAAATCATCAGTTGCACCAACGAAATCTTATAGTTTGGGGCAACCAAATAAGACGAACTAAATAATTTGGTTTCGACGAGACAAAATATTTCATAGTTCCTACACAATCAATTAACTTGGTAGCGGCAAACAAAATTTGTTTTATTCAACAACAACTTTACATCATTGTGACCAAACTTGAACGATGCGAGCGTTTAGAAAGAAGTATATTATCAGTGATTAAACGAATTTGAGTCGCACAGTCTATTATGTCGGTATACTAATTCTATTGCAAATAATTGCGTTACCGAATAGAAGGCAAGGTGAGAGATTGGGCGGCTCTTAACCACGAGGCCTTGAGTGCCGACGAGGGTGAAATGAGATGATGGAGCAACACCAGAATGCAAAGCTGGGGGAAACGGGATATCGTCGAGAAAACCCGCCGAACAGTGGCATCGTCCGGCACGATTTCCACTTGCGAAATTCCGGAAGTGACCCCGCCGGGGATGGAACACGGTTTGCTTTGGTAGGACGCGAGAGCAGTCTAACCGCTCAGCCACCTCAGCCTCATACCGAATAGAAGGGGGCAAAACATGACTACACACTGCCAGGCTTTCTCGTAGAAATGCACAGAATGTCCGTTTTTGGTGTCCAATGTAGAACAGTATTTAAGCAAAAAATTTGATATATATATATATATATATATATATATATATATATATATATATATATATATATATATATATATATATACACACACACACATGAATACTAGTGTAGTCTGAAAAAATTAGTAATATAAGTGGTTATATATGTGAAACAGTCCTTTTAATTTTTCGTTCAGTTAAAACTTAACTAAAACCCATAAAAATTATACAGTCCATCTCAGATGAGGTGTAGATAGTTATCACATAGAGATCCTTAGAATAGGAGTAGTTCCCAAAATTTGTGACTGACGTATTACCATCATCTATATGATGATTTACTGCGACACGAATGTTCTGTAACTGTACACTCAAGTGTGTCCCCTGAAAGTGAAGAAATACCGAAACTTCACATGATCTGATGTACAGAAGCGTGTTAGTCTAGCAGAAAATGTCAGCTCGAGTAGTATGGGATTGCGGGAGCGGGCGAAGTGCACTAAATCAACTGAAATTCGAGCAAATTAAAGCCAAAATCAAGTAAATTTCTCGTTTTCAAGCAACTTCTAGAAACCTAATTTGATGCCAATTTTCGATTCTCAAAAACAAGCAAATTTAAGCCAAAATCCAGCTAATTTAAGCTAAATATGCAAACTAAATAAAACAAATTAAAAGCCAAAGCCAAGCAAATTTAAGCAAAAAAAAAGTAAATTTAAGCTAAATCTGCAAGCTAAGTCATATCAATTTAAGCTAAAAGCGCATTTAGATTTAGGAAAATGATATTTTACTTGGTAAAACAAATCAAATATACTTCTAAAAATTAGTAAATGTTTTATTCCTATATATAGTATGTAGTTTTGATTTTTAATTTTTAAAATCATTATAAGCAAGAAACATTTTATCATAAAGACCGTTTTCAATATCCAGATTCCAATTTTCTTTTGGAAAAAATTCATTTCTTCCATTATCAATATAAATATTTCTTACATTACTATAATCAAACATAGAAGAATGAACATACTGTTTAGCGCGATTTCTTAAATTAGTTTGAAAACCTACAATTACAAAATCAGGCATATCAAATTATAAATTATTAAACTGTTTTTTTATATCAAAGTTAAAATCCGTTGTTCCAGTGGGAACTAATTTTTCTAAAAATTGCTAATAATTTAAATTAATATATATTTTATGATTTATGTATATTTTTTCTTCAATTGCAATGACTGTGTTAGATTAATTATCAACAATAGACTACATCATTTCTAATTTTTAATAACAATTTTACCTGGAGCAGCTCAACTTTTCTGATGTGTACTATCTGCATGTTTTATTTCATAAACAAATAAACAATTGTTATCAGATGTATTACGAATAAAAGTAATTTTACAACTATCTTTCCAATAAATTCCGTTGCTATCTCGAATAAATACAAACAAATATCTCAGTGGATAGAATATTTAATTTGTTTTAGTACTATGAGCATATTTTACTGGATTTTTATTGTGAACACAAGTAAATTCTAAATAATTTTGTTCACTTGGTGATCTTAATAAATTATTCATCATTGTTGACGTTATTACTGGATTATCAACAGTTATCCATGTTTTGAGATTGCTACTCTAGCAAATCGAAATGGAAAAAAGTTAGAACAAAAATCAATATTATCTCATTTTTCATATTTAGCTTCATCTCCGACTTTATCTCTCTTTAGTAAACTATGTTTTTCATAAACATAAACGTCATTTGGAAATAAAATCTACCTATGGAATATCAAATTCAATTCTATTATTGTAAACATTTAAATATCCTCTTAGTTTGATCGGTTTGAGGAGTATGTCTTTCAAAACTCTCAGTACTTTTATAACTCATTTATAACAAATAACTTAAGGTAAGAAAAATTAAATATAAGACAAATTCATATACAAGAAAAAATCATATATAAATGAAAGATTCATCAAAAGAAGTTCCTCGAGTTAAATTATTCATTGACAAATACAGAAATTATAAAAAGAATCACGAAGCAGAATATGAAAATAATAATAAGAACGAGCTACCTTTAATTGTCGAATTACGAAATATTGGTAAGAAAGTAGAACAAGTAAGTGAAGGAAATAAAAATTTAATAACGACACTAGTTCCAGTAGCAGCAAATATTTAGATTATCCACCAACACCAGAAGGAATATCATTTGAAAGATAAATATTTTCAGAACAAAACTCTCCTAATTTGGAAGAGCAAATGGGATTTGTACCCATAAAAGATATGACGCGCGACACGTCTGATTCTACTATAAATCTCGGAAAAGAAATTTCAAAAAAGAATTAATGTTGTTGATATACAATATGGTTTACGAGGAGATGAGAATAATTTTTACATTGGAAATACAGAAGTAAAGATAGAAGGTGATAAAATATTTGTTAAGAATAAAAAAAATGAATCAATAGAATATAAATTAACAGAAGGTCTTTTTAATTTCTTAACAGAAGAAAAATAAGATCTAGAGGATAAATACACTGATAATGACTATAAAACTACAGAGATATTGTTATATCAACCGATGTAGCATTCCAAAAATATAATCCAAAAAAGAAAATAAACTCGAAGGATAGAAATACATAAATATAATTAAACCAATTTATGATAAGTATATAAAAGAATCAAGATCAGAGCCAAACACACCACAAAGAATGATTTCTCCAAAAAATTCTAGATCTGGAGAAGCTATAAAAATTACAATATTTTGCCAAAAGAATACCTTTGGGTGGGCGATGTAAGAAAATTGATCGGTAGATAGTTAATTATTCACGACCAAGAAAATGTTGGAAAGATCAATTATTACAACGAAAAAGTAAGCACAATGAATATGTTGAACAACAAATTTTCTGAATTTGTTATTAATGATCCAAAAGGAATACCATATCTTATAAGAGTTTTAAATGTAATTTCCCATTCTTTTTGAAATTCAGAACATCATGGTCGAGGAATAATAAAGTGGGCATGAAACAACTTTAATTTACCTGAAATGCATTTGCCAGGCAATTATTATTGTGGACCATTTACACAATTAAATGAAAGATTGGAAAAAGAAGACATTGAAATAAATAAATAATATGAAGCATGTAAATATCATGATATTGCTTATAGAGATCATAAAGATTTAGAATTTAGAAATGAAGCTGACAAAATTTTACAAAAAGAAGCAAAATAAATTATGTTAGTCAAAAATACTCAAATTTGTGAAAAAATTACTTCTGCAGCTGATGCTGCAACTGTGCTTAAAAAAGAAAATTAGGATGGGGCATTAAATTAATAATTTTTTTGTATAAGTGAAGATAAATAATAACTTTTGATTTGCCCATAAATCAATTAAGAGTTTTGGGTATAAATAATTTCTTAACAAAAGCTCAACTTGAGAGAGAAAAAAAATAGAAGGCAAAGGTTTCACATTAAATTTACCAATATTAATAATCAGAAAAATATTTTTAAAAATTCTGGAAATGGTTTACATCAAGGAGGATTTCTACCATTTTTAATTCCAGTGCAGCTAATGCACTTGGAGGATTAGCTGGAGGAGCTAGTGAAATTTATAATTCTGTTGACCAATGAAAAAAAAATAGAAGACCAATAGAGACATGTTACGAGCTGTTTCAGGAACCCTAAGCTTTGGGGTGGTATGCCCTTGGACTCAAAGATGCAGCAAAATTGGATTTCCAGATTAGAATTTTCAACAGGTTTAGAAGAAACCCTCACTGAACAGGGCACAGAAAGTGCATAATATATGGAGAACTTGTGACATGAACAAAGAACACATGAAATATGATTTGCGCTTTCCTTTCATTAAAAATTTTCATTATTTTATCATATTATGTTTTTCATTACACTTAACTTTCGACTATTCCAGAAAATAGTGTACAGCAATTTATTTCAAAAATTGACGAAATTTTAATTTTCAAAGTGACAAACGAAATTTTCCTTTGCTTATTCAAGAAAACCCTGGTTACTAAATTATTGCTTGCACTGATCATGCCCCAGGCCTTTTACATTTACAAATATTATTTCAGCCAATATAAAATATATAATGGCCAGGCTAATACATATTATTTTTTGCCCACATAAAAATATATTACTTATATACAATAATAAATTTTATTGTTCCTTAAAATTTACTTACTTTTACCAGAATCCACAGGTACTTCATTATTCCACAATTTATATTAATATTATTTGGTATTTAAAATACATTGCCATTTATGACATCAATAAGAGTTTTAACTATTTTAATCTCCAAAGTTAATTATCCAACAAGGAAATAGTAGAAGACAAAAACAATATCGATTGGTTAGCCAATCTGACAGATTATGGCTAGCTTTAAAAATAATTTAATGGATATGTTTGTCTAATATTATGATTTAACATAGCCAACAGAGGCCAGCAAGAAGGTTTCTGAAAGTAAATGTTCACGGACAACAGTATTAAAGTGGGCATGAGATATCTTACAACTAGATGAGGATGGACAAGCAACATGAAATAGGCATGGGCACATTTTAAAGCTGCATGATGATGTATATCACTGACGACCATCGCCCAAGAGGAGACCCACTGCACAAGACTAAAAATATTTTCACTTACTAACAAGATGATAAACAATATGATAACCAAGATGATAGCATACAAAAACCCTAAACAAAACTTAATCCTAACATTATAACAAAAATACACATTTTCAGTGGTTTTCACAAACTTACATCTTCTATTGCTAGGTCCCCAAATTTAACTAACTTAAATGGGCTTTACAATAAATTCCCGAATTACTTTCATATTCTAACAAAACAGTTACAGGGGCCAGGAACCGATTTACCCGAAACAACCCTACATATTTGGGAGCAAGTTTTGTGCTAAATCCAGCTGCTTTATTGCTAAGATATGTGTTTCAACAAACACTCTATCACCAATATTAATGGAAATAGATCCACTAGCATACACCTTTCTAGTGTCTAATTTAGTATGATGTTTATGCAACTTTTGAGCTGCTTCATTCCAAATTTCCCCCAAGTACTTCTTACCCACACCATCCAAACCGAAATCATGAAGTCCCCGTGTATTTATTAAAGGATTAAAGGAAAATTTATTCGCCCAAAAAACAATTCTGTAGTGACTTTATTCGTTGCATCACTAATAACATTGTTAAATGCAAGTGACAATTGGTACACTGCAACATCCCAATCCCTGTGCATTCCAGTCTGGAAGGCTCGCAAAGCTGTTTTTAAATTATAGTTGTATCTTTCTACCAGATTTGCTTTTGGGTAATACAGGATAGTTTGAATCATTTTGACTCCACAGGCAAATGCGAGATTCTTAATCTCTGCTGAGAAAAAAAAGTAGGATTCTCAGTCACAATGTTAACAGGCGAATCAAATACAGAAAATGTTCTCTGACTAAGAATTTTGCAAATTTCTAAAGCTTTCATACTCCTTAAAGGCAAAAAAAAAACACAAATTTAGTAAAACTGTCAATTACAGCCAAAATATACGAAAATCAAGGAAAAGTACGGGGCAGAGGGCCAAAAACATCTAGGTACACACGTTCCTAAGGAAAAGTAGCTACACTAGCACTCTATGGACTCCTTATCTTTACATTACGGTGTTTCGCCCTTCGGCCCTCAAGACATTCCTTAGCAAGATATTCAACTTCCTTACTTAAGCCTGGTCAGAAAAAAAAACATTTCTTTTATCTGAACCACTGTCTTGTCTTGTCCCAAATGCCCTCTAAAGTAAGTATTATGATAATACTGGAAAATGGATCCTCTCAAAACTGAGGAACAAGAATTGAAAATGTATGAGTTTTGGGTCGACATGTCCTATCAAACCTTTCCTAATTTCATACATCCCACCATAACCAGCTTCAATATCAGCCTTGATAGTGACACATTCTGGGTCAATTCTCTTATGGTGCTGAAGTTTCAGGTATGCTTGGGGAAATCCTGAAGGACATTTACCTGTTCTACATCAATCTTACTACCAGAAACTAAATATTTAGAACTATTTGGTACATCTACATTAACGAGCAGATCTGTGTGAACATTTACATGACTACAATCCTTGGGTAAAAAAGTTTTAGAAGCATCAGCCTGAAATACACTTACTGTCTCGGGGGGGGGGGGGGATCTACCAAGAATTCCTCGGAATCAAACATCCTAGATAATGCATCTGCCACCCCATTATCAATTCCTTTCACATGCTTGACTGTGAATTTAAAGCAAGTGATCCTAACTAGCCACCGAGGAGCCAATCTACCAGCTGGTTCATTTGTAGAATGGATCCAGCTCAAAGCCTGATTATCCGTATGTAATATGAATCCTGCACTTTCCAGATAGTCCCTTAATTTACCAATGCCGCATATAGCAGCTAAAATCCCTTTCTCATATGCTGAGTATTTCTGTTCGGCTGGTGTCAGACGTCGACTGGTATACGAAACTGGGACCAAACTGTTGTCTAGTTCTTGACATAAGACAGCACCTAAGGCTTTTGAATTAGCATCTACTAGTAAAATGAACTGTTTTTTTTTTTTTTTTCAAAATAAGGTAACTGTAGCACAGGAGTAGCTAATTTTTCCTTTAGCAAGCAAAATGTGTGGTTATGTTGTTCTCCCCACTCAAACTCAACACCTTTCTGCTTCAGCGCATTCAAAGGCTCAGCAATATCAGCAAAATTTTGAATGAAAATATAATAAAATCCCAATAGCCCTAAAAACCGACGAACTCCACGTACGTTCTTAGGAATGGGAAAATTCACAACTGGGCGGATTTTTTCCGGGTCCATCAGTAATTTGCCCTCCGAATTGATGAAGTCTAAATACCTGACATAAGTTTTTGCCCAGGTGACCTTATCGGGGTTTACTGTCAAACCTGTTTCCCTCAGGGCGAGTAAGAATAATCTAATATGGCCAGGGGCTCTTCAAAAGAATTGCTGTACACACAGTCATCGACAATATATGTGAAAAGAAAGTCGTACTGGTGTTCACCTAATACTTGAAAAAATGTCCTACAAATTTCCCCTGGGCAGCAGTTCACCCCCATTGGCATCCTCTTCCACTGAAATTGTCCCCAGGGAGTGACAAATGCCAAAATACCTCGTGATTAGGGGTGCAAGTGACACTGTAGAAAAGCAGAATTTAAATTAGAAATAGAGAAATACCTAGCATTACTGACATGTTGAAAACCGACTCTACTGTTGGGAGAGGATATGGATCTACGTAGATTATTTTTATTGGCCTTCCCATAGTCACAGATAACCCGAAATTATCTTGGAGCCTTTTTAGGTAACAGGAATGCTGAGCTGGAGTAATTATTGTCTGATGACTCAAGAACATCTCCCTCTTGTAATTCGCCAATTATTTTATGAAAAAATTTTAATTTTGGAGGTGACATCTGTACGGCACAGAGAACACTTGATAGTAATCTTTCAACTTTAACACAATAGGTTGTTTACTGTAATGCCCCAACTTCTGAGTAATTACATCAGAAAATTCAGTTTGCAACTGCAATAATTTACTATCCTGACCACTCTCCTGAGTTTGGATAGACTGAGGCGAAATCTTATGATATCCAAAATGCTTTGAAATTACAACATGTTGCGATCTACAGAAAGCAAAACACAATTTACCACGACTTACATCAAGAGTAGCATGGGTTTTTCCAAGAATATCAACTCCCAGCAATTAATCATGGCTGAGTTAAGGTAAAATTCTGAATTGAAACTTCCATGTGAAATTATCTATCCTAATCTTGAAAATGGCTATCCCTTTTGAACTGATCATTTCCCCATTCGCTAAAGAAAACCCCCACTCTTCCCCTCTCCATATCTGAAAAAGCCCTTTGGGCATATTGTAAAACAGGAAATTACGAAAGTCTTGGTTAATAAGCGAGCATGTGGCCCCCGAGTCCAACAGTGCAGCAAACCGCACCAGATCTGTTATAATTACTGTGATGTAAAGTAAGCCATACCTGCATTCGTAACATAATGCATTTACTGAATGTTCTCCTACAACCTTATCCTTAAAAGGACAATGAGTTTTTAATGTAACCCTTTTGTTTACAAAGAAAACAGGCGTAATCCTGAAAACGATCTTTTCCCCCAAAATTCCCTTGATTGTCTTGGGTTACAGAAAACCAAGAGAGGGTTTGGATTTTGTTTTTTTGAGACTGATCTCTAGGTATTATGTTCATAATGGATTTCCGATTAAAAGAGTCTTTAGCCAAATGATTTTACTTACCACATATCAAACAGAACTCCAGGGCGGTAGATTTACTAGGTTTGCTTACATCTTTCTCTGGGTATTTTACCCCACAACTCTCTCCTTCCACCGAACAATAACGCATAGTTCGCTCTACCTCTATGATCAAGTCCAAAAGATTTACTAAGGTATAAGGTTTTGTAACAAAAGTGAAAAATACACAGTAATAAGGGTGAATATTGTGGAAAATAATCTGCCTGAAATATTCCTTCGTGCAAGGAAAACCTAATACATACACAACTCCTAATATTTCCTTAATAAAATACTGCATATATTGCCCTGGCAAATTCTTTCTTTCCAGAAGTATCAACCGAAAATTTGTGATTCCTACTTCACTAGATAATGCATGAAGGCATGATTTTATTAGTTGGTCACATTCCAGTTTTACTCGCGGGTTTTACTAAACAATGGTTACAAAAATTCAGGTATCTTAAATGTAGCTACTGAATAAATATCCTATCTGTCACAAAAATTCAGAACTATAACTGCATTTAACTTGACAAAAAATTGAACCAGTGATTATAATGTGGTATGTGTCAATTTCGGCACCTTTTCCGAAAATTCGGAAGGCACATGAATGCACCAACCGCACTACTAATCGAGGGTAAAGTGCACAGTTATGCTTTTGTTACGTCATTGGACTCAGAGATGCAGCAAAATTGGATTTCCAGAAAATATTAGAATTTTCAACAGGTTTAGAAGAAACCCTCATTGAACAGGGCACAGAGAGTGGATAATATACTAAGAAATTATGATATGAAGAAAATACACATGGGATATGATTTGAGCTTTAATTTTATTCAAAACTTTCGTAATGTTTTTCATACAATGTTTTTCATTACACTTAACTTTCGACTATTCCAGAAAATAGTATACAGCAATTTATTTCAAAAATTGACAAAATGTTAATTTTCACAGTGTCAACTAACATTACCTTTTTCCCATTAAAGAAAACCCTGGATACAATATTATTTAAGTTTGTATTGATCATGCCTCAGGCCTTTTACATTTACAAATATTATTTCAGCCAATATAACATATATAATGGCCAGGCTAATACATATTATTTTTGGCCCACATAAAATTATTTTACTTATATACAATAATAAATGTTATTGTTCCTTAAAATTTACTTGCTTTTACCAGAACCCACAGGTTCTTCATTATTCTACAATTTATATTAATATACAATAATTTACAAATTATATTTATACATTGCCATTTATGACATCAATAAGAATTTTAACTATTTTAATCACCAAAGTTAATTTTCCAACAAGGAAACAGTAGAAGACAAAAACAGTACCGATTGGTTTGCCAAACTCACAGGTTATGGCTGGCCTTAAAAATAATTAACTGGATATGTTTGTCTAATATTGACTTAACATAGCCAACAGAGGCCAACAAGAAGTTCTCTTTATTTGAAAATATCAATTTCACCATTTTAAAAGTTGAACCAATTCCTTATTCAATGAATATTTGATATCATTTATATGTACTTTCTATATAGCCGAACAGCGGCCAAAATTTTTGGAGAACTAGAATTCATTTTACTAAATTCCAGTTATTTTTGAACTTCTCAAAGCACTTACAACTTACTGGCCGTATAGCCGAACAAAGGCCAAGATCTTAGAAAACTGCAAATTTGATGTTAAATTATATGTTATATTTTCCAAAATGCTAAATTCAAAGTATTCTCATGATTGTAGCAAATTTTGCTATCATGGCGCCTACTTGAATTATTATGGCACCAAGTGTGCCTGACCTAACCCAGCCATTAAGGCATAAGTTTAAAGTTACGTCATGTTTTAATTTTGCGCTACTTAACTCAGTGCAGGTGGAGCTCCTTCGGCGCTATGATCGACCCAGAACTGAGCTCGTGCACTCCATTTTATACACATTAAAGTCCATTTCCCCTTAGAGGGTTGCACAGAATTTATGGCCAAACAGAGATAAATATAAAAAAATTGAAGGCTCTGCCAATAGTGAAGCACGTGGCCTTATTGGCACAAACGGTTCATTTGGACCTTATAGGGGGATCTTATTTGTGACGAATCACAGGAATAATGTCCATACATGGCGACATATGTCACCACCAGATCGACACATTTCCGGTGATCAGATGAGTTTGAAGGAAGTAACTTTGTGGGCCGCATATTTTTCCCAAAGTTCGTTCACCTGTACGCATGCGGAGCAGGTGGAGCATACAACACCTACACCCTGCTGGTTAAATTGGCTATACCCCAAAAGGTGGCGCCACCATCCACCACAGGTGGCGGTGAAATCAACTACCAAACAGAATCGAGTCTCCCACCAAGTGCGCCATGTGTGCCGATGAAAGCTGCTGAATTCGACTGCACTGGGCTGGGACGAAAATTTTAGTGTGAAAAATCACGCCTCGTTGTAGCCACCCAAAATGTCCAGTCATCGAAGAAACAGGTATGCTGGCAGCAATTTTAGGCTTAATTACAATATTGCTGTGTAGAAGTAGGAGGTTATTTCACAGGAAAACCAACACTGTAGCCCATTCCGACGTATTGAAATGACGTACTATTGGTACGCCATCACATACATAGTTTAGCAATAGAAAATAAATCAGGAAGTGGTTTAGTTGCCAAAAAAGGTAGAGCAAAAAAATTGAATATTTCTCCATTATTTAATTTTGATATTGAAAAATGTGTTAAAATATTAAAAATTAAATATTTCTGAAATGTTTATACGATTGATAAATTACCGAAAAGAATGCACAAAAATGAATGTGGTGTGAATAATTTTGAGATTTCATCAAAGCCTGCTGCTCATTGGATTTGTTATTTTAAAGAAAATAATGTTTTTTTTTTACTATTTTGATTTATTTGGAGGCAATATTCCTAAAAATTTAATTAATTACTTCCAGAACAGAAATATTTATTACAATGATTATAGAATTCAGAATTTTATTTGAGTTATATGTGGACATCTATGTTTAATTGTACTATGTATGTTTTGGGGACCATTTAAGTTGAATTATATAATTTCTTTATTATTATATGACGGATCTATTTGGAGAGCATTAATCAAATTTTTACAAGAAAACTTTGACACTTTTGCTGAAAATTTAAATGAAGAGTTTAACACTTTTGCTGAAAAGTTTTACACTTTTGATGAAAATTTAATAACATATGAAGATTAAAAAAATGACAGTATGGATTCTTATTTTAAAAAATGTAGATACAATATCTGATAGTATTATTTTTTATTTTAAAAAGATGTAGATACAAAATACGATATAATATTTTCTGATTGAAAAAATATATAGCTTCAGTATAAGATATTATTATTTCTGCTTTACACTATCAAATAAGTAAAGCAGTTTATACAAAAGGTTATGTTTCTAATCAAAATCATATAATTAATAATATTGCTGATCATATAGATGGAAAAGATACTGCTAATAAAATATTTTTTGATTAATAAGTATCTAATAAATTACAAAATTTAAACCAATCAGTTATGGAATATTGTTTTACATTTGTTAAGTCAAACGTTGAAAAATGCAAGGGAAAAAATCACGTATTTTATTTACCTGTAAAGTGGAATTTAAAGAATAACAATTTTTGGTTAGATAATAATCTAATTTTCTTTTCTTTTTTGATGGATTGTGATGTTTGTATCATATATATTATAGTAAGCATTTTGATGTTAATACAGGTGACAATTTTAAATTATAAAATAATAAAAATAAACCTTCTGAACATGATGATGGGACCACTATAGAAATATTTGTTTAATTAAAAGGATAAATATAAAGATGAAATATAATTAACCTATTTAATGGAGAAAGCTTGGTGTTTGAAGTGCAAGAAAGTTACTAAAAATATTGATATAAAAACGAAAGTACTAAAAATGGACGATTAGTCCAGACAAGTAAATTAAGGATATGCAATTATAATAAATGAATATTAATTTTTTTTGTCAAATTTAAGAGACAGAATAATCAACTAAATTATATATATGCCAGCAAGAAGAAATTTTCCAAGAAACAAAGTATTTACACGTGGAAAAAATTGTGGCAAATTCATCTTGTTGAGATGGATACTGGTAACTTAATAGGTTTATAACATATAAATAATGGATATAAATGTACTATGACAATTGTTGTTTTTTACAAAATATGCATTTTCTATACCTATAAAAGATTAAACAGCTAAACATGTAGCAAATGTTTTGTTATATATGCTGATAAAAAAAACATAATATGTAAAGTGATAAAGGTTTTGATTTTTAAAATAAAACATTTAAAGAAGTTATGCAAAAATATAACCTCAATCATTATTCTACATTCAGTGAGCTAAAATCTAGTGTTGTAGAATATTTAATCTCACAGTTAAAAATAAAAAGTGGAAGAAATTTACATTAAATGACAATTATAAATGGATAAACATATTAGATGACTTAGTCAAAGAATACAGAAATACAAAACATAGAACAATAGAACAATAGAACTATTGGTATGAAACCAATTGATGTTAATAAGAAAAATTAAAAGAAATTATTCGATCTTGAATTTGTGATTAAGGCTACTTAACTAAAATATAAAGTTGGCGGTATGGTACTTGTTAGTAAAATTAAACAAATTTTTTAAAAAGGTTATACTCCTAGTTGGACAACAGAATTATTTAAAAAAAAAATTAAATTTTAAATTATGATGCAAATTAAAATATATCAAAGGAGAATAAATAAAAAGTAGTTTTTATTAATACAAAATTATGAAAATTAATTATCCTGATAAATATTTGATTGAAAAAATCTTAAAAGCTAATGATGATAAAATTAATGTAAAATTGCTAGGTTTTGATAACTCACAACTCATGGCATAATAAAACTTGTTTTGTGAATTTTAAAAATGTTTAAGTAATTATTTATTTCAAATGCAACATCTTTTAACATTAATAAAACATATTTATCATTAATAAAAATGTTTAACAATTCTAAATCCCATTCAACATCATGTTCAACATACATTTTTACATCCACAAAATTCATTTTTACATTCATAAAATAAGTTTAAAATAGGTTGACCATCTAGCTTACCTATTTACAAAAAGGTTAAATAGTAAAGAAGACTATGATTTTATTTCTATACTTTCCTTCTTTCATTCTTCTTCTCAAATCTAATGCCATAAAAGCATATTCATCATCCCAACAGTTTGCACAAATCTCTTCAAATTTTTCATGTCATGTCTCTACCAACAAAATCATTATAAATATGCCTTAAATTATTATCATCTTGTATAAATATACATAGAAAATTCTTACCTCTTACCAATTGTTTAAGAATTTTCGAAAAAGTTTGAGACAAATAAAATACATATATATTTGTATGTCTTCCTCCACTGAAATATTCAGAAATTATATCTTGATCATCTATAATAACATAATCAAATATAACCAAAGGACCATTTTCACATAGATCTAAAGGTATCATTTTATCATTATTATTTAAAAAGTACTCCCTTTCTCTTTAACTTTTATAATTTTATATAACAAATCAATATTTTTATATACCTGAATATATTTTGGTTGATTTAAACTTTTTGAGCAAACATAAAATTTATTAAATTTTAACCAACAATTCTTATAAATAAAATTTATCATCAAATTAGTTTTGCACAAGTACTTGGACCCACTATTATTGTCCCTGTATTGCAGGTAATAATTTTAAATTTTTTATTTTTAAAATTTTCTTTTCAAATTAATATATATGTTTTAATTAAATGGAAACATAAGTATTTAACTTAACAAATAATAGTTCCATTCTAGAGAAGAAACTTTATTATGATATCATTCATAAAGATAAATCAATTGTTTAATTACTTTTAGAACAGAATAAGTATCACCTAATATAAACAACAATACTTTAATATTGATTGATAATAATGAAGTTGTAAAAATACATAGAGGAAAATATAATGGTAAAACCTTATTCGAAACTATAAATTCGATTGAACCATTTTCATTAATTAACACTGAACTAACAAACTGTGTGAAAAATAGACTATCTATTAAATCTAAGTTTAATATTAAATTTGACGATCAACTAACCAATATTCTTGGTTTTGAAAGAAATTTAATTATTGAAAAAGAAAAAAATTGTTATGGGTATTAAATTACCTTATTTTTAATCATTAAAAAAATTAATGTTCATTGTTACTTGTCATATTCATGTGGTATGTTTAGAAAATACGATGAATCTAAACACTTAAAAACAAATACAGAAGCCAGTGTTTCACAGAAAAAGATGTTTGGATTTAGAAATTGTATTATTTATAAACATTCAGCTCCAATTTTTTAATAAAATTATTAATGAATAATTTAATCATGTTGCTTTAGGAATTAGAGATGAAAATGGTAAACTAATTGATATTGATGGTACTGACATTTACATTGTTTTTGCAAATTAAAATAGTTTAAATATTCATTTAAATAATATATATAACTTAATCCATAAAATGTAGATATAGATTATAATTATATATTACAAAATGAATTAAAATGAATTATGATTATATGTTTTGATACCCATATGGTATTTTATCTATTTTATTTTCTAGCATTATCATTTTGAAATCGAAAGGACTTAATGCTATTTTATTAACTTCAACTGTATATAATTTATGTTTTTCACTCCTTATTAAATTAATTGTTCTATATTGTATTTTCTCTTCAAACAAACATTATTTTATAATCATCAATGTAATTATGTTTTAATTACACATTTTTTACTCATTTCAATCTTTTATTCTCTTTATTGTCAACTTTGTACCCATACATTTTAGCTCTTAAACCAACAAATTCTTTCATTATTTTGCCATTATCATCTTCCATTTTATCGTATATTTTTTAATTTAGCTAAGGCATGCTATAGATATTATCATTTGGATTTAAATCTCTTGCATCAAATTTAACTATCGTTGTTTTCATGTCCACATAAAAATCTTATGTTTTTATGTTATAAATGTACAAATCAGTATATCGTTAGCATACATAATTTTATATCTATATTTTGGTCTAATCACTTTATTATGAAAATCCTATATAGATTTTTTTGATAAATCTAAAATTGGCATAACAACATAAATAGGTTTATTAAAATATATGTTGGTTTTATTCACACGTATAATGACAAGATTCACATTAAATATAGTAGATTCTCTATATTTGTATTTGCTGTTAATTTTTCACAAACATTTCCACTTGAAACCAGTCTTGTATCCACCTTGTTCCTAATATTTTCCAATGTTTTACCAAACACAGAATTATTCATCAATTTATAAAAATCTTTTTCAAATTAATTTTTAGCACTAGTTCTCGTCACTGTAATTAAATCTATATATTTTGTCAAGCAATCAGACTGATTAAATTCCAATATTCTATGTATTTTAGTAAGTTTTAATACATTATTTAGACACTGTATCAAATTACGTTAGTGTATTTACATACTTTTCTTCGTTATTTAAAGTTGTTAATAATTTAGATTGATTTGTTCCTGGAACTGACTTATTTTCTAGACAAAATGGAAGATCTTTATTTGAATTATGCTTTTGTTGAGGATAGTCTAAATCAACTTCTGATATGTATAGGTGTAGTGAGTTTTCCTTCATATTTAATATATGTTTTCGCCATAAATCTAATTTAAATACTGAATAATTATTCCATTAGAAACCTCTATGGTGAATATTGAGACATCGCCGAACCATAAGGATTATTTGCATCGAGATGAGCTATATAATTAGACTCTTGATTTGAATTAAAATCTTCTAAATATTTATTATTTGATTTTACATATTGTTTGCAACATTGTGATATTCCACCTCTAATTCCTTATTCTATCATTAAAATCGTATCATAATTATGTAATTAATCTTAATGTTGTTTTGTTATTTTTAACATTGCATCCCATGATAAACCTGGTGCTGTAAAATTCCACGCTGGATGTAAACCAAATTCATTTAAACATATATTTATAAAGTTTCCAAATATATCTGTCAACAATAATACATCACTTTTTAAATAAAAGTCATGATAGTCCTATAGCTTCTTCATATTAAATTGGTCCCATACATATGTTGCATGTTCATAACCATCATCAGTTATGTCTGATTCATTAAATTTATTGTAAAAGTCGCTTTTTGGTGGAAGTTCACTTTCTTGAAATTTTTTCCAACTGTCTATATTATCCTATGGATAAATACATTTTCTAAAAACTAAATCTACTTTGTCTTCTGGAAAATGTTCTTGAGTATATTTCATTTGTTCCATAATGAAATTAGATGCTAATTTATCTAAACTACTAGCCATAAATTGAAATGTGTCTATAAACCACATTTTAAAGTTTTTTGTTTGTTTCCCAAAAGTAAGAATCTTTTCTTCATTATTTGCAAGTAAATCTATCTTTATTATTTTTATCACATTCTAGCTCTTTAATAAATGGATGAGCATCTTACCCAGCTAAATAATTAAAATAAATTGGAACAAATTAGGGTAATTTTACTTGAATGTTAGAATTGTTACATACTGAATTAATCAACTACCCCATGATGATGTATTTTTTCATTTTATTTAGTAAATTCCCATTTGCATACAGAACACTTTTTAGATTTATTATATAACATTATTTCTTCTTTTGTTAGGGGGGCATTGCTTCACTTTGTGAATATATTTCACCAATTTCTTGTACTTATTTTTTCATTGCTTCTATAAAATGCTTATGTAAAAATGTACCTCAATTTGCAACTGGTGGTTTATAATCTCCATAACTATATGTAATATAATAAAAAATACCTGAAGCTTCATGTAACTGATATGTCATTATATATGATACATAATTCAACTTAATATCAATTGTATTTATTTGCACATTAGCAAGTTTATATATTTCTTTAAGTATCTACTTATAAAAACCATTATCAATATCATATTCTGTTAAAAGTGGATATTATTTAATTAATTAATTTTTTTTATATATTGTGGGTTTGGCTTGACTCTTGATATTCTCTTTAAAATTGATTCGAAATCTGCTACCATTTTAAAGGAACTTTCATTGTATGTCGGTAGTTTTTGAAAGATATTTTTTTCACCTTTCAAAGGCAAAGTAATTTTTAGAACAATCAACTACATGTTTTTGTGATATTTCTTGATAGAAAAAATTGAAGGCACACATCAAATATAAAAGTTAAAATTTGATGATTATATATTTTTTTGTGCTGAAAGCTAAATCGAAAAATCTTTTTTTTTATCCAACAATGTGAGTTTCTATCATTTTTGAAATAAATTAAATTTATATGTTTTTCCTTTTTATGTTTTTTAAGTTTTAGAGGCTACACTGTGGACTCACTTCAATCAAGTATACATTTATAGATGCATCAATTTGATTTTCTGTTTTTGGTATATCATCAATTTTAATTGGATATTCATATTTATTTATTATTTTACCAATATTAAGTTCCACACATATATATACTCTCTGTGTATCTTCATTTGCTGCAAATAATGCAGTTTTGATTGCCCAAAGTTAAGATTTTTGATCTTAATTTTTACATTAATGCACACTTTTTTATTCTTAATTTTTTCTGGTAGATTAATATATGATGCCACATTTAATGGATTGAACTTATTTATAGATAACTGTATTCCAAGTATTCTGTATGAAACCCGATCTGAAGGACTTTTTTCAGTATGTTCCATTTGTGTAAGTATATCGCTTTTAGATTTTCTAATTTTTTTTTTAACTTCTCTTTCATTCAATATTGTTTGTGTATATGATTGAATGTCATCAAATCTCCGTATTTCACTTATTTTTTTCGGCTGTAAAAATCGGCAACAAATTTAATGTGTGATTTCACTCCTCTAAAGTTCTTAAGTTGATCATGTATTAACTCATTAAGTTATTTTTTCTGAATTAAAAAATGAGTTGGCTTGACTAAATTTAAGGTATTTTCAATGGTATATGTTGATCCTAAATTTAAAAGCTTTATTAACTCTGTAACTTTTATTCTTCTCGTTCTTTTGTTTACATATACATTAGTAGAGAAAGGAAATATTTCTTTTAATTCCTTTTTATCTTCTGCATATATTTTTCTTTGGTATTGAATTCTGAAAAAGGAAATTGTTTTAAATTCCTTTTTGTTATATGGTTATTTTTTTTCTAGGGCTTTCAAACACATTATTAAGAAAAGGAAATATTTCTTTTAATAATTTTTTGGTTTTTTTAATATATTAATTTGTATTTTGTAAAAGGCTCATTTCTAAAATTATGCTGTATAACAGATGTAATTAAATAATTTTTTCTTCGTATCTGCATATTTTTATTTTAAAGCTGTTAGCTTTATCTCTTAATTCCTCAAATTTTAAATAATTTAGATTTTCCGTAGATTTTTAAATTAATATTCTCGTCTTCGAAGATGTTGTGTACTAATACTTATAATGAAATAATCTTTTCTTAGTTTATATATATATTTTATTTTTATTCTTTCAGCTATAGTTCTTAACTCTTGCACTTTATTTTCACTCAGTTCATTTGTTAGATTGTTTGTCGGCGACATTTTAACTTTATTTATAAGAAAACAGATTTATAAAATTTGCAAAAAATATAGTCCAAAAAATATCAAGACAATGAAGAAAATAAAAATTATATAAATGAAATTGGAAGTGCTTAAATTATTGATTAATTAGTTTTAACTATTTAACTTCTTATTAAATTTCTCAATAATTTATTTTTACATATTGATGCATAATTGTCCTTAGTAGTTCTATGGGGTGAAAATTATTTTATGTATTTATTCTCTTTACATGATGTACATATTTTTGTTGAATAATTAGCAGTTTGTATATCATTTAGAATATCTTCTGTTGTATCGTGTGATTAAGTACTTTTATACTTTTTGAGATGTAGATTATAAACATATTTCCAACAATTGCATAGTACTTTCTCTTTATTTATCTCATAATAATTTTTACCATATTCAATTAAACATTTTTTACAGTTACTAAAAAACTTTTCTTACTTATTTTTAAGAGAGTAAAAACTTTCTATGTTTAATTCTTCATTGCACTTTTTACATATTTTATTATTTACCAATTCATAATTGAGTAGCGATTCCATTTTGTAGTATTTATAAGGAATGAAATATATTAAGAGAAAAAAGGTTGCTGAAATTTTAGAATATCAAAATTGTAACTACTGATTACACTTAATTTTATAATTTTTAAATATTATGTTATAATGTTTTGTTTTTATTTTATCTTATTATATCTCTTGCTTTATAAATAAAACAAAAATGGAATCGCTTCTCAACATGTTAAACAAATCTAATGAATTAAGTAAACTACACGAGCTTGAAAAAATACAAAATATGTTTCTACCAAATTTTAATTTGATGAATTTTAATGTAGGAAAAGATCGCTATGTAAATATATATATAATGCAAGTAGTTTGAAATTAATAAATGAAAAAGGAGTTTTTAGAACTTATAAAGGCTTAAAAGAAAAGAAAAATTGAAAAACTATGCATGATATTGAATTCTCTTATTGTAAGTGTAGACTTCAGTTCTTTATCATTTTTGAGTTAAGTTGTTTTAATCTTTTTAAACTTTTAGAAACGTTTAAATGTATAGTTGGTTTGTTTTATCGATTAAAAATCATTTTCTTAAATCTTAATGAGATTTTAGCTTAATTTGCTTGTTTTAGCTTACATTTTCGTGATTTCAAGTTGCAGATTTAGCTTAAATTTGCTTGATTTTGACTTAAATTTGCTGGTTTTTTATAAAGTGATACGAAAACTGGAGGGAGATTTTTGAAAAAATGGAAAATTTGCTTGATTTGGGATTAAACTTGCTTGGTTTTTATCTTCAATTTGCTTGTTTTTAAGAATCGAACATTGGCGTCAAAATAGGTCACTTGAAGTTAATTTACGAAAAATTTACTTTATTTTGGCTTTAATTTTCTCGAATTTTTGGTGAGTGAGTGCACTGCGCCAGGTCCCGCAATCATATACTATTAGCTAGAGGTGCAGAAATATTTTCCTCTGGAATATCTCCTGAACTGTTTGACGTTTGATCGTGAACTTGGAGTAGTGGTGTTCCCCCCACCTACAAACTAGTTTCCTGGTCGGACGGCGATACGGAGAGACTCTTAACGTCATCGCCTTGCGCGAGCCAGCTGTCGCTCCCGCACACAATGTTGCGTAAATACCCGCCTTTGTTACTTAGGCGAAGGCTTGGTACTGTCCCGGCAAACACGGTGTCACTAGATAGAGCCTACACGGAAAACGTTCTTATATGTGCTACAAACCTATTTTTAGGAAACAAGATGCTAAAATTTTCTTGTAATACTACAAGTGAAATATCACATCTTTGTAACACATTATTTTACGAAACACGCAAAATTTGTATATCTAAATCTATTTAGGTATAAAAAAATTAAGTTGACAGTGTTTGACAGTTAAGTTTCAATATTATATTTACACTTTCCTCTTGCCATGGTCGTGTAGTGGTCAGTCTACAAAACTTCCACCTGGGCCGGTTTGGGTTCGATTTCCGGCGGGGTCGCTCCGGTATTTTCGCACGTGGGAATCGTGCCGGACGATGCCGCTGGTCGGCGGGTTTTTCTCGGTGATCTCCCATTTCCCCCGCCCTTGCATTCCGGCGCTGCTCCATATTCACATCACTAACCCTTATCGGCTCTCAACACCTCGGTGCTAAGAACCGCCTAAATCTCTCCTCTCCACTCTCCAATAATGTTGCTTAGGCCTACCAACATTGATGACATATTTATTGCCATCCAGTAGCGTTTGAAATAAAATTGTTTGTTCAAGATTCCATTAAATCATACTGATTGTCTGAATTTATGCAGGATGTTCGGTGATCAAACGCCCAAACTACGGGAGGCGATTCCTTACGAAAAACGAAGTCGAAAATATAAGCTAGGTATATTCCGTCTAGGTATATACCATATACCTAGACGGAATATTAAAGGAGATATGAGACGGTGAATATTGGTTTTGGAAAATGTGTTTTCGCCGAATGCCTTGTACGTAGCCCACGAAGTCCGCAGCAGAAATGTGACTTATGCTTTCCATTTTGTAGACACACTTGTGTAATTCTGGTCATCCTCGGTCTGTGAGCACTGTTCGGCACATCGACGATGTGCCCTCCACAAGTACACGCTCCATAGCGCGTCAAGGGCCTGGGCGTCTCCCATTCAACTGTGTAGGACGTACTGCGGGTCAATTACCATCATCCCTACCGCTGGCAGAAAATACAATGCATTCGGAAATAATACATTTTCAAAAGTCTATTTTCACAGGCTCATATTTCCTTTAATATTCCGTTCAGGTATACGGTGTCTTATATATAGGGATAGGATAACTTCGCAAATTCATTTCAGGATAAGCTAGATTTCAAACGCGTGTACACTGAAGTAACCTTTGCAATTGGATTAGAGTTTATTAGACACGCCCTGGACGACTCCGCGCCAATAGCCGACTTGCAAGGGAACACGAAGCGAATCCCGTACTGTAAAATGTGGGCTACACCGGGGCAACAGCCAATGAACAAACATCTGACGTCCGACTATACAAAGGATTGTGGAGTCTAGCATACAGGTCATTGAATTCGCGGAATTTTTCTATCCCTATCTATATATTTTCGAACCTATTCCCGTAGTTTGGGCGTCCAACCTTTCACTCACAGTGTCCTCTATCTGGGACGGTGCATATGAAGTGTCTCGAATGGTTTGCACTGTTCACAGCGGAACACACTGTTCAATGAGAAAGAACCTGGGGAGTGTGGGAGATATCGTTCGCCGCCGAGAAGATATTCCGTAGCCTCATAAACCACTGCTGCCAGTAACATAAAGCACAGATATATGTCTATTGGTCCCGATGTAAGGCAAAGCGTCATCTTGGTATCAGTACAGTTCCGAATAAAATATATGTTTGTTGCGATGCCTAAAATTAGTTATTTATTCTTGACTAAGTACATGGTTAATTTCCGAACATACCTGTATAATAAAATACTTCATTTATTTTTCCAGAGATCTAATTTGTTAAACCTTTCCCTCCACCGCAGATGACATGGAGCAAAACAAAAAAGGGCGGGAGGGCGAATCTTCCTTGGCTGCGTGCACGTTTACATGTGCTGGAAATGGCCGGCTTTGAACCAAAACCTTATAATTAAAACCCTTCGTACCTGCAATGTGAAAAATAATGCAAAATTCCGACAGATGGCGAGATGACAAATAAAATGATACCGCCGCCGAACCCTAATATGCCACCGAATGGCCTGAACTCCCGTAACTCACAGGGGGTTTGTAAAACAAATGCACCCTGACACATACTCAAATCATAGGGTTGCAGCAGGGCGCTGTGTAGCTGTTTCTTGTTGGGCACCGGATCCGTATTAAAGCTGTTAATTTGGGGTTACCTATTTTAAAGTAAAGTAAAGTTTTTTTTTGTGTTTGGTGGAGGAGTCAAGCTCCCCTCCAGCCTCCCGATTGGAGTGAATGTCAGTGTCGTGATGGCAGTCTGACATGTTAGTCTGTTGTGAACAAGTGTGCTAATTAATTTCGCATGTAATGTGCGGGTGAGCCACTGGTCTCCCGGGGCAGCCTTTGGTGTACGTTTCATCGTGTGGTCTATAGTGATACTGGAAAGAAAGAAGAATTTTTCCTATATATATATATATATATATATATATATATATATATATATATATATATATATATATTATATATATATATAAAAATTAATATAAACATATATATGCCGAGGGCGCTTAGTCATTTGAAGTTTGTTTTACTATATATTGAACTTATATTTAATAAAACAATTTAATATAAGAAATATATATAAATATATAGGCCTACATTTGCATATGGCAAACATTTTGCTCTCTTTTGGCACTGAATACGCTTCAATTCATTATCAGGAGATTATGTGAGTTGCTTTGAAAGGAAATCCAAGGTAATACATTCAAAAGTTTTGTTAGTTCCAGTAGATTGGTTGTAAATTGAAAGTTTGAGCAATTTTATTTCATTTCAATTAGGGCCTAAGGTAACTTGGAAAAATTGTGCAAGGGGGGTGGGGGGTAAAATTTAATTTTCCTAAGCACTGAAGGTGCGAACCTGTTTGGAGGAAAGAAGTCATTGTTAGAATGTTAGAGAGGGACCCTTGGTGCCAGAATCTATTCAGATGCTATTCAAAGTAGGGCTAACCCTTTCTACTCTTCTGTACAGTTTTCTTCTTCTCGACCTGAAACAGACTATCAAGTCGGTGCGTCATTGTCGTTACGTATAAATATTTTTTGTAAAATATTTTTATTATATTTTTATAACGTGTTTTATTTTATATATTATTTATTATTAGGGTTTTTACTATTACTTTTTTATTTTTATTATTTATTATTTTATGTGTATAATTATTGCTAATAATTTTACTCGATATGTGCAGTATTTGACATGTACTCTAAGTTATAGAATATACAGTTAATTAATAGGATATTGATTTATATTATTGATTGATTTTTACAGTTGCCCACTTGAGCACTCTTCCCTGGAGCAGTGCGTGTGCCCCTAGCCTGGTTCTCGAGTAGGGCTGAGGCAGGTCTTGTCTGTGCGAGTGTGTTTTTACTGTGTAATATATAGCGGTGTGTGTAGTGTAATTCGCGAGCAGCCTACTGCTGCATGCTCTTCTGCGAGGCATGCGCCGGACTGCCTATCCTGGACCATGCGTCAGCTCTAACAAGCACTAGCCGCACTAGTGGACCTTTCGTTTGGACGAGTAGATATAATGGAACTACTCGGCAGTACTGCTACCTTGTTGGTCTGGATGTTCGTGTAGACGTGCGCTGCAGTTACTACCTTCACGATGGCTGCTCTCTGAATTAGTGATGGACTAAATAGAATGAAAACAATTCGAATATTATATTGTTGAAGTACAATCAAATTTTCGAATTTTTTTCTGTGGTATTCGAATGAATCATTCGGTTTGAAGTTTTCCTTCTCGACAACAGATTGCAATAATTGCACTACATTATTTACGTAATTTTTTAAGGTCATCAGCACTTGATATTTAATTTTTTTGCCATTTTTTTTTTCAAAGATTTAAAATCTTCTCTTTGCATTTTTCTTTAAACACAGTTTATGTCGAATATTCTACTTAAGGGAAACAAAATTTCACCCAATATTCAATTTGTTAAATGAAGAATAATTCCCTTCAATTATGCGAATGTTCATTCATATCCCCACGAAGTGAATTTTTCATTCGAATATCAGGGAAGTGAATGACATCTACTGCAATAATTCGGTTTCTGAAAATAAATTTTAAGCAATTGTTTTCAGTTTTGTTACTTTTATTGAATTGAAAAGAGCTTTTAAGTCATCAAAATACTTGAGCCTATTATTGAAACGACGAGAACAGATGGCGACTAAAAAGAAAATAACGCAAAAAGACTTCTGTCTCATTTCCAAAGATCTGCTCCGGAATATATATATTAGGACGAAAAAAGAACGATAGCTTAAAATGGTTGGATGGAGAGGAGGAGGATTAGGCATCTTGGTTCGCCACCCGACGAGGGGTTCGACACCCGACGAGGGTGAATTTGTTTAATTATATTTTTTATATTTTGTAATATGTAATGAGAAAGTACCAAAAGTATTTCCATTATGAATAAGTACATGTAATGAGTAATTGCATATTGACTAAGTATGCAAGTATGTGCAATGAGGTGTAAGTATGTATAATTAGCAATTGTGTAATGAGACTAAGTGCATGTATTACACAATATTTACGTATCCACTCCCTAGCACTGTTCACTCGCGATGAGCTGAGATTGCTAGTATCTTTGAATTTTACCCTGCCACCATGTTGCATTGTGGAATCCAAGCACCACAGCCCGGCACTCGCCAACAGCCTGGGGAGCGCACCACCAGCCACTCATGGCACAAGACTGAGTACGTCTCCTCGCCGCAACTTGAGGCACAATTGCACCGGAGAGGTCTCTCTCTGCCATTGATCTTCTCTGCAACAGGTGAAGGCCGGCCGACCAGGGAGTGCACACCAGCCGTGAAGTGTAAACTCTCTCTAGCTAACTACATTTGTTTCACACATGTGGAATGCCTGGCATTGTTACGTACCATCATTTCCTCATATATCTGTTTTAAAAATTATAAGCAAACTTGTACATAAATGTCACTTATGTAAACATTCTACAACTCACGCTTTCACCATTTATTCATCACTTGTTAAAAAAATTATTTTGAGTACGAATAAAAAAAAAGCATTTATAAAGTAAATTATTTTTTAATGTTAAAAAAATTCTCCTCAAATTGTGTAAGTGGCAGTTACGCTTTTCTCATGTAAACATTCTAAGTATAGACCCCCTGTTAATTATCCTTTCATTTTTTCATCACTTTCTTTTTTATTTCACCACACTTGTTAAAATAATATGTTATAATAAGAGTGTTTGCTTAGAAAAATATTAATTAGTGTTAAATATTGACCCCACATTGTGTAAGTGACAGTTACACTTTTCTCGTATAAACATTCTAAGTGTAACCCCCCTGTTAATTATATGTCACATTTTGTGACACTTCTTTTTTTTTTTCATTCTAAGACTCATGTTAACATTTAAAATAATAATTTTCAGTATTTAAAAAATAGGGTGTTTATGGAGTAATATATTTTTAGTTTTAAAAGTTGGTTAGCTAATGTTATTTATACCCAAATATTTGTGTAAGTGTCAGCTATGCTTTCTCTTGCCTTCCTGTTGCAAGAAATGTATAGACTTTGAGGTAGATAAAAACACAATTAATTAGAGTTGAAATTACTATTTTACTACTCACAAAAATTACATATCCTTTTGTTACACAAAAAAACCATATTTACACACACACACAAATATTTAACAAACTGTTCGATTTATTTGCACAAAAAAAATTTAACAAACTGGATCGTCCTTCCTATTACAGAAAATTTTTTTTGGAATATTTACATTCATATTCTTGCACACTATTCTCTTCTATCTACACACATATTCCTTGGCATCTCTTCATTTGTATTATTTAAATATCCAATATTGGCACACATACGGGACAACACATTTCTTCTTTACATATGGAACGTCTAGCAGATTGACGGAGAAAAAATTCCCCTTCCGTGCTGGAGGCCAACCCCTCACAGCTGGAGATGAAGCCTCACAGGGCCTCTCCATTCATTCCCCCTTGAAAGGGAAATGTATCCACGAATGGAAGTCGGTAGATGGTGATACAGTAACACTGGCCTCGCAGCAGAACGATGCTTGTGGACGGTGTTTAGTTGGTGCTGTGAATTTAACCCAGTGCAAAACAGATGTTGATGTGAAGTAGTATATAGACGTGGCGAGCCAGTAACACTGGCCTCTCAGTGAGGCGGTCTTCCCTTCGATGATGGTGGATGGCACGTAGTTGGAGATGGGAACTGGCCTCGCAGTGAGGTGGTCTTCCCTTCGATGCTGGTGTAGGAAATTTCCTTTGAAGTTAGTTGAGGGTGTGTAGTTAAATTGCTCTCACACCGGGGATGGCGTTTTCCTCCGATGTTGATGTTTTCTTTAAAGTTAGTTGGAAATGCTTGTAGATTGTGGTTTAGCTGAGGATATTCCCTCGCATCAGATGTGGTGGTTGGCACACATATGTTGATGTGGCTGACAGATATTGATTAGTAGCGATAAATTTTGTGTGGAATATCATAGTGTCCCCAAGCAATGCAGAAATGTCACCCAGCTCGATATAATGTTTGTCGTCATTACTTGACAATGCGACCTTTGTTACATATTTGGGTAAGATATCATGGGCACGTGAACTGAAATGAAATCGAATCCCCATAACCCACGAATTTTGCGTGAGGCAATCCAGATAATCCTCGTACAGGAGACAGTGCAACAAATTTGGCTTTACCCCTTCGCTTTGTGCACAACCAGTTCTTTAAAAAGACTGTATGTATCAAATTTAGGGTGTAGACCTACAAAGTGTGTAACTCCTGTAATGCCTTTGTTCACAAATGGGAATTTTTGCAGATTATCTGGCACATAGTAAGAAGTATCAAATCGTGTAACCAAATCAGGGGAAATGGTTTCATAGACATCATGACAGTGAATTTCATAGATCAAGGCATCCGTATCGCAGTAGAGGAGATGCAAAGCAGGCTGAGGAAAATTATGTTGCTAATAATTACAATGAAAATCATAAAGGTATAATTTGGACAAATATAATATGGCAATACCACTGTACAAAGGCTTGTTAATCATAACAGTGACTTTTTCCATTTCAATTGGACCAAATTTTTATTGGGGATTTGCCTTGCCTTGAAAGTAGGTCGCCCAATCAGTTCTGCTGCCCCGTAAATTGTATGACACTGCGATATGACTTTGATGTCCTTCTACCGGCGAACATCCTGCAAAGTTTATCCATACACTGAATTATTCGTGAGCTCGAAAAACGATTTTTCAAATGCCATCTGAGCACGTTTCTGAATATTGAACATGATGTACGAAGCCATCCACGCCTTATGCTTAAACTGCTGTACGCGATGGACAGTGTCGAGTTTGACTCCATTCTTCAGGCAGTGCTTCAGTGTTTATCAGTGTACAATGCAATTATTCCGTGGTGCGAGTGTTAAAAACAATTTATTAATTTTGCCATTCAGTGGTATGCCAGATACTGGGGCAAGAGGCAGATCAGATAGGGCATTGTGACATTCATTCGAAAAATACAAATTTGCTTCCGCGAAAAACAAGTCTCCCTTGCATAGTCCATGCTGGCAAAATCCCACTTTGAAAACGCGTCTGAATCAACCCACTCAAAATGACAAATAGGTAGCTTACATTTCATAGTGTGACTGTACAGACCATTAACATCGAAGTAGCAAATGTACATACATATCTGCCACACAGGGGTTGTACTTATCTCCCATATAAATATTATTGACCTTCGCAAGCCTTTTGGAAACCTGGGTAATACCGCCTCTGACCCTACACTCTACAAAAAGGTACTATATCATCAACACCAGCCACACACCTGTCTTAAGCAAAAGAGCATCCTACGAAATAGAGGGAGCTCTCACGTACATTGCGGGGTCAGACCGTATCCTGCCAAACATACGGTTCTGAAAATATCAAAAATATCAGCCAAAAAAACAAGCCTAACGTGTAAATACTGTATTACGTACTGCAGTAAATTCTGTCAAAGGAACACATTCCACGCAGATTGAGCAAGATCAAACATCTGCAACGCTTATGCACTCTCTTTTCATTACATTATGAAATGCATCCTTGGGCTGGAGTGAGGTATGGTTCAGACTCTCCATTGACTTAAAAAGTCAAAAGGAAACACTCCCTTTCTTTGTGCCAAATCGAACTGTGTGTTATCTAGAAATTGTGAGTAGGTGATATTCGACTGGGCAGAAGACGAATTATCCGCTGATACGCTCATAAATTTAAATTAATTTATGAAAGGCAATTGCACAACTTGCGTACGTCTTTGAGAGTTTCTCCCGTGGGGAAATGAACTTGTAATTTTCCAAGGTCGTTCCAGTAACCTTTATCACACCTGGATTTTCGATCAACACACCTCCATTGGGCTGTGTGTTGTGTTTTGGAGCCAAAGGCTTCATTAGAAAATGGGCATCATAATTTTGCAGAATATGACATACAGCCACAAGTTAGTTTTTCTTAGGTCTGGACAAGATATTACATTTATTACCGAAATTCGAGACTTATTTCTACCCCCCCCCCTTTTCCCCCCGAAAGCACAATAGCACACAAGAAATCGGAACATATATGGTTCTGGCTGGCACTGTAGGCTGAAATTAGTCCTGTTTAATTTATTATTTATTTACGATTTAACGTCTGGTGGACATTGGGGTCATCAGAGATGTAACCACGCCCTCAGGTAATTGTAAACAGAGTAGGAATTGGCCATAGTCTACATTATTTAAAGAAATTCCGTTATTTTAGTGAAATTCGCTGGGAAAAATTCTCCAGAACTGTCCGCGGAATTACGGACATGTTATTTTTCCAATAACGAACTCTCAGTAAATTTCACAGGACTTCACCTGAATTCGCCGAACCTCTCCGTACATCCTTTAGTTAATTTATCTCTATTTACTGTTTACGAAAAAAGATTACGAGAGAAATTTTCAATTTTAGTCATGCGGGCGTCTCATCGTTTACTGTTTATGGAGAAAGATTTGAAATCGAATCAAACGTTTCAGAGTGATGACTCTTACGATAAAGGGTTAAAAAAACGCAATTTATAGCATACACGCAAGAAACACCACCAAACCAGTCAACCAATGAATATACCCAGTTCATCATAGAGAATATTTTAAAAAACAAGAGAGACCACACTCACATCTCTACCAAATCTCTCGCGAGGTTAGATCTCTCGAATGGTAGACTGCGAGTACAGCCGACCAACTTGCAAAGGAGATGATGGCGAAGTGTAGGGGAGGGCGAGATTAGTTCCAACATTTCTGCTAGGGGAGGTGCATTTCGACGACAAGACATTTGTTCCCCACCACCCAACCAGATCACATTCACCTAATATGACAGCTTGCAAGGATATCCATAAAACCATTGTGAATAGCAACTTTACCGTTCACTAAAGAACATATCTACAAAGCTGTCGCATTACATAAAACATACATAGATCTAGTCCATCACACACAAAACTACACAAACATCTCAGCAGATAAATGACTGTCACTGATAGTTTTTCAACGACTCATGCGAACCAACATTTCTAGGGTAAAATGTCCACACACACACATACACACACCACACAAACAGAATGAAGTAAATACCTAAACCTTCATTGCTTGCTAACAATGTTGTTTACCTAAACACACTAAACATTTATACTTTTCGTGAACGTAGTAACATACGAGGGGAAGAATATATCACATCTAAAATCCAGAAATAGGTAATTAGACAGATCATAAAAGCTCTAGTGCATTGCTTTTAAAAAATATTTATGCAAAACTCTTTAAAAAATAAGTATTTACATATACATCGTATATACAAGAAATAAACCACATATATACCTTCGTCATATATCACACGAAGGTGAATAATATTTTCATAGTCATATTCGGAAGGACGTAGGTTCGAACATTCTACCAACACATCCAAGATATTCCATTTACTAGAAAACATTCGTTATTAGTATTCATTTTCATTTCTCCTATAGACAAACATTTTGAACCCTCCTCGTAAACATGTTACCATCATACCAGGATTTTCTATTTACTAGAGAGCATTAACTATAAGTAATATTTATGTTAGAGCCATCTCAACTCCTAGAAACTACTCACTTATAAACTTAATTTTAAAATCCATAATATATTGCAATTGTTTGATGGATTCATTTATTTCTCATATATATATATATAAATTCTTTTTTTATACATCCCAATATGTCAATGCTTCATTTACATAAACTGAGACCTCGTCCATATCACAATACTATTAATAATTAAATATGCCGACCAGCTTTTCAACAATGCTCAATCATAATTAAATGTCACATCCAACTACTATATAGCCAAAACCTCCAGATGACAATCGAAAATTGTTTAAAATGTCCTCATGATATTTTGATGTAATATCATAGTCGCTCCTAAAAAAAACCGACCAAAAATCCGTTTATACATATTACTCCAGACAAAATAGTCTGGCTTGTAATATCCCAAAATACTTGAACACTACCTACAATCTATTCCATTACATCATATCAGTTATACCAAAACACTTCCATTCATACCATCCAGGACAACGAAACACTCATATAAGCATTCCTATTAAATAGTCTAGAGAATTTCTCTGATAAAACATTTCATCTTGTAGTAGCAAAAAACACAAACATTCAAATAATACTAACACCCTTACAGTTTACCACAGTCAACAATCCAAACTTAACGAAATATCATTCCAATAGGCCATATCATCAAACCAGCAGTTCAAATGTTCCAGCAGAAAAAAAAGCCTTCTGAACATCAATATTCGCAGACCATATCATGCTACGCCACCCATTTAGACAGGCCATAACATCATCTAATAACAAACATACTACCATACTTTTAGAACATAACAATTACACAAACGAAATATTACAAATTCTGAACATCCGTACACCATACCATCCATTGGCAGACATATTACCAGCAAAACTAACATACCACGTAGACAATATATTTTAAATTTCGATATATTCATTACGAATACCACCCATCGAAAAAATCTTTAACTCATAATATTTGAGATCCTATCATACTTGCTGCTTTATAAAAAACAAACGTTTATTTCTTCATACTCTGCCAGACAAACATTCTAAATTGTAATACCACAAATACCTGAAGGACATAACACTCAATATCTACAATCCATTTCATTAGACCATATCGGTTATACCAAGCACTTTACTTCATAAAATCCATGACAACAAAACAACCATATAAGCTTTTTTCCTATGAAATATTCCACCAAATTACTCAGATAAACCATATAATTATCATATCATCATATGTCATCATCACATCATCATGACATTATCATATCATCATCACATCGTCATCTCATCATATCATCACATCATCATAACCTCATCATATAATCACATCATAATCACTTCTTTATCACATCATAATCGTCATCACCATCATGCAGACTTATTCTTCATCTTCAGTGGGATACTATCTCAAACATGCAATATAGTGTTAAAGCAATTTCTACTGAAGGTGGATAATATATACTATCTCACATTATTTAATAATGGTTTCCCTTCCTTTATTCACAGTTGACTCTTTACTGGAATAATAATTCCATTGAAAATTCACGTATGTCTCTTCTAATTACCATTTAAATTACCACAGATGTCCATCTCAATAGCTACACCAAACATGTATATACATATATTTAATGTTCTTATATCCTCAGAGCTTACACTTGTTTAGAATATATCAAGACATTGCATACAGCAGGATGGAAAAAATGTATATTTGATAATAAATGAATAAAAACAATAGTCTTCAATACATTTTATCTTTATTCCAACCACTTATCAAAAACACACTCAAACATATTATCCAATCAACAAAAGTATTTATGCTTTACTCTAATTTTATAGTACAAACCATATTGTGAGGAGTCAAGGTACGCTTATTCGCATATACAACATTGCAGTTAACACACATGTAGATCGTGTAGCTGATGGCAAATGGACATTTACTATCTTCATGTTGTCTGGCGCTAAACCTAGTGGTGAATGTCTGTCTGCAATACTTGCACTCGGTTCCCGATGATCGACAAACAGTCCCTTTACACTTCTTCTTATGTCTATATAGGACTTCACTACGAGTAAACACAGCATCGCATTTATCACAGTGGAACGCCTGGTATGCTGGACTGAACAAATAATGACTACATTAATGTCGATGTGCATGACAACTTGTAGTAAAAGTATTTCTAAAATTACAACATTGTCTTAGTAATGCTTCTAGAGACTCTTCAGATACCCTTGCTGATGGTGTTACAGATGGTATGTCTTCAACCATTGTTGCCATCTTCACATTACAAAAGCTTACACTATCGCTAGATGTTTCCACTCCTGACAATCTGCCTTCCATCACAACCCTCGAAAAAGTGAAAACAGTAACACAGGACGCATACTTATATACTGCTTTCACAAAAGAACAATTAGTTTATGTATGTCAGATAAAGAGAGCTCTTACTCGAACGACAGACGAACTGCGAATGACACCATCTTCACTATCTTAATATGTATTAAAAAAATTATTTGTCAGCTGTAGGACTCGAACTTATGCTCGCATACAGGGAACCAGTTATTAAATCCGGCATCTTAGACCGCTCGACGAACCCAAAAATTTGCAGAAAATATTCTATTATAATGAAAAGTGTTAACCTTTTCCTTGGTTGACTTCATATAATGATGTCATAGAATCTTAACCTTATGTTCAAATTCTACTGTATAAAAATTTAAGAACATAATTTCTAACAAAACAATAATTTCACAGAAAAAATCATAAGACCTTCAAGACTGGGAGCACTCTGAGAACACTCAAATACACATTCACCCAGAAGAAAACACGCTATATGTAGTCCTATCTTATATATAATAATATATGATTCTATATTATAAATAATGTTATAGATAATTATATATTATTATATGTAAGATAGGACTATACATATAGCGTGTTTTCTTCTGGGTGAACGTGTATTTGAGAATTCTCAGAGTGCTCCCAATCTTGAAGGTCTTATGATTTTTTCTGCGAAATTATTGGTTTGTTAAAAATTATGTTTATTTTAGTTTTATACAGTTAAATATATATACACACATTGCAAGGATCTTTTATATGAGCCCGCATAGGTCTTCATTCTTCATTTCCTTTTTCTGTTACATAGATTTGCCAAGATGTCTCTTTCTTTTCTTTCAACATTATTACATAGTTCTTTCGTTGGACTCTATATTCTTCTAATATTTCTACTCTTCATCGAGGTTGTTTTTGCAGTTTCAGTTGCCTCCGAATTCTTCGATCCTACTTTCTCATACTTTCCAGTTCATCATCATACCATCAATTTAGTGGAATGCCAGATTCTGATATTCTCAATGTTTCCTTGCATACATCCAGGATAAGTTTTCGGATTGGATTGGATTGCATCTTTCAAGTGTTCTCAGTACTGATGAAGTATATTCTTCAGTACTTCGTCGAACCTCTTCCAGTCTGCCCATCGGTGAATAAATCTTGTTCGACCTATTATATCTTCAGTATGTTGTCCTGGTGTCATATTGAGATCATAAATAATTAACCTATGATCACTGGTTGAGTATTCCGTGACAACCCAATTTGAAACCAGTCTCGATTCCTTTCTAGCTACAACCGTCATATCCAGGTAGAATTCAGTACCATGAGCACAAGAAAAGATGTTGGATGGGTCCCCTTCATGCTCACGACATTGAGATTGTTCGCCAATAAATAGCGATCGAGCGACCTTTTTCATCTGTCACAGGCGAGTGCCACATTTCCGACTTGGCATTCACATCAGCTCCTATTACAAGTCGTTCCCTTCCAAGTATTCTTATAATTTCGTCCCACTTCTCCTAATGTACTCGAAGTTCATCCGAGTACTGGAAGCAGGAACTTACCAAGTAGACATTCTGCTGTCCCATTATAATTTGTATACAGACATAATGGCTGTTCGACATAGTATACATAGTCATGGTACTTAGGGTTTCAGATATAATCCATATAGCTGCCATTTAACTGTCACTTATTGAGAACACCATTCCAGGTGATCCAATTACCTTCCCATGTAAGACGTATGGCTCTTGCATCAGGATTATGTCAATGTCTCTTCCTTTAGCCACGATCGCTAATTCTGTTGTAGCCACTGCTGATCATCGCAGATTTATCTGTCCAATAGTGATTTTAGATCTTAGCTGATTCATGCATCCCCATTATCGATCCTTTCCAGCTCCGCAGTTAATCCTCTTTCATAATAAGGAACTTTTTTCGAATCTTCTATGTGGTTATGATCCTTATTATCCTTTCAACAATTTGCACAGGCAGGATTTTCTTTGTGGCCTTTGCATTTATCCTTTCCAGAATACTTATGTCATTCCTGACCGCAGATTGAACATCTTTCTTTTCCTCTGCAGGGTTTACTTTGGTGTCCGTATTGTTGACATTTGTAGCATCTGAGTTGAACCAGAACATCTCTCACTTTACATGCCACATACTCAATAAACACAGTTTCATTTGCAATTAGAAAATTTCTGTACTTGCTGTTTAATTATATCACCAATTGCAATGTTTTTTTGTTTCTCCAGTTCTTAGCTGGACTGACACGCTCTTCAGGAATTCCTCCCTCTTTACACCATCGTCTTCAAGATTTTGTTTCCACACCTTTGCCAGTAATTCTTCACTATCCTTTTTCCTTGGAATGTCATAGACTATTACCTTAGGTCCTTTTTCTATTGGTTCATCAAGTCGAAGTCCCAAATTTTTCTGCTTGTCGCTTGTCTTGATTTTATTTGTGGTGGTGTCATCACCTGCTTTAATGAGAACAACCCCCTCCCCCATACTCTTCTAAAGGTCTTCACTGCTCATCCTTCTACAACTGGATCTACCTTCTCTTGGATCGTCTTCTTTGTCTCTTCGCTTGTTTGATCATTCTTTTCTGGACATTCGAGGATAACTTTCTTAGGTTGTTTTACCTCTTGTGCAAGTATCTTAACCGCCTTCGTTATTTGAGCGCAGGACGGTTTAGATGTTTCTGTTTTCTCCGTTATCACACCTGGTCTCATCCATTGTTTCACACTGTACTCTAATCCTTTGACATAACCAAGGGAAAAAATCATTTCTTTGCGTTATCCTGTCGAAATAAAACTTAAGCGGAAAAAACTTTTGAAAGTGTGGAATTTGCATTCTCCTTACTGCCTTTTAATTTTTACAATATGCAATAATGTAGGAGTCTACCAAAGAGGGCGTCCGCCTCGGCCGAGAACTCCTCCATGTCGCCCAAAGCTACTCCAACTCCCAAGCCTGCTGTATGTTTAGTATTTTCTTCATTGTATTCACATATTATTTTGCAGATTTCCTCAGCAGGCTGTCCATGAGTTAATGGGTAAGCCACTGTCATTCAATCAATGATCGCTTTGCTAGGTCTCTTGACTTGTGTCCAGTCAGCTTCACTGCCCATTAAAAGAGTCAGTGAATTAATTGCTCTTGTCTTTGACATTGTTGAGTTTAGTTTGACTAGCTCAACGCGTCTGTCTGGTTTACTACCGTACCATTTGGCAGGCTTTTCAGTGAAACGATTCCACCACTCCATTCCACTCATTGTCGCAGTTTGGGCATTCACTCACACTTGAAATATAAGCAACAAAGTGCCACACAAAGTCACTCATTCACTAATACACTTAAATCACAAAGTCACTCGAATCAGGAAGTCCACTCAATCACAAAGTCACTATATCGCAAAGTCACTGAATTACAAAGTCAATCAATAACGAAAAAAAAAACACACAATATCTTTGAGATTGCTAACAAAGCACACAAACTTTCCATCAACGTATGTTTAACTTCTGTATCCTTGTGTATTGAGTTTTATTTCTGTATTCTACCTTATTCTGTGTCAGAACGTAGGCCGTCCAACCACTTACCATTCAGACTGCACGACTCCCACGTAGGCGAACCGGGTAACACTTCCGGCGGGGTCGCTCCCGGATTTTTGCATATGGAAATCGTACCCGACAATGCCGCTGGTCCGCGGGTTTTATCGGGGTTCTCCCGTTTCCCACGCTCTTGCATTCCGGCGCTGCTCTATACCTCGCTTCACCCTTGTCGGTTCTCAAGACCCACTGTTAAGAGCAGAAAAATTTCTCCACCCAACCCCTGTATCCGTAAGTATTAATATTTCATATGTTTTAAAATATTGTACACCTACCAACACAACTTTATTTTTTAGTCTGGTAAGCAAGCAGCACCAAATGAGTTCTTTGTTCTCCGAAATGTATAGTTCTGATAAATAAAACCGCTCTACCATAGAGTACGTTATTGAGCATGACACACTTACAAACGCTAGCCACGTTAGCTAGTGTGAGTGTGATACATGTTGGCCACACTCTCCAACGAACGGGATTGTACTGCATTGCAGTGTGTTTGAAATCCTGCTTTTTTTCCTTCGACGAAACTACTAAACGTGGCCCCAGTATGTTTTCCTACGTGAAACCATCTTACCCCAGACAAGGAAGTAATTGTTCTTTAAAGTTACTTCGCATGCTGTAAATATTGTTTTGGAGCCTTCCAATATAGTTGGAAACGTCTTTTTTCAGACTGTCGTATCTTAAAACATGCTAGTAGGACACGAGCTAAACTACGATAGGAGCCTGCAGTGAACTCCGCTACAGACTTTTCAACAATAAAATGATAAGGTCACCACTGAAAGTCCCATAGGTACACGCACCACTACGAGAACAATGCACGCCGGTTCAAGGCCTTGCTCGTAGCGGCGACGGCGCTCTTGTAGGGCGTCCCACTGTGACCCTTATAGCTCCCGTGCTTCGCGGCCAAAAAAGGAGAAAAAGTTAGCAGGCAGGCGGGACCCTTATGGGACATTCGTCGTTAGAGCTGGTGAGTTATGAGTGGGCGAGAAAAATGTAAACGTGACGTGAGAAAATGTTCACATATTTATACGCACATACTGAAGTTTCGCATCAAGCCTGTTGTAAGTGATGATTACTAGAGATGATGGAAAATCGTGAACATTTTTTGACCCAACATATTTTCTATAACACTGTAACTTGTTTATTCTTTCATGATTTGATGAACAAGGTTTAGACTAGGCTAAGTTGTTTGCAGACCAATCACGAAGGTTCTGCCTTATAGTATCAGAATCCTCATTGACCCAGTGAAATGGGGTAGTAGCTTCAAACTTGCATGACAGCAAATAAGTAGGGATAGGAAAAATTCGCGACTTAATTTCAGGACAAGATAGATTTCAAACGCGTATACGTTGTAGTCACACCCTGGACGACTTTGCGCCAAAAGCCGACTTGCAAGGGAACAAGAAGCGAACTCCATACTGTCAAATGTGAGGTAAATCTGGGGCAACAGTCAATGAACAAACATCTGAGGTTCGATTATACAAATAATTGTTGAGTCTAGCATACAGTCGTTGAACTCACAAAATTTTCCTATCCCTACAAATAAGGAAAGAAAACTGCCCGGCATGTTTACAGTAGAGCGAATTCTAGCACACAGTCAACATTTACCGCGATAAACTATCACCTCTAATGATTCCGATAAATATTGTAATTTCGCCCAGTGTTGAAAATTTTAACATTGTGCAGCAACTCATAGTTAGCCTTTTCCAGAGGATGGCCTTAGTAACTGCAGCTAGATGATGATTATTTACGTAGAGTCTTCGCACATCACAACAGATAAGTAAAATACTTATCGTTTTAAAAGTCACAACCATATTGTCTACGTTTATCGTGTAAACTTTCACCACTTGGCAGCATTTTCATATCGCAAACTTCAATTCCGAAGAGTGGTATGTGTTGTCACATTTCAAAAGCAAACAAAGCTCAGTGATTTTACAAATAACACTTCTGCCCACGATGGATTTTTTAAACCAATTTTTTTAAATTTAGCAGCTTAAGATAAAGTTACAAAGCAGAGTTTTTTTTATAGGCGATCAAGTTTGTAAAACCTGAGTATAATAATTTTTTTAGCTCATGCGTGGCTTCCTATGTTGGTATTGATACTTCCAGGTGACGATATTCATTAGCCTTTCGAGTGACCCTTCAAAATTATTACAATCGGGATGTTTGTATAAATATAAAGGTTTTTAAAGGGCTTTTAATTTGGATTTGCCATTTTATATGACATTTTACAGATTACAAACTTTTTTAATGCACTTCCTACGCAACTTTAGATTTTGTAGCTGTAGTTTCCATTGAGATAGGCCTACACCCATTTAGGTCAGGATTTTTTCTTTAAAGGTGAACAAGCTAGCTATATCCCCCAAATGAAATTTACCTTGTAACAGTAACATACATAAAAAATTTCACATATCCTTAAGTCAAGTTGAATAACCTAAACATCATGGAGTGTCTTACAAAATTTGTTGATAGTTTTAGCAGCATTGAAACACGCGTGTGAATTTAAATCTTAGGTTCTAAACTTCATGTTTTCTTTTAAACGGCATTTTTTTTTTAAATTTTAATGTGTACCCGTACACACGCAGGCCAGACATCTCTCACTCCAGAATGTGTAAAATATGATGAGAGGTAAAAAAGAAAAACCTATACCGGTTTCTGACATAATGTAATAATAACAAGAACATGTCTTTACAGTATCTGGCTGAATATTATCGACTAATGTGCACTTAAAGTGACTCCACTTTGATTTTCATTTACATACCATCCAATACCAAAAAAGAAAACAAATACGTACTGCAAAGAAATAATTGTTATGCGTGTAACTGCGCTTTTATGGATGCCACCGAGCGCGGTGCGAAATGTTCGGACTTGCACTCCGGAGGAGCTGAAGCCGTGTCTCAACTGGCCCAGAGAGCGCTCTCACGTGCTCTCGCATTCGCGACGGCGTCATTATGATGTCAAAGAGAACGCTCTCTGGTCGCCTCAATTCGTCGGATAGAGCGTGAAGTTATATACTCGCTGGCGCTCTCGCAGGCGCCATATTTGGTTACATTATATCCGGGTTTGAATTGTTTTATAGTAGCTTTATGGGCCAAAAACACTGTGAATTTTAATTGTAAGTGAATAATTTTAACTGTTTTAAACAGTAAAACGACATACTCAAAATGTTTTTATAAAAATATAAGTACGGATTTCTTCACTTTGCTGCAACATGATGGTAAAATAGAAAACCAAAATAATAGTTTTTTATGCGCTAATGATTATTCTGGTAGCACTATAATTATTTGTGAATAATTTTGAACACACATAAATTACTTACAATAGCGATTTTTGCTTAACATTATTTCCCGTCTTTGACATCAATGGTTTGCCTGGCGTCGGAGAGAAACGAGAGAGTGGTTGTCTCAATTCCCAGAGCGAGAGCACGAGAGAGCGCGAAGCAGTGCTCTCGCCAGGTTGTGCGAAAGAGTGCTCTCTCTCGAGAGTATTCTTTAAATTAAGACACGGCCTGATTTCGAATCCAGGTACAGTAATCCTGATCCCAGTTTTCCATTGTTCCCCGAAATCGCTCCAAGCGAATGCTGGGGGTTTTTTTTTTCCATGGTTCCCCGAAATCGCGCCAAGCGAATGCTGGGATTTTCCCTTGGTTCTACTGCTTGGTTGGGTCCTTACTACAAGCCATGGACGAATACTTCCCTGTTCCTTCTTCTCTGAGAAACTTGCTCAGTCTGTAATGACCTCGCTGTCGACGAGACGCTAAGCCCTATCTACAGTTACCAGTGTTAAGCTCTCGTATAGGCTGTCCACGGTAAAGTGAATGCTTTTGAGGTCCTAATTACTTTATTCCTATTAGCCCTTTTTTATCGTTCCGCCACTGCTTATAATAAATATTGCACATGTAAGTAATTAACACTGTGTATATAATTCACCGGACTCAAAACTTAACGTCAGTCTACATTAAAACTTTTTTTTTACTATTATTCTAAATTAGAGGACTTCAAAAGTGCTCACTTTACCATGAATATTCTTTACACGTCAGAACAAATGGAGAAGTTATTCCTACAGGTTCGCGCTGCCGTCCAATAAGCCTCACTGATCAATAAGTGTCCGCATGCTACGTCATTATTGCTATAGTTCATTCATGGTTACTCACAACTTTTCTGAAGCCCTGCTGCAGTTATACTGCCACGATATTCATCCACCTCAAGCAAACACTGGTTGGCCGAGTATAGAAATCTACACCAAGTGGAACAAAGAATTGCATTCTTAGGCACCATGTGTAATAATATTTTCATTTGAATTATTTATTACTATAGTACATTCATAATTACTTCAAACATTTCTAAAGACCTGAAAAAGTTCTACATTCAGGATATTCCTCCGCCTCATGGAAACAAAGCTTACCCAAGCCTAAGGAATTACCTCAAAGGGACAATGCTCTACATTCGTGCGCATTCTGTTAAATAATATTTTGCACTAGAAATACTTTATATATTACTTGGCATTACCAACGCACCTATATTGTCTCTGATTGTATTCACATGAATCATAATTGAGATACTGTAATTTATAATTAAAATATAAGCGAAAAACCAATTTTACAGAAAATAATGTACGTTTATATTAACACGCGTATAAAACGGCAGCGATAAATTACGTATTTAGGAAACAACGAAACACTTCACGAGGGACATGCAAATTCACGATATTATTTGGCATCAAGCCGAACTTCACAGTACTGTATGCATTAGAGCCTGCGTCGTTTCTCCATTGGCTGCTGCATAGATGTGAAGACACTCCCTGTCTGACTGAACTACACGTGATTGAGGCACACAATTGTGAAGTGTTCATTTATTGGTGCAGAATCACCCAGGGTGTTTCATATAAAGTATGAGCCAATGATAACTTGAATTTTGCAGGTCTTTGCGCATCACATATGCGGGGTGAGTTTTCAAAGGTTCGGTTAAAAAAGTGTGGAGCGAATTGAAGAGATTTGGGAGGCTCTTAACAGTGAGATCTTAAGAGCCGACGTTGGTGATTGAGGTGAGTATAGAGAGGTGCTGAAATGAAAGGGCGGGGAAAGGGGAGATCCCCGAGAAAACCCGTCGACCAACGGCATCGTCCAGCACGATTCCCAATAGCGAAAATCTGGTGATCGGTTTGGGAAACAAAGCGAGTATACTATTGGCATTACCAACACACCGATTATATGAAGCTCGCGTTTACTTCCTACGCGTGGCACGTTATCTGAAGTGAAACGGACGTTTATCAAGTAGTTGCCGAGCTAGAAGGGCGCGACTGGAACTACAGGTCGTCGAAACCAGCTCAAGGCATGCTGGCGAACTGAAGAAGTCACGCAACTCTCAGATAACACTTTTATTTTTACTGCCGCGATGTGGTTGTGGGAAGTTGCCATTGTTGCGGTATCCCACACTGCAGTCAACAAAACTGTGACATTACGTCAACAGGTTAACACTTAACTGGTGCGGTTGGACTTGTCACATGACTGGTATACGGCATGGGTAGGGACATGCAAAATTCGCGTTATTTCGTGACTGCAGACTAAACTCTTATGCGCGGTTGCACCATCGTGGATCGAAACTCGATCCGAGATCGGATAAAAGATCGACACAGAAAACTGTTCCACCATTCGAGTTCACAGCTGGACTGGAGAGCGAGATGAACTTCATTTCGAACCGCCGAAATTGGCGTTTCGAAATCTCGATCCAAGATCAGCAGCCATCTTCGGGAAATGTCGTTTGAAAATACGCCAACGTATTGAACTACGTTCGATTGTTTTCTTGGAAAATTAAAACAACATTATAGTACGCACTTGAATAATATTCAATATAAATCGTACAATAATTCACTTAAAACAGATCAAACATCGCACATAAAGTTCTATCTATAGCGAAAAATACTCCTACTTCCATAACGTCATATAATACGAACCAAAAGCAAAATTTGTGTCATACTTAATCTCGATCTCTCACTTTAGAACTAAGATCGACGAATCGGAGATCCAGAATCATAAAATTTCTTTGGTGCAACGCTTTTAGATTGGAACTAAGATCAAACTGCATCCTGGTTTGGAACTACGATCATTCGATCTCGGATCGGGGAAGATGTCGGTGAAACCGGACATAATAGATTTTATGCTCGTTTCACTTCAGCCATTGGCCGACAAGTTGTGATACACTTCCACAAGAGACGCTATTAGCCAATAGTTGCAGCTGAAATGTTGAGCAATCAATCCCCAAGTGAAACGGTCACGCAGGTTTATGACTCTGCACAGTTGCCAGTAGCCAACGGAATGACGAATTTCTCTCAGACAAATATAGGCTACTAAAGTCTAGCGTGTTACCAAATAATTACGCGAATTTTGCACTTCTCTAGGCATGGGTCAAAAAAACCCTGAACTTCAAAATATATATTTTGCAACCATGAGTTTATAAATAAGACCCGAAATAGGTTTTATAATTATATATACATATATAATTTCGTGTTTTATATATATATATATAACACGAAACGGAGAAAGATAACATAAGATAATGTGCTTTACAAATAATTGACACATTGTTTTGGTCGTCAATTAAGGCGACACCACAGCTTATAGTTTGATAGGAGAGGATGTGAAATAAAAGAAGTAATAAAGATACTACCATTAAATGATAATTAAAACAATAACAGTTGAATAAGAGTAGGTTGGGGAAGGAGAGACGAGGGAATTGCTCTCTTTCACTCACTTACTCACCCCTGAAGATAACTGAAGATCGGCGCCCTCGTTCTCTGCGTCGTCCTCGCTTCGCCGACGCCGACCACACTCCTCGCCCCTCTTCTGGTAACGTATTTTAACTCCTCCCCTATTCGCCGATCTCTTGGCGAGGGCAGAGCTAAGGTTGCCTGCCGATGCCCCTTACTTCTATGTCAGCCAGACCTAATTACAATGATTCCGCTTCCGCATTGCAGCTCATGCTGATCCAGCCCCTGAGTTGGCTGCCGGTGATCGCCTTTCGCCTAGGCGTACCGCGTAGCTAGTTCCCCAATAATAACAATATACAATAGGTAAGGACCCGCATGAATTAGAGACGTGCGAAATTCGCGTTATTATTTGGTAACACGCTGGACTTAATACCCTTTATCTGTCTGGGAGCAATTAGTTATTCCCTTAACTACTAGCAACTGTACTGAGTAATAAAACTGGGTGACAGCTTCACTCAGGATTGGTTGCTCAACAGTTCAGCTTCAACAGTTGGCTAGTAGCGTCTCTTGGGACGTGCACCACAAGTTGTCGGCCAATGGTTGAAGTGAAACGAGCATACAATGTCTTGGAGTTTAGTCTGAAATCACAAAATAACGCGAATTTTGCATGTCCCTACGCATGAAGCGCATTGTTTTGGCCATCAAGATAGACTTCACAACCGTGTATGCACTCTAACCGGTGAAATAAGCTAATTGGTTGTTGTCTAAGTGACAAAATATTTTCCTTCAGACTTTATGGCGAGTGATTCGGCGTTAAGATGATGAAGTATTTATACATTTGTTGAGCCCCGATTATTTCGCGGAGTGAGTTGACAACAAGCTAGGCTGGACAGTCCTCTATGCACTCGACACACTATTGTTTGTTTATTGGTTACTATTATCAAGTGAGGCCTGTGTACATAACTGTTAAACACTCACTGACACTACTGCTTCCTGCTTGTTACTGGCTCACAGTTAAACGGAGCGTGTCTAAAGAACTGTCGTCCAATCACAACAGTAGGAGAAAAGAACAAGTGTTTGGAGTCTACCTTGCCTCCGAATAAATTCGCGAAATACTCGTGGCTGTATTCATTGGTGCAGAGATACCCAGAACATGTCAAATAAATAAGGGGCCAATGACAATAGTAGGGCTAATGTGCATGTACTTTAGGTATAACATGTCTTAAAAGAATGAAGAGAAATTTGCAGGTCTCTGACAACAAGGGTTAAGATCTATTATGTTGAACGGAACTCCGATGCCATGTTCGTAGGCCACTGAAAACGTTTGGGTTCAGGCAGAAATTATAACAACTGCTGCAAAAAAAGGCGGAAAATTGGTGGCTATTAATCAGGTAGTCTTCAAGAATACTGATATGTAGTGTACCATTTTAACGTGTACGATTCAATTTCCCAATAATAGAGAAGTGTAGGGCTGGAAATGTTTCGACTTCTTATTTCAGGACAAGCTAAAATACAAATTCGTATACGGTATTTAAGTTACATCCCAATAGGACAGTAGTTTATCAGTAGGGGCACTTGTTTTTCTCGAAAATATTTCACGACAAGCTGTGAATCAAACCACATAAGATCAGGACCATTTCCGTAAATGAATCATTTAAAATGCTACGCGTTTTATCTGTCTGTCTGCGAATCACGGCCGGTCATTTTCAGAGAAACTCAATTCTGATTGGCTCACTCATGTAACAGTCTCTCTTCATACAAATACAGTCAGCCAATGGCCAAAGAAATGCTGAAAGTGTGTACATAGGATATTGAAGTATATGCTTCGTGTGAATCTTTTCGCGAATAATTGGTGGCCCTATTTATCAGTAGAGCTTCCAATTATTTCTCAGATTCATTCAGTAGAAAGGAAAACTTCAAACTGTTATATTATTGTCTCACTGCTATGATTGGACAGCTGTTCTCTGTACACGTCCTGTATAACCAGAGACCCGGAAATTTCGCGGATTCATCTGATGACAGGTTAAACTTCATTCACATGTACATAAGTTTCTGTACTTCCATTGCACCGAAATTTGTTAGATACGGCCCGAACGACTTTCAACCAATAAATAACCTACAAGGAAAATAAGAATCTAATCCCGTTCTACTTGGTATGGGGTTTAAATTTTGCAACATCCAATGAACTACTAACTGATGCTCGAATGCACAAAGGATTGTGGAGTCTAGCTTGTTGACGAATGAATCCACGAAATTCCTGGGTCTCTATGTATAACTGTGTGCCAGTAATTAAAAAGGAAGCAGTGTAGGTTGACTGAGTCATGTACAACACAATACAACGTCATCGCAGTATAGCAGCTGCTAACATACACATGACAGCGTCTGCCGAAATACTCGTGGTTCGTTATTTAATAAGGGGGCCAAGGTGGTGTAGTATTAAGGCTAATCACCTACCACCAAGGCGAGACAGGTTCGACTCCCAGTGGGATTAACAGGATTTTTGGATTAAGGAAATGTGGCGGACGTTGCCAAAATAATTTCTCTCCTTTTTCCGTTTCCCGTAACTCTGAGGCTGTGTTCCATTTCGTTTACAGCTTCGTTTTTCGTAAGTTGAATTTAGAATTTTGTAGGGCTACCTGTTTTGTCGAAATTTTCCTAAAATTCAATATCCTATGTGCACACTTACAGCCTTCATTTGGCTATTAGCCGCTTTTCTTTGTGTGAAGAGAGTTTGTAACATGAGTGCGCCAATCAGAATTAAGTTTATCTCACACTGACCGTCCGTGATTCGCGGACAGACAGATACAAGACGTATAACAATTCAAATAATACAATCACTAACGCGGGTCTGAACTTAAGTCTTTTGGAACACAACTTGTACTGAAATCTTTTCGCGAAAAACGGGTGCCCCTAAATTTTGTCAGGTTTAGTTTTAGCACAACGACATTCAACTGTCTAGCATGCAAAGCTACTTCTGTTTTGGTGTTATCAAGATACCGCCAAAATTTTAAGTCCACAAAGTCTTAAAATAAACAGTTACTATTCCCGAAAGTTGTGAGCAGGTCGTCAAAAATTTCTAATTAACAAATTAAAACAGAGATGTGAATTTGTTATAGGCTATTCACGATAAAATGAGCACTTATGAAAGCCCTGCTTAAGATCTACGTGTACGCACGTTGTGTACTACTCCGCCTTATATAATATTAACATTGTCATGTGCGTCATCACATTATTCATGCTTCGGTCAAGTGAAACTGTGAAATTATTAGAAAAGTAAACATTTTTCAAATTTGCTCATCTTTAAACTTCGACGCAGAAAAAAAAAATAATTTAACAGAAATGATTACCTAACACTTTATTCGACGGTAAGTTACGGAACTACTTTTCCATCCATCGTTACCAACTTACTAGGCGCATGGCACTCAGTGCGCCCGTTAAAATATATGCAGGTAGGAGCAGTGACATTTTCCTAAGGGTTGATTTCGAACGTGCTCACTTATCGTGAACAGCCATTTCTTATCAAAAGTGTGTAATGAGAAAATATCTATGTTAAGAACTTTTCAGCAGCTTTCTTTGCGAGTGGTCATTTGGAGAAAACTACATATTTTTTTTACTGCAATAAAAATACGCACGCACGCGCGCGCGCGCACACACACACACACACACACACACATATATATATATATATATATATATATATATATATATATATATATATATATATTTAAAAGTTTTGAAAAGTCAAAATTAAAAAGCGGACACATGGTAATTTGTATTTGGTAATTTGTCAGCTTCGAATCAGACAAAACGCAAAACGTAAATTACAAAATTACGTCATACATTGTACTGTAAAACGAGTCACGTAACCAATCTGTTAAAAAAAAAGTGTAAATTGTAATACGGCCTGACTATCGTCCCTGCTTCATTTCCACCTCCAGTTCCAGTCAATTGCAAGGACTTATGATCTCCGTGAAAATAGTTTCGTGCAGGCGATATTACAATATCCTACTTGCACACCTGAAATTATCCTATGCTTACTTGCCTGTCGCACGTCTTCGTCAGAAGGCAGCGTGATAATCAACTGGGACAGTCAGAATTAAGTTTCTCCCGCACTGACCGTATGAGATTCGAGGGCGCGAACCTAAGATGCAAAGCATTTTACTTCATCCAAGCGGGGAAATGAATATGAGTTTAAATTGTTTTCAAATTCAAGAACTATTCCCAAAAATCGGATGTGTCTAGCAATCGGCGCTAAAAGACCTCAGCTGTTAAATTGTCGCATCAATATTTCTTTCGCACTCACGAACTTAAAAAGTATAACTACTAAATTGTGCTGATAAATACAGGACGTGTGTAGAGCACACCTTAGAAGTGCTGAGGCAAACAGACGCTATTAATTCCGCCCATACACACACACACACACACACACACACACACACACACACACACATATATATATATATATGAGTCATCGCATTTGTCAAATTTTATGAAGATAACATAATTTCAACCACACACACAATTTATTATCACTCAAAATATACCACAGTCGGTTTTACACTATTCAGGCGCAGTGTAATATTCAGCATAAAGCTTAATTAGGAACATTTGGGCAAATACTAGGCTTAAACAACATTTTACCCAACACGAGAAAAATTTACGTATAATCTGTCTATAATTACAGGATGAATAAATAGTTCCTCCAATAGTACACAATAACTCAACTATTAATCATTAATGCGTCTCTGCACCAAAAGGTAAAGCTTAGTAAGGAACAATAGCAACAGTGTAGCACCTGAGAAACAGTTTTACCACAATAATTAAAATTCATTATAGCTCTCCACAAAAACGGCTTAAGTGGAAATTAATTATATCAATTATACACAAAAATTATTATTCCAATCTTCAGACCTTGCTACTCCCTTGAGCCCAAGAACGCAGCAAGGCTGGAATTGACACAAAATCCCAGCAAAAACATCTGCACAGCAAAATGGCACAAGGTGCCAGCAGTATGAAAATCCATTGAGCAAGTTAAGGGTGATTAAAAAGTGAAAGTTCCAAATAACACAAAAACTCAAGACATATGAATAAACCTTTTATTAGTTTTCTTATTTTAATTTGCTTTTACGGTGTGTTCTTTTTTTTTAAATACACACTATATATATTTCTTCATGCAAGGAACATTTTTCAAGAACCCCAGAACCAGGTAAAATATTACAAGCAATAATCTACTACAAAATGTTGCTAAGTTTAAAACTGGACATTAGTTTTCCACTAAAACTTTGAACAATTTTATATTTTCAGCTTAATTTTAGGCTATATTAACACACAGCATATTGAGTCTGGTTGACACCACGCAACTTTAATAAAAACTGACATTTAAAAAAATTCGGTATACTTTTGACACAAAAAGAATAAACTCTGACTTACAAGTCATACAGAGGCCATTCGCAAAACCTCTTTAAAATCGTGTTTGTTGTTCCATCTTAAACTATTGTGTTTATATCACCTGTGCATGACCAGAGCAAAAGGCCATTTTTGAAAATTCTTAACCCAGGATGAGTTCAGATGCCTGCCTCCAAAACTTTTGTACATAAAAATAATTTTCGAAATTTTCCTCAAGCCCAAATTAACACAAGGCAAATGCTCGCAAATAGCAAGCCTTAACCTCCGAGGAAAATTATTGTTTGAAAAAATCACAAAGGTTCCTGCACAAAGCGACTGCTAGAAAACACTTTTGCCCTAAGTCTGTGTCCGATTCCCTTAGAAAGAAGTACTTGCAAATATTAAATGCATAGTAAAATAAACCATTTTTGGCCCCTATTCTCATGTCAAAGTGACGCCATGAACCTTTCCTTGCTTGAAAAGCCTGACATTTTAATGTTTTTTAAATCAAAGTTTGTTACCAACACATAACTTTAGATGGATGCTCCCTCGAGGCCGATCATCTGACCCCGACCGAACATTTACGAGTATTTATACACAAAAATCACAATTAAGTGCTAGAGGGGCGAATACAATTCATTGCCCAATAGCGGCACAGTTGTACATTTTTTTTAATTTTTGCCTAGAGACCTGCACTCAATGGGCATTCCAATCGTGGTGTTGGTTACCTAATATGGCAACGACACACATTTCTTGGCAGGGGGTTTTGAAAAAGTTCATTTAGGCTATAGAGGTGTCTTCAATACCCTAGCCTATCACTGTCTCTTTGTCCAAATAAGGCGACCACTGCGTCACACATGAGCGAAAAGTACGTCACTCAGAAGTCAGAACACATTCAAACTGCGATACGATCAGAGTGCAGCATGACGGCACAGCCGCCAGACAGCTGGGAAGAAACAGTGGCGCGCCTCGGCGCTCGTATGCGACAGGTGGAACTAAACCCCACAGTACTAGGCGAGCCTCGTCCCATACCTTTCGCGCGGGAGGTGTGCATGACTCCATTTGATAGAAATGACGAAAACTGTGCTTCAACCGCTACGGACCATGACCAGAGACAACGTGTAGCAACCAGGTATGAGGAAAAGTAAGTTTTAGATGTTTTAAGCAAGTCCGAAGTATATTTTTCTATCGACGATCTTCCAGTATTTTTCCGTACGAACGTATCTCCGTACGTTATCGGGTTAAACGGGTCGGGACGAGAGACAACGAAACACATAGTTTTGTGGAAGTTGTCTCATTTTCTTTCCAGCTGCCAAAACTCACAACCATTTCAATTTACTCATTTTCTCGACACGAGTTCAACACTATTTAAAAGTGTAACTACCCCATTTGAGTTGAACTCAAATAACCAAGTGCTTATTTCCTTCGATTATGGAATCAGTCCAGTCATCATAGTCATTTACCAAATAAAACTCTACTCCAAGAAGGCCACATAGCAATTTACTCAACCCTAAATAATCGGAGTAAATTTAGAAAATTCAATGCAACGTCAAAGCTCAATTAGATTACTCCTTTCCATTAATTATTGAGGAGGCTGGAATTAACACAATATCCCTACTTCTGAGTATAACAAACTTCTCTCAAAATATTGAAAAATATTAAAACATATTCTTAGGTAAACACAACATAAGAATATGATACACTTTCGTAGAAATTTATAAATACTCTGTACTCTTACAAAATGTCAGGGGGCAGACCAATTCATCTCCGATAAAGACCCTGACATGACATAAAAAAAAAACAGATTAAAATTACAATTTTTAAGTGTTGTTAAAATTCTGATAATGCTAAGGGAGGCGACTTGTTGTACTAGCCAAAGCTCCCAATGGTGTAAGTTCACAATACAAAACAATTAAAAACTTATAGGATACTGGGACAATACGACACGTCAGTAGATAATGTAGCACCAACCTGGCCCGCCATGGGCTTCATGCACAACACCCAAAAAGACGAACTAGCGAACCAACAGTAGTTAAGCATTACGTTGCCCCTAAATAACAATTTAGAAAGGCTGACCGAGAGGGAATTTGGTCAACACAAATTACTGCCAGCCCAACCTAATGCCACTTTAAAACAACACACCAATAAGAATTCTATATCGTTTGCCGTGACCCACCGCATAACGTTTAGGCGTAGAACCACACACTCGACGACAGAATTAAAACGGGCGAGAAGCACCCGAAACTAACTCCCTTTTTACCAAAACGTTTTTAAAGTCGTAGAACACTACGACGAACAATTTAAGCTAGCCGGCGACCCATGGACAGAAAGTATGCTATGTGAAGAGGAGCGATATTTACAGTAGTGCTCGTCTCTAGTAAACTGGCAATGGAGGGAGGGTATACAGAATGTTTCGTAACTTATGTTACAGGCTTTGGGAGGTGATTCCTTATAGAAAAACATTACGAAAATGCAGATTGACTTACGTCCGGAAACGACGTCTAAGAGTGAAAAACACAACCAAAAGTTGGCTTTAAAACTAGTGATTTGTTGCTTACTCTTGGGTGGTTACTATTTGACTAAATTACATTCGAAACCGTGGACTTTAGGGCCGTGTAGTTCCCTTAATAATCATTTTAGAGTAGAAGTAGTACAGACATATTCGTCTTACATCTACGTCAGGAATAACCTGCCAGAGTTTGTTGGTGTTGTTCGGAATCACGTTTTGTGTGCGTGTGTCTATATATATATAGACACACACACTTCGGTTGTAGCATGCCGCCCGTTGCCAACATGACGGAGCAGACCATTCAGGTTGTGCACTCGCACCATGGTAAGCCACGTTCACAACAACAGTAATCATCCACGTAAGTCTCGTAGAACCATCAGCAAATGGCAGGGGTATCTTCTTAATTCAGGCGCTCAGTGAACTATATGACCTCGTCACTATATATATATATATATATATATATATATATATATATATATATATATATATATGTATATGTGTGTGTGTGTGTGTTGTTCCGCGAAGAAACTGACAAATTTCGCCAGCGTGTTCTAGGTACTATTATCACCAAAAATGTCTTATTTTAATGTAGGTTTTGCATCCTAGTTTCAGAGTGACAGTGACGGGAATGTAATGAACACAGCAAGTTTAATCACTGGATATATTTATTGGCATTAAGCTGTTTGATTTAGACTTCACTTGAACGTAGGCAGCCTGCGTCACGCGTTGCACAGCGGCATTCTGCCGCTGCATGTCTGCAAGTTCATTTCAGAGTTGAGTGGCGCAGTCGGTGATCGTCCGTATCAACTGGCCTCGTGCCTCTGGTTTCTTTCCGCTGTGCGCGCTACTTTTCAAGCAGCCCCAGAAGATAAAGTTCAATGGGTGCAGATCAAGACCGTGGTGGCCATGGCACTGGGTCACCTCTTCCTGCGCGGATACTCTGTATTCAATAATTCAGTCACAGTCCTGACGACGTGTTACGAGGTGCCATACTGATGCGACCACAAGTTGCTTCGTACTGCTAACAACATATCTTCCACTGAGAGTGGTAAGGTGGTTTCCAGAAAGTGTCCAAAGTCGTGAGTAATGAGATTGCACTGTATGTGTTCCAATTAGATTATTGCCATATAATCCTCACTACAATTTGATAGGCCTACTGTACGTAATTCTACATTTGAAGAGCGGCGCAAACATCTCCAGTCCAGTGAACAGAGGAAGCCTGCGACTCACGTACAATTCTCACCTCCCACCAAGGTGAACCGGGTTCGATCCCCGGCGAGGTCAACCACAGATTTTTCCATGTGGGAATAGTGCTGGACGATGCGGCTGGTCGGCGGGTTCTTCCTCGGGGATCTCCCTTTCCCCCGCTCTTGCATTCCGGCGCTGATGCATACTCACCTCGCCTCACACTCACCAGCTCTCAAGACCTCGATGATAGGAGCAGCCCTAATCTCTTCACTCACCCTTTCAAAATGTCTTTGTCATCGTTGAAGTAGTTAGTCATTCTTTAAGTTGAGTCCACCCGTATTCCTAATAATTAATAGAGAAATTTTAAGTAAAATTAGCACCAGACATGAGCTTTGACGCAGTGTTAATTTTCTTTAACTCTTTCATACCCACTTTAATTTATGGTTTCGGATGCTGCAAACAAAAAAAAATTATGATGCAAGCTGTACTTAAGTTTGCATAGCACTGGTTTCGTTGTCACAGCCAATGGGCTGTTGGATATATGCTAAGCTACAGCAATATGAATAAATTATGCCCCAATACCAGTAAGACGGTTTGCGAATCATTTACCCACAGGTAAGATCTTTTGTCATTAAAGTGCATAATGTACTTACTTGTGTGCACTTGGTTTGAATAGGTTAACTATTTCCTCCCTTATCGCCCATGTTTATGTTCATTAAATGAAAGTAAGTAATTCAAAACCAAATAAATATGGAAATATATTTACATAAAAATATTACATTGATTTGTTCAATATGAAATTTGGAATAATATCTAAGATATGGAATATCTCGCCCTACGTGACCGATTTATGGTCTTATATTCAACCTGTTATTATGCACCATATCTGTCAAAAATTATGTGATAAAAGAAAAAATTATACTATCTGATGGTTTTTGGAGACGCCATGCAAGTAATAACTGACCTTCACAATACGTTAGAAACACTTTGCGCTATCGGGTTTAAGATTATATCTTCTTAAAAATCCTGAGTGGATAGCTACCTACACAAAAATACTGTCACGTATGCCTTGTAGTACGTTCAAGGGAGTTCAAAAATAAGTGCACAAATACGCCAAGTTAACATAAAATTACGTAGTATTACAGACGAAGTACACATTGCTCCTTTGCTGGTTTCAAACTGTAATGTATGTTGGATCAAGCTCTCCTTTTTCTTACATTGACACACGTTTGGTTAAAATTTGTGAATATAATATCGAAAAATTATTAAAAATCGCCTCCAGATGTTGTGACGAGTGAGTCGTCACTTAAGAAATAAAAGGTATGCAGCAGTTGGCACTTTTGAATTTGGCGTTCTCTTATGAGTGGTTACTATGCTCTTAAATTCATGGTTATGCCGGCCAGCCATTTTTTATATGTTTAGCATTATACTTATATTTAGTATTTCTATTTTACCACTGCGTAATATTTTAGGGTTTCGTTAGTAACTTTTATGGTGTGTTGTATTTATGCTGAGTGCTTGAGGCCCACCATACACATACAGTTCTGCCTTCCGATCGGCCTGAACAGTCCTGGCCTGAAAGGCAAACCTTGCGTGTATGTGGCGGACTTGTAGGTAAATCGCCTGTACTGTTGGCCTGTGGGAATTTCCTCAGTTCCGCCTGCTGGCCAGCGAGCTCACAGGCAGAACTGACGTGTGTGGACTGCCGGCAGGCCGATCCCGCTATGTGCCATCGCTCAGTTTTCTGTACACCCGTGTGAATATAGGCAGTGGGTAGCTGTAGGATTAATATAATTTATTTCGTTTCGGCAAAGTTGTCCAAAGATTTTGTTTCTGAGTTCATCGATGCATTTCGTGGTCTTCCGTGTCTCTGCAAGGACTCTCAAATCTTGACGAAGAAAGTGACACAGGTAACATGCCAATAACAAATTAAAGCATTTTTCTGACTTCAGTTTATTATCTAACTTAGTTAAGAGCCTCAGGTATATACATCGGTGTAATATAGAAAATTATATTTGCCACACAAAGTAATAAACATGATATTATTTTTCGCTCATGTAAATATTCTTAGTATAACCATATAAATATAATTTGAAAACGATACAATTCAAAGAACACAACGAAATATGCCAAGGTACTCATCTAGGGATGAAACAATAAAATGACAGGACTTGTATAATGAAAATGTTACAAAGCAAGTTCATATAGCTATGTTGTTTTAATTAACAGGTAATCTATAGTAATTATAACATTACATACATCATAGGGTAAACACTATATTCTAGTACAGGGACTACTGTATTGTAGTTATAGACAAATTTGTAAAATGCGTATATGGGTACCAAACAATAATTGGATATTCTAATGAAACCAGTTTATTACTACATTATTATGTACTTATTGTAATGCTACTCATTTTTCACTTTGAATATATATATAAAGAAATGCCTCTACTCAATAAACCTTCGTTGCCAAGGAAACTTGACCTTCATTGCTGAAGTACTCCACAAGCGACCCTCTAGCGAGTTCTGCACTATTAGTTGGATGACATGCGGTTTTACTGAGACTCATAGATACGTTGCAGTGAGGTCCAGGCGTAACATTACCACTTTCGAACTCCTCCTCATCCAAACATTCCAATGGGGTGTACTGATGTGGTACCTTTGAAAGCAAGAAATTGTGACAATGTGGTGTACTTTAGTAAAATCAACTAAAGATATAGGTTTTTGTAAAACACTAAATCTTTCAACAATTATACCGAAAACACGATGATTAAATATCTTACGAGCTGGAGTGGCTACCTTGCGGCTAAATGGCTTCATAATGTATTCCCTTAGTGGATAGTGGAAATGCATTATCCACCACTAGCACATACCACATATTTTTCCAGCGACAGTTCCCTCCTTTGGCAAATTCATTCTCCCGTCTGCTAGTTTTTTCGACAAGTCTGAGGCCTCAAAGACACCTCCATCAGACACCCGCCCATTTATTCCAAAGCTGAAGTACAGTAATTCATAATTCGCATTTGCTATACCTAATAGAACTTGGCTGTGGAAGTTTTTGTAATCATAAAAGTACACTCCAGATCCCGGAGGCAGCATGGTGGCTACATGCTTCCCATCCACGGCTCCGATGCAATTCGGAAAGTTCCAGCGATGTTCAAGTTCCCCCGCAACGTTTTCCCATTCCTTCTCCGATGTTGGACACTGCAATAAGACAAGAAAAGGGATATCGAGGGACTGTTTAGCACGTGCACAGCAGAACAGAGACAAATATTTAGGGAGAGGAGGGAAAACACTATTTAGTAGTGTTCTGACGTTTCTTCAAGTCATATAAATGAAATTGTTATCTTTCTTTTTCATATATTGCTGTTTTTTCTTACCGATATGTAAAACTATAATTGCGAATGTGTTCTTTTCAGGTTTTACTTGAAACGCTACAGGAAACTGACTATGATACAGAATCTACAACACAACGTTCTCATTCAAACATTGAGCAATTAACAATATCACGGAGTTCAAGTCTCAGCGGTAGTGCAAAATCATTTAGCCGCAAAAATATGTTGTCCACCAGTGACTAAATATTATCAACTGTAAGTGAACGTCTTGCGCAGGTAAGAAAATAAGATCAATTTTATATTTTCGGCAAAAATGTTGCTGCAAAGTTAGGAACTTTACTGAGCAAAGAGCAGAGACTGTATGCAGAAAAAAATAACAATGAGACACTATTCGAAGCTGAAATGGGAAATCTGCCTCGCAATTCGGTGATGACGTATTTGAGTGATTCAACAGGAGACTACCGCAACGAACCACCATAAAACTTCACTGTTGCCCCATCCCAACAGTATTTGGCATTGTGAATATCGTATATTTTACACATCGCACTGTCGTTTTATTCATGATTGTTGGTGAACGTAAACGACTCATTCAAGGTTATTCTTCGCCAGTTACTACCAAAATATGTGAGAGACTAGACATATTCTGTGTTTACAACCGTAGGCGTAACAATTTGTAGTATATTTGGTGGAAGTAAATTCAGCACTCATGCGCAGGGAATATCACGATACATGTCAATAAACATTCTAGACAGTCAAGGCATATTGACAATATTGTTTACAAAGTCTTCCTTTTTTGTACGTCTCTGTCTTGAAAAGTTCTGTGCTAATGTATGTTAAAAACATAGCGACTAAATATTTGTTTAACCTAGTTGCAAGAAGTTTAGCATTTGAGATAAATTATTATATGTGTTTATGTTTTTAATAAACATCTACACACGTGCAAATGTATTTCAGTTTATGTTCTTACCTTGCAATAATACCTGTGTGCTTTGAAGATCGCTTCGCAGGTGTCAGGTATTATCTTCCCCAACGTTTGTGGAGTTATGTGACACGAGAATTTCAAATCTTCTAGTGTTCTCCCAGTTGCTAAATAGCGGAATGTCGCCCTTAATATTTCATTTGGTGTTATGGCTTTTCTCATACAAGTATATTTTTTTTACGAAAGGAGTAAATACGCTTAAAAATGCCAGGTAAGTGGGTTCATCTATGCGTAGGTAGTTTGTCCAATCTTTTGGGTAACACGTCAGTTCCTGGAAGCAAGTTGACGTGTGTATAATGATTCTTTCTTTGGAACCATTATTTGTCTATATCTTGCGTTAACGTTTTCTTCTTTTCTGCAGTGCACATGCAATAGTTGCATATGCTACAAGTTCATCGACTGTCGGCATGGATTTACTGAGCAACTAAACACTTGCAGTACACTGAACAATGTACTGACATCCCTCGGCCTGCCGTCGTGTGCGTGGGAAGTGCTCGTGACAGGCCAATCTGCGACAGTTCTGCCTGTCAGGCCGATCGGAAGGCAGAACTGTCAATGTATGGTGGGCCTCAGAAAGCCAGCTGTGCTCTCGCACGGGTCGCCAGCGCTGCCACTGCTGCTGGGCGGCAAGAGTCTTGTAACAGCAGCATGTGCGAAGTTGTAGCACACCCAGCTCTGGTATGGCGTAGCCTAGTGGGCCACAGTTTGAGCTCGGGATTTTTAATTTGTCTTTCCTTTAACATTGTATGCGACGTCGTTATTGAAGGACCTCATATAAAATTATGTTAGCTGGAAATAAGTCTGCCTGCTTGTTTTAAAAGCTCACGTCTTTTGTGTTGAGCTTGATTGGAAAACGCTGCCGAACTCCGGCGGAGCCCTATTTTTCTGCGGTTGGTCATCGCCATGATATTCGCCTGGGAGCTGCCTGCGCTGTCAGCGCTGAGTTTCGCCTTTGCATTTCCTGGACGGCCGCTTGCAGTTCGTAAATGTCCGCGAGTTGCGGCCGCCTGTGCGGAGGCGCGCTACGTTCGGCAAATTTCTCGGCGTCCTCAAATTTTAATACTACTGTCCAGCTGTTATATTGTGTTGGGGCAGTACACGGATTTTGATAATGGTGGTTGCACTTTTGCGGAAATGCCGTTTGTCTGGCCAAAAGAGCAGTGTTATTGACTATTTGTGGCAAGAGAAACAGATAAACAAACAATTAGCACTTTTTTTTCTTTGAGTAAATGTAATTCCTGGCCACAGGTAGAGGGGGTGGGTAAATCAATTTATAGTGATTGTGAAACTGAAAGAGTGAGGCCATTTAGACCCTCCCCAGTTGCCTCTCGATGTGGATTTCAATGTTTTACTGCATCGCTTAAGTCATCTGTGTCACAGGTTATAACGGAGTAGCGGAACGCCGCGACGAATCAGGCGACGGGCCGCAGGCGTTTTAATAGCAGTAACCGTGTTTAATCAACACGGAACATACATCAAGGCGAGCGGAGTACCGAACGAGGTCTCACCTCGTCCGGTAATAACTATGTAAACGTTGTATATTTTATATATTTTAATACAGTGACGTAAAAGCTTTATAAAGTATTCTACCTTCGAGTTCGCCTTCCTCCCAACTAATTATTCTGTACGGTCCCTAACCAAGACTGTTGCAAGATATAATAGACCCTCTGCCTGTCTGTACAGAATATATTAGAATTCAATCGACCAATTGCAGGACATGAGATGACAAAACAAATTGTGTTCTAGTAACTGTATTCCAAAAGGACTCCGCAGTGTGCATATGCATTTGTATTTGCAGAGCTAACCCACATATTTAAATAATCTAGAAATTATTTTAATATGGCACTATGTTTGGGAAATACGCTGTGGGATGAAAATCTGAGATCAATATACAAACAGAACTGGATGTAATCATAGCTCTTCATATAGATCTCCTTAACTGACACTTTCATTTTTCTTTCAAGTTGTAAAAGAGGAGATTTTTGATCTCACATTGTGACGATTGCATCGTCACGAGCTTTTTTTAGTGGCTTGTGTCAAAAGTTGGTAGCCCTGGGTGCGCGAACTATGGTTCGCACTAAGCTCTTTGTTATTTTAATTTGTATTTTTATGTCAACTGTTATTATAATTATATATATTTTATTATGACTTAATATTGATCATGGTCACGTAATTTTTATTGCTTTTATATCTCAGCTAACTTTTGTATCAACTTTTGCATTTGTAATTATACTTCTGTCTAGCTGAGCGTGACCGTAGATACTCTTTGGTTTTTAGTGTGTGTTTTGCGTGGTCGCCGCGAGTAGCGCGCGGCTGACTGCGTTCTCCCTTGCGGTAGGTCAAGGGAGAAGTTCGTCGGCTGTCTGGCCATGTGGTAGCACAAAGTGTATGTGTTCGCGGAGTCAGCTGGTATGCTGAGCGCGATCGAGCGAATGGCTATTGTACAACATGCCCATCGTGTAACGAGGCTTCGCCGATTGCGGGTATACGAACGGCGTCAAAGACGTCGTTGTGTTCGTTGAGTATGAATTTAGATTTTTACACCGACAGCCTCCACGAAATTTGCAGTAACTTTCGTGTGCTTTTCCGCAATGTTAGTTGCAGTACATTGTCTTATCCGTTACGTCACGTTCGTAATTATTACGTGTGCGTGAGTGGGCTGTTAGAACGAAGGCACGTAAATTGTGTTTCTGAATGTGCGTGCCTATTTGTTGGGAAATGTTCTTGGCTACGCCGGCGACGTGTGGTCGACATCAGCCATGCAGACTGGCCCATTTGGATGGAGATGGACAGCAGGCTTTCTAGCCTGTCGGGATTGCAGCTGCTAAGAACGGCTTTTATTCTTCGTGTATGCCTGGAGTTTGCATACACGGTTTCGTCACTCAACAGATAATAAGGTTCTGTGTCCTCGATAATATCGCGGGCGGTTACGACTGAAAGTTTCCTCGATTTTGACTGCCATGGCCCACTCGCGCGGCCTACAACCGGCGACTACTTTTTGTGTGTGTAAACTGTGTATCATTTTAATGTCAAGTTTCGGCTTTAAGCACCAGTGAGTAATTTATATATTTTTCTTACGGTACCATATATTTACTACCACAATATTAAGACCAATGTTCGGCATGTATTCAAATGAATTCAAAGTATTGAATACACAATTTTTCCAGAGATTGGAAATAAACGTACCCAAACGTTACTTGCGCAAATTATCAATCAGTATAGGTCGTTCACGATAAAGTGAGGACATTTGAAAGCCCTGCTAAAATTCTACTTTCTTGTCCATTATGTATCCTTCCACCACATGTAAACAAACTTTGCCATGTGACTGCCATGTGATTGTCACATGCTAATAAACTCAATGTTTACGTTTTAGGACTGCTAAATGTAACACGTATATTATATATAAAACATGTAACATATATGATGCATATAACACATGCTATATAATGTATATATATGCATATATATGTACATATATCATGTAAAATATAAAACATATATAAAATACGTAACATATATAATTGTTTGCGTCATCTCACATACCCGATAGACAAAAACTTTACACAACAAACAATTGAGAAATGAACGCCCTAGCAATGAAGTAATGGAAACTGTGAAAAAGCAAACATTAATCTTTGGTGGTGAACAAGGACCAACACGACACGTTAAAAAAGGACACACATTAGTTAAGCTGAAAAATAATTTGTAAGGGCAGCCAAATCCAGATTTTGAAATAGACTAGCACTACTGCACACCCAAGGTACAACACCACTTGTCACACAAATGACCAAACATTTAAAAACTGTACCGCAAACTTAACGTTTCCCATGACTCACTGTTTTCTAAGTGCACTATCGCTCTGTAGCGTGACAAGTAAAACGTCAGCTCTAAAACATGGTAGCTGTGTTTGGCCTCAGCTGATCGAAGTTAGGTGCAACCAAGCCATCAGGAAAAAACATAGATCCTGCAGGCATAAGATAGCGGCGTATCGTAGCAATTGTCTGAAGCGTATAAAAAAGACAGAGCGAGGCCGTGCAAGGACTTAAATAAAAAATTACAAATAAAAAAATAATGACGCATGAGGGGGGAAGGGGGAGGTAGGGCGGCAAGGAAAGACGAGAGGATCTGAGCCAAAAAAAGAGTACACCACTGAACAGAAGTAGATGGTGTTAATAAACTTAACGTGACAGCGAAAACATGGCAGTATGCAAAAATATGTAATATATAAAAAAGAAAAAATATAAAATATGTTCATATAGATGTACATTTATGTACAGTTTTATATGCACCTTTATAAATGGAGATAATATATTTCATCATAGGCCTATAATATATATACATATATATAAAATATAAATAATTTTACGCTAAAAATATAAACATATCAACAAATGCAATCATGTATATGTACATATATTTTTTTTACATCGTTATTCTGTGTTCGTACCCTTCTGAGACCCTCCAAAAAAGAACTGAACATTTATACTGTGAATTGAAGTGGTAAAAGAAGGTTATACCAGGCTTGCAACTGGCACCACCTTCATTTGTACAAAATAATTATATAAATAATATATATATTTTTATAGCTAAGTGAAATGCCGATCCGGTGATGGCCACATTTCCGATGTCTCTTGTGGCCCAAATGGGTGCGATATTTCCTTTTTGTCAAACCCACACAGACCTCAAGAAACCAATTTTACAGGTAAATTGTATGCACTCTCATCATTGTTGTGGTTCCTTCATTGCAATGACGGCAGCAAAACTGAAAACTTAAATGAGAAAAGTATTGAAAGAAAATTACTATACTTACAAAAATGGACCATGCGTGCACACACAAAACTGAAATAAATGTCTTATTATTAATGTAAAACCAATACATGTCTACAAATGACAGAAAAATGATAATGTAAAGGACAAATTATAAAAGTAATACTTACAGGCAAGTTACTGTGCACAGCGATAAGCACTTGGTTTAACGTTCCTTGTTACTATAGCTGTGCGTCAATAAACAGCCAATCAGAAGCCCCGACACTTTTGAAAAACTTATTTACAAACCAAGAAAGTGTGTATTTTGACTTCATTCCTCGGGAAGATATTTTCTTTTGTTTATTTATGGATAATCACAACCACGGAAGTTTTGTAACGCTTTTAGGTTATGTTTAAAGTAAAAATTTAAATGTAAATAATTTACCATTTTAAAAATGTCTCAGATCAATTGAAAATATTTATTTAAAGAAAAAACCCACTACCAACTATATGTACAGATCTTAATATCTTCGGTACAAATGTAGCAACATAAAAAAACAAATATTATTATCGTTATATCAATTGTATCCAGGCCACTGTGCTTTTGTGTTTTGTATGTGCTTATCGTCGTAACTGTAAATGCGTTTGGTATGTCAATTGTAGCCCGGCCCTTATTGAAAGCTAGCTCATACAGCTTCTTTAGAAATACTTAATTTAACACATTCACTGTGTAATGTAATCCAACCTTTACAAAACATGCACTGGCAAGTAAACAGGAGATCTGGGAGTCTTGGGTGTTGACTATGAGGTGCAATTTACAATTACATTAAATTTCAATAACTACAATATTTTTGCGGCCAAAGTGGCAGATATTACAAAAAATTATGCCTACTCAATAACGCATACTATCTATGTTGATATTTCTCAAAAGGTAGCAAGTTGTCTTGTCGAACATCCATTTAGAAATTTAAACATGGAATTGTTCTATAGGCCTAACTGTTGACAATTATTTGTAAATACTTTCTAATTCTTATTACGGCAAGCATTGCCAAATAAAACAATTAGGCCTACACTTTCATCACGAAAGAATATCGGCAACAAGCACAACTATAGGTCTATAGTTAACAAAACCAGCTTCAAGATTTTATAGTTCATATGTTGGGACACCTTTGGTGTAGCATCGACGTTTATGTTACGTTAACAATAGTAAAACTTAACACTGTAACTTGGGATAAATAACTACATGAACACAAGTTTGAGGTTAGGCCTACTTTACAAAATAACACAGTGATTTCAAAACGTTTCAAATTAATGTATAATTATTGACAGGCACATTTGCACTTGTTATCAAGGCAGATTTAAGAAAGCTTACATGGCTGGGCGTAAATAGATACTTACAGATGTATTTGAGGTTAGGCCTACAATACAAAACATCGCAGTGATATAAAACCGTGTAAAATTAACGTATAATTATTGACTGCCAAATTTGCACTTGTTGTAATGACATATTTGAAAGAAAGGTTAAACAGATGAGCGTAGGTAGATAGGTACAGAAAACTTTTAATATTATTTGTCAAACTTAGGATATAACATGCTCTTCGCAAACTCACATGAATATATTAATGTTGCGTTTCTGCTGTCGTTCATTTACTTTATAATTGTTATTTAACTTTCCGTTTATAATATCACGTTTCTAACTGTCGATTTATAATTGTTCTTTTTCACTTTTTTTACTGGGGATAAGCGGCGAAAACACGTCGTAAAAACACATTTCCATTTACCTCCGGACAGTTGCAGTTGAAATTTTCATCATTTCTGCAACTCGTTCGATCATCTTGCACGACTTCATCTCTCCTCGACGAATTAAAGAATAAATACTTCCGGCGAGATTTATAATGTCCTCCTGACGCGGAATATTTGTACGTAGTTTGCGGGAACTCATAACTTCACACAAAATCACTACAACACATTTAAACATTATACGATCTATAATAAAACAATGCTGATTGCAGATAATCTGAAAAATAAATGAGAAATATTAAAACTCAACAACGTTCAGTTTCCAAATTTGTAGTTTGCCTCACGAGCAAACCCAAGTAACAAGCATGAAGGAATCACAACAACGGTCCGTTGGTTTTGACCGTTGCGCCGATCACGTGACACAATATAATTATGAGTTACATTAAATACATTATCTTTACGTGAATAATGACTTAAAAGTGTATAAAATAAACTCCAAACAGCTTACGTAACCATAAATTTAAACATTACACTTGCAATACCGCGTTATTTCATAGAAATACTTTTCACATTTCACTGGCAACATAATGTGTTCATCCCCAGCCTGGATGGTGACACACATGGTTATACATACACAGTTGCGGGCGGCGGTTTTTTTCAAAGGTGGTTTTTTCAAAGGTTGATTTCTAGAGTGCTCACTTTAACATGAACGGCGTTTAGTGTTATCTAACCCTGCATACACTTTATTTAAAAACATTTCACGAAGTAATGAACGCATTTTCACCAGAGTACAAGTGCCTTATAACATATAGATTTAATTTAAATACATTCATAGGGATGAAAAGCAACAAGGGTGTGTTTTTGAAGGCGAGCACTGCTTGTCCCTCGATGTGTTGTAATTGTTCTAAGGGCTAATTGCAAGTGAGGTAGAGTTGACTTGCCTGAGCACTTAAAGGACAAGGGCGACTTAAATCTGCGCCACTCTGTTAGCCATTTTTGCCCTTTCTCGCCCTATGCAGCCGTTTCCAACAATTTTCAGTCCATCCACCATAACCCCCTGGATGTATAGAATGGATAAACCCACTTTTTTAACGACACTAAGTGCGGCAGGTGTAATAGTATTGGAGACGGAGAGTATTGACGAAACTGGAAAAAAATGACCACCATTTTGCGTAGTGCGGATAAAAGTAGCAACCAGCTGAGCGGTAATGATAGTATGTCTCTAGAAATACACAAGGAAACGCCAAAATTGCGCGTACTGTAGCCCATTCTTCCCTATATAATGTTGACATTATAACTTATTGCAATATTGAAAATATTTTGAAGTTTTGTTTACAAGTGGATAAGTTAAAGAGAATTAATATTTTTTCTGACTGATACTTGTTTGATGCAGTCCCTAGTTAATAAATGCAGTGGTGTCGTTTTAGACGTGTTGTTAACCAGCATTTCATTAGGGAAAGAATGGCGTTCGGTCAAAAGTAGATGGTGGGAGTAATTATGCCCCAAAAGAGCTAAAGATGGGTTGAGTGAAAAATACGTTCACCGTTTTCAAAGTTTTGATGAGAGCATCATGAGTTTTTACCACAATTTTTGATCACGCATGCGCCCTAAACCTCAGCTATGATGAAAATCAAATAGTAGAAGTTGTTGTTGAGAATTTATTGCCGGATGTGCGAGCCCAGAGTGTGGGGTACACCTTCCCGAAGTCGCTAGACGAGTTGAGGAAATGGGCCATAAATATTCAGAATAGTATTTATGACAAACTAGAATTTGAAAAAGCACAGTGTTGTAAAATTAATCATGGGCAAGCGGCCCAACCTAGCTTGGATTATGTACTAAAGAAAACTTCTAAACAGACATGTAAATGTTTTTCTTGTGGTAGTGAGAATCACCTTATAGCACAGTGTACGAATGACAAAAAGGTTATTAGGTGCTTTAATTGTAACAAATTAGGACATATAGCCAGAAATTGCAGATTTTCTAAGAAGAATGGTAACTTTACTAAGGAAACTATTGCTGTGGTGGAGGAACACGAAATTTAAAAGTGAATTGTATGTAAACATTAAAGTGAAAGAAATGCAAATTTTGAGCCTGCTAGATACTGTATCCAACGATTATTTCATGAGTCAAAATTTAACCAGCTCATTAGTAAACAAATTTCCTGAGCTGAAATAAAAATTCTAAATCAGTCCAGATTTTAATTCGTATGTGGTCAACAGGCTTTCGTTTAATGTGTCTACCAAACAATGTTTACGTTTTAAAATTGGCAATTATTCTTGTACTAAAGAATTTTAGATTGTACCAAGCCCCGTTAGTCGCGTGATATTGGGGTAAAATTTTCTCTCTGAAACCAAAGCATCCATAGATATTCATAAAAAAAGTATTGAGGTTTGGTTTTGACCCGAAAGGCGGTCCTATACAGTTAAAACAGTGTAAGTCGAATAGAAGGACTTGCGAGAACATCGATGGCAAAGGTGACGTTTTTGAGGGTAGACAAAAGGACAAATTAAACAATGTATTATCAGAGTTTCAGGATGTTATTATGAAGAGGTTAGGATGTTGTGATTGCATGCCCCATGAATTACGTGTTAGTGATGACGAATTGATCAGATTAAAGCCTTAACAGCGCTCACCTCCTAAGCTTAAATTTATGAGAGAAATTGTAACTTACTTGTGGAAACAAAACATTGTTCGCCCTTCAATATCCGCTTACGCCTCTCCTGCATTTCTAGTAAGAAGAAGTGGCAGCATAGGTTAGTCATTGACTACAGCCTGCTAAACAAAAAACTTAAAGTGGATCAATTTCTTATGCCAAACATCGAAAATGTCCTTCAATATTTTGGTGAGGCAAAGGATTTTTCAGTCACCAGCTTAAATTCTGCCTTTCATTAGTGTATGTTGCATGAGAAGAGTAAGCTCTTGACAGCCTTTGTTTACCCCTTGGGAGCATTTTGAATGGAACAGGTTTCCACTCGGGGTTAATTTTGGAGGACAATGTTTGTCTAAAAATTTTCAAAAGCCCTGGAAGAATTTCACTTATTATTTGTCATTTTGTTTTTAGATTACATTTGTATTTTTTTTTTTTTTAATCCTGAAGAACACCTCGAACACATAATATTGGCCCTCACGAAATTAAGGCAGTTAGGATTTACAGTAAACCCTGAAAAAGTGATGTTTGGAAAAACTGAAATCAAGTTCTTATAATTTATTTTGTCCCAAGGGAAACTTGTAATGGATCCCAAGAAAATTTCGCCCATCATTAATTTTCCTCATCCTCGGAACGTAAAAGGCATCATGTGTTTCCTTAGAATGTTAGGATATTTGTCCCGTTTCATAGACAATTATGTTGAGATTTGCGCCCCTTTAAACTCTTTAAGAATGTAAACCCTCTTGTGTGGACTGAGAAACAAGAGAAAGCTTTTAATGACCTTAAGTTTGCTATTTCACATCCACCCGTTTTAATATTGCCTGATTTTGGGAAAAAGTTTATCCTCCAGGTAGACGCTTCATCCTTGGCCGTAGGAGAGGTCCTGATGCAAGACGTAGGGCAGGGCCTGAAACTTGTAGCATTTGCCAGTAGGTAGCTAAATAACCACGAACAACACCTTAGTACGTTTGAAAAAGAAGCCCTAGCATGTGTGTGGGGCGTTGAGAAATTTGCCACCTATTTAGAACATCAGCCCTTCGATTTACACACTGACAACCAGGGATGAAAAGCGACAAGGGGTTTTTGAAGACGAGCACTGCTTGTCCCTTGATGTGTTGTAATTGTTCTAAGGGGCTAATTTTATGTGAGGTATAGTTGATGTGCTTGAGTCCTTAGGGGACAAGGGCGACTCAACAAGTACTTACGAATTTCTTGTAATAACTGACATGATTGAACCTACGTAAATAAATTTCTTTGGTCTAGGGCACACGCCGTAACCAATAACAATGGTGTATTTGCAGCAACCAATAGAGTTAACCATGAAAAAGATGCCGTCTGTATTGGTGGTAGTTTCTGAACTTGTGTAGCACTGACCATGACTTTACCAATTTTACAACACGCCAAGCGTGTACGAGTGCACTCGGGATAATATGTTAAGCCGTTATATAAGTATTGAAAATAATTTAGATAAAATACCTTGGCGTGGAGGTATAAATGGTTTTAAAGACGTGCTATTGCTGAACATGTAAAAACAATAAACGAGTTCGCCTTGTATTAGTTTTCGAGGAATCAACGCACCAGTCTTTAAACCCTGATGGGACACCCACATTCCTATATATGCTACAGCTGCTGTCCATTAGGAACACTGATAGAGATGGTTCATAAGAACCTTGGCTGAGAAATAAAGTTATCACGGGATGATGCTACTTATGCCTAGGGCCATATTTATTTCGTGAAAATATTCACGCGGTGGATAGACTTCAATATCCAATGCTCACACTTGCAGCCTTACTTTGAATACAAGCCGCTTGTCTTTATGCGATGCGTGTCTGTTAACATGAGTGAGTCAATCATAATTATGTTTATTAAATACTGACAGTCCGCGATTCGCGGTCAGACTGATGAGCTGTGTAACAATTAAAATGATGCAATCACCGAAGTGGTTCGGAACTAAAGTGTTTGGAACAAAACTTGTCCTGAAATCTTTTCGCGAAAAACAGGTGCCCCTAGCTATATGGCCATCATTTTTTAAATAAGTGTATTACCTACTTTGAACACACCATTTTAACCATTTACAGCAGTATAATTATCTACCAAATTTCGTAGGAATCGGTCATTTGTTTCCTAAAATATGAAATACATATTGATATGTATATGTTAACCATATTGAATATAAGTTTCAGAGCCACTTAAAACATTTAAATTTATATGGCTGACCGTAGTAGTACTTGTTTCCAAAACTTGGTAGGAATCGGTAGATTGTTTCCAGAGATATGATATCTAAACTTTATTTATTCATATGACGCTATCTTAAAAATGGCCGAAAAATAAACTATTTGTTAGCATATATCGTTCTTGTAATATATACTTCCAGCATTCAAAGATTGGTATACCTATATTGTCCGAAAAGTGATATATATATATATATATATATATATATATATATATATACACACATAACAAGTAAATATTAAGTATTTGTATGGTCACAAAATTGAAAATAAGTGCCTTACCAATTTAAATCGCATATGTTTTTTCAGCATACTTAAGTATTCCTTACGGGCCACATCTTTGTGAGCACCGGTTCAAATTTTCAAGAAACAAAATAAAAGCTTAGATTTTTCATGCAGTGCTATCTTTCGAAATGGCTAACGAACAACATACCAATTTCTAAATTCAATGCTTATATGATGCACTGCCAGGAAAACAAAATTTGGTTTAAATCGGTTGAATGGTTCTCGAGATATGGCACAACACCCCAACATGTTAAAACTGCTTCCATTTCGAAAGTAAACGTCCACCGTAGTTGGTAACTACACACTTCAAATTCCCTTACTACGTACTATACGTGAACAGAATTCGGTGAAATTCAGTCCCCACGTTCAACGTTTTTTGGGGGGGGGGGGGGGGGGCACATAGACACATCAACAGATAAATATTTACGAACACACATACACACACTGACACACATACAGGAAATCGGGATCTCATTAGCTTTCCTTCGAAAATTAGACTAAATATACAAAGTTTTGTATAAACATTACATATCATTGCGCAAATAAAGTTTTGCTTCAACTTCTATATATTGTATTTTTTAACATCTGATAAATATGTTATATTTGCACTATACTCCATTCCCCAGCAGTGTAGTGCCCGGCATTGTTATTGTGTACGGCCAATCATGGCAGCAGTGTTGCACTGTGACAGCGTTAAGTTTGCTATAGACTCTTCACGGTAAAATGAGCACATTTGAAAACCCTGCTTAAGATCTACTTGTATGCACGTTGTGTATTCTTCCCCCCTATGTAAAATGTTCACTGACGTGGGCCTCGACACTTTAATCATGCGTCGGACAAGTGAAACCCTGAAATTTTAGGAAAGTAAATACTTTACAAATCTGCTCATTTTTACGCTTAGATGCATAAAAGAAAGAAATAAAATAATTTAAGTTATTACAAATGGTAACATAACACTTTTTATTCGACTTTAAGATATGTAACTACTCGTACTTTCCATCCATCGTTACCAAGGTTACTGGGCGCATGTCCTCAGTGCGCCAATTAAAATATATGCAGGTAGGAGCAGTGACATTTTTCTGAGGTTGATTTCAATAGTGCTCACTTTATCGAGAACAGCCTTTACTGTGACGAACTGCTGATGCCTGGAAGTGCTGCCAGAGTAACTGAAGCAGTCAGATAGATACGGGTATCACATCATTGACAACTTCGCAACTATCGCAGATTGTGACCCCGGTGGAGGCGAACATTCACAAAGGGGGGTAAGTGTTCTGCTCGGAGTCAACTAAAGTGATGTCAGTCGTGTGTGGAAGAAGTACCGGGCAACACATTCCGTGGCAGATGCACCTCGTAGTGGTCGTCCTTGGGCCACTTCAGCGGCGCAGGACAGATTGGCAGTAGTCAGCGCCAGTTCACACTGCAACTGAGCTGCGGCGGGATCATCGTCGAACGACTGGAGAGCAGGTATCGACACAGACTGTCCGGGACCAGGCTTCACCAGGACCACAAACATGCCTACAAACCCACGAGGCGTCCTTCTCTATCACATCGTCACTGAACTGCGCGATTAGCCTGGGGGCGTGCCCATCTCGATTGGGAGCTTGCCTCATGGAAGCATGTCATGTACACAGACGAGACTAGGGCTGTTCGATATCATAAAAATTTAATATCGATATTTTCCGAACAGTTATTCGGTATTTTCGATTTATCGATGATACAGAAATTATATGTAACACAGAAATTTTCGATAGTATCGAAATTATCGATATTACCTTAATTATCTATAATACCGAAATTATCGATAATACAGAAATTATTGGCAATACATAAATTATCGGTAATACCGAAATTATGTTTAATACCGAAATTATCGATAATACTGAAAACTACGATACCATCGATACCACGATATACCGATACATATAGATAATTATCGATATATCGATATTTCGAACAGCCCTAGACGAGACCCGTGTTTGTCTGCACCCTGATTCACGATCTGTGATAGCGTGGTGTAATAGTGGATCTACAGCGAGGTAGCGGTATGTCCGCGACGTCCATCCATTCGATGGTGGCATTGCGATGTTGTTGGCAGGAATAATGCTTGGTAGACGTACACCACTCGTGAACATCGACAACACCCTACACTGAGGAAAAGTTTTTGTTGAATCAAACCAGATTTGTTTGGTGCAACCAAATTATTTGTTTGTATAGGAGCAATGGAATATTTTGTTGCTGAAACCAAATTATTTTGTTGTTCTCATTTGGTTGCCCCAAACTGTAAGATTTGGTCGGTGCAATTAAAATGTTTGTTTGGATACACATACATTAAACAGTTTGGACCGATATAAAAAGAATTCTACCAGTTCGCCCGGGTTTTGAACCTAGATCATCTTCGTTCGAGCGCTACGTCTCAGAAATCTCATCTAATGAGACAACTTACGACACCGGAAAGATCCAAATATTGGGCAAAGTGTGCAAACAAATATTTCAAGTTTTACAGCTTTAATTGTCAGTTTCGTGTCGCATTCTTTTATTAATGTCTTTGTACGATTGTTAAGCATCAACAGATGCACTAACAAGCACGGTTACTATCCTAATTGTCACAACAAATACAAACAAACTCTCGAACTGTATTTTCGGACGAGTGTCCAAACAAATATATATAGTTGATTCAACAAAATATTGAATTGACAGTCTTATTTATTTTGGGCCCAACACAGATATTTTTTAAATTCAAACATATATTTCGTTAGACGAACAAAAGTAATTTTGTTGCTTTTCAAATTTTGTTTCATCAAAAATATATTTTGTTAGGGCAACTAAATATATATATGGGCCTATACAAACAAATATTTTGTTCGATTTTCTCTCAATGTAACAGGCCAGCGATATGCGGGAGAGGTTCTTGAGCCTGTTGTGCATGATTTATGCGCCGACATTGATGACCAGTTCTTCCCCATGGGTGCCAATGCTCGACCACATAGAGCGCCGATCGTGCAGAACTTCTTGCAGGAACCGTCCATTACACGAATGCAGTGGTCAGCCAGCTCACCCGATATGACTTGCCCGGAACATGCATGGGGGATGTTAAAACGCGCGACTGCCAAATGTTGTAACCCACCTAGAACACTCAGAGGGTTTGTTCAGGCTGATGTTGACGAGTGGGAGATCATTCCTCAAAAAACGCTGGACAGTCCGATTTACAGCATGTCACGATGTGTCCACGACCTTTTCACTGTACGTGGAGACAATACCCAGTACCACAGTTAGGAAAATTTCGCGAATTCATTTCAGGACAAGATATATGTCCAACACGCGTACACTGAAGTTACATTTACAATTGGATCGCAGCTTATTAGACACGCCCTGGACGACTCTGAGACAACAGCAGACTCGCAAGGAAACAAGTAGCGAGTGCCATACTGCCAGGTGTAGAGTAACATTGGCTACTCTCTGGGGCAGCAGCCAATGAAAAAACATCTGACGCTCGAGTGTACACAGGACTGTGGAGTCTGGCCAGTAGGTAATTGAACTCGCGAAATTTCCCTATGCCTACCCAGTACTAACGACGTGACACGACTGTTTCATGAATGTGCCACTGACATGTCGAAGTGATTTCGGGCGCTGTGAGCTGTATGTCGTCAGTAAGTTCATTATAATCTTACTTTCCAATTCTACAATTTTTAAAAATACATTAGCTTTTGCTAAGCCTTCCCCAATACAACAAACTCTAGTGATGCTAAATTATTTTTGCTTAGTATATTTCATATGGGCATAAGTGGCCACGCAGACCTAGGTCAAAGAAATTACTTTCCTTAAAAACGACGTACTGCAAAACCGACGAGAGGAAAAAATTACATGTTTATTGTACCATAGTCCTAAAGCCGGCCAGACGATACACTGGTACAGAATATCGTTTCCATAACGTTGTCTTCAACTGATTGTAACCATAATAACTTCTAAAATGAACTTGATTACTGTAAAACTGATTAAAGGACTCTTGCTTTAATCGTGTTCTCTAATTTATTATTAGGGACATAATTAACTTATATTATATTTTTCAGGCATATTGTACACCTACAAAAATTAAACATTTAATAATTAATAGAAGCAACTTTCATCTTATTCCTAAAAGTGTGTCTAACGCTGAAGTTGCGAGATTGGATATAGGCCCTTAAGTATTCTATATATTTAGTTACACTTTGTCTTAGCTCTTGATTGGTGAATGAATTATTTTTTGTTTATTTAGTGTAAATACTCTCAAATATTGTTTATAAGTTAATAAATGTTCTGCACAAAATAAGAAATAATATTACATTTCTGCTGTGCGAATCGTTCGTGATCGATTTTTCTAATATCATTGCAATTTTAATTTCCTCTGAACACTTCAAATTTGAAGTAACACATTCCATGATATTCAAGGTTTAAAAATTTTGACATTTTTCTTGAATTGGGAAACAACTTATTCTTCCAAATTATTAGATTTTCGTATTTGTTTTGTCCTAGACAATTAATATATTCTCAAGACTCTTTATAGGTATGCGATGTCAGTATATTGGAAATAGCAATAACATGGAATTAATAAAACTATCTCACATAGGTATATTTAGTTTTGTAACAATATGCTGTGGTTTGACGGAATATTTACAAATATAAGGGACAAGTGGGGCTTCTTTGATTTCGTTCTTGTTGGTCTTGATGTTTGCTGCTGGCATGTTTCCTGATGCTTGCTTAAACAGAACTTGCGTTTTCAGAAAGTGAAGGTGTGTGTGTGTGTGTGTCTGTGTGTAAGCACGCACACACACACACATATACACACACACACACACACACATATATATATATATATACACACACACACACGCTATTTTTTCCTGAAACATTTACGAAGGATTATCAAGACATATTTCCGGATTTTTTGGTTTATCATTAATGTAGGTTTAAAAATAAAATACTTTTAACTACATAGCAATCGTCAAATAAATGTACTGTATTCTTTCCAAAATATGGTATCAGAAAAATAAGTATTTGTAAAACTTTTGAATTCCGATTTTTTTCTAGAATGAAACTTAAAACTTGATAAACTTGAATGACTGATTTAAAAGAACTTTCGAGAGTTTTTTTTAAAGAGTATAAATTTCTCACTCACGAAATGAACATTAACAGGAAGTAACTTTATACATGCTGTCACTGACATATTTTTCAGAGTTATTTAGGAATGTACGAATTAAAGAACACGTAAAATACAGGAACGAAACAGAGTATTCTATCGCGAACTCCAGCCTCATACAAGGGTGTCAGCAGGAAACTGGATTTTTCTATGAAATGGGACGTTCATTATAACAACCGTTTATATATGATTGGTGTTCATATTCGTTCTCGAAAGTAAGTTAAATAACACACTTAATATAAAATAAATTAGCGACGTAACATTAAAATCCAAGTCTTTGCTAGGAGAAGTGAGTTGTTCCTGCTTTCCTATAATTTTATTTTGGTATTTATTTGTGCTCTTGTATTTAATATTATATTTTAAGAATATTTTGTAATGTTGTAATATTTTACTGTATACTGTTAAATATAAACTAATTTATTCGTATGTCACGTCACGGTGTTAAAGTTTGTTACGATAAAAAGAGAACTATTGAAATCAACCTTATAAAAAGTCACTGCTCCTGCCTACATATATTTTAACGGGCGCACTGCCTGAAATGTGCCCAGCAAAGTTGGTAACGATGGCTGGGATATAGTTCCATATCTTAAAGTAAAATAAATAGTGTTAGGTAACCATTTGTGAAAACTGAAATTATTTCTTGTCCTTTCTGTATTTTTAATGAGTCTAAGTATAAGAATGGGCAGATGAGTAACATATTTACTTTTCTAACAATTTCACAGTTTCACGTGACCGACGCATGTGTAAAGTGTCGAGGCCTATGGCAATGTTAGTTTTACATAAGGCGGAGAATTACACAAAGTGCGTAAAAATATATGTTAACCAGGGCTTCAAAGGTGCTCATTTTACCGTGAACAGGCTATAGTTGCATTTATTTTGCGTTAACTCCCTTTGTAAATCTCAAAATCCTTTGAATAAAACTTATTCCTATTCCCATGCCCCCCTTTGGAAAAATATCGGTTACAGCCATGATTTCATCTACAGTCAGCATGGTGAAACAGTAGAGGGAGTATATAGGGTAATCCAACTAGCCATAGGTCACTATCTCGCGCTCTCCCTCTCGCGGATGATGTCACAGAGATCGCTCTTTTGTATGGGCTTTTCTCAGTAAAGAGAGCACTTTTTAAGGCCCTTCCAAAAGGCATTATCCAATGATAGATATATTTTACTTCATCCTCAGACGTTAACTTTTGGTAGTGGTGAAATGCCTATTTTTCCCCCGTTAATCTAATAAGTAAAACACGAGCACGCCCCTCTAATTTGCTTTCTGTAGTATACTCTAGTCTACCTAGGAACCTAGATCTCACCTTCCATTTATGTGTCAGCTTGTGTTAAGACGAGGATATAGGCTGTTCATGGTAAAATGAGCACTTTTGAAAGCCCTGCTTAAGATCTACTTGTATGCATGTCATGTATTCTTCCGCTTTATGTAAAATTAACGTTACCATGGACCTCATCACCTTATTCATACGTCGGTCAGGTGAAACTTTAAACAAAACTGGTCATTTGTACACTCCCGCGCATTAAAAAAACAGAAAGCGAAAGAAATTATTTAAGACATCACAAATGGTTACCTAACACTTTTTATTCGAATTTAAGATGTGGAACTACTTTCCAACCATCGTTACCAACTTAACTGGGCGCATGTTACTCGGTGCGTCCGTTAAAATACATGCAGGCAGGGGCAGTGACTTTTTCTAAGGTTGATTTCAATAGCGCTCACTTTACCGTGAACATCCTATACATATGTATAATCACGTTTCAGTCGCGTGGGTGGTACATGACAGTGTATCGTGGAGAGTGCGCAAAGCGAGAGCACAATGTCGTATACTCTCTGCGCACTCTCGCGCTCTTTGACATCCGTAGAATGTTCTTCAGCAGCTGTACAATGAAGTTATTTATGGCGTCGAACAGATTAAATTTCGTTAAATATTGTATTGTATAGGTAGGGATAGGAAAAATTCGCGAGTTCAATGGCCTGTAGGCTAGACTCCACAGTCATGTGTATACTCGAGCCTCAGCTGTTTGTTCCTTGGCTGCTGCGCCATAGAGTAGCCAGTGTTACTCCACACCTGGTAGTATGGCACTCGCTACTTGTCTCCTTACAAGTCTGCTATTGGATCAGAGTCGTCCAGGGCGTGTCTATTAAACTGCGATCCAATTGCAAAGTCAAGTTCAGTGTACATGTGTTTGACTTCTATCTTGTCCTGAAATGAACTCGCGAAATGTTCCTATCCCTACGTGTAGGGCTTATTAAGGTCTCCCGGTTTTACGCCTGAAAGTTTATCAGGGGACGTCCTACAAACTAACCTATGACCTAACTTAAACTAACACCCATGCCTTAATTGGGATTCGAACCTTCAACCTCCCATGTCTCAAACCGGCGGCGCACCAACCGACTGCGACGCGGGAGCCCAGCAAATTTTGTTGCGGATTCGTACTTTAAAAAACTGCACTTATTTGCGTTATTTAGAGGTGAAAAGATTTCTGGACGATTTGTGTTCCAACGCATTTTACTCCAGACCCACTAATATGATTGGATCATTTGAATTGTTAATCGTCTTAACTGTCTGCCCACGAATCACGGACAGTCATTATCAGAGAGTCTTAATTCTGACTGACTCACTCATGTAACAGACTCTCTTCATTCAAAGACAAGCGGCCAATAGCGAAAGGAAGACCGCAGGTGTACACACAGGATATTGAAGTATTGCCTCCGCGTAAATATTTTCGCGAAGAACACGTGGCCCTAGCGATAATGTATGACAGTGTTCATATCATATTTGTTTATTGCACTCAGAATTCGAATTTGTAGTAAGATTAATTTTAGCTGTAAAAAATACCTTAAAATTTAAACGAGATGAGAGGTAGCTTGTAACTATTATATTGACTGCCCACGTAAATGTTCGCACTTATTACACGTGCGTGATAAACGTTCAAGTGTCTTCAACGTACGCTGTGTTTGTTTTCCTGTAAAGAGAGCTTCGCCCCAAACCCTGAAGAGCGAGGAAGTAAATCGAAAGAGCGCTCTTTAAATTGTCACACGACCAAGATGTGGATTAGATTCACACTAGTGAGTGAAGAGTGAAGAAATTTGGACGCGGCAGAGGGAAGAAGCATGTTAAGTGGACATTTAACCAAGGTTAGTTAAGAGATTTTCGTCGCTCTCAACATCGAGGGCGTGAGAGTCGATGAGGATGATTGAGGTGAGGGTGGAGTATTGCCGGAATGAAAGGGCGGGGGAAATGAGAGAACCCCGATAAAACCAGCCGACCAGCACCGTCGTCCGTCGCGATACCCTTGTGCGAAAATCCGGGGGTAACCCCGCCGGGAATCGAACCATGTTCACCTTGGTGGGAGGCGAGTAGTCTATCCACTAGAACACCGCGGCCTCATCTCTCTGGCATCGAACGTCTGTGTTTCGTGGGCAGGCGCACAAGACAGGCAATAGTTGAAACCATCCAATAGCGAAAGTGGATCTGAGTTAAAGGTGTATTGAAATACAATTTGACTGGAATTATTTTCGCGAAAATTAGATGCCCCTTCTCATACTTAACACAGCACCACATCTAAAACGTTCAGAAAATCGTTTGCAAAATACTTACTGTTACCAATGCTGCCGATTCACGTGAGCATACTAAATCTTACGTTAATATCCTCTAATTTTCGAGCTAGCTTCTGAATTTCTGAACGTGTGCGCTATCAACGCCTACCTGAATCTTGAAATACGGCGAAGGATTTTTTTTAATACAGTATTATTTTCTTGGAAATATCAAACGTGTTTCGAAAATATTTTCTAACAAAAAAATATACACGTACTCCAGGTGAAGACTGGATTGTGCTTCCAAGACATCATGCATGCTATAAATATTATTCAGAATCTCTCCAACGAACTATACAAAAAGGCTTTTCAGACTTAAAACGTGTTACAAATAAAAATAAATAAATAAATAAACCAGACAATAATGTGCAAAATAATATCCACAATGTTTCTAGCACAAATATGGATATTTAAAATAAAAATCATAATTTTGGCAAATTAAATTTTTTTTATGGAAGTTTGCTTTCAATCTAAGTGTTCCTAAAATTCAACGGAGTGGAATTTTACAATTTCTTAAAAATTCAAAGTAGGTTCACCAGCACTAAGGGTTTTAAATTCCTAGCTTTTGACTTAAAATTTTATATTAAAAATTGAAACTGTAATACCGTTTCCATACATAATAATTTTTAAATAAAATATATTCATCACACCATGATGTCGCCGAAAAATATATTGGGCGTTAGCTTAACGCATTCACATTGCTCAATTAGTGATATAAAAAAAAAATTAACGAAAAATTTAAATTCCTACAGATCATTTTATTAGTTATTCATTATTTCTAAAGCAACAACATATGTAATATTCTAGAAATGTACAAAATAATGCAAGAATGTTGATAGCCCTTAAAGACTCGAACGCAGAAGGACGAGAACACTGCACTTAAGTTCAGAGTATTGTGCGTAGATGCGATGGCTCACTAGATGTACGTGGCAGTGTCGCCCTTATCGCTGCAGCACTTCTGAGTTTGGAAAGCTAAAACATCTCCAGATAGGCAGGCGACTTATGAAGGTGGTCACGAAAAAATGCATTACTTTATGTACGAAATGCAGTTCCAACTCGTGTAGTCTATTTGCGGCCACTCTCACATTTTAAAACAAACCTTTGAAAAATCACTCCATTTATGACTTGTTTCGTTGTTTCCTAAATAAGTAATGTATCACAAGTGTTTTATACGTAGGGATAGAACAATTCCGCAAGTTCAATGTCCTGTTTGCTAGACTCCACAATCCTTTGCATAGTAGAACCTCAGATGTTTGTTCATTGGCTGTTGCATAAGTGTTACCCCACATTTAACAGTACGCGATTCGCTTTTTTTTCCTTTACAAGTCGGCTATTGGCACGGAGTCGTCCAGAGCGTTTATAATCAACTTTGATATAATTGCAAATGTGACTTCAGTGTACACGCGTTTGAAATCTATCTTGTCCTGAAAAAGTAGCGAATTTTTCCTAACCCTATAAATACGTGTCTTAACATTAAAACATATTGTTACAAGGACGCCTGAGGGGCGTATTTGAGTTCGTGAGTGATGTAGGTCTTAATAAAAATTAAATTACTAAACTTGATTTCTAATTTATTCACACAGCTTGTATTTACATCATTAAACTATCCATCTCCGCTATTATTTTTCATTTCTCAGTGAACGCAATATTTAATATCTATTTGAACTCAAATTTAAGCCCTTTTCAATGACTCTGTTTGGTTATAGTAAATTATCTCATACTCATCACTAATACACGTTCAGTCTGTCTGTTGCCTTCACTTGTATAAGCTGTTCACGGTAAAATGAGCATTTTTGAGAGCCCTGCTTAAAATTTACTTGTATACCCATTCTGTATCCCTCGATCTTATGCAAAATTGACATTGCTATGGGCCTCATTACTTTTTCACGCTTCGGTCAGGTGAAACTGTGAAACTATTAAAAACGTAAATACTTTACAAATCTGTTCATATTTACACTTCGATGAATTAAAAAAAAAAACAGTAAGCGAAAGAAATTATTTTAAGTTATCACAAATGGTTACCTAACACTTTTTATTCGACGTTAAGATATGAAAGTACTTTCCATCCATCGTTACCAACTTTACTGGGCGAAAGTTACTTAGTGTGCCAATTAAAATATATGCATGCAGGGGCAGTGACTTTTTTCTAAGGTTCATTTAAAAAGTGCTCACTTTATCGTGGGCAGCCTTTAATGTCTTTCACTCACGCATCCAATTCAATAGTCCAGCCTGCCAGTTGCAATGTTCACTGCTGTGATGCATGGAGTCGCAGATTTTCCTTCTGCTGGTCAATTCTCTCGCGACTCGTTTCGCTCGTCTATCGTTAAATCTCCAGCCACTCATCCACCGACAACTGGACAACTGCAGGGCTCCGAAGGTCCGACGCGCTTTTTATAGCCGCTGGCCTTGACCTAGAAGGTTCGTCGCACCCAGAGTCTACCTGAGAGACACGAGGTCATAATCCAGAACATTCTTCAGATGTCTCGAAGACACCCGATACCCGAGGTCGGGAGCGGTACGCGCCCTGATAGGCATAACAGGTATGCTTTTTAAACATTCCTCTGTCAAAATACGCTACGTCGCCCATTAAAACTGATAGCGCATGTGCGTCAGTAATTCATTCTTGCATCGCACGCTCACAGAGTGGCCGCCTGTAACAATATTATTTGTGGTTAAATAAAAATTTTACTTTAAATTTATATACAATCTATAATATTTTATTCTTAATTAATACGAATAAAAACAAAGAGAAAATAGGTGTGTTGATAATTACCAGTAGGAAATAGTTCGTATGAAAAATATTATTACAGTGGGTGCTCATGAGTGCGGTGCGTAGTCGTTTTGGTGTTATTTGATAGACTCGATTTAGCTTTGTTTGAATGAAGTGGAGAAATATCCTGGAAGTAGATTTTAAGCAGGCCTTCAGATAAGTTGAAAACAACCGTGATTGGTCTATAGATATTACGTACAAACACACTTTCCTCGCATTAATAAAATTAGGTCACACATTTTTTGCATAATGACATCACGAACACATTTTGTGCTATCGGATGGTGCAAATAATAGCAACTAACTCACTTATGCCCGGTTGCACCATAGTGGTTCGAAACTCGATCAGAGATTGGATCTAAGATCGACGCAGAAAACTGTTGGACCATTCGAGTTCAGAGCTGGACTGGAGATCGAGATGAAGTGCTTTTCGAACCGCCGAAATTGGCGGTTCAAAATCTCGACCCGAGATCAGCAGCCATCGTCGAAAAATGTAGTTCGTTAATACGCTAACAGATAGGACTACGTTCGATTGTTTTCTTGGGAAATTAAAACAACGTTATACGCACTTGAATATTATTAAGTTAAATTCGTACAACAATAATTCACCTAAAACAAACAAAACATAGCACATCTAGTTCTATCTATAGCGAAAAATACTCCTACTTCCATGACGTCATATATTATGACCCACTAGCAAAATTTGTGTCATAATTAATCTCGATCTCTCACTTTGGAACCAAGATCGACGAATCGGAGATCCAGAATCATAAAATTTCTTTGGTGCAACGCTTTTAGATTGGAACTAAGATCAAACTGCATCCTGGTTTGGAACTACGATCATTCGATCTCGGATCGGGGAAAATAATGGTGCAAACGGGCGTTACCGAAATAAGATCATTCGTTTAGAAAGAAGATACCATGAGTTACTTCAAGAAATATTTTAAATCACGCTTATGATTTCGTAGTATTTAAACATTACCCATTGGCTGTTCACGGTAAAATGAACACTTTTGAAAGCCCAGCTTAAGATTTACTTGTATGCACAATGTGTAGTCTTCCGCCTGGTGCAAAATTAACATTGTCAGGGGCCTCGTCACTTTATTCACGCGTCGGTCTAGTGCAACTGTGAAATTATTACAAAAGAAAATGTTTTGCAAATCTGCCCATTTTTACACTTCGATGCATAAAAATATCAGAAAGTGAAAGATGTTATTTAATTTATAACATATGGTTACCTGAAACTTTTTATTTGACGTTAAGATATGGAACTACTTACCATTAATCTTTACCAACTTTACTGGGAGCATACCACTCAGTGCTCCCGTTAAAATATATGCAAATAGGGATAGTGACTTTTTTTTGTGAGGTTGATTTCAAAAGTGCTTACTTTATCGTGAACGGCCTTTAAATGCGTAAAATTTTTGCATGTTTTTGATATTTAGCTGTCTATGATTTTTATATAATACATTTTTTGTTAATTGTACGTCAAAACGAGTAAACATACGAGCTTTCTTCAGCCAACCTTGTAAAATTTTCCGTTTACAATTCCAAAACACTAAAATTGCGGTATTGAAATATGATAAATAAAAAAATGAAGATTTTTTGTTGCGAGGAAATAATACCTACTAGTAAGTAATGCCCGTGTCCGAAATTGCAGATTTGTTGACAAAACGATCACGTGACCCGATGTAAACAAAAATGGTGACGTATTAATTAATTTCGTATTTCTTATTTTGTATCAAGCGGATGTTAGCAAAAATACGAAAAGAGAAAATCAATGCCATGTTGTTTTTGATCTTCAAAATATATACGCGAATGCGTAATTAAAAAGTTTTTTAAAACAAATAAATGTTCTTAAAATACCCTAGACATGTTTTATAAACCAAGTAAGTGTTGTGCTTTGTTTATATATGTCGCAACAATTTTTTTAAAGTCGATATTGCCTAAATAATTATTTTATTACTTAATAACATATTCGCAACACAGCGGGAAAATTTAGTGCCAACTCTAGCCGAGAGATGGCGCGCGCGGACACTGCTCAAGATCTAGAGACTGTTCGCGGTAACACACGTGACCGTTACATAGAAGGAACAAATGAGGTAAAGCTGGGGTTGGAAACATCATAGGCCTAACCTGAACCACTCGTTTTATTTGGGGAAAGAGACACCTAGCGCTGCTGTCGCGATTTGACGTCACGAGCAACGTGTGTTCCCTTTCCGTTTGTTTATTTTCTTGCGAGTCGAAAATGGCGGTAAACTAATCAGCTCATGTCTCGTGCTAATTGCATATATTCACGATGCCGAGAAGGGACACATGTTGTGTACCTCGTTGTAAATACGTACACGGGGCTGTCCGGCATACTTTTCCTGTGTATGAGGAAGAGGAGTTTTATATATGGCTACGAAGGATTGCTAATCCCAAATTCGATGGATTAGACGATATTACCGTTTATATAAATGTTCTTGTATGCGATGAACATTTTAGTGTCCACTGCAAGAATGCTGGTACTAAAAAAGTGAAAAAGTTCTCTCTTCCAACTCTGAATTTACCAGGTAAGTGAAATTGTGATATGAAGAGTAACTTTTACCACGTTTGTTTTGTAAGTGTGAATATGAATGTAGCATTTTGTGATTAAGTTTCTGTTCTTAATTTGTTTTAAATATATCGCGGATTATTTGGTCGAACAGTAATTTTATTTTTCTTCTTTCTAGGTACTGTAGTCTTTGAGTCCTAAATTATCCAGCATTTATTAAAATAATAATATAATGTTGAACTGAAATGAACTTGGATTCAGCAATTTTGTCTAGTCTGCATATAGCAAATCTATTTTTCATGTAGGTCCAACTTATGTTTGACTATTTCGCCAATGGTAAGCAGTGAGATCGCAATTTATTTTGTCTTGTAGCTTATGATGGGTCTTCTAATCTACAGACGTCAATCTATAATCAACTTAAAGAAGCAGAAGTGAAGTCAGGTAATTAAGACGTAATTCATTTAAATATTAATATATTACTGACCAGAGTGGGTATGGAACATTTATATTAATCACACAAAATTGTTCAAATAGTTAGAAAAGAAAACCTCGTAGAAATGTTGAAAATAATAATTTACATAATTTTAGTAGCGTAAAGGTAGCGTAAAGGTTGATAGTTTCAACTTTATTATTTAAAATAAAAATGTTGATATACATAATAATAATAAACCTGAGAAGTGAAAGCACATAACAGAAGACACCATGAAGGTTTACAAGTTTATGGTGCAAAACAACCTAACGCACCCTAACCCTATTTTGGTGCATCTATTTCAGCAGTTCAGCAGGTAAGTTCAAAGTTATGTGTGCATACCTTGTATCTAGCCATAACTACTAATATTTTCGTTAATGTAATAACCAAAAGATGATGCAAGCAGAAAACATTATCGAAATTATTAAAGTTGAAAATGTTAGGCCTAAACTTTTCGCAAATGAAATTGTGTTAAGTGAAATTGATAATATTTCTGTGGGTTTTTTAATAGTCAAACACATTTTGCTGTTAGTTAAAGTGCTCAATTCCCACCAGAGTTAAGGGTGGCAGGGTATGAAATACTGAGCAAATGTATAAAATGTGTATTTAAACAGGGCGAAGGAATTGTTTATATGGCCTGTATCCTAAGAAATGCTGCAGTGAAATGTGTTGTTATATCCGTGGGAAAAAAATGGGAAATTTTTTTCAAAACAATGTTTTTTAATCAATTTAAGTGACCTAGTAAAGAACTTCTTTTATCCGGTCTTAATACATTTATAGCTTCATAGCCTTACAAGTACAACATTTCTAAGGTTGTGTTCCAATGCATTGCCTCATGTCCTTGCGCACTTACTCTTGATCACTTCATGAATAATGACCCCTTCTACCCTCCGTGGCAAAGTGGGCATTTGTGAATTGAAACACACTTCACTTCCAACACTGAATAGTACTGAAAGGCTAAATGTGCTGTCATTTAAAGTTTAATATGTTTAATGATTAAATACAGTGTTGTAGAAACTAATTCCTTGGTAATGTTAGGTAATTTTGAGTACTGGCTTTATATTTAATAAGTATTAACCTTTAAATGTAATATTAGTTTTACTCCCCCCCCCCCCCAACCACAAGCCAACCCCGATAGGATGTGTGTGTTATAAATCTTTATGGGTCATGGAAAAAGGACTTATTAGTGCTTGCAATACAGCACTTGTCACATTCATTTTTACAAGCTGCATCCAAATTAGGGTACAAATTACAAGATGCATGACAATTCTATGTTTATAAAGAGGGACAAAATATTTATGAAAACCTATTGTATTTGATTCATAATGAGTAGAAAAAAATAATTAATTCTGGAAAGGAAGAATTGCTGCATAAAATATATAGTTTATTATATCTGGTGATATTTTCAAAGTAGCTGACTGTTTGTAGTAGCTGTATGGAACAGGCCTAATTTAATTCTTTTTATGTTTTTGTTTCAGTTCTTGCTGAATGTGTCATGGAATGTAACAGCATGGACCATCGGACACCAGACAAGGTAGGCCATTCAGTTCAACATACACCATCCACCGCTGAAATCCAACATATTGTGTCAGGACAATTGTCTACTCCAGGTAGAGTATTTTAAAGATGTTAGATTCTCACTGCAGTAAGAAACTTTAAGTAAGAAACCGGGTAGGCATATGCTACATAATTTTTACACAGCACCCTTAGGACAGACATTATTTATTGAATTGAATATGACATCTCATAAGAATAGTCAAATAATAACTTGAGGCTTGACTAGTAATGTTAGCTGTAATAACCGACACATAAAATTATTGGTTTTCATTTTATTACTATTCTGGCTATAAAATTGTATTTATTGTGATATTACTTTCGAATCACAATGTAAGTGGGATGATAACCAAAGAATCAAGCAAGAAATACATACACACCATACACAGGCCCTTTTTCCAAATTGTTACTATGTTTTAAATTATATATATAATGTTATCAACTCATTTTGTATCATTATTTTTCTTTTCAGTTACTGTGGAGTTACCCAAGGAATTTGACAGGAAGACCAATGAAACACCAAAGCATAGCAATCAGTTCGTTCTGCAGAATACGCCACCCAATGATAGAACTAGACCTAGCATATCAGTACAAAGCATTTCCACTGCTGGTAGAGTACTTGTTTAATGTTTACTATTTATTTCCTGTGGATTACTTAAATAAGTGAATAGAACAACTTTTACATTCAACTCTTGAATAATGCCCCTCTCAAAATAATAACTCCATTTTCAGGAACAGTAACAAATTTGTCTAAAAAATTGAATTTTTGAAGGGAATGGTTGAAAAATATTTTTGTAACACTTAGTTCAGTCACTCCGAAGTGCAATTCTACGTTCGTGAAAGTGTACTCTCACAAATTGATCAGATATAAAAAATATACACCAACCCGGTACGCTATCAATTACTGCTGTCTGAACCCCTCCTCCAGGATTGCCCTTGTTCCACGTGGGTGGCTGCTGTTGGATCACGTGCCCGGCCTATCCGACAGTTATTACGCCTGCTCCTGGCTGTATTACTGTCTGTATTTGTGCTATTAAGACATGGATTTGTGCACGGTGGTTTTGATTCCCACCTGTTCGTATCTTATTACATATTTTATTCTGACTTCGTAACATATTTGATTTGGATTTGTAACTCATTTCGATGACCCACACTTTTGATACAGAATTGCTGCAGTTTGCTTGAAGTTCTGAATCAACTGTTTCTGATGCAAAATATAATTAGTTTCTTATGTGAAATATTTATTTAATTCAATAAGCACATTTCTTCGGAATATAATGATACCACAGAAAAGTACACACGACCTTCAGTTGTGCAACTTTTAATGAGCGTGCATACACAAAAGAAAATTAGGCCTATGTTTCAATTACATATTTGTGAACATAGAAGTAACCTTTATGTAATCATAGATAGAAAAAAACTTAGGCTCTGGTCTGTTACTTCCACTTTATGCACAATGCATGCTCAAATATGTCTTGCAATCATACAACACAATTACATGCATTATCTGTAGGAGACCAGGAGGAAAAGTGTTTTAGGCAATGAAACCATGTTGATGAGAACGCAATTGTCTTTAATTTTAGAAACCTAATAAATTCAGCAAAAGTTGACAAATTAGTTTAGATTTTTTTTTGCTTATAAACAAACGTGGTTTCATGTGTAACGAAACTATATAAGGATTTTCATGTATTTTGCTGCAAATATAGTTCAATGTTTGTTACGTGTTAGGACACCAGTCTGCGTATGTGTTTCGTTGTACAGTTCTCTTATACCTTTTATGTCCCAAAAATATTACATAACTTCTATACAAATCTTGTGAATTGTAACTTGTGGCCTGCACACCAAAAGCATTTGTTGTTTACAGCTGCATGCAAAAACATTTTCCAATGGCTCTAAAATAGTTTACGGATCTTACATCCATATGCATCTTACATCCATATGCATATGGAGTAAAAAATAAAAAAAATAATGCTTGCATTGTAATGCCTTGTACAGGTAACAGAACACTGCTATACTGTCATAATAGAATTTGCAGAAATTAATTTCACATTAACTCCACAACCGGAGGTTAGTAGAGGCAGTGTATCAGTATTACTAATGTACCTTTATTTAGCAGAATGCACCACTTCAAAATAAACTCACTTATCTTGTTTAATCACAGAGGAAAGAAAGGGAAATAACATATGGAACATTTCAGAAATGCCAAAGATGTAAAAAAAAAATATCCACACTATAAAATATTAAAATGATTTTTGTGATTAATAACTATTTTACTAATTTATAATTTTATTTGCTATTGAAAAAGCGGAGATCAGTGCTTAAAGAAGTCAGCGTAAGAAAAGTGAGCCATCTTACACCAAAAAGTTCGGTATATGTATGGTACAGTACGGAAACTAAAAAAGAAGGCACACGTTTTAACAAGGAAGTGTTTGAGTTTTAAGAAGAGGCTCTCTGCTGCAGAAAAATTTGCTACTTCTAAAACCTTCCAGGCTTTGTTGTCAGGTTTGAATTCTACCTCAAGAACCTTCGTGCTTTCACAGCAAAGAAATCAGAAAAGGAAATCGAATTCTATAGATTCACTACATCCGAAAAAGTATTTTCTCTCTCTCTCTCTCTCTCTCCCTCTCTCTCTCTCTCTCTCTCTCTCTCTCTCTCTCCCTCTCTCCCCCTCTCTCTCTCTCTCTCTTCAAACATAGTGGAAGAGGTTATCGGTTGTTGGCAAAAGTGTTTGTTCTTCCAAGTAGAAAGACGATGATGGCAATGCTTAGGAAAGTACCTTTTGAGCCAGGGCTGACTGCGCACATAATGAAGTATTTGAAAGGATCTGTTGAGAAGCTCAAGCCTCATGATAAGTATTACACGTTGGTGTTTGATTTTCCTTATCGTACGGGCTTTACTACCATGCAGGTAATGAATAACAAGGTGCTTGGTTTTGAAGATTTAGGCGTTGGGAACAGAAAGCAAAAACTTTCTGACCATGCTATTGTTTTCATGGTTCACGGAATACATAAAAAGTGGAAACAGCCTGTGTGCTACATGTTGGTGCAAAGTGCCATGAAAACCATTGCCCTTGTAAGGTTTATTAAAAGTATTGTGCGAGGCTTGTTTGGAGTTGGTTTGAAGGTTATTGCGACGATGTGCGACCAAGGACCAGCAAATGTGTCTGCAATCAATTTCCTCCTTTCAGAAACAGAGATCATACACTATGCAGAATAAGGAATGCCAAGGAGGGTTTTTTGAGGTTGATTTTCATAAAGTGGTGCCACTCTTTGATAGCCCCCATCTTTTAAATGACATGAGAAATAATTTGTTAAACAAAGATTTCGTTTTCATTCAAGATGGCAAGGTAAAAATAGCTTCGTGGAAACACGATATCCAGTTCTTTGAGCTAGATAATTGGGGAGGCGACGACGACAGAAGAATGTGTCCATGACAAACAATTGAACATGTTTACCGGCTAAGATAAAGAAAATGAAAGTGAAGTGCTGTTTACACGTTTTTATTCAGAGGGTTTCATCAATCATGAGACGATTAGCGCAGTCTTCTCACCAACTGCATGATCAAACACAGAAAGGTATATTTATGATTTACTTTAATGTTTTCATATCGTCAGCTGGTAAACAAAACTAGCTAATTCTGAAAACAAAAGAGATAGGAACAAATACACAAATATCAATCTGATCTCAATACTTTTGTATAAATGTATGATTTTCACTGCCTAATTTCTTTTACTGTTTTCTGGAAGACATGAAAGAGTATTGAGTATACTAGCTGAATAATGGGAAGATGTTGCTTCAGTGGTAATCAGACATATCCGGTTTTGTTTGCTAACCAACAATATTTTTCTTCATTTTCTTTGTGCCTCGTAATCCCCACACACTTAAATTTTTTTCCCAATACTCTTTCTTTAGGTATCCATTCCTATAATTTGTGTTGGCATGTGGTGTAACTCTTTGTCGTGCATATACCTTTTATGTTATGCATGTTTACTATATTACATTACTTCATTTATGTAATATTATGATTACCAAATCAGTACACCAAAATTGAGCACAAAGACTGTGATATAAAGCCCACCTTTACACTTTTATTAAATTGAAATAACCATTTCTTTACAATGGGTCTTGTTACAACCATGTATAAAAATGCCCAATACATTGCCAATGCACAACAGCATAGCAAGTTGAAAAACTCAATTTTGTAATTATGTCTTGGGTTATTTTATGTGGATTGCAATTACTACACTTGCATGCATTGGCCTATTAATGATGGTTTTTTTGTTAATTGTCTTTTCAGCTGCAGCCATTATAACATTTGCTGTTATTTACTTCCGTTATGCTTCCTCGTTCTAATCCCCGTTGCAATGGAAATTGTATAGTAGAATCTGTGCAGCTTGCATTAACTTACCTACATAGTGAGTTGTAATGACTATGAGTAACTTTGTTGTATTTACATGAACGGTGTATTAGTATAAAGTTGTGAGATTCACAAGCTTACTCATGGACGTATAATGGATGCTATTAATAAGGTAAACAAAGTACAGTACCATACAAACAGATTACACGATTTTTATTTGGATTAGATACTGTTGATAGGTGAATGAATTATACAGAGAATCATCAATTAAAACTTATATTAGTGTAAATATTCGTGAGCTTTAGGAGTATATGGGTGTTTTCTACAGCGCATAACTTCACTTTTGTTGTACAGCTGTAGTATTTATAGTATTCTGAATTTGGAAGTAAAAATTCTTATTTGTTGAACATTGTGTTTCTCATACTTTTAAACTGTTGAGCATTTTAATGTGAAAGTTTTGTTGTATTTGTTGAAGTTGTCGCACTATATATGATACAAAAATGGTTTTGTTTTCTTTTTTAAGTTTTCGATTTTGTTGACTGTGAAATTATTTAAATATTTTACTTTTATGAAATTTTTTTCGGTAATTGTAGACCAACATGTAAATTCTGTAATGCTAGTGTGGTACTTACAATTTTTTTTCACTTGTGAAGGAAGTGTACATGAATTTTGTCAAGCCACTATGCTGAAACACCCTGATTAACTGCATGATACCATTTTTTAAAAATAATAGTTCAAATGTCACTATCTTAAAAGATAATAACTGAAGTACTATATGTAACATCTGTCCTTATGTGGTGTGAATAGGCCTTATGTCTAACTGTGAGAATTGGAGATGTGATATCCATTGTGATCTTCACTCAATATTATATAGCAGTTTCTTACATTAACAACAGTAAAATCTTTTACTGAAAATGCTTTGTGTTGTGCAAATACTGCTACACTCTGTCTCATGAACAAGTGTACTTTTTTGACAGTTGTGAAGGTAGTTCTGTACACAGCTGTTTCAATAATTACAGTGTTGTCTCCTGCTGTCGCATATGGTGTTTACAAAAACACACTCGGTCGACTGTCAACCTGGTCAGTATGACAGCAGAAAATATTTTGCGATGGAAATAACGATCGATGTGACTGCTGTTAGAACTGTGAAAAAAGTGCACTCGTTCATGAGACAGAGAATATGCTTCACCTTAAGATGCACTGAACGTGAACGTACGTATATATATAGTTTTGGTGCATTGTTTTTTTGTTGCAGATTCAATACCAGACAGTTTTTTAGACTCAGCAGCTGAAGACACTGCAGATTTCCTTCTCTTCATGGATCATTTATTTGACAGTGTCAATGGGAGTAGCCCAGTACCAGTAGCAGGAAAGAATCTCCGATGTGCTGCAACTAGAACTTCGCCACACCAAGGATTTTGGGCAAAAGCGCTGAAACTGTTACGGTCCATGAGTTTTAAGTGCCCCAAAACAGAGAACAGGTCAGTGCCGCCAAGCATCAAACACTGGATCACAACAGTCCAAGGTTCGAGAAATTCGTCAAAAATGCTTTTGGATGATGGTTTTCGATTCGTTTCACTTCGCAACTTCAATCAAGACCCCTAGAGAACTTTTTTTTGGAAATGTAAGAAGCCATGGTGTGCGCAATATTAACCCAACATCAGTGGGTGTCATTTCTGCATTCAAGTCATTGATTGTTTCAAACTTTATGTCTTCCCACTCAGTCAGTTCAAACTGTGAAGAAGATGAGACAGTAGGGGCTCTGGACACACTAAGAGATTTTATACGGGCAGAGGTAATTCCCCAAGATGAAGAGCGTGTAGTTCAACAAGTCATGGCACCATGTGTAATAGGTGTTCCACAAACCAGAATTGCTATTGGGACATCTACTTACATATGTGTCTTCGTTGCAAAGAAAGTGTTTGCACTGACAAAACATTGTTTGGTTTGCATAGAAAACCTCATGACATGCTAGGAAATGCCACAGCATGAATTCATCATTGCTAGGCGATACTCTCCAAAAGCTTTGTGCTTCCTGCATACAAACTTTGTGTTCATGTGAAACACAATTACTGCTACTGTTCTCAACATGCTTCCTGGAGTTTCTTATAAGCCAGGTGTTGCAAGAATAGTGTTTGATATTGTTGGCGAAATTGATTTTCCCTCTTTGAGCTGCAGTGCCCATGATGTGAAATCACTTACCATTAAAGTTATTATTAAGTTGATGGTTCATGCATGGGTTACCAATGCGAATCGAGTGTTGAAAGGGAAAATGTCAGCTCCAGCCACTTGTTCAGATCCGATAAAGCAGCAGGCTCAAAGATTACATAACAAAAGTTCTGGATGGAAGAAGAAATTGATTTGTCATTGCAATACTTGCATAACACTTAACATAGATAACTAAATTTTGATTGGGCTTACAGATGCTTCTCAATTCATTTGTGATTTATGCACTGATTTCATAAATTATATGCTTGTGGTAATATTTGGTTGTGGTAACCTGGCAAGGCATTTTGACGTCGCCTTCATTCTGCTCGCTCGTGGGCAGACCGATAAGGCTCGCTGCACGACAGCTGCACCAGGTGCATGGGCGCATTTGATGCGTGAACTGTCATTCATGCACGAACGAGTCTCGCGACCAGTTCACGACTGTTAAATATACATTCATCAAGAGTAAAGTCAAAGCTATGTGTTTTCCTGTGCCAAGTGATACGTGCCCCCCAAAAACATAGCCTTAATTGCATGCGGGGAAATGTTATCTCCCCTTGCTTTCCCGTAAGTGCTGTGTTTTTACATAAAGAGTGCTCGCCCACGTGGCATACGTGTGATCACGTAACAATAAACAAAGACGCTCATAATTCTTCAAATATTTTTCCAAGTATAGTGTCATACCTATATTTGTTTCTTGAATGGTATGTTGTGTTTCTTATTGTTAATAAAAATCTCAAAATGATCATGGCATTTCCGGGCGCCGTTTTGCTAATTGAGCAGCACTAAATTTAAAACATCTTTGCTCATTAATTTTTACTAAATTAATTTGTGTGTTTTAAAAGGGTTCTGAGGTATGTCTTGTAAGTGTAATATTTTTACATGTGTTTTTGTGTCTCATACACCGCTGAATAAGCACGCGCTTAAAACTGAACCTTATGAGAAGCGCTTATAGTCTGTATCGTGTAAGGTTTCCAGATTTCGACAGATTGAATGAAAGTAGTACCTTATAAACAAACAGAATACATATCCTTCCGCCACCATGTGCTTTCCATGTGACTTGTCAAAACATGTCAACTTCATGTGAATTTTCGCTTGACATTTCAAACATTCCAATTATAGGCCTAATTGAGGAAAATATGTGATTACGGAGATATTTTTTTAAATTTCTGATAGTAACATCTACATTGTGTTATCAAAATACTATCAATAAAATATATTCATATTCTTACGATTAATTAAACATATATTATTAATTACAATCCAATCAATAATTACAAACACAAAAAATATGTATTCAAAATCAATAAATTTCATTGGACTTGCAAGTTTGCAACTCTCGCAACAGTAAAATGTTTGAGGCAAGATAGAAAGACATTGATGTTGGTTACAATTAACACTGTAATCAAAATTAAATCACACATGTTAAACAATTTCATGGAAAATACAAAAACTTACCTGGCCCGAAGTATGATCAGAATTGCCTTCTTTGTACGCCTCTTGAAATATTTAACGAATTCATAAAAAAAAAAAAAAAAAAAAAGAATGTGAATATCACATAGTTAACTGATGAGGAGAGCATCATAAAAAACATAATTAATTCACAACTGAGCAGTAAAATGAACTACGAGAAAACAAAAGTCTGCTGGAGTTCTGTGTATAGGCAATGACACCATTAGGCCTACCTTAAAAAAATTGCATTTTGACAGTAAACAAACACAATAAGAGTTAGGCCTGTCAAATCATACATAGTTAATTAGAACTGTAAAAGTCTTCTACAATCAATAATTATGGAACCTATTTGTAGCAATTACAATAAAATAAGCATGTACAAAAAAACATTCCTCAGAAATGGTGAAGACTGGTAGGTCTGTGATCATTAAGTAATGAAAACTAGTGGCAATTACATCAAACACATGGCGTATGTACTATTACAATAACGTGGATATTTAATATACATGCCCATCGTCCCCAAAAAAATTTCAATACAATGTGTTGTCCTATACGATTAGTATTTATTACCATAGCTAAAAAATTTACCACAGAAGAAAATGTACTTTGCATAGTCTTTCTGGACAAACGAAACATTATATATCTCAGTTTTAACGTAATTAGGCAAAAATAATTTGTGTTTAATTACAACTGCATTCGTGGTTTTGGTCTACATACACAGGCGAGCAATGCAACCTCAATGTTTTGGTGAAGTCAATAAGTACTATTTGTTGTTTATGGCCCAAACAAAAATAAATTCAACTGTAACATTAACATATTCTAAGAAATGAAATGAACGTTGAATATTTAAATGTTGTCTGCTAAAAACCCGCACACAAACTTAATTATAAAACAACTAACAAACATTTGCCTAAGATATTTAAATTTCCCTATCAAAATACACCACACTGCAAATATTCACGTACATTATTTATCGCTATTTACTTCGCAATGGTTTTTGAAGAAATTCCATGCAATCGGCCGGTCGTTTCTATTTTTTAATAGAGTTCTTCCATTAGTAACATGTTTTCGACTCGTTTGGCAACACGTACAATGTCTTGCTGTCGTTGGCGATTGCATGAAGGACTTTTAAGTTGCTGCATTTTAAATAACTATTCACACAAAATTCATTAATTCGATTTCAAACTTCTAAACTGATACGCCCACACACAAAAATCACATCTCACAATAACAACATGGCGTCCAGTCGTTGGTTGGTGAAGATAAACAGCCCTCTTTTTTCATTATTTCTGTTATGCAATTTAACAAATTTGAAACTATAAACACGTTTAATAACCTTATACAGAATACTACAACGTAATATTATTTACGTTTATTCCTAAACAATGCTTACTTGTTTTTTTTTATTTGTACTGTGCACAATTTTCTTTTTCGCCGATGTAAGAAAGAATACATGTTATTCAGGGATACCACCATTGCTTCACATGGTGATCAGCTGACATTCGTTAGTTCAAATACGACGCTACTGTATTACATTTTAAATACGTTGGCAGCAGTAGCTGTAAAATTCTGGAAACCTTAAATGAGACAGACTTTAGCAACATACGCTATAGACTCTTCCGGAGAGCAGATTTTATTAATTTTTTTCTTTTTAATTCTTTTAGTATTTTGTCGAGTTTGTTGGATTCTGTATGTGTAATTTCTGTATATGAGCTTCCCAACAAATTCCCTCTCGATGCTGGCGGGGAAGATGACGGTTTCTAACGGTATCTACGTGCAACCATCTTTAATCGGGAATTTTATCGGCGTACCTTTTGATAATATAAAGTTTTGTTTCCCTGACTCATGTCTTCTTTATGTAGTTAATTATCATAACTTCCACCAAGGGATCTGGCCCACTCCAGTAAGTGTGACCATGTGGTCAGCAGTCACTTTAATGAACTGTGTCAAATACTCAACTAAGACTTTCGTTTTGAGGCGTTGCGCTTCGAGGGGATATCACCACTGGCTCTCAACCCGCAAAAACCCTGAGATCTCAAGAACCTTGTGCTTATCCGAGCGTAGATGAAGTGGCGTCATTACGGACATTGTAATTTCATCCATAGCCATCCACATCTCAGAGGGCTTTGTACGCATATCTTGTATATCCCGCCCCTCGTAAGCGACTGAACACGTCAATTTTGTATTATTATGTACATAATTGTAATGAATCAGGGTGACCAGTCAACCTGAAAATCCTGGAATTAGCCAGGGGTTTTGTAAAAAAAAAAAAAAAAAACAGGAAATCCTAGAATCAGTCAAGAATTTTCTCTGTGAACCAGGAATTCTTTAGCTGGGTCATGTCCTGTAACTGTCGTATGCATGTTCCCATTTTGTATATTTCCACCATATGTAAGTTTAATATTACCATGGAGTTTATTGCTGCATCAGTCAAGTGGAAAAGTGATTACAGTTATTGTCTGTTCAAAGTTTGGTTTCCAAAGAGCTAACTGTATCGTGAATGGCCTATCATTTGTGTATTGTAAGTTATTTTGATGATAGTGGGAATGAAGGTAAGTTATCTAAAGTCAAAATTCAATAACATGTGTTTGGGAGTACTTGCCGTACACAAAAAGGCAAGGCATATGCAAATATCATGACAATACATCCTTGAGAAAAAGGAATGTTTAAATGCTATAATTATCTTTCTTTAATTCCAGACATTGTTTTACACCTCCATAACAAACAATCTTGTTATTTAGCAATAATTGTATACAGAGATAATGTTATTGATGAAATACACAACGCATGCATGTTCCCCACTGCGTTGCCAAAATTTGTTAGTCATAGTGTAATAGACTATTACAACTGATTGTTTCGGCAACCACAAATGTGATGTTCCATATACACTCACCATGACAATAAACAGATGCATATACTTTGTGTTTTTTTTTTCCTTCTAGTTAACAAGTTTCACAAGCACGATGTTTCAAGCTTAAGTTATATAATAGTTAAGTAAACATGCCTGTATATGACTTTCACTGCTACAAGTCAGATTTTGTCTCTATTGTGTGTCATAATTTTAACTACTTCCCCTCCCTTACTGCTTGTATTTTGATTTTAAAACTACTGTGTGTGTTGCAGAGTTCTTTGACGGCACTTTACTTGCATACAATTTTAATTGAATGTGTTGTTGCTTAGGGAATGTAATAAATTGTGGAATCAATTTAGGCACCCTAGTTATTATCTCGGTTGCAAATTTTTCTACTATCATGTGGAATGTGCGAGTGTACAAATGTACGTGAAGGTTGTAAAATTAATAGGGATGTGAGCTGATCCAACTCCACTTGCATCAAAATTAACCCCAAAATAAGGAAATAATATATCCATAGAGAGAAAAAAAGGGGGAGGGGGGCATTTTCGCCCTTCCTGCTTTCATGTACATCCATTCCCCTTAATTTCTTTATGTAAGTTTTCACAAGATTCTTGCATATGAAGCAAAAAGAACCACAGTTAAAAATAACTTGATTTAGTAAAAACACATTTTACCCTTTTTGGCAGCTTGTGTATTGAATTTAGACAAATCTGATCTTGCTTAGTGCATACTTTTTTAAGCTAAGCTTCACGTAAAACTTTTGATTGTAGATACAGTAAGTGTGCCTGCTTTCACAAACCACTTAGTATACCAGGCATTTGAAATGCTGCCGCATGCTGGGAGCTATTTCATTCAGTATTGTAGCGAATTTTTTGTTTACTTAAGACTGTGGTGTGGGCAATTGAAGACAATTTTTGTTGGTAAAGAGACGGTGTTGCGTCCAAGAGAATGGCAGAGCGAGAGCTAACCATGGTAAGTGAACAAAGTCTTTTAATATGCAGTGTAACATTTAGGCCTCTCTTTTCACAAAAACATGAATGTTTTTGTTTTCGTACATTACTAGGATTTGTATTGCTAGAAACGTTGAAGCAGAAATTTGTTTTGACTGGAAAGATTAATACAGCCCCTAGCGGTTTTATTCTGAGTCATGCTCATTCAGCAATTGCTACACTTAACAGTTGTTTATTCTAAGTATGTAATCCGTAGTAACAAATGTAATGAATTTTAAGCACGTAACAAAAGGAATATTGCTGACAGTGCTGTCATAACTGGTTAATGGGTTACACTTCTGTTAATCGAAACACTCTAATTTTAGTTTCTATTAGTAAAATCCATTTTAAAAAACGTTTTTGTAAATAGTAAATAAAAATTTTATTCACAAAACAGGAAAGCAAAATCCATATCTGAAGCTTAAATGTCTTGCGAATTGTAGATTATTTTTTGCCGTGACAAAGAATCAAAATACAACATGCTAAATTTTGTGTATGTTAAAACGAGAGTGTGTGCCATCAATGAAAGAGTATTATGAACACAAGTAATTAATGTGGCAACTTCAATGTGTAGAGTAGCCGGGCCCTTCCTGGCATGGTGTTTTTTAACCACCTACAAACACTAAACACACAGTGTTATTTTAATGTGTTAATTATTTTAAACTATTAGTTTCTCAAGTTTTCTGTTAAAAAAATATAGTTTTACTTAATGAACTATGTTTTTATTGAAAAATATTAACTACTTGAAAAATATATATATATATTTTATTATTTACATAAATTATTTTCAATTTGTAGATACTTTTTAATTATTTTGTTCAAAATTAATTAGGCCTCGTGCAATTCCAATAAAAAAAACGTTTCATGGTATTCTGATAAGGGGGGCGGGGTAGGAGTAGGAAAAAACAATATGAATAAACCACCCATACAAGCATTTGAATAGCCCGCTTCAACGTCGTTAGTTCGGGAAAGAGACGCTGCGCGCTACTATCACTGTTTGCAAGGTCATCAGTTGTCAATACACAGAGTACCTTCTATACTCCTTGTATGTTCTGTGAGGTAGAGTGTCTATTTTATCTGCACAGTATTCTCTCTCCGTGTCCCAGCACTGGACTCCTTGTCTCCCAACAGCACTATATCAAAAACTAAGTGTGTAGGATATGAAGTTAGAAAACTGTTTAAATATGTAGGTGTTTTAAGATATTTGTGCACGTCCTCTAAGCTTTGTTTAATACAACTAGCCAATAAACAATATAAGCGTTTTTTTCTCTGTCACTGAATGTTACGATATACAAAATAAACGTTTCCAATTTTTAGGCTATATCAGGCTTAGAAAGGCCACTATCTTCATTATGTAATGTTTTTTATTACTATAAATTTAAATGCGTAATGTTTATGTAATTATTGCCTTCGCATTAATAGTCATAGCTTCTAGTTCTCCTTCATCATCTTCATTTTATAGGGTCGGATCCTAAAATTACCTTCTTATTCGCCACCTTTGTTTTGCTCCCTTATATTTTACGGTGTTAATAACACACTAATAAATGTCGTTTAATTTTTTTTTAATGTTATGCCTGCCTGTGCCTTTATTCTGTTTTTCCGAAATATTTGCCTTATGCGATTCGACCTTGACAGTAAATATTTACGCGAAAAAAAGGCGCCCCTACTTATCGGCGATTACAAATTCACTGTCGTGATTACCAATCACTCGAGTGAGTTGTTCGGCATAATGTGTTGGTTAGCTGCAGCAGAAATGTTACAACCCCAAAAGTTATACTGGTTAGTGGGGTTCGCATAAGTGTTCTGCTTATTGCGCGCTTTGGGAGCGCCGGTGAGGGTGAAGCGAGGTGGGTATGGAGCGGCTTCAGAATTCAAGGGCGGAGGAAACGGGAGATCCCCGAGAAAACCCGCCGAACCAGCGGCATCGCCACGCACGCTTTGGAGACGAAACAAGCTGCTCAAAGGCGATGGCAAAGAACATGATGTAACAGGAGGTTAGGGGCCTCCGTTGGAAACAGTGGTAAATCTTGACTAGAGTATTATTTATTTATTTCTAGTCACCTAGGGAGAATGGAAGCTGCCAGGAGATTTGAAAGGTATGAAATACGCCCACGAAATTTTATTTTAATAACTTTAAAGTTTATCCATGGTTTATAGAAATCCTATTCCTAGGTGGACCTTAATAATCAATTTTCTTTCCTCCCTTGAATCTATCTCATCGCAGAGTAGATGAGAATACAGAGGTGAAATAGCCGCCAACATGTCGGAATGCCATGCGCCAACCAGCGCCTGGTAACTTACTTGCCAGCCGACGACGTTAGGGAGCCTTTCGCAGCACGAGGTAGCCAATCAGACACAAAGCCCGTTTCCAGAGCCTCGCACAACTAACCAGAAGGCGATTACGCCCACATCGAAGGAACCACCACGCCATTTCGTGTCTCTATATTTATTTATTCTCTGGCCACAGAATATAAAAGTGTACAGAGGCGAAATTTCGTGGCGGTGATGTGAGCGAACTCGATCGCTCAAAGGGCCCTTGAGTCCTGGCCCGCCAAAGAAAAGAGGGGTGAGGGGGGATTTGTAGGTAGGTACACTCTGCCCCGGGCCTCACTTCGAGAGGAATATCATGAGGTAGAAATAAAAAAAATAATATTGATGTTAATTTACTCTTGTAAAGGCTGCTCACGATAAAGTGAGCACCTTAGAAATATACCTTAGAAAAAAGTCACTGTCGCTGCATGCATATATTTTAATGCGCCCACTGAGAGAAATTCGCAAAGCAAAGTTGGTAACGATGGAGGGGAAAGTATTTGCCTATCTTAACGTCGAATAAAAAGTGTTAGGTAACCATTTGTGATAACTTAAAATTATCTCTTTCGCTTTCTTTTTTCTTTTTAGTGCCTCGAAGTATAAAAATTAGCAGATTTATTAAGTATGTAATTCCTTGATAATTTCACAGTTTCATTTGACCGACGCATGAATAAAGTGATGAGGCTCGTGGCAATGTTAATTTTACATAAGGCGGAGGAATACACAAAGTGTTTACAAGTAGATTTTAAGCATGGCTTTCAAAAGTGCTAATTTTATCGTGAAAAGCCTTTAATCAAACAATATGCACATCAGAGTTCACCGACTGACATCGTCATGCCAAGCTAGCCTGGACAAACCCAGTGGGGAGCAAGAATTTTGGATAAAGGGCCGTCTCTGTTATGCTGTGCGCAGCCTCTTACATAGAGAGGTAGATATCATAAAAACAAATTAGACCTCGTCTGCAAGTAGTGTCGTTAGTCGGACAGGCACTAGTGTGGAATTTCCTTCCAAGTAGAGAGTCTGTGCAACACAACTTGAGATCGGAATGTGAAGGCATCGCAGTGCAGATCATGTATCATATTTATTCGCGAAACCTGAAAAGACACCAATAGCTATAGCAAAACTTAAATGTGGTGCGTATCTTTTGCTCTATCTTTAATTAATATTTTTGCCTTGCTCCTGCATTTAGTAATAATATCTTAAACAATTATGAATAAGTATTTGTGAAACACACATTCAGTGATTTAACATATGGCCTTTTTCAAATATATACTGTTATTTAAGGCAGTTGTGGTTAATTTTTTAATTTCTAATTAATTCAGATAGGTTGTTGAAATATAATAGCTTATTAGTAAACACAAATGTTATGTGGTAAAGACTTGAAAAGAAACCTGTGTCAGGAATTTTGTAACATGAGTGGACTCCTCCTAATGCATGCAATTAATTGTATCGTCTTGAATGACAAAGCAGTCGTGTATATATTTCAGTACGGCTGAAGTTTAGTGCAAGTCTATGTAAACAAAGTTTACAACCCTAGGAGCAATAATGATTATTGCACTAAAGAATTGATTCTGCTGGGTTTTATTGGCAGGTGGCTGAAATGTATCACTGAACATATAGGTTTAATACACTGTAACTCACATATGCAAGCTGCTTACAACAGCATCACCATTATGTAGTGAGCTAGTACGAGAGTCACCTCTCTCTCTCTCTCCTTCTCTCTCAAGATACTCGGGATTCTGTGTCATTTCCGCACTATACAACCAGTAGTCTGCATTTGAGGTTAACACTTTGAGGTCAGCACACATTTACAAGACAACCAAGATAAGACAAAAGTGGAGTTACTTATATCCACCACTGCAGGAACACCAGTTCTGTTGGTCTCTTTCTTGTGTCCCCACTCACTACAGTTTTAGTTGCCAACATTACAATGGACACGCTTACTGTACTCTACAACGTTCATAATTGGCCGGTCATCAGTCACTAAGGTGCTGATTTTGTCCCAATAAAATTATGTTTTCCAATAATAACTGTCCTTTTGCGGAGATGTAACAAAAATATGTTTGTAGTAAGGAAAGTTATCGCTGCTGAGTTGTAGAGTTCTTGTAAGACCCTGTTAAACACGGGTAGTACTATGACTGCGTGAAAATGGTAGGTTTCTTTTCAATGGCAAAGACATTTTCAAAATACTTTTGCTCGAGTTACACTCTAGCGTAGTCCTCAAAAGTGTTAATTGCAAGTAGTCACATACTCCAAACAGAAGAGTAAACGCCGACCGCAGGACCCAAAGTGCGTTTTGTTGAGATATACACCACCGTACTTACTCTCCATATCTAGGGATAGGAAGATTTTGCGAGATCATTGACCTGTAGGCTAGACTCCACAGTCATGTGTATACTCGAGCCTCAGATGTTTGTTCATTGGCTGCTGCTCCAAGTAGTAGCCAGTGTTACTCCACGCCTGGCAGTATGGCACACGCTGGTTGTTTCCTTGCAAGTCTGCTATTGGCTCAGAGTAGTCCAGGGCGTGTCTAATAAACTGCGATCCTTATTTATTTATATTTTTTTTCATGTAAAATTGTTGAATAACCTGACCTGCAGAGAAAGGAAATGTGGGGGCTCAACAATATTTGTTTGCCCCAAGCCCCGAGAAACCTTTGTGTCTGATTAGCTATTGCTAGGGGCGCCAGTTACTCGCGAAAACCTTTCAGGACAAGTTGTGTTCAAAAACACTTCAATTCAGATCCACTCTCGTGATTGGATTATTTGAATTGCTACGCGTCTTTTCAGTCTGCCCGAGAATCACGGACGGTCGGTATCGGAGAAACTTAGTTCTGGAGAGAAACGTTTAGGCGGCACTTAATATCGAGGGGACTTGAGAGCCAATGAGGAAGAAGTGAGGTGATTGTGGACCAGCGCAGGAAGGCAATGGAGGGGGAAACGGGAGATCCCCGAGAAAACCCGCAGACCAGCGGCATCGTCTGGCACCATTCTCTCATGCGAAAATCCGAGAGCGACGTCACCGGGAATCAAACCCGGCTTGCCTAGGTGGGAGGCGAGTAGTCTAACCACTACACTCCCGCGGCCCCACCAAACGTAATACTGATTGGTTCACTCACGTAACAGACACTCTTCAATAAAGATAAGCGGTCAGTAGCCAAAGGAAGGCTTCAAGTATATACATAGGATATTGAAGTCTGCCCTCCGCGTAAATCTTCTTGCGAAAAACAGGTGGCGCTACCTGTTGCCTGTTGTAGAATATTCCCTGTTGGTCGGGCAGCCGTCTGGTAAGTTAGTCTGCAGCAGGTGATTGGAGAACGACATTCCGCCATATTGCTGGTCTGTGAGAACATCTTGTTGTCGTGTGTGGCTGGACTTCCCAGTTCACACCACCATTTCAACTCTGTATTCGTAAGTACGCTGTCCCATGGCCCTGAACTTCACTCCTGTGGATTCTACCTTACATGTTAATCATCTCATTAGTCATTAGTAGATAGGAAATTCGGGAGCGAGCGCAGCTCACTTAAATCGGCAATTTCCATTAAAATAACATTAAAAACTAGAGTAAATATTTCCTGCTATTTTTAACGAACGTACAATAAAAAATTAAACACTCAAAATCTGAAACTCAATGAATAACCAAGCAATTTAAGCTCAAAATCAAGTAATTTGATCGCTTTCAAGCAACTTTTTCATGTTTCTAGAAGCATCAATTTTCGATCCTCAAAAATAAGGAGATTTAAGCCAACATCACGTAATTTAAAGCTAAAAACAAGCAAATTTGTCAATTTTTTTTTTTACAAATGACCATGCAGAATTTGTGTAAATGAGAAAATAGCAAATTTATAACCAAATCAAGTGAATTTCTCGATTTCGAGCAATTGATTCATTTTTATAGAAACATTAATTTATCAAGCGAGCAATCTAATTCAATCAAATTTAATCCAAAATCAAGGAAAATAAGCTAAAATAAAAAAAATAAAAAATAAAATTGATAAATTAAAATTAATAGAAATTTATACATTTTAAGAGCATTAAAATTCATGTACAGATTTTCCATTTTTCAGTGCTTTTAAACCTTTATACATTACAAAAACATGTTTCTCATTTATTAATTTTAAAGCATTTTTATCATGCATGTTTACATGCTTTTTTACAAAATCTTTTATATTCATTTTCAACATATTTCCATAATCCGAATTTTCGATTACCTATCTGAATTACCTTTGGTCCCTATTAGTCGGGATGATATACACTCTACTGTATTCATCTACACTGTACTGTATTCGTAGAGTTGCGAAGGGTGCCAGAGAACGAAAGACTCATTCAGGGTGTGGGCCGTTTATCCACGTGGATCTCCTCAGTTCACCCTGCGATGAGGTTACATCGTTGTAATGATGCAATAAACCTACTAAATGTTGAGTGGGGCTGTTGAATGGCCATCTCACATGCCAGACACACACAATAAGTTAAGACGCTGCCAGGAGGTCGCAGTGATGCAGCGATCTGGTAAAGAAATTCTATACTTTCCATCTAGAATACGATTAATTTTTTTACCAAACTTAGATTCATAAATTTGAAATTCAGATGCTGCAAACTTTTTATTAATTTAAGGATCTTGTAGTTTAGTAAATTCATATGAATTGTTTAGCTACTTGATAAGTGATTCCATTTTGTTTTATATATAAGGAAAGAAAAAATTAATTAAAAGAAAATATATAATTTTATTATTATTATCATTATTTTATTTTTATAAATTTCGTTTTTTATAAATAAAATGAAATCAATGCTCGAAATAGAAAATAATATCAAATGCAATAAATGTAAAAAATGTGGTGAAGTATTAAACATTGAATGTTATTCAAGACACAAACTCACAAAAGAAAAGCATATTAACACATGTAAAAAATGTGTTAATGTATATCTGAGAAATCATTTTGGGTTGAATAAAGTACTATGTGAATGTGGAACATGTGTTTGTATTCCATATCTGGAAAAGCGTAAAATACTAAATTACACAATACTAATGAAATTCGCCATAACGATTATTCAACTAAGTAATGTGTAGTTTGTAATGATAATAAATCTATCGATTCATTTTATCACCATAAAGTTACTATAGACATATATACAACGAAATGTAAAACTTGTTTTAGTGAATAAACAAAGAAATATTATCAAAACAAGAATTTAAATAATTCAAAACATTGTTTTCAATATTAACAATAAATCAAACAGTGTTTTATTCCACGCAATTAGTTTTTTTTGTATTATTTTTGGGAAAAATCAGTGCACTAAATCGCAGTAAAAAGAATAAAACTTGAAATTTTTTTTTTTACTAAATAAACAATCAAAAATGTGAGCGAACAATCTAGCAGTTGAGTTGAGCTGAAGGAGAGTGCAGGCGCTTAGATTTTTTGCAAAGGAATATAAATTAAAATATTGGTGCCGTCTAAGGAAAGCTGATTTAATTAGAACACTTATACCATTTATTTATATGATGAAACAAAGAACAACTTTACAAATTTACCATTTTAATATGTCAATGTCAAAGAACAATATTCAAACGATAGAAATGAATTAAAATAAATATTTCCATTCTCTAACAATATATTTCAAAAGCCTAGAAACAAAACTAAGCGAGTAACAGAACGGATAACAAAGCATAATTTTACAAATTTTCCTTTAGTTGATGCCGATTTCAATGAATTATACAAACAAGATAAAAACGAATTACAGAAATATTCTAATTTTCCACTAATGATTTTATAAAGAAAATAAATAGAAGAACCAACAAGAATTATATAGTAAATCAAGGTTTTCAAAGAAGAATATCGACTTATAACATTGAAAATACCTTTAATTTAGTACAACATAGCCAATTTTCAACTGCAGTAAAAAATAAAGTATTTGAGATAATACATGATCATCTTAGGAAATTTAGAGGGGTGAAAACCCACATTAAATTATATGCCAATTATCGCAGGAAAAAGATTAACCAAGTAGAATTATTTACATTTCAATCACAAAACTATACAGTATTGAATGAAGGAGAAATTAAAAGGATTTACAACCCCCCACCCCCCAAAATTACTAACACATTTATCCGAATAAAAAAAAAGGTTCAGATTGGAAATTAGATAGAGTAGTTGGAATACACCTAGCTATAAATATGTATAATCCATTAAATGGAGCATCTTATATCGAACTACAATAAAAGATTAAGAAAAAACAAACATTAATTAATGTGAAAAATGATCATAATTTTTTTCTTTGGGCAATAAAATCAGCACTGTTTCCAGCAGAAAAGACACACAAAGAGTATCTAAATATAAAAATTTGGGTCTTAATATTGACAAAGTAATAGATAAATGTGAATATCCTACTAAAATTGATGATATACTAAAAATAGGAAATCAAATTGGTGCATATATAAATATATACTCTATTGAAGGCAAGTCTACAGTATATCCATTAAAGCTTATAAAAATAAAAAGGTAAAACATAAATTTACTTACTCATAAAAGTAAAACTTATACATGTGATAGGTCTCTTCAATTCTTTTATTCCCAAGAAAGTTTAAATAAACATGCAGAAGACTGCTCTAAAAATGAATCAGTAAAAATCAGTTTATCTTTGAAGGGGCGCAAATATTTTTCAAAAACTACAAACATACAATGAAAGTTCCTTTTGCAATATATGCAGATTTTGAATAAATTCTAAAGAAAATATCAACAACTAAACCAAACCCAAAAGAAATATATAAATCTAACCTAATAAAAAATATCCAATTTTAACAGAGGATGATATCGATAATGGATTGTATAAGGAGGAGACTAAAGAAAGATTTAAATTTTCTAATTATCAAATAAATTCCATTGATTTGAAGTTAAATGATGAATCATATATAATGAAATATCATCTACACGAAGCTTCTGGTTTTTACTATTATATCGTATCTAGTTGTGGTGATTATAAACCATCAGTTGTATATCGCGGCCCAAATGCACATAAGAAAATAAACCAATGCATCCACTAACAAAAGAAGAAAAAGTGTTATATAATAGATCTTCAAAATGTACTATATGTGAATGTAAATATACGAAGGAAAATAAAAAAAGCACATCACCATGATCATATAACTGGAAAATTCATTAACCCAGTATGTAATAATTGTAATCTACAATTAAAATTACCCAATTTTGTTCCAATTTATTTTCATAACTTAGCTGGATATGAAGCACATTTATTTATTTAATAACTAGGATATGATAATAAGAAGATAGATTTAATTGTAACTACTGAAGAAAAGTTTATTACTTTTGGGAAAGAAACAGAAAATTTAGACACGAGGTTTATAGACACATTAAAATTCATGGCAAGTAGTTAAGTTAAATTATTATCTAATATAAGTAAAGGTCTAATGAAACATACACAAAAGCATTTTCCAAAATATCAAGTAGATTTAGTAATTAGAAAAGGGGTTTATCCATACGATTATATGGACAGTTGGAAACAATTTGAAGGAACAGAACTTTCAACAAAAAGTTAATTTTACAATAAATTAAATGAATCTGATATAACTGACGATGATTATGATCAAGCAAAACATGTTTGGGATCAATTTAATTTGCAGAATATTGGGGAATATCATGATTTATACTTAAAAAGTGATGTTACTATTGGAAGACATATTTGAAAACTTTAGATAAACATGTATACATGCATATGATTTAGACCCAGCATGCTATTTACAGCACCAGCAATTCCATGGGATGCAATGTTTAATATAACTAAACTACCATTGGATTTAATACATTAATATTAATGGAAGGAAAAGGAATTAGAGGCGGAATTTCACAATGGTGTAAGAGATATGTAAAAGCGAATAATGCATATTTAGATGATTTTAATCATAATCAAGAGTCTAACTATTTAGCTTATCTCGATGCGAATAATTTATACGGTTAGGCATTGTCTCAATATTTACCATATTGTGGTTTCGAATGGGCTGATTATTCAGAATTTAAATTAGATTTTCGTCAAAATTATATATTAAATATTAATGATGATTCTGATCATGGCTACATTTTAGAAGTAGATTTGGATAATCCATAAGATCTACATAAATTACACAAAGATCTTCCATTTTGTACAAAAATAAGGTAGTTCCAGAAACAAATCAGTCTAAATTATTAACAATTTTACTTAATAAACAAAAGTATGTCATACACTATCGCAATTTGAAACAGTGTCTAATTGATGGGCTAAGGCTTAGAAAAATAAATAGAATATTAAAGTTTAATCAGCCTGATTGGTTAAGAAAGTACATAGATTTAAATAAATCGATGAGAACTAAAAGTTAAAACAATTTTGTGAAAAAAATTTTTAAGCTGGTTTAATAATTGTGTTTGGTAAAACTATGGGAAATATAAGAAACAGGGTGTATAAAATACTGATCTCAAATGAAAAAGCCTGTGATAAATTAGTAGCAAAACCAAATTTCAAAAGGAGTACTATATTTAATGAGAATCTTGCAGCTGTCCATATGAACATAACAAATGTAAAATTTAAAAAGCCTATTTATGTGTGTATGTCAATTTTGGACATATCGAAAGTGTTAATGTATGTTTTTCATTATAAAGTGATAAAACCAAAATATGGAGATAACATTGAACTATGCTATCAAGATACAGATCATACATTTATAACATAAAAATAGAAGATTTTTACGAAGATATGAAGTCGATGATACAAAAATTTGATAGAAGTTATTACCCAAAAGATAATACATATAGCATACCTGAAATAAATGATAAAGTTTTAGGTAATATGAAAGTTGGATATAATGGGAAAATAATGAAAGAGTTAGTTAATTTAAGAGCTAAAATGTATGCATGCAAAGTTTGTGATAAAGAAAACAAAAGATCGAATGTTGTAAAGAAATGCATAGTTAATAAGAGAACAGCATTTGAGGACTATGAGAAATGTTTGTTTTAAAAAAATACATTATTGAACAATGAATTTAATGAGTGAGAAACATGAAATATATACATTCCAAGGTCATAAAATAGCATTGTCATTGTGATGACAAAAGGATTATACATGAAAAAATAGATACATTACCATATGGATAACAAAATATATAGTTTTATTAATGAGAGTTGAATAATTCAGCGGTTAGTGTGCCAACCACTGAAATTACACAAATAATATTTTAAGCATCTTTAATTTCCAAAACAATGTCAATATCAGCACCATCAAAATCAATTAGTTAACCATTTTCATCTCTAATTTCTAAAACGATATTATTAAAACTTTCTTCATTCATTTTATAAAAATTGGTAATGTGGGCTTATAATCAATATAATGCGCAAAACCAAACATAGTTTTCGGTGGCAAAATTGCAATTATATTCATTTCCAAATTATTTTAACTATCATATTTTATGAACATTCCATATGTCAAATTACAGTGGACATTTATAGTTTTAAAAGGATTAAAATTAGGCAGTTTAGTACCTACAACAACTTTGAATTTTTAAATAAGCATATTTCTTCAAAACCAAGGATACAATATAATCGATCATCAAATTTAATATCAAACTTAGAATTGATAGATATTCTATTTTTCACATTATATGCTGTTAATTCAATGTGTTTGTTGAAAATGGTTCAAATGAGTTTATAGATCCTTTTAATGATTCAACCACGAAATGCATTACATTATATTGTTGATAATGACGATAAAAAGAAATTTACTTATATTAAAGGCATCCATAAAAAGGGACACCTTTAAACACACTGCCAAATGCTATATTTATCAATGAATCAGCTCTGTATAAATTAATATTAAAGTAAAATATGCCTCTTACTAAAAATTTACTAAATGGGTAATTGAAGAAGTTTTACCATCAATTAGAGAACATGATGAATATATGATTCAAAAAGATATAACACATTTATACAAAGGCCAAGTAGAGCATATAAAAACGAACGAAATTGAAGTTAATCATTTAAAATATATAAATACCATTCAAGGTGAACATGTGGAAAATTTAAGATACATTTCTTATGGCCTTAGATGCAATAGCTTGCAGAAATGAGGAAATCAGAGAAATGACCCCTCGTGTTGTACAACAAACATAAGATCAAAATTTAAATCCAACGTTTGTTCTTTTAAAATAATTTGATGACGATTGTGAATACGATTATTATATCATTAGAACTCAAAGAATAAATGCTCAAAGACAATTGGATAGAATTGAAGACAGACATCCAAATTGTGAACAATTGTTGAAATTTGATTATATTCCAAATTCTATCAATTTATATCAAAGAATGAAAGAAATATTGAATGGTCACATTGGGTGTTTTCGTAACTATTTACAAAAGGCAGAAATAACTATACTCAAAAACAATTTATTAATGATGTTAATCTTCTTAATCGAATTGAGTAAGAAGCAAATTTTAAATTTAATAATATTATATTTTCTAGAATTAATATTCAAGTTTACACTGCATCTGTTTTATTAATCCAAGAGTTGTGTGAATTATCAAATCCTGGTCATATTACATAAATTTTATCACCTTTAGTTTTTAAGATTTTTCCAACCAAATATTAATAGGGGTAGTAGTACTCATGTGCGATAATAATCCTGCATGATTAATGATTCTCTCCAATTAATGATCCTGCACAATTAATAATCCTGCACAGTTAATGATCCTACTTGATAAATTTTCCTGCAGGGCTAATGATCCTGCACGACTGTGTTCCTTTAAAAAAATATTTAAATTCATTAAACATCTGTTTTATTAATCCATGGGTTAAGTGAATTATCAAAACTGAACAATTTTACATAAATTTTATCACCTTTGATTTTTAAAACTTTTTCAAACAACTATATATCAGGATAATTAGTTTTCATAATTTTGTATTCATAAAAAGTACCTTTTATTTCTTCTGCTTTAGTATATTTCAGTTTGTAAGTTGGCATATCATAATTTAAAAATTCAAAAATGGCAAATAATTATGTGGTCCAATTAGTTGTATAATCCTTTTCAAAGTTTTGTTTACTTTTGCTAATACCGATAATATCACCAACATTATATTTTTGTTTAGTAAACATATTCACAAAATCTTGTTGTCATAAATTATTTTCATTTTTTGTTGACTTCAAATGGTTTCAAACCAATAGATCGATGTTTTGTATTGTTATATTCTTTCACTAAATTATCTAATATATTTGCCCATTTGTAATTGCCATTTAAACAATTATTTTTCCACATTTTGTTCTTCATTGCACAATTATATCTCTCTACAACACTGGCTTTAATTTCACTGAATGTAGAAAAATGATTGAGGTTATATTTTTGCATAAGTTCTTTAAATATATTATTATAAAATTCGGACCCATTGTCACTTTGTAAATTATGCAGTTTTTTAATCAGTATACATTCTAAAGCAATTGCTACATTCTTGGCTGTTTTATCTTTAATTGGTATAGCAACTGTATATTTTGAAAAGAAAAAAAATCGAAAAATTGCCATAATATACTTGTAACCATTGTTTATATGTGATATTCCTTTTAAATCTCCAGTATCCTTCTGAACAAGATCGATTTGCCAAGAAACATTAATACCAAATGAAAAAACTTTTCTTCTCTGAAAATTTCTTCTTGCTAGTTTATATAATTTATTAATAGTTCCTTCTCTTACATCGGACAATTTTTTTTAAATGTTGATTTGTTAGATTTACATATTGAACATTTACTTTTCTGAACTAATCTTCCATTTGTGGTATTTACATTTTGTATATTATTATTTTTAGTGACCTTCTTACACTTCAAGCACCAAGTATTCTCCATTGAATAGTAAAAAAATATTTAATCTTTATATTTTGCGAATATTCCTATTGTGGTTAGCAATCCATCATCATAACTAACTATTTAATTTCTTCTGATTTTGAAAGATAGAATATCACCTATGTTTACACCAATTAACACCAAAGGTTTACTATAATCCAATTTTAGAATCATAAATAACAGTCACAGTATTATCAGGTAAATTGATATTAGAAAATATTATTTTATAAACAGAACAATCCATCAAAAAGGTAATGAAAATTTGATTATAATATAGGTGAAAAATATAGTTTTTTTATCCCACTTTGCAGGTAAATAAACTATATGCGACTTTTCTGCCTTACATTTTTCAAATTTTGAGCAACAAGTGAATCACAGTAATTCAAAACTGATTGGTTTAAGTCTCATAATTTATCAGATATTATTTTTATTTAAAAATTTTTGTTGACTGCATCTTTACCATCTATGGGATCAGCCATAATATCAATTCTACGATTTTGAAGAGAAACATAATCTTTTGTATAAACAAAAACTTTACTAATTTGATCTTGTTAAAAAGAAACAATAATATTGTATTTTGAATCTGCATTATGTTTTTAACAGATTTATTTTCTGTAGCTAAGTTATGTCTCTTTTGCTCTTCTAATTCTTTTTATTTTTCTAGTTACTTCAACAGAATTGTAAATTGAGCTAGCTCCACCAGGTAAAGCACTAAGTGCAGCTAAAAGTGGAGTTAAAAATGGTAAAAATACCTCCATGATGAAAACCACTTTCAGATTTTTCTTTTAGTATTTTTTTGGTTATTGGTATTGACAAAGTTAATTTGAAACCATGGTTTTCTTATTTTTTTTATTTTCTTTCTCTCAAGTTGTTCTTTTGTTAAAAATTTATCTATACCCAATTATCTTAATTGATTAATGGGTAAATCAAATGTTGTGTTTTTGACTTCATTTATAAGTTAAAAAAATAAGTAATTAATAAATTTTAATACCAATACTAATTTTATTTCTGCAAACATAGTTCACGTACAGCTGCAGAAGTAATTTTTTCACCGATTGGAGTATTTTTATACAACATAATTAATTTGGCTTCTTTTTGTAAAATTTTGTCATCCGCATGTCTAGATTCTAAATTTTCATGATCACTATTAACAATATCATTATATTTACATGCTTCATCTAATATATTTATTCCTGTATCTCCTTTTTCTAACCTTTCATTCAATTTTGTAAATGGTCCACAAAAATTATACCCTGGCAAATGCATTTCAGGCAAATTTAAATTGTTTAATGCCCAATTTATAATACCTTTACCATGGTGTTCAGAATTACAAAATTAATGTGGAATTATGTTTAAAACTCTTATAAGATAAGGAATTTCTTTTGGATTATTAGCAACAGAATCAGAAAATTTATTGTTCAATGTATTCATTATGTTTACTTTTTCATTGATATAATTGTTATTTCCAGTATTTTCTTCACCATGAATAACTAATAATCTATCAAACAATTTTCTAACATAATCCATCCAAACACATTCCTTTGGCAAATTGGTGTATTTTTTATACCTTCTCCGGATCTTGGAGTTCTTGGAGAAATTAATTCTTTCTGGTGTGCTTGGGATTGATCTTCAGCTTGAATTTCTATATATTTTTCATAAACTGGTCTAATTTTATTGTTATACTTCCAACCAACACTTGAACTTGGATTATTCCTTTTCTTATTAGGAATATATTTTTGAAATACAGCATTGGTTAATAAAACAATTTCTGTGTAATTTTTAAGATAATTAACATTGTAATTATCTTCAAGTTCTTCTGCTCTATTTTTGTTAACAATTTAGAAAGTCCTTCTGTTAATTCACATTCGTTATATTTGACGAAAAGAATATCACCATCATTATTTACTTTTGTATCACACATATAAAAATTATATCCTTCTCCTTGTCAACCATATTTTGGTTTAATGTTATTAATATCTCCAGAAATATATTTTCCAAGACTAATAGTTGAATCTTTCAAAGGTATTATACCCAAATTTCGAGACCTATCTTTAGCAAATAATTCTCTTTCAAATGACGTTTCTTCAATAGTAGGTAGATAATCTAAATTTTTTGCTGCTACTGTAACTAGTGTTGTTATTAAATGTTTATTTTCTTTACTTACTTGTTCTACTTTTTTACAGATTTTCGTAATTCATGAATTAACGGTAGATCTTTCTTCTCATTTCTTTCATTATATATATAAGTTATAAAATTATCGAGCATTTTGAAAGGCCTACTTCCCCTCCAACTGATCAAACTAGGGGGAATTTATATGTTTACAATAATAGAATTGAATTTGATATTCCTATAGGTGATCGATTTTCTCTCCCAAATGATGCTTATGTTTTTGAGTTTCCAGTGTTATAGATTAGAAATCTCAAAACATGGACATATTATTGAAACTGTTGATAACTCAGGTTTAACTTCAACAATGATGAATAATTTGTTAAGATCTCCATGTGAACAGAATTATTTAGAATTTACAGGCGTTGATCATAAATATCATGTAAAATCTGTTCACAGTGATAAAACAAATTAAATGACCTACCCACTGATATATCTGTTTGTTTTTATTCGAGATAACAATGATATTTACTGAAAAGGAGGATATAAAATCACTTTTGTCATAATTCTTCTTAAAACAATTGTTTATTTGTTTATGAAACTAAGAACACAGATGGTGCAGTTCATTAAAGTTATGCTGATCCAGGTAAAATTGTTATTAAAAAATTAGAAATTATGTCGCCAATTGTTTAATATGAATCTAACACATCCATTGCAGTTAAAGATAAAATTTACAAACATTCAAAAATACCTATTAGTTTTAATTATTGGCAATTTTTAGAAAAAGTAGTTCCTGCTGGAACAACTGTCTTTAATTTTGATATAAGAGATCAGTTTAATTATTTACAATTTTATATTCCTGATTTTCTAATTGTAGGCTTTAAAGCTAACAGAAAAAATCGCATTGAACAGTATGTACATGCTTCTGTGTTTGATCACTATAATATAAGAAATATATATGTTAAGAATGGAAGAAATGATATCTTTCCTAAAGAAAATTGGAACCTAGATATTGAAAATGGCCTTCGTGATAAAATGTTTCTTGCTTATAATGATTTTCGAAATTCAAAATCGAACTAGATACTCTATATAGTAATAATGAACTTTATTATAAACCAACTGCAAACACTCAAAGTGACATCAATTATTATTCATTTTTGGGGCAAAGACCATAATTTGTTTTTGATTGTTTATCTAGAAAAACAACTGTTGTTAAAGATAAAACAAACATAAAAAATTAGTCTAGATTTAAACAGAGCTGATGAAGCAGGAACAATTTGTAATGTTGTTCTAATTAGTCAAAGGAATCTAACTTATGATTAATTGAAAGAAAATATTTCTGAAGAAAATGTTGATTATATTAAGTATTTGAACGATTTTATGGAAACAACAAAATGTTTGATAGTTTAATACAAAATTTTAGATCTATAGTTAAGTTGCTTAATCGCATAAAAAATAATTTTGTTAAACCAGAATCAGATTTTTATCCTAGTGTAAATTTTCATTTTTAAAATTTTGATTTGTGCAATATTTGTGTGTCATTTTAATTTTGTGAAATCTACTTTTCCTCTTAATAACTTTCTTTCTTTATAACTAAAATTGAAAACGCCTATGTTGCCCTGCATTATGACCAACATTTTTAAAAGTGGTGATGCTTCAAATACACCTTCCTATAGATTAGATAATGCTTCTGACGAACTCAGAGAATTAGTTTTCAATTTTCATCTAAATCCACAAAACTAACAATTATTTCTCTTAGAAAACATTGACGATAAATATGAACTTCATGAAATATGCGACGACTTTGAGAAAATAGAAGAAGTATTTAAAAAGTTAGTACAGCTTCGAATATAATCTGTAAAGTATAATAATGTAATAAGTCACTTGATTTTAACTTATTTTACTTGATTTTGGCTTAAATTGGATTGATTTAGAGTGCTCGCTTGCAAAATTAGCATTTCTAGAAAACGTGAAAAAGTTGCTTAAAATTGAGAAATTTACATGATTTTGGCTTAAAATTTGCTGTTTTTTAATGTACACAACTCTTGCTCGGCCATTTGAAAAATTGGTTTGTTTTTAGCTTAAAATTACATGCTTTTCTGGCTTAAATTTTCTTGTTTATGAGGATCTAAAATTTATGCTTTTAGAAACATGAAAAAGTTGTTTGAAAACGATAAAATTATTTGATTTTGAGCTTAAATTGCTTGGTTATTCATCGAGTTTCAGATTTTGAGTTTTTAATTTTTACTTGTGCTTTCGTTAAAAATAGCAGAAAATATTTATGTTAGTTTTTCATGTTATTTTGCTGGAAATTGCCGATTTAAGTGAGCTGCGCTCGCTCCCGCATTTGCCATCTACTTTGATTTCTTTTGTTTTTCTTTTCACGCAGGTCTGAACTCCTCTGGCTGTGGAGCCCTTGGTGGGACCGCCAAACTTCTACACTAGCCGGTCCACCTCTGGGAATGAATGGGCTATAAACATACACTTGCATATTTCACGTTTTATTTCAGGACACGTTAAATTTGCAATACGTCTGACATTGAGTCATACTTGGAGAACTGCAGAACTCGCGTTATTATCTGAATACAGAATAGACTTCAATCTTGTGCGTTTGTATTGCTCCTGATATTGGTTTACAGTTTGGTTACACGCCATGAGTGGCCTTGAACTATTCGGAATAAAGTAACGAAAATATAGCCCAATCACAGACCACCTAGTAAAAAGGGATTATGAGTACATGTAGTAGGGAAATGGGTATTGAGAACAAGGGGACAGGTGACCGGAGCCGAAGCCGGCAGCCGTGTTGGAATTCACCTTTTTCCCCTCAAAGCTTCCGTTTTTCCCTCAAAATCGATTCAATTTCCCTACAAATACCCATTTTCCCAGAGCAGAAGACCAGGATTAACGACCCAGGTGACCTTCGGTCAAGGCAAAAAAATTAATATATCAAAATTAATATGACAATTTAAGTACTTTGATGGAATGGTTAATGTCGCCATTCGGTTCAGGGCGACAGCAGGCGGCATAATCGAGAAATTAGCGCTATCTATGTATTGGAAAATACAATCCAACACGGAGGGTGCCGACAGAGCAACCTATACTTTAAAAAACATAAACAAATATGGCTGCCGCCTGGTGGGTGAATTAATACACTAGTGCCACCTAGGAGATAAAAACCTATGACATCTAATATGGTAGTTGATAGAAGGTTTCAGACAAACTCTAAAACAAATGACAATTGAAAAAAAATCATTAAAGATAGCACTTAGCAAGATGGCGGACGCCTACCAAGATGCCGGACTGCACTGACCAACATAGCTGCGGTCGCAACTATCAAGATGGCAGACGGCTGTACATACCAAGATGGCAGACGGCTGTACATACCAAGATGGTGGAACGGGTAATTCGTATGGGGTGACCTCTGGTTAGTAAAGTTTTTTTTAAAATAAATTATTTAATAGTTTTTAGTAATAACATTTTTATTTATTTTTTATAATTTTCGGGTATTTTGTCGACTTTTTTTCTTTTGGGGTCAAGGGTCAAGGTCAAGGTGAAAGGTCCTGAGTCCCCTACTATGGTACGCATTTTAACAGAAGCCAATAAACTAATGATACAGATTCGAGTGTATAAAGGAAGGTGAAGTCTAGCGTGCTACCAAATGACAACGGGAATTTCGCTGGTCTTTTGCCATACTTTTATTTGACACGTCCCTAAAAACTCTGCGCCAATAAATTAACACTTCTCATTTCTATTCTCTAATCACGTGCAATTCAGTCAGAAAGGGCGGGACTTCATATCTGTACAGCAGCCAATGGATAAATGACGCCTGCTCGAGTATACACAACGCTTAGTATGAAGAACAACTACGCGAATTTTTCACATTCCTAGCCATAGCACTCCACTGACTCTCTTACGGAACTATTCCAGCATACGCCTGGAGTGATATCCGAATACTATTGAAAAACCGAAATCACGATGGCCGGACGTGTAATTGAACCCGGGCCCCACAGATGCGAGTCCGTTGTGTTTGTAATGCAGCACCTCGCTTGCTAATGCGGGTGTTCAGTTATACATACAGATACCCACCAATACAATACGTGGGGGACACACCAAGGCCTTATCACTAGAGCCATGCAAATTTCGCGTTATTATTTGGCACCAGGCTGAACGGCACAGTACTGTATGCACTAGAGCCGACGTTGTTTCTCCACTAACTGCGGCATAAATGTGAACTCACCCCCTTTCCGACTGAACTGCATGTGATTGGGGCACACAATTGATTAGTGTTTCTTTATTGGAGCGGAGTTACCCTGGGCGTGTCACATCAAGTATGGTCCAATGACATACGTGTTACAAAGACGCACATGTTCCATGTTTAAATTTTACCGTGACCCCAAATAATAACGCGAAATTAGCATTTTTACGCTCATAACTTCACCTCAAGGAAAAATCTGTTTCTAAAATAATTCTACACCTGAAAAATTCGCTTTAATTTTTGGAAAGAAGTTATACTTTAAGCATTTATAAGTTCGCACTTTGGTTTCCCTATTGAAGTAATCTACTCTGATTGGACAGATTAAGTTTCATAATTTTTTCTTTACGCCGGTTGTAGACAGCAGCTTTTCTTACTCTGTGTTTTGTGCCAGGTATACTACAATATTTAATGACAATTTTTTGTAGACGACACTTTAGACCTACGTGAAACGAAAAAGGATGTAAATAACGTGTAAGGTAGAGTTCGCAAAACTACTGCAATTGAAGTGCTCCGAGGATCTTTACGCCAATGAATATACACCTTATAGTTAGGGAGCGGAAAATTTCGCGTTTTAAACGACCTGTATGCTAGACTCCACTTCTCTGTGTATTTCCGAGCCTCAACTTTCTGCTCATTGGCTGCTGTCCCAGTATGTAGGCAATTTGACCTCAGACAATGTGACACGTGATTCGGTGCTTGTTTCCGTACATAATTGAGTGCTCGATTAATATGCAGACTTGTCAGAAAGCATTGAATGAACTAATGAAACAGAATCGAGTTTTTCCAGCTACCTTTCTGAAATCTGCCGTAACTCGAAAGGATAACGCAAATTGTGCAGGCCACTCTTATATTTAATTAATAATTAGGGATATCCATATTTTGGAAAAATATTTCATGAACTGTTGTATCTCATTGCGGTTTAGCTCATATGCACTTTCGTTGCTGTAGGGCATTATGTGTTATGTTATGTGTCTTAGGTGACTGCCAGCGAATCACAAATATACACTATCGGAGTAACTTAATTATCATTGGTCCAAACAAACACCACACTGTCTTCCGACGAAGACATGGGGCCAATATTGCAATGAAAACGGAAGAGACGTTCAAATCTCCCCACTTCACTTCAATATTCGGTATGAACTTTCTATCCCAGTTCCTTGTTCCAACGAGGATTCAGATGGACTCTGCCCTAAATCTGAACGTTTGCGATTGATCTCCTAATAACTTAAGACGTATCAAATAACTTCATCATCCAATCGTTAAAGAATAAACTAACTTAAGTGTTATCGCGATTTGGTTCAATCTCGTATGGTATCTTTCTGACTGTGCGTCAGGCTGTAGAGTCTAGCTTACGCTTCACTGAGATCGCGCAATTATAACGTCTCTGTTAATATAATAACCCTTCGCGTGCCTGCCAGAAACTTTGTACACTTTAACTTAATGGATTACGATCAATCTAGTGTTTATTGTTGATAATAGTAATAATGTATTACAGGAATTTTTCGCTTCTATATCACCAACGTTGCGTACGTGAATTCGTTTCTCGTGTAGATATTAGCATTTTGAGAGGAAATATTATTTAAGCTCGGATTACTATACTGGATTATAAATGTATTATTATTTAATGGCTGTTTTAAGATTTTTTATTAAATCTAAATACAGAATTGTGTACCGGGTGTAATTTGTAACAAGCAAAGGCCTTTACACAATTGAAAACTTTAACATTTGACTTTAAGTTTGCTTTCCGACATGTTGTTTCTTATGGAGCTTGACACAATGGAACTGCCAAATGTAAAGTCAAGCACTCTTGACTTTACGATTTCGAAAAGTTTAAATTTATAGTCAAAGTCCAGCAGCCGTTTTGCCGAGAATCTAACAGAGGTTATGTGGAAAGTGCATTATTTTATCATAGGGCGATTTTAATCTCGGTATATTAAACAAAGATCGTCTTTTGTTAAATAAATGGCAAACAAATATAACGCGAAGAAGAAATATATGAATCGACATATTTTAATGAAGTAAAAAAATTAATTTCGTGTTTTGAAATAAAGTTTTAATATAAAATTTAAGCCGGTTTTTAAAAAATGTACTTAGAATGCATTCCTGGATAATATCATAGTTATTTACATAACAAGATAAACATTTTTACGAAGCTCGCAGAACCGATGTTCAATGGTCTGAACACTGACTTTACAATTGTATTGTGTTTTGGTGGTTTCGTAGGAAAGGAAATGTAAAGTCAAATGCTAAAGTTTTCTATTGTGTAATAAGCTTAATTTCAAAAGCGCTAAAATTTAGATTGACCGCCAGATCTGAGGATCTAGGGACTCCGTCTGCAAGCCCCTGAAGTCCAGCGCGTGCTGCTATCTCAAGAAAACTGGGCAAACTACGTATAGTTTCTGGATATTTTAACAAATTTTGCAGTAAGAATCTTCTGCTTGATAGTTAAGAAGTTACTATAACACAAAACTAAGGACTCTTAAAAAATTCCTTGCTTCCAAAATTGTCATTAAAGCTAAATTTAGGCCCAATGAAAAATAATAGTGACAAAACATTTATATGAATGTCATAATAGACTAGTAAAACATGTTAGTCTGTAATTAAATGATTTTTTTATTTTTATTTTGCACGCTGTTAATAAGATAACTTTAACTTTCAATGTTTGTGTTATGCATGCACGTTTTATGTACTAACTGTAACTACATAACTGTGTTGTGATTCGCGTTTTGGAGATGCAAATAAATTTACTACGAATTATTAGGGTGTTGAAATCAATAGACTCTGAGAAGCGCTAGTACTATTAAATTTAGGAATTACATTTTCATTATTTTGGTGTTCAGATTTTATACGGGCATTAGAAGAAAATTAAATATAACGGTTTCATAAAAAATATATATGTATGGTCGATTCTGTGTTTGCTCAATATGAATTAAATGAATGCTCTCGAGGAGTAAAGATTTTTGACGAAAATTTTATACAAATACAAATAAATGTTTACTGAATAACAGGCGTCGTTGTTATTTTTTTCCTTCCTTCTTGTTGATCATAATTTAAAATAACTTGCATGACCGGCGTAAATAGCATAGGGCTGTAAAGTTGGTCACATGGTCGATTTACTGTCTTAATTGTTGAATACGACCAGCGGCATTGTCCGGCATGATTCCCACTTGTAGATAAGGCAGGATTTACTACAATTCGTCGCGTCCGTCCGTCATACGTCCGTCCGTCTCTTAAGCCGAGCGATTTACAACCAAATTTCGTCTGTCGTAAGTTCATTGCTGCAAACTAATAAAAACCAAACTGTTTACAAATAAGAAAAAAATTCTCCGTGAAAAGTGAAATTTTTTTTCGTTATTGTGTATCCAAGTACCCAAAACTACCATACACGTACGTAACGGCAATTAATAGATGTAAACGTTTTTTAAATAGCTTATAAAGCATGATTTTATTATTTTTACTATTGCAGAAAAGGAGTTCGTGTTTACAAACGTAATTATCAATTAATCTTCAGGAAAAATGTAACTTAATTTCATTTTACAGTTACGTAAACAAACACATGAAAACAAAAGACAGCCAAAAGAAAACACTACACGCACTACACAGCCTTATAAAGAATTCGGGATGAACGAGTAACAAAACGTGTAAATTCATCACTACACAGCATTATAAAGAACTCGGGATGAACGAGTAACAAAACGTGTAAATTCATCCGTTCGTCCGTCATAAGTTAACACTGGAGTTTCAACGATTCGTCGTGTCCATCCGTCCGTCAATTACGTGACCAGCAGCCAATCAGAGGTGGTCAATAATTCTATCCATCCGTCCGTCAAAACTTTATTAAGCTTTAAATTTTGACGGACGAATGGATGAAATTACAGCCTTCTAAACTGGCACATTTTGTTACGCGTTCGTCCCTTGTTCTTTATAAGACTGTGTAGTGTGTGCAGTGTTTTGTTTTGGCTGTCTTTTGTTTTCATATATTTTTTTATGTAACTGTAAAATGAAATTAAGTTAAATTTTTTTCTGAAGATTATATGATAATTACATTTGGAAACGCGAGCTCCGTTTATGCAATAATAAAAATAATATAATTATGCTTTATATGTTATTAATTTTTTTTACGTCGATCAATTTCCGTTACATATATGTATGTTCGTTTTAGGTAGTTAGAAACACAATAACACAAAATATTTTCACTTTTTAAAGATAATTTATTCTTATTTGTAAACAGTCTTGTTTTTATCAGTTTGCAGCAATGAACGTACGACGGACGTACGAAGTTTGGTTGTAAATCGCTCGGCTGGGAGACGGACGAACGTATAACGGACAGGCGGATGACGGACGGACGCGACGGGCTGTTGAAAACCCTGCCTAAAGATTGCCAAGGTTTTGACGGACGGACGGGTAGTATTAATAGCCACCTCTGATTGGTGTTGGTCACGTGGTTGACGGACGGATGACTGACGGATGGACGCGATGAGTCGTTGTAAATCCTGTCTAAGAAAGGATGTAGGTTAACACTGCATCATCAGAAGATGGTTTTAGCTCATGAAGGTTTCACACCATCTTCTGATGGTCCATGTTGTAGCACCTGAACATGCTGCAAGTAGTTTTCAGTTATCCTTGAGCTGTATGTATCTAAAGTCGCCGTTAATGTAATATACTGAGAGGCAATTAATGAATCTGTAACATGAACTACTTTCGTTACAATGTTACCTCCATACTGTACTGTCAACATTTGTGTTAACATTTTTCTAGTATTTCCTTTGCTTTAAAACCACATTCATTTGTAAAATACAATTAAGTACAATTATTTTGTCACAAGAAGGCCAGAAGTGCTTGACGTTCACCACTTTACGAATATTAACAGCTTACCAACTGCTTTGTTTCAAAATACCCAGCTGTGCTTCATATTGTGGGTATTGAGCACAACATAGCGACAAATTGCAGTACTATTTTATGTGGACATAATTTATGCTGTAGAAATATGTACATATTTAGCATATTTAAACTGCTTTGCAAGGATTGACGGATGGTCTAAGATACATTTAATTCTCAAACTATACTTTAAAATTTAAATATAGTGGTTTATTTTTACAAGGATATCGCTGTTCACTAGTATCCGCCATTTTACAGAGTCAAGTCAGTGTAAACTTATGCTGGCTAGACATTAATTTTATTTCGTAGTTACACAAAATATTTAGTCCTTCCTATTATTTTTTAGCGAAATACAGCATTTGGTTGACGCACCAATACTAAGAGGCTTTAATAAAATTAACACTTCAAAAGAATATCTGCATTATAGTAACATAAGAAGTAGTAAAGAAATTGGAAGATTGGCGCAGGGAACGGGGACCAGAGATGTTCATGCTCTTTCATTCCGGTCGGCCGGTGGCCTTATTGTCCGCCATGTTCTATGTTGGTGACATTGACTTTGACCTTTGGTATCCACCTTGTGACCTTTAACCTTGAAAACTCAAAAAATTAAAAAAAAACCAAATTTTTTACAAATGCTTATAAAAATTTATAAAAAATTATTTAAAACGTTATAAAAATAATTTTCAAAAGTATTACTAAAAATTGATTTAAAATTAATTTTAAAACATTTACTATTCAAATTAAATAAAATAAATAAATTTATTATTATTACATATTTAAAAGAACTGAAATTTTCAAAGGTAACCCCCGCACCATGCCCAGCAGACGACTGACACCCATCTAATCAATCACATTGTCTTAAAATTATCTTCCCCACCTCCTCACACATACTCATTCTATCGTATGCAGCCATCTTGGTTTTTTAGTTGGTCATTTGTTTATACATTGCTGGAGGCCGTCATATTGGATCTCATAGGTTTACTTTATCATCATCTAGGTGGTGCTAATGTATTAATAATCGATATCGCCACTAGGCGAGCTGTCGATTAGGCCGCCAGGGGGCAGCCACATTTGTTTATGTTTATTAACGAATAGGTGGTGTTGTCGGTGCCTTCCATAATGCCAAATCATTACAAGGGTTCGAAGTCAGATCTGACCATTAGCCATCTTGGTTATGTCAGTTATCTTAGTAGCCATATGTGATCCAGTTGACCTCTACCTTTGAACTTGACCCCAATATCTTAAATTACCTTGAACCTAAAATAATCCAAATAATTCTAAACATACAAAAAAAGTATTAAAATTTAAAACACATCATTAAAAATTTATAAAATAATTTGTAAATTTTATTTAAATAAATGTAATTAAAATGTCGAATGTTCGGCTTAGAGGGGACGGAGGACCAAAGCTGACCAGCCAATATGTTATGGCATCACCCTGTCACCACATTTAATCCAATTGACATTGATCTTAATTTTTAACCTAGACCTCAGTGACCTTTACCTTAAACCCCAGAAATCACAAAAAAAAATTTTAAATTGCCAAATCATCCTTTAAAAAAATTCTTAAAAATATTTTTCAAACGTGCATAAATTGTAAAAATTTTTATAAAATATTTATAAAAAACTTATTTTTAAAATGTATAAAAAACTTATTTTAAAAACTTACTTTTATGGAGGTTCCCTCAGCACCACGTCCAGCAGACGGCTGACCCTTTTCAATGTTTCTCATTTGCAAATTAGTTGATTCCCCTCCACTCCCTCCACCATGTTTCTCATTGGTTGATTACTTGTGTTTGCTTCACCCCCCAACAATGTGTTTCATTGGTTGATTACTCGTATTCTTTCGACCAGCCACCAATGTATCTCTTTGTATTAGCATTCCCCTCACCATCCTCTCAAATTTGCTCCATGTGTTGAATGCACTCCACACTCCATATTAATATTTTCGTTTCTCCTTTGTTTACTTTTTCATCGCCCAGATAATGCCATTGTATTATCGATTTTTCTGTCAGAGGATCTGTTGATTTGGCCACAATGTTGTTTTTTGCCAACCTTGACCCCAATAACAATGAACTCAAAAAATCGAGAAAAATCACAGTCCATGCAATTATCCATTACTAGATGGTCACAACAGGGGGCCATATTGACTAACCATACTAACCAATGATTGTCTCCCCACCAAAGACTAACTCCACCCAAAACTAGTTCCTGGCGAGACTGACTGAACACAAGACTAGCTCCTGACGAGACCAGTTCTTGCAAAACTGGCTAGACCAAACGACAAGACCAACCAGCCATACCACCCACCTATACAAACAATGATAGACAATCTCGAAAAAAAAGTATCTAATAAGAGTCTCGTAACTAACATCTTCGCAAAAAAACTCTGTAAAACATTTCTATCACAGCTGACCATACCAAAGCGTCATACTAAATTACCAAGCCAACTGACCAGGCCAACAACTAGTTGCGAAACATTACTCAAAAATATTCCCCTCATTTCATTCGTTTGCCATATAGAACTCATCCATTTTAAATTACCCGAGTAAGATATGATAATTCAGATCAAACCATAATATTCCTCCAGCCCACGCTCACATTAATTTATTTAAAGCAGGCTCTCGCAATCGATTGTTTACACCACTTATTTAATAAGTCTTTCAGAGAAGCAGAGCGGTCTAAATAAGAAATTAAACCCACATAACTATTTATAATTAAATTTCATTTATTTACTTATTATATACATTTTATATTTCTAATTATTTTCTCAGATGTTTGCAGATCACGGATATTGGCCAACAGTCTCATCTGATATAACCCCGATCATTCAGTTCATTGATGATTGAAGATATCTCAACAAAGTGTGAGAGATCCCTGCATTTTTGCAGGTCAATCAAATATCTGAGTCTATCAACAAGTTCATTCGGCTCTACAGGAGATATGTAACGAGAGTTCTTTGCGCCTTTTGCCTTCTTCACACACGTTTTGGAAGGAAACTCGTTAGCGAAATGTGTGGGAACACCGAGAGAATCATCATCCTTCTCGCCGACCTCCCGAGGCGCAGTCGGTTGGTGTACCACCGATCTGGGATGCGGGAGGCTCTGGGTTCCAATCCCGGGTAAGGCATGGGTGTCAATTTAAGTTAGGTTATAAGATAGTCTGTAAGCCATTCCCTGCTAAGCTTTACAGCATAAAATCGGGGGACTTTAAAAAGCCCTTTGCGATTATGATTGCGATCATCCTTTTCAACAGATACTTCATCAGCATTGTCGTCATAGTCATTATCATCAATGTTGTTTTCATGATTGTCTTCACCTCTTGATTCGTCCTAAATATGAAGTTTACTTTTCTTTGTAGGAGTCGCATGGTCATCAATAGAGGCAGTGCTATATTATCATATGGGACATTTGATTAATCTCGCAAGAGGTGGCTCGATCACCCCCTCCCCCTACTTCCCTGTGTTATTGGCAGATGGGTTGCAACCACCTCCACCCCCTTGGGGGGTTTGCTGTGATTGGCTGACGGGTTACACCCCTCCCTCTGGTAGGTGTGTTGTGATTGGCTGTTGCTGTGGGCGTACCCTTTTGGCTGACAAAGTGCCCAAGCCAAATCTGCGGAACCTTGAAATTTTTAAGGTTGTGTGGTCAGTACTTGGTTCGAGATTCGTAGAGAGAACTTAGGTGCAATTACATGTAATCACATAATGAGTAATTATGCAATTAGCCATAATTAGTACTTAGTAATTGCATAATGAGCAACTACCAAAACTAAGTACATATGTTTACCCTTCGGCTGCCGAACCACAAATGAGTAGGTTTGAATGAGTGGTGTGAGGGGGAGGGTGGAGTTAGTCCATGGTTCGTCACCCATCGAGGGTAAATACATGTAATAAGAAATACATAACTACTATGTGTATTAAGTAATTGCATAATGACTGAGTATGTGTAATGAATAATTCCATAATTAGCAATTGTGTAATAAATAAGTACCAAGAGTAATTACACACACTAAGTACATGTGTTGAGAGTAATTACACAAACTAAGTACATGTCCATCCCCAAGCACTGCGCACATGCAACTGAGCTGAGAAGTGATAGTATGTTAATATTATATGGATGCCATATATTAGAATGGGGCTCTGGCCAACTCTGCTGCCGCAATACTCTGGCTGCTCCCGTCTCCTCTGAGAGCGAAGTGATTGGCAATTCTCTCCGCTGCCACATGGAGCGCTGCCTCGCTCTCTGCTGGCGTTGGTCTATGCAGGAGATGATGACTACTCACCCTCCACTCACCTGCCGGGGAAAACTCCCCCAATCCAGAAAGTGAAAGTCACTAGCCAAGCAGCGTCTAAATTTGTGTTAAACATGTTAGATGCATAGCGATATAACCTACCAGCACCTCCTCACGTAAACTTTATATTTTTTTAAAGCAACACAAGTAAACTTTGACTTTTTTTCGTGTATGTGTCTGCGAAGGATTTTTCATGTAACCATATCTCATTGTACATGTTCCCAATCCCTCGTAAAACGTATTTTCACCATACTTGTTAAAAAAAACATATTCCTACCTGTTTAGGAAAAACATTTACATTAAAAGAAGAATTTTTATGAAGGACAATATTTAGTGTTAAAATTTTTTCACTTTTATCATGCATATATCAGTTACGTTTTACAAGCTACAACTCCTGCTAAATATACTACCCTATATTCCATCACTTTTTCATGTATATGTCAGTTATGTTTTTCTTGCGTAACCATTCTACGTATTTCCACTCATGTTAACATAAATATGCCAGGTTTCACCACACTATTATGTACTTAAAAATATATTTTTTTTTTGCTTAGGAAAAGCATTTATTTTAAAAGAAGGGTGTTTGTGGAGTAAAATATTTAGTGTTAAAACTTGTTTACTTTTTATCCCCAGCACTTTGCGTAAGTGGCAGACAATCTTTTCACGATTGTCCGAAATTATCTACGTGTACCCACCCTGTCAATCATATCTTCACCACACTTTTTAAAAACACATTTTCATTTTGCTTAGGATAAACATTACTATTAAAATTAAAATATTTATGGAGTAATATTTTTAGCATCAACACTTTATGTGTTCACTACGCTTTTTGCGTAACGATTCTACGTTTACCTTCTCAGTTTATTATGAAATAGTACACTTTTAGGTAAGGTAAATAATAAAAAGAGAAATATATTGAAATAGCTATTTTTCTACTCACCCAATATTATATACATGCTTGCTAGGAGATTTTATATACACTTACTTGGCACAATTCATTTATGAGCACATATAAACAAATATGTGCACAATACTATATCACCCTTCTCGATTAATTTTCACACATTATATACAGGAAAATAATTTCTTTAACATCTCCTTTATACACACATCTTCCTTTGCATGCACAACTTCACTTCTCTTCTTTACACAAAACAGCTCTTCTGTGCACACAACTTCACTTCTCTTGTATTATGTAAATATTATTTACACACTTATTCTTTGTAGAAATTTTCTTGTCTTCTTCACACATTCACGTTGAATTGGTATCAGGCTGATGGCGTGGAGGGACAAATATCCTTCTGCATTGGAGTGGGGGGGTAAGCCTCCCACAGAGCAGGAGATGCGGCCTTTCTGCAGGATGGTGTTCCCTTGAATTTGGAGATGCGGCGAAGTGCTCTCGCAGCAGGGTGGTTGTTTCTTCGATGCTAGGGGATAGCATTTCCTTGAAGTTGGAGATGCGGCAAACCAGTATACTGGTCTCGCAGCAGGACTATATTTTCCTTCGATGTTGGTGGTCGGCGTTTAGTTGGCTCTGCAGATATGACCCAGTATTATGACAGATATTAATATGGAGTATCAAGCAGATGTGCGGCGAACCGGCTTCGCAGTGGGATGGTGTTTTCTTTGTATCTGTAGGATGGTGCTTCCTTGACGTTGGAGATGCGGTGCACCAGTAAACTGGTCTCGCATTCGGAGGGTCTTTCCTTCGATGCTGGTGGACTGCATATTCTTTGACATTGTTGGTGGTTGTGTAGTAAAACTGGAGATGCTAGTAGAGGGCGTTTAGTTGCCATTGCATATGTGACTCCGCATCCCAAGATATGATGTTGAGTAGCAATCAGATGGTGTGGCTGGCAGATGTTTAGTTGATATTGAGTAGCAATCAGATGTTGTGGGTGGCAGAGAGTTGTTGCGGATGGCACGGGACAATATTGATAAATAGGTTAATTTGCTTTGGAACCTTGTAATGACCAAAAGGTAATGTCTTCACATTATATATCGCGACATAGCATTTGTCGTCATTATTCAACAAAGCGACCTTGGTTATACATTCAACGAAGACATCGTGGGCATGCGAACGAAAATGAAATTGGTTTCCCATAACCTGTGAATTTTGCATTAGACATTCCAGATAATCCTCGTACAGGAGATACTGCAATACATTAGGCTTTACACCCTTAAATTTATGCACACATTGTTAGTTAAATACAGCGTATTTATAAAGTTTAGGATGGAAGCCTACAAAATGTGTGATGATGCGGCCACCACATTCATCCTTCATAACTACTGTAACTAATTTGTTCACTACCTAACAGGAATTTTTGCAGATTACCTGGCACATAATTAGAAGTGTCAAATTGTGTACACAAATAACTGGAAATACTTCTGTACACATCATGACAGTGTATTTCATAAATCACGCTGTCGGTATCACAATAGAGGAAATGTAAAGCTGGCTCAGAAAATTTCTGTTGCATATAATTGTAATGGAAGTCATAAAGATGTAATTTTGATCAATCCAAACAGCAATACCAGTAAACAAAGTCTTGATAAACATAACAGAGACTTTCTCCATTTCAGTTAGAACTAAATTCTCATCGAAGATCTGTCTGCTTTAAATGTAGGTCACCCATATATTGTGTCATTCTGCAATAAGACGCTTATGTTTCTCTCATGGCGGACATTCTGAAATTTTCTATTCATGGAATTATTAATTAATTAAAAAAAAAAATTTCTCTAGCCCATTTGCCACCTGAGCACGTTCTTCAATTTTATAATGATGTACGGCACCATCCACACCTTCTACTCAAAGAGAAGGATGCGATGAATACAGTCGAGTTTTACCCCATACATAAAATAGCGCTTCAGTGTTTTCCAGTGTTCAACATAATTTTTACAAGGTGTGCGAGTGTCAAAAGCAATTTTTCAGTTTTGCCATTAGGCGGTATGCCACTTACTGGGGCAAGAGGCAGATTAGATTTGTCATCATGACATTCTACCGGAAAAAACAAATCTATTTCTACAAAAAAACTTGTATACCCAGCATTATCTATGTTGGCAAAATCCCACTGTTGAAAACTCAGCCATCTTAACCCACTCAAAATTACCAATTGGCAATGTACATTTCATTGTGTGATTGTACAAACGATTCACATCGAAGTATCACATATACTTCTCTGCCACACAGTGGTTGTACGTATCACCTATAAAAATATAATTGCCTTCTGGGTGCCTTCTGGAAACCTGGGCAACACTGCCCCTGATTCCACACTATACAAAAAATTACTTATCGATATCTGTCATCAGCTCACACTGTACACCTTTTTTAAGTAATAGAGCATCCCACAAGAGAGAGGGAGCTGTGGCGTGCATTGCGGGGTCAATGCCTTATTCTGCCAAACATTCGGTCCTGAAATTCTCAAAAATATTAGCCAATAAACATGTGTACACACATAAATATTGTACTGCATACTCCAGAAAATTTTGATGGTGGAATGCATTCCATGCCGATTGAGCATGAGCATAATCCTAATCGTTCATAACCTCGCCTTCATTATATTATAAAATGCATCCTTTGGTGGAGGTGGTGTTATTTCTATATGCAAATCAATAACACTGTTAGTTATAGAATAGTTTTGTTTGCTAATGTCAAACATGAACAAAGGAGCACTATTTTTAAATTTTTTAGGATCAAAAATTGGTGCACTATATTTCAGATATAATGTTTCTTGGAATTGTCTGTACATAGTGCAGCAAATAAGGTACTTGCCAATCGCATAATGTGTGTAAAGGTCTGTGTATGGGTAAGCTTGAATATCAAGAAATATTTTAATGTTTTCAACATTGCAATGGTCGAATATTGACCTATCTGCTCTTAAGATATTTTAATGGTTTGTTTGGAAAATATAATAACGTATCTTGGTTTTTCATTTGAGAAACGTAATTGTACGTTCCATACAACTTTCGCGGATGGTGTTACTGAAGGGAACATCATCAGTCTCCATGACCTAAACACAAGGTCTAGGTTTTTCCATTTTTCAATATACTTATAACATTTCACACATACACGAGTGTTAATTTCAATATGTGGCATCAACCATTCTATGGTACTTAGTTCAAAGGTAACACCATCATCATTAGTCATGTCGCATATAGTATTCACATGCATATTGCTAAGTAGAATAACTGATTCTGGTTTGGCATTTACTATGTCTTTATAGGCTTCAGCAAATGCCAATACCATGCTCAAAAGTATAACAACTTCATATTTCGTAACAGGGTTAACGTGTAGTTTACAATTGTCAGCATGATTCCACCCATACATAGTGCATGTGTTAACATCGTTTGTTGTTAGTGAGAGGTGATTCTTTATTGTTGATGTAATACCCACATCTCGACTCTGGTTGATTTCAACATCATTCAATAAGTATGCAACTCTATCTTTTTGAACCTACCTCTGAACTGTTTTGTATAGGAATTCGTATTTCTAAAGGGGACATAAAAGGTCCTGCTCGAAATAGTTCGTACACATGTATTTCTGTATTGGTTATAGAATCTCCTAACCAATGGGTTGATCTACGTTTACCATGTTGTAATGCCTGCAATTCTTCCATTTTGGAGGTATTGTCATTATTGTATGGACTCTATTAATTATTGATTAGTATGTAAATGGTGACCACATTGATCAATCTAACGATCTACGTATTTTGTTTGTGTTATTTGTAAATATTCATTGTTCAATTTCATGGCAATAATCTAATTTATTTATTTTTCAAGGGTTTATTTTGTACAAAATAATTGTTATTCGTCTATGTATTATAATTGTTACAAATTTGGTAATGTTGGTTGCTATAGGTTATGTGGCCATAAATAAATGTAATGTTTGTTATTTGGTTGTCTTGACGACGCAGAGGCGTGATCTATTGAACTGAGGTTGCCATGCCGCGATTAGCGGAGGAGAGGAACACCTTTAGCATTTGTTGGAGCGATTTCCATTATAGATTTTACCTTTAGGAAGGGCTGCAGCTTGTTTTCGTAGACCCAATAAAGATTTCATTTTAATTAGGGTTCAAGTCGAGTTTTGTAACTTTAATACAGCAGACATAAAGAGCAGAATACGGTATTTCAGTGTATATATGTTAATTTAGTCTCCTCGAGCTACCTACGCGTTCATTTAGGAAGTTCGCCACCTGCGAGTGACATGGGGTGCTTATCACATAGACTGTAATTTCTTTGTGTATCCAGGCTCGATGGTCTAAAATGAGGGAAGCCTACGGACTCAAACTCAGTACTCTACCTGCTGGGGACTGCTAGGATCAGTGTTTACGCTTCGTTTAATTGTGAGTTAAATAACTCTACACCTATTTCGGAAAATATTCTTACTATGGCCGAAAGCTTTATTTATTATCAGGAGTTCTTAGTTTAATTGTTTTATGCTCACAAAACCCTGAGTAATTTTTATGAGTTCTTGTTCTCAAGATTGGTTTAGTGTTTTTCCATAATAACGTACTTAGTTAACAATAAATTTGAAATTTATGATTAGGCAGATACTGGCATAGGTATTCTCAGTTGTAGCCACATAATTTTCATAAGATTAGCCTTAGCATACAAATGTGAGCAATGCTAATATTTCAGTGTCACGACCAATTAGAGTTATTGTGGATTAACATATTTTTTTGAATATTTCAATTTTTAAATATTATTAAAGTGTTACTAATTTTATATTTGAGCTTAATTCCTATTTTTCCTGTGTCATTGTAATTATATTTCCATGTGACTAACAGTTTCACGTAAGTAAAATGAAATTAAATAAGTGAAATCGAAAGAGAATTTAAGTGCCCTCTATGATTCACCTATGCTACTTACTCTCTCTCTCTCCTACGGTAAGCATATTAGAGGAGAGCAACACTGGAGGTACAACACCATATGTTGAATTCCTGTTACTGGGCACCTGTGTCCAGGAAGTGTAAGTTCTCACCATTCGAGTCCTTATAAGTGCAAATACCGTCCCACAGGCAAAAATATCTCACACTTTCACAGTATATCTGTACTTCTCTTTTACTCACACCACTTACAAACATCATAATTTTAAATACATGTACTGAAACAATTGTCCCATTCTCCACTGTGAAATGGAATTTCTGTTACATAAAACTTTGTCTTCCATACATGTGGCATTACGACTAATGTCGTTACACGTCACAACGTCTTCCATTTCTATTTAATTTATTTCCCACTTCACTTAAAAACAATTTCTTTTCTCATGTTTATCGCACTGGTTTCCTAAGTAAACTGAACACTTTACATCGTTTTTTGCATCTTTTCGTAGGTAATTTCTTGTGAATGGGATGGACATATTGAGTTCTGTAAACAATAACTATTTTTAGTGTATTACACAGAATGAATATATTTTTATATATTACTTTCTATTCACCTTTTTTCAAATGTAGACATAGAGTTACCTCTTCGTTTCTAAAGTTAATAAGCTTACTATTTCGATCATCTCTAGAAACAACTATTTCGTCAATGCGATTAATTATTAGTGGAAGATAAATTAACGTATATCGTTTTTTAATTATCTTATATTCTGGCGTAACTGAACATGTGAATGAGAGTAATGTGTTTGTAGTTTTACCATTTGAAAACAAACCTGCTACAACATTGTTTTTAAACAGTACATCTTAACTGATCAAATATTAACATGATTTGACGATTCGTGCAGTTGATTAGCTGGATACATTTTCCATTCGTAACCCAACATAGATGCAATTGAATAATTTTGTGTAAAACTAATATCGAAATTTCCAAACATTATACTTGTTAAAGAATCTGGATTAGTGCATAACAGATACTTAACATAGGCACAGTTCCCCAAATAAGAGTTTCTAAATCTTCAAGTTTGTATGACCTAACAGGTATAAAAATCACATGATTTTCACAAAAAATTTAGTGTGATTATTTGATTATGTGTGTGTCTGTATTTGGTATGCTGTTGTAAGTTATTAATTCAATTAAACTCAAGGAAATAAACCTATTGCAGTTGGGACAAATTTCTTCTTAAGATCAGTGTTATTGTGATTTATGTATGTTACTAACAGGTTTTGAAGAGTGTGCATTCTTATTTATAGTTAAGGCTCTTAAACATAAATGACTACATTTATAACGGTTTGGTAATTGTTTGGTTTCGTAATTATTGTACTTGATTTGTGGATTCTGTAAATAGTTCCATACTTTTAATGGAGGATGTAAGTATCCACAACTGACATAATAAATGGAATGGCGTCAGTTTTTAGTGATTGCAACCCAATGGGTTCCAACATTTTGTTTAGAATCTGAATTAACAATCATACATTCCTAAAGTAAGGTTTTCGTGGTAAGCCATCCTTCATGTGCACACATAGGAAGTTTGGAATTTTAAGTTTCTTCACATACAAATGGATATCTTTTGGAGGCTGTTCAGCACTTTCTTTGTTTGTTCCAATGCCGCGAGGGAAGATTTTATTTTCAAGGATCCTTGTTCTATTTTGTAAGGATGGAGGAATAGACCTTTCCCATCGGGATTGTTCGTTCTTTGAGTAACTGCTCTACTGATGGCCGAAGCCCCAGTCAGTAGTGAACCTAGGGGGCCGAGGGTGGAAATAGTAGCGCAGGCGACAGGCTACCTCATTTGTTCCCTTTGACTTTGCTCAGTTGCTTTGACCTGCGATGCTCCTTTCCACTTTTAACTTTGCACACATAATTTTCCGATCTCCCACACCCCAAGTTTCTCTCACCTGTTGTGGCACTAGAACTGATTCTAGTGTTTACTGCTTTCTCGGACAAAAGTGTATCTGCAATATGATGTTTTCTATATTGTTTGTGCATAAGCTATGTCGTGCTGTTTACAAGATTCACCTTACACATTTATCCACTCAACGTTACGAGTCAAATATTTCGCAAGGCTTGTACTGGGCCCACAGTAATTGTATTTAGACAAATACAATTCAATGGCAGATTTTTAATAAGTGTGGTTAAAACTCTGCTTCCTTTCTTAATATGTTTAATTTGAGACATTATTTAAGAATGTGTGCGATCCTATATATATGGGTTCATATACAGTTTTACAATTAGTACATTACAGTTTGTTGGTATGAAAGTTATAAAACAAAGTGTGCATATTCCAGTAAGCGTAACCAAGAATGTAAATATAATTGAAGAAATGCAAAAACATGGTATCCTTTTACCATCAAATATACAAATGTTTAAAACTCTAACTTCGTCTTGCAGTAAAACCTATATGATAATGACACTATTAAAACATCCAAATGGACTTAGGTTTGAAAATGTGTATTTGTTTCACCACATAGCAAAAATACAAACATAGGCGATTAGGGAGTATTTTGTCATCAATTGAAGGAATATAATATTTACTGTTCAGTTTTAAATATCACATATGGACGTCCCAAGATTATGGTTTTGTTAGGCCAGGAGAGACTATGTAGTCGGCAGTATTCGAGTGTCGGTGCAGGATCATGGTCAGAGTAATCCCGCACTCGACTTTGAGTGTTGTGTCATATTGTGCCTTATGTATAGGGTGAATCTGCGGTTTTAGGGATGCCCTTTGTTGTGGGGTCAGAACATCACTCCACACAAAATTTTCTGATTCTGCAGAATCTAGTAGCATGAGAATCTTCTGCCCATTGATTTTGACTTCAATTTGAGGGACATTGCGGGCCATGGTTTCCTCCCCTAGATGGTGGATCCTGGGCCTTGCTTGTCTGGTGGTGGAGGCCCACTTCGCACCCCGGCGGTGGTGTTTCCCACATGGCGAGTTCGTTGTTGTTCTGCGATGTAGGTGGGCATGGCCGGTGATCGACTAGTTGTCCCTTCCCCCATATGCCTATGCCTCACCAACTTAACTGGACAGTCCTTGTTTAAATGACATCCCGGACAAAACCAACACTTTTCTAGGGCCGGGTGGCGAGGAGGAAGATATGTATAGTTCCCATTTTGTACTGTAGCTGGTGCTAATGACTCAGCTGTTTTAACAGCACGTGGTTTGTCGAGGGCAGCTTGTGCCTTAAAATTCTTATCTGCTTCTTTCGCATGGTCAACGAGTTCGTCTATGGTCAATGGCTTGTGGGTTAGTAATATATTCCATAGTTTGGGAAACAACATACTACTATTGTGATGCATGGAGCTTTCTTCATCCCCATATGGAAGACACGTCGAAACATTTGTTCTTTTCGACGAACGAAAATTTCGACTTCCTCATCAGGTACCTGTGTTTTATTATATAATTGTTTAGTTAAGTGGGCCAGGACCTCTTAGCCGGCAAACTGGGTCACTAAGCAATTGCAGAATTGTTTTCACTCGGTGATGAATTCGCTTTAATGATCACACCACTCTAATGCCTTTCCTCTGAGGTGTGTTTGCACACGACTCACCCATTGTTTGTTTGATATGTCATTATGTTCAAACTCTTTTTCACATTCTGCTGTGAAACTAAGGGAGCCTCATGGCATCGGCCTGCGAAATCAGGAACCTGTATATATAGCGTATTTCCTGGGGCTATTCCCTGCTCTCTTGCTGAGCCTGGTTTAGGAGGTTGTATTCGGTGGCTCGTTTACATGCCTCGCATCTATAGACGAGGCCTGATCAGGTGACCTCCTCTGGCCAGCCAATACAGTTAGGGTTATATGGTTTATTACACATTATACAGTGTATTCGGTTGTTTCCATATCTGGGACAGATTATCAAACTACAGAATGTGGTCTGTTTGACACAACAAGACTCGCACCTGTACTCTAACCCATCGCTATAACGAGCCTCATCCACCCACACTAAGCAGATATAATGAAATTGCCTCTGGCAATGTGCACATATGATTCGGTACGTTTCATTACCCTGGCAGACAGAGTGGTTACACTTCCAGGGCAATCTCCACCATGTTGGTTTCCACCTTTTCGGTCGGACCAACTTCAGTGTTCGAATTGGTGCTCGATTGGGCACCACTGAGTGTTTCTAGACTCTCGAAAGTCTGGATCATTGAAACTTGGCGAGCATCTTGCTTCTCGGGTTGCACTGGCCTGGTCCTGCCTAATTTCCCTAAGTCGATTAGGTACAAAGGCCCCACATTGGGTGCCAGAAAATCACTTGACTCGTACTGCTCTAGTGAGTACTATGTCACTGTCAATACGGTTTTGGTTGTGCTAGGTTAGGCATGCTGGAGGTATAACATTATGTTACTGTTTACATTTTCCAGAAATGAATACTGGTCCCATGGACTGGTGACATGGTACAAATCGGGTTTGGCGAGCACTGCAATATGGCGGACTGGACAATTTGCCCTTTTTCATATGTCTGACTTACCAGGGTGTACATGCACCTGTTTGTCTGGCTTTGATGTTGATTGTGGTTGTTGACTGGTACTGGCTCCAAATGCCGAATAGTTGGTGGCTGATCTGCTGTGATGAGGGTGGCTGTGCTTCCTGGATCAACTAGCTGCTTGGCTGCTCCAGAACAGCAGGTTGGCTATCCCAGATCTAGTTTTAGTGCCCGCCACTAGGATGCTGACGACGGAATGATAGCTGCTGGCGAGTTTGGTGTGTGCTGCAAACAAAGAAGGGGAGGGGACTGAGGAGTGATGCCCCTCCAGTCGGCGGGTGGCATCAGCCCGATCCTGTTGGATTTCTCTACTGAATGTAGAAGGCTCAGAGGTGCATGTTTGTTTGGCGGCCGTAGCCACTGAATTTTGCCCCTCCTTCTGAGCACCACTCCAACCACTGTAGGGCATAGAGATTTGTGCGAGATTTCAAAATAACTAGTACAGAGTAAGCAGTTGACGAGTCCCTACTAGGTGTATTCCCAACAGTTTTTGATGGGCGATTCCTGTGCTCATACAGCCTTGCACCACTGGCGTACAGACCTACAGTGGCGGATCGTGTGGACCACCTTCCAACCACTGTTGGATGAGATCGCAAAAGGGGTCGGGACCTCATGTCCCAACGTATGCTCCTTCCGGCACCGTAAACATGATGGAGCAAGTACAGTCTATGACTCATTCTCCAGGTCCCTTTTGAGAGGAGTTCCTAGTGCTGGGCTCTGCCTTTCTGTGTACCGGGTTGTACAGAATGGGGGCCAGCGAAGGCGTGTGGGTAGACATACAGATATCCCACAAGGGAAGCCTGCAGTCCTATTCTAGTTCGTATAGTTGTGGCGATACCTGGTCTCTGGTTTACTCTGTGCAAATGTAAGATACCTAGTAGTCAGTAGGTATTACCTCTAGTATTAAATACCCTCGGGTTGGAACAATGTATGTATTTATACATACATTGTTCCAACCCGAGGTACATAGTAATAAATCCAATGGCACGTGATACTGTCTAACAGAAAAAAAAACCATGAACAGAAGTAACCTATGGTAAGACAGGTGAAGGTGACCTGCTCCTAAACTATGCAAGGTAGAGAATGACTTGGAATGCTATTGAAACCACTCAATCGCAATTGCTCTATCCTTAGGGTCTCTAGAAGGGTCTTGAGGATCCACTACCAGAAGGTCAATGGGTGTAGTTACCACTACCAGATAGTAATGGTGGTCGTCGAACCAGGAGAAACGATGATAGAATTGTGAAAGATTCACTGTTGGGCAGAAGTCTGCTAGCATACTGTTGGACAGCATCTGGTAGAATCTGCAGAGCTTCTGGAGCCATTGGTAGCCATTGACGGCAGCCACTGAGGCTGCTGATGGCTGGTGGTAGGAGCCTCTGGAGCTCCTATTGGTGATAGTCTCTGGAGCTGCTGATGCCTGTTGGTGCTTCTGGTAGGTTCTGCAGACAATGTTGATCGTAGCTGCTGGTGCTGCTGGTGAAGACTCTGGAGTCTTTTAGTGGATCGTGAGGACCTGGCTAGCGGTAGAGAGCCCCAGCACTGGCCATGCACTGGCATTTATAGTGTGCTGGCCAGATCCACACCTGGGTTGGAGTGGGAGGTGTGACGTCCCCTCGTGTCGTCCCTCGTGTACGAGACCAGGTGGAGGCAGATACCTGCTATGCTTATTCACAAGTCATGAAGGAAGTCATTTACAATTTAAAATGTTTAAATGTGTTAACACACATTTTCCCATGGAATGTATTTTGGGATTTCATGGTAGTTTGTAAATAATGTGTGTTAATTTTTAATATGGTGCTGCTTGTGTATTTTTGATCAAATATATATTCATTACAAAGTTTCGTATACGTATTGAGACACCTTGTCTCATAAATTATGTTAACGCAGACCTTGACTTCACCTGCCCATTTCGAACGCCTGGTGCAGTATGGAAAATTTAGTTTGCAACCTGTGTCTACAAACACTGTACATGGACAAAATTACCGAAATTTAAATGTTTGTGTTACTTAAAACTATAGGCGACGACTTTTCACATGTGAAATATGTACACACGTAATGGTCTGCAAGGATTTGGCCTGCCTTGGCAAGCTGACGTCGCAGAAGAAACCATCATCGCCTACACATCGGACCTAGCCTGCACAGGACCGGATTTCCTTTGTAGTCGCCTGTAGGCCCATAAAAATGTGCTGCCCCTCTGGTAAAACTGTTCTATTTTTCCTACCTCATATTTATTTGTTATTTTAAGATCCACTGAGAGCATACAAGGTGAGACATTTTAATTTTAACCAACATGTAAATGTGTTGCTAATAAATTACAGCATCAAAAAAATAATGACAACCAGCACTACAAATATTATGAAAATGATTGCAATGAAAACACGGAAATGGTATAATTTGACAGTAAGGACAACATTTAGAAATTTAATTTGCTTTCCATGAAAGAAAAAAACTTTAACTTAAGCCTAGTAAGATAACTCATGTCTTATCCGAAGCTTTTATTTCTAGCCTTCATTTGGGCAAAGGAATTGATTATATCCTCGAAGTCCAGATCACGCAGCATCTGTCACTTGATATTCAGCAATGCCACGGCCGATAACCTGTCTTCTCCCATGGTCAACCTCAGTTAGTTTTTCACACATTGTTGACTAGAGAAAGAGCGTTCGCCTGAACAGTTTCTTACTGGAGCACTAGGAATCATTCTGAGTGCTATGTTTACTTTGGGATAGACTTCAACAAACCCTTCTTGGTTAAAACATTTACTTAATTTTGTTATGTTGACATTTCCCTCATCGTCAGGTGTTTGTGGCTTCACATGCACTCTAAGGTAAAATGACTCTTCTACAATGGATGCTTCAAGATCACTATTGTAGTAAGAGGCAAATTTATGTGCAGCTGAAGACATCTGTGCTGGTTCATACATGCTGAGATGCTCTAATTAGTCAAACCTGTCTTGAAGCTCGTTGTAATGTGCACTTCGCACTTGCAGTTCTGATCTTGGTGTATCCAGAATTACATTATATGTACCAACACGAAAATTATCTGACCCAAACTTAGGAGTTATTTCTCCAGCCCTAGTCTCATCAGGCCTCAGAGTGCGCTTCCGTTTCCTTCCCTCGTCAAACTTGTAAATTTCTATTCTGCTCAACGACTTTGCAAGACATTCATAGTGGTAAAAAAATTTCTGTTTCTCTTAAATTTGTTACGAAGTCAAACAGCGAATTATACATTTTCACAACTTGCTTCAAATATATGTTTATTGACTGCAGCTTGGCACTAACAGCATTAAACCTACGAAGAATTGCAGTCCAGAAGACTACCATAAATGGTGTTTGTAGTATATTTCATTTTTGTCGCAATGAAGTTCCCTCATTCCTCATTTGAGGTTTTTCTGAAATATAATTTTCTAAAGTCTGCAAGGTCTCTAATAGTCCACACCGATTGCTCTCTAGTGCATAGTATGCATCATTTCGAGTGGACCAAGGAGTCTTCGACAGACTCTGTAGTGCCCGACCTCCTTCTCCTTTGCAGTTTCGAACTAGGAGAGCCCAGCGGTATGTGCAAGCTGAGAAAAAATTGTACAGTTCTTGTAGCAGTCCAAAAAACGATACTGCTTTAGTTCAAGATTTTGCAGCACATGAACCCACAAGCTTAAGGGAGTGTGCTGCACATGGCACATAGTCAGCAAAGGGACAAAGTTCCTTCACCCTTGCTTGTACGACTGTATATACTCCAGACATATTCAAAGCATTGTCATATGACTGGATCCTGTAGTTTTTTCATGTCCAACTCATATTTGCTCAAAACAGTAAAAACAGCATTGGCTATGTCTTCTGACTTAAGTCTTTCATTTGATAAAAATCAAATTAACTGTTCAACTGGCTTCCCAACTCCATCCTTCTTAACATAGCGTTTAATAAATGTTAGTTGATCAATGTGTGAAATAATATCTGGAGTGGAATCGACACTTATACCAAAGTATTGATCTCCTTTCACTTCCTTCACTATTTCATCCCTTACTTTTTCGGCCACCAAAATAATCACTTCTTCATAAATGGCCTTGGAAAGATAAGATGTATGTCCCGAACCTCTGCCACTATGTTTTCTTAGATGTTCTGCCATGAATGGATCAAACTCTGCAAGAAACTCTAGCGACCCTAGAAAATTGCCATTGCTTTTACTTCCTATGTGTTCATCAGTACCACGAAATGACAACCCTCTAATAGCCAAAGACTCTACTGCTGCGATTATACGTTTCAAAACATTTTTCCAGTAGTTGCATTCTTGCTCAAACTGTGCAACGAGCCTGTTATCAATTCGTGCTTTAGTATTTCCTCTCAGTTTAAGTGTTGCAATGCTACTTTTATGCTGAGGTGAGTTCTCATGGTCTTGTACCATTTTAGAATCATTTTTACCTATCATTAAACCCTGAAATAAACGTATCATTTTCCCCACCAAATAACAAGCAAGTCTCACAAAGAACACATCCCTTTGATGGCGAGTTTACTAGCCAATGCCTAACTTGTGTCTCCGGACTATGCAGTTTCCGAGAAAAAATATGCCTTGAAACACGCCTTTCTTTACCAGGGTAATTACGTTTTGAAGCACTAAAGTCTGCATCTACGTTTTGTTCGATTCCATGATCATCCACATAATCTCGTAGCTCCTTATTAATTTCCCACTTGGCTGGATCTGTACTGGGTTAAAAAAAACAAGTTTCTTAGGATTGCTAGTTGCATCTGGTTCCATCAAATTCGTATAGATCGCTTCAACATGGATATGTTTATGGATACTGCCACTGTTCAGTGAATTATTGGTACTTGATGGAATTCGCTGTTATTGAGCAGAAAATAAATTTTCTGGGAATGACGAAACACATGCATCGGTAGCCTCTAAGTCATCACTATCAAAGGAAGGACGATTTATAGAAACACTGCCGCTGTTGGTAGCATTATCGCTTGCAGCCATGGCGCCTGCGACATCTTCGTCCTGTCGGTTATCACTGTTCAGTATAAAAAAAAGAAGAAATCTTAAGGATCTGCTTTAAAAGAGCACCACTCCTTTCTTCTTTAACTATTTCTATTTTTTTTTTGCATTGAGCACCACTGAGTCTTGCTCTTTGGGTACTCATTTTGTTCACAATTCACAGGCAGCTAAATTCACAAAACTTAAACACATGGATGCACATGTACCTATTTTACACTTATAAGATCGGATATGTTAATAGATTGACCGAACATAAATAAACAACATTGGTACGAAACACGAGTATGATGTGGCATAATGTGGCCCGCGCCACGCTGCGCTGCCCGCATCACATCAGCACAACTAGTGCCAACAGGCAACTATGCCATTTCAAAACAGAGAACAATAGTATTGAATCATACTGCCCTTATCACCGTGGTCATTCCTATCACCGCGAGGGCGGTGACGGTTCAAATTCCCTGCCCCTACCCCCCAGAACAATGTACGTGATACATCTGCGGCAGAAACGCTAGGGACTGGAGTTTTATGAAATTAAATACTAAGGATATTTTATCAGATAAATTCCCGTGTGAACATGAAGGTTGAAAATGGAAACAATGTGTATCAAATATGCTCTGTGTGCAGCTTATTATCTAGAGAGTATCGTGTAAGCAAAGATTCTCAACACAGCGCGTTCGCGCCTGTGTGTCGCATTTCACGGTGATAGCGAAGTAACACAGCTGTCTTCAGACATGTATTTCTCCATGCCGCCCTTTGGAAAAGTGCCGCTCTAGGCTCGGGGATAGTCGGCCTAATGGGAAATCCGGCCCTGAGTCTGCAGCCGGCTTGTGCACTCAACCTTGACTTCCAGCTGTTGGCATTGGCTCGTTCGGCCAGGTGGCGACAGAGGCACTGCAGTCGGGGTGTACACGTGACCGGACATTGGATCACGTGGCAAGAAACAAAGCGCCCGGAAGTGATGGTTCAACCATATTTCTGAATGTGATATACTACAGTGAATTGTTCCACGGTTTTTGATTGGACAATACTTCAAACACTCCCTTGTGGGAGAGGACCTAACAGCACAAATGTGATGTATAAAAGCCACGGGAGGTTGCAGCATAAACAGAGATCGGACTCCTCGGCATTCCACGCATATGTTAATTACTCATAATGCTGTAATAATATTGTAATTAAGGCCCTTCTGGCCAGTAGGCAAAGATGACGTATTTTTATTTTATAGTAGTTATATACTTTCTTATTTCTCTAAACTCCTGATGGATATTTCTCGTATACAGTTATATGGATGATTAAATTTTACAGACATTGTTTTTTATGACAACCGAAATTCTAAGTATGCAAGGAAATTAATTTATAAAAGAGTATTCTATATTTCAAGACATGAAAGTCTCAAAATAAAATGACGTCTTTTTTTTGTCACATTAGCTATGAGTAAAACATAGCCGATTTTTAGTTATGTTAAAATAGTGCCAATATAGAGGATAGACAAATAACGTGCTAATTAATCGTGATATTCCAAATTTACTGCCACGTGGGCTTTTAAAAATGCTTAAGTCACTATGTTTTATTGTGGCAAATTACATTGGTTTTAAACAACACATTGGATATGCATTTTGGCGTTAGGTGAAAATAAATTAACGTAATGAAAATTTCCAATTGAACAGGAAATAATTATCACTTCTTATTAAAAAATAATTTTCTGGTAAACCAAGTCTAGTATGGTCAATAGTGTTGAGAACTTGCTAGAAAGTTAGCATCCAGCTGAATGAAAGTTCAGATTTTTAGTGGACTTTGGTATTTTAAAAGATTTTGGCTCAATGTATCCATATATATGCTCAGTTAAATATTAATATCACAGTATTATTCTTAAAATTTGGTGTTGCCATTAAGGTGACTACATATTTTGTATTTTATACATTATATATATATATATATATATATATATATATATATATATATATATATATATATATATCTCTGTAAATATTTCTTCTGAAAAACTAAATAATTTTTCATATAAATAAAACAAATATATTTTCGCAAAGGAATTCACGTGTATTGTTTGTTCAGAGCCAGAAAACTTTAATGTTACATATTCTGTTAAAACAATCTTGTTTCTTGGGTCTTGAAAGTGCATTTTTAGGGCTGTGTATAAGCCCTGCGCCACACCCTTAGAGAAGGGCGTCGCAATATTATTTGTGCACAGCACAACATTGTGGATTATAAGTAATAAAATATATTGTTTTTAGAGTTTCCATCATCATACCCTAATTCAAGACTGTTTCCTGGACACTTAGCATTGTCATATGTTTCACTGTGGTTTCAAACTTCATGTATTTGATGCACTTGGTTCGCTGAAGGTAGAATGATCCAGGGTGTGCACTGAGGTGCAGAACAACTTATATCTGAGATACTTTGCATTCAGAAGTATGATGTGAATTAAATATAAATTTATTGGTATTTAGGGGGCCTTAGAACATAGTCACTGGATGTACTATTATTCTTCAAGGAAAACATAACTTTTAAACAGTTTCTTTTTTTTAAATACATAGACGTACCAAACTTCGCAGGAGGACCTGCTGTAATCGTAATAAAATGATGCATATAATTATTTTCAATAATTTTAATTTACAAAGTGTTAGTCCATACAGCCTTCATAAAAATTGCAATTAAATAAGCTATTACAGTCTATCTAGAGTGCTCGTAATAAATAAACTACAATTAAGAAGAAAAAAAAAGAAATATTATACGAGAGGGAAAGAAACTTCTGATAAGAACATGGTGTTTCAAGGATAGATGTAATAACTTACTGTATAATATATAAACAGGTACTTGCAAAATTCGCGCTGTCATTTGTCATCAAAATATACTTCATTGTTTTTTGCCCAGTCGATCCGACATTATTTCTTCATTGGTTACTGTCTTTGTGTGAAGCAGTATCCTTTCTAACTGTAAGCCACATCATTCGCTCACAGATTTATGAAATGTTTATTGATTTGCACAGAGCGACCCAGAAAATGTTAAATTAATTAATGTCCAATGACAAAAGTAGTAGATATGTACTATACATGTCCTTAAAATATAACCGGTCACCAAACAATAGTGCGAAATTTTGAGGTCTCTATAAATAACACAATCTCTATAAATTATACAGTTTATTGTAAATATGTTAATTTGATTTCGCAAAGCTTTAAAAATGGCTGAATGTTGTCTACTACACCAGTATTAAATACTAAGACGTATTATGCACATGAAGTAGGAATTCATGGTTAAATGACATTACCCAGAATTATCATTTCTGTAATTTACTGTAATTTAGTAATGTATCAGTTTACTCTTAACTGGCACTGGAAATTTAATTTTTGTTTGGGCTGATATATAGTAATCACATTTCATTAGGGACTTAAATATGAAGTATTATTTTATAAAAATACTACAAAGTACATATAAATACAGGTATCATGTACAAGAAACATTAGTTTGTTTATTGCTTTAAAATATTACTATCCATTGGCTTCAGTTGTGATGCAGTGATTACACACATTTACACTCTATGTAAAATGTTAATAATCTAATTTTTATGCTTACATAAGAAAACCACCAATGTGTATTATCTTAGCACGCATGCTTATTAACAACATTATGTTCCTGCCGATCGTTACCAAATTGGGTGATATTTGTAAAAAATGCATCTTAAATATTATCAAGCACTAGTATCTAACTGGGGATTAATCAGTAACTATAATGTTTTTTTTTAGAAAGTTTAAATCTTATTGAACATTAACATACTTGAGTATAGCTTCACATACAGTGACACTGGTTGTAATAATGTGATTCAAAATTAATATTTATGTCATGAACTATATTTATAGGCTAAATGTTTAGAATAATTAATTTGGAACTTGCACATGTGTGCTGTAATCATCGTCACTTCTCACACAGGATGTTTCATATTCATTTAAATTTAATTTGTATTGATTTTTCTGGGGCATGTGGTATTTAATGTACTTAACAAATACATCGAAATGGAGAATGATTTCTAGAAACATGTCTATAACAATTTGTTTCGCACACTTATAAAATAAATAATCATATGTGGCACATCGAAAGAAATCTAATTCCAACAATTGTGACCACGTCTAGAGAAAAAGTGGTCTAGTGTGGTCTAACCTTTACAACTACTCAAACATTATGTATAGCAATTAAATAACAGGATTTGTTAGAACATTTTAAATAAGTATTATAGTCTTATACATTGTTGTCTTTCGAATAAAGCTACTTAATTCCAGGAGTAGGAAGATTACACAGTTTTTTGTTTAAGACACTACACCAATTAAACTTATTTCGCTTCCTTGATTCAAGTCTTTGAACAATACTCCAAGTCTAGTTGCTCTTCATTCTAAAAACACTCTATTCGATCTTTAAACCTTGAAGAATACATTCTGGATGTATGTGTTACAGCTGCTCTGAATGCGTTTCAGGAGCAACATTCTGTTCTTCTTGACTGACACGTTTACGCTTCCTCGGCCTGCGTGGTGTAGATCCTGGTCGATCGTAGTCTTCGACGTCGCTGTTCGCTTCTCTACTTCCATTGGTGTGAAGGACAGCGAGTTGACTGTCGCTGTGTGTGGTGCTACTGATGCTGCCTGAGCGGGATCTGGCGGTCCTGTCGGCAGAGGGAGTTACACCACGTGATGTTTCGGGGCTGTGGGAAGACTCCTCCGCAGCGGTTCTCACGGGAGACATCAGCAGCGCTTCCTCGTAGGTGGGCGGGTTGCTGACCCACCGTGGTGTCGACTCGGGCGACTCCCGCAGCCGTATGATCACTTCGTCGGCCGCCTCCGACTCCGAGCTATGGCGGCTCTGCTGCATGATCCTCTGCTGTGCCAACCTCGCCTCTCGCCTCTCGCGCTCCTCGTTCGCGGTCCTTCGCTTCTTGCGGCTGTAGATCTTCTTGGTTATCGTCGACGCGATGAGGAACACCGCAGCAAGGCTGAAGAAGCAGATCAGGAATATGACGCCGTACCGTGTGAACTTCTCCTTGCTGCTGGCAGGCGCCGGGTACCACTCGGTGTAACAAGAGTTCTCCCATGAAGTGCCGCGGACCTTCTCCGGTGTCTGACACTTCACGAGCTTTGATTCTGTTTTAAGGATTCTTTCTCCTTTGGTTATGTGAGACCATAGGCTTTTAAATTTTTTTGACTCGCAGTCGCAGTGCCATGGATTATCTCCGAGCGAAATGCTCTTCAAGTGAGTGAGTTTTTCTAGAATCGTGACGTCTATCGGTTGAGTTAGACGGTTACCAGTCAAATCTAAACTTCTAAGTAAAAGTAATCGGCTGAAAGTTTCGTTGTGTATCGTGCTAAGCCGACAGTAACTCAAATCTAAATCCATGAGAGTATTTGAAGTGATGTGATTTGGGACATCTTCCAACAGATTTTCAGACAACGATAGGGAAACTAGCCATGGCAGTTTTGTCAGAATGTTTCTGTCAAGAGTATGTATTTTACACTGGCTCACATCTAGGAACTTTAGGGAGGGATTGTCGAAATTCTTTAAGCTGGTAATATCATTTCTGCACACATTTAAGTATTTCAAATACTGGTTCCTGGAGAAAATTTGAGGAGGCAATTCATTTCTTAGCGAATTGTGCGCTAAATTCAAATTTTCAAGGTATTCTGCTCCATTAAATGTATCAGGGTGTATTTCGACTATTGTGTTGTGCGATAAATCAAGTTCCTTAAGATATCTGTTGCTCTGAAATTCTCCTTCTCGTAACATAGCTATTTTGTTCCCTTTAAAATTAGCATAAACCAAACTAGGCAAACCATTCAGCCTTGGACGGGTAATACTGCAGTGTGCTGCCTCCAAATGGGACAAAGAGCTCGAAAAGAGGCCTCCTGCAGTAAGCGACAGTGCATTGTTTCCGTTCAAAGATAGATTCCGTAGCGAAGGGAATTTCACCAATGTAGTCGGCGAAAGGAAATCCAGCTCGCAGTAACTCAGGTCGAGGTGGATAAGTGAAGGCGAACCGAAATTCCTGAGCCACTTAATAGGATTTCTCGACAAGTCCAAGTATTCCAGTTTGGGCAAATTCTTCAAAGCAGCTAACCCTGCGACAGTATCAATTTTGCAGTCACTAAAATAAAGTTTTACAAGAGAGGAGCTTGTCAGAACTGAGGAGACTGATTTAGAGTCTGTGCCAAGATTCGTTATTGGGTTACCCGCTAAATTGAGCTCTTTCAGTCGTGTATTGTTTTCGATGAATGTATCAGCATTGATTTGACTTAAGTCAGATATGTTGTTGTAGGAGAGGTCTAAAGCTTGCAAACTTGGCATGTTCTTGAATGCTGTGAGTGGTAAAGCTTGTATCTGGTTTTTCGACAAGTTAAGAAGTTGCAACTGTGGATAGTGGCCTACATTGTCAGCAATGGTGCGAATGGCATTGCTTGATATGTCCAGCACCTGAACCTGAAACATGGCCAATACAGTGAAGAATTAACATTTCCTGTAGTCTATCTATGTAAATATGGAATAGAATCTTGAATTAAAAAAAATTGAAGGTTTCATCCATATAAATTTCAGAACTAAACAACATGGCTGATAAATTCTTATTATTTATAGAATACATGAAATTGCAGCGGTAATAAAAGAAATTAACAGCTAACTATATCAGTTAGGGCGATAAAATTTTCTAGTGGTAAATATAAGCTATGACTTCGGTGAACTTGAAAAACATTGAACTATTATTCGATTCACAAACAGCTTTGTACGATTTTGAGTTCCCAAGAAAATATATCGAATTGTATTTAGTACTATGTATGCCATGGCGTATGAGTTAATATGTGTAATACAACGAAACATAACTGTTGGTGGTATTAAATACCTACATTAATTGAAACTGTCACATAACTAGAATGTACAAGAATCTGATTCAACTCTTAGGAGGCATAAAGCAACTTGTATAAAAATGTAAACACGTCTAATCTTTGCACATGCGACACTCATGATCCCAGGCTTTCGACATGACAGTGGGATGTCATTTAAATAAGTTGTAAAACATAACAGTTTAAATATCACAATTTTAACAAACTATTTTTTTTCGTAGTATTAATATATCTATACATTATTAATAAAAAACGAAGTTACATGTTATTAATAATATTGTAATTTCAACAGACATAAATTATTCATGTAATTGAAAAAAATTCTGGGTGAATTATATAGCCCGTAGATAATTGGGGACATAATATATGCCGATGATTTCCTTTACTAGGCACTCCATATTTCTAACTAAACATCAAATTGAAGTACAATAAAAGTACTACCATATCAGAAAATTATTCATTCAATATAGCAAGGAATAATAAATATGCTAATAACCTACTCCATAAAAAATCTGGGACTTGATAATTTTATGCCAAATAGAAATGAAATAAAGACATGTATCTAAATCTGGATAGAAAGCCAATATTTAAGAAAATACGTATTCTGTTAATAAAAATGCTTAATTCATAAAAGACTTTGTACAATAAATGATGTAACAAAAATCAAAAGATCATAATCTCAACTAATTTCTAAGTATGTCAGTGGATACAACTTTAAAATATTGCAATAAAAATGTTTTTAAGAATTTGTTTTTCCCATGTAATTTATATAGAAGTAACTATAATTTCGCATTCAATGTTACATTAAAAAGAGGCGATTAAAAGAAAGAAAATAAATTAATATGCCAGAATAAAACTTTGGAATTATAGTTAATATATAAATACCGATATAATTTAGGTAGTATATATCTAGTTCAGCATGGACCACTTCCATATAGTGAAAACTTTTATCTATTAAATTAAATCTAAAATATTAATAACTAATTATTTTAAAAAATTATTTCAATTATTTTAATTTTAAAAATCCAGGACAATAGAAGTATTCGTCACTTTATTTTAAAGTGTAAAATTGTATATGTGAATTATTTAAAAAATTAATTTGTAAATTAATTTTATTTTTGTCTTAAGGATCAGCAAGTGACTTTTCATTTCAATTATTAAATTTCAAAAATAAAAATTACTTCTGATGACACTGAAGCACCCAAAGACTTTACCTTATGTTTTAGAATGCTAGAGAGTGGAGAGATTTTGGTGGCTCTTAACAACGAGGTCTTGAGAGCCAATGAAGGTGAAAGAGGTGTGTATGGAGCAGCGCCAAAATGAAGGGGAGGGGGAAACGGGAGATCCCCGAGAAAATCCGCTGACTAACGCCATCGTCCGGCACGATGCCCACATGCGAGAATCCGGAGTGACCCAGCCGGGGATTGATCCCGGATCGCCTTAGGGGGAGGCGAGCAGGTTAACCGCTCTGCCACCGTGGCCCCTATAATTCGATAGTCCACGATCTTACTATAAGGATCAATATAAAAAGATTTTACTTATATGAACAGAAAGGCACCATGTAGAAAATCACAGAAAATTATTCTAGATAATATTTTTAATTCAAATTGTTTGGTAAAATATTTGAAATAGTAAATTAAAAATAATTTAGATTTGAATTAGTAAACAAATTTTTAGTTATATGAAAAGAGATTCATGTTACACCAGATTAATACTATTAATAAATACACTATCAAACAAAAAGTAATTGGGCATCCGTAAAGATAGGTAATTCAGTGCGTCAATTGACTTGTGTGGCCGCCATACCCTGCAGGCCGTTGTAGAACCAGTTGACAAGAAGATGGCACAAGGTACAGAGCTATCGGACTTCGATAAGGGCGTGATTGTGGGCTGCCATCTCAGTGGGCTGTCAAGCCGGGCGATTGTACGGAAGGTAAACGGGCCCAAATCAAAGGTCGCATTCGTCCTGCGTAAGTGGAAGGTCGATGGGCATTGTGCCAATGCTGCACGTTCTGGGTGACCTCCAATCTTGACCGACAGAAATCGCAGAACTCTGAAACGTGAAATTGTCAAAAATAGGGCACCACCCATGGCTACCATCCGACAGGAATTTCATACAGCAACATGATTATCGGTTTCCATTGGAAAATTGCGTACAGAGGCCTACCGACTTGGATATTTCGGAAGAGCAGCAGCACATAAGCCCCATATCACAAAAAGCAATAAAGCTCGGCGACTCAGGTGGTGTTCGGACCGTCCCAACTGTACACTGGAGCAGTGGAAATCGGTTCTGTGGAGTGATGAGTCGAGGTTTACATCATTCCGGTCCGATGGACATGTATGGGTGTGGCATCCACCCAGGGAACGCCTTCTGCCAGAGTGCATAGTACCAACTAGGAAATTCGGTGGTGGTGGAGTGATGGTATGGGGCTCTTTCACGGCCTTCGGCGTAGGACTGCTGGTGTTTGTCCGTGGTAGCATGAACACGGAGGCCTACTGTAACACTCTGGATAATGAAATGCTCCCAATATTGTGGCGTTGTTGCGGAATGGACCCGTGTTACTTCCAGGATGAAAATGCCAGGTGCCATGTTTCAAGGGCTACTATGCAGTGGTACGCCGACAACAGTGTTCGCCGATTGGACTGGCCCGCCCAGAGCCCCGATCTCGACCCTATAGAACATATTTGGGACGAATTGGATAGACGGGCGAGGGCTCGTCAGGCGCGGCCAAAATCCATTGCACAACTCATGGAATGGTTGCAAGAGGAATGGCGACGAATCCCCGTGGATGTCCTGCGAACACTCGTAGAGCATGCCAGACAGGCCGCAAGAGGTGGCCCTACGAGATTCTAACGGAGTGACAACCTCCGAGGAAACATTGTGGACAGGTGCTCAATTACTTTTTGGTTGATAGTGTATTTCAAGGGAAAAGTAAAATTTATATTCTGAAACAAACCCAACTTTAAAAAAATAACATTTTTAAAAATATTTTATTTTTTGAAATATATTTCATCCATAATCATTTCTATAATTTTATTAATAATCTTGTAATATGTATTACATTTTATTCCAGATAAATAAATGTGGATTTTATCAACTCTAAACAATTGAATGCTAAAGTGATTATGTAAAAAAAAGTATCATTTAAAAATAATAATAAACAATTTCTGTGTCCAAAACAAGATACTCAATTATTTTGGTAATTGTGGAAATTTATCATTAATAACTCCGGGTTATTTTCTTTTAAAACTTCATTTATTTAATTTAACGTAGTATAGTTTAGCAAAACGATAACATTGTTATTGTAAGAAATAATAACATAATTAATTTTGCAGCTATTATTTATTCCGACAGAAGATAATGGCATTGTATATCCATGAATAATATTAAAACTAAAATAATTATCCATATCTGTTTCAATCTATTGCCGTGATTATTTCTGCTGAAGGCCTTTGATAAATACGAAAATTGTTAAATTGGGTAAATGAATTGACCAGTCTATTTTTGAAATAAATTTAATTTTTATTCTATTGGTTTTCGACTTTTTTTTATAGAAATGTATTTACTATGAAATATATAAAATTTTAAATCGGCAATAACAAAAGTATAAAACAAAAATATGGCGATATAGGAATTCAGTACCTTTGGGCCAAGGCACTGGAAACTTATGTTAATGGTTTCATAATATTCTTTTTAAATATTCAATATCAATTTGATACATGTTAGAATTTGAATCATATATATGTGGCAAACCTAAAGAGTTATAAATTTTATGAACCAAAAACTGATAGGAAATTGATTATATCTTCGCGTACTTGGTCATCTTCAATTTATAGTAGTTCATTTTTATTTACACGAATTTCATATTGTTTATTTGGTTTTTTTTTGATAATATATGACATAATATTTTACATCTTGTAAACCATATTGACATATAATTAATGGTCTTTCTTATTCCTACGAATACTTTGTTTAAATTATAAAACTCTATCCGGTTTATTACTCTCATGATTAAAATTTAAATTTATGTGTTTTTCCCAAACATTAAAAGCATTTTTAAATTATTTTAAAAATCGTTGATAAACACAATTGTATATAATTGAAGTTATACTTGATAGCAAGCTTCCATTTCAAGACCACAATGAATACCTCATGGATAAAGCAGTGAGCCTCTTCATCAAGATCAGAGAACGACATCTACTGACGCCCTGCACGTAATTTCAGGGAAAATTCCACTGGATATATTATCAGGAGAAAGAGTCTCACTGTGGAAGAAACGAATGGCAGTTAAGCCTCTGTGGCAAGAAATTACAAGAGAGAAGCATCCTTATAAATCTAGTAGGAGAGATGGCATAGGTCGGAAAAGGGGTGGGTTACGTACAGTATCTTTCCAGATATTAAGGATAGATTTCTTCACCATTGGATTACAACTGATTACTATCTTAGTCTGATAATAACATGATACGGAAACTTTAAAGCCAAGTTACATGGATTTACTTTTAACTTAGTGGACTCTCCTCTTTGTCCAATCTGTAAAGTTGAAGACACTGTCCAGCAAGTGACTCTGGAGCGCCCAAAGATTAGAGACATTAAACTGAAAATAGAATGGGAAAGAGCCAAACACAAGAAGTATTTTATCTCATAAAAATAGAGCGAGATATTTTGGAGTATTTTCAAAGGAAGTGATCATTAGATTAGAGGAATTTGATGTGTGGCTATTGATGAATCCTCCAGAAGAGGAAACACAGAATTATCCATAAAGTATCTTACCCCTGGAAATGAGAGTGTAAATACTATATAGAAACCGAACGTGGTAGTGGATCCTCTTCCCGGATTTGACAAGGAGTAACACCACTATATAATCTTTATAAGAGGGGGGGGGGCAGTACACAGGCTGAGATAATCCCGAAGAAAATTATAGGAAACTTTAAAAACAATTATCAACAAGCTACTGATGAGCTGGAGGGCATTCCCCCCTTCTCTGATGAACTAAAGATGACATATGACGACCCGGAAATGAACAAGGAAGTGATGGAATGGAGTAACAAAGACCAAGGCGAGATAACAGAGAAACGATACAGGTATTATGCAGACAATAGCAAAGAAATCTGAACATTACCTAGGAAAGATTCCTAACTATAAGACTGTCTGCAAGGAGGAAGAAAAAAAAAGGGGGGGGGGAATCGAAAAGATGTCCGGAGGCCCCCTTCTTCGCTGGATGTCGACACAGAGGGATTGGATCGAAAGTAGAATATCAGTTAATTAGTCAAGATGTTAGTGCCGTTATACAATAGCATAGATATAAAGTATAATAGATTCCGGGAATTGTGGGGAACTGGGTGGAAAGCAGGTTAATTGCGCCACACCGCGACTCCAGTCTACTTAGATGTAGATGTATTAGAATAAAATCAAAGTTGGACAACTGCATGGTCCCGACAGCAAGCCAAAGAAATGCCAAAAGAAAGAAATGGGAAATTAAAAAGAAAGGAATCTCTCATGCCCCTGCATTGCCCAGAAAGTGCACAGGTGCCGGGGTGATAAGAAAGCCTGTCCCGCCTTTAGTTCGCCACGTAAAAAAATTTCTAAACAGTGCGGTGCTTCGGTGCTAGTATGATTCCGAGATGAGTTTAGGCTTAGGCAGGTCCTTTTGGCTTAGTCTAGGGCGCGGAAATTAATTAGTGAGACAGAAGAGTGCGCCGCGTAATACGTGGAAGTCGGTGAGGGCATGCAAGATGGCGACATCACAGTGTAGTGTTTAGTGCTATGTGTGGCTGGTTCAGTCATTCTCGATGGTCGAGAGAGGCCTGCGAGGTCAGTGTGGGACGCTGAAGCCGGGTTTCCACGGTGCCTTTTTCCGTGGAAAAGCGAAAGGCACGGTGAAACACGTGCAACCCATCGCTAGTGGGTTGCACGTGCTTCTTGGCGTGCATCTCTTGTCAAATTACCTCTGTGCGTGGCCACTTCAGTGTCTGTCATTGCATTAAACGTTAAGAGAGATTATAGTTTAATTTCAATATGGAATGGAATCAAGACGTATGCGTCGCATGTATTGAGGACTACCGCGGTCTTCCACAGCTGTGGAAATTTAATGACAAGAACTACAAAAACAAGGTTATCAGAAGTGATGCCGTGCGGTAGTTAGCAACGAAATATAATTGCTCGCCGAAAGTCTACTTGCGAAAATAAAAATTCTGCGATCTCATTTCAACAGAGAACATTCAAAGGCGGTGTTAAGCAAGAAGAAAAGTGGATCTACTGCCGGTGATGTTTATATGTCCAGTTGGTTTGGGTACAAACCATTGTTGTTCATTTTGTAATCTGATGAACCAAGGGAAGGAATTGATACAATAAAAACACTGTGGAGTGAAGAGGTAAGACTATGTAATACATTATTTTAATCAACAATAATAACTGTAGCATAACAATAAAATTAAATAAGAGAAGTACAATTGTACATAAGAACTAAACGTTATGTTGTGATTAGTGGTTTCAACCTGCAAAAAGCTCCTCATTAACGACCATGCGTAGTGGTTTATAAATGTCACACATATCGGTCTTGCCATGGTACTCTGCCTTCCTCGCTTTTGAAGTAGTCCACAAAGTAATCCCGAATATCACTCGCAGTTTGTGCAGGTCGTCTTGGCGTTCTTGGAATGGAAATCATACCAGTATCGTGAGCGATAACTTGTCTCCACGTGCCTTGTATAACTCCACGTACTTCAGTGTTTTCAAAATCTAAAAAACCAAGCGGAGAATAGTGTTCCCGTGTCTCTTTATTTCGCCACAAAAAATTGTGCAAGTACACATACGCCAACGTAACGAGCGCCGCAGTTGTAGGTTCTATACATAGTGGCTTTCTAAATACCCTGAATGCAGATGCCATTATTCCAAATACGTTAATACGTTTTCAACAACGCGTCTCGCCCTACAGAGTCTGTAGTTGTATACTCTTCGGGGATCACATTTTCTCAGTTCGCCTGGGAATGGTCTCATGAAGTTAGGAGATAATGCGAAGGCATCATCAAAGACAAACACATACGGAATGTCTGCACCATATTACCCAATGTGGAAGGTTGCGGCAAATTGGGTTCTCGTTTCTGTGTAGTAATGTATGGAAAGAACACTGTTGCATAACAGCACGATCTGACAATTTACCTTGGCATCCAACATGTGCGTATGTAAACCGATAGTGAGCATCAACAGCTGCAAGTAAGACGATACTGAAGGTTCCCTTATAGTTAAAGAACTTGCTTCCACTGTTATATGGGTTTTGAAGTAGAACATGCTTGCCATTCGACGATCCCAAGCAGTGTGGGAAAATCCATATGTCGTTAAAACCACGTGATATCATGTCCCATTCCTCTTCTGATCGTGGTAACTGGAAAACAGCATAACATATATAGTTAGAACAATAATATGTGTGCATAAAAGGAACACCGAAGCACTTCATACAGGTTGTAGACAATGAATGCTGTATAGCACTAAACAATATTGTGTGTACGTTTAGAAGCTATCCATGCATTCTTAAGAACATACGCAGTAACAGTTATGTAATATGTTTATTTGTTGTTACTATACAACCACGTATTTTACCTGTTGAAACTATTTAAACCACATTTATTACCCTTATAATTAATCCAAGTATCATGTAGAATAATAAAGTAATTTCAATGATTATTGTACCTTTATACTATTCATTTGCATTTATTCATGTGAATTAGTGACATATTTACTGTTGTCCTTCCCTTTTTTTCCACAGATTTTACCTAGGTTACAACTATGTTTTCCATAATGTGTAAGTTGCATACACAGTCAATAAATACATCACAAATATTAATATAATAAAGTTGTTTAAAAAATATTTGTCAAGTTGAGCTCTACTTAAAGATTTTGTGGTTGATTTCAGGGAGATGTCTGCTATACTGAGGCTATAGAGGGAATCTCACTAAGTACCGAAAATGTAAACGAAGAAACGTCACCCACTGCAGCACACCAACTGACCCCTCCTACAACAGCTGTTCTACGTGGTCATTCTACATCAGGTGGAAAGGTTCGGAACAAACGTTGCATGAATGATTTGGCTGTGGCCATGAAGAAGAAAATGGAAAATAGGGACGAGATCACTACTTTTGGTGAATATGTAGCCAATAGAATACGGAAAATCAGTGACCCCCAGCAGCAGTTAGTAGCCCAACATCGCATTACAGACATATTATTTGAAATATAAATGCAGCAATATACCACACAACAAGCATGCAGTAATGTGGGTGGATATCCTCAGTCGCAGTCTATAATGTACTCCCAATCAATGCCAATGTCCAACACTACCACCTCTACTTCTGGTCGTCTTTCGGTAAACAATGAAGATGATTTTTGCCCAAGACCCAATGTTCCTTTGGAGTTCCTGGGTTAATGCTACTTTGCGAACTGTTTTCCTACGAGGAATGGTTTTTTAATGGTACATGGACCTATTGATTGCATTGTTGATTTGATATTATTCTGAGTGTATTGTATTCGCACATGTTTGGTTATCTGAACAGATAAATAAATGACTTTGTAACGTTCTTTCAATTCTATATTAAATGTGATGTATATATGTTGTGGAGTTTGTGTCCGTATACCTTTTTAGTGAGGTACTAGGTTGGGTTTGGGATATACAGAATGAGTCGTTGTGTATGCTACTTTTCGTTGCTTACTTGCAGGCAATTGCCATTTATCGTTGCATAACAAATTGCCAATCTCCTCTGTCGGGGTGTCAGCCATCCTCCGAAATCACAGTAGACCATTAGTCGTGTATGTGTTTTCCTTATTGTTATTCCAAATGATTACGCTCAAACCGGGTTAGCGTATATTAACAACTCATCCTGTATATTTAAAATATATTATTCTATAGTATTATACACGCATACATATTGCCAACACATTCATAAGCACATTGTTGGAATTACAACATTGATTAATACTATCACATTATTTAAATAATGTAACCAATTAAGTGTTTTAAATATATAAGCTTATGCATGTGTTGTTCCGCTAAAGTACGCACACCTAAACGCTATGGACACAACAAGACCACATATATGTACTTACCTTCACATTGTTGTGCAAAACTGATATCAAGGCACGGCAAACCTCTGGAACAATGCGGGAAATAGCTGTTACCGATATTTTAAATGCGTACATCAAGCTGTGATACGATTCGCCCGTCGCTAAAAACCACAAAGTAACTGCCAATCTTACACTGCTTGGAATACTGTTCCTCATATTCGTGTCTTGTTTTTTGTAATCAGTGGAGCAACCATTCGTAATACAACTTCAAAGTCTGATGATGTCATGCGAGTGAAGTTCCTAAATAACAAGTCATCGTTCAGACGAACATCTTGAAGGATGTTACTAACGTTGCGTCGCTTCAAAAACTCGCTTACCCAAAATGTTCCACGTTTCGTTTTCGATTAAGTACTACATACGCCGCACAAAAAACAGCAGCCAGTTCTTCTGCTGACATATGAATTACTACAGGAACAGGCATGAGTCGATTCCCGTCGTGTAAACAGAGAGAGAGAGAGAGAGAGAGAGAGAGGCATGCCTATACACGCACATGAGGCATGAGCAAAGGCATGCAGAATTATATGCGTTGCTGCATGTGCTGCGGCACCATGGAAACGCGCCTTGAGAGAGTAACGTAGAAAATGGTAAAGTTTTAGATTAATTTAAGTCACCTTAAGGTAGACGGCCTGTTTTAGTTGTGGTGTTTATTAGATTGTCACAGTGGGCTCCCTGGCAACGGCACTCAGTCTAAGTGGTAGGCAGGTAAGAGAAGAAATGGACTAATTAATGTAGTGGTGTCTAATTAATGTTTTAACCAGTAACATAATGAAAAATTGATGCTTTGAATTGAAATGTACTTAGTCTACTGTGTTTAACTAATATTTTGGTCCAAAGAGAGATTTATTATTTATTAATGTCCAATATTCTCTTTTATTAAAACCTTAAATAATTAAATAGGAATTCATTTTGGAGTTGTGTAGATAACATTATTTATTTATGGTCTATGGATCCCTCCCTAAGAATAAGGTAAATTAGTAACAGTTAGAAAACCTCTCGCAAAACAGTGGGAAGGAAGACACGGAAGAAAATATGATTACCCTTTCCAAGCGAGTTCAAAAGGTACGTCCCTTATATGTTACGATGTGGGTTGCAAATTGCGTAATGATTGAAGGGAAGCAGCATTCGTGACAATATTTACAAAAAAAACTTAACTATTATAGTCATCAGTATGGCCACTCTATTGCTTTAATTAGATTTCTTACAATATATTGTACACCAAGTATAAATAATAATATAATCACACTCGCTGATCAACAAAATAAACATATTATTATTTTACATAAAAATATGGAAGCACTCCGAGAAAACCCAAATACTCGTTCGCCCCAGAAGAAAACACATAGGAACAAAATATATTTTATACATAATTATGTATATTCCCATCTCATATTAAATATATATATAATTGTGTATATTCCTATCTTATATATATATATATATATATATATATATAGTACCTGGATGTTTTCTTCATGGGCGAACGAGTATGTTGGTTTTCTCAGAGTGCTCCCACATTTTTTACATATGTATTTTATGGCGGAAGATCTTTTGTGGGCACAAACTAGGCTTTTTACTGTAAAAATTAATAACTACAATTATATACAAAAAAATTACACTTGATATTCTGAAACTGTGAGGTGAACATCGATTTGGAAGCGCTCTCTCCCGTCATACCACGAAGATGAATTGTGAATACGAAGGCCTGCCTTTGACCTCGACAGTCATGGAACCCGAGACCTGCATCAACGCTAACTGGCTGAAGCCAGTGCCATTTCTGAGGTCGAGTTTTCACCTATGGTCAAAATGCTCGTTGCCATGAGAGAACAGCCTGTTCGAAGAGTCCTGTCCGCGCGATGAAGCATTGATCCCATGCAGTTTGTGCAAGGCGATACATTGAAAGACATACCAAGATATACATTGTTAATTATGGTGGGTGCCTGTCGTGGTACTGCATTGTTCAGTACAAAGTCAAAATTTTGCATCGACCAATGGTGAAGTGTGCTGGAAGCCTGCTGTAGCTCTAGGCACTTTCTGTGCAAAGTGCAAATACAGTTTACTCAGGAGGTGATTTAAATATACGGAGGAACCTGGATATATACTTTTTAAACCGATATTATTAAACAAGAGTCCACATTTCAGCTTTGGAGGTAGCAGTACATAAATTTATTTTTAAATATGGGGGACTTATTTCAACTTGTGACCTACACAAACACACACCGCACTTAGCACCGGAATCAGCAATGCAATCGCAATCAGCCCCGCAATCAGTACCACAATCACAATCAGCACCTAATCAGCATTGCATTCAGTAGTATAATCAGTGCCACAATCAGCACGCAATCATTACCGCAATCGCAATCAGCATCGCAATCAGCACCACAATCAGGCGTCAATATGCGTCAATGGGTAATGGGTCATGGGTCTTGTGTCATGGTTCAATGGGCGAAAGGATAAATGTGTCAATGGGTCAGACTTGCGAGGGGTCGGTCTGACAACAGGATTCAGTTGTCTGCTTTAAGTGTGAGCATGATTTATAGGCGAGCGAAGAATTTATCTCAGAAAAACTGTTAAATATATAACTGAATGGTAACGCAATCGAGGATCTAGTATCTAAAGTCTGCCTATCTGCCTGTGTGTGATGTCTCGAAGCCTTTATGCGATTGGTCAGCTGCAATCAAATGGCAACTCGGTGATTGGCTGGTCGGTGTCCGAACAATGTATTGATTGTGTAATATAATTGGTTCAAGTCAATATGACGTCATAGGGGTTCAATACTCGTATATTATAATCTGTAAGGAGGTCAGATGAAAGGCTTAGTTTGACAACGGCTCCCATGAAAGATAAATCATCTCGGCTGGCTTCTATGTCAGGTAATCCATGAATAGTTACGTTAAATTTCAGTGGATAATGCCGGCTAATGGTTTCTAACCATCGAATTATTCAGCAGTGATGGCTATATCATTAACATCTTCTTCCACCAGTGCAGCCGACGTAACCTGCTTCTTTAGCTCCAGATCCTACATCTCTAACCGGTCCGTATGCATCTTTGCCTGAACCACTATGTCGCCATCAGTGTCAAATTTGTGATAAGGTATTTACTTTCGACCATACTCTACGGCAACATGAGTGCTTTACTGTGCCAAGTCTCCCTGTCGTATGTCATATTTGTGTGTCGGGTGCAGTAAGCAGTTCAGTCGTAGCGATACTCTACTTAGGCATGCAGATACCTGTAAAGGTGAAGTGAATTTCTCATCAGTACCATGGTTGCTGCAAGCAGGTATCTTGTGACTTCGGTACGTGTATTTAAAGTGTAGTTACCTACATAAACATTCCTGCACAGTGTGTTGGTGTAATAAATGTCACGATATTTTCGCACAAGGACAACACGAGTGAGAATAGCGAGTTGCATAAAAGATTATTACCTTCAACAACTTTGCATGTATTGAGATGTATTTATTTGGAATTTTTGGATTTTTTTCATATTTGGGGTTTCAGTTCACAGTGTCCAGGTCAAGGTCACCTGCATCCAATATTGTGGTAGTAGTCTGTAAAATAAAATTATTGTTAACTTTTATACATTTTTTCTCGAGTTTTTGTTGTCTAGGTCATTCAAAATCATGGGGTCCAAGTCAAGGTCACCTGCATCCAGCATTGCAGAAGTACTGCAGTCTGTAATGTAATATGTTTAGTGATTTTTATGCATTTTTTCCTTCAGTTTTTGTTGTCAAGGTCATGACATCAAGCTAAATTTCATCTGCATCTAATATGGTGGCAGTAGTCTGTAATAAAGTATTATTGCTGACTTTAATGCATTTTCTCGAGTTTTTGTTTGCGAGGTCATTCAAGGTCATGGGTTCAAGGTCATGGTCACTGGCTTCCAAGATGGGGGTAGTAGTCTGTAACATAATATGCCTGTTGACATTTATGCATTTTTCTCGAGTTTTGTTTCCAGGATCATGGGTCCAGTTCGCCTGAATACAATATGGTGGTTGTAGTATGTAAAGTAATTTACTTGTTAACTTTTATGCATTTTCTTGAGTTTTTGTTTTCAAGGCCATTCAAGGTTATGGGGTCATAGTTAAGGTCACCTGATCCAGCATGTTAGTAGGTATTCTGTAATGTATTTTGCTTGCTGACTTTTGTGTATTTTTTGAGATTTTTTGGAATATTTAGGGAAAAAGGAAAGTGTCAAGGGAAAAAGGGAAAAATTTAATGAAAAAATTTACATTTAAGGGAAAAAGGGAAATTTTTAAGTATAAAAGGAAAATTGTTAGGAGAAATGGCTGATGGGGGAATGTGATTTTAAAATCATTTGTAAATATTAAATAATAATCATAAATTATTATTAATTATTACTTGTGTTTATTTATATTTTTTGGGATTTTTAAGTGTTTTTAAAATAATTTTTTTTTTTAATTTTCAAGATCAAAAGTCAAAGATCATGGGTCAGGGCCAAAGGTCCTGAGCCCGGGGTAGCTATTCCAAGTCACATGGGTCGCTAATACGTCTCATCTCCAGGAAAAACAGAATTTTCTGGGGGTCCTTTTTTACAAATGGGAAAAATGGGGAATTTTTAGAGAAACTTTTAAGTAAAAAGGAACATTTTTTTTTGGGAAATTTAGTCAATTGTGATGGGAAAAAGGAAAAAAAGGGGGGAAAGATGGTGAACGGTTGACATCACAACATGGCAGACACCCGGCCCCTGGATTCTGTGCCAGATGTCATTTTTGAACCTACCAAACGTACTACTTATCTGTAGATATCTAAAGTTGATAACCCTAGGCTGCCAAAAAATTGGACAGATTACTATCAAATTTGACGTTCCGAAGCATACCTCCGTGCTGTAGTTGGTTGCACTGTATGTATGTACCAAGTGTGCAAAAATATTTAAATATTTGTGAGACCGCCTGCTACAATGGTAAAGCTACATCCTTAGCGGCAGCACGAGTTACAACTTGGTTGTTACAGTGGTATGATTGATGACATGGGTTTTTGATTAAGGATGGACTTTGTGTTTGTTAGGAATTTCCTTTCCGTCGTGTAAAACACAAAATTACATAATAAAAATTGGATATGTCGAGTTTTAAACTGTATGCACGAGTTACGAAGATGTGATAAAGTTGTTTCTACTCTTTCGACGTTTTCGTGAAGGCTTGTACGTATTTCAGTGAGTGACGTATTGGTTTCAATAATGATGTGGGTGCTCACGAAATGACATTGATCCACGAAGTAGCCGTTATATTTCATATGTGACAACGAGAACAGTATTTAAGAGGTTTATGTTGTAGTGTCATATGGCGGCGGTACTCCACTTGAGGTCGTGCGAGATATAGCTGTGGCCGGGCGCTGTGATGTCGCAATCTTGCCCTACTTGCCCCAGCTATAAAAGCGACGCCGCACGACGCTGCCCCCTTCCCCCTCCCACCCTCCAGACGGCTCCGCAACGTGAAGCTTTATACTTGTGAGTGAGATTGCAGGCTGAAGAGGAAGCAGATGACTTAGACCCAGTGAGATCTGAGGCCTACCAGAACTTCAGATATATCATGTATAAACGCGTTTGTGTAGGGAGACATTCCTGTTACGAGCCATCGTCCCCATCCCTCTTGTAAAGTAATTGCGGCAAGGTTAGGGCATAGCTGCGGATATTGAGAATCGTCTTGTTATTCAGAATTGTTGTTATAATATATATAATCTTAAATGATGTTACGTATTTAGTTACCATCTCGACTGCCCCCCCCCCCCAACTCATGTATACCCCTTGCCACCTTTTGCAGCATACCAGAGTTAACGTTGGATCGAGTATAGAGTACTTGGAGTCCACAGAGATTAAGAGTGATTAGTATTCAGGAGGAAGGAGCGTGCTACAATTTGTTTTAACAGAGAACAGCTGCTACCGACTGTGGGCAAAACTTGATGTAAACTTAACTCAGCAAAAAACTTCTTTAATAATAGATAAAATGATAACTTGTCTTATATAATATTCCGTGCATTAAATATTTACTGGTTGAATTTTGTTGTTTATTCAGAATTATATAGTTCATAAAACTTGTCAATTTTCAATCCTGTAGATTTTAAACTGCCAAAATTATTATTTACCATTTCTTAGGATTTTCAGCGAATCCAAATGTTTTCAATGATTCTTGTTAAAATTTCAGTCAGTAAATTATTTTTAAAATTGGTACACATTTAAAATTTAGTATTTTATAATAAATCAATTATTATGCAATTTTTAGACCCTACCTGTCGTCATAGGCACAGAGATGTTTTACAAAATAAAATCAAACTTAACTAATCTTTCTTAAGATTTTGAATTTTTGAAAGGGTGTCGTTTACTCAGAATATAATATAAATTATGAAAACATTGATAAATACATAAAATTAAAATTTTCAGTGCAACCTCATATTTGGTAACGATTTTAGAATAATTTTTTTCTTAGATTACAAAAAAATAATTAATCCCTGAATTCTCTTCAATCCATCCTTTCATTTAAATTAAGTTGTACAAAATCATTGTTAAAATTTTATTTTGTGTTATATAAAAATATCTTCAATTTTAAAATCTTCAGCAACTTGTTTTAATTCCGAAAATTTAAAATCTTTTTAATATTCTGGAAATGTTTTTTTTCTCAAATAAATGCATAAATCATTATTTCTTCTTTCAGAACTTTTCTGTTTGGATTATAATAATTTTCAATTTTTAAAATCTTTCCAATAGATTGGAATTGTTTTTAATTTAATTCCTCATATTCAGTTTCTTTGGGGATAACTTTTATGTTAAGATCAGAATGATAATTGTGAAATTTATTAATTGTTTCCATAAGTTCGGGTTTTTATTTACAGGAAAAACCTTTAAATCTAATTTTATCTTAATTTCTCTGAATTTATTACATAATTTATTTAGAAAATATTTATTTTCTGTTTTGTATTTTCATGAGTACATACTGTTTAGCTAATATATTTCAGCTCTCTTCTGAATCGTTTGTAGTATTCCCCAAATATTGAAAATAATATTAATAAGAAGTTGAGTTTTGAAAGGGGAAAAGTTTTGTGGGCTATATAGTTTTATAACAACTTGAGAAATGTTAAAAGTAGATTTTTTGAAAGAGTATTGTTCAGCTATCCCCTAATAAATGAAAATTGTAATAAAATAAACGATATAGTCAATGAGTTAAAAAATGTTAATTAATTAATTATTTTTTTGATTATGGATTAAATTTTTATTTTTATAAATGGAGACGATTCTGGCTCTGAAAAACAAATCTCTTGTATTCAGTAATAAGAAAGCAATATTTATTTTAGATAAAATTTATTATCCTTTGTTTAAAGGAACAGATGTTACTGGAATTTTTTATTTTATAGGTTGAAGATATGCAATTTGTTATAACCTTTTTTGAAAATCATACAAATTTTAAGATTTAACACAGGGCGATTCACTAAATATACAAATTATGAAGCAAGACACAATTTAAATAATGAATCAACTTTATAGAAATTAACTAAAAGATTAACAAAATGTATAAGGCACAAACATTAATAAAATAAATCTACAAAATAAATTCTTCCTTCAATTAGAAAACAGGAGGGTATAAACCTAAAAATCAAATTACCAATTTAGTAGTAGAAAATTATCATTTAAAGAAAACAAATAAAATTAAAGGAAATTGTATTAATGATTTATCAGCCTATATTGGAAATGTAATGAATTTAAAAAAAATTGAAATAATGAGATTGATAAATGAAAGTAATGAAGAAATGATAAGAAAAAATCAAAACATTAACAACATGAAACTAAATATTTATCCAACAAATCCAGATTGTAAAATTGGACCAAATTTTATAATTTTAAAATTGTTTGATGATGATATTGATTATTATTATGTAACTAGAGCACAAGGCAAAACATTAGCATTTGATTATATACAATTCAAGATAGGCATCCGATTTGTAAACAACTTTTACATTTTAAATACAATCAAAACTCTATAAATTTATATAAAAAAAAAAAAATAATAAGTATCTCATTTTAAAGAAATCATTTTAGAATAAATATTCATATTTTTACTGAAAATCAATTATTAAATGGAAATAATGAACTTCATGATGATTGTAACAATTAAATGTTTGTAATACAACATTTTTATTAATCCAAGAATTATGAGAAAAATAAAATCCAAGCAATTTAACATAAAGTGTATCACCCATAGTTTTAGAAATATTATCAACAAATATTTATCTGGATACACAGTGTCCATAATTTCAAATTCATAATTATTTTTTCCAGCCATATCTTTTAAAATATAACTTGGTATATCGTACTTTAAATATTTATTTATTAACAATAACTATGTTAACCAATTAGCTCTATAAAATTTAAAAATTATTCTTTCTATTTACTAATTTCAACTTATTCACAAATTCTACATTTCTATTCAGGATACAGGAAGCCAAACTCCAGATTTTCTTAAGATAAGTTTTCACAGTTCGGAGGCTGGGCTCTGGATTTCTAAATAATTTTTAATTATTTGTATTAAGTTCTATTGATTGTTTATTTTGTTATTAATTCTATATTGTTAAATGTTTTGTGTTGTTATATTGTTTTACTTTAAATAGTCTAAAATCTAATTAATTTATAGTTTCCATTCAATGCCAATCCTATCCACATTTCATTTTCTTTAGTTGTATTAAATATTTCCACTTCACTAAATTCAACTTCAAAGAAGTTTAGAAATAATTTATAAGATATTTTATACATTATTTAAAATTATTATTATTATTTTATCATTAGCAGGTTGATAATTTAGCAGTTTTCTTCTCTTGAAAATTGCTTTTACAATATTATCTCCAGATTTATCTTTAACTGGAATAACAAAATCATATTTAGAAAAATCGTCAATAATTATTATTATGTATTTGTTTCCTTTATCCATTTTCGAAATGTATTTTAATAAATGTCCAGAATAGATTTTAATTAAATTGGGTGGCCATAAATCTTCCAATTATAATCACATAACTATTCATTTAGGATTTTTTTTAATTTGTATAATGTATTAAATATTCCTTTGCTAATTGACATATTTTTTTTACTTTTTAGATTTTTTTTTGTTAGATTTACAGATTGAAGTGATACTCTTCTGAATAACTGCCATTGCTGTTTTAAAACTTTCTATTTTCATTTCTAGTCACTTTTATACAATTCATCTAATTGGCTCTATCAAATGGGAGCATAGCTTCGCTTGTGTACTACAGTTGACAGTGTAAATATACTTTCATACATGTACAAAGTATTTTGTAACCTTTTAAGTACCAAAGATTTTCCGCGGTTTAGCATTATCATGACATGTAAGTAGAATATGCAGAATCACCTCACTTATTCCCACGAAAATATTTCATAACTAATAGTATTTCAAAACGCTTTATCTAAATTAATTTCCTGTGTTAACTGTTTAAATTGTTTCGGCTTTTTAAGTGTCTGCCTACCCAGATGAAACCTTAATAACATGATCTAGTTAAGTAAAAGATTGTTTTCTCACGAAACCACATTGTCAATAACTTGGGACATGCAAAATTCACGTTATTATTTGGCCCCAGGCTGAAATTCACAGTACCGTATGCACTAGAGCCGGCGTCGTTTCTCCATTGGCTGATGCATAGAGGTGAAGTCACTCCCTCAATTACGGAACTATATGTGATTTGGGCATACGATTGTGAAGTATTCCTTCATTGGTGCAGAGTCACCCATGGCATGTCACATAAAGTATGGTACAATGACAAACGTATTGCAAAGTTACATGTATTTCAAGATTAGCATGAGTAGCAGGTCTCTATGAATAACTAACAGAAATTTGCAAGAGTACACGAAGAATATTGAAGTGTAGCCTGCCTGGAAATATTTCCTTGGATTTCATTTCAGAGTCTTGCAAGGCATGCCAGAAATACTGCGAGCCAGTGACCAAATTAATATGAACAACTCGTTTTTGAAATGTAGTCGGCTGTTAAGCACTAATGCGAACGCTGCGTGTTCTTACAGAAGTGGGAACTTACCATCGGGTGCATGTTTGCGGGAAAGGATAGGACATCGCGCCCCCAGCAGTCGACCACCAAGAGATTGTTGAGTATGTAACAGCTGCAGACGGAAGGACATTGATGGTTCTCCAACTGTGCGAGGGCCTGCAGCACAAGCAAGGAGAACGCCACTGCGATCGTCATCTCCCTGCATCACTCCCTTCCTTCTGCAAACAACATAAGAGAGCCCTTCAAATGTCAACATTCTGCCAGCTGACACAACCTCACACCCATTACAAACCACAGTTTGCTCCATCAATCCATTCCTCGAACCAGAAACCACAAAACATTCTCAAACATCATCATTTCGCCAGCTGATGCAACCTCACACACAGAACTATATTCAATATGACAATGAGATCGTTACTTGGTTTTCCAGTGTCGAGTTACTTTGTGCCAAGTTTGGCAACACCCACTCTTTACGATATTAAATTAATCCTGTAATGTTTTAATATGATTTTAAAGGCCGGCCTGTTATATATATATTATTTGGATTGATTAATGTTTTAGTTTTATCAATAATATATTTTATATTGATATCATGTGTGTTAGACTTCGTTAATATATGGTACTTGTATGTTGTTAAGAGAATCGCCGCTTGAGGTCGTGGCGTTCGGGCTTGGTGATGACGTAGCAGGGCGTGTGGCAGGAGTCGCGAGGTAGTTGTCGACGGAAAGAGTCGTCTTAGGTACGTGGCCGCAGTTAAGTGGCGGCGTGAGCGCCTAGTATTGGCGATGGCTCAGCTGTTAGACGCGGTGGGCGGGCAGTTCTAGTTTGCGATCGTGGCTGGGACTGACGTGGAATTTGTAATTATATTAAACCCTGCCGTGAGTGATCGCACTGCTAAATGATAATATACATGACAGGAAAGAGTTTCTTAGCCCACCGATGAAACAGACCTCTTATGTCTTCACGTAATGTTTGATATTAACTGGCTTGTTCATTACCAGTAAACTTATGTCTGGAGGGAGTCGATGTCCTATACGGTTGTGCCGCAAGTGTTCCCTATCGAAACAGTTAACCATGTCCTGCAGTGTGAGTGGTTTGCGGAATTGTACGGCGTAGCCACCACATCAGCTGATCGAGCCGGCTTACGTGTCATAGAGCAACGCGAGGCAGAGCGAGGGCCTGCAGCGCAGCCCTGAAGAATGGGGCTGCCATGTACATGCTGAGGCGGTACCATGCCGCTCTGAGGCTACGACTATTTTAATATCCAGGTATGAAGCCGGCGTTTTATGGTAGCGCCCGTAATAATCCGAGGACAGCGTTATCAAAGTGAATATATTTTCGCACAGTTTGCACGGAGCTACTTATGCCGCTTAAACAACCTGCGGCTCTCCCATTTTGCAGAAAAGTAACTGTAATATGAATTATGACAGACATTATTGGCCATAGTACTCTATTAATGACTGTTTTTAAAAGTACGTGTTTGGCGTTGCAGCGATTAATAATTCTATCGTACTCTCTAGCCAAATTAATTTTGTGGTATTCTATGGCCTGTGTGTTAGAAGACGTTTCAAGTAATTTTTTATGGAACTTTTGATAAAATGGAAAAGCGGCTGAGCGTTTGTAATCCCACATGTAAATAAAATGCAGTTTGCATAGTATAAATAAAATTGCCAAATTTTTAAGTGATATGGTATATATTTTTAATTATGGAAAACCTTTTAACATTCAAAGTAAAAATAGGCATTGCTAATATAGTATATAAATTAAAATATATATTTTAGAATAAGCTTGTTAAGATCCGGTCAGAAAACAGAAACATTTGAACGAGGCCGCGCTACATCGAGTAAACTTAAAGTGTATTGTGGGGTTATGAGTAGTAATGAGGAAGTGTTGACAAATCTGAAACCCAAGAGGTAGAGGGCGTTTCATCAACTCTCTTAATCAATTGACTCCTCCAGCCCACAACATACTAGTATTCATTAATAATCTCAGTTTCGCCAGCTTATACAACTTCACACACAGTACATACACTACTCGTCTCCCTTTATTATCTCATGCTCCTACCAACAACATACAAGTGTTTCTTAACTCTGTTTTGCCGTTGCCACACCCTCATACACAGTATGATTCGCAGGCTGCCAACAACATACAACTGTTCACCAAATATCGCTACTATGCCAGCTAACACAACCCCATGCACAAAAGACCCACATCTTACTTCCTTAGAACCTCCATGTGGTCACCAACACACCAGTGTTCCTCAAATATTCCCGTTTTGCCTGACATCGCAACCTCATACACAATATGATCAGCAAAACCCTGTATGAATACCCTCTATCAGCAAACACGTATGTCCTCGTCATGCGTTGCCAATCTGCATTATGACACAGCCTCATTCACATTACGATTCTCATATCGCAACCTCTACGTCGACACATCATTTACGGTTTGTCGTCATTTTAGGATGTGTGATCTTTACGTACCTTGCAACTGCTTTCTGTCGGGCTAAAACAAAACATGGATCCTTTGTGTAAAAGACTGAGTTTCTTTTGGTCAGCATTATACATGTATAGCTAAAACATTATTTACCATACAGCAAATGCAAATATGTTACAGCAATTCGCCATCAGTTCCATCACATACTGTATCTGCCCTTAGCTTTAGTTCTTAGTTTCACAAACATGTATGTTCTACCAAAGTGCTACCTGCCATCACCACTGCTATTATCTGAGTTGTGTCGCTGACCACTTTGTTAAACCATCATTGTGTAAGGGAGATGGGTCTCTCTGAAGAGCTTATTCACCATGCAGTGTCTCATGGAAGTGCTCCTAGAATGTGAACATCGTTTGAGCATTAATTAGACAGGTTTAAAGGGGCACAACTCAATAAGTTTGTGAACGTAAATTTCAGTGGCACTTGTGAATTTTATAGACTACCGTCTATTAAAATGTGGACTTTATAGACTACCGTCTATTATCATGTCTTTGAGTACTTCACCTTGAAATTCAGGCGATGAACATCAAACATTTTGAATACTCACAGATCAAACATCACACTGTAGCAAGGTTAGACGTCTATATCTTCCCAAGCCCTAAAGGCCAATAGCATTATGGCTACAAAGCAAACAACTTTTTTAAATCTAGTGTTGGAAAGAGTATAGTCAGAGAGTTGCCTTGTCAAGGAGAAGCTAAACTACATGCCAAAAAAGACATTTTTATATAAGGCCAAATTCATTCCCTAATTTTTTTTTAAATTTGTGCTGCTCTTGACAAATGGCAGAACTATTTAAAATGGTGGGTAATGTGCCATATACAAACATTAGGCTAATGTCATATGTCTGCAGAAGTTATTAACAACACCACATTCACTCAATTCCTTATTTCATTCTTCACTGGTGTGGAGAAACTGTATTATATATATATATATCATAACATTTGAATTGTTTATATATACTTAATGCACTAAAAAATTTAAGTGATATCAGACAGGTATTTCTGTAATTACTGCAAATGATATAAGCATGTCAGGTTTACATTTATCATTACACATGTTAAAAAATTAGCTTTCCTGAACGAAACGTTTTGATTACAGATTCCAAGTAAAATTTCGTGTTCAAACTTTTAATTGAATCTCGTACATTGTGTGTTACTTTTATATCAACATTGGTTACCAACAGTGACCTATAATTTCACGTTATGTAAGGCATGATTTGCAGTACACCAAAAAATCAGCATCACGTCATGCTATCCAAAAGTTATATTTTCGTTCTACTACATGTACAAAATACAGAAATTATTAGGGTTTTGTACTATATAAACTATTTAAATAAATAACGTAAACAATTTTTCCTTAGCTGACATGAACGATACACGACACTAAATGGATGAACATTGATCGGGAACTTAATACCTATACACTATTACTTCGGCACTTCTGTAATTTATAAATATCTAAATTGAGGTCTTAAACATGATACTGTTAACTGAATGGTCAAAATCAGTCAGATTTATTAAATACACTTATTGCCATGAAAATGTGTATATCCTGTACAATTCTTTCAGCAACAACGAAAACTGGTTACCAAGAACATCGATGGATGACCTCTAGGTGGTGAAATTCTGTGCAATGGATCATACACATATGCCAAACAATGACATCGTCATCGTTATTTCCTTCATATACAAAAACAGTCCTCAGAACATACGCTGTGGCATAGATACTTGCCAGGTGTGATAAATGAACATTAGGCAATCAGTGAAGAAGGAAATGTGTGGACGACTCTTGAGAACGAGGCATTAAGAACCGATGACTGCGACACGAGATTGTAATGGAACAGCGCTGGAATGCAATGGTGGGGGAAACGGGAGATCCCCGAGAAAACCCGCCGAACACCGGCATCTTCCAGCACTATACCCACTTGCGAAAATTCGAGAGCGACACCGTCGGGAATCAATCCCTGTTCGCCTAGACGGGAGGCGAGTAGTCTACCCACTACATCACCGCGGCCCTTTTTGTCTTCCTTGTCCACCATCCAGAGACATGTGTCAAATGTATTTCACAACCACATTTCGTCAAAATGCATTATAATTTGCATTACACAAATAAAAGTGCTGTCGGAATGACCTATGTTTGTTCTGCCATTAACACTGTAACATGGTTGCCTTTATTTGCATTTGCGACATCATACAGCATTGCAGAATTCGAAGAATTGGCGAAATATTTGCTTTCGCGAAGAATCACAATTTTCTCTGCGAACAGATGACTGATGTGCAGTGTTTGGAAGACTGCAGATTAGTAATAGAGTATATGCTTCACTTTACAGTAGCATGAGTTCCCTGTTTCTGGTATGATTGTCAGGAGATCCAGCATGTACGTATAATCACCACTTGCCATTGATAGTGAAATGAAGTTTAGTGAATACACAAAGTTACACTGAAGACATCCTGCTGTCCAAGATATCTTGGTCCTGGTTGAGTGCCATGGAGCCAGTTTCCAGCGAGACAGTCCTCCCCAACATACAACAATGATTCCTCTGCAGAATACGTCACCTTTCAACACACACGTTTCCTGTTTATCGACCTTATTTGTCATCCATCTAACATTATTGGAACATGATGGGAAGTTAGTTTCCTGCATGTAGATGTGCCCGTAGTTTTTGGGCACGTATTTCAGCAATCCATGAAAGGATAACAAGCGGAATTGTTTGGTTCGATGCCCGATCACAGTGGCCACATGGTCCAACGAGCTAATAAATGTGCCCTCGTTCTATGCCATAGGGGAGAGAGAGTGTCCATGGATCATGAGATTTATCCTTGGGCGAAGAATGTATCTGGGAGCTTGGGGTTTCGGGACAGCACTACGTTATAGTTTTACGATAGGTGTTGCCAATAAGCTCAGAGCATTCTGCGTAGTGCCGATGGGGCACTTGATGCACGTGCCAGTGTCACCTTTATCGCTCCCGCGCTTTGAACATCAAACACGAAATCAGCTCCAGTTATGCGACCGTCTTCACGTAAAGTCTTCCTCAAGTTTCGGTCGTTTTGCAATCTGCGGGATGAATGAAGAGTATGACTTACTGATGTCGGTGTAATGTAGTGGTTTGAGTAAGCAGTATTCAGGCTCGTTCTGAGCCAACAAAATATATTTTGGTATAGGGTCAAAAATATATTTCATTACCCCTACACATATTGTATTAAGGGTGTCTAAAACCATACAAATGAATAATTTTATACTTTTTGTACCAAACATTGTGCAACTAGTACACATTGTATGTAATGACATTTTTCTCGGCTAAAAAATCTTATACTTTAAATTTTTTGAATAATTTGATGTCAAATACAAAATTTTTCTGTTTTGTTGCAGCTGTAAAAAAACACTAAACTTTCCACATGGGCTACCTCGTGAAACACATATGTAATTACCAAATAACAAGCTGTACATATGGGGAAAAAATGTAAAATGTATAGAAAAATTTGCATATTTTCAAAATTAAAAACAAAATTGCATGAACTGCTATTTGGTGATAACATGTTTGTCGAGCAGGAGCCCACAGAATGAGTTTATACTGTACATTTTTCTCATCTGTACAACTTAGTATTTGTTGTTATTGGCTGCAGGAAAAACAGAAGTATTTGTCTTGACATCAAATTATAAAAAAAAGATAAAAAATTTTATTCGAGGAAAATTTCATCACTTGCAATGCCTACGAGTTCATCAAAGTTTGGTACAATTATGAAATTGGTTTTTGGGCGCCTACACCCTTAATAAACAAAAATTGAAAAGCAACAAAATACATTTCGTTCATCTAACAAAAAACATCCTTGAATAAACAGAACATCTGTGTTGGGAAAAAAGAAATAAGACTGTCAATATAATATTTTGTTGACTCAAAATAATATTTGTTTGGCCACACATTTGATGGCCTTCGTTCGAAAATGCAGTTCAAGAGTTGGTTTGCATTTGTGCGGGAATTAATATAGTAACAGTGTTTATGAGTGATTTAATTGATGCTTAATAATTGCTTAAACCACCTTATAAAACAAGTTTAATTCGAAACTGAAACGTAAAGATGCAATACTTTAAATATTTATTTGCACAAGATGTCCAGTATTGGAAATGTATGTGTTTGAAAACGTTCTACTTTTGTAAGTAGCCCTTTTAACTGAGGTTCCTAAAGCACTTGTGTCCAGTTGATATAGTTAAAGACTGTTCACGATAAAGTAAGCACTTTCGAAATGAACCTTAGGAAAAAGTTACTTTTACCTGCATATATTTTAATGGGCGCACCGAGTGATATTCGCCCAGCAAAGTTGGTAACGATGGATGGAAAGAAAGTAGTTCCATATCTTAACTTAGCATAAGAAATGCTATGTATCCATTTGTGATAGCTGAAATCATTTCTTTCGCATTCTGTTTTTTTTTTTATGAATCGAAGTGAAAATATGAGCAGATTTGTAAAGTATTTATTTCTTAATAATTTCATAGTATTATTTGACCGACGCATGAATAAAGTGGCCAGGCCCATGGTAATGTTAATTTTACATAAGGCGGAAGAATACACAACGTACATACAAGTAGATCTTAAGCAGGGCTTTCAAAAGTGCTCATTTTGCCGTGAACAGCTTATACCAATCTCGGTCGGGATTTTGAATTATTAAATTAAGAGAAACTCTTTAATGTACGTAAGGGAAAACAAATATTTAGTTGTACCAACGATTTAATTTTTTTGGGGCAACCAAACAGGAACAACAAAATAATTTTATTTCAAAAACAAAATATTTCATTGCTTCTATGCTAACAAGTAATTTGGTTGCGCCAAACAAACGTTTCTTGATTAAAAATAATTCAATGTAGAACATAAAAAAGTTGGCCAAATAAATCCCAACTCTTTTTTTTGCTCGTGAATCCCTTGTAAACAATGTGATCTAGGTATTTGGTTTGGAGATCTTCGTTTTTGTGACACGTGTGGGTGGCTATCAGGAATCAATCGTATGTAATCGAAGCAAATTTTATTATTTTTGTCTTAATAACTGTACATGCATGGTTAACTACAATATTTATAAAGTAATAAACTTTTAAATATTGTAATTTAAATCAGTATTTCGTGATTCTCATGTCGTAAACATGAAACAGGAGAGTGAGTTTTATTTCATAGGTTTTAAATACTATTATCCAAAACAAGAAATATTGGTGAACATTGACGCAATTGTTTGTGGAAACTTCAAAACCCAGAAAGACTGGCCCGAATGAATTAAAACTCGGGGATGTGTAGAACAGTGTTACCAGCAATAAGTGATTACGTTGCAGAGAGACGGCGTACACGTAGGTTGTATGGCCTTGAAAGGTCCTTGTTACGCCAAGCTCTGTCAGTGAACAGCTGTCAAACGAAGTGAAAAGAAGAGCCAGTAAGCCTTGACGACGTCAAAGGGTGCTGATTGTGGTGCTGTTTGCAGTGCTGATTGCCGTGCTGATTGTGGTGCTGATTTTAGTGCTAATTGATAGAAAGGTTGCAAAATATTGATGGAAAGATTGACAGATTGATGGAAATATTGAGAAAGATTGATGGAAAAACAAGTCTCTAATTCATTTTTAAAATTTATTCTTTTAATTTTTAAAATCTTTTTTGGATTTTTTTTAGGGTTTTCAATGTCAAAGGTCACCGGGTTCAAGGTCAAATGTTAAGATAAAGACCAGAGAAATCCAACATGGTAGTTAAGTGATGTTATAACATGGTGGCTGGTAAGGTACAGTCCCTCGTCCCCTCTAAGCCCAAATGTTATCAATTTTATTTTTTTATAATTTTTAAATATTTTTTTTATAAATATTCAATGGTTTTTTTTTCTGGATTTTTAAAATTTTTTTTGGGAATTATTGAGTTCACTGTCAAAGGTCACTGGCATCAAAATCAAAGGTCAGGTCGCCTGTATCTAATATGGTGGTAGTACTTATGTTCACTGTTATTTATGAATTTACTAAATATTTAACCTATTTTCCTGAGGTTTTATTTTCAAGGTCAGTAAAGGTCACGGTTATAGGGTCAAGATCAAGGTCACCTGAGTCTAACATGGCGGTTGGGTGATGTAATAACATAACTACTGATTGGCACCTCGGCTCCTTTACCAAGTCCCCTCTTTCCACAAGCTTTCTAAATTTTAATTTTTTGTTCATTAAAAAAATTTTTTTAAACATTTAAAATAATTTTTTAAATAAATATTTTATAAATTGTTTCGATTTTTGGGATTTCTTTGGATTTTCAAGGCCAATAGTCACAGGATTTATGCCAATGTTCAAAGTCAAGGTCACATACGCCTACATGCAACATGGTGGACAAAATGGCCACCGGTTGACCGGAATGACAGAGCATGAACCTCTCCGACGCTCCACGCCATATGCCGATGGCGCCAACTCATATTTTTCTTTCTACTGGCGATATTTTCAGCTTTTACTGCGCCATTAAGAACTAGGTTACTACAACAGTGAATGTTTAATGCATGATGGGACTTCTTTAAGTTCAACACTTCGTACGACGTCCCACAAGAAAAGCACATATTAAAACTAGATCAACCGATGAAACCCTGGATAGTGCTCAACTTCACCATTTGTATAGTGTATTCACGGTTAATTCAAAACTTTTCTGAAGCCATGCTAAAGTTATACATCCAAGATATTCTTCCGCCTCATGCAAACAAAGCCTAAGCGATTCTGGAAATATTCACCAAAGGGAAAACGCTCCGCATTCGTGCACATTCAGTGCAATAATATTTTGCAAAAGAACGATTTCTTAATAGGCATTACCAGCACACATGTGTTCTCACTGTTTTTATTCGTATTAAATAAGAATGAAAATAAATAAATCAGTTATAAAATATCAGTAGAAGTTCAATTGAATTTGAATAGAAGTATAGGCTAAAATGCTTGTTATACTTGGTATATTTAGTTAAACATCCAAACACCTTATATATGGGATGATTCCTCAAATGTTTGATACAAAAGGTGTGAAGAAACAGTGATTAAACTACATGGAAGTGATCACGAATATTTTTCAGGTTTACGTATTAAGGTTTCTTTTGATGAGAGCACCAACCTATGCGGCGCAGTGCGAAACCTTCCTATTCGCATAGGACATGGGGTTGAGCCTCGATCCGGCAAACCAGATTGCAGCTTTCATTGATTTCCCGAAATCACTCCAGGCGAATGCCAGGATGGCTCCTCACTAAAGGCTACAGCCGTCCACTTCCCCGTTCCTTCATCTCTGAGCAACTTGCTCCTATTCTAATGACCTCGCTGTCTACAAGAAGTTAAGCCCAAGGTCACGGTTACACGGTCAAGGTCAAGGACATCTGGGTCTCACATGGCGGTTGGGTGATGTAATAACATAACGATTGGTTGGAGCGTCGGCTGCTTTCCCGAGTCCCCTCTATGCCCAAGCATTCAAAAATTTTATTTTTTAATAATTTTTAAAATTGTTTTATTTTTTATTTTTTAAAATAAATCTTTTTTAAATAAAATTGTTATACATTTTTTGGATTTTTTTTGCGTTTTCTATGTCAATTGTCACCGGGTCAACGTCAAAGGCCAAGGTTAAGGTCACCTACATTAAACATAGAGGACAATATGGCCGCCAGTCGACCGGAATGACAGAGCATGGACAGCTCCGTCTACAAGACGTTAAGCCCTACTAAGGTTTATTCTACTCAGGTTGAGAAGTTTAGACTGTTAGTTTGGCCACTAAAATTTTTCGCCACTATGTAAGCGCTAGTGTCGCATGTGTATCGGATTTTTTTAATTTTCTACAAAAAGAAACGAAATAATTGCAAAATCATAAATCAAATATAACATAACTTCGTAACTAAGTCGAATCTTTCTTCGTTATTATTCACGTAGTTAAAGTGTTTAAATATAACTGACCTCTTTGGAACACGCGCAACATGCAGCGGAAAATTTCCCTATACCAAAATCTTCCACAAGAAATCTCATTTTGTTCGTAACCTGAGTGTAATTACCCTCAGCCCTACCTACCTTCCTTTTGACGACAGCCTAAAAGTATAGCAAACTTTTTTTTGATATAAAAGATATTTGTGTAAAGCAAAAAATGTATCGGTAGGAAGAGGCGTGAATAAGACTTCGATACTGATAACTAATGACAAGATAAAAGTCCTGATAAGAATTCAGTTTGTTTTTCTGAGAACAGCTAGAATAAGTTTTTTAATGACCTCGCAGATTTTACAAACTATATGACGTGTGCCTGCTCTAGAAAAGTAGGTATTACAAAACATTAATTTTTTACTAGATTGCGCATTTGTTCTAAACCTACCGAACGAATTTTCGCCGCACTGCAGAAACTCTGTGAAAAGGTTTTGTTACAATATGCCTCAATTATTAATTTTTTTAAACTTGATATTTGTTATGTTTAGTTTCGGTAAGGTTTCTCCTACTGAGGTTAGGAACAATACGAGATTTATTTTGGGAGAGATTGGCATAGATAAAATTCCTTGCTGGCGGAGATCGCTTTTAAGCTGGAGGTAAATTGAAAATTCGATCTTATTAAGGTATAAAAGTTAGTGTCGTGCTTGAAATGGGACATTCAACATAGACTACTTGCCCGTGCAATATATTATTTATAACTTTATTTGATAGTTATTATTCATGACCGACAATACTGTTAATAAGAGTAAAAGGTAAAAAATACAATTTTGTGTTTGCATTGAGCTTTCGTAAACCCGCGATTTTTAGTGGGGAAGAAAATACCAATTAGTACCAAAGTAAACATAGATGCCATCAAAAGAAATAGAGTGATGAGATCTGCGCGGCGCTTAACAACGAGGTCTTGAGAGCAGACGATGATGCAATGAGGTGAGTATGCAGCAGCGACGGAATGCAAGGGCGGGGAAAACGGTAGATCCCCGAGAAAACCCACCGACAAGCGGCATCGTCCAGCACGATTCCCACGTGCGAAAATCCGGGAGCGACCCCGCTGTTAATAGAGCCCGGTTCGCCTGGGTGGGAGGCGAGTATTCTGTCCGTTACACCACCGCGGCCCCTGGTATCGAAATAAATATTTCGTTTCTATTTTCACATACACAATTGCGTAATACAACAATTTTGTGAGTCCAGTTCTACGACCGAATATTAAACAATATGTAGACGTAGTTCGTTGACTTCACGCTCTAGGCCAAAGAACAATGTTTATTCGTTACGCGAGTCTTACACACACACACAAACACGCACACACACGCGTACGCTCGCGCACACAACACACACAAAAAAAATTGCATTTATTCTATGTAAAGTGCTATCACCCCATTTGTTTACATACGCAACGAAAAAATCGGGTACATATGCAACACCGGTAATACTTGGCGGAGGAAAATGTTAGCCGCCACGCTACAAGCATTGAGGTTCTCAACCTGAGTACAATAAATCTGGATGTTTTCGATAGTCATTGTTCAGCGTTCATAACCACACATATATTTGTTTATTCTTAAACAATTGTAATATAGCCAAGAGAAACTGCAGCGCTAAAAACTAAACTATGTGCAGTGCTTTCTATAAATACTTCTCCAAGTCTCTTAAATCAGTTTAAATTGGAATTAATACATCAATATTTTTTTTATCGACGCTTAATAATTTTAAAAATAAAACCGCACACTGCACTTTAGTTTACGAAAAATCTTTCAATCGTGAGGGAACGATTTTTTTCTTCAAAAATTTGCATGTAATTTTGGAACATGTAAACTATATGCATTACATGAACTGAGCAAAAAAATAAAATAAAATATTTATTTTGTAAGTTGCTGCCGGTATAACTCCACGTAAATGGGTTGCGGAAATCTTTATATTTACTGCCATCCAGACTTACTGTAATGTAACACTTTTGAGTACTGCCGACATAATATCATGTCACCTGAATTTAACTGATTTTCATCAATTTTGCCGTAACATTAGGACATTCGCATTATTTAAAGACACACGGGCGAATAAATGCCACTTGGCCAGAGTTTTCGGGACCGCGGTGGTGCAGCGGTCAGACTACTCGCCTCCCGCCGAGGCGAACAGGGATCGATTCCCGGCGGGGTTGCTCCAGAATTTTCGCACGTGGGAATCATACCGGACGATGCCGCCGGTCACCGGGTTTCTTCGGTGCTCTCCCGTTTCCCCCGCCCCTTGCATTCCGGCACTGCTCCATGCCCCACATCCCTTCAACCTCATCGGCTCTAATATACCTCAATGTTAAGGTTGAAATAAATCAACTGCCTATGGAGCACTACACCCGACTATACAACGTGAAGAACACATAAAAAAGTAGTACAGACACCATAAAAATTGTCAGAAAATTGCGATTTATGCTGTATATGAAAGAAGAATGTATATATTTTGCAACATTATAACATATTTTACTAAAATATACCTTTTACATTAAAAAATTAATCAATTAAAATAGTCTGTATTTTTAACAAAATTTAAGCATATTTCCACTCTGATTGATTTAGAAAGACCAAATTGCACGAATATCTTCGTCTCGGAATATCATCGTAATGTTTACTATGATTACGTATAAGAAAATTGTAATAATAATGTAGCAAATAATTTTTTAATTGATTTTATGTGCGTCCATTTGTCACAAATATTTATGGCGTAAACACGTAAATAAAGTTAATTATAAAAGATATGATACATTATTACTATGAATTTGTTACACATTATCAGCGTAAATATTATGACGATCTATCTCGAAGAAGATTTTCTTGTAAATCCTGCTTTCCGAAGCATCTAAAATGGAAATGCGCTTAAATTTGGTTAACAATGCGGACTCTACCGATCGATTAATTTTTTACATTTAAAAGTATATTTTAGTAAAATATTTTATAATGTTACAATATATATATACATTCTCCCTTCATGTACAGCATAAATCACACTTTTCTGACAATTCTTATGGTGTAAGTACTACTTTTTTTATGAGTTCTTCATATTGTATAGTCAGTTACAGTGCTCCATAGGCAGTTGCTTTAATTCAACCTTAAGATTCGCCCAGATCTCTCCACTCCACTCCACCAGTTTTCATAAGATTCTCTGCAATGTAATATATTTCGTCAGCAGTACTCAAAGTGTAAATTACTCAACTGTACAGGATTTAGGCTACATAGGAAAGAACATTGGCTAGGAATTTTTCAACTAGGAATTACATTGGCAGAGAGCCAGCCAGTAATAATTGTTGCTCAGTACAATAAGCGTCTCAGCTGATGTGAACTAGTACGATGGTTGTAAATGGGGATACAGATACCAACAGAAATTATGGCTAAGCAGTCATAAATATAGGCTACTATAGCGTGTCCACAGTGAACTGAGCACTTTAGAAAGTCCTGCTTAAGATCTACTTGTGTGCACGTTATGTATTCTCCCGCCGAATGTAAAATTAACATTTGCAATGGGCCTCGTCACTGTATTCATGCGTCGGGTAAGGGAAACTGAAATAATTAGAAAAGAAATGCTTTTACAAATTTGCTCATTTTCACACTACGATGCATTAGAAAAAAAACATAAAGCGATATAAATAATGTAAGTTAAAACAAATTGTTGCCTAACACTTTTTATTCGACGTTAACGTATGGCATTACTTACCCTCCATCATTGCCAACTTGACTGGGCGCATGCCACTCAGTGCGCCCGTTAAAATATATGCAGGTAAGAGCAGTGAATTTTTCCAAAGGTTAATTTCAAAAGTGCTCACTCTATCTTGAACAGAATTTAATAACAAGCTTGTCTTAGTTTTCAGTTAAACTGTAACACACTGAAAGTGTTAAAGTTTTTTTGTTTACTAACGCAGTGGGCTGAAAATTTCTTTCACGATATCTACAAACCTGTGAAGATTCAGTAAATTATTTTGTGCGTTCTAAATTTACACACAAACACGCAAGGAAACACATTAAAAATGGTTGAGTAGGTAATTCAGACAGTGTGGTTAGGAAATATGCTAGGCCAACCTATACAAGGAAGATGTTCAGACGTGATTAGCTTTCATGTGGCACAGAAAAAGAAAGCAATTCGTTAACATAGCTCACGAAAGAGCAAAATGCTGTCGAACAGAAACGACCAAATTGAAACATTTCCTTGTGGCATGAGTTAAGACAGTAGAAGAGATTAGTGTTCCAGACAAATCTTTAGAATGATTCAGATGAAAACTTTAAAAAATAAACGGTACCAAACATAACAAACACCGTTTAACTGTGACTGATTTATTAAACTTAAGCAGAGAAAAAATTAACTATACACATTATAAAGTTTCACTAAAGCTTCTTCCCCATTAAAAAAACCCAGCCCCCCCCCCCCTTACCGTAAAATTAATCCTGGCTAAGCTCCTGTCTTCGATAAACATTTCTTGTGAAATAGTTTTTTGCGTGAATACGTGTATCTCGGTAAATAAATGTTCTGCAAATACGACATTTTGTCAGAAAAGATCAAAAATAATTATCAACAATGAACCCGTTTTTTTTTTTTTACTTTTGTCATTTTAAGTGTATTCTTGGAGAAGTAATTCGTGAAAATGGTCAAAAATCGCGTTTTTAAAGTTTGTGTATGCAGTTTCCTTAAGCAGCAAGAGAAAAGTACAATGATACGGACGTAATTTAAAGTGTAGGCTTTCATCGCGTGTAGTAAAACACCACTATTACAAATCTAATTTGCACAGTACAGCGTTACGGCTGAAACACTGCACGCCTTGCGCGTAGGAGCGATGAGGCGCTAGAAGAGCGTGTTATTGTCGGCCGTATTGCTCCCTCGCTTCTTGATGTTGGACCCGCAGATCCATCCCACTGTTAACTAGTTTGATCCTTTTTAATGATTGGACGATCAAGTATTTGACTCGGCTAAGTTCTCTGCCGAACAACCATGAAGTTCTGCTTTAGGGTATCAGCACAGCTAAATAAAAGTACAGAGGTGAAATAGCCGCCTATTCCGCCAATTTAAACCGTACTGGCCACCAAAATGGCGTCACTAGCCGGCAACATATTGGAATGCCGTTCACCAATCAGCACCTAGTAACTTACTTGCCAGTCGACAGCATAACCAATAGGGAACCTTTCGCATCACGTGGTAGCCAGACACAAATCCCGTTACCAGAACATTGCACAGCCAACCAGAGAATGGGTACGTCCACATCAAACGAACCGCCACACCAATTCGTCTCTATATATTTGTTTACTCTGTGGTATCAGAGTCCTGATTGGCCCAATGGAATGGGACTGTAGCTTCGTACAAGAATGACCACGAATGATGAAAGATATCTGCTGGACATGTGTAGAGTACGTTGAATCCTAGCAAACAGTCAAGTACTTCCGCGGTAATACATCGTTACGGGTATTTCATTGTAGCGGATTAATTTGGCAGAAAACTCGACTTCCAATTATTTTACATACTAGGTCCACAAGTGTTCTCTCATTGGTTGCTGAGGCTTTTCTATTTAACCAGGTAGCACGTGATACGGTCATATTATTTCTTCTTGTTTGCCACTGGCTGAAGAGTTAAACGGCGTCTGTGAAAATTACTGTAGTATAAAGAGTGAGTGAGTGAAGAGATTTGGGCGGCTCTTAACATCGAGGTCTCGAGAGCCGATAAAGGTCGAGCGAGGTGAGTACGGAGCAGTGCCGGAATGAAAGGGCGGGGGGAAATGGGAGATACCTGAGAAAACCCCGCCGAACATGCGAAAACTCGGGAGCTACTTCGGAGGAAGTCGAACACGGTCTGCCTAGATGGGAGGCGAACAGTCTAACCACTACTACACCGCGGCTCTTCCAAAGAAAAAGACGCATTGGAGTACACGTATAGAGTATAGCTTGCCACGGAAAGAATTTGCAAAATTCATGTCCATCTTGTTTAGCTGTAACTAGTTCACGAGAGCAAGCTTGTTTCAGGAATTCGATGCGACGGATGAAAAAAAAATGGGGGGTGGGGGGTAGTTCCGTGGTAATATGAGCACTTTTTAAAGCCCTGCTTAAGAGTGAGATGTGGACCCCGCATTTTTTTTTAAAGTTGTTTGCGCGAATAAGCGTATCTCGGTAAATAAATGTTCTACAAATAGGAAATTATATATGCCTCTATTTTTTTTTTTTTTACTTTCGTCATACTAAGTGTATTCTTGGAGAAAAAAAATTGTGAAAGTGGTAAAATATCGCATTTTTAAAGGTTGCCTATCCAGTTTCATTAAGCGGCTAGAGAAAAGTACAAAGATACAGGTGTAGTTTAGTCTGAAGTTTTTCACCGCGTTTAATAAAATCCCACAGTTACATATCTAATTTGCACAGTACAGCATCACTTCGGAAACACTGCACGTCTTGTGCTTATGAGCGCTGGGGCGCTATGCGTGCAAGTGCACGATCTAATTATTCAATTCAATTACTTTTCATCAATTTGTTGGCTCCGAAATATTTATTTCATTCGCATCGTGCACCTACGTGTGCACGACGCGAAAATAATTTTTTTAACCAAAACAAAAGTTTTCTTCACATTATTGTATATTTTATTTTAAAAACCGTATTACCTTATTTTGTTGAAAGATAAAGTGACCGCGATTGTGACGTCCATATGATGTCATATAGAATTTAATGAATTGAATTCAATAAAAATTGAAGGTAATTTGAAGAAAATAACATTCGATCTTGTGAAAGAGTCTTTAAGACTTTTAATTTAAGGGGAATGGCGCATGAAAGCAGTATATTTACCCGATTCTCTATATAAATCATTTTCCAAAGGGTTTGCCAAAATGTTTGGCTCGACAAGACGCAAATAATAATTTTTAACGCCTCTTTTCGTTGCTCGATATTCACTTCCGTAATTACTCTCGGAGCACTGATGGAAGAAAAGAAAGAATTTTTGTGAATTTGTAACAATGTAAGAAGGTGCTCGAAAGTGTTATTTACGTCTATTCGAGTCAAAATTTTTTAAAAAATCCGCCGTAAAACCAGTTATGACAAAACTTTTATAAATATACGGTTTGCGTGCACCATTCTCCTTAACGTCGAGAAAGGAACCCTGTTTCTCTCCATCGTTACAAACTTGTCTGGGCGAAAACTAGTTAGTGGGGAGACTAGAATACACGCAGGTTGTAGCAGTTACCTTTTTGAAAAGTTGATTTGAAAAGTGCGGAGCATCGAAAAAGCCTACACACAGCTGGGTGGTTGGTTATAGGCTGTTCACGGCAAAATGAGCACTTTTGAAAACCTGCTTAAGATCTACTTGTACGCACGTTGTGTATTCTTCCACGTTACGCAAAATTAACGGTGCCATGGGCCTCATCACTTTATTCATGCGTCGGTAAACTGAAACTGTGAAATTATTAAAAAAGTAAATACTCTACAAATCTGTTCATTTTTACACTCCGATGAATTAATGAAACAGAAAGTGATAGAAATAATTATAAGTTTTCACAAATGGTTACGTGACTTTTTATTCGACATCCATCGTTACCAACTGTGCTGGGAGAACGTCACTCAGTGAGCCCATTAACATACGTGCATGCAGGGGCAGCGACTTTTTTATAAGGTGCATTTCTAAAGTGCTCAATTGATCGTGAATAGCCTTTACCTGCGGTGTAGTCCTCCTGAAGAGTGGCGAGCGAGCAGCAGCCGTCCCGGGGCGGGACTCTCTCCCATGCCAGATCCGCTCAGTTATCGCGGCTTTACTGAGTGATACGAGCCCGTGGGTGATAAGGCGCTCCTGGGCGATAGCGCCGGCGATAACCTGGGAGACGACGGGTTCTTGTCGCGCTGTCCCTTGTATCGACGTGTGGAGCGCGCGCGGTTCGCACGAGCCGTACTATCTTGCAGCCCCTTAAGGGGGCCGCCTACCTGACGCGACATGGCCGAGGAGCGTGCGAACGCTAAGGGCGGCACTGGTACGCACATCAAGTGTCGCATCGCCACTATGCACGTAGCACTAAACTTGCGCGCGAGCTTTTTGTCGTACCGATTTTTCTATGGGACTTTATACGGTGACCATATTATTTTATTGCTGTAAAGTCTAATCCAAAGTTCAGTGCAGGATTGTATCTGAGTTTCACGTATATCTAGTCAGCACATTTTGACATACGGCAGTCTAAAAATGCTGTTTTCAGCTATGTTGGAAGGTTTTGGAAATAGTGGTTCTAACGTGCGTAGTGTCATGAAAGCGGCATTCCGTCATCGCCTGAAGTTGGTTTTCTTTTCGTAAATTAGCACATTGGGCGCACGTGGAATAGTTTTGTAAAAAAAAAAAAAAATGGATTTCCCAACACACTGCAACACATTTCAAGAGCTTAGTAGTCTGAGGAGTGAAAGCGTGGGAGAGCTAGGGGCGACCGAGACACGCACATCAACTCTCTCATCGCCTCTACGCGCAAAGCACTGAACTGCTTGCAGTCTTGCCGTCGATAACTCGCATCTATGAGACTTTCAGCGGAGACCCTACAATTTTATGACGTAATAACAAAAATTAAGTTTTGATTATTATAATATTATATTAATTAAGTCCCTATTCCTTTATAGTGTTCTTTTCGAAGGAAAGCAAGGCTTATGAGACCACTTTCCTGGCTGTGTGGCTGTATATGTGTGTGTATGTATGCCTAACTGTGTATGTATGTGTGTCTGGGTGTGTGTCGCTTTCAATTTCTGAACGCTTCAACCGAATTTCACCAAACATGGTACACATGTAATACTTAGTGAGAACAACTGAATTCTATAGTTTTCGACTACGTCGGGCACTTACTTTCAAAATGGCGGCCATTGAATTTTTTTGGGTGATATGTCATATCTTGGGAACCATTCAGCCGGTTAATACCAAATTTTGTATGTTGGCAGACAATTATGTAGGCCTTAAATTTTTTGAGATGGATGTTGTTGGTAAGCCAGTTTGTAAGATAGCACCAATTGAAAAAATGAAAACTTTACATTAAAGACCTATCTCGGAAACTATTATACCAATTCTCACCTAATTTGGCATGTGGATAATACTATGATAGGTCATGTAAACGTAAGTGATAGAACTCGATTAGTTACTTATATTCAAAATAGCGGAGATATGAAGGTTTTAATTTATTTAGTATATCTGCCATGCCATGAAACCATTTTAAACTAAAAGTTTGTATACTGAAAGTGTGTATTACAAATAATATATAAGACTATCAAATAATGACTTTTTAAGGCCATTTTGGGAGATAGCGCCATATAAATAAATAAAGTTATTATGTCATAACTCGGTAAATAATTAACCGATTCCTGCCAAATTTGGCAAACAAATACTTCTGAGGCAGATTATGTCAAGTGGAATGTGTTAAGTATGCCAGACACTTATTTTCAGAATAGGTGGACATAGAGCCATTTTTAGCTTAGAATGCTGTATCGTCGAAACCATTTAACTAAGTTCAACTAAACTTGGTATGCTGGCAGCGGTTATTACAACTATCAACTGTATGAACATAGAGGATATTTTGTCTGCCATTTTGTAAGATAGTGCCTGGCGAGTAAATAAAGATTTGTCATATCTCGGGAAATAATTGACAGATTCCTTCCAAATTTGGTAAACAAAATTACTGCAGCAGGTGGTCTAAACTGTTTTGTTTATGTAGGTCAGGCACTTATTTTCAAAATAGTGGCTATATAAGTATTTTACCTCAAAATATTTTACTAATGAAACAAATTGCAACTTATCTTTGTATGTTGGCAGTATCTATTACAACCATCAAATTTGTCTATGCAGAGCCTCATTTCACAGCCATTTTGTAAGATACCCCTAACAATAAATAATGATTTTATCTCGTATCTTGGGAACGATCACTGTGGTAGGCCATAATATTAAATATATATTTTATGTTGCACACACTTATTTTCAAAATGGCGGATTTAAAATCATTTTTGTTTATAACCGATATCTACAAAACTATTTAGCCTATTTTAACACGTCCAGTCCCAGTGTTCATGATCATGGACATATTGCACATGAAGGATAATTATGTTTGGCGCTGTACAGAACAATGAACCAGTGTTCAGTGTTCGGGGCGTCTTCATTGTGATTTTATTGTATTTACTTAATTTTTTTGAGTTTCTGCACCTCTCGTCTGTGAATAGTTAATGATGACATCGTTGTATACCAAGACTGTTGTTAACTGGTTGCGGAAAGCACACCTGAGACAGGTACAGCACGCATCATAAAATTAATCAAATGCAACACTTCGGCTCAGAAATTAATTCGGGACTCAAAGGGTTAATGTAAGCTTGTACCTATAATTTCAGTAATCGAAACTGCTACTACATTAATTTTTCGTCGTCCATTTATGAAGATCGCGACATGAAAATAATGGAGGTTTTATGCCGTGTCTCGAGGACGAATAAACCGATTCTCACCAAATGTAACACTCGAACATTTGAAATAAATTTGTACCGAATTGTGCACACTATAAATGCTACAGAAGGCCATGACAGACAGATATAACTTTCCAATACGACATCGTCGTCGGCGTAGGGTGAGTGCAGTAGCAACCACGTGGGCGAACGGCTCGCCGCTAGAGAACAGTCTCTGCTCGACCGAGCTGGCGCCCTTATGATCGTAATGAACCTAAACCTACCTTCCAAAAGTCTGTTACCGCAAATTTCCAACACCTTTTACTCACTTCTGAGCCCACGACGAACTTTGTGGCAAATTCTTATTCCAATTATCTGATATCCTATGCCACTTAACTCCTGCCAAATGGCTTGTCCAAGCATGTGGCTAAATACCTAAGCATTCCTACACCATTTTCCTACCAAACCTAACTAACCGTCTGTATGCCTAACCTGGGGATATAAACATCCATGTTGTTTCAAGTACAATTTTACGTGTCAAAATTCTGTAACTTTTAGGGGTAAATTCAAGTTCCTGGTAATTTTTCCTTTTAAACCTTCCCTTTACACGCCATAAGGGGAAATGCCAACATGAATTCCATGGAACTTCCATCAGCGAGGGAAATTTCACCAGCGTCATGGCTATCATCAGCCAGCCATGCCATTGTTGAGCTACGCAGCGAAGAACCTGGCTGTTGACTCTTCCACCACCATCTTGTGGAGCAACATGTACCCACCCTTCTATATCCCCTCCGGGCGAGACAGGGAGGCGGCAGCCAACCGCGTGTGTGGTGTGCGTGTGTGGCTATACCACCCCTCCATCCACTCGGGTGGTCTACCCCTCCCACACACGGGGCAGGCGACACAGCCACGAACCGCATTATCCATTGATCCCAGCGAAGATCAGCTGGGCAAAAATGGACTTTCCCCGCCATCCACGACGTCCCATCAGGTTTATGGACTCACACACCTCTAATCGTATTGTGCTTGAAATGTATGCCTTCCATGCATCTTGATGGATTCCCTTTTGGCATCCTCTAGGTCCTTTTGGCATCCTCTAGGTTGAACTTCTCCCCTCTTCTCCGAAAGGTCTCCTGAAGTAGCTTCTCTAGATCACCTCATTCCCTGGGAATGTTATTGGTAGCCAAGAGCATTCGGTCATATTTTTCTATGTAGGTAAACAGAATCCTGTGGCCACATTCCGTCTGTCTGATTACTGCAGCTATTTCAGCTACCTTTATCGGCCATTCTTCTAATTTACAGATTCTTTTCCCAAGCTCTGCCATGTTATATAACAGTGCAGGATCGACAGCAACCCATCTCTGTTCTTGTGCTTGGATAATCTCTTTGGGTGGAACAATTTCTCCCCAATCAGCCTCCTCCTCTTCCAAGTAGAGCGCAAGCGATCCATCATCTGCCTTCTCACCTGGCACCAAAGATATTGCTCTTGGAAGGAAGTCACAGTTCTCGAAGACATTTGACCGGATGTACTCCTGTGTTCAACATCCTGGATCTGTCTTCTTGGTCTTGTCAGTTAAAACACTGTTCTGCTTGTAGCATTTCTTACATGCTCCACTTGCTTTATGCATGTACATAACTCCCAAGCTTCTGCCACAGTCTTTGAGATAAACACCAGTTGCCCCCAGTTGAAGGGCCATCTTGATTCACTCATCCTTTTCTTTTTCAAACTCCACAGTGGGTAAGCGACACCTTTCTTCGCCTTGGAGCCAGATGCCAAACTCTTCGAGTCTTCTTCCTGTCTCTTGTGCGAAGCTTGCTAAGATCTTCGTGGTTCCCCGCCATATCTGGACTTGTCTCCAGTCTTTTTTAACCATATCATACTCTGATAGCTGTTCCTTGGTCTTAATTCTTATGCTCTTTATTTTGGCACATTCGTCTATCATGTGCGGAACTGTGTCCGGTTGGTCGCATACTACACACTTTGATTATCGAAACGAGTTAAACCCATTCCGTTTTGCTTTAAAGTTCCCATGTCCGGTCAACATTGGTGCTACAAAGTTATTTACGTTTATCCAGTCTTTCTCCTGCCTGTCGGCTGCATCTGTAAACACCAGATGTGTCTCTGTCCCTTTAGTTGAGGTGTTGCATCTATCTTGCCAAACTGAAAAAACTTGCTGTCTGATTTCCTTCCTCTCCTCCAGAGTAGGAGCTCTTCTCCTTGCCAACTACTTTAATATACTTCTTTCCGTTTTTAACAAATCGACTGGTAGTACACCTGCTAGAACTGGCAAAAGCATCATTGGGCATGTTTTGATATGCATTTGTCACTGCTATCAGAGCGGATCTTTGAGGCTTTTCAAGTCTCCTTTTTATTAAGTCTTGTTGTCCCGTCTTGACTATACAGCACACCCATAAGCTATAATTTGACTCAAAGATCCCTTTGTATATGACTTTCAAGGTTTGAATGTCAAGTCCCCAGCTGGCTGGTGCAATCGCTCGGCGTTTTCCAAACATGATCACAGCTTTATCACACACATACTTGACATGCTCCATAAATGTCAACTTTGCATCCAACACGACTCCCAGTTATTTTACACATCTGAGGAACTTTAAGGATCTTCCCTGGAACATAACCACTGGATATCTCTTCTGAAAATTCCCTTTCAACATCATGTAATCTGCCCATGCTTATATTCTTCTGAGAACTTGTTCTGCTTTACCTTCCAGTTCTCGTGGTGACCATACTGGGATGAGCATCAGCCCACCATCGACATATCCATAGAATTCACAGCATTCAGGCAGAGGAACTTTTAGAAGTTCGTTAATCAGTACATTCTACAGTTGTGGGCCCAGAACAGAACCTTAAGGACAACCTTTAGTTAGTTCTTTCTCTACCCTCAGCTCTCTGGCTTTGTACACACTCTTCCTGTAATTGAAATAATCTAGTAACTCCGAGTAGATGCTGGCGAACATTCCTTTTCCTTGAATTGCCACATGATTTCTGGCCACCAAGCATTATGAAATACTCCAGCTATATCCAAGAATACTGACATGGTGCCATTTGTACAGCCTCTACCACTTCCATTACTGCTAGTTCTGTACTCACATTTCTTCAGAAGCCATACTGCCTATGCTGCAAAAGTCCATTCCTTCCAGATACTGCATCTGTCTTCTGTTTATCAGCTTCTCGTACATTTTGCCCAACACTGGCATTAATGTGAAGGATCTGTAGGGTCTTGGTTATGCGGGGTTTTTCCCTGACCCTTTGTACATTATCTTTAGTATCCCGACTTCCCAAGTGTCAGGCAATACTCCTTGACACAAGCACCCATTATACAGTTATAGCAGTAAGCACCTTATTCTTGGATATGCCTCCACCATTATCTCCGTAGTTAAGTTGTCCATTCCAAGAGCTTTTTTTTTTTTGGTTTTTCATGCTTGCCATTATTAGATTAAGCTCCAGCACCATGTGTGCCACAGTCAAAACCACAATCAGCACTACACTCAGCATCGCATGCACCACAATCAGCACAGTGAGCACCATAATCATCACCTCACACACCATAATCAGCACTACATGCATCACATTCAGTACCACACACACCACATTCAGTACCACACACACCACATTCAACACAGCACATACCACAATCAGAGGTCATTATGGGCCATCAGTGCTCATATGGGTCATTTATGGTACATTATGGGTTGTTGTGGGTCAACAGGGGTCATTATGGTTCACTTATGGGTCATTTATTGGTCATTATCGATCATTAGGAGTCATTTATAGGTCATTATGTGTCATTTATGGGTAAATATTGGTTTATTATGGATCAATATGAGTTATTTAGGGGTCAATATGGGTGTTTTGGGAACATTCATGTGCCATGGGTCATCAGAGGTCATTAGGGTCATTTAGGGGTCATTTTGTGTCATTATGGGTCATTAGAGTCATTTAGGGGTCGTTTGTAGGTCATTAGGGGTCATTTAGGGGTCGTTTGTAGGTCATTAGGGGTCATTTTGTGGACCAGTCTCTTGTGAGGGGTCGGTCTGCAAGTTTTCAGCTGTCTGCTTTAAGTCTGTCCATGAGTTCAAGTTGGGCGAAGATAACACAATGAAGAAATATATTTTCACATTAATAAATTAATTCACTTGTAGGACAACGATGACAAGTTAGCAGTTATCGAGTCGGTCGAAGTTTTTTCAACTCGTCTGGAGGGTCCTTCTGGGCTAACCATAATCTGTATTATTTACATATTAAAGCTACATTTTTTCCTGTGGTATCTTGCATGTGAGGTGTTTTTTCCCTGGTAGATTGTTACAAAATCGACAATGGTGTGAGGGGTTAAACATTAAAAAAAAATGTACTGTATGTTGCATCACATTTGATGTGTCATTATATAGTTGTGATAGACATAATAAATATTTATGCAAGAATTTATGTTTCAATTGTGAAATATTCCAAGTCTTGTTAGCTAGTGTGGAGCCTGCTGGACGGACAGCGCACTTTAGATATCTGTAAACATGCGGCCGGCTGCCTGCGTGTTCAGCTAGTGTTGCAGGAAGAGCAAAGTACAACTCACAGCTGCCAACTCGTAAATACTGCACGTGGTACCAACCCACACCTGCCGTTGCCGTCGCTGCTGCCACTAAAACGATGCGGCTTCCATATTCGAGGCTCCATTTACTAAAAAAAAAGTATTTTTTCTCGTTAGTGGTAGCTACAGATTACGTTTCTCGGGGATGCCCCGCGACCTGATCTACTGGAATATTTGAACTTGCCTGTGCGCGCTAGCAGACGATACTAAAAATAAATTGTCAGTAGATGTAATATGGTGACGAAAGGGGTTGGAAAAGGGTGGAGGCCTGCCAACTAATTAGCGAAGGCGAGTAATTGACCGATTAAATAACCAATAAATATTGGCAAGGGTGGTGGAGGGACCTAAGGAAATGTAATTTTTTTCAAAATAAATTTAAAAAATATAAATTTAAAAAAATACGTGTTTGATAGAACTTTCAAAATATATTTTTAATAATAATTCTGCAAAGTCTTTTTATTATGTTGGAATTTTTATAATTTTTTTTGGGTTCAAGTCCATTTAAGGTCATGGACATTGGGTCAAGGTCATGGGTCAAGGTCACCTGGATCCGACGTGGTGGTCGGGTGGCGTCACAACATGGCTGCCGGCCGGCGCCTGGGGCCTACTCCTGAATCCTTTATGCCAAGGATAATTTGCTTGATACTTTCCACCAATAAAATAATTGTGTTACTACTTAAAGTTTCATATAGGTGCACGCAGCAACACGAAAACACTGCACACCAGTTCCGAGCCCTGTGCGTAGCGGCGATGGCGCACTTGATGCCCTTATCGGTGTCACCCTTATCGCCCCTGCGCTTATGGGCCTCAAACGCAAAAATTGATCCAGGTAGGTGGTTCGAAAATCCTACGTAGCATCTGTGCCCCTTCCCATTCTATATCCTTCCATCGTAACGAAAATTAACGCTGCGATGGATCGAGTCACTTTAATCATGCACAGTTCAAACGAAAATTTTAAATTGTTAGGACAGTAAATATATATGCAAGCAATATACAAAATCTTATCATTTATGAGCATCAATTAAACCTATATTAAATTACTCTCCAATTGCCACGAATTTTAAAATCTTAGTTTTAATACGACGATAACATAACGAACTACTTATTTCCACTTTGCTGATAACTTAACCGGGACTATCCAGTTAGTTTGCATGTACAATCAAAACATACGCATTTAAAGGCAGGTACTTTTTTCAAAGTTTAATATCAAAAGTGCTTACTATAACACGAACGTACTTCAGAGCCTAATAAATTATCTAGAGGTACGTAATTTTGCGAAATTTTTGGGAAGCAGCCTAGACTTTTCAGTTCTTTATATTCAACAGCACGATAGTATACTCATTGGCTGCTATTTGCTGTTCACATACGAAAACCCTTTTTAACATCTACTTAAACTTACATTGTGTATTCTTACACCATATTCAAAATTAACGTTACCATGGGCCTGATCACTTTTTTTCATGCGTTGGTCAAGGGAAACTGTGGAATTACTGTCAAAGTAAATATTTTACAAATTTGCTTATTCCTACACTTATAGACATTAAAAAAATAATAATCCCAGAAGCCTATTCACAAATATTTATATAACACTTTTAATTCAACGCGATGACATATTTTTAAATTACTTTCCCTATGCCGTTACCAAACTTAGTGGATGGGCACATGCCACATTTGATGTGCCGGTTAAAAATATAAGGGCAATAACATTTTTAAATTAATGGTTGGTTTCAAAATTGCTTAGTCAACCATGAACGGCTTCCACTGTGGGGGGAGCATTATTTTTTTTAACCTACTTTCCCAAGGAATATAGGTTTATGCAATCACCCGGATGTCTATGTCCCACTCTAATAACTTTTAAACCCGAAAGAATGAATTTCACCAAACTATTTCCATAATTTAGTAATTAGATTGGACTTCTGTACTTTTAAATCACGGTAGACACTTGTTTTCAGAAAGGCGGCAATTAAAAAAATTAGAGCACTATGTTATATTGTTATATCTCGGGAAATATTTAACCGATTTCAACCAAGTTTGGTACGTTGACAGTGAACGATATAGGCATTGAATTTAGAAAGTAATCGTGTTATTTGTCTTCCATTTTGGAAGATAGTGCAAATAGAAAAATTAAGCTTTTCTATTATATCTCGGGAACCATTATACCGATTTAAACCAAATTTGGTACGTTGACAGTGCATTTGGTAAGTATTTAATTTCGAAAATAGTAACATTATTTATCCACCATTTTGGAAGGTAGTGTAACACGAAACATAAATCTTTTACTTTATGTCTTGGTAACTACTTAACTGATTAATGCCATATTTGGCATGCAAATAGTAGAATTGCATGTCATGTTAAGATATTAAATTTAAATGGAAAATACACTTATTTTCGAAATGGCGGCAGTAAAAATATCTTTGGTTCCTTTGCAATATCTAGAATAACGTTTGACCAGTTTCGACCAAACGTGTTATGCTGAAAGTTTGTTTACAAGCATCAACTGTGTAATTACATGACCTATTTTGTCTGGCATTTTGTATGATAGCGCTAAATCAAATATAAAGTTTTAATGCCATATCTCCGGAAACAATCAACCGAGTTTAACTAAATATAGCACTCATGTAATACTACAGTACATCATGTAAACTGAGGTGTTTTAGTGGGTCAGAATATTATTTTCAAAATGGCAACCATATGAACATTTTAGACCACTATGCTGTATCTACGAAACCATGTAATAAATTTCAACTTGCATTTTTATATTTACAGTATCTATTACAAACATCACATGCGTTTAACAAGAGTTTCTTTCGTCCACCATTTTGTAAGTTAGTGCAACACGAATAAATCAAGTTTTGTCATCTCGGAAACAACCGAGTCCTTACAAATTTGGCAAACAACTTGTACTACAGAAGGCCATGTAAATTGATATGTTTCCAGTGTGTCAGGTGCTCATTTTGAAAATGGCAGCAGTGTAAATTTCTTATTTTAGTATTCTACACTTGCAAAACCAAGTAACTAATTTCAACTTTACTTTGTGTGCTGGCAGCACCTATGCAAACATCAAACAACGTAATATATACACTCATTGTCAGCCATTTTGGAAGATAGCACTGCATGAAAGTTTACGGATTTGTTTCCTATCTCTGGAAACAATTAACTGATACCCATCAAGTTGAGATGACAAGTTATATTTTTGCAGTCCTTCTAAATATGTATGATTTAAGGAGGTAGTCACATATTTTCTAAATAATAGCCATGTAAATATTTTACGTTTGTAAACTATATGTCCCAAACAATTACAACCGACTTTAATATGTAGCATTATCTATGACAAACATAGAATTTGCCCATACATAACTGTTTTGTTTTCCAGTAAAGAAGGTAGCACCACATGAGAAACTGTAACTTTTGTCGTATGTCCTGGACCAACCAACCGATTCCCACCAAACTTTTCACGCTACTGTAGACCATGTTTTAAGTGTGTCTGGCTTTATTTACAGTACGCCAGGCATACAAAATTATATAGACAAGTTTGTCATGTATATTAAACAATTTCACCACTTTCGATTGAACTTTGTATGCTGGAGTAGTCATTAGAAGCATAAATATGCCTACGGAGCTCACCTTCTGCCAACATTTTGTAAGAGAGTGCCAAATGAAAAATGCAACATTTATTCCATACCTCCGGAACCAATTATCGAATTCTCAACAAATGTTTCACACAAGCAATACTACAGTTGGCCAATTAAACTCACATGATTTAAGTGGATCAGCATTTTTTTTCAAATTGGTACAATTTAAATTATACAGTAATTCAATTATATATCTACATTAAATAATTTGACAAATTTCAAAGAAACATTTTACTGTGTAATGATTTATTAGACGCATCAGACACGCCTATACTGGCCTGCATTTATGGTTTTGTTACAATACGGCCAAATGAGAAACTAAAACTTCTAAGCCATCTCGGAAATCTGTAAAACTCCTTCCTCCCACTTCAGCACACAAATAGTTCTACTGTAGACTATGCAAATCTTAATTATTCACACACTTCTTTTCAAAAAGATGCAGTGGTGATCTAGTGGTTGGAATACTCGCCTTCCACTAAGGGGAAATGGGCTCGATTCCCGGCGGGGTCGCCCCGGATATTCGCATGTGGGAATCGGGCTGGACGATGGCGCTGGTCGGCTGGTATTCTCGGAGATATCCCGTTTTCCCGGCCCTTTACATTCCGGCGCTGCTCCATATTCATCTCGCTTCACCCTCGTCGGCTCTCAAGACCTAATCTCTTCACTCACTCACTCATTCTAAACCCAGTCTACCGAAACATTGGATTGGTTACTACCGAAGTTGGAACTCCAAATCTTACCTCTGTATTGTAGTTGGCTACACGCCAACTTACGGTACGAGACGTTCTGTATTCGAGTCCCAGATAAGGCAAACACGTGTGTATTTGTAATCGTCTTTCTAGCATTGCATTTGATTCTGGTTACATCTTTTATGATATCACAATCAACTAGATGTCATGACCCACCTACCATCTAACCTTTTAAAAATTGCATCAAAGTAATTTGAATACATGTAGAGGAAAGTATGCTCATTAAAGGCTGTTCGCGATAAAGTGAGCACTTTTGTAATGAACCTTAGTAAAAAGTCACTGCTCCTGCCTATGCAAATATTGTAATGGGCGCACTGAGTGACATTCGCCCAGTAAAGTTGGTAACTATGGAAGTAAAGTAGTTCCGTATATTGACGTCGAATAAAAAGTGTTAGGTAACCATTAGTGATAACTTAAATTATTTATTTCGCTTTCTGTTTTTTTAATGCATCTAAGTGTAAAAACTAGTAGATTTGTAAAATATTTACATTCCTAATAATGTCACATTTCCACTTGACCACCGCATGATTAAAGTGATGAGGCCCATGGCAATGTTAATTTGACATACGACGGAAGAAGCGTAATTGCGATCTTGCACATTCTTGCTCTTGCTGATACGTATGTTGGTGGTCCTGTGGCCCTTGTGGAGTCCCATCGCTATCTCATACCTCGGGACCATCCTCTTCTTTCACGCGCAAAAAGAAATTCTTAGATATCTTAAACGGAAAATTGACCGGATATTAATCAGGGCTTTCAAAAGTGCTCGTTTTACCGTGAAACAGCCTATAGTGATATTAACAACTTCTTGTTTTGTATTTTAATTTGTTTGTACGTGGCACGGTCACGACATTTATGTTTATCACTGGCTAAAGATTCGTTCAAAACGTGGCTAAACAACTGTGTTCCAATAATGACATAAACATGCAAGTATACGTTCTTCAAATATAAAAGCCACCGAAAGAATATGACAAAACACGGATCTATAATAATACCTTCATAATTGTATTACCTGTTGTTTGTCCCTACTCTTGTTTCACCAAGCGCTCTGAATAATTTTTGGCGAGAAAACATACTATAAATAGTAAAAAAATAAAAAATTACGTTTTTTTTCTACAGGTAGGCCCTACTTTCTTATAATTTGCTGTGATGTTCACGTGGCACTAAATAGTGAAGTAACAGTTAAACATCGTCCAATCACGATAGGCGATCAGAACTAAAGTGAAGATCTAGGAGTCGGTTTATAGTATTGTCTTAGCTGGAAATAATACATCAATGATCTTTCCAAGAATCTAAACACCCATGATTTAAGATTCTTAGCCTGACCTCAGTACAGTACATTTAGATATATTAGGACCAATCATGTTCTAATGAGAACTCCAACTTTATATGATATAGACCATAAATAATAAAAAATCTATGGAATCATTTTATGGTGTATTTAAAAAACCCTTATTGAAAATGATGCACCATACGAACACACCAGTAGTATGATTATGTTCCTTCTGACACAAGTTCGTGGGGCGTCGGTCCCGGAGCCGAGGAACTGCCATGTTGTTACGTACCCAACCGCCATCTTGGATGTCATTGACCTTGACATTTGACCTAGACTCCGAGGACCTTTGAACCTAAAAAAAAAAAAAAAAAAACCCTAATAAAAATTAATCTATTCGAAAATTTCTAAAATATTCTACAAAATTCTAAAGAAATTCGAAAAAACATTTATTATTAAAAATAATTTTAAAAAAATAATTAAAAGGATCTTCAGAAATACCCATTTCCCCCTTTAAAAAATGGCAAAAGCTCTCCATGTGCAGAAAAAAGCCCCTAAAATCCAATTTTCGCCAGTTCAATTTTTTGAGTGGCTTCCTTAGGACCTACAGAGCAATGGCGGCCATATTGGTTTTATAGACATACCCTATGCCAAATCGATACAAGGTATAGAGGATAGGCTTAAGACCTAAGCATCAGCCATCTTTCATCCATATTGTATGCAGATTAACTTCGACCTTGACCTTTGATCCATGACCTTGGAAATAAAAACAATTGCAAAAAATTCCAAAAAACCCAAAAAATTGTAAAAAAATCCTAAAAAAATATTACTGAAATTAAATTATATAATTTGTTAAAAGATTATTAAACAACTATTTTAAAAACTTATAAAATATTTTTTTAAACTTACATTTCCCAGCACCACCATAAGTCACATTCGTTCCATCCCCAGCATATGACTGACTCCCCGGAACCCACTCCCCTCAACAATACTCATTCCGCCATCTTGATTTTTGTTCGCCATTTGCTTGCATTATACTGGAGGCCGCCATCTTGGTAGGCGACTACCATCTTGGTAGGTGGCGACAATTGCAATTTTCCACCCTATTTAAAAAAAGTTTTTTTTTCGAATAAATGGAATAGGTCGCTAAATACATAATGCATGAATTTGACAACTTGTTTAATTTATTAAATATTTTAAATACATATTGTTGTTATTAAAAACTTAAAGGCCAACAGGAGGATACGAAACACAAAAATTAAGAAAAACGAAAATTTTTGTAATAATAATTTTTTATTATTTTGTAAATACATTTTTCAGAAGAAAGCACGTCATCACATTATCTGATATAACCCCGATCTTTATGTGATCTTATGATCGAAACCACCTCTTTCATGGTCGTGTAATCCCCAATTTAAGTCTGTCTACAAGTTTGTTGAGATCTTCGGTAAACATATAGTCAGTAACTTGGTGTCTTCTGCCTTCATCACATCACTTGTCGAAGGAAACTGGTTGGGGGAATGTGTGGGGCCATCGATGGAATAGTCATCGTCTTTAACACTATCACTGCCGTCATAGTCGTCATGAATGCTGTCTTTATGATCGACTTCACTTCCTGCTTCACCATCAATATCAAGTTTACTTTTCTTTGTAGGGGGAGCTGTACGTCCATAAGTATTGAGAGCTCATGACCTTTTATTGTGTGGTTTTTCGAATTCACACGTACATCTTGCACGTGTACCTTCCACACAAGCAGACTGTACTGCACTCATTCCGTCTTTAGCATTAACTGCAACGTTATAATCGTCTGCAGAAACGGTACCCATCGATGTAGCAGGAGGTATTTATGACATCACTTGCTGGTTGCCAGTAGACGAACCCTCTCGGCAGACAGCGATGAACTAATCGAACCCACGCCTGTACCTTCTCCTATGTAGCAGACAGTCTTTAACAATCGTCAAAAATCCGTATTTCTCTTTCCAGTACTAGGCACACTTATATTTGAATCTGATAGAGCCATGTCCGTATTAACATGATCATCGTAAACGTGACATAAATTCGTATTCGTCCATGCAATACAGCACCAACATGTTTTCCGTTGTCGCGAAGCAGTTGTTTGGGTATGCCCGAATAAGTCTGGCCGAGGTACACACAGTCAACGGTCGCATGTCGACCCATGCTAAAGTATTCTTTAATGCAAGTTTGTTTCTTGCAGGCAATGTCATCGAAGACAAATATCGAGTTTTGTGACACTTAGCCACTATTGGGATCTCTACCCACTGAGTTAGTGTGGCACCACTATTTTGTGCTCTAGCCCCTGACCAGCTGCGGTCCGACTTTTGGGTTCTCTAGCCACTGAGCTACTGCGGCCCCACTATTGGGTTCTGTAGCCACTGAACTACTGCGGCCACACTATTGGGTTCTCTACCCACTGAGAAACTGTGGCCTCACTATTGGATGCTCTAGGTCCTGACTAGCTGCGGCCCCATTATTGGGTTCTCTAGCCACTAAGTTTTTGCGGCCCCGCTATTGGGTTTCTCTAGCCCCTGATCTTCTGTGGCAAACTTATTGGGTTCTCTAGCCACTGAGCTTCTGCGGCTCCCTTAATGGGTGCTCTAGCCACTGAGCTACTGCGGCCCCACTTGATATATAACTATCCACTGGGTCGCTGGGACCACACTTGGAATAACTCTAGCAAATGGGCCACTACGGCTTTTCGGGAAGGAAATTTTTACATCCCATAGACAAAAAAAAAAAAAAAAAAGGAGAAATTACGAAAAAAAATTTTAACAATGCCTTTTTAATGCAGTGATCAATCCTAAGAAAAGCTTGTTCCAGTACCTATTTACAATAAGAATTTTCCTGAAGGAATGAGATATTTTCCTCGAATAAAAAGTAGCCTATGTCAATCTCCGACCTTTCAACTATGGCTGTTTCCGAATTCAGTGGATGCGTCCATTGCTCACACATCCCTACGTCCCTTCGTAAATGCATCCACTGTGGAAATGGCTGAATTGAAAGGATGGATAACATCTGAATTCTGCTACAGCTAGTGCGCACTTAGGTAGCGTTAGCTGTACCACACTTTTTACTGCTTTGAAAAGTTGTATCTTTATTTGTGTTATCTATGGGATCTCAGTGAAATGTCAACAATTTACTACAAACTAAATCTTGTTAGACTTGAGGTTTTATCGTTTCTGCTTGGCGATAGCTGCAAATAAAAATCGAGATTTCTTATAAATAGAACATTTTATGTTTGATGAGCATATACAAATTACAAATGCATTTGTTGAAATGATTAATGTGTATAATGAAGTTGATTGCTCAAGTAGTCAGTATTTTAAACAGCGTTTTATTCTGTGCAATTATGTTGGAGTCCTATTTATACGCTGTTAAAAGAAAGAAAAAAAACAAGTTTTCATACATTTTAATCAACAACTAAAAGCATGTACACATCCACACCATCCCACATGCCCGAAATCAATAATGTAAACAAATGACGAACGAATTCCGTGGGTAAGCGATGTGTGGATGCGACAGTGAATGCGAGTGTCGTATTCCTTGGTAGAAGACCCGTGAAGAGATGAATCGGAATCCCTAGTGGGAATTCGGAGACTAAGCAAATATGGCCACATTCACTAGAATGCACTTTCTATGGATCCCTTACCCTAAGGGATCCATTAGGCCAGTATTCGGAAACAGCCTATGTCTGTGCAAAAAATCACGTCGATCCGTTGCTCCGTTTTGACGTGAAAGAAGGACAAACAAACATACTTTCGCATTTATATAGTAGTAAGGATTGATAACTATGATACATTTTGTTGTATCGTGAAATAATATTTGCCCTAACATTTGTCCAAATTAATATGCCGACGAACATCACTAATGCCTCCGTTCACTTCAGTCAATGAAACTAACCATATCGTTGATAAACTTATGGTTATACTACTCTCTTGAATAAATATAATTTGCTTATTTTAACGTAATAAGAATCCATACCATTATATACTGAATTCTGGCAGCAAACATCAGCAAGATTTTTGCTAAAATAATTGTTTTTCGTGGACTTATTTCTGTGTATATATTCACATTTGTTGTGTTTCCCACCAGCAATAATAATATAAATTTTCTGTAGTTTTCATAATTTATTCTCACTAAAGTACGAAAATTGTTTACCTACCAGTAAATATTGGCTACAATTTTATAGCGGAGGGCCTACTGTTGCATTATTTCTTTTTTCCAATAAAATATTCTGCACATTTAAAAAGTAATACCAAGGATAACCCCAAATCTTGAAAAACAAAAAGAAAACTAACTCTCTCTTAGTTGTGAATCCTTTATAGTACTAGATAATTTTTTTTTCTTTTTTAGCTAAGAATGAAGAAATTTCCTTGTGTTAAATGTTTAAATACTTCACTAGGTATATATTTAGTTTTCTTAAATTTCTTCATCTTTATATGATTTCATCACAGGTGTATTTTTTATTATTGTTGTATCTCTCAGTCCAGTACACTGTATTTCTGTTTAATATATGCCCTACACCCGTGCTCTTTCTGAGGTTTAATAGAACTTATATGCTACAAATGAATATAATCCGAAAATGCCAGTGATTTTCGTGGATGTTGTTTCGGTTAACTCTTACATCATTATAAACATTCGGTCTGAGGGTGTTTTCCAACTAATAATTTGAGTTTACTAAAAAATCACGTGACCCGATTTACTACAATACAATTATTTGTTTCGTAGTTGGGTTTCAAAAGGAATTTGATAAATGCTAATTTACCAATTAACTAAATCACCAAAACACCGTTAAATTAGTTCATCCTACATAACTTACATGCAAATACAGTATTAACTTATTGAACAGAAGAATTACGTTTTGTGAACATTATTAGTGCCTCAAATCAGTACGACTATCGTCGAATAGTTTAGGCATACTTACCATAAATACATTGTAAATTGTATTGCCTGGCTTACAAATTTCCAATCAAATTGAATTAAGGTATTTTTGGGATTATATATACAGTAGGAAATACGTTTACTTTTGCACATTCAATTTCTTTAAAATGTGATTTACTATTTCAGTATGTTGTTATGAATGTTACACAAGTGACTGCCAACAATATTTTAATTGAATCTTACTAAACGCTCATTAATTAATGCAACCATACTGATACACATTCAACCGCGTAAAAATAAGTGTAATGAATACGTAGGCCTTAAGAAGCTTTAATACTTAATTTGTGGGAGTAATTTTTCTAACTGAAAAAAAAGATAAATAATTTAAATTTACGTGGAAAAATTTTAGCATTAACGTAATCGACCTATTTTCACGCGTGAAGAACATGTGATTGCCTATTTTAATCGATATCTAGCACACAATATCGCAAAATATAGAACGATTCATTTAATCGAATTGAACAGTTCAACGTTAGCTAGTGCAGTGCCACCTAGCCGTTTCGGCAGGAACTGCGCAATATTGGTTCCTTAGATACTCACTAGAAAGCGCAGGAAGTAACGAAAGAACTGTCAGTGCTTGACACCAATGTCAATACTCGCAGTTTTCTGCGACATAAACGCGTACATAAGTGAAATGTGAATATGAATGTTTTGTTTTGCCTTACACCATATTAAGAAACATTCCAAAAGACAAGGAATAGTCCAACACATTTTTATAGAAGTTTTCCATTACAGCTGCCAATTTTTTTTTTTTACCATACAGGCTGTGAAACAGAAAAAATATTTCACTTCCGTTTTATACAACGTGCAAAAAACAATATACAAGTTTCATGTGCAAATATTTGCACGCTCGTTCATATAGGCGTATAATATTTTTATAGCATTATAATTTTAAGGTTATTGCATTTTGTATTACTCTATGTTGCAATTTAAATGTGTTTTGCGGGTTCTATTCTCGCCTAAAGCAAGATTTGCAACTCTTTTTCGTGTGTAGTTCGGATATGTTACTGTGTTAACTGCCACCTTCAAATATTTTAATTCATAAAACAGGAGCCGGTGATAAGAACAGCTAAGGTTTATTTAAGGAAATATTTCATACAACGATGATCTTATTTTAATACCACTGTTAATTTGGCGTATATCTTTTGCTCGCATACAATAGATATATATTTCAAGTTTTTTAGTACCGGACTTGGTAGAAATTTTAATTTCTTAGTTAACACATCAAAATACAAATACTAATTTTATTAATATCATTATTTCGTCCCTGCCGAAATACATTTTTTGTGTAATTATTTTGATTTTAAGTCACGTAAAATTAAGATATTTTTTATATATCTTGTTTACGAAGCAGAAGAAACAGAACGTATACGCTGACTGGCCTAGAATAACTACAAAAAATCGTAATGTACTTTTCTTGCCGGCCTCCTGTGGTGCAGTTGATAGATGATCTGCCGGCTTGGGTTGTGGTATGCTCTGTGTTCGAATCCTAGGCAAGGCATGGGTGTTAGTTTAGGTCATAAGCTAGCTTGTAAGCCGCACCCTGATAAGCTCTCAGCAGTAAACCCGGAGGACTTTAATAAGCCCAATGCAATTATTTTTCATTTATGACACATTTAACGAAATGGCATCACGAATATGTTCTAAAGGCTGTTCACGATTAAGTGAGCACTTTTGAAATCAACCTTAGGAATAAGTCACTGCCCCTACCTGCATATATTATAACGGTTGCCCTGAGTGACATGCGCCCAGTGAAGTTAGTAACATTAGATGGTAAAGTAGTTCCGTATCTTAATGTCGAATAAAATGTGTTAGGTAACCATATCTGTTAACATAAGTTATTTATTTACCTTTTTTTAATGCATCGAAGTGTAAAAAATGAGCAGATTTGTCAAATATTGACTTTTCTAATAATTTCACAGTTTCACTTGACCGTAGCATGAATAAAGTGATGACGCCCATGGAAATGTTAATTTTACATAAGGCGGAAGAATACACAACGTACATACAAGTAGATCTTAAGCAGAGCTTCCAAAAGTGCTCATTTTATCGTGACTAGCCTATAATTGTAAGCAAATATGCAAATTTTAAGGGTTAGACCTAGCTGTATGTAGCTATGTCTGCCCGAGGCCTAAAATCGCGGAATGTGTAAGGGCGAAGAGGCGACGGTGGTGTAGTGGTTAGACTACTCGCCTCTCACCTAGGCGAACATGCTCTATTCCTTGTAGGGTTGCTCCCGGATTTTCACATGTGGGAATCGTGCCTGACAATGCCGCTGATCGGCGGGTTTCCTTGGGTATCTACCAGTTTCCCCATCCTCTAACTCAGATGCTGTTCCGTACTCACCCAGCTTCACCCTCATCGGCTCTTAAGACCTGGATGTTAAGAGCCGCCCAAATATCTTCACTTACACCATGGGCGACCCATGTACGTTCATAGCGTGCCTGATGGCCTCTATGCGCAAGTCATGGAACTGGCGTTTAGCCTTTATGTTGGCTACTCGCATATTGAGATTCTCAGGGCTGAACGTCATTTTATTGTGAAGTATTGAAGACAAGAAGTATGCTGCTCTTCCCGCGACAACTTTAAATATCCTACAAAGTTGTACGGACTTATTCAAGGGAAGGGAAATGTGACAAATTTCCCTTACCAAGACTTTCCCTTACAAATGTATTTTTCTTTCAATTGATCTAACTCAGAATGAAAATTAACGAAAATATGTAAGAGTTCTAGAAAACTTCTTATAGCTACCTACAAAAGAGCTCAATTTTACATTCTAAATTTTAATCTGTGAGAATTTCACCGCTTCAATCAGTCAAACGTATCTGACTGATAAAACAGCCACTTCAATGAATTTAACTGAGTCATACTTATACCTAAATACCTCTTTACTGCCAATATCGCATCGGCTCTTAAAATAGCAATTGAGTTTATTTGAAACATTTTCATACTTATTCTGCAACCTCCAACATATTTTAACGTACGCATTCGAGATGGAGATGAGGTGAGTTCCAGACGTTTTGACTAAAGACGTTTACCCTAGTTTTATTTTCATTCATAACTTATGTAAACTACATTTTGCCAATGAGGTTCTACCTGACGGCGCTTCGTCTAATGGCATTTCGCCTAATAGAGGATTGCCTAACGGTGAATTGCCTAACGGCGTAATGCCTAACAGAGTTTTACCCAAAATGTTACTTTCCCGAGAGAACTGCTGTGCGGTTTCGCTAATTGCATTTTGCCTAACGGCCTTTTGCTTGACAGCATTTTGCTTAACGGCATTTTGCCTAAAATATGAAAGCTGCATTTCACCTGAAGGCGTTTTCCCTAAAGGCGTTTCGCCTAACAGCAATCCTCCTTACGCCTAAACGGCGATTCGACTAAACGGCGTACTTTTGCCTAACGGCGTGTCCTCGATGAAGCGAGTATAACAATACAATGCAGGCTATGTAGAACACAGTACTATGGCAAGCTAAAACCTTTTCCCGCTTCTCAACGCGGTCACAAGAATAGATGGTAATACACGACGCACGGATTATAATTTCAGTTAACAGTAATGTCTATTAAATTTGATTACACAAATAAAATGTAATATAAAAAAAATTCTAGGGGCACTTTTTACAAAAATGATTTTTTGTGGTTAACTATTAAAAATGCACTTTTTTAATATTTGAACTTAAAAGTTTTAAAATTAACTTATATTACGATTGAAGTAGTAGGGGTGTGATGGTTCTACTTCACTTTTGATTAATCGGATTGTCATTTCGATATAAAATATATTGATCGGATTAAGGATTAATCCAATCTTAATTCAATATTTTTTTTAATCTGGTATTAATACCATAAAATAATTTTGATTGATCCAATTAATTGAATTGAATTAATTAATCAAATTTTATTTAATTTTTGAATTCTGTTTGAATTTGTACGTGTATAGTTTGGTGTAAAAGTGTGCTAATGTACTATATTTTATTTCTCTTTTTAATTTGGAGAGTGGTATGGTAGGTTCTCACTCTCGGAGGTCTGGCATTGTACTGAGGTGTGATGTGTTGGGGAAGGGGTATATATATGTAGAGGGTCTTAATTTTTTTTGGAGAGCGCCATGGTACATCCTCACACTCGGACATCTGTCGTTGTAATGAGGTGTGCCTGTGTTGGGGAAGGTGTGTGTGTATATATAATATATATAGGTAATATGTAATATTAATTTTTTTTTGTTATTGTGTTTCTGCCCATCTGTAAGGCGACTGAGGGCTAAGACATGTCTGCTTCGACCGCCGTCTGGCAGGCGACAGAGCTTTTAGTGTATTTAATTAAATTATTATTAAATACATAATGAATTAAATGAAAAGAGATGTGAATATGATTTCCTGTATGCTTGATATATAATTTATATGAAGGACTCACAGAATCGCAAATACAAATTTCAAACGAATTACAGGCCCCAGCTATCCTGGTGTCATAAAAAATAATTAAATAACGAGCTATAGTTATAATTTACCTATCAATATTTAATTTAATACAGAATAAATTACACTACTTGAATTAAACTGCACTATTCCTAAACACATTAACAACGCAATTGAAAACACATTCCAATATATAAATTACACATTAGATCAGAGGTTGCAGCAGCAATAAATCCAGTATAGGATTTGCAGTGACTTATAATCTGTGTGTCGGGAGGGATGTCGATCACAGGCGACTGAGCTCTAGATATGTGAAAAGTCAGAAATGTGTATTCAACGAAACTTTTCGGCGAAATAAAATGGTTTGCAAATAGCTATTGAAAAGAGAATTGAATACAATTTACGTCCAAAAACACAACTACTTGACTATGACAAATGGATAAAGATTATGTTTATGATGCACGCACTAGATGAAACACATATTTCCCTACAGTCATCTGAGCATATTTCCATGTCAAAATGAAAACTCACTTATTGCCCCCCGCAATCCTGATGTAATATCCTAACTTAATGTCCAAGATGGAAGTAAACGACATGAATTAAAGTACATGTTCAAAATATGCGAACTTGCTAACGAAGTGATACAAAGTAATTAACAAAGACAAAAAAGTATGCTATTTCCCTACCAATCTATGTGTTATAAAATAATGTCCAATTTAAGCATCTCGTCAGCTCTCAACAACGAAACATACAGGCAAATAGTTGACTAGCACAAAAATTTACTTATAGAAATAGTTTAAAAATCAATAAAAATACCCTGGTTATGGATTCACCGGTTCATGTAAAGCCTAACGAAATATTTCACTATAAATTTAAAACAACGAATAAGCACTGAAAAAAAACCTACCCCATTTCCAAGATAAAAAATAAATAAATAATTCAATTTTAACAAGCAATGAAACTTTCGTTGAAGCTCCAGACACTTCATCAAAGAAAACAATAAAATAAATACTAAGTTACTTTAAAAAGAAATAATATATATGTTCATAAACGCACTACATCGGTCCGAACAATTTTTAACACACATTTTGTTTAAGTCTTGCGAGATCAGTTTCGGAAATTCGCATTTAAAAATCCTAACAGAATGAAAAATCGCACGGATTATTAAAAAAAAATAGGTGTATGCAAACTTCCAAAATGAAGGAAACGATTTGGACACTATTAATAAACATTGTAAATTATACCTACAACGAAACATTTCATTTGAAAAATTATCACGTAAATGTCTTAACGGAAACAAAGTTTATCGGCTCGAATAATTTTAATACAACTCTCGTCGAAAACTTATCATAATAAAAGTTTAGCGAATCCCATAGTTAATACATGTAGAGGAATCCACACGTTAATCGACGATTATTAAAAAAAAATGAAGTTATTTTATTAAGATGCATAAAAATATTTTAACTCCTATCATATTTCATGTTACGAAGAATATGAAAGTACAACTAGATTCTATCTTCAGATCCCTGTCCTCTACCCATGTAGGACACCCAACTCCCTGGGTTGTCAAGAACAACTACCGTTAGGGAACACACACCCAGCAGCCAGGTAGCTTTCGTCCTATCTCACTCGTTCTCCATTCCTTTCTCTCTCTCTACAACCCTCAAGATGAAAGCTACTGAAGGAGCAATATCCCCTCTCCTTTTCATGTAAACCATTTGGAAAAACTTTGCAGCCTCGCCCGCAAAGTATTCTTTCTGGCAAAAATATAACTTAAGAAATCAATCATCTCGGAAAACTATATATTTATCCCCTTAACACGAATAATCACATTTTAAATGTTTTTTAAACTTAAACAATTTTCCAAGAAGTATAATATTAAAAGAAAATAAGCATAACAGATTATTCCTCAAACACTAATCCAATGAAATGATAATCCAATCAACAAGTGGAATGATTGCACTATAAATTGCACAACCAAATCCCATCGATATCGATAGGTTTATTATTTGAAAAAATTCATAAAAATAAGTTAAAAATATTTTTTTTGTGTCGTAATATTACACCTATTGTATTACAATATTTTAAGATCTTTATTATTCACCCACGAATCGTGTGCTTTTGAGAAACCTCTCGATCAAACCAAAGACCTATCTTTTTTACTTTTAAAGATTTTATCAACCAAATATTCATTTGGAGAAGTAACTTTTGGAATTTGTACTTGTAAAATCCGCCTTTTTTAGGCTGTCCATCATAGGTTTCTAGGTATTACACTCTGGGAAAAGAGTGTCTAACTGAAATAGTTTTAACATATTTTATTAGACAATTAACCGTGTATTTTTTCTCGAATATGACTTTCTGCTTTGACATTCGTATAAATTCACGAATTTTAAACTTTTGTTTTTTCTCATCAAATACTTTTACATTATTGTATACAGTTTTCAGCAATCTATTGCCCATGACTTTTTTCTGTGTCATCTTGATAGTTCTATTATATCTGTAATTATAAAATTTTAGTATTTCAGGCAAAAAAATCCACACATTTGTAAGTCCCCTTCGATGTGAAATGCTTATATATTAGCTGCTTGATCGATTTGCTGAATCGTTCTGTCACACTGGCTTTAAGGTCTGAATATGTTGTGTAGTGAATTATACCATAGCAGATATAACATTATCTAATTCCGAAGCAGAGTCCGAAATGTTTTGATTGTATTACATTAAACTTTCCACTATTTTATATAAATTGAGTCATTGGTTTTCTAACTGTTAGGTCGACTAACTGCTACACTAGATCGAATAGTTTGCACCTTTTAAATCTTGACGACAATTACTTAAAACAGCGTCTAATTTAGTTACAGTTTTATCTTTCAAATAATTATTAAAATAATTTATTCATGTTTCCAAATCATTATATGGTTTTCTCAGATATGTTTGCATAACTAAACCAAATCTTTTATTAATCAATTCATCACTTATATATTGTGTAATTTATTCCCTTCGTGTTTCAAGTGGTTCTGTAATAGTACCAGTTACCACTTCATTAATTACAACTCTTAGAATATCTTCCATTTTTTCAAGTTCTGTTGTAAAAACTTTGTTTATCATATCATTGAAGTCTTTAATAAACCCATTTAAACATTCTTCTATTCTAAATTCTTTACTCTGCAAATCATTCTAAATATTGGTTAAAATGTTTGCAATTGCAATGGTGTTTTTATAAACATTATCATTCAAATCAAGTAACTTTATTAAATTCTCTTGCATATCGCTCGATTACGATTGAAATATGTTTAGCATAATGGTGTTTAAGTCTTCCACGTAACATTTATTTACCGCAACAGTTTCTTTCACAGCCATACCCACATTGTGTAATATATGACCATTCGAATCACAGTTTTCATTGCACTGTTTCCATTAAGAAATATTTTTTCATTATTTTAGATTATATTGTTACAATTTCTCTCTAGAAATTAAGTGGACTAAACCAATCTCGTTAAGAGATGGAAGTCTTAATTAAATAAAATAATTAATTATAATTTTCCAATTTTATTTACTTTAACAACACATAAAATTCTCCCGACTGAACTGTTCACAATAAATTGATATCACTTACTGTTCACAATTAGTGACTCTAATTAATAAAAATTATAATTACCACAAAGTAATCAATGAAATTAAGTAATTAAAGATCAGACCTATTCAATTATTTTATCAATTATGCGTCCATATTTGACAGTTTTAGTATTTACAATAAAATCGGTATTACACTTCCATTCAGTCCCACCTCAGTTCATTCCATGTTCTGTCAGTCCGCAATCTTCTAGAGTCCTCAGCGCGCCCTCAAACACATTGGACTTCACTCGTCGGGTTACAGGCCCTCTCGTCCATTCACACCAAAAACACACGTTTCCACCGCCGTCGTTTCGCACTAATCTTCGCTCGCACACTGCCAGATGGCCTCCGTCGTAGGCTGTCACCGAGAATCTTCTCCAACTCGCGCGCTGCGCCGAGCAGGGTGGTGGAGCCGGCCAGTCTCGCCAGTATATTCTTGCATTGTCACTACATTTATTGGAATTTCCAGCCGGTGTCAGTATTAACGGGCTTCCTAGAAGCAGGGCAAGCGGCCGAGGGCGCGTTGTTCCAGGAAGAGGGGAAGTTCGAGATGGCTCACTGCCCCTCTCCCACAGCGCCAGACTGCCTTCCGGTGCCAGCTGCAGTGCGTAACAATATGTTGGTTGCACAGCATTAGCCCAACAGAAGAAAACATACAAATTACCAACAGCATGTTTCCCAACTTATTACCAACCATTTACTAACATTTTTGAAGTTTAAAAAAATTGCATTTGTGATATGCTCTGGCTTTTTTTGATTTAGTGACATAATTTTCTTGAAAGTGCAAAGCAATCTCACAAAAGTCTATGGTATAAATTTTCGTTGGCATATAGCATTGGGCCAATGTTGTTTTAATGTTCGTGTTCCAACCGAACGTTCAGCCAACATTTCCAAACAAATTCTAACTGTTTGCCCAACGTATATTGCTGCTGGGGTAATAAGTTCAAACTTAACTTCACACGCTGGCAGTATATATTACATTTATTAATTGTGTCTACACGGAGTATCTTTTATTCACCATTTTGTAAGATAGCGCTACATGAATAAATATAATGTGATATCTCTGGAAATAATTGACCCATTCCTACAGAATTTGGCAAACAAGTAGCAGGGCATAGTGCTGCGGCAGATGTTATAAAATGGTATGTTTTAAGAATGTCAGGAACTTATTTTCAAAATGGCGGCCCCAAATGCATCTTAGCTTAGAATGCTATATTTTCGCAACCATGTAATATTTTTCAACTTAACTTTGAATGCTGGCGGTATTTATTACATCTATTAAATGCGTCTAGAGGGAGCATCTATTGTCCGCCATTTTGTAAGCTATACCTCTAAAATTTTATATTTTTATGTTATATCTCGGGAAACAATAGAAATATTCCTACCAATTTTGGTAAACAGTTTGCACTGCAGCAGGTGGTATAAATGGCTATCTTAAAAGTATTAAAAAGGTGGCTATATAAATATTTTAGCTCAGTATCTTTTATTAATGAAACATATTGCAACTTAACTTTGCTGGCAGTATCAATTACAACCATACAATTTATCTAAAATTACAGAGCCTCGTTTCTTTGCAGTTTTGTAAATTATCCCTAAAATTAAAATTAAATTTTTATATCATATCTCAGGAAACAATCAACCCATTCTTACACATTTTGGCAAAGAAGTTGTACTGTGTTAGGCCACATAACTATAACTTTATATATATATTTCAAATGTGAAAAATACACTTATTTTCAGAATGGTAATTATAATAGCACTTTCACTTAGCTCTATATATATATATACACACACACACACACCCGAAACAATGAAATCTATTGTAACGTAACTTTGTATATTGACAGTATACAATCATCGAATGTGCGAATACATAACTTTTTGTCCTCTATTTATAAAGAACGTTACATGAAAAATATGGATGTTTTACGCCATATCTCAGGGAAAAATAAAACGATTTTCACCAAAATCTGCACACAAGTTGCACTATGGTATACCATGTTAACTTACATGTTTTAAGCGGCTCAGTCACCTATTTTATAAATGCTGGTGGTGTAAATATTTTAGGTTAGTTAACCCTATCATTCGAATCATTAGACTGATTAAATCGAAGTTGATGCTCGAATCCAACCACTGGAATGCAGTTGATTGCATACTAGCTTATTGTACAAAATTTTCTTGGTTCAAATGCGCGTATGTTTTTGTAATTGTCTCATTACTGCTAGACATACGTCTTTCTGGTTTCATCTCCACTGATATTGCTTTCAACGAAACGCCGAGTCCTATCTACCAACTCAACTTTTAAAAATTATTTAAACATTAATTGCACCCATGTTGAAGAAAATAGGCTTACTAGTTTTATCTGTAAGTTCTTGTTTATAATGGCGAATCGCGTTTCCTATGTTAACTTCTCATTTCCGTAAAATTTCCTTAAAAATACGGAAATATTTATCAGTAAAGCTACCTCTTTCAGATACATGGGAAGGGCGATAACTTCCCTTCTAACATACAGTCATGATCAGACAATGTGAACTTTTGAAAAAATCTTAGTCTACTATATAAATCATCGTCCATCGGTGATAGACAAGATGTGAGCCCTTGACTCTTAGGCAACCCGCACCTCGACAATAATTAACCGATCACGATGTGTTCGAATTGAGCCAAGCAATATGTTTCCTACCAATGAAGTCTCATTCTGGCTGTACTTTCTTCACGTGACCAGGCGTGATTGTAAAACATATGATTGCCACAACAACTCGCTATAGAAACCATGGCAGAAAAGCAAAAATGTCAAATACCATTCGAGAAACATTATTGTTAAGAATCAGAAATAAATCAGAAAATAATACAATAGCTAGACATCCAGTAATTCGAGTGCTAAACTTATTGTGGATTCTAGCTATTTCTGCAGAATGAATCGGAGGAATTTCGGCGCATCTATTTATAAAGAGATTCATTTCTAATGAAAAATTAAGACGTTATTCCCTGCAAATTATTACGTGACAGTGTGTTTGGATAGGTTTTGGGGCATGGCATCTGGCATGCGAGTCAAATTCGGACAAAAGATACAGGGAACGGAGCCTGAAGCCGCCCGCCATATTGGATGTTGTCACGCTCGACATATTAAAATTGAATATTTTTCGCCATATGTCCCTTCAGGATTGAACGATTATGGCCGAAAAACGCCTTTTCCAAAAACATTTTAAAAATGGGAAACTGTATTGATCGAGTCGTAAAATGAACAGAGTGGATTCGAGCCTGCTTCATGTTTGAGTCACATAACTTAGTTCAAGGCAGCAAAACAGATTCGAGGCTCCAAGCCAGGTCCAGTGGTCAGATGGCAGCAGTCGTGGCCACCAACCACTATCATGCACCCCCTTCTCCAACCTTCATCAGCCCTACCGCTACTTCTCATCTCCCTCACCCCTATCCACCTCCTTCTACAACAGACCTTCCCCCTCCCCCTCCAACAAACCAATTCTCCTGTCTCCACCATTCACCCCTCCCCAGTCCAAACCCTTCCCCCTCCCATCAAAACCATCGTACTTTCCCACCCAAATGTAAGAATCGGGGGTGGGGTATCTTAAAATATATAGAAATGTTTAAAAAATTCCCAGAATAAATTTAAAGAAAGCATTTAATAGACACGGAAAAAATCCAAAAAACGTAATTGAAACAATTAATTTCCGAATATATATATATATATATATCTTGTAAAGATTTACACGTACTGTTTGTCGCCTTTACTTCACAGGCACACGACTGAACCCCCACCTCTGTATTTAATTTGCTATGAAAGTTGTTTAAGAAAAGTTGGGTGCTGCTTAAAGGTCCTATGTACTGAAACGTTTTCTGTAAAATCGTTGTTTTCGTGTAAACGCGTGTCTCGGTAAATAAATGTTCGGGAAATACGAAGTTTTGCTAGAAAGGATAAAAATCCATTGTCTATGTCGCTATCTTTTTACTTTTATCACATTAAGTGTCTGAATGGAGAAAAAGAATCGTGCAAGTGGTCAAATATCGCATTTTTAAAGCTTGCCTATGAAGTTTCTTTAAGCGGTAAGAAAAAGGTACGATTATACGCAGGCAGTTTGATATGTGTACTTTCATCGCGTGTAATAAAACCCCACAGTTACAGATCTAGTTTACACAGTAAGGCGTTAGGACGGAAACACTGCACGCATTGCGCGTAGGAGCGATGAGGCGCTAGAAGTGCGTGTTAGTGTCGCCTATACCGCTCCCTCGCTTCTTGACCTTGAACGCGCAGCCACACAGTCTTCTTAAAGGATGGACAGGATATTTCATGTGTAGGAAAAAAATGTTAACAAACATATGGCCTATTCACCTTCCCTCTCGCATAATCGATCTCCAAATCTATGGGATCTTGCTATGGCGGACGGAGTATACATGCCAGGTTCTCTGCCCAGAGTGTGTAGCGTTCTACAAGAAATATTGAAAATATGCAACACGGACGTCAATACAGCCATGAAGACGTCTTTTAATGGATGATCACGTCCTTATAAATACGTCGTGGTTGGTGCGATTGTGTTGGTGTGCGTCCACAACACGTTGCAGTTGGAATTGTACAGTGGAAACAGAGGTGCTGTAAATCAATGCTTTCACATACTCCCATATGTAGAAATCGATGGGATTTAGGTCATGTGAATGGAGAGGAGGCATGAGGGCATAGAATTAGTCCCCCACTCTCGATTCCCTGTCCGGATAGTGCAAAGGTATAGGCCGTTCACGGTAAAGTGAGCACTTTTGAAACTCTAGTTACGTTTATCTTACAACAAATTTATATCCTTACACCACTTGTTAATGTAAACCCTTCCACGTGATTAATAAACACAGAGCATAAATTCACTATACCCAAAACCAAAAGTTCGAGGCTACAACGAAATATATTTATTTGTTATTATGTCTGATGAAACAGCTTCAAAAAGTGCTCACTTTACAGTGAACGGCCTATAGCGTTTTGTTTTGTTGCTGAAATGAGCCGGTACACTATGATGCATAAATCATACTGCACTTCTTATATGTAATGGGACATCCTCGAGCAGCATTTTCGAGGAGGTTCCTGTACGGCTGTCCATTTAATCGACCAGTCAACACAAATTGGCCGACTAACAAATTGTCCACATTTTCGTCCCAGACGTTTAGCGTGTACTAATGTTGATCCTGTACTTGTTTTGCATGAGGGTTCTCATCCGCCCACTTGTGGGCAGAAGGAGTTAATGACTTCTTGGAGCATATGCTAGTAGCAGGGGCGTGATGCTTCTACCCCACCTTGGATTAATTGGGATTGATTGATGGATTATAGATTTTATTGAAAGGGTTAACCTTAATCCGATCTTAATCCCAACAATGTTTTAAATTAAGAAGTGTTAATTAAAATAATAGGGTTAAATCTGTTGAAAGGGTTACATGGATTGAAAGGGTTAATTTTTAATCAGATAATTTTTCTTTCTTAATTTTCATTCTTTCTTTTTGGGAGGGGGTAACAGGAGCTCTGTACGATGTTGATGGTGTGGTCTTCTAAAGGCGACTGACCAGAGCGGTGGGTTACAATGTGTTATATAGGTGCTGAGTTAAGGCCAAGAGTGGGTTAAGGGTCATTGTTTCAAATTTTTCTAATTTTGAGGTGTTTGGAGGGATGTTGTGTGTATATAGACAATTTTTGCGAATATATTTAACACATGAGAGAATTTCAGAGTTTTTAAACGATTTCTGAGAGTGACGTAAGTGTAAATTTTATGTTTTTTTGGGGGGGATATAGCTCGTCGATGGTGGTGGGAGATAGGCGACTATGAAATATGCGATTTGTGTGTTAGTAATGACAAACGTTCTGTTTTCTGAATGCTATTAAACATTCAGAAATTCAGAGTGTTCTATGTACCATTAAATTACACGCATAGAATCGCAAATTTCAAATGACTATGTGAATAATAAGTGCGATTATGTGAGTCTTATACATAGTAAGAGTCTGAAGCTTAAGAATCTAATTTACACGATAGAGAATTTTAACTAGGTAAATAACATCTGATGTCGACAAGTGAAAACTCAATAAACAAAATCCAGCTAGTCAGTATGAATAAATAACACATTAACATGTACAAATTACACAATTCAGCCTGGTAAATAATATCTTACAGCAAAAAAATCTCTGATTATGATTTAAACCAGACACAATAGCATATGTCTATTCAGATAAGTAAAATATGTATATCATGATCGACAAGAAAGTAATCAACCATAGAAAATCTTACCCCAAATGATTTGTTTCAAAATAACCAACTTGTGAAGAGCTTAATCCCACATCACTATATATGTATGTATATATATAAGGAAATTCTCCTCGAGGATGTTCGTGCATTTATTCCATTATATATATACACAAATATATAATGGAGAAAATGCACAAACATCCTCGAGGAGAATTTCCTTTTTTTAAATGACGGACATACTACAATTTCTGTAAATGGAGCACACTTGTTAACACAAACTGTATTTTAGGAATTTTCATCTACTGAACGCAGAAATTTATAATCTTATCGCAATATTGACTTAACAAGCAAAAATTTTAATTTTCCCTATAAAATACTTTAATATTAAACATAAATCGCAGCTATCACTAGAGATGGTTGCCGGTCTGTAGTTGAGGTAACCCCATATCGTAAGCTCATCATCCACCAAGTTTCTAGAGGTGTGGTCAAGATTAAAGAAAGAGGGAGAGCTGTAAACGCCTGTCTCCTCCAAGCGTTCATGAGCAAATGAAGAGGGTGCCAACTGGGTAGGTGAGGTCACTTCACTCCAGAGCCCCCTACAACCCCTCCCAATCCCTGCCAGTGAGACCCCAGGCGGTCTGCAATTGTCAATTTTTGAGCACTAAGGCAAAATGATATCAACTGCCTTGTTGTGTTCCAACTGGAAGGACCCTGCCTACCACACCCTCTCATCCCAAACTCCCACCACTACCCTGCACACCTCACCAGAGTGACATGTCTTGGGGTCGTTCACCCACCTGCCCTCGATTGTAAATTTTTCAGCACTAAGGCAATGTGGCAACAGCTGCCTATTTGCGTTCAGATCGGGTCCAGCTCGGCTGTGGACATCCCCTACCGCTCACCCCTCAGAAATGGCCCGAGTCTTGAGGAACTTACCCCCTGTCTAGGTACTCCTGCTACCCCTTGACATGAAGGTGACTCTTCTGAAGAGTTCCATTAATAATCCAGCCTGATGTTAGCAAAAACCTGTTTTACACACCCCAGCATCAGCCCTGAGAATGATTTTTCGTATTTTTTCGTAAGTTGGAGCTCCTGCATTATCTGTTTCACGACAATGCGCCCTCCCCCGCTAGAGTATTCAGAACACATTTTTTTCTACTGTTGGCTCCCCTGCTTCGACCCATAACCCTCTGAATGCATATCCCGAGAGATTTCGCCTGACTTGTCACTTCATCCTTATGCAACAGGTTGACTATATGAGCAGCGAAAAAAAATTAACAAGTGTCTTAAATCAAGTTCCCAATATAAGCCCCGATATAATCCCTAGATTTAACATTCCAACATAAAGTGTATTTGAATCAATCAAACTATGATTTTTAAAATCATGCCAAAATAAGACAAATTTTATTCACTCATTAAAACCGATTTATTTTCTATAATTATTCAAACAAGATGTGTTTTATTCACTCTTTAAGAAATGTTTTTACTATCAATTCGACGTATGGGAGAGAAAAAATATTGGGAGAGATTTCCTTATATCTTTTGACAACAATATGTTAGAGATGATGAGGGGAAAACGTTCAGAGTTGGAGCAGCACTGGGCCAGACCAGGTCGTGTGGGTGATACTAGGGAAACCAGAGAGATCTCCGATAAAACCTTTTTATCAACGGCAATGTCTAACACGACATCTACATGTTGCGAAAAATTTATTTTTTATGGTGGGACCAATCCAGGGAGGTAAGCATGCTAACCACTTAATCAACACATTCCCCTTTCTTTATATCCAACCAAAAACTTTCCAACAGCAAAATGTATTCCATGGAAATATAAAATGTATATACTTGAATTTATTTAATATTTTAACAATTTCCGATGTAAGATTAACGAAATAGTATGAATAAAGGAGAAAATAATGTTATTCGGTGTTGAATAATAGTGATTTCAACGTTATACTTACATTTTTACTGAAAGGCCAAATTTTTTGTAAATTTATGGAAAAACAGCAGCCATTTTAATCCTTATATAAGGAGAGATAAATAAATTTTTTCTCAGTCCTAACTCGGCATCTGTTAAAGTCACTATGTGTGAATAAGCGTGCATGTACATTGCAGTAGCATAGATAATGATGTCAGGCATCTACTATAGTACTACAGACATCCAGGAAGTATTGACATCAACAACAAGCATTGATAACATGAAAAATGCCAGGCATCCACAACAACAACAGATGTCCATCACGCCTACTACATCTCCAGACATTCATCACGATTACTACAGCTCTATAACATCTACTACAGCGCCAGACACCCATAAATCTACTACAGCTCCAGACGTCCATAACATCTACTACAGCTCCAGATGTCCACCATGTTTACTACAGCTCCAGGCATCCACTACAATGCCAGACGTCTATTACAACCTCGCTACATCTAGAACATCACCAACACAGAATCTACAGGGGATTTTGTCTCTGCATCAGGTACAATCCATCAAGGTCACTGCTGTGACAATTGCGACTTTTAAAGCATTGAAACATTCAATGCTATTTTAGCTTATGGGAAGGTGGAAACCTTATTGATTATTAGTGTTCCCTGCCAGTATTGCCGAAAGAATTCATAATAGCTTTTGCGGGCCACAAAATAAAATTAGTGTATCTGTCCCTGGCTGAACATTTAAAAGTCAATGAGGATATTGTATCCTATTTAACTTGTGAATATTGTCTTTATGGCATGCCTGCCTTTGCTAATGATGAGAACTTACAACATATGCAGAGGGATTGTATGTCATGCAGGCTGGAACAGTTGCTTGAAGCTAGAATTATTCCAGATTTAGTAAAGGGCGATTCCGTAGTCAATGAAGCAATTCTGAGACAAGCACTGTCATCTTATAAAATTTAATATTAGAGGGAGTGAAACTTTTTTTTGTAATTAGTGTATAAAGAAATAACATAAAAATTAAGTTCTACACCCAGGGTTTCGAAAACTATCAAGGCAACTCCTTTGTAATTAAGGAGCTTGATATTTCTTATTCAACCTAAGCTAATGACTCTAAACTGTTATGTTTTAAATCTCCCAGACCTTGGTACAGTTTAAAACTTGAAGTTAAAATGATGTTTCGGAACAGACTTATGTGATACATAACCTGAAATGGGTTTCTGGTGACATAGCTCACAAAAAATGTTTTCAGTTTGTAAATGATGTGTTTACTCGAAGACAATCCCATGTATGTGATTTGAAAAATGCAGAAGAATATATTAAAATCTTTAACAAATCTGAAGTAATAAATATCTGAAGATACCATGACTGTTCGAGTATTAATTCAATAGTCAAATGCTATAAAATTAATCACTGCAGGGAAAAAAAATTCTGGTCCCGATGTAAAAGTTTCGCAAAAAGTTTTGAAGAAAGCTTGTATACAGAATGAGTGTTGTTTGATGAAGAAGACTGTCCTGTTTTTAATATGCGGCCTGACAGTGAACTGCCATGTGCTTCTCGGGACCTGTGTTTTAAAAATTGCAGTACAGAAATAACAAAAGAACCATGTTTTCATCAAATTAAATATAAATTGATTAGAGAATTTTACGTCACCACCAAAACCTTATAGACTGAAACATGTTATAATAAGGAACACATCACGCAAATACAAGGCAGTAGAGCACTTTTATGAGCACCATGCGGAATGTGGGACTCTGAGGTTTGGAACAGTATGGTTTGTGTCTGCAAATTCGATTTTAAAATTTGTCGTTGAATAACTAATTTTAACTGGAAGAACATCTGTCTATATAAAGAGAGAGAATAGAACAGCAGAGCTTCAGTTAAGATGGAGAGGTTCGACTTATCACTCCAGTATGCTAGTGTTACTCCAGGATTCAGGCGAGTGTGGTTTCGAATTGAAGATGTAGATAGTCCACAACATTTACAGATGTGTAATAGAGATGAATATTGGCATTTCTTGTTGATCAGTCCAAAGAAACTTTTAAAGTTTTCGATGTACATTGTGGACGAAATTATTGTCCTTTATATAATTTACGTCCTGACAGCAAGCTACCTTGTAATGAAGGTAAACTGAAATTTGAAGCTCACAGAGGATAAATCACCAAATGCAAGCCCTACAAGAAAATAAAATACATTATGCAGAAGGAGTGTAGTTTCTGTTCTCTTCCTACTGTTTGTACAGAACAATGCAACAATAAGCAACATTATATGTACATCTGTGGCCAAGAATAAATTTCTCCCTGTGGCATGTCAAAATGCAATCTTTTTCAAAGTAAGAACATCTGGGAGACTATATAAAGGAGTGTGCCTAATATAAAATCGTAAGTCATGGCTAGGATCTTCAGTTCTACAGACGTATACAAGATCTTACAAATTGGATACAGAAGAGTGTTCTTTAAACCACATGATGGTCTTCTACAAGTTCATGTCTGCAACAATATCAAACATTGGTGCTACTCTTTCAACAACAGTCTCGCCATTCGCTTTGGTGAAGGAATAGCATGAAATGATTGTGCTGTGAGATATTTTCGCCCCGACAGTGACTTTCCATAAAACATTATAAGTTTTGATGATTGCCAGTCTTAGCAAGGAAATAGAAGGTGAACAGGGATACGAGGTAATTGACTACGAGCTCACCAGACCTCACCAGGGAATCACCATTCGTTGGAAGGAGACCTGCGATTGGGGATATCCACAAATTTATTTCCGAACAAGAAGGATTAGATTTCCATTGATGTGTAATATAAATGCGTGTGAAGTAACCAATTCAGAATAATAATCCCAATGTTCCCATTGTGAACAATGAATTATAAGTATACATTTTTTTTACTAAAGGTTTGCATTCTGTAACTTACAGCTAATTATATTCACATTTTGTTGTTAAGAAAATCTGAGAGTCAAACATTCACTTCAAATGTACACACATAGTAAACCAAATACTTATAATGCTGCTTTAACTAAAATGTAACTGTTTTGAATGTCTTGTAAACCAGTACAGACTTCATGTAGTAGATCATAAGCATAAACTTAAGTGCGAACACATTGTCACTTCATATTGTGACGAAGAAAAATGTTTGAAACGTCTTGTTTATAATATAGACACTGTTGTGCCCTATCAGTATTTCGAAAAATGTGACAATAATCTTCATACTTTATATCATTATAGCAAATACAAGTTTGGTTACACATCTCATACTGGGTGTGATTTATCAAAATGTTATTACATTGAGCAATAAAATGAGCAAAAATAAAATTTAACCCTAAAACACGTTTCAACTTGCAAATTTAATGAATGAATTTATCAATATAAATACATTGTTCCATACTAAATCTTCTCAGTAGAGTGTTGGATGTCATAGTAGCAACATTATGTATTTTTACCCTGCAAATCATTATGTCAGTGCCAAATAAGGAAAGTCCAATATAACTAATGCCTTATGGTGCCAGGGAATTTTGCGAGAATTTACGGAAACCTCTGACAATACTTTTCATTTTAAAGTAATCCACTTTCCTCTAGGAGACGAAAAGAGTTTGAATCAATGTTCTGTGTTACCCTGTAGTTGTTTCGGAGCAATGTGTAATTGTTATACATAAAGTTTTTGATAAACCTGTGTTTTTGAAATAATTTGTGTAACATGTTTTATTTGATAGTGTTAAAAAAATTGTTGTAAATATAATGTGTATTCACTTGTGTTTGTTTAGCATGGAAATGTTTGGAGCAAATTGCACTTGGTAGTGTTAAAATGTTTTGAATCATCCTACAGTTGATAGTGTTGAAATGATTGAAACAAGCATGTAATTTGTATGTGTTTTGGAGCAAAATTTATCTACTTGCTTAAAAATGTTTTTTCAACTATGCTGCTTCAGTGTTAAAATTATTTTTTGGATCATCCTGTTTTTGTGTATATTATGAAAATATATTACTGTTTAAAAAAAAATTCCCTATTCCTTATTAAAAGTGATCTTGTTTTTGTAAGAATAATATCTTCTGTTCTCAGAGAGAGGAAAGTACTTAATTAGTCTTTAACACACACACACACACACAGAGAGAGAGAGAGAGAGAGAGAGAGAGAGAGAGAGAGAGAGAGTATGTTGCATTAACAAGAAAGAGTCTTGTAAAGAAAAATCAGATAACGAACAAACTTATTAGTCAGCCAAAAAAATTAATCAGCTAAAGATATATTTTAATCTGACAAAAAGATGTCTGCTGGGAAAATTATAAATTCACAAAATAAGTTGTTAAATGTCGCCTGCCTCTGTAAAGTTATCAGATTAGCCAAGGAGGCTCTGGGTTCGAATCTTGGGTAATGCATGGTAAATTCTAACATAGAGTTTGTGTGTTCGATTCTCGGCTAAGATATAGTTCATATAAGCTGGGATCAAATCCCGCTTAGATCATGTACAATTGTAATCTAGTTTCTCTCTTTCAGTGATAGGTAGATATATAGATTCTGGATTCGATTCCAGGCTAGGTCTTGTATGATAATAGCTAATTTGTAAGTCAATAATTGTTAACTAAAAGGATTAATCAATTAAATTACAAATAAAAGGTTAGTAAAAACAAAAATTCGTAAACATAAAAAGAATGTTGAATAGTAGCATTAAAGTGATATCACCTCATAATAAAAAAGTTTGTATTGTATGGACAATTGTTCATGTAAGAAATTGTTAAATAAGAATGCAATTCAAACCTAATGGTTTAAAATTGGACAATTACATGTTATATTCAGACATGAAGACTAAAATATAGCTGATCCATGCTAAATTTTAAAAAAATCATGCTTAATTCTTTAAAATGCTTTAAAAATGATTAAAAATGTGTTAAAATGTCTTAAAATATATTAATCGCCTATTTGATATCCATTTCAGGCAAATACCATTTATTTTAATTTATGCAACAAGAGCAGCTCCCTTGTCCTCCCACACTCTGAAACTCATTTTCTCATGACTCCATGGGGTCAACACCTCCTACTCTCTTGCTTGCAGACACCCTGTGAACCGGTCAAGTGCCTAGGTCAAGGGCACCGGTCGCTCTTTCACCAGCCGATACTGGGACCTGATGCAACGGGGCTTGACGAGCAAGGGTCTGGCCCATCCCCCATCGCCTCTGCCATGATGGTGAAAATAACCCTCCTCACCTACCAGAGAAGTTACCCGTGGAGCTCGCTCGAATGCTTGCTAGGCTGCCAGTTTAGGCTCGTACGGAGCTCTCGAGGGGATTGCGAGCGCGCATGTGCTCCGACTCTCACCCGGCTGAGCAGGATAGAGTTCAGCCCGACTGACTTGGGTTTCGGGTCTCCTCAACTAACATCTTTGCTACAAGAGTACAAGTAAGTGAATAATTTTAAATATAAAATTTAGGGTTTTCGGTATTTAATACAATTTTTCCTATTTTCTTTAAACTTTGAGTACATTGTATGAATTTCGTTAAACTTTTAACAAAATCTTTAAGACTTAAAATAACATTAAATCAAATTGAATAATTGGTCTTTAAATCGATTAATATTTTAATGAATTTCATTTAAATAAATAAATTGTTAAAACTTAATGATTTTTCTTTAAAAACTGTTAGACCTGAATTAAGTTTCTTTAAAAATCGGTATAACTGCATGAAATTTCTTTAAAAATCGTTAAAACTTAATGAATCTTCTTTATAATCAAATGAAATAATTTCACACTTAAAAATATTTGTAAAGTTTAGTATTTTTAAGATTTAAGGATTATTAAGGGTGGATGTTTAAGGATGGATTTTGGATATAATTGGATGTGTGTGTGCCTGTCTATGACTGAGTATGAGTGTGTGTGAATGTAGTGGAGAGGTCATGTAAATTTAATTCCAGATGCAATTTTTTATATGCTTTTGAGTTTATTTAGCAGAGTTGAGATGAGAGGTGAACTGCCAGTAGTAGCATCTTGCACTATATGGTATAAGACTGTCAATAACGTATACCCAAAGCCTCTTTTCACTGTTTAAATATTCACAAAAGTATGTGAAAAAGCATCTAGAATATATTGCTAAGTATTCTGAGAAAAATAATTTTGTTAGGTAGTTGTATGAATGTGTGTGAGTGCAGTGGAAACATTATGCAAATTTTAGTTAGTTTTAGTTAGTTATATGAAATGTTTAAGTGAGGTATGTTGTGTGTATGAGGTATGAACTTTGGAATGTCTAAAACAAGGGAGATCTATGCCCCTCATGGTAAGCATGATGGGGAGATGCATAATCTCCGCTCCCAAGCTTGTTCAGTGTGAGCTGATTGGTGAAGGATGTATGATGACGAATATATGAGTCTTGAGTATTTATAATGAATTAAATGTTTTGAAGATTATGTGATGGGGTAGTTTGGGTAATTAAGTTAATTGAAGACATTTCCTTTTCAAAGTTTATGAGTAAATGTGACTGCGAGAAGGATTTTTCAATTATTCTTTTCAGGTTTCAGTAAATTTTACTTTTAAAATGCACAATTGTATAGATGTAAGCATATTAAATTACTTAAATGTGTATGTAGGTTTGCTTTAAGTATTACATGTTTAGTTTCATACCATAAAATGTTTGAATTTTTAAGTACTTTATAAAAAAAATATATAGTTTATACTCTAAAATGTTTGCATTTAAGACAAGTCTATTAAATGTTATGAGTGTAAAAGAGTATTTCCCCTTACTAAAACGTTTGTTATTAAACATATTTTCGAAAAATTAATAAAATATTTTTTATAGATTAAATGATTTTTTACATCGCAAAACTATTTTTATTTTAATTGTGTTAAATTCATAAATTTTTTGCGGTGTATCAGTACATAAAATATTTTCTTGTTGGTGTAATGTTGAACCTATTTTCGATGGTGCACAAATTTTAATTTTTTTACAGTATAGAAGTTTGAATTTTTATGGTTTAAATGATTTCATAAATGTTTTTGAACGTGTAAGATTCAAAGTTTTTTTAATGTAAAAATATTCTTTCACAAAAATAATGTTTTAAGTAGGCTTAAACTTGAATGCAATCGCATGAGTTAAAAATTTACTGTTATATTCTAAACGAAATACGTGCACACCTGGGGCATAAAGTAAATTCTTGTGAAAGACGAGGGTGAGACAGGTAGCAAAGCGCGGTCAATTCACTACTGGAGATGGGCTACAGACTGAAAATCAGTGGAGGGGCAGGCTGGATGGGAAGTGGCATGTTTCTTTTTTTCCCATCCCTTGTCACAACACACAGATGCCTGCAGGGTCTATGCGATGTGTCGTTGGAAAGGAAAGGGAGAAAGCCGAGTGGGCGAGGGAGGTTCTACCTCTGTTGCGCATGTGTGGAGGCGACCAGAAGGCTTTGCGTGTTAGCGGAAGTGAAGGGGAAGTTGTCGGGCATCCGCGGGAGAGGGTAGAGCGGCCAGATGGTGGTGCACTCAGGCAGTAGTGGCAGCTTAGTGTACTAGAGTTCCCATTCTCTTGCTAGCAGCTCCACGCATGGACTGGCTTGGCTTGTTCTACACACACCTCATCGGGTGGGCGAGACCTTGGCCCATCTATTCCCTATTGTGTTTCTCCCTGCCTGCTAGGTACCTGACTCTGTAAAAGTATTTTGAACTCACTGCATTTTTAGTCACAGTTGTTGCTCCGGTCATTCCCCAACAAACACTAAATTTAATATTAAGAAAAACATTTTGCTCTTTTGTGTAGGATGTTTATAACAAAATTATTTTCACTTATATTGTGTATGTGTCTAGGTGAGTTATTAAGAGTGTTTTCTTTTTTTTTTTTTCAGAATGAAGGTTCACTTCAGTTAAATATTGTGGTGGTGAAATTTTTATATTGGGGAAACTAAAGAAGGTTTTAGTTAGGTGAAGATCTTTACATAAGCAATTCCGATTCGCAATCGCAGATGGAAAGTCAAACAAGCTGTCGAGACAGTGTTCCTTAGCCTAAGCGGACACAAGTTATTCTTTTGGTGGACAATCTCTACTTAAGCGATTCGAACAGAGACATTGTCAAAACCAAAATGTCAAAATGTGTCCACTTCCCCCAAACATGAGAAGGTTGATCTTTTGAATGAGTAATAATTTCTATAAGGCTTGGAAAATTCTTGTGATTCGGAAATTGCTCCAACCATTTCACAACAGACTTTCGAGTCGATTAGAGATATTTCGACAAGGGAACCTGATGTATCAGCTATGGACTATGGCATTCGCAGGGAGACTAAATTATGTGCAGATACCTAATGATCAAATAGAGTCTGACACTGATTTTTCTAGTTCCTTTGAGAGGTGTAAAGTCCCTTTATTAAGCTTAATAATGGCATCACCCTGGCTATTCGTTTCTGTTGTGGATAAGTACTTGAAATCCTTCATGGTGGTAGAGGTGCTACAGATACTTTTTATTTTCAAAGCAAAGCACTCCCTGTCCTCCAATCAACTGATGTAGGTTTAATATATGATGACGACATTGTTCCTTATCTCACAAACAGACTTGAGGACTTTAGTGCGGATGGTTCTGGCTGGAGTTTGCAAATTTTGATGTACATGGATGTCCATGTGAGTCAATATTGGCCGTTCACTGTTGCTACTGCACACTCTAAACTGCCCAAGGTTATTGCTGACAGGAAAGCTTGTGTCGCTGTAGACTGTCCAGAGGGAATGTGTTTCCACTACGCCATCATAGCATCTTTGTTTCCTGCCACACGACATGCCGAGAGAATTACTTAATATTCAAAACCTCACCAGGTTTTGAATATCGAAGGTCTGTCGACACCTGTAGTCATACAGTTTTTTTTGCACATTTGTGGAGAACAATTCTATTTATATCAGTGTTTACTGTGTGGTAGACAAAGATAGCAATATAATTTACGAAACTTGCAGAAAGGGTGGGGTTGCAGTACTCATGTGTATTTATCCTGTATGCCATGACAAACATGTGAATATTTTGGCAATTCACACAAGCGGAAATGCCACTCATTTGAATTTCGTATGCATTAGAAATTTGTCACAGCTGGCTGGTAGTCAGCTGAGTAACAGAGCCAACAAGAAATTTATTTGCGAGTGTTGTCTCCAGTATTTCCAAACTGAGGAGAAACTTTCAAGTCACAATATTCTTTGCCAGCTACAAAGGGCTGTTTGCAGTACTTTCTCCACTGGGAATGACAAGTACTTGTAAATTTAAAGATTACAGCAAACATCAGAGATTGGGTTTCTTCGCCTATTGCGATGTAGAAAGTTGCCTGAAACCCATGTCCACTTGCTTGCCTAATGATGAAACAAGTAATATAAGTACCATCAACCAACATATTCCATATGCTTGTAGCATTTTGTTGGTTTGTTCATACAACCCAAGTTTATCTAAGTATTTCGAGTTTGTGGGTGCTAATTGTATGCATCAATTAGTTGATAAATTAGTTGAACTTACAAAGTGGCTTGGAGGAATTTACAGTATCATTGTTCTGATGAAACTATAAACCCCTGCTGATGAAGCTAGGTTGGCGTCTCACAAAAGTTGTCACATTTGTAAAGAAAAGCTGGGCACAAATGATATTGTGGTCGACCATGACAATCTGATGGGCGAAATCAAAGGCCGTGCACATAATAAGTGCAACTTGAATTTCAGACTGCCCAAAAGACAACTTGTCGCTGTTTTCCATGACCTGCAGAACTATGATTCTCACTTTCTTGTAAAGCCCTGGGGCTGAAAGTCACATAACATTACACAATAGAAACATGATAATTGAAAATCCTGGAAAAATTAAAGTGATTGGAATTACCCCAGAGAAATAAAAATGTGTCACAAAACAGATTCCCAATGGGACTGATTTCAATGGAATGGCACAATATTTCATGAAAAGATTTATTGATTAATTCCAATTCATTAGCCTCTCTGGAAACTTTGGCAGATAATTTACTACCTGTGTAATTGAGTATCACCCACTCGATGTTTCCAGACAATACCAAATTCGAATTGGCAGAACAGAAGAGAGTTTTTCCTTATGACTTTGTTAAGTTGCCAGACAGTCTGATGTGCAAGTCGCTCCCATCAAAGGATGTATTTCATAATTTGATGAGAGGTGAAGGCATTAGCGATGAGGACTGCGCTCATACCCAATCCGCATGGGAAGCGTTCAACTGCATAAACTTGGTGCAGTATGTCATTCATTACTTACATGTGGATACTTGTTTGCTGGCTGATGTTTTTGTGAATCTCAGGACCGTAAGTTTGGCTCATTATGGTTTTGACCCCGCCATGTATGTCACAGCTGTGTCTCTTTCATTGACTGATTCTGATATGTATATTTTTGTAGAATGCAGGGTTAGGGGCAGCATTACCCAAGTTTCAAAAATATGTGGGGAAGCCAATAATATTTACATTGGTGAGGACTACGATCCCAGTGTAGCATCGAAATATATATGCTATTTCAATGTCAACGGGCTGTACAGTCATACAATCTGGTCCATGCTTCCAATCGTGAATTTCGAGTGGATTAAGGCTGATGTGTTCTCTTCATGGGATTTTGCAAACACGGTGAATGGTGGTGACACTTGTTTTTTCGTGGAAGCTGATGTCTTTTCCAGAGGAGTGTCATGATAAATTATCTGATCTGCTTTTGGCGCCAGAAAATTTTGTACCCCCAAATGGCTCGCATGAGAACCTTTTTTAACACTTGCATCACAGACGAAATATGTTATACACAGGGAAACACTGAGGCAGTACTTGATGTATAAAGCCAAACTTGACTCTGTTCATCCCGTTTTATGCTTTGACCAGAAGGTTTGGATGGCTCCGTACATCAAGTTTAACATTGAGAAACGTGCACAGGCTGCGAATGCATTCCAAAAATCATTTTTCAAGGCAATAAATAATTCCATTTATGGAAAAACCTAGCAGAATATCTGCCGGAAAAAGGACATTAGAGTCGTTTCGAGGTGTGACACGATCTAAGAGGCTGCAGAGCTGATAGGATGTCCGACATTCCAGGTGTGGCAGATTATCTATGAAAACTTGGTCCTTATCGAGATGTCAAAGAGTTCTGTTTCTTTCGACAGATCTTTGTACACTGATGTTGCCATTCTCGACCTTTCAAAATTAACTCTATACGAATTTCACTATCAGTACATGTGTACAAAATTTCTTCCATTGGCTTTGTACCTCCTCTATTGTGATACCGATTCCCTAATATATTCTGTTGCCTGTGAGGATATATAACATAATTACCCCAGATTTAAAGACGTGGTTTGACACATCCAATTATGCGGCCGATAATCCACTAGGATTCCCTTACGAGAACAAAGGCCGTGCCAGGGTGATGAAAGTTGAATGTGCTGGGCGAATAATCATACACTTTGTGGGTTTACGTCCTAAGCCACATATGTTGTTGCGAATAAGCTATGTATTCGTAAGGCGAAGATTGTAAAACACAATGTGTTGAAATCACTCAGGTACGAGGATCATCGAGATTGCCTCGAAAATTGCACAAGGGTAATGGGGACCCAATATCCGTTCCGTTCGCATGCTCATCAAGTCTACACCGAACGCATAATAAAGGTAGTGTTGTCAGGCATTGATGACAAGCGGTACATTGAGGAATATCAACCTTTCTTTGGGGGCACTGCAGAATACCTGAGTTTATTTATTTTGCTCCATGTTATAGTTTTGGCACCACAATAAATTTATAGACCTCCCAGCACCACACAACACCAAGGACATTCACCTGCCTACACCATAAGCACCTCCTGTTCCACACTCATCACAGCTGTCTGTAATCATCACCGCAGCTGCCTACAAACATCATCGCAGCTGACTACAGATGTCTGCAATCATCATCACAGCTGACTACAATCCTCATCGCAGTTGACTACACCAACTACAAATTATGTTACCATTCAATTCAGCTGCTCCGTGTTTACCTAATAAGATCACTACTACTACTATCTTTAATATATTTACCCCTTGTCAAAGAAGTAAATTAAATTCACAGTGGAAACTGTGTGCATGTGAGTGTGTGTTACACCCTGTCTTTGGCGTGTTTATAAGTGTCTGATAAGAAATACCAGATGTGACACATACAAAAGTACGCTCCACAGTAAGCGTCTACAAACACACCTCCTGAATGTGTCGTTAATGTAAATATTGTTAATAATTAGGAAAGAGACTACCTACACAATACTATAGTTTGTAATTTTTTTAAATAATTTATAAGATTATTTCTTGTACATAAACACATCAAATGTGTTTATAAATTGATGTAAAATAACATCTTTTTTGAAAAGTGAAAAAATGTTAAATGTGTAAACTCGATGTTTGATCAAAATATTTATTCTTGCTTTTGTACATACATGTTAAATGTGTAAATTCAATGTTTGTTGTAATTAGTTGTTGTAGCCTTTTTGTATATAAATCTGTTAACTAATGTTTTTGTGTGTGTGCAAATAATGACTGTTTGATGACAAAATGCCTTTTTTGAAACATGTTTTTCTAGTATGTATCAATAACATGTGACTCATAACATTTGAAAATAATAATTTTTGTAAATTATTATTGTTTTTACCCGTAAGTATATCATTTGATTAAAAAAATTGTGAATTATGAATTGTTTGTTGTAAATTGAATATTTTAGGGTGATATTGTAAATACGTATGTTTAAAGATGATTTTGAAAAAAAAGAAAAATTTATAATAAAATGTTAAAAATGAAAATTGTGTGTCTTAATTATTAATTTTTTAATACCCCATGTCACTAACATTTTCAATATCATCTTATGTATAATGAGTGATGAGAAAACAATCCATTGTTGCAATGCTATGAGTGGGTGTCTATCAGTATTAGTAAGCTGATGACTTGTATTTAAATTCAGGATAACTTTTCCTTGCTTTTACAATGAAGAAAATGCAATTTTCTTGACTTTAAAAAGCTTACAAACATTTAAATTAAAACTTGATAAAAAAACTATTCGAAGGGCTAAGGGGAAATAACAGAAAAAAAATGATGTAGAAAATCGAACATAGCTGAACGAATGAAGATTTACAAAGGGACAAGGCAACAGGTTAGTATCTAGAAAGAACCTTGGTCTGTTTAAGTTGAAGCTTGGTGGAGAAAACACGACATCCTGCTGGTCAATTTTTGTGATATCCTAGAGGAACATATTGAAAGCGAGTCCCGAATATCGTTACAAAGGCAGGTAGCTAATACATCTGTCCCTCTTTGGCTTCAATCTACTACACCAACAGAAACCAGCGAACAGAATCCAGCAAACCATTTAAATATTTAATTTTACATATACACATATTACAAGAGTTCTTGTTCAAAATACAACACGATGATATCAGGAGAAGAAAGACAAACACAATATAATATATTTAAATTAGTTTTGAATTAAAATAATATTCAACTCAAGTTATGTGAAAATACACATACATTTTCCCTTAAATTTCCAAGAGTTTGACCTACCCTCATCTTTAGTGATAGCTGCGATTTACGTTTTAATATAAAAGTACTTTATTGGGAAAATATAAATTTTCCTGTGTTAATGTTAAGTCAATATTGCTATAAGATTTTCAATTTCTGTGTTAGGTAGACGAAAATTCCTAAAATACCGTTTGCATTAACAAGTGTGCTCTATTTAAGGAAATTTGTAGTACATGCATTATTTAAAAAATAACAATTTTCTCTTCGATGATGTGTATGCATTTTTCCTATATATATATATATATATATATATATATATATATATATATATATATATATATATATATATATATACTGATGTGGGTTTAAGGGATTAAGCGCTATGTAAGTTGGTCATTTTTTAAAAAAATCAATTGGGGTAATATTTTCTATCATTAATTACTTTCTTGTAGATCATTATATATTTTACTTATCATAATATATGTATACTATTGTGTGTGGTTATAACCGTATTCAAAGATTTTTTGCCATAAGATATTATTCACCAAGCTGAATCGTGTAATTTGTATGTGTCAGTGTGTTATTTATTCATACTGACTATCTGGATTTAGTTTAGTCAGTTTGCACTTGTCTACATCAGATGTTATTCACCTAGTTAAAATTCTCTCTGGTGTAAATTATATTTCTAAGCTCGAGACTTAAGTTGTGTTTAAGACTCACATAATTGCACATATTATTCACATAGTCATTTGAAATTTGCGATTCGATGCGTGCAATTTATTCATATGTAGAACACTCTGAATTTCTCTAATGTTTTATTGCATTTGGAAAACAGATAGTTTGTCATTACTAACACCACCACCGTCTACAAGCCCCAAAATATAAAATTTACACTTAGGGCACTCTTAGAAATCGTTTAAAAACTCTGAAATTCTCTGGTGTGTGTAAATATATTCGTATAAATCGTCAATCTACCAACCAACATCCCTCCAAACACCTCAAAATAACAAAAAATTAGAAACAATGACACTAAGCCCACTCTTGCACTCAACTCAACACCTATATAACACATTGCAACCCACCACTCTGGTCAGTAGCCTTCGGGACACCACACCATCAACATTGTACAGAGCCCATGCTACCCCCTTCCTAAAAGAAAGAATGAAAATCAAGAACTAAAAATAATGCATTAAAAATTAAATCTTTCAATCCATTTAATCTTTTAATTAAATTCAACCCTTTCATTTTGATTAACCCTTTAATTAATTATAACCATTTTGATTACACACCTCCAATCAATTTAATTAACTCTTTGATATCTAACCCTTTCAATTAATCAAAATTGTTGTAGAAGCATCACGCCCCTACTACTTATGCTCCATGAACTGTGCGTAGTTTTTACATTGCTGCTGCAACCAAATGAAGAAAGCTGTCCTTTGGGGATAGTCTGCCTCGGTGAGCGCGTGAACTCTCTGAATGTGGTAGGGTTACAGCAGGTTCTCTTCGAGGAGCCTTCACACTGTGGCATAGTGTACACTCTCTACCCTTGCTATGCTTCTGGTATTGCTGCCAAGGTGGTTCTCAATGTGATGTAGTACTCACTCCTCCACATTGGCGGGGTTAACCTCGGATTTTTGTATGGGGGTATCGTGCGGGACGATACCGCTGGTCGGAGGATTTTATCGGGGATCTGTCGTTTCCCCCGTCCTTACATTCCAGCTCTGCTCTGTACTCATCTCGCTTCACCTTCATCGGCTCTCAAGGCCTCGATGTTAAGAGCCAACCAAATCTCTCACTCACTTGTTCCTCCCCATCATCGTCCCTGGCAGGTCGAGGTCTTCTACTGGTTTCAGCGAGCTGGTCAAAACACCCTCATTTCACGTCGACACTCAAACATACGTTGAAATGTCATTTCGTTTGGGCATCGTCTATTTGGAAATGTGTCCGCTTACATATGTCTCGCCGCTGCACGATTACTGTTAGAGCGCCCATACAATAGGAACATCTCCATCTCTGGTCTGCACACACGTGTTCAATTTCACTACATATGTACGTGCTTGGCGATACAACACGTCCAACACTCTGTGCAAACACAACCAAACTGTCCGGCACACCGCTAGGGCGTACGTCTACATCACCTGAATCCGGCATGTATACTCCGTTCACCGTAGCACGGCCCCGTAGCTTCGGAAGGCGATTTCTCCAAAGGTAAGCTGAATCGGCCATACGTTTATTAACGTTTGTTCCTTCACGTATTATGTATTACCCATCCTTTAAGCAACACTCGCGTTTTTTTAATCAGCCTCTATAGTCGGTCAATCCATCAACCTCCTTACAAAATTACCCATTCATATCGTTCGTGATTCGCGGGCAGACAGATAAGAGGCGTGAAAGTTCAAATGATCCAACCACAAAAGTGGTTCTGAACTAAAGTGTTTTGGAACACAAATTGTCCTGAAATATTTTCGCGGAAAACTTGTGCCAGTAATCATTAACGTTACATAAAAAATTATTTCTTCATACACACTTATTGACTTTGTCGTCCATTGACCTCTAGATTATGCCTCTAGATTATGTTTTTAGTATGGTCCACTATAGTATACTGGTAATTCGTGTTTTTAGCATCTACCATCAGAAAACCCCCCTTCTCCCACTACAATTAATCCAGCCACTGCCATTTGCCCACTACAGTTCGATCGCCTCTATCCCACCACTAGGTGGGATACAGGATGGAGGTCTTAATGGAATAAGGTGATGGTTATTTCTTTGGCCCTTAACATCCCCTCACCATCGCTCGTGGTTCGCTTAGAAAATTCGAAAAGACCATACCAGCCAACCGAACAACCAGACCAGCCAATCATACCGACCAACCATAATGACCAATGACTGTCTACCCAAGACTGACTCCACCCAAGATTGACTCCACTCAAGACTAATTCCATACAAGACTGACTCCACACAAGACTGCTTCCACCCAAGATTTTCTTCTGCCGATACCAACTCCTGCCAAATTGAATACAACAACGAACAAGACCAAACAGCAAGATAAACTGGCCATACCAACCATCTATACCAGAAGACAAAGACGACCAATCGCGAAACAAGTTGCCTAATATGATCCTCGTTGCTAACATATCACAACATCTTCGCAAATCTTCGCTAGAACTCCGCAAATAACTGCAAATACTTTACCCAGCCTTACCAAACTGCTAATCCGAGCTACTAGACCGACTAACAATGATGAAACATCCCCCTACCCAATACCAGTCACCCATACAAACAATCCATATGAGCCAACCACGTGAACCATCCATATTAAACACCCATACCAACCAACCAAGTCAACAGCCTGACAAGACCGACTGGGCGTACGAACTGACCAGACCAAAATACCAAACACCCATTCGACCAAACCAGGTCAACAGCCCAGCAAGACCAACCACACAAACCATCCATAAAAGCAATCTACACCAGCCAAACATACAAACCGTCCATACGAACGAACTATACTCACCCTTCATATCAGCGTAAACATGTGAACCATCCATAGGAATGAACCGTACCCACCCTCCATACCAGTCGCACATACAAACCATCCATATAAATATATAAACAACCCACATAGTAAAAAAACTGTGTAATTTTACAATAATGTACGTGGCAGCACAATCTCCACACATGTTCGTGTATTTTTACATTTACATGTGTATATATGTAATTTTACTGTGTGTCCCATGTTATAAACAAATGCAATGCCAGTGTAATTTTATTATACTTGTTATTATTTTTAGTAACAATTATGTTAAATCACACGTACTCTGTATGTGTCATTTTACTTTTTTTGTTACCAATACCAAGTCACATAATGTAAATTTACACAAACTTTGTTAGTGTAATTTTATCAAACCTTTCGATATCTTTTAATAATCATCACATGAAATCACATGTACTCTGTACATGTTATTTTACTATACTTGTTACTAATTTTCTATCACATATTGTAAATTAACACAATCATTGTTATGGTAATTTTACTACACCATTCTGTTACTGTTTAATGTTCATTTTACCGAAATACATGTACACTGTAGGTGCAATATTACCATACCATTCTATAAGTTTTACTTATTATGACGTTAAAATGACATTTTGTATGTGTATTTTTCTCATTTTAATGTAATTTTACTCCGTTTTGTAGCTTGGTAGTCTAACAGAAATATGAAGATTTTTCCGAAAATGTGGATAACGATTGACTTCAGCTATAGAATAGGTAGTTATATACAAAAGTCAGCATATTACATCAGTGGGAGTTAGGATTCACTTTTGAACACACAGTTCGAAGAGTTCGAAGTTGTTCTATTCCCTACCGCTAGATCGCAAGTTTTAAGCGAACACTTGTGTTTATATTTAAATTCACAGTTACATTAGTGCAAAATTACAAATACTGTACTCGTTTTAGGGAATTACACATTAAAAAATATAAAGTTGCCGTAAATTTGTATGTGTAAATATACGCTCATATACTTTCGAATTTTTTATTTTACACCCTTGTTAATATCAATATACCAGTACATTTACGTTTCTTTTTACTGTAAGACTGTACTAAATTTTGATTGAAATAGGAAAATATGTAATTTAAAACTGATGTACGAGTTGATACAACATTGGCGTTGTTGTAGAAACACACAAGCTTAGGGTTTTAGTGTCTTACAATAGTGTATTTTCACACCCTTTAAAATGTAAATAAACTAGTACATTTGTGTTTTTTACAGAAAGATTGTACTACATAGGGAGGGAAATAGAAAAATTAGTTATTTTACACTGATGTAGGTATTTCAATGCAACATTGGCGTAGTTGTAAAAATACACAGATTTGGGTTTTAATACGTCATGTTCGTGGATTTTTATACGTGCTTTGAAATTTGTAAATTTACACCCCTCTTGTTGTTTATATATCAATACATTTGTGTTTTTTATAATATCGTGAATAAAGTTGTACATTGCTGTAAATTTACACGTACTCTACTTGTGTTTACAAATTACACACGGAAAATGTATTGTTACCAAAAGGTTGTACATGTATTTTTACACTTCTTTTTACAGTGTACCGACCGAATGGGAGACTTCTGCAAAATTCTGCAAGACTTTATGTACAATTACGGCACGAATTAAGAAGAATATTCAAAACCGAAAAATAAAAACAGATTGTTGATTTGACATTAAAGTGTCTATAATACCAATAAGACCACCGATTCGTAGGTACGGATGGGTGTTCATATGAGGTTAGTGGTCATAAGTGCTGAGCACCTTCGAGTACTCTCGGCAATCCCGCGCTGAGGGCTTCCGAGTATGTCCGAGTCACGCCGATGTCTGCCAATCACGCCCGAGTAGAACCGGAAACCCTGAGCCACAGCCACGTAGCTCTTATTTAACATACATTAACATCGTTCGCCCATAATCGTACTACTTGCGAGAATAGAATTTTTAGTTGAAAAAGGCGTGAAAAACATTCGGCGCATATGGTTTTATAAGGCCAATATTTATATGGCCGAAATTGGTAAAATAAATATCTGATCTAAAAAAACACATTTACTTATTTGATTATGGTAACATAAGCTATTGTCACGTATGGCTGGGCAAATGTCGGGTTTGAGAAGGATGGAGGTCTTAATGGAATAAAATTAGATTTATTCCATCGTATTTCATAAAAGTGTCACTTATGTTGTTCTTTCAAGGAAAACAGAAGACATAAAATGAGAGATCTAGTCAAGGGTGCCAACATTTTTTAAGTATTTATAAATAATTTTTTTTACTGAAAGTTATGTTTTTATTTAAATATTTTTTTAGCATTACGAGATATTGGTAATCAGGGATTGTGGGAAAGGGGGGGGGGGGGGATCTGTAGGGAATCTTTTGGTAAAAGTGTGGGGCATCCAACATTGCCACTGGCCGGCCGCGACCGCCTCGTCAACCAAGTTGGCGGATGAATCCTAAATTCTGATGAATGATGCCTGCACCAGAACCTACATTTTATATCTACTGTTTTCAATGGAAGAAACACCTACGTGACACTTAAATGAAAAATGTTGGAATAAACTCCACATAATACATGGTGTATGAAACATATAATATAGGATGTTAGGCACATTTTAGAAAACGATTAAAGATACTATATTGAGATCTAGAGTCCACAGTTCGAATACCGACCTGAGTTTTGGATCATTTTTAACGAAATTTTTCGTGATTTTCTATCTGCTTATGTGCTTATACGCACCTGTTATAAGGATTTAAGCAATCTCCAAAGGCAAGGTATCGTGTAAAAACCTGAGTTTGAGATCCGAAACTATAAAAAAAAAAAAAGAAATGATATTAATTCATTTACAACTCTGAAAAAATTTGGTAATTTTTTCAGTGTTTCGGAGTCTGTCTGCGGAATGAATAATAGAGTGTAAATATAAATTTTAGGCGTCGGATATAGGAATCAGAGCGTAATGAGAGGTTTTCAATTAGATTAATGATGAAAATTTTGGAAGTGTATTAGCAATGATCCTACATTAATTTCTCACTCTCTAGTATTCAAGCGCACCTGATAGGTATAAAGATATAAGCAATTTGTAACTCTTAAACAAGGCGTATGGGCCTGAGTTCGAAGTCTAATATATATATATATATATATATATATATATATAATCGAATTTTCATGTGAACTTAGTAGCAATCTGACCGTTTTTCTAAGTGATGGGAGAATGTAGCCTATATATGGAGCGGTGACGCACACTGATACCTCTGTTGACGTACATACATTGAGAAGTTATCGTCGATTTGGACGCATTCTCTCGCTGTACAGTGAAGACAAAATGCGAATACGAAATCCTGCCTTTACTTAAAGAAACATGGAGCCGAAACCTGCATCATCGCTGCCTGATTGTCGACTGTGTCGATTCTGTAATCGATTTTTTTACCTTAGTAGTAGAATTTGACCGGTTCAGGTATAACAGTATCTGGGATAGGAGCTAGGCACCGGCCAGCCACCATGTTGAATTTTATATTTTTCCCTAAAATTTTCCCTTTTATCTATAAATAAATTAAATTTCAATACAAAATCCTCTTTGACCATGATCTTTACTCCAAAATTCCTTACAAAATTCAAAAAATTCCAAAAAATTAAAAAAACCGAAAAAAAATTTATCTCAAAAATATTTTAGCATTATTTAAAACTTTATTAATAAAAGAAAATTTCTTGAGGTTCCTCCTCACCACCCTCACTTAACAAATTATTATGCAGGCATCCACCCCCTCACCATACCCAGTCAGCCATCTTGGGTCTAACTGCCAATGCAGCAACCAAATTGGATACACCTAACCTTGAACCTATGACCTTGAATAACCTTGAAAACAAAAATCGAGAAAAATCCATACAATTCAGAAAGCATATTACATTACAGGCTACTACCGCTATTTGGGGTGCAGGTAACTTTAACCCCATGACCTTGAATGATCTGAAAACCAAAATTAAAGGAAAAATCATAAAAATCAACAAGCATTAGACATTACACACTACTACCACCATTTTGGATGCAGGTGACATTGACTATTACCCCATTACCTTGAATAACCATGAAAACAAAAACTCGAGAAAAAATTCACAAAAGTCAGCCATATTATGTTACATATTACCACCATATTGGTTGAAGGTTACCTTGACTCCATTACCTTGAATGACCTTGAAAACAAAACTCGAAAATAAATCATAAAATTAAGCAAGCATAAGATGTTACAGGCTAGGACGATCATATTGGATGCAGGTGACATTGACCTTAACCCCACGACGTTGAATAATCTTGGAAACAAAAACTAGAGAAAAATACATAAAAGTCAGCAGGCATATTATTTTACAGACTACTGTAATTTGACCTTAATCCCATGACTTACAATAACCTTGAAAACAAAAATTCGAGATCAAATATACAAAAGTCAACAAGCATAATACAGTGCCGACTATTACAAACATATTGGATGAAGGCGGCCACGACCTTTATCACATGACCTTGAATAACTTGAAATAAACTCAAGAAAAAGTGTATATATTCATAAAAGTCAATGAGCATATTATGCCACTAACCACTATCACCATATTGGGTGCAGGTAACTTTGAACTTGACATTAGATGACCTCGAAAAATAAAAACTGAAGAATCAATGGTATATTCTCAACTCGCTCATATACGAAACGCACACAAGCCTAAAATTTGCCAATTTTCCGGCGAGACTGATAACACAATACAAATATTGTAATGTGACAACGAACATTGCCCACATAAATGTTTCCGAGGCAAATGCATACGTAAGTACATACGACCCAGCAATGGGAGGTGGAATGGTGGAGCAGGTGGAACAGTGGATCAAGTAGAGCAGATGGCACAGGTAGAGTAGGTGGAGCAGTGGAGTGGTGGAGCTGATCGAGTAGATTGAGCAGTGGAGCAGGTGTAGCAGTGGAGCAGGCAGAGCAGGTGGAGTGATGGCGTAGGTGGAGCGAGTCTTGGGTGGAGCGAGACTTGGGTGGATTCAAACTCTATAGATCGTCCGCAGAGTGATTCAAGGAAAATAGTTTCAAAATCCGATATAAGCTAGAAACAGATGTGCTTCATTCCATTCCGATTTGCGAATTTGCTGTGTATGATTCCGAGTGCTTCTTTTCTACTGTCATCTTGAGTCTATCAACAAGTTAATGCCGGTCTTCAGGAAAAATATGTATTCAGTATTCTCATCATCTACTGCCTTCATCGTGTGACTTATTGTAGCAAATATGTTTGAGGGTTGAGTCAGTCCATCAAGAATATAACCATCATCTTCAACATTATCACTGTCACCATAGTTATTTTATTCTATACTGTCTTCATGATCGTCTTCACTTCCTGTTTCATCATAAATATAAAGCTTACTTTTTTTGTAGGAGTGGTATGTACATCATCAGTATTTAGAGTCGAAGATCGTTTATTTTGAAGTTCGTCAACTTCACACACACACACATGCCTTTCATGTGCGCATTACGTAGATACAGACTCAATCATTACATCATTAGTATTAAATGTCTCATTATAATAATCTGCGGAAACAGTACTCATTGATGTAGCAGGAGGTATCGAGAAAATCACTGGCTCACACCAAATAGACGAACCATATCAATGTGTTCCTTCATTGTATCACTTTGCATAAACTGCATGTGGTCATTTTCGTAATGACCTTTCTCTCATGCTGCCAAATATGGCAGCTTTCGCTGAAGATCTTCTCACAGAAGCAACACATATGACGAAGTAGTGGTTCAGGCAAAGACTTGGACAGACCTGTTGGAGATGTAGGTGCTAGAGCTAAAGAAACAGGTAACATCGGCAATGGTGCTCTAGGTAACTTACCTGCTATGTTAGATGACTCCATTGAAGATTTCGTAGGTTTAATACCTGAATAAGTCAATGGCACTGCTGGTATCACTCCCAAAGTAGTCGTTGACACTGCCGTAGCCACCATTAGCTCTGCAGTGTCCGAGGACTTTGATGCGACTTTGATGCGAAGATGCATAAGCTAGTCGAGACGATGCAACTTTCGTGGCTGCTGTTGTCAAATCGAACTTCTCAGCTGACCTCCCTACTGCTTATAATATATGTGTATGCAAGCCCTATGATATCTTATTGACTTTGAATCAATCGTATTTCACCATTAATAAATTGTTCGGACACCGACCAGCCAATCTCCGAGTTGTCACGCAATTGCAGCTGACCAATCGCCTGAAGGCACTGAGACATCACATGCAGGAGTCAGTCTCTGATACCTGCCAGATTGATCACTCACATTACTAACCCATAAATGACCCTTAAATGACCCCACCACCATCATCTTGACCCCTTATAATCCCTAAATGACACCTAATGACATATAATGACCCCTAATCGCCGATTGACCTATACTCACTGACCCATTGACAAATAGCACAACTTGGATTTTGTACTGAACAATGCTGCAGCACACAAGGCCACCACCATCTTCCCAATTGGTTGTCGCGCGAAAAGGACTATTCGTACAGACCACCCTCTCATAACGACATGCATTTTGGACTAGGATGCTGTTTTCCAAACGTCGCTCAGCTTGTGACCTCGCTCTGATTGCAGTGGTGTGTCGAGTTCTCGAGCACAGGGTGTCTGCTTTAGACAGTGTTATGGGCATGGCTTGCCTGGACCACAGCATTACCCTCCTTTTCCCAAAAAAATAGACCTGTATCCAGCTCTAGGATGGCCTATTGGACTGGGTGCGTTTTGCCGAGGAATACCCACGTCTGCTTCATGGCAGCAGGAATAAGGACGGTTGTCGTATCTTCACTACTGAGGGGAGTTTGAGGTAGGACGGCATGGCTACGCAAGGATAGTTGTGTGAAGGAGCTGGCTTGCCTTCTTTCTTGCTAGGAAATATTTGTAATAGAGTGAGCTGTCTGCTGAGTATGAATGAATGACGTCATGGCCCCGAACTAGCCTTTGTTTGCTTGTGTGCATGTTTCCTCTTGGTAAACATGGCTGGTGCAAACGAATTTGCGGACGCAAAACCCGGCAGCCTGCTTAAAGTCCTAGCCTACATAACATTAGCTTTGAAATTAATAATATATTATTCAAAGTGAATGTTTTTCATTAAGTGACAATATTTATATTAGGCTTTGCATTTATAAATTTAAAACACAAAAATTTCCACCTGTTACAAAAGGTATTAAGTTTAATACATTATTTGTTTTATCTTATGCTGTGAAATGTAAGGGCAAGGGTCCACATATATCTTCTTATTAACTTTATGGTAATCACAAATTATTCTGTATTGCCCTTGCACCTTTTTGGCCAACAATAATACTGGAATGGAATAAAGACTGATGAAAGGTTCCACTATATCCTGAGATTATAATTGTGATATTAAGGTCTTAAATATCTTTACTTTTGGGGGTTCCGCCCTGTATGGAACTAAGGATACAGGCCACGTATCCTTTAATTTTAACGCAATTGGCTGTTTCACAAAATGACCAAGATTAACAGAAATTGCATCAGCAAATTGATTACAGAACTCTGTTAACTGACATTCCTTTTCAATGTTTTCTGTATTAGAAACCTTTTGAAAACAAAACTTTAGATGAAATTGAAACTGGACACTGTTGGCAAAATTCAAAAATTAATTCCTTTGTGTGCTCATTTAAGCAGGCTTTGGTTTTACCTAGAAATCAACCCCTAATAAAACCTCATGAGTGAATTCTGGCAATATCCTAAAATCTATTTTCCATGAAAATTTGTCAATTTTGATTTTGACATTAGCTACACAACTTGAATCTATATTTCTGCCATTTGCCAATGAAAAGCATAGGGTGTCCTTTTTATGCACTCTAATTAACTCCTTTGGGTAATGTGCACAATAAAAAATTACAAAATTCCTGGCTAACCAGGGAACATGTGGCACATGAATCTAACAAAGCAGCACCAGTAACTTTATCGGCTATTAATATAGGTACATATAACAACACATACTTTCGTTCAAATGGAAGGCTATCTATGCTACGCTTCCTTATTTATTTTTCCTTCTGTTGACATTGGGATCTAAAATGCCCTTTTTCTTGGCAATAGAAACACTGCAAGTCTTTCACAATATCACTTTAAGGTCTTTGCTCTACACTCATTCCTCTGTTTGAGTGCAAGCTGCTCTATTATTTGTGTCACCTTATTTACCTGATTTACCAGCATATTTACGTGTGTAAACAACACTATTAACCGACTTACGATAAAAACAATCCTTAGCTAAATTATCTTTATGATCGCAGATAAAACACGTGTGACTTTCAACTTTCTTTCTTCGTGTATATTTTTCTTAACAATTTTTGAGGGTGGAACTACAGCACTGTCCTGCATGGTTCTTTACACTTCAGTCACCAAATTTAACAGATGCAAGGTAGTGGGCCATGAAACAAAAGTGAAAAATCGACTATTTTGGGGCAAAAGGTTCAAAAACATTATCTGGGTAAAATAGTCTTCGGAACAAGGTAACCCTAACACTTCGACTGTACCGATAATTCCAGCTACGAATTCTTTTATAGATTTATGCAGAAATTTATATCTTTCTAACAACTTTAACCTTAATTTTGTAATAGCAACTTTACTAGCTACTGTCTTAAATATAGTGCCATATAAATGTGTGTCTCAATTCTCATCCCGAGCTAACCCAAAGATGGGCTGCAAGTCCTTCGGAATTTAAAAAATGGCATCAGTGTATGCTAGTTGTCTTGAGCAAAAGTTTTTAAAAGTAACACAGCATTTAAGGCTACACAAAAAGCAAATACAGAAGGTAGAATTGTGTCCTTCAACATGGGAATTTTTCCTACTAAGTCAAAGGCAAATATTTAAATACCCATAGAATAGGGCAGGACTCACCCACGGCGGCACTAGTTCCTGCCGCATTAGTTGCATCACCGTCATCTCCTTTTCTGACTATTGCACATGCTTTCACGAGAAATTCTGCTATACCTCTGCATCATTGATTTATTCTCCTGCCTCACACAGCATATGCTGTAAAACAGGTTTACTTAATGATTGCACCCACCCTGTCGTCATGGTTAAATATTAATTTACTAACCAATCCTAAAAGAAATCTGCAGCTGTACCAGAAAAATTCTAACTTTCAAAATTACTCTTTCCTCAAACAACTTGTGTGTTTTCAGTATTGTCTGCTAATTACAATAAGGGGAAAACTGAGACAAATTAACCAACCAAACACTCCTGTGTCAAAAGGAAGCAGAGTGCTACGCAGCCTGAGGCCCTTCCACTATAGGGCGATGCAAGGTCTCTTTTCCCAAGTAACCACCACCAAACTGTCGTATATCAAAACCCCTCCATATTGAAGCAGAAATTGGTTATGGTTACAAGACTACAAAACCCACACATACACACACAAGTGCTTTGAAAACGTGGACTATAGTTTATGATTAAAGCTACAATCATTATGCTCAAAGCAAAATACAAAAGGAATACAAAGAAATAGCAATACTACTTATATATATTTATATCAGGTACAAGTCTGTCTCAAAAAACACATTATAATTGGCATTGTCTTTTTAAAAATGACATTTAGTGGAGATCTGTCGCATAAGGGCACTGATTCGCAATACATATTAATTAAATGGCTGATATTTTAAAAATACAATTCTGAGCAGAAATCACCTTAAAATTCGGGCATTTTTAGACTCTGTCATGCCACTACCCATTTTAGGAATTAAATTCTCAATAGCATTTTTAAAGGGAATTTGCCTTGACTTTATAAAATATATTTTAACTTGTTTTAATGCCAAACCAGTTTTTGTGAATGACTCGTATGATTTTACATTTACCAAACTTCTTAAAAATTACAGGCTGCAAAACCAGGGAACCTCCACAGCAGCCTTACTTTTTACATTTCTCTTTTAAATGTATTTTATTACACATCATTCTACATAATTTATGAATGCTCTTGTCATAACTGTAATCATTTTTATTACGGTAAGCTAAGGGGTTTTAATAGCTTTAACTGAAAAGATTCAAAATTTTTAACAATTTTGTTATTTTTATTTGGTGTAGTTTCAATATCCAAGCAAACGAAAATTACTTCTACAAGTAATTTTGGACAGCAATTGTCCAATTCTACATTACTGGCTTTATGAACCTTACATTTTGAATATACGATTACTTATCTCACGATTGGTCTCGTCCCCAGCAGCCATCAGTCTCTGCCGACCTAAGCTGCTGCGGGGACTTAAATACTAAATCAAAACTAGGGGTGAACCACGAGAGAGGGTTACAATATTACACTAGCCAATAGGAACGAGTTGCAGGTGAGTAATTTTCAGAATTTGAGCATGGAATGCCATCTATTCTATTTAGAATAATGGCATGCGCTACCTGTAGGCTCGACGAAGTTAGCGTTCTAGACCTGCCGACTTAATTAGTAGGCTAGGGTGAGTAAAACCTCAAGAAATTAACTTTTTAATTAATATTTTAAAAAATATTTTAAGAATTTTAATAATATTTTTTGGTATTGTTTGAGAATTTGTTTTATTTTCTCTGATTTTAAAACATTTTTTGGACAATATTTTAGATGTTTTGATTTTTTTTGGATATCTTTGGAATTTTAAGGTTGAAGGCCAAAGTACAATGTCCACATCAAAGATCCTGAGTCCAGCTCTCCTGACCATGGGTCACACATCCTGATCACCTAGGTCACAGATCCTGGTAACATGAGCCACCTAGGTCACAGATCCTGGTCTCCTGTTCTGGGAAAAACTGGATATTTAGGGGAAAAGGGGACTTTCTTTTTAGGAAAAAAAATGGTTTTTAAAGAAATTTAGTCGATTTTGAGCGAAAAAGGGAAATTTTAAGGGGAAAAGGGAAATTACAACATGGTTGCCAACCGGCGCCTGGCTCCTATCCCAGATCCCGTTATGCCGGTACTTGTCAAATCCTACTACTTGCATTCCGACAAAATACTCGCCGACATGAGAGAACCACCTCTAAGAAGAGTCCTTTTCACATGAGGTGAATTACGATATTAGTCCCATGGAGTTCATACAAGGCGATACATGAACATCAATATCTGCAAGAATTCGTCTACTGGGAGCCAGCAAGTGCTGCAAACAGTACATCTTGTCGCATCGATGGTACTGATTCCACAAACAGTTATGAGGAGACAGTTAATGATGGAATTATTGACCTAGGACGTGCAGTAGGGTCGGTTCGTGCGAAATATACAGTTGTAAGACTTTAGCGTGAAATCGACGAAATACGAAATAAACTATCATCAGCCCTAAATAACGATGATGACTATGTAACTTCTGCTACAAATAAAACTAAACTCAACTTCAACTACAAAACAAGAGATAAAGTTAACCATGAAGACAGCATTGATGAAAATTATCATGAAGACAGTGATGGAGCTGAAGACGATGGCGATTTTTTCGATACTCTGACACACCTCTCCTCCAAATTTGCTGCAATAAGCGTCGTGTATTAGGCGGAAGAAGCTGAGCATACTGGCTACAATTTCTAGAAGACCCGGTCGAACTTGATAGACATTTGATTGTTTTGTAGCAAGGTGGAGATTTCTCGCACATTATTGAGATAACTTCATTCATTAGTGTGTGTGAGTGAAGAGATTTGGGCGGCTCTTAACAGCGATGTATCTAGACCCGATGAGGGTGATTGAAGTGAGTATGGAGCGGTGCCGAAATGAAAGGGTGGGGGAAACAGGAGATCCCCGAGAAAACCCGCCGACCAACGGCATCCGGTGACCCGACAACGTATTGAAACCGGTTTGCCATGGTGGGAGTCGAGCAGGCTAACCACTCAGCCACCGTGGTCTCTTCATTAGTGAATGCATTATATATAGAGACAGGCGTTTTTTCGCGAAAATGATTTCAAGGCTAGCTGCACTCCAAAACACTTTTGTTCATATGAACTTTTGTGGTTGGATGATTTTAAATGCCACGTGCCTCAAGTGTCTGCCAGCTAATTATGGACGTTAAAGATAAGAGTACTGTATTCTGATTGGCTCAGTCAGTAAGAACATGTCTTCTCACATAGACTTGCAGCCAATAACCAATTAAAGTTGTGTTTGTGGAAGTAGGGTATTGTAGTCTAGCATGGCCATAAATATTTTCGGGAAAAAAGACTGTCTCTAATTATATCGCATGATGTGAATAACTGCTTTCTTTCGAATTAGTAAATACAAAATAATAACTAATTCTTAGTATAAGAAATTTCTTTTTTTAAATTTCTGTGTATATTATCGTTTTTTTCCCCTCAAAACTTTCAAGTGGTGCTATGAGCACTCTGCTAAGATAACGATAAGCATTCAGAATATTAATTAGGATTTTAACGACAAAATGCATGAATATAGAACTGCATACAAAACATTAAGTTTTTATACATGTACAAATTTGGACAGTTGGCGGACTAATATAATTTCTGTCCATGTGGGTGGGGACATTCCGATGGATTGATCGAACGATCGGTCGAGGGATTGGAATTGATCGAAAGATTGATGAAAATATTATTAGAGTGAGGAAAATATTGTGAGATTGATTAAAAATAGGGAAAGATTATTGGAAAGATTGCAAAATATTGATGGAAAGAGTGCCAGAATGATCGAAGGATTGGAAGACTGAAGGAAACACTGATTGAAAGATTGCGAGTATGGTCGAAAGATTGATGGAAAGTTACGAAAAATTGATGGAAAGATTGCAAATGATTGATAGGAAGGTTGCGAAAGACTGATGGAAATATTGCTGAGGTTTGGCGATACTTGGTGTGGATTGGCGAAAACTAGTGGAAAGATTGATACAAAGATTGGAATATTGATGGAAATATTGCGATATTGGCGGAAATTTTGCGAAAGATTAATAGAAATATTGCGAAAGTGATCGAAAGATTGAAGGAAATATTGTTGGACAATTGATGGATTGATGATCAAAAAGAGCACGCAAGATAAGTTTATTTACCCGAGCTGCCCTCGTACATTTTTAGTCTAAGGGCTTGCGATTCGTCTGAGAACTAAGCCACCGCGGCCCCGAGCCGTAAAGAAAATCGCAATGTTTCTGCTTTACCGTATGAAATAGAGGTTTCAAGATCGGTATTTAGGTAGGTTGGTATTAACCTCTCGTCATCGCGGAGGTCGTTATAGGCGGAACAATTTGCCCAGAAAAGCAGGGATGAGGAAGTAATAGGCCCGGTCCTGTAGTGAGTAACAATTCCAGCTTTCGGGAACCAGATATCAGGATGGCCAGACCTAGAATCGGACCCCGTGTGCTCCAAACTATGAGTCCATTGTGTTACCACTACGACAATCTGTTTTGTGCCGTAGTCTATTTCCTTGTAATTCATATACGGGATTTCGGTTTTTAGTTGTAAGTTTAGGATGTAAGACTCCCTCCGACTCCTCTCTATTTAACAGACGGACAAAATAGGATACCATAACAAGCAAGCTGAAATTATAGTTTAGCTGACAGATATTAATTATGTGCTTTTTCCTTTAATAAATGGGGAGGTTAAGAAAAATGAAACAAGTTTACTAATTTACAAGAACGCATGAGGATATAAAAAATGGTGGAGTGTTCTTCATTTATTTCTGGCGTCCTAATGCAGTCGAGATTTTTCAAATGGCTTGCCTTGCGCATTCAAGCGGGTTTAGAGCTCTGACATTAAAGGCGCTTTTGTCATTAAGGCAAAGGACACTTTGCGCTGTCTCAAACCAAGGACGTTGTTCCGTGTCGGCAGGATGAAGAAGCATTGTACGCTCTCCGCGTCGACTTGCTAGCGTCTCTGATTTCAAGTGTGTTTTTTTCTACTCTCCCCTTGTTATTATTTTAAGCCACGCCATTGTGAAATTGCTGAATACTCTTTCAACCTCGTTCTTTTGTCCCTTCTGGCAACCCTTCCTCCGCTGGGCGCGTCTTTCTCTCCTTCTTCCACGCTCTCCTTTTTCGCCTGATCTTCTTTTCTCAAATGTGCCAGCAATTATTCTTATAGGCTACAAATTTAAGCCCATCCCAGTCTTTCACTAAAGATGGTTTTTGATATTCTACCAAGTCGCGGTGCGGTATTACGAATCCAAAAGAAGAAATATTAAGAATCTCGAAAGAAAACACAAAAGATTGGCTTTGTAATAATGAAGCGGGCCGAAGGGAAGCCTTCTTAAACATAGTCGACAATAATGCACGCCAACAACGTCGTTCGCGTTATTCAAAAACTCGTGGAGTAGCGAGCAAGCACCGCCGCTGTCTGTTATGCAAAGAGGAACGACGTCAGGGCTTCGCTCTTTGGCTCGTTCCTTCGAGGAAACTTCGCCGAACACAATTGCTGGCTGCGAAAATTACGCGAAAACCGTTCTCGTGGGGATGCTTTCAAACGCCACATGCACAGCAATGTATTTGACGTGGCAAGGCAAGTGATTTAATCACAACCTATTATTTAAACACTGACTTTAATGAGGAATTTTAAGGCATAGGTCATCAAGTCGACAAACTACACTCAGTCAGTTTGTAACTTCTAAACTGTAGCACGAACACAGTTTTTTTTTTTTAACATAAGATATTTTCGAAAGTAAAATAAAAAATACAAAAACTAGTATTTCATCATACTCCCAAGCAAGCTGTCAAGCAATCAAAGTAGCGAATATACTTGTGTTCTATGATTGTTGTAGAGCTTTTAGTTAACTGGATGAATAACTGTTGTTATGGATGTACACCACTACAGAGATTATTTATGCGAAAGAAAAAATTATGATTTCCAAACACACAGAAAAAAAAAGCAAACCAATATTCAGTGTTGTCAATGGATGTGTAAATATAACAAAGTAATACATATAAGATCACACAAACATACAAAAAATTAAGACTTACGTGTTTACACGAGGCTGGAAATATTCAATTATTAATATTCACTAATATATTGATAAACGGCATATATATATGTCATTGGTGTGGAATACATATATACATATAGATTCCAACCCATTATATTGCCATCCCATTACTACGTCTTAAGCGAGCGGGGCTAAACTAATTGCTAGCGAAATGCGAATGTTTTTAAGTAAATATTTGCTAATACATGACATGTGAGTAGATACATATATTTAAATGGTTTACATATTTACATTCCGTTTCCTGTTGAACTTGTTTCGTTGGAATTGTTTTAACTATTACTAAGCAACAAAAAATAAAATAAAATCATTTTTACTATCCTATCACAGAAATTCAAAACAAACTCTCGAGCGGTAAATTCAAAGGAATGCAATCAAATGCCCCAATTAGTCAACATAAAAGCAAATAAATGTTAGTACTGGACCAAGTTGATTTTATTGCTACCAATAATTCTGCAACAGTAGACATTTAAGTCTGTTCCGAGCTAATCGAAAGCTTATGCAATACAAAGAAAATATTATGATTAACTTTATTCTACCTTGATGTGTTTAGTGTTAACGGAAATCATACCGATTTGTTGAACGTAGTTATTTGTAAATTAGTGTATATATTGAAAAATATGAGGTTATGATTTGGTACGTGAGTAACTGTGGTTGTAGAGTATGTGCATTTGGGTACGTTGTTGTAAAATATTTTACTATGTAATACGCCACTATTAGCCTTTTAGCATAAATTTAGGCACGTTTTAAAACAAAATCAAATCGAAGTGAAGTCCAGTATATGAAAAAAAATTCTTCACTATTACCGCAGTTTGTTTTCGCAGTACACTTTATATAGTTCGAATAAGTCGAGGCGAATAATTTCTCCATAGTGGGAATGATTGTATTGTATTGCAAGACTGCATGTAGCTACGAAACCTTTAGTTACATTAAGCGAGCTCAAATACGAGTTTCAGAAATGACGAGAACATTTGAAAGAAAATGGAAAATCTCTGCTCGAAGTACATTCAAGTTAAGTCTTTTCGGCGTTTTCAACATCTTCGTACGAAGTAAAAGGGAGGAAGAAGACTTTCTGATTTCTCGTTATCGTTTCAATGCCACGGGCCCCGTATTATGATGAAATTAACACGTCATAATAGAGGAACTCTTTTTTTTTTCCCACCCTTTCTGCAATGAAATGACTCGGATCTTCGTCTTTCATAATATAATATTTGTTTGAAAATCTCATTCCGTTTTATTTATTCTTTGAACTCCTTTCAAGGCCCATTTCACTTCCAGTACAAAAGAAAATGACCTTTTAGTTTCCGAAAATTACAAGGCCATCTTATTGCAGATTTTGCGTAAGTACTAGAAAATATAATGAATTGGCATATAATTGGAATGCACATTCTAGATTATTTCTGCAGGCATGAAATGTTTCGTTTTAAATTGTGCATAAATTTATCATGCTTCGCATATACTAGTAATCGTTTTGGTATTATTTCACGTGAATTATAAGTTTGTTTCAACACCCACAAATTCGGAATTTTCTTTCAGAAAATAAACTATTAGTGCTGAAATCGATTACGAGGGACACGTAATAAAACCCGGCATAGGGTTGAAATTAAAAACTCGTCACTCTAATAGGTAAATATTTCTTGGCAAAATGTATCTCAAAACATTTCTTCTCAGGCCCATTTCCGTAACTAGATGATGTTAATTCTTTAACGTACGCATACATTTTACATTTCAGGTGTTGCAAACTAAGTAACTTTATGTGCAAGAAGTAGTTACGATTTTCTTATACCAACTGACACTTTGGAAGCCATGAAAATGCTTCCAGCAGATCCACGGCACAAGAAGAAATCAATTTTTGAATAGCTTGTGTCATCAGAAGGGCGAAAATATTTACGCGGACGATAGACTTCAACATCCTATGTGCACACTTGCAGCCTTCCTTTGGCTATTGACCGCTTGTCTTTGTATGAAGTGAGAGTGTTACATGAGTGAGCCGATCAGAATTTGGTTTATCATACACTGACCATGCACCAGGGATGCTGGAAGTACTCGAAAGTTGGGGTAGAAAAACGCGGGAAACTTGGTGGTTTTGTCAATGGTAGGTGTTTTTTTATCACTCTAATTTCCCCCCTCCATCAAACACTGCCGCTTCTCCATCTTGCTTAACACTCATCTACCCTCTAAGAAATTATTCATAAATTTAATACATCAGTATGAACCTATAGTGGGAAAGCGCGAATGGTAAATTATTTCTCCATACATCCCTTGTACCATTGCTATGGACATTTGCTCAAAAATAAGTCAAATGGGTAAGGGAGTTCCCAACTTTGTATTGAAACAACTCTTTACATTCCTATATTCTCAGTCTGACATGGGGTATCATTCCCATACTAAGTATAAGTTGAAAACATCTTTTACAGTTTGGGAAGTTTGCAAGGAAATTTGTTATGGTGTACGCAAAATACACGTGCTCTTAGCGGCGTCAAAATTTCTCTCTACACGATCTGAGTTATTTTTGTATTAGTAGTAATGGCTAGTATCTGCGTGCTCTTTACGTGGGGGTCAAGTGAGCTGTGCTTGTCTCTTTTTGCCAACTTGCAGGGAGCCTTCTTTCTTTGTGGTATCCAACTTTGTTTTAGGCCGAGGGTGGCTAAGCCAGTGAGATGTTACTACTGTTAAGACAGCAGCCAATGAGATATTTGGCCAAAGTAGATTGTTTAGCCGCCGATCGTGTTAAAATATTTACTGCTCATTATACAATATCGTAACAGTCACTCTGATAACGCGTGTTGTAAGTTTGAGCCGTTAAGATTTCGAATGAATTATTGTTTTTTTTTTATTCCGGCGCTCTACTTGCGTGTGGTTGTTTACTGATGTAGTTTAAATGCTACGAGACTAAGGACAACTATTATTATTCCGACGCTCTACTTGCGTGTGGTTGTTTACTGATGTAGTTTAAATGCTACGAGACTAAGGACAACTATTATTATTCCGACGCTCTACTTGCGTGTGGTTGTTTACTGATGTAGTTTAAATGCTACGAGACTAAGGACAACTATTATTATTCCGACGCTCTTCTTGCGTGTGGTTGTTTACTGATGTAGTTTAAATGCTACGAGACTAAGGACAACAATTATTAGCTAGAGGAGAAATGAGTGACAGTTTTGTGGTCTCGACATGCCATTTACAGTTTTGCAAAAGAGTACATTGTTGACTACTGCTATTTTTTTTGTAGATGCCACTGGATCTTAAATGTTAATTAAAGTATACATTATTATGTAATCATTAATTTGGTTTACGCATTTGATATGCGAAACGTGGAATTATCGCGGCCCCTAATACTACTAGTCATGCGCAGAGCCTATTGTAGAAAATACTGCGCAGACTGATAGAAACTGACAGGCAGATCTGCACAGTTATGACACGGCCTTAAAAATCAGAAATATGTAGTTAGTGCTTGCATTAAATATTTTTATGTCCTTACTATGGCATCTCCATTAGTTTTCATCCTCGTGAAAAAGGCACAATTGTTTTTTCACGAAGCACTTCAGACTTCGCCCTCTTCATGATATACAGAATGGTCAATAAACACTTAAAAAACATCACACGGCACTACATTATGTTTCGATAGACTACTAAACAAAATATGAGCACCCCAGTGTGGAGTGGGTCAGTAACGTAAGCCACTTTTTCAGTTTCTATAAAAGTTAGTGTAGTTTCTGTGTTGCTAAATGTTACAGACGCCTTCTGTGAAATTTCGAAGTTAAAAAATTAGGACGTAGTGGCGTGGCTAACCTAACTGCCGCATAAACGGTCATTTTCTGGCTATGGTGACGAAGAAAGCTTCGTGTGTACTCGGCATTGTTCGTCCCCGAAATCCGGATCTATAGGAAATATGCAGAATTTCTGTATTTTGAGTTTGCGGACTTAACTGCATTTTTCTTCATTACGAATTGAGTTTCCGTATGTTTAAGGTACATTTCCGTAAATATTCCAGTAAATATACGGACATTTTTAACACTGTAGAGGGGCAAGTGCGCATCTAAGCACACTGTTTTCCTACATGCAATAGGTGACCTAAAAACACGTTTTCTCTACACCTTCCGGTAAACGTGGGAACTGAAAAATTTTCAGCTGCATGTTTTTCCCGCAGGCGGAAACCGGTGTGGTTGTAATATGTCGGCCGGCTCACGACAATGTATCTCCACTTAACCCGTACAGTATCCATGCCAGTGGTTGAGGACATGTTGCGTATGTAGGATATTACTGATCAACGCTTGTGACGCCCTTCTCAAAGGGCGTGGCAGGGGACTTATACATAGCCCAGCAGTGCAAGGGAAAAATATATCTCAGAACAATAGTATAAGACAGAGCTACTTAGTATAAGGATTTTTCTCAAAAACACTCATGAATTCTTTCAAAACATGCCATAGGTACTTTATTCATTATAAAATATAACATGATTCATCAAGACTTTCCAACATTTAGTTCTAAGAATGATACCCATGAGAAAATACAACGATTCGGGGTTATGAAATATAAATGCTTGTAGAAAATACAAATTTACCTAGGATAAATTATTTTGTAAATTACAATACTGAAATAACTGTTACTTTTTAGGCACTCCAAAATAAAAGGGGATAAGTAATCACCCGAAATATAGGCAGTGGTCATTATATATTATATATTTTATTTGTTATTATATCATAACAAAGTTTTCCTTTTCTTTTACTCCTACTTATTTCTCATGAATATAATGTTTCACAAAGAAAGAGGCTTCACTACAAAGATTCAGAAAATTCATTTGTTTTCGCAATATTAGATTCTACAATTTTTACATTTTCACTAAAAGGTGAATTTTTTAATGAGTGTTCTACAATTACTTATTATTATAAGTCTTTCTTTTTGGTTATTAAAAATAATTTTCTTAACTTTCCTATTATTTTACTAGTATGACTACATCTTTTAAAAACATTGCTGCATTTCAACATCAAAACAGTCATCTAAAATCCCCAGTTTTATCCAAAAATGGCTGAGTTTACAAAAACATTAAGATTTTACTGAATAATGTTTTTAAATTTATTGGTAGCGTTTGGTCACAAAATGGCTGTTACCTTTAAGCACGAGAAAGCTTTTAGAAAAACTCTATCAGCTTCTTACTAAGAAATTCTATCCTTAAAAAAATTAAAATTGCCCTATCTTTATGGATGGATATAGTCACCATCTTACCTGTTTTCCTACCTGGAGGGTCAACGTTTCATATTTTAACAGTTTACTTAACTTGTGGAGAAGTCCAGGAGGAAGTTCGGTCTCTGAGCCTACCGACCACCTCCCAATGTTTTATACTCTGGGATCAGGCAGTTGCCTTTTCTCCATAACACTAATTTTTGAATCCGGCCAATCAGGGCCCAAGAGAACATTCAACGCCAAAAAACTTTTTTTTGGTGCCGACTTCCGTCCACGTGGCCTCCCTTACGGTGATCACGTCACAAACATGTATCTATGTATGTTTCTCTAACCTCAGGCACCGTGGCTGCTTTGAACAAATCCAGGGCAATAGCGCGCACCAGCGCGGGAATTCAGAAAAACAATCTCCACTCCTACTCTCAAAATTGTAAGTGATGACTACAGAATTACATCAATCTGTCCACAACTGTTACCACTTCGTTCTATTTCTTAAACCACTGATACCTAGAGGAATGTTAGAGCATGTTAGCTACACGGAAATACTGGTGTAGCAAAAGAGGTTCTTTGCTACACCACCAAAGGAGTTGGCGTAGGAGCTGCTAATCGTGCTACCCGTGTTCCGGCAGTCCGTGAATCGCTGGCAGACCTATAAGAAGAGTAACAATTCCAATGATCCATTTACCAAAGTAATTCTGATCTAAAGTGTTTTTAAAAACACAACCTGTCTTGAAATATTTTTGCGAAAAACACGTGCGCCTTCTGATACCCTGCCGTGTACAGTATAGTCTGTTCGCGGTTTCTTCACCCTTTTTTAATCAAACCTTTGAAAAAATCCCCCATGTATGAAAAGTTCGTTTACTTTCTAAAGAGACCTGATAAATTCGCTCGTTCAATGACCTGCAGGACTCTTACAGTTATATGTACATATACACTGATATTAACTGCACATTGGTTTTCTGCTGTTACAGTGAAAGGCGAGGATTGTGCTATCGTTCTCCAGGAGGTTCCAAACACCGTGTGGACCAATGGCTTAAGGTATATAAACACACGTTTTTTGAATACTAGATTGTGCCAAAAAAAATCCGCGAATTATTCAGGTCTCTAGTCATGTATCACAAGCGTTTTAAACTTGTGTTAACATAAAAATAACTTAGTTTCAATAAAATTGAACCATTCACTATATTTATATTTTTAATTTCAATATTTAATTTTTAAGTAATACGAATAAAGACAGAGATAAAATACACGCGTTGTTAATGACCAGTCAGAAACAGTTCTTATAGTAGGTGTGAATCGTAATGTTAAAAATTCCTGGGAGTTACAAATCATGATAAAGTTTGGGCATATGTTGATTACTCTTTTTTAGTTCATTTCTTATATGTTTTAAGAAGGGACCAAAGTATCCTTACAAAAAGAAAACAAAATAGCGGCCATTAATAGCCATTAGCTGTTACAATTTTAAAAAATTTAGTGTGTTCATGTAAGTTAAAAATGAGAAGAGTTAGAAGAAAACTTTTCAAGTAAAAAATGCTGGGCATAACATTATCTACGATTTTTTTATAATGCTTGCTTGGAATGATAAAAGCAATCGTCAATGTGATAATTGAAATAAAAAGTAGTAGTTGTTTATATTTACCATTGCATCTTGTATGAAAGCCTTGTTGAAACACAGGAACTTACTGTATTTAGCAATTTAAATAACATACATTGATCAATATAATGTTATTAAATAATATCCAGAAAATAATTTGCTTGTAATTTAAAAATAAGCATCTTAATCAAAACACAGCTAAGGTATGTGTGTAAGAGATCAATTTTTCACAAGCACACTTGCAGAGGATGGTACAGTTTAATGATCGCTTAGTGCAGATCCATGAATGAGAACATTTCTTTTTTCATCCACACTTGACCATTTCTTGACAAGCAGCAGGAACCGTAGGATTATTGGTCCATACTGGAAAAAGTCTGTCAGCTCCTTTCTTCCACCATGTTGACAAGGATCTGGAGGTTTAATTGCAGCCATGTGCGTACACGCCCAGATACTCGCTTGGTAAATAGAACGCTTACAGTGATGCAGACGAGCATTCTATGTAGGGGGTAGTTTTTCTGGATTTGGGTTTTGTGACAGAATATAATTTTCCTTACACCATCTATGGTGTCCTCATTATGAACTCCATATACATTGATTTAAAAAAATGTTCGATAGATTTGAATTTTGGTATGTTACAATCAATGCTAGTAAACGGATTATCCATCATGTGCACCATTGTTTCTGTTACAGACTCTGGACCATTCTTCTAAGCATTATTTGCAATAATTTTAGACCTGCCTCTCATAGAAGAAGTCGAGTCACATACAGTGAGAGCATTCCACAAAGGCAGGGCGAGGCTTCTAAGTGGCCCGAGGGTTGCTGTGATTGTTAGGACATCAATTAACCTTCTGTTTTTCCCGGTCCCAAAACTAATAAACACTTCACAGTCTTCAGCAATGTCTGTGAAAGTTTTGAAATTGTGTACTAAAGTATCAACCACACCAGAGTCTACAGTTCGGCCGAGTATTGTCCTTGCGCCTTCTTTAATTGCATGAATCACGTGTAGCACTATCATAGTGTCAGCTTCTTCGTAATCGCACGTTTCTGACATATTATTCCCAGGCTCAACATGGCTAACAGTATCTTTTGCAGTGATGAAAAATCACTTTGTATGTCAGCAAGGTTAGAAGTAGATTCTTCACTAAGATATTTTAAAAGTTTGTTTTGCGAGTCATGTAAATAATTAGACCAATCTTTGGAAAGTCTAACATTTGGATCTAACTTCGGTCTCGTGCCATGGCCCCGCTCATCACGTGTCTCATCTTTAATGGAAAATTCAAAATAAGAATCCCGCACTATGTGCAGTGCTTGTGTCATTCTTAACTCAGCTGTAATTTGCCTCAGAAAACTCACTTGAAAGTAGTCTTGAAATGTTTGTGATCCTGCTGTTGGCAAAATAGAATGGATCAGGGCGCCACCATCCCAAATGACTGCATGGTAACATGAAGGTACTACAGAAATTACATCTGGATTTTCACTGACATTAACATCATTTTGGATGCAAACAAGCACATAAGATTTCTTGGAATAATTCATCTTCTCATCACTGTTTGTAATAGAAGGAGGATATTCTTGGTAACATGGAAGATTTCTTTGAGCATGGATGCGCAAAGAAATATTCCATGTTACCTTTTATAAATTGGGTAGCTATTTACATGTGACCCAGAATAGAAATATCTGCTCACAAATTTCCAGCTTGCTTTGATTGTGTCGTCCTATGTTTTGGTGCTTTGAAGAGCAAATGGTTATTTCTATGTATTGGGGTGTCAAATGCTAGACTTTTCTCAAAAAGGAACTGAGAGACAAACCTATCATATTGCTGTTTACCATTTTCTAAAAGTGTTAGCACCGAGTGATTGTCTTCAGTAATGTGACCTTGAAGATTTACTAATTCAATGCTTAACTCGTGGAACGGATTTCCATTATTTCGAATAACATCAACCATACTCTTAACGTGTCGCAAAAGGTCTTCCTCTCTTTTTACGTCCTCATCATGATGAAAGTAGTCATAGTAATCATATTCATTATTCACACGTTCTGATGACATTCTGAAGTCTTCAAGTCGTTTGTTTACCTCTGGACCAAAAATAGACCAATTCAAATCCCTTCAGTATCTTGTTAAGTTGTTCATGAACTTGATCGATTAATGAAATTGTTATATATTTCAACAACCGCTGATTTGTTATCACTGTTAGCTGCACATCGGAGATCTTCTGTGGTATCTTTCAGACAGATTATACAGAGCTTGTAATCCATTTCAGCTTCATTCTGGAACAGAATAAAAAATAAATTGAAATGTAACCTTTATACTATCCTTAAAACCAAACTTAGAATATATAATAGCTAGGGGGATTCATTGATCTGAATAACAAATGAGCGGAGTGAGATACTGCCAAATTTCTAACTATTCATAAATGCAGTTGACTCGTTGTACACAAAATTCTTCTCCTTCCTAACAGAAATACTATGTAGGCAACTCTCCAGTAAAACCGACGAAGATGTCAAAAAACATGAACACAATTTACATGCAATGACACTTCACACCCAAAACTTAAACATTTCGCCCATGCTTACATTCAATTTTGGGACATAATTATTTCCAAAACGATTATTAAAGAAATTGGGATAAATAATATAGGCAATGGTATGCCTTTAATTACTTACTCGAAAAATTTACCTGTAGCTCTTGACTTACATGAGACTGACTGATTTTTAGGCTCTTTCAATAGCACAAAAAACCGCCATTTTTTTGCAATACCACTTTGGCCCCCCTTTAAAACTTTCCAAGAATACTCTAAAGTTTTATTTTAAGTATGTGGCAAATATTTATCACGACTTGTAACTCACGCTCTATGGGTTCACACTTACTATTATGCATAATATTGTATTATTACACTGAGTGCGCACGAATATGTTGATATGGCCTCGAGTGTAATTTTCTAAGCTTTGTTTGCTTGAGGCAGATTTATTTCATGGAAAAGTAACTTCAAAAGTTGGAAGTACTCGTGAATGGACTATACCGGATATAACTTTCATTCATGTGTGACGTGTCCACTATCAAGGACGCTGCTACTAAACGAGTTTAAAATACAGAAGTTGAAAGAGCAGCATACTGAGAGCTCGAGCCGTACACTGGTCAGCAATATGGCGTCACTAGCCAGTAGCAAGACGGAACTCAGTTCACCAACCAGCGCATGATAACCTACTTGCCTGCCGGGTAGCCCAGCCAATAACGAAAATTTTGCACCCCTCGATAACCAGTCAGATTCATGGCCCATTCCCAGGGCCCTGCGCAATGTATCTAATACTGGGTACGCCCACGCAATGCAATTTTTTTGTACGTTCTAAAAACAATTTTTTGGAAACTAATGGCCAAAAATTATAGCATTACAAGGAAATTATTGCGTGTTTACTACCTTGAGATATATCAAACATGCTAAATCAATAATCTAGTGCTGCAGTGTTTAGCCTACTTTTGAAAATAAACATATGTATATTTTAACATTACATTCTGTTATGGAAATTTTTTCTAATACTCTTGTTGTATTACAACAATTGTTTTGAAAACAACTTTCCGATTTTTTTTTGCTTAAACTTTTTTATCTGTGCAAATTTAAGAAACAGCTACGTGTTTTCACCGTTGTGCAGTTATCTAGACTGTGCCTGAAGGAAATGTTCAGATATTTAATTTTATTGTGCCAAATAATCCGTGAACCATATATAAGATAAATTGCAAACAGTAAAATATCAAATTAAACATTATTTTGTACATGGCCTAATACGACGAGACTTGTAGAAAATAAGCATTATGCTTAGAGAAACCAACACAGAGGTACAATATGTAAGCCCAGTTGGGTTATCAATGTAACTAATTAGCCTACTTTCGTTTACATGGATCCAAATAATTTTGATGAAGTTATTAAAATGTTAGATTGCAGGTGTATTTTGACGTCTAGTTGATAGCGATATCATTAGAAGTGTAACCAGAAACGTATGCAATAGCTGTGAGACATTTAGAAATACACACGTGCCTTGAATGAGACTCGAAAATAGATTATCTCTTACCGTAAGTTGACGAGCAACTAACTAAATCACGGAGGTAAAGTTCAGAACATAAACTTCGATAATAATCGGTCTAAAGTTTTCGTTGACTAGGATTATCAACTTAAAATGTGTACAGGGACATAATTTTGATAACAATTGTGAGAGTCACTTAAATCATTCAATACCGTGACACTATTTGTTTGTAAATTTCTGTGGAAATGTATTGAGCAGTTCCTGAGATATGACATAAAAACTTTAGTGTCTCATTTGGCGGTATAGTATAAAACATCCTAAAACAGGATCTGTATAGGCGTATCTGATGCCTCTTATACGAAATATGTCAAATTATATAGTATATATGATAAAACTCCCTAAATTATTTTTATTGCAGCTATACTATAAATAAGCCACGGTCACTTTAAACATGGCCTACTGTAACACTACTAGTGTGAAAAATTAGGTGGGAATCAGTTGATTAGACCCGGAAATGTGACAAAAAAGCTCAATTTACACATGTAGCAGTATCTTGATTATTGGGGAACAAAACGGAGATTTATTGGCACATTCTATGTTTGTCATAAATACTGTTACATATGAAGTCGTTTGAAATAGTTTGGTACATGTGGCATATTAACATAAAGTATTTAAATTTTTGAAATTTACAAAATATATGACTACCTCCTTAAGTTATACAAATTTACTAAACGGACTACAGGCCACCATTTTCGAAATAATGGTCTACTCAATAAAACACATCCGTTTAATATGACTTACCGTAGTATTACTTGAGTACCATATTAGGTAGGAATCTGTTAGGCCTAATTTTTTCCCGAGATACAATATAAAAAATTTATATTTGTGTGACTCTATATTACAAAATGGCGTACAAATGAACCTTTGTATTGACACATTTGATGTGTGTAATAGATAATTTAAGCATAGCAAGTTTGGTCGAATTTGGACAAACAATATTGTAGTATTGCAAATCAACCTAAAACATTTATATAGCCGCTATTTTAAAAATAAGTACCTTAGTTTAAAATTGCATATATGAACATGACCAGCAAAATTATTACTTTCATTCCAAATCTAGCAGGAATCGTTTGTATAGTTCCTGAGATATAACACAAAAATTTTATTTTTCATGTTGCAGTATCTTAGAAAATGGCTCGTTAATAACAGTATCTCTATTCAATGTGTACATCATGCAATGTCAACATACCAGATTTGGTTTAAATTGGTTAAATTGTTCCCGAAGTATATTGTTAAAGCTGTTTGTTTTTAATTTACACTACCTTCCAAAATGGTGGACCAATAACATTATCTGCTAATTTATTCAGTGCTTACATCTGCACTGGCAACTTACCAAATTTCGTTTAGATAGGTTAATTGTTCCCGAGATTCATATAACGGAAAAGTTTAGTTTTCCCAATTTGTGCTATCTTCCACAATGACGCATAAATGCTATTATGACTTTCTAAAGACAATACTTACATAATGCACTGTCATATTTAAAAATTTGGTTTAAATCGAATTATTGGTTCCCGAGATTTGACATAGGCCTAGTGGCCTAAATTTCGAAATTGCCTCTATTTTGAAAATAAGTGCCCGTCATGTTCGAAAACTATAAAAGTCCGATGTTCTTACCAAATACTATATGTGGACCTAGGTTGCTTTAATTCGGCTTGTTGGATTTAAAAGTTATTATAGGTTTTTCACGGTAAAGTGAGCACTTTTTAAGGCCCTACCAACAGGCATTAACCACTAGTAAATATATCTTATTGCAGCCTCAAGCATTAAATTTTGAGGGTGGTGGAATGCATACACTGTGTTTATTGGTTACATTGTAATGTTTATATTAAAAAGCAGCAGGAATATGGAAAATTGGATGAAAGGAAAAATTCGGAAGGGCCTTTAGAAGTCCTCACTTTACCGTGAACAACCTATACGTGGGGACATGCATTCCAGACAAACCACCAGGTGACTGCAAAAGCCTAACTTTCGGAGTCGTGCCAGACGACGCCGCTGGTCGGCCGGTTTTCTTGGTGACCTCCATTTCCCCCCGCCCTTGCATTCCACACTCTCGTCGCTTCACCCTCGCCGGCTCTCAAGAACTCGATGTCAAGACTCCCGTCTACGTGGTGCTTAAACTGCATTGCAGCATGTTCGAAATATCACACGTCTCCCCACGAAACTATTGAACGTGCGTCCAATGCGCTCGTCTACGAAAGGAACACACTCTTCAGACGAGGGCTGCCGAGTGCTTTCAAGAAGCCACGTACATTAAGAAACCTAACTTCAGAGTACTCTGACGTAGCTATTAAATAGCTTTTGACATCCACGTATCTCAGAATATACGCACAAGACACATACAAAACTACTCAGCGACTCTGTATTGAACCTTGTCTCAGACTCCTCACCAACAATATGATAAGGTCGTCGCTTGAAGTCCCATAGGTACACGGCGAGCACACTTCGCCTTATTTCCGAGCCTTGTGCTTTAGCGCACAGAAAAGAGTCTAACGTTGTGCCGCCTGTATCAATGTCACTTCAACAGTAGTTCTTGTTGTTTGTTAACCATCAGTAACTACTGTTGCTGTAACGTAATGCACTGTTAAGTTGTTAATGTAACATTAAGTACTTTTATAACGACGTTACCTCCTCACTGCACTGTTAACATTAAGGTGGTGTTTATGTTGTGGCAAAACAAGTTTTGTGATTTATTAATGTTGACATTTGTGTTAAAAATTTTCTTGTATTTTCTTTGCTTTAAAATATTCTGATGTAAAATAAATTAAGAAATAAATCAAAAAGGAAATATCACAAAGGAAATAAATGTCAGCTGGTTGGAGACTCAAACCCTCACCTTGTGTGCGTGACGTTCTCCACTTTATGAAACCTGAAGCACTATCAAATGCTCTATCTTAACATGTCAGATAGTGATTTATTGGTGTCAGTATCCATTATTACATATCGGCATACTTGCTGTTCTCTTTCGTTACGCGGAAATACTTTATGATCTATAAATATGTACATAATTGTCACAAGTAAACTGTTTTGCAAGGCTTTGGAGCTGATTTAAGCTACATTTTGTTCCCATACTATGCTTTAAAATGTTAACACATTGGTTTAATTTTTCGAGGTTATCGTCGTTCACTACTATCCGCCGTTTTACAATGCCAAGTCACTGCAAACATATGTTGTTTGAACATTTCTTTAATGTCGCAGTAACACGAAATATTTTGTATTTCCTGTTATTTTTAGCGTAATGCAACATTTGATTGTGGCAACAATGTTTAGAGGCTTTATTTACACTAACACCAGAAATATAAGACATTGTAAATTATGTGATGGAGTGTTCTTCGCCACATTTGTTTAAGATTCTGTCTGTTTCCATACCTCAGTATCCCAGGTGTTGGCGAGATATTATTTCTCTAACATATAATATTGTATACGTGTTTATTTCTTTCCAGTTTGTGACTGGGCAATCATTGGAGCCGATTAATTGCCTCGTGCCCACGCTGAAGAATACACACACTCCCACACACACACACACACGTGCGCGCACACACACACACACACACACACACACACACACGCGCGCGCGCGACGACGTTCTTGCAGTTTCGCTGCCCCTGCTTCCACTAGCCAAACATAGCCGCTGTGCGGGTTGCCTGCTGATAAAAGTTAGGCGTTTCTCTTTCGTTGCTAAGAACCATCCTTGGTTAATTTATTATGATTGGCTGTTACTTACTTCATAACAGTACTTGATTTTGATTCGCACTGGATGAAGTGGTGTAATGCCATTGTATGCAGAGTATTCTCGAGGTTCTCCGACAGGCCGCGCGTTGAAGGACGCGGGGGTCCCTGGGAGGGTGCGCCGAGGATTATTTAGGCGGGTGCGTGATCTGCTTCAAGAACGGAGAAGAAGAGGTGTTTTGGCACTTATTAGTGTCATAACACCGCGACTGCAAGTAAAGAACCTTTTTAAAAGGAAAATCTGAAAGAATCAGCTGTATCCCCACTATCTCCTCTTATAAATAAATAATAACAATTACATATTGAGGTAAAGCAAAGTGCCAGTCACCCAACTCTCCCTAGCCACGTCTCCGGTAGAGGGGAGAGGTCAGGAGGTGCGGACTTGGGCGAAGGGGCACACCACAACAACGAACTGTAGGCACAGCGTAGGTACACCTCACCACAAGTTTGCGACTGGCGAAAATGGCCATCCCCGGTGCTGACATGCAGAAGCAGGTCTCTGCAACAATTGCTCAGATCATTGCAAATGATGCTGATGTGCAGAGCGAAGCAAAAAAAATGGCCCAAAAGAGCATGAGAAACCGCGCCCCCTAAGAGCAATCAACAGCCCGCCCAAGGCCCCAGTAGGCTGCAGAATGTGGCACACACCACCGCGCCAGTAAGAAAAGTACAAGTGAAACGAATCACAGTGTACACCACCAGCGAGAAAAATACCCTGCACTGAAAATAGATGGACGCCCACGTGACGCTGTCCTGGAATGGTGTTTGCTGTAGAGCAGACAGCATTCTCGTGCACACCAGCTCCTAAAATGATTTTGTGACAATTGTGCGCATCACGAAGGAACTGGGCTTCCGACATAACCTCCTGAGGTAGGCTGATGAAGTCCATGTAAACTCGTTTTCTGCCGCATACAAGCAGATACCCCGCCTGATTTCCCTGCAGGAAGAATTCAGTGCTGCAGGCATGCCGGTACAGCGATACTGGTTTATCTCGGACAGAAACCGGTGCGCGATAAATAAACTGATAATCGATCTGCCTCATGACACAGATACTGCGCCCTACATGGGCCTTCAAAGATTTGCGGGTCTCGCGAATTTTATGGAAGATTTCCTCCACTCCAAGGGCCCTGATCAATGCTCCTGGTGCCAGAGAATGCATCATGTGGCAGCAGGGTGCAATGCCGCGCCCGTGTGTCGTTATTGTAGTGGCCCACATTTGACTGTTGACTGTACGATCCAAAATGACTGCAGCAAAGTGCGATGCACGGGATGAGACCAGAACCATTGAGCCAACTACCGCTGTTGTATGGCATATAAACAGGCGGAATGGGCGCGCCTGCAGCGAGAAGAGCGCCAACAAAGGCAACATCAGTATAAACTGCAAATAAAAGAAAATACCCGCGCACAACCCGGGCAGCAAGCAGCACAAAGCCAGCCAGTGCCACGAAGTGCGCAGAAAACGCCACCACGAAAAACTTTTGTGACTCACTGAGCAGTAAATGCCACCGCCTGTACACAACAGGTACACCTGGCTTGAAAGCGATGCGATGTTTCCAACTCTCGCCAATAACCCCATTACAAGGGATTCAAGCCTGCGCTGGGGAATGAAACCACGGCCAATGGGCGAGAAAGCCAGCAGAAAGACGCGTAAAAATGCAAAAAAAAAAAAAAAAAAAAAAAAAAAAACAGCAGCCCAGCGGTACACAGCCGTCCTCAGCTCCCACGAGCGCCCCAGCACCGACTGGACAAACCGCGCCCCCTCCGGCCAATCAGGGTGCAGCAGCAGCAGTAGCAGCCATTCAGAGCGCGCCTGTGCACGTCTCGGACTCAGCCGCCTTTGCAACGCAGGCTCCCTACCAGGCCAATCACCATAGTAACTGCGCAGCCTCCTACGTCTACTACTGTAGACTAGTCTGAGAAGTCCTGAAAGGATAGCTCAGCCTAGATTCATAATTAATTAGGTTTATTTAATCTCATTACATTTCATTAGGTTTACTAGGTTAAGCTAGCTATAACTTCTCATCCCAGCAATCTGTCTGTATACGTATGGCCCTGCGCTGTAGCCGATTCCAAGGCCGTCTCTGCATTTCTGTAGGTGTTTGCGGCGTCGTGCATCTCTCTGCAGCAGTTGGTGAGAAACCTCGCCCTGCGTCTATTTAATTATTCCCCCTCCCACTCCCTAAAGCGAAGATTCGTGCACTCGCAGAATTATGGATGGAAATGTACTCCGTTACAGCTCATGGCTACGGAGGCATACTCGCTGGAGGTAGTACAGAACCAGGTTTAGATACATATGTCCCCGAGGGCATAAGTTAGTATTATATCAATAAGGATGGTATTAGGTCTCCTAGATTTCATAATCCTTCCTTCCACAGGTATCTACCGTCTCTCCCGGATCTTGTAAAAACCAGTGGGTGTTGGCACTGCTAGCGCTCACTGGCAGCTCACTCCTTTTATTTTTATTTTTCAGGGAATCCACTGGTGATTCAAGGGGAACAGTCCGAATAGCACCACTTCCCTCACCAGTGTGATGCACTTACATTTATCTGATTAAGCCAGTGTAAATCAACAAGAGTTCCAAATACAGCGCCTCTTCTCTACTAGTCTTTCATCTCTACTGCTAAAGAATGATAGCCAAACTTCTTTCTCCCGTAGCATTTCTATTTAAGGCATGCAATAATTTTGAATTCTTTCTTGTCGGCTGGGTTCTTCCGTTGTCTGTGACGGTCTTTCCCAGTCTCCTCTTGCTTAAAGTTTTAGATATAAGTACACTTAGGGAGGTAGTCATGGCTCCAATTACTGGCCATGGCTGCCCAATCCCTCTCTGCCGTGATGCATGTCTCCTTGCATGATCTCCATTCCTTGTAGGCGTAAGGGGTTCGCTCTGAGACGCAATTATCTTCCTTCCTACCTTCGGGATACACTTAAGAGTTAGTAATAAGGTACTTAGAAAAAAATCGCAGGCTTTCGTGGAGACAGCAACTGTGATGACCGACCCTAATGTCATCATGCAGGCAGTCCAAACTGCTATTGGCAGCGATCCCCAAGTCAGCCAGCACCCAGAGCTGACCAACATATTGAATCCTCTCTGCAATCAATCTGATATTAATTATAACAAACACCGAAATGCAAATGGACGAGTAGATTACTGTCACGATCGCATTCTCTCTTCAGCTTGTCAAGAATTTCGGCTATGCTGACAAGACAAATAATGCAACAATATTAAATAAACCTTTAATGCACATACACTCCATTATTTTCTGGAATGCGCGAAGCATAAGCTCAAAAAAGGACGAATTCATAGGCTTGTTGTCGTGTCATAAAATTAAAATTGCGACAGTTAACAGTACATATGTTACACACAATTCTCGCTTTTCTGTCCCGGGCTTGGCCATTTATAGAAAAAAAAACAGGCCTCGGGAGAGAGGAAGGGACGGTGGAGTGGCAATTTTCGTCCAAATCTTGGTCATTCATCACGAAGTAATGCTTCCAAATTAATCAGTTCTGGAAGATGTAGGCATTGAACTAAAATTAGGCTAGCAAAGCACAAAGCCCATAGCAATTTATGCCCCTCCTGGTCACTCGCTAACACAGGCATATCCAGACTTGCAGTAATAAAGGTCAAACCTTCCTCGCACTAGGCGACATCAATGCTAAATGTCTTAATTAGAATTCTAGAAATAGAACAGCCAATGGAATACTCCTGAAAAGGCATCAAGCGAATTGAAATTATCAAGTGATGGTCCCAATCGAGCCTACTTTTAACACACCTAATTTAAATTAACATCCTGATATACTTGATACTGTTATTAGCTAACTAGCTTACAACTGGGTTTTATCTGCTAATTGAACATGATCTATCATTGGATAACTACCCGGAAGTAAATGCCCAGATAAAACTTAAACACTATTCTAAAGCAGATTGAAGGGCCTTCGCGAATTATATTGGCGAAAATTAATAAGTATTCTCTGCAAACTAATCAGGATGTTGACGAAGCTATAAACGTCCTTACAAGCACTATACAGCAGGGCGTGGCCGAGTGCGTTCCTGAAAAAAACACTAACACATAAACTTGGAACATTTCCGCAGTATAAACGGGATTTATTCACTCAGAAAACCCGCCTAACGCGCCAATATTCCAGATGCCGGAATCAGTAAACCAAGGCCCTAACAAAACGTCTCTTAAATAAGACAGATAACACAGGAATTGTTTTCACTCCTGAAGAAAGGGCACATGCCTTTCCCAATGTGCTGGAAAATACATTCCAGCAAAATCAGGACCCCTGTGATATACATTTGACGGCGCAAATTTACCGCGAATTTATTATAAAACAAAGGAGCCCGACTGAAGATGAACCCGAATTTACTCACCCGCGCGAAATAAAGCTTGCTATCCGCAGCATTCATCCCAGGAAAGTACACTGTTAAAAAAAAAAAAATTCTTTCCTTTTACGGAAAAGTGCTGGTGAAATTTTTTCCAGAGGTGTTCGTAAACTCTCCGTAAAATTATGGATACATAGATTTTCAAAAACGGACTTTCCGTAAAATACAAGGAACCTCTCCGTAGTAGGTTTTTCTGTACTTCTAGTTTAAATCATTTTAAATATATATTTTAGCTTAATTTTCATTATGTGGGTGTTCTACTGTGTATAAAAAAGATAGTTTAAAAAGTAAAAAAAAATTATACTTAGGCAAGATTTGAACCCCGAGTCAAAAAGTTGCAAGTTCACGACCCTAACCACGTGTTGCTAAGTTTTACACACGCTTGTTGCTACTTTATAATGTTTGAAAGACTATATCTTATTGACATGGATAACATTAACTGTCGCAGAAACGATAATAATCTGGTTACAGTGGCGAACAAAGCTTCGTGTAGACTCGCCATTGTTCGTGCCCGAGACCCGAAGTTATAGAAAATGCGGAGATTTTCTGTATTTTGTATTTACGCACTTAACTCCGTTTTTCGTCATTACGGATTGCGTTTGCCTATATTTAATGCGCGTTTTCGTAAAAATTTCCGTAAATGTACGGAAAATTTTTACAGTGTACCAGGGCAGACGACATTCAAGCTACTGTTTTAAATAAAATCTCTCAACTGGCCTTCCGTGATATAGCTACACGTATCAATACTATTCTCAAGCTGGAACACTTTCCAAACGAATGGAATGCAGCAAATGTAATTGTATTTTATAAGTCAGGCAAAGATAAGAAACTCCCCCAAAATTACAGGCCAATTAGTCTAGTAGATTTTCTTTCCAAAGCGGCATAATATATATTCATAAAAAGGACTAACTTAATTTACTTCCATAAGAGCAGTTCGGCTTCCGACAAAACATTCGACTACACATCAACTAGTCCTCATAACATAATATATTACTCATGACTTAAATTGAAAGAACTATTTTGTCGCAGTCTTTTTAGACATTGCAAAGGCTTTTGACCACGTATTTCATGCTGGTTTACTTTAGAAATTATATAAATTAAAATTCCCCAATTGCTACGTTAAGTTACTAGGCAGCTAAATATAATGAAATAATTCAATAAATAAATATTGAAATAATAAACAACTTATTATGTTCAATGTGAAGGGGCGAAATCAGACTCCAAAACTATGAATGCTGGAGTGTCACAAGGCCTTGGCCCTGAGTTATTTAATATTTATATACATGACTTACCTAAGCCTGACCACCGACTGGTAAAATTCGCTTGCTATGCCGACGACACTGTCATATTCAGTCGCTCCCATGACATCGACTTAGAAACACGAAGGCTACGAACTGCTCTGACAGCCTTTCAAGAGTATTATACAAAATGACGGATTAAAATAAATGTCGATCGTTTTCACACGTAGGGCACTACCTCAAGCACCACCCACAAACCACGCTTCTTGGTGAACCTATACCACATAAATATGTTGTAAAATGTCTAGGCTTGCACATGGACAGAAAACTCACGTGAAAAACACATATAGATGCCAAATCGTAATTGCAAATGCCAAGCTTTGCACCCTCTATCCTATACTTAATAGACGAAGTGCTATAACACGAAATACAAAAGTATTGCTACATACAATGTTTACATGGCCTGTCATCAGCTATCTGTGCCCACATGGGTACATGAATCTGAATCACATATTAAGAAATTGCAGATCGTATAAAATAAATGCTTACTAACTGCTGCTGATTCGTCTGGATACTGTCCCATTACAGATCTACATAACGAGCTAAAAATTGAAAACTTAATGTGCACTTCGTAAAAATGGCGGAAAAGTTCTACAACAATTGTGCCACTAATGCCAACCCGAAGATATAGTCTCGGCGATTATGACGCCGATGAGACTCAGAAATACAAGTGGCCCACGAGCATATTAGCTCATAGACCACCTTAAATTGCTAAACTTTTGAATGCAAGCCCTCAGCCATGCACTTGTTTGAAATTGACATCAAGAAACCCGTATAACGTCACGTTATTAATACACATACTACACTCATGTACCAAAAAAAATTCGAAACCCTATGTGATCGTAGAAAAAGGCAAAGTATGCATCGCAGAGCCTCTGGCTCGGTGATGGCCCTGTGATTTACATTGCAAACATACTGTTATACACTCACTTGCGCTGAAACGGCTCTCTTATCCGAGAGCTACCTGTAGGTATGGTCCTTCGCCTCTGCCGAATCCAAGGCGTCAGGTGTCGTGAAGCTCTCTGCAGTAACCGGTGGGGGTTGTGTGGAGACACACCTACACTTACATACACGCCTAATCACACCCAGCAACACACTCAGCTGCAAGCGAGGTCGCAAACAATGTAATATATATTATTACCCCAAATTATAAGTTCCCCCTTCTTATAAATGCCTGTAACGCACTAAAACTTTTTTTCTGTGTTACAGAGAGATAACTGGCATGTGTCGGGTGGGTGGCTCAGTTCTGTCTCCCACCACCAGGGTTGCTTAGCACTACCCTGGTTACATTCCAGCTGCGCACTCATTTCATATCACCCCGCACGAAACCCACACAAGACTATCTTCGCTAACTAACAACTTACATGTAGAGACTTCCTCTTTCCGGTTATGTCCATGACTACGATTGCGGCCATGGCACCAGACAATACTGCTGTAGCAGCGATGCATGCGTCCATTTTATACATAATTAAACCCGACCTGAGGCGTAAAGGGTTTGCCCTGAGATGCCTCCCACTCTCCAACAGTCTTAGCTACTAACATGCTCGCCGGAGGACACACAGAACTGTGAAGGATCTCACGCTAGCGTAGCGGTATTTGGGGGCTCGCCAGAGAGAAAGATTACTTCAGGAAGACTCGCTGCTGGAGACAGAGCCGGTGTAACGGTGGTATTTTACTCCCCGTGAAAATTTACCTACCCTGAAAAATTCCCTAGTGTATCTTTACTACTTGCCACAGAGATGTCCAAAGAAAACCCAGGAAAAAAACCAGTGAAATCTTACTTCCACAAGCAGGTCGAAAGCTGATATAGGACATTATGCCTTACGCCATTTTCGAACCAACAGGCTTAGAGACACCAAAATTTAATTGTAGATAATGCGTACCACCCGCAACAAGCCGACACAGATCATTATGCCATAATTAAATTTATAAACATACCTGGCCACCATCTCCGAACCGTTAGACGTAGAGACGCCAAAATTGATTTATAGGTAATGCTTAAGACCTCCAACAAGCCGATACATACAATTATGCCTTAGCTAAATTTATTGGCATACCTGGCCACCATTTCCGAACTGATAGACGTAGAGACACCAAAACTGATTTATACGTAATGCTTACGACCCCCAAAAAGCCGATACATACCATTACGTCTTAGCTAAATTTATTGACATACCTGGCCACCATTTCCGAACTGATAGACGTAGAGACACCAAAACTGATTTATACGTAATGCTTACGACCCCCAACAAGCTGATACATACCATTATGCAGTTGCTAAATTTATTGTCATACCTGGCCACCATTTCCGAACCGATATATTTAGAGACACCAAAATTGATTTATAGGTAATACTTACAACCCCCAACAAGCCGATATATAACATTATGACATAGTTAAATTTATTAGCATACCTGGATGCCATTTTATATGTAATGATTACGCCCTACAAAAAGGTGATACATACCATTATGCATTAGCTAAATTTATAAGACCACCTGACCACCATTTCCGAACCGATAGGTATCAAAATTGAATATAGGTAATGATTACTACACCCAACAAGCCGATAGAAATCATTATACCTTATATTATTTTATAGTCATACCTAACGACCAATTTAAAACCGAATCGTAGCTACTACTTGTGACCTCCAAGAGATCGATTTATGCTATTGTGTTCTAGGACCTTTTATAGATATATGTAGTCGCCATTTTCGATATGATAGTGTCATTGTCACCAAATTAGAATCCCAGGTATTACTTGCGACTCCCAATAGGCCATAATGTCTTTGGCCATAGTACAGACATACCTAGTCTCTATAACTGAACTTATGGGAATAAATTCATCAAAATCGGGTCGCAGGAATCCCAGCCGACTCTGAACTATTTTAAATGCACTGATACGTCCTAATTAATTTAATAAGCATAGTTCACAACACTTTCCGATTGACAGAATAAACCTGTGATAATCAGTTGGTAGGCAACACTCTAGGACCAAAACACTCCAATATTTTGTGGCAAGCTCCCTTTATATGCATTACAATTTTTCTATTCGTTGGAGACATTTTCCAAGTCAGTTAGTATAGACATTCAGTTTCATACATCACACACGTGACGTAACTTTCACCGTAACCCACGCACATATGCAACACGATAACTATACCGATCGTATGAAGAAACCATAATAGTGATCATACAAACTATCAGATCAGCCATTCCCGACAGCCATATCGGAAGGTATTTGTACAGTATGTGAACAGAACCAAGCATCTCCGCGTCAGAACATATAGCTGCTAAAGTCGTGTGCCCTGCAAAATCTATGTCACTCCAGGAGGAAAATAACAATTCTGAGACTACTGCTTTCATGAAAGGAAGAGTTTGAGGGCATCTCTGCGGTGGTAACCCGAGCCATGTACGACCCACTATCTTAACTATAAGTAATCACTTAGCATACATACTACAGCATAGTCTCATCAAGACTAATTCAAATACCTATGTCGTAATTGAACCGGCTATTATATAATCGCTTTCCATTCAGATTACCTACTCAAGTGCCTCCCCCCCCCCTCCTTTTCGATAAACAGCGTGTACTAAGTACAGGAAGACTAAAAAGCTTTAGTATGTGATCCGATTACAAAAAATAAAATAAGAATACATGTGCACGCGACTTATATGTATTTTTATTTAGTTAATGTTTTATTTATGCTGGCAAAGTTAGTACCGTATAGGCACTCTTGCATCTAACCAGCTGTAAACGTTCACTTACAATTAATGCAGTCATTATTTTTATTACAAAACAAAGGCTGAATTTTTGCTCCCCTGTAAAAAGAGTATATTATAAGTACCGGAGGGCTCGAAAGCTGTAGCATGTGCCCTTGGATATGCCCTTGGATATGCGACTTACATGCACGCAGGGGATGTAAATATTCCGTACTGAATTTTTTTCTTACCTTTGGAGAACAGTATACAAATACTGATTGGAAGGAATTTCCGTAACTATAGGACATAATAAAGTTACAAAATATAAAGGATGAATTATTTTGCTCTAGGGTTAAAGCACTGATATGTATAATTGTCTTATTTTCTTAAGGACTTTATACTTTCCTCAGCATTCGCAATAAGTACAGGCAGGTTCTAGAGTTATCATTAATTATCTGGGTCTGTTAAGAAACAGAAGCAGACAGGAATGAAAACTATGCTACACAGCATTAATTTACGAGTTATCTAGAAAAATTTGTAATTATCCCAAGCAAATTTTTACTCATCTTAGAAAATATCAAATAATAATCGTTCTGCAAGTTTTTTGTCACACACACACACACACACACACATACAGATAGATATATATATCAATTGGTTTCGATACGTGAAAATGTGCACATATAACATATGACATATGAAGAAATATTAAATCAAAAACTTCGTAACTTAAATGCGTTTCACTGTTCATGTACAGTAAGTATATCTATATTTTCTAATGAATATGAAGTAGGCCTACTCTTACAGTGTTGTATGTTCATCAGTTGTTTGGAGAAATGAATATCAAATATTTGGTGATGAATTATTATACTTCCTGCTGGTGACTTCTCATTTAGCTGTTCACCGATTGCGTTCCTAATATAAAAACTAATGTGTGCGGACGGTGAGTTCCGTTATTGATCATCAAACTGAATGCTTACATTAATTGGGTGTCACTTTAATGGAATGAATATGCGCCTAGTCACATAGTTGTTCTGTTTGTAAGAGAAGTGTTCACTGACGGGACACAGGAGTAAAATTGTTACAGTTTCTTCATACTTTCTGTTCATCTAAATTCTTAATAATCCTTTGTTAGACTTTTCATGATATTTTGAAAATGTTCTCATTGAGAGTAAAGCAACTTGTTAAAAAGCGTCGAAAATTTATTTTTAGCCATGCGTGACAATTTTGGCCTAATGTGCATTATTTTTAACACACAATAAAGAAAATTGTGCTATTGTAGGAACTATAATATTGTTTTATCCTAATGACTTTTGCAATGGTGATGAGCAGTTAAATTTTACTTTATTATTGCGGACGTACGCCTTTGCAGAGCTAAGTTGTCACGCAACCCAGAGCCTGAAAATAAAACATAAAACAAGCCCATATTAGCTACTGTTAAAAACTAAAGGACGAAAGGCATAGGCCTATTTAGTTCAGTAGTACTGCTATTCGTTTTTAAAGAGATTTTTGCAATGAGATAAAAGTCGCACATTCTTGTAGATTTTTTTAAATATCTATTACGATAACTTTAACGTTTTTTAAATACCGCCGTTGCACTTTTTACAAAATTATTAACACCTTTTTTTATACGAGTGCCGCCAACATTAAATTTCGTATCGGTGTAAACTACAGTAGACAAAAGCGTTTTCCATGTCATATCTGTCTTAGGATTCGACAAATTTTTTAAAAACCGATAATCAAGAACAGTGACGTATTTTGATTAAATAAATACACTTAATTATATCGCCAAATATATATTTTTTTCTGTTGTTTTGAAATGCCATTCTTATGTTCAAAAAGAGACGTCGGTTGAGCTGTGATAAGTAAATGGGGATGAATTTGCTACACACTGCCTGTAAAGGTATTTTAATAATAATAAATATAGAAGGATAAAAAAAAATTATAAAAGCTTTAAAGAGAATAGTTAATGTTGGTTCGAGAAAGAATAGGGCATAATGATTACACTTACACTGAAACAAATTATTTTAAAAAACGTATGTAGAATGCAGTAAGGGAACAGACTTTTACAAAAGCCCTGACACAGTGAGAGGAAAGTTTTTTTGTAGATCCTATAATAAACTATTAATATTCCAATCCACTTTATTGAAGTCATCAAAGGTGCAGTGTATGTTAAACAAGCGTTTGCAATGAGGCTTCATAATTAGCAATGAACATATGATTCGCAACGACACAGATGAAAGCCTATAATATAGGCTATGTGTATCTTTCAGTATCCACAGAAACCAATTTTCCCATAAACAGACAATGTGTATATACAGAGTAGTAAAAAATAGATCGAAAACTCTGCTAGACCATTGTCAAAAATATATAGAAAATACTTATAGAAAATACTTATATACACGACATATGGCCTAGCTCTAGTCCTGAGGGAGCTTCAGTCTTGTGAATATGTAGCAATGAAATGAGTTTATTTCCAGGAAATAAAACACTATTGTATGCGTCAGTGGTGGCTATGCAGGTATGCAACAGTGTCTCGCCGATAACAGCTCCCGTAACGACTCCTTTACGACTGAAAAGTGTTCTGCATGCCAAAGTTAACAAAATGGTCGCTGTGTTGTAGTTAAGCACTGAGTGGAACCTTTTGGAGACCCCAGCAGCACATAATAGCTAAAGAGTGGCACCTCGCAATTTAATTATGACAGGGGTTCTCCGTATCATAGTTGAGTGCCCACGCAGCCCCATAAAATAAAAAACTATAAAATAACACAGACTACTGTCCCAAAAGTAGTTTTTTATTACATGTTTCTGTAGTATTTACGAAGGTGAATAGATCTTTCAAAGGAAGAGTAAGGCCATATTTCCCCATAATTCACCACAGTGATCAATGAAGAAAATTTGTAATTGAGAAAAATACTTAATATTGGCAATGTGTTTGTTTTATATTGAAATTACTTATACAAATTTTTTCATTGGCAGACAATTCTTGCTACTAATGAGAAATTTTAGAGCGAACCGTGTGCTAACTACAAAAACATGACAAACAGCTAAATTCACTTGATAAAACAAAATAATGGATTTTTTTTTTCAAAAATATTGACTTAGTGGAATCAAAAACCACGTAAGTGACAATAACTGATAGTTAGCAAGAGAAATTATTTTCATATTGGAATTAAATAAATATATAATATAAAATAAATATGTACACCGTAATGAATAGTAAATTAAAACACATCGTACAAAAACATGTCAGCTCAAAGCTCAAATACCAGCTGTAATGTACGGAAGTGAAACGGGGATGGCAACAAAGAAAGCCGCAACATTACATGTTGCGGAAATGTAGTTTTTTACAAACCTTCATAGGCCGAAATTCCCATAGAAAATTCACCGATCATGATGAACAATTCTTCTGTGAATCTTCTATATTTATTACCATACCTTAAATGCCAAAGTCATGTGAATATTATTTAAAAGGTATGCGTATTCACACCAGTCGAACTACTACAGATACAGTGTCTTGAAAATGTCAGCATCGCAGCACTAAGGTATTGAGATGGACCTCAAAATAATAAACGAATCACCTTATATATGATCACACACGTTGTCGATGTAAAGAGAGGCTATGCCAGCTGCAGAAACAAGCAACAAGCTATTTAATCATCCATGATACCATTTTAAAGCAGTGCTTTCAGTATGGAAAGAGGCGGTGGCAGGCCAGTATGCTACCTGCCACCTCAGCCAGCGGGATTACAGAGGGTCTGAAGGCGGGCGAGAGTGTTGCCAAGTGATGGGATTAGCAGAAGGCAGGAGGAGGCGATGGTCATTGTGGTTTCTGATCGCGCAGGTGCAGCAACTTTTCCAGGGAGAATGAAGAAAGAGATTTTGGACAGGGTCTTAAAATCGGGGTTCCAAGAAGAAAAGTACACCTGTCCAGCTTGCAGGCTTGTCCACAGCACATCTGAAGGCAACACGCACATTGCAATACTGAAGTCTAAATATTTCCTCATGCTAGAAAGACTACACTACGAAATAAATGCACAATATTTTTCTTCAATGCATATATATTATTAAGCTAAAAATCAATATAACTAAAATTTCATACAAACTAAATTATAAAACTTTCTACCAAAATATTTTTATTTCTATGTAAACACTGTAGGAGGGCGGAAAAATGGAAGTGTCACACTATCATCCAGCTATTTAGCTTACCTTTATAGAAAATTGGAAGGTTGAGTTAAACCTGAGTGGAATACGTACCTAAACACTTTTTTAGTTATTTATTGCCCGTGATATTTCTCGCAAAATTTATTGACACAGTGAACCTTATAACAGACATGTTTATTCTAGTAAACTATCCTTTCGCCTATATCACTGAAATGTTTTGATTGATAATGGAAACCATGAATCTTATTAATTTGTGTTTCGCGGAGCAGTGCCTAGGAAACAAAATAAACTATATATATATATATATATATATATATATGTGTGTGTGTGTGTGTGTGTGTGTGTGTGTGTGAAATTGTAAAGGTGCAATAATAGCAGCTAAGTTAAAGACTACATAAAATGTTTGTATTAATCGACTAAACGTTTATAAGATGAACAAATTTTGCGTGATGATTTTGTAATTTTGAAATATTTTTTTCCGTTCGTTCTTAGTTTTAAGTGTTGTAACTAAATAAAAGGTTTTGCCAGATTTAGTCAGTTCCGCAATTTTTGCTGACAAAAGTTACCTAAAAAAAATTATTTTCAGTTTATTATATATAATAAACTAATTATTCCTAATAATATACAAGTAATATTAAATAATATTTAAATGAGCAAACATTTTAGGGCTGGTGAAATCTATCAATGCATATAATCAAGGAAGCCTTTGTTTGACTCATCGGTTTTCTTAAAATTCACCAGGTTACGTTAGTGCTGTGACACCACGCCGTTACTCATCTGAACCTACACTCATTCTGTAAATAATTTTGTCCAAGCATTAAGACATTCATTTTTTATTTTAATCACTCATTGCAATGTATACACAGTATAATTATTATAATTAAATTAAAACTTATATAATCTATCATATAAAATGAAAATGAATGATATAATATATTAACAAACAGTTTAACATTAATAATTTATTGCATATCGTCTATATGTTACAGAACAACTATAAGAACCCCACACATTCATATTGTGCGAGTTTTTAAACATCTAAAAATTAAAAATCATTAAATTTTCGGTTAACTTAGTTTTGCATCAAAGTTCTCTTAAAAGTATCGGATGGCCGCAATTTCAGCTGTAAAAGAACCCCTGAAGTGAACAGCCATTTAGTATAATGCATTTACTTTGTTCTGAACGTCTTTAGACTTAGCACTAAATGCTACTAAATTTTCCCTAAGGGCTGGCATGGCGCAAAAAGGGGTGGAATGCAAGAGAGTGGGAGATTAAAATTCCCCGAAAAAACTATCATGTTTCCCGCATGTGAAAATTCTCTTGAGCTAGGAATCAAGTTAACTGAACTGTAAACTGCAGTGGTACCTGCTTAGCAACGAGATAACGATTCAACGAATGTGAAATAAGCGTTTTATGAAGCAAGAACAAAGCGTGTTTCGTTTCAGATAGAAAACACGGCTAGTCATTGCTCCTTAAAACGCAGAGTATTCCAGACCCCAATAGTCATATCTGTTCTGGCTAATTTCTTACCAGAATGATCACCATTCAGTAAATACTTGATGTAAAAACGAGAATAAACTGTGAATGAAGCAACATAGAACCACATTCCACTAGGCCTACAGCTGCATCATAGACGTGGAGCAGTTTGAAATTGGAACACATTTGTTCTAAAAACGTTAACACATATAATGAATAAATAATTCCTAGGAAACCTCAGTGGATGAAAACATGAGGCTAGTAATCAAACAAATGTGCTCGTGTGTATGCACGCGCGCGACGTGAATATCGTCGTGTCCGTGTATTTGCAGTGTACTTGCGTGTATAGATATGACTACAAGTAGTATGCACTTTTCTTCCTCCCAATATTTCATTCTTTTTAACTTAATGTAATATTTGGTGCTGTTAAATTATTTTGTGATTTTCTGTATTTTGTATTTGTCTGTTGTACTTTGTAAATTGTTGCTATATTGTGAGTAGATATATAATGGGGGTTCTGGCACACGGGTTACATGTCGTGCTGGGAAGGGGAAGAGTGTACCGTGGCGCCATTTTGGATTTCCCTTTTTCGCCTCAAAATTTCCTGTTTATTCCTAAAATGTTTCCTTTTTTCCCAAAAAATTTCCGGTTCTTCCCTACAAATTTCCCGTTTACTTTAAAAATTAGTAAAAATGTGCTTTCTCAGCGTTGTGCCTGCCGTAACTCCTCTATGCGGCTGAGATACCCCAAAACTCATCCACATTGAGGAGTTGACAAAATTAAATTAATTTAATAATTATTTTATAAAATTAAATATATTTTTATAATTAAAAAGTTAAAAGACGTAAGTATTAAGTGTTATATATCACCGGTCTCGTCTTTTCAAGGCACATACGATCATAATGTCATACCACCATTCTGTCTCTATTTTTTATGCTCTATAATTCCATCTTGTTTTCCATGATCTATCATTCTATGTCTTTTTTCATGCTCTATCCATGTTGGATCTCTTGCTCTTTCTCTCTCTCTCTCTCTTTCCTTTTTCTTTCTTGTCTCTCCAATTCGTTCAATTATACACATTCCCTCCACTGCCATCTAGTTAAATAACCACCAAAAAATTCCAGTGACGCCATGTTGGATTTAGCCTCGGTCATTAATTCAAATAGCCAACTTTCGGAAATCCTTTTTAGACTACTCCACACCTTTCACCCTTACCAACATAGGCATGTGTTGTGCCATAAGGTTTAACCTGGAGAGAGAGTGTCGGAGGCGATGGTGTTATAGGGAATTACCTTTGTTCGTCCTTATCGACAATCAACTAAAAAGTTAGGTTAGGTTCGTTCATAGAAGCAATCTCTATTTTATTTTTTAAATGATCCTGTAACCACTCCGACCATCAAATACAAAGCATCACCTACCTTAAACCGGCCTTTTTTGGACTTATGGCCTTTCTGACAAGGTCAATTATAAATTTATACCCTTTGTTAAATATACTCATAATTTCCGAACTGTTCATATCATTAGGATCAATTTTATAACATATACACAGTATCCGATATCCGTTAAGGTGGTAAGATTATTTAAGCCCTATGACCTTTCTGACAAGGTCAATTTTAAGTTAAGGTCTTTTTACAAATGAACTCATAATTCCAGAGCCATTAAAGCTATGCTCATCACATTCATAACATAGACACTGTAACCTACATACAACATAATGTTAAGATCATGTAGGGCCTAAACCCATTTTTGGCAAAAAATTAATTTGAGTTAAACATTTTTGTAAATATAGTCATGAGTTCCAAAACCTCGAAGCTATGCTAATCATATTCATAACATTGACATCATAGCCGATATCCAGCATAATGGTAAGGGCATTTAGGCCCTAAACCCTTTCTGGCAAGGTCAATTATGCGTTTAAGCCCTTTTATATACATAGTTAGTCATAAAATCACCAAGTACATACTTATCAAAGATATCTTTCCCAACTTAATATTATTTCATTTACGATTTTACCCAAATTCTATTTGTGACTTGGGTAGATGCTAGGGGTAATTAATGTAATATTAATTTCAGATTTTGAGTGTCCGATCCTCAGTCAGGGCACATAATATTATTTCATTTCTGATTTTAACCAAATGTTATTTATGAATTGGGTAGGTGCTAGGGATAATTAATAATATGTTAATTTCGGATTTTGGAGTTCGATACTTTGGTCAGGGCACGTAATATAATTTAATTTCTGATTCTAACTAAATTTGGTTTGTGACTTGGGTAGGTGCTAGGCTTTCTTAATGTTATGGTAATTTCGGATTATCGAGTTCGAATCTCGGTCAGAACACCTAATATTTATTTATATCCGAATAAAAATATTTAGTTTTATATTGTATTCCTGCTTATAGTTATTAATGAAATGTAATTTTTTGACAACCGAGATCGATTCCCAGGGGGCACACTTCATAGTTAAAAAAATCTAGGAAATGCATTTTCATGCATTCAATTACTATAACTGTCTATCATATTACCTGATCAGTGTATACTGCTCAACTCACGTGTTATATGTTTGATGTCAACTGTCGAAAGTCGAGAAATGTGGAGAATGCAGTTATATGATGTAATTGTGTAATTAACCTAATCGTGAAAATCCATACTTTCATAACACGAAAAGAATATTAACTATGTATGCACGTACACACATGAATAATTAACAACTAAACGTTCACTAAAGTAATCTATCCTTTCAGCAAAACAGCCAAACTTCAACTGTCATATACCTATTCATTTGTTTCAGAACTTGCAATTCGTACTATTTATTATTATTATTATTAGGTGCGGAAGGTATTACATTTCCACTATGCTAGCATTCACTACACACACATATCAAGTATGCCCATTATATGTAGAGGAACTACAGCTCACCATATTCATATTTTTCAGAGGATGTTTTCAAGCGAAAACAGTTCCTGCTTTATTCCTATCAGGTCAACAAACCCTAACAGGTAAAAACAAATATGTATGCGGTTTCAACATATTCCAACAACCACAGACGGAATATGTCAATGAACTACTCTGATAAAACATTTCATCATGTAATAAGAAAACACACACGTATTGACCCCAACAACAACCAAGACTATTATGTCAAACCAACTTATAGTCCTTTTATAACCATACTAACTCATAATTTCCCATATACCAAAGCTACAATCATCGAATTCATAACTTAGGCATTGTATTCGAAATCCAACAAAATGGTAAAATCATTTAGGCCTTATGCCCATTCTGACAAGGTCAATTATGCCTTAATACCTTTTGTAAGCATATTAACTCATAATTTCCCATATAGCAAAGTTACAGGCATTAAATTCATAACACACACATACACTCATACAACTCATTTGCACATACCATACCAAGCAATTGCATAACCCCATACCATCAAACGTTACAAGCAAAACTAAATACTTGAAATCTTTATTAAAATATCATACAACTCAAATGAACAAAACATACAAAAAACAGTAACAATCATAATACGGAACCACTTCCAACAATATTACAATCAACATAACACACAACTTGCAAAACCCCTATCATCAATCATCACAAGCAAAACTAAATACTTAACAACTTATTAAAAACTATGATACAACACAAATTAACAAATCTCCATCATCTGTCTTCCAATACACATTATCACACATATATAATTTTAAGTATAAAGATATACAAAAAGAAAAAAGCGTTACCAAGATTCCGTTTATCCAATTTACGGTATAACATTAATTATAACCAAATTAAGTTCCAAATAAAACACTCATCGCACCCAAATCGTGCTATACCATACTACATACAGCAATCAAAACATGTTTCTAATGCGACGCTCTTATCCCAATGACATGGCAAAGGGGCATGATACTGCCCAAAATTCAAGCTGAACAACTATGTATTTTGAAAACTTTCTCAATTCAAACTTCAAAGGAGTGTAAACTTGCAATCTTGTCCAAAACAATCTACAATTACTTAAAAGGAGAACACTGGACTTGTATTATTACATTTACTTATTCAAAAATGTGTGGTTCACATTTCCATTATACAAAATAATGCATAATATTTTTGTACTACAATTTCTTATATTACTACAACAACTTCAAATATAGATGCACAACGTGGGTAAATGTTATGCTATCAAACTTTAACATGTACTAGTTTTAAAGTTAATGGAGTTTCAAATTCAGTGTTCGGTGCTCCAGCGCATATCCACAACTTTAAATTCATTTAATTCTATTTTATGATGCCTCACATGGACAAAAGTGAGAATCATAACTTTCAATATAAATGCACATGACACGTGGCTAATTTTAATAGCATCAAACTTTACTAATGTCAAATATATCTATATGAATGCCAATGCATATGGTAACCTTTAAATTCTTTAAATACGCCGTCCAACCCATATACGTTGACAAAATTAACTGGCGTATAGATAGAAAACATTAAAAGATAATTTTCACCTAAATAGCTTGAAATTGTATTAGTATAAAGTCCATAATGGACACGAATGAACCATAAAAGGTGAAACTTAGACCCAATTTAAAACAGCTTGGGTAAAATATTTTTTCCTTTGCATGATAACATTTCACAAATTATTTTCGGCAAATACTAAAAATTCACAATTTTAAAAAATGCCCATTTGTAGGCAATGCATGAATTTCGTCTCACTTGCGCCATGATCTAATGCGCCTACAATTATGACATCAAGTATATATTTTTTTCAGACTGGATAGGCCATGTAGCTATTTAATTACAACATTAACTGGTTCAAATACTTAGCTTCTAGTCGGATACCAAAGGCTGTCCATGTCTGATCTGCTGAGGCCGTCTCCGGAGTATTTATAAAAAGAAGCCTTTCAATAACCTCTGTCGGGGTACGGCAAAATGCTTGTCCAATCAGGGACTGTGGAAGGTTCCACCAGGTTTTAATTTTTGAAACACAACTGTCACAAGGCGGAAATGGCGTCACATGGCGAATGCCCTGGCTTGCAAACTATCAGTAGTGACGCCAGAGCAACACGGTGACACCTGTGCGAAACACGAGTGTTCTGGTTTTCAGAGTCGGGCCGTCTACGATGCAAGGACGTGTTATATCTGTGCTAGCCATGTTGATTTTTCTCCAGTAAAAAGAAACGTTTCTACATAGAGTCAGCGATGGACTTGACAAATATGTTAGCCGTACCATAACTTCAAAGTGTTCGTAGCTTAATATTATACATAAATGTTTTCTCACACATGTGTTTAAAGTTCACAAACGGTAAATCTTCTTGCAGTTATTATGCAGGTTCCTTGGTCAAAAATGTACGTGTAATTGAGGGGGAGGGCGATTTAGTAGAAAATTGAAACACCTGTCTCAATCACATGAAAACTCCATAAATCAAATAATGTTTGTTAAGTTCTGCTCTTTTTAAAAGTTGATTCGATCCTTCTAGAATACTTTGATCGTGTCTGCGTACCAAGTATTTACACAATTAAAACTTCTTTCATCTCACAAGAAGCTTAAGTTTTGTTTACATGTGACTATATTTATCTACTGTGAAAAGCATAAAAATAATGCATACATACTGATTTATTCAATACTTCAACCTTAATGCAGGCATGTATAGTTATAATAACACATTCTTTTTCAAATCCCAACGAGAAAAATACACATATATGGATAACTATGTGATATATTTCTTTAAACCTACTCATCTTAAACATTAAATATTAAATAATTCTTTAAAATTAACCTTTTTTTATCTATCATTAAGTTAAAGACTCGCTAATTTAATATAGTGTACTAACACATCCACAAAGTACTCATTACGCAACAAGCAACTAATTTACATAATGCAAGTCAGTGCATTACCTAACATATACTATCCGAGCCAAAAACATTTTAATCTTTTTTAATTATTTTAGGAAGACTGTTTTGTGAATGGCTAACAAATTCTCGCAAACTTCCGAAGAACACCATGTTTAATTCTTATCTATGCAGCGTAACATTTTGAGAAACTGTAAAAAATGGTATCGATCATGATAGGTCATTTTTACACCGGGAGAATTGAGCACACACATTATCAATTATAAAGAGTAAAATATGTATATTCGCATAACATATATACATATTTAGCAAGAATATTTACATATAAGTAGCCTATGCATGGCAATCCAAGAATCATACAACGTTAAATAGATATTACTTTTAATCGCGTATCAAGTAAATTAACCAAAATATTGGTTTAATGAATATCCAACTGCAAGTAGTAAGAATGTAACGAGATGAAACCAAATACCCATCGACAGATGAAAAACAACAAACAAGAAAGGAATGTAACTATAGGTTCAGAACATACTCATTGCTTCATTGCAAGTCGAACCCACTTTTTAACACTAGTATTTATATATTTAATAACTATCATGTTTAATTTCACTCCAAGTATACAACTTACCACAACCAAAACTAACATCTAACTAACATATGCTTGATAGTATTCATAACTTATACATGAAAACTTGCAACACACTACACAACAAACACATAAACAATATGCCTTCCCACAAGGGTTTAGCTAAATGCTACATCCATTTACACTTTTCGTGAATGCAGTAACATACAAGGAAGAAAATATTAAATTTAAAAACCATTCCAGGATAATTAATTAGATCATTCAGATATATAATAAATTAATTTTAAAAAAATACTTATGCAAAATTCTTTAAAACCCATATCCATATACAGTTTACATACAAGAAATAAACCATGTTTATATCTTGGTCGGATACACTGCGAAGACAAATACTGGTATTAGGAAGGACATAGGTTAGAACATTTTGCCAACCCTTACCTATACACACAATCACATTCCTTTCAGTAGAGAAAATTTTCTATAGTAAATACTTATGTTATACTCAGCTCAGCTTCTACGGAATATTCACGTATAAATTTAAATTTCAAATTCACATTACATTGTAATCGGCTAGTACATTCATTTATTTTTCAAACTTATATTTATAATAATTTCTTTTATTTCAAGCACCCCATTTTGTTAAAGGTTCATTTAGAGAAACAGAGAGCTCACCATATCACCAATCCACACACAACAATATTTATCAATATTTCCCTCAATCCTTAACAATCCTTACCAATCTTTACCAATCATTAAAAATATTTCCATAAATCCTTACAAATCTTTACAACTATTCACCAATCTTAACCAATTATCTATATATAATTATCTATTTATATGTAGAATTATATATGTAAATAATGATCTATAAGATAGGAGTACACATATGTGTTTTCTTCTGGATGAGTGTGTCTTTGGATTTTCTCAGAGATTTCCCCATTCGCGAAGTTCTTATGATGTTTTCTGCGAAATTAAAATTTTGGTGTAAATTATATTTCTGTTGTTTTATACAGTAGATTTTGTACATATAGTTAAGATCCTATGATGTCAACAAAGGAAAAGGTTAACACTTTTCATTATTTAAAAACATTTTATGCAATTGTCAGATGGGTTGAGTGGTTTAGGACACTAGATTTACGCTCTGGTTCCCCGTATTAGGGCATGTGTTCGAGTCCCACACCTGCCAAATAACTGTTAAGACATATGTTGAGATATTTGAGATGGTGTTATTCGCCTTTCGTATGTTGTTCGACTAAGAGCTCTCTTTCTCTGACAAAGTTCGAGTGATAATTAAACTAATTGTTCTGCTATGATAACAGTATATAAGCGTGCATTCTGTATGAATGTTTTCCCTTCTTCGATAGTTGTGATGGAAGTTGGAACGCCACAAGTGGAATCATCTAATGATAGTGTAATCTTTTGTAATAGGAAGACGGTAACAACAGGTGAAGACTTACCAACTGTAACACTTTCAGCAATGGTTTCTGAAGATTTTCTAGAAGCATTACAGAATTAATGTTGATGTTGTGGAAATACATTTAGTCAAAGTTGTAATGCACATTGTCATGAATGTATTCATTGCTTGTTCAGTCCAACATATAAATAATTCCACTGTGATAATTGCGATGCTGTATTTGTGAATAAGTGTACCTTGACTGCTCGCAATACGATTTGTACTATACATTTCAAGTAAAGCATACATACCAGAGAATATGTTTTAGTGTATGTAAGTAATACTATGAATTTTTTTATTTATAAGTGTGTGCAATAAAGATAAAGTGTATGAAAGAATATTGTTTTATTATTTTTATCCCTTCCAAATTTTAGGTATTACTGTAAACATCCGCTTATAAAAGTTAAGAGCATGATAATAAATACCCCAATATAAAAATACCTGGATAGTTAAATGCATACAAAAACAATAATTTTATTTTATACAATTTTTTGGAGACATTAAGTGAATCGTTTTTCTTATACTTACGGATAGAGAGAGTCTACAAATCCTTGGATAGGTAAATATTGCTAAATATCCATGGAAAGATTGAATAAGATTGGTAAGGATTGATGGAGACATTAGTAAAGATTTGTAAAGATTGGTAAAGATTAATGGAAAAATTGTTAAAGATTGGTAAAGATGTGCAATGATTGATGGAAAGAATGGTAAAGGTTGGTAAATACTGGTAGGATTGATATAAAGATTGGTTAAAATTAGTAAATATTTGTAAGGATTGATGGGAAGATTGTTAAAAATTGGTAGATACTGATCAAGATTGGTAAGGATTTGATGGACAGATTGGTAAAGATTGGTAATGATTAATGGAAAGATTGGTTAAGATTTGTAAACATTTGTAAGGATTGATGGAAAGATTGTTAAAGATCCATACAATTTTTTATTGTTTCTCAACATGTTATGCTGCATAGATAAGAATTAAACATGATGTTCTTCGGAAGTTTGAGAGAATTTATTAGCCATTCACAAAACAGTCTTCCTAGAATAATTAAAAAAGATTTAAATGTTTTTGGCTATGATAGGATATGTTAGGTAATGCATTGACGTGCACTATGTAAAGTATTTGCTTGTTGTGTAATGAGTACTTAGTTGGTGTATTATTACACTATATTAAACTATCAAGTCTTTAATATAATGATAGATAAAAGAATTTTATTTTTAAGAATTATATAATATTTATTGTTTAAGATGTGTGGGTTTAAAGAAATATAGCATATAGTAATTCATATAATCATATTTACCTCGTTACGATATGAAACAAAGAATGTGTTAGTATAACAATACATGCCTTCATTTAGGTTGAAGTAATGAATAAATAAGTATGTATGAATAATTTTTATGATTTTAGCAGTAGATAAATAGAGTAACATTTAAACAAAACGTAAGCTTCGTGTGAGATGAATGAAGGTTTAATTGTTTAAATATTTGTTACGCAGATAAGATCCAATTATCCTAGAAGGATCGAATCAGCTTTTTAAAAAAGCAGATCTTAACAAACATTATTTGATTATCGAGTTTTTATGTAGTAAACAAGTTTTGATTACTGTATGTAGTATGGGATAGCACGATTTGAGTGCGATGAGTGTTTTATTTGGATCTTAATTTGGTCATAATTGATGTTATAGAGTAAATTGGATAAACGAAATCTTTGTAAGGCTATTTATTTTTGTATATCATTATACTTAAAATTATATATGTGTGATAATGTGTATTGGAAGACAGATGATGGAGATTTGTTAATTTGTGTTGTATCATAGTTTTTAGTAAGTTGTTAAGTATTTAGTTTTGCTTGTGATGATTGATGATAGGGGTTTTGCAAGTTGTGTGTTATGTTGATTGTAATATTGTTGGAAGTGGTTCCGTATTATGATTGTTACTGTTTTTTGTATGTTTTGTTCATTTGAGTTGTATGGTATTTGAATAAAGATTTCCAGTATTTAGTTTTGCTTGTAAAGTTTGATGGTATGGGGTTTTGCAATTGCTTGGTATGGTATGTGCAAATGAGTTGTGTGAGTGTATGTATGTGTTATGAATTCGATGCCTGTAACTTTGCTATATGGGAAATTATGAGCTAGTATGCATAAAAAGGTATTAAGGCATAATTGACCTTGTCAGAATGGGCATAAGGCCTAAATGATTTTACAATTTTGTTGGATTTCGAATACAATGCCTAAGTTATGAATTCGATGATTGTAGCTTTGGTATATGGGAAATTATGAGTTAGTATGGTTATAAAAGGACTATAAGTTGGTTTGACATAATAGTCTTGGTTGTTGTTGGGGTCAATACGTGTGTGTTTTCTTATTACATGATGAAATGTTTTATCAGAGTAGTTCATTGACATATTCCGTCTGTGGTTGTTGGAATATGTTGAAACCGCATACATATTTGTTTTTACCTGTTAGGGTTTGTTGACCTGATAGGAATAAAGCAGGAACTGTTTTCGCTTGAAAACATCCTCTGAAAAATATGAATATGGTGAGCTGTAGTTCCTCTACATATAACGGGCATACTTGATATGTGTGTGTAGTGAATGCTAGCATAGTGGAAATGTAATACCTTCCGCACCTAATAATAATAATAATAAATAGTACGAATTGCAAGTTCTGAAACAAATGAATAGGTATATGACAGTTGAAGTTTGGCTGTTTTGCTGAAAGGATAGATTACTTTAGTGAACGTTTAGTTGTTAATTATTCATGTGTGTACGTGCATACATAGTTAATATTCTTTTCGTGTTATGAAAGTATGGATTTTCACGATTAGGTTAATTACACAATTACATCATATAACTGCATTCTCCACATTTCTCGACTTTCGACAGTTGACATCAAACATATAACACGTGAGTTGAGCAGTATACACTGATCAGGTAATATGATAGACAGTTATAGTAATTGAATGCATGAAAATGCATTTCCTAGATTTTTTTAAACTATGAAGTGTGCCCCCTGGGAATCGATTCACGGTTGTCAAAAAATTACATTTCATTAATAACTATAAGCAGGAATACAATATAAAACTAAATATTTTTATTCGGATATAAATAAATATTAGGTGTTCTGACCGAGATTCGAACTCGATAATCCGAAATTACCATAACATTAAGAAAGCCTAGCACCTACCCAAGTCACAAACCAAATTTAGTTAGAATCAGAAATTAAATTATATTACGTGCCCTGACCAAAGTATCGAACTCCAAAATCCAAAATTAACGTTACATTAATTACTGCTAGCATCTACCCAAGTCTCAAATAGAATTTGGTTAAAATCGGAAATGAAATAATATTACGTTGATAAAGATGTCCTTGATGAGTATATACGTGCTGAGTTTATGACTAACTTTTTATAAAATGGCTTAAATGCATAATTGACCTTTCCAAAAAAGGGTTTAGGTCCTAAAGGTCCTTGCCATTTTGCTGTAAATCGTCTATGATGTCTATGTTATGGATTTGTTGAGCATAGTTTCGATGTTTCGTAATTACAAAAATGCTTACCTTAAATTAAACTCTGGACAGAAAGTATTTAGGGCCTAAATGACCTTAACATTATGTTGCATGTCGGGTACGGTGTCTATGTTATGAATTTGATGATCATATCATCAATGGCTCAGGAACTGTAAGTACTTTTATAAAAATAGCTTAACTCAAAATTGACCTTGTCAGAAAAGCCATAAGGGTTAAATACTCCTACCACCATATCGGATATCGGATACTGTGTATATGTTATGAAATTGATCATTATAGTATTAACGGTTCGGAAATTATGATTATATTTACAAAAGGGCATAATTTCATAAGTCCAAAAAATTCCATGTTGTAAGGTAGGTGATGCGGTGTATTTGATGGTCGGGGTGGTTACAGAATTATTTTAAAAATAATATAAAGATTGCTTCTATGACCGTACCTAACCAAATTTTTAGGTGATTGTCGATAAGGGTGAACAAAGGTAATTCCCTATACCAACCTCACCTCCGATACTCTCTTCCCTGGTTAAACCTTATGGCACATCTAATGCCCATGTTTATAGGGGGCGAAAGAGTTGGAACAGTCTTAAAAGGACGTCCGAAAGTTGGCTAGTAGAATTAATGACGCAGGCTAAATCCAATATGGCGTCACTGGAATTTCTTGGTGGTACATTAACAATATCGCAGTGGAGGGAATGAGTATAATCGAACGAATTGGAGAGACAAGAGAGAAAATGAAAGTGGGTGAGAGAGAAAGAGAATGAATGAGAAACAAGATAGAACAAGCAGGAGAGCCAATATGGATTGATAGAGCATTAAAAACCATAGAATGATTTGAGCATAAAAAAACAAGACGGAATGATAATGCATGAAAAACCAGAATGGAATGATGGAGCAGGGAAAAAAGATTTAATAATTGAGCGTAAAAAATCGAGACAGAATGGTAGTATGACACCATGATCGTATGCGCCTTGATAAGACGAGTCTGATGATATACAACACTTAATACTTACGTCTTTAACTTTTAAATTATAAAAATGTATTTAATTTTATTCAATAATTATTAAATTCATTTTATTTCTACAACTCCTCAATGTGCCTGAGTTTCGGGGTATCTCAGCCGCATTGAGGAATTACATCAGCCGCAACTATGGGAAAGTACTTTTTCATAATGTTTTGGAAAATCAAGAAATTTTAGAAAAAATCGGGAAATTTTGAGGGAAAAAAATGAAGATAAAGGAAATTTTGAGAGGAAAAAGTGAATTTCAAGATGGCGCACTGGACCCAACAATCTCCCCTCCCCCCCCCCCCCCCGTCATCATATACTCGTACCAGGTGTGCCAGAACCCCTTTATATATCTACTGTTGTGCACATTTAAATTAAGTATGAAATTGAACCCAGGGAATAGCAGTTGTAATGGGTTTATTTGAAGAAAAAGAAACCATGATTTAACTGCGCCTTAAAACCAAAAAAAAAAAAAATTCCACAAATAAATAAAATTTAAGGAATTTGCTTGATTTGCGGGTGCCAAATATACTACAACACTAAGTGGTATGCATTCGAAATAGATACACAAAACATCCATCTAAGGAAGAGATATCCACGCCCAGCTCTAGATAATCAGAACTTCTCAAGGTATATTTTCTTTACAAAAAAACTTGTAATTTCAGTGGTTTCTTATTACTACTTTACTAGCAATTTTTCCTTCTCTTTTAGGATTAATGCTTGTAATACCTCTAGTCATTATTGTACAGTTAACAGTTCAGTGATCTTCCAATGCTGTGATAGCCATTTGTGTGTTAGTAGGCTTTACCGTTTGGTCACCCCTTACCTGCCGTGACCATAGCAGGTAGCCTCGTCTGGCTTTAACCCTAGTGGGAATTCCAGAATAAACGGGACAGCGGATTACACCAGTCTCCACAGCACGCACTCCAAACGGCGACGACAGTGGAAGACTGGCTGCCATGTGCGCCCTACAGCCATCACTCTACTTTTATTTTGCTCACGTTATTTCTGCAAATAGGCTATTCACGGTCAAATGAGCACTTTTGAAAGCCCTCTCATTTGAAATAATATTCAATAAATATATTTTATTTTAGCCTTGTATGTTAACTTCCGAGTGTGGTAATACTCACTGTGCTTATTACTTTCATGGCAATATTTATTTAAAAGGGTGATTAAAGGTTAAAAATAACTGAAAGGAAAAGTAACTATAGCCCATTCACGACTGGCACAGACTTTCTCGGAGTCTTTCATACTCCCATGTTTAAGCAATACATTAAAAAAATATGTTAAAACATTCAAACTATATTCTCTCTCCGTGCTGCCAAACTAACTTTACCCGCGCCAATCACCGTTTGTAGTAACGATGCATGCAGCTGACGACTAAGCTGTTGTTCAAAAGTCTGTTCCAGTGCTCACTTTTCCATGAACAGCATATAACAAGTTTTCGGTCAATTTTATTAATTTTCCAATTGGGCTTTAACATTGTAAAGCATTCATAGTATTGCCATGGCAAAAAATATTCAATTGCCATAAACGTCTGTCTAAGAACGTTTTTAATTTTGACGCCCAGAAAAGTGAAAAGTTACATAGTTGTAAAATGTAAATAGGAATATGGTAATCAAATTTGTATACTCACAATGATCATTCCCGTTGATACATATAACCCTCGCACGTCTAAATTATCGCTCATTCACATGCTATGGCAAAGTAATCCAACCAACAGCAATTCACAAAACTACATATTTACCTCAATCACTTCACTCGTCTGGCCCGACACACGTTGAAACGTGTTTGTACCTGCGGTTAAAACACTCATCATTTACGACCTTGTAACTTAACTATGTAGCTTAAAAACAGAACGTAGACTAACATTTTACTAGGTAAATTTTCGATGTTTATCACAGAAGAAAACAAAACCTTCGCATCAAACATTGACAACACATCAACAAGGAAACACACCATTGCATAATGTCACTCAGGTTTGCCAACCTCCACGTAACCGCTTCGCCATCACATCTGAATATACAATTTAATAAATATTTCAATACTGAAATCACGTTTCTACTATAAACTGCGTATTCAAGCAACACAGTGTGTACTAATAACCAATAAATTTCATAAAATCAAAATCAACTTGACTTTCCTGTCACAATAGCGCAGGCCGCTGGGAAAACGTGACATTGCAAAACTGAACAAAGTCCACAGAAACCAAATAAATGTCACAAGCTGTCCTGCATGAAATAAAAGAAGACACCGGGAAATATGCAGTACCTACTAGTGTGCTACACGGGACGTAAAAAATTAATATTTTCAACGAATTATAAATATATGTTTTTCTATCATTGTCACACAAAAAAGGAACTGTTTCAGTTCATTAACTATTATCATGATTTGATAAAACTTAATTTAATAGTATTTTAAAGTGTTACTAATTCTTTCTGGTCATTCCCAACGTACCACGTTTCTCCCTGATTCGAACTCATGTAGACTACAAAGTAAATAATATTATTAATCTGCAAACTAAATATATATCAAAGTTTAAAATTACCTTATAACGCAGCCCTAAAGCATAAATGGCGGCAAAAACCATTATAGTAATAACCGATTTCTTTGTGAACGATGTAAGCGTGTTTGACCTGGGGTAATTTTTTAAAGTATTGATTCAAAAAGTGTGAAGTCGACGTGAATTACCTATAATACAGGCAGGTCCCAGGCCAGTAAATATATCGCTGCGATAGGATGCATGAATGAATGAAAATTAAATAGTGGGGAATGGGGGTTGTAACTAATTTTGCTAGCAATAAACTGTGTTTCAAGCACATCATAATGGATAACATATCAAAATATAATGTAAAAGAACTCTTCGATGAAGTAAAATATAAAAAATTATGTGAATGTTCCGGGCCCTTTACAGGCCGCTTAACCTTACCGAGAACTATCCTGCTTTGAGCTGGCTATTGAAAGCTTAATTTGCATATATGATTATATAATAGTGCTAAGTTATTTCAAGACTAACGTACTGGAAAATTATAATTCCGATGTGAAATACTTAGCTGATATTTTACAAATATCGGAACTTACAGGCAAATCCGTCTACGAAAACGTTTAATAGATCACACCATTGTAAAAATTTTTAGCAAATTGCATGACACAGGTCGATATGGACTTTTGGGCCTTACAGATCATAATATAGCTCAAATAACTTACTCACTAATCTATCTCAAAACCCCGTAATGTTCATAAATTAATTCGCCACTACCATCAGATAGTCTCAGTTATTTATACGAGATCTGATAAACCTCACATGGCCTATAGTGTTAGACAGTAATACGATCTGTAAAAAAATTGGGGATCAACATTACTATCGCGGAACTATTTGATAGATACACACTTAACAAATCTGTAAGGTACAAAACCCGCAACGCTCCTTGGATGATACTGAGATAAGAAAGAAAATGAAAGAACGAAATTAGGCAAAGAAAAAATATATAAAACCAAAGACATGATAATGAAGTCCATTTTACAGTTTCACATAATAGTGATAAGTATTGCATATACATTAAGCCTTACTAGAATATTTCACATAAATTTCTGGATACACCTTATTACGGATGAGGATAGCTAACCTGATTGCCGCACTGAACACGGAAACCAGGATAAGGACCGTGGGCGTTTTGAATAACAGGAATGTTTAATCAACACGGGCCTGATATTAGGTCGGGTAGAGCAGCAAAAATAGTCCTACCTCACTGAGTCGCAGCCGAATGAAGATGAAGAGAGAATGGATGTCGTGTCTGCCGTGGGCGAGAATGATACCAGCCGTCGGCAACACTATCAAGGTGAATAAGTTCCTAACATATTTAAAGCAAAGACTTGGCTATAACTCTTTAAATTTTATAATAATTAATTCACTTTCAGCTCCCACGAGTTGGTGATAAAGTTTAATTTAGCGAGAGTTATGTTAAATATTTTTATATATAGAGAATATTTAAGATTTGGAGTTTTGAATTAAGATAATGAAGTGCCGCATATGAGCTACGTCTTCCCCAAGATAAATATAAGTAATCTGTCCCTTCTTAATTAAAAGGGCATGACAACCTTCTACCATGTTCCTGAGAAACAGTCTGGTTTGGATCTGGAACCAAGTCAGTCAAGAATGCACAATTTATAAATTCATTAGTACTGAAAAAACGAATTTCACACGAGTACATTGCTTAAATATACAAATGATAAATTATGCACTTCATTTTGTGCTACCATGTTAACACATATTCATCTACTTTTTGCGATATTCAGCCTTCCTTGGACAACGAAGCGGTTTTAAAACTATCCCTGTCGTAATAACAAAATTCCAACCTGAAAGAATATAAGGATCTACGACCGATTAGTATTCTTCCTGCATCGTCAAAATTAACTGAAAACTTTGGTTAAGGACAGATAGTCTCGTACACAGAAAGGGAAAATCTTGTGTATGAGAAGCAATCGGACTTCTGAGCTGGGTATAGCATACATATCATGCGATAGCTGATGTGACCTCCAGTATTTACAAAACAGTAGACTAATTATCGATCAAGGGTGAGAATTTGTGAATTCAGTGTCAGCAGAACGACACAGGCTCACAGAGACAGAGACGAAAATAACCTCCGCATATCACCCACAGGCAAATGGCCTTGTAGAACGCCAAAATAGAATGATAAAAAATGGACTGCTGAAAATTTTGCTGGAAAATAATACCACTATTGGCCTAGTACCATCTAAGGAGTGTTGGTACATACAGATGCAGTAAGCATAGTTCAACCGGCTACTCCCCATTTTTCCTGTTATATCAAAGAGAGCCTATCTTTCCAGTTGACACATTAAATGAAGACTGGATACGAAATGACAAAGACATTTGTGTATCAGAGAGTTTTAATTAATTAATTGACACTGAAGAACTCAAAAAATTTGACCTCTATTCTGCCCACGAGGATAAAAGTCAATTCGTGTGTCACCGAAGATATAAAACAGTCGCAAGAAAAACGGCGTGATATGTACGACAAAAGACACGAAATACAGAACAGCAGAGTATGAGTCGGTGACAAAGTTTTGGTGAAAAATGTGCGGCGAGATGATAGGAAGGGAGGGTGGTGCAATAGACCCTGAACTGGCTAATACATTGTGGTGGCTATAACTCCCCGTGGATTATGCAACCTACAATGTTAATACTGGCAATGTTGTTGAGCGAAAGCACAACATTTCACATTTGAAGACGTTCTTGAAAGAACGTCGTACTCTGAAAAGTTTGATGATGAGCTATTAAATATATTTGACCAGCTCAAAAACACAGCTGACTTTCAAAGTATAGATATGATCAATCAGGAAAACCAGAGTCGCGTTTTCTTTCTTATTGACAGCAAATGGCAAGAAGTACAAATTATTTGGAATTTTTTTTCCAACAGCAGATGAAAGTGTTTCATCAACCCAAAGCTTTTGGTGTTCCCAAAGAAATGCATCAAACCATGGCTGATGGTAATTGTTGGTTTCGGTGTATTTCATTTGTTATATTTGGAACTGAGAAGTATCACATGAAGCTAAGGTCACATATTGTTAAATTCATGTCGCTAAACGAAGAGAGAATAAGTGTCTTACAAGAAGGGGTGACAGATTATATTTGTATAACCGAAATGTTCAATGACAAATTTTGGGCAACTGAGGTAGAGCTGTTTTCCACTGCCACAATGCTTCAAACTAACATTTATGTGTTCTGTAAAAATAGAGATTCAATGATAATTCAATGAAATTCAATGCTAATGGTGAGCTTGATTGTAAAACTTCAGAACCCATACAATCAATATAAGTACGTTACAAACACCAATCTCAATACGATGCAGTATCGTGTGTAACAGGCTGCAAAGCATAAAACTATTTCGTGGTTGTTGTTCAGTAGTTTTTATCATGCCCAGAAGTACAATTTATTATGTATAAATATATCCAGCCTACTTTCTGAAGGAAGGAAGGTTTATCAGATAACCTTTCCTGCTTGTGATGTTTGTGTGTGTGTGTGTGTGTGTGTGTGTGTGTGTGTGTGTGCAGTATGTGCAGCTGCCTGTGTTACCCCAAACCAATTTTTGAAAGCGTGGACATATTTTCACCAAACCGGTACGCTTATAGCGCTTTGTAATGACACCTCACATTTGTACTCTTGAACCATTTAGTGCAGTTATTTTCAAAATGATGGCCATATAAATTTTTTGCTTACTATGTCGTATATCAGGAACAATACTACCAATTCGAATAAAGTTTGGTGCGTAAACAGAACGCATTGTCGCAAATAAATTTCCAAAAAAATTGTCAACTTTGAATCCCCATTTTCAAAGATAGTGTCATAGAGAAAATAAAGCTGATGCCTAATGTCTCAGCATCCGCTCAACCAGTACCTACCAAATTTGGTTTTCCAGTAGTACAATTATAATTAACTTAAGGCTGAAGTAGAGCAATTGCCTTTAGAGCATCGCACCCGACTTTACAAGGTGAAGAACTCATAAAAAAAGTATTACAGATGCCATGAATAGTGTCAGAAAAATGTGATTTATGCTGTACCTGAAATAAGAATGTATAGCTTTCCAACATTACAACATATTTTACGAAAATATAATTTTTTAATGTAAAAAATGAATTGATAAAAAGAGTTAGCATTTGAAACAAATTGAAACACATTTCCAATTTGGATGCTTCAGAAAGCCGAATTTAAAAGAAGAACTTTTTCAAGATTGAATGTCATAATATTGTTACAATATCTCTCTAAAAATTAAGTAGGCTAAACCAAGATCGTTAAGGGTGGAGGTCTCAATTAAATAAATATATTAATTTTAATTTCCTAATTATATTTACAATAACTACAAGCAAAATTATATCAACTCAACATCGGACAATACATCTGTATCACTTAATGACTCCAATTAATACAATTTTGTATTACCACAAAGAAATCAATGTAATTAAATAATTAAAAATCAGTCCCAATACAGAGTGTATCAACTTATTCAATTATTTAATAAATTATGCGTCAAGATTTGACAGTTCCAATATTTACAATAAAATCCGTATTACATGTCCATTCAGTCCCACCTCAGTTCAGTCCATGTCCTGCCAGTCCGCAATGTTCAAGAGTCCTCCAAGCGTCCTCACGCACAGTAGGATTCACTTGTCGGTTTCACACCCTCTCGTCCATTCACACCACGAACACCTCGTCCGCATCGCACCACACTTTCTTCGCGCCCGCACTCGGCTAGATTGCTTTCGCCAAAGACTGCTGGCCGCTGGACAGTGGCAGAATGTATAGTGTCGTAGGCCGTCATCCAGAATTTTCTCTAACTCGCGCGCTGCGCCGAGAGTCCTAATTCCCAGAATATTTGTGAGCCTCCTACAGTTTTCACCTTCTTCAGCGGGGGAGGAGGAGGGCCTGTGATGGCAGCCAGTCTCACAGGAATATTCTTGTGTCTCCTGTCGACTTCTTCAGCGGGGGAAGGGGGGACTGTGGCGATGGCAAGTCTCGCCGTTGTCAGTTATTCACGGGCTTCCCAGAATTAGGGCAACTATGCAGCAAGCCTGTCTTTCGAAGAAGAGTGGAGGAGGGATGAGGTGAGTCTCTCTGGGCCACGTATAACAGGAGCCAGTGGCAGATGCAAGCTACAGCCCGTAACACTGCCCCCTACTTAAGTCTGTTCTTCCCGAACAGACTCTCCACCACCAGGACCTTCGTATAGCTCCAGTTAGTCGATGTGGACAACCTTAGGCTTCGCCCAAGTTACCTAACGACAAATCCAGTAGACCAGGTCGTTTATTTTCTTCAGGATCCTGTACGGGCCTTCCCAAGATTTCTGTAGCTTCGGGAAATATCCCTTCTTCCTTTGAGGGTTGTACAACCCCACCAGCTGTCCTTAAAAGGTATCCTCAGGCATTTTTCGTCATATCGTGTTTCCATTCTGTCACTATTAAATTTGAGGTGCTTCCGGGCAAACTCATGAATGTTGGTTAACTTCTGGCGTAGTTTAATGGCATATTGTAGGTTAACTGCTTCTTCTTCCACTGGACGTCCAAACAGCAGTTCTCCAGGAAGGCCGAGCTCTCTTCCAAACAACATCCTTGAAGGTGTTACCCCTGTGAACTCGTGAACCTACGAGTGATATGCCAGGAGAAATAAGGGTACCTTGGAGTCCCAATCTTTCTGATTGACTTCTATGAAGATCACCAGATACTGTTCCAGGGTACGATTTAGAGAAATAGGGGTACCTTGGAGTCCCAATCTTTCTGATTGACTTCTATGAAGATCACCAGATACTGTTCCAGGGTACGATTTAGCCTCTCGACCATCCCATCCTATATAGCAAGCCACAGTCGGCAGACTGTGGCGTTACAGCTGGCACAGATGGATGACTGCTGGCTCTGAATACTTATGGGTTTACACTAATGGCCCTGTTATGGTTTACTGCTGGCAAAATGACACTTGGCATGCCATTTATGATCCACTGATGGAATTTTGAAGGAAATGAAACTGATGGTTGAGAGTAGGTGACTTATTAATGGCCCATAAATGGCTTTTAACTGTATTTCAGCATTGGCAGCACTTAACATATCCATTTTTGGGCCCTTGATGGTGCTTCACTATAGTTTTCCGCATACTTAAGAGGCAGTCGACCGACTGTGGTTTTACTGATGGTATTGCTAGATTACTGCTGGCCCAGAAAACACATGGGTCTATACAACTTGCCCTGTAATGGTTAACTGCTGGAGTAGAGAAACTTGGCATGCCATTTATGACCCACTGATGGAATGAAAATGGAAATTAAACTGATAGTTTAGTGTCGGTGCCCTCTTAATGGTCAATAAATGGCTTACAAACTGTATTCCAGCAATGACCGCACATAACCTGTACTTAGTGCTGGTAAAAATATGGGTTGCCAACTATATGCCGTTTGATGACTGTGAAGTGGTACAGCGCTGGACCATTGCAGGTGTAATTTAGTTTACAATGGGAATCTTTATGGTTCCCTCTTTTCGCAGATGGCTTCTTAAAAACACACACACGCATGTATTTATATAAGTGTGTGTCTTATAAAATTATAGATTATTTGTAAATATATAGTGGTGGAAATATCTGTGGCAAAATGCTGTAAATATGGCATTGAATAATTTTGACAAATGTAATGTTTTTCATGTATGACTGCATATAATTTTAATGAAGTTAAAATAACACTATTTAACCACCTTTAGAAAATTATCATTCAAGAGCTTTTGTTGTTTCGTATCACTAAAATATTCATAACTGGCGCCTGCATTTCAAAATAGATAAATAGCATTCAAGTGACATACATACTGCGAAAGATTACATTAAAGGCAGGTTTTTGGGTTAACATCGCTATTAATGTAGAAATATCTCACCCAATGTCAGTATTTTTTAAATCCACATCTTTCTAAAAACTTGGTTCACATGGTTAATTTTAAGACTGTTAAATAACTGGTGTAATTTATATTACATTAGTGTTTGTTGATAATTCAAGTTCGAATATAATCTAAAATAGTTCATCTAAACATAAGAATACCCAGTGAAGTAATAGTTAGCATGCTGCGCTGTCAATGCAGCAGTGTGGGTTCGTGCCCCCTCTTGTAATGGTAAGCATAATATTTTCATGTCGTATAAGGTGTCTAATAGTAAAGGAAATTAAAAACAAAGAAAAGTTTATTTTGATGGCCGAAATAATTATTTTTAAGAGATACAGTTAATATATGGTGAAAGCATGGTTAGCAATCAGTAGGCCATCTGATGGCTGTGAAATGGTGCATAGATGGGCCATTACTGTTGTAAGCATATGGGCCATGCTTGGACCATTTTTGTCACCACACCTGGGCTAGTTTTGGGCAGAGTATGGCTAGTTAGTGGTGCCACTTCAGGACCAGCAATGGTGCCGGGTGCATGCCGACTGTACACCATCAATGGGACATATGTGATTTGGACATGGTATCCGACTGAGGGTGTTGCTGTAGTAAGGGTTTATTCATTCCTAAAATCCTTGTTGCCTCTAGGAAAAGAGCTGCTTCAAAATTTCGTCTTTGAGCATAATGGCTTATATCGATCTGTTGGGAGTATCAAATAGTACCTATTAAACTGTTTGGAGGCTATGATATCACCAGTTCAAAAATGGTCGTTAGGCATGATTATAAAATAACTTAAGGCACAATGGTGTGTGTTGGCTTGTAAGAGGTCGTAAGGATTACCTACAATTCAATTTTGATGTCTCTAAGTCTACCGGTTTGAAATGGTGGCCAAGTATGCTTATAAATTTTGCTATAACATAATTGTCGGTATCTGCTTGTTGTGGGTTGTAAGCATTACCTACAGTTCAATTTTGGTGTATCAGTCTACCGGTTCGGAAATGATGTCCAGTTATGCTTATAAATTTTGTTATGGCATAATGGTCTGTACCGGTTTGTTGGGGCTTGTAAGCATTATCTTCAATTCAATTTTAGTGTCTCAAAGTCTACCGGTTCGGAATTGATGGCCAGATATGCTTATAAATTAAGCTAATTCACCAGTCATTTTCCTTGGTTTTCTTTGGACATCACTGTGATAAGGAATAAAATTTCACTGGCGAATTTACAGGGGGGATAAACATTCTCGGGTAGTATTTAATTGCTCGATCTTGATAATTGTACAACTTTTTGTGCATACTGATACATTATGGAGCTCTTTTATGAAGCGTTTAATGATTAATTGAATTAATTTTTGTTTAAAAAGTATGTACTGCTCTTTGATGTCTGGTGTAAGCTATAGATCTGTAACATTTTGAAAGCATGGGTTTCATATCGATCCATATATATATGCCAACTGTCACGCATCCATTATGAATTTGACTTTATAATTTACCTATGTTTATAAAACCACACACACATACATATATATATGAATTTGAATTACTATTTGCCTTTGTTATTTAAAAGCATATATATATATACACTTTTAAAAACGAAGGTAAATAATAATTCAAATTCATAATGGACATCTGACTGTTAGCATTGTAGTTCCAGCGATTCTGTTTTTGATGTTTGTAACTTGGTGTGCTGTTATACGAATGACATATTGTAATAAATCTTATAGATTTTATTATTACAGCCTCTGAGCTAATGTGGCCACTTGACAGGGTGTTATAGTCACTGAGCCACTGCGACTCCCCTTGGGGGGTGCTCTACCCACTAAGCTACTGGAGAACCACTTTTGGGTACTCTATTAACTGAGTGACTGCAGCGCCACTTTCAAGTGTTCTAACTACTGAGACACTACGGCTACCCTTTTGGGTTCTCTATCCACTGCGCCACCGTTGCCTCACTTTTGGGTGATCTAGCAACTACGCCATTTCCGGGCCCGCTTGAACGTTACTTTACCCATTGAGCAACTAGGGCGCCAATTTTGGGGACTCCAGCCACTACGCCACAGCGGTCAAACCCATTGTTGCTCTAGCCACTACGCCACAGCAAACCCCACCCCAGTTGAACGTTGCTCTACTCACTGAGCAACTGCGGCGCGGATTTTGGTACTCTATCCACTATGGCACCTCAGCTTCACTTTTTGGTGTTCTAGTCACTACGAAACCAAGGCCTCAGTTTTGTTTGTTCTAACCACTAAGCCACCGCGGCTCCGATTGAATGTTGCTCTACCCACTGATCAATTGAGGCGCCAATTTTGGGAGCTCCATCCACTATGGCACCTCGGCTTCACGTTTTGGTGTTCTAGTCACTACGCCACGGCGCCCTCAGTTATTTTGCTCTAACCACTATGCCACCGCGGCCAAGCCTGAACATTGCTCTATCCTCTGAGCAACTGCGGCTCCAAATTTGGGTGCTCTATTTACTATGGCACCTCGGTTTCACTTTTTGGTGTTCTAGTCAAAAAGTCACCACAGCCTCACTTTTGTTTGCTGTACCCACAAGGCCAATGCGGCCCCACTTGAACTTTGCTCTACCCACTGAGTAACTGTGGCGCCAATTTTGGGTGCTCGATCCACTAAGCTACAGCGGCATCACTTTTAGATGTTCAAACCACTGCACCACCATGGCCTCAGTTTTTATTCTAGCCACTAAGCTTCCGCGGCCTCGCTTGAACGTTGCTCTACCCACTGAGCAACTCCGGTGCTAATTTTGGTTGCTCTATCCACTACGCCACCTAGGACAACCGCGGTACCACTTGTACGTTGCTCTACCCACTGAGCAACTATAGTGCCAATTTTATGTGCTCTAGCCACTACGCCACCGCGGCCTTTTTTTTTTACTCTTGATACTAACCCACCGCGGCCCCACTTTTGTTTGCGCCGTCTGCTGAGCCATTGACGCCCCACTTTTGTGTGTTGTAGCCTTTGAGCCACTGCGGCCCTACTGCGGAGGAGAAAAAATTCACTGGTCATTTGTCTTCTTTTTTTTTGGCCACCCCTGTGCTAGGTAGTAAAAATCCACTAGTAGTAAAATCCACTGTTACACCTGTAAGCCTCACATGTACAGTTCCCGAGAGACGTCTATAGTAGACTGCGAGAGAAATGATGCGTCGACGTCCAGGGGAAGTTACAGTATCTGTCGGGGAGTTCTTTTTGGGTTGGTGATGGGACTTATAATCTCATCGAAAAGTTATTGTGCCGCAGTGGCGCTGTCACCTCGAACTACATAAACGTATGTTTCTACTGGCTACACGGCGATCTCCACGGCCAACTCGTTCCCTTTCTCTAGTTCTCCTTTCATTGCTTCTCCTGATCCCCTCCTTTTCCACCTTTACACCGGTTAATAAAAGCCCGTGTTTGCCCCCTCCCGTCCTTCTTCTACTCCTTCAGCTCCGGCTATAATGTGGTATTGCAGTGATATATTTGATGTCGACGCGACACGCAAATACTTTGCAGATGGAAGGAGATAGCTGACGTTGGCTCCTTCCGGGTTAGTTACCGCATGAATTCTGGCAGCACTGAGTCTTCTTCATGATAAGCTGGCATTTACGCTCCTGATTTTTTTGTGAGTCGTGGCTGATGGACGGGCGCTGCAATTTGTGGACTTTTCGCTGAGGATTTAATCTAAATTGATGTATGTTTGCAGCGGTTTAGCTCCGATGTAATTGATTTTCAGGTGTTATTTTTTTATTTGTTTTTTTTTTTTTTTTCAGTGTCCGTTATGCATAATTTTTCGTCTTTGACAGTCATTATGTGTGCTAGACGATTGGGTTTCGTTTAACTGCCATAGTCACTCAGCCTTGAGTAGTTGCATGCGAACGAAGGCTAATTATCGTTACTTCGTTAAAGTATTTAAATAGTGTGCACTAGATTGAAATGACTTTGTATGCACACGTTTTTCTTAGTACGAAAATTTAATGCCCTATGAAAGGGCATTAAATGTCGCCCGCGGCTGCCTATCTGGAGTTTTTGATGTATCTCCCGTATGTTTTAGGGAGTGTTTGTATTATTGGCCATAATGATTTTTAATGATTTTCTTCACGTTTTTACGTGTTAAGTTAAAGTTTGATTGAATATTGGTAACTTATTTTTGCTTGGCCTTTTATTAATTCTGTTCAGCTTACGTTCACGATGCGATCGCTTTCGCTTTAAGCAATTTTCATTCAGGTTTGTGATAAATAAGTTTAAATTACAAGCCACCCGTTGCAAAGTGGGACCAGCTTTCCGATGACTGCTTATAAGTATTTAACATTAATAATTGAAATGGTGCAGTCCAATAAATAATGGTGAGTTTTCCGTTTGGAAAGCTTTTTAAAAGTTGTAGAAAGCAAAAGCTTTCCTATTGATGGAACTGCGTCAATTACCCTTGAAGGAGTTTTAAAAACAGGGTACTGTGAAACTGAATATTATCAGCGAGTATTATGGCTAAAGAGTAAATTTATTGTTGCTATCATTCATAATACTGTTTGTTGAGGCGCTGAAATTGTACTATACTGATCTGTCCAAAGTATTTTATCACTAAATGGTCGAATACTTTAATTAAATACTGTGTATTGAAGTGTTCGTGGTATACGTTTGCTCAATTAGAGGTTCTAAAGAAAATATATTGGTGTGGAATATTATGCTATCAATTTCGGGATAGCTTAAAACACAAATTATAGTAGTTTATGTTTGAATTTTTGTATTTTATGTAAAACTATTAAACGCCAGAATTCATATATGAATGTTCCGGTTTGGATTATTTTATTGTGCATTTGTTATAATGCTCCTAATGAACTAGTTCTTGCAAGCTTGTTAATTCATTGATGTGCCACTAAACATTAATTTCAAAGAAATATTTTAGTACTATAAATTGTTCAATTATTGTTTCTCGATTTTGGAGAACAACTAACTGAGAGAATAGACAGTGTTCTTGATTTTTGTGTATGCTTGTCAATTACCTCCAAGTAATTGGTTAGTTACGGCACAATTAGAATACTTAAACATTTCCCGGACTTTGAGCCAGCCGTGGTAAATGGGACATTATTAATTTTACTACATCATAAACTTTTAACTAAAGGCTTGTATAGTTCTTTTTGTTGCGACAACATTAGAAGTTTTTCTGTGTGTCGATGGCACACTGAATGCGTATAACAGTAAAAACCTTACCGCTCCAGCGCTTCTCTGCCTCAGATACAGAATATAGCTCCAGCTAGGCAGGGTCCTTAAGGATCAGCTTCGCCTCTTTAACACAAACGCTTCGTTTTCGCATCATAACTTCTGATTCGTTATAATCCCTGACAATGCACAGTTATAAAAAATCTACATTTTACGAGTTTTTTTTTTGTGCTGAATTTTAATTGTATACTATCTGTTAAATGTAAAACAGGCCAAGTACCTCTCTTGCACTCCACTCCATTTGACCGCGTTCATCTGGATATCTACGAGACACACTGGAATGGAGCGTGTCCAAAATAATGTTTCCAGTCAGTTCGTGGTTGCTCTCAACTTCTCTGATGCCCTGCACAAGTTCTACTCTCAGGCAATTTCTCTCCCTCATTCAAAACTAAGCTTAACCAAGTCTAAGGATCTGCACCAAAGGGACAACGCACCGCATTCGTGCGCACTCAGTTATATCATATTTTGCACGAGAAATATTTCTTACTAGACATTGCCTACACAGGTATTTTCTTTCTGTTTCGATTTGTATTAGTTGCGAATTAAATATAATAATTTACATTTAAGATATAAGCGAAAGCGCAGTTTAACTGAAAGTAAGATTATTGCATGTTAACAGAAGAATAAGACGCTTGCGACGCATGGAAAATTTAGGATTCAACCAAATACTTCACACACGGCGTGATTTTTCAAAGGTTTGATGAAAAAAAAAAAAAGTGTGAAAATATTGTGAATGGACTAGAGTTTGTAAGAGTTAGCTTCCGTGCAAGATTTTTTAAAAATAACGTAACAGAACATTGTCAACGAGCGGCTCTTGGAAAGTGCGGCTTCGTCTCCGAAGACAGCCACACACTCAAGCAGGGAGGTTGTTCGCCGACGGCAAACACGAAAGCGGATGACACTCGCGCGCTCAGCCACAACCCCCGCAGACGCCGAAGTTGGGCTGGCGCTCGGGATTGAGAAATTCTCCCCAAACTAACCCCCTCGCCGCACCCCCGCGCTGTGGCTTTATCGGTACTGCGTGAGAAGGGGGTGGGGGTCGAGGTCTTACCCCTAAACTGATACCTGCTCACCTCAAATCTGCTGCCGACTTGCGTGATCTCCAGCGGACGTCCCTCTTATTCATAGTGGGTGGATGCAGGGGATAGGGGGCGGTGCAGGGAGCCACGATAAGACGATTGTCTTGCTGGGAGTCCCCAGACTTAGCAGTAGACAGTCGCTGGTCCGCCACAATGGACACCGAACATCGGCGGCCGCACTGTCCCGCTGCCGAACCAACACCAGCCACGGATAGCGACAGTGATCACTAGGAGCCTTTTGGGCACCGCGGTTGTATAGTGGTTACACTACTCGCCTCCAACCTTGGCGAACCGGGGTTCGATTCCCGGCGGGATCGCTTCGGGATTTTCGCATGTGGGAATCGTTTCGGACGATGCCGCTGGTCAGCGTGTTTTTCTCGGGGATCTCCCGCTTCCCTCGCCCTTGCATTCCGGCACTGTTCTATACTCACCTCGCTTCACTCTCATCGGCTCTCAAGACCTCGCTGTTAAGAGTAACCAAAATATCTCCTCTCTCTCCAGTAGGGACCTAAAAATTTCGCGTTATTTTTTGGCATCATGGTAAAATCCACAGTGCTGTATATACTCGAGCTGGCGTCGTTTCTCCATTGGTTGCTGCCTAAATGCGATGTCGCTCCCTTTATGAGTAAACTGCATGTGAATGGGGTTCACAATTGCGAAGTGTTCATTTCTTGGCGGGGATTCACCCGGTTTGTGTCATATAAATAGGCAATGGTCCAATGACAGATGTAAAAGTTTTAAGTTGGAAATGTCTTCAAATAATAACACGAATTTGATATGCCTCTAGTAATCATAGAGCAAATAAGAATAAAGAGGTGAAATGCAGACGCACACGCCACCATATCGGAATAAATAGCCAGCACAAATGTTTTGGATCGCCATTCTCCAATCAGCGCTCGGCAACCTATTCGCTAGCCGCCAGCCCAGCCAATTGGAAACCTCGCACAGCATTCAGTAACAAATCAGAACACAAGGCCAGTTCCTGGATCCTCGCGCAGCTTATCAGGGAACGGGTACATCCACACCAAATGATTCGACACGTCATTTCCGCCGTGTACTTGGTTACTACGTGGACAGCGATTTTGCGGCAAAAGATTTGACAACTCATATTACAAAAATCTTGTTTCCCGTGACACTGGACAGTAATCTTTATGTTTTCAAGGGGGAAATGTGCTAACAGTCTGGTCGTCTCGAGACTAATCAAACCAGCTCTATCAGCCTTGGGGCTGAGTGGTTAGCCTGCTCGTCTCCCACCAAGGCGAGAAGAATGATTTAGTATGTTTTGGCGCAAAGGCGGGGACGGCGGAGCTCTGAGCTATTCGTGCTTTCACATTTCGGTCGCCAGCCGGTCATATTTCCCTCAAAATTTTCCTTTTTTCCCTCAAAATGTTCTTTTTTCCCTTCGAAAATGTATAACCCCCCTCCCCTTCTTAAAAATAAGCCACCCAAAAGCCCAGAAACCCCATCACATCCAAATCGAGGGGCTTCTTCTCAAGGTCAGAGCAGTGGGGGCCATATTGGTTTTATAGGCATTCCAAATAGATACGTGGGATCCGGGATCGGAGCCTGAGCGAACCAGCTGACATCTTGGTTCGGTCAGCCATTTTTGCCACATATTGGAACCACAGGTGACCTTGCCCTTGATACCATGACCTTGATTAACCTGAACCTAAAAAATTCCCAAAAATTTATAAAAAATTAATAACATTATTAAATTTTTTATGGAAATTTATTTTAAAAAATAAAAATAATAAGGTATTAAATTAGAAAAAAAAAACTACATTTGCGGAGGTCCCTTCCACCATCATGTCAAGTAGGCGACTGACCCTCCTCCAATCAATCACATTGTTTTAACATTCCCCTCCCTTACCAGTTTTTCTCATTGGTTAATTAGTCTGCACACCACCACCTCCCTCATGCATACTCATTCTGTCGTGTGCTATCTTGATTTTTTTGTTTATCATTTGTTTATAAATTGCTGGAAGCCACCGTCTTGAATTTCATGTTTTCATTTTTAATATGTAGGTGGTGCTAGTGTATTAATTATCGATTTACCCACCAGGCAAGTTGGCGATTTAGCTACCAGGTGTCAGCCATATTTGTTTATGTTTTTTAACATATAGGTGCTGTCGGCGCCCTCCATACTGGATTCTATTTTCAATATTTAGGTAGCGCTAGTTTGTTGGTTATGCAGCCTGCTATCGGCCTGTACCGAATGGCGACAGTGGCCAGTCTTGCAAATTACATAAATTGTCATACTTAGTTTTTTTTAAATATTTTTCTAAGTATATTTTATTATAAATAATTTTTACATAAAGTGGGTATATTTAAAATTAATACACAAGTTTTAAAACTAATTTTATTTGGTAATGTACTAAATGAGAATCACATATACACAGGATTTTTTAATGATAATCTTCTGTGTTCACCACTCAACATCCGCATTGTCAACCCAGGAATTGTAGCAGTCTTGGAAATCCCACCACTTGACATACGACCCTCCATTATGCAGTTTCAGCACCTTCTCGAACCTTGAAGCTGGCAATGCTCGAAGACAAATAGTTAACAGTTATATTATGTGAACAGTTATAATTTATATTGTCATCTGCGCTCACGACATTATTTTGATGGTCTTGTCTCGGTAACAGTACGACACAAGATGGTCGTAAAGTATCAGGCAGAATAAGTATATGTTTGCATGTATATTTACTTGTGTCGTGAATTCGATCCTACAGTAGATTATATTGGATGTAATACGATCGTCCTGTTTACCCACATCGAATACCATGAGCGGGACCAAACTCTTGAACATATCAGGGCTCATTACCACAGATTGGAGGCGTCCATAATATGCATTTTGGAATTTAGCACTCATTTCATATGCCAGCAGGTGTTGCTTTTTTAAAGTTCATGTTCATGTCAATATACAGATAGATTTATCTATTCAAAAATATATTCACAACTTCTATTTGACATGTGTCGAACTGCGAACAGCTCACTCTCACATTGTGCTGTCTTCCAGTTTGTAGACCAACAATTATGTACTTCGGTTTCTCAGACGCAAAGCTGGACTTCACCATCCAGTTGATGTACTGGCTTGCTGGCAATCCGGAGTATGTCTTTTGACTCCACGATCTGAAATTCACATCGATGTTTATGCCATCTTCCACATTCTTGATACATTCGATAGTGCTTTACTGCACATGAGGAAGTTTCCATTCGATAGACTGTTGTTTCATTTCTACTGTCTCCAGGTTTTCTCTCGTAACCTCGATGGTACCACAGGCGTATTGGCTAGGAGCAGTATCAGTTCCTGCTTCGAATTGAAAATAATTCGATGGAGTCTTCAGCAAATTCCAATAGCATGCAGCGCAGGATGCACACTTCTAACTTACCCCCAGGGTATATAGAAACATGGTAGTCATCTTCGATTCCCTAGCATTCCATCTTGGCCGCAGACAGATAATTCGGCATCAACGAAAAGTAATTTTTGACCGTCGAGCTTATGCTCACATCTCGGGACCTGTCCACCTCGACAGCATTGAGGAAATACGTGATGCGATCGATTAGGTGATTCATTATTACATTGCTCGTTATTTTCCTCGACACCGGGTAGGTTACATCTGCTTTCGTCAATCTCTCTAATTCGCAGAAAAGACTGGCAAGGAAGAGAGCAGATATCTTGGTGATAGACCGCAACCCGAACTTCCGATGATAGTGTGTATGGTGGAATCAAAAATGATTGGTATGCATGAAGTTCCACCTTCATTACGCTGCCTTCAAAAACGACTGGTTCGTCGTTGTTTAGGAATCATCCATGTGACAATTGACTTTGAATCAGAGACTGTGAAGCAAAATCTGGCTTGGGTGTGTTAACTCCTTGGAGATCTGTGGCATACTGTGTGCAGGTTATGCATAGCACTGTTTTATTTGTTCTGGTCGCCACAAATTTTATTCCTATCTTCCCAAATGCAGGCGTAGATTGATTTCTTCTTTTCGAAAGTTCGCCAACTCTCCTTGCTGGTCGACAACTCTCACGACAACCTCGTGTGCTCTCTTCGCGACGACCGGAACATAAATGATGCTTTGCGGTGCTACGATCAGTTTATAACCTGGAGGGACCATAGGTGAAAATTCGTGCAGTGTATTGCTCGGCCTGCCGTTGAGGTATGTGCCATTCGCCAAATTGCAGGTTATTTGTATCACACTGACTGGCAAAATGTTTATAGGCTGCGACGACACAAGTGTTTTAGCAAATTCATAGATGCGTGGCTCGAACTCCATCATCGGTCCGATAGTATCCGGTTTCGTAAAGTCGATATCTTCGTTGCATCTGATAGCACTCTTCAGAGTATTGGGATTCCCATGTAGTGCGAATTGTTAGTCTGCAAGGGGGGGGGGGGGGGGTTCAGCGAAGCTTCAATTTACCTCTCAGTGTTGTCAATTTCATAAGAACCTATGGGCAGTGATATCGCATGGGAGATATTACACGTGTTACGAGGTACAGCTCGCAATTTTTTTTCATCGGTTTTTGGTATCGTATTGTACCTTTGAAAATCAACATGGCTTATGCTCCATTCGCTCTCCAGGTCGAGTAGCGTTTAGTGTATCACGCACAGCAATAGGGAGATATAGCCGATTATGGACCAAACGGTGTCGGTGGGCGGCTCGTGGCTCTACGGCCGCCATCTTGGATGACTTCACCACCACAATCTTGGATTATGTCACCACGGCCATCTTGGTTGACATCACCACAGGCATCTTGGATGATGCCATTTCCGAACGCCATCTTGCCAGCCAGTATGCCGCCGTGTTGGATTCAATTATTCCTGCTCTATTATTCTGCCTATAATTTTCATGATCTGTCATTCCGCCTAGTTTTTTCATGCTCTGTAATTCTGCCTAGAATTTTCCTGCTCTCCCATTCTGCCTATATTTATCCTGCTCTGTCTTTCCACCAATATTTTTTCCTGCTCTGTCATTCCACCTAGATTTTTCATGCTATATCATTTCAACTTGGCATCCGCCATCTTGCACTTCTTGCTCTATCATTCGACCTTGACATATAGGACATGCAGTGGAGGTGTGCGGCCTGCAGTGTGTGGTTCCGTCGTTCGCCTTGGCGGCCACCATCCACTTCATGCTTTATAATTCCGCCCTGTCAGCCACCAACCTGGATTCCATTTCTTTAGTCACATTCGTTCCACCTCATGCTCTATCATTTGCCTTGGCATCCACTATATTAGATTACATTTCTTAAGTAGGACAAACGGAGCCAGTGGGAGGGTATAGGGTTCACAGCCACCATCTTGGATTTCATTTCTATAGTCCCATTCATTCCACCTCATGCTCTATCATTCTGCCTTAGCATCCTCCATTTTGGATTTCATTTCTTCATGCTCTATAATTTCACCTTGGTATCCACCATATTGAATTCCATTTCTCCATGCTCTAGCATTCTGCCCTGACATCTAGGAAAAACGTTGGAGGTGTGCAGCTCGAGGAGGAGTGCAGCAAATTTTATTTTTGTTTTTCTGAACTTATAAAAAAAGGAAGAGGGTAGGATCGAACTGCTGTACCTCTGTCCTGCATACCAAGACATGCGGAGAAGTGAGATATTTAATGATGTCTATCCCAACAGACATCATTAGGAATATATATTTTGTTACTGGCCGCCATCTTGGCTTAACAGTATGCTAGGTGGATCGAACATGATTTATTTTGTATATATTTGTTAAAATAGGTAACACATATGAGCAGGGATTATTAGCGTCAGATGATTTAATATCATTGTCATGTGCATACCTCCACATAGACCATCAAAGGTATACAAGTGCAAAAAACTGAAATCATGGAGCAATATTTTCATACATGAACCAAAGAAAATCTTTAAAAAAAAAATATTGGTTGACAAATGGTTCACAGTTAAGCCTGCAGGCGACATCAGTGATGAAATAATGTCTCACAAACACTCGAATTTAAAAAAAGAAAATAATTACTTTTACATATTTACAAATTAGAACTTAATTTACAAATTAAACTGGCAGAATGGCATCGCACAGATGCCGCACACTTGCAAAATGCTTCACACCTCCTCCAGAAGGAGACCATAGTTTCTATCACACAGGATACGATGGTATGTGTTGCTGCTGCCATCTCCTCCTGGAACAGCCGAACCTCGTCATGCAGGTCCTGCAGAGTTACATCCTCTCCCTCTTCATCCACGTCGTCCAGGTCCTCGAGACGCCCTACTTACGCTATTGAACCTGGTGTGTACTCACTCCAAGGCACTGGAGTCAGTACTCGTTCGGGTGGTAGGAAAGCTGCTGCTGGAGATGGTGGGGGAAAGAATGTTGTCTCTGTAGGCGGCGTCCATGCGATGTCCTCCCTCGAAGGTGAGAGCGGCGTCCATCGTCGGTATCGCATGCGATCAGGCGATCTGCTGTGCTTCCTCTTACGATAATAACAGCTGGAATGAGTGGTGGAGCAGGAGGTATACATCTCTTTGGCATTGTTTCGTAGTCATAGAACCTGCTGGAGACTGGTGCTGCCTCAGGTATTGCTCGAAGTACTGGTTATGTTCTTCCAGCATGGCACAGAACACACCCATCTCCTGCGACATCTCGAGCAAGAATGATAATTTGTCCCCTGGTAGGGGGAGTGTGTGAGCAGACCATAAAGCGAACAGGTCACAACATGAGTGTGCGTCACAAGGACCAGGTGGTCAGCCGATGATGTAGACGGCCTGCGGTCTCGGGGCAAGCTGCGTGGATGAGACATTGGGCAATGGAGGCGCAAGAAAGGGGACAAATCCTCCAGCAGGTCACAACGGGCCTTACAGCCATCCTTACATGCCTTCCGACACTGCGAGTATCTCAGGATATGTAGGAAACTTTCTGCCTGCTTGTAGAATAAATATTTTTTAAAATAATAACTAAAATCTAATTAAAAAATGCATATTTGTTCATTCTTTTATACATACATGCAAAAAAACTGACATATCTGATCTTCATACATAAATGTGCATTATTATTTATCAATAACTGATGATTTGGGAAACCAGCTATCATGACAGGAATTGGAGCCGAGCTACATCACCAACAAGTTATTTCCTTTGCACTTCAACACTTTCTTGACCAAATAATTATGTGGATACTTGTTAACTTGAATTTCTTCACTCTAGAAACCTCCTCTGATAGGTCTTCCTCACATGTCCTCGAGATAGAATGTCCTTGATTCGTTATGTCGAATCTTGACAATCTTATATATTTTAGTGCTCCAGTTTGGAGTGTAAACTTTAGAAAATGTGCCCTTCACTCGTGATATTCTGACATAGTCGCTGATCTTCACCTTAGGCTTGCAAGTGTTCAATTTCTTCTCATTCCCGAATATTACTGAGTTGTCCTTGATATCCACAGGTCCCATTTTAATGATCCGATGTACTCTGTGATTATAGTTCGATACCATACGAGGAAACATGTTCAGCCACTCGTATCTTCCTTCCAATGAGAATTTTTCCCATATTTCATTCTTCAAAGTCTTATTAAAGCATTCCACCATGTTCGCTTTCATATCACTATGTGTAGAGTACTGGTTTATGCTATGTTTAGCCATCAGGGTCCGAAATGTGGGATTGAAGAATTCTCTTCCGAGGCCCGTATGTAAATTCCTATGCAGCCCTTTGTCTTGCAAAACAGAGTTCAGTGCATTTGACACATTTCTCTCATTTTTTGTATTTCTGGGCACTGTCCAAGCATACTTGCTGTAACAGTCAACAACGGTCAATAGATATTTGAATCCCTTATTCGAACGTGCATAAGGTATAATTTCAACCATATCAGTTTGATACAAGTCCTGCAGACCAAACACTAGCACTCAGCGGCACGGATAAATTCGTCTTGCAGACTTGTGCAACTCACTGGCAATATTTGCACTACTCATTCTATGTATCTGTCGTCACACAATTCTTCGATGATGTTAGATATTTCATTAGCGTGAGAATTATTCCCAGCTCACCGAGAAGCAATTAGCAGATGTAATCTGTCGTAAATTTCATTAACATCGTTCCAATAAATGTACCCTGGATGGCGAATATCTTATATTTTGTTACTTAGATAGAGACCAGAACCAACTGCATCTCCAACATCGGGAAACATATGCGAATAATGCCAAATTTCAGTTGAGTGTCATCCTTATATTCATTGCTGGCAGGATCGTTGTCCTCCAAGTGTGCACTCGCAAGTTTCAGCAGTCGTTTATACTGCTGCAGAGCACTGCGAGAATATCCGGCAGGGTTTTTGTTCAAACAGTAGTTCATAAAGTCCTGTAGCAGAACGGACGACGAAATTTTCAACATGAACGTCGTCATTTGACAGGAAAAACATTTGTTTATTCCCCAAGAATTATTTTTTATTATGTTTGTATACACCATATGTTCTATCATTAATCATAGATGTAAATGATCAGAAATAATTATGAAGTGATGGAAGTAGTAAAGATATGTCTGTTTGCGGACATCGGCGTCTGGTACCAGAGCTGGAAGAGCTGCCATCTTATTACATTACCCGACCGCCATATTTTATGACCTTGAAATTTGACCTAGACCTTGACCGCATGATACTTTGACCTCAAAAAATACTCAATTTTTTTAAATTCCATAATTCCTCAAAAAATTCCAAAAAATTAAAATTGAAAATATTTATTATTAAAAATATTAAAAATTATTTCTAAAATATTAAAAAAATTACTGAAGGGATCTACAGAAATGACCAATTTGACCAGAAATGCTGACAGGGATCAGCGACTATGGTTACTGGGATCAGTGACTCCAAGCCAGGTGAGCGATATCAGGACCTATGACCTTTGACCTAGACCATTGACATTGAAAATGCAAAAATGTAAAAAATCTACACAATCACAAGAAATTCACAAAAAAATCGATTAAAATATGTATCAAGAATTTATTATTAAATAACTGAATTAAAAAATCACTTAAAAATTTATTTTCAAACAAATTTTATTTAAAAATTTTTCTTAATTTAATGTATTAAACCCTGGAGGCCATCCCCCCTTTTTCTTTAGGAATTTACCATTATCCCTAAAAAAAATTCCCTAAAAAAATGCAGCTGAGTGGAAGGTGGATCGTCTCGACTAGCTTCTGCCTTTTCACATAGATTTGTTCTCGAATTTTTGTTTTTAGGTCATTCTAGGTAATTGTGACAATGTCAAGGCAGTCTGCATCTAATATGGTGGCGGTAGTCTGTAATGTATTATGATTGCTTACTTTTATCCATTATTCTCGAATTCTGGTTTTCAAGGTCACAGGTTAATGGTCAATAGCCATTGGACATTGTCTTCCAAGATGGTGGATGGGTAATGTATACCAAGTTGGTGGTCACTTACCAAGATGGCGGTTGCCTACCAAAATGGCGTCTTCCAGTAGCATGAAAACAAATAACGAACGAAAAACAAATATGGTGGCATCCAGTAACATATAAAAAAGATGGCTACCTCTGGTAACATGTAAACAAATGACGAACGAAAAAATCAAGAAAGTGGAATGAGTATAGGTGAGGGGAGTGGTTGCGAAGGAGTCAGTCGTCTGTTGGATTCGAACAGAGGTGAGTAATTGGTGGTGTGAGGTAGACCTCGGGAAATGTAAATTTTTAAATCAAATTTGTTAGAAAATTTTCTTAGAGAAAAAGGGAAATTTCGAGAGAAAAAGGGGGAAAATGGACGCCGGAGTTAAAGACTTTTTAATTAAGAAAATGTTTTAAAATATGTTATAAAAATAAATTTTTGTGATATTTTAAAAATCTTTTAACGATTTTTTAAATAGATTTTTTGATTATTAATTAATTATAAATGTTTAAATCAATTTTAAATTTTTTGTGATTTTCTAGATTTCTTCAAGGTCAAAGGTCAAGGTCAAATGTAATAGGCCCTGATCCCGGTCACCTGGCTCGAAGTTACTGATCCCTGTCAGCATTTCTGGAAAAATGGATAATTTCTGTGGATTATTTTAGTAATTTTTAGAATTATGTTTAAATAATATTTAATAATAAAAAAAAAAAATCCATTTTTTTTTTTTAGAATTTTTTGGAATTTTTTGATTTTTTTTGGAATTTCTTAGTGTTTTTTGTGTTTTGCGGTCAAGGTTAAATGTCAAGGTCAAGGTCATCCATGATGGCGGTCGGGTGACGTTAAAATATGGCGGCTTCACCGGCTCCGGCTCCGGTGCCAGACGCCGATGTCCGAAAACTGTCATATCCCTACTTTTGACTTAGTTTCTTCTTCTGTTCTTTTGTTAGTTTCTGTATATATAGTGGCAGGTCATCTTCATCTATAGTAGTAAGTTCAAGTTTGTTCTGAGACTTGGGATCGATGTCCGGTTCGGACTTCTCTGCTACGGCCGATGGATGTGATGGTGCAGGTTTTATATTGTCGAGTCGCTCGGTGATATGTTTAAAGGCTTCTTCATTAGCTATTTCACATTACATTTTGACATGGTTGGCCAATAAATATTTTGTACGAATGTTCTTAATCGCTTTGTGTATGTCACTGACGACATCAGACATAATACTGAATGCTGATTATTTATGTTCCAGGTTTATATAATCTTCTTGCAAGGTAGCGAGTTCGAAACAGAAGACAGAAGGTATTCGATATTATCTATAGTATTTTCTAATGTTATTTGAGGAAGAAATATCTTATCCAGAACATCATCACTGCAAGTATTAAATAAGACTTATATTCTTCCCAGTTTTCTGTCGATCCATGTTTCCACATAAGTAGGGATAACCCCGAGTTTAACAGCCGTATCATTTATACTAGCCATTACAGCATTATCTGTTCTTTCCAGTACCCTCTGTATTAAAATAATCCAGTCGGCATTCAGGGACTCGACATGAGCCTTGTTAACAGCATTTTTGTCTTTTTTTGGATCAGCGACATTTTTAAGTCTCTTCCCCTCAGCACTGCAGTTTCCATCATCAGTAGGTGTTAAACAGCTTTCCATATTTCGTTTCAGGCCATTATGACCAAATTTATAAATGACATAGCTCATCTCTCACTGATGATAAACCGTTCAAATCCTCGTCTGTATCATCCTTTAAGTGGGGGAAAATCCTTGACAATAACCAGAAAACCATGCGGCTCTCTCCAACAAAATGCATACACATTCTTAAATTTTTCAAATGTCATGTCTGTATTACCATGATTGAAATAAACATGGAGCAAGTTGAAATCATCGATACGAAACAAAACCAACATGTTTGCATTGTCACGTAGTAATTGTTTTGGTATGCGGGAATACGTTTGACAAAGGTAAAACGAATCCACTTCTATATTTCTACCCATGCAGAAATGTTCTTGAATGCACGACTGTTTCTCAAAGGCCACATCGTCGAAAATAAATATGGAGGTTGGCAAATTTCACTCGGCACAGCAGTTTCATTATCGCTCCATGGAAAATAACTTAGTCCTTCCACAGCCCATAGAATCATTCCAAGTCTCTGGTACGTTGGCTGTTGTAAAGATTTCGAGTACAAGAACACGTTCTCGAACCAAAGACCATTGAGTTCCTTCAGCAAACTTAGCATTACACATGTTTCCCCACATCCTGATGGTCCTGCGATGATACAACTCACTGTATCCGAAAACAAAATTCCATGCTTTGATTCCTGAGAGATGGTTTCTTCTTTAGCAGGAATATTTATGGGAAGAGTATCATCTTGCTTAACAATCTGTATATAACCACTAAAATCTTCTGGAGCAGATGGAGCAAGAGGCAATGAAAACACCACTTGCTGGCTCCCAATAGGCGAATCCGTGTAGATATCGGTATGATCTTTCAATGTATTACCTTGCACAAACTGCATGTGGTCATTGTAATAATGCTTCATTGCTTCATCTGCCCACAGATCACAACACATGGATACGAAATTTGTATTTGTAAATGCTGCTTCACATACTTTGGAAACCAACCTCGTGTATCATTACTCACTGGTGAAGAAGCTTTACGGGAACACCAGAGGTACTGTTCCACCCATGCACCAGAACGAGCCGAGATGCCCAAGCCCCTAAATGAATGGTAAGCCAACGGTCTTGAAGTTCATAAACTACCAGAATGGCGTTAGAGTAACAATAGCAGCTTTATGTGATTTTGAAGCAATATTGAAACCTGTGCATACATGTGAACCTAACCCCAGCAATGGATATACATATAAATACCAAAAACATCAAACATGCAGCTACTTCATTTATGTGTGTGTTGATACCGATATTGTTCCTGCGCACTTGATTTCGGACCTGCCTGCTCAACCAATGATCTACAGAGCTATCGATGCAGAGAAACATTTCATGGATGATATTGTCGATATTGCCAATAAAGTGAAGGCTATATGCGAAACATCTTTACCAATGGCTCCTCTGACACCTTCCGAACAAGTTTATTTTGACCAAGCCACTACATGCTGCTACTGTTCCACAACCTTCGATCAAAACAACCGAAAAATACGTGACCATAACCATTTTACCAGCAAATACATTGGTGCAGCTTCCAACATCTTCAACATGGATCGTCGGCAGCCGAAGAAACTACCTGTCTTCTTTCACAACCTACCATATGACGAAAATTTCATTGTAAGGGAACTGGGCTATAACAAGGACATCTTCATCATTCCTCATAATGAAGAAAAAATGATAACTTTCTCCAAGCACCTAGGTGACAGGTTCAGTATGCAGTTCGTGGACACATTTCGCTTCGTGTCTGCCAGTCTTTCCAGTCTAGCCCAAAACCTACCAACTGACAATTTCAAGAATACTGCAAAGTTTTTCACTCCTGAAGAAATTAGTCTCGCCACATGCAAGGGTGTATACCCATATGACTATATAGATGCTTGGGCGAAATTTGAAGAGGTGCAGCTGCCGGCCAAGGATGAGTTTTACAATCGATTAACCGACTCTGACATCTCCGATGAAGACTATGCTCATACACAGACCGTCTGGCACAAATTCCAATGTAAATTTCTTGGAGAATACTGTGATATATACCTCAAGAGATACACACTCTTCTGAGCGACATATTTCAAAATTTCAGAGATCTTTGCTTGGAAACATACATTCTAGACTGTGTACATTATGTAAGTGCACCTGGATTTTCTTTTGATGTGATACTTCGGATGAAAAAGGTGGAATTAGAGCTACTGACTGATTATTACAAGTACATGTTCTTCGAGGCAGCAATCTGTGGTGGCATGGCTCAATATATGAAAAGGAAATGCAAAGCAAACAACAAGCACATGCCTGAAATTTTTGACTCCTCACAACCATCAGTCTATTTACAGTATGTCGATGCCAACAATCTCTATGGAAAAGCAATATAGCTCCCGCTCCCGAAATGTGACTTCCGATGGTGCGACACAGACATCGATGAGATGAATGTGGCTGATTACTCTAATACAGGATATATTTTAGAGGAGAATGTAGAACACCCGACCTCCCTGCACGAATATCATAAGGACTTGCCTTTTCTACCAGTTAACAAGTGTCCTTCAGGCTCAAAACAGATGAAACTACTTACAATGCTGGAAACCAAGACTAGCTATGTTGTTCACTATCGAAACTTGAAGCAGGCCTTGGCACATGGACTGAAACTGAAGAAAATACATAGTGTTCACTTAAACTCCCTGGTTGAGAGCCTATATAGGCTTAAATACAAGGACCGACAAGCTGCTCGCAATGCATTTGAACGAGATTTCTTAAAGCTAGCGAATTACTCCACCTTTGGGAAGCTTATGGAGAGTAAGCAATAGAGACAAAAGATGGAATTGCTATGCGATGAGCTACGCTTCAAGAAGGCGATTGCGAAACCATTATTTAAGGACAGAACAATCTACAGCGAATTAGCAGTGCTAGTGAAACTGGACGAAGAACACATTCTTTTCGATAAGCCAATCTACGCTGGTTTTGCTGTCCTGGATTTATCGAAGACAGTGATGTACGAATTCCACTACAGTGTCATGAAGAAAAAGTATGATAACAACAACCTTCACCTCGCTTACATGGACATGGATTCATTTATATACGAAGCAACATATTACTTTTATCACGACTTGGCCAATGATACTGTGTTCCTTGATGAATTCGATACCAGCTGCTACACCACCTCTCAGCCTTGCTACTCATCTACCAACAATAAAGTCGTTGGTAAATTTAAAGACGTGTGCAATGGACTAGTAATCAGCGATTTTGTTGGCCTGCGAGCTAAAATATATTCATACAAATGCAGCGACAAAGAAGCAAAAAGGGCTAAAGGTGTACAAAATTGTGTTGTAAAAGAATATTACTTTTGAAGATCACCCGACTCTTCTGGGGAAACAAAAATCTATCAAATGCAAAATTCATTATATTCGATCTCGTAATAGCATACTTCATCCCGAGTATTCCAATAAATTATCTCTAACTTGGATGGATGTTAAGAGACTCATATTGGATGATGGTGTATGTGCATTGCCTCATGAGTATGATGAGGAACTGTAAATAATATGTCGCATGCAAGATACTTGTATTAATTGTTTATGTGTATGTGTGTATATGTATATATACACTTAAATGTGTATGTGTATGGTGGAAATAGAAGACGACATGCTGCGAATGTCCTCCTTCAAGATTTTTCGAAAATTGTTAGTTTAGTAGTACACCATTGTAACCCTGCCTGCACTACACCATTGTAGGGTTGCCGGTCCCCAGCCCGGATAAAATGGGGAGGGTAACAGAAGATATGTAAAAATTATTTTATATGTACATTGGAAAATAGCTGACTCCTCAATGCTGACTCCTCACTGCAAACCCCAAAGCTGACCCCTCACTACAGCTGGCCCCTTACTTCACACTCCTCACTGCAGACCCCTCAATGCAGACTCCTCACTGCGGACTCGTAACTGCAGACTCCTTACTGCAGACTCCTCATCTGAGATGTCTTTTCAACAGAGATATTAAATAAATCGCTATTAGCTTTGCACTTGTATAACTTTGATGATCTATGAGGAGGTATGCACATGCAAATGATATTGAATCATATGATGCTAATAATCCCTGCTCATATGTGATACCTTTTTAACCAATATATAAGATAAATCACGATCGATCCACCTAGCATACCGTTAAACCAATATGGCGGCCAGTAGTAAAATATATATTCCTAATGATGACTGTTGGGATCGACATCATTAAATATCTCACTTCTCCGCATGTCTTGGTATGCAGGACAGAGGTCCAGCAGTTTGATCCTACACTCCTCCTCTTTTTTTTAAAGTTCATAAAAACAAATTTGCAGCGCTCCTAGAGGCTAACGATGGAGCCTCGTTGTATGAGGAGCAGGAAAAATCTAGGTGTAATGACAGAACATGAAAAATCTAGGTGGAAAACACAGAGCATAAAAACTCTAGGCCGAATGATAGAGCATTAAAAATTAAAGCCCAGATGGCGGCATGCTGGCTGACAATATGGCGGTCGGAAATGACGTCATCCAATATGGCGGTTGGAAATGATGTCATCCAAGATTGTGGCAATGATATCGTCAAAGATGGCGGTGATGACGTCATCTAAGATGTCGGCCGTATAACCGCGAGTCGCACACCGACACCATTTGATCCAGTATCGGTTATATCCCCTATTCACAGTCCGCAGCTATGACCCGTCAAAGTAAGCATTATCGACCTGACTGATAGTTTCATGTCGATGTGTAGCAATTTTATACAATTACTTGTATGAACGAACCAGGAAGTAAAGACACAAATGTCCAAAGCTCCATGTGTAGGAATCTGCTCTATCTCGTAGTTTTAAGTCAGCTTCATTCCTTTCAGGTACCGCCGCAGTACTGGTGGACTTCGCAAATTCCCATAACTGTTAAATAGTCTCCATGTTTGCACCATTTTAAGTAAGCTACCCAATGTGTATCGGGGCCGACTGCCATAGCCAGATTAATTATGGTACATTTGTCTCTCTTGGGCTTAGGGTGTAAAGCATCTCTCAAAAATACACACCGGAAATGTGGTATTTCAAATTTGTTCGCAAACAGTTCCAAATACACGTTCGTGAGTAGTCGTTTTAGTAGAGATTTCATTAATGCATCATCCTGCTGCATCGCTTTTGCAAACTTCCGCCTCCTACTGGATATGATCTTAGGTAGAGTCCTTGGCAAATTTTTTACCCATCGCGACAGCTTCCACATTTGCATAGTGTATTTAGGCCTTGGACAACTTCTTCCATTGTTTCCTATGCTGTGTTGTTGGCTCGGACGATACCACTCGTTACTCCTATTAGGCCCCGAGGGTCCCGAGCGCAGGCAAGAGTAATGGAAAATCTGCAGGTGTATGTTTTCTTGGTCTTGCAGGCTTTTCTTCCTTTTGTCATCACTTTTTGTTTCACTTGTGCATTTCTGTGGCTTTCTGCACCTGTTCCTATTTTAACCTGTGCCTTTCTTTTGCTCATATCTCCCACTCCCATATTTATCTTGGCTTTCATCATGTTGGACACGCCCCAGGTTGCTATTTTTTCTCCGTGTCCAGTGTCTGATGATTTTCTTATCTCATCGGTCAGGTTTCTAGATCCTTGTTCAAAGAGTAGGCGATGTCGTGCTGCTTGCGCACCTCGTCCAGTGCATTGATGCTTGTGTCTCCGAGTGACAGCCTTTTAGCTATATTTGTTCCTGGACTGCAGAACCTGTATCCGGTAATGTGCAGCTTGAATGGTAGATTGTTGATCAGCATATTGACGATCGCACTTCCAGCTATGGTCTTACCTCTTTGAGGCATCGCGGTGAACTGAGCCAGAATAGTGTAAATACTCTCCTTTTATACATTTTCGTTTCAGTATCATGTGGACTTGGAATAGTACAGGCAGACACAAAGTGCCAATGAAGCATCTACATTGCAGCTTCTGCAGTAAAGCGTTTAGAGTTTTGCAGATTTTGCAACGACATGAAATAACGTCCTGCAGAATGAAAACTTCAAGATTACTTTTCAGTACGAAATCTGTCAGAGGCAGTTTACTCGGAGGGATGCTTTAAAGAGACATTCTAAAATTTGCAGCACGGATTCTATGCAAATACAATCATATAATTATTTCCAGTCTCCACATGATCCATAAATACTCCACAATCGCTTAACTATTGCTCCACCTGCTCCATATGCTCCATAATAACTCCACACATTTCACAATCGCTCCACCTGCTCCACAATAGCACCACAATAGTTCCACCTGATCCACAATCAATCCACCTTCTCCGTATGCTCCAAAATAGCTCCACATGCTTCACAATCACTCCACCTGTTTTACATGTTCCACAATCGCTCCACCTGCTTCACATGATCCTCACTCACTCCACATGCTACACAATCGCTCCATCTCTTCTATATGCTCCACAACTACTCCACAATCACTCCACATGCATGAAGTTACTTATGATACTTGTAGAAGAATAATTCGAAATGTTGGTGAACCCGAACAATACGAGGATGCTGCTACTAAACATATCGTCCTCGCAACTGGTAATAACATCGTCTCGAAATTGCGCAATATATTGACCTAGCAAAACACATTCTTTCAGAATTACCTGTCCAAGCTCGGGGCGAAGATGGCCTGGCGGCCAAATCGAGAATTTATCACTGCCTGAAGGGTAATTTGGTAATTAATACACTAGAGCCACCTAGGTGCAAAAGGGATGATGTAATTGAGTTGAACGAATGTAGGTAATTGGTTTGGGTGGAGGGCAGTCAAGCGGCTGTTAGTAATTAGCCAATAATAATTAATGGTGAGGGTGGTGTGAGTGGATTAAATACAATTAATTCATCTAACGAAGGTGGGTTTTGTTGGGGGGGGGGGGAACCATATGCCATATTTAATATATTGGAAGGGAGGGAGTGATGGGGGTCAGTCGTCTGGCGGATGTGGTTCTGGGTGCACCTCCAGAAAAATAAGTTTTTAAAAAATAATTTTAAAAATAATATTTGTAAAGTTCTAGGTTTTTGAACATATACAAATTAATTTTATTCTTAAAATAATGTTATTTACAACATCCTTCAACAAATATTTGACATTTTTATTTTTCAAATGAAAGTAATCATAAGCTGAAGTTGGCCCACACATATAGTAGCCACCTACTGAGTAATGCAGTTCAGATAAGTTACTTTAAAAATAATGCTTAGTTACAATTTTATTCGAAACTATACTAGGAAAAGGTAGTTGAAGTTTACTCAAACTCAACTAAAGTTAATTAAAAAAATTAGCGTACCTAACATTGCAAACTGTACACTAAAAATGACCATTCCATCTAGTCATGTTTAACAAAATCTGCCTGACAACAAAATGTTTATTTGTTTAAACTATACACATTTACTTGGGTATATAAAAATCAATGCATTATTACGCGAAGAAAGGTTTCTCTCAGTGCAGTAATTTAGCGAATTCAAGTGATGAAAACCCAACATTCAAAGTCGTTCACGCGGGACTTAAATCTTCATTTGTATAACTGTTTGTAACCTAATAACTATCTTGTAAGAAAGAGAGGAGAAAAGCTGGTCTGGATGAAAACTAGAGTATCAGTCTATGAACAACCAGCTGAGACTCGAATACACAAATATAGACTATGTGGTGTTTGACTTGTTACCAATAAATCCGCAAAATTTCCCCGCCCCTGCCTATTGTTTTGTGTTACAATTGAGACAGGTGGTCTTATTTTTGCTACAAAAATCTCCCAGTCGGCCCGAAGAACCTGCCCTATATCACCTGTGCCATGTCGTGTTCCGTCCACACTAGGAATATATAACTCCTCCATTAGATAATGAGAACACAATTTGCTCTCTTTTAAAAACATTAATTAAACCTTTATGCAACAGGAAATTACTAAAGTCTTGGTTAATCATTAAACACGTAGCTCCTGAATCTAGCAAGTCTGACACCCTTACCTGATGAGCAATACTTACATGTACGTATAGCATACTATATTTTCTCTCAAATGATAGACTATTTATACTGGATATGCCCAGTACATTTTGACTTAATATGGCCCTGAGGTTGGCAATGAATACATTTAACATCCTTCACCCTATTTTCAGATATACTTACGGATTATTCTGTTTGAGTAGAATTAGCCCTGACTTTTCCTACATTCTTTTATTTTTATGAATTAATGGTAAAAAAAGACTTCTTATGGAAACACTCCTTCGCTAAATGATTTTCTCCGAGAGATAAAACCAGATTTACTTGAAAATATCCTATTTATACTTCGTTTTAGAGTCCATCCCCTTCCAAGAAAAGGGGCTCAATTAAAAAAAAATCAATTTACAACCAATCACAATCCCGCGAATCAGAACGGATGGATGATTCTCGATATCAGTCAATTCGTGGAAAAAAAACACTCTAGTGGCGCCGCCTTCTCGTAAATGTCACGCATGCAGCGCTGAGAGTTGAAGAAAGCCAGCTAGACATGCTGGTTAGCTGTGTATCAGACTGCTGGCTTGACGTGTTGCTCGGGCACCCGCGGACGGCGACCTTGCTGCAGCGCCATTTTATTGATCGTGTCGCTTCACGTCGTTTTCGATTGGGGATTTCGACGCACCAACATGCAGACTTTAAGGTATAGGATGTTCACGATAAAATGAGCACTTTGAAAGCCCTGCTTAAGATCTACCTGAATGCACGTTGTGTGTTATTCCGCCATGTGTAAGATTAGCATTGTCATGGGCGTTATCACTTTATTCATGCGTCCGTTAAGTGAAACCGTTAAATTGTTAGACAAGTAAATATTTTAGATATCTGCTCACTTTGACACTTCGATACATTAAAGAAAACAGAAAGTGAAAGAAGCAATTTAAGTAAACAGAAATTGTTACTCAACATTTTCCATTCGACGTTAAGATACGGAACTACTTTCCCATTCATTGTTATCAACTTAACTGGACGAATGTCACTCAAGGCGCCCGTTATAATATATGCATGTAGGATTAGTGACTTTTTCTAAGGTTGATTTCGAAAGTGCTCACACTTTATCGTGGACAGCCTTTAAGAACACTTGAGTGTCCACATTTTTTTGGAATTCTTGTCAAAAGCTTATAAATATTTTACTTATAATAACCATGTAGATTTCTTCTGTGCGTACGGGAACAGGACATGACAGGCTATAAAGGGCAGGCTCTTCTGACCGATGGGGAGTTTTTCGTAACGAAAATGATGCCACCTGTCTCACAATTATGCGATAAACTAGACGTTATGAATGTTTGTGTTAGATCGATGTGTGTCATTGGAACTCCGCTCATCCGACACGCCCTGCAGGACTCTGCATCAATAGTAAACATGTAGCAATGTGGCAGCTTCATTCCGTTTGGCTGCGTCAATAGGGGACTGTGGCAGCGGTCAATGAGAAATTTATCTGCTTGAGTTAGTGTGTGCGTGTGTGTGTGTGTGTGTGTGTATATATATATATATATATATATATATATATTATATATATATATATATATATATATATATATATATATATATATATATATATATTACTGTGAAGTCTAGCAAGCTGCCGTCACAGAGACAAAATGGCATGACGGTGCCGTTGATGTGGGCGTACCCTTCTTCTGGTTGGTTGTGCGAGGGCCGGGGACCGGGCTTTGTGTTTTATCGGCTACCGTGTGATGCGAAATATTCCTTGTTGGGTATTCTGTGGGCTGACAAATAAGTTAAGAGGCGCTGATTGGCGAATGGCATTCCAATGTGTTGCTGGCTAGTGACGCCATTTTGGTGACGTGTACGTCTGGAGTTCGCTTAATAAGTTGCTATTTCGCCTCTGTATTCTTTCTAACTCTATGGTGCCGTTATCATCGAAGTTTTCCAGAAGGCCAATCAGAATTAATTTTCTCTGGTACTGAAAGTCTGTAAGTCGTGGGCACACACCTAAGTGCATTAGAATTTCAATCCATCCACTCGTGAAAGTGGCGGTAAGTGAAGTATTTTGAAATACAACTTGACAGAGTACTTTTTGCAAAAAATGGGGGGTTTTCGACATAAATTAATTTCTGAAATATTCTCCTTCTAAAGACCCCAAAAATATGGTTTTGAAAACGCGCATTTTCAACCTCTTCCTGGGTCTAGCACAAACCCTACATTCTTAAAGTAATTATTTATTTGTGATGTAATATATACGTGGACTTTCATTTCACAACAAAAGCATTGCCCGTGAAGGAGCCAGAGATTATTCCTCGTGAGGAACCATATGGCAATGGCTGTCGTAACAATACCTCCCTGTCATGTGGGAGAATCACTGACGAATTGACTATGTCATATTTCTAGGGTGTGGAAAATTTCGCAAAGCAATTTAGGACAAGCCAGACTTCAAACACGTGCATATTTCTGTTCTGTTTGCAATCGGATCACAATTTACTAGACACGCCCAGGCGTACTCTCAACCAAGAACACATTTGCAAGTAAACACGTCATCCTACAATGGACCACACGTTTTCGATGGGCAAAAGATGCGGTGAGTGCGCAGGCCAAGGAAGCAATGTGTAGAAACCTGCAAAATTCGCGGTATTGTTTGGGACATTTTAAACTTTAAGCAAGTCTACTTTTGTCGAATATTTTTCATTGGATCGTACTTTATCTGACACGCCCTGGGTAAATCTGCACCTATAAATGAACCCGAAACAACTGTGTGCCCCAATCAAGCGCAGTTCAATTTAAAACGACGTGGTTTCACACATATGCAGAAGCTATTAGAAAAGCGACACCAGGTCTGGTATATGCAATACTGTGCATTTCAGTTCGATGCCAAATGATAACGCGAATTTTGCATGTCTCTTGCAATGTGACATGGTGGTAATCCAGGAACCGACGGACGGTGTGTACGTCATGCGGTCGCACCTTGTCCTGTTGGTAAAGGGCCCCAGGCTGTCACAGACATATGGGACAACAACAGGCTCCAACATCTCTGTTATGTAACGGTTGCTGTGTTCAGTGTACCTGCAACGCGGACTCTCTGCGAGCTGGACTGGAATCCGATGGCAACCCATACCATAAATGCAGGTACTGGGACAGTATGACGGTGCATAACGAAGGACTCGGTCAGTTGTGCTCTACGGTATCACCAGACATGAATGTGACCACGTGGCGCTGCGAGCAGAAGCGAGCTTCGCTGGAGAAGACTATGGGATATAATTCGTCCCTCCAGGCCAGATACTTCTCTCACCACTGTGGCCGTAGTCACGTGCGGCGGGCAGTCAGTGGCAGCCGCGGTAATGGGTGCTTAGAGATGATTCTGTGATACTGCAGATGGTAACTCACTGTGCATGCCGACAATAGATCGACATGCCACATGACTGAAGTCCTGAGCGAGCAAGTTTGATGTGGTTGTACAGTCTGTAATCGCCATGCTCATCAGATGTCTATCCTCTCCCTCGTTGGAGCGTTGAGGCCGTTTGGCTTCCTGCATGTCGCTTAGCCCGCACCTCTTATACCCACTGATTAATATCGGCTCTACTGTGGTAGTATATCCCCTAACGCGAGAACCAATTTAGTGGGAGGATAATCCACAATTACTGTAAACTACGAATCTTCCACGGTCAGAAGCAGAAACCTGTTTGTATGGTTGTCGTGTTCCTTATCGTGGCATGCTCACTTCGTCTGTGCACATGAACAGTGGAGGAACACATTGCTACTACCTCTCAGCAGCTCCCCGACCTTCTCTTATACAGGATGTATCTAAATTCGACCGACAAACTTCAGCTGTCGGTTAATAACTAAAAAAGAAGTTGGATATATATATATATATATATATTATATATATATATATATATATATATATATATATATATATATATATATATATATATATATATATATGACATATGGTCTAAAATTAATTCTAAAGGAGGTACACATTTTTGAAGTTGTAGTAGAAGGAAAAGTTTATTACATTACCACTGTAATGTACCTCTGACTGGAATTGTCTCCTCCCTTTAATAACCGCAAAAGTGTGTTATTGGATATTGTGCATGCCCCGCCAGGTATTGTTAATATTATTTTGTAAGTAAAACGCGAATTACTCGAAAACGGTGAGGTTTAGAGTATTTACACAAGGTGACATTTTTGTTAACTGTGACATGAGGATTAATAATCCTTAATTTATATCCTGAATATGTTACAATTATGTGGATGTTAGTTCGAAATAGGGGCAGTAAAAGTGTTTAATTACATGAAATAATTTGACGACAATGACAAGTGTTTTGGCGTTTGAAGATAGTTGTTCAGTTAACCAATATCTAGACAATCGGTGTTCCATCTTAAATATTCTCTCCACTATTTGCAATAAAAAATTGTTTCAGGACCATCTTAAATGATATGTATCACCCTTAGAATTCTCTTTTGACCATAGGTCGTATATATATTTTTTTTCAACATATTTTTTCGTGATTAACTTGCAGACGAAGTTTGTCGGTCGAATTTAGATACACGCTGTATACCACTGTCAGTGTCGCCATTGGAGTACGTGCTGCGACACTCGGCTAAGCAACTAGTTAATTCCTTATCCTACCCTGTTCTACGCATTCCCGTAATGTAGAGTCCTTGAGATGTATCCATTTTGGTGTTAAAATTTTAGTGACCAGTAGTGTATTATAAGATTTGGAACTGCTTTGTAAACCGAACTAGTGTGAAGAGTAATTAATTTTTGCATGAGAACAATTTTAAAACTCGTGATTTAGCTTATGTTGAAAATGTGTATTATAAGGTAAATAATTATTTTATTCTCAATTTGAGTAATGTAAGATTTATTTAATTCTTATTTGTGTTCAGTATGTCTGGTATTTATTTTGGTATAACTTACATACTGCTAAATATTTTTATTTTTTATTTGTTTTTCAAAATGTGTGTCATGTGTTTCTTACATAGCTCAGTCTATTTAACTGCAGTTTACCACAATTTTAATTTTTAAATATTTGTGTCGCTACTTTGGTTTCAATTAATTTTCTTTGCGTGATTTGCAAGTAATGTTTAGAATACTTATCGTTGCTTGCCCAGCTGTTTTATAATATATTGTTAGTTTATCAGCTGGGTGTGCAGTGCAGCGTTGCGAATTCCTTCAGATGGGCGCCACAGTTGTGTAGTGGTTTGACTACTGCCTCCCAGCAAATCTTACATGGTACGATTCCCGGCGGGTTCGATTCCGGATTTTAGCATGTGGGAACAGTGTTTGTTGATGGGTTTCTCGGTGTTCTCCAGTTTACCCCGCCCTTGCATTCCGGCGCTGCTCCATACTCACCTCGCTTAACCACATCGGCTCTCAAGACCTCGATGTTAAGAGCCATCCAAATCTTTTCGCTCGCCTCACTCGCTCATTGATTGTTCTTGCCTCTTTGTAGCGTGTATCGCACTCATTTTACTGAAGTTGCAGTCGTTGTTGTTTACTTGGTGACTGCATCCACTCAGCTCGTGATTTCACAAAAAAAAACACTCTTGTGCTCATGTTACCCCTACCTTTGTGGTTCTGGGCGTAAAGGTGGATTTACGATTGACTTAACAGAATACGTTCTCCGTGTGCTTAAGATACGACTTAATGTATTCAAAGGTATCCGTTTATGACTTTCGTGTGTGGGTTTTGACGGATCGTGTGCGATATTGGCGTAACTTAAGAGATCGTTATATTTTATATGTTAAGTGAAGAAGTAGCCAATCAGAGCGCAGTGACATTTGTCGTTGGCGGGTAACTGTATTTACATCTTGTATTTAGGTTATGTCGTATTGTGAAATTGTATGCAAATAATTATTTGAATCGAGAAAGAGTATGCTATTTATTTAAAGAACATTTCATGGTCATTTTTTATTTCTTGGAAGAGGTTATTGAATTCGCTTTAATTAACATTTTCAAATGTATTGATGTAAATGCCCAATATTGGAATAGGTTTTCCCTTCTATAAGATACCACGAGTTTTTCAAAACATTCACACAGGCATTAACCACAAATAATTAAATATATATAAATAATCTTCACTCATGTCCATATTTCCGGGTTCTGTCAGCTGCTTTCGTCTTCTACGATTCTGATTGGCTAGACTTAAGAGTTGCTAATTCAATCACAAACTGCAAATCTTCTTACTGTTCATTTCCCGTGTGCTTATCGAGTAATTAAGTACAATTATTAATTCTTCATTCTTTAATTGTAAATCCGCCTTAATTCGTCTCTTATGGACAACGCACAACTTCTGTCACTAAAGATATAATAATTTCGTTTGTCTTTTGTTTGACACTTCTGTGTACTTCATGAGTCTTATTACAGGCACATTTCTGTTCAGCCGGGGACTCAAGATGGCGTGTATCTACCGCGCTCCCATGGCTGCGTTCTTCAGTACTTGATTTCAGTCTCAATTCTCATAGTCTTTGAGGGCCGCGGTGGCTGAGCGATTAGACTACTCGCCTCTCACCGAAGCGAACCGGGTTCAATCCCCGACTGATTCACTCCTGATTTTCACAAGTGGGAATAGTGATTGACGATGCCGCTGGTCGGCGGGTCTTCTCGGGGATCTCCCGTATCTTCCGCCCTGCATTACAGCTCTGCTCCACTCTTACCTCATTCCACCCTAATCGGCATTCAAGATATCGCTGTTAAGAGCTGCCCAAATCTCTCAACTTAACTCATAGTCATTACTATTGAATCAATGTAGTATTTAGTTTTTTTTTTTTCATTCCTCTTATGTTGCGTGTTCTCTGTTTGGTTTATGTCTGACAAGTTACAGTAACATGTAGTTTGCCAACTGGATATGTATATTTTCTTGTCCCCTATCTGGTGAGTACTACTTAATTTTATACTTCGATTTTGCTGTGTACAAGTTATATTCATTTACTAACTTTGTTCGGGTTTTAATTTTTTTAGTGAAGGTACATGTTCACGGCTTAACGTCTTCTGCGTGTTTCCCCTAGACATCCCGGGCTAAATGTCTTCGATGCATGCTGCCTGCCATGTTCTTGCTGATGGCGGCGTCGTGGTGGAAATGTTACCACTGTGGAAGCTGCTGAAGACTGATTGATGACTCGCCTTCCATGAGCCGGCACGGCCCAGCCGCCGACAGCTGATACTAGTGATGGCGCGGCCGTGTACAAACTGTGCCAAGTCCCGTCTACTGTGGGCCGATGGCGTGCACTACAGTGGGGTGCAGTGCCTGACCTGCGACGTCAGTGCCCACGTGCAGAGCCTTGCTGTGCATTGCAGTGCTGACGAAGTTAACCAACTTTTAACTCGGGGTCGGCAGCCTGATCAGCAGCCGATCGGCAAGGTGTACGTGATTTGCTATCAATAAATACGTCGCGATGGACGAGCCAATGCAATGCAAGGTCGAGCTGCGCAGGTGCAAATAAAGGCGGGAAAATTGATTATTTTATATTTTTAAATACAGTAATAGAAAAGATAACTCGTTTTCTTAAATTACAAAAAAAAGTAATTCTTAGATCTAATGTGCAAGGGGAAAAAAACAAGCGAACATTTATGAAGTGATGGCCCTGCCCCTTATAGCATGTCATTGGAACTATGCTCGTCACCAGAAGATTAGCATTCATTGCAGCAGACAGAGACAACGATCTGCACTAAAGTCGGCGTCAGCAGGGTAACAGCAGCTAGCATCAGCCCATTGTTGCAAGCCTCTTACAAAAATGTTGGGCGCGCGTTTGCAAACACGCAAATTATGATAACGGGACTAATATTTCTAGCACGGCATCAGGCAGCGCGAGCAGCTACTTCTCTCCTCGCCTTCCCCCCCCCCCCCCCTCCACAACAACCTACGACAATTGGTTCCACGTAAATACAAATATCAACAGTGTGGCGCTAACAATAGTCCTTCTTGCTGCAGTTTGGTAGTGAATAATTTTCCTTAGTTTTCATTGGCTACTTATCCCTGTTTCTGCAGACGAGACAATGCCTTCTTGATAATCATTCACTACTGAAGTTTGTTGAAAGTTTAAAATGGAACAAAAAAAGAATATATTAAAAAACAAAATATTTTGCAATGCAGAGTTTCTCTGGGTCGTTAGCTCTTCTTTTCTTGTGTACTGGTGCGAATGCCCAGATGAATTATTTGAATAATATCGCTTCCTGAGTAGTAGGGAAATGTAGGTTTTGTTACAAGGGGATCGGGGATTGTAGCCGGAGCCGGGGATCGTCATGTTGATACGTCACCGTCCGCAATTTTTTCCTTCCCCCCCTCAAAATGTCCCTTTTTTCTCACCCAACCGACTAAAATAACCTAAAAATGTTCCCTTTTTTCCTAAAAATTCTCCTTTTTTCCATTAAAAAATCCCGCCTTTCTCTCCAAAAAAAGTAGAAGCCCCCAAAAATGTTAGAAGCCCCCCTCGTGCAGAAAGAAGCACTTGAAATCCAATATTCTCCAATTGAAGTAATTTGAGGGGCTTCCTTAGGACCTACAGAGTAGTGGCGGCCATATTGGTTTTATGGGCATACCCTACGCCAAATCGATACAAGGGGTACAGGATAGGAGTCAGACATAACCATCAGCTATCTTGGTTGGCAACCATCTTGCATCAATATTGTATGAAAATGACTTTTAACCTTGACCCATGACCTTGACCTTTGGCCCTGAAAAACCGAAAAATACCAAAAAATATTATTTTTAAAATAATTTTTAAAATAATAAAATTTGTTATTGAAAATTATTAATAGATACAATAATGGTTTATTAAAAATTATTTAAAATACAAAAAACATATTATTAAGATGATTAAGAAATTATTAAAAAATTATTTAAATAATGTAATTTCCCGAGGTTTCCCTAAACCGTCTCTCACCAAACAAATTAGTCAGCTGGCCTCCCCCCTCGCCTAATACCCAGTCAGCCATTTTGATAGGCAACCACCATCTTGGTAGGCAGCAGTCATCTTGGGTAGGTGACCACCATCTTGGTAGGCGACCTCCATCTTGGTAAGCATAATTTGTTTTGAAGACCGCCACCTTGAAAGCAGAGCACTATCATGGTAGATATCACCCATCTGCCATATTATGTGTAGGTTACCATGACCATGACCCCATGACCTTGAATGATCTTGAAAACAAAAACTCTAGAAAAAAATAGTAAAATTCAGCAAGCATAATACATTACAGACTACCACAGCCATGTTTGATGCAGACTACCTCGACCTTGACCCCATGAACTTGAATGACCTTGAAAATAAAGATTCGAGAAAAAATACATAAAAGTCAACAAGCATTGTACATTACAGACTACCACCATTATATTAGATGCAGACTATCTTAACCTTGATCCTATGACCTTGAAAACAAAAACTCGAGAAAAATCTATGCAAAAATGCTGAAGCTAGCCTCAAAAGACTGACCCACTGAACCATTGACGCAACACCCATGACTCATTGCCACATTGATCCATAATGAGCTCTGATTGCGGTGCTGACCCTTAATGACACCAAAAACGACCGCTAAATAACCCCTAAATGACACCAAAATGAGCGCTAACTGCGGAGGAGGAGGAGAGGTGGATGTCGAGGTGGAGGTGGAGGTGGCTGTGGATGTGGATGTGGATGTAGAGGTGGATGTGGATGTGGATGTAGAGGTGGATATGGAGGTGGATGTGGAAAGGGATGTGCAGGTGGTGGCAGGGTGCAGAAGTCGCACTGAAACTTCATTCTTGCAGTTTTCGTTCAGCAGGTTTTCGTACAGACTGTTCTCTCAAGCCGACGGGCATTTTGAACAAAGGTAATAACCCGATCGCTGAATCGTCAATGGTGGCAACCTGTTAGCGATGATGCAGGTCGTTATTTCATGATCGTCGAGGTCAAAGGCAGGCCTTCATACTTACAATTTATCTTCGCGGTATGGGAGCACTCTGAATAAACCCATATACTCGTTCGCCTCGGAAGAAACCAAGCAGGTTCTATAATATATATGATAGGACTATATAAGTATGTATTTATATAAGATAGCAATACAACAAATTATGTGTAGTTATATAAATATCTAAGATACATAAATATATAGTTATATAAATATGTATTAGTATATAAGTATGCAAATAGAAAATTAATTTCAATTTAATATTAATATATAGTTATGTACATATAAGTATATAAATACACCTTTTTTCGATTTACCTTATACATCATTATGAACAGGTATATGTACGTAAGTATGTAAATAAAAAGTTAATTTCAATTTATTTTATACATAATTAAGTACATATAAATATGGGAATATAAGATTTATTTAAATGTCTATATATAAGAATGTACATATAAATTTGGGAATATAAAATTTATTTAAATGTATATATATATATTTGGGTATATAACATTTATTTAAATATTTATATTTTGATGTATACATATGCCTACAAGCGTTTTTAAATAATATATTATTATGTAAGTATGTGTATGTGTTCTTGTGGGGCGAACAAGTATTTGGGTTTTCTCAGTGTGCTCCCATACTGCTACGATAAGTTGTGAATACACAGGCCTGCCTTTGACCTCGACGATCATGAAACCGCGACTTACATAATCGCTAACTGGTTGCCGACATTGACGATTCGGCGATTGGGTTATCGCCTATGTTCAAAATGCCCGTCGGCTTGAGAGGGTAGTATGCACGAAACCCTACTGAACGAAAACTTAAAAAATGAAGTTTCAGTGCGATTTCTGCCCCCTACCACCACATGCACATCCGCCTCCTCCTCCACCTCCACATCCACATTCACCTCCACATCCATATCCACCACTGCCTCCACAGGCACCTCCTCCTTCTTGGCAATCAGGGGTCATTTTGGGGTCATTAGGGGTCAGCACCGCAATCAGAGGTCATTCTAGGTAAATGGGTAAATGGGTCATGGGTCAATGGGTCATGGGCAAATGGGTCAGTGGGTCAGCTTTGTGAGGGGTCCGTCCGACAGCAGAAGTCAATTGTCTACTTTAACCCCTAATTGTCAAACACTAAAAACTGAAAGCAAAAAATTTTTTTAACATCATATTATTCTTTTTTGGCATTAAATGATTACATTTTGATATGCACAATATTTTTCCCACAATTTGTTTGGAAAATATTTAATTGTATCTATGGAGATACATTGCCAAGTTTGGTTGAAATCTACTGTTGTGTATTCTAGGATACAATGCTAGGATTAAACAGAACTTTCATCATTCTTTCAATACCATGTCCGCTGTTTCAGATTTACCTTTTCGTAGTATAAGGTATTTATTTAATGTGTTGAAACATTAAGGCACATGATATATTAAAAACTGAAACTCACTATACGGTATGGTGCATAAAATTTGAACACACGCAAAAATAGTGCTTATCCATATTATTTGATAAGCCACATTTCACAAAATTGTTATTTGTTCGAGTGAAAACATAAGAAGCAGTTCTTTTTCTCTACAAAACACAGTATGACATTGAACTTTAAGCAAATCACTGAAGTATGTCCGTTAGTGCAGTTGCGGCATCGTCCTTTCTTTGGGAAAGTTGGGCAGTGCCCCATGTCATCGTACCTGACATCTGTGCAAGGCCTGTGAATCACTGGAGCCTGTATTCTTCTTGGTAGTGGTCTGATTTCGTCCAGGCTGGCCTCGTTTTCGGTTCTTAAAGTACAGACCCTCGGTAATTGAATACCTAAAATATTTCAGGCTCATAATAGCAGTTCCTCTTCGTTGAGCATCACTTCTCGTCTATAAAGCAACTATGCATAGTTGACACAAACGCCCAGAAGCTGCGAAAAGGTTGCAATGTACCTACGGTGCGATTTGAAGCCAGTCCTGTACAATGTTACCAGCATATCAGCCAAATCAAAACCGCCCATGTGCTGATTGTAGTGTTTCACTATTTGAGAACAAGGAGTTTCTTTTCTTTGTCAAGTGGTTTTGTCATACCTTTTGACAGAGCTTGCCAGATTAGAGTCAACATATGAACTGAACAAAATCAAAGCTTTATTATCAATCCATTTTACTATCAGTACTTTTCTGTCATTGTCAACCATCTGACAAAAACTCCCTCTCCCGTCCTTTGATAGTTATTTGTCGGATTTCATGTCACAATTTCTTAGTCTGTTAGAGCGAAAAGTTCCAAGAGAGAGGATCCCTTTCTCGTTCCGTAAGCATCCAACAAGATCTGGTGAACAGAAAAAGTTATCGAAGCATTCAACCGAACAAGGAGGGTCAGGAATATTTTGACACAAAGCGTGAACTACTTTTTCACATAGGCCATGCACTTCTTCTGAATCTGTAAATGTACATCCAATGAAAGTGTATTGCCCGCCATAGATAATGAAACGTAAACAATGCCAGACACTCCACAGTGAACAGACATTTTAAAACCCCTTTTTATGGGCTTACTCTTGATTTATTGACGCCTTGATCCTGCTCTTGTCCCCTTATAAGGGATCATCATTTCATCAATGGAGAACTTTTTCTCATGTTCCACTTTTAGGCAACATTGACACACTATTTCCAACAATGACCGTACTTTGAATGAACGATCATCGTTTGTGTGTGTGTTGTCTGCAAAGTGGATATATCTCCTCAGTAAATGGTATAGTTTCAGATACATTATATCGGCTATGGGAGCATATCTCAAATCCTGTGACGAGTAGTCTGTATATGCTGGAAATGTGACTATGCCCATTAGAATTTCTATTCCTAAGAAAGCTTTGATTTCGCCTTTATCTGTATCAACTGATAGGCCAGTTTGTTACTGTGAGTAAATGTTTGTATTATCAACAATAAGTTCCCCTAACTCTTTTTTTAAAAACCCAGTAAAATACACTAGAGGAGAATGGCTGTTACCAGGGGTTCAAAAATTATCACTGGGCAAAGAAGTTAAGTGCAAAAATTCTTCTTGTTTCCATGAATAGTCAATTAGTTATACCCTTTTCCTTGCTCCATTTTTTGTTATCCTGTATTCTTCAAAAAAATTTTGTGATGTCTGTGCACACAGCGAACTATTTAGGTCAGGTGAATTTGGTTTGCCAACAACAGCTGCACTTGTACTAAATGGCTCGTCTATACATGTTGTATTAGAAACTGGCAGAGTTTCATTTGCACCAAGGTCCACACTTTGCCTAATTCTTCAAAGGCACCAATATTTTCTAAATGCTTTCGTGCTGAAAACATTTTGAAATCTTGCTCATGATAACTAACTTGTAAAGGTGACGGCTCTTCTTCATTACTGCTGTCATCTGATTAAAAACCTGGGTTTGGAACCAGAATGACATTATCGTCTTCTTTTTCGACAATGTAGTTTTGTGCTAGTTCCATTATAAGTCTAGTTCTTGGAAGAAATGCATCGCAACTCTGAAAAAGGAAACATTTTGCTAGTTTTACTGTGCACAAACATTGTGTGAGTGTTATAATAAATAAATTGCCAGACTAATCACTAGTGTACAAAATTTTACAACGAAAAATACTAATCCTTGCAATAATGATTACACATGAAATAAATAATGAAAAATCAAGACAACAGTGAAATCTGCTAAGAACACACGGCATCCATTGTTATATAATAATACATCTTGCATGCACCAGGCAAAACAAATTGAATGCTGTAAAATCCCATTTGTTGACAACAAGGATCTAAAAGAAATGAATGATTCAAGATAACCACATAAACAAAAAATGCATCAAATATGACCAGTAAAATATATTCCTAAAAGAAATACATTTATGTATACCTCAGGACATAATTAACTCGAACAGCATGAAATATGTAAACTACAGACTTACATAACTTCACTCGTGCTTACATTATGCATGTAAATGTTTAAAATGAACACAACACTGTGACCGGAAACTAGTAAAATAACTCCTGAGATACAACCAAAGTCTTTTTGAAAACTGGCATTGTGTCCTGTAGGGCAGACCCAAAACTTGTGCATTTGTTGAGATTCTAACATTTAAAACCCTTCCTGAATTTGTATATCCTTTGTAACAGTTCGCATGTATTATATTTTCATGTATTCAAAACTACTGGGAAATAATGTGCATTAGGAAAGCATAATACATTGTGCAAAAATAAAACATAACCGAAAATCTTACCCGAGATGGTGAAGGAATAACTCCATTCTCCGCCATGTTGTGCAACTATAAATAAATGTTGCTATGGCAACACTCTTATCAACTGTACATGTGGAGAAACAGAAAATATCAGAACTTAAAATGTCCGTAAGTGTAAAAGCTGCCTTGAACATAGGATATATAACACCACATTAATAAAAAATAATAATTTTTATGTGTATCTCCAGGGATACAATACTAACTTTGCGGTTTTAAGTGTGACCATGATTTATAGGTTAGCGAAGAACCTGTCTGGAAGAAACTGTTGAAGATATAACTGTATGGTAAAGTGATCAAGAAACTAGCATCTAACGCCTGCTTCCTACCTGTGTGTGTGATGTCTAAATGCCTGCACGTGATTTGTCAGCTGCAATCATATGGTTACTTGGTAATTGGCTGGTCGGTGTCTGTACAAAATATTAAAGGTGTAATACGATTGGCTCAAAGTAAACATAACACCAAAGGGTTTGCATATGCGTATAGGCATATTATAAGTAGTAGGGAGGAAGGCTGTGAGGCTTAGTGTGACAACGGCTGTCGTGAAAGATACATCGTCTCGGCTAGCTTCTGCATCTTTGCATTGATTTTTCTCGAGTTTTTGTTTTCAAGATCATTCAAGGTCATATGGTCAAGGTCAAGGCAGTCTGCATATAATATGGTGGTGGTAGTCTGTAATGTATTATGCTTGCTGAATTTTATGTATTTTTCCTTGAGTTTCTGTTTTCAAGGTCATTCAAGGTAATGGGGCTAAGGTCATGGTGACCTGCACCTAATATGGCGGATGGGTGATATCTACCAAGATGGTGGTTACCTACCAAGATGGCGGTCTTCGAAACAAATTATACTTACCAAGATGGGGGTCGCCTACCAAGACGGCTGCCGGCTACCAAGATAGTGTTTGCCTACCAAGATGGCTGACAAGGTATTTTGGGGGAAGGGGGGGGGGGGGTTAATGCCAGCCGACTAATATGTTTGGTGAGGGTAGGTGGGGGAACCTCGGGAAATTACATTTTTAAAATAGTTTTTCAATAATGTTTTAATTCTTGTTAATTATGTTTTTTGGTAATCTTTAATTATTTTTATTATTCCTTGTTTGTATTTAGTAATAATATTTAATACTGAATTTTCAGTTTTTTAAATTAATTTTAATGGTAATTTTTTGGGTATTTTTTGGAAGTTTTCTTAACAATTTTCGGAATTTCTATGTCAAAGGTCAAGGTTATGGAATAAGATTAAAAGTTATTTTCATACAATATGGATGAAATATGGCTGCCAACCAAGAAAGCTGATGGTTAGGTCTGACTCCTATTCTGTATCCCTTTATCGATTTGGCATAGGGTAAGCCTATTAAAACAATATGGCCGCCACTGCTCCGTAGGTCCTAAGGAAGCCCCTAAATTATTTGAATTGGGTGAAAATTGTATTTCAAGGGCTAATTTAGGGAAAAGCAGGAATTTTTTCAGCGCAAAAAGGAGAATTTTTAGGGAAAAATGAAATTTTTAGGGTTTCGTAGTCGATTTTGAGGAAAAAAGGGAAATTTTGAGTTAAAAAGAGGGGAAAATGGCGGTGGTGATATAACAACATGGCGATCCCCGGCTCCGGCTCCGATAACCAATCGCCTTGTCACAAAACCTACATTTCCCTAGTACTTTCCAATATTGATATACTGTATTTGTTGTTTATTGCCAAGGGTAATATGCCCAAATGCATTACATTCTTTTGTGTGCCACTTGTTTGGTGTTTTATGTGGCCATTGTGTATTGTTTGCACCAAGGACTAACAGCATTCCTTTGATGAAAAAGAAATATTATTTGACTATGGTCTTTTTCCTCGTACATGAGGCACAAATCCATGGGAAATCTTATTGAACATAGCTGTACTGGGAATCGAACCCACGTCTACGCAAACGAGAGTCCACTGTATTACCGCTGCAGCAACATTTTTTTAGTCAACACATGTATATCAGCTGAAAATGGACCGCATGACAGACAATTATTCTACCAACGAATCATTTTTATTCTGTTTCTTCATTCATTTTGATAATTTAAAACACGTGTATGTTTCAGGTGACTTTTTTTTTCCACAGCATGGCAGCTCAGATCGACGTACAAAAATTCACACTCGTGCCGTAACCGGGGCTCGAAACCGGAACCACCTGCGCCATAAGCCAGTTCGCAATCAAATGCACCACTTAGGTCGGTTTCCCAGACTCGCTCCGGAAAAGGAACAATAATTGTTTAAATTAATTCTGCTTTTGTTTATAAACTTGAAAATGATATTGAAAAAAGTTTTCCACCGCTTGTAATTGGTAGCGCATGATGGATTCTCGAAGGGAAAGACGGCAGATTGTAAAAAGTCATTCGTAGGGGCAGCTGTTTTTCGGGAAAAGATTTTCACAAATGCTAGATTCCATTGTCCTATCGTTTACGTGCAGTTTTACTTTGGTTATTGGTAGGGATAGGAAAAATTCGCGATCTCAATGACCTTTATGCCAGATTCCACAATTCCTTGTATAGTAGAACCTCAGGTGTTGGTTAATTGGCTGTTGTCCCAGAGTTACCCCACATTTGGCAGTACGGGATTCGCTTCTTGTTCCCTCGCAAGTCGGCTATTGGCGCGGAGTCGTCCAGGGCGTGTCTAATAAACTCTAATCTAATTGCAAAGGTGACTTAAGTGTACTCGCGTTTGAAATCTATATTGTCCGGAAATGAATTTGCGAATTTTGCCTAGCCATAGTTATTGGCCACGTAACTTTGTCGGGAGACTTGACTGGGACAATCATAATCAGCTATCTCCGACACTGAGTGTCTGTGGGACAGTTAACATCATTTAAACACGAAAGTGGATCTGAGCTATAGTGTTTCGGAATACAAGAAGTGCTGAAATATTTTCACGAAAAACAAGTTGTCCTAGTCATTCAAGTCAGGCGTAGTATTCTGTCGAGACAGTGTGAATTTCATCCCACACTCTCTCTTGCCTTATGATCAACCTAATAACTTAGATATACCGGTGGTGCAAAAACTTTTTGAGAAGTGTACTTTAACCATTAACCCATTCAGACCCAATGTACACAACTATGTACATTACGCACGTGCAGGTAATTTTCGGTCTGTACTGCATACTGCAAAGCTCGAAGACTAATGATCTTACCTGTGGGTAAACTATTCGTAAACAGTCTGACTGGTATGGATCATAATTGAATAATGTACTGCAGTCGAGCACATAGCTTACAGCTCATTGGCTGTGACATTGAAAAAGTGCTGTGTCCACTTAAGTACAGCGCGCATTATAAAATGTTTTGTTTTTAAACACCCAAAACCGCAAATTTGAGAGAATCTGAAAGGGTATCAGTACAGCTCCAAACAAATGCTTTGTTCGTCGTGAAACCTACATTTATGTAATTAGTTTTGACTGAAAGGGTTAACAGCACATCTTATAATCTGCGTTCTTTAATTGTATGAGAGACGACGCTTCACCGAATGAAAAGAAAAGAAATTTTTTACCTCGCAGTCAGAATTGGTTTCATTACTTCAAGTGTAATATTTTCTGTTTAGTTCCTGAACTGTAATGGATGATTTAACCAAGGTCAATTATGTAAACTCTAGCCCATAACTGTATGCCAATGTACAGGATGAGTATGAAAAAGAACGATAAACTCCACCTGCATATTCCTTATTTAAAAAAAAACTAAGACGAACACACTCTTACGTATATTTTAAAACAGAGAGCAAAATAAGTAAATTCAGAGATTACAAATATTCACAAAAACATTTTTTATTCAACGTTAAAGCATAGAAAATATTTATGCGTAAGCTAGACTTCAAGATACTATGTGCATACTTTCAACCTTCCTTTGGCTATTGGTTGAGAGCCGAGAAATTCGCGAGTTCAATGACCTGTAGGCTCGACTTCAGAGTCTTATATATTCTCATATAAATATAAACTGTTCATTGGTTAATTGTTGTGGTAGTAAGACGCGGTGGCTGGGCGCACAATTTATCGCATGTGTGTTATTGGCTTATTTATCTCCAGGAGGTGTAAAAACACGTTGACTAATTACAAACATAACGTAAATATACACGTGTGTTAATTCCAACTCGTCTAGATATGAACACGTGAAATTCTCAGATCTCTGTCTATTGGCAGCTTGCATTTGTGAGACCAGAGTACGTTACATGAGTTAACCAATCAGAATTACATTTCTCCGATACTAATCGTCCATGATTCGTGGGCAGACGGATAAGACGAGTAACAATTCAAATGATCCAATCACGAAAGTGGTTCTGAACTAAAGTGTTTTGGAACACAACTTGTCTTGAGATTTTATTCCGCGAACAACCGGTGGCCCTGAATATACACGTAGGGGAAGTGACATTCTTCAAAAGTTAGTGTCAAAAGTACTCAATTAACCGTTAACAGCCTGTGCAGTCTATTTGCGGTTTCGTCAAACTTTTCATTTTGAGCCTTTGAAAAGTCAAGCAATTTTTGACGTGTTTAGTAGTTCCCTAACTTAGCCATGTATCACAAGCGTTGTTTACCTCTGTTAACACAGAATTACCTTATTTTCGGTTAAATTAAATTTTTATTATATATATATCAATTTCTATTTTTTGATTAACACTTTGTCTCAAAGATACATTATTGGTTGTTAGGGGCATGCAAAATTCGCATTATTATTTGTCATCAGGCTGAACTTCACAGTATTGTATGCACTAGAGCTGGCGTCGTTTCTCCATTAGCTGCTGCATAGATGTGACGTCAATCCATCTCTGATTGAACTACACGTGATTGGGGCACACGATTTTGAAGTGTTCCTTTATTGGTGCAGAGTCACCCAGGGTGTGTCACATATAGTATGGCCCAATGATAAACGTATTGCAAAGGTACATGTGTTTCAAGTTTAACATGTCCCCAAATAATAACGCGAATTTTGGAGGTCTCTATTGATTGTACATTCTTTTATAAGATAAAGGACATTTGATTGGGTCAATACGAGCTCGGCTCTCCATTGGTTTATGACCGACCAATAATGATCGCTGTAAAGTACTGGGCAGTATCCGACATGTTATGAACCAATAGGACGATGGTGAGATCTAACACAGACAGCTACAGAACCGATGTTCTTGTAGTAGTGGATATAGGCGACTCATTTCTAATTTGTCTGAAGTGCCAGTAAATGTGTACAGATCTCAATGTGTTAATACGAATAAAAACAAGAGAGAAAGTACGTACTATGCTGGTAATGCCTAGAAAGAAATAGTTCTCATGCAAAATATTATTAAAATGAGTGCCCACGAAAGCGGTGCGTTGTACCTTCGATGTAATTCCCCGGACTTGGTTAAGCTTTGTTTGCATTAGGCGGTGAAATATCTAAGGTTAGGAAAATTTCCCAGGTTCAACGACCTGTAGGCTAAAGTCTACTGACTTATGTTTTTTAGAGCGTCTGGTGTTTTTTCATTGGTTGTTGCCCCAGTGACTAGCCATTTTTACTACAGGCCAGATGGAGTGGAATTCGGCCTTTGTTTCCTCACAAGACCGTCATTGGCTCAGAGTTCAACTGAGTGTATCTGATAAATAAAGACCCGATAAATTCGCTAGTTCAATGACGAGCAGGCTAGACTTCAGTCTTATATGCTCTCATAAAGATATAACCTGTTTATTGGATGAATTTTGCGGTAGTAAAAGGCGGTGGTTTGGGCGCACAATTTATTGAATGTTTGCTATTGGCTTATTTATCTCCAGGAGGTGTAAAAAAAGTCGACCAATTACAAACGTAACATGAACGTACATGTGTGTGAATTCCAACTTGTCTAGAATTGAACCGGCGAAATTCTCGGGTTTCTACTGATTAACTGTGATCCAATAGAAAATATGAGAGGAACGCACACGTGCTTGAAGTCTAGCTTGTCCTGAAATGATATCGCGAAGAAATTTCCCGGTCGCTAACAATACGAGAGGAATTGCAGCGGCAGTCATTGGGAAACAGTTGAAAGCGCGGGAGGACGGGGGGAGGAGACAGCGAGTGTACTGGAACAATGAATTGTTAACGACGCAGTTTGCGGGCGGGAGCACCCTTGCAGCACCGCAATAGGATTATCGCTGGAAGATGTCCCGGTGCTTCATCCAGCAAACGGCGTGCACCGCTCCAGCCGGCGGCGCTCTTCGCTCCAGCGCAGAACAGCCTCTCTTTACAGATGCGGAACTCGCCGAGACCCTCTGCTCATGCCACACACTACCACACTGTACCAGTTGCGTTTATTGCATAGACGCAAGGTTAGCAATGCCTATCCTATACATATTGGAAATATTTGACCCTTAACTTTAACACATTTAATTCTAAGTTTCCCGTTTCCGAATCGAGAAACAAGTGTTTTCGTAACTCCGGTAATGTACACACATAGTGCTTCTATCTATCATTTATTTCCACAAATATGAGCGAACTTGAACTCGCAAGCAACAACACGCGACCGCGTCCCTTCGGCAGGGTAAACAGTCGTCCTATTTGCGTCCTCCAGTCCTATATTTTTCCTTGGAAAGAGAATGAAAACGTTTGGGAAAACGGGAGTTTTCTTATAATTTTTAATATTCTCTCCCAATAATAATACGTTTAATTATTATTACATTCATTTCGTTTCCGGTTTTTTAACTAATGTTATGTATTATAAAACGGTAAATACATGTGGAGGGTAAGCAAAGTTGGAAATTTCGTTTGTTAGTAGAAAATGCTTATCCTGTAAATAAACTCAATGCACGCCACTGCACTGTAAACTCCAAGAAATTATTCGGAAATGTATTATAACAGTGTATAAGCTTAATGAAAAAGCAGTAATGGTAATGTTTTCCCCTATACATTCATTTTAGGCTTCCTACATTTGCTCAGGTAACAGTCAAATGCGTAGGGAAGTTCCCAACTTTGTATAGTAGCGACGCTAAACATTCCTATATCTACAGCTTGATGTGTGGTATTATTACCATACATAGTAAATATTAAAAACTTCCATTTAAGTTTAGGAAGTTTACCAGAACATTTTTCACAGTGTAGAAAAGAACACATAGACGGAATGACTACAGACCTGAATAATTCGCGGTTTCAATGACCTGCAGGCTAGACTCTACAGTCTTATGTACAAATATGTCGATATTAACAGCACATTAGTTGTCTGCTGTCACAGTGGAAGGCGACGATTGGGCCAACGTTCTGCAAGAGGTGTGAAACACCGCGGGGACCAACGGCTAAAGTCATATAAACAAACGTGTTTTGAATTCTAGCTTGTCTCAAAATGAATCCGCGAATTCTTCAGGTGTCTATATATGACGTCATCGAAACGTTATAAACGGCGTCATTTTTGTCTAAGAAATTTGGATGGCTTCAGTTTCCATCAAAAATTTGAAAATTGGACCGGTTATAAAATATATTTGGTGTTTGAAGGTCTCAGCCAATCAGATTTGCGAACGACAAAAATTGACGTCAAGAAACTTAAAATAACGAACAGTTGCTGGAAACGAGTAAATTATGAAGATAATTAATTTATGTAGAATCTGTCTGGGTATGAATGCAATTTATGTGAATATTGCACAAAATATTACGAACTCAAGAGGCATTAATTTCATTGTGCAGGAAACATATGTTACAAATAACATTTAACTAAGTAAATAAACCAAAATAAATTACAATATTACTTACATTTCTTCCTGCAATGAACCGCGTGACAAAACAAAAGCAATATCTCGCTATGAAAATAATTTTAAAATAATATTTCAAATTAGATTCTCCCAATAAAAAAAATTGATGTTGTGACACTTTTACAGACACATTCAAGATTCTTTGATAAAATTTGTTGGAAGGAAACATTTGCTGACCATATTTTGTCCTCAAATTTTATTGTCCAGTAGTGTTGGAGGCAAAAATTTGACAGTGTGACAAGGGCATTATGCGCAAATATGCCTATTGCACATTGGTTGTATGGTGGCCACAGTAGAAGATGACGGTTGGGCCAGCGTTCTGAAAGAGGTGTGAAACACCGTGGGGACCAATTGCCAAAGTCATATAAACACACGTGTTTTGAATTCTAGCATGACTCAAAATGAATCCGCGAATTCTTGAGGTCTCTGGGAGTGACGTATCGATAGGGACATACTATTTTCGCGATAATAATTGCACCGAGGCTGTATTTCAAAATCCTACATGCACTTCAGCAGTTTTCATTGGGTTTTTGGCCACGTGCTTTTGATGTGAAACAGTTTGGTGCCTAAAAGGCCACTAAGTAGGGACCTGCAAAATTAGCGTTATTATTTGGCTTAGGCTAAATTTCAAAGCACTATATATACTCGAGTTGGCGTCGTTTCTCCATTGGCTGCTGCTTACATGTGAAGTCTCGTCCTTTCTGACTGAATTGCACGTGATTGGGGCACACGATTGCGAAGTGTTCATTTATTGGCGCAGAGTTACCAAGGGCGTGTCAAATAAAATTATTGTCCAATGACAAACTTATTGCAAAGCTACAAGTGTTTTATGTTACACGTGTCCCGAAATAATAACGCGAATTTGGCAGGTATCTACCAATGAGAATTATGTTGCTCCGGTAGTGAACCTCTGTGATTCGTGGGCAGGCACTCAAACACGAAGCAGTTGAAACCATCCAATCGCGAATGTGGATCAGAGATTACGTGTTTTGAAATACAACTTGACAAGTATTCTTTAAACGAAAATCGGGTGTCCGTACGTATCGGCTACTTTGATGTGGGCTTACCCGTTCGCAGTGGAGTCGAGCGGAGAGATTGAGGCCCCTCTTAACATCGAGGTCTTGACATCCGATGATGGCGAAGTGACGTGAGTGTAGAGCAGAGCCTGAATGCAATGGCGGGGGAAACTGGAGATCGTCTAGAAAACCCGACGATCAGCGGCATCGTCCGGCACGATTCCCACATGCGAAAATACCGGAGCGATCCCGTCGGGAATCGAACCCGATTCGCATAGATTTAGTAGCCCGACCATTACACAACCGTGGCCCTTTTACCTTACATAAGAGATAATCATAATAAACCGGTAAGTTACCGAGGAAACCGGAAACACATGAAAAATTTTTGTTTCAAAATACCTTCGAAAAAATTGCAGACGGTTGATTATTAACATATATGCATTGGCGTGTGGTTCATTAGATGTGGGTGTACAAATCCGCTGATTGGCAGCGCGAGGTTCTGGAACGAGCCATGAATGGCAGCCGCGTGCTGAGAAAGACTTCCTATTGGCTGGGCTGCCAGCTGGCAAGTAAGCCACCACCCGCATAGCACAGGATATCCACAGGATATCATAATAATGTACACAGTATATAAAAGTCATCTACTCCTACAATGAATCTCTAATGAATATCCTATGGAAATCCAGTAATAGATACCAGTTTGTACCACTTACTGGATATCCATTAGTACAGACCCGAGAAATTCGCGAGTTCAATTACCTGTAGGCTAGCTTCACAGTCTTATATACTCTCATACATCAACTGTTTATTTGTTGATTGTTGTGGTAGTAAAAGGCGATGGTTGGGCGCACAATATCTTGCATGTTTGTTATTGGCTTATTTATTTCCAGGAGGTGTCAAAAAACCCGCCGATCAATTACAAACGTAACATGAACGTACATATGGGTGAATTCCAACTTGTCTAGAAATGAACCCGCAAATTTATTGGGTCTCTATACATTAGATATTACCAAACAACTAATAGTTATTACTTAAGGTAAGTGACTACGTCTAAAAAAGTATACAGGGCATCGGAAATGTTTATATCACATTTTGGATATTGGGCAGATATTTAGATATATTTTGGTAGTCTTGCGAATGTAACTTTGCTAATCTTGGATGTCCTTGGATATCCTGAATGTCCGAGAGTGACATCCGTCAGATATTCTTTGGATGTCTCTGTGCTGTATGGGTAGTCCCTGTCTGGCGAACGACGTTCCCACACGTCACTGCTCATTGACGCCATTTTGCTGGCACGTGCGGCTGTAGTTCATGGAACAAGCGGCTATTTCACCTCGGCATTCTCCAGTACTCTGCCGAATAACTTGAACCTTTATGACACAAATGTCTGCTCACGCCCTTGCTGACAAGTTTCGCGACTTCAATGACCTGTATGCTAGACTCCACAATATTTTGTGTAGTCGAATCTCAGATGTTTATACATTGGCTGTTGCCCCAGTGTTACCACACATTTGACAGTACGGGATTCGCTTCTTGTTCCCTTGAAAGTCGGCTATTGGCGCGGAGTCATCCATGGCGTGTCTAATAAACTGTGATCCAATTGCAAAGGTTACGTTAGTGTACACGTGTTTGAAGTCTATCTTGTCCTGAAATGAATTCGCAAATTTTCTCTATCCATAGTTGTATATCCACTCCAAACCAAAGAAATAAGTACATTGTTTACAACACAATAGATATAGGAAGATTTTATACTGTTATATTTATATTATGGAAATTGTCATCATCCCATTTACTTACACACAAAACGAAAATAATAACCGGTACGGATGCGACACTAGTGCACTCTGGCGGTGAGAATTTTTTATACTAAAAGCACTGAGGTTCCCAACTTCAGTAAAATACACATTTAGCCTGTATCCACTATCGCAGTAACTCCCCCCCCCCTTTTTTTTTCCTAAAGTTCGTTTGTTCATAGTATCCCTACTAACCATTGTCGCATTGGCTCACACCACACTGTACGTTACACTGTATTGTAAAACTTTTATTATTGGCTGGTCGTCAGCCATTGGGCTACAGCGTTGATATCCCCTTAAACCGTTCAGTCAGCGAGAGTCCACTATCGCGTACACGTTTTAAATAGTTGAAAGTTTTGACCAATACTGTACACCTATTTGGGGTGCTGGGCGGAGGGTGAGGGAGGGGACAGTGAGTTAGTGAAGAGATTTGGGCGGCTCTTAACATCAAGGTCTTGACAGCTGATGAGGGTGATTGAGGTGAGTACAGAGCAGTTAGGGAATTAACAAAAGGGGAGGGGGTTATACCCGAGAAAACCCGCCGACAGCCGGCATCAACCGGCACGATTCCCACACGCGAAAATCCGGGGTGACCCGGCCGGGGAATGAACCCGGATCGCCTTGGTGGGAGCAGAGTAGGCTAACCGCTCAGCAACCGCGGCCCCCGAGTGGACAATGCTCGCCCAAGGTGTGTTGTAGAAGCCACTTCATGTCCCAACATTGGACAGTTTTTCTCACAGCTCGACTATCACAAACGACGTGAATAGGATTTGAGGTAATAACACTGGCTTTGTAAACAAGTTCTTTGAGATGTGTTTGTACCTGCGATTAGTAGGGGCAGGAAAATCTCGCGCTTTAGACGGCCTGTAGTATATAATACACTGTCATGCATTCTCAACCCCATAGCTTTCTTTTCATTGGCTGCTGCCCCAGTGTGTAGACAATTTTACCTCAGACCTGGTGGCACGAAATTCGGCGCCTGATTCCGTGCAGGTCGGTTGTTGGCCCATAGTTCACCTGGGCGAGTCTAACAAACTTAGCAACAATTAAAACACAACATAAGTATACATGTGGTTGAGGTATAGCTTGTCCTAAAATGAATTCACAAAATTTTCCATACCCTTTAAATAAGATTAAATTCGAATTGGTAAAATTATTTTATTCGTATTAAACGGCTCGCCTTATGAAAATTAATTCAATATTCCATCACCGTTTTCATGTGACTTTAACAGTTGTGTTGGTTTAGGATAAGCCAGTGTTGGGTATATGCGCAGAAACGAATAATCGTTCTGCCTCATCTTTAGTCAATGCTGTACAGAACAAGGCATCAGTGCCCAGTAACTCGAGTCTCTTCCTTGTGACTAAACTAACTTGTGGAATTTTCCGAGCATCTTCGACATGAATGGTTATTGCGTATATCATAGAGCGCACAGCATGTCGTTCATTGGCTGTGAGAAAAATGCCGAACGCACGTACAGCGCATGCCAAAATATTACGTGATTGCAAAATCTGTAAATCTGAAATTAATATGTGGCCGAACGTGTTAATCGTGTAAAACGATATACATGTAATCGTGCCGTGCGGGGTGGTTATAAGATTAATATTGTTTTCAGTCAGGAAAATGATTTTTCTCTGAACATAGTGTTATTGTAAGATCGTGTGAAACACAAGAAGAACCATACATTTTTATTCGTGGGAGTTTTGTTTCAAGGACATTAGTAGGATTTAGTATGTTCACAGTCAACGGATTTCGGATTTGGAGCCGGAGCCAGGGGGCCACCATATTGTGACGTCACCCGTAAGTCATTTTTTCCCTTTTATTCACTAAAAATCTCCCTTTCTCCTCATTTGCAAAAAAAAAAAGGTCCCCCATAAATATCCCATTTCTCCCGGAGAAGGTGAGACAGAATAGCGACTCCTAGCCAGAAGAGCCGAACTCAGGAATTTTGACCTTTGACCACATAAAAAAAAAAAAAAAAAAAAAAAAAAACCAAAAATCCAAAAAAATTCTCAAATTTTTTTTAAAATATAAAAAAATGTATTAATAAAAATCTATCAAAAATTAATTACAGGCCGCCAAGCCCGTCGCCCATACACAGTCAGCTATTTTGGCACTTTCCGCCATCGTAGTAACCGTTTAGGATGCATGTGACCTTGACCCAACGATCTTGAATGACCTTGAAAACAAAAAGTCAAGGAAAAATACACAAATATCAGCAAGCATATAATGTTACAGACTTCTACCACCATATTGTATGCAGGTGAGCTTGACATTACCCCCAAGTCCTTGAATAACCTTGAAAACAAAAACTCGAGAGAAAATCCATAAAAGTCAGCAAGCATATTACATTACAGACTACTACCATCATATTATATGCAGATGGCCCACGGCCTTGAATGACCTTGAAAACAAAAACTTGAGAAAATAAATGAAGGTCATAATACATATTATGTTACTGACAACTACCATCATATTAGAAGCAGTGACCTTGGCCTAGACCCCGAGACCTTGAATGACCTTGAAAACAAAAATTCGAGAAAATGCATTAAAGTCAACAAACATATTACATTACAGACTACTACCACTATATTATATGCAGATGACCTGCACCTTGACCCCATGACCTTGAAAACACGAGCTCGAGAGAAAAATATGTAAAAGTCAACAAACATATTATGTTATAGATTACTACCACCTTATTAGATGCAGATGAACTTGACCTTGACCCCAATACCTGGAATTACTTTGAATACCATTACTCTAAAAAAATACATAAAGTCAACAGGCATATTATATTACATACTACCACAATATTTGATGCAGATTATATTGACATAGACCCCATGAACTTGAATGACCTTAAAACCAAAATTTAAAAAATCCTTAAATGTCAGCAAGCATATTATGTTGCTGACTACTGTCACCTTGATCTTTGACCATAGCCTGGTGACCTTGCGAGACATCACAGTCATATACTTAATCAAGTAGATCTTAATTTAGCATTGGTCACTGCCACAGTCTCATGTTCGAATGGGTCATACGGAATGAAGTCACCAGAGTGCTACATGTTTACTATTGGCGCAGAGTCCTGGAGGGCGAGTCTAATGAGCGGACGTCCAATGACACAGATCAAGATAACATATATTTTAATGACGCCTAGTCTGTCTCAAAATCAAAACGCGAATTTATAGGGTCTCTTCTAATAATGGTTTACTTAGTATTTTAGAGTATTCTGATGTCAAGGTTTTAAGGTTTAATTTAACCCTGTAATTTACAAATAAATATAACGGTTTAGGCAATCAACGAATAAAATTTTGTTAACGACTATGCTAAAATTCATGTATATAACAATAAAATATTATTGAAATATTCATTAAACAGTAATATTCTGCATTAAAAATTACAACACTTTTAAAACGATGTTAAAGTGTTATTTTATAAGAATTTATTTTAAAAATATAATCAAATTTTTTTTTCTGCTAGTTATGGCTAGCGGTTATTTTTTAAGTTACAGAACAAATTTACAATATTTTCAAATATCGATAAAACAATTTCGTTTAATTCTTTTATTTAAGAATAGGTTCTTTATTTTAATCAGAAGCAAATAAAACTAAAATCTCTTCTTGAACCCAGTGGTGTCATTTAACGCAACTCTTCGAGGAAGAAGCCCCGGTATAACTTGTGCAGCAATAGCAAGACGATATCTCAGTCCTTGAAGATGAAACTTGCACGGATATGCTACCACCACATCGCTACTTATGTTCATCTTGCACGGGTACTATATTGCATCAGTGGAATTCTCGTGAAGGTAAAATTTAAATTGGGTTTTGTTTTAGAAATCAACATTACGGACTATACATCGCGTTACTCAAGATAATTCACGGTGATTGGAACACAGTCAATTTGGCAATTCATCGGCTAATGGCTAGACATTACTGAATCTCGTCAGTACGGTAAGCACGAGGGAAAGTAGGAATATACACACTTAGATAACTGGTTTTCCGGTAGTGTAGTGCATATACTACTAGCTTATAGCGTGTCTCGACTGCCAATATACAGGATATATCTAAACTATTATAACAAATTTTGGAAGGTGATTTCTGGAAATAAAACAAGCAAAAATGATCCTATAGTACATTCACTGTTACTTCACGCTTTTATGAAGCCATGCTAACGTTCTATTTTCTAGATATTCCTCCGCCTCGTGCAAACTAACTTGATTTGAGTCTAGCAAATTACATCGAAAGACAACGCACCGAATTCGTGCGCACTCAGTTGTAACGATATTTTGCATGATAACTTTTTATCACTAGGCGCTACCAACAGACATATTTTTCTCTGTTTTTCTTCTTATTTAATTTAAGTTAATTATTGTTATTTATAGATAAAGTACCGGTAAAACTTCAATCTAACGCTAAATAAGAGTGAAGAGTGAGTGAAGAGATTTGGGCGGCTCTTAACAGCGATATCTTGAGAGTCGATGAGGGTGATTGAAGTGAATATGGAGCAGCGCCTGAATTGGGGGGGGGGGGGGGTGGAAGCGGGAGATACCCGAGAAGGCCAGCCGACCAACGGCATCGTCCGGCACGATTCCCACTTGCGAAAGTCCAGTGACCCGGCCGGGTTTGGAGCCCGGTTCGCCTTGGTGGGGGCGAGCATGCTAATCGCTCGACCACCGCGGTCCCCGCAAAATAAGATATTTTCATGTTAACAGACGTATAAAACGCTTGTGATACCTTGCATATTTTGAAAATAACTAAACGCGTCTTATATGTGGTGATTTTTCAAAGGTTTGATTCCAAAAATGCGAAGAAACTGCGAATAGATTACATAAACACGTGTCCTACAACGCGTTATTATTGAGTAACAGGGCGTACGTTTGCCACGTCTCAGGCGCTGCTCGAAGTATCTGCCATGGACAGTAATGCATGCGTGGCAATGCCTCGTCATGGACTGACGAAGCCGCTCCAAGTTACCTGGGCCATGCCGAACAGCTGCAAAAGCGTTATTGATACGCTGTTTCAAATCGTCGATGTCGTTAACCGGCGTAGCATACACCACACTTTTCATGCGTCCCTACAGCCAGTATCCAGTGGATTCAGGTCACGAGACCGGGCCGGCCAATGCACTGGACAGCGACGCTCGATCCAACGTAACATCACAGTAAGTGGCGGTAGTAATAAATTATATATAGGGCGTTCACGGTAAAGTAAGCACTTTTTGAAGCTGTTTCATCAAACATAATAGCCAATCAACACATTTCATTGTGGCCTCAGACTCTTGATTTTGGGTATGGTTAATGCATACACTGTGTTTATTACTCATGTGACAGGGTTCACATTAACAAGTGGTGGAAGGATATAAATTGGTTGAAAGAAAAAAGTAACTACGGCTTCAAAAGTGCTCACTTTTCCGTGAACGGCCTATACCACAAAGAGAAACGCCCGTAACTCAATTAAAAACGCTTTGTGGGACATATGTTTATTTAGGTCATTTTTGCTTGTTTTGATCCCAGAAATCTCCTTCTGTAGTTTATTACAATAGTTCAGATATATCTTGTATATGTTAATCCGATTAACAAAAACGTTACTCTAAACCATAAATCTACTGAAGAAGTTCTGGTCGTATATCTTTGTTAACTCAAATGTTCATTGCAGGTGAAGAAAATTTTTTTTTCGGACATAGCCATGTTATACATAGAGTATATATGATTTAGAGGAAAAACTGTATTTTTTGTTTATTCAGGTCTAAATCAAAATTCCAGATATAAGATTTTTGTGCATTAGTGTATAATTTGCACCATTGGAAACTCCCTAAATTATTATATTTCCCAGTCAAAAAATTTTGACTATTTTTACCAAAGAAACGCAATTTACTACACATTTTACCATTCCGTTTTAAAAGTTCCATAAGAAATAGAATACCATTATGCAAAAAGTGTCATCCAAAGTTCAAATACTTTTGTCCTAGGATTGAAATTTATAATTTTAAGTAACATTATATACCTAGAAAAATTTAGCGTTTTCGTAATATTATATAATGTTGATTTTTATATTGTTTTAATAATTCAGAAATAATATTATTATAATGATACCTTCCCCTCTTTGTTACACAATCCATTCATATTTTAATAGTTTGACACACTATTCTGAATTGAAGTTTTTACACAGTAAAAATGTTTTGTGCGTTCTATAAACATTTTTTTTTGCTAATTAGAATCCAGTGTTTTTTCTGCAAGTCTACAACTAAGTATTGCATTTTTATGACACCATTGTTTCATGAAAGGTACAAAATTGTTTATGCCATTCCATATTTATAATCAACTTGAAGTCTACAATACTTGCTTCTTAAAATTCAACATTAGCATTAAACATCCCACTTTAACATCTCGTAATTTTTTAAAAATCTATTTTAGTGTTACAAAAACTCTTGGAAACTAGTTCTCAAATAATTCTTTATAAAAATACAGAAATCTTTCATAGTGTACGATTACTGCTTTACTTATAGACACTGATAGAAACAAATTCAAAAGTATCCCAAATTCTTACTTTTTATTCTCCTTCAATTTCTTTTGCAACACAACATTTTCAATACGTTTATGAGCATTGTTTCAGTGGGTAGCGTGTAAATAATTTTTGAATAACTGGACGGTCTGCGATGGTTTGTCTTGTTACGTCACACGGTAACGTCACGCATTATGACGCGACATTGCTCCGCAAACTGATATGCCGTCCAGCTGCCAAGCCTCAGACAGGCACTGCTAGTGTAGCCTTGAGGCGGAGTTCGCCCGATCGCCGCTAGGCGCAACAGCGCTGCGGTGACACATCACCGGATGAGCATGCACGTGGCAGGAAGTCCATAGGCGGAAAGAAGATTTTTGAAGCAACAAGAATTGTAAAGAACATTCGGCAGGCAGTGATTGGGCAGATTTAAACCTTTCCTTTTTTGGGTTGTGGCAAACTGCCCGATCTAGGGGTATAAATAGGTGCGAATGTGGTCGGTGGGTGAAGAGACCCTCTTCCTCCTGGCCTTTCTCCACAAGTTAAGTACTCTGACATATTGTTATTCTGAAGTTCGGACCCTTCTGGTCGGTATAGGCAATATGGCGGCTATGCCAGTCGAGATAGTCAGATCTTTTCAACAATCAATATGATAGAGTTTGTCTGTCTGTATTTTATATGGCTGGTTCAAATATAAAATCAAGAAATGTTTTTTAAAATACAGCCTTTTTTTGTGAGGAAAAAAGGGTAAAAATTATTAAAGTTTTAAAAATTCAAAAAAAGCTAAATAAAGTCTCAGAATTAATGTGTGACCTGGAGTGTCACTTTGACAAATGTACAAAGCAGAGTAGAAAAATAATGTTAGATCAAATCACTGTAAAGAAAAAAGAAATAACTTTAGAACATGTTAAACCAATGCCAGAATAATAGATGCTAGGAAAAATACCTATAAGAAATGTTCAACGATAGTTTCCTGTTGTGAAACTTATATTGAAAAAAATTGGTAAGTTACGTTTTATCTATAATTGCATAGAAAACCTATCATTTCATGTGAAATTACAGTTTTTGGGTTATGGAATATCAAATTAATAAGAATGTTTTCTAGAGAAAAAACTACTTGAAATATCCTTGGGATGTGCATTTCATAAAATTGTTAAAAGAGAAACTATATCTAGTCAAACCAGGTATTTATTTAAAGTATCTCTCTATTCTGCCTCATGTTCCAAGAGGGAAATTTATCCTTATTTATATTTGTGTATGCTTTTGCTAGGATTTTACCAGAATTAATACCATAGGGCGTTTATAGCAATATCGATTTAAATGCATAAATTTTATACGCCGTGTTAACTTATTGTATAATTTGTATACTATCAAGTCAAGATTTTTACTTGGTGTAAAAAAAGGCATGATAGAGAGAATATTAATCCACTCTATAAAGGTTACGAAATTTACTATATATTTTGAGATTATTAATGTGTATTTATACAAAATAAATATTGAAAAGTTACACAATATAATTCATGTGTGGTTTTGTAACATTTTGTGCCAGGAATCCTAACACTTCGTGTCTCTATTTAAACATATGTTTTTGAAGTCTCGTTTCTTGAATTGCTGGGCTGTTTAGAAGGCCCCCCCCCCCCCAACGGCTTGAGAAGGGCATCGCAGGAGAATTCCTGCGAACTCTGCTATTTGTTTGCAGAGTTTTGCTCATTTCTGGCATATTAAAATGGTTTTTGAGTATGTACATAAATTGCTTTGTGGTGAAAATAAAGGTTTCACTTCGAACATTGCCACTTTAATCCAATGGTTTGGGTAATTCTTATTTGTTTGTTGTTTGATTCCTGTTTACTAACTTTCAATATGTCGACAGCCTGGATCCTGAGTAGGACTGCACTATCTCAACTTCTGACGGAAGTAGGAAGGGCAGTGGCTGAGGGTGATGGCATAGCAGATTTGAGGTTGAAAGCTCGGGCTCTGGTTCGGAGTAATGATAAAGGGGAAAATTCCACCAGCGCTGCAGTGGGAGTGCCAAATCCTATTTTCAAATTATTTAAATATTTTCCATCGAAGTTATAGGCAAGATTGCTAATTGTAGTCAATACCACATTTGGAAGCAGTAGTTTCATTTATTGTTGCTTTACAATCTTATAACTTTAAATGTTTGATGTAAGCAAGTAGTGTATGCCAAAGTTACTTTTAAAGTACCAGAACAGCTACAACCTATCTTCTGCCATGTGAGGGATGGAAATTGGAGTTTTGAGGGGTTAGCAAAAGCTTGTATTAGACAAATTTTGAGCGAGGTTGCTGTTATGAAATTGGGAATGACATTAATGAAAAAAAGAAAACTACCGACACAGAGTATGCAAAGTTTCATACAGGAAATAATGGGAATAGTGGGGGTACAGGTGCGGAGGATTACTTTACCCAGTTGATGTTTTTTAACTTGCTTCCAAAAATTAGCAGATGTTTGCCAACCTCGAAATGTTAAGATAAGGAGTCTTTACTGTACCACCGTAGCCAGTTTTCCTCGGGAAAAAACTTTATTTGGATGTCTTTGGACCTTGACCCAGGACCACATATGGTTTTTCCTCCATACTCATAGCTGTTGAAAGTTTCACTAAATTTATATTCCTTCTTCTGACTCGGACCATGAAATCAGGTGAAATATGTATATTACTTTGCCAAAGGGTCTTCCCAATTTCCGGGTCATCCGTACATTTCGTGACAGATGATGCTACATATATTGTTAGTACTGAAATGAAAAATTGAGCTTTTTCATGGCGGATAAAATTGATAAAAATTACACCGTACTATGCACAGGCTAATTTGGGGTAACAATCTAACCGGAATCTGAAGACAGCCTTAAGGGCATTCCAGACCTGTTCCCACAAAGACTGGCATACTGTTCTTTACCAATTATCCTTGCTTTTAATAATAAAATATGCTCTACCGCCAAGAAAGTATCAGCTGAATTATTTTTCGCGGAAGGCTTTTCCATCCATTAATTCATTCATGGAATCTTCATGAATTTTACTGGGATAGCATATATCAGAAAGATCTTATGGATATATGGGAGGAAGCCTCTCAAAATCTTAAGAAATATCATAGCAGGTTAGCATCAAGAAATATTTACCATAGTGGGTTCTGTTTCATTAAAATGGGGGGACAAGGTGTATCTTGAAACCTATTTTTTGAGCAGTAAAGTGGCTCAATTTAGTGCCAAATTGGTTACCAAATTATCAGGTCCTTTTAGGATAAAGCTATTTTTCTCTCCTGTCACTTTACTGTTAGAGGATGAAAATAACTCGGAGAGTTTTAATAAAGCACACGTTTCTCAGGTAATATTAAGTACATCTCCATAGATGAATGTTGGTTTGTGGGTAGTATAATGTTTTGTAAGTTATTTGAAATAAAAAATGCATTTTTTGTAATTGTACATTGGAATTCATCTTTTAATAATATCATTTTGTGTATCATCTTCTGAGGGTAATTTTGTTTTTATGTGTTTTCCTTGAGCATAGTTCAGGGGAAGCCGTTCTCTCAAGCCATGCTCATTTCAGTAGGGTTCTAATGGTTATGTAGGTTATAAGATGTATTCTCATAGTCATTCATGTAAGGGTTTTGGCTTTCATGTAGTTTGTAATGTGTTTCATGCTCAGATGGTTGTTATTTGCGTTTCATCTTCATTTATTGTTTAAGAGTGTATGTAGATGTGTTTTAGAGTATAGTTTAATACAGACAACTTCTATCTAAATACTAGTCTTTAGGTAGGTCCAAGTCCAGGAGTTTTGTCTCTTGTGCCCCCTCTGCAGAAGTGTTGTTGGACAATGATTGAATCTTTTTGGAGCTTTGTGATGCTTGCGCTCGTTTGTCTGTTTCTGTTCCAGAGGATAAGTCGGAGACTCCCATGGCCTGGTGGCGTCCTGATGATGGTGATCCATGGCCTATGCCAGTTGTGGCCAGCCCGACAGAGTTCGTTTTGTCTCTTCAGTTTCTTCACCGAGAGCATCGCATCTGGAGGGGAGACTGAGACAAGCATTTCCCGTTTACGTCGTTTCTGCCCGCCGCCGTGACCGCCCGCAAGAACGAGTACTGTCGGCCTACGTGGAGTGGAAAAGTACTATGTAGCACACACCACCAAATACCGTTTTTTGGACACTAAAATACCTATAATTCTGTGTGAAAAGACCTATTTCTACAAGCACCGGTAACGCCCACCCGAATTTGTGTATCCTCTGGATGGTCTGAGATGGTTTGCCTTGTTACGTCACAAGGTGATGTCACGCATAAAGACGCGACACCGCTCCGCAAACAAACATGCAATCCAGATCGACCGATCGCCGCTAGGCGCAACAGCGCTGCGGTTACATAGCACCAGAAGATCATGCACGTGGCAGGAAGTTCAGCGCCGGAAGAAAACATTTTTTAAGCAACAAGAATTGTAAACAACATTCTGCAGGCCGTGATTGGCCAGATTTAAACCTTTCCTTCTTGGGTAGGGGCAAACTGCCCGATCTATGGGTATAAATAGGTCTGGAGGTGGTCGGTGGGTGCAGAGAACGGCTACTGTGCATGGGAGCGCTCGGAGTATTCTATAACATTCCGGCCTGATGGAAGTTGGACTGAACTAAGGTAATATTGTGTGAAATGTGATACAGAATTTACTGTAAATATTAGAACTCTCAAACATGGAAATATAATCTAAAAAAATAATTTAATAAGTTATGATACATTACTTAGTAGGACTGATTTTATTTATTTGATTGCATTAATTTCTTTGAGATGATTAATGTAAATTATATTGATTAAATGTATTTATTATAAATAGCAAGTGATAGCAATTTATTGTATCATCGTCCGGCCATGGACCACACTTTCGATGGAAGAGATCCGGTGAACGCGCAGGCCAAGGAAACAACGTGACATGGTGTTCGTCCAGGAATCATGGGATGTGTGCCACATGCGGTCACGCATTGTCCCATTGGCGTAGGGCCACAGGTTCAGCCTAAATGTATGGGATAACAGAAGATTCCAACATGTACACGATGTAACGGGTGATGACATCGATGGTACCCCATGACATAACTCGAGGTGCTGGGCCGGTATGACGGTGCATAATGCATAGTTCGGATAGGCGTGCACCACGGTGCTGCCAGGAACGTTTGCGACCATCGTTTTATTGCAGTCAGATGAGGGATTCGTCGTAGGAGACGATGGCATGGCACTCGTCATTCGAGAAGATATGTTACACGCACCATTGCAGCCGCGGGCGCCTGTGATGAGCAGTGTGTGGCAGCCGCAGTAATGGGCGCCTGGGAAAGATGTACTAGTGGTGCAGATGCAGAATAATGTGCCACGTGCCTGAATTCCTGAACGAGGGTGTTTGATGTGGCTGTGTGGTCTGTGATCGCCAAGCACACCAGATGTCCGTCATCACGCTCTTTGGTGAGACAGGGCCGTTTCTTTCTACACATCACTCAGCCCGTCCCTCCTAGAACCATTGACCCCATATATCCCCTTCAATGTGGTGGCATATATTCCGACACGGGAACCTGTTTCGCGGCAGGATTATCCACAATCTCGATATGCTTCAAATATACAAAACTATTATTACGACGGCAGTGCACACTTTGCAGTGGAGTGATGGAAACTGTATATAAACGGGAGCTACAAGATGCAAGCCAAATGAGCGGCGTTGAGAGAGAAACCAATCGCTACTGTACTGTTGCTGTCCTTGACTGGGACTTCCGCTGGAGGATAACAAGACGTTAACAGTTCGCTGTCGATGCCAAGAGAAAATTTTCTGCGAGTGATGGATTCTCTTAATATAAATCTAGTATAATTTCTGAAATACAAGGGGAACATGTTGTCGAAAATGACGTCATAGACACAGACGCGGCAGGAGAACGAATAATGGTAAATTAAGACGCAGGTTCAGGAATGGTAGAAATTATTTTTATAGCATTCGGTTGTACAATATTAAAAGAAGTAATTCACAGTCATGCTTACAAGGGGCCGCGGTGGTGTAGTTGTCAAACTACACGCCTCCCACCTTTACGAACTAGGTTCGATTCCTGGCGGGGTTGCTCCAGGATTTTCGCACGTGGGAATTGTGCCGGACGATGCCGCTGGTCGGCGGATTTCTCGGGGGTCTCCATTTCCCTCGCACCTTCCTTCCAGCGCCGCTCCATACTCACATCAATCACCCTCATCGGTTCTCGCGACCTCACCGTTAAGAGCCACCCAAATCTCTACACTCACTCACTAACTAAACAGTGATTTCTAATGATTCCTATTGAGTTGCACTGGCCTGGGAGTGAAAGCTGAGTGCATTGAACCGATTGGCAAGTGGACAACAGCTCGTCAGTTAGTTCCACTGATTGAAATTACTGATTCAGATTTACAGTGCACAATCGGCCGTCTTCGTCGTTCTCGTGCTTCAAAGCTCGTGGATTCTTTTTTTTTTTTACTTCCGCTATGGCTGTTCACGTGAACAGCCATCATATCAATCTGCGTTAGAGGCTGGAGGCTTGCTGCCTCGCTGAGCACGGTGAACCTCACGCCATGATGCGCCTGCGTGATTTCTTCTCCCGCCGCCTTTAACAGCCTATAAAAATATTAGTAAAACCCTTCTTTGAAAATAACAGATTTGTAAGCAGAATATGTGTTTGAATATTCATAAGAGGCTTTCGCCGACATCTTAACGAAGAGCCTATTACTGGAAAAAAAAAAAAAGTAGCTCTTTATCATTCCTTGCACATGAAAAGGGGGGAGGAAAAAAATACAACAAGGAGTTACCTGATAACACTTAAGAAGAAAGATTACTTCGTAAAAGAAGTGTGTTTAAAGTAAGGTTTCGTGAATAAGAAGACGCTCGCTAGAGCAACATGAAAGTGTTTGTTTCTGGAGCGAGTGTTCGCTTGTCGCACACAAAGGGAAACACGGGAGTCATTAATCAGGATCTTAATTATGTTTCTGGCCAGAGTTTATTGTGTATCTCTAGTGGCCGACTCAGTCCTTCAACGTGTGAGTCAACGAAGTCGTCACATAACAGTGTTAAGTAAGATGTCTTCTGATGAGACAGGAAACATTTGAATAGTATTACTAGTGTCATCAAAACGCAAGTAAAACAAATATTTTGTGACACTAACACCAAAGATTTACCTGTTTAAAATATAATTTTCCTGAACACACAGAACAGGAACTAATTTTGAGAAAAAACTAACCGAAAGTGCTACAAAATAAATATACACTAGTTTTAACGTTTCATTGTATATTTTTTTGGATGCAGCCATTGCCAAATTTCTTTCTTGCACATGTCAGTATATCGCTGCAGAACTGAAAATCACAGATATGTTTTTTTTATTTACACAAGTTGTTATCACATTTCTGATCTATGCATATTTTTATACTCACGAAGAGTACTTGAATGAAAGGCAAGTGTTAGAACATACCTTTAAACACACACGAGATTTAATTACTGTGTTTCCCAATTAACCTAGAAAGACAGTGCACATTCTCAAATATACAAAAATTCAATCTGTGAATATTTTTAACATCGCAAAGTGCTCCTACTGAAAAATATTGTCAGCCCATTCAGACTCAGAGTACAGAGTTGAGTACATTACGTACGTAAAGGTAATTTGTGGTCTCTACTGAACACTACGAAGCTCAATGACCAATGATCTTACCTGTGGATAAATGACTCGCAAACCGTCTTACTGGTCCAGATCATAATTGGTTCGTATAACTGTAGCCGAACACACAGCCTTCAGTTCATTGGTTGTGACAACGAAACAAACGTTGTATCAACTTAAATGCAGCACGCATCGTAAAAAGTTTTGTTTACAACACCCGAAACCGTAAATAAAAGTGAGCCAGAAAGCGTTAACTATGTTATTTACCAGTATAGTATTCATACTTATTTTACTGCAGTTATATTCTGTAACTGTAAATATCCTACATATATTTTTCCTCTTGTGAATTATCCAAACGTGTAGAATGAATTGTTCTGTTTTGTCAGTGTTATCAGTTGGACGACTAATATGACTGTTGCTCCGCGTACCTTGATGTTTACATACACTTATGGTTTAGTTGTCTTAATTACTGTAATATAAATACTGAAATATAAAACGCTTTCATTATTTTAGAATTTTAGGTAATTATTTACTTGCCTTGAATGCTGGTCTACTTTGAAAAACCGTACAGCGTGTAATTTTGTTTCGTGTTATCTATTTTTACACTTATTTGTTGATATTTCCCACATCATAATATATGATGTACCTCTCTATGTAAGCTTGATTGCATGAAATAAAAAAGAGTGAATAATCTAACCTTAATCTTACTATCATAAAACGACACAAATTTCATAATTCATTCGAGGCGTGAACCCGGAAATTCACACCTTAGAGACCTCGACAACAGAGGACGCATATTCCAGTTCGGTCACCAAAACAAACGCAACTATGAATTTACTTAATGTCATACGTTGTTATACGCCCAATTTTGAAGTCGGAGTCTGATTTGCACAACTCCGATGCCTCGGTTCGATGCTCATCACAGCTACGTTGATTTAGATAGATCGTCTCATTCTTGCTGCTTTAGCTGTATGCATAGTGCAATATAAGACGTTTCAAAACACTGAACACGATAACTATGTTGGTATCCCACACAAAAACTCATTAAAACAAAATTATATCTTCCATGCGAGTGAAATGTTTCACCGATGTTTTGACATGTAATTTTTACATGCCCTGCACGATAGCTGCAAAGCGAATGCACATTAAATATGATGTTTTGTAGATTAGTGACATGATTTAGCGTTAAATATTTAAAGAAATATGAAATTAGCCTAACATGTATTAAAACGTTAAAGAAAAATATAAAATTAATTGTTTATGGAGAGACACAAGCCAAAAGAGGGCTTGTTTATTTATTGTTTTATAATTGGTTTGTTTTCGAACATTATAATTTGACCTACATCTGGATGTGAATAAGATAACGTTAATCGGTTGAGTTCAGATTTGAGTTTTATGCTTTATAGCATGCCGTTTGTCTGTTATTTTTTATTCTGCTGGTTGGTTTGTGATATTATGTGATACTATCCACGAAGGAAATATTTTCTATCAACCCGCAAATCGAAATTAAATATGGAATATTTATGTAGCCTCGTTAAATTGGTGTATAATGCATCGTATAGGTTTTATTAGTTTATGCGTTTTTATTTCATTAGATACGCGTTGTTTAACGGATCAATCAGTCTAAAAACAAATCATTTGAAAACAGGGAATGAAATAGTTGATGAATCAATGGGAAATGTCAATAAACCAATAAGTAAAATAAAACTGGCATTTAATCAGTAATTCATTAGTTAAATATACTGAAGTGACGGCTGAAGAAGCTAGTTGCTGATTATTGATTTAAATAGTGAAATTCCCACTTATTCAGGTTTAGAGTGCAGTAATACTTAGTAACCAGTCTGGGATAAGAGAGATTCGTTCGCACTGTTGTCACGAGCTTGTTACAGAAACGTAGTCGTCCAGGGCACAGAGCAGATAAGTACACAGATACAAAATTACTTGACTGCTTCTTTGATGGGAGCGTACCCATTCTCTGATTGGCTGAGCGATGCTCTGTATGATCCTTGCGTCCGACTGGCTACCGCATGCTGCGAAACATTCGGTATTGGCTGAGCTTGGGGGCTGAATTTTAAGTACTATTTGTCTAGGAGGCCGTGGTGGCTGAGCGGTTAGCATGCTCGCCTTCCACCAAAGAAAATCGGGTTCAATCCCCGGCCGTATCACTCCCGGATTTTCGCATGTGGTAATAGTGCCGGACAATGCCAATGACTATGAAAACGGATACATATATATTTTTTTAGGAATAACGATGCAATTGCTAGTTGTGTTTGCAACTTGCGTCACTGTAATGATTAGACATATTTGTTAAAATATGATCAGTGATACTACGTTTACGCGTGGCCGCTGTTCCTACATATCCTTTTCTTCGTCGCGTTAGCCTGGCGGTAGTGGCACTAGGAAATAATCCTAACCCGGAGAAGGAAAAAGGGACCCATCGTGCTGGGCTATGATATATTCACTGTATCATCACACATGTGTCCCCAACTTCTGAAAAACCACCCCATCTATTACATGTTTGGTTATTCCCCAAATATATCTTATAACACAAGCTCTGTATACCTACGTTGACATTAAAGAATATTATATATAAGTTGAAATTTTACTTGCACTTTATTTATAGATATAGACCTGAAATATTTGAGAGTTCAGTGACCTGCAGGTTAGACTCTACAGTCTTAAGTACAAATATGCCGATATTAACTGCACATTGGTTGGCTGCTGTCACAGTGGAAGGCGACGTTTGGTGTCAAACACCGTGTGGATCAGTGGCTAAAGTTGTATAAACACACGTGTTTTTAAATCTAGCTACTCTAAATGTTTCTGGGAATTCTTCAGGTCTCTACCTGTAGAGAATAATATACCATAGGAGCGGTGGTAATGCTGGCTAATGAATAGTTCCATGCAAAATATTATCAAACAGAGTGTGCACGTTGCGTTGTAACTTTAGTGTAAATGTCTTTACTTAGTTAATCTTTTTTTTTATGCGTCGAGCGAAATAATAGCCTGAAAGTGCAACTCAAGCAAGGCTTCAGAAAAATTGGAAGTGACCACGAGTGGATGATAACGTCTCTCCGTTCTCTGGAAGAAAGAACAACTTGTGAGCCATTGCGTGAATTTTCTGGTCATCATTGGCACCACTCGAGGTGCAAACAACCTTCTGTGCAGGGTCATCTTAGCTATAGTGCATTAAATGTTTCTTCACACTTTTAGAAAAATCACTTTTTGAAAAATTACTCCATATATGATGGGTTTGATTGTTTCCTAGTAATATAATGTATCACAGGCATTGTATACTTGTGTTGTATACTTAGTTATACATAAATAGAAATTGTATTCATATTTTACTTACTAATTATCATGCTTCGTTAATAATTAATAAGAACTAAAACATTGAGACAATATGTGTGTTGGTAAGGCCTAGTAATAAATAGTCCTTCTGCAAAATATAGTCACAATTTTCTCAAAGCCAGTGGGCTAAACCACGTTTGTTAAATGATGGAGGTCTTATTAAATAAATGAGTTGACTATAATTTGCTAATTTTATTTACAACTACAAACAAAATTCTCTCTACTCAACATCTATCAACAAATTGATATCACTTACTGTTTACAACTGTTGATCTCAATTAATACAATTTAAAATTATCACAAAGAACAAATTAAATTAAATAATTTGAAATTAGTTCTAATAGACAGTGTATCAAAACATATATTCAGTTATTTTATAAATTATGAGTCCATATTTGACAGTTACAATATTTACAGTAAAATCCGTATTACAAGTTCATTCAGTTCCACCTCAGTTAAGTCCATGTCCCGCCAGTCCGCAATGTTCTAGAGTTATCCGAGAGCCATCACGCACCATTCGTCCGTCCCTCACCGGAGGAGACTTCACCTTCGCACTCGGCTAGACGACCTTAGCCTGCTGGCCGTTGGACGGCTGCAATATTTATAGGGTCGCAGTCATCACCCAGAAATCTCGCTATATCTCGCGTCGCCCCGAGGTCCTAATCCCCATAATATTCTCGCGCCCACTGTACATTTGTCGGCTTCTCCAGCAAGGAGTAGGGAGGAGGGGCTGTGACGCCAGGCAGGTGTCGCCGCTGTCAATCATTCCTGGGCTACCCCAGTAGGAGGCGAGAGGAGGGGCAGTGTCAAGGCAGCTTGCGCGTCAGTTTTGGGGTGGGGGAGGGTAGAATTGGGTCACACCCTCAGAGCCGGACCTCGCATAACGTGAGCTCGTGGCGGGTGCGAGCTACAGCGCGTAACGATATTATTACACTGAGTGCGCACGAATACGGTGGCGGGTGAGTGCGACGACGTTGTAGAAGGATCTGGAGATGGCGGGCGGGGGTGAAGCGACCAATGAGAGCAGTGCTGCTGTTATCGGGAGAGCAGAGACTGTCACTGACCAGCAGCTCGACTCTACGGAAAGTGGACTTGTTTAGCGAGTGACGTAAATATGGATGACGTGAATGTGTGGTAGTGGACTTTTTGATTATGTGTATGAAATCAATCAGTGAAGATTAAGTGCTTGCAGGCAGGTTAGGACAAGTTAAAAGCGAGATTAGTAAAAAAATGCTGCACTCTGATAAAAATAGCTAATATTAATAGTATTGATATGCAGCTGTATTTTGCGAACCAGAGCTGTAATTTTAATTACGATAGAAAATAAATTCGGACCTTATACTTAAATGTTTTATTTTATGAGCTCTATCCGTCACTGAATGGAACATGTCATACGTGAACTATCAGTGCTATAAATACTGATTTCATTTGAATGTTACTTTTTAAACGATATTTGCATTACATATGGGATGTGATACGAATGAACTTTGTAATCTAGTAGAGTGTGTGTATAGATTTGGACGGTTCTTAAAATTGAAGTCTTGAGAGACGATGGGGTTGAAATGTGGTGAGTATGGAGCCGCGCCAGAGGAAATGGGAGATCCCCGAGAAAACCCACCGACTAGCGGCGTCGTCCAGCACTATTCCCAAACGTGAAAATCATGGAGCGACCCCCACCGGGAATCGAAACCGGTTCTCCTTGGTCGGAGGCGCGTAGTCTGAGCACTAGACTACCGCGGCCCCAACCTAGTAGAACATAATGCATTTTCTAGCGGGGAAGTGAACTCTAGTCCACCGAATATAGCTACGTTTACCTGCCAAGAGAAAGCACTGTATTTATTGACATAACTCACGGTTGAGGACTGCAATTCAGGGAGATATCGGACATCGTACCAGGGCACTGCCGAACGAGAGCCGTAAAATAACATCAACAGATTTGAAAATATGTATTTCGTTCCAAATAAAGATAATCATCACAGCTTCTTCTGCCGGGGCCAACCCTCTTCCGCCATTTTCTTTTCTTGCCGGTTAAACGCGCGGCTCTTCTTTACCGTACCCCTTGTTAGATTTTTTTTAAACATTATATCTGGTCACATTTTCCGTACTATGAATCAAACCGCTTGTTAAGAGGTTAAGACCGGCCCATTTTTATGTTACGACAGGCTACTTACAAGAGAAGGTCGGCAGAGTCTTTCCTATGTTCCTTCCCCCTCCCCTCGTCCTTCTTTTTCTAAGCTACCCCCCACATCACCCCCCTTTCCACCTCATCGGAGCCTCCGCTTCGCCAGTTGGCGTTCTCCTCAAAAACCTCCCCTCTTTGTCCTTTGATAGAAGGGTGAAAAATGTTTTAATCCTCTCCTGTAGAACTATGATTAAAAGGGATTAAAGGAAGCAAAGTGCATGAAGAGTGAAGCACGGGGAAAGAAAATAGCCTTGGGGTGGGGAAGGATGTAACGTGAAGGGGACGCATCGAGGAATTAAAAAAATCGAGGCGGAGAGAAAGAAAAAAAAAGTTTGCCAAGAACTCGTAGCGAAGAAACAAGGCGGCTTAACTTGCTGGATGTTTGAAATCGATATTTATAATTGAACGGCTCCCGCTGTGTCGAATGGGCGAACGTCTCATTGCTTACAGCTAGGTTAATACTCCTGCAAAGTTTTCCTCGACCCCGCATTGTGACATGCACCGCAGAAACGTTTGCAGTATTGAAATATTGCAAACTTTACTTGTAAATGAATTTGCCATTTTCTTGCAGCTCGGTGAACACTTTTTAGGCTATTTCTTTCGTTTTTACACACTGAGAGAAAAGTCAACAAAATATTTGTTTCCATAAGGTCAAATGTAGATTGAGTTGCCCCAGCAAGATTTTTGTTAAGTAAACAAAACTTGAAAATCGACTAAATTAATTTTGTTCACCTAACAAAATGCGTGCTTGAATAAACAAAATGTATGTGTCGGGCCAAAATAAATTAGACTGTCGACGAAATATTTTATTGGTTCAACTGTAGGTATACATTTTCTTGGACACTAATTTGATTGTCTTCGTTCGAAAGTACAGCTCGAGAGTTTGTTTGCATTTTCTTGTGACATTTAGGAGACTAACATTATTTGTAAGTGAATATGTCTATCCTTAATAATGGTATTAATACATTAATAAAACAAGTTAAACAGGAGACAAAAAAGCAAATTTGTAAAACTTTAAATATATATTTATTTGATGACATTTCCCAATATTTAAACTGTATATATTTTAAAATATTCATATTATATCAGTAGTCACTTTAGTTGCAGTGACTAAAGCGTAGCGCTCGGGTGCAGGTGATATAGGTTCGAATCTGTTTAATGTATGTAGATAAAAACAAATATATAGTTGCGTGAACCAAGCCTTTGTTTGGGGCAACCAAATAAAAACAACAAATTAATTTGATTTCAACAACAAAATATTTCATTTCCCGTACACATGCAGTTTATTTGGGTGCGCCAAACAAGCTTTGTTTGATTAAACAAAAACTTTTTTTCAGTGTATCTACAATAAATCTTCTTCATTTCCACTGAGTTTACCTCTGTGAATTTGCGTTCTTGATTTTATTTTTCACATACTGAACTGTACACCAAAGTAGTTTTTTTTTCCCGTAAATAATACTAAAATAAGTAAACGACGAGGAATATTCGTTCAGTGTGGAACATATTATTACTGTTTGTTTATGCATGTCCACTTTACACCAGAAGTTTAATTTATTTTGCTGGCATACTAAACTAAACCTAACCTTAGGACAAAAATTTTCAAACATATCCGTACTTTATTCGGTTTAGTTCGAAAGCACCTTAGCGATCTCACCCAAGGAAATCTTTTTTAAAATTAAAATATCCACATTTGAAAGTGTTTTTTATTACTATTAGACATTTATGCGGGTTCATCGAAAAACTATTATATTGTTATAATGTTTTAACAGTCAGTGGGCTAAATCAAGTTCGTTATGGGATGGAGGTCTTATTTAAATAAAAGGGTTAATTATAAATTCTTTAAATTTTGTTTACAATAACTGCAAACAAAATTCTCTCCTCTCAACATCTCACAAATACATTGATATCACTTGCTGTTTAAAATTTGTGACTACACTCAATAAAATTTACAAATACCTCAAAGGAATTAACATAATGAAATAACTATAAATCAGTCCAAATAGACAGTGTATGTAAACCTATGCAATTATTATACAAATTATGTGTCCGTATTTGACCGTTCCAATATTTACAATAAAATCCGTATTACATATCCATTCAGTCCCACCTCAGTTTAGTCCATGTCCCACCAGTCCGCGATGTTCAGAGTTCTCCGAGAGCTCCCACGCACAGAAGGCTTCACTTGTCGGTTTCACACCCTCTCGTCCATTCACACCACGAACGCCTCGTCCCCGTCGTTCCGCACTTGAATTCACTCCCACACGCGGCCCCATGGTCTCCTCCAGACTGCTGGTTGTTGGACCGTTGTAATATTTATAGGGTTCTAGGCCATCTGCCAGAAATTTCTCTAAATCCCACTTTGCGACGAGTCCTAATTCCGAGAATATTCTTGCGCCACTGCTACATTTGTCGGGATCGCCAGCAGGGAGAGGAACTGGGGACGTGACACCAACCAGGTTTCTCCACTGTCAATCATTACCCTGCTGCTCCGGGGGAGGCGAGGAGGCAGCGAGCGCGACTGCCTGGGTGAGGGGAGGGTAGAGGAAGGGTCACAAACCCCCCCCCCCCCCAAAAAAAAGATCCGGACCACGCATAACGGGAGCTCGCGGCCAGTAGGAGCTACAGCGCGTAACATTATTTAAAAACTTATTTTTTAGTGGGATGGAAAATATTACGCCTTCCAATATAAGCGAATCTCTCGACATTTTATGTAAAATTTACCCCAACGCACATACTGCTTCCTGTGAAAGGAGTGGTTTTGACTTATGACCAAGTAACATTCGTAAAGACGTTGGTTCGACCGCAAACGGCCTAACCGTAGGTGGATGTTTACCAAATTGCTTTCCAGCCCCATTTCAGCCAAATGCTTAATAACTGCCCTTCCATAATACACATGTGTCTGTGAGTTTGCTTATGTACCTCTGGCCTCAAAGTTGGTTTCTATTATTGTAGAGGCTTGGCGTCCCCCCTTCCCCCAACAACCACCCAATACTTACCCATTCATCATGACCTCTGGCGCATGAACTTAGGACGTTCTTCAATAAATTAGAAGAGCGTTCTCTCCAGAGAATGCTCTTTCGCACTACCCAGCGAGGGGAATACTTCGCGCTCTTGCTCTTCCAGGGAGTGAGTAAAACGATTTGAATGGCTCTTAACATCAGGGTCTTGACAGCCGATGAGGTCGAAATGAGATGAGAATGGCGCAGCACCTGAATGAAAGGGCGTGGTAAATGGGATATCCCCGAGAAACCCATCGACCACCGACATCGTCTGGCACGATTCCCACTTCTCACTCTTTGAAATTGATACAACCACTCTCTCTCTCACACTGACGTCTAGGAGACAGCTGATGTATAAAGGCGTGATATTATGTTAGACTATAATCATGGTTATGGTTACTGGAAGTATTTTATATTTATTTAAAAAATAAAAAAATTATAATAGCACTCTTGGAATAACTGTTAGGGCACAAAATAATATAATTTTTAATGCATTTACGTCCGCGTGTTATGGCAAATTATTCTATGTAACTGTACATACAATGCGAAAGCGATAAAAGTATACATAGCATGGTAAAACCGAGACACTGCCAAAAATCATTATCTATATATTTATAAATACTTAGCATATTAAGTTATATTAGTTATTTGGCTGACTAAGAGGTGCCGCGGTGGCTGAGCGAGCACGAAAAAGCGCTCTCTGGGCCAACTGAGACACAGCCGTAGAATGTCTCCATGGAGACGCGTCGAATACGGGCATAATATATTATATAAAAAAATTGCTAAAGCGGTTCACGATAAAGTGAGCACATTTGAAATCAACCTTAAAAAAAAAAGTCACTTCTCCTACCTGTGTATATTTTTACGGGCGTACTAAGAGCCATACGCTCAGTAAAGTTGGTAACGATTAGTGGGAAGTAGTTCCATGCCTTAAAGTCAAATAAAATGTGTTAGGTAACCATTTGTGATAACATAAATTATTTATTTCACTTTCTGTATTTTTTTTAATGCATCGAAGTGTAAAAATGAGTATATTTGTAAAATATTTACTTTTATAATAATTTCACAGTTTCACCTGTCCGACGCATGAATAAAGTGATGAAGCCCAAGGCAATGCTAATTTTACATAAGGTGGAAGAATACACAACGTACATACAAGTAGATCTTACGCGGTGCTTTCAAAAGTGCCCATTTTACCGTGAACAGCCTGTACCAGATGGGGATTTGAATGCTTGACTCTTACGTGACGACAGCGCGACTACCTCCTGAGCTACTTACACAACTAGAACTTCAGTTGTGTAATACTTAAGAGGAAAATGATATAGTTATAATGTATATTTTAATGTTGTGTTGTTGGTTTTGTTATGAATGTGTGAGATATTAGAAATTTACACTTGAATATTGCATTTAATTTTGTACAAGTATGTTTTATAGAAACGTATACTTTTCGTACACGAACATATACGACCAGAGGTTGTTACTAGGTAGTCCGCCATCTTGTCTGTTGTAGCACCGTGCGTGTGGAAGAAATTATGAACACGTTCTATTACGGGTTTTGCGCATTCCCATGCGTACAAAAATTGTTATATCCGTAGCCAAAACTGTGAGGACGTGGGAGGGGGAGGGGGGGCTGAATCGTAACCTACTCGAGAGAAGAAACGCTAGCAGAAAATGGGCATGAAAACTGCTACGGAATTTGGCATTATGTGAGGCTGTTAGTTACTCTCTACTTTTGAGAAACGTCTCGACGATGAATTATATGCCATTCACGTCTACTTTCAACTATTCTGAAGCCTAAACATTTTTCAAATTGCACACTATGTATGTGATGCCATTTCCCCCGAATAAAAAAAATACGCTTTATATTTTTTAAAATAATTTTATTAAAAATACGATTTTTTTTTCTGTACCCGTAATAACAAATATGCCTACTAAGTTGTACAAATGAAAAAAAAAATTCAATTTAAACTAATACTGGGGGCTATCACGTGGCACATATAAAATCGCCAATTAACAGGACATATACATGAAAAAATCGTTGAATATCAAAATGATTGCATATTTTTTACATTTTTTAAAGTGCCATGCTGTAGCTTACTGTATTAGTTTATATTGTAGCTTTCTTTAATACCTTCATCTTAGTTAGTATCTGTAATTATTACTGCAGCAAAATAGAAATAAAATTGGATTATACACTAAATAACTCCAAACAATACTATGTGTGATTTTTTTTTGAAGAAAATTGTCATCACATACAATGCGTACAAGTTGGTCAACGATTGGTACGATTTTAGAATGATAAATTTTTTGGTATCAAATATGGCCTACCATTAACAGGCTAAAATGCGGAATTGTGCGCCAGCGAGAGTGAAATGAGGTAAGTATAAAGCAACGGTTCATTCAAGAGAGAGAGAGAGAGAAAGAAGGGGGGACAGGATATCCCCGAGAAAACCCAACGGACAACGGTGAAATGTCCGCCACGTTTCCAATGCTAAAATCCGGTATGACTTTGCTGGGAATCGAACCCGGTTCGCCTTGGGTGGGAGGCGAGTCGTCTGATTATCAAGGCGCCACGACCACTCAGAGACTTAACGGTTTCGCATATATGCACCAATGAATAGCAAGTCCGGCAGGAAGGGGTTTCAAGCACATGGCTAACTGGATCCTCATGAGTAGGGACATGCAAAATTCGCGTTATTACTTGGCATTAGGCTGAGTTTCACAGTGGTGTATACACAAGAGCCGGCGTCGTTTCTCTATTGGCTTCTGCACAGAAGTGAAGACACTTCCTCTCTCACTGAACTACACATGATTGGGGCACACAATTGCAAAGTGTTCATTTATTGGTGTAGTCCCCCAAGGTGTGTCACGTAAAGTATGGTCCAATGAAAAACGTGTTGCAAAGGTACATGTGTTTCAAGTTTAACATGTCCCCAAATAATATCGCGAATTTCGCAGGTCTCTACTCATGAGCTTTCTGCTTGTATTTTATTCCCGATAGACTTGGAACTCTGTTTATATCAACCCACTCATTCCTTTCTCTTTTTACAGAATTCAGAATTATACGTCAAGAACTCATGATAATGACTGTTAATAATAAAGGGAGCACTACAGATGTGAACAATTGGAACATTTCACTGTGTTTTGACGAGTACGTTGGCTGGCATGCGCTCATTTAAGTTGGTAACGACAATAGAAAATACTTCCGTGTAATAACCATATATTTAAAGAGTTATGTCAACATCTATAAACATAATCCATTCACGGTTACTTCTGACTTTTCTGAAGCACTGCTATAGTTCTAATTCCAGGATATTCCTCGGCCTTGTACAAACTAAGAATAACAATGTCTGGTGAATTACTCCAGCGGGACAATGCACCGCTTTACTGCGCACTAAGTATAACAGTATTTTGTATAAGAACTATTTATTACTAGGCGTTACCAACATACCTATTTACTCCCTGTTTTTTAATTGAAACTATTTATAAATGAAGCATTATAAAGTATAGAAAAAATGTGAATAACATTTCCATTTAACAGAAAATAAAGTAACTTTTATGAACACACTTATAAAACGCTTATGATGCGTGGAGAATGAATGAAATAATTAAATACGTAATGCTTGGTTAGATTTTCCAAAGGTTTGATTCAAAAAGTTTGAAGAATCCGCGAATAGACTATACAAAGATAACTAATTTTGGCCGACCTCCCGTGGCGCAGCCGATTGATGTGCCGCAGGTCTGAGGTGTAGGATGTTCTGGGTTCGGATCACAGGTAAGACATTGGTGATAAGTCCTTAGGCGAAACACCGGGAAGTTAATAAACCCTTTCCAATGGAATACAATTTATTTGGCTTTTTAAATAACCGAAGTGCTTATAAGATTAAAAATTACCAAATTTGTAAAAAATGTACTTTTATAATAGTTTTACAATTTCACTGGAAGTACGTGCGAATAAGGTGGCAAGGCTCAGGGTAGTGTTAATTTTACATATGTCGGAAAATAAACAAAATGCGTACAAGAAGACCTTAAGCAGACCTTTCAAAAGCGCTCAGTTTACCGTGAACAGCCTTTACTTTTATTTTGCGCAATATTTCAAAAACACTTAGAGACATGATATGCCTCGTAGTTGTTATCGCCACGTACTACTACAGTGTTTGGGAAAACGTTATAAAGATCCGTTTTCAATACCGAGGGAAAAAAATAGGAAAATGAAAAGTTATGGTGGGTTTGTTGTACTTAATACAGCAGAATATTTAAGTGGGTTTAATTTAAAGTATTAAGTAACATTCGCCGAAATGTGTGGAATGCAGACAACACGGTCGTAATTGCGTTTTCTTTACAATAAACAGAGAGAGATTTTTTATTTTATTTTATACCAGGCAGCTACAATTTCCTGCATATCCAGATGGGACTAATTTTTCGTTCAGCTAAGTCGTCAACAAATTTGGCCTTAAATATTTATTTTATGAAGCTTTAAAACGTTTACTGCATTTTTCAGTGCTGAGAGACAAATTGTATTTTTTATTGTGCTTTTATCACAATTTCACTCAAATCCATTTATGGCATTGAAAGTAATATATCTTTGTTCGGGGTAACGCGTTTAAGCAAAGACGTTCCCTTCTAATAATTTTATGGCAGATTAGTTAATCTCGTTTCTACTCTGACAAAATAGGCTTGTTCATTTTGTGTCACCAAGGACCCGTTTAATTCTTTTAATACCTTAAAACGGCAAGAAGCTATTTTACTCTACTGTTTTAACTACAGTTAATTATGAGATTATTGTGATCTGATTTAAACTAATTTATTGTCAGGTTTCATGTCCTCACATTCCCTAGGACTAATATTAAACGTCGCATTGCGTTCTCTCTCATATGCTTATAAAAAACAGTCCTTATTTTGAATATTAATAAAACTAATTATTTGTTGAAGCCATTTATTTGTTTATGTTTTTAAATATAATCACTCGATTCTCTCTTTTCTGCCATTTACGATTGCCCAACATCTTTGATTATTTGTGTATATCGGTTCCTATCTATTTGTTAGTGACGGGTTCTGTGGTAATTGCGTCATTGTTTATGTAACTTTGTTTGCTTTGTTTTGTGGCAATCTGTTAATGTAGTTTGTGCCAATTACTCGAAGCATATCTGTGTTCCTGGAAGTCGATATTACATTGTTTTTTTATAGTTTAGTCGTACGTGGGCACGCACCCTGCTGTCCGCAGTTTGTTCGGAATTTTTTCTGTTCTTTAGCTAGTGCACTTACAGGTTAACTTTGAAACGCAACTGCTTTTAAAACATCCTGTTATTTAAAAGCAAAAATAAGTAGGATATTTACCCCTGCAGTAATTAATTGTAGCCCTCACGTGGACAGACGCGTGCTAACCCCGACAAAGGGAGAACTTGTTGAGTGGTAAAGGGGGAAGAGGGGACAACAGTAGGGGATTTTGCTTGGCCATAACTCTGAACAGTGGCGGACACACAAGGAAGGTTAAGTGGCTACGAACCCTATCCACCCTGCTGACCCCACGACCCTGAAATATAGGCCTGCCACTTTATTTAAATTTTTATTATTTTCTAACAAATTACTGCATCATTTTTCATTAATCATGTTAAAGAACCTGCGAAATTTGCTCGTTTTTGCCATCACTATAAACTTCACGACCGTGCATGTATTCGAGCCGGTGACGTGTGCTGATTGGTTGTTGCCTAGGTGACAAGCCAGTCGCATACTGATTCTATGGAATGTGATTTGGCATTATTAATATGAAGTGTTTATTCACTGGCGTAGAGCCAACCTCGGCATCAAATAAAGAGTAAGTGAGTGAGTTAGTGAAGAGATTTGGGCAGCTCTTAAGAACGAGGTCTTGAGAGCCGATGAGGTTGAAGTGAGGTGAGTATGGAGCAGAGTAGGAATGAAAGGGCGGGGGAAACCGAAAATCCCCGAGAAAACCTACCTACCAGCGGAATCGTCCTGTACGATTCCCACTTGCGAAAATCGGGGGTGAACCGGCCGGGGATTAAACCCGGCTCGCCTTGGTGGGAGGCGAGAAGTCTAACCGGTCAGCCACCTTGGCCCCTTCAAATAAAGAATAATCCCATGACAGTAGTGGGGCGAGTGTACATGTCCTTTAAGTATTACATGTCTTAAAAGAATACCGCGAAATTTGCCGCTCTGTAATTATGTTCATAACCTACCTAGAAAAATAATCTAACATTACGGTGAATAAATACACCGAGTAAAAAAAACGGTGGTTTGTAACACCGGGGTGGCGTAGAAAAGGCAAAGCTGAGAGGGAAAAAACGGGTTATGTGTTATTAATGCCAAACGTTTGGTCTCAGGCCCCCACGAATCTAGCGTATGATCGTGTGTGGGGGTATTGACTCAGCTAAAGAATATTGCTCTGACGAAGGCAGTCAATTATGCATTGCAAAGTTCCACATGTGATGCTTCATACAATGCGAATACACATTAAAACTCGGCTTCGCCTACTATACAGACATTCTTCATTTTTGCGTCATAACATCAATTTAAAAAAAAATTACTGTAAATGTTTATTTTAAGAAATTTTATGTTTTAGAAATTGTTTAGTGTTTTTGAATATAATTTTTACTGCATGTTACTTGCTCGTTGAAAAAGGTCGAGAGCGTTAAATAAAGTATAAATATGTTCTCAACATTTTACAGCTAACAGATAAAACGTATTGAAAAAAAGCACAAAAATGTATACAACTCGTAAAATTAAGATTTTCTATAATCAAAATTTGTCAATTATAGTAGTGTATGTATTCAGGTTTTGGCACATTATTCATGAGTATGATTCAGTATTCGCACATATCTTGGATGATGACACCTCCTGCTCTATCATTCCGATAGGCCGACGGCCATTTTGCCATTGCCATTGTCCTTTCCGCCATCCTATTTCTAGAATTTTCCGCTTCATTCTTTGTCATTTCAACTAGCTACTTCATTCTCTGTCATTTCATCTAGACCTTCTTCGTCCGCCGTCTTGGTTGTCTGTTGTAGATCCCTCATCACCTGCTAGGGGCGCTGGTGTCGGGCATGTTTATTGCTGCTAGATTGTGCCGCTGTTGTCCACCATCAAGTTTCCACTTTTCCTTTGTTCAACAGCCACCTGCTAGGGGCACTGGTGTCGCCCACATTTGCCGCCATGTTGGTTCTTAAGTTGACCACTAGGAGCGCAGCTAATAAATTTTCGCAGAGCTTGAAGTATCGTCTCAAGTAGGACGGGATCGAACGGCCGTACCTTTGGTCGATAACATGGCGGACGCCTTAGATCACTCGGCCACCGAGATAGGTAAGGAAGAAAGGTTATTAATGTGGTTTATGCATTGATACACGCCTCACCACCACCCACCCACAAAATTAGAAAAAATAGCAAACAATAAAACCAATAATTCTAAAAATCGAGGAATATATAATGTAAACCCACCCTTCAACCACCACAAACCTAACCAATAAACACTCCCCCACTATTGCCACCACTCTCCCAGTAATAAATTCGAAAAAATTCTAAAAATCGAGGAACGTATAATGGTACCCCACCCTACACTACACAACCCTAACCAACTACCACCTCCATATCGTACTACCACCCTCCTCTACATAAATTAATCATTGGCATTGTGTAACAAATTATCCCTCCACCCATACCAATCAATTGTATCCGCCCAATGGCCATTAAGTTACACCTTTAACAAATATATTTTTTCCAGTATTGGACACTAGATTGTATTTGTAACTCATGTTTCAAGCAACACCCATCAAAGAGAATTAACTGCGGCACGTGTGCGAACGACCTGTACCTAATGGTGACGATACTCCCTCAAAAGTACATAAACTGTCATATTTAATTTTTTTCTTTTATTTTCAATATAAATGTTTTTATTTTAGTTTTTTTTTGTATAAATGCAGGTTTATATAAATAAATAACAAAATATGTTTTTAAATCTCTTTTATTCGGTAATACATGTGAAAACATATATGCACATTCAAAATTTATCTTTTGCATTTTGTTTTGTGTATTGCAAGGCAGTACCCCAGTGAGTCCTGATTTCCATGGGTAATCGGTATAGTCCTTAAAATACAGTTTGCAGGTATGAATTTTGTACTTGCGAAGTATTCTGCGATCTCAAAAATATCGAAATGTTTTTTATGTAATAATAATGTGAGATATTCTTGGTTTCGTAATTCACCACCAGAAGATCGATATGTTCAAGTTTCTCGTTCTTAGTCACATATGTTGGCACCACTTTTCCCTTATCATTACAGACACACCATGGCTGTTGTTCTCAAATGACCTTCCACCTGAGCATACTTCTTGTCCACACGCTGTAGTTGCGATGGCAACAAATCTAGCCAACACTGACCACTTTAAACATTTGTTATCGTAGTTGTGGGGATTGATTATGGCACGTTTGTGTTTGATAAAGTCGGGAATGTTAAAATATGTCGATAACTGTGAGGTTTAATAACTTTGTTAAATGGAGGAAGCCCCTTGCCTATAATTACGTGTTCCTTTAGACCATGCTATCATTAAATCGATACCCCACACTTCGAGCACGCGTACTTTATTTGGGCGAGACTCTTTGTTCAGCAATGCTTGTCAAGTCGTCGGGCATTGCTGTTACAAGTGAAGGTCTTCTAATAAAAGCGACACAAAACTTAGGAATGGTTCAGCAGAGGTGATTGGCCATACTGTTGTTTCTGGAACAGATGTCGATGTCCTTGTTGGCGATGCATTTGCCTCAGCTGAAGAACTGGATGACTCTTCTGTAGTCGTTCATAGCAGTCGACAACAGTGCTACTGAAGGCAGCCCACATGAAGAAGTCGACAGCACTGCTGGTAAAAACACGAAGAAGTCGATTACACTGTTTGTACAACACACAAAGAAGTCCATGGCTTCGCCAGTACCATGTCCGGAGAAATAGATAGCAGAACTATAAATCCTATTAGATCTGGAATGTCTGAAGACATCATGTATGTTAATATGACGTCTACTGTAAAAGCTAAATTAGGCGATCCAAACTCTTCTTTCGACGAACTGCTGATCCTCCACAACGATCCATTATTTATACCAATTACGTCCACCCTCCCATCTCTTCATCACTCTGCAACTCCACCCCCTCCTCCATCTATTGACACACTGCCTGTTTCAACCTGAAGGCATGTGTACAATAACATTTCCATCCGTTCTATCACCTGCAGGTTTCAACCTTCATCAGTATTGCCCCATAGATTATAACGTCTTTCTACAAGTCTAATAAGTTAGAGTAACCAAATAAATTTATTTTATACACACAAAATTTATTTTACAAATATTTACACAAATGCCATAAAACGAAACAAATTATTTAGTCTCTGTTGGTGTTTTTTAAAAAGGTTTTTTGGAACTAACATCATGGTGACTTCTTGTCTAGACATAGGTGGCAGATTCATGGTCATGGACGAGGCACTATATTTGCAGAGCAGCTGTGCATTCCTCCATGCATTTGCCCAGTCTGACGTGTCACAGTCATGTCGTTGCTGCTCGTCGAAAAGTTTTGTCAGATTGCACAGCAAATGACGTCCGTACTCGAACTGCATGTCGATGATTTCAACTTCGTTTTGGATAAATCACTCAGCCATTTTTTTCTGTTCAGGCCCCGCCACATAGATCGGTCCTCTTGGATACTGCATCAGCAGGTCGCGCAGCATGTTTCTCACTTGGTGGATAAGAAACTTGTCTTCGTCCCACTCCAGTCCATGTAAGTATTTTGTCAGCTAGTCGCTCATCTTTTGGATTTTCGTATCCAACAGTTTCCACGAATTAAGGGGGGGGGGGCGGAAAGATCCTGTACACCTTTTTCCATCATCATCATAGAATACAGCAATTTCCTTGAGCACATAGCCACTCTGACTCTGATAGCCTTGCAGATTACAATAATTCCTGTTGTGCTACCTATGCTCGAAGACGACTAAACAGATATTGTATATGGCCCATCATATTTATATCCTCTGCGGCATTCACGGAAGTATCTTAACGATTTTGTCTCAACAGTTGTATGATGCGAGTCAGTCATGACATATCAGGCAGAAAGCAAATGTGCATGGGGAAAAATTTCCATGCATATTGAATTTGATCTTGCAGTCGAACACATTCGAACTGATATGCTCGTCCTGTTTAGTCACGTCGAACACGATAAGTGGGGCCAAACTCTTGAAGATATCTTGGCTCAGTATCAGTAATTGAGTGCGCCCATGATATGTATTTTGAAATTGAGCATACATTTCATATGCCAGCATGTACTGACCATTTTCAAAGTACATTTTCGTGTCCACATATGGATACCCCTCTCTATTCAAATATAATTTCACATTTTCTATTTGACATTTGTCGAACTGCCAACAGCTCACTCTCACATTATGCTGTCTTCCAGTCTGAAGACAAATGCTAATGTATCTCGGTTTCTCGGTGGCAAAACTGGACTTCACCAGCCAGTTGATGTACTGGCTTGCTGGCAATCTGGGTATGTCAAGAGACTCTACAACCTGAAAGCCACATCGATGTTTTTACCATCTTTCACATTATTCAGAATCTTGATACGCTCGGTAGTACTCGCCCGAACATGAAGCAGCATCAATTCCATAGACTGTAGCTTCAGTTCAACTGTTTCCAGGTTTTCTCCCATCATTAATCGTTTGTAGTTTTCGGCGAAACCCATAAACATAGCTAGAGGAATGCATACCTTGAAATTGCCTCTAGGGTAAATAGGAACACTGTAGTCATCTTCTATCACCCAGTCTACCATTTTGGTAGCAGACAGCTCGTTCGGCATGAACGAGAGGAAATTTTGGGTCACGATCATTATGCCAACATCTCTTGTCCGGTCTACCTCGACACTGTTGAGCAAATTCGATAAGGTGGCGAATACCACTGCTTGTTATTTTCGTTGACGCCGGGCTGGATCGATCTTATTTTTCATTGTCCCCCTGAATCGTAGGAATTACTGACAAGGAAGATTGCAGATATCTTGATGTTGGACCGCTATTCGACTTCCGATGGTCACGTGTATGTTCCGATCAGGAACATGAAGTTATACTTTCGCGATGCTGTTTTCAAAAATGATCAGGTCGTCGATGTTTATGTAACTTTCATGGCGATCGAACTCGAAGCCAAGACCATGAAGGAAAATCTCATTGGCATGTGTGACCTGTGGTGTACTAATCACTGGTTTGATGTGGTGCTTTGTTTTATTACTTCTGGTCGCCGTAAATCTTATTCCCATCTTCTCAAATGCAATCGTAGTGTGATTTATTTGTTTCGAAAGTTCACCAACTCTCTGTGCCAATCAACGACCGTCACTTCCAACTCATGTGTTCTCTTAGCAACGACCATAACGCAAATTATGCTTTGTGATGTGCCGTTTTGGAAAAGGCTCCTTGAAAAAATTATTTCTTTTAGGGTGATTTAAATTCTTTTGAGTTTGGTGTATATTAATTGTGGGAGCGAATATTATTAACTACTTTCATTTCTGAGAATTTTTAACTTGGTAGATTGGTGATCACTTGGATATTTTAATACTTTGTTTGTAGTTTTTTTTTAATTAGTTTCATGTCTCGCCTACCATCCAGACAGGATAGGCGACAGAGATGGCAAGGTGCATGGCACTCGAGCAGTGTCTGATTATTTTACCACCTGCATTGCCTGAGGTGCCAGATGCTATCGCAACTGTTACAGTCATGATTTCGCATTAAATTCCATCCATTTCCAAGCCATGGAAGTGTTGCTACCCTGCACAGTAAATTTAGTGGAGTCTACTGTTTGTCGCCTGCACTGCGACCAAAAATTCAGACTTTGCTGTCGGAGCGAGCATTTGGTACGACCAGACGGTCGTGTGTGCATCTCAGCAATATCTGTCAGGAAGCTTTAATTTTGAAAGAAGGACAAACGCGTGGTCGCATCAGGTGTGTATGTGTAGAATAGTTTAGTGTGTTTTAAATTCATTTCGACCAGCATGATGGTTTAAAAAATTTGCAAATTTCCCGGCGAACCCTGAAGAAAAAGAGCCGATTTAGCATTTTCTTTGTTTGGGATAGTTGACGGAAGGGTAGAAAGATGTGCTATAGGTATAACCTGTTTATAGGTATCGGCCACCTAGAGGGGAGGTTTGGTGAGACAAGTGCTGGTTCCACCAGGAACTTTGTCAGGAAGCTTAGAACTAATGTTTAGTATGTGTTGTGGCAAAAGACGCTAGTGAGCAAGCGTATCAATTCACCCGGTGCAGTTTAGCACATGAATTATGTTTTCTGCACTTGAACGTAGCTACATGCTTCTGGTTTTGTGCACGACATTTTTAGGAAGTATCTACTACAGAGAATGTAGTCACGAGTGAGAACGAAGATAACTACTGTAACGTCTCACACAAAATTTACGTCTTTTGAGCACGGGGTTGCTCGAAAATTTACTGCTTATCATTACGTGAAAAATTGCAATTTTTCTACCTGACCGATTATTGCGAAGAGGACATGGTCTTTACCACATACCAGCTGTTTGTACCTGGTTACGATGCAGCCCGGGGCAGGCTGACACATTCGACACCGTCGTCACCAGCGTGGACTACAGCAGCAGTTCGGAGTATCAATTTTGTGCTAGGTTTGGCGAGCGCGAGTCAGCTTGGCGCTGGTGAATGAATGCTAGCGGTGCTTCGAGGAACGATTGACTGTGTCGTCATCTCAGGTAGCCAATAGGCTGCACGCCTGGGTTTTCGAGCGCCTGATATCACATCCTACAGTCTGCATGAATGTCTGGAGTTTTGTGACGTGCGATCACATGTGCGCCCCATATAAGGACATGTAGCAGCTTCAAACCACTGGACTGGACAGCAATAAAGTCACCCCTATAAGGGGCAATGCTTACCTCTAACAAACATTTCCATAAATGGCCATCTGTTTTTACATTGGCTAGTGGCATTTGCACATCCCTCCCAGGGTAATTGCCTTGTGTTTTGTATTTAGGTGGGTGCAATCTCTGGCTCGGGGTCGGATTGCCACTGCCCCAGAAGGAGATCATCCAGCCAGCCAGTTAAGTAATGTTCTACAAATAAACGTTCTGCACAGCCCTTATGGCACAAATGAGGCAGTAACATTTGGTGTCCTGAGTAGGAGACAAGCGCCATGTTGACAAGAGAAATTTTAAAATGACAAAAATGTTGAGAATATTTCACATCACATAAATGGCATACTTTTAAATTATGATCACTTAAAAATTGCTAGTCATGCGCTAAATAAAGTATTATTCTTAATGGGAATTTCTGTGTTTCCCAGAGGTTGCTGTTAAAATCTAATCCAGCTATAAAATTTAATGAGACTGTGTATTTGCTGGAATTCTGTATAGAATCTGGAGGTGTCATGTTGTTGGCCTTGTGAAGATTGCATTAAGCAATGAATTAAGATATGGAAAAGAATTTTAAATAAAAAATTTGGAGACTACTAAGCAAAAATAACACCAGAATAATTTGGTGGTTTATTGTTAGGCAATCTAATGCTTCCAATTTAAGACAAGTTAGTTAAAATTTGTTTGTCAGCTTTGAATTAAAGGAGTAAATATAATATTGTCAGCAGTATAAATTAATGTTCCCAAAATATAAATTTTAAAATGCAATATGCACTGTTGTAGGTATGGAGAATCGCAATATAAGATGGGTTGCTGTCAATGTTTACTGTAAATCTTCTCCAATAAATCATCAGGGAGGCTTATAGGTCCATATATGTCTATATATTTTGGTCAGAGTAAACCTGAAATCTAGAACTTTTGTGGAATATATACACCATTGTATTTTTGCAAACATGATAATCTTTTATTATGATCTTTTTCCTTAAAAACAATTCTTATGGTACCAAAATATATTTGTGGTTTAAATGAAACATCTATAGTTTTATTAGTGCAAACAAATATTAAGTACAAATTAAAAAAAATCTAATAAATACTTTTAAAACTACTCATGAATTTTACTGTACAAGTTAACACAAATTTTTAATTACATTTTTGAATTAAAGTTTCAAAACTATTCTGCTTCACTGAGGGGTTCTTCCTGTTCCTTTTGGAAGTTTTTTTTAAAATCAGCTGACTTTTGTCCACCTTGCCACATCATTGGGGTCAAGGGCATGGCAAGAATAAATCTGCACACTCTGCTCTTGTGGGGCAGGGTGTTTGAACCTTATTTAAATTAAAATTCATGAGTTCTTGGGGATATATTGGAGAAGACAAAGGAAAATACTTCAGTGGGTAACATTGTTTTTTTTTTTGTGGTTTAGTGTATATACTGATTTTTATCATAGCTACAGCCTGGCTCCAAAAATTGTCCAAGGGGTCTCTACCCCTGATGCTGAAGGAATTAGGAATGGATGTGGTAGAAACGGAATCCATTGATGACTTGCACATAAAGGCGAGGGCCCTGGTTCATCGGGAAGATGAGGCATGAGCCATTTCAGTTGCTGTATCGAGAGATTACACTTAAATATTTATATTATAAGACTTAACATCTATCCTTCCTGAATTAGCTACAAAAATTCCTACATTGACGAAGTTGAGCTTAGACATTAGCACAGTTTTTATACAGTTAAATTTAGTGCTTTCTCTGAAGTTCCAGATGAGTTGCAGGCCATCTTTATTCGGGCCCGTGCTGAAAATTGGGAATATGACACACTAGTAAATGCTTGTATTAAATAAGTTTCTAGTGAAGTTGCTGTAACCAAGTTTCGGTTGCGATTATTAGAACAAAAGCAACGGTTAGATCAATCTATTAAAGAGTTTGTTCAGGAAATAATTGACATTGTAAATGATGAAGGTTTTCCATGTTCTGAGGATTATTTCACACAAATATTTTTTTTATAACATCTATCCTCGCAATAGTATGTACTTTTGCATTACTGCTAAGCCTGATACTTTGAGGGAACTTTTGGAGTTAGTTGCGGAGGTAGAGAGAACCTTGAGGGATTGTTCAGGGAAAGGAAACAGTAGTATATGTAGTCATCTTGATAGGGGAAAGAGAAAAATATCTGAGAAGGAAAAGTTAGAATTTTCTAAGTGCTGTGTAATATATGGTAAATCGAACCATCTTGATAAGGATTGTTTTCATTGAACGTGTCTTTTTAATATTGCCTTCGTGAACACTCCAGATCTAGTAAGACACCTACACAGTCTTGATATTCTCAAACTCAGAATAACATTAAAAATAGTAATCAAAACAATGAAGTTCAGGATGGTACCAGAAATGTGAATAGGATTGAAGACATGACTTGTTTTCTTTGTAAACAAAAGGGACACACTAAATCTGGGTGCCCTATGAACCCTTTAAAGAATCTTCAGAAAATGTGCAATGGTATAACAGGAAACATGGGTTACTATACATTCCTGTGATAATTTCAGACCATGTAGTTGTAGCAGACTTGTTTGACTCTTGCACCTCTTGTTTGTTAATCAACAAGGATTTTTGTATTTATTTACTTGCCCATATACCTAAAGGGATTATTCAGATTAGGCCCCAGGAAGGGTTGAGGTTTTCCCTCACGAATGGAGGAATTATTAACTCTAAGGGTACAGCCACTTTTAAGGTTAGAATATATCAGTTTACTAGGAAATTTTAGTTTTGGATCCTGCCCGGACTTAGTCATGACTTACTCTTGGGTGTGGATTTTTTGGGAAAAACTCAGGCTACTTTAGATGTGAGTAAGAAACTGTTGATATTTGCCTTTTACCAATCTCAGCCTATTGAGATTCAATCTCAACATTTTGATTCATATAAAACTTCGGTACAGGCTGACCAAGATTTAAGTAAAGTGAATGATCGGGAAATCAGTTATCACTGTTGCGCCAAGAATTTTCTGATGTAGTCACCCCTAAATTCGGACATTATATTCATCATCACATGGTATTAAATCTCAAAGATTGTGATCCTGTATCCTCGGTATCTTACAGAGTAGCTCCTCCAAAACTTAAAGTGTTTATGTAAATTACTGATAAATTACAGGAAGATGATATTGTTGAGAGTTCTAGAAGTAATTACTATAGTCCAGCATTCCTATTGCGAAAAAACCCGGGAGAATATCGTGTTATCTCTGATTATAGGAAGGTAAATCAAAAGATCTTTGTATACCCTTATGCTTTACCAACAACATATTCAGTTTTTCCACATGTAGGCCACACTAGATATTTTTCTATTTGTGATCTGAATTATGTATTTCTTCAATGTGAGTTACCTCCAGACTCCCATGGTATCTTGGCATTCGTAACACCTTGGGGCTAATACCAATGGAAAAGGTTACCCATGGGGGTAAATTGTGGCTCTAAGGCTATGTCTAGGGTCTTGTTTAATGTGTTAGGGAAATATCAGTATAATTTTCTTTTTGCTTATATTGATGATATATGTGTATATATCAATTCCTTCGAGGAGCATCTCGAACATCTGAGAATTGTATGTTTGCTTTGAGGGATGCAGAATTGACAGTGAACCCTGAGAAAGCTACATGGGCTAACTCCTACGTGAGATATTTAGGGTACATCTTTTCTAAAGGGAAATTGCTCATGGATCCAGAGAATATCAGACAAGTGGTAAATTTTCCAGTGCCCAAAAATTTATGGGAGGAGGGGTCCGGCGATTTTTTGGTTTAGTTGACTTTTATTCTAAGTTTATCCCAGATTTTGCTAGTTTGGCCGAACCATTTACACTTCAAGTTATTGCCAGCTCTTTAGCTCTAGGGGTGGTGTTGTGCCAAGAACAGGAAGATAGTTTCGTGCCTGTAGCTTATGCTAGTCGACTTTTGTCTCCTTCTGAGAAAGAATTCTCAGCCTATGAATAATAGGTGTTGGCAGCCATCTATGGAATGGAAAAATTTCGCGATTATTTTGAAAGTGCAGAGTTTGTGTTACATACAGTCAATCAGGCCCTGAGTTAATTTTTGACCACTAATAAACCTTCAGGAAGACTTGCCAGGTGGCTTGTTGGGCTTATGTGTTTTAAATTTTCCATAAAGCACATATAGGGAATAAATAATGGGGTGGCTGATGCGCTACCTCGCATGTCTGATTCTGAGGAATTCCAGGTAGATTCCCCTGAATCTGTAAATATCATTCAGGTGGATGTTTCTACATCCAGATTTTGTCCTGAAGAAGTGCAGGCAACTGTCATTGAGCAGGTTGATCAGAAGTACATACTGATGAATTGGATCTCAGATATTCTAATTCAATATCATCTGTAGTTGGGAAATAACAGGTTGGATTTTTTCATAATTTTCGCCAAGCATATTTAAAATTGTAGTACCAGGGATTTGACCCTGAATGTTTAAAGATTAAGTCTGATATCAATGCGGGAAAAGGGGGTTCTTATGAGATCAGAAAAGGTGTGTCACAGCTTCAGACCAACCTTTGCCAGTCAGTATAGCAGTAATGGTAAAAATTAAAATTGATTTGTTTACTTGGACTCGCCAATGTTTAGTGTGTGACAATATTGGAACTGACCTCAATCTGGGATAAGATTTTACCTCTAAAACCAGTATCGTAATTGCGATACAAGGCAGGTAAATTATGTTTAAATTTAATAAGCAAGTTATAATTCCATTATCTTTTTCTAGTGAGACTAGGGGAGTACAAGTGTCTAAAATTAGTAACAACCAGAGTCCCCTAGCTCTAAGTCATCTTGAACAAGAAAAACAAAAGATCATAAGAAGTTTGTGTGCTGTCTACCCAGATGTGTTAAATCCAAAACTAGATCGTAGAAATTTAACTGAATATGATACCAAGCTACTGGATTCTAAACCTGTAAAGTGTAATCTTCATGATTTGGCAGCTCCAAAATAGGAAATAATGAAGAATAAAATGTAGGAATTATTAAACAATGGGGTAATTGAACTATCCAAATCCTCTTTCAGTTCTGCAGCTTATCTGGCGCCCAAGGAAGCAGAAGGACCATCGTCTAGTGGTGGATTATCAATTATCGACTCATGAATAAACACACACACACACACATATATATGTATATATACACATACATATATATATATATATATATATATATATATATATATATATATATATATATATATATACCACCATTAAAACTAAAATTACCAACACCAAACGTTAAAACTAAAATTAATCACTTAAAATTAAGAAATGAAAATAATTGATATATATATATATATATATATATATATATATATATATATATATATATATATATAGGAAGTGTTCAGTTACCAAATTTGAACCAAATCTTTCACTGGTTTAGCAAGGCAAGTGTTTTCGACTTAAATTCTGTTTACCGCCAAAATCCTTTAACCGAGGAATCTAGACATGTCACTGGGTTTCGTGTAACATGGAACTTATTCCAATACAAGTTTGTAGATTTTGGTTTGAATTTAGGAACCCAAGTATTTACATGTCTTCTTGATCAGGTCTTGGAAGATGTTAAGTTTGAGAATGTTTTTAATTACTTGGATGAATTTCTAGTGTATTCTGAGAGTTTTGACCAGCACATGGCCCATTTGAAAGAAGTCTTGGTAATATTGCGTAAGGCAGGTCTTACGGCTAACCTCAAAAATCTAAAGTTTGCAGTTAACGAAATTTCTTTTCTGAGGCATTTAGTCTCTGAAAAGGGTGTCTCTATTGATTCAGATAGAACAAAATCAATAAGGAATTCCCCTCCACCCAAAGATGCGAAATGTATTTCATGTTTCATCGGCATGGTAAACTTCTATTCTAAATTCATCCATAAATTTGTAGAACACGCTGCACCACTGTATTCTCTCAGAAAGAAGGGAGCAAAATTTTATTCGGTGAACAACAGCCAGAAGCATTTGAATTTCTGAAACAAGCTATTCCTAGTCCCCTTGTGCACAGGATGGCAGACTTCTCAAAACCCTTTATCCTTCAAATGGATGCCTTCAACACAGTACTGGGTGCTGTGTTGTCACAAAAGATTGATGGGCAGAGGCAGCCCATCGCATTTGCTTACCGCACCTTGACACGCCAGGAGAGAAAAGCGCCATCCGTATATGAATTAGAGTGTTTGGCAGTTGTTTTTGGAATTTTTAAGCTTAGACACTTTTAGGTAAACAAAGATTTTCTACTCGGAAAAGACAGTCAGGCACTATCATGGTTACTAGCGCATCCCCAACAGTTAGGATAACTAGGTCGCTATATAGTAAATATTTCTTCTCTAAAATTCAACATTCAGCATATCCGATGAACACAAAACATTGTCGCAGACGAATTGTCTTGCATGTTCGAGAATTACCCTGAGAAAGTCACCCCTCAACAAGAGGCGAACATTAGTAATGCTTTGCTAACCGACTTTCCTTTGGCATTTCAAAATATATATTAAAATATATATTAATGGCATTATTGATCAGATTCAGAAGGGTACTGAACCAAACTGTACAAGATTTTCGAAGGTGTCTTGTATTTCAAATTGCATGCTTCCAAGCAGTATAAAATTGTATTGCGTCAGAATCTACGCGGCGTTATATTCCATTACTTTCATTCATCCTCTTTCGGAACTCACCTAGGAATTTACAAAACAATAAACATAATTAGGCGAACATTTATATGAAAACGCATGTACCAAATTTTTTCAGAAAGGGTAAAAATTTGTAAACTTTGTGCCTTTGTTCCTTCCATCATAATATCAGACAATGGTCTTCAATTAAAGTCCAGGTCATTTAAGAACATGTGTTTCAGTCATGGCATTCAGCACATTACCATCACAACATATTATCCACAACCGTCCCATGCGGAGATATTCAATAGGAATCTATGCACACTGTTCGAGCTCATGTTCATTTATAAGCTTATCACCCCGCTGTCCAATCTCTGGTCGCTCGCCGACCTTCTGCCTGATGATCCCAATGATATCAGAGAGATTTGTAAAAGGGCAAGGCACAACTTGAACTTGGCACATGATAAGTCTAAGAGGAGGTACGATAAGTATCGGAGAGACAGCCCATTCAAAGTAGGAGACTTTGTCATGTGCAAAGCACATGCACTGAGAAAATTCATTGACAAAAAGGCAGCTATACTCAGTTATCGGTGTATAGGTCCTTATCAGGTACAGAGATTTCTCACTCCTGTTACAGTGGCACTTTGTAAACCATCCAATGGTCAGTTTGTTGCACGGGCCCACACATCGCAACTCTAAATGTGCACCTAACATCAAATAGGTTAGTGGGCAGTGGTCAAGTTTAGTGAATGCTCTGTCAGCATGGTTCAGGTGGACTGATCACCCAACAGTCACAAATTTGCTTGAGACGTGCATGACTCTCGATGGTCAACCAGGAAAAGTAAAGGGTTAACTCCCTTTCGGAGCTGAAATTTTTTCAGCTCATAATATTAAAAATCCATGGTGTTAGTTATACATTTTATTAAGACCGCCCTTTTTGTTATTGTAAGGTTAACCTTAATCTAAGCATACATCATAAATTGAAGTACACATTGACTTGTTAAGTTAAGATGAGTGATTTCAATTCTGCAGAGGGTAATATACTTTTCAAGTGCTATAGTGTTCATAATTGTTGTTATGCTTCATTTTCTGCATCGTTATTGTACTCTATTGTTGCTTTCGTCTTGTTTTAATTTTAGAGAAAATGGGTTTTCACGACTATGGTTTTAGTTGTTTTTATTTCCTTTGACCAAGGCCAAGTGTGTGTATGCATGTGTGTGGGTAGGAAAGTAACATTGTAAAGAAATATTTTCGAATGAGAAAACCTAGTAACTGTTTTTAAGTGGTTGGGGGGGGGGGTCTGTGCCCTTTTTTTGAAAGGCACATAAAAAAGTTATTTCTTTTACAGTGCTTTAATATTTTTAGTTTTTTTTTGTTTATTGCGGGAGCGAATATTGTTAACTGTGTTTACTTCTGGGAATTTTTAACTTAGTAAATAGGTGAGCACTTGGATATTTTAATATTTTGTTTGTGGTTTTTCAAAATCAGTTTAATGTCTCGCCTACCAGCCAGTCAGGATAGGTGGCAGAGATGGCAAGGCGCATAGCGCTCGAGCTGGGTCCAGTGGTTTTACCAGACACCTTACCTGAGGTGCGAGATGCTGTAGTAACTGTTTCAGTCACGATTTCGCCTTTAATATCATCCATCGCCAAATAGTGGAAGCGTTGCTTCCCTTCACAGTAAATTTAGCGGGGTCTGCGTTTTTTCGCCCGCACTGCGACCAAAAATTCAGACTTTGCTGTCCAAGCGTGAATTTGGACCGGCCAGACGGTCGTTTATGCATCTCAGCGCCATCTGCCAGGAAGCTTGGAACTAATGTTCAGTCCATATCGTCGCCACCGGCGCTAGTGAGCAAGCACATCGCTGCGCCCGCCACGTTTCAGCGAATGCTTTCTGCCCTTGAAGGTAGCTACACGCTTCTGGTTTTATGCGCAACGATTTTGGGCAGAATATACTACGGAGAATGTAGTCACGAGTGAGAGGAAAGCTAACTACATAGTAGTTAGCTTAGTTTTTTTTTAAGCTGCAGTGTAGTACCGTGTAGCAATTTAGTCTTCAGATTAATTTATGATTTTTGTTTTCAAGTGACCTGTTGCATGTGCAAGAAAGCACACTTCATCGTGATGTCTTTGAACCCTCCTTAAGGGCAAGTGTGATCCAACGGTTTTTTCAAAATCATTTTACCTAATATTAGGCATTTTTAATCGGCGTGGTTATTTGGTTTTGTTCACAGAGGGTTTTAAAATCATAGTATTTTGGTTCCGGCTTCATTCATTCCCACTCTGGGAACATATCATGCTGTCTAGTTTCCTGGGATCTGTCTATCCTAGCCTTCCGTCATCGCGGAATACTTTGGCAGTGAGTTGTTCCGGCTTGCAGCACGACCGCCGTGGTGGGCCCTCGCTGTGGGCCACTTTCCCGCGGACCAACCTTACGCAGATATGAACTGTACAATTTAGTTTCAATTAATACTAATTTTAAATAGCACGAAGAATTTATTAGTACTAAATAATTTTTGTGTTAAAATGAAGAGTAATTTTATTGTAAAGGGGCCAATAATCTTTTTATTATTACCAGGTTTTTAGCTGCGTATAATTCATTTAAATATTTTTTTTATATGTACGTTTAACCACTTTCTCACCACCTAACACCAATACTCGAAAATATGTAACATGTTCATTCTATTTATGTCTCATAAAGTTTCTTGTAGTTAATTTTAAAATACAGTGGCCACCAATTTGTTATAACACGGTCTCTTTATTTAATTCTTTACCCCTGACTACATTTTTAAATATTATTTTAACTTTATTTATTATTTTGTTGATAATTGTAATTTTTGTTACTTGTGACGTTATACCAGCATGCTATTTTAATGTATAATTTTTTGATAAACCTACGGATGGTAGCAGATTTTGTTTTAGAGTTGTGGTAAGGGAACAATGGTTCCACGACCATTTTAAAACCTGGAGGGAACATCGGCGAAAACTTGTGCAGTGAATTACCTGGCCTACCGTTGATGTATGTACCGCTCGCCAAATTGCAGTTTATTCATATCATAATAACAGGCAAGGTGTTTACGGGTCGCGACGATTCGCAAGTTTTACCGGCTTCGTATATGCATGGTTCGAGCCACAACATCATCCCAATGGACTCCTGTTTCGTAAAGGCGACATCTATACTGCACCTGATAACACTCTTCGGTGTTTGGAATTTCCATATATGTGCCATTCATAGTTAATTCACAGTTTTCTGAAGCCCTGCTAAAGTTCTACTTTTAGTTATCGATTACGTATCCTTCTGCTACATGTAGACTTAGACACTGCCACGTGACTACGCTTTAACTGTCAAATGCTTGTTTACTCTTTTCAGCACTTCAAAGTATTTAGTTATATTTCACAGATAATTTCGTAAGACTGTCCCCAAGTTAGGTCTATAACCATATCTAGATCCACTTAATTACTTTTTAACAATGTGTATGTTGACAATAGTTGTAACATATATTATTAAACATTCTTAACATATTTTTTATATACTTTAATATTTTGCCAGGACTGTGGGGGATGAACTGTATTATTTTACCACTTGTTATTAATATCTGTCTGGGAATTTCGTTCAAAAACGGCCATAGTTAGAACAAAAATTAAAACGAAAATACTACCAGTTCAACGAAAATACACATCAAATTCAAGCACTCAACTAGTTTCGCTTATTTTCTGTACACAGCAACGACAAACTTAAAATATAGTGATGAATATGCACACAAATAGGGCTACCATAATTTTTATTCCGTAATATTTATATTCATTGCTACTTACTGTTTTCTAGGTTTATTCAATTATTTATTTAAATGTATCTGGCTGGACTTAGCATTTTTTTGGGGGTTGAGGCAATCATTCAAATCACAGATATGTAAGCAGGTAGCACAATTGTGTTTCAAACACCTAGGACAAGATTACAACAATTGATAAATAGATGTGCCTTTCAAACATTTAATTTTGTATTAAAAACAGTTCACGGCTAAAACGTATAAGTTTCACACGTCCAATATTTGCAATCTCACATACTTGTCCAATGTAACGTAATGGCAACAATAATCTTTCACACACGCAGTGGTCACGAAGCACTTTACAGTATATTTATTCCTACCGTAAAAAACATATTTATCTCAACCTTTTTAACTTGTCTAGGTACGTTTTAAAAAACACAACGAGCACGAACTTGATGCTTCGTTCAGAAACACGCCATATCATATCGTCGGCATCGCCAGTTGCCACTTCTGCCAACTTTGGATTTGTAACTGTCCCACCATGACATCTAAATATATTACAATAAGTATTCTAACAATAAATTCTCATTTCAGTTTTAAATTACAAATTCAAAAATCATTTTTTTTCTGTAATAAATATGAAATGTGCTAAAATGTAAAATATTTTTAATTTTTCTGCTACTGCAGGCACTGCGGAACGTCCCAAGGAGAGAAAGAGACAGGGAGAATTAAAAAAAGAAAAACACCATGTCACCAGGGCCTATGCTCCAACACCTAAACAACCAATCACAGAAGAGGTAAGCCCATATTTGCTGCTGCTCCCACCCTCACGCCTCATATAGTTCCTGCTCCCGAACCGACAACACCTGCAATTACGTAATTGATAAGTACGCAAAAATGAAATATAACTACCCCCTACAAGCATCGAACCAAGTACAGGCCGCTGCAACTCTATCCTGGCGGCCAACGACCCGACAGCGCCCGCCAGAACACCCCTTCACATCTCCATTACACTCACTGGAGAAGGAGGAGGGGTAAATGCAACTGCATCGCCGCCATTTTGAATAAGTTATATCCAGTAGCGCAAATGCACTTGCACAAGATGTGCACTTGAACAGGAAGTGTAATTGCACCGGAAATGCAACTGCACAGGAAGTGCATCGCCGCCATCTTGGAAAGTGGTCTCGGAGCGGCCTATGCCACCTACTAATGTACGATGTACATTGGAGGGTATGAAAATAATATTTCTAACGTGATCAATTACTTGAAAGTATGATGCTGTCAATGTTTGGAATATGTTTTCTTTTCGTAGGTAAGACAAAAAACATATATTTTAAACACACTGAAATGCATTTCAACCTCTTTGTAGGTGGCTGCCTTTATGGGGAACTCTAGTCCGTAGTTTCGAGTTCAGGGATTTTCTAGTTTATTTGTATTTTTGGAAAGTATTTTGTTTAAGGGATCTTATGCCCAACTTGTTATTAACTTTACTCAGCAGTACCGACGACACAAAGGAACTACAAACTTATAATTATGTCACAATATTAATTCTGACAAAATTTGGCAAAGTCAATATTGTGACATAAATAAGATTTCGTAAGTGAGTCGTAATATCTGTACTGTAGGGTAAGATAATTATAGGCCGTTCACGGTAAACTGAGCACTTTTGAAATATCTGGTTAAGATGTACTATTATGCACAACGTGTGTCCTTGCGACGTATCTAAAATTAACATTGTCATGGGCCTCATCACTTTATTGAAGTGTCAAACAAGCAAAATAACCAAATTATTAGAAAAGTAAATATTTCACAAATTCCCTTATTAGTTAACTTAACGTGCATTAAAAAAACTGGAAACAAAATTAATAAATGTATTTTACACAAACGTTTACATTATTTTTTAATTCCATGTTAAAATATGGAACTACATTATTTCCGTCAGTACCAACTTTACTACACTCTAAGAAATTATTTTGAAATTTTCCATACCAGTGTATACACTTAGTGAAAAAGCGGGAATGGTAATTTGTCCCTATATACATTTATTGCAGCGTTCCTGCATTTGCACAGGAAACCTTCAAATACACAGGGAAGATCCCGACTTTGTATAGTAGAGACACTAAACATTTCTGTATCTGCAGCTTGGCGTGTGGTATTATTACTATACAGTGTATAGGTTAAAAGTTTTCATTACAGTTTAGGAAGTTTGCCAGAACAATTTTGACAGTGTAGGCACGTCCCTGCCGGCGCGTCCGTGCAACCTATGCAGTCAGGGACAGAGACATTTTTCAAAGTTGAATTCAAAAGTTCTCTGATAACCATAAAAATCATAGATATAATTAGGTACAGTAATACACTATCTACCAAAAAGTAAATGGGCACCTGCCCACAATGTTTGCTCGATGGTTGTCACTCCGTTTGACTCTCGTAGGGCCACCTCTTGCGGCTATAAAAGCAGCTACCCTGTCTGGAATGCTCCCTAAGAGTGTTTGCAGGACATCCACTGGAATCCGTCGCCATTCCTCTTGCAACCGTTCCATTAGTTGAACAATGGATTTTGGCCGCGCCTGACGAGTCCTCACCCGGCGATCCAATTCGGCCCAAAGATGTTCTATAGGGTTGAGGTCGGGGCTCTGGGCGGACCAGTCCAATTGGCGAACATTGTTGTCGGCGTACCACTGCATAGTAGCCCTTGAAACATGGCACCTGGCATTGTCATCCTGGAAGTAACATGGATCCATTCCGTAAAAACGCCACAATGTTGGAAGCATTTCATTATCCAGAATGTTACAATAGGCCTCTGTGTTCATGCTACCACGGACAAACACAAGCGGCCCTACGCCGAAGGCCGTGAAACACAAGTCAACCGACGTACTGAATTACCTTTTTCACGGGTGCCCAAATACTTTTTGGTAGATAGTGTACTTTCGAAATGTACTTTTATAAAAATGCTTTACGTTCTCTGGAATACTCATGCTTTGATAATCTCATTGCGGAGACGGTTCCACTTGAAGCCCAGTAGGTACAGGCAGCACGACAAGAACATTGTACGCCAGTTCAGAGCCTTGCTCATAGTGGCGATAGTGTACTTGTTGCGGGTAAAAATCTAGCCTTTATCGCTCTCGTGCTTCTCTTCCTTAGACGCGGAAAATAGGCCCAGGTAGGCGGGTGGCGTTTGTCAGCCCCCGGGGCGCGGACGGCCGATTTTCACGAAAACAGTTCCTAGCATGCTGTATTTCGAAACACTTCAACTTAGGCCCACTTTCGTGATTGGCCGGTTTTTTTTTAATACTACAAGTGTTAGCTGCCTGCCCGCGAATCACAGACGCTCAGTAACCGCGTAACCCTTATTCGACTTGACCATTCACACACCACGCTGCATTCTGGCGAAGAAATGTCACCAACAGCCAAAGAATATAGCCTGTGTTACAAACGAGTGCAATTTTCTTACAAGGCAGACCTGTATACAACTGCTTCCATGGGTACAGCGGTGTCCCCCCCCCCCCGGGTCCCTTCACCATCTTCACGGATGTTGTTTAAATAAAAACATCTGACTGCAAACCTTCCCACTATGCCAACAGAAAATAATTTTCCGCGGAAATAACTGTAAACTCATTTTCAGAAATGTCCACAAAATGCACTCATTCGTGAGACACCACACTGAGAAAAATGTTTTTTTTTTTCTGAACCAAAGAAAGTTTGTTTGGTTCAACCAAATGAATTATTTCCGTAGGGCAAATTAATTATTTTAATGTTATTTGGTTACCCCAAACAAAGTTTGGTTCGTGCAAATGAAGATTTCTTTTGATCTCCGTACACTAAACAGTTAACTTTAATGTAATAAAAATCGGAAGCCCGTCTGGTTTTGAACATAGATCACATACGCTTGAGTGATACGCCTTAGCAACCTCTGCTAACGTGAAAGTTGATAGAATGGCAACGTTTTTAAACACATAGAGTCAAAATCCTGGACAACGTGCGGAAATAAATATTTCAAGTTTGGTAGCTTTACTTTTTAGTTTCCTGTTGAACTCATTTTATTAGGATATTTGTGCCATTATTAATCATCAATATATGCACTAACAAACACTGTTACTATCCTAATTCTGACAATATATGCAAATGAATTCTCAAGCAGTATTTATAGAAATCAATCAAATGAGTGGCTCAAACAAATATATACAGTTGATTTTAACAAAATATTTTTTGAGAGCCTAATTAATTTTATCCCAACACAGAGGGTTGTTTATTAAAACGTGTATTTTGTTACATTCGGAAACTTGATTTGGTTTCTTTTCAAGTTTCGTCTACTCAACAAATGATTATTTTTGGGGCAAACTAAATATACTTTGCCCTATACAAACACATATTTTATTGGCTGTTTTCTCGATGTAACTGCGTTGAAATCAAGTCTGCAGGGAACTCTTCGAGGAAATCGACTGTCACTGTGGCCGCGGTGGTGTAGCGGTTAGACTACACGCCTCCTTCATATGCGAACCGGTTTCGGTTCCCTGCGGGTCCGCTCCCGGACTTTCACTTGTGGGATATGTGCCTGACGATACAGCTGTTCGGCGGGTTTTCTCGGGGATCTCCCGTTCCCCCCGCCTTCACATTCCGGCGCTGCTCCATGATCACCTCGGTTCATCCTCATTAGCTCTCAAGACGTCGACGTTAAGAGCCGTCCAAATCCCTTCACTCTTCACTGACTTCGGGTGACACTAACCGGGGCGACCTTTGACCCGCCGCTGGCCGCGTGACGAGTCAGCCTTGAAGAGGGTTTCATTTTAAATTTGCTTCGGCCGAGGGGCTGTGGAGGGAAAACAAAGAGCCCTTCGGTTGCAGGAGGGCGAAGGAATAGGCATTGAGAGGGGGGGAGGGGTCGGGCAGTGGAGGGGCTTCTTGCGATATTACAAGAAAATCCTTCACTTCTTTAGTCTTTTTAACATTACGGGCAAAGAACCCGACTGGGAGAATGGAGGAGGGGTGGCGAGTAGAGACCCTGTTATTTTTCCTTTATCAAAGTGACACAGATCGCTGGGAAGGCGGGTATAATTTTTCATTACGTGATAGGATTAAAGTTTTCTGCTGGCGGAACGTGTCTTAGTTCGAGAAACGATACCAAACAAACCTCTTCTTTTTTTTTTTAGTTCAGTCTTCAATTTCTTTTCTCCTCCCTTTTTTTTTTTTTTTTTCGCCCTCCGCCCCTTTTGAAATATTCTCTAAAGAAGATGCAAGCAAAATCACGCTGCTGCACGAACCAAGAAATTGCTGCCCGAATCACGGTGGAGAGCTATAACCTCATCTTACAATCGGAGGTTCGTTAAGAAAGTCTGAATAATGTGTATTTATCTCATGTGTGCTTTCTGTTAACTTCTCCGAGTCTAAGGAAATTAAACTATGCTTTTCGTCCCTCATTAATGCCTAAGTAGAGTGACTTCCAATGTGTGTCTGCGCCCGACTGTACAACACGCACAGTTCATTATAAGTAGTACATTCGCAACTAGTATCATCAGAAAAATATGATAGATACCGTAATATGTAAGCAGAAAACAAATGCTTTACAACAGTGAATAATATTTTGTTAAAAATTACTTATTTAATGTTAAAAAATAGTTAATAAGACTATACTTTCCACCAAAAATTTAAGCTTGTTTCCGTCCTCAGTTCTTCAGAAAGCATATGTTTCCAAAAAAAAAACCATCAAGCAAGACCATATTGATAATTACTGTCATTGTTTGTAATAACTAAGTGATAAAATGTTTAGATATATTTTAAATATCTTATATGAACACCAGTGTCAGTTAGAAAAATTATAACTTTATAAACTACCACGCACCAAGCTACTGGTGTTACATATTTCACATTTCACTTTTTTTTTTTTTGGCATGTGGAAAACAGATACTACACATTCCGTTGGTGGATATCGAAAACATGTAATACAAATAATGACATGAATTTGAAATATTTTTAGAGTTCTTGTCCCCGTACAGTATCTTTTCTCCCAGTCTCCCAGTCATAAATGGAGATGAAAATGAGCAGATGAAAAATTTCAAGTCCACTTCGGGAATCATCGGCTCTAAACAAGTTCTGTGGCATTTGCTCGTAAGAACTGCACGGCACAGTGAGCAGAATACAGTCACGTGATTTTGACAACGGACGCATTCTTTCTATTCCAGGAGGCTCGGTCTAGGAACAAATTAACCAAGCTACCCGGCATTTAATTCGCTGAATCATCTCATGGAAAACGTGTTGTGAATGCAACACAGTATCATTTCAGTTCAACACGATCATGAGGGAAAATAAATAATAAAACCGCAATGCAAATGTTATTTATAATATATTACAAGATGCCATAGGGCCGTATCCGAGTTCGCGAGGGATGGGGGTGTCAAACTAAATTTCATTATTATAATTTATTCACACAGCACATTAAACTACTTCCACTATTGCTCTTAATTGTTTTCAGTAAGCACAGCATTAAATGTACACCTCAGTTCCAATTAAAGTCCATATCAATGTCTCTGTGTTGGTAATAGTCACATTATTCACACTCATTATTTAAGTAGTCTCGCTGGTCCAATCTAGAAGGGTCATCGTACCCTTAGTCGCGCTGAGGAAGTCGACGGCAATGACCAGAACATTCTTCCGTTGATAACCCCAGAAATGCAATCCGATGAAGGTCAGGAATGGCACGAATCATTGTAGGCTTATCGTGGCGGCGGTATGCATGGCAGCATGCCTTGGAAAACCTCCGCGCTCTCTTGGGATATTATCGTGGCCTTCACATACTCCTTCGCTCGCTCGAGCGATACAGGGAAAGGGAAACGACTCAAAGCAGTGCGTGCGCAACACTGCCCATGCCTCAAGTCTGGTCGTTCTGAACAGACTCTGCAACAACTGAACACGCGTAGAGTGCCAGCCGGTCGATGTGGGCAACCTTTGGATTCGCCCGAGGGTCTTGACGATAAATCCAAAAGACCACACCATTGATTTTCTTCACAATCCTGTAAGGGCCTTCCCAACATTTCTGTAGCGTCGGACAGAACCTTTTTTCGCCTCTGTGTGTTGTACAGAAAAACGAGTTGTGCTTCATGAAATACCATGCCCAATATTTTCTTCTCATACTGTGATTTTATCCTGTCACTCTTTATTATGAGGTGCTGTCGAGAAAAATTATGAATGTTAGCTAGTATCTGATGTACCGTAATTAACTGGCATAATCTGGGGCAGAAACTTCCTCTTCTGTCGGTCTGCCAAATACCAGGTTACTAGGAAGAAGTAGCTATCTTCCAAAAAGTTTCATTTATGGTGTTACACTTGTAGACTCTTGAACTGACGAGCGGTAAGTCAGGAGAAACAATAGCACCTGTGAATCCCAGTCGTTTTGGCTGTCTTCCATAAAGATCGACAGGTACTGATCAAAAGTGCTTTTAAGCTTCTCTATCATTCCATCTGAGTGAGGGTGTAAGAATGTGGTCCTAGTTTTTTTCATCGCTAGAATCTTTCTATATACAGGAATAGCAGCATAAAAATGTCTTCCCTGATGGGAATGGAGTTCTAATGGCACCCCAAAACTCGAGAGTACATGCTCTACAAGTACATCGGCCATAGTGTGTGCTTGTTTGTTTGGGAGACGAATGACCTCAGGCCACTTGGTAAAGTAATCTTAGGCCACCAGTAAACACCGATTATCTTACTCTTTGACATGCAAGGGATCCAGAGTATCGGCTACCATCCTCTCGAATGGGTCTCCAACATTGTATTTTGAAGGTGACCTTTTCCCCTGCTACTTGGGCCCTTGCTTCCATTGCAGGGGTTGCGCATTAGGCAAATTTTCTCTCCTCCCAGCAATGGAGTCAGTTGAATCTCAGTCCAACTATGTCTAGGATCTTATTAAAACCAATGTCCCCACTGGCTGCCATATTATGCAATTCCTTTGACTTCTGGAAGTCTACATTCTTGAAGGACAAGCTGTTAACGTGTGTGTTTCCATCATTACATTCCCAGTTTCTGTAAAGCATGCCATAATTTAGAACTATGGACTTCAATTTTTGCAGCATGCTTTGACTGCTGGGATTAATCTAGATATATATTTCAATTGTGGCTGTTAGCCAGCTTCGTTCCATTCTCGTGACGGTTGCAAAATGGGATAATTTAACTGAATTTTCCTTTTACCCTCATCACTCCAGACAGGTGGCCCATCAAAATAGATAAAACTTTGTTGTACTCTGTACCTTCAATGATTCACTACTCTTTTCTTCTTGGTGTTCACAATGCCGACATAATATATCACATGGCTTCATATAAGGTGCATCTACATTGCTGTGAAGGGGCTCAGATTTGAGTTGTAATTCAATGCCGTATTGTTGAAGATGCTATATTACCAGGTTATTTGACCTTCGGGGTTATTGGAATAAAGTACCCAGGATAATTAAGATTGTTCGGGTTTTGGAATAAAATATCTGTAATAAAGGTAGTAGCAGAAGTTTGAAATTGTCATCACCATGGCCTTAAGCTCCATGCATGTAAGCAGTAATTTCTCTTAGGCTTGTGCAATAGCTTACCAAAGTATTTAAGTAGCCTCTCTTTTCCAATCTGATTATAAGGTAACATTTCACAATAATCAGTATCCAAAATAAATCTGCCCTCACTTTTCGGAACTCTCAGGACTGGGAGAGATATTAATATTTTCTTTAGCTTACTAAAAGCAACTTCACACTCAGTGGTCCAGTGACATTTTCTATTTTCCTCAGTCAGTTTGTATAGTGGTTTGGTGATCGTGATGGTCCCAGGTACAAATCTATGGCAGTAGGCACATAATTCCAAAAAAAAAAAAAACTCTCTTCTTTGGTTTTGTCTGTTGATGTCAGACAATTACTTGTGGCTTTGGTCTTCTCTGGGTCTGTTTTAATTCCTTGGGCAAACCCTCATGGCCAAAGAAATTTATATTCTTTTGGAAGAGGCGACACATATTAGGAAGTAGTTTCAACTTGGCTGTGGTCACTACCTGAAATACAGAGTCTAAGCATGATAAGTGCTTTTCAAAATGTCCCTCCTGTCACAACAATTTCAAAGTTGGCAGGTGCATTACACAGCTCACAAGTAAAACTTTGAACTGCCAGGCCCTTTTCCTTGGACACAAAATGAAGCCATCTCTTGGTCCTCATGGGCCACCTCGCAATATCAGTATCCACACTTCATGTCCAAAGAAGCAAACCATTGCGAAATCATGAGGCTGTTGAATGTGTCGTCTATCCTTGGAAATGGATAAGAGTCTTTCTTTGTCACATTATTAAGCCGACGATAATCTGCACATACCCTCTGAGAGACACCTTCCTTTCTTCTTAACTGCCTTGTGTGAAGCTAATGATAGTCGTATTGGTGGCTGATTTATGGGCCTAGCATCTCCTGTATCAATTTTGTGGCAGGCAAGGTTACTACTTCCAAGGTTATTTGGTCCATTCAGAGACAGACTTTTCCTGTCGCCAGTTGAACTTAAATTTTATTTATACCAGCAGCTCCTCCAGTACGTTTGGTAAAGAGCAATTGCTTCGTTTTACTTTAAACGTTTCTGGAACATTTTGAACGAGCCTGTGTGTCCTACTTAAAAACCTCTATAACAGCCCCTCCCCATGCCATACTTGCCATCAGAATTAATCAATTGGAAAATATAATAAATCTAACTGAAAAACTGTCAGAATTTGAAGAGACCAAAGTTCTTGCTACCATGACACTGCCTAGCAGGACCACCTTATGCTGCTAGCTTATAACGACAATTTCACTAGAAGCACATAACATAGACAACTGGGCAGCGTATTTACGAGTACATAACCTGCCCTTTTGATACCACCTACTCTGTACTGCCTTCTTATAACACACCGAGCCAAGTATCGATACAGTTCCTAGTCTATGTATTACATCAAGCCCCAAAAGACATTTATCCTATTATTTCTTATATGCATATATAGTGTTCCAGGTTAAGGTTAACGAGATTCAAGATTACTTATCTCTTACCTCTAACTGGTGTGGTATTACATGTTACTGTAGTGAAATAGCATCGTTCTATTCTGTCGTCAAGCGATAGTTGAGTGGAAGGCCCCAAAATGTCTAGCTTTACTACAGTTATAGTCGACCCTGGTTCGACGACCTTCTAGCAAGGAATATTATTCAGGATCCACTCGACCAGTATTGCACCCAAATCCTGCTTCACTTCACATATACGTAAGAACATTGGGGCCATCCCTCCAGTAGTCATTGACTTCCCTCTTCTCGCCAACATAGGTGTTTACAAGTTTTCTTAATATGCTGTACTCTCACCTGCTTCTTGCTGCTTATTTTCTTGCTGATTCTGCTGTTGTGGGCAGTAGTCCCTCAGGTGCCCAAGCTGTCTACATGACCAAACACTCAGGCCATTTGGGTGGTGGGCGGCGAAGCAATGTCCCTCACCACCATCTGCAACTCCTTCAGTGTTTTTACATGCTGGCTCCATTGTCTTCTTTCAGCGCCACTCCCTGTAGCGGCCGTCGGAGCATCTCCAGTGCTCAAGCCATGGCACCCTGCATGGTGTGAGGTGCATAAAAACACACTGCTTGTTGTACCACTGTATCGGTGATGGCATCGATGAAGAAGCAGTTTGCGATGATGTGCGCCTCCACAAGACACCCTTCAAGAGATTGTTGGGACAGCTGCACGATGTCTTGCAATGTATACTGCAGTGGCTTTCCTGGTCGCTGTGTGCGGCTTCGCAGTTGGGCATGGTGAACATGTCTAAGGAATCGGTCACCGAATCCTCGCTCCAATGCCAACACTGGTATGAGGTACTCCATTCGATGTGGCTCTGGCAGAAACTGAAGTATCCTGAGTGCGGGGTCTCTGAGTACAGACACAAGGTAGAAAGTTTGCTGTACGGCTGACCAGCCATTCATGGTGGCAACTATTTCAAACTGGTGTTTTCATCCCGCCAAGATGTCTGACCCTCCCCACTCCTGGCTCTACGATACCAATGCCGCAGAGCTGCTGGATATCCTCCGAGGCGGTTGTATTTGTTACGAATTGCACTGCTTCCCCTCTTTGCTCGGCAGCCAGCCTGGTGATTGTACAACTCCGTTGCTGAAGAAATCTCTGCCATTCTTACATCATTGCACTCATTTCGACCTCAACACTGTCCATCCCCCACTGAGACTGTCCATCCTGTCGTTTACATTGTCCGTCTGGTCGTTTACACACTTCACAATTTCATATAACCTGTTAATTCTGTAGCTTACTCTGTTCACAATTTATTTACACAGTCCACTATTTTATTGACATGTCAATTTTCTTGTCTGCGCAGTCAATTACTCGTGTTCACTAACTCGCTAATGCTTTCTATTTTTCCGTCTACATTTCCATTTACGGTGTTAATTTTCTTACTAAACCACTTTTATTAATTATTTGACTGTCTACATTCATGTTTACAATTGCTATTACACTAATAATTGGGGTATTTACAGTTTCATTTAAACTTTTCACATTTTCTTTGACTACACTACTTACTTGGTAATTTACGTATTCTTTCAAGGTATTAACGCTTACTCTCACACTTACCATTTGGCTAAATAGTCTCTTTAATTAATGCTAGCAGTTCTACCAGTTCTGTAAAGATTTTGCTAATTAAAATTCTTTGCAATAGTTGTTCAAAACGATCTTAAATGTTGTTTCCTACACATATTACAATTTATCAAGTAATAAATCCATACATCCTTCTTCTGACACCAGTGTTACAGGATGTTAGTGGGGCGTAACCGAGTTAGTGTGTGATGGAGGTCTTAATAAACTGAAGAACTAAAGTTCATTTATTAAATTTATTCACACAACTCCTATTTACAACATTAAACTATTTCCAACATCACTCATATTATTCTCAATGAGCACAATATGTAATGTCTGTTTCAATTATAATCAAAGTCTTTATCAATGTCTGTATATTTGATACAGTCACATAATTCACACTGAATATTTACACCTATCCAATACGTAAATTGCCATAATTCCAAATGTCTTACACTCACGCATCCAGTTCGATAGTCCCGTCCGTCAGTCTCACCTTCACTATACCGATGCTCGCAGTCCGCAGGCTTCACTCCCGCTGGTTGCTCTCGCCGCCACTCGTCACACAGCTGGCTCGTCGCAAGCAGTGTAACGAGCCAGCCGCACACCTGTCGCTTAATGTCGCAAAATCATTCAAACTCCCAACTCTCAGAATGTCGGCTAGAAGGCCCATCATGGCGCTGAGGGAAATTGTGGTAATGACGAAAACATTCTCTCATAGAAAACACAAGAAATTCAATCTGATGAAGGTCAGGAGCAGCACGGCTTATCGCGATGGTGGTAAACACAGTCACATGCCTTTGTAAATATCCGCTCACTCTTGGGTTACCCTAGTGGTCTTTACGCACTCCTTCGCTCGTTTGAGATCTAGAGGGAAAGGGAAACGATGCAAAGCAGCGAATGCATAACAATACGAAAAAGTTCATTTTCCGATGTGCAGATCAAACCTCGTAAACTACACTCGGTTGTAAAATCGAACTTTCGTACTTAAGATTCAAGAATTTGGCATTAATACTAGAACATTGTAATCACAGATTTATTTTAACCAATACTTATTGCAGTCTTTTGAATTAACTAAACTTCACTACGTTACACAACCTGGCCAATTTACAAATGAAAATTCACATTCGCAAGTTTAGCAGATAGGAAAGAGTTTGTAAACATTTAGGAAAGTTAGTCACGTGATCAAAAATTAAATATTATTCATTACATAGTTATGAAATTCAGTAAATTCAATATTGCGAGACAAAAATGTAACATTTTAATTTATTCATTTACTGCTGTTCACATAATACGATAAGTTTTAGCTAAACATTTTTTGATATGCTAATCAGTTGACAGTAGAAGGGAAAAGAAGAATCTGGCACAAAGGCACAAGTTACTGGAGTTATCGCAAGTCAGTTGCCATGTTGTCACGTCACCCGACCGCAATATTGGATGCAGAGGAACTTGAAACAGGAAATATGGAAACAGTGTCGACTACTACGACAGCTTTCGAAATCTACATCATCTGATCGAAGTGTGCAAGTATTTTCTTAACATGGAACAAAATTACAATTAATGCACCGAACAATTACCAAATCAGTAGTACTGCAGCCATCTGTGTATTTGCTTCTTACAATAGTTATAAAATATCAGATACATACATGTATCAGTCATGCCCGAAACTTTTAATTTGATGGGCAAGAGATTGGAACTGTGCTCTGTGCATTTCCTAGCACTCATCTTGGAAGGATCATGGTCGGTGGCACTTATCGATTTTCAAACTTATTTCTCAGTACCCAATATTGATATTTCAAACTGTAAATTTTCGTTGTTAAAAATAATGCAGTGAAACATATAACCTTACCCACAGGTTCATATGAGATGGATGACATTGCATTTTACCTCAAGAAAGCATTGAAGCCAGACATAATGTGTTTAATACAAGGAAGCTAAAATTCAGTGGAAAGTGAAATTACTTGCAGTGTAGATATTGAGTTTACTAAGCACAATATGCTAGCCTCCATGTTGGGATTGGAGCACAAAATTTACAAGGTGGTTAAGTGCATGAATCAACAATTCCAGAAAATATAATGCCAGTTAAGATTATAAAAGTGAACTGCAATCTGGTAAGAGGCTCGTATATCAATGGCAAACCGAAACCACACATTACATTAATTTTCAGTAATGGTGCCACCTGGCTTCAACGTAGTAGAGATTTCGAAATCTCTTATTTACGCATCAATTGTATCGGAGAGGGTGCAGGAAATTATTGTCTCTATAGTTGATCAAGAAGACAAGTTAATACATTTCCGAGGTGAATAAATAATAATATGCCTACATTTCAAGAAAGATGGGTCTGAATTTGAAGAAGAAACATATAAAAGCAGGTCTCAATGCCAAGCCAAAGGCCAGTATGAAGAGAGCCGTCAGTGTGTTAACACAAGAATATCAGGTTCTTGAAGAGTATTGGATTCAGAGTAAGCAAGAATGGAGGCAGAAATACTTAATATAGATGGGCTTGTTAGCTACGAAAATGACATCACAAAGACTGAATTTCATACTTATTCACTATACCTACCTGTTCCTTAACTCCTATCGTCTGGGGTTAGAATACTGGTGCAAAACCAATATATCAATACGTTACCATGCAACTCATACATGAGATTTCGAGGTATGCTTACGAATGTTGAAGATGACGTACCTGCAACTATCAAGAAAATTCGAAATGAAGTGCTTCACATGATTAATAAAATATCTTACGAACTCAATGGTGTCGAGCTCGATCAGACAAGAGATATAGGTATTACTGCTATGACAAAGCCCTACCTATCTCTTACAAGCCATAATGGCTGGATGGGGATTCAAACTGGATTATAAAGTACTGGTGTATCAAGGTGGAAGATTCGAAATTAAGCATTCCACTCTCTACATTTCTGGGATTCGTAGAGGACTACAAATATACAGTAGTGAATTCCAAGCAAGTGCTGGTGATACTTTTAGCAAACACATAATCTAATGCTATTGTAGATACTGCAGAAATCCAGAAGTTGTAATACTATTGGTACATTCCATAGAGTGGTCCCTAATGCACATACAAGTAAAAATACAAAAACGAATCAGACTGCTGAAGTTAGACGAGAAATGAAGAAATATCGACGTGGCATTTCGCTAATGGAGAATGGAAACATACCCGGGCCTTATGCAGTCCCAAAAATGTAAATTAAAATGTTAAATCAAGTTTTGCTATGGAAAACAAGGATACGTAATTCTAATATTTCAGACCAGAAGACAAAATGTTACTGGTGCAGATCGCTCAAAGTTCGACAAACAATGCTGAAGTGTTTTTAAACTCTGAAAGTTTTCCCTATGTGGACCTAAACACCAAAATCATTAATTGATCTTATATGTTGGCATATCAAATGTTTGCAGATTTCCAAAGATCATATTATCGAATTTAGAACCAAATTTAACGAATTTAGAACCAAATGAGGTAATGAACAATGCACCACTCCTGGTATTCGATGTCAGTAAACAAGGTGACCACATAAACACAGGTGTTGTAGACTGCAGAATTGAAGTGATGACTATAGAGAACATACCTACCAACACTAAAATATGTGCTCTCATAACTCACAATATCTTGGCAACATACAATGCAAGAGATAAAGTGGTTAAAATACATTACTGCTCAGTTGTATACCAAACTCCATCATGTTCGCGAATGTGCAGGGCTTCACATCTCTGATTGGATCCATCATAAAGAAAATTTGTATCACTTAATCTGATAGCAGCACGAAGTAATGCAAATATCTACCTATGTTTTTGCATAACAGGCTAGACTACTAAAGCAATAATATGAATAAATGACATAATAATAATTTCCACAGACTGCACTGGGCAGATGGAGGTGTGGAATATGAGAAAACAAACAGCCTATTTACAGAAATGATGGATGATGATGGTTTAGTCTTCATGACCAGCCCTGTACACAAGAGCTGGTAGAGCCTTTACTGCAATGAAAATATAAAAATTATAGACTTAAAAACAGAGTGTGAATGCCCATCTCTGCGAAAACTAAAGACAATGTATACGGGCCACAGCTGTGACTCAGAGCTCTGCAAGTCAGAACAAGGCTGGACCTGCCTTCGCGAGATTGATTTGCTGCTCTGTGTGTGGAGCCTTGGTATGCGATGACATAAATGCCATGCGAGTATAAAGTTGAAGAAAGAGCATCGTGGCACAACTTTGTTGTCTGCCAGTCTTCTTTCTCTTGCCAGTGCTCGAACAGCTATGGTCGTCATACTTGTACTTTTCGAAAAAATTGGACTGTGTTGTGCAGTTCTGGAGACTAGACGATGTGGAAATAGGCAAGAAGTACAGAGCAACTGATTTCCAGCAGGTCAACATAATTTATGTGAAGAGTATCACTTGTGTGTTGAATGGTAAGTTCAGAATTCATATGCCAAAAAGGTATGTGCAACACATTAAGGAAGAGAACCTGACGAAACTGAATGATTCTGCATCTGTGTATGTAACATACAGTGGGTTGACACCAGTAGCAAATGGTAAAACTTCTCATGATATTATATTTTCATTAGGTATGCTGGACAGGTCTGAATACATGGAAAATTGTGTATATAAACAGATAAGGACTAAAACTGTTAGTTGCTCTTCAACCATGGTGAAGATACCTACTCCTCTGTATACTATTATCAGAAGTCTCGTGCATCATGTGCGTGGCTTTCAATCCAATGGATGTTTCCAAACACAAAAATGTAGCCATTGACTACAACAAAGTACATTTGAAACCAGCTGTTATGCCTAAGCAAGTTGAATCAATCAATGGTACTGAGCACTGGTAATTATGTAATGATGATGAGTGCTTGTCACTATTTCTGATAACGTGCAGTTTCATCACTTACTCCATGTACCACTTACATCCAGACAGTATCCTACCTACATCTATGAATTCGCTCATCTCTAAAACAAACGAGGAACCGCTGTTCCAAAAATTGTTTTATCAGAGTAGATCTTAGACTTAATTCAAATTTTTAGAACCTCAGTAATCCACTCTTCCTCCTTCTCTTTCTACTACTCAATTTTCTCCTTTTCCTCGCCTTTTAATGGACGTATATAATTTATGCTATCTCAATTATATATATATATATCATTGCTAGCCAAGAATGCCGCTCATCTTCTTCTTCTGGGATTATATCCATGTTTCAATATTATTTTCTATTATTACTACTTGTCTTGTACACAATACCTCAGCCCATAATAAATATTCGAATGTGACAGTATTTCTAAATGTGTTTCGTGTATTCTGTAGGTAATCATCGCGATGGACAGCAAGGCATCCGGTGTCACTGAGTCTTTCATGACTCCCTTCCTTTCAGTTCTTCATCTGTGGTAAGTACTATGCCTCCACCAGTGCTGCAGTGTGGATTTTGTGATAGGGCCTTTACCGATCGAAACATGGTCTGCACCATGAGCACAATTGTAGGCTCAATCCTTTCAGGGAAGAACATAGCGTCTATCACAAGTGTAGAAAGACAATTGCCTACAAAGATAAGCTCGAAAACCATCTGGAAACATGCACTGCTTATATACAACAGAAGGCAACAACAAGATGCAAGTCCTGCAACGAGAATTTTGCTCACACTGGAGATACAAGAAGACACGAACTTAGCTGCTGTCAAAATCCAGACTTTAATTTCCTAGAATATGACAAATGTGGGAGACAGTTTACACAAATTGACAAACTTCGGCACATAATAGTAAATTCAATGGTCCCAATGCTCCACCACTAGCGAAGTCTCGTCGTGTTGCTGCCTCCACACAACCTGGTCCATCATCATTACGAGCTTATCCACAACCTGCTACTCATCCGATGATTGTCATCGGAGCTGGCACTGCCAACCAGTTCGGCTTCATTCTGGCAAAGACTGCATTCTGCTCCAATATGAAAACATATGTGGCAGAGAATACTTGCAAATAGGCCTAAGATATTTGCACATATTACCTCGAGGACATGAAGACGAACATAATTTGCCAACTGGGAGAGGAAGTTTCAGCACAATGAACAATTAAGTTCATTATCTTCCTAGCGTGTTTGTATGGGAAACCGGAATCACATAATGGAAAAGAGGATCTGCATTCATTTAAGACAAACAAAATCCCACTCTACAATATAGGCGATATGAGGAAGCAGTGTAAGCCAACATAATTAAGGTGTTCGATGAAGAAACTGAATTTCAGTGAAAGGGAAATTGCTGGACTCTTGTGGAAGTAAAGTGTCCTTAATTACTTATCAATAAGCTAGATCCCTTGTGTGCCACAAGGTATATGGAACTGCCGGTACTGATTAAATACAGAAAGCATGTAATTAATCTGCATAATAATGATCACAGCTGTTTTAAGTGGGCACTTTTGTCACAATATGTGGAAGGCTTGAATACTGAACGTGTAAACAGCAGATACCATTACTTAGAAGTGAAATTCAATTTTGCAGGCATCAACTTCCCTACACCCCTACAACAGATAGACAATAACCCAAGAGTATCTATAAATTTATTTAGCATAATAACTGTCGATGAAACAAAGAATGTTTTACCAACATGTGTGGCAATTAATGAATAGGAAGTGCACTTTGACCTTCTGCTGATCACTGATGAAACTAACAGTCACTTTGCATACACCCAGAACTTTTCAAGACTTGTATGTCCGCAAATTAATGCACACCAAGATATCATATTTATTTGCGAGGGATGTTTCAAGACTTGTGATGACCATCCATGACTGCAGGAACTTACAGGGGCAGAGACACTAGCATCTCACAAGGAGCATTGCAACCCACATGCACCTGCCGGAATAGAGATGCTAGGGAAGGAAGTGAATGGAAACCCGCCGGTATTTCATATCAAGAATTTCCAGAATGCAGACAAGCTCCCCATCGTCATTTATGCCGACTTTTAAGCAATGCTGCTTCTAACAGATACATGCTCACCCGATCTGGGTACCAGCAGCACAAGGCCCACAGTCACTGCATGTATATACATTTAGACAATAATATAATACCACCAGCCAAAGCTGCCAGTCTATCAGAAAACCAATATTGTGCAGAAGAAAGGGTGCAGAAAACAGATTTATTGAGGAAATATTTAGCATTGGGAAATAAGTAGAGGCCCTATACGAAGATGTAGAAAAAATGAAACTGCTCGACAGTTAGCAACTTCAATATTATAAGTCTGCCACCACCTGCTACTACTGCTCCAAAGCATTTACCGAGACAAACTGAAAGTACATAACCAAGATCATTTCACTGGCAATTTAGTCGGCCCATCATGAAACGAGTGCAATGAACTCCGACATTGACCAAAAAGACTTCCAGTTCTCTTCTACAACTTCATCTATGACGAAAATGTTGTAATAAAACAACTGGGCGATGATGGTAAGGATACTTTGATAATACCTCACATGCAGGTAGAAACTCATCACATTTTAGAAATCTCTGGGTGATCGATTCACATTGCAATTCATCAACACATACCGATTTATGTCTGCAAGTCTGGCTACCCTTGCAGAAAACCTACCTTCCGACAGATTCTTCAACACTGCAAAGTTCTTCACCGCCGATCAGATGCCTCTCGTTATGTGGAAATGTGTATTCCCCTACGATCATGTCGATTCGTGGGGGAAATTGGATGAACCTCAATTACCACCACAATAACCCTTCTTCAACTGGCTTAATAATTTGTAAATCACAGATGCACAAGAAGTCTGGACCAAGTTTGACCGCAAGACACTGGGCAAATATTCAGGCATTTGCCTGAAATGTGATGTTCTACTTCTGGCAGGCATATCTGAGAACTTCCACAACCTCTGTCTCACAACATACGGACTCGATTGTGTGCATTATGCGAGTGCACCAGGCTTCTCCGTCGATGCCATGCTCAAGGAAGCCATAGTTTTATTAGAACTGCTCACTGACTACGACATGTGGTATATACCGAAATGAAGTGTCAAGCCGACAGGGGCACATCCACTCGCTAAATGGCAGCGCGAGCCTCTCAAACAAGCCCTTCATTTCTCTTATTGGCTACTGCTTATTCACACTTTTCTGAGGCCCTGCTATAGTTTTACTTCCAGGATACTCCTCTGCCTTGTGCAAACTAAACTGACCCAAGTCTAGAAATCTACACCAAAGAACAACGCACCGATTTCGTGTGCAGAGTTGTAATCATATCTATGCATGCGAACCAATTCTTACTACGCGCTACCAACACCCATATTTTCAATGTTTTATTCACATTTATTATAAATGTGATATAATAATTTATAAATAACATATAGGTAAATCTTTAACTTAAAGAAAAATAAGATACTTTCATGTAATCAGAGGTATGAAACTCTTGAGATACATAGCATACTAGGAAATAACTAAACACTTCGTAGATGGGGTGATTTTCCAAAGGTTTGATTCAAAAAGGGCGAATAAACTACGAATAGACTATAGTTATCTATTGTAATACGTGGTCGTAGAGCAAGGTAAAACCGAAAAGTTAAGTAAGAAGGAAGTCAAGTGTGTGAACTGTGAATTTTTTTTCCCCCAGATATTTTGCGGTTTTGCGAAACAATATCAATACATATTTTATAAAAATGCTAAAATAATTGAAAAATAATTTTCGCACACTTTTTTTAGTGGAACTATCGGCATTTTAACCTCAAAAGCTATGTCCAAGAAATTTCACAAAGTTCTACTAGCACCATGTTTGGTTACAATTGAAGTATATTTGAAGATTTAGGAACGCTACGAAGAAAATATCTTTGAAGTGTGGCATTTTATTTTCCGGTATTGTAATTGCATGCTAAAGGGCTTTTTAACGTCCCCCGGTTTTATGTTTGAAAGCTTAGCAGGGGATGGCTTACAGGGCAACTTATAAACTAACTCAAATTAAGACACATGCCTTACCCGGGATTCAAACACAGAGTCTCCTGCACCTCAGATCTGTGGAGCACCAACCGACTGCGCCACGGTAGGTCGACTTGTTCGCCTGTGATTAAGGTTAAACTTATAGCTAATTTGGATGCCAATTCTATTCTAAAACTTAAAATTAAATTGTGGCTGAATCCATGGCGCATATTTCATGAAATTTCTTCATCATATTCTAACGAAATTAACTATTAATTTAAACAGTAGTCAAACGTGATAATTTAAATTTGTATGCCAATACATATAAATAAGAAGTTCCTGTATTTCCTGCCATTATTTCATGTTAATTTCCTATGGTTATTGATACTTATATCAATGTACGATTTGATGTAATAAAACGGAATTATAAAATATATTTAAAAAAATATCGAAAATAATTTCTGGCACTTGAACAGACTAAACATCGAGATCTAGAGAGCCTATGCTGGTGAAGTGAGGTGAGTACGGAGCAGCACCGAAATGCAAGGGCGGGGGAAACGGGAGACCGCCGAGAAGGCCCGCCAACCAGCATCATTGTCCGGCACGATACCCACTTGCGAAAATTTGGAATGACTCGGTCGGGGATTGAACCCGCTTCGCATTGGTGGGAGGCGAGCAGTCTAACCGCTCAGCCACCGCGGTCCCTGAGAGGGAAATCAATAACAATCACAGGAAACACGTACACCATGTAGTATGTCCACAGTTATTTGAGAACTGTTGAAACCAACCTTTCAAAAATATATCTCCGCCTGCCTGCATATATTTAAAGTTGGTGACAGAGGAGGGAAATACTTCCATGCCTAAAACGTTGAATTAGAAGAGTCAGGAAAACATTAGTACATTCCAGATTTTTTTTTTCGTCAGTTTTATGTTTCATTTTGTGAAGCACTGTGAAATATTTACTTTTCTAATAATTTTACACTTTCACTTGACTGACGCATGAAACAAGTGATCAGGTCCATTGCTATGTTATTTTTTACATATGTTGGATGAATACACAACGTGTATGCACTTCAAGGCTGTTCACGATAAAGTGAGAACTTTTGAAAACAACATTATAAACAAATCACTGTCCCTACCTGCACATATTTTAACGGGCGCACTAAGTGACGTGCGTCCAGTAAAGTAGGTAACGGTGGATGGGAAGTAGTTCCATATTTTAACGTCGAATAAAAAGTGTTATGTAACCATTGTGACGACTTAAATTATTTCTTTCGTTTTCTGTTTTTTTTTTAATTAATTGAAGTGTAATAATGATCAGATTAGTAAAATATTTACTTTTCTAATAATTTAGCAATTTAAGTTGGCCGACGTATGAATAAAGTGATAAGGCCCATGACAGTGTTAATCTTGCATGAGGCGGAAGTAAACACAACGTGCATACAAGTAGATCCTAAGCAGGACTTTAAAAATGCTCATTTTAGCCTGAATAGCCTATAGATATTAAATAGGGATTTCAGAAAAGCTCAGTTTGCCGTGAACAGACTATACCCCTGCATTAACCAGAAGAGGCATTAGTAAGGGAGTGGCAAGTGAGCATGACCGGCATTTGATCGATAGCATTGAAAAAAAAAATTTATTCTGTGACGTAACGCCAGAGGCGTAAGTAAGTTTCGCGTTATTGTTTTAAAGATGTGTTGTACTTAAAGAACATGTACACCCGCCCTACTATTGCCATTGCACCATTCTTCTTTTTAAGGGGTCTCGGTGTCTGTGCGGTTAGCCTGCTCGACTCCCACCAAGGCGAACAGGGTTCAACACCCGGCCGGGTCACTCCCGGACATTCGCATGTGGGAATCGTGCCGGACGATACCGCTGGTCGGCGGGTTTTCTCGGGGGTTTCCCGTTTCCCCTCCATCTCATTCCTGTGCTGCTCCATACTCACCTCACCACCCACATTGAATCTCAAGATTTCGCTCTTAACAGCCGCTCAAATGACTTCACTTAATCACTCTTTATTTGACACGCCGGGGTTACCTCTAAACCACTGAACAAACACGCTAAAGTGAGCACTTTTGACGGCGTAGTTACTTTATCCTTTCATACATTTTTTAAAAACATTTAACCGCTTTTTAAAATAAATATTGAGACGTGAATAATAACCACAGTGTGTATATTCCACTGCACTCGAAAGTTAACATTTAAAGCTAAAATAATAAATATTTACTGACTATTTTTCCAAATGATAGGGCTTTCAAAATTCCTCAATATCCCGTGAATAGCTTATATAGTATAGTCAGAAGCGAACTAACTGGCTTGTCTCCTAGGCAACAACCAATTAGTATACATCACTGGCTCGAGTACATACACGGTCGTGAAGTCAATCTGATGGCAAAAAACAACGTAAATTTTGCTGGTCATTAGTGATACGGCACTCGAAGGCGGGGAAAATGGCGCCCGCAGTGTCGGCGACCGGGACTCGAACCCACGACATCCGGAATGCGGTGCGTTGACGGAGCGCTCGAGGTTCGCTAGGGGTGAAAAGAGGGAGTGGTAAGGGTTGAGTGGTTGACTTTCTCGGTGCGGCGAGAGGGAATTAATATCGTGATTGCGGCCCGCAAATGAATGTAAGCCCGGGCGGCCGGGGTGACGATAAAGCAGTGGCGAGTTGCGACCGCGTTGGTGGGGAGGGTCAGCGGCAAGACACGGTCGCCTCGCTGCTCGCTTTATCTGCCGCCGCCCTCGCTCCCTGCCCCTCCCCCTTCCCAACCAAGGACCAAGCGACATCAAAGTGACCCGCCACTGTCGCCATTAAGTAATTAATCTCTTTCGTTCATTTCATATCGTAAAACGCTGCGGCGTATTGGCGCGCCGGACAGCAACCGGACAAGGTTGCGTGACGTCACGGCGACGGCCCAAGTCCGCGGAGGATCCGATCGAGCCCCGCCGCATGCAGCACATTGCTTCCAGTACACGAGAGTAGCACGACCAACTTGTAGTTGTTGCCGGTGTGGGAGGGATTGTACTCCGTGCCAAACGTCCGCTCTGTATTAGGAGTACACATGATTTTACATCACACAATTTAATGTAATTTAATGCACTTTGTTGTAATACAATATACTATATTATTATTATATCGTATAATAATATATTAAAATATAATGTAATATAACTTATACAATGTTATATAACACAATCTAAAGTAACATTGAATAATAGAATATAACATGAGAGGCCTATAATATATTATATCACGATGTTATATAATATAGCATGGTATAACATAATACGATGTAACATGGTATAATATATATTATGTAATATAATATATTTTATGTTATATAATTCAATGTAATGGTAAAACTTAATACCTGACATTTATTTATCCATTTCGTGTCAAGCTACAAACAAATATTTCATTACTTTGTAACACTTTTGCAATTGGTCCACTCATATGTTTTGCACATTGTAGAGAAGTCGGTGCCAATAATAATCATGCAATTAAATGCAGACCACGTCATCATTGTCTTTCTCTCTAGCAGTGGCCAACCAATCACTACGAGCACCTGTTTTAGGCGGAAACATTTCAGGACAAGTTGTGTTCCAAAACACTTTAGTTCAGAACCACTTTCGTGATTGGAAGGTTTTAGTTGTTACGCGTCTTATCTGTCTGCCCGCGAACCACGGACGTTCAGTGCCGGAGAAGCTTCGTTCTGATTGGCTCGCTCATGTAAAAGACACTCATAACGCATATACAAGTGGTCAATAGCCAAAGGAAGGCTGCAAGTGTGCACATAGGACGTTGACGCCTAACTTCTGCGTAAATATTTTCGCGAAATACCGATGGCCCTAAAAATGACCAATTTGTAGAGCTACAAGTATTTCGCGAATTCATTCGGAGGCCAGGTCTTTTCTCCTACTGTTGCAATTGGACGACAGTTCTTTAGACGGCCCGTTTAATGTGAGCGAGTAATAATCAGGGAGCAGTAGTGTGTGATTTGTGTTTAACAGTCCTGTACAGGGGCCTCACTTGACCACAGCAACCAATAAGCAAACGATAATGTCTGGAGTGTATAGAGGGCTGTCCAGCCTAGTTTGCTGCCAACTCAATCCGTGAAATAATAGGGGTTCTACCAATTTGAAATGTGCATGATTATCCGCAAGGTTGTAACGTTTGGTCTATACACAATTGAACTCGCGAATTCTTCAAGTCTCTTAGATATAACTAGAGACCGGAGAATTTTGAGGGTTCATTTCTAGGAACCCATATAGGGACAGGAAAATTTCGCGAGTTCAGTTACCTCTATGTAAGACTCCACAATCATTTGTATAGTAGAACCTCATGTGTTTATACATTGGCTGTTGACCCCAGTGTTACCACACTTTTGACAGTACGGGATTCGTTCCTTGTTTCATTGTAAGTCGGCTACTGGGGTGGAGTCGTCCAGGGCGTGTCTAATAAACTCTGATCCAATTGCAAAGGTGACCAGTGTATACGCGTTTGAAATCTATCTTATCCAGAAATGAATTCGCGAATTTTTCCTATCCCTACCTATCACTTGAGTGTTGTTCCTGAATTACGTAACTATGACGAGTATCGGCCTCTGTTTTAAGCTATACGTTTTCAGTAAAAAACACTTTAGTTCAGAACCTCTTTCGTGATTGGAGCATTTGAATTGTTACGGGTCTTATCTGTCTGCCAGCGAATCACGGACGGTCAGTATCGGAAAAATCTAATTCTAATTGGCTCACTCATGTAGCAGACTGGCTTCACACAGAAAACGGTCAATAGCCAAAAGAAGGCTGTAAGTGTGCACTACGCTATTGAAGTCTAGCCTCCACGTAAATATTTTCGCGAAAAATAGGCGGCTCTAGTGATAAGTTTAACATGTATATTGCCGCCAGTCGCTCTTAGAGACCGTGTCGGAAGGATTAGTCGAACCATGTAATTTTTCTCAACAGGTGAAACACGCTTCCATTTGCCAGGATAAGTACATATATGCTCAGGATATAAGCTACTGGGCTGCGGAAATCACACGCGTGTTCCATCAGAAACCAATCCACGATGTAAGATTTGGTGTTTGATACGCAGTTTCCGGTAACCGATTCATCGGTTTTGTACCGGATGATTCTCGCGGATATCCAGTTTCCCCCGCCCTTGCATTCCGGTGCTGCTCCACACTCATCTCGCTTCACCCTCATCAGCTCTCAAGACCCCAATGTTAAGAGCCACCCAAAGTTCCTCACAATTCATCGGACCAATATTTTTTTCGAAGCAATTGTTAATACCGCTGTATATTTTAGTATCTACAAAGAATTTGCAGCCCATTTTCGTCCAGAAGAGCGTTCCTATGCTTACTTCCAACCAGATGGAGTGATTCGCCATAGGTCTGTTCGATCTCTCGAACGAATCCGCGCAGAGATATAACGGCGGAACGATCAGCCATTAAGGATTTGTGGTCACTCCGCTCTCCAGATTTATCTACGTGAGGCTTTTACATCTTGGGGCTCCCTTGAAGCGAAAATCTGCCAGTACAACCCGTGAACATTAGACGACTTGAAGGCAAACATATATCACGATGTTGACAGTTTTCCATTCGCCTAATTGCAAAGAGTGTTTTATATGTTTCGCCGTGCGCAACTATGCGTAACAGCTGCTGGTGGGCATATTCAACATAAACTTCGAAATAACACGACAGTAATTGAAATTTAATTTCTTGAAGGCAACAATAAAAGTTGTTTATCACACAAGTTATTCACCGTGTTTTCATTTTTCGATAGGTTCTCCTTAATTCTTGGGGCCAGTTTTTATGGGTGACATCATGTATTTTTTTTGTTTATCTGTGTAAATAAATTTACGATAAAAATTTAACAGTGTCTATGATGATTAAACTTGGCTGTAACTGAAGATGCAAATTAACTGAGAAAATGCATGTTGCTATTAAAAAAAACACACACTATTAATACGGACAGGAAAATTACGCGTTTTAAACAAACTGTAGGTTAGGCTCCCCTATGCTATACGTATTTCCGATCTTCAGCTTTCTCTTCTATGGCTGCTGCTCCAGTGTGTAGACAGTTTTACCGATAGCCATCTTTTCAAAATGGTATCGGACGTATTAGGTCCGTCCCTTTTATCCTGGAAGTCTAACAGTTAAACCCATCCTGTTTTCACGAAAATATATATATAAAATCCATACAGGCTAAATTTTAATATCATACTTGTACACTTGCAATCTTCCTTCGGTTATTGGTAGCGTTTATTAATCAGAAAAGGGTGTGGCATTTAACCACACCAATCTGAAATAGGTTACTTCGGCATTGAACGTCTGTGATTCGTGGACATGTAACTAAGACGCGAAACAGTCAACACTTTTCATTGGCCAAAGTTAATCTGAGTTGCTATTTTTAATTTACAACTACATGGGAACATTTTTGTTCGCGAAATTCGGATGTACCTGTTAAATGTTGTCACACTCTGATTAAATTGTGATCAAACAGTATTTGTTAAGTTTGAAGGGATCTCCTGATGGTAGTGAACGTGGGATCGATACATATAATGATATACGTTACTATATGGCTATATAATCAAACATCTGGAGATTGCATGGAATACAATAAGGTCGGGGGAGCATTGTTAAGTCAACTACATCAACTTCCTTAGTGGAGCCACAATTTTATCACCTTGCGAAGCAACCGAAGGATGTTGTAGTAGGACGAGTTGAGGAGGTCCGCACAGAAGGCTTCTTATGTGATGCCCATCTCAGCCAACGTCGCGTGGAGAAAGACCTCTGCCACGCTCTGTATTGCCCCCATATCGGCGTGGCATAACGCAACCTGGCCTGAGTCCCAGGCACGCCATCGAATTAACCCCTTCGTGCCAACTTTAAATTTCCTGTTTCAGGTGTTGCTAAAAAATTTACTATGCTTGGTGTATTCAAGTTGACACAACACTCATTTTCTTGTCACAGTCAATGAGTAGATACCTGCAAAGTTCGCGTTATTATTTGGGGACACGTCAATCTTGAAACACACGTACCTTTGCAATACGTTTGTCATTGGACTATACTTTATGTGCCACCCCCTGGGTGACTCTGCACCAACAAAGGAACACTTCACAATTGTGTGCCCCAATCACGTGTACTTCAGTCAGAGAAGGGGTGTCTTCGCATTTATGTAGCAGCCAATGGAGGAACGAAGCCGGCTCTAGGGCATACAGTACTGTGAAGTTCAGCCTGATGTCAAATAATAACTCGAATTTTTCATGTCCCTACCAATGAGCTGTAGTCTATATGTTCGTCTATAGTTATATGAACCATTTATATCCTAGTCCAGTAAGATGGCTTGCGAATCATTTACCCACAGGTAAGATCATTGGTCATCGAGCTTCGCAGCGTGCAGTAAAGACAAAAAATTACCTACGTTACGCAATGTACTCAGTTGTGTACACTGGGACTAAATTGGTTCTGTTAATGCTATCATAACAATGTGTTACGGAGTGACGGAAATCGAGGGTTAAATATATTGAAATAAAGTTAACATTACATCTGATAAAGGCAAAACAGCCATTCATCATATGCACCTCGCCCCTAGCACAGGGTAGATAATTTTGCAGAGATGGGATTGTGTGGCAGTTCCTTTGACATGAGGTGTACCCGCTTGCTAATTGGGTGCGCGATATTCTGGAAACGGGCCTTTAGTCTGAGTGGCTATCGCGTGCTGCGAAATGTTCCCTACTGGCTGTCTAGTACGTCACCAGTTGCTGATTGGCGAATGGCGTTCCTACGTGTTGCTGTACACTGACTTTTTTTTTGCTGGAGTGTGCGACATGAGTTCGTTGCACAAGCGGCTATTTCTCTCTGAATTCTTAAATACTCTGTGGCTCTAGATTCAGTCGCAGAAGACGTACACGTCCCACACGAACGAGGTGAAAAAGTGGCCAGTCCATTTAACAATACATTAGTGTAAGGCCAGGATTTTGAACAAGTCACGTTACACATAGCACACATCACGTTTGGCCTTCACGTGTACTTAAAATGTGGTGGCTTAGAGGGCCATATTATGATGCATCACATAAGTATGTATACAATAAAAAGGTCGTGAAATATTTAGCTGTCTAACAGATTGAAAACGCTGAAAAACTGAAGACGTACAGGCGTATCGGAATCACAATTCTCATTTGGCAAACATATATTGTAAAAATTTGACATCTGGTATTTATTTAAAATCTGAAAACAACTAGATTGCCATAAACCCAAGGATATCTTCGTTTTGGCACGGGTTCAGGGAAAGGATTCAGGATTCATCCACCATCTTAGTTCACATCAAAGGCGCAGTCAGCAGCCATGTTGGCCGGGGCAGTCCGCCATCTTTGTAGGTGTCATAACTACGGCGGTCATGTTGGTTGGTGCCATCTGCCAACTTGGTAGGCATCACAGCCAAGGCAGCCATGTTTGATTTTCTTTCCACCGACATCCCAAGTTATTAGTTAAATAAATGTTATTCACATAAAAATAATTTAAATAAAAAATAACTTAATAAAACCCTTTATTTCAATAAAAAATTAAAAAAATTAATGCCCACCCCACCCATCTCCTGGCCACCCCCTCATCGCTCATAACCCCATCAACATCACAGCGACCCTTGACCTTGACCCATAACTTTGACCCTGATCTATGACATTGACCCATAACCTTGACCTTAACACACGGTATTGACATTGGCCAAAGACGAAGACCCGTGACCGTGACCCATACCTGGATTCCTGTATATTTAGCCCATATGATTTTGAAATTGACCCTTGTGACCTTGAAATTACAAATCGTGAAAAATTTACATATTCTTAAAAATCTAGGAACATATAACATTAGGCTCCCTTCCCTTGCTCGCCCCTCCACCATCAACCCCTCACCCACCCCTCCATAAAAATTAATCATTGGCCTTGTAAAAAAAATTATCTCTCAACCATCCCAATCAATCAAGTGTATCTGCCCATTATCACCTAAATTATGACTTTAACACATATTTGTAAGTATTGGTCATTATATATAGTTTGCCAGTTATTAATTTTTTTAACCTATACCACCATAAAGCTCCCGTGTCGGCAATTCCTACACTTTTTTTGGCAGTTCAATACATAAAGTACTTACTATTTTACTAGTAATATTTTTAATTTTAAGGTCAATCTTTTACAAATACAAATAAAACATAAAATAATAAAAAAATCAATTTATTCGGTAATGCACAACAACATGAGGAAACACATATACATACAGAAAATTGATCTTTTACACTCCGTTTTTTTTATTGCGAGGCACTGTTCCCCAGTGAGTCCTGATTTCAATGGGTAATCGGTATAGGGCTTAAAACACTGTTTGCAGACATAAGCTGTGTGATCATACGAAGTAATCTGCGAGTTAACGAATCGTGAAAAGTTTTTTATGTAACAATAATGCGAAATATTCTTAGTTTCGTCTGTCACCATCAGAAGTTCGATATGTTGAGATTTCTCATTCTTAGTCACACATGTTGGCACCCCGTTGCACCTAGCATTTAGCGAGTACACATTTACAGACACACCAGGATTGTTCTCAAAGGCCCTTATTTGCTGTAGAGGAGACAAAAATCCATACCGTTAAAAACTAATTTTTCTTCCACCGCAGCATATCTCTTGTCCACGTGCTGCAGATTAAACGACTTAACCAATCAGGCCAACACTGACCACTTGAATCATTGGTTGTCGTAGTTGTGGGGATTAATTACGGCACATTTGTATTTTATAAAGTCGGGAAGGTCAAAATAGATCGACAGCTGTAAGGTCTATCCTATATGTTACATGGAGGAAGACCCTTGCACATATTCATATGCACCCTTAGATAATCCATCCGTGAAATTGAGACACCACACTTCGAACATATGTACTTTATTTGGGTGAGCTCCCATAAGGTACCATTATTTATTCAAATTGTACCTCCTTCTCCCCTTCTTTATCTTCTTTCCACAACTCCCACCAACAACTCTCTGCAACCCCCCCTCCCTCCCATCAAACACTCACCCCCCTCCCCTTCATCACTTCCATGCGACGCACTGCCTGTATCAACCTGAAGGCATGCCTACATTCCCAGGTCCAACTGTACGGTCACCTGCAAGTTTCAGCCTAATTCATTATTTCCCCAAAACACAAATAGGCTATGTAGTAAAATAAGTATGTGAAATTGTTTTAATGTTCCTTTAAGGGGGAAAAAAATATTTCACATGTAAATAAATAAATGCCATAACAAAAATAACCAGTCTCTGTTTATGTCTTTTTTTTATTGTTCTTCGGTACTGATGTCGGGGTGACTTGTCTAGTCGTATGCAGCAGATTCACAGTCCAAGGATGAGGCACACAATTTGAGGAGCAGCTGTGTGTCCCTCCACGCACGTGTCCAGTCAGGTTCTGACCTGTCGCAGAGATGCCGCTGCTGGTCGTCGAAAGGTTTCGTCAGTGGAGGACAGCCATACTCGAACTGCACATCGATAATTTCAACTTCATTTTTGCACAAGTCGCTCAGCCATTTTTTCTGCTCGGGCCTCGCCATGTAAACCAGTCCTTGCGGATAATGCATCAGCAAGTATCGCAGCATGTTTCCCACTTGGTGGATACGAATCTTGCCTTCGTCACACTCCAGCCCGTGGTGGTACTTGGCCAGCCAGTCTTTCGTCTTCTTACTTTTTCGTCATACAGTTTCCACAAATAAGGGAGGCGGAAGGAGCGTGTCCGCATTTTTCCATCGTCGTTGTTGTACACTGCGATCTCCTTTGGCACATGGTGACTCTGGTTCTGGAAGCCTTGCAGATTACAGTACATAGTGCTTCTATCTATGTTCGAAGCTTACTAAGAATATTTCACTTACCGGCTATTGTATTTATACCTTCTGCGGTGTTCACGAAATTATCTTGACGACTTTGTCTCAACATATATACGATGCAAGTCAGTCGTGGAGTATCAGGAAGAAAGCATATGTGAATGGGGGGATATTTCCATGTGTAGTGAATTCGATCCTGCAGTAGATTACATTCGAACGAATATACGCTTCCTGTTACTCACATCGAACTATATGAGTGTGGCCAAACTCTTGAAGATATCTCGGCTCAGTATAGGGGGTTGGGGTGCCATAATATGAATTTTGGAATTGAGCATACATTTGATATTCCAGCAGGTACCGACCATTTTCGAAGTTCATGTTCATGTTCTCGTATGGAGAGCTTTCACAATTCAAATATATTTTCACGTTGTCTATTTTACATGTGTCGAACAGAGAACAGCTCACATCCACATTGTGTTGTCTTCTGGTCTGTAGCCCAACGATTATGTACCTCAGTTTCTCGGTGGAAAAACTGGTCTTCACCATCCAGTTGATGCACTGGCTTTGCGGGGAAACCAGGGTATGTCTCGAGACTCCACGACCTGAAAGGCACTTCGATGTTTTTGCAATTTTCCACATTCTTCAACATATTGATGTATTCGTCAGTACTCAGTTAAACATGAGGCAGCATCCATTCGATAGACTGTAGCTTCAGTCTCCAAGTTTCCCCCATACCTATGATGGCATCTGCATGAATACTGGCTATTATCAGTACCAGTTCCTGCTATGAATTGATGATAAATTGTTTGTAGTCTTCGGCGAATCCCAGTCACATCCCTAGAGGAATGCAAACCTTGAACTTGCCTCCAGGGTATATAAGAACACTGCAGTCATCTTCTATTCCCCAGCCTGCCATCTCGGCTGCAGACAGCTCGTTCGGCTTAAGCAAGAGGTAATTCTTGATCACGGTCGTTATGCCGACATGTATTGTCTGGTCTACCTTTACAATGTTGAGCAAATATGTTATGCGAGCGATGAGGTCGAGAATACCAATGCTCGTCTTTTCGTCGTTGTCAAGCTGGATCCATCTTCTTTCGTCACTGTCCCCCTGAATCGCAGGAATGATTGACAAGGATGAGTGAAGATATCTTGTTGTTGGACTGCTATCCAAACTTCCGATGGTAACATGTGTGGTCCGATCTAGAATGGCTGGTATGTGTGAAGTTACACTTTCGTGATGATGTCTTCCAAAATGACTAGCTCGTCGATGTTTATATAATCTTCCATGGCGATCGACCTCATAGCCAAGACTGCGAACGAAAATCTCATTGGCATGTGTTAATACTTTATTGACCAGTGGCGTACTGATTGCTGGTTTCATGAGCAGCTTAGTTTTATTGCTTCTGGTCACTGTAAATCTTATAACTCATCTTCTCAATTGCAAGCATAGTGTGATTTATTCATTTCGAAAGTTTACCACCTCTCTGTGCTGGTCGACGCTCGTCACTGCCACCTCGTGTACTCTCTTCGCGATGACCGGAATGTAAATGATAGTTTGTGGTACCATAACAAATTTATAACCTGGAAAGACCATCGGCGAAAAATTATGCATCATATTATTCAGCCTACCTTTGAAATATGTGCCATTCGCCAAATTGCAGTTTATTCGTACCACATTAACAAGCAAAATGTATACAAGTTGCAACGATTCGTGGACTTTAGCCAGTTTCATATATGCATGGCTCGAACCCCAGCTTCATTTCAATGGAAACCGGTTTCGTAAAGTCGATATTTTCGCTGTATCTGATGGCACTCTTCAGATTATTAGAATTTCCACACAGTTTGGATTTTGTGTCAGGAGACAGCAAATATTCGATGTATCTTGCAATGTCGTCTAATTTGTAAGAACCAATAGGCAATGTTACATCTTGGGAGACATTACCGATTTTCATGAGATACATCTTGCAGATTTTTCATCGATTTTCGGTATCGCACTGTAGGTTTGAAAATCGGCCAAACGTATGCACTATTCCCCATCCAGGTCGAGAGGAGGAAAGTGTAAAGCATGCAGCTCTGAGTTGCGACCCATAAAGGTAATCATTATCGACATGAATGATGGTTTCCAGTCCATGTATAGCCAATTTATTCAATTACTTGTAGGAACGATCAAGGAAGCGAAGACACAAGTGTCAGCAGTTCCATGTGTTCGGCACCTGCTCCATATCGTAGTTGTAATTCAGTTTGCAAATTTTCAGGTACATTCACAGCTTAGGTGAAGGACATATATTACCGAAACTGTCATAGTACTCTGCCTTCTTTTTGCATTTCATATACGATACCCAGTGCATACCGAGATTGACTACGGCATATTCATCACGTTTGGGTTTAGGGGGCAAAGCATCTCGCATGAACTCTGTACGAAAATTAGGTATCTTCAATTTGCATGCAAACAGTTCCAAATCCACATTCGTGAGCAGCTGTATCGGTACAGATTTGATTATCACCTTTTCCTGCTGCGTCGTTTTTGCATACCTCCTCTTCCCTCTATATATTGCCTTAGGTAAAGGCATTTACCGATTTTTCTTACCAATGGTGATAGCTTCTATATTCGCATTCTGCCTTTTTGGCTCCAACAACTGCTTCCATTCGTTCGATGCGTTGTTGATGACTCAGACGATACAGCTTGTGGCTCCGATTAGGACCCCGATGGCCCCAAGTGCAGGGAAAAGTCGTAGAAAAATCCACCAGTAGATGTCTTCTTGGTATTGCATTCTTTTCTTTCCTTTTTAACCACTTTACGTTTCTATTGTGCTTTCTCTTGCCCTTTGCACCAATGCCCATCTTCACTTTGACCTTCATTTCATTGGGATTGCCCCGTGCTGTTATTTATTTCTCCGAACCTAATATCTGATGATTTTCTTATCTCTTCGACCCTGTGTGTGAGTACCTTGTCTGCCTGGTGCCGAGTTTGTAGATCCTTGTTAAGGGAGTAAGCAATGTCTTGTTGCTTGCCTACTTCATCTAGTACATCGATGCCCATGACACAGTTAGCCAGCCTCTTAGCTATCTTCGTTCCCGGCCTGCAGAACTTATGTCCGGGAATGTGCATCTGGAAGGGTAGATGGTTGATCAGCATATCAACGATCGTGCTTCCAGCTATTTTCTTAACTCTTCGAGATATCATGGTAAACTGACCTAAAAACTTATAGATTAGCTCCTTTTATACATTTTTGTTTAATTATCACAGTAGATTTGAGACCATAAGGACATGAAGTGCTAATAAAGCATCTGCTTTTTATTTTCTGTGGTAAAGCATTTAAAGCTTTGTGCAATTTGCAATGTTATGAAATAACGACATGTAGAAGGAAAAGCTCAAGTATGGCATTTCAGTGCGAACTTTGTCAATGTCAGTTTACTAGCAGTGAAATTTTGAAGACACATTCGAAAATTTGCAGCACTGGATATGTGCAACCACAAGCACTGCACACACTTTTTTCTGCAGTTAGCACTGCATGGATCGCAGTTAGCACTACATGGACTGCAATTAGCACCACACTTAGCACTGCATGCTCCGATATCAGCTCCGCATGCTCTGCAATCAGCTCCGAACATTCTGCAAACAGCTCCACACACTCCACCTACTCCGTAATCAGCTCCACACACTCCACAGTTAGCACCACAATATATTAGTAGTAACATACATTATGTCAAGCAAGATGTTACTCTACCAATACACATTACTACCGAAGGTGAAGCTATCTCCCACGAATCACGGCATGGAGTCCTATTTCCGAATATAATCAGCCTGTTGGAAGACGAGAATGGCCTTCGATTTCAGAATGTGTACTTGTACTCCAAATCTCTCCAGCAACCAAGTTACCACATCTAGCATGAGTACTGTAAGTCGTGAAAGACCTATGCTATTTCCCTTCCAGAGATAATGAAGCCATCATGCTGCTGAAGCACTGGCAAACTCAGTGTTAATTTTCGACGATGTGGCATGTGAGAAACAGACTTCCATCCTAGATTCCTTTAGCATGGGCTGACATGCGAAAGTAGACTGCGTGTACCTCGGTCAGTCTTATTGGCGCATACCCAATCAACTGCTTTACAATAATGCTAATGTGATTGTGCTATTTCCAATAGGAAATATGGATTTTTGGCATGTGTATGATAACCACATCGATACGGATATGATATTATCGTTTTTTTCAAGATCTTGTATTCTTTGTGCTGAAAAGACAAGTATGGATTTTTGTGATCGTTAAAGACTCACCTCTATATAATGGCTGGTAGCGATGTGGATTCGATCAGCTCATCATCGACCATCGAGAATAAGCTACATCATATCGAAATACAGGCATAGTAGCCCCAATCTGTGGCTTGACAAAGACGAAGATGGAGGTTGTCTCATACCAAGAAACAATGGAATTTGCAATGCTGATGGAAAAATAATTTAAATGTTAACGAACCCAAAAGTCCGAAGATGCTGCTATTAAACATTTCGTCCTCGAAACTGGTAATGGCTTCATCTCGGAATTACATAATGTGTTGGCTTATCAGAGCAAATTCTTTCGCACTTACTTATCCGAGCTTGGGACGAAGATGGATCATGTGACGACAAAGATTGTTCGCGATTTGATGACAATGGACGAGCATGTAACGACTGTTCAAAGGCAAATTACCGATGGACCGAATGTGGCATCAGCACAAAATGATGAGAATCTAAAACTACTTTAAAATTCCATAGAACATTCATTCGGTACCTCAATTTCCGGCCTTGACATGAAAACCGTTATTCAAAACCCTAGCAGGGACATATTGGATTTCTGCAGCAAATGGCTGGAAAGGATCGAAAATAGTTTGTCGGTGACTCATGACTAAGCATAGAGCAACAGTAGCCATTTTTGTTCAGAACGATGTCGAACATTGCTAGCGACCGGCATTGAGTGATAGAGTCAGTTCACTCGAAGTATTTGCTCGTCAAGTGAGCTAGACTTTCGTGCGACCTTATAAATGAAGAAATCTTTAAACCCTTTACTCGCCATATCGGTGTACTTGGGGAAGCGATGGAGCAACCATAGTCGTGAAGGCCAAAGTCGACCATACTGCTAACTCTATGAAGAAAAGGAAACATGGTGATGTACGAACAGATTGGGATGAAGGATCGGATGTGGATTTGGAAACACAAGAATAGGTACCAAATAAAGCCCTCAAATGCAAAGCTCTGGCTCAACATTACCTACAAATCTTACACATCTTGTAATTATGAGACAGTGTAGGGTGTATACAGGCAAATGGACAAATTGTTCATTAGTTCTGATGAAATATATTTTCTAGCATGTGGGATAATCCAAGTAGACGATTACAAGATGTGTAGTACACCTGGACTTTACAATATTCTATTTGGTAAGGAGCCCGGGGTGTTTACAGAATCTAACCTGCTGGAATACAGGATGTTGCTCGAACTCATGCCCATGTTTTACCAAGACAACGATCCCGATACCTGTAATTATAATGACAAAAATCACGAAAACATCAACATTTCCTAGACCTTTTCAGTGGCCTAGCATTGAAAGATGGGGAAGGTCTGAAGAAGATAGATAGTGATAAGAACATCGATGAAGTGTTTTGGGATGACTCAAATGAACTCGCCGATATATTTTGACTACTGATAGCTTCACAATGGTTGGAACTTATTCGCACACCGACGAGATTATATCCATCATCGAAGAACTGAAGAAGGAAGGCTACATAAGATGAGTCGGTTGGGAATCGCCCACAAACTGCATGCAGCCACCAGGCGCATCTACCATTGTCGCAAGGTCTACAACCTGTTTCAAGCCGACCTCGTCGAGATGATGCTGTATGCTTGGGTCAACAAGGGCTACCATATTAAATTCACCTGGGTCAGGCCAGTGAAGTCGAAGAATGTGTGTGACATCACCACAGTCATGGGGGATGTATTGAATTAAAGACACATCTCGACTAATAAGCAAACTGACCATGGGAAGGAATTCTACAATACAAAGTTCAAGACTTTGATGAAGAAACATTACATAAATCATTTTTCCACGTACAGAAATTTCAAAGCATTTATCGTCGAGAGGTTCAACAGGACTATGAAGGGCAAGATATGGAAGCAATTCACTGAGAACGGTAGCTACAAGTGGCTGAAGCTTCTGCCGAAACTCATCAGCGAAAATGACTCTACAATTAATTCTACCACTCGCATGAAGCCCGAAGACTTCAAGGACGACTCCCTGGTTAGGACCGTTTATGCCATTCCAAAGAGGAAGGACTCGCACAAGCCTAAAGCCAAAATCGGTGACCTGGTGTGCATCTCCAAATAGAAAGGTTTCTTCGGGAAAGGGTTCACAGCGAATTAGAGCATCAAACCGTTTTGTTTGCGACATATATGAAACTATGCTCCAAGGTCCTACTATCTCGAAGATCTTGACAACATACCCATCCAAGGCTGTTTCTACACTGAGGAGAGCCAGCCTACCAAGTTTCCAGGCATATATTGGCCCAGAATGTGCTGAAACGAAGTAATGGACGAGTGTACGTCAAGCGGTGGGGTTTCCCTGCCCCCGCAACAATTTTTTCTTGGTTGCTGAAGTGGACATCGAGAGGGGAACTATAGGACGTCCATGTATCTAGGGCATGGCAAAAAGGTATAAAAACTTGCCCTAAATTAAACCTGGAATACCTGAAAAACCTGATGAGTAAAAACAGTTCCCCAAAGGAGGACAAAATCACGCATACCTATAAACTAGCAAAAATTGAAAACACAACAGACTCGATTTTTTCATTTTCTATTAATAATTTCTTTTCAAACATCTTTGGTACAAAAATATAGTGTAAAAAATATATATACACATATAATATTTTTTATATTTTGAAATTCTTAAAATGGCGCCAAGCAAACCATTTAGGGGCATTAACAAACCTTTGACTAAATATATCTTTAAATACTAGTGATAATACCAAAAACTTTTATTTGGAACTCAATAAAATTACATTATAGATAAACAGAAAATTCCATGGTAAACTCTTTCTAGAATTCATTCTGGAAGATAACTTATTTAGTTTTATTTTATCTTAGAATATACCTGCAAATTCTAAGATTTGCTGTAGTCCACATGACTACATATCAAGTTACAAAATATTTGAAATTCTTTGAAAGATTGAAAGGGAAAACATTTAGTTTTACTTTTCCCTGTCTGCATTTACCCTAGAAATATCAGCAAATTTCTATAATTTATTTATTTATTTATTTCAAAATGTTTTAACGACTGGACAAAATTTTATGCTTCCAAAATAACACAATGCCATTCAAAAAATATATATTTTAAAATGTTACTCGACTGGTGCCAAACATGGCACCAAAAATACCTAAAAAAAAAAAAGCTTTGAAAGGTTTTAAACATACTTAAAATTTTTTTTAACATGTCAGCTATATGGCTAAACTTCATTATAAAATTATTGTCATAATTATTGTGTGTGCTTAAAAGTTTACAAAACTTTGACTTCGAAGTTTTCATTTTTAAATTTTACACTTCACGTACATTATTTCTTTTTAAGTGTTTTCTCTAAACTCGGCAACAAAGACAAGATTTTAACATTTTACTTTATGTGCCGAAAATCATTTTGAAAAATGGGCAATTTCAAATTTTTATGCGCTCTTATAGCGCCTACAGCATCTATCATCAGACATAAAATAGTCCCTGCCCTCTGCCTGACATGCCATAATTTCTATTTTCATATCATAACAAATTTTCTGGCTGCTTAGTTTTTCGTTGCAGAACCGGGCTGTCATTCTCTTTCTAATTAGCCAGCGCCTGGTGTATATATATATACACAAGAAAAAAACCAATAATCCCTAGAGGGGTGGCTATAAATGAACAGCCAATCCCCTTACAAAGAAATTTCTAAGCTGCTCTACATCTGTTGCGAGTTTCTTCCGCAGAATATGACGTCATGCCGACCACCCCGTCATCCAGCGCAGTGCTCAGACACGCCGCTTGCCGGTGGCGCTTTCTGGTGGCGTGGTACGAACCCAGGTGGCTTGACAAAGCAGTGGTGAGCACGCTAGTGGCCGAGTAACACGCATGTGCATCCCGCGCCGGTCGCCATTTTCCTTGCCCACGCAAAGTTAACTTCATCGCAGAGTCAGCGTGCGACAGTGTTTTTGACCAGTCTTTAATATTTTATCTAAGTATATTCACCATCATTCACAATCATTTGCATATTTCCACAGTTTATTTAAACACATTTTTTTAGTGGAAAGTTTCTAGGTGCCCTAGGTACGTGTTGCGTAGCAAGGAAAGAGGAAAGGCAGCCGAGCAGTCCATGCGTCAAACGCAGTCAGACGCGACGGCAGACAAATGAGCGATGGGAAGGGGGGGGGGGGGGGGGAGAGGGGGATCAAAATGTATATACTTTTATTCAAGTGTTTATGTGTTTCCTCAAGTTGTACATTACCGAATATAATGAAATTTATTAATAATATGTTGTGTTTTATTTGTTTTTATTTACTTTAAAATTTGAAATGTTATTAGTAAATTAGTTAATACTTTATGTTTTGAGTCGCTAAGAATTTTTTCGAAATGGATGACATGGGTACTCTCTGGTCGTATATGCTAAAAAGTAAATAAATAACAAAGTGAACAATACTGTATAAATATGTGTTAAAGTCGTACTTTAGTGTCCAATGGGCAGATACGATTGTTTGGTATGGGTGGAGGGATAATTTGTTTTTCAAGGCCGATGATTAATTTGTGTTGAGGGGTGGGCTGGCGGGGTGAACAAGGAAAGGGACAAGTGTTATGTTTCTCGTTTTTTAAGAATTTATTGACATTTCTCACAATTTATAATTTCAATGTCACAGGGGTCAAGGTCGCAGTGGTCAAAGTCTTATCGGCCAAGGCCATGGTTCAATGTCATGGGTCAATATCAAGGGCCACTGGGTTGTTGAGGGGATGTGGGATTGATGTTAACTTTTTGTAATTTTTATCGAGATTAAATGTTTATTAAAGTATTTCATTTATTAAAATATCTTTTATCAGAATACTTTTTATTAAACTAATTTCATAGGATGTCGGGGGGATAGAAATCCAACATGGCTACCCTGGCTGTGATGCCTACCAAGATGGCGGACTGCCCCGACCAACATGGTTGCTGACCGAGCCTGTAACTTGAACCAAGTTACGGACTAATCCAGAATCCTGTCCCTAAACCTTGTGCCAAAACGAAGATAAGTACACTACTGGGAAATGTAGGAGCGTTTTTTGTATACATGCGCATTAATCGTGAGATGTATAAGGACAATCAAAATTCTTAATAATTATTACATTACTTAATATTATAACTTCTTGATAAACATTAAATACTACAGTTAAACACTTTGATAAGTCTGATAAACAATAATTTTATTTTCCAGCAGTATATATTTTGTTCTTGGCTTCCGGGCTGTAGCCGCGTCTTGGTATCTTCAACCTCGATGTGGGTTCAGCCCGGAAGCCAAAACAATCAGCCTGGCATTGACCGCGAAATCCGACAATCTTCTGCATATATGTAAATGTGTTACAGAATTTAAAGATAGGATAATTTACTTTAGGCCTCATTAGAATGCTACGAGTAATTTATTATCTAGGCACTTTATATGTCTCTCGACTGTACAGACATGTTACGAAATATATCTGCTGTTTATAAAATATAATTTTTAATTATCCGTAACAAAATATAGCTACCATTTATAAAATATGAAATTTTTCACTATCCATAACAGTTGTATTATTGGGTTTAATCATTCACGTTTTGATGTAGCCTAACTTATACTATCATTTCGTCTCACATTTCGGAATAAAAGTACACTGTGCGTTAGGATTGAACACTGTTTAACAAATAAGTAGATTACATGGGTAAAGCAAAAACAAACCATTAAAAAAAATATAAAACTACTCTATCCCTATTGTACTTATCCAATAATATTACGCGGTACAGAACCAATTAACGATACCATGCAAAAGCTAGAATGTAGAATGTAGTGGTAATATTAAAAATAATTAACTGAATTTTTAATGATGGTGAGAATTTTAAGAATTTATTTTTGAGACAATTAATTCATTTACTCGAATAATTTTTTCACCTTTTAGTAACCATTTATTAAAAACTGTTTTTATTGTTCCATTTAAATGTAATTGTTTATAAATGATAATGTGTGCAAGGCTTAAAAAGTTGAACAACTCAATCTATTTCACTATACTAAATACGCAAGAAAAAAATAACATATAAAACATATCAAATTTTCAAATTATTTATGCCCTTTATGCTAAACATATAACTCGTATTCTTGATCAGTAATATAAAATTATAATACCAAATAGATATACAAAAATTATTAATGATTTATAGCTTACTATTGAAAATAGTTATTTTCTGGCATATAAGAGTTTAATTTAAAACCTAAGCAGGATCATTTGGTTCAAGACAAAACATTTTATGGTTTATAATAGTTATGCTGATTAACTATAATTTTTAAAATAATATTTCTTATATGTTTACAATTTTTAAATTGTTATTGTTTCATTCGTTTGAGTTATATATTTTTGAGACCAAGATTTTTATTTAAAATACCAATGTAACTCAAAAATTCTTTTCTCCCATGTGACAAACTGAGAACTTTCTTCTTGAGTAATTAAAGAATTTTAACAACGAGATTGACGTAGTCATTAGAAAATAAAATCGTATATAGTATTTACCGGTACTAATAATATAAAATTTTTTGGGAGTATTGATTTAATAATTGTAAGTGTTTAGTCAATTTCAAATTTTTTAAAATTGGGGTATAAGGAATTATTCAGAATCATTTGTTTTTAGGTTCTTCCATTTAAAGAATTGGTATTTTCGGACTGAACTTAAATATATACTCCTTATATTATACGAATTATAAATATATATTATACTTGTATTAAAATATATAAAAATGTGTATAATCATTTTTTATTTACGCAATTTTCTCAAATTACTCTTACCTAGATTCCAAGTGTAAAATACTACCCATCCTACACTAAACTGGGTTGAGAAAGTGGTAACAAATGTAGCTACAAATCAGGCTTAAGTTATTAATCCCAATTACGGAAATAAACTACCTCCTCCCTGACGAGAAATAAACTCGTACACTAGAAGTGCCGTAGAATACTCAGCTAATGACGGTATTCAGAATACTGTGAATATGTCTGAAAAGGAAAATAAATATACTTTAAAAGAGTAATTTTTCTTTTATATATGACGGGAGTATAGATAGCATACAGAAAAAAATTCGTTGCAGGTCTCTGGTAACCGACAATCAACAGTGACATAAATTTAAATGAGAAATGTATTTTTGGACCAAAAACAAGGCGAAGTTATAGTAACGTAACATTCTTCAATACGCATCGCTAGTTTTCGCTGTATATACAGTGGCAGAACTGTTCTACACGTGCCTGAAGTATCACAGGCGCATACAAGATCACATATTTTAAGTGCCACGGAAAAAGTGTTTTTATTTTTAATTCTAACTGCGAAATTGAGCTAGTTTAATTAATCCTTGATAGGCGACGCTCTGCAGGGATTTTTTTTTCTTTTAGTAATTGTACAAACTCGTGAGTAAACGAGTCCAAGTATTTTTTAAAAAATCATCACATCTTCTTTTAAAATTGGTCGAATTTTGATAAAATTTGTAAAATATAGTTATTTTAAATGTTAGTGGTTGTGTAAAACTACTTTAAAATCTTGGTTGTTGTTAAGTAGCAATATTTGTATTTCTTTTTTGCCATAAAAACCAGTGTCGAATTTTCCGTGAATCCCTGAAGACCTGTATGTACCTGTCGTTTTATCGTGACACTATAAAAAGCGGCAATAGATATAGGGGGGGGGGGGAGCGGGGATCATACGTATTGCTTACACGCAGTTTTTTTTTAATGATCGCAGCACCTGACCAGGAGAAAGGAAATTTTGAATGGATTACGCACTTCCGGAGGGACGGTTGTACAGTTGTGCAACTGCGTACGCAACTTAATAATAGTGTTGTAGTTTTCAATCAGGGCACTTGGAGTGTAGGCCAGCACCGCAACGCACCCTTCCAGGACCCTTTGCTACACCACCTCCCCACCCCCCCCCCTTTTCGGCCTTTCCCCCAGACCGTAGCTGCTTCGCCTCTTTATTAATCACAGTCGCCGCGGTAGAGCTTTAGCCCTGGCGCAAACCACTTACCTCTAGGACGCCAAATATTGACTTAGTTAGCAACATAGTCAATTAACTGGACGAGCCGATGACGACCTGGAAGCCAGTTTCGGCATGCCAAAAGCACTGCCTCACGTCTTCTGAGCGACCCTCTCCCCCCACCCCTCCCTTAATACATCGTCATCAAATTAAGATTTCACGACAAGTTGTGTTCCAAAACGCTTTAGTTCAGACCCACTTTCGTGATTGGATCGTTTGGATTTTTACGTGTCTTATGGATGTTTGCCCACGAATCACGGACGGTCAGTGTCGGAGAAACTTCATTCTGGTCGGATCGCTCAAATAACAGTATCTCTTCACACGAAGGCAAGCGGCCAGTAACCAAATGAAGGCTGCAAGTGTGCACATAGGATATTGAAGTCTATCTTCCGCGTAATTATTTTCGAGAAAAACAGGTAGCCCTAATGATAGCTTAATAAAAATACCAAATCCTTTGAAAAATAACATTTTCATGTCTTTTTTAAATCGCAAAATGAGAATTTTAACATAAATGTTTGATTTGTATAAATTTAAAAAATAAAAAGTTATTTTGATTCCTTAAGATACACATTTATATTTAGTTTTTCAGATGTGGCAAAATAAGTAATTTTTGGTGGGGAAAAAGGACTTGAGTTATGTTAAGAGATTTGGGCGGCTCTTAACAACGATGTTTAAAGAGTCGGTGGGGGTGAAATGAGGTGAGAATGGAGCAGCGCTGGAATACAAGGGCGAGGGAAACTGGAGGTCCCCGAGAATACCCGCCGAATAGCGGCATCGTCCAGCACGAGTCCCACTTGTGAAAATCCGGGAGTGACCCGGCCTGAGATGGAGACCGGTTTGCGTTGGTGGGAGGCGAGCAGATTAACCGCTCAGCTACCGCGGCCCCAAGGACTTACGAATTTCTTCTGACACTTGGCTCTTTGGAGCATATGGAAACTATTTCAATAGATACACGGCACAAGAAGCAACCCATTATAACATGGTTCGTGTATCAACACCAACCGATAGAATAGCATTGCCAAGGGAAAGTAAAGGCAGTTCACGATAAAGTGAGCACTTTTGAAATCAACCTTAGGAAAAAGTCACTGCTCCTACCTGCATATACTTTAACGGGCGCACTGAGTGACATACGCCCAGGAAAGTTGGTAACGAAGGATGGAAAGTAGTTCCGTATCTTAACGTCGAATAAAAATTCTTAGTTAACGGCAGATTTTTAAATTATTTACTTTTCTAATAATTTCAAAGTTTCACTGACCAACGCATGAATAAAGTGTTGAGGCCCATAGCCATGTTTATTTTAAATAAGGCGGTAGAACACACAATGTGCATACAAATAGATCTTAAGCAGGGCTTTCAAAAGTGTTCATTTTTCCTTGAACAGTCTATGGATGTCCGTTAATGCTAGCTTATGCACTTGCACAGCACCGACCATGATTCCACCAATCCTGCAACATGTCAGATGCGCACGAGTATGCTCGGGATAGTATGTTAAGGTGATGATGCGAAGTTCGGTTTCAGCTGGAAAGTTTATTGAAGTCACATGAGTAGCTCGATTTATAGTTTTTTGAAATCCTAAAATCGGATCACCTGCGGTAGGGGTTTACCTTCTGGCTATTTTGACTTTAAATTGTATCTCAAAAATTAAAATTCAAGTGTCAAAGAACAACATAGTGCATATTCGATAAATATTCTCCATGCCATTATAATGGCATGATCAGTTATTTTAAGCTGCAGTATTACATAATAATCTGGTTCCGTTTTGATATTTGTTCTAAACAAGATATGAATTTAAAATTCTTACAGCAATTTTCATTTGTTTTTGGAAAGTTATTTTCCTATACTATCATACTTTTTTCTGGTCACGTTATTTTAAATATTCCAACAAAAAAGGCTGTACTATCCTAAAAATGTAGAAAATAATTTTAACTTCTTGAACATCCTAACCCCAAGCGTGTACACACGCTTGGGTTTAGGATGGTCATGTATTTTCTACTTTTTTAGGAAAGTACAGCCTTTTTTGTTGGAATATTTAAAATTAAAATCATGAGCAATTGAAAGTACGACATTTTTTAGGCTCTTAGATTGGGCATATGGGTACATTATTTATTTGCTGCTGCTAAATGGTTAATTTTCACAATTGAAAAAATCTGGAAATGTAGAAATAATAGATGTACCATTTATCAAGGCTTAAGTAGTGTAGCTTTAGTCTCAGACTAGCATACATCGAAATTAACATATGCTAAAATATACATTTAAATAACACATCTCAGTAATTATTTAAATTGGTATGGTTTTGAAAACAATTGGCGAAAGCAAATATGCGAATGAATAGACGCACATTTCCATTTTCATTTTAAAAAACGTACATTGCGATTCAAGTCATCTTGTGAAAGGTAAAATATGACCTTTTTAATCCCACCACATAATTTTGTTTTAGGTGGAACGGAAATATTTTTAATTTATTTAAAGGTACTCTACCTTGAATTAACAACTATTTAATTATACGGATATTATACGGTTCAATTATAATAATGGTAAGCTCAAGCTTCGCATACTTTCGGTGCTGCTATTTCCGGTCAGTGAAAATGAGATCATTTCGAATGCGGTGCCAAGTAATTCTTAAAGGCATACCTATTAAATGAGGAAGAAAATTAATTAATCGCACAATACTAAAAATATTGGTCGCTATGGTATGTCCTGGAGATATTTTTGGCTTCAAAATTACGATTGAGTGAGTGAAGAGATTTTGGGCTGCTCTTAACAGCGAGATCTTGAATGCCGATGAGGGTGATAGAGGCGAGTATGGAGCAGCGCCGGAATGAAAGGGCGAGGGAAACGGGAAATCCCCGAGAAAACCCGCCGACCAGCGGCATCGTCGGACACGATTCCCAGATGCGAAATTCCGGTAGTGACCTGGCTAGGGATTAAACCCGGTTCGCCTTGATGGGAGGTGAACATGCTAACCGCTCAGCCACCGTGGCCCCTTCAAAACTACAAAATTATCATGGTTGTATTGTATGCTTAAACAATTTCACTATTTGAAAATATTATATATATATAATTATATATACGAGTATACGTATATACCTATATACATGAGTATATATACACGAGTATACATATATGCCTATATACATGAGTATATATACACGAGTATACATATATGCCTATATACATGAGTGTATATATAGGCCCTACCCATTTACCAAATAATTTAATCACCTTGCCGTTGTCATCACAGGGGAACCCTTGCAGGGTGCTCTTAGTACTTTGTTGGATTGGACCACCCATAGCATGGAGACAGGTGGTGACACGGTTGAGCGCATGGATGAATAAAGACGTCGGATGTTCTCCTAAGGAAGATCTTGCCACAGATTGCGCAACTGATTCTCCAAATTCGCCGTAGTTGCCGATGGCCGAAGTTACCGCCCAATCTGTTCCCAAACGTTCTCGACGGGCGATAGGTATGGGGATCTTGCTGGACAAGGAATCATAATAACATCACGAAGGCTGGCCAGAGATACCTGAGCTGTGTGAGGCTGGGCATTATCCTACTGGGTAGGAATAGGAAAATTTCGCGAGTTTAATGACCTGTATGCTAGACTCCACAATCCTTTGTTTAGTCGTTAGGTATAGGTAGGGATAGGAAAAATTCGCGAATTAATTTCAGGACAAGATCGATTTCAAACGCGTGTACACCGAAGTCACCTTTGAAATTTGATCAGAGTTTATTAGACATACACTGGACGTCTCCGCATCAATAGCCGACTTGCAAGGAAACAAGAAGCTAATCCCGTACTGTCAAATGTGGGGTAACAGTGGGGCAACAGCCAATGAACAAACATCTGAGGTTCGACTATACAAATGATTTTGGAGTCTAGCTTACAGGTCATTGAACTCTTGAAATTCTTCTATCCATACGTATAGGGTTCTCAAGCTGCATCAGGAAGATAAGCGCACATTAGCATTCTATTAAATTAAATTAAATGCATGCAATAATTTGGAAATTTTTACTTCTCTGTCGCAAGGATTTTTACGTCGCTCTTGACGGTTTCTCCCTTGCTCTTCCTAGTTAATACTAGCTATAAGTACACTTAGGGAGGTAGTCATGGCCCCAAAGTGCAGGCCGTGGCTTCCCAAACCCTCTTTGCCGCGATGCATGTCTCCTAGCATGATTTTCCTTCCTAGTAGGCGTAAGGGGTTAGCTCTGAGACGCAATAAAATCCCGCCCTACCTTCGGGCCGTCATTTCACATCTCTCTTAGGTAGAGTAGATAAAAAAAAGCGCACATGGTCGCAGCATGTCCTGGACGTATCGCTGTGCCATCAGGGTTCATTTATTCACCACCAGTGGGGCATCGGAATCGTAGGAAATGGCACTCCACACCATCACATCTCTCATTGGGGCGGTGTGACGTTCTACTATGAAGCGTGGATCGCAGAGCTTGCCAGCAAGCAGCTGTCTTCAGTAACTCGTTACTCTCGCAGCGAATTATTTCGGTAGAACTACAATAACGAACTCCATATGATGTAACGATAGCTGCATACAGAGGATGCTATTCTGTAACACCATTAGAAAAAGGGCGAACTGAAACGTTTCGTTATATTTTCTGATACAGATCGTTTCAGCTAAATGACGTATAACACAGTTAACCGGCCAATTATTATTCACGAGACCTGGACAGGAGAGCACCGAAAGAGATACAGCTAAAAATAAAGTCATAATATAAATGATACATTAACAAGTATATGTTTTTGACTTATTTATGGTACAAAAATATAATAAAAATCACGAGTAGAATGTTTATTGTAATGTGCAATGTTCTGATGTACGCCCTAATTTTTTTTGGTTTTCGCTCATCATGGCAAATCCAAACATTCTTCACCGGAATACACGTGTAAGGGAAGTTAGAAAGGAAGGGGGTTTTACTGCTTTGTGTACAAAAAGTAATAAAAAAACCGCATCTTAATGCATTAAACATTTTAGATTGCAGTAAAATAAAAATGTGTTATTTTTTTGTAACTTTAGGTGATGGCATAGTTGTTCACGATATGGTGCAAAGTATTCGTGGTGTGTCTTTAGTGTTCAAATCTCGATCACTCCACATTTTTTTAAGTAATATAAAATAATCTTTTAATATATATTAAAACATGAATAAATTGTACGAAAATAATGCATTTGACTAATTTACTAACCAAGTAATTATTACAAAATGACAGCTATTGTTGGGACAATACGTATTTTTCTTTGCAGCAATTACAATATCATTCACATAGCACATATGTGTCAAATAAAACTACTATAAAGAATGAATTTAGCACGCATATAATTTTGGTCTATATAAACATAGCAGAAAGCAATTTACAAACTTAAGAATAATTATATTTCTTTAACTTGGTTGATCTATGTGCATAAGTTAGTAAGACAACTGTGTTTTTATTCGCATTACTAATATTGTAGTATTAAAATATATTAGTCAGAAATTCATGTTAAAATATTAGGAAAATAAAAAATACTGGCGCAACACTTGCCACCAATAAACAACAGAACCTTTGCCGCCATCTCGTGGCAAGGAATAAACAACACCCAACTCGCGCGCTCAATTTGACACTAACAACGGAACATTGCGTGAATTCTCAGCTGAACGAAGAAATATATGTGTTAGTTCTATGTAAATCACCCTGTAATATTGTTGCATTAAAATATATTAATCAGAATTTTATGTTAAAAATACTAGTAAAACAAAAAACTCTAAACCACAACAACGAGGATGAAAGGTGTGCTCAGTTATATTAGTCATTGTAATAGTAACGTAACCGTAAGAGTATCGCTACGTCTAATTATTTAGTGGTTGGGAAATAAATTATAATTCTGTGTACATTAAACTGCTTTACAGGATGTAAGAGCTAGCTGAAGTCACGAGATGAATGGTTTTTGTGGTTTGAAATGTAATTGGAGTGTTTTCAGCTTACGCAGGTAAAGCTGTTCAAGTATACCCGCCATTTTACATAGTTACACGAAGCACACTCAACAGCTATCGTCGACTGCGACTGTTTTAAATTAAGCTTATTTCACTGGTTTTTACTAATATTGCTCAATTTACTCTTGTTTTTCTTTAGCGTGTAGGGGAACTGTCTATCATACTACTGCTTATTTACGGACTTCAGCAATACGAATTGATCGAAAGGTAGGTTACTGAGGGGTCTCGTACCACTCGTTACGATAACGAGATTTCTCCATTCCCCAGAGCGTAGTTAACGAGAATTTTCGATATTGTACCGACATTTGTAGGAAAACAGATGTTACAGAATCGCATGGGGAACCGAGGAATCTCGTTTAAGGTGGTTTCATGTGGATGCTCCTGACCCCATACGAGCACGTTGTGCCGGTTTACCTTGCCATTTGTATGGAACGTCGCTTTCCCCAAAGTGAACGTGTTTTGCGCTGTATCCACACACATGGTTTTCGGCCCTTTCTTTTTTCACGAGCCCACTGTTACTGGAATACCTCATTTGAACATGCTTGCAGAGTGGTTGTTTACTCACTTAGAAGAGGCGGCGGGGAACTTCATTTTACAGCAGGATGGTGCGCCACCCCATTGGCACCTAGCTGTTAGCGGATACCTGAACGAGATGTTACCGCAACGCTGGATTGGTCGCGGAGCAACTGGTGACCAGAAACGCCTGGATCTTACTTCATGAGTCCTTTTCTATGGGGGTACATAAAGGATCAAGTGTTTCGTCCACCATTGCCGGCTAACATTGACGACCTCAAAACGAGAAATACGGACGCCATCCAAACTGTAACACCGGACATGCTAACAAGAGTGTGGAACGAGTTCGAGTCTCGCGTATATGTCGGTCGGGCCGCTCATGGTGGCCACATGGAACATTTAGGAAGATTTGGTAAACAAACTCCACGCATCCACGGTTAATTTGACTTGTCATCCAAGGTTGTAGATTTATTTGGTTTCGACATTATAGTCCTTCAAAGTTGGGATATTTTTTTATACTCAGCCTGTATAATGCCGTTATACAAAGTTGAGTAGGAACTAATTACGTGGTTTCGACGATGTAGCATACTAAGATAAAATGACTGTATGGCCGCTATTTTGAAAATAAGTGCCTCGTCCACTTAAAACATACCAGTTTTCATCACTTGCGGCAGGACAAATAGCTTGCCAAATTTGGTAGGAATCTGGAAATTATTTCCCGAAATATGACGTCAAATCTTTATTACTTCATGTCACGCTATTTTACAAAATCGCTTACAAAAGTGGCTATTTGTTGGTACATATTATGCTTGTTATAGATATTTTCATTTAACAAAATTTGGTCGGAATTGCCCTAACGGTATGGTAGATATACAAAATAAACCCAAACAATTTACATGACTGCCATTTTGAAAATAAGTGACTTATCATAACCCTAACTTTATTCGTAAATCAGACTTTAATAATGATATGTCAGTCTATTGAAGAGTGGTATTACTTCCCACAAATAATAATTTTTTACTATATTACGTAAATTAGCAGGTGACTTTTTTATTGGTAGAGTTATCATCAGTAATATTTTAACTATCATACATACAGTAATATAGTGATTAAAGTACATTATTTGTATACTCTATCAGCGCATAATTAACGCATTTCTTTTATCCACGGATTTAATAAGATGTTCAACAGAGCTAAGTTTATCAACAGGTAGTAATACAGGCTTGAGAATATTTATTAATGCATAAAATGATATATAATATAAGTAACAATCTATGTAAAAGTGTAATAAGCTTAAATTAATAAATGTAATACAAAATAATGCATGCTGGTTAGCCTGCTTTCCTTTGGAAAGGTAGGCCTACGAAATAACCCGCATGACTGAGTGTATGTATGTTCTCCCCCTTAAGAACTTTTTAATCCCTTAACAGATTGTAGAAAAATTGTGTAGTAATATGTCGTCACTAGCGTCCATCACGAGGCAAACTTTTATAAAAGCACATCTGCTGTAGTTATAAAACTCTGTGTGAGCGAACTCCAGAGTGTAAATGTATCATTCCGCCCTATATGCTCGAGGACGCTGCACAAATGTCAAGTTGGTGCGCCTGTAGCTCGTAACGGCCCGGTCAGTAGCTGAGCGACAACAAAACGGCCCGGCCGATCCACGCCGCGCCCCGCGCCGTCCTGTGGCAGGAATAAGAGACGAGTGTATATGCTGTTCACGGTGAAATGAGCACTTTGGAAACCCTGCTTAAGATATGCTTGTATGCACGTAATGTATTCTTCCACCCTATGTAAAATTGACATTGTTATGTGCCTTATCACTTTATCCATGCGTCGGCCAGTAAAACTGTGAAATTATTAGAAAAATAAATTATTTACAAATCTGGTAATTTTTACACTTCGATGCATTAAAAAACATACAGCGAAATAAATAATTCAAGTTATCACAAATGGACACCTAACATTTTCTATTCGACGTTAAGATACGGAAATACTTTTCACTCATCGTTACCAACTTTACTGGGCGCATGCCACTCATTGCGATCCGTTAAAATATATGTAGGTAGGGGCAGTGACTTTTTTCTAAGGTTGATTTCAAAAGAGCTCACTTTATCGTGAACGGCCTATAGCCGTGCGCATGCGCTGTGCAGGTCGTCCTCCCTCTTTCCCCTTCCTGCTCCAAGCGCGTGACTAGAGCGAGTATAGACTAAAGCCTGACACAGACGGACATATTTTGTGAAGAAGAATGTGATCACCAAACGGTGAACAAGAATGTAAACACCCTCTTGTACTCAGGTCCCACGTACATACTGTACACACAGTGGTAGTAATTCAATGTTGCAGCATGCCACTCACTCATTTCCACCACAACACACAAAGATCTTACAAACCAAAACAAATCACTAATACAGAATTAAAATCAGTTTTATACTCTCAAATTAACAAAATCAGCATAAATAAATGTACGGGAACGACACAAATGTATAAAACGCAATGTAAGCAAACGACTTGCACAAGAAGGTGCACTGAAAAAAATGTTTTCGGCGGCCACAAAAATTATGTTGGTATTCACCCTCCAAATTATTTGTGGTGTACAGAAAAAAATTTGTGGCAGCCACAAAATGTTTTGTGTACACCACAAAAAATTTGGTAGGGTGAATACTGACAAAATATTTTTGTGGCCGCCACAAAATATTTTTTTCAGTTCGAACTAAAAATAGAACAGTCTCTAAATGATTGTAGCTATAACGCAAGCCTTTGCATGCAAGCTACTTGCAAACAAGTTAGCCAGTCGCACGATGCAAGAAAGTGAACCATCTGTAACAGGCTTAAAGATGAGGTAGACCGATCTCACTGGCTGCGCACAACCAATCTGCGTGCCCCAATATTAAACTGCTTTTCTGCCAATACGACTAGCATAAACGGCGTGATTTGTATTTGATGTTAGAACACGGTTTAGTAAACAAGTACTATGAGATATTTGTATAATTCCTCTAACCTATTTCTATTGCAGTTCGATTAAATCCGAATTGGCGAAAGTATTTTATTCATGTAAAACTTCTTATCTTCGGAAAATTAAGTTATAAACAAACATGTTCATCACTGTTTACCACGTGACATTGGCAGTTACGTTCGTTTTGTGTGTGTCAAAGTTGGGTACAAGCGCCGAAGATGAATGAGCGGTCTACTTAATGCTTAGCCTATGAGAGCGAGGTGCATTCTACACAATTTAGTGTAGGTCTGTGCGAACCATTACCGAAAAACTAAAGGCACAAAATAAGCAAATACCAAGAATTCCAAATGACGTGGGTTGCCATATGCAAAAGACGAGGTATCTTCATTACCGAGAGTGGTACAGTATAATTTTATAAGAAAATCTCCAATATTAATTTCCGCATTCAGTAAAATATTCTGGAGATACTTATCTGCTATCACGAATATTGAAAGGTAAATGTTTACTGCCGTACATGAAAGTAATGTTACCATACTCTGTAATAAGATGCATACACATGGTAATGAAATGCTACGTGCACGTAGGGGAGTGAGAAAGTGAAGAGATTTGGGCGGCTCTTAACAGCGAGGTCTTGAGAGCCAATGAGGGTGGTCGAGGTGGGTACCGAGCGGCACCGGAATGAAGAGGTGGTAGTCACGGGAGATCCCCGAGAAAATCCGCCGACCAACGGCATCGTCCGGCACGATTCCCTCATGCGAAAATGCGGAGTGACCCTCCGGGGATTGAACCCAGTTCGTCTAGGTGGGAGGCGAGTGAGCTAACCGCTCGGCCACCGCGTCCCCCACGTATGGGAGTGTCATAGTTTGACGACTGTAGACACTTTTTGTATGAGTTAAAACGGTGTTTGGAAAGAAGCAAGGCTCACTGTTGAAAATTTGCGCTTAATATTTCTTAACGAGGCCCTAAAACGAAGCAAAAACTGTATTTTTACGGAGGTTGAATATAAGAAATATAAACAACTGAAAAAACTGTTAATCGAATAGTTAAAATAGTTAGAATGGTAACGAAAATTCGTAAGCGATACCGCCGGGATTCGAGCCCGTTTCGCCTAAGTGGGAGGCGAGTAGTCAAACCACTACACACCGAAGCACCCCTTGTACATGATTAGCGATAGTAATAAACACCTCACTAAAGTTTGGAATATACATGCAGAATGCAAAAAAGCAAGGAGTATACATAAAAGAAGGCATAGCAATTAGAAGTTACCAACAGTGCCGATAAAAAACGTCAAAATCACTGTTTCTAACAAACAAATATTTTCCACTGTCACAGAAGAACAACAAACTTAACTTAATGGTGTGTCTGACTATGGAGGGTTTCTGTCTTCCTACTGCAGTTTAGTACCGTGTATGGCCTACGTGTGCATTGTACAGGTCCCTAACACGCCGTGCCATGCTTGTAACCAACGTGTTTATGTCATCTTCCTGACGAAGGTTCTTTCCATCCGGGCAGCTCTTATGAGATCTGGAAGTGTTTCTTGAGGTTGTGGGCGATTATAAACTGCTGTTTTCAGCTCGTCCAGGCATTTTCAATGCGTTAGTGCTCTCTCTGTTGATCACAAACGAACTACATAACTTCTACCACCCTAACTGCCTTATCTCACCATATTCCAAACATTTTGTGATGTGTTAATATTGCAAATAAGATAGATACCTTTTGTTTCTCACACAGATTCTTCTCTGTACAGGGTTGTAACAAATGAAGTGAAAAAGCGAATACCTCATCACGACATAGAACGAATGGTAGGGCATTCCCGTTTTCGGCAATAGGTGTGGCACATGTAACTTCTGCCTCAATATTTATCATCTTCTGATGATGTTAACTATTTGCAAAATTCTTAGAGGTTGAAGAACGTCCATAATTTCCAAAGATGACCTAAACAATATTTGTAGTTTAAATCAGGAACAGCTAGGGTAATTAGAGAAAAGGAGATTTTGTAATTTAAAAAAAATCCACTTTCTGTTGGTTTGATTATTCTTACGTGCTTTCCGTCAGTTGCTCCGATACAGTAAAGAGAGTGTATTCGCTTTTTTAAAACAATCTGTAATTGTTTCTCAGGCGTTTTTACGTGGTATGTGGATTATCATACTATGAAGTGTATTCCAAACTGCTTGACAGGTTTCTCTTACTATATTTCCGGCTGTTGAATCACCGCATATAAATGTAAAATGTAGGTCCATAAACGTGCAGTTGAGAAAGAAATTGCCACGAAGAGGTTTTAGTTATATGACGGGTAAAATGTTAATGATTGTTTATATGACATCAGATGTTGCACTACATTTGCAGCATTTTAAGAGGTACCATTTTATTACTGTTTCAAGACATTTCAAAGGCGTGATCTATAGTTTTACTTAAATTTATGCCCACATAAAGTAAAAACAAACGAATACGATTTGCATATGTGCATTTTATAAACATCATTACTCTCATTAATGGAATTAAATCATAGCATGTAATATATATTGCAATTTTTCCAAATCGGCTTTCAACACCTCGATATTAAGAGCCACCCAAATCTCTTCACTTGCTCACTCGCCCTAATTCACAAACGAAATAAAGCTCATGAGATTACCTTCCCGTGTGAGTATGCGTGGCTGTGTGTGTCCCCACTAAAACCTTGTACACCTGTGGACAGAATATCAAACTAGATATTAGTAAGGACTCCTGACATTAATGTTTTTCGATCATGCCGGATGATTATTTTCAAAATGTTATCAATCGAACATGCTTATGTGTATATGAAATATCTCAAGAGCCATTCATTTGATTTGAACCAAAGTTGTTAAGTCTACAGTATTTAGTGAGAGAATTTCGTCGTGGATAACACTGCCTCAAACGTCCAACATTTTGTAGGATAGCACCATTCACAATTAAACTCATGGTCTTGCCAACCGATTGCACTCTGATTTAGTGCAGTAATATTGATATAATTTACAACACTATTGTGATGAGCTAAGACATGTATTTAAAATGGTGACTACTCCAACATTTTAAGGGATGTATTTCAACAATGTTGGAGAAACGTAGGCTAATTGAGTGTTCCAGTGACGTCCTGGTATTTTTTAATATTACATACAAATGTAATGTTTATGTTATTATAACTCTCTACAATAAGCATTTTAACTACTTACTACTTACAACTTCCAAAGAAGACGGTAACGAAATGTAAGAGTAGTATTAATGACGAAGTGATTCCAGTTCAACAGAGAATTATTAAGAAGCAAACATCTGAACAAGATGAAAATACTAATTTTGTCTGACTATGGTAAATGAATTTGTATGGTCAGGTATTGTTTCCTGGCGATGGCAGCTGCAACGACTGCTGAAACGTTGGAGAAGAAATCCTCGATGAAGCTCAAACCCAGAAGCCTAGAAGTTGCGAAATCGTGCAAATAATTTTATGGTACATGACTTGACAAAGATAGCTGACGTCATGCAAAATGATGCAAAGTGTGAAATTGTTCAGGTATTGAATGAGTGAGCGACTGAAGAGATTTAAGCTGCTCGTAACTTCGAGGTCTGGAGAGCCGATGGTAATGAATCGACGGGAGAATGGAGCAGCAACGGAATGCTAGAGCGAGGGAGAAGGGAGACTCCCGTGAAAACCCGCCTACCAGCGGCATCGTCCGTCACGATCCACACATGCGAAAATCCGGGGGGGGGGGGGGGGGGGGCTCCGGCGAGAATCGAACCAGGTTCGCCTTGGTGGAAGGAGAGTAGACTAACCACAACACAACCACGGCCACAGTCCAGGTATTGAAGTGAGAAGGTGGAGCGCCTCCGTCTTCATAGTTTCCCATAATGACCTCCTGTAACAGAGCGCTTCGTCGCCGACATCGTTGGAGCTCGGAATCCCCTCCCTTTTCCCTCTTCATGCCACTAACTGCTATACCCCTCGTCTTATGCGTCACAGTTTTTTTTATGTTAATTAAAGTTATCTAAGTCCTTGTAAAACTCTCCCTCTTTCTATTACCGCGCGAGGTGGCGCAGTGGTAACTCACTGGACTCGCATTCGGGAGGATCCGGGTTCGATTCCCGGTCTACTGATTTCGGTTTTCTATGGTTTCCCGAAATCGCTCCAGGCGAATGCTACGATGGATTCCTAATAAAGGTCCATTCCTTCCCCAGTCGCTCCTCCCTGTGCAACCTGCACCATCTATAATGACCTCGCTGTCGACGAGACGTTAAGCTCAGCTGCCTACCTACAGACCTACCTCTTTATATTCAACTGTTAGCAGCGACCACTCGTACTTCAAGTCTGCGATCGCCAGCGTCATGGCGAATATTTACCGGCACCAGACATTTTTGAGAATGTCGTCTGCGAAGGTCTACAGTCTTTACAGCCGAATTCATATGCCGGAATTTTGAAGAATTATGTTTCGCCCAAAATCTGTAGCAAACGGTGAGTCGTGGAGGAGATAATGTGCGTAGAATTTTTTGTTAGGACTTTACAGTATTATGTGTTCTGTCTAATTGTCATGTTAAATTGGTGCTAGTGATAGTGGACAAGCCACTTATTTCATTTTCCGAATTCATATTAAACGCGGCGGAAAATTACGTTTCGGTTATTTTTATTAGATTTTTGTGTGAGTTGTGTAGTGTCATTAAGGTCGCTGTCCCATTTGTCTGCACTACTCTGGTGATTTTCCATCGCTCAACCATGACTCACTCGTTGCCTTTCCTTATTGTGGCGTTATGAAATTATACGGCTGAACACTTTGACAGGGTTCTGCATGAATCACGGTTTATCTGATTTAATTGTTTTTATTCTGATTTTACAGTGCAATCGTGTCTGGAATTGAGAAATACGTTTGTTTCGACACCTCTAAGGCTACTCTTTCTTTGGCGTTGCTCGAGTGGGAAATGTCTTTTAATGGACGCAAATATTCAATTTTTATAAATCATGCTAGCATACTCAGTATTTTGAGCACCCAATGAACCGACAGGAATGCTCCTTAATTTTGCATAAGATTCCAATCAATGGTATTAGTCGCTGCTTCCAGTTTTGCCAGTATTACTTTGCGGCAATTAAAACGCCATCTACTCATCGTACGTATGGAAATGTTATAATTTTTTTAGTCAAGAATTAAACTGGCCATATGTTGTATGCCCAAAAGTTTCTTGAAATAATTTGTATGCAATTAAAAATATTAATTGCCCTTGATGTGATTCATGGCAACAACGTGAGAGTTCCTACTATGCTAATTAGTGTGTTTAGAGTTTAAACCTTTTAAAAGTCATACTGCCTGCCTTGGCAGTATGAGCGTTTGCCAAGAATTGATAGAGCCGTTGTTCAAGTATTTCACTTTTCATTCAACGAATTAAAGCCTGTGGAATATTGTATTTGGTTGGCTCACATTAATTCTGGAGTAAAGTAAACTCCGCGCGAGAACTAAGGTTTGTAAGGGAACCACTGAGCTAAAGGAAATTTGTTGTGAACAGAATTGACATATCTTATAATTCGTCGTTGAAACAATTTTTAAATAATTGAAACAATTTTATATCACGCATAAATATAAAGGCTGAGTAATTATGTGTTTATTTATGTTGATAATGTGGTTCTATAATCAGTCCTAGCTACAAACTACTGAGGTTAAAACTTGATTGGCCTAGTGTACGTAGTTTGGCACGCCGTGCTTTTAAATGTAATAGTATTTGATGGAGAATTTACAAGTTGGAAATATGTATATACTATGCACGTTGGTATGTCAACATTGTATGAAGAGCCGTTGTACTTTGAATTTCTTGTATCAGATTGTTCGAAAATATACGTAATTTACTCAATTCATTTTGCACAATTTGTGAGTGTTGTCACAGAAGAAATACAAGATTATTCGCAAACAAGTCCACCTTAATGAGACCTTCACTCCAGAGAACATGTGGTCATTTTCGTCGCCCTGAACAATTTGTATATAAAACTCCTGCATTTTCACACATACTTCATCCTCTTTCTTCACACACGCAGATTTCCTACACAAGCTCTCTGACTATCCTTCAGCTCGGAATTTTAGTTCCTCAGATTATTCCCCTTACATTTCTCACCAACTCAATGCAAACCTCTCCTGGATCAACGAGTTGCTGACAAGTAGAAAGTCCGTAGTCTGATGACTCGATAGTTAAAATATTATTCTGAGATTTTTGTGATACGGAAAGAAAAAGGGTCCTATTAAAGGCAAAACTTGACTACTTCCGAAGGATAGAAAGGCTTATGAGATCACTTTCCTGTCTGTGTATCTGTGTGTCAGAATGTGTGTATCTGTGTGTGAGAATGTGTGTATCTGTGTGTGGCTGTGCATGTGTGAGGCACCCGCCACATTGTCAATTTTTGAAGCCATGAACCGAATGTCACAAAAATGGGTACATATAAAGTACTTAGTTACGAGACTTGACTTTTATCGTTTTCGATCACAGCAATTTTAATATTTAGGACGATATGTCATTACTCTGAAACGATTCAACTGATTTTATCCAAATTTTGTACTCTGACAGCGCATCGTGTAAGCATTTATTTTTGAGATAGATATCGTGGTTAAACCGCGATGTTGCAAGGTAAAACCAATGGAAAAATTAAAGCTTTAACGTATACCTCGTAAACTATTAAACTAATTCTCACCTAAATTGTAATTTAAGTAATACTATAGTAGGCCATACAAACGTAAGTGGTTGGAAATATTTATGCGTTTTTTTAAAATGGCGGCCATTTAAATGCTTTAGGTTTGTTTAGCACATCTACCATACCATAAAACCAATCTCAACCAAGTGTTGTTTTCTGAAAGAATATATTACAAGCATCATATATGATAACACCTAGCCACTTTTGTAAGCCGTTTTGTAAGATAGTTCTACACAAATAAATAAAGATTTAATGTAACATCTCGGTCAACAATTAACCGATTCCTATCAACGTAGGCAAACAAGTAATACTGTGGCATATTGTGTTAAATTATAAGTTTATAGAATGTCAGAGCCTTATTTTCAAAATGCCGGCCATATAGCCACTTAAGCTTAGAATGCTTTATCTTCGAAAACATGTAATCAATTCCAACTTAATTTTGTATTCTGGCAGTACATATTACAACCAACAAATGCGTCTACACGGAGCATCTTTTGTACTTCACGTTGTAATATATGCACATGTAACAATACATTTTTATATAATAAATATCTCTGGAGACAATTGATATATTCTTACCAAATTTGGTAAACAAATAGTACTGCAGCAGGTTGTGTAAACTGCTATGGTTTATTGTAAGTTAGACACTTATTTTCAAAACGGTTGCTACATTATTTTTTTGGTCAATATATTTTATTTACGAAAAAAATTCCATCTCAACTATCTATGCTGGAAGTAAATATTACAACCATAAAATTGGCTATACAGAGCCTCATTTCTCTGACATTTTGAAAAATATCCTTAAAATAAAAAATATACATTTAATGCAATATATAGGGAAAAAAACTATCCCATTCTTAACCAAATTTGGCGAAGAAGTTGTACCGTGGTTCATCACATTAATATATGTATTTTTTTAAGTGTAACGGAAACTTATTTCAGAATGGTGTCTATAAAATCATTTTAGCTTTATGTGCTATATAGACGAAACTATGTAACCGATTTTAACTTACCTTTGGATATTGGCAGTATAGAATCACCGAATGTGATAATACATAACTATTTAGTTATCCATTTATTAAGATCGTCACATGTAAAATATGAAGATTTTATATCATATTTCAATGACCAATCAAATGATTCCAAGTAAATGTAAAAAGCAAGTAGCAAGCAAATAGTGCTACATTATGGTATGTAAAGAGCCATGTTTTAGAATCGGCAGTCATGTTTTTAATGGTATTAATATAAATCATTGAGTTTAGTATGTTGTAATTATGAAAATATTCAACAAAATTAAAATAAATTTTGTACACTAGCGGTATTCATTAGAAGCATCAGTTATGCATACAGAGATAATAGTATCCGTTGCGATAAACGAATACTTTGCTAAATTTCTGGAATAATTTAACCAATGTCCACGAAAAAGTGCACACCATAAATGGTACGAAGGCCTTGTAAACTTATACGATTGAAGTGGGTCGGACAACGATGTTCAAAATGGCGGTTTGATAAATAATTTACATATGTTTGCCATATTTATTGTACAGTTTAACCAAATTCAACCAAACTTTGTATGTTGACAGCTTATATTAGAATTATCTCATACGGAGGCTTTCTTTGCCGATTTTACACGATAGCACCAAAAAAGAGATTAAAGATTTTTTATGCCATATCTCAGGGTTCAATCAACCGATTTCCGCAATTTCATGTAGGCCACAAAAACGTACATGTCCTAAGTGGCTCAGTCACTTATTTTCAAAATGACGGTCCTGCAAATATTTTAGGTTAATAAACTCTATCTTTCTAAAAATTTGACTGATTAAATCCGAAGTTGATACTCGGAATCCGACCTCCGTAATGCAGTTTTTTTGCATGCTAGCTTATAGAACGATATTTTTATGGGTTCGAGTCCCGGTAAGGCACGTGTGTCTTTGTAATATTGTCTCACTACTGTTGCATATGCTTCTGGTTTCATCTCAAATTCTATTGATGTCAACGAGACGTCAAACTCCACCTACCAACTGAGCTTTTAATAACTTAGTAAAAAATTAATTACACCCATGTTTAGGAAAGTAGCTTCTGCTTGTTTCTGTGCCCATTTGTAATTTGTACTATATTATATTGATTATCATTTATATTAAAGTTCATAATAAGTTATTTAAGTTTCTAATATATGTTTAATACATGTAAACACACGATTACCTGAACACGTATGCGCCACGGAGGCTCTGGGCGACCCAGAATGACTCACAAAAGCTAGGAACATTTGATCGTCTGAAAGGTGCTAACTCAATAAAAAAAAAGCTCTTTTCCACGATCCAGACACGTGCAGTGGCATGACAGGCGACTCTTGCTTCCACCCGCACTAGTGTAAGGGGACTTGCTGGAAAAGATTCTGTATTCTCGAATTCCCTTATACCGTCACCCAATGACACCATGGCGAGAGTCACGAATAATGGACTATCTACGGGGGAGGGGGATTAGAAATACGCGCAGAACACCCTACCACCTCCACATGACATCGAACAGAAGGGTTGAATCGAAAGTAGAATATCAGGTAGTTAGTCAAAAAATTAGTGCCGATATAGATTTGCATAGATGTAAAGTAGAATAGATTGCGGGATATGGGGGTGGATAGCAGGTTAACCACACCACGCCAATACTTGAGACTGCGAGACTGTGGATAAAACAGAATAAAATCGAATATGAGTAAAAAATATGTGGTCCAGATAGCAATCAAACTGTTAAAAGTAAGATGGGAAAATTAACAGGAAAGGGAAAGAGTAGTAGGAAATAAGGGATTCGGGGACACAGGAATCAGGAGGCGGCTCCGACTCCGACCACCGCCATCTTGGATTACATTTCTTCAAGTTATATCATTCCATATAGGCATCTACCATCTTGGATAACATGTCTTCATGCTGTATCATTCCACCTCAGTATCCACCATCTTGGATTATATTTCTTCATGCTCACACATTCCACCTCAGATTCCACCATCATGGATTCCATTTATCATGCTCTATCATTCCACCTCAGCATCCACTATCTTGGATTCAATTTTCCAATCTCTATCATTTCACATCAGCTTCCACCATCTTGTTTTCAATTTTCCAAGCTCTATAATTCCACTTCGGCATCCACCATTTTGCATTCAATTTATGCGTTATCTATCATTCCACCTCAGCATCAATCATATTGGATTCAATTTCTTCATGTTATGTCATTCCACATTGGCATCCACCATCTTGGATTACATTTCTTCATGATTTATCATTCCACCTCGGCATACAACATCTTGGATTACACCTCTCACCTACACTCGACAACCATCTTGTCCACCAACTTGTATCCGACCACCATCTTGTTTCCACTCTATGCACCTACACACAACCACCTACCCACAGCTCTACCTACCCATACACCAACTGCTCTTCTTACCTTCCCACCTACCCATTGCCCTACCAAACTACCTACCCTCTTACCTAACCAATTACTGCTCTACACAACTACCCCCTCGTCATGCATGCACCCACCACTCTACTTACCTACCTACATACCCACTGCTTTACACACATACCCACAAATCCACTTCCATACCCACCACTCAATGCATCTACACACACCCACCTACCTACAGCTCTACCATCTACACACCCACCCACCTACCTACCACTCTACCTACCTACCCAACCACATTTCACTCTACCATCTTACCCATATTCCTAAAGTTCCACTAACCTACAAATATACCTACTGCTCTACCCACCTAACCAAATGCCTTACATTCTACCTACCCACACACCCATTGCTCTTCTTACATTCCCACCTACCTTCCCACATCCTAATTGCTCCATCCACCTACTCAACTAGCTAACAACCTCCTGCTCTGCACACCTACTCATCACTCCAACCAATGCTCTACCCACATACCCACCATTCTAGATACTTACCTACATACCCCCTGCTCTAGCCACATCCCCACCAACACATTGTTCTACCCACCTAACCACTACTGATTTACCCACCTGCATACCGACATACCCACCTTCAGCTAAACTCAACTACTCGCCTGTTCACCACCAGTCCTACCTTCCACTCTCCATACCTAACACTTATCCTAATTACTGACTTACTTATGGTTCTATCCACCTACCCACTAAACACTCACCCTCCTCTATAATTACCCACCAACTACTTAACTTACAGCTGTACCCACCTACCTAACACTTTACCCTCCTACCCAGTGCTTAGCCTACCACTCTAACCACCTACTCACCTACCTACGACTTACTGCTCTACCCATCTGACTACCAAAAACTCTGCCCACTTCTCTACCCACCAACTCATATCTCTACCCACCTACCTATCCACAAAAACATCCTACCCACCCATTGCTCTACCTACTGCCCCACCCAAAGCTCAACACACCTACACATCCACCCACTGCACTACCCATATACCCACCACTCAACCCATCTACTCACTACTCAACCCTATCCACTCACCACTCCGCCAATCTACTCACCACTCTACCCATTTACTCACTGCTCTATCCACCTACCTACAACTCTATTTACCTACCCAATATTCTACCTACCTAACCACTAACCTATATCTCTACCCACCCTCCTACTCATTGCTCCATTCACCCACTTACCTGCCCATTCACTCACTGCTCTACCTACCTATCCAATTAGTCAATTTTGTATGATGCTGATCCCTTATAATTTTCAATTATCAGATGTATTAATTCTGTTTTTTTTTGTCGTGCAGTGATCAAGATGAAGAGTGCATTTAATGATGTGTCTGCAAGCAACACCCCGAATTCTTCTTTGGCTGTGCGATCGGCGGCCCCAGATGATCTGCATATATCGCCATCGATGACATTTGCAGTACCCTCGTCAGCATCTTCAATAACATCGGTGCCATCTACTCGCCCATTACATCGTCACCCATGTCGCTTCTGCAGTAAATCATTTACAGCTTTGTGGATTTTACGAAGACACGAAATAATGACCTGCAAGATGAAAACTACGAATGAGAGATTTGAATGTGATTACTGCCATGGGCGGTTTTCTCAGAGCAATGCATTAAAGAAACATTGTAAAATTTGTAGCACTGGTTCTCAGCAACCACAATCGACTCCATCTGCCCCATTTGCTTCATCTGCTCCATCTGCTCCATTTTCCCATCTGCTCCATCTGCACCACCGGCTCCATCTCCTCAATCTGCTCCACCTGCTCCATCTACTCCATCTGTTCCACTAGCTCCAACAGCTCTACCTGCTCCATCTGCTCCACGTGCTCCATCTGCTCCACCTACTCCACCTACTCCACATGCTCTATCTGCTCAACCTGTTACATCAGCCACAGAAGGCTGTAGTGGTAACATACAGGTTGTCAAGCAATATGTTACTCAACCCATATGCATTCATGCTGAAGATGAAGATATCGTCCACAAATCGCGTCATGGACTCTCTTATCCAAATACAGTGTGGTGCATCATCACAAGACCATCGGACTTTGACAACACATGTGTTTTACTAAGCCTGCTGGAAAAATAGAACGGTCTTTGGTTCGAGAACGTGTACCTGTACTCCAAATCACTCCAGAAACCGAAATACCAACGACTGACATATGTGCTAAGAGTTGTAGATGGTATGGGATTTTTCCCATTAAATGATAATGATGAATTAGTTCCACCGAGTAAAGCATTGCCAAACTCTATATTTGTCTTTGATGACATTGCCTGCGAGAAACAAACTTGTATACAGCAGTACTTTAGTATGGAGCAGCACACGAACGTGGACTGTGTGTACCTCGGCAAGACTTATTCGTGCATACCCAAACAAATAATCTGCGGTAATACAAATATGCTAGTTTTGTTTCGCATGAACGATTTAAACTTGCGTAATTTTTATTCCGATCACATCAATATGGACATGATTCTATCAGATTTCAAAGATATATGTGCCTTGTGCTGGAAAGAAAACTATGGATGTTTGACGATCGTTAAATACTGTATGCTACTTAGGGGAAGGTACAGGCTTGGGTTCGACCAGTTCATCGCTTTCTACCGAGAGGGTTCATCTACTGGGAACCAGCAAGCGTTGACATCAATACCTCCTAGTACATCGATGGGTACTGTTCCTGCAGACGATTATGACGCCACAGTTAATGCTAAAGACAGAATGAGCACAGTATAGTCGGTTTGTGCAGAACAACCACTTGCAAGATGTTCGCATGAAGTCGACAAACTTCAAAATAAACGACCAGCAGCTCTAAATACTGATGAAAATACAACTCCTGCTAGAAAAAAAAGGATATTTAATATTGAGGATGAAGCAGTAAGTGAAGACGGTCATGAAGACAGCATCGGTTATGACTATGGCGACAGTGATATTGATGGTTCTCTCGACGGTCCCACACATATCCCCAGCGAGGTTCCTTCGACAGGTGGCGTGAAGAAGGCGGAATACGTTGAGAATACTGACTACATGTATACCAAAGACACGAATAAACTTGTAGACAGACAGAATTTTGATCGCTAAACAAAGAGGTGGGAATTACTCTACCATGAAAGTGGTGGTTTCGATCGTTAGAGAACTTAAGAATTGGAGTTATATCGGATGATGAGATGAACTGCTTTCTTCTGAAGTTGTTATGAAAACATAATAATAAATTGCTATAAAATAAAGGTTTTTCTTTATTTTTGTGCGTTGTATCCTTCTGTTGGTCTTTAAGTTTTTCATATATGTATAATAAATTATGTTATGTGTGAAGGTATACCGCTGATTGGAAAAAATTTAATCAAATGAAAATTACATGTTTTGTATGTCTGTAGTTATAAATGCCGACAGCTAGCTTGACAGCGAAATCGAGACATTAACATGGTAGTCAGTTACATAATATACTTACGACTTTTAGATTTTTTCAATAGTTTTTTGTTATCAAGGTAGTTCAATGTCATGGAGTCATGTATTGGTCTGGCGACCCAAGGTTTGGCAGTTCGATACTGCCCTCTTCCGATTATATTTTAAGTTCAAAAAATGCATCGCTCCTAGCGACCAACTCGAGAATTTAACAAGATGGCTGCAGTGACACTAGCGCTCCTTGTAGCATATAGCAGAACCTGAGGTTGGTAGGTTGCTGGAAAACAAGATTGGCAGAGCAGTAGGTTGATAGGTGGGTAGAGCAGTCGGTTGGTGGGTATGCAGAAAATGCAATGGGTATATAGGTAAGTATGTAGAGTGGTTGGACATGGGTAGAGCATTGGTTAGTGGGGAGTAGGTGTGTAGAGAAGTAGGTGGTTAGGTAGTTGGGTAGGTGGGTGGAGTAATGGGTAGGTAGGTAGGTGGGAAGGAAAGTAGAGCTGTGTAAATGTGGTTTGGTAGGTGACTAGGTATGTGGGTGGGTAATCAGGTAGAGGAGTAGGGTAGGTAGAGCAAATTGTTAGTAGTGAGAGGTAGAGGTGGTAGAGTGATGGGTAGTTGGGTACAGCAGTGGGTAGGTGGATAGGGCAGTGGGTAGGTGGATAGGGCAGTGGGTAGGTGGATAGGGCAGTGGGTAGGTGGGAAGTAAAGTAGATCTGTTGGAAAGTGTGTTGGTAGGTGGGTAGACCATTCGGTAGCTGTGGAGGAAAGTAGAGCTGTTGAAATGTGGTTAGGTAGGTAGAGTGAATGGTAGGTGAGTGTGTAGTCAGGCAGAGCAGTAGGTAGGTAGAGCAAAATGTTATCAGGAGGGAGGTATGGGGGTACAGTGGTGGGTAGGTGGGTAAAGCTGAATGTAGTTGGGAAGGTACATATAGGGGTGGGTAGATGGGTTAAATGGTGAGTTTGTTGGTGGAGTGGTGGATCGGGGAGTGGTCGGTAGGTGGGTAGATCAGTAGGTAGGTTTGTATGTGGGTTTAGCAGTAGGTAGGTGGTTAGTGTTGTAAGTAGTTGGGTAGAGCAGTGGGTAGAGCGGTGGATTGGTGAGTAGAGTGCTGGGTTGGTGGGTGGGCAGAACACTAGGTAGGATGGTAGACCAGAATATTGCTGGGTAGGTCGGTAGGTAAGTAAATCAGTGGGTAGTTGGGTGTGTAGGTAGGTTGGTGTGTAGGTAGGTTGGTGTGTAGGTAGGTTGGTGTGTAGGTAGGTTGGTGTGTAAGTAGGTGGGTGTGTGGGTAGGTGGGTGGGTAGGTAGGTGGGTGGGCATGTGGGTGGTTTTGTAGGTGGGTGGGTATGTAGGTGGGTGGGTAGGTAGGTGGGTGGGTAGGTTGGTGGGTAGATAGGGGGAGGGCAGGTAGGTAGTTGGGTAGGTAAATAGAGTGGTAGGTAGTTGGATAGAGTGGCGAGTAGATGGGTGGAGTGGCTAGTAGATATTTTAGAGTGGTGGACAGGTATGTTGAGTGGTGAGTAAGTGAGTGGTTAGGTGGGTTAGAGGGTAGGTAATTGGTGGTTTGAGCAGTAGGTAGGTGGTTAGAGTTATTGTTGGTGGCTATAGAAGTGGGCAGAGCAATGGGTTTGTGGGGGGAGCTGTGGGTAGGTGAGTAGAACAGTGGGTAGGTGAGTAGAGTAGTGGGTATGTGGGTAGAGCAGTGGGTGGGTCGGTCGGTAGGTAAGTAAAGCAGTGGTTAGGTGGTTAGAGCAATGGGTAGGTAAATTGAGTTTTATGTAGGTAGGTAAGAGTCTAGGTAGTTGTGTAAGCAGGTAGTTAGGTGTATAGGTAGAATAGTGGGTAGGTTGGTTGGTTAGTAGGTGGATGGGTAGGTAGGTAAACGGACAGGTAGGTATGTGGGTGAGTAGGTGGTTAGGTAGGTAAGTGTGGGTTTAGATAGGTAGGTGGATAGGTAAGTGAATGAAGTAGTAGGTGGGTTGGTAGTTTAGGTGGGTAGAGCAATTTGTAGGTTAAGCAGCGTTTAAATATGCAGAACAGTGGGCAGGGGGTATAACAGTGGGTAGGGGGTAGAACAGTGGGTAGGGGGTAGAACAGTGTGTAGGTGGGTAGATCAGTGGTTAGGTGAGTAGAGCAGAAGTTAGATTAGTAAAGCAGTGGGTGGGTATGTCTGTAGGTAAGTAAAGCAGTGGTTAGGTGGTTAGAGTAGTGGGTTTTAAAATAGAGTGGTAGGTGGGTGGGTAGAATGGTAGGTAGTTTTGTAGGCAGGTAGTTGGGTGTATAGGTAGAACAGTGGGTTGGTAGGTGGGAGGGTATGTTGAGAAATGGACAGGTAGGTGGGTGGTTATGTGGGTAGGTAGGTAGGTTGGTATAATGATATAGGTAGGTGGGTAGGTAGGTGGCCAGGTAGGTGAATGGAGCAATAGGTTAGTTGGTGGTTTTGGTGGGTAGAGGAGTTTGTAGGTTGAGCAGCATTTAAATAGGTAGCACAGTGGGTAGGTAGGTGGGTAGGTAGGAGGGTAGGTAGGTGAGTGGGTAGGTAGATTGACAGATAGGTAGGTGGGTATGTCTGTATGCAAGTAAAGCGGTGGTTAGGGGGTTATAGCTGTGGGCCAGTAAATAAGTGGCAGATAGGTGGGTAGAATGGCAGGTAGTTGCATAGGCAGGTAGTTGGGTGTATAGGTAGAACAGTGGGTAGGTAGGTGAGTAGGTAGGAGGGTGGGTATATAGGTAAATGGACAGGTAAGTAGGTGGGTGGGTATGTGGGTAGGTAAGTAGGTATTTATATAGGTAGGTGGATAGATAGGTGAATAGAGCAGTAGGTGGGTTGGTGGCTTTGGTGGGTAGAGCAGTTTGTAGGTTGAGTGGCATTTAAATAAGTAGAACAGTAGGTAGGTGGGTAGAGCAGTGGGTAGTTGGTTAATGTATTTGGTAGGTTGGTAAAGTGGTGGGTTGGTGTGTAGTCGGGTAGAGTTTCGGGCATAAAGAGAGAGTGGGGTGTAGGTGGGTAGGCAATGCCATAGGTAGATGAGTAGTTAGTTTAAGAAGTGGTTCAGTATGTAGTGGGGTGGTTAGGTGGATATGGTGTGGTTTAGAGGTTAAAGTAGAGCAGTGGGTAGGTTATTAGAGTGGTGGGTAGGTGGTTATAGCTGTAAATTGTTAGATAAATAGGTGGGTAAAATGGTTGGTAAGTCGGTAGGAAAGAAGAGTGGTATTTTGGGTAGCTGGAGAAAGTTGTAGGTGGGTAGCTGTGTAGAGCCATAAGTGGGCATAGCAGTAGGTTAGTAGGTGGGTATAGCAGTGGGTGTGCAGGTAAATAGAGTGATGAGTATGAGGGTAGATATTTGCGTACATGGGTAGAGTGGTGGGTAGTTTGTTAGCGTGTTGTGTATCTGGGTAGAGTGGTATGTAGGTGGGTATAGTGGAAAGTCGTGCAGTGGGTATGTAGGTAAGTAAGTAAAGTGGTGGGTAAGTGGGTAGAGCAATTGGTTGGTGGGCAGTGAGATGGTAGATTTTTTGGGGAAAAGATTTGGGTAGAGTTGGTTAAGTGGGCTGGTGGTTTGGGAAGAAGGTAGGCGGGTCGAGCAGTAGGTAGGTGAGTCAAGCAGTAGGTAGTTGAGTAGGTGTTTAGAGTTATAGGTAGATGGGTGGAGAGATGGTATGGTGGGTAGAGTGGTGGGTAGGTAAGTGCATAGAGAGGTAAGTAGGTGGGTAAATTTGTAGACAAATGAAGTGGTGACTAGTTGGATAGGTAGGTAGAGCAGTGAGTGAAGGGCAGGTAAGTGGGTGAATGGAGCAATATGCAGGTGGGTGGGTGGGTGGAGCGATACGTTAGTGTTTAGGTAGGTAGAATGTTGGGTAGGTAAATAGAGTTGTATGTAGGTAGATAGAGCAGTGAGTAAATGGGTAGAGTTGTGAGTAGATGTGTAGAGTGGTGGGTAGATCTGTTGAGTGGTGTGTATGTGGGTAGTGCAGTGGGTAGGTGTGTAGAGCTTTGGGTGGGACAGTAGGTAGAGCAGTGGGTAGATATGTTGGTTGGCAGATAGGTAGGTGGGTAGAGCAATGTATTGGTGGGTAGATAAGTGGATAGAGTTTTGGATAGTGACATGGGTAGAGCAGTAGGGCAGTAGGTTAATAGGAAGGTAAGAAGGTGGTTATAGTGGTAGGTAAAGCAGTGGGTAGGAGGGTAGGAGGGTAGAGTGTTAGGTAGGATGGTACAGCTATTTGTAGAGCAGTTGGTTGGTAATTATAGAGGAGGGCGAGTGTCTAGTGGGTAGGTGGATAGAACCAAAAGTTAGTCAGTAATTAAGATATGTGTTAGGTATGTAGAGCAGCAGATAGGACTGGTGGTGGTTAGTTGAGTAGTTGAGTTGAGCCAAAGGTGGGTATGTTGGTATGAAGTTGGGTAAATCAGTAGTGATTAGGTGGGTAGAACAATGTGTTGGTGTAGATGTGGCTAGAGCAGTGGGTATGTAGGTAAGTATGTAGAGTGGTGGGTATATGTCAGATCATTGGTTGGAGTGGTGAATAGGTGTGCAGAGCAAGAGGTGGTTTGGTAGTTTGGTAGATGGTTGGAGCAATTAGGAGCTGGGTAGGTAAGTGGGAATGTAAGAAGAGCAATGAATGTGTGGGTAGGTAGACTGTTAGGCAGTTGTTTAGATGGGTAGAGAAATACATATGTGTATAGATTAGTAGAACTTTACAAATATGGGTAGGATGATAGAGTGAAAGGTAGGTAGAGTGGTAGGTAGGTGGGTGGGTAGATGTGTAGAGCTTTAGGTAGGTGTGTGTAGGTGCATAGATTGGTGGGTAGGGCAGTTGGTTTGTGTATAGGTGTGTATATCAGTGGCTATGTAGGTAGGTAAGTAGAGCAGTTGGTACATGTGTGGAGTGGGGGTTGAGTTAGTTAGATCATTAGGTGGTTATTTAAGAAGGTAGGTTGGTTGGTGGGGCAGTGGGTAGGTGAGAAGGTAAGAAGAACTGTGGGCATGTGGTTAGGTTGATCAGTAGTTAGGATGTTGTGTGTAGGTGCATACAGTGGGAAATTAGATGGTGGTCGGATACAGGTTGGTGGACAAGATTGTAGTCGATCATAGGTGAGAAGTTGAATCCAATATGGTGTATGCCGATGTGGAACAATAGAGCACAAAAAAATGTAATTCAAGATAGTGGATGCCTAGGTGGAATGATAGAGCATGAAGAAACGGAATCCAAGATTGTTGATGCTGAGAGGGAATTGTAGAACATGAAAAAATGTAACCCAAGATTGTGGATACTAATGTGAAATTATAGAGCATGAAGAAATCGAATTTAATATGGTGGATGCTAAGTTGGAATTATAGAGCATGAAAAATGTAACCCAAATTGGTGGATACTGAGGAGGAATTATAGAGCATGAAGAAATAGAATGCTAAATGTTGGATGCTAAGGTTGAATAATAGAGCATGAATAAATGGAATCCAAGATGGTCGATTCTAAGGTGGAATGAGTGAGAATGAAGAAATGAAATCCAAGATGGTGGATGCCGATGTGAAATTATAGAGCATGTAGACATGAAATCCAAGATGGTGGATGCTTACATGGAATGATAGAGCATTGAGAAATTGAATCCACTATGGCGGCCGGAAATTACGTAATCCATGATGGCGACGGTCGGAGCCGGAGCCGCCTTCTGACTCCTGTGTCTCCGAATCCTCTATTTCCTACTACTGGAAAGAAACACTCTTTCATCTCGCATTGCCAAGAAAGGGTCGGTGTACTCCCGTTTCCCCCGCTCTTACATTCCAGTGCCGCTCAATCCTAGGGCCTCATTTCATGTTGTTCGGGGATGACGGGCACCTACGGGTCCGGCTGGAAGGTCCGTCACTCGGAGGGTGTTGCCTGGCCCCGGGTCCACCCTCCACACGAATTTATTTATTTATTTATTACAAATTAAAGGGCATAGGAGCGGGGGTGATAAGAAAGGATGTCTGGCCTTTGGTTTGAAACTGCCACATAGTTTATTTTCTCCGTAATCGGGTGGAATGCACGTCTAAGTAATTACGATACATCGTCATTAGCTACGACTCCAGGTTTTGCGTGGACACGGATGCGAATCGTGCTCAAGTGTGGAGGGTCACTGCACATAGAACAAATCCGGACTTCGCTGTTGATCAGCACATTTCCGAAACTAGTGTCATTACGTTAAGAAAAGCAATCTCTTTTGACTATCGCTCTTCCGTGGTAGTGGTAGAGGCAAAACTTACAGAACAGCTGCAGTACGTCGAGCCGAGTTTGCGGCCTCAAAACTTCCCTTCATTGCTCTGTTCCAAAGGACAATTTTCCAACGGCATAATCTTTCCCAGGACTGCCTTCGTTCTGTCGACATCCTTCCTTGGCAGGGGGCATCGGTGGTGTAGTGGCTATACTACTCGCCTCCCACCAATGTTAATTGAGTTCAATCCCCGGCCAGGTCACTCCCGGATTTTCGCATGTGGGAATCGTGCTTGATGATAACGGTGTTCGGCGCCCATTCTCGGGGATCTGCCGTCCCCCCCCCCTTTTTTTTCATTCCGGTGCTGCTTCATACTCACTTCAATCACCTCTATCGGTTCTCAAGACATCGTTGCTAAGAGCCGCCCAAATATCTTCACTCACTCGTCCTTCCTTGGCCTGCCAGGTTTCCTGACTTGGCGCTCATAGAACATGTTCGGGTTCAACTGGAACGGCGACTTCAGTCATACAACGCGTATGCAGCATCCGGAGAGCCATTTGCAAAAAATATGAGGCGATATTACACAGGATAGCATTAAACATCTATGGGATTTTACTCCCGGACGTTACCTCTGCTCGTATCCACGCTAGCGTTAGTGCAACAATTTCCTAGGGGTAACTTAGATAGAACCATTTTTCCGCAAATAAACTTCATGTTTGTCTTGTTTTTATTATCGCTTATTTCAAGAATCTTTTTCATTGCAATTCCCAAGTTTCATTCCAATTCGACGTCTCCTTCTGAATGAGGAATCCTATAATGGCAATGAGTGTATGATACTCAACGACTAGTCACGCTGTGTTCAGCCTGCAATAAATTATTACTAGGATGCCTGAAGGAATTAAGGTTTTCAAAGTTATTTATATCTCGTCATGTATAATGCTTCCACGAAAACTTACTGCTTATTTAAGGATTTTACGATATACATTAGAATTACAGGCAAAATGAATCGCAACGAATAGTGGTGCATATGATGAAATTTATACACAGATATTTGTTGTCATGTTTGCACTGCTATCTGTCTGCGAACAAAAAGGATTGCTGCATAACATTGTCAATTTTGGGCTAAAAAACTCAATGGAAAATTCGACAGGCCAAATATTTTTTTAAGGAAGCCCTTTTCACAGGTGAAGTTCTAAAATAAATTGCAGCAAACATACTGGCATTACAGATGACAAATATAAGCATAGGTGCCGTATATGTTATACCATAACTGATTTAAACCAGTTTGCATGTGGCGACATGCATAATGTGTGCACTGAATTTACTAAATAATAGTTTCGATCTTCCTGCAAAGCTGTATTGTTACTTCAATAAGTTTTTTGGAACATTCCTTCCACTTGCAAATATTTTGCCCCCCAAGTTCGTTTTAATTAAATCTCTGCGTTCGACATTAAAAAATAACTACATACATATGTAGACGAATGTAGGATGGTTGATTTTATTGATAGTTTCTTTTTTTTTTTTTTCTATTTGCATTAATTGTTTCTTAACAGTCAGGTGCTTTTAATATTCAGAATTTTCAGACGTACGATTATTGAAAGTTGCCTTCCATCGTATAAAGCAGTCACACTAAAATTTTATCATTAATTTTAATTAGGTGGGACAAGTTTTGGGTAGAAAATAATAAGCTTTTAGCATGAATATTGCCGTTATATAGATTTATAAGTGTTGTCAACATTTCTACTACTTTAAATTAATTTTTGTTGTCTTGGAAACTTAATATTATTCAGTACATTATTAATATGAGTCGGGCAATTTTCTCCCACTTTTATCAGGCATTACAGCAAAGAATTTGATAACTATTCTGAGAGCACATTTTGGTATGGTATAGCATCATGAACTATTCTCGAAAAAGTATCTCAAACATGATCCATGATTAACACAAGAACACACTCAGAATGATAAATGTTCGACGAATAAAACTTTATATCACGAAATAAAAGTTTCCATAATTTTGCAACGTAGTTTCTAGGTGTAAGAAATGTATACCATCAGTTCCTAATCAAAATGGAAATATTAATGTAAACTGCTGTGTGCAATACTTGACGAATCTAAAGTGTTTCAAACAAGTTATAATTTTTTAAAAATAATTCAGAAAACAATTACAAGTCTTTTTTAAGTCAACCCATTCCATTGAATGAAGTATCGCAATTAAAATTTTGATATTTTTCGGGTTTATCAAAATAATATTGAACAATGTGAAATATTTTTTAACTTGTCACATTTCTCTCCTTTCTTGTCTTATGTGTAGATTTTGAGACGATACGGACAATCGACCTAATTGCTGCTGTTTTCCCGCCAAGGGCATTTATAGAATTTTACTTTGGGGATAGCCATGATGATTGAAGCTTCTCATTCGATGACACGAAATTACAAGTAAAATTCCTTATACGTGCTTTTAATCGCAGTATGTTATTAAAAATAGTGAGTGAAAAGTGAAGAGATTTCGACGGCTCTTAACATCGAGGTCTTGACAGACGATGAGAGTGATTGAGGTGAGTATGGAGCAGCGCCGAATTGAAAGGGTGGAGAAACGGGAGATCCCCGAGAAAACCCACCGGGAGTGATCCGGCCGGGGACTGAACCCAGATCGCCTTCGTGAGAGGCGAGCAGGCTAACCGCTCAGCCACCGTGGCCCATTAAAAATAGTAAAATTAAAATAACATTGGTTTTGCATAAGTCCAATTTAAATTATTGCTAAAGTCAGAACAATCATGATTACAAAACTTCGATTCGTCTTACGACCGAGTAGAAAATTATAAATATTATTTTGATTTTAACATTATAACAGTTGTATGTTGTATTAATCTTTATTTCTGCCAAAAATTTTATTTTACATAGTTGGCAGGGTTCTGGTTCTGAAGACAAACACTTCATTCTAATTCTTATCGCTATCTGAGTAATCTGTTGTGACCGAGCAGTTTTCGTTCAGTGAAGTTCATTTCAGGTCTTCATAAATGAAAACATTTTTTGATGTATGCATTGCGACTTCCAGTGCTACAGGCATGTTACAATCCGTGTTAAGATTTTTAACCGTCCACACATGTGTTATTTGTCATTGTCTACATTGTTATTTTCTTTCCCCGTTTTCTGGAGGTGGCGGTGGCCCTAGCAACCCTCCTCTTAAACATGTCACTGCCTCCCACCAAGGCGAACAGTGTTCGCTTTCCGGCGAGGTCACCCGGGTTTCTCGCATGTTGGGTAACATGGCACGCCGGCCGGCGGGTTTTCTTCAGGCACTCCCGTTTTCCCCATTCTTGCGTTCCATCTCTACTCCGTTCTCACTTCACTTCGCCCTCCCCGCCACACAATACCTCGCTCTTTACAGCTGAGAAAAACTTCACTCAACACGCTACATCCTCATTACATTCCACCAACACTCGTTTATGACTATCATTTCTCCTATTTCAACTGTATGCTGTTTATACAAATTAAAATCGTAATTTTTTTAAAAGGGTAGCCCTGTTTTTTTTTTCTTCAATTTATTACAATGTATCAAAATACATACTTGAGAAGTAGTGCTTAATGCCAGCAGCGGCCAGTAACACACATTGAAGTAGACGAAGTTACGAACAGTGTATGGTTCAAATGAGTGAGTGTAGTGATTTGGACGACACTTATCATCGAGGACTTAAGAGCCAATTAGGGTGAACTGATGTGAGAATGGAGCAGCGCCGGAATACAAGTGCGGTGTAAACTGGAAATCCCCGAGAAAACCCGCCGACCAGCGACATTATCCAGCATGCTCCGGGTATCGAACCCAGTTCACCTTTGTGGAAGTGAGCAGTTGACGCACTACACTACCGCGGCCCCGGTTCGAATGAGGACCCACTGTGTGCTCAGTTGGTTCATTACTGACCACCCACTTTAGAGATCCCTGGTTCGATCCTAAGCCCCTGACGGGGTTTTTCATGCGGGGAGTGTGGTGGTCATCGCTGTGGTGCGGGGTTTTCTCGCGACTATCCTGTTTGCCTCCCCGTCCTCACTCCGCTGGGCCTCCACCCGTATTTCGCTTCACCTCGTCCATTCTTCAGGCTGGCCGGAGCGACAGGTCTGGCTTCGTGTAGAACCGTCGGCTCCACCTAGCGGGGGCCGTGGTGGGCGAGCGGTTAACCTGCTCGCCTCGCACCATGGCGAACTGGGTTCAATACCCGGCCAGGTCACTTCCGGATTTCCGCATGTGGGAATCGTGCCGGACGATGCCGCTGGTCGGCGGGTTTTCTCGGGGATCTCCCGTTCCCCCACCCTTTTATTCCGGCGCTGTTCCATTCTCACCTCGATCAGCCTCATTGGTTCACAATATCCACGTTGTTAAGTGCCGTCCAAATAACTTCCACTCACTGCATGCATCAAAATGAATTGAGAAAGATCGTGACCCGGGCAAAATTTGGAGAACATCAACCTGGGTCGCCGGAACAGGTGGGGTCAGTTGTAGGCCTACATTGTTCCCCTCGTCTCCCAAATATCGTTGTCCGCACAACATCGCATCTGAACCCACCAGAAATTATGTTATTGTCACTCTCTTGCGAAATTTTATAAATTGTAAAGCCAAATAAATATTTCATTCCAGCAATATTTATCAATGTGCAGCATCGGAAAATGTTTGTATCGTGTTAATAGACGAATGGAGAGAAAAAAAAGAATACCCACCTAACGCCATTTTGATCACCAGCATTAATTATAATTAAGGAAAAACTCCCGAGTTATAAGTCACTTCTTCCACCAACTATCAGAAATTATTCGAAAAATCGCCTGCAGTTTATTTCATTGAGTTCTCAACTTGTACACCTTCCTCCCCGCCTTTTTTTTTTACATTAAATTTTTCCACTGCTATTGTGTTTTGAACTATTCATTTTCAGGTAGGTAATTCATTATTTCTGGCTGCAGGAATTAGGTTACGTGGAAAAAGTTTTCTACTAACGCAAGTCTGGTATGGTAGCACCATCTGGACTGGAGTTATATTAATGGAAGTGTTACGTCACTAATGCCTAGTTGCACTAACATCTTCCCCGATCCGAGATCGAATGATCCCAGTTCCAAACCAGAATCCAGTTTGATATTGGTTCCAATTGAAAAGTGTTGCACTAACGAAATTTCTCGATTCTGGATTTCCGACTCGTCGATCTTCGTTCCAAAGTGAGAGATCGATATCAAGTATGAGACAAATTTTGCTATTGGTTCGTAATATATGACGCCATGGAAATACTCGTATTTTTCACTATAAATGGAACTAGATGTGCGATGTTTTATCGGTTTTAAGTGAATTATTGTTGTATGAATTTTACTGAATGATATTCAAGTGCATATAATGTTTTAATTTTCCAATAAAACAATCGAACGCATTTCTATCTGTTGACGTATTTTCAAACTACATTTATCGACGATGGCTGCTGATCTCGGATCGAGATGGTGCACATTTTTCTGTGTCGAACTTAGATCCGATCTCGGATCGAGTTTCAAACCACGATGGTGCAACCGGGCGCAAGTCTCGTCCGCTGCAGATGGCCTCGCCACTCGCGTACATTCAAACGACCCGAGTGATGGATCCTCGTAACTCCAGCGATGTCTGTAAATTCCTGGAGCCTGCCACGGTAGTTATATACACTCGAAAAGCCATTCGGTGGAACGCTTTCGTGCCGCGGCCAGAATCACCGGCTACGTTATTCCACGAGAGGTTAAAGGCAGCTAGATACTCCAGATGACGCCGTGATATTCTGCGTATCACTTCGGCGTCAATAGCTTGCCTTGTGTTTTGACGCCTGTCGGGCCTGGAAATTTTATGGCCCCACGAGACATAAACATACCTCTCGGCCGTAGAAGCGTCGCTGCTGTACCAGAACCATACACGGTAAAAAAAATATCGCGGTGTTGCTCTGTAAGAGACAGCCATGGCTTTTGCGTAAATAAATCTGCGTCAATGGATATAGCATTTTATTTGAGGTACAGAAATGATACTTGTTTGTTATGGCTTAAATGAACATATCAAAAAGAGACATTTTGTTTGGAAACAAAAATCAGCGTGCCATCACATTGGAGTCGTGCGATATACTGGTAGGAAATTTTCTCCCACCCCCAAAATTGCCACCAGTCGCCACGGGCCCCCACCCCAGGCTCGCGCAAACGAGAAGTCAAAGAAAACGCATGCTCGCATTTTAGACGTGTATATGAGCGGACGTGAAAAGGTTTATAGGCTATTCACGGTAAAGTGAGCACTTTTGAAAGCCCTCTCATTTGGAATAATAGGCAATAAATAGATTTAATTTTACCCGTAGGAGTTAACTTCCGAGTGCGGTGCGTTATACACACTGAGTTTATCACTTACATGGTAATGTTTATTTAAAAGGGTAGTTAAATGATTTTTAAAAAAATACATGAATGGGAAAAGCAACTAGAGCCTCAAAAGTGCTCACTTTACCGTGAACAGTCTATACCGAACCTGCCCCAATTCTAATACACGTTTGAATGGTAGGAGGGTCGAAAAAGCGATAAAACGAATTTACAGCCATGCTTAATTTATAAGTGAAAGGAGTGGTTGTGGTACGTAGTGTATACAATGATAACTACTTAATATTAAAGTATTTTCGGCCAGCGTGGCGGTTTAAAAATTTGCAATGTTACCCGGTTGTACCTCGTAAAACTCGGGTCGACTTTCGCTATGCTTGTTTGGCCTACTTAAAGTAAGCTAGAAAGTAGCGCTCCTCGAATACCCAACTTAGGGGTCGGCCCCCAGGAAGGGTATATTTGGCGAGGAATGTGTTCGTTCCTCCGGGAACATTGTCACATCCTGGGTGAACATGCTCTCTGGGGTCCCCCTGGGTGCATGGGGCTGAGTCACTATATCTGGTGGAGGTGTCCTCGACCCCGGAAGGGACATTCCTTCCCCGCCCAGGTGACCCATCATTGTGTCGGGGATATTGCCACTCCTTGTTTCATAGGTCAGCAAGAAACATACCCCAATAGCGTATTCGGCTTGAGTCAAGCTTGAAAAATACATGTCAAGACAAGCCTGTTTGCTGCTCACAAGAAATCCGGCTTGAATCAGGTTTGGATAACACATGATATTACAAGCTTGTTCGGCAAGGAAAATTCAAGTAAAATGGTAGGCTTGCCGCAAGGTTACATAATATCTGGGTGGTCATGGGAAGGGCTGGTTATGCGCAAGTCAAAGCCTCTGCCAGTTTAAGGGAATCCACACTTCCTCGGTTTACCGCTGGGGACCCGCCTGGCGGGTATCTGCAACCATGGGAAACTCCCGGGCGTTCCCTATACCATGTTTTACTAAAAGGGGTATGTGCCTGCTTTGACAATCTTGCAATCACGGGCAATCATGATGGTGGAGCCTGCTGGCGAGCCGGTTGACTCCTTTACTGTCAGATCCTTGTAGCCTAAAAGCTGGTTTCACAGTGGAGAATTTCGGCAGAATCGTAATGGACCATTCCGAGGTCGAGACATTAGGCCACTCAAGAAGAGAACAAAGTAGTGACGAAGAACAGTACGGAGGAGCATGGGCTGACATCACGCCTTAGAGGTTTCCTTAGCTTTGGGAGTCGGAGGTGCACCTCTGATGGGGCTTGTCTCCTGACTATAGCCGATTACTAAGAAACCTGAAAAATTCGCGAGTTCAATGACCTACAGGCTAAACTCTACAGTCTTATGTACAAATATGCCGATATTAACTGCACATTGGGCCAGTGTTCTCCAGGAGGTGTCAAACACATTGTGGACCAGAGGACAAAGTTATATAAACACACTTGTTTCGAATTCTAGCTTGTCTCAAAATGAATCCTCGAATTCTTCAGGTATCTGCCGATCATCCTCTGACTTCCGGCGGTCAGGTCGAGGATGGACCCGCGCGGGCGGTGTGTTTGAAAATCGCGCCCGGCAATGCCATATTCGTCGACAGACGAGCGGGGCATCAAAACAAAATTACTAAGAACACAAGTGAAGTCTGCTTGGCTTGTCAGGCTGCGGGCCTATCTATTTATAATCTCAGAGTCCGCACTTCGGTGGGCCTGTAGGAGGAATGGTTATGGATTTATCCGTGACATAATAAGCCGATGTGATCGTGGGTAGAGACATTAAAGCAAAAGGCATATACCCAGTGGTGTAGAAGTGTCGAATAATCCCAGATACGCTCGGGGGCGAGGAATTGGTTGGAAACCGTGAAGGGTGCGTGAGCAGAACATGGAAGGGGGGGGGGGAGTTGCTGCCCCGCATCCATGGAGGCTTGCAGACATCAAAGCTCCATGAGACAGCTATGAACTGGATTCGAAAAACCAAGATCCTGAAGTGAGATTTCCTACTTTTACATATAGAGTGCTTTGAAAATCCAGTGATTTCCCACAAGCTGAGGACTGGAGTAATTTAAATACCTTTATTGTAGTTGTTTTTGCATTCTGGGTAACTCTGCAAAAATAAATAAACATTTCGTGCTGTATAACCAAGTCGTGTACAGTCCTCACAGAAGATGAATGGTTTTCCATCCAGGCAGAAGGCTATGAAGAAACTACTCAATTTCGGATATCTACAGGGCTGTAAATTCTATACTGAGAGGAAGGTTGTTCCACCACCAAAATACGTGTTTGTATATGGTTAACTATATATTTAACAGCATCAATAAAATATTAGTTAATTACATAACACTTTAAAAGCAACTAAATTAATTTTGTTAATCTAACAAAATTAACATCATCATCATTTGTGATCTGCTCAGAGGCAGGTTTTCACGTGGTATCTCTCCATGCTCTCCTGTCTTCTGCCAACCTCTTCAGGTCCATATACTTTGCGCTTCCGTTGATGTCATCTATAAACTTGTATCTCTTCCTTCCTTTCAATCTTTTACCACGAACTGTTCCTTCCATAGCGTCTGTTAGCAAGCACTCCCGTCTCAACGAGCGTCCCATCCAGTACTTCTTCCTTTCTCTTATGACTTTCAGTAGTTTTCTCCTCTCATAAACTCTTTCCAGCACGTCTTCGTTACTCACTCTTTCCACCCAGCTTATCCTCTCCATTCTCCTCCACATCCACATCTCAAACACTTTTAGCCTTTTTTCGTCCTCACGTCTCAGTGTCCACGTCTCTGCCCCATAGAGTGCAACACTTCATACTAAACACTTGACAAGTCTTTTCCTCAGTGCTTCATCTAGTTTTCCGCATAGCAATCTCCTCTTCCTATTGAACGCTTCCTTCGCTAACGCAATACGAGTCTTCACCTGATGAATAAGAAATCCTCTACGTTGTGTCGAAAAAAATACAGATAACAAAATATTTAACTGACTCAACTATAGATATATGCTTGGCCACTCATTTGGATGCCTTCCTTAGACAATAAAGTTCGAGAGTTTATTTGAAATTGTTGTGACAATTAGGATAGTAACAGTGCGTGTTAGTGCATTCACTGATGCTTATTAATGGTATAAACATCGCAGTAGATCAACTGAAACAAGAAACTAAATATTTAACATATAGAACATGAAATGTTAATTCACGTACATTGTCCTGTATTTGAACGTGTGTATATATACATATATATTATATTATATATATATAATCAACATTATCAGTTAGCCAGTTATTTCTTTAGCTGACGGACAAGCGCTGAGCCTGCGGATTCAAGCATTGGGGTTCGAAACTCGGTTGGGAAACCAAACAAAAGTAATAAAATAATAGTTTTCAAGAATATTTAATTGCCCCTTAAAAAAAATTTGCTGGGCCAAACAAACTTAGTTTTATTCAACAAAACAATTTTCTCATTAATAGCGTGACGCCAAGAAATTGTGCAATATTAGTTTGAGCCATCCTCAAGACAGCCTGGATGACATATGATTGACAGAATATCATTTAGATTCGTAAATATACGTAAGCCGTAATTGCCTTCATTTAGGGCTGTTCAAATAAAACTTTTTCTAATTTCTGAGGATATTTCATAGTTTGGTGACACAGTTTCGATAGTAACATGATTAAAATATCAAATTTGAAAAGTAATATTCATCATACTCATTTTTTTTTCGGGGTAAATATAAGAATTTCAATTTAAAATATTAACTGATGAAAATTTCATACAGTTATTTTCACACAAATATTTATTTCTGCTAATGTAATTATTGAAGCCACAGGAATGGCGCTTTGCAGTTTCTCCGAAAGACAGCACTAGGTTCACCTGTGGTAATGTTTTCACATCTGGCGAATTTGAATTACTATTTCACCTTAAGTGTTACAACTGAAATACGGACGAACCGACAAACATATTCCCATCAAATATTCTTCATGGCACATTACTAACAAGAAAAATTACTTTAAGCTGCAGCTTAACTCAATATCTTTGGTAATTTTTTGATTCTTGAACGGTCCGTGTATGTGTGTGTGGCTTATTTTTATTCAGCTTTTGAAAAATTCTTTTTCTCCATTTTTTAGACTTTTGTTTCATATAAAAATGAAAGAGGATGTAATATGCAAAAAAAATGAAGAAATTATCTTTAGACTCTCGGATGTCCTTAGGGAGCGATAACGGCGATGCTGCCACACACATCAAGTACCCCATCGCCCTTAAGCGCAAGGCTCTGAACTGGCGTGCAGTGTTCTCATCGCACTGCGTGTACCTATGGGACTTTCAGAGGTGGCAGTATTATTTGATTGATGGAAAGTCTGTAGGAATGTTCAGTGCAGGGGCCTTGAGTAGTTTTGTATGTATATGAAGTTTATATTTTGAGATACAGTACTTTGAAAAAGTTGTTTTGAGCCATTTTGGAGTACTCAATAAACGGTGTTTCTAATGTGCGTGACGTCATAAAAGCACTCGACAGCCCTCGTCTAATGTGTGTGTTATTTTCGTAAATCAGCGCATTGGGCGCACTTTTAAAGGCCTCGTAGAGAAACGAGTATTTTAAACACTCGGCAGTGTATTCCGAAAGCCAGGTAATTGTAGCCTTAACGACAGCAGAAACTTGCAGAATAATGAGCCTGATAACTCTGTTCGACGAGGGTATATGTTAATTCCAGGAGTTGATTTATTTATTTTTGAGTGGGGGTCGCGGTGATGTAGTGGTTAGACTACTCGCCTCCCACCTAGACCACCCGGACCTTGGCATATGTTTAGATCGTGCTGGACGGTGCCACTGCTCAGTGGGTTTTCTTGGGGATCTCCCGTTTCCCCAGCCCTTGCTTTCTGGCACTGCTCCGTACTCACCTCGCTCCGCCATCATCGGCTCTCAAGACCTCGATGTTGAGAGCCGCCCGAATCTCTTCACTCACTTACTAACTAAATTATTTTTGACGTGCATATGTCTTGAAAATTTGCAACCATAGTGGGAGGCAATCCAGATAATCCGATGATAAAATCGGGGGTTACATTTTGGTATTGTAGATCCGAATCTATCGTCTACATTCAAAATTCAATTACACCATTCGACTGCCAAAGGATCAAAGAATATGTTACGTTGAGTGAGGACTGCGAAGCATCGTACGCTTTGAGGGAGGGGGGAGGGTGTAATTTTCAGTTCGTTTCGCCGCGTCTCATAAATTCCGTGTAGTACAACTTTTTACTAGAAGAAGTTACGGCTCTCGTTTGAGTTTCAGTCGGCAGCTCTCTTCGAGATCAATCGATTGCGTGTAAAAAACACTTGTGTGGCGTGGTTATGGTGAAACTGTATGCGTTTAATGTAAAAAAAATTAAGAAAACTTAAACACGATTTCAGCGTATACTCGTCAAAAAGCCAAGTCGGAATACAGAAAACGTATGCGGCTGGAAAGAGCATCTCAAAAGCTATCTAGTGATACCCGCAAAACCCCATGAAGCGGTGCCGGGAACATAAAATAAACTTCAAGGGGTCCGAGCGCGTCAACGTAGACGTACTCACGCAAAACAAACGGGCGTGTCCCCAAAACAGCAAAACCTAATTTTTGCCGTGTACACAGCAGATGACTTGGTCGCCCCGGGAACAGAACAGCACCTGTCTCACATCGCCCTTCTCTGCTCTCGAGATCGACAATAAAGTGAAACACTCGCCCTCACTGTCCGTCCACACTTTCAACATGAGTGGCGAAGAGCCTGGGTCGTACATCGTTCGCACCCAGGAGCGACGACATGTCAAAAATAATGTTGGTTCTCAAAAAGAAGGTTGGTGGAGGTGGGGGTTAAAAACGTGGAAGATTTCAAGCCCCATCTTAAAAAGTGGTGTGATTTAAAGCCAAAATTAAGTCATATTTCATGATAGTTTCTTATCTAACTATCTGAAAAAGATTATATAAGGACCACATAAATGTAAATATTTGAAGTCAAATTATTACACTCTAAATCCGAATCGGTGAAAAAAAATCACCGATTATCAGTGCAATCTGAGTTATTGAACTGGTCAGAAATGCGCAACTGGCAAAAAGTCAGCTGTAAATAAATGAATTGGTGAAAAATACTAACTGGAGCTATCGGAAGACATTGCTGGTGAATCTGTAGAATATTATCACTGATGTTTATGTAAGGACACATAACTGTATGGCTACAAATACAGCAAATTATTGCTCAAGTGCACAAACAGCCCAGACTTAAAAAATTGTATAAATTAATAAAAAAAATTTTTTTTTAAATAGCACTTAACAAATAATAACTTTTTTTTGGGACTACGTATTCATGATAATTAATTTAACGTGCAATGTTTTGCAAAGCATTATTTGGAAACTAAACAACAACTAATACATCGATCACACTGAACTGAAAATCATACTAAATATTTATGCCACACTTGTGTTAAATATTGCTTACTTGCCGACTACTATTTTCAACCTGAAAATTCATTAAAACATACACTTATGTGCCTGCAGAAACTAAAAATTACCCGCACTAGCAGTTGTAGTTTGTTTCAACTACAAAGGGTTTGTCAGTACAGATGCAAAAATATGCAACCCCATTTTTATACTCAGAATTATTCCTTACTAGTCTTTTGGCCCTATTTGTTACTGATATAGTGATAATTTGATATTTTTAGATTTCTGCATTTTGCAACATTCTCTCAATAAGTGTAAAAGAGGGTTTTAATTATGTTAGTTCACTATATATATATATATATATATATATATATATATATATATATATATATATACATATAGACACACACACACCTATGCAGTTTTTCTGATACTCCAGTTACTTTATTGCATAAAACCAGTTCGAAAGTCCTTAATTAACTAATTAAGTTATTTAAAACCTTGGCTACACCACTTGTTGATACAACAGCTGCACAAATATCACGTTCTGGCTATATATGTTGGGCACTCTTGATGCAATTTAAACCATATCAAACACACATAAGGGATTTTATTTTCTTCCGTATGACATGGCTGTGCCATCATAAACTAGTGCTTCAATGGCTCTCCCACATAGAGAATGTACACCTGTACATTGCAAATGCTTGCTTCCTTCTTCTTTGTAACCATGTCTTTGAGGTTTGTACCATCCTGCAGCAGAACAGTCAATTGCGTTGACTACACCACGAGATATGCGACAGAAGAATATTACAAGAAAATCACATAATAAATATTGAAACCTATAATCAACTAATTAACTGCAAGTTAATTTACCCACACAGCTAAAATATTGTTACTGATACACTATCAGTACAGATGCTATAAGGGAACAATGAGGTCATGTACAGTACATACTAGTACAATGATAAAATCTACCAGTTTCACATATGTGGTTAGGATGAGGAATGTGACAAAAAATTGATTTAGCCAAACTCAAACACAGAGGTAGGCTATGATGTGCATATTTACTACTATCTGTCACCTGGGCTCAACAGCTGAACACAAACTACTTCAAAGCAGCTAAATTTCATTGCTTTTCCACTGGTGAGTAGAAAAAAGTGCAATAAACACCAATCCAGCGGCGAATAGTAAAAGCTGTAATTCCTGTTAAGTCATGAAATTAATTAATAGTAGGTATAACTTATTTTACTCTAATTTCAACATTTGGGGACTTCACAGTTTAGATGCTCAAGGAATACTGCAAAATATAAGAAGTAACTTTCATATTGTTTTAATGGCTTAACACACACACATATATGCTATATATATCGTGTATATATGGTTTATAAAGTATATATGGTATATATATATACTATATATATGGTACACGTATAACTGGCATATATAAATTAATATTCAAATCATAAGTTACTTCATTACATTTGTAACTAGCACAATAAGTTAAAAAGCATTTGATGCTTTCAATTCGGGAGGACCTGGGTTCGATTCCCAGTCCGGACATCCTGATTTCCGTCTTCCGTGGTTTCCCTAAATCACTCCATGCGAATGCTGGAATGGGTCCTTACTGTAGGTCATGGCTCCGTTTCTAAGGACCTTGCAGTCGACGACACGCCAAGCCTTGCTTACATTACAATTTGTCAAGTCGCAAGAGATAAAGCTCCGAAGTAGTCTAACTAGCGACAAATCTCCTAATCTGACGATTCTGGCGCCAAAACCGTGGCACGACGCGTGATTTCATACATAGGCGTAAATGTGTTAGTACATAACTATGTTTCTGATACGTGCTAAATCGTACTATTATATGTTAGAAACAAGTTATTAATACCATTAAACGCCCTCTTAACATTTATGCACAAAACGTTTGCTTTGATTCCACAAGTTAGAAATTCCAATGATGGAAAACAATTAAGATATGTATTTAATGCTGCGTGGTTGGCAACTTGAAGTTATTAGTGCCCGCAGAAATGCGATCAGCAAATGAGAATCAAGGTCTAATTTGGGAGCGCCAAAAATTTCTCTTATGTGATCCTTGGTCCAGAGAGTCTCGTAATATCTGTGGCGTGATCGTAAAAGTAACTCTCAAGTAGACGTGTTTGGGGTCTAACACACCGCAGAGTGAATATATGCGAAATTCACCAAGGTACAATAAACTTAGAAGTGTTGGTTACATTTCTCCAAACGGCGGGTGTATCTCAAACATGATAACTGAACTTGTCAGTGGTGCCGCTCTTGACCGGAAAAAAATATAGAGTTAAGTCCGAAATGACGTGAATTTTTAGAACTGCATTACACGAGTTCAGGATTTCGTGTACACTTTTGTGGCCGCGTAATCTCAGTTGTGCAACTTTTGTTGATCAGCACTGAAGAAATCCAAATGTATTATGTACGTGTTATATAATACACACGTGTAAATTCTTGTAAATTAACACAAGTTTTGCAGTAACGTTAGTAATTTTCTGGCAACTAGTTTTCAATTTTCGTTCGTAAGTGTAAGACAAAATGGAATGTACTCATAATGTACAGTAACGGTGTTTATAATACATATTTATGAATATAATTAAAAGAAGTGTAGTTAACTTTTATCATCGACATTATACGGAAGTTGGTTGTAAAGTCCAAAGAAAACTGCACAGTTAAATTTTATTCGAACTTACATCCAGATTTGATATTTCCTTTGTTGTCTTTGAGTAGGAAAGATTTAAAAACAATTTTGGTGTTTATTCCATAGTAATGTTTGTTGAAAATACATTCTCCTTTTGTTGAGTAGGTTTTCTTTCTTTTGTTTCAGTTTCGTAGTCAGTACAGGTATTTTACAAAATGAAATAATTTTTGGAATGTATTAAATTATAAGGAATTTATTTTAATTTATTTTATGCTTTTAAAATTGAATCGCAATGGGTTGAATTCATGTTAATCTGGGGGGGGGGAGGGGTAAGGGGATAAAATTTGAAGAATCGGAACTTAAAACAGAGTTGTCGAACGACCTCTCTATCAGTGGTACGGGTTCAAAGCGCTATAAGGAAAAAAAAAAAAAACTAGCTCTCACATGTGCTTACAGGCCGACGATTTGCAGAACACTTAGAGCTTGAGCCGGCACAGGGGTCTCGGCAGCAATTTGCTCCATTCACGCGGCCGGGCCAGCCGAAATCTCCTTTCCATTACCTCGCAGAGATAGCCTCTAAAACTACTCAGTAGCCTTACCCCTCCTCCTCGGGCGAAGAATCTCCCTGTGTCCGGCCGGGGGTTGTGAAGGGTCGCTTGGAGCCCAGCGTGTACGAGTCTGCCCTACACAAGACCGTGGTTTCTCTTGCAGATGATGTTAACATAACGATCATATCTAGCTATAGTGTATAGTATTAAGGTTTCGAATGGCTGTTGGCAAAATAATCCTCTCAAAGCGGCGCGGATGAATACCTGCGGGAATACAGCTTCCGAGGCAACAGTGCGAGTAGAGGGAAACGGGTTGTCCGGGCGCAGTTAATACACGGGCGGGCGGAGGCCTCGAGTTGAATTGGGTAGTTTGCGCGGAGCGGTCAGTTGGGGTAGCACGGGTCAGTTGGGGTAGCCGCCGCAACTTTGGCCGCTGTTTCTTATCCGAGGCAACTCGCGACGAAACCGCAACTGTTGTAAATGCCGCTCCCGCCGGCCGGAGCGCTTTAAAGTCGTCGACTGAAGCCGGGTAAACCGCTGGCTCGCAGCCCGTCCACAAGAAAATCTAAGCATTAACTCTGCTGGCTCCAGTCTTCGCTAGTCTTAAACACAAAAAAACTCTCTTAAAACAGCATTGAACTTTTTTAATTACCTATCATCAGCAATGATTAAAGACAATGGAAAATCGCAAAAAAACTGCGTAGCTTCTATAACAGTCTACTGGTTAATACTTTTATAATTAGATAATATATTTTTTGACTTGACTAAGTTTTTGGCAGTTTATAACAAATGTTCTGCTATAGAGTATCTGAGTAATCGTTGTCCTAATGAATATTGGATATTGGTTTCATATATGCATGTAACCAATAATGAAAGGAAACTGTCGAACATGTGAACAAGTACTTTGAATCGTAGAGAAGCCAAACTTACACGCGATATTCATACCCTCTAGGAATTATAGTTTATCGCAGCAGAAGTTGGCCATTCCGCAGTCTTCAATGTACTGTGCATTGAAGTAAGTTTTATTTAGTTTTTATCTGAAATGTGGGTATGAAGCTGGTTTTCATTTTTACTGAGCTAGTAAGAAATGTAATACTCTTGTGATAAATTTGCAAAGAGACCAATCGAGTTTTAAAAAATGCACCACCCAGTCACAGAAGTATCAAGAGGCTCCAGTGTTTTTTAAGCCATGTTGGAAAAAACATTTTTTTATGTGTTCCTGATAGATGTAAGTTTATATTAGTGGGTTATTTATTTATTTTCCTTATTGGTTTCCCAACATAGAGCAAGTACGTTAAAAAAAAACAATCACTAATACATTACTTCTTCGATTAGTTCACGCTTTGTTTGACACCTCCTTGAGTAACCTGGAGCAATAATAAACATGCAACAAAATGCAAATCCAATCGTCGACTTCTACTCTGACAGTAAGCAACAAATGACCAGTTTGTATTTGCATATTTGTAAACAAGAAAATAAATTCTAGCCCCCATGTCAATAAAATCACTAATTTTTACGTCTCTAAGCATTTGTGTTGTTAAAAAAAATCTTGAAAGAGCTGAAGCCTTCAAGTCAGTTGCCGTTACTGGTAATTCAGTCCCTTCCAAGGATTGCTTATAGGTTACAGACTAAAGTTATCCTGATAAGTAAGCTTTGGTTTTATGTTATAACTTTTTGAAGAATTCTGGTGACCGCATCTATAGGCTGTTCACGGTAAAGTGAGTACTTTTTAAGCCCTTTCAACAGGCATTAACGACTATAAATAGATTTAATTGCATCTCCAGGCGTCAACGTCTGTAAGTGGTGGAATGTATGCACTGTGTTAATTGGTCTGATGGCAAAGTTTATATTAAAAATTGACAGAAAGATAGAAATCTAATGAAAAGAAAAATTTTGCAGGGCCTTAAAGAGTGCTCACTTTGCCGTGAATCTACTATAACATTTCTACTGTGGCAGACGGAAGAAGTAAGCTAGATTTTATGTAATGAAGTCAGTGAATAATTTATATTATCGTATCTCATCACAGATTTTACAATTCTTTAACTACATTTTAAATTATGAAAGCTTTATAAACCCCGTCGGAAATTTTCTGTGAAGTGTTTCCCAAACATTTATTAGTAGGTAGGCAGGTAGTTGGGCTTAACGTCTCATCGACGGCAAAGTCATTAGAGAAGGGGAAGTTGGCCAGGTAAGAGGGATTGGCGGATGAATGGGAAGGACTTGGCCGCGTTCTCGGTAAAGGACCAATCTCAGCATTCGCCTGCAGTGATTTCGGGAAACCATGGAAAATCGAAATCAAGATGGCCGGACCAGAAATCGAACTCGGGTCCTCCCGAATGCGAGTCGAATGAGTAATAGCACTGCGTCACCCCGCTCGATAACATTTATTGGTAACAGTACAATAGTTCAAGTATGAATACAGTACTAGATGCTCATGATCCCAAGATATAGCTTAAGTAACCTATTCTTGTTATATTTTCTGTTTACCAAGAGCAATCGTTCGCCTTGGAGATTGCAAGGAATTATTTTGGTGCATATATATTTTTATAGATGAATTGCAATGTCATTATTCTTACCTTGTACTTTATAACAAATTTTTTTTGCTAAAGTTAATTGATAAATTAAATTTGAAGTAGTTCAAGTAACACACCATAAAAACTGAAACCAAAATATTATGCTGAATATCTATATAGTCTATAAAATAAACACTATAATTTTTACGTTAAAATACAATCAACAACATTTTTCAGATAAACTACTTAAACGTGTATTTTTGCAACATCCATTAAAATAGGGTTTTTATGCATACAATTAACTTATATTATTTTTCGTGTTATTATTGCTACACATATTGTCGTGCAAGAGTTAATGTAATATTTTTCACACATGTCACTTATATGATTTCAACTACTTATGTAAATTTTATTTATTTTTATTAATTTAATTTTTGTTAACACGTAAAATTTTTAAAACTTAGATGTATGGTGGCAATAATAATTGTGTGTAGTTTTGATAGACTAGTTCATTTTTCATTGTGTATTTATTTCTATATAATTAATATTTATTTTTGGTGTGATCTCAATTTTGTAAGTCTTTCTACTTTTTATTGTATAATATCTCAGTTCCGAGATCACATATTCTTTGGTTTTTCTTCATGTAGGTCGTTAGAAGTGGTTCATGTGGGTGGTTTGAATAATTTTGATCCCCATTGGCCCTCAGGTTTAAATCCTGATGTTGATTAGCTGGTGCTATAGGCCCCCTTAAGCTAGCGTCAGCCTGCAGAGACTAACGCTCTCTTCGCTAGTAGCCTCCTACGGTGTCAGACGTAGGGCAGGAGCTCCTGTCTGAAATGGACGGAGAGGTAAGACTTTCAATTAATTTTTGGGGCGTGTACACGTGTCCCTGAACCAACTTTTAAGTAAACTTGTAACCGGCAGTGGAGTTTGTGTCAACGATCGCCCATTAGCGAGGTTAAGTGGTCAGGAGCTAGATAGTTTACACACGCTGTCTACGTACGTGTAGAGCGGAGCTCCACGTATCTCCACCTTACTCCTGATACTCCAAATCCTGCAAGAGCATCCTACCTTCAATCCGCTTGGTGATTAAAAGATAAGTACCACCAAAAAGGTCTGAAATTTTTATCTGGACCTAATTTTATTTATATTTTGATTCAGCTCGATGTCCGTTAGCATGAGTACACAAGCGACGCCATATTGACTTTTATAATTATGTATATTTCCAGCACACATACGCCCACTGCAAAACCTGCGATAACAGTAATTTCTACCAGAACTAGACTGTTTAGTGAGAGCACAATTATTATTTAACGTAATATTTACTACAGAGAACAGTTTAATTAATTTGATTTTGAAACCAGTATATTCAGACGCTGGCAAGCTATGCCACGTAACCGTAAAAGGGTTCACGTAGGCTAGACATGACGACTTTTAGCGTTGTTATGATAGTGTGTTGTATTTATAGCCTTTCTCATATTGCCATCAGGGTTTTAAATTTTTTTTCTGATTTAAACACTTACAAAACGAAAGGAAATGAAATTTTTTCAAAGGGGGTATATGTTTTGTCGTTTTCTCTACTGTAGTGTCACGTTAGCCTATTTCTAACCCAGGGTCTTACATATATGTTTGCTAGAGTTTTCAATTGTCTGCCTTATTTTGACGTACGTACATAAATAATGTACGTGCCAAATGCTAGTTTATAGAGGGCGGTAATGGTAATAAATTTGTTCACCTACCGGCCCAGGACTGCACCGGGCAATTATACAGAGGCAGCCTAGGTAAGATCACATCCTTTCCCACTGATTTATTGCAAGTCAGCTGCACAGCCTGGACTCTCAAGTGTTATATGTGTTGTCCCATAGTTGCATATGCTAATTCTACACCATACACAGCACATATCTATTTGAATATAATATGATTATATCTCACATTGGCTATCGCGACGAGGAGGCCTTGTGTGCGTGTTCTTCACAGCTCCCTAGACACTATATTACATATTTATATGAAATATAAGCTATATTGCATATTGGTGCCCATACGCGGGGCTTTGTGGCAGTTGGTACACATTACACGTCCGTTAACCCGCTATTACAGTATATTTCATTTTGACATATAAGCCCGATTATCTACAAAATATTATTAGCCCCAAAGTGGAAAAATCGAAAATTTTTTAATTTCCTGAAATCGCAACATTCAAAATAAATAATTAAAATCTGCCAAAACAGTTATAGATTTTTTAATCTTAAGATATAGACTTCTTGATTTTTCGTTTTCTGATACATCACCTGGTGACATACTTGCTCCACATAAAGTTAAATGCAAAAATCTATTAGTATATTGAAGGCGGTTTTTCCAACCATTTTTATGTGATGAAAAAGGATATATTTTCAAGGACGTCCAAATTGGTGGAAAAAATGGGGGGGGGGGGGGGGGACATTTGCTCCTTCTTTATTCTCACTAAGGTGTGCCAAAAACTTCACATTATATAGCTGTTAATTCATACTTTATGCATTTTAAATTTTAAATTTAGTTATGCGCCACTAAATTATGCTGCACATTATTTTTGTACTAGCAGCATCTGTGTGTAAATTATACTAACAAAAAAAATTATAAAAATCTAGAATTTTAGAGCAAACCCCCCCCCCCCCCCCGCGCACCGTGACGCAATCGGTTGGTGGGCCGCCGGTCTGGGGTGAGGGAGGCTCTGGGTTCGAATCCCAGGCAAGGCATGATTGTTAATTTAAGGTAGATTATAAGTTAGTTTGCAAGCCGTTCCTTGATAAGCCTTCAGGCATTAAACCAGGCAATGTTAATAAGCCCTTTACAATACAATAGCATGTATCAAGTATTAGGGACGCCAAACTATCTGCATGACCTTACTCCCACCTGACAACCTAACTGAGAAGGTTCCGACGTTCCTGTGTGCTCCCTTCACTCTAATGGATACTGTTAAGGGCACTGCATACCAGCTGGCAGCTACAACATATTAATAGGTAAACACGTATTAAGTAAATTTCTCCTCAGTGCGTTAATTTTAAACAATTTGTATTCATCACAAATTTTTAGAAGATCCCTTCGAGCACATATTTTCAGTGTAGGTACGTAGTATGTACTCTTTTGTAAAACATAAATTCTAAAAGTTCCTTGCACAGGCTATACGTGTTATGGAAAGGTATCCGCTGTAGGGAACTTCTCCTAAAAAAAATTCGCGAAGAAAACATTTTGTTTGAAACAACTATCTTTAGAATTAACTCACTGGGGAATAATTTCCTTAACATGGGATTTACTATTTAAATTTCTCAGCTGCCAGTAGGTAGGCAGAGCCCTCAATGAGACAACGTTGATGATACGGTGACCAACATTAACCATTACTATGCTTTTCCCATGTCATTTTGTCGATGTTCATACACAACTAACGTCATTGAGATTGTTACTTTAAAAGAAATTATACAATGAATGTGTTCAGTTAACACTAGTGATATACTGACACCTAAGATATGTTACTTTGGATGTGTCTAAAAATGAAGAATTCTATAACATATGGACAATTTTACTTTAAAGAAAAAAAAATTGTAACTACACAGAGTAAGTATATAAGTATGTGTAGGTATATATTAGAAGACATATCTTTAAGCATCAACATAATTTAACAACACAACAAAGAAAGAAAAATAAAATGGCCCTTATTGCTAACGCGTTGTTTTTAAATTAGAAATGTATATAGGGGAATGACGAGATAATAGTTTGAACAGGAAGATATGATCGGAAACCTACAGTGCTATAGTATAAGCAAAATAAAATTAAGTGATTTTTTTTTTAAATACACAAGACCTAATCCTGATCTGTCATATATTAATTATATCCTTATGTATAGCACATATTTTACCAAATTTTACCCATATATAATATAAGCATAAGTTATAATGGAAACCCCCAATATCGAATAAAAATTTTCCCAGGTGTTTTTTTTTCTTTATATAAATATCACATATTTGAGTTTGTAAAATTGTCAGAATTGAATCCTTTAAATCAGACATAGCAGCTGAAACTGATGGTGTAGTTTGAATTAGCAGCTGTCTAAAATAGGCAAAATGTTATATTTTCTTTTAAAAAAAATGTATTTATATAAAGAAAAATAAACACCTGGAAAACTTTTCCTTCGATATGGGGGATTTCCATTATAACTTATGCTTATATTTAAGAACATATTTCGTGCAATAAATATGCAAAGAGGTTGGTTTTATGTGTCATATTTTCGCCATGATTATGATTGTTTGCTTTATTACTTTCTTTCGTTACACAATTTGTAATACATGAGGCACCTAATATCCTTATGTCATACGACGAGAAAGTTATTTTACTTTCCCGATAGAGTGTTTCCTTTGTCGAACTGTAAGTTACTCGCCAATGACTTTAAGTAAATGCTTACCGGGTACGTCTGTGTAATGCGTATTTATAGCGAATTTCTACGTTAACGCACAAACAGAAGATAAAAACACATGATTCCATTTTGTTTAACATGTAGTATGGCGAATTTACTGACGTGTGTTCCAATTTTAAACATTAGTTACCTTGTCCAGTCTACGAGATATATGATAATTGTTATTTGAATAAAAAAATATATATTGTAGGACTGGGATACTTACATTAATGTTGCAAGAAAGTTACAAGGGCGCGTCACTAAATCACTGTGCTTGCGGTTGTGTCACGTGTTCACAACGTACACTCAGTGTTGAACGCCAAATCATATATTTCTACATAGTTTCTAACACGATTTGTACTCCAAACTCAGTGAGACATAAGCTTAAATATTCCCTTTCTAAACAAAACCTGATAATGATGTTCCAAACGCTCAAGGATTGTAACCTGTATTATTGCGTCAACCCGAAATCGCATCTTGAGCATTGTATACGCTGTGAAAAACTTCGATTCTGACAGATCTATCCTCGTAGTTAAAAAGGCTATAAATTTTAATATATTATTGCGACTATGTCTCTATTTATGTATTATATATTATACCGTTTGTCATTTTACATAATTATTTTTGATAGATTAAAATTATGTTGAATTTTAGTTTTGCACAAAAAAAATTAAACAGAACTAAACAAAAATAGTAGCAGGGTTATTGCAATTATTGGCACAGGTATCAAGCATCAGCAGCTAGGAGACCCACGCCACCTCGGTTGTCGAGGCAGCCTGGGAAGGCCATGTTGTGATTGCACCCGATCACCATATTGAATGTTGACATTGACATTGGCCCTGTTCTTGTAACCTTGAATGACCTTGAACCCAAACAAATTTTTAAATCGCTAACAATTTTGCAAAAATGGTTTGTGGCTGTGTTGGGGACACGGCCGTTTGTTTTGCGTGAATACGTCTACGCTGACGCACTCGAACGCCCTGATGTTTATTTTACGTTCCCGGCACTGCTTCACTCTATCATATGGGGTTTTATGGGTATCACTGGATTGCTTTTGAGATGCTCTTTCCAAACGTATACGATTGCTGTATTTATACTTGGCTTTTTGACGAGTATAGACCAGCATTGTGTCAAGTTTTCTTTATTTTTTTTACATTAAAATCGTAAAATTTCACCATTGCTACACCACACAAATGTTTTTATACACGCAGTCGATTATCTTGACGAGATATGTCGATTGAAACTCAAACGAGCGTCGTAGCTTCTCCTATTCAAAAGTTATACTACGCGGAATTGATGAGATGTGGCGAAACGAACTCAAAATTGCGGCGCCTCCCCCCCCCCCCCCCTCGACGCGGCTGGACGCCACGCGCGTTGCTTCACAGTCATCACTCAACGTAACATATTCTTTGATCCTTTGGCAATCGAGTGGTGTAATTTAATTTTGAATGTAGGCTATAGATTAGGAGCTGCAATGCCAAACTCTTGTCCCCTAATTTTGTAGTCATAGGATTTTCTGGATTGCCTCCACAATGTTTGCAAATTTAAAGACGTATTCACGTAAAAATTCTAAAAATCGAGGAATATATGTTATCCTACACTACTTCTCGCCCCCCCCCCCCCCTCAAAACACAACTCACTCCCTTCCCCACCCTCCAATCATAAAAAATAAAGAAAATTCCCAAAAATTTAAGAATTGATTATAAAAATTGAAGAACACATGTTACGCTCACACTCATCTCACCTCCCTCACCTCACCTCTCCTCCCCTCCCCACATCAATCATAAAACTCGAGAAAAGTCACAAAACATTCTTAAAAATCTAGTAACATACAAAATTATTCTCTCTTCCCTTACTCTCCTATCCGCCTCCAATTCCACGATGTTACCCCCCCCCCCCCTTTTATTTCAGCAAAATTAATATTTGTTATTACTTTAAAAAATTATCCCTCTATCCATACCAATCAATCGTATCTGTCCATTGGCCACTAAATTACGACATCAAGTAAAATTTGTCCCGTATTGGGAACTATCTACTACAAGAACTCCCATGTGACCATTTCCAAACTTTCTTTTTGGCGACTCCAAACATTAAGTCTTTACTATTTTAGTAACAATATTTTTAATTTTAAGGTAAATCTTTCATAAAAACCAATAAAACAGTAAATTTAAAAAATAATTAAAAATTACATGAGAAGACATATGTGCACATTGAAAATTTATCTTCAGCGCTTTGTTTTGTGTACTGCAAGGCACTGTGCCTCAGTGAGTCCTGATTTCCGTGGGTAATCGGTATAGTGCTTAAACGCAGTTTTCAGACATGAACTTTGTATCCATGCGAAGTAATCTGAAATAGAACCAATATTGAAAGGGAAATGATTATAATGTAACAATAATGTGCAATATTCTTAGTTCCATCCTTCGCCACCAGAAGATAGATATGTTCAGGTTTCTCGTACTTAGACACACATGTTGGCACCACTTTTACCTTATCATTACAGCGAGTACGCATTTACATACACGCCAGGTTTGTTGTTCTCAAATACCACTATTTTCTCTAAAGGAGTCGGAAAATCCAGTCCGCTAAAATCGAACATTTCTTCCACTTGAGCATACTTCTTGTCCACATGCTGTGGTCACGATGACTTAACAAATCCAGCCAACACTGACCATTGGAAACATTTGTGATCATACTTGTTGAGAAATGATTACTAAGTGTTCCGACGACCAACTGTCTCGAAGATCTGAACAACGTGCCGATCCGTCGAGGTTTTTATGCCGAGGAGATCCAGCTGAGGAAGTTTCCAGATTTGTGTTTGGTAGAGAAGGTGCTGGAGCGACGCAATGGAAGGGCGTACATCAAGTGGTGAGGTTTTCTTGCCCACTTCAAATCCTGGGTCGTTGAAGCAGACATCGAGAGAGAAACTTGCCATGGAAGAGGATAATTTATATAAATTATTTTATTCAAGGGCATATGTAATTCGTCGTGTCATTTTAAACAAATTTTAAAAACATATTTATTGTTTTATATATATTTGTTTAAGATTGATCTTTAAATTAAAAATGTTATTAGTAAAATAGTAAATACTTTACGCTTGGAGTCGCCAAAAAAAGTTTGTAAATGAGCAACATAGAACGCTCTCTTGTGAAACATACTAAAGAAAGAAATAACTAGCACACTTTATAGTATAGCATACTTGAAAAAAAAATTTATGGTGCTATTTAGTGCCCAGTATGCAGATACGATTGATTGGTATGGGCTTAGAAGAGAGATTTTTTTTGTTGTAAGGACATTGGTTAATTTTTGTAGAGGGGTGTGTGAGGGGTTGGTAGTGTAGGTGTGAGCAAGGGAAGGGGGTCTAATTTCAAATGCTAATCGATTTTTAAGAAGTCTTTTAGCTATATTTTTCAACTTTTTATTATTTAGAAGGGTCAGATTGGAGAGGAGGTGGGGTTGGAGAGGGGGTGAGGTGAGGTTTGGTGGGGTGAGCGAAGGGTAGATTTTTTTAAATTTTGGGTTCAAAGTCATTCAAGGTCGCGAGCAAAGGGTCAAGGTCACCAAGTTCCAATATGGTGGTCGGGTACCACCACAATATTGTCGTCCCAGGCCTCCTCGACATCCGAGGAGGCTGGTGTCTTCTAACTTCTGATGATTGATACCTGTGCCAATGTCGTCATAAAACTACTACTATAGGCTGTTCACTGTAAAGTGAGCACTTTTTAAGGCACTCCCAAAAAGCATTAACCACTAATAAATATATCTTGTTTGCATCCTCGGGCATTAAATATTGAGTGTGGTGAAATGTATACACTGTGTTTATTGGTAACATTGCAATATCAATATTGAAAAGCAGCAGGAAGATGGAAATAGGATGAAAGGAAAATTTAATAAGGGCATTAAAAAGTGCTCACTTTACCGTGAACAACCTATAACAAACTTCACTGAAATCCTTCATAAACTATAAAGTTGGTGTAATGAAATAAAACATTGATATAACGATATATTGTAAAAAAAACTTTAAAAAAATCTTTATGATAAAGGAAGTTGTTCTGGCAAATAAAAACAGTTCAACAACAGTGTTTAATGAAGTCATACATTCAGCATTTTTTTAAATGTGTTCTTTAAAGATTTATACATAATAGCACTAATAGTATATTAAAAAATAAGCGTTTCAAAATTTAACTATGAAAACCAGGGCGTCTATTGGGTTTAAGTGTTATTAGAACAGATTCAACTGAACATCACAAGGTTTCCGTTATATTTCAAGAAAACTGGACTTTCTCTTGAGTCATGAAATTTCCTTTGCTCTCGTGTATTGGTAGTGGCATGACTTACACAGAGACAAATCATAGGTGACTCTCAGAATAAAATCTTATTACACTTAATAATATATTTGTCAACGTGAACCGCGAAGTACTTGTTATTTATTTTCATTGGAAGTACTTCCTTGGAAATTGTTTTTGTTCCTTTCAAAGGTGCTGTTAATCTAGAGAAGGAAGTTCGCGGAGCTCTTCGTTGCGTGCCTTTCACGATCACAGGAGCCGCGACTCACCGTGTTTGCGGAAGAAAGATGAAACGATCAATCAGGCGAGATGTCCTCAGCGTTCCGAATAAATTGATACTTTTATACATTTCCGCAAGTCGTCAAAAGTTTTAAAGCCTCAAAGAGGCTTCTAATGATGCCACATTCAAATGCTTGGAGCGAAAAAGTGTAACATGGAATATATGTAGGTCCAGCCAATTTCTGCGAAAATATTTTGTGACCAGCTGTATTTCGTAACATTTCAGCTCAGCTCCGCTTCCGTGATTGGATGATTTACTTGTCAAACGTTCAGAGTGTCTTCCCACCAATCGAAAACGTACAGCCTCGTAGTAAAATGATTCTGATTGGCCCGTCGCCTAAGAAAATATCTTCTCACAAAGACACGTGACCAACAAACAACAGAAAATGCTGACATATACTAGGGCAATAAAATATATGGTGAGTGGAACGCTTTTCACAAAAAAAAATTGTGCGGCTCTTCATATAAGTATTCTGCAAAAAAAAAGAAATATTATTTTGAAATAGCACGAGTAAACCATAAATTGTAATGTCTGCCATGATCACCGGAAATTAATTGTCGCCTAAGGAGTTTTTATTTTTATGTGCGTCTTTCGAATTCACAAACACGTTTTCCGTTAGTATGGAGAGCTGTAATGAAATGCCGGCGTTGTTTAACACTATGGTTTCAGGGAAGGATCTTTCCTCACTATCCGAATAACAGGTTTTTAAAACTTGTTTATATTTTTAAAAAATCTGAACGTACCCTACAGCCCACTAGCTATTGAACTTAGAAGGCAGTACCAACATAACGACTGTATTGTATTTGTAATACAATACAGATATATATATATAATTTTGGCAGAATCAAAATTGTAACGTAATTATGAGTTCGTAGTTCCGTTGTCTTGTCTGTAATGCAGTGCGAGGTCGATAACTAGTTGAGTATAGCGGTACTTTTGGTATTTTCTTTTTTAAAAGCACCAGCAAGCTATAAAAAACCAAGAATTCAATACAGCTGGGATCATTCCCCATGAAATGGGTCTTCAGTCAAAAAATTCGACCAGATTTTTCTGTCGCGTGTTCTATTGCGACCTCGATGCAGGAGTCTAGATAACGTTATAAAAAGACATATAAAGCATTGCTGATCCGTATCCTTACTTATGCAAGTGCGTGAAAAATACTGTAGCAGATCCTGAGAGATGATCGTCCAAGGGCAAGTGATTCTTCATACCATATTATTTTCTAGTTTACCTAACGATACAAGAAACAAGATTAAAACTGTGCGAGAAGTATGCTGGAGAGTATGTCCTGGATTACAGACACGCTGTTTACGAAAAGAGTGCAACATTGTTAGCAGCGACGTTCCTTGTGCCACTACACGGTGTTCACAAATACGAGAGCTATAAGAGTATAAATAGCCGGCAATTAATAAAACATAAATCACTTTACTTCCAAGATACCGAAGACGTATCTACAATGAGGAACTTTGAGGGTTCCGAAACTTTTTTAACGAGTTCGCCTCTTCTTGGATTTTTAGTCTTTGATAGAAACCACACTGAAAGGTAGAGAAAAAAAATGCGGGACACCGTTCTTACGTTTTGCTTAAGAAAAAAACTCAGTGAGAGGCCGATTCTAAACGCAAGTTGTTGATTTTTCCCAGTCTGAGAAACATAATGAGGAAAAAAGCTCAGTAATAAAGAGCACGGGTGGACGGGCATTAAGATATGACTTTCTCTCTCTCTCGCTCTCTCTCTCTCCCTCTCTCTCTCTCGCTCTCTCTGAGAAATAGGTAAAGACAAGCGGCGGAAATTTTCAGAAGACAGCGAAGTACAAGACAGTTTAAACATGCTTTGATGAAGCAAATATGTGTTGTATGTACGTTTTCTATTAATACAAGGGTGAACTTGTACAATCTGTGTTGCTTGGAAAGAAGAACAGGCTTCATAGAAAACATCTGCTCAGAAGCTCCAGACACTGGCGTAAATAAAATTCAAATGAGTAAAAATGTTTTATTTTTCTCTCGTAATGGTTTTGTACCATACTCCTTAAATGCAATTTTCGCGCAATTAAATGTATTTGTTAGTTATTTTGATCTTTATCATATTATCTAAATTCTGCAGTGACGTAGGATAAATTTGTCACATTAATCTTTACCATCATCGTCAAATTTCTGGATACCGCCTTCGACGGTCACAGCATTGCTAGAAACATTGCTGTAGACACAATATGGTCTACTGGCGTTAGACATATAGTATGGCATTTCCCATTTTATGACTTCACTGAATTTTCTGGGAAAAGTCAATAAGATTTCAGCATTAAACTGCTGATCTAATTGTTTCGTTGCTCTTCAGCAGATGGCTTGCTCGTCAACTTTTGTGGTTAAAGGTCTTCCCTGGTATTTTCATGTTTGTCTAGTAGACAAATCCCAGACTTATGGAAAGCATCTGTTGTTTCCCCACAAAAAAAACTAATTAATGTTGATTAGTGCACCAAATGGTTATTTTTTCAGTCTCTCTAGTTTTCCTTTAGGTAATAATTAATGTTTGTGCTTGGTGAAATTTTAATTTCTTCTCTAAACCTACTTCTATGGGCTGCAGCAAATGGCAGGGGATCATACCGAGCCCGCGCGATGTGTTTCGGCCATGTTCTCCATAAAATGAGTTCATAAAGAGCGGTCCTAGACAAGTTTGACCTATAAAAATAAAACATAAAAATAATGCAATATTTCAGAAAAAAAGATAGTGAATACAGCCATAATACCATTAGCTTTATCCTAAATTAAGTTGTCAATTAATATTTCTTCGCTCGTTCAATTTTTCATTAAAATATAGTTTATTTAATGTAATTATCATCGCCAAATTCTATCATAGCAATCATTTTACAAACTGCTTTAACACTAAAACTTTATCTACTATTATCACACTAAAATAAACAAGATGTTACTGATACAAATAATAAGTCTACATTCCCGTACATGGAAGCAAACAGTTTTGATGAAATTCTTAAAACATGTATTACAGGTAGGCTTTGACGTCTTGTTGCCAGAGATATAGGTAGATATGACACGAGGAACATAAGCAAGATTAGTGAGACAGTTACAAATACACACAAGCCTTACGTGGGACTCGAACGCAGGACCCCTGTTACCGTAAGCTGGCATACAAGCAACTGCATTACGGAATTAAGACTAGGAACATAATTATCGGTTGCAAATTGTATAATGTTTTGGTAGACAAAGTTTACTAACCTGAAAAAATTAACAGGAATGTCATTTTGAAAATCAGGTTTGTGAGTCAATTTAATCATGTAGTTTACATGCCCTACGGTAAAACTTCTTGTATGCAAAATTTCGTGGGAATCGATTGGTTGTTCCCCGAGATTTGGCATAATAGCCCCGTTTTTCATGTAGTGCTATCTTTACATATGGCGCACAAAAAAGTTATGTATTAGCACAGTCAATAAAAGTAATATCTTCTCTCAACATATAAAGTTATATTAAATGGCTCGTGTGGGGTAATAAACTAAGAAACTTACACTACTGTAATGGTGAACATATGTGACAACCTATTTAGTTGATCCAAATTTAGATGGATTACAATAGCATAACATTTCGCCTGAAATTGGTGTGAATCGGTTGATTTTTCCCGAGATGTTACATAAGATCATTATTTCTACACGTGGCGACATCTCAGAAAATGCTAGACCAAAAAGGCTCTTTATAGTTTGACGGTTGTAATAGATACTGCAAGCATGCCAAATTAAGTTGGAATTCATTACATGATTTCTTACATATAGTGTACCAAGCTAAAATGTTTATATATTTAAAATAAATATCTAACCCACTTAAAACATATCAGTTAACATGGCCTGCCGTAGTACTACTTCGTTGCAAATTATGGTAGGAATCGGTGTATTGTTTCCAGAGATACGAAAAATTCCTAATATTTTATGTGTTACTATTTTACAAAATGGCATGCAAAAGAGACTTTGTGTAGACACATACAACTGTTGTAATATCTACTGTCAGCATACAAAGTTAAGCTGACACCAACTACATGACTCCTTACATATAGTATACCAAGCTAAAAGGTTTATATAGCTGCTATTTTTAAAATATATATCTAACCCACTTTAAACATATCAGTTTACATGGACTGCCGTAGTACTATTTCGTTGTAAATTATGGTTGGAATCGGTGTATTGTTTCCAGAGATATGAAAAATCCTAATATTTTATGTGTTGCTATTTTACAAAATGGCATGCAAAAGAGACTTTGTGTAGACACATACAACTGTTGTAATATCTACTGTCAGCATACAAAGTTAAGCTGACACCAACTACATGATTTCTTACATATAGTGTACAAAGCTAAAATGTTTATATAGCTGCTATATTTAAAATAAATATCTAACCCACTTAAAACATATCAGTTAACATGGCCTGACGTAGTACTACTTCGTTTTAAATTACGGTATGAATCGGTGTATTGTTTCCAGAGAAATGAAAAATCCTTATATTTTGTGTTGCTATTTTACAAAATGGTATGCAAAAGAGACTTTGTGTAGACACATACAACTGTTGTAATATCTACTGTCAGCATACAAAGTTAAGCTGACACCAACTACATGACTTCTTACATATAGTATACCAAGCTAAAAGGTTTATATAGCTGCTATTTTTAAAATATATATCTAACCCACTTTAAACATATCAGTTTACATGGACTGCCGTAGTACTATTTCGTTGTAAATTATGGTTGGAATCGGTGTATTGTTTCCAGAGATATGAAAAATTCTTATATTTTATGTGTTGCTATTTTACAAAATGGTATGCAAAAGAGACTTTGTGTAGACACATACAACTGTTGTAATATCTACTGTCAGCATACAAAGTTAAGCTGACACCAACTACATGATTTCTTATCTATATAATTTTAGGCTAAAATACAAACGACATTTTGAAAATAAGTTTTCAACTTGTTTAAAAATACAAGTCTTCATGACCTGCCGTAGTGCCAGTGGTTTGCGAAATTTTATTGAAACAGGTTGATAGTTTCTGTAGATATTATATAATTTTTATCCGGTGTTTTTTAGTTAAATGGGTGACAGTAGAGGTTCTGAGTGGATAAATTTGATTGTTGTAATAGATATTGCTACCATACAGAGTTAGGTTGAAATTGGTTGTATGGGTTTGTAAATAAAGCATAATAAGCTAAAATATTTATATTGCTGTCAATATTAAAATAAAGTTTTTGACTTACTTAAAACATACGAATCTACATTACTACCTTTAGTACTAGTTGTTTGCCAAATTGGGTATTTATCGGTTTATTAGTTCTCGAAATATTGTATAAAAACCTAATTTTTTATGCAGTGGTGCTATACAAAATTGCGGAGAAATAAATGATATTTGTTGACGTAGTTGGTGTCTTTAATAGATATTTACAGCATACGAAGTTTGGACGAAATTAATAAAACAGTGCAGTAGGTACATCAAATTAAAATAAAATATTTATATGACTTCGATTTTAAAAAGAAGTTCGTTATCTTTTTAAATAGGATATGTTTGCATGGCCTATTAAACGTGTGCCATATTTGGTGGGTATCCGTTGAGTAGTTTCAGAGATATGATTTAAAAGCTTTATTTTTTAATAAAGCGCTAACTTCTAAAACGGCCGACCAATAACAATATCTCTATATAATTACACTGTTTACATGATGTACGGTTAATATACCAAAGTTAGTTTAATTCGGCAAATGGTTGAGATACGACATAGCGACCTGAATCTAAAAATTGCGACTATTTTGAAAATAATAATCTAGAGTGATTGAAAACTGTAAAAGTCAGATTTCGTTTCTTAGGACTAAACGTGTACCGAGTTTGGCAAAATTTGGTTCTAAAGATCAAAAGTTTTTAAGAGGAGACACACACAGTAACACACTTTGTTTCCAGAACTAGCGGGAACGTTACGGGCGCTATATTGCTCTGCAAGAGAACTACTTTGAAGATGACAGTGTGTAAACATATATAAATAGATTACTTACTTGTTAACAGAGCTATGCTCGACATAATTTTCATACTACCTCGTCGTTAAGAATGTAAACAAAGGCGGCGGAAAGGGGGTTGGCAAGAAGGGGTCATTCCCCCCTCCCTAATTCCACTTAGTTCCAACAAAGAATTCACGTAGGATGACTTCAAAATTTCAAACTTTACGTAGGTCTATAATCAATAAACTTGTAGGTCAGCAGATCATGCCATATTCTATATTGTACAGGTATACGATTTTGTGTGCAAAATGTGTGGATAGGTAGCAGCATGTGTGTGTAAACAATGACATAATCGATTTAATAACTGCATGTTGGGTAGGAACGCTTGACCCAGCGCCAGTGGAGACAAATTCTCTAAATGGCCGTGCACTACGCTCACCTAACTGAGAAATATTCTGACACTCCTGAACGTAAACATATTACCAAAATAGCATCTCTTTTTCATATATTCATGAACGGAAGAGAGCCAGATTAAATAAACTAAGTGTTATATAATTTGCACATTTCTTTAATACATTAAACAAATTATTTAAAAATTTGCTGCTAACTTAACTGGAATCATGATAGTCAATGTGCGTGAACAAATATGCGCATTGTAGACCAAGGGAGCTTTATTTATTTTCATAGGTAGGTACCAAATAAATAAAAGCTCGGTAAAGGCTGTCCACGGTAAAGTGAGCACTTTTGAAAGCCTTGCGTGGGCCTACTCAAATTGTGTGTTATTCCGCCATATATACAGTTCAAATTGCCATTGGTCTGATCATTTTATTCGTACTTCGATCAACTGGAATTGATAAATTATTATAAAAGCAAGAAATTACGATTTGTCTAATCAACACGCATATATACATTACAAATAAACCGAAAAATATAAAATATTTAATTATTTACAAGTATTTGCCGAACACATATAATTCAATGTTAAGACAAGCAACTACATTTCCTCCATTGTTACCAACTTGACGGGTCGCATGCTTGTCAGTGTGGCTGTTTAAAATGCATGCAAGTAGACGCAGTGACACTTTTGAATGGTTGAATTGAAAAGTGCTTATTAAACCTTGAACTACCTATAACGAACTTTTGTGCGAGCGTGTAATTTTTCTTCTATGGCACTTTTGATGGCGTTTTAGAAATGTTTACCTAACAAAGTGACTCGCCTAGCGCTATCCGGACTCGATTTTCGGTATGTCTATTTTCGATTTTTCACATATGGGACATATGATGGACATTGTCGGTTACCGGAGTGTTTTCGGAGCCAGGAGGTGCGAGCATATATATTTGTGGTGTTTGTCATATTGAAAATTTAAGTTTCAGAGAGACAAAATATAACAATGGTATACGAAATAGTAAAATAAAACAAACCTAATCAGACGGGACCACGGTGGCTGAGCTGTTAAAATGATCGCCTCCAACCAAGGCGAACCGGGATCAATCCCCGGCTGGGTCGCTCCCGGATTTTCGCATGTTGGTGGGTTTCCTCGCTGTTAATTTTACTTAAGACTGAAGAATATCACGACGTTCATACAAAAAATTCTTAAGCAGGGCTTTCAATAATACGCATTTTACCGTGAACAGCCTATATAATCGTATATTGACAGTAATGACTATGAATCCGTACTTATGACACGAAAATGAAGACTTTCTGTCAAAAGGGGTGAAGCTGAGACTAATTACTCTATGGACAAGCAACGCGCAAGCAGGCAAAAACGCACCTTGCAGCAACTCACCGCAGGCGCCGCTATGGTGACGGCGACAAGGAAACCCGTGTGTAGGGCTGTTTAAAAAATATCGATATATCGAAATGGCGATATATCGATATATATCACCGATGTTATTTGACGATATCTTTTTCGATATCAATATTTTTCTGCGATATTTATCGGCAATATTTTTTAAACACTTCTAGAACCTAAAACAGTAATACCCTAAAAAAAAGGCACCAGGATTCACATCCAACACTCATCATAGGCACATTTCTGTGAAAGAAAAAGTTTTTTTCTCTTCAATTCATGATAAGTACTGGCTGGTGTAAATATTCTGAAAAACATACAGTTTCCTTAAACTTTTTAACCAGTATCAAATTATATCTGTTTACAAAATTTTGTTATTTTAATAACCTGGTCCATGCAAATGAACAACTTATACAAGTTCTAGAATGGGGTTTACATGTTTTATTTGATGTAAAATTACGTTTGTTTAATATTAAATCTGTTGTAATTCCAGGTGAAGGTTTTATTGTATTATCATACATATTGTGAATGTAATTTAATTTATAGTGATAATGTATAACAAGGACAAAAATATTAATAAGAAACAATTTTTTTTGTATAATAAGTTACATAAATATTCAAGATATCTGTTGTAATAAATATATTCGACCTTACTAAAAATTTGGTTTAGTGCCTATAATTCAATACTTCATAATTCGGTAGACTGTCTGAATTTTTTTTGATCAAATGTGCTTTCATTAATTTTACTTGTGGAGTTAGCAAGAGAGAATAATTATTTTCTAGATTATTTTCCATGTGTGACTAATTGAATTGCAAACAAATTATAATTATATTGTAATATACCTACTAAATTATATTAAACACACTAAAAGAGCCTTATATAATTAAAAAATAATAATTTAGAACAGTAATTGTAATAAATATTTGTATTATTCAAGCTGGTTTTAGACGTACCCCTTTATTTTTTTGAGGGGGGGTAGGGGGAACTTTGAAGTTCACCGATATATATATATATATATATATATATATGTTTTTTTTCTCCCCGATATTTCAAAACCCGATATTGAAATATTAAAAATATATTGTTTTGATACATAACGATATATTTTTCCGATGTTAACATCCCTACCCTTGTACGCGCTCAGGCCAGCGACGGAATTAAGGCTCGTGTGCCCCCGATAAGCAAGTGGCGTCAGCGGGTGAGACGAGCCTACTTCACACCGCGTCGATATTAAGTCGCGCGCGCTCTTCACAAGTGCTCACGTCTACGGTTACCACACACGCGGAATAAAAACGATGACTACGTTGAGTTGAGAGTTGAGATGTTTGGGCGGTTCTTAACGACGAGGTCTTGGGAGCCGACGGGGGCGAAATGAGTTGAGAAAGGAGAAGCGCCGGAATTCAAGGGCGGGGAAACGGGGAAATCGCCGAGACAACCCGCCGACCAGCGGCATCGTCCGGCACGATTCCCACTTGCGAAAATCCTGGAATGAGCCGGCCGAGGATTAAGGCCGGTTCACCCTGGATGACGATTACTAAGGACACCTGGTTTTCGGGAAAATCTTTCACAAGTTGTGTTCCAAAACACTTTCGTTCAGAAACACTTTCGTGATTCGGACATTTGAAATGTTACGCGTCATATCAGCCTACCCGCTAATCACAGACGGCCAGTATCGGAGAAACATTGTATCCTAATTGGTTTACTCAAGTAGCAGTAAGTCTTTACACAAAGACAAGTGTCCAATAGACGAAATTTGACTGCAAGTATTCACATAGGATATTGAAATCTAGTCTACATATAAATCTTTTAGCGAAAAACCATTGTCTTACCAGTAACATTTTATCAAAAAGGAGTGAAATGCAGTTTCACTAACACAGCGATTTTGTCATACTGAATATCCATACATTAATTTTTTTCCCTTGTAATTGCCTTCATTATAGCAATGTCGTAAAATTAATGCGATGAATTCAATAGGTTTTCAAGCAAGCATTATTCAAAATATTAAATGACAACGAATTTTTTTGATAACAGTCAACATAATGTATGAAAGCCATTTTAATAGATACCCCAATATAAAAATCGAAACTATATATATATATATATATATATATATATATATAACGCGATTTAGTAGAAAACTACCAAACTTCAAATATGATTAACAGCGTGAACTTTGACAATATATTTATAAATAAATTTGGTTGCACAAAAATAAATAACCTAGAAGTAATTATTAGAATAAGCTCTTTTGAATAACACTAAAAGACCTGACATTTTTCATTACTACCAAAAATCCGACCGGAGACAAAACTCAGGATGTGGGTATATCAGGGACACGTGAGTTTTACGTGAATGCGTCTGCGTTTGTGGGTAATATTTCTTTGTGATATGGTAAAGAAATTGAAGTAAATAAACAGATTAGTAGTAGGTCTATGCTGAAGCGGGCGCAGGTATCGTGCATCGGCTATCATATTACTCGCCTGCCGCCTCGGTTGCCGAAGCAGCTTGGGGCGGCCATATTGTGATGGCATCCGACCCCCATATTGGTTCTGGGTAACATTTATCTATGACCTTAACTTTGACCTCGAATACAACAAAATTAAAAATCGCAAAATATGTAATAAAAAATTAAAAAATCTAGGGACATATAATGTTACCCTACCCTACCCTTACTCACCCCACCAACACTAACCAACAACCCCTCCCCTCTCCTAAACACAAAAAGTAATCGATGAGCATACAACATTAAACTCACACTCATTCCACCACCCTCACCTCATCCCCTCTCCAACCATAAAATAAAAAAAAGCAAAATAATTCTTAACAATTGAATAACATAAAACACCTCTTCCCTTGCTCTCCCTCCAACACCAAACACTCACCCCCCCCCCCAAAAAAAAATTAATCAGTGTCCTTACACAACAAATATTATCCCTCCACCCATACCAATAAATCGTATGTGTCCATTGGCCGATAAATTTCAACTTTAGCTCATATTTGACCAATATTGGACACTATAGAGTTTGCAAGTTATTTCTTCTTTTAGTATCTACAACCAGAGAGCTGAAGTCATCCATTTCCAAACTTTATTTTTGGCGACTCCAAACATAAAGTATTTACTATTTTAGTAGTAATATAATACAATTCAATGTCAATCTAAAAAAAAAAAAAACAGCACACAATTAATTTTTTTTAATTAATAAAAATTACATATACAGACAGTGAAAATTTATCTTTAGCACATTGTTTTGTGCATTGCAAGGCACCGTACCCCAGTGAGCTCTTATTTCCGTGGGTAATCGGTATAATGCTTAAAACACTATTTTCAGTCATGAACTTTGTACCCATGCGAAGTAATCTGCAATCGCACCAGTCTTGAAAAGTTTTTTATGTAACAATAATGCGCAGTATTTTTAGTATCATCCTTCACCATCAGAAGATCGATATGTTCAGGTATTTCGATCTTAGTCACATGTGTTCGCACAACTTTTCCCTAGCATTCAGCGAGTACACATTTACAGACACACCTGGGTTGTTGTTCTCAAAGACCCTTATTGCTGTAGAGGGGTCAGAGAATACACGCTGCTAAAATGAAACATTTCTTCCACCTAAGCATACCTCTTGTCCACATGCTGCGGATTCGATGACTTAACAAATCCGGCCAACACTGACCTGACCACTTGAACCATTTGTTAACAGAGTTGTGGGGAATGATTATAACAAGTTTGTTTTTGATAAATTGGGAAGAGCGAAGACGCGCTGAACAAATCACTAGTGATCCTCATGGGTCATAGCGAACTAGAAGAAGAAGAATTCTAGAACGCCAACATATGTCGATAAATGTGAAGATTCATTCTCTATGTTACATGGAGGAAACCCCCAGCATATATTCATGTGTGCCTTTAGACCATCTATCAGTGAAATCGACACTCCACACTTCGAACATATGTGCTTTATTTGGGTGGGGCTCTTTGTACAGCCATGCATTTCATGTCGACGGGCATTGCTGCTGCAAGTAAATGTATTTTCATGGTAGTGACACGATAGACACGATATCGGCAGCGAATTGTTCATACCGTCCACATGCTCATTCTCACTTACCGATGGTGCCATCATTGTATCATCTCTTATTTTGCTAGGTAGCTGTGCGATGTTTACATCATCATTATTACACACTGCAGTACGTACAAGTCTTTCACAGGTTCCTGGCGACAGTAATATACCATTTGCTTTGTGGGTTGAGGAACAATTCCTTTACATATTTTCGAATGTCTGTATAGATTGTCAGTATGAGCAAACAGACGAAAACACTTTTCAAACTTATATGCCACGAGGAAAGGGTTCATCTACATTGATGCTGCTTTTCGTGTTGTTACCATTTCTGCTATTTGTAAATACTTCATTACAGTACATGCACCGAAGTCTCGACACTGTTGGCTTGCTTCGCGATGGCGATGGAGCTGCTGAAGGTGGCCCACCTGAAGAAGTTGTTGGAGATGCTACTATAGGCACCACACCCGAAGAAAGCGATGGCGATGCTGCTGTAGGTGGTCTAACCGATGACCATGGAGAATCGGATGACATCACAGATGCAAAATATGATGTCGACTATACAAGTTAGATGAGACGATCCTCACCTCTACTCTTTTGTCGACAGACTGGCAATTCCCACAAGGTGCTGCCTCCTTTATTCACGCCAGTCTCCTTTACATCCCCCCTCCCTCTCCTTACCAACATCCCTTTCTTCATTCCAAAACTCTCCATAATTACCTCTTTGCCTCCCCCTCCTTCCCCCATGCACTCCCTCCATAACGCCCTCCTTCCCCTCACCATAAAAAACCACCCCCACTCCCTCTTACTCACACACCACCCCCACCACACACCCTCCTACCATCTCCTCCCCCCCCCAACACAATCCAACCTTCCCGCCCGACCATCTCACTGTCTGTTTCAAACTGAAGGCACTTGTGTACATTCCCAGGTACATCTGTACGAACCCCTGTATGTTTCCCCCTACTATCACAAATCGGTTATGTAGCATTAGAAGTATGTGGATTTTTATTGTAACTTTTCTTTAAGGATAAAAATAATAGTCTAACGAGTTATGGTAAAAAAACATTTCAATGGTTTTACACAATTTATTGTACATATATATACATAAATGCCATAACACAAGAACAAATATTCAGTATCAGTTCATGTTTTTTTGGAGAAAAAAAATTGTTCTTCGAAACCATTGCAAGGGTGACTTCTTGTATAGTCGTAACACATCAATGCACGGTCCATGAACAAGGTGCACCATTTCCGCAGCAGTTGTGTGTTCTTCCACACACATGTCCAGTCGTGTTCTGACCTGTCGCAGACGTCTCGCTGCTGATCGCTGTAAAGTTTCGTCAGCTTGCCCAGTGAAGGGCAGCAATACTCGAACTGCACATCGATGATTTCAACTTAGTTTTTGCAAAAGTCATACAGGCATTTTTTTATTTTTGGGCCCCACCACGTAAATCGGCCCTTGTACGTACTGCATCAGCAAACCACACAGCACATTTCTCACTTGATGGTATGGAATCTTGCCTTCTTCCTACTCCAGCCCATGGTCAGCCAGTCATTCGTCTTCTTGCTCTTCTCATCAAACAGATTCCACACATAAGGGAGTCGGAAAGATTGCGTGAATATTTGGCCATCATTGTAGGACACTGCGATCACCTTGATCACATAGCCACCCGACAGGTTACAGTATATCCTGTTGCTGTCTATGCTCGAAGTCGATTAACAGATATCACTTATGGCCCATCATATTTATCCTCTGTGGCATTCAAAAAATAATCTTTCCGACATTGTGACAACTGTACGATGAGTTGGTCGGGAAGTATCAGGCAGAAAGAGTACTTTTGTGGTGGAATAATTCCATGCATAGTGAATTCGATAATGCAGTCGATTACATTGGAGGTAATTCGCTCGTCCTGTTTACTCACATCGAGCACCATGATCGGGGCCAAAATCTTGAAGGTATCTGGGCTCAGCATTAGGGATTGGGTGCACCCATAATATGGATATTGTAATTGAGTATACATTTGATATGCCAACAGGTAGTGTCTATTTTCAAAGTTCATATTCATGTCCACATACGAATTTCGCTATTCAGATATATTTTCACACATTCTTTTTGACATGTGTCGAACTGCGAATGGCTCACTTCCACATTGTGCTGTCTTCTGGCCTGTAGCCCCATGATGATGAACCTTGATTTCTCGTTGGCAAAGCTGGAATTAACCATCCAGTTGATATCGTGGCTTGCGGACAGTCAAGCATAGGTCACAAGATTCTACGACCTGAAAGCCACATCAATGTTCATACCAACTTCCACATTCTTCAGTGTCTGGATATGTTCTGGAGTACTGAGCTGAATTTGAGGCAGCATCCATTCGATATAATTTAGCTTCAGTTACACTGTCTCCAGGTTTCTTTTACCATACCCACGATGGCATCTGCATGCATATTCGCTAGGAACAGTACCAGATCCTGCTTGGAATAGATGAGAATTGGTTTGTTGTCTTCGGGGAATCCCAGCAACATCGCTAGAGGAAGGCAGACGTTAAATTTCCCTCCAGGGTAAATAGTAACACTATTATCATCTTCTATCCCCCAGCCTATCATCTTGGCCTCAAACAGTTCGTTCGGGATGAGCAAGAGGCAGTTATTGATCGCGGTCATTATGCCGACATCTCTCGCCTGGTCCATCTCGACACTGTTGAGCAAATACATGATGCGATCTAAAAGGTGCAGAATACCATTGCTCCATATTTTCGTCGATGCCAGGTAGAATCCATCTTCTTTCGCCAGTGTCCCCCTGAATCGCAGGAATGATTGACAAATAAGAGTGCAGATATTTTGGTGTTGGACCGCCATCCGAACTTCCGATGGTAGTGTGTATAGCCCGATCAGGAATGGCTGATAAGCACGAATTTCCACTTTCGTGAAGCTGTCTTCAAACACGACCGGCTCGTCGACATTTATGTAATCTTCCATGGCGATCGACATCGAAGCCAAGTCTAGGAAGGAAAATCTAGTTAGCATGTGTTAACATCATGGTGATCTGCGGCATACTGATTGCCAGTTTGATGTGGAGCTTGGTTTTATTGCTTCTGATCGCCATGAAACCTATTCCCATCTTCTCAAGTGCAAGTATAGTGTGATCTTTTCGTTTTGAAAGTTCACCAACTCTCCACACTGGTCGACGATCGTCACTACCACCTGGTGTGTTCTCTTTGCGACGACCAGAACCTAAATGATGCTTTGTGGTGACCCAACCAGTTTAAAACCGCGAGAGACCATCAGCGAAAACTCGTGCAGCACATTACTCGGACTACCATTGAGATATGTACTGATTGCCAAATTGCAGTTTATTCGTATCTCATTAACAGACAAGATGTTTACAGGTCGCGACAATTCATAGATTTTGCAATCTTCGTTTATGCATGACTCGAACCCCAGCATGAACCTGATAGAACCCACTTTCGTAAAGTTGATATCTTCGCTAGATCTGACAACACTCTTCAGAGTATTGGGATTTCCATGTAGTTCGAATTCTGTGCCGGGAGACAGCAAATCTTCAATGTACCTTGCAATGTCGTCTAATTTTTAAGAGCCAGCTGGCAATGTTACCTCGCGAGAGAGATTACTGTTTTTCATGCGATACATCTTACTGGTTTTTTTTAATGTTCGGTATCGCATTGTAGCTTTGAAAATCGACCGAAACTATGCTCCATTCCTCCCACCAGGTGGCGAGAGAACGAAAGTTGACTGCACAAAATTTGGAGTTACGACCCATTGAGGTAAGAATTATCGACCTGACTGATGCTGACCGGTCTATGTATGGCCATTATATTCAATTACTTGTATGAACGAACAAAAGAGTAAATACACAAGTGTCCGCAGTTCTGCGTGTTCGGCATCTGCTTCATCTCGTACTTGTAAGTTAGTTTGCAATTTTTTAGGCACCACCGCAGTTCAGGCGGTGGATGCAAATACCCAAAACTATCATAGTAGTCTGAATTGTTTTAAACTTTTCACATAAGTTGCCCAGTGAATACTGGGATTAGCTGCTGTGTCCAGTTTTATTACAATACATGCATTATGTTTGGGTTTTATGGGATCACAGCATCTCGCATGAACATTCCATGAAAAATAGGTATCTTCAATTTGTATGTAAACAGTTCCAAATCCACTTTCGTGAGTGGGCATTACTGTAAGGATTTCATTAGCATCAATTTATGCTGAAATATTTTTGTACACTTCCACCTACTACTGGATATTGCCTGAGGTAAGATACCTTGGTCATCATGCCGATAGCTTCCACATTTAAATTGTGTCTTTGGGCCTCGGACAACTACTTCTGTTAGCCGATCCTGTGTTGATGGCTCGAACGATAACACTAGTGGCTTAGATTAGGCCCCTGAGAGCCTCCAGTGCAGGCAAAGGCAATGGTAAATACACCAGTAGATGTTTTATTGTTCCTACACACTTTTATTCCCTTCGTCACCACTTTTCATTTTACTTACTTCTTCTTCTTATTCTTCTTCCTCATGTCTATCTTCACATTGGACTTCATCATGTTGTAAATTCCCCAGGCTGCAATTTTCTCTCAGAGCCCAGCATCTGACGATTTTCTTATCTCGCTGGCTTTTTTTGCAAGTATCTTGTCTGCCTGGTGCTGAGCTTTTAGATCTTTGTTCAGGAAGTAGGCGACGTCGTGTTGTTTGCATGTCTTGTCTAGCATGTAAATGCCCAAATCGAGAATGCCAGCCTTTTAGCTAGCTTGGTTCCTGGCATGTATTACTTCTATTCAGGAATATGCAGCTCGAATGGTAGATTGTTGATCAGTGTATCAACAATTACACTTCCAGCTATGATCCTACCTCTTCGTGACATCGCGATAAACTGACCTAATAACTTATAAATTGACCCATCATAAATTTTAGTTCCAATTTTATTGTGGATTTGGAAAAATTCGGACATAGAGTACTAATGATGTACCTCGTTTGTCGCTTCTGTGATAAAAAATGTACAGATTTGCACAATTTACGGCATTAAGCAACTACATGCAGGATGAGACCTTCAGGTATGACATTTCAGAGCAATTTTTGTCAATGTCAGTTTACTTGGAGTGATATTTAGAATAAGCATTAAAAAATTTACAGTACTGGTTATCTGCAACCACAACCACTGACCGCACTTCCTGTTCTGCAATCAGCTTCTCACACTCTGCAATTGCTCTGCAGACGTCATAATTAGCTCCACAATGCACAAATGCCCTCCAATCAGCTCCGCATACTCCACAATCAGCTCTGTGTGCTCAGAAATCAGCTCTGCACGAGCTGCACTCAACTCTGCATGCTCTCCATGCTCTGCAATTAGTTACATATGCTCCATAATCAGTTCCACACACTTCGCAATTAGCTCTGTATGCTCCTCAATTAGCTCCGCATGATATGCAATCTGCTCTGCATGCTCCACAATCAAATCCACATGCTCTGCAATCAGCTCCTCATGCATCACAAGATAGAAGTGGTAGTATACATAATGTCAAGCAATATGCAACTCTAGCAAAACTCATTAGTGCAGAAGATAAATCCATCTCCCACGAATCACGGCATGTAAGCCTACTTCCGAATACAATGAGATGCATCATAACTGGTACTTCAAACTAAGGTAAAATACATGTTCTACTGAGCTTGCTGAAAGAAGAGATTGGCCTTCGATTTGAGAACCTGTATCCAAATTGCTCCAGCAATCAAAATACCAACGACTGTCAAGAGTACTGCAAGATGTATTTGGTGTGGGTTATTTCCCTTGCAGCAATAACAAAGCTGTCGTGACACCGGGTGAAGCATTGCCAAACTCAGCATCTATTTTGGACGATGTGGCATGTAAGAAACACAATTACAGTCAATAATAATTTATCATGGGATAGCACATGAAGGTGGACTGCGTGAATCTCGGCCAGACTTATTCTCACATATCCAAACAACTGCTTCGCGATTATGTGAATTTGTTGGTGCTGTTCCACATGGACGATATGAATTTGTGACATGTGTACAATCACCATGTCAATATGGAAATAATATTATTGGATTTGAAGAGCCTGTGTTCTTTGTGCTAGAAATACCTGAATGGATTTTTGGTGATTGGAAAAGACTGACTTCTATATAATGGCAGTTACCGACATGGATTCGGTAAGTTCATCATCGTCTGTCGAGAATTATTTACAGTATATCGAAATTCGGACAGAGTAGCCTCAAGTTGCATCTTGATAAAGACAAAGATGGAGTTTGTCTCGTACCAAGAAATTATGGAACTTGCAATGTTTTTAGAACAATAATTCGAAATTTTGGCGAACCATAACCATCCGAAGATGCTGATACTAAACATTTCGTCCTCGAAACTGGTAATGTCTTCATCTCGGAATTACGCATTTTGTTGTCCGAGCAGAACAAATTATTTCACTTACTTGTCTGAGCTTGGGCGACGATAGATTGTGTGAATACAGAGATCGTTCGCAATTTGATAGCAATTACCTAGCACATAACGAGTGTTAAAAGGCAAACTACTGTCAGACTGAATGTGGTATAGACCAAAAATGATCAGAATCTAAATGTGCTGAGAGATTTCATAGAGCATACATTCGCCAACTCGATTTCCCACCTCGCCACGAAAATACATATTAAAACCCATTGCAATGACATATTGGATGCCTGCAGCGAACATCTGGAAAGAATGTAAAATAGTTTGTAAGAGATTCACTACTAAACCTATAAAAGAGATAAACATTAACCATTTTTATTCACTACGATGTCGGATTTTGCTAGCGACCTGCATTCATTGATACAGTCGGTTCTCTCGAAGTATTTGCTAGCCAAGAGAGCAAGACTTTCATGCCACCTTATAATTGAAAAAAATCTTTAAGCCTGTTACTTAAAGCCTCGCAGTACTCAGGGAGAGCAATGGGGCACCTATTTTCGTGAAGAATGAATTCGACGATACTGCTGAGACTATGAAGAAAAAGAATCATGGTGACTTACAAATGGATCGGGAAGATGGATTGGATGTAGATTTGGCACACAAGAAAAAGATATGTAAGAAATTACTGAATTCCAATGCTCTGGCTCGACAGTACCATGGCTCGACAGTACCTATGCCCTACATGTCTCGTAATAATGATACAACATAATGTGTATAGAGGTATTATGATAAATAGTTCCTTGGAGCTAATGAAATAGAGTTTCTACCCAATAGGATAATCCAAGTAGACGATAACAAGATGCGTGGAACACTCAGGCTTTACAAACTTCTATTTTGCATGAAGCCAAGGGAGTTTACAAAATCAGACCTACTGGAATACAAGACATTGCTCATACTCACATGCATGCTTTATCAAGAAAACGATCCCGAGACTATTCCTCATTAGGATAAAGATCACAAAATATTGACGTTCTTACAGACCACCTCAGTGGCCTAGCACTGAAAAGTGGTGAAGGTCTGAAGAAAATAAATGGTGACAAGAACATCGACGAGGAGTTTTGGGACGACCCAAACGAACTCATCGATAGACTATGACTACTGATCACTTCGCAAAGGTTTGGCAATTACTCGCACACCAGTGAGATCGTATCCATCGTCGAAGAACTGTAGGAGGGAACTACATACGATGAGTCGGTTTGGGAATCACCCACGAATTGCATGTGGGCACCAGGTTCAACTACTGCCATCGTAACGGGGTGATTTGTGGGTATAATAACCTGTTTCAAGTCAACCTCGTTGAGATGATACTGTATGTTTGAGTAAACAAGGGCTACAAATACATGTTGACAGTCATCGATGCCTGTAGCATATTCACCTGGGCCAGGCCAGTAAAGTCGATGAATGTGCATGACATCACCAAGGCCATGTCAGATGTGCTGTGTGAAAGACATGTACCAACTAATTTGAAAACCGACCAGGGCAAGGAATTCTATGATGCAAAGTTTAAGGCCCTGATGAAGAAACATAATATAATTCATTATTCCACATACAGTAATCTCTAAGCATTTATCATCGAGAGTTACAACAGTACTCTGGATGGCAAGATGTGGAAGTATTTCGCAGCGAATGACAGCTACAAGTGGCTGAATGTACTGCCGAAACTCATCAGAAAGTATAATTCCATCAATCATCCTACCACTCGCATGGAGCCCGAACACATAAAGGACAACCCCGTGCTTCGGACCATGTACTCCAACCACAAGAAGAGGGATCCACACAAGCCTAAAGCCAAGATCGGCGACCTGTTCAATTTTCTAACCTAGCACTATTTTGCATAAATGCCTGCAAAAGAGAATCTCTGTATGCTAAATTGATGCTTGTAATGAATACTGCTAATGTAAAAAAGATTTTGTTGAACGGTTTAATAGGTGTAAAATACTATCCTAAATTATTTATGTTAACACCATTAAAAAAGGCCTGTCATACCTAAACGTGTTAGTTTACTTACCCTTCTGTAGCACTACTTGTGTGTGAAATTTTGTGGGTATCTGTCAATGATCCTCGTGGTATTGCATAAAAACTCCATTTTTTTCTGTGACGATCTTTATAATTGGAGGACATAAAAGTAATATATTTGTATATCCGTTGATTGTCGTAGATACTGTCAGTAAACATATTTAAGTTAAAATTGGTGACATAGTTCCGTAAATAAAGCACACTAAGCTAAAATGTTTTTTAGCCGCCATTCTGAAAATTAGTCTGTCACACATAAAAAGTACTTATAGTTATATGGTATACCACAGTACAAATTCTACGCCAAATTTGGTAAGAATGGGTTGATTGTGTCTCGAGATATGACAAAAAATCTTAATATTTATTGTGGGGCTAACTTACAAAATGGCAGAGAAATTAGGCTCTGTATAGACAAATTTAATGGTTGTAATTGAAACAGCAAGCTTACAAAGTTAAGTTGGAATTTGTTCCATTAATGAAAGAAACTAAAGTAAAATATTTAAACAGTCACCATTTTGAAAATAAGTGCCTGACCTAATTAAAACATACCAGTTTACACCACCTGCTGCGGTGCAAATTTTGTTGCCAAATTTGATAGGAATCTGTCGATTGATTCCCAAGATGTCACATTAAAACTTTATTTATTCGTATGGTGCTATCTTACAAAATGGGGGTGAATATTTTTTGTGCAGCTACAGTTCAGAGTGCTAATATATACTGTCCTCATACAAAGAAAAGTTGGAATTGATTACAAGTCTTGACTTTATAGCATTTTAAGCTAAAATTGCTAATTGCCCACCATTTTGAAAATAAGTTTCTGGCATACTGATAACATACCTTTTTACTTATGTGCTGCAGTACTTTTAGTTTGCCATATTTGGTAGGAATCATTAATTTTTTTACCATTATATGACATAAAATGCCGACTGATTCATGTAGTGCTATCTTACAAAATGACTGACAAAATATGCTTGTAATAGATATATTTAGCATACAAAATTTTGTCGAAATTGGTTGAATGGTATAGCCATTTTTAAAATACATACCTAATCAAGTTCAATTACTTATGTTTACCTGGTCTGTCATATTATTACTTACATGTCAAATTGTGTGAGAATTGCTTTGATAGTTTCCTATATATAATGTAAAATCTTTATTTTTTATTTGGTACTATCTTCCGATGTGGCCGGCTAAGAATATCCGTCTCGAAATTTAATGCTTACCCGTTGCTCTGCCAGCACACACATTTTGGTGTTAATCGGGAGACTGGTTCCCGAGATATTATATATTGCTCTAAGTATTAAAATGGCCACCATTTTGAAAGTAGGTGCATCGCATAGTTAAACACTATAAAAGTCAGGTGTCCTTACTAAGTACTACATATGTACCAAGTTTTGTGGAATGCAGTTGACGCGTTCAAAAATTGAAAGGGGCGACACACACGTTCACACACAGATGCACATACACACAGACACACAGAATGGGAAGTGATCTCATAAGTCTTTTTCTTCTTTCAGAAAGTAGGTTAAAAAATGGAGTTATGGACGCAAGTGTATTGTACACCAGATTCCATATTCATCGGTCATCTAGGTTTTAGTTAAAATATGGCCACCCCACTGCTAAAAATTTGATGTTTTTATTCCAAAATGGTAATTTAGTTTTAAGAATTCCCATTTCGCAGCCAAACATTTCATTTTGTCCTACAAGATCCCCCAACATATTCCGAAAATGTGAAAATATATTCTCGCGGACTCAAAATAGCTCAAATTCCATAAAAAATTGTCGAAATTCAGCATTAACAAGCAAACAATTCATAACTGTATATTAATGTATATTATTTCACTTTTTATTTTTTTATTTTAAAATCTTTAACCTATAAATATACATGTTATGTAGCATTTGAATCGTTTTTCAAGGCAAATATGAATATGATGTCACGGCAATTAAGTAATCCAATCACCGTCCACCGTATTGGATTATGTAGGCATATTTATATTCTCATACTCTCACCCCATCACCCGCTTCAGAAAGCCACACTCCCTCAAAACCACTCACCCACCCAACCACACCCCACTCTTACCGTCCTACATCCCATAACACTACAGTTTGCCTCCATTAGAGTTTAATCCTTGAAATTCAGTAGTCGGCATTATATCCAACCCCGAGAATTTAGGTATGGCATGATAAACCCTACCACCTTTTATTGCATAGTTGATCATGATTTTTTTTAATTTTAGGCTAGGCACTTGAAAATTAGCATGAAGCAACATTACCAACCCCACCAATTTACGTATACCATGATAAGCTCCATACACATTTCTAATCATATTGGTCTTGTACGTATAGTGTTCTTAAAATTTTTTAAATATATTTGTTTCAGTATGCTTTTGCAAAATGAATTGACATATAGCAGGGTAGTAATGACACCAAGGTAAAAATGAAATATTCCATTTTTATAAAAGTATTCGTTGAAATCTATATTACTACACAAATAACCAAAATTATTCCTTTTCGTCCATGTTAACATGTGCATACTTATGCATTATCCAAAGTCCATCGTTAACATGAAGCCAAACATTTGCATGCCCATAAACTTCATCTCGATGCATGGTGAGGTTGAGTGCAAAGTTCATTCAGCAAAAGGAAGACCTGTATGGCATTGAAAGTGCTGGAAATGTTATACTGGTGTAATGAGGTCGTTCATTCATCACCCTATGGTGATGGATGATCAGACATTGAGGATGGCAGTGGGCTTGTAGACGGCATTTATGCGATGAGTTGATGGTCTAGGCATTCATATTAATAGTAGGCAATTGCAATAGAGGGGTTCTGGACACGAAATTTATGGTGCCACCATACATCACACCAAAAAGGAAGGTTGCATGATATCTCTCTTGAAGAAAGGACACCAAGAGATCGATTATACAGAAGTTTTACTTCGCATGACCTTACATGTTCGCAGAAAGTATCGTTGCCGTAGAGCAGCAACCCACACTTAAAAATACAGATAATTAATGCGGCTTGATCTTTCCATGCACTCACGAAGTGCATGCTACTGTGAGAAGTGTTGAAGCTAGAAGTCCTTGTCAAAAAAGCGGCAGCAATAAATTTTCTCTGGTGAGGATAATTCAGCCGAAGATTCGAACTTTGAAGGCGATAGTGCAGCCAGAGAAGCGGATGGTTTAGCCGAAAAAAAAAAAAATGCAATTACATTGTCAAAAAGACGTGAGTTCTATTGACGGAACCATTGACTCAATTTAAAACAGTGTAGGCACCAAAGCCGAGTATGACGATCGTCCTGTACCAAGCTCAGATGACGTCGCTGCTGTTGGAATCGCGACATTTTTCTCCATAATATATTACAATTGCTGTAATTAGATGAGACAATCTGCCGTTCACATCCACCATGGTCAAATAAACTCCCTAATATGAAACTTGCTACTTGAATATTCACGTGTTGCAAAAAAAAAATAGCAAGAATAACCCATGAGATTAAAGACGTCCCGGCAACAAGTCATGTCTTAACTACACTATTACTCAATAACAAACTAATCATAGTTGCTCATTGTTCATGAAGTATAGAAGTGAGGTCATTAAAACTTGAAACTTGCTAGGATAGAACAAGCCCTAACAAATATGCATGTGTTATGATTTAGCCAATATTTTCACGAAATTATAATCAAGAGAGAATAAAAAATACCCAGTAACAATCGGAGGTGCTGAAATCCAGTCTCAGACCTACATCGAGACAATGTGAAATTACTATCTCATGAATAAAAACGTAAAACTTTTGCCTTTCACAAAAAAGTTATATTTTCACGTCAAGTATATCAAGTGTGTAATGTCAATCAGGTAGGAGCCGAGCTGAGGTATATCTGTATCACCCTACATGACATCTATTTTGAGTGTAAGTGGATAATGAGGACGTGTGTGCGTGATCATGAGAGCAGATTACTCCTGGATTTTCGCAAGTGGGAAACGTGCCGGACGATGCCGCTGGACGGCGGGTTTCCTCAGGGATATCCCATATCTCCCTCCCTTGCATTACGGCGCTGCAACATTTTCACCTCATTTCACCCTCGTTGGCTCTCAACACCTCGCTGTTAAGAGCCCGCCAAATATCTCAACTCAACTAATGATAAAATAATAACGCTTATTTGCTGAGATGCTTGTTAATCTCGTCGTGTTCACATGTTCGACGTAATGTTTTGTTTATTACCCTACTTCCAGGATATTCCTCCGCCTCATGAAAACGAAGCTTAACCAAGTATGGAAAATCACACCAAACGGACACCTCACCGCATTCTCGCGCACTCAATATAATAGAAGTTCGCACAAGAAATATTTATTACTAGGCGTTACCAACACACGTATTATATCACTGTTCAAATTAGCATCAATTATGATAAAATTTATATTTTCTATGTAAAATATAAATATAATATCAGTTTAACCAAAAATGCGGTAGTTTTATTTCAACAAAAGTTTAAAAATCTTGTGATACACGTCATATTTAGGAAACGACTAAACACACCATACATGGGGTGATTTTTCAAAGGTTTGATCCAAAAATTGTGAAGACACCGCGAATAGACTGTAAATAACTGCGTTACAGGTACCGGTTCTTGAACGCGGTACCTCCTCTTCAAGAGTAGCGCAGTATCTATTTCAGCTTCACCCGCCACAGTACCGCGCGCGTATCTCCAATATAGGCGGGCCTTAACTTACTTACCGGCAGTTCTTTCCCGACGAACGCGAAATCGAGTTGAATAATAGTAATGATAGCAGCAAGAAGAGCAATTAATTTTCCTTATTAAACTGTAAGCATAGCTTCCTTGAGTGTTACTCCGAGTGAAAGGATGGCTTGCGGGCGAGAATGGCCTAAGTGCCTCGCCGAGTTTCGCCGCCTTTGACTCTCAAGATAAGCTCAAGTTCTTCGAGGTAAAGGCTGTTCGCGGTTAAGTGAGCCCAACATTTGAGGAATATCACTGCCAATATCTGCGTATTATTTTGCCAGGCACACTTACTGGCATGCGCGCAGTTAAGTTGCCAACGACGCCGTGTAAGTAGTTCCGTATCTTGACGTCGAATTGAAAGTGTTACGCAAACATTCGTCAATACCGGGGTGATATGCTTTTAATTTTTAATGCACTTACGTATAATAATTGGTGAATTTCGAAAAATATTTACTTTGATAATAATTTTAGAATTTCTCTTGACCGACGCATGGATTAAGTGACAAGGTCTATGGCAGTGCTCATTTCACATGTCGTAGAAGAATGCACAATGCGCATACAAGTAGATCTTAAGCAGGGCCCAGTTTACCGTGAACACACTGAGAAAAAGGAATTGTTTGAACAACCAAATAAATAATGTTGACATTTATTTTTCTGTTTCAAACCAATTATTTTTAAATCAAACACTGGGTTTTGAGTAAATATAGTGATTTTTTACTTTTGAACAAATAATTTTTCATGTATGGTATGCTCAACTATTTATATATAGGGGCTATCAATTTTGCAAAAAAAATAAATATTTGTTTTTAAAATGCCTACACATGCATGATTTTATAAAACGATTGATTTATTTAAATCAACTATATATTTGCAAAACTATTCTGACATGGTAAATCTAACCATTTGGAATACGTACGTCTGAACAACGAGCCTGGTTGGTAGTGAGCGAATGCAATATGGCAGACCAAGAAACAAGAATGATCTTAATTTCATGGGGATTTGAAAAATTTACACCTGATTTTGAAGGTATGTGGAAGTTTTGTTTCTATTTTTTGCATTCCTATTGTCAATATGGATTAATTCCAGTGACATTTCATAGTATTTCAAAATGTTCGTGCTGTACTGCCCTTGTTATGAACATAAACTAGATTTAAAGTAGTAAGCCAGAAACAGGTGAAAGTAACAGATAAGTGGGAGGACGGGCAGAAGAAACTATCTTTAACACGCTAATATTCACTGCTAATGTCATAGTCGTCGTGGTATAATGGATTGCGCATTTGCTTACAGTGATACAGACCCGTGGTTCGGACCGCCTTTCGGCAAGTATCGTGTGTTTTATAGTTAAGGTGTTTGAATACTATTCTTCGGAGGATATATGTAATAAAAAAAATAACAGTACTAATACCCCGTGTTTTTTAAATATAATTATATTTTACAATATAGTTAATATTATTTTTTACAGTGTGGTTAAAAGAAGTAACACTAATAATTAAGTAGAATAAATGCATGTCTGGTTTAAATCATGATTCGGTAAAAAGAAAAATCTTAGTAGCCAAGCCAAATAAATACACGTTTGCTTTAACACGGGCATATATTTGATTCGTCAAAATGATTTGGTTAAAAGTAACTGTCTTATTAGTCAAGCCAAACAGCTGCTTGGATGTTTCAACACAGATATCTTGAAGTTCAACAGAATTATATGGTTAAAAGAAACTGCTATTGTGGATCTGCCAAACCTGTGAACTGACTTGATTCAGCAGTGCATATCGGTTATTATTATAGCAATATAATAGTGTTGAAACAACTAAATTATATCAAACAAATAATTTTGCTGCACCAAGCAATGATCTTAATCGTTACTAGGCAAATATACCATTTGGTTGTTTCAAACAAATTCCATTAGATTTTACCAAATATTTTTCTCAGTACAGCCTATAGAAGTAGAGGGGCTTCCATTGGAGCACTGCAGCCAACTGTACAAAATGCAGAACTCATTTCAGAATAATACACACACACTACCAGAATTGTCAGGAAATTTTTATTTACATTGTATATGAAAGAAGAATTCATATATTTTCTCATACTGCAAAATATAATGCCATATCTTAGTTTCAAGGTGTTTTCAAAAACCGTATTTCAAGAGCCTATTCTTAATTAAAGTATATTACTAAATATTACAAAGAAAGAGCAAAAAATCGTACACTGTAAAAAAATTGAGGTATAATTCACTTACATGTAAGTAAGCTAATTACCATTACATGTAAATTATTAAATTAAAAAAAAAGTAAATTACCTCTTAAATGTAGAGTAGTTTACATAACATTTGAAGCACTGTTACCTAATCTTACGGAAAAAGTACTTAACATAAGTGGGGGAAAATCCCATACAAGTAAGGGAATATTAACTCTATTGCATAATAAAATTATAATTATCCCGGAGTATTAGTGCCACTACTTTTTTTTTATTATCTGTAGTTCCTGACGAATAGTAACCAAAACTTCAACTCTATAATCCTCGACACTTGCTGGTGGGTGGACTCAAACCATGGCCTTATGTTACGATAGGTCGAAGCGATATCCATTACGCTACGTTAACAGCGTGAAAGCACCAGTGAATATTAGCATGTTACGATTGTTTCTTCCGCACGTCCTCTCACTTAGCTGTTGAGACAATGCTGAAGAGATGCACGCGACGTAAGGTAATTTTCCCATCCATTTATGCTGAAATTTTCTACCGCTATGTACGTGAATTTTACTCCAAAGTGAGGTAATTATACCTTACATATAAAGAGCCATGTTGGACAGCTTGTATGACTAAACAATAAAAATTAATTTTTGTGTAAAAAATATATAAATACAATTATCAAATAGTTACAAATGGACGAGAAGATCCACACACCGTAATGTAATTTTCCCATCCACGTATGAGATTTTCCATTACTATGTACGTGAAATTTACTCCAGAGAATACGGTAATTTTACCTTACCTGTAAGGAAAACAATGTTTCACACACAAGTTTGCGAATATTCTTTAGACTTGTCAGGTAATTTTCCCATCATTTTTTGCAGTGCAAAATATGACAACGCTATAAATAAAAACTGCGACAAATGTACACAAATCTTTGTATGTATTGAAAACTGCTCTTATAGGCTGTTCACGGTAAAGTGAGCACTTTTTAAGGCCCTTACAACAGGCATTAAAAACTAATAAATATATTTTGTTGCATCCTCAGGCATTAAATATTGAGGGTGGTGAAATGTATACACTGTGTTTATTGGTAACTTTGCAATATTAATATTAAAAAGCAGCAGGAAGATGGAAATAGGAAGAAAGGAGAAATTAGAAGGGCCTTAAAAAGTGCTCACTTGACCGTGAACAGCCTATAATGATGTTTGTAACGCGCTCAATTTGGAAGTTTTCTGACTGCTTCGTTAGTGCCATGACAGTTTCTTTGAAAGTTTTGGAAGAGCACTGTTTACGGAATGTAATGCCACAACGGGATGTGACCAGCTGCGTAAGAAGACCTCAAGTAAGAAATGTGCAAATGTTCGCGTGAGGGTATTGAATCTTGGAAAAGTTCGCTGGCTTCTCGTCGTTACTGAGGAAAATCGAGTGCTTGCGAAGTTGGCAGCGCTGGAAGGTAGCAAAAGATTTCTGTTTATAGCAAGTTGTAAAGGACCACCAAAGAGAATTTTCCCTCTCTCTCCAATCACGAAGGAACTAATAATGTGAGTGACTTCTTCGCATGGAGGAACTTCTGTTTTCCTGCTGTAACCGCCATTTCTTAATTGAATTTAATTCTGGTTTTACACATAAGCATACTAAGTGATTAATAACATTGCGTGGCAATCTGTTAAACACTTATTTCCTCGCAGACGGCATATGGGACTTTCAGTAGTTGCCAAATGATGTACTAATATTTAAATGTTATATAGATAATAAATTTAATGTTCAGGTATTTTTTATTTAAACTGAGGTAATGACAAACACCAAATTCATATCAGACCATAACGTCGTTTCGATACAAAAGTGTACTCATAAGTCATTTCATCTATATGTAGCATACATCTGGCCTCATAAAGGTATTTTAAAATCAAGAGGCATATCTTGAGTGGGTGCAACCCCAAAAATTTCTTAATTGGATGGAAATGCCAGGCTTTTATTTTAATTTAAAGCAAAATGAAGTGCGCAATATCAAACTGAAATTAAAAGATTTATGGTTCATATAGTGTGAACAGTGGACCTTTTCACCAAATGTAAGGAGTCGTTGATACGTATGTAAAGCTGTAACAAATCGCCATCAAGGTAGACTTTTAACAGTGCAGCTTGGGGTTCAGGACAAGAATGAGTAAGCAGGCTTCTATTACAGGAAATGCTAGCTAGAATGCAGCTGAGTTTGTGGTGACGTTGGGCGAGAGATCAGGTTTATATATATATATATATATATATATATATATATATATATATATATATATATATATATATATATATATATATATATATATGACCATAGAAATATGAGATATGAATATACATAATTATGCATAGAATAAATAAAATATATATTTATATCTATGTTTGTATACACATATACCAAGGATCAAATAACAATAATATATTATATATTGTTATGTAGGTATCTACGTGTTTTCCAAATATCTTTTACTCCGGATGCTCTGTGGGTTTCCTTAGAGTGTCCCCATGCATACATTTTAAAACATTTACGGTAGAAGGCCTTCTATGGGCATTAAGTGGTCTCTTTATTGTAAAAAGAAACGCTTTTATATGAAAAAATGTCAGATGTCGTTCAGACACCGTGACGTGAACATCGATTTGATAGTGATCATTCTCCTTGTACTGAATATAATTCTCGCGTACGAAGGCGTACGACTGATTGTGGTGGAAATGAAGCCGAAACAAAATCTTCATCGTCGATACTGGGACAAAGTTTGCGCTTTCGGCTATACGACACGTCGAAATGAGATGAGAGAATTTTTAATGACACATTTCATACGGTATTACGTTGCAGTAACCGTTCTAGGCAGTTCGATAGAGGTTATAACTTGAACAGAAATGTCAAAGTCTGCAAGTATAGTGTTCCTTATACAGAGAAACAGTATGTGTCGACATCGCTAGCTCTTGTTAAAATGTGGCATAATATGTTCGCAGAAGACGAGAAAACTACTGTATGGTCAATACAAGCGACGAACAGTGTGACATACAGTCAGTTCGTATGAGATATGAATTTGCTAAACTGGCACGTGAACTAGACGAAATTTGGAAAAATAATTCAACACCGGCATCTGCGAAGAATAATACTTCCGGCGACGCCTGAACTCTCAAGAAAAGGAAATATTCAGTGATGACAAATAGAAAGGTGATGAAGACGATAGTAAAGACATTTTTCATTATGAAGGTGACGGAGTTTTTCCTGATGCACTCACACATATCTCCGACCAGTCGGCTGCCACCCGTGAAGTGACGAAGATGGAAGATGGCAAGGACAACCCCGATGTATTTACGTAGACACTCACATTTGATTGCCTTGCGAAAGGGTGGAGATTTCTCCCCGGTAAGGAGCAATCTTAAATAATCGGTAATCTTGTGCGTTATATGTGATTTATTTTGACTGAAGTCTCAATTACTTTAACACAAAGACTTGAAATGTATCATTTTCATGAAATTATTTATCGAGTAGAGCTTACATCTTATTTAACTTGGGTAGTATATGATTTGGATATTATTTATTGACTTTTTTGCCCAGTGTACAGTAGTCCAGTAATGCTCAGAAGAAAGAACCTGCTTCGCCTCTTATATTTTTCCAGTCTCTTTCGTCCACATCTTGCCCTACCTCATCCTGCCTGTCATAATATTAATTTCACTTACCGGGTAAATTTCATATATGATTTGTATTATGTCATCCAAATCCTGTTTAAGTATGAGAGAGTATAACTCGTTCATCCAATTCAGTATATATTTGTTGGGCTTACTTGTTATATTTCAGTTTGTGCTCATCGTCATCTTAAATGCGTTTAGTGCTTATTTTTCGATTGCCATTGCTAATTTGGTTAGCTATATCTTCGTTTCTGTAGGCATCCCATACATTTCCCGTATAGGATCTTCCGTGAAGGAAGTCCATCATTCTGTATCACTAAGGACACCTGTTTTTCGCGAAAAGATTTGACGCCAAGTTGTGTTCCAAAACACATCATTTCAGAACCACTTTCGTGATTGGAGCATTTGAATTGTTACTTGTCTTATCTGTCTGCCCGCGAATTAGGGACGATCAGTATCGGAGAAACTTAATTCTGACTTTCTCACTCATGTAACAGACTCTCTTCACACAAAGACAATGGGCCAATAGCCAAAGGAAGGCTGCAAGTGTGCACACAGGATATCGAAGTCTAGCCTCCGCGTAAATATTTTCGCGAAAAACAGGCGGTCCTATGTATCACCCATATTGAATAGGTGTCAAATTCGGGTATTACAAAAAAAAAAACACATACACTAGATGCTTAGCGAGAAAGTTCCATGCTTGATCAAAACTTAGTTAGCGCATTGTACCCTATTCATTATTTCCACAAGGCACGCACCGCACACTGAGCGTACATGACCTAAATTTACTGCATTGTAAATGGTCAGCGGTATTCCTGAGTAAAGAGATTTGGGTGGCTCTTAACAGCGAGGTCTTGAGAACCGATAGCGGTATACGTGTTCATTCTTTCCGCTCTCTATCACTGCACAATGAGTGTGCACTTTAATTGAATCACCGTATGTTTCCTCGTCGTTAAAAAATATAGGTTCTCTAATCATATAACATCATCAATTTTTTTTCACAATTTCATGTCACTGTCGAGTTCACAATGTTATAAATATTCTTGCACAAGTTTTCTTCTGATTCTGAAGTCTATTTCTTCAGATTTCCGGCCCGACAGAGGAGCACGACACCGACACTGCGAAGTGTCACGCGACTCGTGCGAAAAGATTTTAGCTGGTATTGATGGCTTATATGGCCGGCTCGTACGTGTACTTCTCCTGATTTGCCTCGCATGACTTGTTCATGGCTTACTAGTATGGCCGTTTCATGTGGTCTGTTTGTCTGTTGGGATGTTATTCTATCGCTAATTCCTGGAAATAATTGTTCAATTAGGCTTCTAAATACAACTGATATATCGAGATAATTTAGCTTATGGCGTCATTGTACATTTCAAGTTTCAAGGGTTTACGAATAGCATAGAAGACGATATAGGCATTCTAGCTGTAGTCAACTATGGTATCATTTAAGAAGAAATCAGAATGTCGGTCGTCAGCATACCATCAAACGAATTCTTCGTATTTTTACCTACACTCCAATTGCTTGATGGTCCCAACTGATATTCGAAATTTTAGGCAGAGTTTTTGCGTTGGTAGGAAAATATATGTGTAATTAATTACGAGCACGTTTGATAACACCCTCCAGAATTTGGTGTAAGAGATGAACATAAAAAGATAACTTACAAGACTAAATATTGGAAACATCAAGTACGGGAGTGCGAACTATCACATCTTGCATCAGACGAGAAACTAAATCTAGGGACAACTTCGTTTACATGACTATATTCCCCAAACTAGTGCATTCTGGTGGACAATGCCGAAAAGAAGAGAGGAAGTGGTAAAGTATTAAGCATGTATGGATAATTTTGGACTATAGTGGCGGGGTAAGGGGTAACAGAAAAAATACCCTATGGAGAACAAGCTAAATTTATTGGAGAGAGATGAATGGGTTGACTTGGAGGGGTGGGGGTGAAAGGGAGTCAAGCAAACATAAGTAGTCAGCCAATAAAATTTGGACGGGTTTGTGGTGGGGGTAAGTCGTCTGCTGATTATCGTGTCGGGAGTTTTGTCCTTGATCGCTCCACCTGACATCGAGCCCGGGACCTCCTGCATGAGAGTCTTTAAATGTTATATAAACATTATTTTTAAAAAATATTTTTATTTTTTTTAGCCTTTTTTAACATTTTTTGTGTTCAAGGTTATCCCAGGCCACGGGCACGTGCTCAAGGTCATGGACACGGGGTCAATAACACGAACGTGAAGCCAAAATAAAGGTAGCGGATATATTTTATTGCGGTAGGTGTAATAACTTAATTTCTCACCGATTTTTGGAATTTCTTTCGATTTTTGTGAATTTTTCTATAACTTTCGTGTTAAAGGTTACCTATGGTCAAGGTTAACATCACACACATCCAGTATTGTGGTGCGGGTATATCATTTAATATTTCTCTGATTTTAAAAACTTATTAATAATTTTTGTGATTTTTTTAAAACTTTTTATGACTCGGTGGGGCCTATTACTTTCTGAAGTGATATTTGGGTAAAACGAGTAATTCTATCTATAACGGGGCGGACAAGGTGGCCGCCGACAGACCGTGAAGACAGAGCATGAACAACTCCATTGCTTCGACATCAGATGCTCTTAGCCTGAACATTTTTTCCCTATTACTACAGGTAATAGTCATAAAAAAATATACATTTCGCGATCAACACGATTATCACTACCGTCCACAACACACTCACAAATGTATTTGTCTGTGGGTCAATTTACACAGAGGTTTGTTGTTTGGTTTCTACAGTAACGCACGACGTAATGTGTGAGTTATGACATAGCCGTCTCGTGATTGAGCTATGTTTGAAGTCGTCTTTTAAGTATACATTTTAAGAGGCTTCTAGACATTTTGTTTCCGCCAGGCAGGTCGAGGCTTTGTGCAACTTGTGCGTATTGTATGTAATGACTTTTTTCTCGAATTAAAAAGTTTACACTTAATATATTTGAATAATTTAATGTCAAATTCTAAATTGTTCTGTTTTGCTGAAGCTCTAATTACAAATACTAACTAAGTTGTACAAATGAAAAAAAAATACACCATAATTAATATCATGGGTTACTGCTTGGAATGTATGTAATCATCAAATAACAGTTCATACATATTTTTAAAAATCTTAAACATATGCAAAAATGTCTTTATTTTTAGCAATTCTTTTCTTATATGTGGCTTTTAATTTGGCGATTACACATAGGTAACGTGATAGCCCATCACAATTGTTTTCTATATAAACTTTTTCATCTGTTCAATATAGTATTTCTTATTTGAGAAAATGTCATCCCTAGGGCCACCTTTTTATTGCGAAAAGATTTTCGCGAAGGCTAGCCTCCAATGTGATATCGTGTAAGTGCAGTTTTACTTTGGTTATTGGCCACGTGTCTTTGTCGGGAGACAGTTCCTTACCTGATTGGACCAATCAAAATCAGGTATCTCCGACACTGAGTGCCCATGATTCGTGGACAGACACCTGCAATGCGTGACAGCTAAAATCTTTTTCCCAAAAAAGTCGATCTAAACTCTAGCGTTTTGGAGAACAAGAAATCCTGAAATCTTTTCGCTAAAAACATGCGGCCCTAGTCATCAAATGCAATGCGTACAAGTTGCACAATGTTTGGTACAAATATTAAATAATTAATTTTTTGGTATCAAATGCCCTTAAGCATATTTTGATTTTTCGTGAGCATAGCTTAAAAGAAGTTAATTTTATAAGTGATTTCTGTTAAATAAATAATTACAAACGGTAACCAACAGACAGATATATTAACACTCAGCAAAAACTATTTTTGCAAGCCTCAGAGGAAATTAATGATTAATATTCTGTGTTTTAAAATTATTTATTGTAACATCATAGAATTTGTATATTTCTTATAAAACAATTTTTGTAATCATATATTCGAAACTACTGGATAAAACGAGGAACTTACTCTGTAGAGAATAGATAATCATGCTGGACTGTCGACTCAAGGTTCTTAGGTTCGGATCCCACACTCGGCAAGCAAAAGACTTTCATATCATATAATGTGTTGAAAAGTAAATAAAATCAATATGTGTAAAGAGAAAATAGCATTCACTAAAATTGTAAATCGGAAGAAAGTATTTTTTTTGCATCATCGTGCTGCTTTTTGTCTGGACATCAAGCCGCTAAAAACCAGGCACCGTGGTGACATCGAGTCGTCGCAGACCCGACATCGTGGCAACATCGAGAACAGTGGGCGAGGGAAAAGAAGAACAATATAGAATAGTACAGATAGGGAGAGAGCTGGGGGCCTTCGGGTTCGTGGGCTGGGCCATTCGACCGTTGGGTGCTATGGCGGACCCGCCGAAAGGCTAGTTATCTGTGTGCGGGCCCGACGGCGTCTGGTCGCGCGGGCGGATTCGTCGGAATCCCGGTCTCTGGTCTGTTCCGGCGGGGGCGGCGAAACGAGGGGCAGCCGAAAGGATACCCGTCGGGGAGCTATCTCGGTCGGGGCAGAAGAGCTCACCACCTTCCTAGGAAGTGTGAATGATGCTTTTGAATAGAAATAGAATTTGTAGCTTAAATTACGGGCGCCCAGACAAACAGCGGTCCTCCCACAAAAAAAATTGTTAATCTATATAACTAATATACTGTTTGTTAAATTGTAGTAGTCATGATAGAATCAAGCACCGTGGATGACTGTACTGCTAAGTAGGATTAATGAAATAAATTTAAAAAAAATCGCAAGACCGGCATTGTGGCTTTATCCATGTGCCGCAGACCTGGCATCGTACTGATATCCACCTGTTTGCTGGTCCGGCATCGTGGTTGTATCCAGCTGCTGCCAACCCGAGATCATGGCGTCATCCAGCCATCGCAGACCCAGCATAGTGGAGATATCCAGCTATCGCAGGACCGGCACTGTAGCTATAACAATGTGCGGCAACCCTGGCATCGTACTGACATCCAGCCTTTGCTGGTCCGGCATCGTGGCTATATCTAGCCGCCGCCGACCCGAGATCATAGCTACATCCAGCCGTCGCACACCCGGCATCGTGGCGACATCCAGCTGTTGTAGGACCAGCATCGTGGCTATACCCATGTACTGCAGATCTGGCGTCGTACTGACATCCAGCTTTGCTTGTCCAGCAACGTGGCTATATCTTGCCGCCACCGACCCGAAATTATGGCGACATCCAGCCATCAGATCCGGCATCGTGGCGACATCCAGCTGTCGTAGGACCAGCATCGTGGCTATACCCATGTGCTGCAGACCTGGCATCGTACTGACATCCAGCTTTGCTTGTTCAGCATCGTGGCTATATTCTGCCGCTGCCGACCCGAGATCATGGCGATATCCAGCCATCGCAGTCCCGGTTTCAGCCACCACAGACCCACCAACATTTAGGTATCCTTTTTGTGTCTTATCGGTTTTAATCCAGGATATTATTATACTGTCGCCAAACTGTTATCCGACGTTCCATATTTATTCCGGCCTGCTCCCGGCACAAGAGAGCGGGTCAGCATCAGTTGGTCGAAGTAAGTTGGCTAGTTTTTTCACCAGCCAAATTCTAGCCCATATCTTTCGTGTTTTCTTGGAATGTTATTATTCGCTGTGTAATTTTGATATCGTAACTAATATTATTCTCTTTATCCGGAAGTTTTCCTATATGACTTTAATATATACAATAATCGTAACAAAACGGGAAAATTTCCAAAATTTTTATGGATTCGTCGTCTTATTGTGGGACTGCCTCACTTCCACTAAATTTCATAAGTAGAAAAACTTTTATTTAAATTTTGAAACCATTTTGTCAGCTAACCTAGTGTCTGTCGTCTGCACGCAGTGGAGAAGCAGCAATTCCCGCTACATCTCTGTAGGAGCGAATGACATGAAGTTGTAACCTTTTAAGGCTGTTTTCAACATGTTGTATTTTGCAGATACTTTTCTAGGAATTTTTGTTTTTAACATGGTGTTTATCCAGCAGACTGCTTTCTTAGTTTAAAGTTTTGAATAATTACCTGAGAGTGAATATGAATTATTTTACTAGAATTTAATGTAAGGATATGAAATGTTGTTCCCCAAGACAAGTTAACCAATTATTTTTATCCCACCTAAACTTTTTCAAGTATGCACTTTTTAAGGTTTGTGTGGAATATTCTTTAATAACGTCCTTAATTCATATTTCCGTTATCATTTTGTTCCCGGTAAAATGCATTGCCGTAGATAAATGTACAAAGTTCTGGTAGGAATTGGTATCTCACTTCTAACAAGATATGTCCAGTGAGAATGTCTATAGACAGTAACAGAACTTTGCTTGTTGCGCCCATTTATTTTGTTGGAATTTCAATTTCACTTGTTGTTGAAAAATAAGCAACGGGTTGAACGAATCAAGTAAACAGGGCTCTGGAAAGTGTTTATCAAATTTTGCGCTGTATGATTATGGAAATCTTCTCTGGCGGTTTGCCACTTCTAGCCCATCGCTAGTCTAAAACAGTGCAAACAGTGCTAGAGGAGTTTAATTGATAATGAATAACTGCCTTGTAACTGTTATGTCAGATTGGGGAAGGGAGGGATACTTATCCTCTACTCTTCAGGGTGGTTTCACCTGGTTTATGAAGACATTCACGCGCTTGAATACCCAAGACTGGTAACCCACGACGGGCATTAATAAGTTTGGTCGAAGGGACGGACTTTTGAGTCGTAAATGTCCTTTCTCCACCAAAACCACCCACAGCTCCTTGAGTGATACTTCAGCACCCACCAACAAACTGGACTATGTCTGAGGGTTACCCTCTCTTCTGCCCACCTTACACGCGGGCAAAGGGGTATCTGTTTCGAGTGACTAACAGATAGATGCCATAAACTGTTCACGGTAAGCAAAGCAATTTTTAAAGCCCTGCTTAGGATCTACTTGTAAGCATATTGTGTATTCTTCCACCACATGTAAAATTAACATTGCTATGCGCCTAGTCACTAGTCATGAGCCGGTCAAGTAAAACTGTAAAATTATTTAAATTTTTTACAAATTCATTCTTAAAGGCTGTTCACGATTAAGTGAGCACTATCGAAATCAACCTTAGAAAAAAGTCACCGCTACCTGCATGTATTTAAACGGGCATCCTGGGAGACAAGCGCCCATTAAAGTTGGTAACGATGGATCGGAAAGTAGTTTAGTTTTTTATCATCGAATAAAAATTGTTAGGTAACCATTTCTGATAAATTATTACTTCTTTCGCTTTTTTTTTTTATGCATCGAAGTGTTGAAATGAGCGTATTTGCTAAATATTTACTTTTCTAACCATTTCACAGTTTCATTTGACCGAAGTAATAATACAGTGATGAGGCCCATTGCAATGTTATTCTTACATAAGGCGGAAGAATACACAACGTGCGTAAAAGTAAATATTAAAAAGGTATTTCAAAAGTTCTCATTTTACTGTGAATGGTCTATACACTTATGTGTATAAAAAACAAAACGCCAAATAAATAATTTTAGTAATCATAAATGTTCCCCCAGCACGTATATTTTAATTTTAAGTAATGGAACTGCTTTCCCCCGGTCGTTACCAACTTTACTAGGCGCACTCTAGTCAGTGTCGCCGTCAAAATATGTACAGGTAGGGGCCATCACATTTTCCAAAGGTTGACTACAAAAGTGTCTCATTAACCGTGAACCGTCTTTACCAAGGCTCGTCGACTTGACTGAGTGTTGGACTATCTAGTGCTCAGTCCGTTGGGCCACAGGGCGCAAATCCTGAATTTTACTTGCGAAGCAAATCGAACGAATGATAATGGCGTTTGGGGTACACCCACGAGTGCCATGAAAATTCAGCTAACGCCATGGGCTATTGGTAAGACCCCACTCGAGATTATCTTGAATGCCCTATCCGATGAGGCTGTGTTCGTGGTGGTAGTGGTAGGATCTCATCAGTGCTGGAGGATGTCTGGAGGACTCCTCGCCCAGAGAAGGGTTCGACGCATTATGCAGGGTCACAGCTCCCGTTCTGGCCTGGAGATCCAGTAGCGGTTGGATACTGCCTCGGCCAGATTACGGGTTGCTCTGAGTGTGAGGGTCTCGGAGAATGTGGGAGGGAAGTGGATGGCAAGTTATAGATCCAAGATGGAGCTCGGAACTGCTCAACTGCGGTACGACTAAAAGCTCTGCCACGCTATTCGAGCGTAGCTCAGTCCTTGTATTTAACTTATAGGCTGCTCACGGTAAAATGAGCACTTTCGAAAGCCCTGCTTAAGATCTACTTGTATGCACGTTGGGTATTCTTCCGCCTTATATAAAATTAACATTGTCATGAGCCTCGCCACTTTATGCGTCGGTCTATTGAGCACAGTGAAATGATCAGAAAAGTAAATATTTTAACAACCAGCTCATTTTTAATCTTCGATGCATAAAAAACGGAAAGTGAAGGAAATAATTTGGGTTTTCACAAACGGCTACCCAACACCTTTTAATCGATGTTATGATATGGATCTACTTTCGCTTCATTATTACCAACTTTATTGGGCGCATGTCACTCAGTGCGTCCGATAAAATACATGCAGGTAAGAGTGGTGACATTTTTCTAAGGTTTATTTCAAAAGTGATCATTTTATCGTCAACATACTTTACCTTCACAACGTGCTGTTATTCACCAGTACTCTGTTAAAAATTATTTGCCTTCTCTTTAAAGAGAAGTGTTGGCGTACGATTCTCCAGGACTCTCCGTAGAGATACGGACTCGATAACGAGTTATCGTTATCTTATCGATAAGGAGCGTACCGTAAATCCCACAGAACTTTCTGGGAATTCGAACTCTCCATAATTTGCTAGTTAGCTTCCAGAACTTCCGGTTATAAAAGTGAAATTTCGAGAAAAACATTCCTTTTTAATTATGCGGGCGTTTCACTGTGTATAAAAATGAAATTTAAAATATTTTATTTTGTAGGAGTTTTCGACACGAAAAAAGATTCCAGTAAGTGATTCTAAACACCACCCACGAACTACTTGTTACATTTTAGAAAATTGATATGGTATTTCTATAAATAGTATTTTTAGTTCCTACCAATATTTTGAGGGTTTCAAGGGCTGATAACTGTTACAGATGACTGTAGATATTTTTTGGTATTTGAAGGATTATATCTAAGCCACTTCTATTTCCTAAATGCTGCCGAAATGATTGTTTTCTAGTAACAGTAGCGAATAAAGCTGCGCTTTCAATCGACATTCCGTATTTAGTATTCACGGAACTCAAATCCGTTGTTCGACGTTACGGATAGAGTTTAGATATATTAACTTTACATTCCCGTAAGTTTTTCCGCGAATATATAGAACTGGCTAACAGTATAGGAGGTCAGGTAAGCCTACATCCGGCCGAATGTTACCTTAACGGCTCAATTCCCGTACCTTATACGATGGCTCTAAGCACGGTCCTTACATAATAATATTCATTATAATAATCTCATCGTATTTACCGACTGCCAATTGGGCTGATCTTTAAGGTGGGGCAAGAGGATGTTAATTTTGAAACTTTCAGGTTTATTGAGGGTTGCTCTCGGGTATTGCATGTACGAAAATATTAACACTGATGGAGCCGAGGTGGTATAGTGGTTAGACTACTCGCCGCTTACCTAGGGAAACCAAGTTCGACTCCCGCTGAGCTCACTCTCTGAATTTTGCATGTGGGAATCATGCCGTCAATGCCGCTGGTAGGAGGTTTTTTTCGGTGATCTCCCGTTTCCTCCGCCTTTTCATTCCGGTCCTTCTATATACTTATCTAGCTACACACTCATCGGCTCTAGAGACCTCGATACTGAGAGCCGTCCAAATCTCCCCATTATTACTGAAAGCAAAATTCACATATCTGTAATGTCAGTGTTTCACAAATTTATAGGGGTCTTACAACGTGAATGAATTACACAAAAACACCTTGCGTAAAAAAGAGAGGATGATATTTTTATATATTTGCTCAATTGGATTTCGATACCTAGGCAAAGAGACTCATTTCAAAGTAGCTACTCTGTATTTTTCACAAGTCAGTTTGATTCATGTTACGACTTCCTTATCAGTACACTTTAAACCCGCGCTTGCCCTATAAGTCACTGCTAATGCATCACAAAATAAGACGCGTAACTAAAATAATCATATGATTTCACATGACTATAACTTTTACATGAATGAAAATGGGGCCTCGCGGCAAATTGTAAAATACACGTCGAAACGTTAAGGTTTCCTTGTCGCATGTTGCACGTTGCTGGTTCGCTTGGTTGCCGATAGGTTTCGCCCTGGTAGCGCTACAGCTGGTGCTGATAGCGCACTCGTTCAGTATGCGTCGGGATGGCGATAACACGGCAGCATAAAGCATTCTGCGTTCTCCGTTTCAACAAGTGTGAGTCAGTTATAACTGTTTGGAGCGATTTCCGTCCAAAGTATGGCACTGCACCTCCTGCTGCACAGAGCATCCGACGGTGGCACGAGCAGTTTTAAGAGACCTGTTGTTTATGTAAGGAGAAGTCCACAGGTCGCCCTCGTGTGCCTTGAAAATACTTAGATGCATCCGCAGAGTTTTGTACGGAGTCCACGTAAGTCCACTCGTCGTGGCTGCCGAGAGCTCGCCCTCCCTCATGTGACTGTCTGGAGTGTTTTGCGGCGACAACTGTTTCTCAAACCTTACAGGATTCAAGTGCTACATGCTATTCGTGTTGGTGATAAACATCGACGTCTGGAGTCATGTGAATTCATTCTGGGCATGGAGAATGACAATGCAAACTTTTGTTCACGTTTGGTATTCAGCATTGAGGCCACGTTCAATAGTTGAGCTTGAGAGAGACTCTCCAAAGCCGGATGTGTTTGGCACCGTTTTCCGAGAGCAGTTCTACGGCCCGTTCTTTTCTGCGGAAAAAACCGTTAAAATAATGTCATATCTGGATATGTTGGAGATCTGGCTGTTTCCACAATTACGAGAACATTGCGATTATTTCATTTTTCAACAGGACGGACCACCATCGCACTGACACCTGCATGTTAGTGAATTTCTCAACAATGATCTTCCTGAACGATGGATCGGACGTAAGTGGTTTACAGCTCGCACATTGCACCACTGGCCTCCAAGGTCGCCTGTTCTCAGCGTATGTTATTTTCTTTTCTTGTGGAAGTTTGTGAAAGACCCTGTCTACGTGCCTCCCCTTCCAACAACTGTAGGCGAACTTTGACGTCGCATAGCAACAGCAGTGGCTGCGGTAACATTTGACAAGCTCGCACGAGAATGGGCCGAGATTTGACCACCGTGCAGACGTGCACTGTAAAAAATGTTCTTGTAAACTTCCTAAACTGTAATGGAAGATTTTAACCTATACACTGCATGGTAATAATAGCTCACAACAAACTGCAGATATAGGAATGTTTAGCGTCGCTACAATACAAAGTTGGGAACTTCCCTAAGCATTTGACTGTTTCTTGAGGAAATGTAGGAACGATACGATGAATGTATAGGGTAAACATTACTATTAATGCTTCTTAACTAAGCGTATACACTGATATGGCAAATTTCCGACTAATTTCTTAGTGTGTATGCCATGCGTCTGGTGGAGGGCACTTTGAAATCTGTAAAAGCGTAAATTAATACTTTGTATTCTTATTTGTAATTCGAAATTTACTTGAAGATTTTATTGAACGTGGATATGAAAGTTTTAGCCTTGTGAAATCGGATGAATCTTTTTAATACGCGCTCTTTATGTAGTTGCATGTCGCGGGAATGTTCGCCTGCTGCGACTCTCCTCTCTATACACAATTCGTTAACATGAGGAAAACCCTTTCTGAAATCGTCCCATTTTACTTCAGTGCTAAAAGTATGTCTTAATTCAATTCAAACCTCACTTGCCACAGCTCCTGCGCAATGCGCTTTGAAGTTATAGTTATTGAAATCTGAGGATTCAAATATGTTTTTTTTTTATGTATGACAAAATCGATCATTTGGTTGGTTTACTCTTAGAGTGTAAAATTTAACACTGAAAAATATCCTTGCTTGGGATCCATACCAGTAGCATCTCCACGATAATGAATCAATATCAGATATTCAGCATCTTCAGTACTTACGATTGGCCCTGAAGAATGAAGCAGCACAGACTATGCACGTCACTTCCACCATTTGCATTGCGCAATTAGTACTGTATGTGGTTTTGGTGTAATTGCAAATGGATGACCCCCAATGGGTAGAGACCTGAAAAATTCGCGAGTCCAATGACCTGTAGGCTAGACTCTACAGTCTTATGTACAAATATGTCGATATTATCTACACATTGGTTATCTGCTGTCACAGTGGAAGGCGGCGATTTAGCCAGCGTTCCCTAGGAGGTGTCAAACACCGTCTGGACCAATTGCTGAAGTTATATAAGCACACGTGTTTTGAATCTTAGCTTGTCTCAAAATGAATCCACGAATTCTTCAGGTCTCTACTAATGGGTGTAGCGATTTACAAGTCGAGCAATGTAAGTTTTGTGACAAACCTTTTTTTTCTGTTAATCCACACAAAATTACAGGTGTGGATGCAGTTTGTCGAACCCACTTAACATAATTAATTGGGACAAATTGAGCTTGGCACCCCAGAGACTGATGACCTGCTAAAAATCAACGTTGAACAGTGCATTAAAAGTGTCCTGTGTTAAACATTTATGTAAAATACACCGATTTTAATGTGGAATTATACATTTAATATACAGAAACATGCTCCATAATGAAACAAAATATAACTGAGCCCCATAAATTCAAAATACGAAACTTCTCTGTATTTCGAACATTGACACCAACAACATGTCATTCGAATGTTCATGATTGGTATGTAAAGAATTTAGTTGAGTCATAATCGTGATTATGCAATCACATAAGGATAAACAAAAATAGCTACAGTTTTATCTAAAATATTGTTGCTCCAGAATTTTTCGCCATTGTCCAGTGTCTTTCCTTATAATAGCTAGGTTGTCAGCGATTTGTGTGTCGAAACTGCGATTTTCTTAGTTTGATACCAGGGCACGGTGAATAGATAAAATTCGACTTTTTATAGTCGTATTAATGAACGCATATATATTTTATATATATATAACACTATGAGATCTACGCGTTCATTGCTATTCAAGACTAGTTAGAAGTGAGTCCCCGGTATAGACGCCTGCAGGAACACCAGTTCTGTTAAGCCTGTTGTGCTATTGCACAAAGACATAAACACTGCGAAAAATATATATTGTTCCTTAATTTTACATTATTTGCAGTACCATTACGCTTCACTAGTCAATATTTGATTACCTTCAAAGTACCAGACATGAAATGTACAATTTAAATGGATTATGACACCAAATTATCACAGGCTAGCACATTTTATAATTGCTCATAAATAAATTAATGAATATTTGAGAATCAAAAAACTGATTTACAATACATTTGAATTAAAATATAAAAACTGATCTTTTACTTGTTATGACTGTAAAGATGCATGAGCTTTATTAATAAAAGAGGGCAGCCGTATTGGGCTCATCAAAGCTTCTTCTCACAAATAATTAACAACAAAATCTGATGCAAAGGCATTACAATGCGGCTACATAAAATTTTTTAAACACCAATCATTTACTTGCATTGACTAGAAAATTTCTTGAGCAATACGATTGTAGGAAGGCTGCCGTATAGAACCCATCAGAGCTTCCAACAAATAAAATACAAAACTTAAAAGAAACTTTATTGAAACATTACGTAAAAAAATTATACATCGTGAAGGCGGTTGTTAACCCAAGCAAAACTCCGACGAAGAAAATATACGAAGGTCACAAATTAAAACTACCTCCACGCGTGAGTCATAGAAACACCGGCAAATCAATTTAACTTCAAAGAGAGAAAATGGGGCAGCAGACAACGAGCACTACTAGTTAAAACCAGTAGACACACAGCAAGCAAGCAATTAGTTACACCAAAAAATTAATTTAGACAAGTGTCCGAACCAGAGTTAAAAAATTACTATCCTACTGCATGCCCAATAAGCAGACAACACTACGCCACATAAAAAAAACACTTAACATGCTCTAGCAGAAAATTGCGTAACCACGACTCACCATTTATGATAACTCTATGCTGGCCGCTGAAGTACAAACGTGAATTAGGTACTGCTTCATTACAAACACGTCGCCAAGACTGTAATACAGATAATTCAACTCATAATGCGGTGTTTGGTTCTGAAGTCACTCAAACTGAATTCATGTTTGCCGCAGGCGTAATTAGAGCGTAGAATGAGGGCGTGAGCACGTCGCCGCCGATCTCTCATATGCCCCCGGAGGCCGTGCTGTCACGAGACAAGGTACCCAAGTTTCCATAACTTGTTTAGCGGGTTGCAACAGAAAATGCAACCCGACAGACTTAGGTCGAATCATTGAGCCGGTGGCGGGCTGCAGTGTATATGTTTCAGCTGGGCACCGGGCCCGTGTTTATAACTGTTTAACCATTGTCGCTGTCGTAATACATTTACGTGCAGGTGTTATCAGCGAGGGAGTGAAGCTCCCCCCACCAGTCACCCGACTGGCGGGTTGTAGTGTCGTTTTGTCTGTAGAATATGTTGTAGTGTTGTTAGCAAGTGGCTAGTCAAACTCGCGTGTAATATGTCGGTGAGCCCCTACAACCCAAAACGCTGCTCATCGACAACCCTGCTTGTTCATCATCAGCCTTTACGGTGCTGCAAGTCAGGGTCCGGCCTCGCTCTTATTCTCCGGTCGTTTCATCGTGTGACGTTTGTGAAAATGTTTGCATGTTATTATTACACTTTCCTGGCACCCTGTGTACCAGGACCGTTTGCCAGCCCTGGTCAAAACTAGGGTTTACCAGTGTAGTTGATGTTTCTAAATCAGCCTCCCGAAGGGCATCATTTGTAGAAAGTCTCAAAACTAGAAAACCGGCCTTAAATTAACTTGCCCTCGTAGAAAAATAAATGGTGATGCAGAAGAAGGTGTAATCAAGGAAGGGGATTGAGGGGATGATAAGAGAGGGGAGCTGAGTCAGCCACCGAGCAATCATCTTTGCTGAGCCGAGAATACAAAGACGTCGGAGCAGATGGCGCCAGCGTCGCGCTGTTACACACGGTTCACTTTCTTGTACAAGAATGTGTACACCTTCCTTGCTCAAGTCAACTTGCATCGTGTGACTGGCTGACTTGTTTCCAAGGGGCTTGCGTGCAAGGGCCTGCGTGCTCGCTAGAATCATTCAGAGACTGTTCTATTTTTCGTTCACCTTCTTGTGCAAGTCGTTTGTTTACATTTGCGTTTCATACATTTCTGTCGTTCCCGTGCATTTATTTATGCTGATATCGTTAATTCGAGAGTATAAAACAGATTTTAATTCTGTATTAGTGATTTGTTAGGTCTGCAAAATATTTCTGTGTTGTGGTGGAAACGAGTGACTGACTTCCTGCAACATTCAAGTACTACTATTGTGTGTACAAGTGCTACTATTGTGTGTACAAGTACTACTATTGTGTGTACAAGTGCTACTATTATGTGTACAAGTGCTACTATTGTGTGTACAGGTACTACTATCGTGTGTACAAGTACTACTATCGTGTGTACAAGTACTACTATTGTGTGTACAAGTCCTACTACTGTGTGTGCAGTACGTAGGTACATGGAATTTCAATACAATACCTATTGCTCACATTTTAGTGATGATCTTCTTGTTCACAAAATATGTCCGTCTGTGTCAGGCTTTAGACCACAGCGTAAATACGTACCTACACAGAGACGAAATAGTGCAACGGTTCCTTTTATGTGGTGGGCATACCTATTCATTGAGTGTCTGAGCAAAGGTTCGCAGGAACAGGCTTTGTGTGTGATTGGCTACTGTGTGGAGTGGAGTGAAGTGGAGAGATTTGGGCGGCTCTTAACACCGAGGTATTGAGAGCCGATGAGTGTTCAGTGAGGTGAGAATGGAGCAGCACCTGAATGCAAGGGCGGGGGAAGCGTGAGAACCCCGAGAAATCCCGCCGAACAGTGGCATATTCCGGCTCGTTTCCCGCAGGGAATCGAACCCGGTTAGCCTTGGCGGGGGGCGAGTAGTCTTACCACTTCACCACCCCCTCTCCCCACTCAGCTACAGCGTGCTGCGAAAGATTCGCTATTGGCTGTGCTGCCTCCTGGCAAGAAGGTTACCCGGCGCTGATTGTCGAACGACGTTCCGGCGTGCTGCTGGTAGCTAGTGCCGCCATTTTGGTGGCGCGGGACACGAGTTCGCGGTATAAGCGGATGTCACACCTCTGTACTCGTAAGTGATCTGTAGAAACCTGCAAATTTAGCGTTATTATTTGGTGGCATGCTAGATTTCACCTTCCTATGTGCACTCGAGTAGAAGTCAATTGTTCATTGGCTTCTGCAAAAGAGAGGACCCATATTCCCTTTGGACTAAGTGGGACGTGATTGAGCTATCTTTTCGTAACTTTTTTCCGATTGTTTCAAGGCCACCATGGCAGTATCAAACTATCTGTGTACCAATGGCAAACCCATCTCAAACGCACATGAGTTTGAATTCTACTGTGTCTTCAAACAATAACGCGAATTTTGCAGGAATCTAGCGATCTGTGATTAGGCGTTGTGTTTCAACTTCATCACAATCCTACTGGAACTCTCCACACAGGACATGCTTATTGTGTTCTACAGCATTTAATACTGGCCGGTCATCGACCTCCGAGTTGCCCGTTTTGATTTTGCCCCAATCAGAAATTATAAATTTTGAAAAGTGTTTACAATCAATCGTGCCCATTTGCATGGTTATTAGAAATGTGTACTTTCATGTCAAAAAAATAATTCCTGCTGGATTGTAGTACTGTTGTAAGATATCATTAAACACTAACGCTAAAATGTGAACCTTTAGTCAGGCAAGTTTTTTTCAAGAACAAAGACATTTTTGAAGTAGCTGTATTCGAACCTCAAGCGAGCATAGTCTCGGAAGGACTATGGTTGTTTACGAAAAGAAAATTTTACTTTATGTTTCTGCAAATTTATTTTCCGTATTATTTTGTTTCAATATACAATTTACTTAATTGCTGGGTTACATGAAATTATTATTAAATGTTCACTCTGGAAATTATCTTATTAATGTTCTATTATATATGCGTATTCAAGTTTCGTGTCCACCTTTCACAGTTTTTTTTAAATTATATATTTTAATGCCTTCGTGCCGAAATGCTCGTTAACGGCTAAATTTTTGTTTCTCCTTTGTCTTGAGACAGGTTACGGACATGTCCGTTTATAAAATTGAAGTTGATAAACTATTTTGGACATAGGAATCACGTGGATGAGAGAACGATTGTTGACGTAAGTGTGTCATGGGTATCGATCAATATTTACGAGTCCTTGGATAAAGCCACTAGCATACTAGGCTCTATGCGATTCCCGGAGCAGATATTATCATATGTGTTACGCATTCTTATACTATTTTAAATATTCTGTACTGAAAGTTTATACTTATAAGTTTATAATTCTGGCATAAAGCATGATTTAGCGAAACTATGGCTTAACCCAATCATTTTATTTAAATGTGTTAACATAATCGAGAATATCCGTTTGACGACAGGATTCTGCAATTCATTCTTAAATTCGTGACTATTTTCTTTTATTGAAATAGGCATGTTTCGAGAACTCCGATTAAAGGTATTGTCTGGTAGTAACATAATAAAGTTATACATATTAGTTCGGCAGGGGAAAGCACACTGCCTGGCAGCGCCTCGAAGACGCCATGTGATAACCACGTAACGATGTAAATAGTGAGAGTGTGTTTGTTGTGCACGTTATCCTATGTTATGACCCTCTCACACTGTCAAATTTTCGCCTTTAACTGTATTTGACAATAAAATATGAAGACAAAATACGGTCATCAAATTTTTCCCTACAACAAATGTTATCAAATAATCTGGAATGTGTTTGAAAATGTGTCACACTGTCAATTTTTTATTGGGAAACTCCAATTTTAAATATTATTTCAAAATTATTTTCATAGAGAGATATTGCTTTTGTTTTTCTATGCTGTCCATTACAGGAAGAAATGTTAATAATATTGTAATTATTTTCTTTTCTTTACTAAATAAAAATTTTATTTATAGGATATGTTTCCTGCACAATGAAATAAATGCCTCTGAGTTCGTAATATTATGTGCAACATTCACTTAAAATAGCATTCATGCCCAGGCAGCTTCTACATAAATTAGTTATCTTCATAACATACTTTGTTTCCAGCAATTGTTTGTTATTTGAAGTTTCTTAGCGTCAATTTTTGTCGTGCACGATTCTCATTGGCTGAGACCGTCAAACATCGAATAAATGTTAGAACAGGTCGAATTTTCAAATGTTTGATGGGAACTGAAGCCATCCAATTTTCTCAGACAAAAATGGCGGCGTTTATGACGTTTCGATGACGTCATAACCGTCCAATTTTATTTCACCAAACTCATTGGAAGCAGTTTGACGGGAAAATTTGATTGTGTGACAGGGACTTTAGTGCGTCGGAATTTGACTGTACACCAGGCAGTTGAGCTGCAAGCCCCGAACAGCGGACGTCGTCGTAGAAACTGGCTTGTAGTCGAACTCACATTAACGCGAAAAAAAAAAACCACCAGACGGTACCAAGCAACTAGACAGAGTGATGAAGAATGCCGTGAATACGCCAAAGTCATCGCTTTACTCAGTTGACGGGCATCGAGCGAGGACTCATAATCGGGCTGAAAACCTCAAGTTGGTCGTATCGGTGTATAGCTTATACTGTAGACCGCTCCGTCCTTGCTGTCCGATGGTGTTGGGAGCAGTTGATACATAATGGCACCCGCACACTGAAGACCGGCTCAGGACGAGGTCGACTACTAGTCGAGAGAATCGACGGATTGTGCGCCAGGAGCGGAAGGACCTCATGGCGATGGTACATGATATAAAAGCATGTTCACGATAAGGTGAGCGAAATCGACAATGGAAAAAAGTCAAATGATCTTACACATAAAACGGACACGACATTTACAGAGCTAAACGTATGGTTTACAGCAAACAAATTAAATCTCAACCTAGATAAAACATATCACATGAATTTCCTCACAAAGAACAGAAGAAACATTAATTCATATGTTAGCAGTAACAGATCAAAAAATTAATGAAACTGCAGTGATTAAGTTTATTGACTTAAAATTAAACAATTTTCTTAACTGCAAATCTCACATTGAGTATATTTTACCTAAACTAAGTTCAGCATGTTTCGCCCTGCGGAGAGTTACAGGGGTCTTGAACAAAAATATAGCAAAAATTGTATAGTTTACATATTTTCATTCCATCATGTGTTATGGTATAACTTTTTGGGGTAATTCCACTGACAGCAAAAAAGTATTTCACATGCAAAAGAGAGCTGTAAGAATAATCAATGGCAAAAGAAAGTCAGACTCATGGAGACCTCTTTTCAAGAGCTCAGAGATTTTAACATTTGTATGTGAGTACATGTTTTCAGTACTTATATTCATGTCCAAAAACTGTTATTTATTTCAGAAAAATGAGTACTTTCATAAGCATGACACTAGAATAAAAATACACTTACTCATGGCTTCAGTTAACTTAAAACTTGTCCAGAAAGGGCCATCCTACCTTCGAAGCCAAATTTCAATAAGTTACCACAACACTTCCAAGAAATTTGCTTATCTAACCACAAACTCTTCAAAAAACAGCTAAAAAAAATTTTTTCTTAAACATTTTATAGTGTAGATGAATATCTAAACTACGAAAATTAAGAAATTATTGCATAACATCTCTTTGTACGCATTTCTTGTTTCGGATTTTCTCGTTTCGTTTTTCTCCTGTTTCAGCAAAACGACGACGTCCCACAGGATGTTGCAGGAGGATTGTTCAAAATATGAGGAAAATATGTGATGCGTGTACGTGTAGTCATATATATATATATATATATATATATATATATATATATATATATATATAAAACTGTGTATGTGTGTGTGTGTGCGTGTGGAATGGAAAGTAGTTCCATATCTTAACGAAGAATTACAAGTGTCAGGTAACCATTTGGGATAACTTAAAATTATTTCTTTCACTTTCAGCTTTTTTAATGCTTCGAATTGTACAGATGAGTATATTTGTAAAATATCTACTTTTCTTATGATTTTAGAGTTTCACGTGACCGACGTATGAATAAAGTGATGACGCCCATGGCAATGTTAATTTTACATAGGGCGGAAGAAGATAAGACTTTTATTTTTATTACCGGTAATGTATACATTGCAGTTCGGAACAAACAGCTTTACTAAAATATAAACGGAAATTCACTATTTATTTATCACCAACTTAAATGGGCCTTAACAAAAACATTTAGGTAGTAAGCAATAAGCGGTATGATCATAAAATTCAACTGACACAACAGCGATGTTGCTGCTTAAGTTCGTCCAACATATATGCATTTTAGTATGTGTTATGTTCCATAAAAATTGAAACAGTGATTTATTTATTATTATTGTTTTCGGATGATTTTTCAATGCAGGTTAGTGTATCAGTGTAAATCTAATATTGTAGTCCATAATTTTAAATAAAAATATTTAAATATGTTTATTTAAACGTATGGGTTTAGTTTATTATCCTAACTCAAGAATTCCAAACATTTCCACTTAAGTTACCAGCAGCAAATCCATTGTGTTTGTCAAGTTTTAAGCCCATCCGTAGCAAACATTTATACTGCCTACTTCTTACTGCTTATTAAGTATTTTATTGAGTAAACCCCTTTATGCTGAAGGTAAAGAGAGAAATTTCGGTTTTTTTTTCATAAGCCTGTGTCTGTTTTTAAGTGTGGTCACTTTGGAACAGCAGTTGCACCTTGTGGCAGAATTGTTTTTTACATAAGTCTGTGTCTGTTCTTAAGTGTGGTCACTTTGGAACAGCAGTTGCACCTTGTGACAGAATTGTTTTTTACATAAGTCTGTGTCTGTTCTTAAGTGTGGTCACTTTGGTACAGCAGTTGCACCTTGTGCCAGAATTGTTTTTTACATAAGTCTGTGTCTGTTCTTAAGTGTGGTCACTTTGGTACAGCAGTTGCACCTTGTGGCAGAATTGTTTTTTTTTTTCGAATGCAGTGTGATAGAAATTTATAAAGCCCGTCTAAGTCTACATTTTTTAATTTAACACATCTCATTGAAATATTCTGTCATGTTCTATTAATAAACAATTATCGGACCCCTTGAATCAGTTGAGTTAAAAATTTATTTAAGAAGACAATAACTACTACAATTAAAAAAATATCATAACTGCACTCTACAGTAATATTTCTACACTGGTAAATTTTTTTCATTGTGTGTGCCATACATAGTTTATAAAATACAAGCTGCCCATTATCTACGCTTCTCATATCAAGGTTGTACCATATTTGAGGGGTAAAAAGCTAACACGAAATTTTTTTTCCTGAATTTGATATATTATGGCAATAAATAAATCAATATCCGTACATATAAGGTAGTAGTACATTTTTTAATTAAATATAACATCTAAATAAATACAGTTCCTATCTGGACCAGAGCTGTGTTCGATTCGGCCAAACAAAGCGAAGCCACCAGACTGTTACAGGTTTACTATTGGTACAGAGTCCTGCAGGGCGTATCATATGAGTGGATCCTAGCCTTTCACAATATCATAATGGGAAATAATCGGGAGTTCAAAATAAATTTATAGTTTAGTTCTTGTCCACACTGTAAAAACGCTTTCTATATCGCAACACATGATTTGTTGCCGCAAAGTAAAATTTGTTTAAATACGAACCACTGCAAAGTAGACTTGCCACAAACATTATTTTTCTTTGATCTATATAGTAATATATATGATGACCTAACATTGTCGTTACAGTAGTTTAGTAGACACTTTTGTGGTAATTTTAGTTACAGTGTAAAGAAAATTTGTGCTCTGACAAAAAAAAAACGTAATTTGAAAATAAGAGAGAATTTACAAATATTTCAAAATAACACATAAAAACTAGGGAGGCTCCGAGATTCATACCCACAAATCTTCTGATATTACCTAACGACCAGCACCACTCGACCAATTCGTCTTCTTGCGTTCGGTTCCTTTTTGATATGCGTGTAACTTGAGGTAGTAACATGGGCCAGAATACAATGCCACCTCTTGGGAAGAATTTCAATTAGCGGTGTGGAGAGATACCGAACTGCAATCTACAAAACAGAATACCTTTAAACCGCTACCTTCGGTACAAAGTAATATTTCTTCACTGTGAACAAAAGCAGCTCAATTAATATTTATTTCTTCGCTATAAAGAAAGTTAATATTACCACACGACTAGATATTCAAAGAAAACATTTATTAGCAGCTAAATTAGGTTTGTGTAACCTTCTCTTTGAAATAAAGCTGCGTTGTGTTGCTGTAAACAAAACAGCCTCAAAGAAATGGGTTTCTTTGTCGTACAGAAAACTATGCATGGATTATTTTAGAGTGCAGTGTTACAGTCCATTCAGGGTAACTTCTATCTTTTCTGAAGCCCTGCTAAAGTTCTACTTCCAGGGTATTCCTCCACCTCGTGCAAACAAGGCTTAACCGACTCTAGAAAATCACACCAAAGGGAAAACACACCGCATTTGTGCGCACTCAGTGTAATGATATTTTGCGTAATAACTATTACCAGAGACATGCAAAATTCGCGTTATTATTTGGCATCAGGCTCAACTTCACAGTACTGTATGCATTAGAGCCGGCGTCGTTTCTCTATTGGCTGCTGCACAGATGTGAAGACACTTCCTCTCTGACTGAACAACGCGTGATTTGGGCACACAATTGTTAAATGTTATTCTATTGGTGCAGTCACCCAGGGAGTGTCACATAAAGTATGGTCCAATTACAAACGTATTGCAAAGGTACATTTGTTTCAAGTTTAACATGTCCCCCAATTAATAACGCGAATTTTGCACGTATCTAACCATTAGGTACTAGGCATTACCAAAACACCTTTTTCCTCCTTATTTGGTTCACATAAATTACAAATGAAATATTATTATTTATAAATAGAATATAAATAAAAGTGATTGTTAACAAAAATAAGGTACTTTTATTTGTTTTATGTTAACACAAGTATAAAACGCTTCCTGTAGAGTGCACATTTAGGAAACTACCAAAACCGTCACACATGGTGTGATTTTTCAAAGATTTGATTATTTTTTAATGTGTGAAGAAAACGCGAATATAATCTTTTCGCAGTTTCTTCACACCTTTGGAATCAAACCTTTGAAAAATCACCCCATGTTAGACGTTTATGGTTGTTTCCTAAATATGGCATGTATCACAAGCGTTTTGTACTTGTATTAACATTAAGGTATCTTATATTAGGTAAGAAATGAACTTACACTTACATTTTATCCACAAATTATAATATATTATTTATTATTAATTTTTACAAAAACATGGGGGAAATAGGTGTGTTGGTAATGCTTAGTAAAAGCTGGTCACAATAAAGTAAGCACTCTTGAAATCAACCTTAGAAAAAAGTCACTGCTCATACCTGCATATATTATAACGGGCGCCCTAAGTGGCATGTGCCCAGTAAAGTTGGCAACGATGGTGGGGAAAGTAGTTCCGTACCTTAACGTCGAATAAATAGTATTAGGTAACCATTTGTGATAACTTATATTATTTCTTTCGCTTTCTGTTTTTTTTATGCATTAAAATGTAAAAATGAGCAGCGTTTACTTTGCTAATAATTTCACATCTTCACTTGACCGACGCATCAATAAAATGATGAGGCCTATGACAATGTTAATCATACATAACGCGGAAGAATACACAACATGCAAACAAGTAGATCTTAAGCAGGGCTTTCAAAAGTGCTCATTTTATCGTGAATAGCCAATATAAAACTGTTCTTATGCAAAATATTATCACACTGTGCGCGCACGAATGTGGTGCGTTGTCCTTTTTGTGGGTGTAATTTCCTAGACTCAGTTAAGCTTTGTTTGCATGACGCGGAAGAATATCCTGAAAGTAGAACTTTAGCAGGGCTTCAGAACAGTTTTAAATAACCGTGAATGGACTATGGATTACAACACTGGTGCGCCCTGTGCCAAATTCTACTGTCAAGAATCTCGTTTTCTTCGCAGCAGCTTAAGTAGAATAAAGCAGGAATCACATAGCTCCGACAAACCCAACACGACACGACGAAAACAGCAGTAACAACGCGACCATTAAAAGTTTCACTGTGACTGCTTGAATTACAGCACGCCACGACAGAACCGACACGTCGCTCTCGGCATTTTACCTAACCATTTAGAAGGCGCTAATAGGCTATGCTAGTTTCAAAGGCGGTGGACAAGAGGTAAATTTGCAATACGTGATGGTGACAAAGTGTTATGCTATAAACACGCAAAATTCGCGCTATTATTTGGTATCAGGATGAACTTCGCGATTTTTATATAGCGGAGCCGGCGTCGTTTTTCCATTGGGTGCTGCACAAATGTGATGCCACGCTCCTTCTAACTGAACCACGCGTTATTATGGCACACAATTGTGAAGTGTTCATTTATTTGCACAGAGTTACTCAGGGCATGTCAGATTAAAGTATGGTACAATGACAAATGTACTGCAAAGGTACACGTGTAAGTTTAACGTCTCCCCAAATAATAACGTGAATTTCGATTGTCTCTAGTTATCGCTAATGCATACAAAGGTAAAGTAATTAATTTCAAGAGTTAAAAACAGCAACTTTCAAAAAAAAATATTTTAAGGCGCGTATTTGTCATTGTAGGGAAAGCTTGCAATACAATTTCATTTTTGCAAAGTTATACACACTGTGCGTCGTGCCGCACGACACGACGAAAATAGAAATAATTTCTAATCCAAAATTGATGGTCGGACGACCGAATTTGTCGGGCTTACGATACATCTATCTTGTATTTCATTTGCTGTATAGTTTTAACCCTTTAAGGACTGCATAAATGTTATATTACTAAGGACAAGGTTGAAGTGAGCTGCCTATATTAACCACTTCAGCAATATCAATTGTTTTGGTCAGTGTATTTTCACATACCATCGTCCTATTTGCTCTGGCTACACCTTACTGTGCCCTGCAACGTTTATTATTGGCTGGCCATCGGCCAATGATGTCGCGCGTTGACTGTGTGCCAGTTAATGTGTCGCGACGGAGTTAGCATGTTTTACAATCCATCGTGTTCATTTGAGAAATCATTGAAAATAACAGTTTCGTTCTTACGAAATGAAATGTTGACAAATTGAGATTTTTTTAAAAATTTTATTTCGATATAGTCCAGTGAATCTATAAAACAATAAAAGTGTGAGTTTTGTCTCCAAGAGCAAAGAAATTCCCACACAAACATAGCCCCATATATATACGTGCATACTCCTCGAAGGATTAAGTGTCGTGTCCTGCTTGTCGGGGCTATGTGGCTTATGTTCGTTGTGGCCGACAGGCGGGAGGGCAGGCAAGACGTTCGACTTGCGCCGTTGTTGCTCGGGAGCGGCGCTCGCCCGGGCACACAGAATAAGTTAGTCTTTGATAGAGTCGCCATTAAGGAAGGCCGGTAATCAGATTAGAGGAAGGGTTACAGGTGCGCGCGGGCCGGGGCACCCAGTTTTACATGCCTGCGGCACGCGCGCATCGCTACAAATCTTATTAAGGACCCCGCCCAGGAGCAGCCTGCTCCTCGGGCCTCTTCCACATTTAGCCTCCGCCCAGCCCGGGGTTCGAGCTACGTGCGCGGACTCACACCTGTGCCGTCAGCAGGCGGGTTTTCTCGGGCCGCTCCCTGTTCACCCTCCTCCCCTCCCCCCAATTCCACCACTCCACTTCCACATTCGCCTCACTTCGCCCTCGCCTACCCGCCTGAGGCCGAGAAACGCAGCGGCGGTAAGGGCGACTCTGCCACACACACCACGTGCGCCATCGCCCCTAAGCGCAAGGCTCTCAACAGGCGTGCTGTTTTCTCGTCGCCCTACCTGTATACGCTGTTCATGGTAAAATGAGCACCCTTGAAAGCCCTGCTTAAGATCTACTTGTGTGCACGCTGTGTGTTCTTCCGCCTCATGTAAAATTAACATTGACATGGGCCTCGTCACTTTATTCATGCGTCGTTCAAGTGAAACGGAGGAATTATCAGAAAAGTAGATATTGTACAAGTCTGCTCATTCCTTCACACAGGTGTATTAAAACATACATAAGGCGAGATAAATAATTTAAATTATTACAGATAATTACCTAACGAAATTAGTTCGACGTTAATATATGGAACTACTTTCCCCTCCAGCATTACCAACCTTATTGGACGCATGTCGCTCACTGCGCCAGTTCAAATATATGCAGGTAGGGGCAGTGACATTTTTCTAAGGTTGATTTCAAAAGTGCTCACTTTATCGTGAGCAGCCTTTACCTATGAGACTTTCAGCGATGACACAATTTTTTTGTTTCTGAAAGGTAGATAGGAAGAATCAATGCCGTGCCCTTGAGTACTTAGAATGTATCTGATGCTTATATTTTGTGATAAAGCGCTTTTTTCAAGCTCTTTTTGGACGTTTGGAAGTAGCCTGAAATGGCGTTTCTAAAATGCGTGATGTCTTGAAAGCACTCAACTAACTTCGTCTGAAGTGAGTGACCTTATCGTATATGAGCGTATTGCATGGACGTTTAATAATTTCGAGGGAAAACGTGTGTTTTAAATACTTTGCAACGCAGCTCAAGCTACGAGTAGACGGTAGCCTTTAAACCAAAAAGAGGCGATATTTTTAAGTGTTTGATAATTTTTTATTGTTTTGTGACATATAAATAGCAAATATTTGAGGGATGATGTTCGATATTTTTTTTAGCCCAAACGTTTGGAATTTTTAATTAAAATAATTATTCGTACAAATAATTTTTTTAACGCAAACGTGGGTTTAAGATAAACGTTTGTTAAAATCACGGGAATGACATAATACAATTTCTTTGAAATACTTCACTTGTTTCGCATGCTGAAAGTATTTGCAATATACTATTTTGACTTCAATTTTTTTTTTAAGTTGCACATCGAATATTGAATATGAGCGAAATACATTACAAGATTCCAAATATCTTGCATGACATTCCAATAACATGTCAAATTCATTTTGAGCTGTGCCCTAACGTAATTGTTGTGTATCGTCTCAGAATGTTAACGAAAAACGATGTGAATTTTAAATTCATATGACTCGTTTCATTATTTCTTTAAAACTTAGTTTCTTTCAACATCATACTTGTTTCAGACTATTATTTCTTATAGTAAAGAAAAGGATGCCACATGCCAAAATAGTAGACAGCAATTTAAACCTCTTTAATGCTCTCAAGTACCAATAAAAACCTCTCGACTCACGTCCCAACTTCAATGTCATCAGGACGATCTGGCTACAACCACTGCGTAGTGAGAAACAGCTTTTGTTAAATAAAACAAAGTTTTTTGTGGCACCAAAATTAATTGTTTGACGATATTTTAATAAAATTTTTAATGAAGTGAGAGCATACCAAGATAGCGCTCGTGGTGAAAAGTTTTTCAAATATATATTTTTAATGATTTTTAAACGAATTTTAATACCAAAATTATAAATAATAAGTTTTTTACGACTTTCTGATAATATATTACACTTTATTTTATGAATTTTAAAATGATTTTTTATTATTTTTTTAAATAATGCTTTTAAATAATTTTTTAAATAATAAATATTAAAACAATTTTTTGTAAAATTTTCCGTGAGAATTTTTTTATAAATTTTTAAATCTTTACTAAAATTGTTAGTAATACATTTTTTTGATAATTTTTAAAGGCTTTCTTCACAATTAGTTTGAGTTTTTTTGGACCAGAGGTCACAGGGATCAAGGTCAAAGTTCAAGGTCATGTGGGTCAAGGTGGCGGACAGGTGACATAACAAGGTATCGACCGGGTAGCTCCTGCGTTCCTACGCCAGACGCTGTTGTGCTGGGACAACTGGCTTCTGGCGCAAGAACCAAGAAGCCAGGTGGCCATCTTTGATGACGTCATTCGGAACTTCCTGCTCTGTCATTCTTGTTGGACGGCTACCATCTTGCAAAGTCAGTATGCTGGCAGCCATCTTGTCAGTCAGTATGTCAGTGGCCATCTTGTCAGCCAGTACATCTCTCCCTGCTCTTGCATTCCATACCGAATCTTCCTGATCGGTCATTCTTCTCCGATGGCTTCCATCTTGGATTTCACTTCCCATTCTAACATTCCGAGGGATTCCTCGAGGCCTTCCAAAGTTTACTTTCTTTCGCATTCTTCATTTTTTTCTCTCTCTCTCTCTCTCTCTCTCTCTCTCTTCGTCTCCTTCTCTCTTCCTTCGTTCTCTCTTATTCCCGGGGGGGGGGGGTTTCTCATATTCCTTCCATCGTCTATCTCGTCTGCTGCAGTCGGCCATCTTGTTTGTCGTCCATCTTGTTTGATGCCTGCTGGGGGTGGCCATCATGTTCATCATCGTCTGCTGAAGGCGGCCAACTTGTTATTCGTCCATATTTTATTCCCACATCAGCTGCTATAGTGTGCTCGCAGCCATCTTTCATTCCCACACTTGCCACCAGAGTGTGTTGTGAAGTTCCTCGGGTGGCAGCTAGGAATGCGGGCATCCATCTTGTGTTTACTCATCATCTGCCAGGAGCGCTGGTAATTTATTTTAAGTGTGAACTAAAAATATGCTGGAATCATGCGGTTTGGTTCCGGCGACCCTTGGGTAGCCAGTCCGGTGTGGTAACCGCAAGACTACCAGCGCCTGTGCACTGATAGGAGTTTAAATACCCAATATACGAGAGAGGGCTCACGCTCGCTAGACAGCCATCGGCTATCAAGACACTGAGACCACATTCGGCCACCCCTGGGGGGGGGGGGGGGGAGTGGGGTCAGGAAATCTCGAATCTGCCTCACTCGCAACTTATTCCTACCCTACCGCTCCCATAGGGGGAGAGGGACGATATGGACTTAAAGATCCCATTGACTACAATAAAAATACGCAGAGCTCCCATTCTATCATAACTTGACAACCACCAGCTTAAAAGTGGAACAATAACCATTAATTAATGAGATTGAGGTCGGCAAATAATGTTCTCGACAAACAAATTTTTTTATCTTTGCTATTATTTATCACTCACGTTAAATGTTATTACACACGTAGGTTTATAAACGCACTTCAAATTCTTAGTGATATCATATGCCACACAGCCCTTTACAGTCTTACTCGACAAGAATATTTTAGACATTAAATTTATAAGACCTCACGTCTCAAAACGACTGAGCAATGTCTTTAAGTGCATAACACAAGGGTCTTAAATTTATATCAAATGTATTTTTAAAATACCGCTTGGTAGAAAAGGGGTAAATTCACCAATAGTAAAATTGCAATATTCGCACGGTGTTGCAATTTTCTCGCGCCGAGCTGGGCACTGAACGACGTAACATATAAATACCTGCGCAGCGGTCTCTTCTGAGGGCCTCAGCAGAGACGACGATGACAAACCTCGGCGTCCTCCAAAAAAAGACGTGTGGCGTCGCTTCAACAGCTTCGACGATAGATCGAATGGATCCCCAACTCGCCCTAAGCAGGCGTCTTGACGCTGGTCACTTTCCTCGCCATCGCGCACTCTTCTCGGCAATATTTACACTGATCGCATTTGACTGAACTCTCTCCTTCATAACGTGACGTGCGAAAAGAACCACGAGAGTCGAGCGCATTAACCACACTGAACACGTTCCGAAAACAAGCGTGCAAAATGCATTTTATATAGCCAGGCCGATAACGGGATTGATCGGCTTTATGCGACACACGTGATTTAAAAAATGCCGTCCACCTTAGCACGGAAAGTTCACAAGTGCTCTGGAACGTTTAACAGATTTCCGCCCCCGCATTATCAATCCAGCGAGCCGAAACTTCCTTAGCCGCTGTATGCAATACAAAAAATTGCGTGTCCCTTAACGTAAGTTTATAGTAAGTCGTTCCGACGTAGTTAACTATTCGCCCTGCGCTGTCGCAAGCCTAGCGTAGAATTTAACGTACAACATTTCATTTGCGTTACTGCCAGTCTTTTTTACAAAGTATTTTCTCGCAGGCATTGTGTACTCGTCTATCTGTACCTCCAGGGCCCGCCTTTTAAGCTTTTGATCATCCTCACGGCCAAGCTCACCGTGGCGAATATTCACGTGACCCGGCGCGGGTGCTGCCTCTACCAACTGCGCCACCAGACTCGCTCAGACTGCCCTGCGCGGCCACCTCAGCCGACACACGTACACGGACTGCTCTCAATTACATGACCTGCGCAACAAACCATAAGCGAGGACCAGCTGACATCACACGCCTCGCCTCTCTAGTGCCAAACGGCGGTATTTTATTACAAATTGGCGCTACACGACAATTTAAATTAGAATACAAATAAATATAAAACACATGTGATTATTAACCAACACAGTTTTACAGTACACTAACATGATTAAATATGACCAGCCATAAAATTACAATAAAACAGGTAAATATAAAAATTACTTTACAGCACTACCAACCTCTCTTCTAAATGCCACCAAATTTACCGTGGCGATCCATATATCGCCACAACCCCGATGTTAAGAGCTGCTCAAATCTCTTCACTCTCTCATTCAGCGCCTAAGTACACAATATATAAGAAAAATGGCTTCTCATACTGAGAATTACAGCCCCACACTCCAGCAAACTGACGTTACTGGCCAGTAACATGTCGGGACGTCGCTCGGCGACCAGAACCAGGTAACTAACTTGCCAGTCGGCCACCCAGCGAATAGGGGAATATTTTGTATAGTCAGTTCATGGCTTCTTCCAACTTTTCTGAAAACCTGCTAAAGTTTTACATCCAGGATATTCCTCCGTCTCATGCAAACAAAGCTTAAACAACTATAGACAATTATACAAAAGGGACAGCACAGCGCATTCGTGTGCACTGATTATAACAATATTTTTCGTAAGAACTATTTCTTACTAGGCATTACCAAATTGCCTATGTTATCCCTTTTGTAATAATATTAATTTTAAATTAAATATTGCACTTAATCTCATTGCTAACCTCGTTGTGCAAAATCTTTACAAAACATCATAGCCTGAGCTCACTATACACAAATAGCCATGCCAACCCACCATAACGACCAACAATATTGGCCAACTACCTACTCCACCCAAGATTGACTCCACCCAATACTGACTTCATCGAAGACAGAATATACCCAAGTCTTACTTCGCCTAAGACTGGTTCCGCCCAAGGCTGCCTCTACCCGAGACAAACTCCTGCCAGATTTACTAGAAACGTGAACAAGACCAATCAGGAAGACCAACCAGCCATAACAACTATCCATGCCACTAGATGTGATGAAAAACCTGGAAACAAGTCGCATAATACGAAACTCACTTCTAACCACGATAACGCTTACGATACTGATGTCACTGCCATCTCTGAAAGAATGAACTACTTGGGAGGCACAGCGCGAAATATCCTGTCCTCACCTCCCTCAGCGCGACACGACGTGCGAGGAAGCTGCTGAAACAGGTCACCTCAGCTGTACGGAATCTTCGGGAAATCAGTACCCAAACACCATAATTAGTTTCTTTGGACTAACAGCAACACTAAAACTCTCTACACTTATATCTAGAAACGTATTTTTATATAAAATAAATGTGTTCAAAATTGTGGTAAAAACACCTCGTGACGGATAATTTGCATAGGAAGTAGGCGTGAGACACTAGATTAATACACATGCAGCATTGTGTTCCTACTTCCTGTGTAACTTGTCCTACGTGCATTGTATGACTCAACTTTGTACACAGTTATTTGATATAGAAATATGTTTCTGGATGTAAGTGTATAAAGCTTTTGTGTTACTAATGGTCCATATAAACTATGTATGGAGTTTGTGCACTGAATTTCTGAACATTCTATATAAGCCGAGGCCTGCCTCTGTGTCTGCAGTGATGAATGGCCAGTAGTGTCGAGTACGAACGATCATCAGGTCGATGGGTGATGGCACTGTGGCCAGCGAATGCAATGTGCAGCTATCGGGAGATCAGATACTGAGGCTGACCTGTTAAACTATAAGAAAGTGGTACTTTATGCATGATTGGTTGACTTTTGAATAATGTAAATAAATGGCAGTGGGCATTTTGATCGTATGTATTTAACTGATAAGTGAAGATGAAGTGACTGTAGCTAGTATAAAGACAGTGATAAAAATTTTATCTCAGTGAATGCAGCTAGCATAAAGACAGCGATAGTGTTTTGTAATTTGTGTGGCATAGTTTTTCTGTATCCTCGGTATGCATTTGCTTCCCTGCAGGGCATAGCAAGGGCCTCAAGCTGTGCAACTCTGCTATTCTTCTATCTCTCCTTCTCAGAGAGCAATTTTGAGCAGTACCACTGGGACCGGACCCCTATCCTAATCCTAAGTCCCTACACTAAATCTCTATTCATTTAGTTAAAGTCATCCTGACTAGATTGGAAATGGGTACTTATCACAAATTTTTCCAGTTACACAGGACTAAAAACAATCTTATATAATGTATGAACATGAAACCCTACATGAAAATGAGCATGAAATTGAGAAACATGGTTGCTGGGTCCAGCACAAAGATTAAAACCTCAACAAAAATACATCCTTACATTTACATGAAGATATAAATACCCTAGAAAAAATACATAACCCCAAACAATATAACGGTACCACATAATCACAAAATCACTCAATTGTTATGATAGAACAATCCTTGTCTAACTTTGTTTCATATTAACTTAAACTGAGAGAAATTCTCTTTAACTTGATTCCCAGGATTCCCTTCCTCCTACAGCACCACAGAAACAGGAGTTAAAATTCGGCAAACCACGAAGGGTTCCAAATACCTGGGAGCTAACTTGGAACTAAACTGTGCTACCTTTTTGCTATAGTAATGAGTTTCCAACATGACTTTATCACACACCTTAAATTACACGTTACGCTGATTTTTATTGTATTGAGAGGCAAGCTTAGCATGATATTTCTTTAAATTTTGTGTAGTTTCATCTTACATAATCTCCAGTTTTGGGTTCCATTCACTAAATCCCAATAAAAATCATGCAATCCTCATGCATTAATTACGGGATGGAGAAGCCTACGGCCAAAGAAAAGCTCTGCAGGAACTTGCTTTGTTGTGTCACTCGCAACGTTATTGAAAGCCAAATTAATCTGATATAAGACTGCATCCCATTCTTTGTGTGTTCGCATCTGGAAATCCCTTAAGTCAGTATTTAGGTTTCTATTGTAACATTCGACAAGATTCGCCTTGGGGTAATAGGGTGTCGTCTGCACCATCTTAACTCCCCAAATAAAGGCAAGATTCCTCATTTACAGAGACACAAAATAAGTGGCATTGTCGGTGACCAATTGCATAGGCGACCCAAACAAGTGGAAAAGCCATTGGCTTAATATCTTATAAATCTCTGATGATTTCATAGACCTAAATGGAAAAAAGAATACAAATTTGCTAAAGTTATCCAGAACAACGAGGATGGCAACAAAGCCAGCAGCTGTCCTAAGGAGAGGTCCAAAAACATCAAGATATTCATGTTACAGTGGAAATCTTGCCACAGTGGCACTATAAGGACTCATTAATTTTATATTGCGGGGTTTAGAACATTGACAAGGCTCACACTGGCGAACCTGTGTTTCCACTTCCTTAACTAACCCAGGTCAAAGGACATCTCCTAAATACGAGAGATTGTTTTATCTTGTCCCAAATGGCCACCAAAATAGGTGTTATGGTAATTGTGAAATATCTGAGCCCTTAACGCCTTGGAAACATAAGAACTAAAGCTTTTATTTTTAGGATTGACATAACCAATTAAACCATTTCTTATATCATACGATCCACATTTCCCTGCATCTATATCAGATCTTATTGCAACACAATCAAGGTCAGTCTCTTGATGCTGTTGTAAACTTAAATAGGCTTGGGGCAAATCCTGTCGCACTTCAACACATTCCTTACTTTTAAAGGTCTGATTCTACCATGGGTACCTTGGGGGTTTCAACTACTTTCATTTCATACAACTAGATGGAGTGATATCGCAAAATTCTTTGTCGCCAAACATCCTCAAAAGGCAGTCTGCTACCACATTATCAACTCCCTTTACAGCCTTAGCAGTAAATTTAATTCGTGTAAGCCTCACTAGCTATCGCGCTAGTCTACCCATGGGTTTGTTAGTGGACAGGAAACAACTAAGGGCTTGATTATCTGTATTCAGCTCAAACTCACTAGACTCTTAGTAATCATACCGAATATTGCAGCAAGCACCTACTTTTCATAGGCAAAGCATATCTGCTCAGATGTGGTAATCAAACAACTAGAACAAGCAACAGGCACTAAGATCTCATTTTCGGTCTGATATTACACAGCTCCTAAGGCATTGAAAACTAACAACTACGTGAAGAGTGAAAGGCTTATTAAACTGAGAGAGGTGTAACGCAGCTGGAGTGGTTAATTTCTCCTTTAATTGATTAAAGGGATGTTGTTGTTCCTTACTCCAAACAAAAGATGTGTCTTTTTGCTTTAACGCATTAAAAGTTTCAGCAATTCTTACAAAGTCTGATGAACTTTGCATAGAATACGGCCATGCCTAAAAATCTTTGTACGCCTCTCAGGTTTTTAGCGGCAGGAAAATGAACTATAGGTCTGATTTTCTCCTGATCCATCAACAGTTGTCCCTTACTAATTGCAAATCCCAGATACTTTACGAATGTTTTAGTCCACATCATCTTCTCAGGGTTAATGGTCAATCCTGCATCTCGCAAATCAGATAAAAAAAGTTTAAGATGTTGCACATGTTTCACAAAAGTGTTGCTGTACTATACCACCTAGAAAATTGTAGTTTATGTGGTTAGGGGGCACAAATCTCTAAAACACGAGGATCTAGTTGCGATATGGCGTATGTACTAGGGTTAGTTCAAGCAATTTAAAAGGGAGCCGAACTAATATTCAGCACAGCTTAACAACATTTCTAAAATAATAATATGTTTAATAATTTGGCTTATAACATAACACACACATAAGACACTTCATAATTAGTGAAATTATTTTTTACTAAGGTTTCTTGGACTCAAGTTATGAATTACCATTTAAAAAAGAAATGAGAGCTTTACTTCGGAAGGACAACAATATTTATTACAATTCACTCTTTTGAGTATATAATAGTTAGGTTTCCACATCAAGAGGCATTAAATATATTATATATGTGAAATTAATATCAGTTGTTTACATCTCATGTAAGTTGCACAGGTTTGCAAAAACCACTTCATAATTATAATAAACTCTACTAGATTAAAAAAAAAAACAAATCGGGATCCCGAGAAACCATTGCAAAAAAAAATATTTTCCTATTTAAAAAGACAAAAGTTACACACGGCCATCTTGCCAAGTAAAGGTTGCGTGAAGGACACAAGTCCTTATGCAAAAAAGTTATATTGTTTTAGTTACATTTTGAACAATCTTAGCATGACCAAAGAATTTAAACAAATTACATAAATTTTACAAATTCCATGTTGAAAATGGGCTGTAAGGGTAAACAGAGTCCAAAAACGATGTTTCAAGGTCGAGGTCTGGGGGTTAGTACAAATTTTCCATGCTTTGAAGAAATAAAATGAATGGCCTGTTTGAAGAATTCAGGCTTCGCTTACAGCCAGGACGACGCTGGGATGGTTGAAAATTACATCAGAAGGAGAATGCCACACCTCATTGTGAAACTGCTAAACTGAAGCACTCAAGGCTTCATGTTTAGGGCGGTAGTCGGCGACCACTCCGGGACAGTTATCAAACCAAATAAGTATTTCCCGCAACAACAAACCGGAAGAAACATTAACGAAAAAAATTAGCAATAACTTGAACTTACCTTTTGCGGTCAAAAAGTAATATCTACTACATAAGAGAAGAACTCAAGCTTGAAAAGAAGAATTCAATATGTCCTTCACGATTACCAAGTCGTGAAGAAAGGAAGTGGGGCGTTCGGAAGTCATCATGGCCAAGAATCGATTCAGGAAGTAGTCCAATCGATATGTGACATTATGAAATTTGTGACGATTGGCACCACATCACTGCACGCGTTTGAATAATCATCAAACTTACAACTATAAACTCTTAAAATTAATGGGCTGGACCACGTCGCACACGCCCTCGAATAATTAAAACAAATAAGTAATTAGCAGACCGGACCACGTCGTCAGACACCCATTCGAATGTGTTTGGTTACCTGGTAAATTGATTGGCGAACTGTCCGACATGCACGAACATTTTATCACGTTGTTTTTCTGTTAAAAACCTCCAAAGTGTCACAAAAGTTATTATTATCTAAACTGCAATGTTCTAGCCATGTTTACATTACCTTAAAAAGAATCGGAAAAAACCTGGGGTGTCAGGAAAAGAAATGGTAAAGAGCGTGTGAATTTTCACGTGTGGCAGCAACCAGCTCTGGCAGACATTTGTGTGGCGGACAGATGTTTCAGCTGTTCGTCGCCTGAGCGCAGCACCGTCGATGGCGAGCGAGGAGACCAGCTTTCCCTGGTGAGTGTGCACCCCAAAACCATAACATCTGGTTATACAGATTCCGGCAACTTGGTCAAGAGACCGGAAGTATGATGACGTACTGTAATATTTTTGGTGTTTGACTTTTCAATTAAGAAGACCCCCTAAGGGGTCCGCTGCGTCGGTTCACCTTATTAGGTAACATCTACTGCCATTGGCCTTGAATATCATGACCCCTCCCAGGAACAATTGATAGCCCCAACTATTTCTTGGAATTTCGGGTTCTTTTTTAGGGGAAATTAATGGAATCCTAATTTGATTGGTAGCGCTAGGTGGCGGACGTGTGTATTTAATGACTGTTCACGCGTCCTTCTGGGTCAGTCAGCGGCCTCGAAGGGACCAGCTTCTACCAGATAAGTAGCATTCATGGTTGATACACAAATGTAGACTCCTCAAGCGAATAGGTCCTTTACGCCATTTTGACGTTAGGCGAGAGCCATTGTGGCCGGAAATTTTAAAATATTATAAACCTAGAGAAATGTTGGCCTCTTAACCGAACTTTGATACTGTTACCTTCTGTAACCAGTTTTGTAAACCCACAAGGAGGTATGTGATCAAGTCTTGATAAGGCATTTTGGTGGTTGTAACCACTGGTAACCAAAACCAAATATAATGGTTTCAGCTTTTGAAATTTAGTTAGGTAATGGTACACTCTAAGCGAGAATCTGTTGTATTTATTGTTGGCGAACATTAAAAAAAAAAAACTTTTCCGAAGTTTAGTGCATTATGCAAAATCATATTTACTCGCGGGAGTTAAGGCTGGCATTTCTGAGCAGTTTCTCCCATCCACTTTGGATTGCGAGCAGATTAGGTATAAACATTGAGTTTGCAACGAACATTGATTTCCGACTAGTAAGGGTTACCAAATTGGGTTTCCTGATGTAGGAACAAAAATTATCTTGTAATGTCAGGAGTAAATGTCGGTGTGACAGACATAAATCCGCCATTTTGTACCGATGGTAATTTTGAGGTAATTTGCCCAATATATTTTGTGATGGCCTTCTCTATTTACCAACTATATGGCCAGTTAGAGGAATAAACATAACCTGTGTGGAATTTTACATGTAATAGTTGAATAACAGCGAATTTATTGTACCTGAAATTTCTGGTTGCATTTTACTCTATATTTTGGCAACCTGGCTATACATGTATCCTTTTTAGTAGATTTGTTACTTAAGGGAGAGGAGATAATGTTAGCTTTTCCACGTGTATGTAAAATTGATAACGAATGGAAGTTAGTCCACATGTAAGAATGATGGTGAATGAAAGAATTGAAAGAATCATAACCAAAATAAAATAATATTATCACACTTCCTTGTTTCTGTTACAAGTCGTTTATCATTATCCACTTACCCTTACACTGCACAGAAAAATGGCTTTTGCATTGCTTTTGCAATTGTAGTGTTCTGTTGGTTTTGCTAGGTCTTATGCAAATCTGCCTTGCCACGCCCTTGGTTTGGGACACAGCAAAGTCAAAAAGGCTGCTTGCACTCTGTTTATGTGCAGTGTGTTTCGGGTTTGTGAATTTTGAGCTAAATAAATATTGAAGTGTGGTATTTCATATATTGCATGATCATAGTATATATAGGTCATGGAAAGAGTTTTAGGACTTTTAATAGGTTTTATAATAATTTCAACCATGGTTACTGCGTGGATCCAAAAATCCTCAAAAACAGCCTTCGTGCAAATGGTAGGAGTGGTTAGGGTTGCGGTAGAGGATATTAACGGTATAGAGGAGGTGAGGGTAAAAGCTCGGGCCTTGGTGAGGAAGGAGGTGAGTCAGGTCGGCGTGGGGAAAGCGGCAGTTTCTAGTGAAGAAACTCCGATTTATAAATTATCGAAGCACATGCCTATAGAGTTGGTAGCTAAAATTCTCAAATTAGGCAAATTGACAATTGAAGCAGTGGTAGATTTTCTCACAAATTTAATTCATTTATTAATCTTCTATTATGCGAGCGACAGGTTTTGTATGCAATTGCACTCTTCAGAGTTCCCGATAATTTACAACCAGTCTTTGGATAGGCTAGGGAGGAAAAATGGGAGGTGACCCAGGTGATTAAGGCATGATTAAATGAGTGTTTGAGTGAATTGGAGATTGCCAAGTTTCGCTTGAAATTATTAGAATATAAGTAGGCGTCCTGTCACACCACGCAGGAGTTAGTGAACTATATATTGGGAACAGTGCAGGTGGTAGGGTATCCCTGTGAGGAAGCGAATTTCGTCCAAATTATGTTTCATAAATTTTACCTGAGGTATAGTCGGTTCTTCTGTTTTGCCAGCAAACCTGTAACTTTGAATGAATTATTAATGTTGGTGACTGAAGTTGAGAGGGGCCTTAAAAATTGTATAGTAGATGTGGTACCCGAGGCTAAGTCTCTGGATAGAGAAACGGGTGTGAGTAAGGTTACTAGATATTGTATTGTTTGTGGATTAAACAACCATCTTGCTAAGGACTGCTATCATAAACAAGTCGTGTTAGTGATGATGCCTCAAGGTGAGGCAGCTTGAAGTCAGAATGTACAAAAAAGATCTAGGTATTCTCAGACCCAACATGTGCAAGGACGACAAAGGGAATTTCAGGCAGGGAAGTTGAAACCTAAGATAGATGACAAAGAGTTTCAGTTGCCATCATAAGGGGCACATTAAAATCAATTGTCTGGCAGGTTAAAGTAAGGTTGTGGGAGAGTCGGCAGTGCAGGTTATGTAATTTGAGCACCAGCATTGTTTACTGAACATCCCAGTAGCAATAGCAGGGCAGATTGTGGTTGCTGCACTATTGGATTCAGGAGAATCGTGTTCATTGATTGATAAAAAATTCTGTAATTTTTTGCTCAGGTCACTGCCCAAAGTGCTTATTAGGGTATATAAGGGAGAAGAAGTAGGATTTTCCATGGCCAATTGTGTTTTAATTACCTCACATTGCGTTGCGATATTTAAGATTAAGATTGAACAGTTTTCTTGATAATTTACCATTAGGATTTTGTCTGGTCTTTCGCATGACATTATTCTTGGAAGTGATTTCTTTGGTAAAACTCAAGCTGTTTTAGATGTTGCCACTAAAAAGTTAAAGTTGGCATTTTGCAGTTCTCAGATAATGTATAAGTAATCTCAAAGTGGTTTCATACTGTTGATCTGTCTGTAAAGACAGTTCAGTCAGGGGAAAGTAATCATGAGGAAAGCTTAAAACTTTTGTGCCAGGAATTTGGTGATGTCATAACTAGTAACTTGGAGCACTATATTAATCAACCCATAGTGTTGAGGTTAAGGAATCAGGACCCTTTGTCATAAGCACCTTATTGGGTAGCACCCCATAAATTAAGGATTTTTAGGAAAAGCATCCAAGAATTACAGCAGAATGATGTGGTTGGGCCCTCGGAGAGTAATTTCTCTAGCCCAGCATTTTTGATTCCTAAGAAAACACCTGGGGATTATCATGTTATATGCGATTACAGGACGATAAATAAACCAATATTTGTGGATCCTTATCCATTGCCCAGAATAGAGAATTTTCCAGCATGTGAGGCAGGCCCGGTAGATCTGCATCAAGGCTCTTGAGAAGTTTTGGCGTTTGTCACTCCATGGGGGCAGTTTCAATGGAACAGACTTTCGATGGATATGAATTGTGACTCGCAGGCGATTTCTAGAGTACTTTTTCAAATTTTGGGGATAATATCATTACAAGATTCTGTTTACTTATATCGACGAAGTCTGTGTGTCCATAACTACCTTTGAGGAACATTTAGAACATTTGGGGTTGTTTTTAACAGCTTTAAGAGAGACTGGACTGACCGTGAATCCCAAGAAGGTTATGTGGGCGAAGATCTATGTGAGATATTTGGGTTTTGTTATATCTGAATGGACATTATTAATGGATCCTGAAAAGATTAGTCCTGTTGTCAGTTTTCCTGCCCCTAAGAAAATGCGGGGTGTTTGCCGATTTCTTGGTTTGGCTGGATTTTATTCAAAATTACTACCAAATTTTGCCAAAAGCTCTGAGCCTTTTAATGTCTTAAAGAGGAACGGGGTAGATTTTGTGTGGTGACATGCACAGAAGCATGCATTTTGCTTACAGAAAGAAAAAATTCTTACGCCTCCTGTTGTCCAATTGCCACACTTCGACCAGCGGTTCATTTTGCAATTTGACGCTAGCTCTAAGGCTTTGGGGGCTGTTTTGTGTCAAGAGGTAGAAAGGAATCTAGCACCTATTTCTTATGCTAGTCGACTCCTAAACCCAGCCGAGCAGAGATACTCGGCCTACGAGAAGGAGGTGCTGGCCACCATATATGGTATGGAGAAGTATAAAGATGATCTGGAAGGTGCTGAGTTCACCTGTTGGATGGCTGGTGTGTTGGTTAGTACGACAAATGTTTTTCAAATTTCCTGTGCATCACATAAATTAAGTAGAAAACGGGGTAGCCGATGCACTATTCCGGATATTCGACTCAGATGAATTCGGTGGGGAACCACCAGATTCTGTTAATATTGTTCTGCCTGTGATACCTTTTTCAAACTGGTCTAGTTTTTTTTTGTCAAACTGATAGTGTCTTTGATGTTTGTAATGTTTCTAAAGTTTTTCCTGTGATGCCTTCTGCTAACAGGGCTAGTGTTTTTTGCCAAACCGATCATGTAAGTAATAGTGTTTCTGATGTTGTTAATAAAGTTTTTCTTAGTGTCCATGGAGATATTTCAGTAAGTAAAAAGGTACCTTGTGTTGATACACGTGGGGATACCCATGTTGGAAGGGAATCAGGCTTATTGTTGTCCACCAATAATGGAAATAGAAATTCGGATGTTACTGAGGGAGAACAAATCGGGACTCTCCAAGATATCCCTCGGGCGTACCTTAGTTTGAAACACCATCAGGGAATTGACTCTGAATGTAAGCAAATCAAGGTGTATCTTAGTGCAGGTTAAGGTGGTCCTTTTGAAGTTAGAAAAGGGCTGATAGGTTTTGTGGATGCTGAAATGGGGTAATTTAGCATTTTGTACCTTCAGTGTTGCGGAGACTAATATATCTTTGGAGCACATTTGGGACAGGATAAAACTGTATCCAGGATAAGGTAAATGTTTTACTGGCATAGAATGACCAGCGAAATAGAATATCTGGTAAAGGCATGTCTTCATTGCCTGAGAGAGAAGTCCCGTAATGTCAAAAAAAAATAGCCGAAATAGTTCTAAGGTTGAAATGTTCCCTTGGGAGCGATTATACATGGATGTGTTTGGTCCTTTGCCCTGCACAGCTTCTGGTTTCACTTCCATACCTGTTGCTGTGAATAGTTTCAGTAAATTTGTGTTTTTATTTCCTTTGCACCATATGAAGTCAGTATAAATTTGTAGGATATTGAGTCAGCACCTTTTCACAGTCTTTGGATCTCCTATGAATATTGTAACTGACAATGCCACCTACTTTGTGTCAGTGGAGGCGAAGAATTTAGTCTTTGCATGAGGTATTAATTTGGCGCAGACCACTCCTTATTATCCACAAGCCAATCTGATGGAAAGATATAACCGGAATTTGAAAGTAGCTCTGAGAGCTTCTCAAACCGGAAGACATAAGGTATGGGATTTGGTTTTGTACCAACTTTCGCTTGCGTTCAACAATGTAATACGTGATGCAACCCAGAAGATTCCTTCGGAGGTGTTTTTTGGACGAAAGTTAAATCACCCTCTTATCCATTTTGGGGCTAACATGGCTTTTACTGGGATGTTGGGAATAATAATTCCTTATTAGATATAAATGGGGATTTCTAGGGCAACTCAATTTTCATGGAAAATTGATCAAACTACCCCAAATTCAAGTAATTTTATTGTTTTAAAGCCACTTTTTTCAAGTTTCTAGAAACCCCATTTGACTCCAATTTTCGATTCTCAAAAACAAGCAAATTGATTCTAAAAGTAAGCAACATCAATAAAAAATCAATCAAATTTTCAATTTTGAAAAAAACAGTCGAGCAGGATTTGTGTCACTTTGAAAAACAAGCTATTTTACCCCAAAATCAAGCAAATTTCTTACTTTTCAAGCAAAATTTTCATGTTTTCTAGAAATAGTAATTTTCCAAGTGGGCAATTTAAATAAAGCAAAATAAGCAAAAATCATGTAAAAATATTGAAAAATATAATTTATAGAAATTATAAATTTTATTCAACAAAAGTAAAACACCAATAAGATCTTAAAAGCCTAAACATTAAAAAAATCTGGAGCAAAGGCATTACTGATTCCATACTCCCAACCATAGCAACAATCCAAACCATAAACATCGTCTTTAAAATAAAAAATTTATTTGATCTTAAATAATTTTTATCGATTTTAAAAACAATATTGAAATCAAAAATGTTCAATTCTTTATCAATAAAAGTTTCTGTTTTTATAATTTCATATCTAATATCCCAAACTTCTAAAAGATCTATAATTTGATCCATTTATAGAATTAGAAAAATTATATGTGTTTATATAAAAGTGATACTATGAGAAAATTTTAATTAGAGAAATAATTTTTTATTTGATCAAAAATTCGTATAACTTTTTAATGAAACCACTCAACTATCGGTCTTATAAATTGAAATAAAATATTGAAACAAATTCTTGTTTCCATAATATCGTTTACATTATACATTTAATAAAATTTAAAATTTGTTTATTGTATGATATCCAATATAAAGTCATAAAACCAAAATAAGATGGTAAAATTTAACTATGCTATAAAGATAATATATAGCTATCTGCATCTTGATAGTACAAAAACAGAAAATTTTTACGGAGACGTGTAGTCAATGGTAGAAAAATTTGATACAAGTGATTATCCAAATGACAATATCTATACTATGCCACAAATTAAAAAAAAAAGTTTTTTGGCAAAATGAAAGACGAATTTAATGGGAAAATAATGGAAGAATTTGTTAGTTTATGAACAAAAATGAATGCACATAGAGTTGGCGATAGTGAAAACCAAAAATATTAAGGTGAGAAAAAAGTGTTGTTAATAAGAGAATTACATTTGAAGACTATAGGAATTGTTTGTTTGATAAGAAAATTCAATATAGAACAATTAATTTGATAAGGAGAGAGAAATACAAAATATATACAGTAGAACTTAATAGAATCACATTAAGTTATTGTGATAGCAAGAGAATTATACTAGCAAATAAAATTTATACACTGACATATGGATATTGAATTTTATAATTTTTTTCTTATATTTTTAATTTCTTTAATCGAAATAATAACATCGATATCAGAAACATCAAAATCAATTCATTTTCCTTTTTTTTTCTCTATTTTTTAAGACAATATAATTGAAAAAATCATTTTTTGTTCAATAAAAATTGGATATGGGGGCTCATAGCTAATGTAATCTCGAAAATCAAACATAGTTTTTGGTGAAAAACTAGCAATTGTATGAGTTTCCAAACGATTAGATTCGTCATATCTTATGAACATGCCATATGCAAATTGCAATGAATATTAATTGTTTTATATGGATAAAAATTAGGAAATTTAGTGTGTACAAAATTGTTATCTTTTTCAGTAATCATATTTCTTTCAAAGCCAAGAATATCAGATGGTTGATCATCAAGTTTAATAACAATCTTAGATTTGATAGATATTTGATTTTTCACATTATCTGTTGTTAATTCAATGTAATTTTTTTTATTGGATCGGTTGAATATATAGTTTCAATTAAATATTCAATATCATATGGGCCACTGGGGATTGTGATAACTTCATTTTTATCAATGACATAACTAATTTTTCCAATTCTATTTATTGTGTTATTGTCTATATTTGGTGTTAAAAAAATTTTCATGAAAACTAATTCATGCTATCGATTTTTCTTTATGAATCATATCATAGTGATATTTCTCCTTCAGTATAGAACTATTGTTTGTTAACTAGAAAAATTTATTTGAGAGCTCAAGCTGTTGAGACAAAGTTGTATTAACCATTTACTAAAAATTATTATTGAAATTAAATGAAAAAGCTGACTGCGGCGTTGGTGTTTAAATTTCCGAAGAATCTTCTAATAATAAGAAAAATGGTGAACTTTTGCCTGATGATATTAGAGGTATGATTGTTGGTACTAGTAATAGTGAAGAACTAATTTGATTTTACATTTTATTTATAATATGGGTTGGTTAAATTTTAATAAATTACTTGGTTGCTATAAAAGTTTGAACCAACCAAAATATATTCAATTACAAGACAATTTTGAAGTGATATCCAAAAATTTCAATGAATCAATGGTGCATTTTTTAATAACACTGGGGAAATGAATCCTTTAGATCAATGAAAGAACAAATCTTTAATTGTATTTGATGATGTTATTTTAGATAATCAAGATAATAATCATGAATATTTTACAAGAGGACAACACAAAAATTTGATGTTTCCTATTTGGCTCAAACTTATTCCAGAGTGCCTAAATAATTGGCAAGAGAGAATACAGATGTTTTGTGTATATTTAGACAAGATGATACTAACTTAAAGCATACTTATAATGATTTTGTTGGTGGAGACATACCTTATGAAAAATTTAAAGAAATTTGTGCGAAATGTTGGGACAATGATTATGGATTTATTACAATAGATATAAATAGAAAAAATTATCAATTGTAAGTACAGAAATCAAATTAAAGAGTTTATTATATTTTAAAACTTTTTGTATATAAATTAAGACTTACATAATTATTCTTGCTATTACAAATATAATTTTTGCACTATCCCAAAAAGAGAATCAGACAAAATGAGTTATCAACTTTTTAAATAAAAATGGACTTCTAGAAGGTGATGCAAATTCGCTTTCAAAAATGGATACTGAAAAGTACGAAACATCTTTAAGAATATTACAATAATATCACAACATTTCTTCATTTGATGGCAAATGCAATGAAGAAGCACTTAATTTAATCAACAACCCAAGATGTGGTGTTAAATATGAGATAATTGTGGACCTTTCATCAACAGCAAAATGGACTAAAATCTCATTAAAATGGAATTTTGCACAGCAAATAAATCAATTACAAATTTAGCAAAAGAGGCTTTTTACATTTGGCAAAAACACACAAATTTGAAATTTGTTTACAATATGAATTCTCCAGAAATACTATATCATATAAACAAGGTCTACATAATAATCATAGGTTGCACAGAGTTTGTCCTTATACATTATATCCATTTGGTAGTGCACTAGCTCATGCAAATTTTCCAAATAAACAAAATAGCCTCATTGAAATTCACATCAGTAAGCAGGAATATTGGCATAATGATGGTAAAAACACTCCTGAAAATTAAATTAATTTTCTAGAGGTTTAGATCCACGAAATTGGATATGGATTAGGTCTTCAACATACAAATGATAAAAATGCAATCATGTACCCAATTATCAATGATGATTTGGTTGGTTTGCAACCAGATGATATTCAAAATATTCAAAACTTTAATGGGCCACCACTATAAAATAATTTTATTGATGCTGTACCATTTGATTTATGCAAAAGCAAATATATAAAAACCTTTTTAATATTTGATGGTGAATTGTATATTTTTGCAATAAAAATGTGTGGACAAAAATTTTGGGAGACAAGAAAATAATCAATAAGCCATTTCCGATAAGAAATTGGTTTTGGTTTCTACCGACCAATTTCAATAATTCTTTTATATTCCAAAGACCATCCGGTGAGCTAGTCCTGTTTGTAGACGAAAAAATGTATATGGTTGATTATCCCAGTTATAATCTTATTGGTGGTTATCCAAAAAAACTTCGCTTCATTTGGATTAATAGATGAATATAGAATAAATGCTGTTTTTAATTCATATTCGGGGAAAACATTAATCTTTTATGAAAAGTTGTATTATGCAGAAATAGATTAACATAATTTCCAAATAAAAAAGCATGACCTAATTAGTGAGAACTTTCCTAATTTACCAAATATGACAGACTCAGCTTTTAGATATACACAAATGGTTTACTGAATCTTTTTAGTAATGAAACTTTCATGGAATATAATGAATTGACAAGAGTTTTCAAAAATTTCATTTTATTGTCTGGAATAAAGTGCGAATCCTGTAATGAAATTATAAATGAAATCAAATATATTGTCAATGACTTAGAAAATTTAACTCCTTAAGAGCTATTTAATTAAATGAATTTGGTTTATATTCTTTACTATTATTTTCTTCAATATTAAGTCTTCTTTTAGAGCATAATAAGAATATTAAACATAATTGTCCACAGATAATATAATTAAAATTCTGAACTCGATCATCATTGTAATAAACATTATTGTTTTTTAAATTTGTAATATTTAATTTATTAACATATTTTTCAATATCGATATTGGATAATGGAGCTCTTTTTTTTTGGCATTTCTAATTTTTTTCCCATCTACACCGCTTCCTGCTTTATTTTGCATTGCTAAATTATGGGTTTTTGTTCTTATCATTCTTTTTATTTTTGCTAGTTTGATCAACAGAATTATATATTGAAGTAGCTACTCCTGCCAAAGCACCAAGGCCAGTTAAAGCAGCAATTATGAGATGAATGATTCCGCCATGATGTAAACCACAGCCGGTTTTTTTTTAAATATTTTTTTGAGTATTGACAATGACAAGGTTAGCAAGAAACCTTTGCCTGCTTTAAACTTTTTATTTTTTTCGCTCAAGTTGATCTTTTGTTCAAAATTTATCTATACCCAAATCTCTTAATTGATCAATGGGTATATCGAAAGTAAAGCTTTTTATTTTCATTTATATAAGTAAAAAAATGTATATATTCTATAAAACATTTAGAATCTTCTTTTTGTAAACATTGTTTAGGCAACAGCTGCAGAAACAATTTTTTCATCAATCGGAGTATTTTTATCTAACATGATTTCTTTTGCTTCTTCTGGATTCTAAATCTTTATGATCTCTATATGCAATAACATGAAATTTACAAGCTTCGTCTGATTAATTTATTACTGAGTCTCCTCTGTATACTCTTTAATTTAATTTTGTAAATGGTCTACAATAATTATAACCCGGCAAATTCATTTCAGGTAAATTTAAATTGTTTAATGCACAATTAATAACACAATTTCCATGGTGTTCAGAATTCCAAAACGTGCGTGGCATAACATTTAAAACTCGCATTGGATATGGAATTTCTTTCGTATTATTAACATCAACTCAGATAATTTATTGTTTAACATATTCATTATACATACTTTTTCATTGTAATAATTGTTATTTCCAGAATTTTCTTCACCATGTATAATTAACAATCTATCGATTAATTTTCTAACATCTTCCATCCAAAAATGTTCTCTTTTTTTTGGCAAACTATAGTACTTTTTATACCCTTCACGAAATTTAGGAGAATTTTTTTATATATTCGCGATAAATTGGTTTAATTATTTCATTATACTTCCAACCGATACTCGAAGCTACGCTCATAGTTGGATCATAATTTTGATATGCTGCATTTCTTAATAAAACATTTTCTGCATAATTTTTAAAGTCCCCATTAGTAAATTTATCCTCACCAGTGGATTCATCTACACGATCATATTTTTTACTTTTTGTTAACAAATTTGTAAGGCCTAATGTTAATTCATATTTTTTATCTTTGAGAAAAAAAATCGCCATCGATTTTCACTTTTGTATCTCCAATTTTAAAACCTTGTCCATCTCCTCGTAAACATAATTTATCATTAATAAAATTTATATTTCTAGAAATATATTTTCCGAGATTTATAGTTGAAACACCTGCTGTAGGTGCAAATTTTTAAATGGATTAATACCCATTGGTGATTTTGGGAATAATTCTTTTACAAATGATGTTTCTTCTGTTATTGGTGGATAATCTAAATTTTTTGCAGCAACCGGTACTAGCGCTGTTACATTAAGTAATTATTTCACCCATGGATGAGTGTACCGATGCATGAAAGAATACGAAGGGCAAAATAGAAAAGCATTACCAAAATAGTTATAGGTGATGGTTCAAATAAGGGGGAAAAAAAAAAATTTAATTGATAACCTCGTGCAAGTAAATAATGAATGAATACAACTATGATCAGCTCAATAAGTGGCTCAAAACCCAGAAAAACTTCAAAACAAAAATAACACACGAGCCAAAGCAAATGATGAGAGTAAGTCACGCCTAAAATAGTATTGCACAAATAACGACAAACGATGCAACCAAACAAAATTCAGATGTCAAAGTTTATCGGAACAAAGAAACTATTCTCGATAAATTATATAAACAAGTTGGGTCAGGAGGTGCAGTGCGCTTAAATGACAAAATTAATTTAATTAAATTTGACTTAACATCACTTCAGCAGAATCAAAACTAAATGTGCTTATGCCACTCTTAAATTAATGGCATGCCAAAATAACAAAACTTGACACACTACCATTAGGCAATAAATCTGACAGGTAGATCACACATCAGTGACAAACACGAATGACACAGAGCAAAAACACAAAAGAGTACACAAAATCCAGAATTTAAAAATTTACACACACTCAAAATTACAAATCAACGTAGAACTTCCTAAAGTTAATTATTCAGTAAAATATGGCTGAACCAAAGTGTAAATGTGACCAAACAAGAGTAAAGCGCTAAAGAATAAATTATAATGATAATCAATCATCAACAAGATGTTCAGAAATATAACAGCTATTTACGGTACTTGAAAACTAGAAAATTATACTTTAGTACAACCTTCAAAACACGAAGTGACTCAACGTAATGTTGCACAAAAAAAGGGCAAATATTATACTATTAAAGCTTAAAAGGGTACCAATAAAAATTACCCGATGTAAATGCAGGGCAAAAAAATAAACATATTATTATACAACAAAATGGGTCAGAATAGTGTGGCACATAGTAAAAAAATACTAAATCGAATTCAAACAACTAATACACACATTAGATAACCACACAAGCTCACTTTTAACAGAATGGTTAAATTAAATTGGCTCAAGGTAAAATAAAAAGCCTGACACAGCCATAGGGCTATAGAAAGTTATCAGGTTGGTAATATGATAAAGACAACTTTGTAGCCTCCTCTATATCCAGAGGACGCAACAAGGCGGCTATCCGAAAGCCCTAAGTTGCCCTGAAGTGAGTAGTGCAGAAAAATAGCAAAGAGGCACCCATGAAAAGCTAAACTATATCGATAAGCCTGAATTGTGATTGGAAAATATTAATCAATTGGTATCTTACTCCACTTTCTATTTTTGCAGTGTGACCATACTTCAACTACTAAAATTGTAGTTAACATTTTTACTGTAGATCATATTGAACATTGTATCTTACTTATCTATTGTTTTTCAAATTCAAAATTCAAAATTCATGTATATCTCCGATTTATATTCAGACTTTGCCACAAGCTGAAAAAGTCAAAGTAATCTGCTTCAAATAACAGTAATCAGAAAACAGTATGAAATATACTTTTATTATGCATACTGGCAACATCTTCCGAAAGTATGTACTGTACTGAACATGGAATATACTGAACTGTAAACATCACAGCATCCAATAACAAGGTGGAATATAAATTCATTTCTTTAAATTTTACACATAGATAATTAAATATCATAAAAATTAAAAAATATATATATATTTCACTCTTCTTATTTGTTTATTGCCCATGGCAAAATTCTTCGACAAGGCAGTTCTTGCCTATTAATTGGACAGTTCCCGCTGTCATTGCAAAAATGTATACTGTTAAACTGTAACAGGTTGTGTAAAATATATATACAATTATGTGAAACTTTATCTTGGGCCATAAGTTTAAGACCAGCAAACAAATACTATATTAGTTGATTATACAAGCAATATTTTCATTACTTGGTCATAACCACAATGTTAAATGCCATTAGATGCAAAGCATACAAAATACTGGAATATGCGAATAATTTAGTGTTAAACAAGCAAATATTTAAATCTGGCCATACCCACAAATGCAAGGAGGCCAATTTTCATATCAATTACAAACGGATCCTTAAACGTTTCGATTACAAATTTGTATTTTAAGCCTTTTTGAAAAACTTTAACAGGAGCTTGTTTACATTTACTACCATTTGAATAATTATGCTCCAAAACAATATTGATGGTGGCTTAACTGGAGAAAGCTGGCAAAATATTTTCGTAAGGCCACCATTTTAATACTTCATAAAATTACAACATTAATTTTCATTATTTTCTCCAGATATCTCCTCAATTTTTTTTTACGATAAAGCTTTCCTGAATATTGAAATCAAAATTACTATCTCGACAAAGCTGCTACTAGGACCTCACATCTGGTCCAACCTGACCCTCATGCCCGAAAGGCTAAAAGTTCAAATATTCAATAAATATACTTAACTGACGAGGCCGTCTGATCACCGCGGAGGAACCATCTCTCTCGAGCGGCTCTCCTGGGCAAGCATTTATATAAAATTCACCAAAATTTTAACACACAGGGCTCGACCAATAAGAACTGTCTCTTCCATGCGCGTCCAACAGACACCACCAGCACACAAAATCTCCATGGTGAGGTAAATTCAGGGAGCAACTCCAATAAGCAACGATTTTTTCCCACCACACCTGGAGTCGTGGGTACGTGGCGAATCGCACAGCGCCTAGGAGTCGGCCGTCCGCAATGTAGCGGCGAGCCACATGCCAAACTGCCGGGAGAACTTGGCTAGCATGCATGCGCCAGGTACCATCAGGTGGGAGCTGACGTTCGCTGCTCAGTTGGCCTTGGGTAGGCCTGCTGTGCGCTGAATCCACGTCGCTCTGGGCAATGACCGCGCCGGCCGTACATACGGGCAACAAACTTTTCAGCTGAACTTCACCATTTTGTTCGTCGTGGGCACCCAGCAGAATTCTTCCAGCTTACGACAAAATGCAAGTAAGTGAGGAATCAACGAAGACGTTAACGTAGTAAGATATTTTTTTTTGTAAAAAGATAAAACTTCATAACCTGCGTCATCTCTGTCCAAACGGGGCAGCCGAAATTTCTTAACAGCAATTACCTCATAATTTATTTCAACAACTTCTCAAAGTGCTTAATAAAGTTTTCAACCAGAGAAACGTGCGTTTTAAACAAATGGGAGGGTCCGTTTTTACTCTTAACAGCAGAGCAAAGAAAACGGTAAATTCAGTTCATGTTTAAAATAGAACTAACTTTTTTAAAGCCACATAGTTAGCAAAAAATCGTTTTGATCATGTTAGGTCGACAAGGGGGGGGGGGGGGTGTTGAAAAAATTAACAAGGTAACAATATAAAACAAATGCACTAATATGTAATGTGGGCGAACAATATTTTTAATCAACATAGCGTTAAACTGGATGCAAACAAATGTGTGTCAGAATTTCCGAGCCGCTGATGCAAATCCCACAGTCATGCAAAACGTCAAAGCGAACAACATGCACCATCAACCACAACCACAGCGAATGCTACCACTTTTGTACCACCTATATAATTAAAGTTTATATGGTTAGAGGGCACAAATCTCTAAAACACGTGGATCTAGTTGCGAGATGGCGTATGTACTAGGGTTAGTTCAAGCAATTTAAAAGGGAGCCGAACTAATATTCAGCACAGCTTAACAACATTTCTAAAATAATAATATGTTTAATAATTTGGCTTATAACATAACACACACATAAGACACTTCATAATTAGTGAAATTATTTTTTACTAAGGTTTCTTGGACTCAAGTTATGAATTACCATTTAAAAAAGAAATGAGAGCTTTACTTCGGAAGGACAACAATATTTATTACAATTCACTCTTTTGAGTATATAATAGTTAGGTTTCCACATCAAGAGGCATTAAATATATTATATATGTGAAATTAATATCAGTTGTTTACATCTCATGCCAGTTCTACAGGTTTTGTAAAAACCACTTCACAATTATAATAAAGTCTACTAGATTTAAAAAAAATAACAAATCGGGATCCCGAGCAAACATTGCAAAAAAAAATATTTTCCTATTTAAAAAGACAAAAGTTACACACGGCCATCTTGCCAAGTAAAGGTTGCGTGAAGGACACAAGTCCTTATGCAAATAAGTTATCTTTTTTTTTTTTAGTTACATTCTGAAATTTCATTCCATGGCCAAAGAATTTCAACAAATTACATAAATTTAACCAATTCTATTTTGAAAGGGGCTGCAAGTGTAAGCAGAGTCCAAAAACGATGTTTAAAGGTCGAGGTCTGGGGGTTAGTACAAATTTTCCATGCTAAGAAGAAGAAAAAAATGAATGGCCTGTTTGAAGAAGTCAGGCTTCGCCCGCAGCCAGGACGACGCTGGGATGGCCGAAAATTACATCAGATGGAGGATGCCACATCTCATTGTGAAACTACTAAACCGAAGCACTCAAGGCTTCATGTCTAGGGCGGTAGTCGGAGACCACTCCGGGAACAGTTATCAAACAAAATAAGTATTTCCCGCAACAACAAACTGGAACAAACATTGACGGAAAAAATTAGCAATAACTTAAACTTACCTTTCGCGGGCAAAAAGTAATATCTACCCCATAATAGGGGGAATCAAAAGTTTGAAGAGAAGAATTTAATATGTCCTACATGATCATCGAGTCTCGAAGAAAGGAAGTGGGGCGTTCGGTAGTCGACATGGCCAATAATCAATTCAGGATGTAGTACAATCGATATATGACATTATAAAATTATTTATTAACATACGATATTTTCTCAAATTTAAAATTTGTAAAAGGGAAATCTTAATTAAAATGGCTTATTAAACACAACATATAATATTTTCTCTCTCATTACTCAGCATTTATAAAATTTATATTTACACAAAATTAACTTTCAAAGATAGTGACAAAATGGTTGGCGACAAAATTATTTCACAGAAAAGAAAAATGTTCACTGCTTAACAGTTTGTTTATCAAAACGAGAAGAATTTAACAGAACGCCAACGGACATAGAAAATTAATTATACTCTTTTTAAATCATTTTACTAATGACAGTCATAGATAACAAAATGACAACTCTGTTGGACACGTTTTTTTAATAGTTTCAAAATTAAAATTTCTCAAACGAATTCTCTAGAACTTACACGAAATTAATGAAACGTTAAATGTTACCGAATTACACAAATATATAGAGAAAAATTACAGCATCTCTAGCTGGATACAAGTACAGAAATTAACGAGACAAGTACTCACTGTAGTTAAGTACACGTACATGGCAAAAATACAAATGAAAAAAACTAATTGCTAAAACTAAATACCGAAGTTTTGTCACATGGGGAAAAATAATATTATTCCCGAAAGGAAACACAATCAAACAACAGAGCAGAAACAAAAGGCCATGGGATTCAGGGGATCGACCGAAAAACTGACCACACACACACACACACACACTAAAATCAAAGGATCACCTACCTCTCCATAGATGGTGCCAAGGGCAAAAATAGTGGCGAAACCGACTTGCAGGACTTGCAAATGACCAAATATTAAACTAAGTTTAGCAAAACGATTAAGACAAGTTAATTATCAAGGATAGTAATAGTAATATTAAAAATTCAAAGGGCCAATGACCAACACATTAAAAATGCAAATAGTAAATTCGTTCAACTCAATGGCTACAAAAGCAAAATTTAATCTTAGTATCTTTTAGGATTCTTATCAAAACATTTTAAATGCCCAATCCTGCAACGAAGTAGAGGTGACGCATATAAGGCTGCACAGTACATACAAACATCTTCTATATAAGTGAACAGGAAATCGTATTTATATTTCCCTAGGACTTGTAACATTACTCTAGACATGGCCTGTGGCCCACAGTTCACGCCGACTGATAAACTTTTCCACTGATATTTGCCCCACGGGGTCACAATTGCCAAAATCTCACAGGAATCAGGATGAAGATGACATTGTAAAAAAATCCGCAATTAAGTCAAAAAAAGAAAAATATTTGTTCTGACTGATGTGCTGAAAAAAACTGATTCTATAGTGGGTAGTGGATAATGGTCCCCATATATCTTTTTATTCACTTAACGATAGTCATAGATTATCCGATTATCCTGTAGGGGAAATTACTGCAGATTACTAAATTATAAATGTGAGTAGGAAAATGTCTTATTTTCCTTATATTAAAATTACCACGTCCAGGCACCAAAGACAAATAATGAAGATTGGTTTAAAATGTACTGCACGAAAATTCATATGAATAAGGGAATGGAATAGTTGTGTGTTGAGAGACATCACAAATTAACATATCAAGAGTGTAAATGAATAACCCTTTCAAACATATTTTCTACACTACACATAACAAGAATGATCATTTCACAAGTTTAACGGTTTAATTGAGAATAGGAAAGATAAGACAAAGCAAGACACTGATCCCTCACATATCAATAAAAAAAAACACTTATTTTAATATTTCAAAAAATCAATACTTAAACACAATTGAGAATAACTGCCGTCAGAAAAGTAGTTTGATAAAAGAGTTTACAAAATTTACTCTACTATCGTTTGATTATGATTACATCTCAAAATGTGTAACAGCAGTAGGAACTATGTGAGCACTGATTAATTTCACTGGTAGTTCTTGGAATTCTGTTATATGCACAATTTTGCAGTTACTGTCTTCACACTTTATAATCACTAGCAGTTAAAAATAATTTATGCTACGAGTCTTTTCGATACTTCTGTGTGTTTAAAAAGGAAGCCAAATTAACTATTTGTAGAAAATTAAAGTACATATGGTACAATTTTACTATTCCAATTAACAGTTCTGTAATCTTTACAAATAAACATGTCTCACGTAAGATCCTGCTTGGATAGAATATTAAAATAAGGTTATATCTTACTTGAAGTCAGGGCGTCCTTTCGAGATAACTGTCACGCAACTTTAGCGGCAGATATTAAAGACATCTCCGCGCAGAACTCCAAACGAACAGCTGTATTTCTCGAAGAAGTCGTGGAGCCTCTCCTCGTGTCTTAATCACCCCACATGGCGCAGGTTGTTATGTGAAATAGACATTTTCACACAACCACTTCCTAGTTCATTGTAGCTTGTAACGAACCCATGTCAGAAACAGGAATCCTCATTCTTTTCTCTTAAAAGCGATTGTTCTATCACATCATTTCCTTATCACAGATTAACACATGTTTTTATGATTACTCCTTCCAAAACTAAACTGCATAAAAAAAATTACATACAGAATATTATACGAACCTGACGGGTATTTAAATGAACAAGTCACCTAACTTATTCATATGCTGTTTCTACAGACTTAGTGAAAAATTATATATTAGATTTAAAACATCTGATACATAACATTAAATGAAAATAAATATATTGATATCAGGGTAACCATCATGCAATAGTGAAAAGAGCAAGTCGGTACCATAAGAACTCTGGCACCTTTTTTAGCAACAGAAACGCAGGGCTAGCATATAAACTGCTAGATGGCTCTAATATGTATTGGGATTGCAACTCGTACACTAATGTCTTAAAAATGTTTAATTTAGGATTTAGGAGCGGCCACCCTATAAGGCACTGATGACACTGGTTCAGTATCTTTTAACTTTAAAACAATAGGTTGCTTCACATAATGGGCCTGTTTTACTGTGATTACATCTTCAAATTCGTTATATAATTCTGCTTTTTTGCTTTCCTGGTTTGTAGTTATATCAGCTACCGAAACACCTTGGAAATGAAGCCGCCCGGACACAACGTCGACAGGATAAGTTTCAAAACATTAAAAATCAGTTGTTTTTTGTACACATTTAAGCAAGCCCAGGTTTTACCCGGGAAATAAATTTTCAACAAGCCATTATGACTAAGTCCTGGTAATAACCTAAAATCAAATTTCGAGGAAAAACAGCCAATTTTTATTAAAAAATTAGCTACACGTCATGAATTTATTACAACACTGTTTGCTAAAGAAAAACCTGTAGTTCCCACTTGACCACACGGATCACACCCTTATGCAAACTTCTCAATAACTGATTACAACATTTTTTACTAATCACAGAGCAAGTAGCCCCAGAATCCTATAAAGCTGAAACTTTAATTTTATGTACTATTAGTACCGGTACATACAACGACCCATGTTTGCACTCAAATGACAAACTATTTATACTTATTTTCACTATTTCCTTCTCTATTTGTGGGCAACGAGCTTTAACATGTCCTTTCAATTTACAGTTGAAACAAATAATATCATTTTACCTAACATTTGATTTATTAACCCTATCTTCACTTCCTCCGTCTGTATACCAGCTACCCTGCTATGACTAATCCCACGTCTGCTTCCTTGGGATATTGTATGCACAGCTTTCTTAAAGAAACAATCCTTTGCTAGGTAATTTTTCTGGCTGCAAATGAAACAAGCACGACTTATGGTGTTCTTATCCTCACTTAAATTCCTATTTTTAACATTAAATGACTGAACGATTGCACTGTTTTGCAAATGTTTTTCAACTCCAGAAACCAAGGTTAACAGTTGGCCTAACGTAGTTGGTTGTGTGACAAAAGTAGAGAATATATGGTTTTGAGGTAACAAGTTATTAAATATCACCTGCGTAAAATAGTCCTCAGGGCACGGGAAACCTATCACTGCTACCATTCCAATAACTTTTGGAGCCAATACCTTCATGGATTGATCAGGCATCTGATTATTTTATAATAACTTGAATTTAAATTTTGTAAAGGCTATGTCACTATCTACTACCTGAAATACAGCATTATGCAACCATGCAATGTCCCAATTTTCCTATCATGCTAAACTGAAAATAGATTGCAGTTCCACTGAGACCTTAAAAGTAGCAGCAGTATACACCACTTGACAGGAACAAAAATTCAAACTGAGTATGGTGTTCCACGCTACAAAAAACCCACTCCTGAGCTTAATTGGGAACACTTTACTTCCAGTAACTTTGCAATGGGGTCTGATGGAAGATTTTCAAGAACTTTTAGAACTTGAAAGGACTAACCTTCGCAACAGCTCCTTCCACAGCCCCGGTATTCCCGTCTCCTTTTGTCACCAAAGAACAGGCCTTGACATGAAGTTCGGCTATGCCATTGCCATTGGTTTCTGCCACCTCTTACCCTGCTTCGCGTAGAAGCTGGATCAGAACCGGTTTGCTCAAGGTCTACACCTAACCTGTTGACATTTTGATAAGTGAAATTTCTTAGCAAAATATGTGAAAACCCCTTCTGTTCGGCAAGTATTGTGCTACTATTCAATCTACAACTTCTTCCACACAAGGCATTTGTTTTCATCCCAAATCACAAAATTTTCGATGGGAAAATTTAGCACAACTGCTGTCAAAAACAGCAGAGTGCACAGCTTGCTTCCCTGCAGGGCATAGCAAGGGCCACAAGCTGGAAACTCTGCTATTCTTCTGTCCCTCCTCCTCCTCAGAGTGCAATTTTAAGTGTACCACTGGGACCAGACCCCTATCCTAAGTCCCTACACTAAATCTCTATTCATATAGCTAAAGTCATCCTAACTAGATTTGAAATGGAAACTCATTACTAATTTTTCCAATTACATAGGACAAAAAAACAATATTGTACAATAAATGAACATGAAACCCTACATGAAAATGAGAATGAAATTGAGAGACTTGGCTACTGGTATTCAGAACGTCAACAAAATAAGTAAACCTTCATGTCTGTAGGGCACATCAGGCCAGATATAGGTAGAAATGGACTTTCTTGCTCTCCATATTGATGGTAGAAATTATTGCTTTGTAGTCAATGACTAATTTGGGATGGATATTCGCTTTCATATTCGAAATATTAAAATGTAGAATATTCCATATTCGTAAAAGGCTGTTAGTTAACATTTTGGAGTTAGTTTCAGCCTTGGTTTTTAGTATGATTTTTTCGTCATGTAAAAATTAAAGTATATAAAATGAGAGTAATATATAGCCATTTTAAAAGGGAGAAATATGCCATACTGAGTTCTTGCACATGACTTGGAATATATTGAAAATGTTATGTAAAATTTCAAAGTATAAAAATCTTTAACATAACATGAAACGATAATAAATGCTTGCGAGTATTTTAGTGAATAAATGTAACATGAACTCCAAAATTATTCTGAGAACTGTTGTAAATTTTTATAAGAATCATGCTGTGCTGTCATTGCTTAATGCAAGGGTTTTTTTAAGGCTGTTTTATGTTAGTTCATCTCAGCCTAACGAGAAGGAATTACCAAAATTAGTGAGATAGATAAAATGGTAAAGTTGTATGACTAGAAATCTGCCTTTTTTTTATGGTTAAATGGTTGGAATCCTCAAGTATGGTATTATAATGTATGTTTTACAGGTTTTTGTTGAATATCAATAGTTTCAATCAGTATTACGAGAAGTAATTTATTGCACTTGGTATATTGCATGAGTATTTGTAATAATGTTGAATATGATTCAATATAAAACTTTTTTTAGACAATGTGTGTGTGTTTTGTAGTTTTTAGTGGATTTTAGAACTTTCTGCTCTTCAAAACGACTTGTTTTTTGATTTTTGGTAAAAGTACGCCTTTTGCATTTCCCTGCCCAACAAGGCATAGCAAGGGCCTCACAGAAAGTCCAGGCCATTTCTAAATTTTGGTTTCAGTCGCCCTTCAAAATTACTTTCCGGCTTAACTATGGTAGCCCATTGCTGTGTCTCTCTTGTTTAAATGCGTCATGTTTGTCCTTGTTAACTGCTCAAGTATTTATGAGTATCCTTTTTTTTTTGTTGTTTCCATGACTATATCATTGGGTGTGAATCTTTTAATAGTTTTTTTTTTTTGTAATTTTTAGTGGTTGGACTGGGTCTTAAGTAACTACTTCTGCCATGATTATTTTGTACACCTTTTAAAAGTTTTTGAAGTATTTCATGGAATGGAAGCTTTTCTGGACAAGGCAATTGCTGCCTGCCATTCTTCGAGTTTTTAGAGTCAAATGGGCACTCTGTTCTAATCAGAGAAAATGGTAATGTTTTAGTCTGTTTTATTAAATAAATTAAATTGTTAATTTGTATTTTTTGAAGGTTTGTTGTTCTGGACCTACGATTATTTTTCAAATTCATTTTTCTCTGGTTGGTGGTCCAAGGAAAATTCTGTGTTCCTAATAACTGTAATCAATTAAACAAATTATTAACAACTATCATTATTAATGCTGTGATATGTTTTTATTATTTGTTCTAAAGGTTGTTTTGCCATTTCAAATTGTATTTATATATAATAAAGAGTATTAAAAAATGTTTTCTACTGTATATTATTTGTGAATTGTCACAAATAATAACTGCTCAAACTCCACTTTATGTCTTTTCTCACATCTGTTTTCGTTGTTCGTTGCATCAAATGGCTGAAGTTAGGTTCGTGTGTATACTTAAGAAGGTAAAACTACTGGTTTCTTGGGAGACCTTGGGTTTGAAGCTTACGAGTCTACAATGGTGGCCGAGCTGCATCGGGCTACAGTGGACTTGTGGCATTAGTGAGATGCAATGGCGAAACCCTCTCAGCATGCGGTCCCAGTGAGTGTCACCAACTTTCCACCCAAAATCAATCAATTGTTTTGGTCTGCCATACAAAACATAACTCCATTAACATCCTTGGATCCTGTTATCATTTTGTATTTTTTTCATTGCAGTGAGTAAATTAGCAAGCCTATGTCTGTGTTCTGAAGATACTCTCTTAAAAGCAATTGCCATAAAGTGTTAGGGTTTTATATCACATCTACTCAGTGAACAAAATGTTACTTGTTTGTAGGTTTCAGGCATTGGGTAAAAGAGGCATTTGTTTTCCCCTCCCGTTAAGTGAAACTTTGAACGTGATTGATTTCATATACAGATATAAAAGACCAGGTGAACTGATGTATAAATTCGCTGATTCAATATGCGCATACCACGAATCCATGTGTTTGCAAATTAATGAATGTGAATTGGTTAAAGTAATTTTGGATAATTTGGCTCGACATGTTTGCGGGCACTGTACTTTGGTTTCTGTTCTTCATCATTTTCGTGAGCTATGTCAACTAGCTGTTGAAGTGTATGTTCCATTGATCGCCTCTAGTGATTACTGCGCTTGTTTCCCTCCTACCGCGAGAGCATGTTGCTGCAATAAATCCGCATCGTATGGACAACCTTCTACTTGTACAGAATGTCGAGCAGCACGGCATTGTGGTGTGATTTAGTAATTGTGCTGTCCAGGGACACGTCGCTAGGGAGTGTAAGCAGTATAGGTGTACTGAGTCAGAACAGAAATATTTCCTATGCGGCGAGATTATGCACTTGTGTAGGACTTGCCCAAAGGTGGGAAACAGGGTTTGAATGGAACTAGGCGCGGGGTTTCCAGTCGGACGAAGAGACAATTACCACACATGGTTAGCTAGTGTACTGTGTTGATCTCTTGTGGTGACAACAATTCACTGGCTTTGGTTGATACTGGGGCCACTCACTGTGTCATGAACAGTCATTTCTTAAAAAGGCTTTTGAATTGAAGATTGTGTCGAAAGGACACGTCTAGTGTGTGGCCAAGAAGTGTTTGCACGTGGCGAATGGTGACGTTATAAAGAGTAAATTAGTCATACCCTTGAACTTTAAGGTCAACATATTTTCCTGGACATTTCCCTTTTTTGGTATTTCCAGGTCTCACATATTATGTCATTTTAGGTCTCAAGTTTTAGGAAAAACTAGGGCATTGGTCAATCTTGCCGAATATTACCTATCTGTTGGTTTTTCTCCGAACAAAAGAATTGCCATCCAGTTAGTCGCCTTCCCAGAAATATGTTTATCTTTGTATAATGCCACAAATGACTTGTTTGAATGTGCCCAGAGTCACTTAGATCAGTTGAGGAAAGAGTTTATTGATGTCTTCAGTCCGAAAATAGGGAAGTGTGATGTACTTCCATTCAAGTATTACCTTACGGACAACATTTCGGTTCGCGAAAGACATTCTAAATGTCCGTCCCCTAAGCTGCAGGTGTTTAGGGAATTATTGATATGTTGTTGGAAGCCGGTATTATCGTCCAGTCGACGTCAGATTTTTGTTCATCTGGTTTTCTGGTGCGAAAGAGGGCTAGCAACAAGTTGGTTGCCAATCACTTGCTAGTGAATAAGTGAATAAGAAAACTCATAAAGACCGCTTTCCCTTGCCAACTATTGACTGTGCTCTCCAGCACCTGGGTAAGGCACATGTATTTTCTGTTCAAGATTTGAACAATAGTTTTCATCAATGTTCGTTAGACCCCTCTTACAGAAAATTTACTGCCTTTAGTATACCATGGAGCCGATGTGAGTTTATTTTTCAATGGGCTCGAATTTTGGTAGTTAAACCTTGTCTTGGGTATTAGATTCCGTGTTATCAGAATTTAAATTTAGATTTGTGTTCAACTTTATCGATGATATGATTGTATACAGTGATAATCTGGAATCCAATCTGTCCCATTTGCATCAGGTGTTCATTAATATGTGAGAAGTAGGGCTGACTGTCAATCCAGATAAGTTTATTTTGGGATCCGATCGTGTTGCACCATTTTGAATTTACCTCGCCCGAGAACTCTGAAGGGAGTAAAAAAAATATTTAGATCTCTTAGACTACAACTTGCCTTTTATTGAATGCTTCGCAGAATTGGCAACAACTTTAATATTTTTTTAAAGAAAGGAGTAGAGTTCAAGTGTGGTCAGGACCAAGAGTAGACCTCTTCTGTGTTGAAACAGAATTTGCCTTCCCCTTCGGTATTACGCATACCAGATTTTTCCTGCAGGTTTGTGGTACAGGTCAATGCATCATCGCTGGCTTTAGGCGCTTTCTGAGTTGTGGAGTGATTTGGGATTGGCCCCCATGCTTTCGCCAGTCATAGACTTACATAGTCGGAACGCAAGTTGGGCATTTATGTAAAAGAAACCCTGGCTTGCATTTATGGGTTAGAGAAGTTCGCGTCCCACATTGAGTACCATAGGCTCCCTGGAGTGTTGTACACATAGACATTTTTTTACCTTTGGTAAGATCTAAAAAGGGCAATGTGTGTATTCCGATCTTATTGGATGCTTTCACAAAGTTTGTTATTCTGTTGCCACTTTGTAACATTAAGGCTTCTTCAATAGTTAATGTGCTTATTGATCACATTTGGAAATATTTAGTGTTTTAGTTGGAATTGTTACTGATAATGCCAAGTACTTTACTTATAATATTTCCAAGAATATGTGTTTTCGTTCGGCGATTAAATATTTCCCTCTAGCCCCTTCTAACCAAAGGAAAACTAGGTAGAGAGGTTTCACAAAAATTTGACTTTTGTTACAATCAGCAATCAGAACCATACTAAATGGGATCAGGACATAGATTTAATAATGTAGGCTTTAATAGGGCACTCCATGATACCATTGTAGTTCCACCTTCTCTCTCTTTCCTTGGTCGTCATCTCGGCCATTCTTTCCTCAGCATCTTGATATACACCCCTTTCCCTCTCCTCTTGTTGATGCTGACCGTGATTGCCTGCTGGAAGAGGTCCAACATAGCCTCAAGGCAGCAACGCTGCAGGTAATAGCCAAAATGGACCAGGGTATATTGCAGCTTAATTTCAAGGTTGGGGACCTGATCCTTTGCAAGAATTCCAAATTAGCAGATTTGGGACAAGACCTAATAGGAAAAACTGATACCCAAATGTTGTGGCCCATTTAAGATTCATAAGTTTTTAGGGCCAAATACTGTTAGTTTAGTTTTATCCAGCTCAAATCGTGTCGCAGTTGAAGGTTTAATTGCAGCATAATTGATAGCTCATTGTCTATAGTGTTTATGTAACTGCCGCTTAGCTCTTATTTGGTATGCATTTTGTAAGTGCACGTTCGTATCCTAACCCGTATTCCCGCATGGTATGTATGTTATAGTTTTTCCTTTTTTTAAATCCTTTATTAATGTTTGTTCCCGCCTTCCACACGAACCATACCGAATCCGCCCTGCCATGTCGACGTCAACAGTCGAGAAGCTGTACCAGTCTCCAGTTTGAAGAGGTTGAGCATCTACTGGTTACATCTACCATGACCCTTCCCCCTTGGCATAAGCTTATTGCTGTCCTCTGCCCGAGAAGAGGCTATCTCTCTTGAAGCTGAGATTCCCTTTGGATCTTGGCTGCCCGCCGTCTCTGGAGACAACATTGAAGATGGAGATGATCACTCCTTGTACCGAAGATATGGAATATAAACTTGACCTTCCTGTTTCTGCGTTATCTATCAATCTATAAACTGATTCCCTTCTCTCTAAGCTACTGTTTCTGCTTTACTATGTCTTTGAGTTTTTGCTTACTGTTTCTTCTGTGAACTGTGTGTTGTGTACCAACGAAATTTCGACTTTGAGAGACTAGTCCACATAATACAGGTTTGGGGTGGGGAATGCGATGTCCTTGCTTGGCCGTTGCTCTGCCTATTATGCTCTACGTTACGCCCGTCTGAAGTCTGCTACTTTTTCCCGCAACTTACGCCGCAAGATCCTCGATAGTACTTGATGGCTTAACCACCTTCACCTTCGTCCGGCAGTAGACAAAGCCGACATTATGCTACTGAGCTGATGCAGTATACTGGTTTAGCTACTGAGTGATGGTGCAGTAAAAAGCAGTAAGTCGTGGAAAACGGTAACTTTACATTTGGATTCTTAATATTTTCTGTAATTTGTGTTATTAAATAGCATTTTATATTGAGTGTGCAGTAAGGTTAGGCCATTTCAAAATTTTGGTTTTGGTCACCCTTCAAAATTATGTTCGGGCCTAACTACGGTATCACATTGCTGTGCCTCTCATGTTTAATGTGTCGTGTTTGTCCTTGTTAACCGCCCAAGTATTTATGAGTATCAACTTTTTGCTGTTTCCACGACTATATCGTTGGGGCGTGAATCTTTTAATATGTTTTTTTTTTTAATTTTTAATGGTCGGATCTGTACTGGGTCTTACGCGACTGTCTCCCGCTCTAATTGTTTTTAAAAGTATTTTATGGAATCGGGGTTTTACTGGGCAAGACAATTGCTGACCTTCTTTGTACGAGTTTTTAGAATCAAATGTGTGCTGTGTAGTCAAAGAAAATTGTAACATTTTAATCAGTTGTTAAATAAATTAAATTTTTAATATGTATTTGTTTAAGATTTGTTGTTCTGGAGCTAAGATTTAAATTTAAAATGTGGTATTTTTCTCTTGTTGGTGCTCCAAGGTAAATAATGTGTTTAAAAGAACTGTAATAAATGAAACAAATTATTAACAACTATAATAATTATTGCTGAGATATGCATTTTATTAGTCGTTCTAAAGGTTGTTTTGTCATTAGAAATTGTGTTTATATATAATAGGGGAGAGTTGCTTATATCGTACCACTTTTTACATTTACAATATTATCTGTCAAAAATGAAAAAATACCAGGTTTTATGAATTTGAATAAAAAATTATTACTATTTTTGGGTACATTTATGTGGGTTACATTACAAAATGTAGCATGTGGGAAGAAATAAACACCATTTCGTAACACGCTGCAACTGGTACTATATAAGAAACTGGTTTCCTAAATCATGCCACCTTTGTCCTAAATCGTACCACAACATAATAAATTAAACTAAATGAGAGAACAAACAAAACAGCATGTAATAACACACAGGATTACTGTAGTATTTAAATACTAATAAATTTTGATTATTTTTGTACGGTAAATGCAAGAAATATTCAATTATTTACAACTTGCACAAACAAAATGTTTCAGTTCTGACTTAACACCCGCGCAACTCTCATGAACCCAGGATGCACAAACTAAACACTGAACCACATCTTCCACAAATGTTTCTTCACATACAGAATAATACCAGTCGTCACGTTGTAGGTCTGCTTCTATGTCGATCGGATTATCACGCCGTGTTGAATTGGATGGCTGGTGTAAATTGTGATCTAGGCCTTGGTTTCTTCCTGTGGATGAAGAATGTTTCTTCGTTGTAGGCCTAGATCCATTAGTCATTCTCTTTTTAATACTGGGCTGTGATAATTGTAAGTCAATTCGCGTTTCCTTTGCAATTTTCGTTTTTAACTCTTTTAGTTTTGCCTGTGCCACTTGCAACGCCTTCACCAACCCCAAATCGTTTTTGTATGGACTGCTTGTCAAAACAAGCCCCCATTGGGCCTTTGACAACCTACATCTTTTGTTGGGTATAGGAATTGATGAAAGTGATTCAATAGACACTCTGATCTTACAAGAAGTGGTTGATGTTATGTTAGGACCAGTTGCATCGCTTGATTTTCCAGGACATTGTTTTCATCTGAGTTAGGTGACTCATTAGTGGAATCTTCAGTGGGCCTTGAAGATGCACACAGGTCAGTATCTTCATTGATTTGTGTAGGATCATCTGTTTGGTTTTGGTACTCGGCTGGTGCAAAGTCACAGTTTTTCAATACACTGATATCAAGTGGCCAGATTCCTTTGTATCGAAATCCGTCGATAGTGTTTTCAATTGTTGCCGCCTTCCCATATGCTTCTGCCAGTGGTGTGGTAACATGATATTGTGTGACACACAGCCCAGGATTGGTCCGCAGCCATTTTTAAACTGCATGCGTATAGTACCATTTAAAGGGTTTGAAAAATATTCTGTACAACAGCTGAATACGGTGAGTTGTATGCCCAGGTAACTGCACTATTATAACTCAATTTTTATAGCTATTTGTAAAACATCCAAATTTGTAGTGCATGAACCCAATTTACCTATGATGATGAACAATTTTTTTCGAATTAGCTATGACTGATATTATGAATTTAATTCAAGTTCCCAATTTAAAAGTGAACCTCACTTTTTATAATTTCCAGCGACTTATTTATTAGGGATCTGAGGTCGATTACAATTGCTTTCCTGATTACTTTATGTCTTCCTGTATAAACAGCATCAGTTACCTGAATCAGTTAACAGTGAGGTCTGCACGTACTTACATAACGTCAGGACTAGGTATATATAAAGCAGTTGTGTCCTCCACTCCAAAAATACTATTTCTATTGTTCTGGTTATTTCCGCTTAAATACGTCTCACTGATCACACCAGTCAAGATTACTATAATAAGGCTACGATGCGAGTTTGACCTTGGGACTGATGCCGCGCCTCGCTGGTGGGGGCCCGCGGCGACTTGTGGCAGTTTTCGGCGAGGGCAAAAATTTCCGAGCTTGTATATCTGGCGGCTCTGATGTGCTAGCCCGCTTGTTTCGCTATAAAACGAAAAGTATCGTCTAGATATGTCAATTTAAGCTATAAACGCGAATTATCTACTTCGTTAGTTTCATTTCATACCCATATCTCAAAGAAAATATTATCCACTAATGCAGATATATTCACGTGAAACGCACAGTGGTGTCCCGACACAGCTCACCCCAGAGTTTTGGTCCCGTAACTTATTGGTTATAAATGCCATTGTTTCTTGTAGAATAAAGATTAAATAAGTTAAACATGTAAACAAATATTATTATGATGGTGTCATTGAACTGTGGCCATTGCCGACCTGGGACTAAATGATAAGTTGTTCGTCCTCTTTTTTTTTGTTTTAATTGTATACATATTTGTTTTCTATTGACAAAGGAAACAGCTTTTTCTAATAATCTGCCTGTGGTGGTGTAAAAGGTTGTTTCTTTTTTGTCTTGTGCAGTTCTGTGTGTATGTGAACTATATCTTCTATTTATGCGCATGGTCGACAATGCATACAGTCCAATCACGCCATCAATATAACACGAACCCACTATTGCCATTAAACTTCAAAGATAAAATGCAAAATTTATGTGGTGTTAATTTTGGTATCAATGGCAGAAAATATTATCATGCTATCGTTGTATACTACATTCACGGTTACTTCCTACTTTTGTAATGTCTTGGTAAGGTTGTACATTCAAGATATTCCCCCGCCTCAAGCAAACCAAACATGACTAACTCTAGAAAATGATACCAAAGTACACTGCATTACTGCGCATGCGGTTTAGTAATACCTGGCATGGGAACTATTTCGTACTTGGAATTATCAATACATCTATTTTATATCTGCATCTATTAATGTTAATTATAACTAAAATACAAATTTAAAATCAAATTTAAATCAAAATTCAACTGAGATAAAAATGAGATACAAATTGGTTAGTGGAAACATAAACGCTTGTGATGTTTGCTTAATTAGGAAATAACCAAACACGTCATACACAGGTTAATTTTTTTATAATAGTGTTATTAAAAAGTGTGAAAATACCTCGAATTGACTGTAGACATTCACTCGGTCATTTTCCTAAAAATTTTAACCAACTATCAAGTTAAAATCATCGCACCGCTCTGCGATTATTCTTGTGTGATTACGTCTTCTTGGATACACGGCAATAGATTTGTTTGCCAATTAATAGTGATCTAAATAGCGCATGTGCCACTGATGTAAAATAAGCAGTAAACTTCTTTGTTTTCCGATACAAGGGGAAAAATTTCATTGGACCCTTGAATTAACTACCAGCTTACTTAAGGAAACTTATGAAGGTGAATATCGAGGCAATTAAGTTAAAGTAAAACACTCGCGTTTCAGATTCTTCTTTAAATATTGGACTTTGTACTGACGGTTTTATTTTCAGTGTAAGCAGACTAACATTCTAACATTCGAGCCGAATATTTGCTTTTGAGTTCGGTAGATGAGTTTCTTTTATTAATTTCGGTCCCGAATTGACTCTTTCAGACATATAAGAAAATGCAATTTTAAGCATTTTAAAGAACTGATATTTTGATTCAACCTGTACTAATATCAGTTGCCCTTTCATTAAGGACACCCGAATTTCGGGACAATATTTCCACGCATTTTAGGTTTCAACATGCAACGGGCATAGCAGCAGTTGTCTTCTACTTTCTGGTTGTGTCTCTTTGTGAAAAAACATTGTCTTACTTGGCTGGCCAATCAGAATTAGGTTACTCCTGCAGAGTACGTCTGTGATTCGCCGGTAGGCACTGAAGACGCGTAACACGTATATCTTCAAATCAAGAAAGTGGGTCTGAGCTAAAGTGTTATGAAATATAACTGGTCATACCTATCATATATTGGAACCAATAAAAATTTGTTTATATTTCATGTTATTGTCTGCAGCTGTTTATGATACTGACGAATAAACGTTCAACAAGGTATAATATCTTCAACGACGTGAGAGGCTTGCCGTATTTGATGTCGTTTCCTATTGACTATATCATTAAATCCTTTTCCTGTGCAACTATCTAAACATACAAGGTGTATTTTAACTACATGTCGAAATAAAAATTATGGAATAATATAAAAATGTAATTCTACTAACAAAATGTTCGGAGAATTAATCTATCATTTATCAATTGAAATTGCATTCAGCAAACAAGCGCCGTGAGTCCGCAAAATCACGTACCTGCGTGCACGACAAGATTCATATGTCGAAAGCGAAGGGACCTGGAACGCAATGTGCAGAGAGCCTGCACATAGGACACCATAAACTCGAGGTACGTGGGCGCCGCTAGTGGTTGATTGTTAATACGCGTTTGTAAAGCTACAGGAACGATGGGGGATTAGCAAATTAATTGTAAAGGCTGCAAGAAGTGACTGTATTTTATTCCCAACAACGCACAAACCGCACCATTGGAGATGTATGGTCTGCATGTATTTTCGTGGTGACCTATGTATAGGCGGCCTCTGTATGACGCGCAGGTTTCGTTCGCCTTCGGAATATGCCACTAGTTGTGCACGCAGGTACGTGCAGTTGCGGACTCCGGGCGCTGTTTTGCTAACTTCAATTTCAATTTTAAAATACTATATAGATACTCCTAATATTTGCTTCCAGGATTTCTGGTTTATATTATCCCATAGACCCGTGGTTTGAATATCGACATGTAATTTAATAACATCTAGTATATATCAACATGACTGATAGAGATAACTTATATCTTCAAGCGTTGCAGTCAAAGTAATATTTCAGTTCCAGCTCTACGTATCATAACTAAATATTTTCTTTATTAATGCAACCAATTAATACGTGCTTGGTGCAAAAGATAAGTTGGGAATAGCACTCACAAACTTGATTATCCACACGTGACATTGTCCGCAAGGAAGAGACTGACAGCCTTGTGCAATGAACTAGCTGTGAACAGCTTTTGTGATATATTTTCTTCCCCTGAAACATGTACACTGCAGTGAACAAAGCAAATGAAAGGTCTAAATTAAGTTGTTCACGTGATGTAGTGATTTGATTAAAAATTTGGAGTTATGCTCACGTTAGTGGCGTTCAATACAAACTTTGAGTCGCCTGTATTCACTTCTACAGGAGGACCAGTTACGTCACTGCTTCTAGTAACTTAGCTCTTATCGTCATTCTATTGGTCTACAATACGGACGAAACGCTAACTGTACTATAAAACGTTCGTTATAGACTGGCTCTTACCAAATGGAGTGGCGAGTTGATTGCATAAAAATTGATGACGCCTGCCTAATATAATAAGCTTTAAAATACATTGTGCTATTTTGAGCAATTTTAAATATAATAATTAAATATTTGTGAAAGACATTTCTTGTTGAAAAGCTGTATCAATGTGGATGTCGACGTCAATGTTATAGTCATTTATATTATCTTTGTTCGAGTTTTACTAAAGGATATTTCTCAAAACAGTTATATTTATAGAAAAATTATCATGATCAAAAATATAATATTAACATCACGATTGTTCTACGAAAAGGATTGCTACATCAATGTAAATCGTGTGATTTGTGATCACTAGGCTCATAATCCGAGTTTATAGTGAGTGTATAAAATTTTAACCCACAGATTTCCTTAGGGTTTACCTAAATATGGATACACATGTGCTTACTTGACGTGTATCACAATAAGACATGAAAACATGCCACGTTCTTGCCGTACTACAAATGTCATCCTTCACTAGTGAACTATTTTCTAATTTAGTTACACAGTTCCCAGTTTCTTATATGCGATGCTGTCCTGTGGTTTTATGTGCTTTAAATATTAGTACATAAACATTCATTAACTTCGAGCGATATTTAATTATCAACTCGCTATGAGATCTACGTTTCCGACTTATCATTAATAAACCCACAGAACACGGTAATTTTATTGCATAAAATTATTTAACCTAAATGCTTTAGTGATTACAGGAATGCGCTACAGCCACTCTTGAAATACTTCAATGTTTTAATGTGTTCTTTTTTCTTGTTGTTGATCGTTAATTTAAAATTTGAATGGCATGAGTGTCAGTGAGCGGAGTTAACGTAACGAAATAACCAAGCGTAAATCCATGGAAGTCAATAAATCCATAACCAGCATGAAACTTCAACAGTCAATCTCACGGCTAGAAGGTAATTAATATCCTAGAAATTTTTCTGACGGAAAACAACGAATATAGCGAAAAAAAATTAATTTACGCATGTCACAAGATGATATTTTAATTCATCAACAATGTAAAATTTTACTACACTGTAGAATTTCATTCATTACTGTGAAGGGGAATTCAGTTTTTCCTTATTTTATAGAAGTGCTATATCGTTGACGAAACTCAGAGTAAAATTGTGAAAGTTAAATCTTTAACATATGTTTTTCGTAATTTGTTTTAGATATGGATTCTTCAGTTTTGCAAAACAGTAAATTATTTTACTCCACGGCCATACATTTAAATACCATACATAACAAATAAAAATACATTAAATAATTAAAAATTAATACCCATAATTTCATTAAGGAGCGTGTCCCAATCAAGAAGAAACTCCAAGAATGCCAGGGTTACCAGGAAAAGCCGAAGCTGAAAACAGGAAAGGCATGGACGCAGAAGAGAAAGGAACAACACCGAGAACGAATGTGGGAGTACTGGGCAAACATAAAAACTCAAAAAGGAGATGATTGAAATAACGTGGTCCATATTTGGCCGATCCGAAATAAATAAACAAAATAAGAATTGTTTCTAAACTAAATTTTTTGTAATATCTGTAAACTAATGTTTTTTTTTTTTCTGATAAAATATTTATTTTATATCTCGCAAGCAGTTGCATCAACAGTACGAACAGTTAATACCCTAAGAAAGTTCACACAACAGTGTGGGTTCGTATATGTATAATTTCAGCTCTGATTGCTGAATGGGATTAGTTTTGAGGGGAAAAAAGGAAAATTTAAAAAATGAATTGTAAATATTACAGGATAGGTTAAAAAAAAAAAAAAGAAATTCGAACAAATTAGACGATGTGTGAAAATAGAATCTATACTGTTATACGTACCCCTAACGTTGATAATTTTTATCACTATAATTGTAACATGCGCAACAATATTGCCGAATAGCACGTTTAAGCACCTTGGTGATAGGCATCATGGCACAACATAATTGCTAATAGGGTTGCCGGTGGTAAACTAGCAGGCGAAGAAACGCATTAACCTCTCTTTCAAATGTGAAAAGTCGGGGAATTTTGCCAGTTAACTTGACTCAATTGACTCTCCTTTACACACTCCGGTCATAACCAATTGTTCATTAGCGAAGTAGTATAAAAAGTTATATTCTGGGGCACCAGGAGTCAGGCGGAGGATCGGAGAATGCCTCCAGCCGTCTCAGTCGTCAGGCGAAGGACAGCCTGCCGCCCAAGGATATCGCCGAATTTCCCTTTTTTCCCCTTTTCACCCTCCAAAACGGCTAATTTCGCATTCAAAAGTGCCATTTTTCCGTTTTCCCAAAAAAATTTCCAGAATTTCCCTCCCACCGACGGCAGCCATCATGACAGCCAGTGACAGAATGTGCCTTTGCCCAATCTGGCGGGCAGTTTGCGCATTGTGGATGAGGTTTGGCCAATGTGGATGAATCGGTCGGATATTGAGAAATTCCTGCCAAATTGAGAAATCCTTCGTGGTGGCGGCCATCTTGGTATCTATGACCTATGCCTACTCAGGACAATTGACGACCTGCTGAGGATGTCAACCATCTTGGTGGCCACCAATGGTGGTGGGGTTCAAGTCGTCGAGAACGTTCATTTTCGTATCTCGTGCAACACAGCCTCCTCCTGAAGTCTGTGCATGTGCATACCACTTGTAAGCATAGTTGGCTGTAATTTCCGAAGTGTTTAATTTATAGTTGCCAAATTCATAACATAGATATTAACCACAACTAGGAGAAGCTTCGCGGGGTCAAGTGTGCCCTATGGCAATGTATAAGAATAGTTGGCTGTAATTTCCGAATTGTTTATGTTATAGTTACCAAATTCATAACATAGACATCAGCTATGACTATGAGAAAGGTCGCATAGTGAAGTATACATATGTCAACTTATAATAAGCATAGTTGGCTGTAATTTCTGAACAATTGACGTTATAGTTACCAAATTCATAACATAGACATCAACCACATCTAGGAGAGTGTTGCAGGGTCAAGTATGCCTATGTCAATTTATAAACATGGTTAGCTGTAATGTCCAAACCATTTAAGGTATAGTTGTCAAATTCATAACATAGGCAAAAATAGTAGGTCCAAGTCACCCTGACAGCACTTCTTCTCTATCCTTCTGGTCGGTGGTCTCCGGGTGCTCCCAACCAATATTAGTAGTTTAGTTTTTTGTGCATCTCTATGTCCTGGCCTTGGGCCCTGGCGAGCCAGAACCAGCTATTTCCAACTTTTAGTCATTATAAATTTTTTAAATGCTACTCATATACACAGTCACTGACGATCATGTTGTAACTGACCACCAAAATGGCACCAACTCACTCACCAATTTTCTCGATGTCCAACCACGATAAGGCCTGCTCCAGCATTGACCATCCTCGAGGGTCCTCATGACGCCACCACATGTCCCCACTTCCTCGTGTGCTCCCTCACTTGGCACCTCTGCCCGCCACCTTCCACACATCCTCGTGCTCTCTCTCTCTCTCTCTCTCTCTCTCTCTCTCTCTCTCTCGTCCCCTGCCTGTCCCTATAACCCCTGGACATACTTCCTTTGCGTGTTCACCACCGCCTGGCCAAGCTCCAGCAACTCGTTGCACGCTGACCTCCAAGCACTCATGTATCAGAGAGCAGACACCCTTTCCGACCCTCGTGCTCAGGGTTACGTCCACGTGTGATCAAGTTTGACCTTTGTCTATGTATAAACAGATGTGACTGTAATTTCCGAACCGTTTGAGATACAGTTACCAAAATCGTAACATAGGCATCACTTCAGGCAAGTAGATGTACCAAATGGTCAAAATTGACCTAAGCACACTTATAAGTATAGTTTACTATAACTTCCAAACTATTTGATCAATGCATGTATTTCCAGACATTATGTTAGTAACACAAGCCTTGCACTCGGGGGCTGTGTATAGAAACTTCGATGTATGCATGCAATGAGGTGTCACTTGCAATGAATACACAGTCATCACTAGTCAACGGATCCTCGAGGTATCGCAAGTTAGATTTCCCATAGAGAATGGTAATACAAGTCATCTTCATATAAAAGGTACCATTGGATGTTCGCTCGTCGAGAGGGGGAAGCAAAAGGGCCCCACTGCTAAAACATTATGAAGAGAGTAACGACAATTTTCTACATAAGTGTTCGAAGTGGGTAGGAGAAATACTAATGCGGCCCTCACCAGACTCGTCATCATCAAAGCTGTCGGGAAATGCATGCCAGGATCTGAATTGTTTGCACCAAATTCATACATCACTTCCGGACTCGCCTAAGTGGAAAAAAAATTCTTTCATTGGCCTATGCCAAAAAAAACACAATGCAGGAAGAAGTGCGGGGGTCTGCTTCCATTGGGTTACCATTCTGATGCTATGGCCACCATTGCATAAGACGTGTTAATAGAAGAAATAGCGTGCACACAGGTCAGACTGTTAGGTGAATTCACCAGACACAAACAAAAGAGTGGACCTGTTCTCGACAGACATTGCTCAGTTAGGACAACAAATGCCATTATTGGCCAACACACTCACCAGGCATTACGAACCAGCAAGGTAACTCGCCATGGGCCTATGCACTCGCCAGACCTGCGAGCAGGATCGGCAATGACATACATTCTGCAGGACGGAATGTTACATGTCACTCTCACATAGACAATGTAAATAATGCTAGACTGCTCATGTCAAACATCACACGTACAAACAGACTGAAATGAAACCATCACTACTGACCAGACCTCGACCTACATACATTCGTGTACCGAAGCTGGTAATTACAGTCAGTCATACCCCGTATCGAACCTTCAATGTACAACAGTCATAATCTAACCCACACTCACATACTGAACCTTCAATGCTCGCAGCCCGTCTGTACCTCCACAACCACTGAGGACCAACCTGCATTGGTTGTGTACCGAGACATCAGTGTACATCACATACTCGACCATATAGACAACCAAGTACAATCGAAATAGACATGACGAGTAAGGAGACATCACTTACATTTCAACTATGTGGGTACTCTGTTTGTAGAGCAGAAGACATGTAGGTCATGACACAAACTCACTGGAAGTTCAGATCACAATGATTGCTCTGTCTATTCATGTATGATATACATAACTGACTAAGAATGTACATCACAATTATTCCATATAAAAACATGGTATTGATAGGAATTATTGCATGTAGCATAATGCCAATTGTGTACCATAATTTGAAAATAAATGGTAACCTGGGTTCGATTCCTGTTTAGAGTGCTAATGCATGGTGATAATTGTTCCTTGTTGATCCCACGGCATCCTAGAGGTTCGATTCCCGTAGAGAGTGGTAATAAAAGATGTCATAAAAGCTGCCATTGGATTTACTCTTATCGAAATTGGGAGGAAGGGTCCCACTGCTAAAATATCAACACGAAGAGTGTAACCGCCATTGTCTTCAACAGTGATCGTAATTTCGGACAGTCCCCAACCTGCACTCACATACCAAGCTCATCACACAATTACAGATAGTTATATGCATTGCTCTGTGTGCATTCTCCAGTAGTCTACTAGAGTGCACAAAAGAAAAAATACCTACCAACCCGCATGGGCATATAGCACTAGCGATGGTTATACAAGACCATACAATGTATGTCATTCGACAAAAGCCTTGTAATTCTATCACTTATAAAAATTGTCGGTGTTCGCCGATGGCTTAATGCACCAGATTTAAGCGCTGATTCCAGTAAAAGGTAGTGTGGGTTCAAATACCCGCACCTAAAATATTTTTTCTGTGCTCTACTTCAATATATAAGGTAGTGCAGGTTCGATTCCCATTGAGAGTGCATGCTGACATGCCTGCAGACAATCGTTCGTCATCCATCCCACTGCCCATGAAGACGAACATGTAGTGCCCATTACAGTCATACTCTACACTTACAGACAGCCATGTACTTGCATGTGCCAAACATCCAATTAACAGTGGTAATATGCCAACTAACACTTAATTACTTACAGGCTTTCATACTCTGTTCATAATTATACTCAGCATCATACTTTATCCACTAACTGAGCCTTCATCGCCATAATCTGTCCCCCATCACCACCACCACAACCAACACTGAGTGTGCGGGGGTCTAAGACCACAGTAGTATGTGTTCAGGCATGACATGCACTCGAGGTTCGTCATATACCAAGAACTCAATGTATGTAATGAAGGGTGGTCATATGCTATCTGTACATCTGTACATTTGTGCTGCAATGAATACTCAGCCATTGCTTTTGGTCCGACGATGCCTTCCTCCTCCAACATAAAGGTGAGTACATAATCAATTGCATAATATTCGACATTGCCATCACTACTGGAGTTTGGGAGCTGCATAGGCAGTTAACCTGTACATATAACCTGTATGCTCACAGCACAAAGTGTATTGGACCCACCACCAGCTAAATGTGCTCGTATCACCATCGATCGACCTAAGCCAGGGCCTTCCACCACTACCCAGCTGGGGCCATCGACTGTTCCACAGCCTTCACCCTTCATACCTGCGCGACAGATCGCTGCAAAGGGAGGATGCCACACCACCATCAACACTGGGGCCGATGTGGTTAACGAACATCACCCCTCTGCATCAGGTACCCCTCTTCGAGGAGAAGAACCCTTGCATCAATATGAATATCTACACTCATGGGGAAGACAATATCACATTCCCAATACAGGTATCAAAGGAGGAGCAGGTTACCCAATTTGATCTCTTCCTCATGATGATGGAAGATGGCAATGCACATTACTGTCTCATAGCTGATTTCTCCTGCCTTGTAAGCATGCAGTTGACTGCCCATGGTCATTCCATCCATGTTTTCAAGCAATATCTGCGAGATTACAGTAAACATCTGTGGGTGAAAGGGCTCATAAGTGCCGAGACTCTGGCCAAGCACAAGAGGTACTGTAATGCCTGTGGAGGAGAATGGGCAGCCTCTGGTGCTTTGGTTCCAGAACTTTCATGATCTGGACAAGGTACCTGTAGTTGTGTACGTGGGTTTAGAAGTGTATCTGCAAACAATCCAGATGTGTGAGGATTACAATACAACATTGTATATTTAAAGGTACAAAAGGCATCTTCCAATCAGCTTTGGGGTATACATCAAGGTGGACAACAAACTTATACCTGTCACCAAGACTGCCAACCTCACACAGACAGTGTAGCACTACACCAAGGAGGGTGTGGTGAAGAGGTTCATGGAGGACATCGTATGGGTTAGTACTCTGGTGAAGAAGATATATATTTCCAGTCTGAGCCGATGCGACCACTGATGACAGGCGAATGGTCCAGCTATAATAAGGCCACCACCTGTTGCCTCTGCTTGGCACCTTCACTGGAGTCAGCAACTGGAATGTTCATAATAAACACCATTTCACAGGGGCATTTATCGGGGCAGTATGTAACAATTGCCACAAGCCCTGCCACACCCCAAACATCTGCCAATACTGTTCCGCAACCTGGCATATGTTATACATTTTGTCATCACCCAGCTTGACTATGACACAGATGACATATTTATTTTCACAAACAACCTTTGGCTGCACATTGTTGAATGTGTATGCAGAGCTATACATAAAAACCGTTGTTCTGCTGCTCAGCATTGTCTTGAATAATTTCTGGGCACTTAATGTGTCCACATGCAGTCTGTACTGTGCCCGGTATGTAAACACCCTGGCATTCTCCTTCAATGCAATGGTGTGGAAGATGGGTGTGGAGCTGGAGCTCCTAGTGGACTATGACACCCACCTGTTTATCGAGGCTGGTATCCGGGGAGAGATGGCCCAGTGCATCACACATAACATGGTGGTGAACAACAATGAATTGCATGTTGCGTATCATTCCACTTGGCTGTCTACCTACCTCCTATATGTTGATGCGAACAACCTATATGGATGGGTGATGTCCCTGCCCCTGCTCTATGGGGGCTTTGAATGGACCGGCATAGATATTGAAGAAATGTACATCCTGGATCATGGCCCAATTGGGTACATACCGAAGTTGGGTGTTGACTACCCTACTGCATTACACAAGGACCATCTATACCTTCCATACCTGCTCATCAATAAGTGATCCCCAACCCAAGCTGATGACCATGCTTGAGTAGAAGATGTGATACATTGTGCACTTTGTCGCCCTCAATCAGGCATTAGCACTAGGACTATTGCTAAATGTTGTCCACCATGTCCCGAAGTTCTGCCAGAAGGTGTGGCTGAAGCCATGCATAGAGTTGACCACTTTGAAATATCAGGCTGACACAAATGTCTTTGAGTGGGACTTATTCAAGTTGATGAACAATGGCAAGCTGGTGGAGAACAAATGCAACAATTAGGGAATGGGGCTTGTCTGCAATGAGGTGTGGGCAAAGAAACTTATCTCGAAGTTGATATTCCTTTGTCGAACAATATACAGCGCGATGCTGTCTCTCGACAAGCTTGTCCATGAGCATGTATTGTACGACAAACTGGTTTATGCTGGCTTTGCATTACTGGACTTTATGAAGAAACTCATGTATCACTTCCACTATGACATGAAGGCATGATATAGCCCTGATGTTGGCTTGGTCTACGTGGATACCAATACCTTCTTCATGGTCATATTGGGCCCCCATTTATACCACGACCTGGCCTCAGACCCAGCATTCATGGCCGAGTTTGCCCTCAGCAGATACCCTCTCACTTATCCTTGTTACTCCACTGCTAATGCCAAGGTTATCAGTAAGTTTGAGGATTAATGTGAGGGGAATGACATGATTGAGTTTGTCGGGCTGAGGATCGAACTGTATACATATGTGTGCAGGGACAAGCTCATGAAGCACGATAAAAAGTGATTAGAAGAGTGTCGTCCATCAGGGCATCAACATCGAGGACTACAGACACATTCTTCTGGACCACCAACTCATGAGGGTGCAGGCCCACACCATTGGGTCGCTCCACTATAATGTTTACAATGAATGCAGCAATAAGCTTGCACTGTTGTGGATGGATGACAAGTGTCAGATCATAGACGACAGCATCCCTACTGTCACCCATGACTAGGATGGATAAATCTCGGCTCACACGTAGGCACATATCATCATGTGTGTGTCTTCCCCTTTACACGGAAACCAGGTTGGGATGCAACGACTTACCTGTGTGTGCATGTGTATTTGCCCCCGGCATGCCCTATCTATCCTACGAGGTGTGTTGGCTCACTGGGACGGCACACTCGAGTATATACAGGAGTTGTATAATGATCTTGTCAAGCGTGATGCAAGTGTGTGTTTGCATCTGTGATGAGAGCATTTATAGCATGATGTAGAACATACTACAGCTGATCAGGCATGCTGGTGAGTTGTATGCTATGGTGCCATGTGTACAACCAGTTTTTTCCCCACACTATAGTTCCACAAATTTAGACCATTTTCCCCTGGTATACAGCATTGGAGTAATCTTCAACATGTTTGGTATACTTGTATGTGCATGCAGGTTGGTATGTACTTTTTATCGTGTCCTCTAGTGGACAATGTGCGAAATCACACAGAGCAATGCATATGACAATCTCTAATTGCATATATGACTGCTCTCTATGGGAATCAAACCTTCAATACCTCATGGATGGTTCAGGGTACATGCATTATTTCCTTCCAATCGTATACTGGTGAGTACAATTACAAGGGGAGGTGGTGGGATGTAGTAATTGGTCGCTATATATCGTGCACAGAAAGGCAGGACCGATCGTTGTGGTCTCTGCTTCCAGCAAGGTCACCTTGCCAACGAAGACGATGATGACAATGTCCAAATCCTTATCAAACATGGGAGAAATAAACCACTTACATATTCACTAGCAAAGGCAGGACCGAACACACTGTGCAAACCTTCATATGCAACCACTGGGAAGCACTTTTTTTTTCTTGGGGAACTTCTGCTTTCCCTTGCTCCAGATGCTGCTCCATACTCACCTCACTTCACCTTCATTGGTGCTCAAGACCTTTTTATAGATCCCCACAAAAAATCTCTCTCTCCACACACTCGCTCCACTGCACTTCCCCTGGTGTAAGTTTTTTTGAACCTCTGGTAGCAAGTATTTTGAATGAACTTGCATATGTGTTTTAGTTGTGTATCATATTGTATTTTTTTTCCTTTCGTGCATTCCAGCAGGCAACTGGAGAGAGCAAGCAGATCTCTGTAGGGACCTGGATTCGAGACTTGTCACTATGGGTAAACACAACATCGCGGTTATCATTGTGGAATTGTTGAGAACGCAATGCTGGATGGAAACTGTCTAAGTGCATACATAAAATGTTTGGGAAGTGTTGACTGCTGGTAATTTCAATGGCTTGGTACTGAATGTTCGGGCAGAGTATGACTCCTTGTAATTGCAAGGGCTTGGTTCTTGCATTGAAGGTTCGGGCAGAGCTGGCACAATATGGCTGTCTGTAACTTTGAGTATGACTGTAATGGGAGCTACATGTTCGTCTTCATGGACAGTGGGACAGACGATGAACCATTGTCTGCAGGTGTGTCAGCATGCACTCTCAATGGGAATGGAACCAGCAATACCTTATTTATTGAAGAAGAGTACAGAAAAAAATGTGTCTGGTGAGGGGATTTGAACCATTGCTTCCTTTTACTGGAATCAGTGCCTAAATCAGGAACCTTAGGCCACTCGCCCAACCCCGACAATTTTTATTAGTGATGGAATGACATGGCCTTTGTCGAATGACACATATTGTATGGTCTTGTCTAGCCTTTACTTGTGCAATATGTGCATGCTGGTTGGTAGGTATTTTTCCTTTTGTGCACTCTTGCGGACTACTGGAGAATGCACACAGACCAATGCATACGACTACAAGAGATAGAGATAGAGAGAGCGCGAGGATGTGTGGAAGGTGATGGGTGGTGGTGCCGAGGTGGGGAGTGCACGAGGAAGTGGGGACAGGGGGTGGTGTCATGAGGACCCTTGAGGCAGGTCAGTGCTGGCGGGTGCTTTGTCGTGATCGGACGTCGAGTAAATCAGTGAGTGAGTGGGTGCGACTTTGGAGGTCAATCACAACATAGTCGCCAGCGATAGTGTGTGTGAGAAGCATTTTTTATATTTTTTATTTATAATGGCTAACAGTTGGAAATAGATGATTCTGGCTCACCAGGGTCCAGGGCCGGGACACCCAGAGACCACCAACCGAAATTATAGAGAAGATATGCTGTCATACACCTACTATTGATGCCTATGTTATGAATTTTACAACTATGCTTATAAATTGACATAGGGCATAATTGATCCTGCAACCCTTCTCATACATGGTCGATGTCTCTGTTATGCATTTGATGATTACAGCTTAAATGGTTTGTAAATTACAACCAACTATTCTTATAAGTTTTCATATGGCATACTTGACCCCACAACCCTTCTCATAGACATGGTTGATGTCTGTGAATTAATTTCAAAACTTTACCTTAAATGGTTTGAAATTACAGCCAACTATGCTTATAAATTGTCATAGGGTATACTTAACCCTGCGCCCCTTCTCCTAGTCATGGTTGATGTCTACGTTATGAATTTAGGAACTATACCTTAAATGGTTCGGACATTACAGCCAACCATGTTTATAAATTGACATAGGTATACTTGACCCCGCGACCCTTCTCCTAGTCGTAGTTGGTGTGTATATTATGAATTTGGCAACTATTACTAAAATGGTTCGGAAATTAAAGCCAACTATGCTTACAAGTATTAATCACACTCTCAGACTTCAGGGGTTGGCAGAGTTACACGAGATACGAAAATGAACTTTCGGGACGACTTAATGCCTGCCAATGTCCACCAGAATCGTCGACATCTTCACATGGTCGTCAATTGTCCTGAGTAGACATAGGTCATCGATACCAAGATGGCAACACAACCGGGAATGATTTCTCAATTTGGCAGGAAATTCTTAATCTCTGACCGATTCATCCACATTAGGCAAACCACATCCACAATGCGCAAACCCGGCAGAGTGGGCAAAGGCACTTTCTGACACTGGCTGCCATGATGGCCGCCATCGACAGGAGGGAAATTCAAGAAATTTAGAGGGAAAACAGGAAAAAATGGCATTTTATATGCTAAATCGGCCATTTTGGAAGGGAAAAAGGGGAAAAAGGGAAATTCGGCAATAACATTGGGAGGCAGCCCATCCTCCTACTGACGCCTGGGACGGCTGGAGGCATCCTACGATCTTCGGCCTGGAGCCTGGTGTCCCAGATCATATATATTTATACTACTTGCGTTTATGTTTTTTCTGGGAAAAAGGTTGCACAGTTTGGGGTTATGCTATTTATACTTGTTTCTTCCTAACACGTAGTTCTCTACGGGTTTTCGAATAACGATGGTTCATTTACTAGAGAAGCAATACTAATTGTAGTTTAAAACTTGCCTGCAAACAGGAATAATTTACAAAGTTCATGCACCTCTACTCATGAAATTATTCTACTTTTGACATCCTCTGTAGACTTGCCACAACTTAAATATGGTTGCACTGTGGGCCCTTCGCAAATCCGACTTTATTCTTTTACAGTGCTTAGGAACTGCGCTCAGCTGGAACTGCACGTACAAGAAAATTGTAATATGAGAAACGAAACACTGAGAGAAGACTTTGTTACAGCAAAGGAAATACACATATTTAATAACCGCAAAAAATATTTCTTTGAGTACACCTGAAACCTGAAATGAACCTGAAATGAAGCCAATTTAATAGTGTACATCAAACTAAATACGCTTTTGAATAAAGTGTATCTCTGTGTTGAGCCAAAACAATTTTACTGGTAACAACATATTTAGTTTAGTTTCAATGACGTATATCCCATATATATATATATATATATATATATATATATATATATATATATATATATATATATATATATATATATATTTAAAACTGCTTGACAATGCATTTGAACGCCTTATTTCAAAAATTCAGCTTGAGAGTTTGTTTATAATTTTCCTGACAAATAGGACAGTAGAAGTGTGTGTAAAGTGAACTTATTGATGCTTGATAATGGTGTAAAAATCCCAATAAAACCATTTCAACGGGTAATTAAGAATAATGCTGTAAAACTTTAAATATTAACTTCCTTTCATTATCCAGTATTTCAATTTATGCATGTAAAACAGTTTGATTCTGTCAGCAGTCACGTTAGCTGCGATTGCTAGGGTGTAGCGCTCGCTTACGAACGAACGAGGTTCAAGTCTAGGCTGGGATTACGGTTTTTTTTTAACGATCTAATATTTTTTATGTAGGCAGAGCCATACAATTCATTATTTACACCAAACATATCTTATAGTTTCGGTCGATCAGATAAGAACAAAAAATTAATTGCACCTGTATAAAAATTAAATTCTGTGCTCCAAACAAACTTTGTTTTATTCCACAAAACTTTTTCACGGTGTACGCAACCTATAAAAAATATCCCGAGATAAAAACTGAGAAGAGCTTCCGTAGAAATCCTCAAGGAAATTTTTACTGCTCTGTCTCGAACCTTCGTACACAGTTAGAACATTCTTGTTGCTTACCTAAAATTTCTGTACATTTAATAAGGAGTTTCTTTCGCACAAGTTCGTTAAAATATTTTATTGCGATTGTTTGGTTGTTATGAGGGAATTATTAAAATATAACTCTTCTACTACGGATCGTCAACCGAAAACCACGTTAAATTGTAGAACAGGAATATAAATTTTTAACATAATATATTTACTTGTCTCTTAAGTATGTTTTTCTCCCAGTCAAGTGTACAGCACCAGAGGTACCTAGTCCTGTTATTTACAGTTACACCCGTATTTTGGATCCTTCGCGATCAATGTAACTGACAACTCGCTAGGAGCTTATTACCAGAAACCCTATAATTTAGCGGTGCAGCGGTGGCTGAGCGATTAGCCTGCTCACCTCCCATCAATGCGAACCGGGTTCAATCCCCGGCTATGTCACACCCGGATTTTCGCATTTGGTAATCCTGCTAGTCGGTGGGGGGGGGGGGGTTTTCTCGGGGATCTCCCTTTTCCCCCGCCCTTGCATCAGGTGCCGCTACATTCTCATTCCGCTTCGTCTCATCCATCCAGCGGAAGGTAATGGAAAACCACCGCGTTATCATTCTACTTAGTTGCCTTGGTCACAACCAACCTTCGGGTTGCTAACCTCCGTACACACGTTTAGTAAATACCTCTTCATGCTCTCTTCAAGAGTATATATCCATAGGAATCCTTCTGAGTAAGACTGAAATGTACTGGTTCCAGGTTTATTGGCGCGCACCTGAGACTCAAACGTGTTGGTAGAAGAGGTTACTAGCGAGGTTTAAGATACTCAACGTAACAGCACTACGTTCTATTAGAATGAGTATGTGGTGTCTGGCACATGGCACGGGGGGTCCGGAGCCGGCGCCAGCCAGCCGCCATGTTGTGACGTCATCTTGAATGTCGGTGACCCCGACCTTAACCAGTGCCCTTGACCTTAACCCCGTGTCCATGACCTTGAGCCCAAAAAGTTATTTAAAAAATCCTAAATTATTAGTAATATCTATAAAAAACATTAAAATTTTATTTTAAAAATTTATACTCTTTTTTTTTAAAAGATTATTATAAGGAACGTATTTTAAAACTTACATTTACAAAGGTTCCACCACAACCACCCTCGCCAATTTATTGGTTATTTAATCGATCAATTACTCGCGGTTGCTAATCAGTTGGCAGGCCTTTCTTACCTCGTCTCCGGATGTGATATCTTCCTATGCTGAGTATGTCGTTCCGCTTCCCCACAAACTTACTGCGTACATGTTCCAACCATGCACATGGCTCCACAACTTGGGACGAGCCGCTCATCGAACACTTGCAACCATGGAGAAAATTATATATTTTTTCTGATATTTTCTGTCATGTCAAAAATAATTGTGTTTATTTTTAACACCAGAGCTACAAGTATATGATACACGGATGTTTTAGAAACCAGGTTATCATTTTTGAAGATACGAATTCTTGCCAAAAAAAATAACATTGCTGCAGCGTCCTGCAGGGTCCTGGCTCAGCATGGATGTTAGTGCTGCAGGGATGGCGTCGTTGTCCACTTGTATGTGTGTATGTATGTATGTATATGTGGTCGATGTGATGACCCTTCTCTTCATCGGCCAGACATACAGGGTAGATATTCTGGTTTTTGTCTACGCCATATATATATATATATATATCTTAGCGATTCTGGCAGCTCGGCTTAGGCGAAGTGGGTCCAGCTTGTTGACGCGAAGCTGCAGATAGTTAACTGGTTGTAATGTACACCCGGACCCCCTTGAAACATACGTTTCTTCCTCTTCACATATGTTTTCCAGACTGTTTCGCACCGCCTTCTCCATATTTCTGGCCTCAAATACTGCCTCGTTTATGGTTCTGAAGTCTTTTTGTCAGTGCCTTCATCGAACGGCTCTGGATTCACGAAATCACATTCCATCCAAATGTTTAATTTCAGAGGCCCGTGCTCCTCGATTTCGTCGGTGAGTTGTCTAACGATATTTTTCTCAATTGATGTCAAAAAAGTACAAATATCTTTCGCCGACGCACTCTCGTTGGGCGAGATATGTGTTTTCAAACTAGGCCTACATCGGGACGCCGTTTCATCTCCCACGAACACATTGGCGTTAATCATCCCAGATCTTGCGGTCATTGTTGGTCGTGAAGTTTGGGCAGGGGCCTGAACAAAGGATACGGGCTGTTGGTGAGCTACGTCGAGTCGTGGACGTTTGGCGGGAGATGGATCTGCTCGACTACATTTAGCCATGTGCTTTCTTAGTTAACCTGCCGCCATAAAATGATTGCCACATTCTTCGCAGGTTTGCGAGCGCCTGTCTGGATTAAAATGACAGCTCGCTTCAGGTCGTCTCACGTGGCTCTTATGTGTGAACGCAGCATTTCAAAACCTGCAGTTAAGTGTTGCTACCTGCCTGATCTCGCCTGTACAGCTATGGGTTAACATAGACTTAACCTCTCATCCTAGCCAGTTGCTAGTATGCTTGGCCCTGCGCTGCAGCTGATTCCAAGGCCGCCTCTGCCGATAGGTAGAGGTTTGCAGCGTCGTGTGGTTCGATGCTTCAATTGGTGAGAGACCTCCCTCTTATAAGTCGATTCTCCCCCCCCCCCCCCCTTACACAGAGAAGGTCAGTGCACTTACAGCATACGGCCGTAGATATGCTTTGTAACAGCCTATGGCTACAGAGACTCACCGCTGTGAGGTAGCACATCATTACTTTAGATACATATGTCCCTGAGGATATATGCTACCATACGTTATATTTAGGATAGTGTTATACGTCAATTAGGCTAGCTTAATTTGTCTTTTCATCCATAGGTCCTTACCCTATTTTAATGTTCTAGTAAAAACCAGTAAGAGCCAGCCCTACTGACACTTACTGGCAGCTCACTTTCTCTCCTTTAGTTTTCAGGATCATAGAAGAGATCGAGGGAGAGGCCCAATAGCGTCACTGTTCCCATCAGTACTGACGACATCCAGTTCAAAATAAACAAAGCTCCTGCCCCCTCTCTACTAGTATTTCCCTCCCTATTAACTAAGAGCATGTTTTCCAAACACTCTGTCTCCTGTAGCATTCTATTTAATTGAATTAAATGAATAAAATAATTTTTGGAATTTTTACTTCTCTGTCGCAAGGGTTTCTACTTCTCTCATGGTGGTTTTTCCCTTGCTCTTCATAATTAAGACTAACTCTAAGTACACTTAGGGAGGTAGTCATGGCCTCAAAGTGCAGGTCATGGCTCCCCAATCCCTCTTTGCCGCGATGCATGTCTCCTTGCATGATTTTACTTCCTAGTAGGCGTAAGGGGTTAGCCCTGAGACGCAATAAAATCCCGCCCTACATTTGGGCCTTAACTTCACATGACACTTAGGAAAAGGTAGTTTAGAAAAAAAGCGCCTATACAGCTGCGGAGGTGTTTGTGAATGACCTTCTTCCGGTTGCTGGTGATACCACTCGGCTCGCAGATCTGCGGTTCATCTCTGTATGGGTAATGCACTCACGAACTTTCATGTCGGAGCCCGTTCTTGCGGACAGCGAATGATTCTCCACAGAAACCGCAGACTAGTCCGGAGGCCCTGGAGATAGTGAAGACAGTACACGACTGCCAGCCATCACGTCGAATCGAGACACCTGCAACTATGCGCTATGATTTAGAATTTTTTTCTGAAATCAAATATATATATATATATATATAGATGGTTACGTGAAATATAATTTAATTTGGGTGAATTGCAAATCATTTTGAACGTGTTTGCGTTTAAGTGATTATACAATTATGAGAGGATACCGGTGCAACCTGCAGTGTCATGGAACGCCAACTGTCTTATGCGCGGGAGACAAACGTGCTAGAACGGTCAATAGCGGCTGTGAAGGTTGGTAGTGGAAGACGCGAACCAGGCTTGCCAACGGCTACTGTGCCACGTCACTATGGCTCTCTATTGTTTGAATCTTCACCAAAGTTGGCTAAAATGTATTTATTCTGACTCTAAACATACTCGCTCCCATGCTGGTGAATGACAATTTATTCTGGGGTATGTGGGAACAGAGTTTTCTCGGTGTGTTCCCATTTCTTTTAGATTTTTCAATTATCCTTTTGGTATATATTAGAAGACTGAAGGTTTTGCCCTGCGTTGTCAGCATTTGACTCTACAAAAAACTTTACAGCTACCAACTGTGCGGATGTGATGAGAATAGACTGGAGATGCCAACTATAGGGAGCGAGCCTGCTGGCGTACTAGAAACTGCACGGCTCCGAATTTCACGCGAAGTTAACTTGTTTGTAAAGGACAGTTGCTAACTGTGGGCTATCCCATGCTGGAGGGCCGAGAGTTAAGTATTTCACTCTCCCGTGCTTATAGTCAACAAGCAGCTTATCAACAATACTTACAGGAAAATGCAGAAGGGCGAAGCACACGACGAAACTCCACAAGAAGAGTGTCTCAACTGGGCAGAATCACAGCGGCACGTGGCTAGGACGGCTTGACACAGCGGATACACCACGTACATTTTATCAATAAATGCGTGCCGTAACTAAAAATGTAATTTTTTTCCCGATGACGTTATCGAGGAACGGTTATTTTAACAAAACTACATATTAGGAGAAAAATTGTACTTTTTGCGAAAATCTTGCAGGATGCACCCACCAGGAAACGAACCTGGCTTGGGAGGACAAAGCAGTGGTTTGAGGCGGCCCCCTGTTAGGCGCGATGCTATGTGATAGAAGGCGAGCACCGTGATCTATGTGAATAAATTTTTCCCAAAAAAGTGCCAGTATGGCAAAACATCTCTATCATTATATGTTTTATGGCTGGCAGAAAGGTGTTTTTACAGCAGAGTGAGCGTCCTGAGACGGCCCGGAGGCAATATGTAGTCTCACAAGATAGAAAAACAGTCAGGAAACTGTATATTTGAGTAGAACTCTCCGGGGCACACGCTGAAAATAAAACAATTTAATGGTGACGAAAAAAATCGTGTGATGCCAGAGAAAAAGTTTTGTCGATGAAGAAATAACGAAATATTTTTTGGCACCAACAAAATTATTTGTCACTTCGGTATTTAGTGGAAACTACAAAAAGACTTAGGCGGTCCCAAGTAAATTCAATCAGTTGGTAGGCAATGGTGTGTTCGTTTGCAGCAGCGAAAATGTTAACAATACTGATTAATTGGCCTCGCAAACGGGTTTCACAGTATACGGCTTAAGAACTTGTCATTATCGCGTCTTTACTACAGCATGGCCAGAGATGTAGTCAGCCATGGCCGTTATTAATAAACTTGCAATCGCATGGAGTGATTTCGGAAAACCATTGAAAACCGAAATCAGGAAGACCGTACCGAAAATCGAGTGCAGTGGAGTGAAAAGATTTGGGCGGCTATAAACATCGGGGTCTTGACAGCCTATGATGGTGAAGTGAGGTGAGTATGTAGCAACGTCGTAAGGCAAGGGCAAGGGAAACGGGAGATCCCCGAGAAAACCCGTCGATCAGCGGAATCGTCCGGCACGATTGTGAGAAAAACCGGGGCGACCAATTAGAAATTGAATTGTAATGGGTATGTTAGCACAAACAATTAAATGTGAATTTGCGATATAAATGCATGCTTATTTACCGAACATGTATTGAAAAAAAGTTGTGAATTATGCTTTTGGAAATAGTTAACTACGACAAGTTTACAGCTGTGTTCCTTGTATGATCGTCTAAAAGGATAAATGTTGTATTTTGAGAATAATTTTCACTTTTAATATTAATGATGAATTCTACAATAACAATTTTATAATCGAAGTGGATATTCTTTAGTAAGTATTCCTTTCTTTCCAGACTACATATTTTTTCTATGCGTGGCTTTATTTCACATATAGAAACTCAGTAATGTACCACTATAATAAACGCTGATCAGGGTATACAACACTTTTTAAAGCCCTGGTAAAGATCTACTTAAATGTACACTGTGTATTTTCCTACCACAAGTAAAATTGACTTTGTGAAGGGTCTGATAACTATATCCATACGTCGGTCAAGTAAAACTACAAAATTTCTACTGAAGGAAGTATTTTACAAATTCACTAATTGTTGCAATTATACGCGCATTAGAAAACAGACATTATTTCAGCATCCACAAATGTTTTCGTAAAACTTCTAATGCTAAGTTAATATATGAGACTACTTTCTCTACGCCGTTAAGAACTTTACTCGGTGCTTGCCAGTGAGTGAACACATTGAAATATATGCAAGTATGGGCAGTGATACTTTTCAGATGTTAATTTCAAAAGTTCTCAAATAACTGTAAACAACTTATGATAACAAACGATAGTACTGAAAGTTGAAAAAAAATTCACTGAGAAAAACATCTTGAACAAAACAAAGATTGTTTGACGCAACCATATTAATTGCCTGTATACCCCAAACTAAGATTTGGTTTATGAGAATAATATTTTTAGACTTTTAGTATATTAAACAGTTTCGGTTAATATAAAAGAAATTAATCTCGACGGATATTTGAATCTAGGTCTTTGTGGCCGAACGCTAAGCTGTAGCAATCTCCGGTAATACGACTGTTGAGGAAATTAGCATGTTTTTAAATTCGTACTTTCAATAAGGGAAAACGTGCGTAAGTAAATATTTAAAGGTTTACAGCTTTGCATTTTAGTTTCTTATTGAACTAGTTGTGTTGAGATCTTTATGCAATTGTTAAGCATAAAAAATGCACTAGCAAACACCGTCACTATCCTTATTGTAACAAAAAGTACAAACTGACTCTAGAGCCGTATTTTCGAAAGAAAGCAATCAAGTGAGTGGTCAAACAAAAGTATAAAGTTGATTAAACTAAATATTTTTTTGACAGTTTAATCTTTTTCGTCCCAACACAGAGGTTTGGTTTATTCAAGCGTGTATTAAGTATGTTGTTTTCCAGGTTTTGTTTACATAATACTCAGTAAATATATTTTTCTTGAGTAAGCGACCATAACAATTCCATGTTGATAATATTCACGAAGAAAGTATTGAAGTCGATAAATGTGAATAGTATGCTGTGCACATTTATCAGAAAAGTTTCTATGCTGTAATAAAAAAACTTAACAATTAAATACTACGGTAAATTTACCGTATATCAGTTTGCAAATATAGAATTGGTACTGTAGAAAGTTGGGAATTTTTCAACACATTTCAATCATTCTAGAACAAATGTATTAAAGATACTATTCGTGTTTGGGGAAAAAATTACCATTCTTGATATCTCAGCATACGCGCATACATCGGAATGGTAAATTTGCAAGAAATAGTTTCTTAGAGTGTAACTACTAAGAAGTACGATATACAGACGGTAGGACTTTCAATTTATTGTTATTAATGAGAATTATTTTATTTGTGGTGAAACGACATTTCATTTCTCTTGATTGTTATCTCTATATTCTCTATCCCCATTCTGATAAGAGAAACCGCATTTCAGTAGTAATATTTTTGGCTGAACTTACATTATAACACAGAGATAATATTAATGAATATAATCTGTCTCCACGTCATAAGTGATGCGTGGGACCATACTTGCCACGCTACCTTTTGTAAATAAGCAGCAATGACTGAGATTTAAAAGAATAAAACCATATTATCTTATCTGCCGGCAAACTTCAATCAGCACCGAGATTTGTTTGGTGTGTTCAGATCGATTAGCGCAGCGTTGCCTATTGATTATTTCTGATGTCAAGTGTTAAAAATGTAATTCAGATAAAGAATCACCCAACTTTACGCAACTTTATAATACGATTCTTATTTTTTCTTTCGCAAAATTCACTGAAAATACATATCTTAGCCCTATTTAAAGAATAAAACTAATTAAAATAAATGTCATAAAATAATTGCAAGGACTTGGGTATGGAATTAAGCACGAAGTTGTAAACTATCTCAGACTAGCGAACTGTTTTCCAGTTTCTATTTCAAAGATTCATAAAGAATTGGAGATACAAATATAGGATTTTCTGAAAATAATCATCAAGAATGTATCATAAACGATGCAATAAAATTAACTCATAAGCCTACGCGGTGTTGCTAATTGTTAACGCCTATGCTACCTTGTCTCGTTCTGGAGTTATTCGTGACACAAGAGGTTATGTTACCATAATTTATATAAAGAGGTAAAAAATGACTGGATCTACACCAAATGGAATTGATGATAGAGATAAATGTATCAAAACGCCAGTGAAACGATACATCGGACAAATTTAATTAATTATTCCTGTAACTATTGGCTGCAATTGGAATATTGATAAATTACGCTGATGAATGAAGGGGGCGGGTTTCCAGATGTAACAACACTGTAACCATTAATTTATGAATAACCTTTTTTATTTTTGACGTTCTCCTCTCTAATGTAGACATTTATAAATTCTAAGACGTATTGCTGAAAAAACCCTGATCGTTAAATCTTAAGTTGCGTTATAATAAACACTTTGAACTTACTAGCATATTGAGTGCACTTACAAACGCAAAGGTTACATTATATTGCCATCCATAAATGTGCAACTTCCGAGACATTTATGCTCAGTGAGCAATAATTTTCGAATGGTTTGAATTTGATTAGAAAATTGCGCATATGTTTTTAATCCCGAGTTTGTTAAAAAATTTTCCCCGCAGTTTTTAGAATTTCACAAATGTGAAGTATTTTAGCTTTTCTGAGAGAAGTTCATTTTTTGTTAAAATTTTTACCGAGTAGTCAACCCTTAGCTCTACGCGAATTATATTTTAAGAGCACATTTATTTTTTAAGAGCAATTTGATATTCATTACGATATAGCAAAATGACACTTCGCAATGTATTTGTATTCTGCTTAGAATAATATTAGAAAACAAAACTCTGTCATTCGGACAAAAATAATTTCAAATATACTCATCGACTATAAATTACTATGTTTGTTCCATGGTGAAGTGAACGCATTCAAACTTAATATCTGGAAATGTCCCTCCACGCTAAGAGCATACAAAGTTTTACGTAAATTTTAAGTGCGATAATTAATTTATGTTGGCAGCGGATCTGAGAAATTAGTTTAATATTTTGAGGCACATTAGACATCCTGTTGGGAATTACATTTTTAGAAACCAACGCATCAGACACTTCGAAGGATACATCAAAACGTTACGAAATCAATGACGCAAGATTCACACTAACGATGACTTGCGTCCCGAGTGTAGGCAGCCCCACATCACGGCGTCTACCAGCTTATTCACTGTGCTACTTTCTAAACTGGAATCGGTAAATATGTATATTCTAAAATGCTTTATTCGAATCAAGGGAACGAATCAGACGCTTGGAATAAGAGCAGATGAGGTAAGTGAACAAAATATTGTTCATTGTATAGCCTACATATAAAGGTTTCTCACGGTAAATTGAGCACTTTTAAAAGCACTGCCAAGGATCTACTTGTATTTACGTTGTGTATTCTTCCGCCTCATATGAAGTTAACATTTCCATGGGTCTCATCACTTTTTTCATGCGTCGGTCAGTTGAAACTGCGAGATAATTAGAAAAGTACATATTTGACAAATCTGCTCATTTTCACACTTCGATGCATTAAAAAAACTGAAAGCAAAAGGATTAATTTAAGTTATCACAAATGGTTGCTTATCACTCTTTATTCGATGTTAAGATAAGCAACTACGTTCAATCAATCATTACCAAGTTTGCTGGGCGCATGTAACTCAGTGCGCCCGTTTAAATATATGCTGGCAGCGCAGGGACTTTTTTCTAAAGTTGATTGCAAAAGTGATCACTTTATGATGAACAGCCTTTACTTTCCAAGTAAATTTGTTTGTTATCTGAAATACTTATTTTTTATAATAAACAGTGTTCTAAGCTAAAGGATGCCTACGCATATAAAAGTCAACTGCAGAATAACAGCGTTAAATTAAATAAATTTAAAACTAGCGCCCATTTAGGCTTCCTTCGAATATAAGGAAAAGTATTTGAAGTCACTATTTGCAATAAAGTAACTGAACTGAAGGTATTTAAAAATGTAACTTCCCCATCACTGGGCTAGTAAATTGAGTTCGCCCTTGCTATAGACCACTGTGTGGGCGCGCATTAACGTTTTACACACTCGCAGAATTACTTAGCGAAATAATCACTTGGAATAAGGTAGATGTGAAACATACATACGTGTCTGTGACAAGATCAGCATTTCATTCGACGTTGCTTATTGTTTTCCCGTGTCTTTCGTTCACCTGTCAACAGAGAGCTCGCACACTCTAAATAATAATCATTAACAGTTTCACTGGGTAATTATTAATAATCACTGCTTTTTCGAAGAAAAGAGGAAAATAATACCTGTAACAAGTGTATTTGGCCATTACAAATAGCGCGCTTCCTTATTATACTTAATCTAAGACACTGTTATCACGTATCGGCACACACTCCCCCTCTCGCCATTTGTCGTGAATTTCTGTTAAATTTGGATTTCTTACAATTCATGTGGTTAAGCAACCCAAGGGACATACAATTTACATTAATTTTACACAATTTTCCACAAAATTTCCCCGATCTTCATTGCCCTTCCCACTGTCGTGTTTGGTAGTATGTGCCGCGAATGTCGTGTTTGGTAGTATGCCCCGCGAATATCGCGATGCACCTAAAAGTCTTGTTTAGTGGGATTAGTACTGCCGATTTATACCATTTTGTGAGATTTTTGGTTTTTCGAAATAGCCGCAATTATTAATAATTGCCTTTCACTTTTTAAATCATCTATTGATACAGTGACTTTTTCCACCAGATCGTCGATCATTTAATTTGCTGTATTAAAGGACATAACACACGAATATAATAAATCCCTTAAAAAACTATTTTATATGCGATTCTCGTCTTGTATAATTGCATTGCATGAGGTAAAATAAATATTACATTCTTTAATTTCGTTTTTTACGTCTTTCGTTTAGTTTTCACGTATTCATCGTTGCGCTCGGTTTGAAGGTTTAAACTGCATTAAGGTTAATGAAGTGAGTGCTTACATATGAACTAGTTTTGTTTTAACCATCTTAATACCCCCTCAACTAAATTTAAAACTTAAATTGAGGACGTGCAAATTATAGCTACATATTTTTGATGAAGCAGCGTAATACAAATACTTTCCCCGCTCCTGATAACTTTGGTTTGGTAGCGCGATTGATACATGTACTGACAGGATGTGAGATTCTGTGGGTTCAAATCCTGGGCACGGTGGAGTTACTTCAATTTTTATTACTTTAAATTGCACATTATAAACAGTGGCTATCATAAATATGTTTATTTGTCATAGTTATTTGGGTACATTCTAAGAATTTTTTGTACTTTCACAAGGAATATCCTTGGAAACCCAGTTGGCAAGGAAATCCTTTGTAAAACTAGAGAGTTTTCTTGTAAAATCTGTAAAGCATTTCTTTGTAATATTACATATGATAGTTTTTTATTACAACTGACAATATTGCGAAGTGTACATAAATATGACTTTTTTCTAGAAAACAAATGTGATGAGTTACCAACAGAAAACTACTAAAAATAATTATTAAAATATAATTTACGAAAAAAAATTACACCCTGCAAAATCCCTTGCATTATTAACCTGCACATTTAACCATTTATTTTTTACTGTAAATATAAAGAACATATAAAATTATATTGAACTTATACGGTTAAGAGTTCGGTTGTTGAGTTAAGAGATTTGGACGACTCTTAACGATGGGATATGAAAAGTCGATTTAAGAGTTCTGTGTAGCTAGGAAACACTGACAAATAATGAATAATACGGTTGTCTTAAGTGTTTTACGTAATTCAGACTTGCAATATATTTCTTTTTGTACGCAGCTACACTTTACATCACCAGTAGTTTTTGCTCAAACAGCTATATACAGTTTTACGTTGTTGAGTGTCCGCCATATTGCTGAAGCTCGTTGAAACAGGTAAGTATAGTGCAAACATTTCCTAAGGTCTATTATAAACGAGTAGTTTTACAAGAAAAATCCTTGTACTGTTACAAGCGTTTGTAAAATTACAAAGAGTTACTCAGTAATAATTACAATTTTTTTTAGTGTAAATTCAGTAAAAAAAATATTTAATTCTCCGCACGCAGTTGGTTGTCACCGTTTGAATGAGTAAATTGTTTCAGCGAAACAGGTCATGATTTTCCCACAGATTCTAAGTGTAACAGACAACCTGGAATTTACTCAACTCTAGGTTTTAAAGTAAATTGTTTCAGCGAAACAGGTAATGATTTTCCCACAGATTCTAAGTGGAACAGACAAACTGGAATTGACTCAACTCTAGGTTTCAAAGTACAATTTTTTTAACCCGAAAATTGAAGAAGTAAGTCTGCTATAGGTTATTCACAGTAAAGTGAGCACTTTTGAAAGTCGCCTCATTTGGAATAATAGTCAGTAAATATATTTCATTTTGAACCTAGACGTTAACTTCCAAGTACGGTGGAATGAGCACTTTTAAGGCCCTAGTTACTTTTTTCCTATCAGCCAGTTTTTATCCTTGGACCACATTTTAAAATAAATATTGCCGTTTGAGTAATAAACACAGTATACATACTTCACCGGACTTGAATGTTAACGTTTTCGGCTGCAAAATATATTTATTGGCTGCTATGCCAAATGAGAGGGCTTCAAAAAGTGCTCACTTTACCGTGACAGCCTATACACATTGTGTCCATTACTTAAATGGCGATATTTATTTAAAAAGGTTATTAAAGGATAAAAAACGAGTGAAAGGAAAAAGAAACTAGGGCCTTAAAAGTGCTCACTTTAGAGTGAACAGCCTCTATGAGATAACACAATTCTGGATTTAAAAAATACCTATTTCCAGACGCAAACAGTCCCAGAATTCTGTCAACTCCGTGTTAGCTACTTGTATTAAAAATAAGGATCAGAATTTAAACGAATGCAGAATATGGTAAACCAAAGTTGACTTAATTCTGGATGTCAGAACTCCGCTAGTTCTTTACACGAATGGCATTGCGAAAATTTCAGAGTTGAGTCAACTCCGGATTGAACTGATTACGGCACAATTTTTGTGTGTGAAAAGTGGTTGTTGAAAATTCACAGTTGAAACAGTGCCATGTTAGTAGAGAAATGCAGATTGACTTGTAAGGGTGTGGGACTTAGGAGCTTTGGATGTAATTGACCCTGTCCATGACCATTGATTCGTGACCTTGACCTTGACCCCGAGGACCTTTGACTCCCCCAAAAAAAACTTTAAAAATTTCAAAAAAAATCCTCAAAAATTTGTTACAAAAATTTTTATTAAAAAGCAATTTAAAAATTCTAAAAATATTCCGAAAAAATTTGTTATTAAAAATTATTAAGAATTATTAAAAGGATCCTCAGAAATGACCCGAAGGAATCCTTATGTTTACTCTACATTCTACTTCACAAGAGTCTAGGGGATAGTTAAATACGTTTTTTTGTGGTTTTATATGGGGTTTCGTGTGAAAATATTTTGGGGAATAACTTAGTATAGGATGTTAATTAATGAGTTTTTTTTCTCGTCGCCCTTTCCAGGCATGGTCTGCTTTGAGCAGTGGAGTGTGTGCTTATTTTGTGACACCATAGGCGTTTTGCTTTTGTTCCTTTCGTACTTCTTTGTATTTTAGTGTCTTTGACTCTTTTAGGTAAATTTCTTTTACTTTTGGCAAAGTCCTAATCTTAAATTTGGCAGCAGTCAATTATCTATTTTCTATTTTCCAACTTAAATTTTGTAATGGAATTTCGCTAAATTTTAAATGTTTATTAAGTGCTACTTATGTAAAGTAAAATTGTTCATGTGTCAATTGTTAAATTTAGTTTACAACTAATATTGTTAGAATTGTTTACTAGTTGAACCTTTATTTGGTATTTTTGTCTCTGTTGAGTTTGTTTTCACGATAGGTAGCAGCACCAAATGTAAGTAATTTATATTTATAAGTGTGTATTAACATCTAGATTTCATAGAGGGCAGCACTTTTGTAAATCTTATAATTATATTATCTCTGTGTTAGTAATATTATTATTAATACTATTATCAGCTGCCATTAAAATTTATTACCAAAATACTTACGAATCGCGAAGTTTTAAAATGTAATATGTTTTATTACCTGAGCATGAGTGTAACTGTAACCACAGTAACAATTTATGTCGATAGTTGTAACGTTACTTGTGTCGATATTGTGCCTTTGTTCTGAACTGATGATATCGTATTTTTCCTTCTCGTCCTCAAGACTTTTTATGGGACCGTTTATTTTCAGTTTTCGAAGATCATCATTAATATGTCTTAAATGACTTCTCCTACAGTCCTAGGTAATTTTAATGTTTCTGTAATTCCCTCGAGAATGTCTTAACGTAATTTTCACCAAGGCGCGAGTGTCATTTAGCGTATTAATTTGTTTCTTAGCGCGGTCCAACTTCCGGGGTAGCTGTTTTACTCCGCGACCCAAGTTGCTCTCTGCCACAATGTAGCGGACATTTCTGTGGGGCGGTGTTTGCCCACCACCACGCAATGCTGTGCCCCCACGTCTCCAGTATGAGTGGACAATGACGTGTCTTAACCTCAACACGTCATTCAGGAAAGAAATCAACTTAATTTATTTTATGTAATACGCATGTGCACGCGTGGGCATCACCAATCTTTGGACAGTGTGAACTCCATCAACGGACTTTTGACTTTATCTAGAAGAATTAAAAATATTTGAAAATACAATGAAGACTTATTAAAATTTTATTTCATATAAACTGTAATTTTTTTTTACCTTCGCTAGTTCTATCGGTATAAATTTTATTAACAATCATGATAAGTTAATGTAACTTATAGTGTACTTTGATGTCTCTTTGGTTTCAAACATAACCAGCACTAACAAGCAACTCGATATTAAGTAATGACAAAAAATTAAGTAAAGATAATATACTCAACTTTATTTGTACATATAGTTGCAGAAAAATATACAGTCAATGCTATCTGAACCAAGTGTTTGTTATTTTATAATTAGTTTCTTTGGCGTATAAGAAACTAAATTATTGTTGATGTGCATAATGACCACATAGTAGGCCAAGTGATTATTATAATTTCTTTTGACATCATGGATAATTGATTGCATGTTAAGTTAAGCATATATATATTTACATTTGATGTTTTTGGGACTCGGCCTTAAGCTGTTTGATTTTCTCATTTACCAAAACACAGACCAGCGCAACTAGATCCACTCCTTGCAATCACCATACTCGGTCTTGCAGGTTATATGTTGTTGAGGTCCTAGCGACCACCTACATATTATTTGTTGTTGAGGTCCTAGCGACCACCTACATATTGTTTGTTGTTGAGGTCCTAGCGACCACCTACATATTATTTGTAATGCCGAGGGGGGTGGATCAGTAAACCTTGACATCTTATTGGTATAAATATAATAATAAATGGATCCAGAAACATATGCAACACTAATAAGACAATTACAAAAACACAAGTGCCTTACCTGTGAGACGGCACCTACCACTTCGTGAAGTTACGCCATCTTTTACCTGCCTGTTCTAAACAACAAGCCGACATTTTGTGTTTCCTGGAAAATTACCTGCACATCGGGTCGCGAAAAACTTTCTTTATATGGGACACAAAGACTTACAATATATTTAAAACTACACTTTTTACCAACCTGTATAATGTACATTGTGGTTACCAACATGGATTGGCTGCTGAAGAACGTTTTCGGCCCGGAATGTGTAAAATTGTCACCCGGCATAAACGCACTCCCGTCACGGATGGCTTGTAGAGCGTCACTGGTGGTCTGCACTTCAGCTGACATTGGGTCCTGCCAGATGGCAGCACTGGCTGCGGCCGCTACTTGACGTCATCCAGAAAAGTGGCGCTACATGAACTGTGGTGGTGTCGAAAAAAGTTAGAGTGTGACGACATTTCAGGCAACTTGGTGTGTGAACCGGAACAAGAATGAAGATTTTATTGTTCATTCGTAATTAAAAACCCGGACCCCTGTACCACGTATTCAGCACGTTTTCCTGATAAGGCCACATTAAATGTCATTGGCCATTGATTGGGCATATTATTCTCGTTTCCTAATAAGATAATCTGTTTTGCCGTTGGTTGAGATTTTGTCGTACTCCCATAAGGGAAAATTGATACTTTCATGTATTTAAGGAGTGTGCAAATGCTCTTTCGAGGTCAGACCTGCAGCCCCTGAGAGAGCACCAATGGCCAGTCAAGTGTAATCATAAGCTAAATAAATGCTCAGAATATTCATGGTAGGCACTTCAGACTAATATAGGTGCACAAAATCATCATTTTAATGTTAGGATAGGGGCCAAGATGGCAAATTTTCTCAATTTTGAAAATATTTGCTTTTCTAGTGGAATTTGGCGGCAACAAACTTAATGTTTAAAAATTTTGAGTAATCTTAAGTTGCCTTAGTCAGAAGCCGTTCTTTCAAAATATGCTGCAGATTTTTCAGAAATATTGCCGGAAAGATGTACTTTCAAATCTTAGCAATTTCATGGTAAGAAGTGGACATTTTCCTTCTGAATTCAGGACAAAGATTTGGTTAGACATTTTGTCTTGAAGATTCCTGACTATGTTAGGAAATGTGTGGTAAATTACTTGTGGTCATTTCTTAATTGAGTGGCCTGTGGGTAGTCGAACTTGCCTATATTGTCAAAAATTGTATTTTCTGTAAATAATTTTGGCAAACTGTGGCCTTCTATTTTCCTTTGGGTGATAAATTATTAATGGCCTCCAATGCAGTAAAGAGAGAAGAGAATTTGGGGGGGGGGGGTGACTATGATTTTGTACTATTCGTTGGAAAGTCAGGAAAGAAGGAAATTTTAAAGTAGAGTCATTTAAAGTGATTTTTCACATTATCAGTATTTTTAGCATTTGTAAATTCAGTACCTGAAATGATAAAAGAAAAGAGTGACGGATTTTTGTATATTAGAAATTTTTAAGTATGTCCCACCCGTATAATTAATAGAGACACCTTTTATTGGAACTAGTTAATCTCTCTATTCCTTTGCTTTAAAGAGATTTTGAATGTTTTTTTTAAATTCCAGTAAATTAATTTTGCAAGCAATATTTGATTATAAAATTGGCATTGTGGTATTGGAATATATGAATGAAGAGAAAACCAAAATCAAAACTAGATTTGTTCTTGCAACAAAGAAAAGGAAAATATCAATAAAACAATAAATATTTTTTCATAATTCATGTGTTGTCCGATAATTGCTAATAACTTTACATTTTTATTCAAATATAATGTGCCTACATTTTGCACTACCCATGAGAGTTTACTTTTCTCTGCTGGTTGGTGTAGCACCCGGTATTCAGACTCAGAACTCTTAATACAGTAAGCTCGTATGCGACCAAATCCACTGCATTGAATTGAGAAGGGTGGGAATAGCAACATCAACCTTGGTTTTATTCAATGTAATGTTTTGGTAGAGAGGGTTAAATAATCTGAAATATTTACAAGGCTATCATTTCAAAAGAAAGTTTGAAATTCGCTTAAATCGAGTAAGTTTACATGGTATACTGTAGCAAAATCGGCAGGGATTAATTGATTGTTTCCCGAAATAAGGAATAATAGTTCCATATTCTCCCCTCAAATTATCGTAAAAAAATGCGAGCAAAAGGAACCATTACATGTTTATTTGAAGTTCCTAATGGATGCTTTCTTAATACGAAGTCCGATTGAACTTTGATAAAAATTAAATACGAATCTAAATAATTAATACCGCCATTTTAAAAAAAAGCGTGACCAACTTAAAACACGGCGTACTGTGGCACTACTTGTGTGCCGGATTATGAGAGAATCAGTTGATTGGCTCCTGAAGTATGACATATACGCTCAATTTTCTATTATGATTCTAGTATCATACATGGTGGATGAAATGTCGGTTATACTAGCACCTTCAATGTATGCCACAGATACTACCAATATATAGGAACCTGAAACATTCGCGAGTTCAACGACCTGTATGCTAGACTCCACAATCGTTTGTATTGTCGAACCTCGAACCTCAGATGTTTATACATTGGCTGTTGCCCCAGTGTTACCACACATTTCAAAGTACGGGATTTGCTTCTTATTCCCTTACAAGTCGGCTATTGGCAGAGAGTCGTCCAGGGCGTGTCAAATCAACTATTATCCAATTGCAAAGGTGACTTCAGTGTACACGCGTTTGAAATCTATCTTGTCCTGAAATGAATTCGCGAATTTTTCCTATCCCTACCCATATTAATTGCGCATTGGTTGTGTGCTGCCACAGTGGAGGGCAATGATTGGGCCAGCGTTCTTCAGGAGGTATCGAACACCATGTGGATCAATGGCTTAAGTTATATAAACACACGTGTTTTGAATTCCAGCTTGTCCCGAGATGAATCCGCGAATTTTTCAGGTCTCTACCAATAAATAATGTTCGGTTCAGACAATTTTGGACACATACTATCCCGATATATATATATATATCGGGATAGTATGTGTCCAAAATTGTCTGAACCGAACATTATTTATTGGTAGAGACCTGAAAAATTCGCGGATTCATCTCGGGACAAGCTGGAATTCAAAACACGTGTGTTTATATAACTTAAGCCATTGATGTATATATATATACATATATATATATATATATATATATATATATATATATATAATATATATATATATATATATATATATATATAAATATATATAAATAAATAATATATATATATATATATATATATATATATATATATATATATTTATTTATTTATATATATTTATATATATATATATGTATATATATATACACACACACACATATATGTGTGTGTGTGTTTGTGTGTGCGTTTGGTATGTGTGTTCGTGTGTGTGAATATTGTGTGTAAAATATGCAAACTGTTTCCGTAAGTCATATAAATTTAGATGGAATACGGAAGATTTACTCACCACCTGTATTTTGAGGTATCGGTTTGTTATTTCCAGAGATATGGCAAAAAATTTTATTTCTTTGTTATACCCCTCTCTTAAAAAAATGGCCAATGAACGAGACTCTGCTTAGACACATTCGATGGATTTAATAGACAATGCAAACACAAAAAGTTAATTTGAAATTGATTACATTGTTTCGTAAATGTACCGTACCAAGCAAAAAAATTTTTATAGGGCCACCAATTTGAAAGTATGTGTTTGACAAATTAATAATATCTTACTTAATATGGCCTCCCTTAGTGCTACTTGTCTGCAAAATTTGGTAGGAATCGGTTCATGGTTTTCCAAGATATATTATTCAAATTTTATTTTTCATGTGGTGATTTTTTATCAAATAGCTTATTAATAAGTATTTACATTGCTATATTTAATGCTTGCATGATGCACTTTCAACATACTAAATTTTGTTTTAATAGGTGGAATGGTTCCTGATATATGAGGGTAGTGAAATTTTACGAAAATATTTCGAAACAAGTTGTATTTGATAACATTGTAGGGTCGTTTACATATCATGATTGGATGAATTACTTTTTGATACGTGTTCACTGTCTGCACACGAATCACGTAGGAACCGTGCCGATGTTGCCGAATTCTGAGTGGCCCGGTCAAATATTAAAACGCCTTTTCAAGCAGACAGCAACCTATGGCATTAGACAAACTTCCTTTGGTTACTTATAGTATTGAAAATAACGGTATACTGATATATTTTTTTGTAAATAACCACTATCTTTACTGATATCTGACATGGCGAGTGTATATGGAAAATGGCCATCATTTTGACAATAAATACCCGGCTTGGTCAAAAACTTTATAACTCAGATGTCCTTACTCAGTAGTATATGAGTACCAAGTTTCGTGAAATTCGACTAATGGGTTTGAAATATTTTAGGGTGGGACACATACGGTAACTCAAACCTACGCACACACGCTCTCAAATGACAGGAAAGTGATCTCATACGTAGAGAGCCGAGAAATTCGCAAGTTTAATTACCTGTAGGCTGGACTTCACAGTCTTATATACTCGCATGCAGGTATGAACTGTTTATTGGTTGATTGTAGTGGTAGTAAAAGGCGGTGGTTGAGCGCACAATTTCTTGCATGTTTGATATTGGCTTATTTATCTCCAGGATGTGTCAAAAACACGTCGATCAATTACAAACGTAACATGAACGTACATATGTGTCTTTTTTCTAACTTGTCTAGAACTGAACCCGCGAAATTATCGGGTCTCTACACATAAGCCTAGCTTTCCTAAGGAAAGTAGCCTAATAAATCAATATCAAATTGTTTTGAAAATCCCGAAGTCCACAGTAAACGCTCAGTGAAGTTCGCAGAAAAATTCGTTTGTGAGGAAAACAAATTTCTATTGTTTTGCAAATGTATCTGAACAATAAATGAACCTTTCCTTTATTTGCACTGATTTTTTTTTCCTGAGAGTGTAGCAATGGGGCGAACACCTGCGATTACACATGCATATGTTCAGAATTATTTTACTACCTAACCCTTCGTTGGATGCCGTGTGTGTGATTCAATTCGACTATTGAATTTACATCGGAAAGAAAAAACTCGAACATGTATTGGCGTCCACGATCAGCTAAATTTTCCTCTCTCTCACATTGTCTCCTTTTTTTCTCCCAATGCCTTCCAGAACACACGCTGGTATTGTTCCGACCAACAGTAGCTAGCAGAAACAATTTACTGTCAATGTAAATCTATATCTTTCCAATTGATCCCTTTCGCAAATAAATTTGAGCTGCCGCAGGAGAATTTCTGAACGGAGAATATGTTCCTGCAGTGCGCAGTTTATATGTATATTTGGGTGGAGGGTCTTATAGGCAGTTCCGATGAAGAACAACTCTACCTCGGAGGGTAAAGACGATAAAATAAAAGGATGTGGACTCCTTAGCAATATATTTGCTAACCACATAAGAGTTTTCTTTGAAGTAATGCCTTTCTTATGAAGGACCCATTTAAAGAAGTGAACGTGGAATTTCCTTCCTTTTAAAACAATACCTCAATATTTCACCCGAGTACGAAGCAAATCAGTGTAATATTTATGTTTCGCTCATTTTTCCAAACGATCTCTTCTGTGTAAAATGGAATTACACTTGCAGCACAGTGCCGAGTGTATTATTTCCAACACTGGTCCATATCACACACATAAATATTTAAAAAATATATTTAAACAATTTAACTAAACAAGTGGATCAGATAAGTCTTGTATTATAACGAAGCCTATAAATATCTAATTTTCACACCAAAAATAGGAAGAAAAAAAAAATCAGACAAGAACATGAAACATGGTGACGATATTTTTAACAAACAAATTTGACGTCAAACGGTAAATAAAATTAATTAGTTTTTTACCTTCAGTGATAAATGGGAAATAACAGTACTTCCTCTGAACTATTTCCGAAGATATGAATGATCTTGCTGTGATCGCATACATCGATATTTATTACTGGAAATTATATTCGGTGTTTTGCACATAATTTAATAAAAATAATATTTAATTTATTCCTTGCAAAGATGTTTAGCTGAACAAACATATAAATTTAAAAAAAAATTACTCTCAAAAAATGTATTTCATATTATATCCTTCTTAACATATTATATCCTTTTTTACAGTTTTATGCAGAAAAGTCATAAGAGGCAGATATGTGTATTGTATAACAAAATTACCTTGCTAAGCAATTCGCCTAAGATTAAAAATAACACATGCAACATTATTTACACTACGATGTATCTATTTTCTCTTGGTCTGGATAATAACTGGTGCCTTATGTTTACTTAACTAACTAAATATGGCATTTATACGAAACTCATTTTGTATAACATGTTATATGTTTAGATGTTCTTGTAAAATAAATAAAAGGAATAAAACATAAAAACAGCACTTCTCATGTTCCTAATAGTGGTACATTACTATGAAGTTAGAGACGAAGCTTTAATTTATTGCAATGTTACAGTAGAAATTCAGAATTAAACACGCAGTGATTGAGTATCCTCTAGAAAACTGTGCGAAGAAACAGTGTAAAATATGTCACATTCATCAAATTAATTTACGGACAAATGAGTTTGTCACACATATTTTGGGTTTAGTATAATTCAGATATATAGGCCTACATTCGCGATTAGATGGTTTTAGCTGATATGCGTATTAGGAGCGTGAAAAAATCTACAAGAAAACAAAATATGTGATAATGATATAGTTAAAAACCATTTAAAAACGACCTGCTAATAGTTTTTGCAATTTTACAACAAATGCAAACGTCATGCGATAGTAATTTGCAATTACATTCCAAACTGATTGCATGCCAGTACGTTATCGTCGTTAAATATCTCAGGGGTAATTTAATCTACGACTTTAAGTGTTGCAAGAAAACCTATTTTTTATTTGTGCTGTACTTAAAGGTAGTGGTAGAGTGACTTCCAGTGAAGCAATTTTTTTTGGGAGGGGGGGGGGGGTTACAAATGGTAGTGTAGCGGTTAGACTACTCGCCTACCACCAGGAAAAACCTGGTTCGATTCCCGGCGGGGCTGCCCCCAGACATTCGCATGTGGGAATCTTGCCGGACGATGCCGCTGGTCGGCAGGTTTTCTCGGGGATCTCCCGGTTCCACCGCCCCTGTATTCCTGCTACGTAATCACCTTTTTTACAAACCCTCATGGACTCTTGAGACCTCGATGCTAAGAGCCGCCAAAATCTCTTCACTCACTCACTCTTGCTTATAGAGACCCAGAAATTTCGCGGGTTTATTTGGCAGCAAGCTTGACTCAACAAACTTTTCTGTACTTCTGTACTTGAGCTTTTGGAAGTTGTTCGTTGGCTGTTGTCCATTATAACATCAGGCCATGTACTTCCTACTGCATTCGATCGTGTTTTTCTTGCTGATCAGTTATTTGCTCAAATGCGTTCAGAGCGTGGCTAACATATTGCGATCCAACTTGAAAAAACATATAAAATGTACATGTGTTTGAAGTATAGCATTGCCAAGCTTTAAGAGATGATCATTTGCACGCATTTTTTACTCCAGGAATACAATTAATATGATAAAATTGAAAAAAAATTGAGGAATAGATAATTGAATTTCACCTTCGGCAAAACATTGTATTTGCAGAACATTTATTTACCGAGATGCGTGTACTCGCGCAAGCAACTATTTGACGAAAAACGCGGGGGTTCATCCCACTTTGCACATTGGCTCGGGCATTGCAAGAAGAACGGTCAAAGTCACCTGGTCATCAGTGATGAACGTACATTTTTTTGCATCTGTGTTACAACATGCTCGCTCTTTTACGCGAATAGAATACTTTGAATAACTTCAATATATTCTAATTGCATCAAAACAAGGTTAGATGAACTGTGCAAGATGAACTGTGCAAACCTTCAAAACGCTTGCTTCAAAAAACAGCTATAAAACCTTACGTTGTTTTCGACAATGCTGCTGGTAAGGACACCCAATTTTCGCGATAAGATTTCATGGCCAGTTGTAACTGATAACCTTTTAGCTCATATCCGCTCTCGTGATTGGGTGATTTCAGTATTATGCGCCTTTGGTGCCTGCCCGCGAATCACAGACTTACACTATCAAGGTAATTTAATTCTGGTCGGTCACTCGAGTGAGTGAAGAGATTTGGGCGGCTCTTAACAGCGACGTCTTGAGAGTCGATGAGGGTGATTGACGTAAATTTGGAGAGGCGGGGGAAACGGGAGATACCCGAGAAAACCCGTCGACCAACGGCATTGTCCCGCCGGTGACCCGGCCGGGAATTGAACCCGGTTAGCCTTGGTGGGAGGCAAGCATGCTAACCGCTCAGGCACCGTGGCCTCTTGGTTACTCGAGTTAGAAAATGTCTTTTCGTGAAGACGTGTGTCCAAATCAGCAAAATAAAACAGCTGATGTTCCCGTAAGTTATTGAAAACTCGCGCTTATGTACATCTTTTAGCGAAAATCGGGTGTCCCTAGCCATCGGCTGAAATGGCGTCCCGCGCTAGAACATGGCGCGTGGCTACAACGCAGCTAGAACGAGCGCTCTACACCTATTTTCCCCCTCCACGACGCGAGCGCCAAGTGGGCAGAAGCAGCTCTCGCTTTCGTTCTCCGTAACTGCTATTATTATTTTTTCTGTTCGCGGTGCGTCTCCGCAGATTTCATGCCGCATTTGTATTCAGTTGGCGGCAGTGCGAGTCGCGCGAGGGAGGTAATAATCCCGCGGCGGGACTTACTCGAACACGTTTCCAATACCTAACTGCAGCGACGTCGTCGTGAAACTGCGTGCAGCCTGGCCTCGCCGACCGGAGGAGTAAGAAATAAGAAGCGCGGATAAATTGCGAGCGGCTGTTTTTGTTATTCTCCCCTGTCTGAAACACCGACGCGAGTTGGCAGTGACGAAAAAAAAAAAAATGTTTTTATTGCCGGGTAGACGCACGGGAAATCCTTCCGTTCGTTTAAACCAGAATCGGGGAGGTGCATATTTTACGAAATTCGAAAATGCCTGCTAAATATAAGCGCGGAACATGTATTTCGTGAATATTTTAGGCCCTGGAACTCGTTCATACCACACTGCAATTTTTGCAGAGGAGAATGTATGAAAATCCCTGTTGGTAAAAAAAGGTTTCTTTGCAAAATAAATGCAGCAGCTTCTTAGTACCTAACAACGCGTAGGCCTTTATTCCTAATATTACAACGTTTAAACTATTATTTAAAATTAAATTGTTGAGAAATGTTTTTTTTTAAATAAGTATGATAAATAACAGAAGTAAAAAAAATCTTACAAATGTCATATTGAAGGATATATATATATATATATATATATATATATATATATATATATATATATATATATATATATATATATATATATGGTTTTGAAAGGGGGATGGGTATATGTACTCAAATTTGAGCTGACGCCCCTAGGTGCTAGCCTATATACAATCTCGACATTTTACTACACGAACGCTTTAACATGCAATTTCTCTTCTGCTATAGATGGTATAACATATAAATCTACACTAGGCCTAACGTTAGTTAAAAATGCGGGACCAAAATGGATAGATGTGATTGAAATGAACTTTATACCACAGATTAGGTACATGAAAGTACACAATTGATTAGGATTACAGAACTGTAGATGATCTCTGTCCTTGGGAATTCAGTATGGTGTGGAACCCCCATGTGCTCGAATGAGATCCCCTAAACGTCGTGCATTGAATCAAAGAGGACCTGGATATGTTCTTGGAGAATCTCCCTCCAAGCTGTTTACATGCGTGTCCCCAATGCATCAACAGTGGTTGCTGGAGGACCGTGACAAACAAGTTGTCGACCAACCATATCCCACATATGTTCGATGGGTGACATGTCAGGCGAACGTGCAGGCATTTTTCTAAGCTGAACTTAAGTCAGTTTTAAAATCCGCCCTTAGTCAGTTAATCGGTGCTCTGTGAAGTTTGCGAATTTTCGCTGCTGTTGGACAAATATAAGGTTCCTTTGTTCTAAACACCAAACAGATTTATGTTTATGTGTCGTTATTTCTTGTTAAGTTGTGCATTGAATAATAAGTATGAAATAACTACAAGTTGCAAATATTGCGTGTTGGTATTGTGTGTTTGTATATCAATTAATGTTTCATGTAAATAAATTGCTTGTATATAACTTCCTAAAATATTTTATTTAGATCGATACATGTGCCACACATAACAGTGTGCTGATTTAAGTTTGCATGCGAAAATGCACAAGTATTTAGACAAAACACACAATTAACTTTAAATATAATCAGTGATTCAAAAAAAATTTAAGAGAAATAAATTATATTTAAAAAAGTTCCTTACATTATGTAGTTTTAATTACCACAAATACCTACATACTAAAATATACAAGGAACTAAGAAATAATAAATAATTATTATAAAAAAATGAAAGATAAGGTTGTAGGTAAAAATGCATACCCATATATGAAGACCGTCATGAAATTAACTCTATCTGAGAGATTTTCTTTTTTAATTTTATTAATCATGGCAAAAATGCTTATCTAAACGAAACTGAGAATTGTTATCGAAATGAAGGTTAATCAGGAAGTTATTATTTCAAAATGAGAAGGGTTTGTATATTATCACTGCCAATAGAAGACTGACCCTTCACTATAAGACTGACAACTCGCATGACTGACCACTCACAAGACTAGCCCCCCACAAGACTGACAACTCATTGCAGAGTGTGCATCTTCAATAGTTTATTTTCTTCCACACATGTTCATCCCTCAGCTTGAACACATGGCTACACTTTAAGCAGACAAATGACTACTGCAAGTCCAAACTCTCATAAGACTGCCCCATCCTGCTCTGCATATTACCCCTAAATGACCATTAATAACCCCTAAATTAACCTTAAATGAATCCTAAAAGATCCCTAATGAACCTTAAACGACCTATAAGTGACCCCAATTGACCCCTAAGTAACCTGTAACTGACCCCCAAGGGCCTCAAAATGACCACTAAACAACACCTATGACCTCTATGGTGGAATTCATAGTGAGCAAATAAGCAATACTTGAAACGAGAATTACTTATACTCGTGCTTAAGTATGATTTTCTATGCATAGTGCCAGACACAAATATTGCTTATTTTGATAGCTTTAAATAATGCTTCATGAATTCCTGCTTATCATGTCTTCACAGTAACAAAATAAGTTTTACTTATTTCTCAAGTATTCATAGTCCAGAGAAGCATTGCTAATATACACGTATAAGTAGTAGGCCTACTTCAACAAGTTTGCTTCGTTATGTACCTAATTATTGAATATTTATAATAGGACTGGGTTATTCACAAAACATTTTTATTACAAATTATGTTTCCTTAAAATATGTTATGGGAACAGGAGTGTAATTTGTTACATAGGGAAAATTGGAAAATTAAAATCCTATACTTTGATGTGAAAACACAACCTCTTTTCTTAACCATTGTGTACATTGGGTTTTGTTTACTAGGACGAATTTTAACAATCGGTATGTATATGAAGTACCTTACGGCGCATGCATAAGTATGAGTATCAAATCATTTTGAATGTTTATTTGTAATATAATGTTTTATTGGTCCAGTATATTACAAGAAAACAACCTAACATTTTTAGATTAAAACATGGCACATTCAGCTTCAGCAATGACGGCATGGCACTGATAGAAAATGGCGGAATGAGCCATTGTGGTATAACACATGCCAATAATATTACATTTCACTTAAGAAAACTATTAAAACTGCACCTGAAACAAATAATGCTTAATGAAGCATATACAAAAATAATTAACTACCGATAAAATTTCTTACAACACCAACAAGATAGTACTCAAATAAACATAATAAAAATGAGCACATTTCACCATCACTGGAGAACCATTTTCTTCCATTATTCGAAACGGTATTCGAAAATTACAATATTCGCACAAGCCTAGTTAACGTGTTTGCAATACAAGGACCGAAACAGAGGTTGTATTGACTTGACGGTAGCACGAGATGTGAGCAAGCACTTTTACGATCCATAATGTCGTTCGCAGAATGGCGATTATTGGCACTGGACGGAAATGTCCAGAATTATATTAATACAAATTATCTTAGGTTTTAAATAAACTGAGATGTTATTAGAACGAACATAGATAACATTAATATATTCATCGAGTGCAGATGTAGTCAACTAAGTTATTTTTTTTAGCATAGCTAACATGCTTCCGAAAAAATTATTACATAACACATTAAACAAACACGTTTTTATTGCACACACAATCGTTTTAATTTTAAATGTGCGATAAAACAAAATTTAAATTATTCAAAACAGCTTCAAAAGTTAAAAAAATAACAAACTAACGAACAAATTCATATCGCCTGGGTGACTGCTGTAAATGATGTGGCAAATTTATCTATGTATTGTTGGTATTGGTATTATACAGATACTTATTTCCATACTTCTTCAAGCACAACTTCGCACAAATAAGTAGTGCTCATACAATACTTACTTCCTCAAGTAAAAATTTATGAATTCATTCGTCAGAGAAGTAGTGCTTAAAGGAAAAGCACTACTTCATGAAGTATAGCTTATTTGCAAAACAAGCCTCCGACTGTGAATTCCGGCCTAAATGACCTCTAATTGACCCCCAAGTGTGGCGTAAGCATTCAGATCATTAATATTTTGGATGAGAACAATTTATTACTAGGCTTTACCAACACTCATATTTTGTCCCTAATTTATTTGTTTGAATAATAAAGGAAATATTATAGGATAGTTTATAAATAACTATAAGTCAAAGACTAACTTAACCAGGAATAGGATTCTTTTTATACTAACGAGAGTAGCGGTATAAAATAAATACGTTAGTTACACATTTAAGAAACCGTCAAAAACTTCACACCAAGTGATATTTCAAAAGTTTGATTAAAAAATCATGAAGGCACTGCGAATTAACTATTTTCGCAATCAGTCTATGCCTTCGAGATAATTTGATGGGCCGTGTGTATATCTTGGATCTGTAGAAACAATTTGATCAAATCGATAAATTTACTACCTTCAAGGGAATACAACGTTCTCGTTGTCGATACAAATCGCAAGAACGGTAGTTCGCGTGTCTGTGAAATTATTCCCGTCGTTTACACCTGTACCTTCATATATTAAAAGTAACACAAAACCACGTTCAACAGGGGGGCTGCGGTGGCTGTGTGATTAACCTGCTCGCCTCCCATGGTTCAATGGCCAGCTAGCTCACTGCCAGATTTTCGCAATTGGGCATCATTCTGGATGATGGCACTGGATGACATATTTTCTCAAGAATCTCCTATTTTACCAGCTCTTTCATTCCTGCGCCGCTCCATACTCACCTCAATCATCCTCATCGGCTCTCAAAACCTCGCTGTTAACGGCTACCCAAATCTCTTCATTCACTCGCTCACGTTCAACAGAGCTCATCGTGAAAAGGCGCGAATGTCTAATTATTAGAGACCTGTAAAATTCGCGTTATTATTTGGGGACATGTTAAACTTGAAACACATGTATCTTTGCAATACGTTTGTCATTGGGACATACTGTATGTGACACACCCTGGGTGACTGCACAAATAAAGGAACACTTCACAGTTGTGTAGTTCAGTCACGTGTAGTTCAGTCAGAGAGGAAGTGTCTTCACATCTATGCACCAGCCAATGGAGAAACGACGACGGCTCTATTGCAAACAGTACTGTGAAGTTCAGTCTGATCACAAATAATAACGCGAATTTTGCATGTCCCTACCTATAAATGAATACTTCATAATCGGGTGTCCCAATCAAGCGCAGTTCAGTCAGAAAGGGAGTGAATTCACATTTATGCAGCAGTCAAGGGAGAAACGACGTTGGCTCTAGTCCATACAGTACTGTGACGTTCAGCCTGGTGCCAAATAATAACGCGAAATTTCCATGTCTCTAAATAATGCAAATAAAAATGTATCATTCCGTAAACGCAGGAGAGTCGGGAAAGTAAGTTAAAATGTTCGTTATTTCATCGTTCTCAAGTGCGCAATGAGATGAGAGCATTATATTTTCCGGTATAACAAAGTGTAATGCTGGGCATTACAATCGTTCATATACTCAAGTTGCTGTTGATTTGGGAGATTTAGGCGGCTCTCAACAGCGATGTCTTGAGAGCCAATGATGGTGACATAAGGCGATAATGGAGCATAGCCAAAATACAAAGGCGGGAGCAACGGCAGATCCCCGAGAAAATCAGCCGGCCAGCGGCATCCCCCGGCATGATTCCCACTTGCTAAAATCCGGGAGTGACGCGGCCGGGGATTGAACCCGGTTCACTTAGTTGGGAGGCGAGAAGGCTAACCGCTCAGCCACCGTGGCCCCTACATACTTTTTAACAAGTGTTATTTTTATTTTTTATTTTTTTTTTCACTGGCTGTTGCCACAGGGAATCTCATTTGTCTGTTCGTCTAGGCCACACGGAATTCTGCTACCCAAATGCTGAATATTATATATATATATATATATATGTTCCTTGTCCTGCAAAAGTAAAATGATGGAGGTCCAATGAGCTGATATATTGCAAAACAGGTGCCACTATCCCAATACCTAGAAAAAAAAAATTATTATATGAGTTCACCGCATGCCATATTTCAAAAACACATGGTAGAGAGCCTATAATATCACTAGGATACGCGATTTTCTCGAAAGAGTTTCTCCCACGTTAAATTTCAATAATCTAAGCGCTTATCAGCAGGTTCTTTTAGCCTCCTGGCTGCATGTTATTGAAAGAGGACATTTCCTTGATTGACTGGACCATCAGAATATGGTTACTCCAAAACAGTACGTCTTTGATTTGCCGGCAGGCACCTAAAACGCGCAAAACTGTAATAGCTAGGGACGGGAAGATTTCGCATTTTGAACTATCTGCAGGCTAGACTCCATTGTCCTGTGTATTTTCAAGCCTCAGCTCACTGTTCATTCGCTGCGTGCTGCCCCAGTGTGTAGCCAGACCACACGGCGATGTGTTCGGTGCTTGTTTCCGAGCAGGTTTGTTATTGGCTCATAGTTCACATGGGCGTGTCTAATAAACAGTCATCCAATTGCAACCATGAGATAAATGGACATGTGTTTGCAGTCTAGTTTGTCCTAAACTGCACCATGCTAGATTTCACAGTCCTATAATTACACAAGCAGGTCTTATTTTCTCATCAACATCTTTCACAGTCTCGTGTTCAACTTGGTCAAACGAAATGAAGCCGCCATAGTGTCACATGATTTCTACTGGGGCAGAATCCTGCAGGGCGTGTCGGAAGCGCGAACGGCCAGTGACACATCCAGTTAACATATAACTTCATGACGCCTAGTCTGTCTCGAATTTATATCCCGAAAGTATAGCTAGGGACAAGTTTTGCTCCAAAACACTTTAGTTCAGAACCACTTTTGTGATTGTATCATGTAAATTGTTACGCATATTTCCTGTCTGCCCGCATAACATAAGTAAGTATCTGAGAGACTTAATTCTGATTGGCTCACTCATGTAACATACACTCTTCACACAAACACAAGCGGCCAGTAGCCAGAGGAAGGCTGCAAGTGTGCACATAGGATATTGAAGTCTAGCTTCCATGTAAATATTTTCGCGAAAAACAAGCGGGCATATCAACTGTTTATTTTATTTTTACTGGTAACGTGTTTTGCTCAGAGGGCATTTTCTTACATCGATGGCCAATCAAAATCAGTCAACTGCGATACTGTACGCCCGTGATTCGCGGACAGATGCCTAAGACGCTAAACGTGTAAATTATCCAATCACGAAAAGGGATCTTATCTAAAGTAATGTAACAGGTTACTTAAGAATACCGAGGTGAAATAGCCGCTTATTCCACGAACTCGAGTCCCAAACGTCAGTGAAATGGCCCCAATATCCAGCAACATGTTATAACGCCGTTCTCCAATCAGCACCTGGTAACTTATTTGTAAAGACCTGCAAAATTCGCGTAATTTTTTTGGCACGCAGCTAAAATTCACAGTTCTGTGTATACTCAAGCCGGCGTCGTTTCTCCATTGGCTGCTACCTACATGTGAAGTCAATCCCTTTCTGAGTGAACTGCACGTGATTGGAGCACCCACTCATAAAGTGTTAATTTATTGTCGCAAAGTTACACGGGATGTGTCATAATAAAGAAAGTCAAATGACAAACGTACACTGACTGAGATAAAATGGAACAAAATATTTGTTTGTATAGGAACAAATATATATATATATATATATATATATATATATATATATATATATATATATATATATATATAGCCTAAAAAAATATATTGTTGAGCAAACAAAATTTGAATATCATCCAAATCACTTTGGTTCGTCTAACTAAATATATGTTTGAATAAACAAAATCTCTGTGTTCGGGCAAAAACAATTAGACTGTCAACTAAATATTTTGCTGAATCAACTGTATATATTTGTTTGGCCACTCATTTAACCGCCTTTGTTCGAAAATACAGCTCGAGAGTTTGTTTGTATTTTATGTGACGAATAGGATAGTAACCGTGCTTGTTAGTGCATCTGTTGATGCTTAACAATCGTATAAACATATTCACAAAACAATGCAACAATAAATTAACAAGTACAGCTGTAATACTAGAAAAATTTGTTTTCACAAGTTGCCCAATATTTGCTGTATATCTATTTAAAATCTTTCCGGCGTCATCAGTTGCCACGTTAACTGAGATTACTAAGACGTAGCACTCGGACGCAGGTGATCTAAGTTCAAAACACGGTCGAACGTGTAGAATTGGTTTATATCGACCCAAACTGTTTAATGTACGTGTTGTCAAACAAATCTTTAGTTGCACCAACAACATCTTACAGTTTGGGGCAACCAACATTAGAAAAACAAAACAATTTTGTTCCAGTAGCAAAATGTTTAATTGTCCCTATACAAGTAAATAATTTGGTTGCATCAAACCAACCTTGTTTGATTCGACAAAACCTTTTTCTCAGTGTACTGCAAAGGTGTTTAATTTTTTTTAAAAATCCGCAAATAATAACGGGAATTTAGGATGTGTCTACATATTTGCCAACCGGCATCTCAGCCAGTAGCGAACTTTTCGCAATAAGCAGTAGCCAATCAGACGTTCCCAGAACTTGGCGCAACCAATTAGGAAATGTGTGTACGTCCACATCAAAGGAACCGCCCCGTAATTTCATCTGTGTTTACTTGTTTACTCTGTGCTGTTATGAAATACAACCGGTCGTGTAATTCTTACTCAAATATCCGGAGTCCCTACAAGCTCATAATTATAACGCGAATTACAACAGTGCTCAATTTTTTTTTTAGAATACTTTATACTCTATAATTGTTTGTTTTTTTTACATATAGTTAGTATAAAAAGCAAGTCATATATAGAGTTCTGAAAACTTCGCGAGTTCAGTGACCTTCAGGCTAGACTCCCCAGTCTTATGTACAGATATGCTGATATTAACTACACATTGGCTGTCTGCTGTCACAGTGGAAGGCGACGACTGGACCAGCGTTCTCCAGTAGGTGCCAAACACAGAGTGGACCAATGGCTGAAGTTGTATAAACACACGCGTTTTGAATTCTAGCTTGTTTCAAAATGAGTCCGTGAATTGTTTCTGGTCTCCAGCCATATAGGCTATAACAGGTTGGAAATGCAGAATTGGTGCTATACGCACTTTTGGGTACTTTGCAACGCGTTTCGTTCTTTCCTGAAAAAATTTAACCCTTTCACATGCACTTAAATTTAAGTTTTCAGGTGTTGAAAACAAAAACAATATGATGTGTGCTCTACTTTAGTCTACACAACACTTGAAAGTTGTCACAGTCAATGAGCTGTAGGTAGGGACATGCAAAATTCGCGCTATTATTTGGCATTAAGCTAATATTTACAGTACTGTATTTACTCGAGTCATCATCGTTTCTCCATTGGCTACTGCTTAAATGTGAAGTCACTCCCTTTCTGAGTGAACTGCACGTGATTGGAGCACACAATTGTGAAGTGTTTATTTATCGACGCAGAGTTGCCCGCGGTGTGCCAAGTAAAGAATGGAGTGGAGTTCAGTGGCACGTACAGCAAAGGAGGAGTGTTTTCAGTCTAACATGTCCTCAAATAATAACCCTAATTTTGCAGCTCTCTAAGCATTGATCAATGAGCTTCGCAGTGTGCAGTATAGAGCAAAATTTACCTGCACGTGCGTAATGTACACAATTGTGTGCACTGGGTTTCAATGGGTTAACAAAGCTACCATGTTTGAACGTAAAAACCATAACAGTTTTTAAGGGACATATATGAGGGAAAGGCTGAAGTGGCCCTGGGACCTTATGCTGGAGTTTTCAGTTGCATGCGAGTAGCTAGTCGAGGGGTGTTTTGCCGAACGGGACACTGTTTCGGTGTGCTGGAACCACTCGGGCCTGCTCCCGAGCAACTCGAGCGCTCGGAATGCAAGCCGAGTGGTTGTAACCGAGTGACTTGGCTATCTCGCATGCGACTGCAAGCTAGAAATAGTACTGCAGGGCCGTTCGACAGCTCATAGAGCTTCAAATACAAATACAATCTGTCAGACTGTAACGAACAATCACTATAGGCTGTTCACGGTAAAATGAGCACTTTTGAAAGCCCTGCATAAGATCTACTTGTATACGCATAGTGTATTTTTCCGCCTTATGTAAAATTAAAAATTCTATGGGCCTCATCACTTTATTCATGCGTCAACGAACAATCACTATAGGTTGTTCACGGTAAAATGAGCACTTTGAAAGCCCTGCATAAGATCTACGTGTATACACATTATGTATTTCCGCCGTATGTAAAATTAAAAATGCAATGGACCTTATCACTTTACTCATGCATCGGTCATATGAAACTAGAATTATTGGGCAAGAAAATATTTTATAAATCTGGTAATTTGTTTACTTCAATGCATTGACAAAAAACAGAAAGCGAAAGGATTAATTTAAGTGATCACAAACGGTTGCCTAACACATTTTTTTCGACGTTAAGATATGGAACTACTTCCTATCCCTCGTTACCAACTTTACTGGGAGCATGTCACTCAGTGCGCCCGTTAAAATATATGCAGGTAGGAGCGCTGACATTTTTCTAAGGTTGATTAAAAAAGTTCTCACTTTATCGTGAATAACCTTTAAACACATTTTTATTAATACTATAGCAACTTTGTTTATCAAGCGCATGGTGAATTTCATTGTCGTTCCTTTATTTACATTTATTAATTATAAAATGTAAGTAAAAGAAGTTAAGGAATTAGGATAATTTAAACATATATGAACTTATTTAGTCCAAAGCATTTAAAATTGTACCTCATCCTCTCTGTTTCACTATAATGTTTTAGTTATATCAGTTAGCTTATGCACCATTTTATTCAATGTAAATGCGCTGTACTTTGAGTTTGTCGATTAAGTTTAATTGTTCATGCAATTTTTTTTTTGTTTTAAAACATTTATTACCACTTTTACTCAAGTTCTTCGCATTTTTTGCCTTGTCCAAATTCCCATGTTTGTTAATGTATGATGTATCGCGCTACTGCAGCCTTAATATCTTTCCCTTGAAATTTTTCCTAGGGTTCTTGACATACATATTGATTAGTCATATATTAATTAATATTGTTCAATACATTTAACTGGTTTCATATATCAGTTCCTTATAATAATTGAAGAATTGATGCTTATTGTTAAAATCTGTGTACTGGTGTCTTCAATTTGTGTCAGTGTAAGTGAAAACATTTTAGCTTTAATTTTTAATTTAATCCAAGCAATATTGAAATATAACCACATTTGGATAAGCGTTGTGTGTAAATGTGTCTCAACCATTAGTCACTGATCATTCAAACTTGTTGACACAATAATTGTTTATATGCATATGGTACACATACAGAAAATGTTCCGCTAAAATTACTTAAATTTAGATACGTCACCACGGCTGCACTTGAAGTCACTATAAGCATATTGATTATCACGGATCTGAATATCACCTATTTAAAAGTTCGCTGTATGTCTTATTCCAGAACTTCTTAGCGAATAATGACTGGTATTTATAAACAGGAATAATTTTACAAAAATATCAGATGTCGATAATAGCAAATGTATCGTAATCATTTTGAAGTTAAATAACACGTGGAACCATAACTTGCTCTTCAAATCAGTCATCACGAGGCACAATGAATTCGTCGTGGTTTTGTACTACTTGTAGAAACTAGGAAGCAATCTCTTCGCATTTACACTTGTTTATTATTTTACTAAAATAATGTTTAAGAATTTTGTGTTAGTTGCTGGCTAATAATTTTTAAAACAATGACTGCTGTTTATTGGAAATTTGATAAGCTGGTTTTTATATAGATGAACTTATTGTTGTAAAGTATTTAAATATTGCCTCAGTTGACTCCAGTTCCATATTTTCTTATTTCTGATTGAGCAGCTTTTATGATTTTCCGCAGTACGCTGTCATCTGGTATTTGCAAGTGATAAAAAGCCGAATTTTCACCCTCAGAAGACTGTACACGAGCGTAACATTGTAGTTTACATATTACAGTCAGCTAAGAAAAACTCTAAATGTAATAAAAAACCATAAGAACAAAGTTCAAAGACATTACGCGACGCTTATAGCGAATAACTTTCAGCAGTCAATATAAGGAGGGCTAGTTTCCTATTTTATCTCTCGTTTATGATTACATTATGAGCGTAAATATTACCAAGAAAAAATTTTCATTATTATATTGACTATATAACTTAACTAATAAAGATGTATAAATTAAAATAAAGAACTTGCACTCAACATATTCGAATCACCGAACCTGAAATTTGAATGCGGCAGCGCTAACCACTCACCCACCAGTACTACGATAACGAGAGAACCTACGTAGAGTATATAATTGTAATCGATTTTTGTACCGTGTCGTTGCTGTAACATTGTGAAGCATTTTTAGTGCATATTAACACGTTTTATTACCAAAACATGATTTTGATATGAAGGTTCTGCTGTACGACGTACATTTTTGTTCCATTTCTCACCTTATAATATTTATAATCGTACATTAAAACAGAGCACGGTGGAGCGCCCACAACACGGACGCCTGCCATGTTGAAACTCGCACACAACAACGCTAGCCGGAAATCGAGTGGCCAACACGTATGCGAGAGGTTTTCGCTCCAGGATAGTAAGTCTCGCACACATGAAGCCGTATGCGGGTTCACCACTCTACTCGGCTCGAGTGGTCTGGGGAAGCCGAACAGTTTCGAGTGTAAGGACCCTGGCCTCCACCAAAAATTTGAGGAAAAAAAAAACATTTAAATAAATAGTAGTTGACGGTTCACAATTCAAACACTGACGATGAATGTCTGTGACACATTATGACGCAATGCATACATAAAAAGATTTATATTTACACGGGCATAACATAATTGTAACTTAACGAAAATCGTCCAGTCATAGATCCGCGCACGGACTGTCAGAAACAGAAATATGAGAATGGTACTTCTGTATTCGGAACTGATATCAAGCTAGCTTGCTATGTGGAAAAATATATAGAGTAAAAATTATTATTTAAAAAGTTTAGGTATTATTGAAATACTTTCAGTAAATTAATTGTCATATCTTGATACTCAGCCATTAGGCGAAATTAAGTTTTGTACTATTGATTGTTCAGAATTTAGAAATTAATTCAATTATGCCCAAGCAAAAATGTAGTTTACCTAACTTTACTATGTGAACTATTTTTAATAATGAGCTCAGAATTTTTTTTGTAATTTTTAAATAACATAATTCGATTAATGTATAAGTGAGTCTGTTGGTTATTTCGTGTCATATACTTCTAAGCTTCAGTTTTCTTGGCCTTCCCCAAAAAAAATCATCAGATTTATTTTGCTTATTGGCAGTGGCTTTGTGAGAAGACATTTCCTTTCTTTAATGGCTAGTGAGAATTAGTTATTCAGATACTGTATGGGTACAGATAGGAAAAATTCGCGAATTCATTTCAGGACAAGATAGATTTCAAACGCGTATACATTGAAGTAACTTTTACTATTGGATCAGAGTTTATTATACACGCCCTGGACGACTCCGCGCCAATAGCCGACTTGCAAGGGAACAAGAAGCGAATCCCACACTGTCAAATGTGGAGTAACACTGGGGCAACAGCCAATGAACAAACATCTAAGGTTGGACTATACAAAGGATTGTGGAGTCTAGCATACAGGTAATTGATCTCGCGAAATTTTCCTATCCCTATGTACGGGTGTCATTTGTGGGCACACGTGTAAGACGTATAACACCTAAATGATCATATTACGAAAGGCATCTCAGCTGCAAAGGCCAGAATCTGACAGTTGGATAGGAGGCAGAACCACCATATTTGTAACGGTGTCGCAACAAATGGCGTCATTTGCAATGCCTACCACTATCTTGTTCGTAATTTTCTTGTGATAAACAGAAAGTAGGTACTATTTGCCAAGTAATTCCTTGTAACCACAGAAACGTTGTATATTTGCAATACGTTATTGCAGATGCAATACTGCTTAGATTAATAGGTATTTATAATAAATTTTAAGTTACAATACTTGCTTGTCAAATTCAACATTAGTTACACATTCCACACTATGGTTTTGTGGAATTTACTCAAATTTATTTGTAGGGTTACAAACATATTTTTGGCAACTAGATTGAGTTAAACGAAAACCTTTTTCTTAGTGTAAAGTATTATTTATTTAATGCGTATAACATATATGTTTAGCGTAGACTACTTTCGACCGCTGATACATTTTGAACAGGATCACCAGATGCTTGGATTTTGAACTCGAAGAATCACAGAAAAAAATCGCTGTTTTCATACACAGTTTAGTTTGGTTTCTGTTAATTACATTACAGTCAGCATTATTGATCTTAAACTGGCAGAAAGTTCATCGAGATTACCTCTTTATTTGTTTTTTTAGTGCTGGCGATTCAGAGCTTGTAAATTAAGAAACACGCCAAGCAAAACCGACTCGATAACTGCACACGGGCAATATTTTAGTTATTAACAAGAGTTACGTGTATTTCATTTTTTCATGGTAGGGCTGTGGTCAAAGACTTAACTGCTAATTAAAGTGCTGCTTAAAAAAAAAACCTTTAGCCAGATATGCGTTTTTTTTTTACGTGTTGCAATAATTCATAATGTTATTTCTCATTCGTGAGGTTAGAGTTTATTTGTCCTGAAAACTTCGATACGAGAGCGAAATGTGTTTACTCAAAAAGTAGGAAAGCTTTTTGCCATAACAGTTGATTGCGACCGTAATAATAATGACAATAATGCCTATGAAGAGGAGCTTTTTAGGACAAAAATAATAATGTCTCGTACGCGTAACTTGTAGGACAGAAATATCAATTCCCCCCCCCCCCCCCAAGATTTCCTTAGAGGGAATGATTTCCACTCCCCATACCCTTCCCGAAAAAAAGGTGACCATCTTTATTTTATCTCAAAATCCAGTTGTGAAACCACGGCCATTTGCTGTAACTGTTCAAGAGCCAGATTTTTTCTTGGTTTAATGGATATTTTATATTTTCGTGACGTGATGTCGATGATAACACTATAACTAAACGCAATGGTTTGAAAAATATTGTTCAGCATATTTTCTACTGTAGTTGGAAGAACTTAAATTTCAAGTACTGATTGAACAGAAAAGAAAATATATATTTTGATACAAAATTTGGTTTCGTATAAAGTCTTCGTTTAAGTCACGTGAATTGCATGTTGCGAATTCTCTGGAATCCAAAGGTTGGTTCACCTTCGGCAAGGTGTCAACTTCCAACTTTTTTTTGACTTAAAATTGTATCTCAAATTTTCAAATTGAAATACGAACGAACCGCATAACAAGTTCACAAGAAATGGAGTGGAGATATTTGGACTGCTGTTAAAGTCGAGGTATTGAGAGCCGATGAGGGTGAAACGAGGTGAGTATGAAAAAAGTTCCGGAATGAAAGGAAGGACGTGGGAAACGGGAGATCCCCGAGAAAACCCGCCGACCAGCGGCATTGTCCGGTACGATTCCCACTTGCTAAAATCCTGGAGTGACCCCGCCGGGAATAGAGCCCCGTTCGCCTTGGTGGAAAGCAAGTAGTCTGACCACTACAACACCGCGGCCCCATCAAGAAATATTCTTAATGGCATTCTTATGACTAGGACATTTATTATGAGTCGTAGCCTAATGTGTATATTGTGTACCATTTTAAGATTTTAAAAAATAAATATAAATTTTAAATATTCATAGGGCATTTAATTCTTTTTCGAAAAGACGTTCTCTTCCATTTTCATGAGAGTGATTTTTTTCAGAATGTTAATTTATATTTTAATGAATTATTTAGAAATAACTTTAATGACTTGAGAGCCGTAAGTGGTTTGTACACAGGCAAGTTATATTTCCAGCACTTGCAGGTTTGTACTGCGTTTGTAATTGGGTCATACTTCATTTGACAGCCCTGATAGCTTTGCGCCAGTGAATTCACACTTCACAAGTGTGTGCATAAGTCGTGTACAGTCTTGTAAAAAGGGAAATGTCTTTTCAACACAGGCACCAGCAAATTAACTAGCGACTCCCCTTCCAGTATTCAAAGAGTTGTAAAGTCTAGCTAGATGCCAGAGTATAACCGAATTTCGCAAGTCCCAAGTTATTAATCATGTTTTAAAACAACACAATGAATCTAAAGTAATTTCTAGGGCCATATATTATTTTTCGAGATTATTTATGTGGAGGCTAGACTTTAGTATCCTATGTGTACACTTGCAATCTTCATTTGACTATTGGCCGCTTGTCTTTGTGCCAAAAGAGTCTGTTACGTGAGTGAGCCAATCAGAAATGCGTTTTTTCCGATACTGATCGTCCGTGATTCACAGGCAGAGATATAAGACACGTAGTAATTCATATAACCCAACCACGAAGGTGATACTGAACTAAAGTGTCTTGGGACACAACCTGTCCTGAAAACTTTTCGCAATAAACAGGTGCGCCTATTCCTTTCTAGAGACATGGAAAATTCGCGGATTCATACGGCAACAAGATAGACTCCACAATCATTTGCGTACTTGAGTCTCAGTTAGTTGTTTATTGGCTGTTGCTTCAGTTTAATCACTGACCAGGTAGCATGGGATTCGGTCCTTGTTTTGCTCACATGTTCATTATTGGTTGAAAGTCGTCCGAGGTGTGTCTAACAAACTCTGCACCAATATAAGCTGAACCACTATGGTACATGCGGATAAAGTTTAACTTTTACTTAAATGAGCTCACGAAATTTCTGGGTCTCTTAGTTATAGTAAGGGTGGTTATTCGGTTTTAAAAGAACTCACAATCTGAAGCCGCTGTCATCAAAGCAAGAAGCTTATACGTAGAGACGCTATCGTTTCGCATTATAATTATGTAAGAAACTAAGAGTCATAAATGTATAAGTAGGGATAGGAATATTTCGCGAGTTCAATGACCTGTTTGCTAGACTCCACAATCCTTTCTCTAGTCGAACCACAGATGTTTGTTCATTGACTGTTGCTCCAGTGTTACCCCACAATTGACAGTACGTAATTCGCGTCTTGTTCCTTTCAAATCGGCTATTGGCGCGGAGTCATCTTGGGCGTGTCTAATAAACTCTGATCCAATTGCAAAGGCCACTTCAGTGTATACCCATTTTAAATTTTGTCTTGTCCTGAAATGAACTCGGAATTTTTCCTATCCCTATGTATATGTCTTGATGTGTGTCGTTCAATTTCCACACATCCGACATGCCCTGTAAGACTGCACCAATAGTAAACATGTGGCACTCTGATAGCTACACTCCGATTGGCCGAGACGTACAGGAGAGACTGACAGTGGCCAGTAAGAAATGAGATCTACTTGAATAAGCACACGCGTGCAAAGTCTAGAGTGGCGATGTTTACGACGCGAAATGATAACTTTTCTATTGCAGAAATATGCCGAATTTTCGTTATTGTTTGGCAGCAGCATAAACTCTATGTTTGTGTATGTTCGTCTGACTTTTGCTATTGGAAGAGACCTACAAAATTCACGTTAATATTTGGGGACACGTTAAACTTTAAACACGCGTATCTTCTCAATACGTGTGACATCACACCTTACATTATCTGGCACTTCCTTCGTAACTCTGCGCTAATAACTGTAAACTTCACAAACATGTGCCCCAATCACGTGCAGTTCGGTCAGAAAGGGCGTGGCATCATATCTATGCAGCAGCCGATGGAGTGTGAAGTTAAGTGAAGAGATTTGGGCTGCTCTTAACAGCTAGGTCTTGAGAGCCGATAGCAGCCGATGGAGAAACGACGCTGGGTCCAGTACAGATAGTATTGTGAATTTTAGCCTGATACCGAATAATAACGCGAATTTTGCATGTGTCTAGCTATTGGTAGCGACACTCGCATTTTGCGGGAAGTTTTCTGCTCATGCTAGATTTCAATACTATATGGACATACAAGCAGTTTTTCTTTGCTCTTTGGCGGTGTGTTTTTGTGAGAAAATATCTTCCTTCTTGACTGGACAATCAGAATTAGGTATCTTTAATACGGCGTGTATGTGATTTGCAAGCAGCTACCTAAGCCGCGTAACACGGAAACCATCCATTCACGAAAATCCATCTGAGATAAAGTGGTATGAAATACAACTCCAAGAACTTTTCAACCTGTGGTAGAAGATCAAACGTCCAGTGACATGTAAGCATATCCGATGTCATATGGGCGAAAATGACTGTAATAAGTGGGAATAAAGACCAACAGAATTGTGGTCTATGCTAAGTTTCTCTAAACGCAGTTCCCTATCGTAAAATAACGATTATTGTAATATTTCCTATGTTTGGTATTTTAAGTTAAAGATGACTTCGCGATAATTGTGGTAGCCACGGTTGTGTAGTGGTTAGACTACTCGCCTCCCACCTTGTAGAACCGGGTTTGATTCCCGGTGTGGTCGCTGCCAGATTTTCGCACGTGCCGGGCGATACCGTTGGTCGGCGGGATTTATCGAGGATCTCCCGTTTCCCCGCTCTTGCATTCCGGCGCTGCTCCATACTCACCTCGATTCACCTCCATCAGCTCTCAATAACTCGAGGTCAAGAACTGCCCAACTCCCTCCACTCCACTCAAGTGAAACTGTGAAATTATTAGAAAAGTTAGCATAATACAAATTTGGTAATTCTTGCAAGATCACGCAATAAAAAAATACCAAAAACAAAAGATATTATTTCGGTGTTAAAAAATTTACCTAACAATCTTAATTAAACGTTAAAATATGGAACTATTTTCCTTCGGTCGTTGCCAAATTTACTTCTATAATATCACTAAGGTGTGCCCGTTAAGAGTGGGATGGACCCCCGCGTCCAAGGTCAAGAAGCGAGGGAGCGATACGGGTGACACTAACACACACTTTTAGCGCTCCATTGCTCCTACGTGCAAGGCGTGCAGTGTTGCCGTCGTAACGCTGTACTGTGCAAATTAGATCCGTAACAGTGGGGTTTTATTATCCGCGAAGAAAGCCCGCAGATTAAGCTACGCCCGTATATTTGTACTATTTCTCTTGCCGCTCATGAAACTGCACAGGCAAGCTTTAAAAATACAATATTTGACCATTTTCACGAATTTTTTTCTCTAAGAAAAAACTTAATATGGCAAAGGTAAAACCAAAATAACAGGACATAGATAATTGTTTTTTAACTTTTCTGACAACAATTTGTATTTGCAGAACATTTCTTTACCGAGATACGCATATTCGCGTAAACAACTATTTCAGAAAATACACGGGGATCCGACTGACTCTTAAGGTGTATGCAGGGAAGGGCATAGATACATTTATCAAAAACGTTGTTTCAAAAAGACTCATTCAGCTGTGAACAGCCTACATCAGCCGTTAATATTTCGTCCTCTTGATACGTAATTTTTATTACGGCCGTAAATGAAGCTATAGGCTGGTCACGGTAAAGTGAGCACTTTTTAAGGCCCTTCCAACAGGCATTAACAACTAATAAATATATCTTATTACATATTCAGGCTTTAAATTTTGAGGGTGGTTGAAGGTATTCAGTGTGTTTATTGGTAAATTGCAAGGTTTATATTAAAAAGTAGCAGGAAGATGTAAATTTAATGAAAGGAAAAATTTAGAAGGGCCTTAAAAACTGCCATACCGTGAATAGCCTATACATGACAGGGAAGTTCACTAAATTTTGTTCGCTTGGATTTCCTCCTGCGGGTCATAGCTGTGCGTTCGGTTGGGCGACCGAGATGATTTGTAGCACGGCAGATAGCTTGTGCGTTATGTGCTCTCTATGAGTGCGTTGTGCTCTCTATTGTGACACAGGAAGTCAAATAACAGTCGTTTGCAAGGCTCTGCTTACCTCAACGTGCGCGCCAAGCGGAACGTACAAGGCAAAGCCACAATATACAATAAAGAACTAATGTTGTGCGTGTCAGTAAGATTTTAGTTCGTCAGTTTCTTCATTTACTTACTGCTGCGACAATGTCAACGTATGGGATTTCAGATATTGAATGAAGGTGACAGGGCAATGTGAGTTAATTGTAAGGATAGGAAAATTTTCGCGAGTTAAGTGACCTGTAGGCTACACTCCACAGTCCTGTGTACACTTGAACCTCAGACGTTTTTTAACTGAATTGGCTGCTGCCCCAGAGAGTAGCCAGTGTTACTTCACAGCTGGCAGTATGGTACTCAACACTTTTTTCCTTGCAAGTTTGATTATGGCTCAGAGTCGTCCAGGGCGTGTCTAATGACTTTTATCCAATTGCAAAGGTGACTTCAGTGTACGAGTGTTTGACGTCTAACATGTTGTGAAATGAACTCGCGAAATGTTCCTATCACTAGTTATTTGTAGGATTAAAAGCTAGACACAGTACAGAAACATGCAAAGGCCAAATATATGGCGTGGTGATGGTAGATCGTTCCTATTGAATATTATTTTGTTATCAGTTACTTTTCCAAGCATCTTTACGCCTGCAAAAACACGGTCATGACTTTTATTTATTAATTGTTAGAGACATGCAAAATTCGCACTATTATCTGGCACCACGCTAGATTTCATCTCTCAATGCACATTAGCGTATGGCTTTTGCAAAACCGAGGAGCCACAATCCGTTTTGACCAGGCGGGACGTGATTTAGCTATCTTGTCGTTACTTGCATCTGATTGGTTCAAGACAACACAGGGAGTGTTAAACCAGCTGCAGTCCAATGACATGAGCAATACAAACGCAAATGTGTTTGAATTATATTCTCTCTTCAAATGATAACGCGAATTTCGCAGGCCTCTATCTATGGGCTATTTTTCAATGAGTTACTGTAATATATTCGCGTGCAGTGCACTCTCAAGAGCCAACAATTTATGTATACAAATTTTAACATATTACATCCATTTTTATGAAATATGGAATATGTTTTGAAGAATATATGGCAATGGAGGAAAAGGACATTTTAAATTAAATGTTCGTAGGAAACATTTAAATAATTTTTTTGTCGTACAGAATTCAGGATTGAACGAAATTAATATATTAGTACAGAGATAAAAAAAAAATTGTTAATATTATTAGAAAATCATGAAATACGTACTTCGAGGTAAATTTTATATTCAAAAGCGCTAGAAGTAACATTCAGTAAATTGCACCATGACACATTATTGACTTCAGTAGACACACTACTTGAAAACAAACTTTAATTTAATCGAATTTCGTGATATTTTTACTAATAAAGATTATAAGTTTAAATTTTCGTATTTACGTCCAATAACAACACGGATTTTACGTGCTATATGATTTGGTATTATAATAAAGTTGTTATCTATGCCGTGTAACGAAACCATAAAATAAAATAGAATTTCAAGAACAAAAATTGCTTGAACTGCATTGCAGTGTGTGTGAAATACACGATTTCCACGAAACTATTAAAGACGCGTCAAATAGCTAGAGACCTGAAGAATTCGCGGATTCATTTTGAGGCAAGCTAGTATTCAGAACATATTTGTTTATATATCTTTATCCATTGGTCCACACAGTGTTTGACGCCTCCTGGAGAACGCTGGCCCAATCGTCACATTCCATAATGTGCAGTTTATATTTGCATTTCTGTATATTAGACTGTAGAGTCTAGCCTGCAGGTCATCGAACTGGCTAATTTTTTCAGGTCTCTACCAATTGATGATGTAAGAAAAAACTCACACTTCCGACGAGGCCTGTTGAGTGCTTGCAATTTGTCATTCTCATTAGAAAAACATTTCAAAGCACTCTCAACGTAGATTTAAAAAAAAGTATTTTTCAAAACACTGTATCTCAAAATATACGCTTGATCCACATATAAAAGTACTCCGTGGCCCTACTCTGAACATTGTTACAGGTTTCTCACCAATAAAATGATAGGGTCACCACGTTAAGTCCCATAGATACGTGTAGCACGAGAATTACGGGGCCGCATTGGCGCAGCGGCTAGAACGCTCGTCCACCACCAAGGCGATTCCCGGCAGGGAAACTCCCAAATTTTCTCACGTTGTAATCGTGCCGAATGATGAAAATGGTCAGCGGGTTTTCTCGGGGATCTTCCGTTTCCCCCGCACTTGCACTCCGGCAGTACTGCTCCATCCACACTCATCTCACCCTCATCCCCACTATACTGTACGCCAGTTCAGAGCTTTGTGCATACGGGCTATGGCGCACTTGATCCGCGTAAAAGTGGAGCCCTTGTAGCTCCCGCTCATCTCTGCCTCAGACGTCGGGAATATGTAGCTCCAGACAGGCGGACCCTTATGATCTACCTATTTACCATCCGCCATCATCTTCGACACCCTTCAAAAAAACGAAATTCCTCCGCGGCTACGCATATGCTAATCCTCCCCGGACAAAGTTCGTAGTGACGCGCCTGATACTCCAGACCACGGGGTAGAACCATAGACTAAAGATGAGGAATACCGATCTCGCTGGCTGCGCACAACCTATCTCCGTGTCCCAACATTAAAGAGCTTTTCTGCCGACACGTCTAGCGAAAATGGCGTGGATTTGGTTTGAGGTTAGAACACTGTTTAGTAAACAAGTGCTTTTGAGATGTTTTTATACTTCGTGTAATCAATTTGTAATGCTTTTTAATTACATTCAAACTGGTAAAGGTATTTTATTAATATAATAGTGCTTGTCATTTAAAAATTAGGATGTAAACAAACACGTCCTTCAGTGTTGACCATGTGTCTTTGATAGTTGTGTAGGATTAGGGTAGGTCAATGTTGGGTATATGCGCAGAAGACGAATAAGCGGTCTGCCTCATAATTAGTCTATGGTTGAAACTGGACAGGGCGTACAAGTTCTTATTAAACTTTGACGATTACGTATATACCAACATTAAAGATGCTCACAGACCTGAATAATTTGTAATATGAATTGAATTCTGCTCAGAGTAACACATGTTTATGATTCCAGTCATATTTCTCTTTGTTCGTACAAATATTTTTCATCAAATAAGTAACGCAATAAGCTATTCTCGGTTTGTGAAGCTTGGTGCGGTAGTAAATCCGTTTTGGTGGCACCCCTGTTATATGAAACTGTTTACCCGTTGGGTATGTTTCGTGTCGTTAAACACTGTTCTATCGTAATTCTTTCAAAGACGTTAACAATTTTTTTAAAAGTTCCTTAAAATGTTTGCTGTGCAACAAATACGAATGTTTATATATTTAACATGTATCATCGCATGTATGTACGAAAATAACATGCACAACAAGATTTTGAGTGTTTTATTACAAAAATTCTAACTTCAAATTAATTCTGAAAATCTGAACGTCCCGAGAAATACTATTTCAAACTCGTGACTCCTTAAATGTTGTACATCAATTTTTGCATATTATATCACAAATAATTTATCTTTTAGAAATGTTTGACAATATTGCATAAGCATGTAGCCATCAATGCCTCCCAGTAGAGACATATCGAATTTCTTCTTGAAATTTAAAAGAAAAAATTGTAATACGAAAAGAATTATCTACGTAATACTCTAATACATTAATATACATTTTCCTGCAAATAATTTGCTTTAAGTACTAAAATGTTTAATAACATTTCGGTGAATGATTACCTAATATATTTTCACGCTGCGTGGTGGGCAGTCCAGAATTTAGTCTCTTCTTACGTGCCTTTCGCTCCAAACGAAGGCCGTGTGGTAAGTTAGGCCGGTTCTCCAGGGCAGCTTTGATAAAAAAAAAAGCGGGTAGGAGCAGAAGAAGGTTCGGGGCGGGATGAGGTGTGGTACTGGGAGGGCGGAGGCCCGAGAAATGAGGGATGATCCGTGAGGCGGGCTCTGGTGTAGCCCAGCGCCGACATACCTGCCGCAGCCGACCCTTCCTAAACTGCCCGAGGTCATGCCGTCGACCTACTGCCGCCCGTCCAGAGGCTTCCCTCCGCTACCAAGGTCACCCACCGCGCGACACTGGACCTGAGCTGCTGCCTTCACTCCTCAGCTGATAACTACCACAGCCACCTGCATTCCGCCAGAAGCGCTTCAAGCTGGCAAGTGCACAGACTCAACATCTCGCTGGCTGCACACAGCCAGTCTCCGTGTCCCAACATTGCAATGATTTTCTGCCAATACGTCAAGCGAAAACAGCGTGGTTTGGATTTGACGTTGCAATACTGTTTAGTAAACAAGTTTTTTGATATGTTTGCACACTTCCTCTAACGTATTTGTAGAGATCCGAGAAATTAGAGAGTTCAATGACCTGTAGGTTAGACTTCATAGTCTTATAAAGAAAAACGTCGACCAATTACAAACGTAACATGAATGTACATGTGTGTGAATTCCAACTTGTCTAGAAATGACCCCTCGAAATTCTCGGGACTCTACCTATTTGTAGGGATAGGAAAATTTCGCGTATTCAATTACCTGAATACTAGACTCCACAAGCCTTTGTGTAGTCGAACCTCAGATGTTTGTACATTGGCTGTTGGCCCAGTTTTACCCCGCATTTGACAGTATGGGATTCGTTATTGGCGCGGGGTCGTCCATGGCGTGCCTAATAAACGCTTATCCAACTGCAAATGTGACGTCAGTGTACACGCGTTTGAAATCTATCTTGTCCTGAAATGAAATACCAATTTTTCCTATCCCTACCTATTTGAAATAAACTTTGAATAAATTCAGTTTGGTAAAAGTATTTTATTCTTATAATAGAGCTTATCAATTGAAAAATTTAGATATGAACAAGCACTTTCATCACAGTTAACCATGTGACTTTGAGAGTTGTGTACCTCAAAGTTGGATACATGCGCGGAAGACGAATAAGGTGTCTACCTCATCTTCTTTAGTCTGTTGGCAAGCGGACTGATTACGAAGAGACGAATGTCATCAGCCAGCTGACCTGTAGAACAGCTTATTGTGTACCAGCTGGCTGTCGAACAGCTGATTGTCGGCTAACTGGTCTCACTAAAAGCTGGATGCGTGTCGGCTGCAATGTCGAACATCTATTTACCTTTCTGTCAGCTGCATGTCGGCTAACTGGCTGTCGGCCAGGTGGCTGTTGGTATTCTTACTTCAGGTATCTTCGGATTCCTTGATTTTGTGTCCTTATGGTTATAAAAACGACACTATATGTCATATCGTTGCCCAAAAATCACAAGAAACAGAAAAAAGTGATTACTAATCACTTAAAGAGGTTTTTTTATTCTTTGTGCCTGTAGTGGAATTATTGCTTTTTACTTCTGAAACCAGCGTAAGCAATGAATTATACACTTTAATGATAAACATAACTAACGTGAAATGGTAACACTTGGCTAACTCTGTTAAAACTAAATACAGCTTATTAGTCGATAATAGAAGAACCACCTTAAGCTAAAGGTGGGAATAGAATATTAGTTTAGTGGGCAGATAATATTTAAAAAATTTTAAATCGCAGAATTACGACTGGTATATATTATTAAAATTACTAAGTTTTATAAAGAAGTGTGAAAAAAGAAACACATTTATCCGTGCTACTAATTTACACCACTTTAAAAAGGCCATTAATATTAATTAAAAACCAACTGCGTTTGCTCAAAATATCATCTTTTGTATACACATTGTGGTGGAATAAATGCCTCTGTTTATTAGAGTCATGACTCAGCAAATTGTTTACATTTTGTTGATTTAATATTCGTGTTAAGTATATAAGAACCACTGAAAAATTTTAGCTACTACAAAGCTCCATCTGCTAACATATTTAGAAAATACCAAGTAGGATTGCGGAATATTTCCAAGCAATTTGCTGGCTTTGCGCAGAGATACAAAAGCTTTGTTTGTTTAAGATATTAATTAGCTAACAAGTAGTAGGGCCGGGGGCTTTTAGCTCAAAGGGATGCCGTCTTTTTTTATATCAACGGTTAAATTGATTGAAAGAGTTAAATCTATGGAAAGGGTTATTTCTTAATCGGATTTAATTTGATCAAAAAATTTTAAGCCGATTTCAATGGTACTAAAATATTTTTAATCTTTTTGTGTTTGGTGTAAGAGTGTGATAAGTGTATAGTTATATATTTTCTTCTTTTTTCTTTTTTGGGATGGGAAGCAGCACAGGTAGATGTTGGTAGGACGACGAATGGAGCTCGACTGAGGTGTGGCATGTTGAGGACATGGTATATATGATGTGAATTTTGTGCAAGAGTGGCCTAAGTGTAATATTCTGTGTTGGTATTGATATTCGGGAGTAGGCGATTTTGAAAGATACTGTTATTCCGAATGAATAACATAAATGACGTAATACACGAGAAAAATTTCGGAGTGTTCAAACAAAATTAATTTCTACATATGAATAACCTGGTGTCTTGAAGAAAATTAATGATCTACAACGAATCAAAAATGTCGCTATAAATTAAACGGCAGTCTTCCTACTCACAAGATATATGAAAAATGTGACACTACTTGAGGCCTCTCGCACATACCTGACATGATTTTGAAACACATCCATCTGCCTGTGATATTGGTGAGGAACTTCTGAAACAGAATCCACATATTAAAAGAAAATAATTTATTAACATGCGTAAAAAAGAAAACGTTTAATATACGTCCATTCGCCCGGGAGCTCGGTGCAACACTGACTTGGATATAGCACTTACATAAACTTATAAGCTGTGTTGAGAGCAAACATAAACTGCATCGGCCTTCATTTGATTTTAGACTCAAGTGAAAAACTCGGAAATGTTTCCAAATAAATTAAACAGCTAACGAACACAAGTACATGAAAATGAGTAAACAAATTAAAAAGCATATAATGAAATCACACCAGGAGCTCCCCATAACATATCCGTCCATCTCGGAGGCTGGTGAATGAATGACTGGATTGAATGAAATGCACCGGCTTATAAGCTGTTATATACATGGAGACTGGCTGAGTTGAAATTTACAACTGACAGAACCTATTTCCCTACCAAGCTACTATTAATGACTTTATTACACTATTGGTCCTGCAACAGAAAACGAAATGGTAATATTTTTTTGTTTTAACTTACCCAGATTTTAATGCGGGTTTCACTATTGTAAGAAGAATTCACTTTTAACACAAATTATTTCCGTCGAAGCGTAGGGACACTCGGATGACTTAATCCTGTAACAATTTATAGAAACATACTATATTTTATTTTAAATTCGTTAACTTCCTATTAGAAAAATTATTATAAATAATGGACATACTACAAAATGTTTTCCGTTAAGTTTGTGAAATTCACTGCACTAGTTACCGAAATGATAGTTGAAAATGCTACCAAGTTTCGTCGACCATACTCAGAAACAGGGTTTACACACAAATTATTTTATTCCCAATAAATTCTGTTGTTCGTGATAAATTTAAAAAAAGTTATAAATATTTTTTAATATTAAAACAAGAATCGTGGCGAACACTCAGGCGTATTATATGTCTACACTTTTCGAAGGCCACTGGCTGCCACGCCCGGTGATGTTCAGTGTCGCATTATGAAGCCCACTGACTGCTGCATCTGGTGAATAGATGGTTCAGAGGAGTAATCAGTAGTACATCAATACAGGGTGAGGGTTGTCGTGATATAACATGGCGTGGTGCTGCCCTCCCTCCAACCCTTGTCCAGACCATGTCTTTGTGTAAAAAGAAACTTCCTGTCCAAGTTTACACAACAACACCCCAGAGCAAGTTTTTGGCAATGCTTCCCCCTCCTCCTACAACAACCCAGAATTCGTTTTCGGCAGGCTCCTCTGTCCAAGGCCACACAGTCTGCTATCATTTCAACACTGCAAAAACCTGTTTAGCGCCAACCACCCCCTCCGCCTAGACCAGTCCAGAATGTGTTTCTGGAGGACTGCCCCCTTCCAACGCCGTGCTTCATAAAACCTGCCGACAGGCCCCCCTCAAGGTTAGAATGCATTTTAGATGACTGCCCTGTCCATGGAGGGTCTTGCACAACTCCCACTATCGATCCAAAGCCACACACCTCCCCCCTTCACTCCCACAACAGAATGTGTTTTTCAGACATCTCGAGAACTCGCCGGTCCACACAGCCTCGGGTCCCTCTCTTCATCACCACCCCAGAGTGCACATTTTCTGACACAAGAGCTGCCTTGGTTAGGAACAGAGGCTTGCCATAAAGCCAAAGTGCATATTTTGTGCAAAACATTGAAAAGCTCCCATCCCTCAGGTCATCAGATTTTGAACTCGCCTGGGCTATCTCCCTTCATCTCTACAAACTGCTACTTTTGCTCGAACACTGAAGTATCCATGAATTTTTCGAGATGACAGAGCCTGGTGTATTCCAGCGAAATAATATTTCACAAGTCCCACTGATGAAATTTATATCCCTGAAGCTAAATATTCCCCGATATTGTAATCCCCACAAGATAATCCCCAGAATTAACATTCAACTTTATATTTTATTCTGTAAATTTTTGTTCTATTTTCCAGCAAACTATAACTATTTTGACTCATTATATTTTTTTAAGGAGTGAAAACCAAGCATCATTCCACTTACACAAGTGAAACTTAATACCCCATTCATGCCTCATTCGATTGAAAAAATACTCAAGTTGAAGTTTTTTCAACCATTGAATACTTACATTAAACAAACTCACATTAAAGCCAAATATCTTTAAATTAAGAGAAATAGAAAACATATATATTCCATCTGTTTTTTTTATATTATGCTTAAATCATGTATAGTTTGACCTAGCCTAGAATTTCGACTCTACTAGTTACCATAAAATGTGAACATATTTTAACTTATTTTATTTACAAATTGTTTTCCTTAGAAAATAAATTTCGATATTGAAATCTGTTAAATTTCTCGATATTTCTAATGACTTTCCTTAAGGGCCAAATTTAAGCAAATTTAAGGGAAAAGGCAGGCATTTTGAACATGTTTTCTATATAAAGCGGGATAAATAAATATTTTCTCAGTTTTAAGTTGTCAACTGCCAAGTTCACTTTGTGTGTGTATGCATGTGTGTGCATTCCATTAGCAGTAGTGAGACTCAGGCTTATACTACAATGCCAGATGTCTACAACAATGACAGGTGTCCACACCGAGAAGAACGGCAGGCATCCACTATGACAGGCGTCCACACTGCGAACGAAACCTGGCGTCCATCATGTCTACAACAATGACAGATGTCCACACCGAGGACAACAAAAGATGTTTACAATGTCTACCAAAACTTCACAACATCATCTAGATCGACAAGAGATTTCATCTCAGCATCAGCTCCCAACAGGTACTATGCATCAAGGTCACTGCTGCGACAATTGTGATTCTGAATGTGTTGAATTATTCAATGTGATATTAGCATATGGGAAGGCGAAAATGTTATTAAGTTTATATTGTTCCCAACTGCGAGTGCTGCCGAAAGAATTTGTAATTTATTTTGTGGGCCACTAAATAAAACTAGAATATATGTTCCTAGCTGAACATTTACAAGCTGATGAGTATAACATATTCTATTTTCCATGTCAAGACTGTCCTTACGGCATGTCTACATTTGCTAATGTTGATAACTTACAATATATGCAGAGGGATTGTATGTTGTGCAGGCTGGAACACCTACTTGAAGATATAATTATTCTAAATATAGTAATGGACATATCTGGAGTCGATAAAGTGTATTCCGAGGCAAGCACTGTAATGTTATAAATGAGTAGTGACTTTTTGTACATAATTTATAATTTGAGATTGTAAAAAAAAGAAATAATGTAAAAATTATATGCTATGCGCAAGTTTTCAAATACTACTAAGACAGCTCCTTTGTAAATAAGGAACTGGCTATTTCTTATGCAACTGATGATAATGACTCTAAAGTATTATGCTTTAAACCTCCCAGACCATTGTATAATTTAAAATTTCAAGTTAAAATTATATTTTGGGAACATACTTACGAGAAACATGAAGTAAAATGGGATTCTGGTGTCATAGCTTACAAAGTGTTTCCAATATGTGAACAATGCACTCTTTGAAGACTACCCCATAGATGTGCTTGGAGAAATGTAGAAGGAAATTTAAAAACTTCAACTAATGGTGAAGTGTTAAATATTAAAAGATATCATGACTGTTCTAGTATTAATTCAATAGTCAAATGCTATAATACCAATCACTGTGAGAAAAAAAATTTTCTGTTCACAATGTAAAAGCAAAGGTTTAAGACAGTTTTTGTACCAACATCCTACCTATGTGTAAATATATACATTTTCGATAAATGGTTTGTTATGTGTAAGAATAAGAAAAAATGGAAATATTCAACCCAGAAAACACATACGCCAGTATTTTTCGATGATACAAAAAAGTATTGTTCCAGTATCTAGACAACATATACTTCCAAACACAGATGTGTAACGAAGATGAATATTGGAATATCACAAAAAGTTTTGGAGGAAAACATGTTTACAGAACAAGTGTTAATCATGAAGAATAAAACTGTCATTATGTCAGTGTCAAACATTGGAAGTCTAATGTAACTTAAGCCCTATAGTATAACAGGTTTTCTGCGAATTTATGGAGACTTGCGAAAGTGTTTTTTATTTTAAAATCATGTATCTACCTCTAGGAGGTAAAAAGAGCCATGAACTAATTCAGTCCACTAATAACAAAAAATGTCCAGTGCTTTATATGACTGCAACCACACCTCTTCGATCTAGTATTGAAGATGTACACTTACTTTATGTTGAAACATATCCAGACTTTGTTGAAAGCATTGTTTTACATGCTCCTAGTTGTAAAGACATTTGTGTACAAACAGACAGGTTAAAACTAGGGCATAAGAAATGCTCCATCCTTGAAAACAGAGTTCAAGAAGGGGATCTTGATCCAATATTAAGAAAAAATATGAAAACATTGTTCATAGAAGTTGTTAACAGTTTATGAAAATATTTGTTTTGAAGAAAAATGTTGTATATATTTTGAATCAACTTGTAATTGATAATGTTGTACATAAATTTTTTCAATGTTTGTAACATGCTATACTTGTTTATGTGTTTTGAATTAACCTGTACTTGATTGTTTAATGCTCTGTGTGATAACGTTTGCTATGTTCCTATACCTACTTGTGATTGTTTTGGATCAATTTGTACTTGCTTGTCTGTGTTTTGGAACATCATATATTTTGTTTTGTTAAAATTATTTGCTAATTTTTCGAAACAGTTTGTGTTTGTATATATTTTTGTCAATAAATTAATCTTGTAAAATGAAATTTCTCTTTTATTTAACCAATTATTTTTTATTAAAAAGTGAACTTGTTTTCTTAAGAATAACATAATTATAAATAAATGTCTTAAAAGATACATTTAAGATAGAGAGAGCACGAGAGCAAAGTAATTAAAATTTCGTAACAGAGAGAGATTTTTTAATTTTTCAAAAATGTATGTTGCATTAACAAGAAATACTGGTGTTAACAAAAACCCAGAAGAAAAAATGAGATAACAAACAAACTATTATTTTATAGGCTTTTCACGGTAAAATGAGTACTTTTGATGCCCTAGTTACTTTTTCCTTTCTTCTATATTTTATCCTTTAACCGACTTTTTTATTGTATTGCCATGTCAGTAATAAACACATTGTGTATATTCCATCGAACTCGGACGTTAACGTCTAAGACAAAAATAAAATATATTTATTGACTCTTATTATAAATGAGAGGACTTTCAAAGTGCTCAAAAAATGGAAGAACTATGCCGCTCATGCCTAGCATGAGAGGGCGGTGCATAACTTCAGCTTCCAAGCTTGTTCTATGTGAGCTGTTTGGAGAAGTATAAATGAGCCTTGAGTACTTCTAATGAATGAAATGTTTTGGTGTGTATGTGATGGGAAGGATTGTATATCTGAGTTAATTTTACACATTTTCATTTTTCAAAGTTGTTGGGTAACTGCAATTGCGACAGTGATATAGAGAGTTGAGTAGTTTTTTAATAGAATTTATGAAAATTTTATTTTTTAATTGTCTATAATGTAGATTTTTAAGAGTGTTTGTTTCGTTAGTATAATTCATATCCAATGTGTTGCTTCCTTGCTATAACATTTAGATGAGAATCTTTATTTTACAGCAAAATTTTTTACTGTGTAAATTAATTTTATGGTTTAAAATTGATACATTTTTATGGTGTACTCTAGTTTTGGTGGTGTACACTACTTTGATGGAGTCAAGTAACTCACAGTATTTTTTAAAAGCAGTTTTAAACCGGAAAGTTTTTTCTTATCAAAATTGATAAAATTTAATGTTGTGTTGTAAACACAGTCTGCTTGCTTTAGAATTTAAAATTTGTGAAATTTACTCAAGGCAGGTTGCGAATCGTTGTGTAAAGTGGATGCAAGCTGCAGACTGGTAATTTGTGTTGTGGACTGAAGTCGTCAGAGAGGTAAGGGTGGAGGGGGAAGTAACAACTCTCCCTCCTGCTGTTGTGCATGCGTGCAGGTGTCTGTAGGGTCTGTACTATTAGCACTAGTATGAGAAGAGGGAGTTTGTTGGGTGGGTTGGGGAAAGAGGAGTGTGCCTGGAAGGTGGTGCATCTAAGGACAGAAGCAGTTTACTAAACCATTTTCTCACTCTCTCGCCCGCTCTGCATGTGGCCCAGACCACACGTGGTCTTACACTGCTCCATGTACACCGCCCTCATCAGCTCTTGCTACCTAAGTTTTGCTTGCTCCCCAAGCACTCAATTCTCGACCATCCATTACCTGGCTTGTCCACAGGGTTTTAGAAAGTCCCAGCCCTATACAATTTGTAAAAAACACATTGCTTTAGTCGACTGCCTTTCCCTAACAAACGTTAATCTCCCTTGTAAAATTTTACTTATATTATGGCATACAGTGATTCTGATTTCTATAATATTATTATTAATAATAATATTAAGTACTGATGAGGGAATAAAATGGACTTATTTTTCTATGTTTTTAGAATGACGAGGCACTTCTGTTTAATTTATTGTGGGTTGTAGTTGTTTTAGAGGGGTAACTAAAGAAACTTATAGTTAGGTAAAATGGGTGAGCGTAAGCGATCCAGTATTGACATCTTGCTTGAAGATCTTTACGTAAGTGATTCAGATTCTGAATCGCAGACGCAAAGACAGTCTACAGCAAGCAGTCGAGACAGTGTCCCTTCCCTTAAGTGGACACCAGTTAATCTATTGGAGGATGATCTCTACTTAAGCGATTCGAGCACGGATTCACTTACAGAGAGATTGTTTACACCCAAAGGTCAAAACATGTCCGCTTCCCCGAAACATGAAAAGGTTGATGTTATGAATGCTGATTTATCTCTATCAGATTGTAAAAATTCTTGTGATTCGGAGTCTAATCCATCCTTTTCACAACCGACTTTGGAGTCTATTAGAGATAAAGGGACCCTGAAAATAATTTGTTTTCCGAATTACCAGCCTCAGAGGAAGCTTTGGCAAACCTGGTATATGAGCTCATGGCTATGGTGTTTGCAGGAAGACTAAATGGTGTGCGGATAGTTACCGATAGGCTTAAGAGTATCGCTGACTTTTCTCGTTTATTCCAGAGGTGTAGGGTCCCTTTGTTAAACTTAATAATGTCATCACCCCTACCAGTAAGATTTTACGTTACAGTAGCAAGTAAGTATTTGAAATTCCTCACTGTAGAAGAAGGCGCTACAGAAACCTTTTATTTTCAAAGCATAGCCCTCCCTGTCCTACACTCATCCAATGTGTGTTAAATCTATGATAATTATGTCGTTCTTTATTTTACTAACAGACTTGAGGAGTTTAGTGCACGTGGATCTGACTGGAGTCTGCAAATATTGACATATATGGATGTACATGTGTCACAATACCGGCCGTTCACTGTTGGTGCAGTCAACATTAAACTACCAAAGTTAGTTGCTGATAGGAAAGCTTTTGTCTATGTATACTGCCAGGAGGGAATGTGTTTCCACTATGCCGTATTAGCATCTTTGTTCCCTGTCACACAAAATGACATGACAATTACTTCATATCAAAATTGTCACGAGGTTTTGAATAATGAAGGTCTCTCGACACCTGTAGTCATACAGGATATTCGTAAGTTCGAGGAGAACAATTCTAGTTCAATCAATTCTACTTTGTGGTGGCCAAAGATAGCAATATAATTGACAAAACTTTGCAAAAAGGCTGTAGTACCTATGCATATTTCTCCTGTACATCACGACAAACATGTAAATATTTTGGCGATTTGCGTGAGTCGAAATTCTACTCATTTGCATTTTGTCTGTATTAGAAATTTGTCACGGCTGGTTGGTAGTCAGCTGAGTAAGAGGAATTGTAGAAAACATATTTGCGAGCATTGTCTTCAGTATTTCAGAACTGAGGAGAAACTTGCAAGTCATGCAATTCTTTGCCAGCAACAAAAAGCTGTTCGCAGTACTTTCCCCACTGGGATGAATAAGTACTTGGAATTTAAGGATTACTGCAAACAGCATAGCTTGGGTTTCGTCGGCTATTGCGACATAGAATGTTGCCTGAAACCCATGTCCACTTGCTTGCCTAATGATGAAACAAGTAATACAACTACCATCAACCAACATGCTCCATATGCTTGTAGCATTTTGTTGGTATGCTCATACAATTCAAGTTTATCTAAATATTTTGAGTTTGTGGGTGCTGGTAGTATGAACCAATTAGTTGATAAATCAGTTGAACTTACAAAGTGGGTTGCAGGAATCTACAGCGTGATTGTTCCGATGAAGCCAAAAACCCCTGCTGATGAAGCTATGTTGGCGGTTCAGAAAAGTTGTCACATTTGTAAAGAAACGCTCGGCACATATGATATTGTGGTTGACTATGACCATCTGACAGGCAAAATCGGAGGTCGTGCACATAATAAGTGCAACTTAAATTTCAGACTGCCCAAAAGACAACTTGTCGCTATTATTCATAACCTGCAAAACTATAATGCCCACTTTCTTATAAAGTCCCTGGCTGAGCATCACGTACCACAACCTGATGGAGCCATGGTTATCAAAAACACAGGTAAAAGTCAAGTGATTGGAATGATCCTTGAAAAATACAAAGGCTTTACCATATAAATTCCCAAATGGGGTTGATTTTAATGGAAAGGCACAATATTTCAAGTTACAATTTATTGATTCATTCCAATTCATGAGCAGCTCTTTGGAAACTTTGGCAGGTAATGTACTACATGCGCAATTGAGTATCACCTGCTCGATGTTTCCAGGCAATACCCAATTCAAATTGGCAAAACAGAAGGGAGTTTTTCCTTATGACTTTGTTAAGTTGCCAGACATTCTGATGTGCAAGTCACTCGCACCAAATGACACATTTCATAATGCGATGAGAGGCGACGGCATTAGCAAAGAGGATTATGCTCATGCCCAACCTGCATGGGATGTGTTCAACTACATAAACTTGCTGCAGTATGCCATTCAATACTTACATGAGGACAATTGTTTGCTGGCAGACATTTTTGAAAATTTCAGGACCGTATGTTTGGTTCATTACAGCCTTGACCCGGCTATGTATGTCAGAGCTCTGTCTCTTTCATGGGATGCTTTATTGTTAATGTAATGTGCGCAGCTAGAAATATTGACTGGCCCAGACATGTATCTTTTTGTAGAATGCGGGGTTAGGGGCGGCATTACCCATGTTCAAAAAACATGCGGAAGCCAACAATATTTACATGAGTGAGGACTACGACCCCAGTGTGGCATCAAAATATATATGCTATTTCGACGTCAACAGGCTGTACAGTCATACAGTGTGATCCAAGCTTCCGATTGGCAATTTTGAGTTGGTTGAGGCTGAGGTGTTTTCAAAATGGGATTTTTCAATAACTGTGAATAACGGTGATACTTGTTATTTCGTGGAAGTTGATCTGTGTTATCCAGACAAGTGTCATGATGCACTATCTGATCTGCCTTTGGTCCCAGAAAATGGCATACCCCGGAACAGCTCACATGAGAAACTTTTTTTAACACTCATGCCGTGAAAGAAATATGTTATACATAGGGAAACACTGATACAGTCCTTGATGTATGGAGCTACACTTGACTCTGTTCATCGCATTTTGCGCTTTGAGTAGAAGGCTCGGATGGCTCCATACATCAAGTTTAACATTGAGAAACGTGTCCAGGTTGCAAACACATTCAAAAAATCGCTTTTCAAGTTGATGAATGATTCCATTTATGGAAAAACATTGCAGAATGTCCACTGGGAAACGGACATAAAAGTCATTTCGAGGTATGACACAATCTACGGGGCTGCAGAGCTGATAGGAAGTCCAACATTCCAGGCAAGACAGATTATCTATGAAAACTTGGTCCTTATCGAGATGTCAAAGAGTTCTGTTGCATTCAACAAACTTTTGTAGACTGGTGTTGCCATTCTTGATCTATCAAAATTAACTCTTTACGAATTCCATTATCAGTACATGTATACAAAATTTCTTTCGCCAGCCTTGCAACCTCCTCTGTTGTGACATTGATTCTTTGGTATATTCTGTTGCTTGTGAAGACATCTATAAAGAAATTACCCCATGTTTAAAGGCGCAATTTGATACATCCAACTATACTCTCGATAACCTGCAAGAATTCCCTCACGAGAACAAAGGCCGTACCAGGGTGATGACAGATGAATGTGTTGGTCGTATCATCACACACTTTGTGGGTTTACCTCCTAAGCTTTACGCATATGTTGTTGCGACTGAACAACGTATACATAAGGTGAAGCGTGTAAAACCTAACGTGCTACAATCACTCATGTACGAGGATTATCGTAATTGTCTCGAAAATTGCACAAAGGTTTTGGGGACCCAATATAAGTTCCATTCGTATGCTCATGAAGTCTACACCGAACACATAACAAAGGTAGTGTTGTCAGGTATGGATGATAAGCAGTATATTAAGGCAGATGGAATATGAACCTTACCTTGGGGGCACTACAAAATTCCTAAGTCAATTTTTTTTATTTTCCTCCCTATAATATTATAACACCACAACTGCCAACACCACACTGCCAATGACGTCCATCTGCCACCACCACATGCACGTCCTGTTCCACAACCAATTTCACATCTATCTACAAAAGTCTAAAAGTCTTCAAATATCTACAACAGTTTGCAACATCTCTTGCAACACTATCAATGCTGCTGATCCCTGTTTGCTTAACTGTAACAAGAATGCAACTATCTTCGATATATTTTACAAAAATGTGAAGAGAGTCACAGTGTGAAAAATTATCTACTGGAAACTCTGTGCATGAGAGTGTGTGTTATACCCAAGACATTCAGTGTGTGTGTGTGTAGAAAATACCCCGGATGTGACAAATGAATGCCTTAAGTGTGTGTTATTATGTAAATAGATAGGAAAAGGGCGTCAACAACAGCAAAGATTCTGTATATTTGTAAATATTTTGTTAATCATTCATCAGATTTTTTTTCTTTTTATGCGTGTAAGAAGACTTTGGAATGTTGTAACAGTATTAATAGCTGTAGTAGTAGTAAACTGAAATAGTGTTAAGATGTACATAACTTTAATGAAATATTTGGTAATTGAAAAAATGTTTGGTAATTCAGTTCGTAACACGATTCTTGAATATGTGATTCTTTGGTGATATGTTTGTTTTTAAGTACATGAAAAAAATGGTTTTGCATATATTATTTTATTTGATAAATCACTGTGTGATTGAAAATAAAATGCTTCTGTAAATTAAATTTTTGTATGAACATTGTGAATATTTAGTTTTAAAGATGATTTTTTTGAAAAAAAAGAATTCTGAATGAAACTTTTCTATGTAAAAGGAATCTAGTGACTTGTCATTTATTAGTTAATTCCTAATGTCTCAGATTTTTAAATTTATTTTTATGTGAATGATTGGAGATGGCATGAGTCTGAAGATAAAGTACTTTTACATTATTGGATATTAAATCTTTAAATGAAAAATATTCTTGGTTACTTGAGACGAGTGGGTGTTGGTAAGATTTTGGTTTTATTTTAAAATCAGGTAACTGGATAGCTGTTTGCTCACTTTCACGAAAAAAAATTAATACGTACAAGTTGTTTGCTTTCTTCTTGATGAGGGAGAAGATTATTATACATTAAAAATTAACATTTAAATTAAAATTTAATTAAACAATTCTGAACGATTGAAAGGGGTAATCACAAAATGTCTGGTGGTGAAAAAAATACACTCATACTTTACACAAACTCAGAAAACATATTGAAGGATTTTTAAATTCAACTAAATTATTTCACAAATATGCATTCTACTTCTTACAACAGTGAATCTCGCATTAACAATTAGGGTAAGTTTAAAAAAAATTTAAATATCCTTTCATTGTCTGTTGTAGGACGAATAGTGTAATCAATTCGTTAATAGTAGCTTGGTAGGAAATAGGTTCTGTCAGTCATAAATTTCAACTCAGTCGCGCTCCATGTATATAACAGCTTATAAGCCGGTACACGTCATATAATCCAGTCATTCATTCACCAGCCTCCGAGGCGGACGGATGTGTTTTGGGGGAGCTCCTGGAGTGATTTCTTACATGTTTTTTAAATTCGTTTAGTCATTTTTATGTACATGTGTTCGTTAACTGTTTAATTTATTTGGAAACATCGCGTTTTGTATTTTCATTAAAATTTCCGAGTTTTTCACTTGAGTCTAAAATCAAATGAAGGCCGACGCAGGTTATGTTTGCTTTCAACACAGCTTATAAGTTTATGTAAGTGCTATATCCAAGTCAGTGTTGCACCGATCTCCCGGGCGAATGGACATATATTAAACGTTTTCTTTTTTACGCATGTTAATAAATTATTTTCTTTTAATATGTGGATTCTGTTTCAGAAGTTCCTCACCAATATCACAGGCAGATGGATGTGTTTCAAAATCATGTCAGGTATGTGCGAGAGGCACCAAGTAGTGTCACATTTTTCATATATCTTGTGAGTAGGAAGACTGCCGTTTAATTTATATCGACATTTTTGATTCGTTGTAGATCGTTAATTTTCTTTAAGACACCAGGTTATTCATATGTAGAAATTAATTTTGTTTAAACACTCATAAATTTCTCTCGTGTAGTATGTGAGCGCTGTTATTCATTCGGAATGACTCACCACATATATACCCTGTCCCCAACACGCCACACCTCATCCGAGTGTCAGTCGTCGTCCTGACAACATCCATCAGAGCTGCTCCCCACCCCAAATAAGAAAGAAAGCCAATAAATAAATATGCACTTATCACACTCTTACGCCAAACACAAAAAAGTTTAATTAAAAAATTTAATCGCATTAAAATCCGGTAAAATTTTTTTATCGTATTAAATCCGATTAAGGATGAACCCTTTCAATACATCTAACCCTTTACTTAATTATATTAACCCTTTCAATCAATCTAACCCTTTGATATATAAAAAAGGCGGCATCACCTTTGCGTTAGAACCCCCCCCCCCCCCCCGCTCACCAAACCACCACCACCCCACGCCTACTACTCTAACAGGAACACATAATGTTGTATGAACGAAAATTAAATTAAAGTTATACACCAACGTACTAATGCGTAATTATGGTGACACCCGAATTTCTATAAAATATTTAATGACCAGGTGTAGCCTATTACACAACCGTTTAGCTAATACGCACTTTCGTTATTGGATAATTTATGCGTCTTTGTTGTCTGCCGGCGAATGACCCACGTACAGTAGCGAAGTATCTTAGTTGTCATTGAGAACTCGAGTAAGAAAATATCTTCTTAGAAAGACACGTGGCTAATAATCTGAAGAATCCTGCTGGTGTTCCCCTAAGGTATTGAAATCTAGCGTGCGTTGAAATTTTTGGCGAAAATCGGGCGTCCCTACCAATTCTCATTGGCCGTGAAGGCGCCATACTATTTTCCATTTAATGAATGCGGCCAATAACTAGAGACCGAATAATTCGTGAATTCATTTTGAAACAAGCTAGAATTCAAAACACGTCTGTATACATGACTTTAGCCATTGGTCTTTACAGTGTTTGAAACATACTGGAGGACGCTGGGTCAATCGTCACCTTCCATTGTGACAGCAGACAACCAATGTGCAGATAATATCCGCATATTTGTACATATGCGTGTAGAGTCTAGCCTGCAGGTCATTGAACTCGCGAATTTACAGGTATCTACCAATAACGCAATGATAACTACAGAAAAGCAAGTAGGATGTTGGAATATAGCCTTGTTGCACTTCTTTTCGCGAAAATCGGGTGTCCTAATCCACCGATAATACAATGGTACCGTTGATGACGGTAACGGAAAAAATCTTTCGATTTTTGTTTGTTAACTAATTTGATAAGTAACTGAGAACGCTGTTGTTCTAGTACATTCGGCAATTTTTTTCCTAAGAATTCCTGTTTGTTATTTGTTAAATTTGCTTAATAGAGTGAATTTTTTCCATCTTCGAAATCCTTTTCACATTATCTCCTATTGCTAGGGGTAGGAAAAATTCGTGACATCATTTCAGAACAGAATAGATTTCAAATGCGTTTACACTGAAGTCACCTCTGCAATTGGATCAGAGTTTATTAGACACACCCTGGACGACTCTGAACCAATAGAAGACTTGTAGGGGAACAAGAAGCGAATCCCGTACAGTCAAATGTGGTCTAACACTGGGACAGCAGCCAATGAACAAACAGCTGAAGTTCGACTACACAAATTATTGTGGAGTCTAGTACACAGGTCATCGAACTCGCGAAATATTCCTATCTCGCCCTTTGCTAGGGGCACCTGTTTTTCGCGAAGTGATTCCAGGACAAATTATGTTCCAAAACACTTTCATACAGAACCACATTCGTGGTTGGAACATTTGAATTGTTACTCGTCTTATTACACTCGAAATTCGAATCATTTGGAAACCACTGATTCTTAGTGAAATTCAACTACTTTAATAATTGAAAATGACTCCACTTAGAATCAGTGGAATACCAGTGATTGTATCAGTGCGAAAATTTCCCTGATTGAAATAGTGTCGTGTAACAATTTCACTGATTGACTAAGTGACGGCTGACTGCAGTGACGAATTAAATATTACTTTTATTGAATTTAGGCAAATGATTACGTGAAATAAACATACTTACGATAGTTTACTAGTTATATTGTGCAATTTACTGTAATTAAAAAAAAATTAAAAAAATTCACAGGTGGCCGGGATTGAATTCACGCACCTTTCAACTCAATTCGTTTCCTTGCCATTTTTTGCCGTTGTTGTAGTGGTCGTTGTTGTTGCAGTTGATGAACTCAAGTAAGACCGATTTGTTGACAAATTCCCAGTGCTACAAGTGAACTGAAAATCTGTCGCGTCGGAGGCGCCGGGGTGCTAGCTCGCGACCCTCCGACTACAAGTCGGTCAACCTACCACTGAGCTATGAGGGCAGGGAGTATCTGATCTACCACGCCAAGTTAAAATTACGAGAGTAAAATATATATTCGTTATAATGTTGTGGTGACATCGTGAGGTTTTAAATTGTATGTTAATATTTTTTGTGTTTAGTTTGATTGGTACAGTTAGGATTATTAATACGAATAGTATATATGAATGCACTCTCTTCAGCACAATAGATGCAATTTAAACCTTCAAACAGAGCGTTCTGACTATTACATGGAAACAAAATTAAAGACATAAAAAATGAATGATAGACTGTGAGTTCCCTACCTCGTAAAATGGCGTTTTGATAGACGAAATACATTTTTTAAAGTATTTTGTATTAGTATTATTCGTTTATTCGTTGTTACATCACTTGATACAAGCTGTTTAACGGCCATTTTTAATCTATGTTCGACGGTAATTTTTACACGCAGTTTCACTGATACATCAGTTAAAAATTATTAGAGACGCAGCAAGTAGCTCAGATGTTTCACTAGTCCATCAGTCAAAAAATTAACCACTGAGAAAACAGTGGAAAAAATGACTGATGAATCAGTGGGAAATGTCAGTGAATGAATCAGTGAAGGAAATATGGCATTTTTCTCTGGTTTATCAGTTAAATTTACTGAAGTGACTGTTGTTTCAGTCAGATACATCTGACTGATTGAAACAGTGAAATTCTCAATTATTCAGATTTGGAGTGTAGTAGAGACCCCGAGAATTTCGCGGGTTCATTTCTAGACAAGTTGGAATTCACACACATGTACGTTCATGTTACGTTTGTAATTGGTCAACGTGTTTCTTGGCATCTCCTGGAGATAAATACGCCAATAGCAAACATGCAAGAAATTGTGCGTCCAACCACCGCCTTTAACTACCACAACAATCAACCAATAAACAGTTGATATCTGTATGCGAGTATATAAGACTGAAGTCTAGCCTACAGATCATTGAACTCGCAAATTTCTCATGTGTCTTCTTATTAGTCTGCCGGCAAATCACTGATGGTCAGTATAGGTGAAACTTAATACTGATTGGCTCACTCATGTAACAGATTTTTTTCTTACAAAGACAAGCTATGACTAGGGATGGAAAAAATTCGCGAATTCATTTCAGGACAAAATAGATTTCAAAAGCGTGTACATTGAAGTTACCTTTGCAATTGGATCAGAGTTTACTAGGCACACCCTGGACGACTCTGTGCTAATAGCCGACTTGCAAGGGAACAAGAAGTGAATTCCGTACTGTCAAATGTGCTGTAACACTGGAACAACAGCCAGTGAACAAACATCTCAGGTTGGACTACACAAATGGTTGTGGAGTTTAGTATACAGGTCACTGAACTCGCGAAATTTTCCTATCCCAAGCTATGAAGAGTCGAAGGAAGGCTGCAAGCGTACACATAGTGGAGTGAATTCTAGCCTTCGCGAAAATCTTTTCGTAATAAACAGGCGGCCTTTCATTTATTGGCGCAGAGTTACCCAGGACGTGTCAAATAACTTATTACCAAATGAAAAAAATATTGCCAAGATACCGGCATTTAAGTTTAACATGTCCTTAAATAATAATGCGATTGTTGCAGGTCTCTACTGTGAATAGGTAAGACCTGAATAATTCGCGGATTCCTTACGAGAGAAGATAAAATTAAAAACACGTGTATTTATAGAACTTCATGCATTGGTTCACACAAAGATTGACACCTTTTGGCCCAATCGTCGCCTTCCACTGTGACAGCAGACAACCAACATGCAGTTAATATCGGCATATTTGTACATAAGTCTGTGGAGTCTAGCCTGTAGGTAACTGAACTGGCGAATTTTTCAGGTCTCTAGTAATGTAACGTTGTTGTCCTCGATTGTGACCAAATCTGAGGGTGTAAAACTATTCACAGCTAGCCGTCGAGCACACTGAAATATTTTTGTGTATGATAAATCCTTATAATTAGAGACGTTATCATTTCGCACTATCGGGGCCGTGGTGGCCAAACGGTTAGCCTGCCCGCCTCCTACCATGGCAAACCGGGTTCAATCCCCTGCTGGGTCACTCCCGGACTTTCGTATGTCGCGATCGTGTCCGATGATGCCGCTGGTCGGCGGGTTTTCTCGTGAATCTCCCGTTTCCCCCTCCCTTTCATTCAAACACTAATCCATTCTTACCTCAATCGCCCTCATCAGCTCTCAAGACCTCGCTGTTAAGAGTCACCTTAATCTATTCACTCATTTCACTCACATGAGTTTTTAAGATGTTGCCCCTTACAAATATCTTAAAATACGATAAGGACAAAATAATATAAACCACGACTACTTTTAATTACGATCGGAATGCGTAGAATATAGAAAAAATTAATAATAATAATTTGTCAGCAGGCTCTACTTGACATACTCGAGCCACTTAGTTTTTTATTGGCTGCTGTTGTAATGTGGAAACTTTGTACTGTGCTGTTCATGACTCCGTCGCTTAACTGCTTCTTCTCTATAACTGCCTCACAGTTACGCGGGGAAAACGGTGTTGTTATATATGTACATGGAAATATACTGATTATAACCCATTCGCAGTTACTTCACACTTTTCTGGAGCCATGCTAAAACGTTGTACTTCCAGGATATTCCTCCACCTCATGCAAACTAAGCTTAAATGAGTCTAAAAAATCACAGTAATGAAAGCGCACCGAATTCGTGCGCACTTATTTGGAATAATATTTTGTATGAGAACTATTTCTTATTAGGCGCTACTAACACACATGTTTTCTCACTCTTTTTATAAAGTCTGATTGTAAAATAAAGTAATATAATTTAAAAATAAAATATTGGTATAGCTTATATTTAACGAAAAAATTAGATTATTTTATTTTAACAGAGGTATAAAATGCTTGTGATACACGGCATATTTAGAAAATAACTAAATATTTCAACATGGGGTAATTTTTCAAATCTTTCATTCAAAAAGTGTGAAGAAACCGCGAGTAAATTATAGTAGCAGTTCTACAACGAGGTTCATAGTTATTACGAACCACACGCTGCGCATCCACCGAGAGTGTCATATGCTAGTACATCAACTGCTGTCGTGCAATGTTACACGGAGGCTCGCATAGAAGCTTGTACACCAGGCCTTGTGGAAGCTTGCACAATCGTAAGTAGGGCAGCAGGTATATGGAAATACTGACGTTAGCGCTTTCGCGTCTCTAGGATTAAGCACCTGTCACACTGTCAAATTTTTCCATCAAACTGCTCCCAATAAGGTTGGTCAAATAAGGGTGGACAGTAATGACGTCATCGAAACGTCATAAACGCCGCCATTTTTGTCTAATAAAGTAAGATGGCTTCAGTTTCCATCAAACCTTTGAAGACTGGACCAGTTCTAAAATGTATTTTATGTTTGACGGTCTCATCCAATCACAATCATGCACGAAAAAAAATGGACGTCAAGAAACTTTAAATCAACGAACAATTTCTGGAAACCAAATAGGTAATGAAGATAATTATTTATGTAGAAGCTGTCTGAGCATGAATTATATTATAAGTGAATATTGCTCACAATATTAAGAACTCAGTGGCATTAAATTTCATTGCGAAGGAAACATCTCTGATAAATAAATTTGAATTTAGTATAGAAGCGAAAATAAATTACAACATTCCTTAAATTTCTTCCTGTATTGGCCTGCATAGAAAAACAAAAGCAATATCCCACAATGAAAATAATTTTGAAATAATATTTGAAATTAGATTCTCCCAAGTAAAGAGTTGACAGTGTGGCCAATTTCAAACATATTCAAAATTATTTGATAAAATTTGTTCAATGGAAAAATTTTATGCCTGTATTTTGTCTTCAAATTTTATTGTCAAATTAGTTGAAGGTAACCATGTTAAAGTGTGACAGGGGCTTTAGGAAAGCGTAAAAAAAAATAATAATAATAATAATTGAACAATTATGTTAAATTAACCCTTTCAGTCAAAAATAAATATATAATTTTTGGCGTTGCAGCCAACAAATCTTCTGCTCGGAACTGTACTGATATCCAAACGAGTCTTTAACATACATCGGGAGCAAGAGAACTCTATCTGTGCTTTATGTAACTGGCAGCAGTGGTTTATGAGAATACAGAACATAGTCTCAGCAGCAAATGATCTATTATGCCACACTTCTCAGGTTCTTTCTTATTGAGCGATAATTAGGGCCACCTGTTTTTCGCGAAATGATATACGCGGAGGCGAGACTTCAATATCCTATGTGCACATTTGCAGTCTTCCTTTAGCTATTGGTAGGGTTAGGAAAAATTCGCGACTTCATTTCAGGACAAGATAGATTTCAAACGCGTGTACACTGAAGCCACCTTTGGAATTGCATCAGAGTTTATTAGACACGCCCTGAATGACTCCGCGCCAATAGCCGACATGCAAGGGAACAAGAAGCGAATCCCGTACTGTCAAATTTGGGGTAACACTGGGGCAACAGCCAATGAACGAACACCTGAGGTTCGACTATACAAAGAACTGTGGAGTCTAGCATACAGGTCATTGAACTCGCGAAATTTGTCCTATCCCTAGCTAGTGGCATCTTGCCTTTGTGTGAAGAAAGTCTGTTACATGAGTGAGCCAATCAGAATTAAGTTTCTTCGATACTGACCGTCGGTGATTCGCGGGCAAACAGATCATAACGGTAACAATTCAAATGCTCCAATTACAAAAGTGGTTCTGAACTAATGTGTTCTGGAACACAACTAGTCCTGAAATATTTTTGCGAAAAACAGGTGTCACTAGCGATAAGTACTTCTTACCATTCTGGACACTTAATATGCAATGTCCCAGATAGAGGTGACTGTGATTGAAAGTGTTAAGGGGGCTGATTAACACCATTTTGTAATTCAGTAACTCCTCGCTGACCAAAAGGCGCACGGAATAGCCTAATACTTTTTTAATTGTAGATGCACACAAAATATTTCTGTAATTTTATTTTTAAAAAAATATATATGGAAACTAGTTGCCAAAGATATTTTCAGTGCCATTACAAGTTAATAATTGTAAATTTCGTAAGTGTCAGCATTACTGAAAGAATTATTCTGTAGTCCATACAAATACTTTTTTTGCAGACGTACAAATTCAACAAGTTTAGAACAAAATGTTTTGCAAACATACTAGAGTATGTATTTTTTAAGGAAATTTTCTTTTCGGTTTTAAATATTTTTGTGTGTATTATTTATTTGCTTTTTGAAATTATTCGCACAAAACAATCACTGACTTCTTCTAGGCAAATGTAAAACGAAAAGTGACAGAGGCATCACATGTTTGACTATTAGGAAATCTTGGGAAGCTATTATTAGATGCACCTGTTTTCGCTTAAAGATTTCAGGACAAGGTTGTGGTCCAGAACATTTCATTTGAAAACCACTTTCGTGTTTGGATCATTTGCATTGTTACGCGTCTTATCTGTCTGCCCGCAAATCACAGACACTCGGCATTAGAGATATTTAATTATTATTTGTTCACTCATGTAACAGACTTTCTTCACAACAAGACAAGCGGCCAATAGTATTGGGTAGTGAAATTACGCGGAAAAAATTCTTGCCAAGTTATATTTCAAAAACTGTAGAGTCGTTTACCTATCTTGATTGTCTGAATTTCCTTTTGACACAGATTAACTGTCTGCACACGAATTACGTAGGATCCGTGCCAATGTTACCGAATTCTGAATGGCCCGGTCATATATGAAAACGCCTTCGCAAGCAGACAACAACTAATCGTAATAGACAAACTGCTGCTGGGTACTTACACTCTAAAAATTTTCTTTTACTTTTACAAGGAAAATCCTTGGAAACCTAGTTGCCAAGGAAATTCTTTGTAAAACTACAAAGAGTTTTCTTGTAAAATCTGCAAAACATTTCTTTGTAACATTACAAATGATAGCATTGTATTACAACTGACATTATTGAGAAGTTTACACAAAATTACTTTTTTCCTTCTAAAAATAAAACAAGTGTGATGAATTATTAACATAGTAAAACATCTAAAAAATTATTTCAAAATAAAGTTTACAAAGAAATCACGCATCGCCAGCACGGGGGTTAGAGCTCACACCCCTTTTATTACTACCCTGCACCTTTAACTACAAGACCAACTTGACTTATGGTGACAACGCTTATTTTTAGCATAAATAAATGGGCAAATCCAAACAAAATAATTTTGTTATACGGTTATGAAGAATAGGCACATTTGTAACTTTTAAAGAGTTTAGTTGTTGAGTTAAAGAGATTTGGATGTCTCTTTACTACGAGATATTGAGAGCCGATTTAAGAGTTCTGAATAGCTAGGAAACATTAACAGTTAGGCTACTGAATAGTACGGTCACGTTTCATTATGGTTATTTGAGTTGTTTAAAGTGTTTTGCGTTATTTAGACTTGCAATACATTTCTTTTTACACGCAGCTACTACACTTTACATTACCCATATTTTTTTTGTACAAACTACTTGATACGGGTTTACGTTGTTGAGTGTCCGCCATTTTGCTGAAGCTCGTGGATACGGCTCAGTACAGTGCAAACAACGGCCATAAAGATAGCTTTGGACACTTGCCGTCGTTTTACGTACGCTCCGTGAAGCTCGAGTAGAAATAGTAGTAATAGAAGCGTGACCCAAAACAATTGGGTTTCTCCCATAAGAATACATGCACAGCAAGTGTCATACGTATTAAAAATAATCGTAATTTAGTGTCTTATATTTCTTAAATTGTTAAAATTTTTGCGTAACAAGTAAAAGAAGATTAAATTTGTGCAATACAATGATTTTTGTGGTATAGTATTCCAATTTAACGTAAACAATGGTGTTTATTCCGAATGAATACATGCAGGCTAGCAAGTTGTAATGGTAAATTAGCAGAATTTCATGTTTTTTTAATTTTAAAACTGTGATGTGTTCTTTAAATGTGACATTGGGAAAAGAATAAAATTCCATAACACCAGAGTTGTGTTGTATTATTGCGATTTAACTTAAATAAAAGGTACCTTTTAAAGATAACCTATAACCCATTAAATAACTGAATGTCTTCCTTTCCATATGACACGTTTTCATAGCAATTAAAGTTAGTATTTGATTTTTGTCCAAAGAATGTACTTGGAATCGAGTCAAAATTGGTTACCCAATTATTAGTGTAACTGACATAAGATAAAAAATAGAAAATGGCATATTTGAGAAGTACAGAAATTGCTCAGTCATGCCCCGACGTTTTATTTTTGAACTAAGCTTAATTTATAGCCAAAATCTTACATAGTGAGGATAGTTGCGAAGATCAGGGAAATTATTAAGTAAAACTTTAAAAAAATATAGTGGTATCCTTTATAATAAAAACACCAACACTACAATTTATTGCCATCCACACTAAACAGTCCCCCTTCTGAAAAAGTGTGTTTACACTGAAATAAATATATTCTATTTTCGAATACTCATTTATACAAAACTGTATTTCACAAAAGCATGAGTAGGTACTGTTAAAAGAAAAAAATGTTCACCTTGTTACAGTATTCATTCACAAAGTAACATGATCATTCAAACTAATTTTATGTGTGTTCTAATTTACGAGCCAAGAGCCCTTGCCTGGCTGTGTATCCCTGAAAAGCTCATCACGGCTGTGGCGTTGAATTGTCACCGCCTGAATTTGCGGTAAGTGCATAAATGCACCATGAATATCCCATTTGACTAGGGCCAAGAGCGATGTCCTCTACACATGCCCTACACTGTAAGTTTAATTGTTCATAACAATTATGCAGCTTATCTCTGTCGTTTGCTGAACACTTGTTCGTACAAAAACCAAGACAACATAAGAAAATGTGTTTAGTTCATTGATTCTTCAATAGCTTATGCATTGGAATTTAAAAATTTCGAAATAAAGATGAATGTTTGAAATTATATCCACTTCCTCAAAAATGGATCAAGGGAATGCATAGAACTGTGGGTTCGAAGGGATCAAGGGTAAGTAACAAAGTGTGTGTGAGCGAATTAGAACACAGCTCTAATAGAGTAGTGGGGGAACAAATTTTCAAACTCACATACTGTAGAAATACGCCAAAATAAAAACTGATGTTAAGTTAAAATTTCTATGACATGGCATTTACATAACTGGTAACTTGCAGTAAACTTTTAAAATGCAAATATAATTCCATGCTATCACTTTGCCTAACATACAATACCAGATGATATGATATAGCAGTAAAACTAGTATGTATTTGACAAGAAAATGGAACAGCAACTCGTAGGCTACTGCAATTTGAAACACAACAAAAAAAAAAATTGAAAAGAATGGCAGATTTTACTGAATTAATGTTTTTTTTAAATACAACAATCCGAAAGACGCAAGAAAAAACGTTCGCCAAAGTACCATAATGACTACTTTTTGTGGGGGAAAAAAGTGGGCCTACTTTACATTGACAAGCTACTTTACGTTGACAACCAGCTTTGCTGACTTTTCAATTTGAAATTTCTTTTAAATATAGAGCAGGTAAATATTTCCCATAAAAAAAGCACAATATCCTTACAAAGAAAAAAACCTGTCGTTCTCTTTAAATAACACCATTGTTACTACAAATATTGGGATGTAATTACATGTGCTGACTCGAAGTAAAATGAATGAAACAATTTTGGGTTATGTACGATCACAGCTGTGTGCATCACCTATTAATGCTGGACTATGCAGAATGTAAAGAAGGATTTTAGTTTCTAACATGTTACGTACCACAAGTGTTTTCAGTTTCTAACAGTTACATTGGTCTACGTTTTGATAGTAGGGAAGCTATAGGTTGTTCACGATAAAATGAGCACTTTTGAGAGCCCTGCTCTAGATCTACTTGTTTGCACATTACATATTCTTCCGCGTTATGTAAAATTGACATTGCCACATTCATCATCGGTCAAGTGAAACTGTGAAATTGTTAGAAAAGTTAATACTTAACAAATCTGCTCGTTTTTACGCTTCGATGCATTAAAATAACTGAAAGCGAAATTAATAATATACGTAATCACAAACAGTTACCGTAACACTTTTTATTCAACGTGAAAATATGGAACTACTTTCTATATATTATTACCATCTCTACTTGACACATGTCACTCAGTGTGTCCTTTATAATATATGCAGGCAGGGGCAGTGACTTTTTCTGAAGTTGATTTCAAAAGTGCTCACTTTATCGTGAAACGCGTTACACTAAAATAGTTTTTATTCACATGGCTGGTTGTTTATACCGTACATATTTGACCCCATGTTTACTCATGTTGTTTGTGATGTATGGTGAACTACTTTCAAACATCTCCAAGGAAATATTATACACCATAGGATGCAAGGTGATTGTTACGCAAGTCAAATACATTGATTGTTAATGTGAATGGCTCTCCAGCATGTCCTCACTTGGCAGTCGACATCCTGCTACATGTCAGTATTTCATAAGCCACAATTGACTGTTGTAACTACTAACTGGGGCAATTCAGATGGTCAGTAGTTTTCCAACCGCCCAACGAAAGTCTAGGATCTCACACGTGTCAAGGTAAGATGCATCCAGTCACAGTTGCTGACGCTTCTTTTCAACATGTGGTGCATTACTATTTACAGCAATGCCTCGTGGAGCTGCATTCTCTCAGCACTGACCTTGAGTTACGTTGATTCACACCACAACTGGCAAGTTCTTCATTGTAACAAGATGCTTTTCAGAAACGAAAATACTCAAAATAATACAGTAAACATAGGTCAAAAAGAAATTAATATTTTTTTTGTGTTTTTATTTGCCAACTTTGAATAATAATGGAATTTTTAAAATTTTCAGAAACCCATAAAAATTACTAATGCTATACAAAAAAATTAGTTATTTATTCTAAAACCCTAGCTACTGAACAGAAAATTCTGAACATAGGCTATAGGCCTATATTTGGTATTCCTAAGACAAGATTTCATCCACTGGAGTAGATAAATTTGGGTAGCCCTTAATATTGTGGTCTTGAGAGCTGATGAGAATGGAGCAGTGCCAGAATGCAAGGGCAGGGGAAATGGGAAAGCCCAGAGAAAACCTGCTGGTCAGCACAGTTCCCTCGTGCAAAAATTCTGGAGTTACCCGCCGGGAATCGAACCCGGTTCACCTTAGAAGGAGGCATGTAGTCTGACAACTACACCACCGTGGCCCCAGTTCATGCACTGATCCACCACTTCCCAATTCTGAATTCTCCTTATACCCTAGACTTCGTATCCTGCTAGTGGTGTTGTACATGATGTTTGTTTACATACATTAATGTAAATATCTGCATGTTGTGTACATATAAATTACATCTGTACAGGTATTTTTGGGGATAACAAAACTATTTTTGTGTAAAAGTTTCATTTTTATTTGAGAAAGTAATACAACTCCTTATGAACACCATTTATTTATTCACTTCCAAAACCACCGCAATTTGGCACTGTTCTATAATGCAAATCCTGGCATGTATAAACATACCTGCATATAAGAAAAATTCAATTGCCACATGTCGTGATTGGCCAGGCAAATGTTTGTTCCACAGCGTAAATAGTTTTGATTATGTAAACATGGACAAAAATTATAATACAATGAAATATTGCTACGGTTAAAAGCTCTATGTTATACTATTACTCAATCCAAATCAGGTAAGAAGTTACCAATTCATGTACTGATTGTTTGGTAGCGTTCAGTGAACATACTTTATGTCCCACACATCACAGTCACGTGACACTGGCGTCAGGAGGTGGGGGCCTCTCGTCAGCCATTCGCAAAGTCCAAAATGCCTTGGTTAAATATTGCAACCTTAAATCTAATTGTTAAAACTTTAGATGTGGATTTTCACCAAAATATTTTCTTTAGTCCCATAATGGGGAAGAAGAAATAAAACAAGCAAATACTATGTAAACATTGCACCAACGGGTTTCTTATCTGATGCATAATTTGCATGTTATTTTCCATTAATGTCTCGAGATTGCTAGTAGGATTTACTAAGCATGTGATTAGTCAGAAGTAAAACACATAAAAAAAATTGTATTTTAAAAGTGAATGTGAAATTTGGATCATCACTTAAGGTCAAGCTTTTAGAGAGTGCATTCCCAGTGGTAGTCCTACGATAAATATGGAGAATGGTTTCCAGTAGGCATTGTGGACTGCAAATTATGTCTACCACTTTTGATGGAAATTCACTTTTATCTACCAAACACAGAAAAAATAAGACAAAAATTTTAGCAAATATGCAGAACAGGAAAGGTCTCTCCCAACAATTTGTAAAATTTGAATCTATAGAATCGAAGTACCTTCAAAAAATAATATAAAGAACAAAAAAACTTGTGATATTGGCCTACAAATTTTGAATTAAGAGCTGATATTCCATTATAATTTAGATCATACAGAGAAGTGATGGCCTCACACGAACAATTTTAAACAAAATTCAGGTTCTGGGCCGACTATTCAGTTCATAAAATTGTATTTTATCCTAATCTTGATCCACAACATAAAAAGTAGAGATTTCATGAGCTTTAACTTTTCAAAGTTAAGTACGCTAAGGATTTGGAAGGTTCCGGTAGTCAATAATGTTGTAGTTTGAAGACAACCAAAACTCATCATCATTAGGACCTGAACCATGTTAAATACAAGTACACTAAAAGTAATCTACCTTAAACACAAAACCTGTTTTTTAATCACCGTGCTAAATACTCTAATAAAGAATACCACCTCAGTGAGCATCAGCTGTGCTGCTGCTGTTTGTATCAAATAATGACATTACTTGACATTATGACAGTTTTATGTAACAGTATGTTTGTAGAACTGTCCAGGAAAGCACGAGATTTTATTGCGTAATAATACCTTCGACACAGTATAAATACACTATGGTCAGTACGTTGTTACATTTTGTAAATAATCGTTTGTTTTGTCAAGTTGATAATGACTGAACAGTATATTCCGAAAGTTTGAAAAGTATGGAACAGAACTTACAGTTTGAGAACAGTCTGAAATCATTATGGATACTACTCAGACAGCCACAAACTCATATCTAACAGTTGAGAAACAATTACGGGTGACACAGTATTCACCAGCGAGATACCATTCTTATACTTTGGTATTTGTTGTTATAGTCAGCGTATCTCTCTATCACAGTTCTGTAACTGTTTACAGTAAAATCAATGAGAGATTAATGTATTTGATATTGTCATTCAACTTGTGGAGACTCACATCACAGTAATCTTATATATATTGCCAGTAATCCCACGTCCTATATTCATGCATGCTTGACAGTAATGTTCATGCATGGACAGGTCCTGTGACCCATTCGCTAACGGAATGCGCTAGTCAGTGCAATGTCTTTTTGTCCCATAGAGAAAACTCAGTAATTAAGTCAGAAAATGTTTTTTTTTTTTAGTCATACGTAGTTTAAAGTCCACGGGCAAATGTTAGAATCAGCATGTAAGGCACCACGTATTTGAGCAGACTGCCTGTTGTACAATGTGTTGTAGCAATCAACAAGTGTTAATGGATGTAGCAAGTCAGTGCATTATGTGGGATTATTTTCAGCGTTTGTTTTAACTGGATTGTTCCAGTCAAAGTGTGGCCCAGTTTGTCAGATCCAGCTGGCCGTATGTGTTGCACACGAATTGCATTATGGAGGGTGATCTACTTTTGTTCTGATACTTTTTGTGAGCCATAATCATTTACGTTAGTAACCTGAAATTTGTTTTTGTGTAACCTTCAGTGTTCACAATATCCCTCCGTCGACTCACAGGCTTTTTATTTTTAATTTTGTGTCAAGTGATCTTGTTTGGACCATTTTGGCTTTTTTTCGCAGCTATGGCCACTTGTAGGTCATGCGAGCCAGATCAGTTTTCCGTTCACCTGTACATGTGTTTTTTTTATACATATATATATATATATTCAATAAACTATTTACTGTACTTCAAAACATGTTATACTCAAACACTACCAAACCATGTCAAATGCAATATCACAATTGATGCAGATAAGAAGCCAATTATAACACTATATTTATGTTCCCCACCACAGATCAAGAAATTATCCACATTGCCTGTATGTCGTGGTCTCAGGAGCGGAGAGGAGGGAGGTTTGACTTACGATACCAGGTTGTAGAATACAGTAGAAAGTAGATTATCCAGACTTGTTTGAGAAATAAAGAGAACAGTAAAAACACGAAAGTCTCTTATGTCACATTGTTTCCCTTGCCCACGGAGGAGAGACAAGCACTTGTGTGTGCTCTTGTGATATGTCCTTTCGCGTGTTGTTCACAGCGAACATATCTGGGAGGATTTAATTTTTTTTTGTACAGTTTCTGTCTTGGATAAGTTAGTGTTCTATGCATGTCTAATAAATATTACGTTGTGTGAATTTTTTTGATCTTCATTTTCAACATATTTCCATGATCCGAGTTTTCGATTACCTATCCGAATTACCTTTGGTCCCTATTAGTAGGGATAATATACTTTTTACTGTATTAGTAGAGTTGCACAAGAGACTCATCCAGAGTGGGGACCGTTCACCCACGTGGCTGTCCTGAGTTCACCCCGCGATGAGGTGACATTGTTGCAATGATGCAATAAACCTGTTAAGCCTATATAACGAGAGTTTTGGCCCTCTTGTAGAACACTAAATGTTGAGTGAGACTGTTGAATGGTTATCTCACTTGCCAGACACACACTATAAGTAAAGACGCTGTCAGGAGGTTGCATGTTTACATCTTACTTGTCTCCTACTCCTAGATATAAGCAGGTTGCAGTAAATTCAGATGGTAAAAACACAAGTCTAAAAAAAGGGTTAGGTAATCAAACATTGTTCCCAAAGGTTCCACCCTTTGCCCTCTATTGTATTTATTTATTTTTAATATGCTAGATGTAAATTTTCTGTATTCCAACATTCTATTCATTGTTTACAGAAAATATCTTTCTTTAAACTGGGGTCAAATAGTTTTAATGGAATTCCTCACGTAGAAACAACAGGACTATAACTTTTTAATAAAATATGGAAATTATGATTTGAAAGAAAGCCATCCTACAATATTTAGGCTTACATATTGACAGGCCTCTTTATGGGGATACACACATCGATAACACAGTCCCGAAACTAAGTGTAACACGCTGCGTGTTACACTTTACAAAATTTATCATATCGTCTAAAGACATCCTCCCTTAAAGAAATTTATTTTTCATATTTTTATACCGTTATGTTATATTGTATCATTGAGTCGGCACCTTCTTCTCAAACTATCTAAAGTTTTCAGATTCCAAAAAAGAGCCATAGGAAATATTTACGAATATTTTGTGTAGGTTTATGTTTGTTTTGTAACATTTTTGACTAATGCTATATTCCAGAGCTCCTGCTCATCATAGGGCTGTTGGAGAGATTTGATAGTCAATAAATTAATAAATTAACTTTAGCAACACAAATTGTGTGTATATAGCTAAGAAATTTCCTAGGTTTATACAGTTCCCTGCTGTGAAAATGGTTAGTTTTTTGACTGCAAGAAATTACCATACATACTATGTCATATCTGTTTGTGTTTGACAATGTTTGTGAGTTTCCCTGTGTTGTGGACTAACGAGCAACAATTTACTGAAAAACAGTTTTCAGTACAAAATATTAACAGTTAACTTGTTGATATTTGTGAATATAGAATGGAGGTTGTGTATTAGCTATGCATTAATGGATTTGGCGGTGCAATCCTGGCCAGATATTTTTGAATATTTGTTATATTACAGGTTTTTTTCTCATGTAAGGTGAAGTGTGACTCAGCTGAGAGCTGTTGAATTGGTCAACGACAGAGCATATTTTCGTCAGCTGTCTGTTAGAAACCTGTAATAGTATGCAGTGTAAATGGGCACGTTTATTCTATTGAACCATAACTTACTAATTAACTGTATGACGAATCACTTGGTTTGCTTTATCATTGCGCATTGGTAGGTTTTGTACATGTACCTTTCTTTACATACCTGTGACAAATTATGTTACATTCAATACTACTGTACATACATTTTTTTATATACGTAGTTCCTGGAAACTGTTTACATGCAAATCTACACCACTCTGATTCCAGAGCTCTAGTGAAGAGAGCATAGAGGACGCACATATGAAGCACATAATACCCCTACCCCCCCCCCCCCCCCAGGCACTCACTTTGATGAACTCGGCAAGCTAATTGGTGCAGATTTGAATGTCATCAGTTTTCTGGAGCTTGACTTTAGTTTTCAGGTTTTTCTGATGTCATGTTTACATTTGTTCCCCACAATTTTCCTGCGATATCCATTTATACAATAAAATTTTTACAAAAATTTTTTTACAAGAATGAGACTAAGAAAATTTTTTAATGTTACCAATTACAAACTTACTTTGGCCATAAAAGCTCCGCTGCTATCTTTAAGTACTTTTTTACGTACTATTTTCTTGTACGAAGTGTTTTCACATACTGCTCGTCCAGATTTCGACTCGCAATGATTTTGCGGTATCGCAGATTGCCACTTCGTCCTTTAAGTGGATCATTTGGAACAATAAAAAAAAACAATCATTTGATGGTTCCGTATAGCGGAAATGTAAAAATACAGTTATCTTGAAACAATAAAATTATATCAGGACCACTTTATGTTGCTAATGAATTTAATAACTATTTTGTAAACATTACCACTCTCCTAAATGTGGCAATTAATAATAATACATCAAAATAAAATAGTTATGCATCACACATACTAGTAGAAGTATTACAACCCCAATACCTTAAATCATGGCTTGAGCAATGCATCATCACACGGTATATTATTTTGAGGATCTGCAACTATGCTGACAAAATATTTGTAGCTAGAAAAATGGCAACTGGAATAACACTTCAGTAAATAGGTATAATACAAGTTGCAGGCCTTTATTTAAAAAAATTACAATTTTAATTCACATTAATCTGCATTTTTGAACTTATTAATTTATTCACTCAAACAAAACCGAATATCTTTAAAAAAAAAAAAAAAAAAAAGATTTCCATCACTATTTCACAAGGCATATAAATATGTACATATAGAGTATATTATCACCGGACAAATTTGTACAACAGAAGTACCTATTTAGTTGAAAGGAATACATAAACACAATAAGCTACCAGACGTGATAACCTCAATATACTTAAATAACTTTAAGAAATATATTAATTATCTCCTGCTGAGTGTCTTGTATTGAACAGTTGTTAGACAGACACACTTAAAACAAATTTTGTCATATGAGCGGACGTGATGGCAATGCAGTAGTATATATTTGTACTATGTACATAATTGTATTATTACTTTATACTAAAAACTATTTTATACAATATTTATTGACATGTCCTATAACGTTGTGCTACTAGGCATGATGTACGATATAACTGAACAAAATTAACTTGAACTTGTCGAACCATAGCTTTCATTACAACAAAAACAATAAACTTGGTGCGAGAACAAAATGCGATGCAGAGGTTTTTACGAACTCGGTATACTGCGCCAGCAAAACACTATCGTAAACGAAACCAACTTGAAACGCACCTAAATATATCACAATTCTTTATGCCGAACGGACAAGGGAAAATAGAAAGTCGTTGTTTAATAATATTAAAAAATCTCCGAAACTCCCATATACCACAATGATAAAAGCGGGTCAGCCTGCACTAGCGCTATTAGTTCGCAATCCGCCGCGAGCTTCACTAAGTGTACGCAATAAATCAAAGCAAAAGCATAGCAATTGCCAGACCTATCTTTATGACCGTGGTACAAAGATTTCCTAGGGTCTATTACAAACACGGACATTGTAGTTTTACAAACGAGTAGTTTTACAAGAAAAATCTTTGTACTGTTACAAGCATTTGTAAAATCACAAAAAATTTCTCAGTAAAAATTACCCATTTTTTTAGAGTGTACATTACTGTAGTCTACCTTGTACTCATGTTTTTTCGCGGAAAAATCACTAGCTCTACCAATAGTCAAAGTAATTCTGCAAGTGTGCACACATGATACTGAAATTTAGCCTACGCGTAAGACTTTTCGGGAAAAACAGCTAATATTTACGTTCTGCCTACTTAAATTTTCTATAAAACTTCTAAACACGACTGGTTACACGTATCTTTCTAGAAATAAAATTTTTATTTTTGGATATTGAGAAGAAGTACACCATATAATGTTTAAAGTTGGCATATACAAATAGATAGAGACTTGAAGAATTCGCGGATTCATTTCGGTACAAGCTATAAATCAAAACACGTGTGTGTATATATAGCTTCAGCAAATGGTCCACACGGTGTTTGACACCTCCTGGAGAACGCTGGCCCAATCGTCGCACTACACTGTGACAGCAGACAACCAATGTGCAGTCGATATCGGCATATTAGAACATCAGACTGTAGCGTCTATCCTGCAGGTCACTGAACTCGCGAATATTTCACGTCTCTACAAATAGATACTTCCCCCCCCCCCCTCTTTTCACCAAGGGGTATGATGTACATTTCAAATGTAACAATAGAAGAACTGTTTGTGACATCTAAATTATCATGCAAATGTGCAAGCGGCCAATAGTCAAATGAAGACTGCAGGTGTGCACATAGGATACTCAAGTCTAGCCTCAGCGTAAATCTTTCCGCGAAAAACCAGTGGCCCTAGTGATCGGCTGTACGACTATCTGGGAACGGGCCTTGTGTCCGGTTGGCTACCACGAGCTGCGATACGTTTGCTATAGGCTGGGCAGCGTGGTGGCGCTGATTGGCGAACGACTTTCCCTCATGTTGCTAGCCAGCAACGCCATTTTGCTGACTTGTGCGGCTGGACTTCGCGGTACAAGCAGCTGTTTCGCCCGCATATACTCCGGTACGCCGTGACACAGCTTTCTATACCCTGTTCACGATAAATTGAGCACTTTAGAATTCAACCTTAGAAAAAAGTCACCGCTCCTACCTGCATAATATTTTAACGGGCGCACTGAGTTGCATGCGCCTAGTAAAGTTGGTAACGATGGCTGGAAAGTAATTCCATATCATAACATCGAATAAAAAATCTTAGGTAACCAAGAGTAACTACTTAAATTGTTTCTTTCCCTTTCTGCTTTTTTTAATGCATCGGAGTATAACAATTAGCAGATTTGTAAAATATTTACTTTTGTAATAATATCACAGTTTCACTTGACCGACGCATGAACAAAGTGATGAGGCCCATTACAGTGTTAATTTTACATAAGGTGGAAGACTACAGAATGTGCATGTAAGTAGATTTTAACCAGGGCTTTCAAAAGTGTTCATTTGACCGTGAATTGTCTATATCTTCATTTCTACAGTTCCGAACAAAAAAAAAAGAGTTTCTTGCAGCTCCATAAACGGTAAATTTATTACAGACTGAAAGGATAAACAGGGAATAAAATTGAGTTTATGAATAAAGAGATTTGTACGGTTGTTGACAGCGAGATCTTGAGTGCCAACGAGGGTGATTGAGGTGAGAATGGAACAGCGCCGGAATGCAAGGGCGGGGAAGTAGGAGATCCCCGAGATAACCCGCCTACCAGAGGCAGTTACCTGGTCGGGGATTGAACCTTGTTCGCCTTGATAGCATGGAGTAAAAGGTTAACACTTTCAACGCCTAATTTTATAACTATTTTTTCCATAATATGTCTCTTAATGTTTAAAAAAAAAAACATTGCTTTAAGATTTTAAGCTAGTTGAGAAAATTATACTTTATAAAGGCGCAGAATAAGTCTGAAATAATTGTTATTGTATCAGTTTGTTTTAAAAGTTATACAGATATCACTACGATGCCAAAATCTTCCAATTCCAATATAGAATTCTTGGTACTCTTTTAATTTAAATTTCCTTGAAATGTTTAAAGCTACTGAAACTACTGCCGAAGATATGACAGACGAGATTTGCGTAGTACGCAATCTGCCCAAACACGTCAGTGAATTTTATCTTCTTGTTTCGATGATATCTGCCACAAACGATGTCGAGCTACTTGGTGCAGACAAAGAAGGCCTGAATGCCGGTGAATTACGCTAGTCTGTGTATTAGGTAGCACCGCTTATCTTGGACTTTTGCTGACTGTAAAGCCACTTCCCCCAAGGATCAGCGGTGAGCGGAGCTTTCAAAGAGATAATATATCACTTACGCGATAAGAATAATGGAATTCGTGTTGACTTCCAGAGCGGGGTTGTGAAATAACGCCAATACTAGGTCGCCACCCATATCACGTGATTATGTTTGCTGGTCATACGCCTTATCAATCTGTTACACGATAAATGGATATGTGTGTTTCTTTCATATTTATGACAAATTATTAAATTTATTTTTTCATAGAGTCTTATAACAGTATGTAAGTAAACTGAGGTGAAATTGCATGCCAGTTACTTTGATGTGAGTGTACCCATTTCATGATTGACTGCTCGAGGATTTAGGGACGGGACTTGTGCCTAGTTGTCTACTACCTCACAAATAAAAGTCTAATGTTGTGCTAACATTACTAATGTTACTACAACAGTAATTTTGTGTTATCTGTATGCCGTCAGAAACTAATGTTGCTGTTAATGTAATTTACTGTTAAGATAACAGTGTAAATGTTACATTCCGGTGTTAAATAAATTAAGTACGATTATTTTGTTCCAAAAAAAATATTGCAAACGAAAAATTTAATGTCAGCCTAACGGCCAACACGAGCATTGAGGACTTGTCCAACCAATAACTGGGTTTCATATTGTGAAAATTCAGTACAATATAACAACAAACTGCAGTTCTTTTTCTTTATGTGGAAATACTTAATGCTCTAGAAATATATGCACATTTGGCACACGTAAAATACTCTGCAAGGCTTGAGAGCTGGTCTAAGCTACATTTAGATCGCATACTATGCTTTAAAATATAAATTCAGTGGTTTACTTTTACGAGGACATCACTGTTTACTACTATCCACCATTTTACAATGCCAAATCAGTGTAAAATTGTGTTGATTGGATACTAATTTAACGTCACATGAACAGAAAACATTTGTTCTTCCTGTTATTTTTAGCGTAATACAATTTTGGATGAGGCAATATTACGTAGATGATATATTAAAATTATCGTTTTACAGCAGATTTGAATTACAGTAAAATAAGAATTTGTTGGGGATTAAAATTATTACCTTTGTCAGAACATTATAAATTTGACTACAACATAAGCAATTAAACAAATGCCCCAATAGTATTTTTTGTATGATAGAACATCAGACAATTTTCTGGGGTATTGCGAGATCTTTCCTATTGGCAGGGTTGCAGGCAGACAAGTATGATAAGATGCGCTATTGGATGGGCTGCTAGCAGTCAAGAAGTATACCAGGCGCTATTGGCTGGGCTGCTAGCAGGCAAGACGGATTCCAGGTGCTATTATCTGGCCTGCAACCAGGCAAGTAGGATGTCAGGTGATATTGGCTTTGCTGGAAGCAGGCAATTAGGATACCAGGCGCTATTGACAGGGCTGCTAGCATTCAAGAAAGTTACCAAGTGCCAGTGGCTGGGCTGCCAGCATGAAATAAGGATACCAGGCGCTATTGGCTAGGCTGATAGCAGGCAAATATGATACCATGCACTATTGGCTAGGCTGCTAGCAAGAAAGCAAGATAGCAGGCGCTATTGGCTGGGTCGTCAGCAGGCAAGAAGGATACAAGACGCTATTGGCTGGGCTGCTAACAGTCAAGAAGGATACCAGTCACTATTGACTGCGCTTCAAGCAGGCAAGTATGATACAAGGTGCTATTGGCTGATGTGCTAGCAAGCGAGTAGGATACCAGGCTATTGTGTTTGGGCTGCTAGCAGGCCATTAGAATGATACGCACTATTGGCTTGTATTCTATCAGGAAAATAGGATACCAGGCGCTATTGGCTGGGATGCTAGCAGGCAAGAAGATTGCGAGATGCTATTTACTGGGCTATTAGCAGGCAAGAAGGATACCAGGTACTATTGGCTGGGCTGCTAGCAGGCAAGTAGGTTACCAGGTTCTATTTCTTGGCCTGCAACAAAGCAAGTACGATATCATGCGCTATTGGCTGGGATGCTAGCAAGCTAGTAGGATACCAGGTGCTATTGGCTGGGCTGGTAGGATTCAAGAAGAATACCAGGCGCTATTGGCAGAGTTGCTAGCAGGCAAGGAAGTATACCAGGCGCTATTGCATGTGTTGCTACCAGGAAAGTGGAATTCCAGGCACTATTGGCTAAGCTGCTAGCAGGAAAATAGGGTACCAGGCACTAATAGCTGGGCTGCTAGCTGGCAAGTAGGATACCAGGTGCTATTAGCTGGCCTGCAACCAGGCAAGTAGGATATCAGGTAATATTGGCTTGGCTGGAAGCAGGCAATTAGGATACCAGGCACTATTGGCTGATGTTCTAGCAGGTAAGAAGGATACCTGGTACTGTTGGCTGGGCTGCTAGCAGACAAGAAGGATACCAGGCGCTATTGGCTGGGCTGCTAACAGTCAAGTAGGATAGCAGTCCCTATTGACTGCGCTTCAAGCAGGCATTTATGATACAAGGCGCTATTGGCTGATGTGCTAGCAAGCAAGTAGGATACCTGGCAATCGTGTCTGGGCTGCTAGCAGGCCATAAGAATACTACGCACTATTGGCTGAGCTTCTAGCAGGCAAATAGGATACCTGGCACTATTGGCTGTTCTGCTGGCAGACAAGTAGGACACCATGCATAGTTGGCTGTGCTGCTGGCAGGCATGTAGGATACCAGGTGCTTTTGGCTGGGCTGCTAGCAGGAAAGTGGATACCAGACGCTATTGACTGGGTTGCTTGTAGGAGAGTAGGATAATAGGCGCTGACTGTCTTTCGCTCTTCCGGAATGTTGCTGGCTTGTGACGACATACTGGTAAGGTGTAAGGCTTCAGTTCGCGGAAGAAGCGGTAATTTCATATCTGTAATAATAAATACTCTTTGGCCATGGATAGCAGAACGCTTACATCTTAAATTGATTGTTCTTCTTGATATTATATTTGATTCCATTAAAACTCTTTACCGAATATGTTACAAAATATAGTATAAGGTGTTTTGTGTAATTATTGATAGGGATAGGAACATTTCGGGAGTTTATTTCAGGACAAGAAAGGCGTCAATCACGTCTACACTGAAGTTGACTTTGCAATTGGATCGCAGTTTATTACACTCGCCCTGGACGTCTCACAACCAATAGCAGATTTGCAAGGAAAGAAGTAGCGAGTGTCATACTGCCAGGAGTGTCCTAACACTCTCTATTGTCTGGGGCAGTAGCCATTTTCAAACATCTGAGGCTCAAGTTTGCACTGGACTGTGGAGTCTAACCAGTAGGTTATTGAACTCGCGATATTTTCCTATCCCTATTTATAAGATTATTTGATTTACTTAGCCTTGGCCCTTAAGGTAATAATAGGATACATAGACTCTAATGTAGATGTTTTACATGTGGCCTTTACGAAAGATGTGAGTCACCTATATACACTACTTCAAGAATACCGGTTCTGTTCCTGACTGTGTTAGAACTCATCACCGTCCTATTGGTCCATACCATACCAGACACTACCCTGTAGTTTACAGCGTTCATTATTGGTGGGTCATCAACCAATGGAGAACCGAGCTGATATCCCAATAAATTGTCTTTTATTGTCTAAAATGATTTACAATCAATCATGTCTGTTTGTCAGGCTACGTAAAAAAAGAAATACTACCGTTAGCATTATCTAGGGATAGGAACATTTCGCGAGTTCATTTCAGAACAAGATAGACGATGAACACATGTACACTGAAGTTGTCTTTGCAACTGGATCGCATTTTATTAGACACGCCCTGGACGACTCTGAGCCAATAGCAGACTTCAAAGGAGACAAGTAGCGAGTTCCATACTGCCAGGTGTGAAGTAACACTGGCTACTCTCTGGGGCAGCAGCCAATGAACAAAAATCTGAAGCTCAAGTGTGTACAGGACTGTGGAGTCCAGCCTACAGGTCATTGAACTCGCGAAATTTTCCCATCCCTAGAAATATCATTGTTACTGCGCTGTGGTGTTCTTGTGGGATCATGTTAATCACTAGCCGAACAAAGCGTGCACATCCTCGCGAATTTTGTACAAGAAAAATTTTTTTCTAATTAGCTTTTGCTAGAGCTACATTCGATCAGAATATACATAGTGTTAAGTCATTTGCTTTCTGAGCGAACTGCGCTTGATTGAAGCAATGAATGTGACGTGTTAATTTATTGACGCAGAGTTCCCCGGGGCGTGTTAAATAACGATGACTAACGTTCTGTTAAGGAAGAGTGTTTTAATTATAAAATATTCTGAGAAAATAAAGCGAATTTTACAGGTTTCTACTCGCGACAAACCGCATGCGATAGCTGTAGGAACAGCACTCGTCAGTCTAACAGAGAAGAAACATATTCATAGTTTGAGAGATATGCCACACGTTTGTGGTGTTTGCGATGGCGGATGTAACCTTAACGTCAGAGCGAAGAAAACAAGTAGTGCGGCACTATGGTATTGATAGTGGTGACGGGTGGCGCCAAATAAATCTTAGCGGCGATGCACGTGAACTATTTGGCACTGTGATTGGCGCCAAGATAGCATTCATGGTGGTTTCTTAATAAAAAAAATCATATGCACATCGCTAGGGCCACATGTTTTTCGCGAAAAACCTTTACTTGCAGGCTATACATCAAAACTCTATGTGCACATTTACAGCCTCCCTTTGGCTATTGGCCTCTTGTGTATGTGTGAAGAGTATCTGCTACATGAGTGAGCCGATCAGAATTAAGTTTCTCCTATACTGGCCGTCCGTGATTCGCTTGCAGACAAATAAGATGTGTAGCAATTCAAATGATCCAATCACTAAAGTTGTTCTCAACTACACTGTTTTGAAACACACCTTGTCCTGAATTTTTTTTTCACCAAGAACAGGTGCCCCTACGATATTACACGAGAACACTGCACACGACCAGAAAACTTGTCCGAATTTGATGCACAAGAATGCATGTGTGTTATATGTTAACAATTATGTTTTGCGATGAACCTGACGCCAGTTGGCAGCGTTAGTAGATTATTTTTTAACATTGGATATCTTGGCATACACGATATGGATATAGCCCAGATATAGTGTGATATTTTGTTGGCAATGGACAGTGAATTAAAAGAGTTGCATGTTTGCTTGTATTTCAAATATTGGCTTATGTGATCGTAAATATGTGGCTAATCTTTAACACTATTTGTTAGTTAACAGCAACATTTCACTCCTCTAAATTTATGTATTGAGGCCTTCCTTGCCATAAATCAGAGTCCATTATTTTGCTGAATAACTATTTTCTTCCATTTTTACACCTAAATAAACAATTTCGATGAGAATTTTCTACTCTACCCTGATTAGCTCTTTCTCAATGCGTCTGGTAAGGAGATGAAATACAACCATTCCCTGTGTGCACTATGTTCAGAACTCTCGTCCACATGACCAATTATGCGCAGTTGTAAATCAATTGGTAGACATCTGAATTATTCGCGAGTTCAATGGCCTGCATGCTATATTCCAGTGTTGTTTGTAAAATCATGCAAATATCACTGAGTTATCCAAGAGATGTAAACTATCGGGTGGCCCATAGTTAGGGGTAGTGAAATTTCGCGAAAAGATTTCAGGACAAGTTATATTTCAAAACACTGTAGAGTACCTATTTTTATTGGCTGAATCACTCTTTGGAACGCATTAATTCCTGGTATACGAATCACGTAGGAGCCGTGCCAATGTTGCTGAATTCTGAATGGTCCGGTCAATTATGGAAACTCTTTCTCAAGCAGACAGCAACCAATGGCAATATGCAAACTGCTTCTAGTTGCTTATAGTATTGAAGTCTACCGTGTACTCACATTTTTCCGTGAAAAATCACTAACTCTACCAATAGCATACGCAATACAAACGTACAATGTTTTGAATTCTAGCTTGTTCCGAAATTAAACCGCTAATTTTTCCAGTATCTATGAATATGTTACAAATCTTGGCGGCCAGGTCTTGTACTCACAACTTAGGTACTGTAATTACTGTTATCCTTTCAATTGTAAACTCTCTCAGGCTTACATCCACTTATGAGTCTCGGAGAAGAAAAAATATCCGGAAATAATAGTATATTATATTTCCGTCATATTAAATTGTTTTGTAATGAAGTAGAAAACTACTTCCAGTATTTTTTTAAAATAAAAGTATTGCCATTAATTAAGTACTCCCCTCTCCTTGCATATTATTTTATACAAGCAAAGAATGCGTTTAGCGGATAACGCATTGCCGCAGCGCTGCCAATTACAGTTAGGGCCACCTGTTTTTCGCGAAATGATTTCAGGACAAGTTGTGTTCCAAAACGCTTTCATTCAGAACCACTTTCGTGATTGGATCATTTGAATTGTTACGCGTCTCATCTGTCTGCCCGCGAATCACGGACTTTCAGTATCGGAGAAACTTACTTTTGGTTGGCACACTGACGTAACAGGTTCCTTTCACGCAAAGACATGCGGCCAATAGCCTAAGGAAGGCTGCATGTGTGCACATAGGTCACTGAAGTCTGGTCTCTGCTTAAATATTTATGCGAAAAACAGGTCGCCCTACTTATTGGTAGGAATGGGAAAATTTCGCGAGTTCAGTGGCCTGTATGCTAGACTCCTCAATCCTTTGTATAGTCGAACCTCAGATATTTATACATTGGCTGTTGCCCCAATGTTACCCCACATTTGACAGTACGGGATTCTCTTCTTGTTCCCTTGCAAGTCGGCTATTGGAGCAGAGTCGTCCAGGCTGTCTAATAAACTCTGATCCCATTTCGAAGGTGAGTTCAGTGTAAACATTTTTCAAATCTATCCTGTCCTAAAATGAAGTGGCGAATTTTTCTTATCCTTAGTTATTGGTTAACAAGATATTTGTCTTCTTATGTACAGCACGCACCATATTTTGTTTTCTTTTGCAACATCTGAAACTCTACGTTAATGTGGAAAGTTAGAGGGTTAAATATGTGTAAAAAAAATTGAAGTTGTACGGGGACATTGCCTCTTTAACATATGTTAGTTTGCATCGTGTGTGGTAGTTTCTCACAGGTCTCTGGAACGACGTTTTAAGGCCGAAGAACGGGGTGTAGAGATAAGAGGATGGAAGAAGCAGCGACTGCGAGAGACAATAGAGAAATCGTGAATGATAAAAGACGGAAGAGCTTTCGAGGAATGGAGTGGGGTGAGTCCAGGAGGAAGGAAGGCAGGCGTAGTGTATGTGAAGGTTCAGCACTAGAGAAAGGGAAGCAAGAAGAGGAATCCTCGCGATTAAACCTGTGTCATCTCTTGACGAGGATCGGCTCTGCCGCTATCAGACTTGTGCTCAAATATTTCAAGCACCGCCTGGATGGTGCTTGAGGGAGATTTGAGAACAGTCTGGAGTCCAGTCCATACAGCTTAGCACCCACCGCTACAGGCGAAACGAACATATAATGCTTTCCTCATCTCCGCCCACCTCCCAGGCCAGCCATTCCCCTGCCTGTATCGTGTAAACACGAGAAGTTTGACCGCCCTCTCGTGAGACTGGTTTCTTTTAGCTGATTAAACGAATCTCTCTCGCTCTCTCTTGTGCTCTCTTTTTTTCCGACAATCGGAGTTCTACCGCCGTTGAAACGTATCTTATTTTCATAATCAACAACTCGGAGGCAGCAACACAAATTTGTTTCCTTGTTTTTATAGTATCACATTATTGAATTTCATAACATTGTATTCTCCTTTCATCAGGTTTACATTAGTTACTAAATTAATTTTTAATGCTGTATGTCACCAGTCATTTCTGCTAATTTTATTTACTTCTAATTTGTATTTTATAATATTGTGGGCTCCTTATGGTGTATATGTATATGTTAATAAATCATAACTTATTATTTATAATACTGCATTTGTTGCGTGTCTTTAATACTAGTCTCATTCATTTTTTAATTTTCTGTCATTTTAATTTAGGTAGAATTTGTTTTTTTATTTCTCGCTTATATTTTATGAGATAATTTACTAATGAGTTGATATTTTTACATGGATTATTAATATTGTAAATTATTTTTTTATTGTTGCAATAATTAATTCATTGATTTGTTAGTATCTCGTTTATATATCTGCAAGATAAATGGTTAAGTGTAGGAGAGAAGGCTACATGCCTTAACTTAGCCATTTTTAAATAAATAAACAAAACGCACACGATAATTGTATCTAAGTTCCTTAAGTCCAGGCTTCACCATGCATGGGCGTAAGGGAATCAAAGGCTAAATTCGGACAAAGATCTCTCAGACGTTTTATGTGGTAGTATTTCCAACTAAAGATTTTTTGTTAGATATCGAACTCATCTAAATTTGTAAACCTTCCAAAGTTTAATTTCTTTATTTCAAATGACGTTTTCATTATTTATAAAATTGTGACATTTTATAGATAGTTTAAAAGTTCATTCAGAATTTTAAAACTGAAATTTGAAATGTTTACAATTTAGATGTGTTCAATCTTAAACAAAAAAAAAAACCTTAGTTGAAAATACTACCACATAAAACGACTGAGAGATCTTTGTCCGTATTTAGCCTTTGATACCCTATACGCCCATGCATGGTGAAGCCTGGAATATCCCTTCCGGATTTAAGGTTCGCAACACACAAGTAGGAAAAAATAATTGTTATTATTATAGGACGAAATCGTTCTTCTTCGCGTATAAGGTGTGTAACGACCGAGCGAATATAAATGCAACAACTCTCAGACAATTCTGACGAGCAGACCCACTTCACTGCATTGTACATTTCGAGTACTCGAAAACTCGAAGAGCTTTCCTACTGCAAGAAAATTTACGCCACGAGTAAAACAGCTCTTCGTTTGTTGGCAAACGCAACAAAGATAACATTCAGGGCTGGGCAGTACCTGTTCTCGTTATTTTTGTGGAACAGTTAATACGCGATTTCGCAAATATAATGTCTCCCAAATGAAAACTAAAATAATTTAGTTTCTTAAATAATTCAGCTTTAAAAATAAATGGAAAACTATGAGACTAGTAAGAGTTTATAATATTTTCTGAATATCGCTAACTGTTAGTAAACTGTACACTTATTTGAGCTCAGTTGTCGCCAGCAACCCTGCAGAAACCGCTGGAATGAATGAAAACCCTGAAATTCGAAACTGGTGTATTTTTATAAGCTGTAAATGAATACATGAACCGACACAAAAATTCCATAGATATCCATGCAAGCGCAATGTATTTGTAAGTGAACAGAACATGTAAACATACAAAAACTATTTTGTAAAGCCGCTGCGTTCTGTAATTCTATGAGAATAATTCTGGTCCAGTTAGAAATACGTTTTGCTTAGCATTTTGTGGGGTAACGGTAAACCGTATGGTTTCTTTCTAAGCAGAAATCACGAAACATTTTTCTTGCATCGAAGAAAATTACGGAAGTAGTGTTACCAAATAGTAGAAACCTGAAAAATTAGCGAGATCAGTGACCTACAGGCTTGACTGTACAGTCTTATGTACAAATATTCAGATATTAACCGCACATTGGTTGTCTGCTGTCACAGTGGAAGGCGACGATTAGGACAGCGCTCTGCAAGAGGTGTGAAATACCGTGGGGACCAATGGATAAAGTCATATAAACACGCCTGTTTTGATTTCCAGCTTGTCTCAAAATGAATCCGCTAATTCTTTAGGTCTCTACCAGTTAGGCCGAGGAACGTTTAATCCCGTTCGGTTACACATTAAAATCTGAGATCAATTATTTAAATCACGTAATTTTTTTAATGCTCTGTATTTGTGTACAGAACTTGTCTTGCATCCTGTGAACAATGTGCTGCGTGCTCAGTGATATCTACGGGCGGTACCCATTTATGGCAAAGAGGCGGGAAATAATCCACAAATCAAATTAACGATAAGAGAGTTTCAATGTATTAATCACATTGATGCCTTACCGTATACAACACAGGTCATAACTATCACCCACATTATGCGATCTTTAAACGATCGTACACATGGTGGTGTAACGTCTTAATATCAGTAATCTAACAGGTAGAAACATGTGATTTTCACGAAAAGTGAGTGAGTGAGTGAAGAGATTTGGGTGACTATTAACAGCATGATATTGAGAGCCGATGAGGGTGATTGAAGTGAGTCTGGAGCAGCGCCGGAATGAAAGGACATGGATAACGAGAGATCGCCGAGAAAACCCGCTGAACAGCGGCATAGTCCGGCACGACCCGAACTCGGGTTCGCCTTGGTAAGAGGTCAATAGTCTAACCACTACAGCACCTCGGCCCCTGCAAATTGTGTATTCTTCCCCCACATATAGACTTCAGATCGCCATTGGCATGTTCGGTTTACATATACATACGCCGGTTAAGTCACGCTTCGAAATTATTCCACAAGTAAGTGCTTAACAAATACTCTAGTTCTTACATTTATACACATTAAACAAAATCGAAAGCAAAAGAAATTATTTTAGTATTTACATAAGTAAACCTAATATTTTTAATTCAATTTTTAACGTGTTTCTTCTTTCCCTCCGATGTTGTCAACTTTACTGTGTGCATTCCAATCAGTGCTCTTGTTAAAATATGTACAGAGAGGGGAAGTGACATTTTCCTAAGAATGATTTGAAAAGTGCCCACTACCGTGAACTACGTTTACTAAATTATTACCTTGCATTGAGACGACGTTTTACAGCTGGAAAAGTTGGATTTTGCTAGATTCAACGTGATTTCCACATGTCTGATAATTTCTTTCGTTGATGGTTGAGATGAGTGTATGAAGCTACTATCCTATTTCACTGGGCCAATGATGACTCTGGCATGCTAAAGCTGAGCGTTTGTGTTTGGTCTGCAAATAACATAGCTAAGTAAAAAACTTGATCGTCTAACCATAAATGGAGAGACCTGAAGAATTCCCAGAATCATTTTGGCACAAGTAAGAATTCAAAACACGTGTGTTTATACGTTATGACTCTAGACATTGGACCACACGGTGTTTGACACCTCCTGGAGAACGCTGACCCAATCGTTGCCTTCCACTGTCACAGCAGACAACCAATGTGCAGTTAATATCGGCATATTTGTAAATAAGACTGTAGAGTAGAACCTGCAGATCATTGAACTCGTGTGTCTATAAATGGATAAATTAGCTATAGGTAGAGATAGGAAAATTTCGCGACTTCAATGACCTGTGTGATAGACTCCACAATCCTTTGTTTAGTCGAACCTCAGATGTTTGTTCATTGACTATTGGCCCAGTGTTACTCCACATTTGACAGTACGGGATTCGCTTCTTGTTCCCTTGCAAGTCGGCTATTGGCGCGGAGTCCTCCAGGGTGTGTCTAATAAACTCTGATCAAACTGTAAAGATGACTTCAGTGTACACGCGCTTGAAATCTATCTTGTCCTGAAATGAAGTCGCTATAAGTTGTTCATGGTAAACTGAGAACTTTTGAAACCCTGCTGAAGATCTACTTGTATGCACGTTGTGTAGTATTAGGCTTTATGTAAAATTAACATTGTCATGGGCCACTTCACTTTATTCATGCATCGGCCCAGAGAAATTGCAAAATTATTAGAAAAGGAAATGTTTTTCAAATCTACTCATTTTTGCACATTGGTGCATTAAAAAAAAAACAGAAAGCGAAATAAATAATTTAGGCCGCCACAAATGGTCACCTCACTTTTTATTCGACGTAGTTATATGGAACTACTTTCCCCCCATAGTGACCAACTTTACTGGACGCATGTCACTCAGTGCGTCCTTTAAAATATATGCAGGTGGGAATAGTGGCTTTCTTTTACGGTTCATTTCTAAAGTGCTCACTTTATCGTGAACAGTCTTTAGAGTGATATAGAAAATGTTATGTCTCAAAAATTTAAGTATGCATAAAGGCAGTGCTTTTCAATGAAAATTTGGGGTTGTGTGCTTGCCTCAAACGTATCGGTATCAAACACAGTCCTAGAACTTGTCAGTTATCACTGGATGTCGTCCGTATAAGAAGCCTCTTCCTCTTTTGCATATCACTAAGAAACCCGAGAATTTCGCGCGTTCATTTCTAGACAAGATGGAATTCACACACATGTACGTTCATGTTACGTTTGTAATTGGTCGACGTGTTATTTGACACCTCCTGGAGACAAATAAGCCAATAACAATCATGCAAGAAATTGTGCGCCCAACCACCACCTTTTAATACCACAACAATCAACCAATAAAAAGTTGATATTGGTATGAGAGTATATAAGACTGTGAAGCCTAGCCCAAAGGTCATTGAACTCGCGAATTTCTCGGGGTCTCTACTTATCATATGGATAGAGACCTGAAGAATTCGCGGATTCATTTTGAGACAAGCTATAATTCAAAACACGTGTGTTTATATTACTTGAGCTATTGGTCCCCACGGTATTTCACACCTCCTGTAGAACGCTGGCCCAATCGTAGCCTTCCACTGTCACAGCAGACAACCAATGTGCAGTTAATATGGACATGCAAAATTCGCGTTATTAACTGTCATAAGGCTGAACTTCACAGTACTATATGCACTAGAGCCGGCGTCGTTTCTCCATTGGCTGCTGCATAGATTTGAAGACATTCCCTCTCTAACTGAACTACACGTGATTGGGTTACACAATTGTGAAGTGTTCCTTTATTGTTACAGAGTCACCCAGGGTGTGTCACATAAAGTATGGTCCAATGATAGACGTATTACATAGGTACATCTGTTTCGAGTTTAACTTGCCCCGAAATAATAACGGGAATTTTGCTGGTCTCTAGCAGTTTATACAGGACTATTTGTACATAAGACTGTAGAGTCTAGCATGCAGGTCATTGATCTCGCTAATTTTTCACGTCTCTACACATAGAAGCTTCAGGTACTCAGGTATTTCTGTTTCGTGATTCACCATTACGGATTCTACACCTTAAAACAAACAAAAAAGTTATAGCCTATAAAATAAATATATTATCCTGTAATATGTTCGTAAAAAAAAGCGCATCAAAATGTTTTAGAAATAAATAATATTAGGTGCATGCCTCCCAGTATACGTTAATTGTTGTTTGATCCAGTAACCGAAGGGTTCTATGTATAACGATTTTGTTGTCATAATTAGGGACGCCAGAATTTCGCGTAAAGTTTTTCGTACATGATAGATTTAAATGCTCTACAGGATTACCTGCAATTTTCTTTTGCTTACTGTCCGCATGTATTTGTGAGAAGTCATCACTGGCCTATCAGAATTAGGTAAATTCAATACTGTACGTCTATGATCCGCGCGCAGACACAAAAGACGCGTAACACGGGAACTATCAAATCACAAATGTGCACCTCAGTAACAGTGTTATTAAATATACAACAGATGGTGAAATTTTTTTTTTGCGAAAATCGTGTTCCTTGTCATAATAGTTCGTTCCACATATTTGTAGGGAGACCTATTTTTCGCGAAAATATTTCAGGACAAGTTGTATGCCAAAACACTTTAGTTTAGAACCACTTTCGTGATTGGATCATTTGAAAAATTACGCGTCTTATCTGTCTGCCCACGAATCAGAGACGGTCAGTATCGCAGAAACTTAATTCTGACTGGTTCACTCATGTAACCGACACTTTTCACACACACACACACACACACACACGCAAACAGAGAAGCGACCAATAGCCAAAGGGAGGCCGTAAGTGTGCACTTAGGATATTGAAGTCTAGCTTCTGTCTAAATCTTTTCGCGAATAACAGGTGGCCCTACATATTGGTGATGAATAAAGTAGTTTGAACTAGAAGCAAACTATAAGGAATGAATAGAAATTATTCATTAATTTACATAATTCTTTAAAATGTATGGTGTCTAAGTAATTTAATTATATTCTGATATTATCTAGACTTTGTTAGTTGACTAGTTCGACTTTGTATAGAAACATAAAAAAGCAAGGGAAAATACAAATACACATGAATTTTCGTTTAAACCAACATAATTATTGTGAAATAAATATTTGTTTTTGCCAAAAAGAGTTATTTTTGTTTAAAGTCAAATTATTACGTAGTGGTAATTTTATAAATTTTTTTATTTTTAGACTTTTTTAAATTACAAAAGGGTTTTTGTAGGATCAAATGCATAAGAAGTCACTTAAAATATCAGTTTCTTCCTTCAATTTTGTATAGCTAACAAAATAAAGCTTTAAAAAATTATAAAACAATGTAGCTGTATAAACGAGACTTTCTTTTTGCTAAAGTTCAGTTCTTCAGTTCGCTATAAAATTGTTAAAATAATTGGTAGAACCTAAATTCCGTGACGGAAGACACCTGAAAAATTAGCTTTATTACTAGGGGAAAAGTTGAACTTTAAACACGTGTACCTTTACAATGGGTTGTCATTGGACCGTACTTAATCTGAATCGCGCTGGTAAACTCTGCAGCAGAAATTGTGTGCCCCAATCACGCACAGTTGTCAGAAAAGGCGGGGCTTCACCTCTATGCAGCAACCAATGGAAGAACAAGGCCGGCTACGATATATACAGAACTGTGGAGTTCAATATGATGCCAAATAATAACACAAATGTTGCATGTCTCTAACAGTAGGTATAAATACTCGACAAGAGGATGTTTACGGCCACATCAATGAAACCGCTGCGCCATTTATTCTCTGTATATTTACTTATTCTGTGCTACTACACCAGACTTGACAAATGTAGTTATTAATGGGTTGACTGTCATAGCGAACATTATTTAGTCATGTGCAATCAATTGCAGGTGGTGCGAAACTTTTTTGAGTGTTGTATGTCAACCAGAGTAAGTAAAACGTGTTCTGGTAATTCAGCCAAAAAAATTATTATTTAATTTTTGCAGTTGTGTTCACTAGGGTCAGGCAAACTCCTTTCTGATTGGTGTTCCTAATAAAAGTTCTCTCTTATTGACTTCATCGAGTACCCATTGTCGGAAGTGAGGCTAATGACCACACATGAATTCTATTTCTAGAAATACCTGCCTGTTTTATAATATACTATTTTTAATGTAGAGTATCTTGATATTTACTGTAGTATTCCCACCTTCATATCATAGGAGATGTAAAATGAATAATATTTAAAACTGCAGAATTTCACGCTGGAAAAACGGAAAATGTTAATGGTATGAAGTGTATTATTTTTTTACAAAGTTATAATTGTCAGTGGGGACCATAGCAAATCACGAAAAATATTTAAACCAGCATATTATCGATAACACTCTAAGTTGTTGATTCTTTAGTGGTTGTATGATCAAGCTTTTTGGATCGCCGAAGTTTGGACATATCCGAATCCTCATTGGCCCAGTGAAATCTTGATGTAGCTTTATATATCAACGAAAGTCAATAAAAAGGGCCACACATTTTCACGGAAATATTTACAAGGAGGCTAAGCCTACAATATCCTATGTGCACGCTTGCAGCTTTCCTTCGGCTATTGGCCCCTTGTCTTTGTGTAAAGAGAGCCTGTTACAAAAGTGAGCCAATCAGAATTTAAGTTTCTCTGATTTTGGTAGCCAGTGATTCGTGGTCAGACCGATGAGATGCGTAACAATTCAAATGATCTAATCACCAGAGTGGTTCTGACTTTAAGGGCTTTGGAACACAACATGTCCTGAAATATTTACACGAAAAACAGGTGCCCCTACTAATAACGAAAGGAAACAGTGGTGTATCCTAGCCAACAGTCCACTTATCCTGCGATAAAGCATCTTCTCTATTAATAAGCTATGACAAGAGATCTGAAAAATACACGGAATAATTTTGAGACAAGCTAGAATTAAAAACACGTATGTTTATATGACTTTAACCATTGGTCCACACGGTGTTTGACACCTGCTGGAGATCGCTGGCACAATAGTCTCCTTCCACTGTGACAGCAGATAACCAATGTTTAGTTAATATCGGCAAATTTATACGTAAGATTGAAGAGTCAAGCCTGCCGGTCTTTGAACTAACGAATTTTTCAGGTCTGTAGCTATGATAATATTACTTGCTAATAAATTTGTGGTGTCAGATTTCTTAAACGAACAGTTTTCCTGTAATCTACAAAATCATTTGCTGACGAACTTGTAGGCCTAATGTGTGTACGTGGTCAAATATACCATATTCGTAGAGAAATTAAGTGAATATATTTTATATATACTTTGGATATCCAGTAGTAGATATCAGTGTGTATCACATACTGAATATCCATTAGATACTACAAATATCTACCAATGTTCATTACTTATGATTAGGAACATGAAAAATTCGCTTTATTATTTGGCATCAGACTGAACTTCACAGTACTGTATGCACTAGAGTCGACGTCGTTTCCCCATTGGCTGCTGCATATATGTGAAGACATTCCCTCTCTATCTGACCTGCACGTGATTGGGGCACACAACTGTGAAGTGTTCCTTTATTGGTGCAGTCATCTAGGACGAGCCACATAAAGTATGGTCCATTGACAAACGTATTATAAAAGTACGTATGTTTGGAGTTTAACTTGTCTCCAAATAATAACGTGAATTTTGCACGTCTCTATTTATGATTAGGGATAGGAATATTCCTCTAGTTCATTTGAGGACAAGATAAACGCCAAACACGTTTACACTAAAGTTGACATTGCAATTGGATCACAGTTTATTAGACACGCCCTGGACGACTCTGAGCCAATAGCAGACTTGCGAGGGAACAAGTAGAAAGTGCCATGCTGCCAGGTGTGGAATAAAACTGTCTACTCTCTGGAGCAGCAGGTAATGTACAAACATTTGAGGCTCGAGTATACGCAGGACTGTGTGGATTATAGCCTACAGGTCTTTGAACTCGTGAAATTTTCCTATCCGTTAAGATAAGTAAATAAATGTAGAAATGTCTATAGGAAATCCAAAAAATCTGTATCACAGTTTGGATGTTGAGCGAACATTTGGATGTCTTTTGGCAGTCTTGTGGATGTAACCTTGATATTCCTGTATGTCTCTGGATATCGTCAACGTCAGAAAGTGACATCCGATAAACATTCCTCGGTTGTCTATGTGCTGTATGGGTGATTGACTAGTTCTTGCTGCGAGAGATTCTCTGTTGGCTGCGTTGCCGGATGGCGAGTAGGTAACATGTCGCTCATTGGCGAACTCCGTTCCTACACTTTTGCTGGCCAGCGTCGACTTTTTGTTGGCGCGTATGGCCATAGTTCGCGCTAAAAGAGTCTGTTTCACAACTGCGTCCTCAGTTACCCTGTGACGAAACATGGTTGGTCACGAGATAAACAAAACCCATAAACATTCCACTCGTCACATGAAAATCTGACTACATTTGACCTCCCACCAAGACGAACCGGGTTTAATCCCCGGCCGGGTCACTCCGGATTTTCGCATGTGGGAATTGTGCCGGACGATGGCACTGGTCGGAGGGTTTTCTCGGGGATCTCCCGTTTCCTTCGTCCTTTCATTCTGGCGATGCTCCATAATCAACTCGTTTCACCCTCATTGGCTCCCAATACCTCGATGCTAAGAGCCGCCCAAATCTCTTCACTCACTCACTCTACATTTGACGGAGCCGATATCACTTTGCAGCGATCACGCCCACTTGTCACCACAAACATATCTGTGTAGTATTTTTTTTCTCTCTCTCTCTTCTTCTTCTTCTTCTTCCTCACCTATCTTTACCTTTAGCAGTTTGCAAATCGTTACCCACTCATCACTGTTACTTCCAACTTTTCTGAAGCCCTAATATAGTTCTACTTTCAAGCCAGCCCTAAGCCTCATTCAAACAAAGTTTAACCAAGTCTAGAAAATTACACGAAAGGGACAACGTACCGCATTCGTGCGCACTTAGTGTAACAATATTTTACAAGGGAAATATTTATTACCTACTAGGCATTAAGAGTGGGATGGAGCAGCGCGTCCAAGGTCAATAAGCGAGGGAGCGATACGGACGACACTAACACGCATGCCTAGCTCCTCATGGCTCCTACGCGCAAGGTGTGCAGTGTTATCGTCGTAACGCTGAACTGTGCAAATTATGTCTGTAAAATAGGGATTTTATTACACGCGAAGAAAGCCCGCAGATTAAACTACGCCCGTATCTTTGTACTATTTCTCTTGCCGCTTAAGGAAACTGCATAGGCAAGCTTTAAAAATGCGTTATTTTACCATCTTCAAGAATTTTTTTCTCCAAGAATATACTTAATATGACAAAAATATAAAATTAGGCAATATATAATTGTTTTGTTTTATCTTTTCTGACAAAAAGTCGTATTTTCAGAACATTTATTTACCGAGATACGAGTACTCACGAAAACAATTATTTCACAAAAAAAGCGTGGGTCCATCCCACTTTTAACGACACACATGTTTTCGCACGATTTCTGTTCATATCAATTATAAATGAAATATAAAATTTATAAATAATTTAAATAAATGTTCAATTGAAGCAAATATATATAACACGAGTATATAAAGCTTGTGATAATTGACATTTTTCTGAAACACCCAACAAAAAAAATTCATATATGGAGTGAGTTTGCAAAGTTTTTGTTCAAAAAGTGTGATGAAACAACGAATTGACTATATGCTTCAACGTTCATTACTAGTCTCTGCGAATGTAATGCTGTGTCGAAGATTAATATATAATCTATCCTCTTCATTTGATTAAATTTTCACACCAAGTGTTGCTGACATAATTTCACGTTGTAGAGAACGTTACGGAAACTACCGTCAAAGTGATATTTTTTCGTCCGTGTCTTCGAAATAATTGGATAAAGTAAAGTTACGGCTAACTCCATTCTCTACAGTCTTATGTACTAATATACCGATATTAACTGCGCCTCGGTTGGCTGCTGTCACAGTGGAAGGCGATGATTGGTCCAGCGTTCTCCAGGAGGTGTCAAACACTGTCTGGACCAATGGATAAAGTTATATAAACACACGTGTTTTGAATTCTATCTTGTCCCGAAAATGGATCCGCAAATTCTTCAGGTCTCTAATAATAATAATAATAATAATAATAATAATAATAATAATAGAAATAAATATAGGTACTAAATTAACTACGTAACATACAAAGTAAGCGCTACACTCGAGCGTAGTCTACAAAGTGTTGAAAGTGAATAGGGCCCCCTGGGGAGGAGAGTTCAGTCCCGCAGCCGTCTTGTAAACCAAGCTCGTGTCCGACGAGTTTCCTGGAAGGAGCAGGCGGCCAGGTATTTAGGTTTTAGAAGGCTTTAGTGCAGGTAATCCTGCGATACGTCTGGCCGGGCGCGGGGATGTTCGGTTCAGATCCCTCATAGGCCGCCTGGCCTTCCTAACCTGCTTGCCTCTTGTCTCCAGCTCCCGCATTCTTAATTCTTCCCCTGCCCCCTCGCACACACACGCACGCACACACACATCACAAACCTTCCCTCGTAAACAAGAATAATCTCCCGGGGCATTTCTCCCTGCCCGGCTGCGGCCACCTCTTTATTTCAACTTCCGACAGACACTTCGCAGCTCTCCCACTTTGCAACTCCCAATTACTAGAGACCTGAAGAATTCGCGGACTCATCTCGAGACAAGCTAGAATCCAAAACACTTGTGTTTATATGACTTTATCTATTGGTCCACATTGTGTTTGACACCGCCTGCAAAACGCTGGCCCATTCGTCACCTTCCACTGTGACAGTAGACAACCAATGTGCAGTTAATATTGTCATAAGCCTATTTGTATATAAGACTGTAAAGTAAAGCCTGGAGATAATTGAATACGCTTAATTTTTAGGTCTCTAGCAATTACGCATTGCCATTTTTTTCTCTGCCCGTCGTACCGTATACGGAGTGAATTTTTAGAGGGTTGTCAGAGGCAAAACTTAGGTACACACGAGACAGGGACAGTTATAGACAATCCATGGTTACATCCAACATTTCTGATGCCCTGCTTAAGAGATACTTTAACGCTAGTTATCCGCTTCATGAAAACAAAGCTTAAGTAAAACTGGAAAATTACACCAGAGGATCAATGCCCCGCTATTGCGCCCATTCTGTTTAATAATATTTTGCACGATAGTTATTTCTTATTAGTAAAGACCTGCAAAATTCTCGTAATTATTTTGGGACATTATAAACTTTAAACATACGTACCTTCGCAATACGTTTGTCATTGGGCCATAAGTCATCTGACACGCCCCCTTGGGTAACTCTGCGCCGATAAATGAACACTTTACAATTGTGTTCTCCAATCACATGCAGGTCACTCAGAAAGGACTGGGTATCAAATCTGTTCAGGAACCAAGGGAATCGACGCCGGCTGCGGTATGTACAGTACTGTGAAGTACACCCTGATGATAAATAATAACGCGAATTTCGCATGTCTCTACTTATTTGACATTAGGCATTACTAACACACCTATTCCCTGCCACGGCCACGTTGGATGAGCGGTTAGACCGCACGACTCCAACCAAGGCGGGTTTAGTCCCTGGCCGGATAAATCCGGAATTTTAGAATTTGGAATCGTATCGGACGATGCCACTGCTCGGGGGGTTTTCTCGGAGATGTCCAGTTTTATCCGCCTCTTCATTTCGGCGCTGCTCCAGTTCAGTTTACTTCACCCTAGTCGGCTCAAGACAAATCTATTCTCTAATTATTTACCCTCTCAGTTTTAGATGTTATAGATTTTTATAATTTGTAGATAAATTAAAAATAAATTCTTTTACTCAAGACGTGTTTAACCCCTTCAGACCCAGTGTACACAGTTGTGTACATTGCGCACGTGTAGGTAATTTTGTGTATGTACTGTACACTGTGGAGCTCAGTGACCAATGATCTTAACTGTAGGTAAATGATTCGCAAACCGTCTTACTGGTCTAGGTCATAATTGGTACATATTCCTGTAGACGAACATATAGCCTACAGCTCATTGGCTGTGACAACGAAACAGATGCTGTGTCGGCTAAGTACATCATGCATCACACATTTTGTTGTTTTCGACACCTGAAAAATTAAATTTAAGTAGGTATGAAAGGGTTAAGAAACAACGAAACGCGTCATACATTGAGTGATTTTCCAAAGCTTTAGTACAAAAAGTGTGAAAGTGCCTTAAATAGACTATAATATTTTAACAATGGGTCTAATGAATCAAATTCGAAAATATCAAACCGGAATTTTTAGAAAAATATTTTCGATAATGGCCGAAACTAGTTTAATAGATTACTGATATAAATTATTAAAACATAAAAACTTCAGACTCTTTTCACCTCAATCGTTGACTGAAAAGTTTTCTATTGATTGGATACTACAAAAATGTAGTGAGTGAAGAGATTTGGGCGGCTCTTAACAGCGAGGTCTTGAGAGCCGATGAGGATGATTGAAGTGTATATGGAGCGGCGCCGGGATGAATGGGGCAGGGGAAACGGGAGATCCCTGAGAAAACCCAATGACCAACGGCATCGTCCGGCACGATTCCCACTTGCGAAAGTCCGGTGACCCGGCCGGGGATTGAACCCGGTTCACTCCGGTGGGAGTCGAATAGTCTAACCGATCAGGCACCATAGCGCTCTGTACTTTTGTTCTGCACTTGTCTTGCAGCCAGTGGACAACGTGCTGCATTGTATTGACATTTATTGTATTAACATGTATTGTATTGCAGGTTTTGGCACAAGGTTAACAGACGCCCTCTTTTAACCAGATATATCCTCTTTTTATAGCCTTGCAAACTGTACGGCCGGGGTTTACAAAAGAATCAAAATGTCTTATTTTCCAATAAAAGTGAAATACAACGAACATTTACTTCTGAGAAGTGGAAGGGTGAAGAAGAGGGGGGGGGGGGGGGGGCTTTATATATCCTTATACCTTCTGTAACGGTGGCAACTAATTTACTGCTAAAGTGCGAACTTTTTGTAGAATAGTAAGCAAATCTTTCGCCGTTATAAACACTCACAGACCTACATTATCACACGTCTAAGTTGAGAAGTGCCTTATCTATTCGAAATCTCATGATTATTTTCTATGGAATAGAAATTTGTTAGAAAAAATGAAATCGTCAAAGAAATACAATAGAAATATATCTCAACCTCAGCTGTGCCAGAGTAATTAATAGTAATAAAAATATGTCCATCCAGTGCTTATTTACAACTCATTTTTGTGTGAACACCTTTATATAATTTTAATAGAAAATATTCTGTGGTGCCTACAAATTAAAGTTAATTTAATTTCTTACTCCGAGTCAGCACGATTATCAGTTATCACATTATTCGGTTACAAGTAATATGTTTGTATTACTCAAAAGCTTTATGGAACCGATTTTCGGATGCAGTTTTGAATAAGATGTGCTTTTAACTGATTTGCCCCATAATATGCCTATCATTATTTTGTATATTTATATTGTAAAATTGTGTGTGCGCTTTAATATGTGTCATGTTCCTGCGAGTGTCCTCTTTTAATGCCAGTTACTTGAGAATGTCATCTTTATGAATACCACACATCTGGTGACGCTAGATTGGCATTAAACATTCATGTCAAAGAGGCGTACAAAATTCCACTATTCAGACAAGCCACAAGGAAGACTGGGCTCTGGTGAATAGCTGTGTACCGTAGCGGTCATAAATGTCACTTATGTGCAACGTGAGGACTGAACTGGTTAACACTTTGTAGACTATGGTCGAGTGCAGCTCGAGCAAATATAATTATAAAATTTCTTTGTGGTTCAGAATTAAACTCGTATGGATGTGCAGTCTTTGTTCCGGTAAAGATTTACATGATCTCACAAGAACACCACATCGCAGTAACAATGATATTGCTAATGGTGGATTTTTATAGCCACTCAAAGGGACATGATTGATTGTAAATCGTTTAACACGAGAAAGGACATTTTATTGGCTTAATATCAGCTCGGCTCTCCATTGGTGGATGACCGGCCAATAATGAACGCTGTAAAGTACAGGGTAGTGTCCGGTGAGTTATGGACCAATAGGGCTATGGCGAGACCTAGCACAGACACCAACAGAACCGGTGTTCTTGCAGTAGTGGATATAGGTGACTCACTTCTAATTTGTCGTAAGTGCCAGTTAATGCGAGGAGACCTCAATGCGTTAAAAAAGTAACACTGTGTTAAGGAGCTGAGCTAAATCTACCGTCTACCCTCACACCTGATTCAAAATACAGAGGTCTAATCAAACCATTGTCATTTTACACTTTGAGAACTACCGATACGAAATTACCACAGAGCAATAAACGATACATGTGTAAAGTGGTGGCGTGAAGTACGAACTTCCGCCACACTCGCCAGTAAAATTTACTCATCGGCCAGAAAGATGGCGGATCGTCGTTCACCGATCATCTCCTGAATACTAACTTGACATACGACAGCGCTACCAACAGGGAATTTTTCGTAATGTGCAACAACAAATCAGGCTCGAGTTCCGTTTACACCGAGTGAGCTTACATCAAATAATCCGCCGCGCCATTTTGATTCCGTATATTACGAATTTGTCCATTGGTCGACATTTTTACCCACAACGGAGCGTAGTTTATGACTAGAGACCCGAGAAATTCGCAAGTTCAATTATCTGTAGGCTAGACTTCACAGTCTTATATACTCTCATACAGATATCAACTGTTTATTGGTTGATAGTTGTGGTAGTTAAAGGCGGTGGTTGGACGCACAATTTCTTGCATGTTTGTTATTGGCTTATGTGAATTCCAACTTGTTTAGAAATGAACCCGCGAAATTCTCGGATTTCTAGTTATGGCATATACACTTTCAAAACGCGTCCTGTGCATTATTTAAACATGTGAGCTTTAAAAAAGATTCTCTATGCGTTGTGGCAACTGCACATTGCTCGATAGCAGAAACAATATTGCTTTTCGCTTTGTGGATACTAAAATTACCCGCAACATGAGGTGGAAATTCTGGTCGTACACCCTACGCATTTGTCAACGTTTAGGTTAGGTTAAGTAGGGTTAGGTTCACCTTCATTAGTATAAAAAATTTCAGTTCGTTTAGGAACTACCGCCAACACAACGCGTTATGTCTACAACTAGAATAGATCGCGTTGTGGGTAATTTGTAGTGGCTACATAGCTAAAAGCAATATTGTTTCTGCTACTTAGCATAGTTGAATTGCAACAGCGCTTAGTGGGTATTTTCAAATGTTCAGTGGACGAAATAATTACATAGAACACTTCGTGGAAATTTATCACAACCCACTCAGCGTTGTGTGTAAGATTTTTGGGCAGTAGGTGAATTCGGCGATTGCTAGTAAATAGGGCCACCCGATTTTCGCGAAAAGATTTCCGGTCAAGTTGTATATCAACACACATTCAGATCCACTTTCGCGGTTAGGTGGTGTCACTGTTGCCCGTCTTATGTGTATGCCGGCGAATCACAGACGTTCAGTACAGAAACAACATAATTATCATTGGTCCAGTCAAACGTAGCACTCTCTCCGACAAAACACGTGGCCAATCACGGAAGGAAAACTGCAGGATTGCAAGAAACCTATTGAAATATAGCGTCCGTGCAAATATTTTCGTGAAAATTGGGTGGCCTTGCCTATAATGATAGTTGGGTTGAGTTGAGCGATTTGGTACGGCTCTTAACAACGAGGTCCTGAGAGTCGGTGAGGGTGAAATGAGGTTAACATGGAGCAGTGCATGAATGTAAGTGGGAAACGGAAGATCCCCCAGAAAACCCGCTGACCAGAGGCATCGTCCGGCTCGATTCTTATTTGCGAAAATTCGGGAGTGACCCGAGCGGGGATTGGACCCTGTTCTCCTTGGTGGGAGGAGAGCAGGCTAACCGCCCAGCCACCGCGGCCCCCTATTATGATAGCGTCATTACTGTAAGTATTATGAGGCGAGTCGTACGACAGCAACATTGCACACCAGTTCAGTTCCTTGCGGGTAAAGGCGATTTGATGCTCAATGCGTATTCCTGTATCATCCTTAATGCTGCCTGGCTTTCAGGCATCAGCACAGAGTAGGTAGTATACAGAAATGAAACAGACGCCAACGCCAGCAAAATTGCGTCACTGGCCAACAAGATGTCGGAACGCCGTTCTCCAATCAGCGCCTAATAGACTTCTCGCTAGCAAGCAGCCGAGACAAAAGGAATCCTTTCGTTGCTTGCAATAGCCGATCACTAGACACATGCAAAATTCGAGTAATTATTTGGTACCATGCTAGACTCCACTTCCCTGTATCTACACGAGAACAATTCGTATTTTCATTGGCTATTGGCGACTATACTGCACCATTAATCTGTGTGACCGTTCGAGTGTAGGTTGGTTGCTCAACAATCAAGCTGTTACTATTGGCTGAAAGCGCCGTTGAGACATGCCACACAAGTTTTTGGCAAATGACAGAAGACAAGCAAGAATACAATGCCTTGAGTTTGCAGTTAAAAAATAACGCGAATTTTTCAGGTCCCTACCGATCACTGATCGCCGATCACTGATCAGGCATAACCGTTCTTAGATCCTCGTGCTGCCAATCAGAGAATGAGTTCGCCCACATCAAAGGACCTGCCATGCTATTTTGCCTCTGCGTACTTATTTGCTCTGTGACCTCAGACACACAAAGTCCCTCCAGAGAGCCGGCGCCTTAAGAGTATGTGGAAATCTGTTACGTTCTCCTCACACTTCTAATCGCGATAATTTAAATATAATACCCGTGACAATCTTTGTGACTTTTTGTCACCGTGACCGGCGGTAAGATGGGCAAAGGTACAAAAATGTGTTGTCTTTCTTAACCGTTCAGACCCACTTTAATTTACGGTTCCAGGTGTTGCAAACAAAACAAAAAATAATGATGCGTGCTGTACTTAGTCGACACAGCACATGTTTCGTTGTCACAGCCAATGAGCTGTAGGGTGTTTGCTCGGCTTCAGTAATATGAACCAATTATGGCGTAGACCAGTATGATCGTTTGCGAATCATTTACCTACAGGTAAGATCATTTGTTCATTGAGCATCGCAGTGTGCAGTACATTCCAAGAATTACCTACCGCGCATAATGTACACGGGTCTGAATAGGTTAGAACGATTAAGAACAAAATATTTTTTTAACTGAATTTATACTAACCGACCAATACATAAAATATTAGTTAAATAAGTCATCTGAAACAAAACTTAATGAAGAAAAATTCTACTGTCATAGCATTGTTAATGTTGTTAGAATTATATTTTCACAGATTCGATTTATTCTTTCAATTCATAATGTGGGTATATCACGTGCCAAACAATATTGGTAATCAAACGAAATGAATGAAATAATAATTTGTTGGCATCTAATACCAGTAATTGCTCTCACGACACATCACTCATAAAACTCATTTTTCCAACTCAAATCTACACATATGCAATCCGGCTGCATATATTTAATGTCATTTTCAAATGGAATAATTATCTAAATCAGTAAATTCAATGCTTCCCAAGACGTCACATTCTTTTCTTGTCTAAGATAATATCCCTACACAATTGTATTTCCAACAACAAAATTAAGATGCGTTGTAAAGACAAATTGGTCGTGTGATCTTAATCATCGTGTTTTTATCCTAAAAGCTGTTCGTAAGGCTTAGTGTCGGCAGGGTTTTTTTTTTTTTTAGTATACGCAATTCGTAAGTTCCCCATATCCGCTTATTACTGTTTTATTAATTCGTCGCAGTAGTTTTATAGCGCACAAAAAAAATATATATTTTCATTTCTCAGTATTGGAAATTGAAATAAAAGTTTGTATTTTGCAACATCACAAATACCTCAATTGCATTTTTTTTTACAAGCAAACTTTTGTAGCCAGAAAATGTTTGTTTTCTGCCAGTTGTGTTTCCAAGAATATTTTGTTGCAGAAGTTTAGAAAAAATTTATAGAGTAACTACACTCTGAATACTGTGGTCACAATTCTGAGAACTACGCAGCATTGACACTTTAAAAAATTAACAGCAACTAAGTAAACAAACGCTTATAAATGTTTGCGAAATGATTTCTCGACTGGTATTTCATAACACTTAATCTCAGTTACTCATTCGTAATTTCATGATTTACGTGTTCCGCCTCTTAGGTGACTGTCCGCGAATCACAGACAAACGTTATTGGAGTACTCTAGTTCTGATTGGCCAGACAAGTAGAAAAGTCTTCCGACGAAGACACGCAGCTGATAACCAAAATAAAACTACTGATATGACCGCATGATATTGAGTTGCAATAAGTTCACAATTCTTTTCGCGAAAGTCATACGTAGAATGATTTGAGGGTGGTTGGCACAATGTGATGTGGGATAGGAGGTAGGCACCGCCCGGCGGCCATCTTGGAAGCCAGTGACCGTTGGGCATTGACATTTGACCCTTGACTACTGACCCATAACGTTTGACTTTTGACCTCAAAAATCCAAAAAAAATCAAAAAAATCACGAAATCATTATTAAAATATTATATAATTATTTATTATTAAAATTAATATGTAATTAATAAAAGTTATAAAAAATTATTGAATAATTATTAGTCGTGACTTAAAAATTGGCAACAATTGTATTTAACTAAATTTTTCATGTTCGCCATGTTGATCGGAGTCAAGGCCTCCATCTTGGTCGGTGCATCCGACCGCCATATTTGTAGTCTCTCACCTACATTCGGCCGCCATATTGGTAAGCTCTCATATATCTTCGGCCGCCATATTAGTAGGCAGTTTCTCGCATTTTTTCGACCAATTAGAGGCCTTCACTCCACCACCATCTTGGTAACCTCTCACATTCAGTCGACCCTGACATCTTTGTAAGCTCTCACCAATATTCGAACCCGCCATCTTGATAGGCTCTCACATTTGTTCGACCCCGCCACCTTGGTAGGCATAATTTGTTTATACATTACTGGAAGTGGCCATATTGGCAGACTTCATTTGTTTCGAAGGTGGCCATATTAGATTTCGTTTCTATCAATACCTAGGTGGTACTAGTGTATTAACTCACCACCAGGTGATGGTCATACGTGTTTTTTTTAAGTATAGGTGGCTCTGTTGATGCCCTCCATAAATTACTCACTTCGTTCGACCAATTAGTCGCTCCAACCCCTCCAAAATCTTTAATTGTCTAATTTTTCTTGGGTGTCTTCGGAAAACTTCGTTCGACCAATCAGATGCCTCCTCCACTCTTACCTCGCCAATGATTTTCACTGGCTAATTAATCACTTTTGTTCTATCCAATTTATTCCATTGTCTAATTTCCTCGCCAATGATTATCATTGGCTAATTACTCACATGACAACCTCCCCGATCAATCAGATTTGTTCGTTCCATCCCTGGCAATGCTTCTATTTCGCTAATTAGTCCGTGGTTCTCCATTACTGCCAATGCTTCTCATTGTCTTATTACTCACTTTGTTCGACTCACGTCACAATCTACCAGTCCAATCGGCGACCTATTACTTTAATCACAGAGACTATGTCTTCCCCCCTTAAGCACTTTATAAGATGCACTCTGAGGCCCTCTCCAGAATGTTGCTATTTTTTCTCTATTTCAAAAGGAGAGCTGTGGTCATGTTGAACCTTGTAAGGTTTCAAACCCCTGCCAAATTCACAGTAGCCATGTCAACGAACACGTAGAAGAAAATAGCAGCAATGCAGAAGAAAATGGATATAATTTTCTTCACCTCATTCGCACGATATTGACACGAGGAGCAACATCGCGTCAATGCCATCAGGCAACCCTCAACCACCAGACAACCCGCACCAACCCTCAAATTCGTCCTACAGTGTATTCTCACCTAGCTTCGCAGAGAGCCCCATCAGCTCCGACTTCGAAGACAGTGACATCGATGAATAAATGGAAGGAACCGTCGCCGAATTTTCCCCATTCAGGTCTGAAGATGTGAGCTAGTACAGTGAACTGAATTGGGGGTACCGACGAGTAAGTTTTTGAGATACTGGCTATGCTGTTACAATGATTTTGAAGGCTGTTATATGTGGAAAACATTAACATGCAAATATAAATACTCTTATGTGTACAATTTATGCCCCAAATCTATGCTTCCTTTTTCTCTGGAGGAGTTGGTAAATCAAAATTGTAATGTTCACGTAAGCAAGGCAAGAATGTACGAAAGTGCAGTGTATGAACTGTCCCCAAAAAATAAATATAATTACGTGAGCAAATGGCAGGAGAAATGTGATGGACATAACCACGTCGTGAAATGGCAAGGTTTTCTGGACTGGACCTCCACATGTACGCTGTTCGCAAGCGAAGTGTAACTCTGCTCGAGGCCGAGACCGTCCACCAAGTCTTCTCGCAACGGTGGAGCACGCCCTGATTACAATTTTGATCAAGAGAAAAATATGCAAGTTTATTTCGTCTACTGCACGGCATAACCTACATCGACTAGCCATCTGCTACCATGACCATGGAGCGGTCTGACAGATATGTTTATTTCCTCCTTCTTAAAAGAAGAACCTTCTGTGCTAAAATGTTTGAATTAACAGTTATTGCGACAGTGACGAGCGTGCAGTTCATTTGCGCCGTCCACAAACAAAGATCCCCATAAATATCGGAAATATAAAAAAAATTAATTGTTGGCGAAAGTAGTTGGGCCAAAAACGACAGGGAAAATTACGAAATTATTCACGAAATTAAAAATGATAAACTCTTTAACGTACGTTCAAAATGATGTGATGGTGCTTGGCACAGTTTGGAGGTTACAGCACCACCGAACCCATGGCCAGAGGTGCTTGTGTGTGCATGTGCATATACGCTTTGCTCTTACTTTAGAAAAAGCCAGGTGATGAAAACCTCACATTTCCCCAAAATTTTTTGTAGTTGAAGAGACATACAAGACCTACAGTGCAAACAACAATATATATATACATATTGATAAATTGTTTGGACGGAGAAAAGAATTTTGTTAGAGGTGGAAAAATAATTTTTAGGTACAGAAACCTTACAAGTTTTGAAATGACCAACGTGCCGTCCTCTATAAAAAGGTCAAAAATGGCAACTTTCCCGAGAGGCCCGTGGGGTGCATCTTATAAAGAGTTTAGGGAGGGATGACATAATATTTGCGATTAAATTAATAGGTCACCGATTGGTCGGGTAGATTGTCTCGTGAGTCGAACGGAATGAGTATTTGATAGAACGAAATGGCTAATTGGTCGGGGAGATCGTCACACGAGTAATTAGCCAAAGACAATCAGTCAATGGAAGAGATTGGATCGAACAAAAGTCAGTAATTAGCCAATGAGAATCATTGACGGGGGTCGAGCAGAGGCATCTGATTGGTCGAACGAAGGTTTCAAAGACACCCGAGAAATGACGCCTACCAATATGGAGGTCGAACAAAGGTGAGAGACAGTCTCCATTAACGTATAAAAAAATTATGCCTACCAAAATGGTGGAGTCGAACGAATGTAAGAGCTTACCACATTATCGGGGTCAAATGTAGGTGAGAGGTTACCAAGATGGCATTGGAGCGAAAGCGACTAATCGATCGAACGAAAGTTAGAGCCTACCAAGGTGGCGGTCGTGATGCCTAAATTTCTTAAAATAAAATTTTAAAACTATATCTTAAATAATTCTTAAATATTAAGCTTTTATAAATTTTAATAATTTTTAAATAATTTTTTATAAATTTTTTTAGGAATTCTATAATTTTTTTCGGATTTTTTGTATTTTTTTTGTATTTTTTCGGATTAATGGGGTTGAAGATCAAAGGTCACGGGTCTGGGGTTAAGGGTCAAAGGTCAATGGCCAACATACACTGGCTTCCAAGATGGCCACCGGGCGACGTCGCAACATGGCGGCCGGCCTATCCTAGATCCCGTTGTGTCAGACTCCCCCAAATCCTTCCACTGTCATGTATCCGTACTAAAAATCTTCGAGGCTTGGTGGAATATGATTCATTCAAGCTTTTTAAATATAATTTTAATTGAAAGCGTCTGTGAAAAATATTACCTATGTTGCAAATCTTAGGTACCTCGTTTGGAGCACAGACATATTACGTGTTAGTTGCCAATTTTTTAAAAGTTTTGTTTAATCTTTGTGTTAACTCTGGTATTGTACAAAGGAATTAAACGACTTACTAAATTATTAAAAACGAGTCAAGATTTAATCTCACATTTTGCTTAAATATACTGAATTATATTGTATTATATAATTCTGTGAAATTTTATTATATGTCAAATAGGTAGACCAGTTGGTAGTCTAGGCACAGCAATATTCAAATTTTGAAGCTATGGTTTTATTACTAACCACAAGCAACGAAGTAACGCTTTACTGTAATTTTAAGAGCTGTGAAAAAAATATCAGGTTTGATAAGTGTTAAATTCATCAGTTGTTACCAAATGAATTTTCCAAGATTTAGCAGTTCTAAAAAACACTGCACAGCTTGTTTCGGTTTAATGATCGTTAAAGTTGTCTCTCTTTATGCTTGAATTAAGAACAAAACATTTGTTCTGCCTGTCTTAATCTTGAAGATGCGTGCATCGTATTATTGCTTCCCTCAGCTATGAAATTACCCCCGACATGCCGGAGCGCAAGAACAGCCCTTAGTACTGAAACGAGCTACGCGATTTGCCTTCACTCTTCTCTTTTATCTTCGCTTAATTTTTTTCTCTCTCTCTCTCACTCTCTCTCTCTTTCTCTATCTCTCTCTCCCGAGCTCCTTGATCCCCACTTCACAGCTCAGCCTTGATCTCCAATTCAAAGGCAGAGGTTCCTTCTTTGCGGCCTTTAAATATTCCCGCCAGATAATCCGCTTACAAGTACTCCCATTGCTGCTTGACTAACGTTTCCGCGAACAGCTAAGAGGGTTGGCCAAGCCTTGCTAGCTCAAGGCCATATGCTACAGGCCTACACAAACTAAGTTTACTCCTCTCATGCTCATCGTGCCCTACCTGTTACACGAAGGAAATGAATTAACACAACGTATTGTTTTCCTTCTGAAAACCACCTTGACATTTTTTAGGTAGAAGAAAGAAACAGAACATACAACATGCAGAGCTCAATGAGCTGAGAGATTTGGGTGGCTCCTAAGGCTATATTACACGATACCAGATTCCGGAAAAGTTTGTGCAAGGTCTGCCATAGCGGCCGGTATACGGGCTATTGTGGCACCCGTCATGGCATTTCCGGCCTTGTAAGGCCAGATTTTGTACCAGGTTTGGTAATTGGACACGCCTTTTTTTTCGTAGCAGGTTCCACAACATATTTCGTACCTGGCCAATCACGTCGCAGTTACAGAGCGTAGGGCGTTCCCCAAGGTTACTACTTGAAACGTGTTGATGAAGAAACCGAAGGGCTATGAGAACTTTTAATTAGTACTGTTTAAAAACGTTCTAAATACTTAAAACATTACCTACTCTATGAAAATATTAATTCGAACTATTTATTGTATCTACTATAAATGAACTCAAAACATGGAGTGTGAACTGCGTGAGTTCCAAAGTCCGTCAAAACCAATTTTTATCATAAAATTTTACATACTGATAATATCACGGTACGTAAAGAAAAAAACTATATTTTGCAACCGGTCAGTAATTTTCGTCAAAATTAAAAACAACTCACTCGTATTCTATTGAATTCAAGTCACTTTCAAGAGAACGAATGAAACTATACTAGTAAGCAATTAATTTATGTAAAAGGCAAACATTAATATAGCAATATTAAAATTTGCTAGCTAGTTTTTTATAGGCTTACGCAAGTTACTAACTGGTAGCAGTTCTACAAATGAGGTTCATATTTACTACAAACCACACACTGCCCACTCACCGAGGCGAGGGTGCCAAATTCTAGTACGCGAACTGCTCTCGTGTAATATGAATCTTCTATGGCGGCTCATATAGCGGCTGGTATACCGGATCGTGCACCAAGGCTTGTAGAAGCTTGTACAAGAACCAAGTACGGTTGCAGGTATCGTGTAATACCGACTTTAGCATTGAGGTATTGAGAGCCGATGAGGATGAAATAAGGTGAGAACAGAACAGCGCCAGAATGAAAGGGCGGGGAAAACGGGAAATACCCAATAGAAATCCGCCGAGCAGCGACATCGTCCTGTACGGTTCCCACTTGCGAAAATCCAGAGAGACCCGGCCGGTGATTGAACCCGATTCGCCATGGTGGGAGGCGAGCAACTCAATGAAAAGTAGTAGGCTTACTGCAAAAGTTGTCAGAAATGTACTAATAACATTGCAAATGAAAGAGGAGGCAGATATTTTGTAACACCGTAAAATATTTTTCTCAAAATCACTTCTTTAAAATGGTTTCAAATAAATTTTTAAGAACTCATTTGTATTTTCATTTTAAACGTTTTGTCAGTCTGCATTCTCAGAAAACATATTTCACAGGAAAAACTTCAAGCATGGGAGGCCAAAACCATATATTTAGTATAGTTGTAATAACACACTCAAATTAATTAGTAAGACAAGCCCAACCGTTACCAACCCATCTTCGAATATTATAAAACAAAGTAAAATCACAAAAAAAAAAAAATTGAGAAAAAGGATACCAAATATCGTACGTAACAGACTGGACAGGCAGACTGGAGTAGATTTTTGGTTAATTTTTCTCAATTTTTGTGATTGTTCTGATTTTGTAGAATTGGAAGGTGGGTAGGAAAGGGTAGGTGTTGATGTTTAGGGTGCTGGGATGAGTGTTAGAGTTTCCCTTTACTTGTATGGAATTCCCCCCCCCCCCCCTCACTTTTATCAAGTACTGTTTCCGTACGATTAGGGAATAGTACTTTACTAGTTATGTAAATTCACTCTACATTTAAGAGGTAATTTTACCTTAATATGTAAGGGTAACTATTCCCTTACATGTACGGGAATTTTACCTCAATTTTTTTACAGTGTATGAATTTTTTTTAACAGAAGTAAGAACATTGTGACACGTGACATTGAGGACAAAATCTAACACTTCATACATGGAGTGGTTTTTGAAGGTTTTTTTTTTAAAGTATGAAGTTACGGCGAATAAACGCTGGAAGCACTCAGAGAGTTGTAACTCAGGTATTCACTAACTGATGCTACACTTTGTGTTAACGCCATGTCGATAGCAGACGCGACTTGAAAGCGTCTGCGGTGCACAATCATTAGAGACCCGGAAATTTAGCGATCTCATTTGCGGACAAGCTAAACTTCAAACATATGTATATTTTATGTGCTTTTCAATTGGATCGCAGTTTGTTAGACACGTCCTGGAAGCATTTGAGCCAATAACTATTCAGCTAGAAAAACACGACCGAATACCGTGCTACCTGGTATGGGAAAAAACTGGAGCATTAGCCAAAGAAAAACTTTCTGAGGCTCGAGTCTACAAAGGTCTGTGGAGTCTAGCTTGTTGACAAATGAAACCGTGCAATTTCCGGTCTATCATTAGTGAGTAGGGATCTGAAAAATTTGCGAAATAAATTACCTGCAGGCTAGATTCTACAGGCTTAGGTACTAATATACCGATATTAACTTCACATTGGTAGAGACCTGCAAAATTCGCGTTATTATTTGGGGAAATGTTAAAATTGCAATACATGTACCTTTGCAATAAGTTTGTCATTGGAAAATACTTTATGTGACACACCCTGGGTGACTCTGCACCAATAAAGGAACACATCACAATTGTTTGCCCCAATCACGTGTATTTCATTCAGAGAGGGAGAGCCTTCACATCTATGCAGCAGCCAATGGAGAAACGACGCCGACTCTAATGCATACAGTACTGTGAAGTTCAGCCTGATGCCAAATAATAACGCGAATTTTGCATGTCCCAACACATTTGTTGTCTGCTGCCACAGTGGAAGGTGAAAATTGGACGCCGTTCTCCAGGAGGTGTCAAACATCGTGTGGACCAATGGTTGAAGTTATATAAACACACGTGTTTTCAATACTAGATTGTCATAGATTGAATCCGCGAATTATTCATGTCACTATTAGTGAGTGAAGATATTTGAACGGCTCTTAACATCGAGGTCTTGAGAGCTGATGAGGGTAATGAGGTGAGTATGGACAGCGCCGGAATGAAAGGACGAGGGAGACGGGAGACCCCCGAGAAAAACCGCCAACCAACGGTATCGTCCGGTACGATTGTCATATGCAAAAATCCGGAGTGACCCGCCCGGTGATTGAACCCGGATCGCCTTGGTGGGAGGCGAGCAGGCTAAACCCTCAGCCACCGTGGCCGCTAACAATCAATAGAACACGTGAGTATCCAGAAGCGAAGTAACATGCCGGTTTCTTTGCTGCAAGCGAACTCGGTCTCTGGCTGGTCGCGAAATCGGAGGCAAAGGACCTATGCTGTTATTGGCTGTTGCATCTCGTGAAATACTCCTTTCACGTAGAGCTTCCTTCTTTCAAGTTAGTCTCCATTGGTTGGTTGGGGATTTACTTCCCGCCATATTGCTGGCCAGTGTGGCAATTTTCCTGGCATCTTCGGGCTGAAGTCCGTGATGCGAGCCACCATTTTACCTCTGTATGAGACAGTTTCCTGACGAGGGGTATGTTTGTGTGAGGTAAAAATCTACGGAGCCATACGATCGTCGCCGACCGGCGAATGTGAAGCGGTATCACCTCTTCGCCAAAGGCGCGTAACTGGCGTGCAGTCTTTCCGTCGGCGACTCGCCCAAACAGCACTTTAAGCGGCGATCGTGTAAATTTATTAGACGTTATTATGTAGTAAAGTCTGTATGCCTCCATCGAAGTTCCGAATGTAACCGGTTCGTAAATTTTTAGATATGCCAGTCTGAAAAAGCCTTTTTTTTATCTATGTTGGAGGTCATGAAATGTATGTAACCAGCGTGCTTAGTGTCTTACAATTACCATTCCGTCATCGTCTGGAATGTACTTTATTTTAGTAGGTAACTCTTAATGGAGGGCACGTTTAAGAGTTTAGTATATTAAAAAAAAAAAAAACAAATTTCAAACATGTTGTAGTTCAAAATGTACGCATCAAACACACACAAATCTACTCCTGCATGATTTCCACTAATAAAATGATAGCGTCATCGCTGAAAGTCCCTTAGGTACTGGCAGTGAGACGAGAACACTGCACGTCAGTTCATTGCCTTGCGCTTAAGGGCGATGGCGTACTTGATGCACGCGGCAGTGTCACCCAACTCTCTCCCGCGCATCTTGGCCTCACGCTTAAAATAGCTCCAGTTAGACCCAAGTGTGTTTATTTATTTATTTATTTATTTATTTATTTTTAGTCACCAGCGACCAGTAGCTCCTACGAGCAAGACGCTGAACCTGCGTGCAGCGCTTCCGCTATTACGCGCTTTCCTGTACAAATGAGACCGGTAACAGTGGGATTTTATTGCACGCGATGACATTCGATAGATTATACTTAGAGACCTAAAAAATTCTCGAGTACAGTGACATGCAGGATGTAATTCAGTCTTATGTACAAACAATCAGATACCAGCGTCTCACTGGTTACTTTCTGCAAGGGCGGATGGCATTGCTTGGGCATGCGTTTTGTTGTAAGTTTGTTATTGGCCAAAAGATCTGAAGAATGTGCAAAAATAAACGTTGGACTAATTGCAAAAGAGATACATATGTACATGCTTATGATTTCTAGCTTGTACCGAAACGAATCAGTGATTTTTCAGGTCTCTTATTATACTACGCCTGAAAAGTTTCATTTTTATCCTATCTATTAAGTAAACTGAGCAGTGAAGTCAAAAAAACATGCATTTTTGTCCATTTTAACGATTTTTCATTTAGAATAAAGTTAACACATTGAGGTCTGCATATATTTACTGGCACTTATGACAAATTATAAATGAGCCACCTAGATCCACTACTGCAAGAACACCGGTTGTGTTGATATCTGTGTTAGAAGTCACCATCGTCCTATTGGTCCATATACCACACCGGACACTACACTGTACTTTACAGCGTTCATTATTGGCCGGTCATCAACTAATGGATAGTCGAGCGAATATTGACCCAATCAAAGGTCCTTTACAGTATAAAATAATTTACAATCAATAATGTCCCTTTGAGTGGCTATATAAAATAAATTAATTCTATCGTTAGCAATATCATTGTTACTGCGCCGTGGTGTTCTTGTGAGGTCATGTTAAACACTAGCCAAACAAATACTGCACATCCTCGCTAGTTTTGTTGTGACCAACAAAGAAATTTTCAAATTAGGTTTGCTCGAGATAAACTCGAGTAGTCTACAGAGTGTTAATATTATAAACACAAAATTTACGGGCTTACACGAAAGGTTTTTTTTTCTTATCTTTCCTGGCTAAATATATTACCAGGACATTTGTTTGCTGAGATAAGAGCAAACGCGCATAAAATGAATCTACAAAAGTATGTCCTGAATACTAAGTCTTAAATATATTAAATACTGTGCGGCTCAATCGCAAAGTTCTCAGATCAGCGGGGACATGCTAAATTATCGTTATTATTAGAGACCCCGAGAATTTCGTGGGTTAATTTCTAGACAAGTTGAAACACACACACATGTACCTTCATGTTACGTTTGTAATTGGTCGATGTTTCTTGACACCTCCTGGAGATAAATAAGCCAATAACAAACACGGAAAAAATTGTGCGCCCAACCACCGCCTTTTATTACCACAACAATCACTCAATAAACAGTTGATATCTGTATGAGAGTATATAAGACTGGTACCAAAGCAAAACGTCTAGCTGTAAGACACTTATTTTCTCTCGTGCACTCTGTAAATAGCAGACAAAAAGGTCGGTCGTAAATAGTTCACTAGAGTTGCGACTAGATAGCAGAGATCAAAGTTGATAAACCGCAGTGCTACTGCCGTTATAGTTCTTAAAACAGCGACGAAATAGAAGAAAGCATCAGTAAAGCAAACAAATGCGTAGGCATATATTTATGCTCGTACTAAGCACAGCACTTCTTTGGGCGTTTATTTGCGCACATGCTCTCGAGGAACCATTATAGCGTAGGTGTACAAGTACTTGCATACTGCTCAGTGGGTTAATTAAGCCATGAATCATTATTTAAATTGTCCTAAAATAGTAACGCGAAATTTGCAGGTCACTGCAGATCAGTCTGTGTGGAAGTGGAATTGTAGTTCTCGTCAGACGGTCCCTGGCCTTGACGACACGTCAAACAAGCCTTGAACTACATAATAATCGCACGCTCTGCATTTACTGGCGGAATTTACTGTCGGGAGCGTAGAAACGAGTAAAACCCATCCCGACGACGCGATTCACTCGTAAGTCGTCGCCGTTATTTTGTTTTGCCGACATAAATTATTGCTGGAAACTGGGTCGAGAATAGTTCGCTGGAGTAAAAAACCATCGCAACTCCACTAAGTAGGCCATCCCATCAAACGCGTATCTGTGTTCTGCACCCGTCTAGGCCGTTCTCACGCACCCTGCAGTCACTGAGTAAGGCCTAATAAAAAATACTGAGGTGAAACCGTAGCTTAATCCGACAACTCCAGCAGCACATACCAGCTTAATGATTAGTAGGTATCGGAAAATTTCTCGAGTTCAATTACGTATATGCTAGACTCCGCACTCCTTTGTATAGTCGAACCTAAGATGTAGTTCATTGGTTGTCGCCCCAGTGTTACCCCACATTTGTCAGTGCGGGATTCGCTTCTTGTTCCCTTGCAAGTCGGCTATTGGAGCAGAGTCACCCAGGGTGTGCCTAATAAACTATAATCCAATTGTAAAGGTGACTTCAGTGTACACTTCTTTAAATCTATCTTGTCCTGAAATGAAGTCGCGAATTATTCCTATCCCTAATGAACAGTGACTTGCAAAATTCGCGTTATTTCCTGTCACCATGATAGACTTCACGGTCATGTATGTATTCTAGCCGGAGACGTATGCTAATTGGTTGTTGCCTAGGTGACAAGCCATTCGCTTCCGTCTGTGTGACACGTGATTCGTTGAGACCTGCATAATTTGCGTTATTCTTTGGGGACATGTTGAACTTGAATCACATGTACCTTTGTAACACGTTTGCAATTGGACCATATTTCATGTGACTCACCCTGGTTGACTGTGCACCAATAAAGGAACACTTAACAATTGTGTGCCCCGAACACGTGTAGTTCAGTCATAGGGTGAATGTCTTACATCTGTGCAGCAGCCAATGGAGAAACGACGCCGGCCCCAGTGTATAGAGTACTGTGAAGTTCAGCCTCATGCCAAATAATAACGCGAATTTTGCATGTCCCAAGTGATTCGGCATTACTAGGGCCACCTGTTTTTTGTGAAAAGATTTCAGGACAAGTTGTGCTCCAAAACTCTTTAGTTCAGAAACACTTTCTCGGTTGGATCATTTGTTGTTACGCGTCTTATCTGTCTGCTGGCGAATCACGGACGTTCGGTGTCGGAAAAACTTAATTCTGATTGGCCCACTCATGTACCAGACACTCTTCACACAAACACAAGTGGCCAATAGCCAGAGGCAGGCTGCAAGTATGCACATAGGATATTGAAGTCTAGCCACCGCGTAAATATTTTCGCGAAAAAATGTTGGCTCTAACTAAATGACATTCTCTTTTTGACACAGTGTTGACTTTTATCAAATAAGTAATATCAAATCACTAAAAAGTCAAGTTCAAATTAAAGTTTGACATATATATTTCAGGTAACTAATAACAACATGCATTCAAATCTGAATATACATAGTAATAAAGATGTACATGAGCACAAAACAAGCTAGCAACTTTCACAAGGAGTCAGTAAAAATAGTGTAACAGTTAGTATCTATACGTATTCTTTATGATAATTTACCTAACAAATTTCAAATAATCAAACAAAAGAGGATTTTTTTAAATATTTTAAAATAGTATTTACGATGGTTGTACAATGCAGGTGTTAAAATGTGAATACTTAACTGTAATGTAAAACTAACCTAGGTAAATCGGAAATGTTGTCTATCGCTTTGAAATAAGTTTGTATCTAAGTTCATTGTTTGCTAAAATATGTCTTAACTTCTAGCAATACGGTATGTGTAGGTAAACCTATATTTCGCGAAAAGATGTACGCGGAGGGTAGACTTCAGTATCCTATGTATGTGCACCTTGCAGCCTTCCTTTGGCTATTGGACACTTGTCTTTGTGCGACGAGCGTATGTTACATGAGTGAGCCAATCAGAATTAAGTTTCTCCAATACTCACCGACCGTGATTCGCAGGCAGACAGGTAGGCAGGTAATACGCGTAAAACTTCAAATGATGAAATCACAAAAGTCGTTCTGAACTAAAGTATTTTGGAACGCCAGTTGTCCTGAAATATTTTCACGATAAACAGGTGCCCCTAAGTATATGTTTATGTAAAATAATTATTTGGTTATACTTATATGTATAGTCCTTCAATAGATATCTGCTCTCTGGAACCTTTAAATAATAAATTTAAAAAAAAAATTAATACCAAGAATCCATATAGCAATATCATTCTACCTGCTCATAGACTCCGGCGTAACAACCCAATCTATATCTATAGGCCTACAATAAAGCTAGCTGTACGAATTCCAATACATCAAAGGGCAATATGTGTTTGGTGTTATGTGTACGGTGACATTCGCAGTATTTTCTGTATCAGGGCTGTATATTGGCTTTGTGTACTTGTAACAACTATTTTTGGTGTTTCTAATTTCTCTATGAAAATGTGATATGAATTAAACACGATTCTTTCTGTAATTACACCGAAATAACCATATAATAGAAATATATATTTTATCCATAATCACTGGAGAATATTAGCCATTAGTATAGACCTGAATTATTCGCGGATTCATTTTGGGACAAGATAGAATTCAAATCACCTGTGTTTATATAACTTTAGCCATTGGTCCACGCGGTGTTTGAAACCTCCTGGAAAACGATGTCCAGTTGTGGCCATCCACTATGACAGCAGACAACCAACGTGCAGTTAATATCCGCATATTCGTACATAAGGCTGTAGAGTCTAACCTCCAGGTCACTGAACTCGGCAATTTTTCAGGTCTCTAGTCATTAGACATTTGGATGTATAGTGTAGTATACCTAACAGCTATTCCTTAATAAACCTAGGAACTTTGTTGAACCAGATATGTTCAGTCTGCACCTAAGCTGGGTTAATCACAGGGTATAAATACAAATGTGTAATAGAAGGGTGTTTCACAGAAGAATCATATTTAACTCAAATAAGTGTTTTAAAAAGATTCTTGAGAAGTAAATATTTATGCATTACTCACAGCATGTTAACTATATCACCTGATTGTACCCTATGACTATACATTTCATATTAAAGAGCCGCTCACAGCTATACTATTTTTGCTTGCCATCCGGTAATTTTAGGACTCAGATTTGCAAGCTTTTAGAATAATCACAGGACCACAAAAGTCTTACATGGCAGGTCTTTGTGTTCATTTAACGTGTTACAAATTGCTAGATGATACTTTAGCCGAGTAAAGTTCATTGCATACGCATACTGAGAGTAAAGTGGTATTCTTAGGTAAAGTATACATTTTATAAGATAAAAATATTTTTGAAGTGTACCACTTTAATTTAATTCCGAACATCTGTTAACTAGGATGTAGCAGCTCTTTCAGGAAGGTCTCATATTCCTTCCATTATTCCACTCAGAAGAACCAATTTATCAAAAATATATATAATTTGATACATAGAATTTAACAGTAAGTACTACATTCTTAAACATAATTGCTAAAATAGTTATGCGTGATTACAGGCTTCTATGTAAATGTTGCAACATTCATGGCGGTGCTTGCATATTATCATAGTCAGAGATGATGGAAAATCGTGAAAATGTTTTGAGCCAATATATCTTCTATAGAATTTTAACTAGTTTATTTTTCATGATTGGATGGACAAGGTTTTAACTCGGCTAAGTCGTTTGCAGACCAATCACGAACGTTCTGCCTTACAGTATCAGAATTCTCATTGGCCCTGTGAAATGGTGTAGACTCTTCACACATACATGACAGCCAATAAGGAAAGAAAACGGTCGGGCATGTATACAGTACGTTGAATCCTAGCAAACAGTCAACTTTTCCCGCGATAATCCATCGTCTATAGTCATAGTTTAAAATATACTTCGCTATCAGAAAGGGATAGGAAAAATTCGCGAGTTCATTTCAGGACAAGATAGATTTCAAATGCGTACACACTGAAGAGACCTTTGCAATTGGGTCAGAGTTTATTAGAGACGCGCTAGACGACTCCGCGCCAGTAGACAACTTGCAAAGGAACAAGACGCGAATCACGTACTGTAAATTGTGAGGTATCACTGGGGCAACAGCCAATGGACAAACATCTGTGGTTTGACTATAGAAAGGATTGTGGAGTCTAGCATACAGGTCATTGAACTCACGAGATATTCCTATCCCTAGCTATCAGTAAAGACACCCGATTTTCGCGAAATATTTCACGACCAGTTGTATTTTATAACACTTTAGCTCAAATGCACTTTCGTGATTGGATGGTTTCCATTTTACGCCTCTTAGGTGTCTACACGCGAATCACAGACGTGCATCAATAAAGTTACTTAATTCTGATTGGCTAGTCAAGTAGGAAAATGTCTTCACACAACGATACGCTGCCAATAAGCAAAAGAAAACTACTAGTACTGCCGTAAGGCATTGAAATCTAGCATGTGCGGAAATATTTTCGCGAAATTCGGTTGTACCTAGTTATAGGTAGGCATAGGGAAATTTTGCGACTTCAATGACCCGTAGGCCAGACTCCATATTCATGTGTATAATTGAGACTCAGATGTTTGTCAATTTGCTGCTGCCCCAGAGAGTAGCCAGTGTTAATTCACACCTGGCAGTATGGCACTCAACACTTGTCTCCTTGCAAGTCTGCTATTGGCCCAGAGTCGACCAGGGCGTGTCAAATAAACTGCGATCCAATTGCTAAGTTAACTTCAGTGTACACGTGTTTGACGTCTATCTTGTCCTGAAATGAACTCGCGCAACGTTCTTATCCCTACCAATCAGTTAAAAGAACCTCGCCAGATCCTAGGGCATGCTGTCAGCTCATAGTTACGCCTCCATCATACGTACCGCAATGTCATTTCATTTCTGTGTAATTACCTATTTTGTGGCTCAGTTTGCGATCGGGATGAACATGCGCTTCGGAACCCACCGCCATTAACCCGTCCGGTAGACTTGAAATTTTAACATGCGTGGCCATGCGACGTAAAACACATACTTCGTTTTATTTAATTCATTTTTTTCGCGAGCCCTTGTCGTGGCGAAGCAAACAATCGGCCGATGTGTGTTTGTGCGTACTCGATAGTTCCGAAGATCGTAAAAGCGAGACTCAATAAGCGACATTTTTGCTTGCCATTTTAAAATTCGCCGAGCGTCGTTAGCGTCTCTGTTCATGGCTTGGACAGTCTCGCAGGGAGCTGTTGAAGCGTAATCTCACTTTTCCTGCAGACGTTAATTTTCTTTTTTCTCTTTTTTTTTTTTCGCGAAGGTGGTAAGAACGAGTTGTTGACTTATTTCGCCAGCCGCGCGGCACCGCATGCAAATATGAAAGGCGCCGCGCGCTCTGCCCAGTGACGTGGAATTGATGCGGCCCAGAAGCAATAAACTCGTAAATAGCTCCGAGCTAATTACGCACTTTTGAGGACTTCACAACGCCGCCGCCGTGGCGGGCGTAATGACTAGAGACCCGAGAATTTCGCGGCTTCATTGCTAGACAAGTTGGAATTCACACACATGTACGTTCATGTTACGTTTGCAATTGCTCGTCGTGTTTTTTGACACCTCCTGGAGATAAACAAGCCAATAACAAACATGCAAGGAACTGTGTGCCCAACCACCGCCTTTTACTACCACAACGATCAATCAATAAACAGTTGATATCTGTATGAGAGCATAGGTCATTGAACTCGCGAATTTCTCGAGGTCTCTAGTAATGAGCGTTTTTACGCGCGTTTTCCCGCACGCAAAACTGCACCGGCGTGCGGATCGTGCCTTCGACTCCGAATCTGAGACGTCCGAATCACTCACCCGTCGCTCCACGAAACGTAGCCTACAACGGGTTTACATTACAAAATCTTAGTATAAGCTGTTCACGGTAAAGTGAGCACTTTTTAAGACCCTTGCAAATTTTTCCTTTCATCCAATTTCCATCTTCATGCTGCTTTTTAATATAAACATTACACTATGACCAATAAACTCAGTGTATACTTTTCACCACCATCAAAATGTAATGCCTGAGGTTGCAATAAGATATGTTTATCAGCGGTTAATGCCTGTTGGGAGGACCTTAAAAAGTGCTCACTTTATTGTGAACAGCCTATAAACAGTGTTTGGCGCTCTGGTGTAGTTGTTAGTCATCTTGCCTCCTACCTAGGCGAACCGGGTTCGATTCCCTGCGGTATCGCTCCTGAATTTACACAAGTGGGAATCGTGCCGGACGATGCCGCCGGATGGCGGGTTTTCTCGGGGATCTCGCGCTTACCCCGCCTTTTAATTTCGGTGCTTCTCCACACTCACCGTTATCGGCTCTCCAGACTTCGATGTTAAGAGACGCCCTAATGTCTCCACTCCACTCCAGTAGCAATAAGTTCCGATTCCTAACAAATTATTTCTGTTTTATATAAATAGCTATCCAAGGCAAGTGAAACTGTTCTATGGTTTACTATTATGTTCAACCAACAGGATCTACTATCGAGCAAAATTTAAGCCCTAATATATTTGAAAAAAAGTACAAAATTCGAATTACATATGTACGTTTAAAACATGACGTTTCGAACACTTCTCAACTTTTAAACTTCCAGCTAGCTATAGGCAGGCAAATCTGTAACCGTCCAGGCACTCCCGACTGCAAAGGGAGGGTGGAATGATTATCTGCTTTCCGACAGCGCTCTGCACGTCCGAGTAGCCCTCACCCAGCACGAGTAACTCAGAAGGTGAGGAGAACTCTCTGCATGGTCCCTACAGAGCACTTCCAAACACTACACCAAAAAACCCATCTCTCCACTTATATGGCTGTGTAAAAGGGTAACACATTCAAAGTTCCTTTCACATGCCTAATTAACTATTTTAAAAAAGCGTAACAAACAAATTAATTCATATAATTCATTTCTTAATTCATGTTTTAAATTTAATGACCTCAACACTTACTCCATAAAAAAATCTGATTCCATGCTATCATCAACTCAAACCACTGCTATACAATATTCACTCACAATTACTTATATTCAGACTGTAGGTAAACAGCCTTTTAAGTAAATAATACTTACATTTAGCATCCTATACATTCATATAATTTTTCGCATTGTTTTAAAATTACGAGCTAAAGTTCTTCTCACAGTAATTAAACTAGTGTGTACTAACCATTATATGCAAACGTTGTTACATGAACAAACCTAACATGTATGCGCCTTTATAATTATTCTATGAAGACTATGTTGTGAATGACTGGTAAGGTTTCGAAGAATTTAATGAATAATTTGTTATCTGCATAGGCTAACCTTCTGTTGGATAGATTACCAAAACAATTCTTAACTAGCGAAACTATTTACACATTTTATTGCAAATGACATTTTAATGGACGACATAGGTTAAGGTGTAAGCATGAGCTCGTTTTTATTCTACGATACAAAACCGGTTTTACATCTATATTAATGTGTTATAGTCAACAATAAAGTGTTGACATTATATTTTCCTATCTAATACATGACATGGGAGGCAGGACGAACATATTGGTTTTCTCACATACAAATATATTAGGGCGGAAGGCTTTTTATTGACATTAACTATACTCTTTACTGATAAAAGAATTACATTTATACAGAAATAATGATATTTGACTTTCTGACATTGTCAGGTGAACATCGATTCAGCAGTAAACTTTCTCCTTACACGAAGATTATTCAGACTACCGCCATTGATAAAAATGGAATTCGGTTCTACAATTTCATCGCCGATTCGCCTACAGTGCAGATAGTGTGACAAAGTATATACAATCGAATACAATGCTCGTCGACATAAGAAGAGTGAATGTGTGAAGAACCCATCTCGTGTGATTTTTAGCTGCAAGCAAATTTGATAGACAGTTCGCACCAGGTGATAGTGTGAATAGACATCGTAAGATCTGTGAATATAATGTTCCTACCGAGAAACGACCTGTATAAACTTCAATACCTATTACCACAGATACGAGAGGGAACTTACAAGAATACAAGCAACGAACAGTATGTCATACAACCGAATCATATTAAATACACACTTTCTAAACTGACACGTGAACTTAACGATCTTCCAAAAAAAAATAATTTACCACCAATAGCTACGAAGACCAATGTTGTCAACGATATTCCTCTTTCAAAGTAAAGTAAACACGGTATATATTACGAAGCAGGAAATGAAGACAGTATTGATGTTTATGAAGACAGTGATAGTGATGATTCGACACATTTCACCAATGAGATCTCTTCGATAAGTGGTGTGATTAATGAGTGCATATTTCCCCGAAAACTCTAACGAACTGGCCGGTAGACTTAGATATCTGTTTGAGTTTCAAAAACACAGGGAATACTCTAACATGAAAGAGATATCATCAATCATCGGTATACTTAAAGAACGAGGATACATCGAATGAAAAACACTGTGTACCACTCATTATCTGCAAATACCAGAGAAATATAAAGACTGCATATATGAAAAAAGTAGGAAAATAAATTTATGTGACATTGTAATCCACACACCTATCCACAGCAATCCACACACCAATTCACACCAATCCACACACCAATCCCCACCAATCCACAACATTCCACACATAAATCCACACCAGCTACAGTTTTGACCTAAACGAGATAACAAAGTTATCAATGATATTAAACATTGGTGCTACACCTTCGATTAGCTGTATAGCACCCTCTGACTCTGTGTTAAGATATTCTTATTTATAATACAAGTAATTCGTTTTATCTGATCTTGTGTAACCAACATAAGAATCCTTATTTGCGATGTATCACTAAATTAAATATTTTACATCTAAGTGAACTGTTTCATAATGTGCTCACAACTTGTGTCAAGGTTTTAAAAGATTTTTTATTCATAATTTTTCAGTAATTGTATTACATCTTATTTGACTGTTCTATCAGTATAAAAGTTAAGAATATACCAGCAATGTTTATCACCAATCCACAGCGCAGTACAAGAAATGCACGATTACACCCGACTTGCTTTCCTCTCAACCCAATAGGGATTCCCAACATTTCAGTAAAGCATTATTTTTAAAAAGAGTGCCTCTCATTCCTTTGCATGTGTCCTGCTGTGAATTTTAATCTGAGGAGTATACAATCTGATTAATATAGGGAGATTTCAACCAAAGGTCCGCCAAGGGAGTATTTTAGGGAAAATTCAAGCAGAATATCCACCATATTGGATTGAGTAACTATATAAGGAGGGAATAATTTAAATTTTGCTCAATATAAGTCCAGCAGCCATAGAGGATACGTCGTATAGCTGTAGGCAGTGGCTGCCATTAAAAATTATTTCACAGCATCGTCAGTGTGCATCACCGAGAGCAACACTACACCGGCGTTGTCATTCCAGTTTCGAGAACATCAACTATATCAGTATTCGCAAAAGACCAAACACCACCAGCAGTTGCGTTTACACCAACAGCAGAAGCGAAACCAGCACCAACTGCAGATGACCACTCAATCAGCAACAACATCAGTGACACTGCCAAGGTACAATACACTATGGCTACTGTTTTTACTATTTCGACGAAGAATGTGTTAATGTGTATAACGCGATACTAGGATTTGGAAGTTCCAAAATACTGTTAAGTCTCGATATCAAGAACCAATTCTCACTTCTTCCTGAGAAATTCATAATTTTTATTTGCACCGCACGAAATAAAGTATGTCCTTTCGGAAGAGCTAAGGGCAGACGAAGACATTGTCTCCTATTTACCATGTCAAGATTGTCTGTAAGGCACACCGACCTTTTTCAATTATGTAACCCATCAGCAAATTTGGAGAGACTGTGTTATGCGTAGGATGCAACTAGTAATGCAACTCATTGACAACAACGCTCCTCCAGACATGTTAACCAACTCTGGAATCGATGAGGTCGACTCAGAGGCCTCAACGTTGATATTGTAAATATACAAAATGGAGTTTAGAAAGTGCTCTTCAAGGAGAAGTTTTAAATAATAATAATTGTGTAAAAGTGTTCTTCAGTGAGTTATTGCAAATATTCCCTTAAGGAGTTAAATGTAAGTATTTAATATTCTTTTGTGTGACAATTTAATCCAAAGTTTAAATAGCTATGTTTTTAAAAGCTTGGTACTTATTCTTTTAAGTGACTATGTATTTATTCTTTTGAGTGGATATGGAATCAGTGTGTGTAAAATTATAGGGTGTAACCATGTTCTGTTGCATGCAAGGGTTTGAAAACGATTATGATAATTTGTTTATGGTAAAAGAACTTGCAAAATCGTATTCCAGTGATGATAACAACACTGAAGTCCTAAACTTTGAACCACTTCAACCATGGTCTGTTATAAGTCCGAAAATTCAAAGTATGTACCATCACCAGACATATGAAGTTCAGGAATTGAAATGGGAATCTGGCTTTATAGCATGTGATGACAGATTCCTACATATAAATGATGCAGTCATCGAAGTCTAGCCCCTTTAATGTTTTGGGAAAAACGCAAAAGGAAATGATCAAGTCTTCAACTAGTGCAGATTTTGTAAACATTAGAAGGTACTATAATGCTCAAACACCAATTCACTAGTAAAGCAGTATACCATTCAACAATGTTCGAAACAAATGTTTTGCTCACAGTGTAAAAGTGAAGCATTAAGAGATTATATGTACCAACACCCATCGTATTTTTGACTGTATTAAATTCATAAGTCTTTAAAAGAAGAGTGGTTTGTTACAACCTGTTGTGATAGATGGGGAAACCCAGGTATACATACAGGAGGAACCTTGAGTGCCTATGTCAGTTTACTTAAGCCATTGCAATGGAGCTGTTCAATCCAGCAGGGAAATACAAGAGTGTAATTTGTGGGTATAGGAAAGTGTGGTTACAGGTTAACATCAATAGACCATGGAAAATCCAGCTCTGCAATAGTGAAGAACACTGGGATTTTTTATAAACTAGGGCAGACTATACTAATGAAGAATGGGACCTGTGCGATAAAGAAGACTGTCCAGTGTTCAATACACGACCTGATAGTGAGCTTCCATGTAATGTTTTGTGTTAGATGTGAAGAAATATCAAAGTATGCAGGGTATAAACAAATAAAGAACAAATTTAGGAGGGAGTTCTAAGACAATCCTACAATGCAAACAGAAACCTGCAATAACAAGGAGCAGATCACCCAAATCCAAGGGGATAAGTGACGTCTAGTGTCTCCCTGTGGAATGTGGAAGTGCAAGGTATGGCTAAGCAATACATGTGCCTGCGAATTCGACTTAGCCAATATGTCAGTTAGTAATTAACAGTTCGAGATGGTTGTCAAATGCAAGTGAATAATGTTTTTATAATGGAAGATGACAGAGCATCAGTTACGATGGAGAGATTCGATCCGTTAGTCAAGTATGCAAGTGTTACTCCTGGAAACAGGAGAGTATGATTTAAAGTGGATGACAATCCATTAGAAATACAAATGTGTAACAGGGAAGAGCATTGGAGTTTCTCCTTAATTATTCCGACTTATACATTCAAAATATTGGATGTTTGTTATGGTAATCACTGTGCTTTGTATTATTTATGTCCTGATAGTGATATTAAGTTGCCTTGCAGTGTGAATGAACTAGCATGTGAAGCTCAATCCAAACACATCACGAAATGTATTTTATATAAGCAAATTAAATACATATTGCAAATGGACAGTTGCTCTATTCCTGTAATTTGGAGTGAAAAATGCGACAACAAGGAACATGTTACTCACATCGACAACCAGTATTTAGTATCTCTGTGTGGTATATGGAAATGTAAAGTTATTCAAAACTTCTAAATTAAAAATGGTGGTCAACCTATATAAAGGAAGTTGTAAGATAATAGAGTATCAGTCATAGTGAACGTATTCAAGCCTACAGACAATTACAAGATCCTGCAAAGAAGGATATAGAAGAGTTTTCTTTAAACCTTTTGAGGAGGTTTTACAAGTTAAAGTGTGCAATGATATGGAACATTGGTGCTACACTTTCGATTCGAGCCTAGGCACCAGATTCGGTGAAGGCCTGGCATGCGATGATTGTTCTGTGAGGTATCTGTGTCCTGACAGCAATTTATCGTGTGCACTAGAAGACTTAATGATATTTAGCCTTAGTGAAGCGATAGAAGGAGAATAATGAAATGAAGTATTCGGCTATCAAATCACCAGACCTCAGTGTGGTATCACCATACACTGGAAGGAAACTTGCGATGGGGACATTCTCAACTCTACTTTTGAACAAGGAAGTTAATAATTTCCATTTATGTGCAATATATATGCATGTGAACTGGCTAATGCAGAGTGATGTTCCAACCAAATGCCAAGTACTCTTTTATTGAATGTGTAATTTAAGGTATGAAGTACCATGTTCTAATCTTACGTATAAGGAAATGTGTGAGTCCGATGTTCATTTTGAATGTGCATATTGAAATGGCTACATTCTAAAACCTAACACACATGCATATTTGAATCTAGTTTATCTGAATGTGAAAATACAAAGTGCCCTGTTAATAAGTGTAGACCATATATGTAAGAGAAAAAACATAGCTTTAAAACTGAGGGTGAAACCTAACCTATTGTAATAAAAGAGAGTGTTTGAAACATGGTTACCAGATCATACTATGCCATGCAGATATTTTGAAGAAAGTAATAAAGTTATATATGTTTATATATACATTTACGTGATAACAATGCATTTGGTTTTTATTAGTTACTGCTTGTGTCTTGTCTTAATGTTATGTATATTGAATAGTGAAATTAGGTAAAGTAAACTAAAAATTTGGAGACATCAAGTCCACTTGTAATAGGCAATTCCTTTAACATATGTTCAAGGGGGTGAGGAATTTTCCAAAGACAGGTGAGGGGGCTTTATACATTCTTGGGTAAACAGCAGGAGTCATGTTCACTCTGGATACAAAAACAGAAGTGGAAGAGGGGCCAAAAGTTTGCCCTGTAGTAGGAACAGTTGTCGAAACACCAGAGCTAAGATTTATGAGTGGAGGAGTAGATGTGGAAATTGGATTAGTAACAGTAGAGGATAAGCCTAAATTTTCATTTTGGGTGTTGGATGTGGATGGAACATGAAGGGTAAGAACACTAACTTGTCCAGACACACATGAGACAATGTTTTTCTCCTGTGTGGTAGATACCACACACAAATTGTTTGCAGCTAGACTTACAGTATCACCTAGAACTACTACTTGCTCAACAGCATTTTGCAGGGATGCAACCTGCGAATCAGAAATTGCTTCACAAGATAATCTCAATAAATTTCTTGCTCATCTGTCCAGGTGAGCGAGCCTTTGCTTTATTTTGGAAAAGGCAAAACCAATTTGTCCTTCCTCAAAGTTGTCGACGACTTCAATTAGTGCAAAAACTTTAGAGGCACATGCCTCATACTCTGCCTTAACCACAATGTCTGTAAAATGTATAGAACTAATGGACATGTTTTCCTGAAGGGCATTACGTAGTATTTTTCTTATCTCAGCCACTGTAAGATCAATAGACTGGATTCCACGCAATTTTTGCTCGTAGGACAGCTTGTCCTTGAGGTGACACACTGGTACTATGGTAACAGGCACCATACAAACACAAGCGAAAGTAAACACCAAGCACAATGCTCTAAATTGTCAAACTTGCATAAAACCTAAAACTTAGCCTAACATGCGCCATCGGGAATAGCCGCAATAAGCAGAGGTCATAAAAAAAATGAAAAATCACAAGAGAAGAAAACAACATAGTTACATAAATTGAAACTTAATGGTAAGCGCAATGTAGCGGCCAGAGGAGAGCCACACACGAACGTTCATGTTAAGGTACGATGCACTATGGATTCTAAGTGCTTGTGAAAAACCACACTGACCTACGGGGGCACAGCCTATATAAGCCTAGGAACGCTGTCCTCCCGCCCCCCCCCCCTTTTTCAGGGTGTCACGCCGACGGCAGAATGTGAGCATCAAGACATCGAGGCTTGGATGAGCTTCCAGGTCCTCTTATGTGATATTGGAGCTCATAACTCGAGCTAGCGGTTAAGGCGCAGGTCATCCGTCGCGACCCCATCAAATCCCCCCTTTAAGAATAATTGTTAATAATTGTCAGGACTAGGGACTTGAGAGTATTCCTGTATTATTGTGACTTAATGGCATTGAACCGCTTGTGTGTAACTCTCAATTGAGTATTGTGTATTAGTATTCAGTATAACATAACTGTATCAATCCTAACTGCATCTACATATTCATGTTAATAAAGTGTAGTTTTATGAATGCTGGTTAGTTAATGATTTCGTGAGCTATGCCCCATTCCCATATGTATGTTCTCCCCTTCCCCTGTGCTGGAAACACTTTAGTTAATTAACATGATTAAGTGGTCAGAGTACAGTTTGAAAGGGGAGACGTTACGACAAAAATATACTACCAGTGTATTGAGCCACTCCTTGTCACTGAAGACTGGATACCCCAAAGAAAGAAAAGCAGAGAAATTTCCAGAAGGAAGATTGCCTAACTGACGGTCTCGGATCTAAGTACCAAGGTGCCCCAGAGTAAAACTAGGAATGCTAACTGCTACAAGCATGTTTCTTTAGGAGTATTATATGGGTGTATTGAGGACAATCCAATTTAGCTCCTAAATACCATGATTTTCATTTTTTTTTTTTTTTGTAATTTGCTATTTTTTTTCAATATTTTCAAGCTTATTTCCTAGAATTTCGAGCCAAAAAACCTCCTCAAGAAGTCTAAAAAATTTACAAAGTCTAATTTTTCAAGTCTAATTTTTTCATTGCTAAACAAATAGTGAACACAATAAGCCTCGCAAAAAAATTAAGCAATATCAGTCGCTTAAACAGCAACTCAAACAAATTTAGACCAAAAAAAATGCATGCTAAATCAAAGTAAGAAATTAAGAAAATTATGCAAATTAAGCTAAAATGAAATGAAATATTAAAAAGATAGTTGTTAGATTGAAATTAATAAATTATATATATTTTGAAGAGATTTTTATATCCTGAATAGTTTTTCCATTTTGCATAATTTTTAAACCTTCATATGAAATAAAAACTTGTTTTTCATTTATTAATATTAAATAATTTTTATCAAATCTATTTAAATAGTGATCAGGCAAAGTAATTTTATATTTACTATCTAGAATACAGCTAATTATTTTTCTGCATTTAGACTCACAAATTAAAAAATCTGTAGCAGCATACCATTATATTTTTTGAGATCTTGTAGCTTTGTTAATCATACAAATTGTTGGATTTGTTGAGCAGATATTCCATTTCCATATTATTTATTAGATAATTAATTTAATACGAAAACGAAAAAAGAAAAAATTGAAAAATTAATAATTTGTAATTAATAGTTATTTATGAAATTTTTCCTAATAAATTTATTTTATTACAAATAATACAGAAATTGAATATATACTCTCTTATGAAATGGAAAATAATACCATATGTAAGCAGTGTAAGAAATGTAGTGAAGTATTAAACATAGAATGTTTTTACTTTAATAAGTACACAAAAGCTAACTTTATAGTATCTGTAAAAAATGTTGCACTAAAAAGGGTGTAAATCATTATGAATTAAATAATGAGAAATACTATATGACTGTGGAAAATATGTTCATAATCTACATCTAAAAAACCACAAAAATACTCATCACACAATACAGAAGTAGATATTCTAAATGAAAATCAAAATGGTAACTACCCAAAAAAAATGTGCAGTATGTAAAGGGAATAAATATATAAAATTATTCTCTCCTTATAAAAATACTAAGGACCAGTTTACAACAAAATGTAAAAAAAATGTTAGAAAGAGTAATATCATAGTAAAACTTTAAATAGTTTAAAGATGTCATTATTATCATAACAAGGATTTTAAAATAGATAAAACAATTTCATTATTATCATGACACAAAGTTAAATAGTATAAAACATTTTCAGTATTATCATTAATTTTAATACTTTTTTCTATTATTCTCCTTTATTTTTTACTACTTTTATATTTTTTCATTTCCTTTGTATATGTTTTTATTATAAATAAACAAACAAAATAAAATTTCGATGAACCACTTAATAAATGAGTTGAATGAAATGAGATTGTTTGGAGTTAAGGAATATAGATAAAATATTAAACATGAAATCAAGTTATAAACTAAAAAAAGATTTTATTATTATTATTACACAGTGCAATGTTATTACAGAAGCATAAAATCTAATTTTAAAAAAAAATCTATGGTTAATTTAAATTATTTAAAAGTTACAGAATTAAGTTCATATATACATATGAATTAAGTACAGCTATTACAAATGAAGAAAGAAAGAATAATTTTACAAATTTACCTTTTTCAGGTTACAAAATAATATATAAAAAATATATAAATGATTTTAAAAATATTCCCTTCTTCTAGTCACATATTTGTAAGCCCCAAAAATAAAAGTAACAGGAATTTACTATTTTTTAAATTCCTGATGTTAAAGAAAAAAATAAAACGTTTAGGTAAACAAAAAATTTTTTATGAGTTTGTGGAAATGAAGGTTCCATTCGAAATTCGTGAGGTCAGCCATAATTTAATTAATAATTTGGCAAACAAAATGTATCATTAACGTAAATAATTTAGAAGGAACTCGAATAGAAAAAAAAATTAATGCTGTATGTAATTCTGTGCACTCAACAACAAAAGATGTAAGAAAAACAACCGGTTATAGAAATGGTGATCAAATGAAAATATATGCAAATAATAAGAATTTTCACCATACAATTTCGGCTGTAATAAATAATTTAAGCACCAAAAATTTACTTAATGAAATTGAAAGAATAATTCTGTCGAATAAAAATGTAGACATAAATGAATGAAACTACTCTCGACAATGATGTTTATTAAATACCAAGAGGAAATGGAAAAGTAAAAGAATTGTTAACTAAACTAATGATATAAAATAGCAAAACAATCTATTAATAAAATTAACATTGATGATAATTGATGTGGCCCTGGAGTAATAATTACCACTTTAACATACGAAAATAATATCATTTTGGATAGAGAATTAACGAATAATGATCTTATTTACATTAGAAAAGGAAGAAAATTGCAAGAAGGATTGGCTTGTGAACTTTGTATAAGAATAGGAAGAAATTGTGAAAGTGGTTTTAGTTTGGTAGATATTATGGATGCAGAAAATTTTCTAAATGTTCCAATTAAAGTTGTTTCAGATGGACATTTTAATTCATTGATACATTCTGGTTTTAAATAGACCCAACAACTATTTATTTGCATTTTCACATTATGATGCAAAAAAAGTATTAAAGGAAGTTATGAAGTGTTTATTATCGCAAAAAATGTCTACATACATGTGAAAAAATAGTAAAAAAAATATTTAATTTGTGCAAAAGACCACAACATGGAAAAGTTTGGGAAGGTGCAGAAAGTATTAGAATATGTTGCCAAAAATGTCATAGATATTGTTTTGGAAAAGAATGATTTTCTAATTACGAAATTGTATGTAAAGTTGTTTTTAAGTGTAAAAAATGTAACAAAATATGCTTGACAAATAAAAAACACGAATTTGGTTATGCCAAATGTTGGAATTGTTGTGAAATTGTGAAAACTGAAAGACATTAATGTTATATGCAAGATAAACCACAAAAAGGTGGTTTTTGTATAACATATTGTATTTGTAATGGTAAATACAACACAAAATAAGTAAATTGATCTTGTACTGAAAAATACTGCTTTTTAGACTATGAAACCACATAAGATACTGGTTTTCACACACCAAACTTTATGTCTGTTCAAGATTTTTATGGTAACAAAATACTTTTGAAAACAAATGATGAATTTTACGAATGGGCTATATCTGAAGAAAATAAAGTTTATACATTTATAGCACATAATTCTAAAGGCCTACAATTATTGTTTTACTTTACAATATTGTGTTAGAAACAGTATAAAATCTCAAACAATATATCAAGGCTCGAAAATTATGCAACTTGATATTCCGAGTCTCAATATCAAAATAATTGATAGTATAAACTTTATTCAATTAAGTCGTTCAATATTACCAAAAGTATTTTGCTTAAAAGAGCTTAAAAAAGGATACTTAAAACACTTTTCCAATAAACCAGAAAATCGAAATTATAGTGGAAAAATGCGCGCTACTAAGTATTATGGAGTCAATACAATGAAACAACAACGAAATGATTTTTTAAAACAGAATGCTGAAAAAGTAAACGAAAACTATATTTTCGATTTCAAAAAAGAACTTGCTGAAGGTTGTGATTCTGATGTTGATATTTTATGGTGTGATTGTCTCAACTTGAGTGAATCTTTTCTTGAAATAGCAAATATAGAACCATGTTATTACATAATAATAGCAAGTGTTTGTATGGCTATTTATAGATCAAATTTTCTATGAGTAATACTATTGCAGTAGTTAAAGATGATAAAAAATTAATGTTTAGTTAATAAATAACTTTGTGATTAAATACATTTCCAAATGTTCGGCATTCATTAAATGGTGGAGAAGTAACTATTTGTGGTGCAAAATTTAATGGTTACGATGAAAAAAATAAAATAATACATCAATATCATGGTTGTTTTTGGCACTGTTGTCCTGATTGTTATTCACCAGATACAAAAATAAATGCAACATTGAAAGTATGGATGATTTGCTTTCTAAAACAAACAATCTAACAACAATTTTAAGACAACGCAGTTACAAAGTAAGGGAAATGTGGGCTTGAAAATGGAAAAAATATATTTTCTTCAAAAACAATTTAGGAAAAACTAAAAATGTAATAGAACCATTACAACCAAGAGATGCATTTTTTGGAGGTAGAACAAATGCTTCAACATAAAAAGTCTCAGGAAAAAAATTAAGATTCAATATAGATATATGTAGTGTGTACCCAATAGTAAAGCTTAATGATTATCATTTGGTAAGTCAACCAATTAAAATATTTGATCCTAAAAAATTCGACGAAATTTGGTTTCGATTAATTAAATGTAAAGTTTTACCACCACGAAATTTATACAATTCAGTATTTCCATTTAAGTTAGAAAAGTTATTGTTTACTTTATGTTCAAAATGTGTTGTAGAGAAAAATGCAGAACGTAAACATAGCGATGAAGAAAGATCAATAAATGGTATATGGACTACTTTAGAACTAAATAAATCTATCGAAAACGTTTACCAATTACTTAAAATTCATGAAGTTTGGCATTTCAACCAAATAAGCAATAACATTTTCAGAAGTTACATTAAAATATTTATGAAAATAAAATAGGAAACTAGTCCTTGTGAAGACGATTATAAATCAAGCGAATCATATATTAGTGTTACAAAAAAAACGAACAAAATATAGATCTAGACATTGAAAAAATTGAACAAAATCCAGGAAAACGAGCTGTTGCCAAAAATTTGTTTAAATTCACTTTGGGGTAAATTTGGACAATGACAAAATTTAACACAAATAGAATATATTACTGATCCAACTCGTTGGTACGAATTGTCATTAAATGATAGAATACAAACAAATGAAGTTGTTTACATCAATGAAAAAAATAGCACTGCAACAAATATATTTACAGCAACTTTGACCACTTCAAATGCTAGATTACGTTTATATGAAATGTTAGATAAATTAAATGCTAAAGTAGTATATTATGACACAGACAGAGTAGTATACATTGATGATGGTAAAAATACTGTAAAAATGGGTTGCATGCTTGGAATAGACAGATGAATTTGGAAAAACATGATTATGGTGTCGAATGGATAAGTACAGGACCAAAAAGTTATGGTTATGAATATCTTTTAGGAAAACAAGCTAAAAAAAATTAACGGTTTCACTCTAAATCACGGAAAAGCTTTACAATCGAATAAAAATTCTGGGTCTGAATTAGTAACAAAAACTTACCAAACCGTTATTTTAAAAAACTTGATTACAAAAGACAAGAAAACATAATAATTTGACAAATGCCTGATTTGGAATGAAAAAGATGATATTATAGATACATTGCCATGGGGATATTAAACAAATCGATTTATGTATAAATGTAATTAATTTTTCTAATGTTTTATTATATTCTATATTATTGTATTCTACATATATTTTTTATTGATTTAAAAAATCTGTAATAGTTAAAATATTTTTAGTTTCTAAAATACTGTTAATATAAGAACTATAAAAATCAATTAGTTTACTATTTTCATTTTTAATTTGTAAAACAATATGATTAAAACATTCGTTGTTAAATTTATAAAAAAATTGGTTATGGCGGCCCATAAATAATGGAATCTCTAAAACTAAACATCATTCTCAGTAGAAAACTAGCAAATATATATGTTTCTAAATGGTTAGATTCATTATATTTATAATCATGCCACATGCTAAATTACAATTAACATTTTTTTTTTAAATGATCAAAATTATGTAATATAATGCCAATGACATTTCTTTCTTTTTTAATAGTCATATCTTTTTCGACACCAAGAATATCGAAGAGTGGATCGTCAAATTTAATATCAAACTTACATTTAACCAGAACTCTATTTTTAACATTGTCTGATGTTAATTCAATCTTATTAGTTGTAAATGGTTCAATTAAATTTATAGTTACTTTTAATGATTCGACATCATATTGTCCTATAGGTATATTTATAACTATTTTGTTATCAATAAATGTTAAAGTATTGTTGTTTTTATTCTGTGATACAAATTTTCCTTGAAAAAATTAAACCAATCGATTTATCTTTATGAATGTTGTTAGAGTGCAGCTTTTCTTTAGTGCAGAACTATTATTTGTTATCTCATATACTCTATTCTTCAATTTAATAGTTAAAGTTATATAATTAAATAATATAGCGGAGTGAGGTATTGGTATTTTAATTTCCAAAGAAAATTCTAAAAAAAAAATGGTTAATTATTGCTTATAACATAAGAGCCATAATTAAGGGCCCATGTAACTGTGAAAAACTAATTTGATGATAAATTTAATAATAAGACAGGTTGGTTAAATTTTAATAAATTGTATGTTTGCTCAAAAAGTTTAAATCAACCCAAATATATTTAGTTACAAATTGATTTTGATCATTCAGCTAAAAATGTTAAAGAAAACAAGGGGTTACTTTTTAATAAAAATGATTAAATGATCAGTCTAGATCAATGTGAAAATAATTCTCAGGTTGTATTTGATGATGTCATTTTAGAAAACCAAAATATAATTCGTGAATATTTTACTAGAAAAAGGCACAAGAATACAAATGTATTTTATTTAGCTCAAACTTATCCGAGAGTGCCTAAACAATTTGTAAAAGTCAATACGAATTTTCTATGTATATTTAAACAAGATGACACTAACTTAAGACACATTGATAATGATTTTGTTGGTGGAGAAGTGACTTATGAGAAATTCAAAAAGGTTTGTACAAAGTGTTGGGGCGAAGACTATGGCTTCATCACCTTAGACCTGAGTAGAAAAATGAAAGATAAAACACATGGCCTCTCTCTTCGACCTTGATGTAGTGAGCTGCTCTATAGTTAGGACACATCGAACAGTTGGCAAGGATGAGTACTTGCCGAACTTGGGTGAGTTCAGCACAGCAGTTGCGACACATTTTGCTAGAACAACTCGCGATAAGAAGCTTTCAACTCGCTGTGGCTCGCGACATGTAGCCTTAAATTAATTGCTGCGAGTGTCTTGTCTCCTTAGCTCAGTGAGAAGGTCTCTGACTCGAAACTAATGGGTCGTGGGATAATTTAATGGCATGAAGGCGACCACGCTATTAAATTCCCACCTAAGTCATTTCAAATTTAAGCTAAAAAAACCTAACTCATGCTTATGTGATAAAATAAAAATACGAGCAGTAGATGCAATTAATTGAGACCCCTGAATCTCACAGTGAAAAAAACTTTCTATAATACAAATGTAATATAACAGATGTAAAGTTGGGGTGTCTCATATGGTGTAAGGAGCCAACGCCATATGAGAGAGGGTACAAGAAAAAAATAAAATAAAATAAAACTTCTCACATCAGAACTTAAAATTTTTTTTAAAAAAAGGCAGGGCGGTGGTGACGTGGGAAGTTTGTCCACTGAAGCTTTGCTGGCGCTAAAGTAAGACCAAAAAAAAAATAAAAAATGTGCAGTGGTAAACATAAAGCATAAGGTCACTGGCATGACCCTAACTTGTCAGTAATCTTTTTGCAATATTTTATAATAAATAGCTCACCATAAATGAAATGTGCATTAAACAAATGATGAAGGAACATTGAACATGTGTTTTGAATATTAAATGATGTTGCATTTGAAATGATTTAGTCATCTTACAGCCTGTTAAAAATTTAACCCTTTAAGGACTATAGTTAATTGCAGAAAATATTCAAAAATCACAAAACATCTGTTTTATTAATTCAAGAGTTATGTGAATTATCAAAACCTGACCGTTTTTCATACATTTTATTACCTTTAGTTCTTAAGACCTTTTTCAATTAAATATTCATCAAGGTAATTAGTATTCATTATTTCATGTTCATAAAAACTACCCTGTATTCCTTCTCCTTCAAATTCTTGTAATTTGTAAGTTGGTAAATAATAACTTTAAACTTTAAAAATAGTAAATAATTCTGTTGTCCAATTAGCAGTATTGCCCTTTTCAAAAATCACTTTATTTTAACACATGTTTAATATATATATTTTTTCATTTTTCTTCATAACTTCATTTGATTTCATGCCAATAGCTCTATGTTATGTGTTGTATTCTTTGACTAAATCTACTAATACATCTTCTTATAATTACCATTCACAGCAAATTTTTTCACATTTTATTTTTCATTGTGCGAATAAATCTTTCTACAATACGACCTTTTAATTCACAATATGTAGAATAATTATTTATATTATAATTTTACACAAGTTCTTTAAATGTTTTATTACATTCTAAGCTGTTATCACTTTGTAAATTATGTGGTGTTCTTTTTATCAATATACATTCTAAAACATTTCCTGCATTTTTGCTGTTTTATCTTTTATATGTAGAAGAAATTCATACTTCGAAAAAACATCACTAATTGTGATAATATATTTATATGTGATATTCCTTTCAAATTACCAGTATTCATCTCAACAAGATCAATTTGTCATAAATCATCCATGCCATATGTTATTACTTTTCTTCTGGGAAAATTTCTTCTTGCTGGTTTAAATAATACGTTGAGTATTCCTTCTCTTACATGGGCATTTTTTTTAATGTGGCTTTATTAGAATTACGTATTGAATATATACTTTTCTGAACTAATCACCCATTTTTAGTATTTTCAATATTCCATCTCTTTTTGAGCAGCCTTCTTACACTTCAAGCACCAAGTATTTTCCATTTAATAGTTTTAAAAAATATTTAATCTTTATATTTCAAGAATATTCCTATTGAAGTCATCAAACCATCATCATGATTAATTTTTTTTTTCTTCTGATTTTAAAAGATAAAATATCACCTATATTAACATCAAAAGGGTTAATATAATCCATTTTTTTAGAATCATAAATAACTGTCAACGTATCATCAGACAAATTGGTATTAACAGTAATTATTTTATAAACAGTACATCAAAAAAGTAAAGAAAATTTAATTACTATGTAAGTGAAGAAATATTTTTTTTTTTTTTTTTAACCCAATTTGCAGGCAAATAAAATACGTAAGATTTTTCTTCCTTACAATTTTTCAACTTTCGAGTTAACAAGTGTATTACAATAATTCAAATCTGTTTGGTTTAAATTTTGTTATTTATTAGTTTTTCTTTTTTAAAACAATTTTATTGACTGCATCTTTATCATCAGTAGGCTCAGCGATATTAGTATTTCTATGAGTTTAAAGAGAAACATAATCTGTTGTATATACAAACACTTTATTTAGTTGATATCATAAAGCAGAAATAATAATTATGTATTTTGAATTTACATATGATTTTAATTCATTAGCATTAGTGTCAGAGTTTTTATTTAAAAATGTTATTAATGATTTCCCAAATATATCTGTCATTTAATAACAAAGAAATTCTATCATTAAACTTAAAGCCTCTCGAAAAAATGTGTAACACTGTTAAACAAAGATGTCCACAAATAACTGAATTAAAATTCTCAATTCTATTGTCATTGTAATAAACATTTTCTTTTTGAAGTAATTAGTTAAATTAGTAGGAATATTACCTCCAAATGTATCAAAACAGTAAAGGTCATTATTTTCTTTAAAATAACAAACCTAATGAGTTCTGGGATTTGGTGAAATGTCGAAATTAACCACAACACATTCATATTTGTGCATAATTTTTGTAATTCATTAATAATATAATTATTTCTGAAATGTTTAATATTCAGTATTTTTAAATTTTTCAATATCAATATTAGATAACAGGGATATATTCAAATATTTTTTGGTCGTCCTCTTTTTGCAACTAAGCCACTTCCTGATTTATTTTCCATTGCTAAATTGTGCCTCTGTTATTCATCTAAATGTTTTTTATTATTTTTAGTTTTTTCAACAGAGTTATAAATTGTAGTACCTCCTCCAGCTAAAGCTCCAAGTGCGCCTAAAGCTGCAAATAAAATTAGTAAAACTCCACCATGATGTAAAGCATTTCCAGATTTTCTTTTAATATTTTTTTGAGTATTGGTATTGACAAAGTTGATATGAAACCTTTTCCTTCTTTTAATTTTTTTTTTCTCTCAAGTTGATCTTTTGTTAAACAGTTATCTGTGTCAAAATCTCTTAATTGATAAATGGATATATTAAAAGTTATATTAGTTTTCTTCATTTATAAGTAAAAATATATAATCAATTAATAAATATTAGTACTTCATCCTAATTTCCTTTTTGTAAACATAGTTGAAGCAACAGCTGCATAAGCAATTTTTTCACCAATTGGAGTATTTTATCGAACATAATTTCTGTTGCTTCTTTTTGTAAAATTTTGTCACGGTAGATTCTAAATCTTTATGATCTCTATAAGCAATATCATGATATTTACACGCTTCATCTAATTTATTTATTCCTGTGTCACCTCTTTCCAGTATTTCATTCAATTTTGTATAAATTACCCGCAATACTTATAGCCTGGAAAATGCATTTCAGGCAAATTTTAATAGTTTAACACCCAATTTATTATTCCTTTATCGTGACGTTCAGAATTCCAAAACGATTGTGGAATTACAATTGAATCTCATATTAGACATGGAATTCCTTTTGGATTATTAATAACAAAATCAGAAAATTAATTGTTTTTCATCGTAATAATTGTTATTTCCAGCATTTTCTTCGCCATAAGTAATTAATAATCTGTCGACCATTTTATAACATTGTTCATCCAAACATATTCTTTTGGCAAAATATTGAATTTTTTATGCCTTCTCCAGATCTAGGAGTTCTTGGAGAACCCATTCTTTTGGGTGTGTTTAGCTCTGATCTTGATTCCCTTGTATAATTATCATAAATTGGTTTAATTATATTTTTGTACTTCTAACTTTTATTCTATTTTATATTCATTTTTGGAATATATTCTTGGAATGCAGAATTGGTTTAAAAAATAATATCTCTGTAATTATTAAAGTCATTATCTGTGTATTCATCTTCAAGATCTGTTTGCTTATTTTTTGTTAACAAATTAGAAAGCCCTTTTGTTAATTCACATTTTATTAATTGATTATTTTCTTCATCTTTAACAAATAGTTTATCACCATGAATCATTACTTTTCTGTCCCCAATGTAAAAATTATGCTCATCTCCTCGTAAACCATATTGTGTTTTAAAAACATTAATTATTTTTTAAAATTTCTTTTCCGAGATTTATAGTAGAATCAGATGCGTCACGCCTCAAATTTTTTATGGGTACAATTCCCGTTTGCTCTTCCAAATTAGGAGATTTATATTCTAAAAATAATTATCTTTCATATGATGTTTCTTCTGGTGTTTGTGGATAATCCAAATTTTTTCCTGCAACTGGAACTAGTGTTGTTATTAAATGTTTATTTTCATTACTAATGTGTTCTACTTTTTTTTACCAATATTTCGTAATTCGTGAATTAAAGGCAGATCTTTCTTCTCATTTCTTTCATAATCTGCTTCATGATTCTTTTTATAATTTTTGAATTTTCAATGAGTAATTTAACCCAAGAAATTTCCTTTGATGAATCTTTCATTTATATACAATTTCTTTCTTATAAATGAGTTATAAAAGTATTGAGAGTTTTGAAAGACAAACTTTTCCTCCAGCTGATCAAACTAGGGGGAATTTTAAATGTTCACAATAATAGAATTGAATTTGATATTTCTATAGGCAACGGATTTTCCTTCCCAAATGATGCTTATATTTTTGAGCAATTTAAGTTACTAAAGAGAGATAAAGAAGGAGATGAGGCAAAATATGCAAAATGAGATAATATTGATGTATGTGCAAACTTTTCTCCTTTGCAGTTTTCTAGAGTATAAATATCATAACATAGGCATATTATTGAGGTATAACTTCAACAATTATGAAAAATTTGTTAAGATCCCCAATTGAACAAAATTATTTAAAATTTTCCTGTTTTGATAGTAAATATCGAGTAAAATCTGTTCATGGTGATAAAACTAATTAAATAACCTATCTAGTGAGATATCTGTTTGACATTATTCGTGATAACAATGAAATTTACTGGAAAGGTGGTTGTAAAATTACTTTTATTTGAAATTCATGTGATAACAATTGTTTATTTGTTTATGAAACTAAGAACGCAGATGGTGCAGTTCAGAAAAATTTTGCTGATCCAGGTAACATTGTTATTCAAAAATTAGTAATTATGTCGCCCATTGTTGAATATAAATCAAACACATCAATTGCAGATAAAGATAAAATATGCAAACACTCAAAAATATCTATTAGTTTCAATTTTTGGCAATTTTTAGAAAAAGACGTTCCTGCAGGATCAACTGCTTTTTAACTTTGATATAAAAGATTAGTTTAATAATTTACAATTTGATATACCTGATTTTGTAATTGTAGGATTTCAAACTAATAGAAAAAATCATTGTGAACAATATGTACACGCTTCTTTGATCACTGTAATGCAAAAAAAAATATTAATGTTAAAAACGGAAGAAATTAAATATTCCCAAAAGAATATTGGAATCTAGATATCAAAGATGGTCTTTGTGATTAGATGTTTCTTGCTTATAATGATTTTAGAAATTCAAAATCAAAACTAGATATTCTATATAGAAATAACGAACTTTATTATAAACTGACTGTAAACCCTCAATGTGATATTATTTTTTATTAATTTTGGGGACGAAGACCATTATATGTTAGTGATTTTTATATAGAAAAACAACTGTTGTTGAAGAAAAACAAACATAAAAATAATTGCAGATTTTGATAAGCCTATTGAAGCAGAAACAATTTGTAATATTGTTCTAATTAGCCAAAGGAATTTAACTTATGATAATTTGAAAGAAAGTATTAATGAAAATAAAATCATGGCACATAGGACCTAACTTGGATTGTCCTCAATACACCCATATTATACTTTCTGGTCCCCAAAAAAATATATTCTTAAAACATAAAGGCTGAGCCTGCTATCGTCTTACCTTGGCAGTTTTTTAGACCCCTTTACTAATGCATTGGCTAGATGAACAGATATTACCTTATTTTGAACCAGCAGCATCTAGATTTTATAAATAGTCATACATCAACAACACATCCAATCTACTGTACATTTTTTCTATATAAAAGTTAAAGTTTTTAAAATAAGATACTTTTTGATATGTTGCACATAAGCATTAAGTTTAGAAATAAGATATTTCTTCAACAAGCACAATTTTAGTGAATGGTGAAGGATAATATATATAGTAATAATATAAAGGTGACACACATAATACATTTTTTTACTTTTATTTTTCTTCACAAAGCCTCAAAAAGAAGACACGAAATAAGTAAAAAAAGGCTCTTTACATCCATAAAAAAACTTGATAATTTTAGAGTATTTTAACAATTAATAAAACTCTAGCTGCACCTGCAATGCCTTACACATTGATTATTTCTTTATACTCTAAACTATACAAAAAACTTTTATTTTAACTATAAACAGCATTCTAATGTTACGAAGTTTGACATATTGTATATTACTCTTGCGTTATTAATGAAAAGGGATTTTAACGAATAACAGTTTCTTAAAAGAATTTAGAAGTATCTAAGTTTGACTGTAAGCTTGCAGGACACAATTCTACAACGGCTCACATCCAAATACAGGAAAAGGTAAAGAGTTCATGCCAAGTAATAAAAAAAATGGGCCGACCAATAATTAAATGTAGCTTTCGAACTCCGACGCAGCGGGATCCATGATTCAGCTAGGCCCCAGGCACAGAGCAGCCATGCAGCGATAGAGTTGAGCTCACATAATCAGTACTGCAGTCCTTCGGCAAAACTACTACCGCTCTGTGCACACATTAAGAGATATAAGCAGTAAGGGGTGATAGATATTCACGCTAACATTAATTGAAAGAACAAGAACAAAAAGTTCCGTCGAATTAACTCACCGACGATGGTCAAACAAAAACTATAACATCATGAAATAGGAAAACTCCGCGGCAAGAAAATAATAGAACTTTACAACATGGCAGGTTTAGAGCAATGTGGCGGAGTAGGCACTTGGTTTCTGCCCCAAGGACAAACGGACAAACCTTGGAGTCTTCCTATACACACAACATGACCGATCTATGTATATATAATATATATATATATATATATATATATATATATATATATATATATATATATAGAAAGACCATGTCGCGGTGACCAAAACATCATGATGATAAGATGATAATATGTATGAATTCACACTTCTATTTCATAGAAATTAAATATAGTTTAAATAAAATACAAAACTTAAGTAGATAAACATACAAATAGAAAAAAATTCTATATAAAATATTACACTGGAAGAAAACAGCAATTACATGATAACGATGCCTTGTACGACATCTGTCGGGGTAAAATGAACTACATACAGAAATACAGTAGACCCTATCAAGATATTCTGAGTAACGAACCAAGAAAAGAAATTAATAAAAGATAATGTTAATGGTGTTACGGCGTTTACAAATCACAATATTAAACACATTACAGAAACACACTATTAACTCTATATAATATGAATATTTAACATTTACATGACACGAAATCAGAATAAACTAATTTGCAAAATTGTAAAAAATCGTATCTTCAAAAGAAATAAGGAAAGATGATAAATGGCTTTGCAAAAGAACGTGAATTGCTACAAAAGAAATTTAAGAAAAGAAAAAAATAGATAAGAGAAAGAATGCCATAGCAAGGCACATAATAAATCGTAATTAGCTTCGAGATATGTTGCGGAATACAATAGTGGGAATAATGATGACACCGTAGACAATTTAAATCAATTGACTACCTGAAGGTAGTGGGCATTTATCCAGAAATACGAAGGTTAAAATTCATATAATATTTCAAGATGCATGTTTTTGTCCCCTGCAATACATGCTTGGCGTGCTACTATATTTTAATGTCCTTTGTACAGCTACTTTCTTCTGATGTTCCTGCGATGGACCCTCAGGGTTATTAAATTGAGCAAATTAGTGTATTTCTCTAACTTCCATTTTTAACCGACCATTATTTTTATATGAATTAATTTCTGTGTCCAACTTAAATATATTTTAGCTGCATTAAAACTAGGTTAGTCCTTTTGTTCTCACATTAATGTATCGTTTCTGGTGTTGCAAATATGAAATATTTTGATGCATCATGTGCTTATGCTGGCAAAGTACTTGTTTCGTTATGATAACAAATAACCTGTGGGTTTTCTGTTCAGTGATAAGTAGGGCCACCTGTTATTCGCGAAAAGATTCACTCGTAGGCTAGACTCTAATGTCCTATGGCATAAGTGCAGTTTGCCTTTGGTTATTGGTCATGTGTCTGTCGGGAGACAGTTCCTTACCTGACCGGACCAATCAGAACTAGGTAACTCCGTCACTTAGTGTCTGCGATTCGCGGGCAGACACCTGGAATGCGCGACAGATAAAATCATCCAATCTCGAAAGTGGACCTGAGCTTTGAGGTTTTGGAGTACAATATTTCATGGAATCTTTTCGCCAAAAAACACGTGGCCCTAGTGATCAGTAGAGACCTGAAGAATTCGCGGATTAATTTTGAGACAAGCTAGAATTCAAAACACGTGGGTTTATATAACGTTAACCATTGGTGCACACGTGTGTATAGCGCCTCCTGAAGAATGCTGGCCCACTCGTCACCTTCCACTGTGACAGCAGACAACACATGTGCAGTTAATATCGGCATATTTGTACATAACACTTTAAGAGTATAGCCTGCAGGTAATTGAAATCGCGAATTTTACTGGTCTCCAGTGATTAGTGATATAGGCTGTTCACGGTAAAGTGAGCACTTTTTAAGGCCATTCTCAATTTTTCCTTTAGTCTAATTTCCATCTTCCTGCTGCTTTTTAATATAAACATTGCCATGTGACCAATAAACCCAATTTATATATTTCACCACCCGCAAAATGTAATGCCTGAGGCTGCAATAAAATATATTTATTAGTTGTTAATGCCGGCTAGAAGGGCCTTAAAAAGTGCGCACTTTACCGTGAACAGCCTATATGAACCAGTCGTAAAGTATAGCGGCAGCATGGTTTATCCTCAAGGAAGTTCATTTGGCGCTGAGCCTCGTCATGTACAGTAATGGTGAAACCTAAACTTTCTGTGCAACATGTATAGGTTGTTCACGGTAAAATGAACACTTTTGAAAGCCCTGCTAAAGATCTACTTGTATGCACGTTGTGTATTCTTTCCACCTTATGTAAAATTAGCATTATCATGGGCCTCATCACTTTACTCATGCGTCGGCTAAGTCAAACTGTGAAATTATTATAAAAGTAAACCTTTTATAAACCTGCAAATTTTTACACACTGAGGCGTTAGAAAAAAAAACAGAAAGTGTAAGAAATAATTTAAATTATGGCAAATGGTTACGTAATATTTTTTATTCGACATTAACATATGTAACTACTTTCCGTTCGTCGTTACCAACTTTACCGGGCGCATGTCACTCAGTGTGCCCGTTGAAGTATATGCAGGCAGGGGCAGTGACATTTTTCTAAGGTTGATTCCAAAAGTGCTCACTTTATCGTGAACAGTCTTTAGCCAAGTGTCTGCAGAGGGCTTGCCGCGGCCGTGCTGTGAGGTGCGCGCGAGCTACGGAGAGCTGGGCAGCCGGCACCTCGGATCGAAGCCCAGGCCCGCAGGAAGGATGTGGCGGCCGGATCGCCGATAAAGCGGACGATGAAGGAAGCCGTGGACGACTTCCGGAGGCCGGGCGGCGGGCTATCAGCGCAGGATGCGGCCCGCGGCGATCCGCAAATCCGCGCGCAAAGACGACGTGAACTCGCGACGCACCGGCCCCTCTCGCTACTAAAGTCCTCGCACTTCACTGCATTGGATTCGCCCGTCCACGGTCTAGCACTTTGCTTACGTGCTCGCGCAAGGCTGGTCACGATGTCTTATCGCCACCGCATCCGTGCACTTTCTGGGTAATGCAAGAGTAGCGACACGCCATTGCCGCAGAAACAAATCCTGTGAGATTGTATTCCAAGACACTTCAACATTTTCAGTCGTAAATGAATATATTATTTTAGGCGTTGCAATAAACAAATATATTGTTCGGAACTGCACTGATAACCAGACGACGCTCAAATGCCCCATTCTACACTCGGTTTCAGAAATAATATAATATATGCAGAAGTATATAATCATCAAAGTTAGTCATTAGTAAAGACCCGAGAATTTCGCGAGTTCATTTCTAGACAAGTTGGAATTCACCCACATGTACGTTCATGTTGCTTTTGTAATTGGTTGACGTGTTTTTCGACACCTCCTGGAGATAAATAACCCAATATCAAACATGCAAAAATTGTGCGTTCAACCACCGCCTTTAAATACCACACCAATCATCCAATAAACAGTTGATATCTGTTTGAGACTATGTAAGACTGTGAAGTCTACCCTACAGGTTATTGAACACCCGAATTTCTCGGGTCTCTAATCATTAGTGATGCTCTATGAGGTACAAAGTATTAAGAAGTGCAAGTAAGCGTGGGGAGCTGGGTGGAGAGCAGGATTAACCCCACCATGCCAGTACCCTAGACAACTTTGAGGAAGTATTAGGTACTTTTAATGAAATAACTTAAAGATTGAAGGTAGGAAAATCCCCCAAAGAGATGATAGTAACATCGATTCTTTCCACACTCTAAATTCGAATAAGTGGAAAACCACTGATTCGCAGTGATGTTCTACTACTCGAATCAGTGTAAATGTTTCCACTTATAATCGATGGGAAACCATTGGTTGTTTCTGTGAAACAATTTCGCTAAGTGAATAAGTGACAGACAACTGCCTGCGGCGAATCAAAAGTAGTTTTTTGCTTTTAACCAAATAACAACGAGAAATAACTATATTTCCTATAGTCACTGATTATGTTGGCAATTTAACGTAATTTAAAACATTGTAGACTGTGCTCGAGTGTAGCTCGAGCAAAGCTAATTTGAAAATATCTTTGCTGTTCCGCACAAAACTCGCATGGCTGTGCAGTCTTTGTTCGGCTAGTGTTTAACACGACCTCACAAGAACGCGACAGGGTAGTAAGAACGTCATTGCCAATGGTAGAATGGCTTCTTTTTTATAACCAGTCAAAGGGACGTGATTGATTGTACATGCCTTTAAACAGTAAATTATATTTGATTAGGCCAATATCATCTCGGCTCTCTATTGGTTGATGACCGGCCAATAATGAACGCTGTAAAGTGAAGGGTAGTGTCCGGTGTGGTATGAAGCAATAGGACGAGAGTGAGTTCTAACACAGATACCAACATAACATTTGTTCTTACATAAGTGGTTATAGGTGACTCACTTATAATTTGTCTTAAGTGCCAGTAAATGTGTGCAGACCTCAATGTGTTAAAAAAGTAATAAACTTATCGGTGTCCAGGATTTGAACCCACAGTATCGTGCTTCGAGACCTTTACCTTACCAACCGAGTTACCAGACCAACATTGACTATAAAGTGGGAAATATAAGTTTTCAACTATTTTACAAAAATATTAAGTACTCAATTTTATCTTTTCATTTTAGTTTTTAATTTAATTGGTAACATACGGATTCTTTAAACAAACAGTACGTATGAAAGCAATCACTTCACGAGATTTAATGTGAAAACGAGATGAAAGGTCTGAAAAAGGAATAAAAGACTGAATGTTCATGCCGTTACACAAAATATTATTAAAAGACGAAACTTGTATTTCAGAAATATATTTTTAATGGGTTTTATTAGTTTATTTATTGTTGTTTCACTTGATACACCTTGATTGACTGACCAAACAGTCAAAAAACCAATCACTAAAAAACCGCCATTCAAATGTTTGTTGAATCAGTGGAAAATATCACTGAATCAATGAATGAAATTAAACTGAAATTTTTTCCACTAATTCTTAAGTTAAATTGATTGAACTGACTGTTGAATAAGTCAAGTGCTCTTGACAGATTCAACAGTAAAATTCTCACTGGTTCAGATTTAGAGTGCATTGCTAATATAAAAGTCAACAGTGATGGACGTGCTGACGTTTGCTTTTTCGACAGACCTGCTCTTATACAGGAATAAAATATTTTCGCTAGTATTAATATATTCAAGTTGCTTTGAAACTACGCCAGAGTGACTACAAAAACGTTTCAGAGCACCTCCTTACATGTAAACAATTTTATAACCTCAAAAATCCTATTCACGTTGTTTATTTATTGTGCTGCTGGCAGAAAAGCAGTCAAGTGTTGGAAGACAGAGCGTGGCTACTTCGCATATCGTACGCGTACTCTAAGCTTGAAAGCCAGACCATGGCCGATTCCTTCCCCATTCCTCTTTGTTTAAACAACTTGCTCTCGACGAGATGTTGAGGCTTGGTTCACAATATTTGTTGTTTACGTAAGAGACGTCTGCGTAAAGACGTGAACAAATAATAAAAATTGTTTTGTTGATTCGAATGTAATTTTCTTAAGAGGAGTATGTAGCTTCTTGTTCAAGGCCAAGAGGCGAGGGAGCGATACGGGCGACACTAAACGCACGCCTAGCGCCTCATCGCTCCTACGAGCAAGGCGTGCAGTGTTTCCGTCGTGGTATTGTACTGTGCAAATTAGATCTGTGTAACAGTGAGACTTTATTACACTCGATGAAATGCCCACAAAGACGTACTTTTCTCTTACCGCTGAAGCAAAAAGCATAGGCAAGCTTTAAAAATGAGACATTTAACTATTTATACTGTGTTTCTCTCCATCATACTTAATATGATCAAAGTAAAAAATAAGGGTATAACTTTCTGGCAAAAAAATTCGTATTTCCAAAATATTTACTTACCGAAATACGCGAATAAGTGCAAACAATGATTACGGTGAATTGGAAAGTGCTTATTGACAACCCCGGGTGTTTTGCCTGAAGGCTTATCAGGGGACGGCTTATAAACAAACTTATGACCTAATTTAAACTAACATACTTGCCTTACACAGGTTTCGAACCCAGAGCCTCCCGCACCCCAGCCCGGCGGCTCATTAACTGACTGCGCCACGGGAGGTCGCCTGCAAACAACGATTTTACAGAAAACGGGTCGTTATACACATCTCTTAAGAGTTAGTTGTCCGGGCACAGGCTATTTTCTGTAGACTCTTTGTTTGGTCATTGGCGTTTATCTCGGCTAGTAAATATCCTGCATTTTCGTTTTTACTATATTAAACATTGATATTTTAAAAGAAAAAATTGTAAAAATAAAAAAAAACACCACGTTTTTACAACTTGCCTGAGCAGTTTCCTTAATAGGTAGGAGAAATGTAAAACTATAGAGTTGTATTTTGTTCTACAAGCTTTCATCGCGTGTAATAAAGTCACACTGTTACAGACGTAATTTGCACAGGAAATCGTAACGACGGAAACACTGCACGCCGGTTCAGCGCCTTGAACGTATGGCTGATGGGGAGCTGTGCGAGCATATTATTTTCGCCCCTATAGCTGTGCCTCGAACACGAACAAAAAATAATATATCCGGCCCATGTAGGGTAAAGTGGTTTGAATCGAGTCAAAGTCTGAATCGGGTAATTTGTGTATTTCGCGCTAGTGCTAGTAAACGAAGCGGAGATAGGCCAGTGCTGCAATGAAACTATGAAACGCGCAACTGAAACAGTATAGTGAAAATGTTTGACAAGCTACACGAGCGGTCGCTCTTCCATTCTTGGCTTATTTGTGAAGGTAGGAAATCACAGGTCTCTGTTTCTTGCCGATTTCTTAATTGCATAGTTTTTATTTCAAAGATGAATAACACCAATTGTAATATTCAAGCAGAACGAACGATGCACGTAAGTAATATATGTTCTGGCGTTTTATAACCTGTTCTCGCTTCGTCGCCAGTTGCAGTCAGTGAAGCTAACCTATTTTTAGAGATTTTCTTGTATATCGGGTTAATCGGGTCGGTTTTCACAGTGCAAAAAGGGTCATCCGTGTAAATGTACTTTATTAAGCGATATACTTACCCGGTTTTTTATAACAAATGTACAAGTAAAAGCAGAAAACATAGAGGAAGGAATATATGAAAAATGCAATGGACGCAGTGAATAACAGAGATTTGTTAGTAAACTGGCAGCAGCTAAGATGTACTGCGTACTATTTTCATGTCTTCAGCGGCGTTATTCTCGCGGTCTAACTGCGAAGGAGATCAAACTACTTTTATACATGAGCAGGATTTAACATTTAAGAACATAATTACTATAACATGTAATGTGGTTTCGGTTTGACATGTAAAGACGTAGAAAAATTTACATTTGCATTTGCTTAAGCGAATAACATACCAAAACATTTCCAAAGGAACGTGAAATGGCAGCCCAGGCTTTTTAACTGGATTTCTAGGAAGGCACTCTGACATTACCTTGTCTAAACCCGAAACGCTTCCTTTTACTTGGTGTGAAGGTCTTAACAAAGTCGAAGTTAATAACTAATTTGACTTCTTAAAGAGGAACTTGCAGTTTTTTTATACAAGTTCAGTAACAATGTATCATTGCGACGAGTCTGGTTTCACTCTCAATAATAAAACAGCTAACAAAATTCTTGCTCAGAAGGGTTCACCAACTGTTGTCAGACAAACGTGTGTTGAAAGAGGGGAGGATGCAACTGTTGTGGCTTCTATCAATGCCATGGGGAAATATATTTCGCCATTTATTATTTTCAAAAGGAAGCGATATCATAAGGAACTTAAAGATGGGTTCCCAAGTGCCACAGAAATCACCATGACTGGAAGTGGTTGGATTAATGAGGTGGTTTTGACGAAATGTTTGCAAAATTTTCAAAATTTTAGGGTTGCTGGCCAATGTTTGCTAGTTGACGATGGAGATTTGTCGCAGACATTTATTCAAGTCTTGGAATTCTGTGAGGAAAATTCTATCACTGCCATTTGTCATCCCAGTGACACAACTCACAGATTCCAGCCACTGGACAGGTCTTTTTTGACCCCTTGAAGACATTTTACAACGAAGCTTGTAACATATTTGTTCAACATCGTGAGGAGAGAAAAATTACAAAATTCAACTTTAGGGGCATATTGAAGATTGCATGGCCACAGGCAGCCACCTATAGGATTGCCTAGAGGGGTTTTGTTTCTACGATGGTTTATTCTTTTAACAGGGGTGGAATTCAGGGCCATGAATATTTGCCATCATTAGTCCGTGAGCCAGTTTTATTGCCCGAAGAAAATTCCGACAGAAATACGGTAAGCGGAACTAAACAACTTGACACCACCTAAACGACTATCCCTACACCTGAGACTAGATCTGTAGCAGTAAATCCTGCTCAATGAACATCAAGTGTAGGCCTAGAAACTTAAAATGAATATAGTCCTATTTGTACGCCTAGCACTAATAGGTCTGAAGCAAGTTTTCAAGATTTGTTGCGTGCTCCAGTAAAACAAATGCAAACAAAGAAACGAACAACGAGTAAACAAAAGGCCAAATTATTAAATTCCCCAGAATTTATATTTGAAACTAAATCTAAAAAGTTGGGTAAGGATAGAAAGGGAGAGAGTGTAGCATGAATAAATGAAAGAAAATCGGGGAAGGCTTGCGGCAAGAAAAAATTTTAATAGGTCTAGTGTTGACGACTATCATCCTAACAGTTCTGAATCCAAAGATAATTATGATGATTCTGTTTGCTGCTTTGTAACCTGAAGTACTCTGATCTACGATCAATCACCGCTAAAGGAAGCTGGACGTGGTGTAAAAAGTTAAAGAATAGTACTGAGAAATTTGCGTTGGAGCGGAAAGGAAAAAGACATTTGTTTATGGTAGATGTTTTAATCAGAATGATATGGTTCATTAAGTTAATGTTGCAATCTCAACTTTTATTCCTTTTATGTAGGCAAAACCTACAATTTATATTTCAATTGTAATTAAAATTTTTCTTTCAATTGTAAGTAAGTTCTCTGTACTCACAGTTTTTTTTTGCGATATTCTTTCAGATTCATACGTGTAAACAGTGTAAATATATGCCTAATATTTCAATTTGCAAAGTGAAGAAAAACTTGTTTGTAAAAATGTTCAGTTGAGAAAATTATGTCCAAGCTATTTTTCGTTCATACAATTTAATTTGTTTAGGTAAAACTTAGAAAAATATTTTTTTTTATCCTATTACGTTCTATGTCGTTATTTTCCAGTGTTTGCTGCTGACCCGATTCGCCCTATTTAGTGACCCTATACACCAATAGCCTCGGGCGAATACGGTCACGTGCTGTGCTTGAAATATGATCTTGATACTCATAAAGTGTTTGGTATAAAAATATTCTATTGCATGCAAATTATATGTAACAGATCAAACTTTCGACTGATTATAAGATTATTTGTCAAATTTCGTTTTAGAATTAGTAATTCATTGTTTTGCATTTTGTGACTCTTTTGAGACTATCTTACCCAACGTCTAACCAATCACAAATACCTCGTAATTAACTTATTTTTCCTAACACATTAATTTTATGAAGCAAGTACCCAAGTCGAAGAAATAATTTTTTTTTCTTTTAAACAAATGACTTTATACAGTTACAGTGTAGGTATTTTTTAGTCGAGATACTGATTAAGTTCTGGCGTCATTTGTGTTGCACCAGCTGTACGGTTCTTTGTGACAATCATTTTCAATGTAAGGTTATCCCGATATTGAGGACTAGTTTTCTTCCACTAGTACTCTTTACTGATGATGTCTTGCAACGAGTTGTGTATGTCGTCATCACCTTAGACAGTCTTCGATACACTCGCTACAAGTAACTGCTCTCAAAAAATCTGCCTCGTTTAAAGTCACAGATCTCTCCCATTTTGCTTCACTTGCGTCTGGACGTTTGTACACACGAATACGTACTAAAGTCTATTCATGATTTATTCACAAAATTCGAATCAAACCTCTGAAAAATAACCTCCTGTATGACGTGTTTGGTTGTTTCTTAACTATGCCATTTATCACAAGCGTTTCGTAATTGAGTTAACTTAAATTCACCTACCTTATTTATGGTAAAATTTTGCCTTTATTTATTTTTACTCTAAATTATAACATTTATTTTTAATTAAACGACTATGAAAAAAAAAGGTGAGAGAAAATACGTTTGTTGGTAATACCAAGTAGTAAATAATTCTCATGCAAAGTTTTGTTGAAGAGAGAGTAAATTAAGGTGGTGTATTGTCCTTTTGGTGTAATTTCGTGGACTCGATAAAGCTTTGTTTGCATGAGGCGGAGGAATATCCTGGAAGTAGAACTTAAGCAGGATTTCAGAAAAGTTGGAAGTAACCTTAAATGTATTACACCACCTAGCATACTGTAGAATAACATATTTCACTACAATAACAAACGACAGTCACCGCGCACGAATGATCAGTGTTACCACTTCACAAAAAATGCTGAACGTAGGTGTTTCCATTATTCTGATAACCCTCTGTACATTTCGGGAATACAAACACTAATTTTTTACGTACATATCTTCTCTCGCTAATCCCATAGTGAACCAAACTCTGGTTACCTACCTGTAAAATACTGTCAAAAATTTTGAAAGTTCATCCAGTATATAAAGATGTTTCATTGTTCTGTAAATAAACCACGTGTCACAAGCATTTTACAATTCCCTTCACACTAAATGCAATTTTGTCTTATTATTTTGAAATAAATAAGACTTTCATGTATGTTTTATCTGTAATATTTATTTCATAGTAAGCACGCCAAATAGAATAGATAAAAAGTAGGTGTGATATTAATGGCTAGTAAACAATAGCAACTAAATTAAATTCTATACAACTGAATTGTTTATGTTATTTAAAGTAAACTTTTCTTACCAACTCACTTACTTTTTCAGGAAGAAATGGTGGAAACATATTTCATTGTTAAGTATCAAATAATATTTCTTTGATTGTCTGTATCCACGTCGCAAATACTTTAAGGTTTAATTCCTATAAGTGTATTTTTCAGGACTTGTTCACATGTGGCGAAAGGGCAGGGAATGGGTCGGCCGAAAGTACGTATCATTCAGCACGTCTTCAGAAAAGCTGGACGTAATTACATGAAGTCTTCGCTTAGCTCTTATTTTAGTCATATCACACGGTACCATATCCCGTACCAGCCTGTACAAGTTAATATAACGACAGAGGCCGCGGTGGCACAGTAGATAGAGCACTCGCTTCCCTCGGAGGTGAACCAGATTCGATTCCCGGCGTGGTCGCGCCCCGATTTTTGCGCGTGAGTAACGTTGATGTTGATGGCTGGCAGGTTTTCTCGGGGATCTCCCCCGTTTACTCGCCCTTGCATTCCGGCACTGTTCTATACTCAACTTACTTCTACCTCATCGGCGTTATTAAGTGTTTTGCCTACTAAACCTGCAGCCTACGAGTTTAAATGAGCAACTAATGTTACAGAAATTTCTCTTTGTAATTACATTCAATGTACGATTACAGAAATTGCATTTTACAAGTTGTTTATTATTTTCGTGCGCAATTTTTAATAGTGTGTGTTATCTGATTTTTATAAAAAGTCGAACACGCATGTTATAAATATAAATATGAAATCAGCTTTTTACAACAAGCGGATAACGCACAATTAAATTACGCACAAAAATATTAAAAAACTCGTAAAATGTAAATTTTTTTATAACCTTACGTTGGCAGTAGCTATTATAAATACGAAAGTATGACGCAAAAACCAAGAATTTCTGCTGAAGGCTGTTCACGATAAAGTTAGCACATTTGAAATCAACCTTGAGAAAAAGTCACTGCCATTGCCTGCATATATTTCAAAGGACGCACCGAGTGACATGCACCCAGTAAAGTTGGCAATGATGGATAGAAAGTAGTTCCAATTCTTAAAGTCGAATTAAAGGTGTTGGGTAACTTTTTTTGATTTTTTAAATTATTTATTTTGCTTTCTGTTTTTTTTTATGTATGAAAGTAAAAAATTACCTGAATTGTAACATATTTACTTTTATAATAATTCCAGCGTTTCACCTGGCCGACGTATAAATAGACTCATGAGGCACATGGCAATGTTAATCTTTCATAAGGCGGAAGAATACACAACATGCATACAAGTAGATTTTAAGCAGTGCTCTCAGAAGTGCTCATTTTACCGTGAACTGTCTATAAAGGGCGAATCCGAGTTTTAAAGATAAGGAATACTGGTACGCAAAGAAATCTGGTCAGTTTTATGTTCTATATTTCAATCCAAAGGTAAAAAAATATATATAAATTTTAAAAACAATAACTATGAAGTAAGTCATTTAACAGTTAGGAACCTGCGGTTAAGCCCACGAAATAAAAAAATGTGTAAAAAAATTGTGTTGATTATATATTTCTGATTCATTTTAATGAGTATCATTATGAAGAGTTATGATGTCCTCATTACAAACTGAAGAAGTGAACGGACACTATCAATCAACACAAGAGAGTGGTGCTGTTTACAGTTGTAAAGAGGGGACAACCTCCCTTCTTGTATCACCCCCCTCCCCCATCCTCCATCCACTAAACAAGTTGCCAATGTCCTGATCCGTGACAACCAAGCTAGGTAGCGCAGTAGGAAACCACCGGACTCACATACAGGAGTATCTGGAGTCAAGTCCAGGTCCGACCATCCTGACTTCGTTTTCCCAAGGTTTCCCCAGAAGAACTGAGGGTGGATGTTACGGTTCCTTATTATAAGGTCGTGTTCGATTCCTCTCCTATTCATGCTTTTCGGGGACGCTTTCTCCGGGGGCCGCGGTGGCTGAGCAGTTAGCCTGCTCGCCTCCCAACAATGCAGAACGGGTTCAATCACCGGCCGGGACACTCCCGGATTTTCACATGTGGGAATCGTGCCGGACGATGCCGCTGGTCCACGGGTTTTATCGGGGAGCTCCCGTTTTCCTCGCCCTTTCGTTCCGGCATTGCTCCAAACTCCCCTCAAACAGCCGTCTAAATCTCTTCACTCACTCCCATTCTCACCTTATTTCACCCTTAACGGCTCTCAAGACCTCGTTGACCAAATCTCTCAACTCAACTTGCTCCACCTCTAATGACCTTGCTGTCGACGAGACGTTTAGCCTTACCTGTCATCCCACCTTTTGACCGTAGTTATAAACTGACATGCCAGAAGTGATGGGATACGGATCTAGTATCATGTAAGCCCTGCTCTAGCGGGGCGAACTGCAGAAACTCGTGACATCTACCCCACAAGTAGACGAAACACCTGTGAGGAGATGAAAACTCATGCCGTTTGGTTAACTACCCACAACACCCCCATTACGTTTCATAAATTCTCGATGGGGTTTACATCTCTCCAGAATGCTCGTCGAACTAATTATGGTCAACTTTGACTGATGACGGGGGTGCATTACTCTGAAGGTACATCCCATCGTTGTGGGTATACATGAAGTTCATGAAAGGCTGCAGTGCAATGCCATGACCAGCACACACACTGACGATCTGAGAGCACAATTGATACGGCTCTGGCCACTTCCAAGAAGTAACGGTGCAGTGGTTCCACAAACCGTTATTTTATATGCTGCTATATCATGACTAGGGCAACCCGATTTTCACGACAATAATTTCACGGATGTTAGATCTGAATAGCCTAACTACACTCCTACATATTTCCTTCCGTTATTGGCCGCGTGCCTTCATCGAAGACACTGTGTTATTTGACTTGACCAATGAGAAGTAAGTTACTCCTGTATACTGGACGTCTGTGATTCGTGGGCAGACACACAAGACACGTAGCAGCTTAAACCAGCCAATAGTGCACGTGGATCGGAGTCAAAGTGTTTTGAAAAACAACTTGAAAAGAAATCTTCCCGTGATAATCGGGTGTCCCTGCTCATGAACAGGGACAGGGAAGTTTCGCATTTTGAACGACCCACAGGCTAGAATCCACTGTCCTGTGTTATTTCAAGTATCAGTTTTCTGTTCATTGGCTGCTGCCACAGTGTGTAGCCAAACCAGGAGGCAAGGGATTCAGTGCTGGTTTCCCAGCAGGCTTGTTCTTGGCTCAGAGTTCACCTGGGCGTGTCCAATAAACGGTCATCCAATTACAATCACGAGATAAATGCACATGTGTTTGCAGTCTAGCTTGTCCTAAAATTAATCCATGTAACTTTCCAGTACCTGTCGTAGCTCCGAATCCATCGTTTACATTCGAAATTCAGATACACACTCGATTACCAAAGGATCAAAGAATATGTTACGTTGAGCGAGGACTGCAAAGCATTGCTCGCGGCGGGGGGTTGAGTGGCACTGCAATTTTGAGTTCGTTTCGCCGCGTCTCATAACTTCCGCGTAGCATAACTTTTGACTAGAAGAAGCTACGACGCTCGTTTGGGTTTCGATCGACAGCTCTCGTCAATATCAATCGATTGAGTGTGCAAATACATTTATGTGGCGTGGTTAAAGTGAAATTGTATGCGTTTAATGCAAAAGGTTAAGAAAACTTAACACAATTTCGGCCTATACCTACTCGTCAAAAAGCCAAGTTGAAATACAGAAAACGTATGCGGTTGGAAAGAGCATCTCAAAAGCAATCCAGTGATACCCATAAAACCCCATATGATCGAGTGAAGCGGTGTTGGGGCCGTAAAATAAACATCAAGGCGTTCGAGTGTGTCAACGTAGCCGTATCCATGCAAAACAAATGGCCATGTCCCCAACACAGCCAAACCCAATTTTTTGCATGCCGGTGTAGAAGCTCGTACAAGAGCCAGCAGGACAGCAGGTACGGCAGCGTGGTATGTCTCCGAGAGCGTAGCAGAAGAGACAGAGAGAGATATATAGTGTGCCCTACACCAGGACTCCTCAGCTGGGGGCAGGACGGCGGTCTGACCACGAGCTTCCGCTGGTCGTCGTGATGGCCGGATAAAACGCGCCCCGAGGTCCGCGACCTGCTCGCGAGCTCCGCAGCCTTGCCCGCATCGGCGCGCTCTACGAACACCGCGCTCGCGATCTCAGTGCTCAAGAATACAGAGGAGAGTGAGTGAGTGGAGAGAATTGGGCGGCTCTTAACATCGAGGTCTTGAGAGGCGATTTCGTTCACGGATAACACTAATTCGTAGAGACCTGAAGAATTCGCGGATTCATTTTGAGACAATCTAGAATTCAAAACACATGTTTTTATACAACTTTATCCATTGGTCCTCACGATGTCCGACACATCCTGGAGATCGCTGACCCAATCGTCGCCTTCCAGTAGGACAGCAGACAACCAATGTGCACTTAATATCGGCATATTTGTACATAAAACTGTAGAGTCTAACCTACAAGTTATTGAAATTCCGAATTTTACAGGTTTCTACTAATTAGGACTTCGAGTCCAGCCGCACACGCCAGCGAAATAGCACTGGCCACTAATTATCACTTACATAATCGTCCGTCACCACAGACATTAATAAAATCCGCCAATTGAAATATTTATTTTCTAACACCTACTGAATTACTTTAAAAGATTTTAAATTTTATAATAATTGACAGTTATGGCATTAACAATCGGGTCCGTAACACTTGTACATTCGTTCCCACCTTTCTTTACTGTTCGGGATGTTCTTGAGGACCTCGAGCGCTCCGCCGCACTATACTCGTCGGATAACTAGCTCTCCGCAGCAATATTGCTCTCTTGTCCGTCATCGCTGCACATGCACTTGTCCGTCGCTGAGCCTCTTCTTTGCTCACTGCTCGTCGCACTTCGCCAAGCGGGCGCGGTGGTATTTATAGTGGCAGGCGTACAGGTCCAGAGTCTCCTTCGCACGTCGCGTCGCGCCGAGGGAGGAGATTACCAGGAAGTTCGTTCAGAAGCCTGCCGACGACTTTTCGAGGGGGGCGGGGGGTTTGACACCAGTCCATGTAGCTGTCTCAATAATCCCGCTCACCAGGCGCTGTAACGTAACGGCAATCGAGTCGTGATGACTTATCCGCCTTTTTTATAAACTGCCTTATTCTAAGTATTATGTGAAGTTACGGCCCGAAGGTAGGGCGGGATTTTATTGCGTCTTAGGGCTAACCCCTTACGCCTACTAAGAAGGAAAATCATGCAAGGAGACATGCATCGCGGCAAAGCGTGATTGGGCAGCCATGAGCTGCACTTTGGGTCCACGACTACCACCCTAAGTGTACTTAGAGCTAGTCTTACCTATGAAGAGCAAGGGAAAAACCGTCAAGAGAGACGTAAAAACCCTTGCGACAGAGAAGTAAAAATTTTAAAAAGTATTGCATGCATTAAATTTAATTAAATAGAATGCTACAGGAGACAGAGTGTTTGTAAAACATGCTCTTAGTTAATAGGGTGGGAAATACTAGTAGAGAGGGGGCAGGAGCTTTGTTTATTTTGAACTGGATGCCGTCAGTAACCAGAGAGGTGTTTGTGCGCCTCTCTGGTGGGAAAAGTGACGCTATTGGGCCTCTCCCCCGATCTCTTCTATGAACCTGCCAATCACGGCGGTACTGGTCGCACAGTACAATAATGTATTCATACACATCACTTCGCCGCCGAATGAGAGGTCTGGTACACTGAGAGACAAGCGGCAGAATTACGAACTCGGCGTTGCAAACACACAATATTCCTTAACCGATGGAAACTTACAGTGCACACATACTCTCTTTTGTACTTGGTAGTGTTTCCGAAATATTTTTGGTGCAATGATTTATGCAATCTGAGAAACTCTTGAAATGTACGACAAATAAATTATAAATTCACAGACAAAAACATTTCTAACCCAAAATATCTGCAGCTAATATTACTGGTTGATACATTTTGTTTTTCTTAGAAGTATTTTTTTTGGAAGAGGGGGAGGGGGATTTGCCGATCATAGTGACTTTCCCATTTATTAGTGCCTGTGCCCTTGTTAGTCACCCTAGCTTGGTGAATGTTCCTAAACTTCGCTAACAAATTTAAAACATGCCAAAATAAGTATGAATAAAGTATTTTAACAAAGCGGCAAGAGTAACGTTCTGACAACTTTCTTATTCAGCGCTTTAAGGCTGTCTAAAAGCCAAAAGGCATTTTTTTCTCTAGATTTTAAAAGCCGGTTCTAAGATTTTTGACACGGGATCGATAATAACTTAACTAAAATACCGACTTATTTGGATAATAATCATCATATTTTTCAGTATAGATAATTTTTAAAATGTTAAATATTAATTCGCGCACGTTAAAAAAGTACGTTATTTTACACCAGGATTAGTTTCAACTTAATGCTTCTAGAAGTCACACGACTGGTACATCGCAGTTTGTTTGAAACCCATCAATTGTTTCAGTTGCGGTAAGTAAGTACTCATCTTGTTGCAATTTTTAATTTGATTTCGAACTCTAAAACATGCGGGCCGCAAAAAAATTTATAAAGAAGCATAAAACGTTTTTAAATTGTTTTAATTTTTATCTTTTCATATTAAATTTGTTCAGTTTTGTGTTCTGTACGATAAAAAAATACGCTTTAAATTCCTGTAACTGGTTTCAACCAATTACCGAAAGAAGTCGAGTGGAACGAGTTCGAGTTGAAGATAAAGCGAGGTGAGCGTGGAGGAGCTCCGGAATGCAAGGGCGGGGGAAACAGGAGATACCCGAGAAAACTCGCCTACCGGCGGCATCATCTGTCCGATTCCCAAGTGAAAAAAATCTGGGACCAACCTTGCGAGGAAAGGAACCAGGTTCGCTTAGGTGGGAGGCGACTACACCATCGCGGCCGCTTTACTCAAAGTAATTTTCCTCCATTATCGAACCTTCATTTCGTACTATTATTTTATACTACCACAAGAAAGGATGAGATACGGTAACAAAGAATTGGCAGTAATTTTAGACCCATGAAAGCCCTTAGAGCAGATTTTATCCGTTTTTACGGATTTTTAACACACTGGAAAAATTGAAACCCAAAGTGTGTGTGTGTTTTCTTCTTTTTGTTTTAGCACTTTGCTCAAAGTGGCGACACACTAGCGCCCACAGCAATGGGCTTCAGTTTCACTGATGCATTTGTTTGAGTGGTTCTTATAATGGAGGTGGATAACTAAGCGAAATATTTTGAACGTACGCCATTGCGTCAATAGCGTGTATGTCTAGAATATTTTATTTAATTATTCTCTGGCGCGGCATACATAGTTATCTACATATTTCTGTTCCTGGCTGTATGATCACATGCAAAGGCCAAGGCCATTATTGAAAAGAACTTTGCCGCGATCTGCCTTTATTACACATGCAATCCATAATTGGTGACCGTCTTGCGTTTGGCATTGATTTCCCTATGGTGAGGAAACGAAAATTATCTCCAATACAGTAGTATAAATGAAAGTGTGAGTGGAGAAAAGGATTACCATGTTTTGTACATTCTAAACCAAAATAACTACATTAAAAATGTAAACATCTTTTCTGTAATTTGCAATTTTTTTATTCCAAGTATTTTACAGGATCTGGCCTAATGATTCCAGGATTTTACAGGAATTTTATATACAGGAGCCAGGATTTCAGCTTCAGGGCTGGTGGCAGCCCTGCCTTAGAGTATCACACGATCTCGCCAATGGTTTAATAGCCGCTCTGCTAAAAATTTTTGCACCACTCAGTTTCCGTTGGATATATTTTGGTAGATGCGGGATCATGGAGAAGGGTGTTTCTCAAGAAGTTTATCTAATTAACCGTTGTCTTCTGCTTTCTGGCCACTGTCTGATTCAACTCACTTCTATCTCTATCGGTGAGCTTCGATTTTCATAGGGGCCAGGTGTTTAGGCTACTCGCCTCCCACCTAGGCGAACCGGGTTCGATCCCCGCTGGGTGGCGGGTTTTTGTCGGAGATATCCCGTTTCTCCTGCCCTTTCATTCCGAAGTTGCTCCATACTAACCTCGCTTCGCCCTCATTGGCTCTCAAGACCTCGATGCTAAGAGAAACCCAGATTCACTCAGTGATTCGAAAAGGATGCTTTGTGTAGGCTGTCAGAAAGTTGACACCGTGTTAAGGACCCTGACACAATAGGCGATTGGCGGTGATGGTTGTTTTTGGTAGTTTTTGGTTGGTGTACGATACGTTCCATGGCACAATAATCAGTGTTGGCGTTGGCGTAAACTGTTTTGCGGTTGTGCCAACAGATAGCAGGAAAGTCTTAAGGAAGGCGAACAAATTGTTTTCATTGGCTATTCCTGGAATTTGAATTGCAATAACTAAGTGGACAAGACTTATATTGCTAAAATGTTAACTATTTGAAGTAAAGTACGTTTAAATAAGTCATCTCAAATACATTTTTATATTTTTTTTATTTTAAAATTTATGTGAACTGCGCCTTATAAAAATAATATTCACGTAGCTATATGTTAGTTATCATGCGATTGCTTCACGTAAGTCTGCAAATTAAATACGTTTGTATGGTTTGCTTTGACTTCTATGTTTTTACACATGAGAGTTGTAATAATGTGTATTGCTGGATAGTTATTAATAACATATAATGTCAGGTAGATAATAAATATTTTAATTTTTAATATTACGTTATTTGCCACCATTAGAAAACTTTTCCACTTTCACTCGTTAAGGAACTAGTGAAAACTCTCGGATTTGTCGGTTTGTGGTAAAATTTCAATATAATCCAACTCGCAGCAGCACCAACCTCCAACAGCGAGTTGAAATTATTTTAGGACCAACCACCAAACATCAACATAAAACCGCCTATTGTGCCAGGGCCAATAACTCCCAAGTTGAAACGTCACGCGCCGTCACATGGCAAGGATTGACAAACGTCGTTCGACCGCTAAACGCTGCTCGCCGTGAACTGCGCACTTTTGACAGCCCTGCTTAATATCTACTTGCATGCACTTTGAGTATTCCTCCGCCGTGTTTAAAATAATCATTCCCGTGGACCTGGTCACGTTATTCATGCGTCGGCTGAGTGAAACTTTGAAAATATTAGCATAGTTAACATTTTACACACTCACTCATTCTAACACCTATACGCAAATAAAATATACAAAAAGCAATAAAGAAATAGTTCTAGTATTCGTAAATGTTTAAATAACACATATAATTCAAGGTTAAGTCATGAACTACTTCCCCTCCGTCGTTATAGGCTGTTCACTGTAAAGTGAGCACTTTTTAAGGCCTTGCAAAAATTTTCCATTGAGTTAATTTCTATCTTTCCACTACTATTTAGTATAAACACTTCCATGTGACCAATAAACACAGTGTATTCAATTCACTCCTCTCAAAAGTTTATGTCTAAGGCTGCAATAAAAAATATATATTAGTGGTTAATGCCCGATGAAAGGGCCTTAAAAAGTTCTCACTTTACCGTGAATAGACTATACCAACAGTACTGAACGCATAACTGTAGGCCTATTTGTACTCGTTAAAATACAAGCAGGTAGGGTTGGTGACAAAATGTTTCAAAGGTTGATTTCAAAGGTGGTCAATTAACGGTGAATAGCTTAAAGCAAAATTTTCACGTATATACCGCACGATTGCTGCTGATAGCTCCAGGTGGCATATTGTAAAACATTAATTTCATTTAACTACCTGAAACGCAATATAACATTTTAAAAAAATTAACATTGATTAGTCTACAAATAAAAATATAAATTTTGCTTGTTACAGCATACTACGGAAGGGAACTTCTAATAATAAATTATTTTAGAAGAATTTAATAGATGATGTGAAAATTTTGCAAATGTTAAAATTTATTTTGTTCACTAATGACACGAAAAATACCTAGCCATAAATCACTGAATGTTCACTCTTGCAAACTGACATCCATGCTGTTGCAAAATGGTTCTAGAAAATGAAATTAAACTACATGGAGAGAAGTTCCGAAGTAAACCTTTTCGCGAAAGGTCATGAAACATGCATATATAGGTATTATGAATTATATCAATTCAAAGTTGTCTATCAGCAGGACACAGGTATGATACCTAGTTTCTTTATTTGAAAGTATATTTTTTAATTAACTTAAAAACTTTAATTACTGGTGTAAACAAAACCTTAGGATTAATATTTTATTTGCAGATTTTCGTCGACATCTCCAAACTCAAAAATTTCTTTTTAATATTTTCAAGTTTCGTGCAATTTTGATTTGGTTTTGCATTACTAAACTGCTTGACCAAAATTCATCACAAAATAAAATATCTAGAAAACTTTTCACATAGCATTTGAAACACCTTGCTATAGACTGTTCACGGTAAAATGAGCACTTTTGAAAGCTCTGCTTAAGATCTACACGTGTGCACGTTGTGTATTATTCTGCCTTATGTAAAATTAACATTTACACTGGTCTCATCATACGTCGGTCAAGTGAAACTGTGGAATTATAAGTTAAGTAAATATTTAAAAATCTGCCAATTTTTACACTTAAGTCATAAAAAAAGAAAGAAGGTGAATGAAATAATTTAAGTTATCACAAATGGTTACCTAATTACTTTTTTCCGGCGTTAAGATATGGAAATACTTACCATCCATCGTTACCCACTTCAATGGGCGCAAGTCACTCAGTTCGCCCGTTAAAATATACGTATGCATGGGTAGTGACTTTTTTCTAAAGTTGCTTTCAAAAGTGCTCAATTTATTGTGAACAGCCGTCATATGACGGTGCTACTGCTAGGCTGTGTTAGTAATGAACTGCTGCCTGCTCTTTCAGATCAGATCATCTCGCTAGTATAAGAGAACTGTGAGTATCCTCGTAAAATAACATAAAAACTATTAACTGAGGAAAAGGCTTCTCTAACGCTTTCAATGAAAGTTTGAAACACACAGATATATCTATGTAACATATAAATTTATGTATACTATTAACAACATTTCATGCGAAAAATAGAAATGTTTCGTTATTTCACGTTTTATTTTCCCTCATCACTATCGAAAAAAAAAAAACTACTACCCATTATATGTGCAATAAGTAGCACTACAGGGATTTGCATTAATTACTTCTGAAATCTGCCATCGAGGTCTTGCGAGCTGAAGGGGGTCAAGTGAGGTGAGTACGGACCACTATCGGAATGCAAGGGCGGAGAAAAGGGAGATCTCCGAGAAAATCCAGGAGCGACCCCCGCCGGGAATCGAACCCTGTTTATCTTGGCGGTCTAGCTGCTGTACCTCCCCGACCCCGCCACTTGGTAATGCTAAGCGAAATGCATGAGATATTATTTGTTTATCAATGTGTCTAAAACTTGTGTCACTATCTATGTGTTTATGGTCGTGTATTTATACATTATATCTTTAAAATTTTGTTGTCCATTTTCAGTATTATGTACACTGAACTGTTTCGTGTTGACCAACAAAATTTTACTGGTGGCCACAAAATTTTTTGTCAATATATACATCGTCGAACATTTTGTTGCACCAGCCATTTTTTTTTTTTTTTTTTTTTTTGTTATTCCAGAATTTAGTGGCTACTACAAAATGTCACTTGTCGTCACCAACAATTAAAAAGTAAAATAAATGTCGCCAGGAGTAGGACTCGAAACTTGGACCTCTTACGCGTGAACTCAATGTGTTACCGGTTTTTGTCAAGGTAACTTAACTGTCTCATAGGCCGATACATGTGCTGTTGAACATAATGTGTGTGACGTTTGACAGTGTGTGTTGGTGACGTTTGGCGAGCTCAAGCTAGACCGACTTGATGACAAACGCTCAGTACACATGTGAGCGACATGCGAATTGAAACCCTGCCGCGGAGGAGTCAGGGCGCGAACTCCCGACCCTCCGACTACAAGTCAGTCACTCTACCCCTGAGCAATTAGGGTAGATCTCCGTGATTGACGTTAATACACTGTCTGGAGCATGCAGATAACATAAGTCTAATATGTGACACACACAGCAAGGCTTGCACACTTCATCTCATGCAAAGTTAATTTTCTGGAATCATTAACGTGTAACAATTACTTATTTAGAAGAAAGCAATGGTACAAACGATGTTCTTAAAATATTCCTCGTGAATTAGTTCGTAACCACAAGTAAAGAAACAAACACAGACAAATATGGCATCGTAGCTAGACAGAAACTCACCACTTCGAATACGCCAGCCAGAGCGCACGCGCAGAATAGGACTAGAATTGATGCAATTTTGCAGTCGTAGCAAAATTTTACTACGGTGTATGTCATTAATGCTTTTGCTGCCAGTTAAATATTTTGATGGCAGCCCAAATATTTACTGCTAACAAAAGAATATATTAGTTAGCCCTAAATAACGTTGGAACTTGTCAATCTGCGTGTTATTTTGCACCAAAATCTGTTTTTTTAACAGCAACAAAATTTCGCCTTGGAAAACATCAACCAAACAGTTCTTGTAGCCAATAGCAAATATTATCTTTCAGTGTTCTTTAGAACCTTTTTAACTACTGTGACTATTGACAGAAACTACAGTTATAAATTATAGATATTATTTATCCTAAATTCCTCTGATGTATAAACCCGTCCTGAAAATTGGATCGTGCAAAATATTTAGGGATAGGAAAATTTCGCGAATTCAATGACCTGTATGCTAGACTCCACAATCCTTTGTATAGCCGAACCTCAGATGTTTGTTCACTGGCTGTTGCGCCAATGTTACCCCATATTTGACAGTGTGGGATTCGCTTCTTGTTCCCTTGCAAGTCGGCTGTTGGCGCGGAGTCGTCCACGGCGTGTCTAATTAACTCTGATCCAATTGCAAAGGTGACTTCAGTGTACACGCTTTTGAAATTCATCTTGTCCTGAAATGAATAAACGAATTTTTCCAATCCCTAAAGATATTACACATTCTTCTTATATCGTCTCTTCCAGTGCACGGTTTAATTCGCATGCGCGGGTGGCTTGACGTCGCATTTCCGGTGCGAAACAGCAGGGATAATGAGCGTGCGAATCCGGTTCATCTGTGGTCATGCGGCGATGCAGCCAGGCACTTTCCCGAACAATCCGCACGAGCCCGACGCTTCGTGACACGAACTCACGTGACGCGCGGTTCAACCATTCCGTTCACATTTCTGCACCCGCTGCGTCCTGTCTCATTTCGCACATTATCTGCCGGATCTCTCCCGTGGCAGCGCATTCGTCGTTCTCTCGCTGCTTGTTTCGTGTCCTGCGCAAGTCTGGTCGGAAACTAGCTTCGTCCTCGAGCTGACACTTGAAAAGTCAAGTGAAGACGTTTGGGCGGCTCTTAAACAGCGAGGTCTTGAGAGACGGTGGGGGTGATTGAAGTGAAGTGGCGGGGGGAAACGAGAGAGCCCGAGAAAACCCGCCGACCAACGGCATCGTGATTCCCATTCGAGATAAACCGGTTCGCCTTGGTGGGAGGAGAGCGTGGTAATCGCTCAGCCACCGTGGCCCCCTACTTAAAAAGTATTTGTTTACAATAAACAATATTTTGTTCGCTTGAATAATCTGCACTGCACCAAGCATCTTGAACCATATGAAACATTTAAAAATAGTATATTTTTTCTGAACACTCTTTATTTTTTCAAACAACGTACACACGTATTTAGTACATACAGCTATTTTATAACTACGTTCAACTAATTGGTTTGGTTAACTTAATCATTATCCATAAAAAGGTAGACATACAGTGATATTTTGTTTGCAGTGAATAAGCATTTGGTTAGCTGTAACATGATACAAAATTTGTATCAACATAATCAGCTTGATCGACTAATGGCATTTATTTGGTTGGTTAGAGGGGATTGGGGTCATTTGATTGCTTTCGTTCGATTAACAACTCGAAAGTTTGTTAATCATTTTTTTACAATTAGTATTTCAGTTGTTTTTGTCGGTGAATGGAGGTACGCGTCCTTAACTATAGAGATATTCACAAAACTTCAATTCAGGAATCTAAGAAGATAATTCAGACAGAAAAAAATACAATAACAATTTCTTGAAATTGAATGTGACACAAAAATCTGGTAAAATATTAAATACAATTTCATTACGCAACTAAACGCTACCTGACAGTTGCATAACATTCAGGTAGACAACCGCATTATGTAAAGAATTGTCGCTATTATATCTAAAACCATTCGCCTAATAGCGTCGCAAAAATGCTATTTGTCCCTAAATAAATCCTACACGACAAATACGTAATTAAGAGCCATGATCTCTGTAAAAGTTTTCAAAATTTTTAATAATTATTACATAACTAGGGCCACTTGTTTGTCGCGAAAAGGTTTAGGCGGAGCGTAGACTTCAATAACCTATGCGCACATTTGCTGTCTTCCTTTGGCTATTGGCCTTTTGTCTTTGTGTGAAGAGTGTCATTTACATGAGCGAGCCAATTAGAATTCAGTTTCTCCAATACTGTCTGTCCGTGATTCGTGGACAGACAGATAATACTCGTAACAATTCAAATGATCGAGTTACGAAAGTAGTTCTGAACTAAAGTGTTTTGGAACGTAACTTGTAATGAAATCTTTCGCGAAAAACAGGTATCCGTATACATAACATCCATATTTTCTATATGGCGGGGATGATATTGAAACCTGCGTAAATTCATGTCAAGTAAAATATAGCATTTTTTTAATAAATTCATTTGAAATAAAGAGTTTCGCGAGCTTACAAATTCCTCATTGATAAAGACCTGAAAAATTCGCGAGTTCAATGACCTGTGATACTTCACAGTCTTATATACTCTCATACAGATATCAACTGTTTATTGGTTGATTGTTGTGGTAGTAAAATTCGGTAGTTGGGCGCATAATTTCTTGCATGTTTGTTATTGGCTTATTTATCTCCAGGAGTTGTAAAAACACATATACGTTCATGTTACGTAAAATTACGGTAAGTACCAGTTACAAATTATGCAGACATCTTCCTGAAATTACGTACTCTTTGTATTTTTAAAAAGCGTTTTCTTCGTAAATTTCACATATACATATCCGTGAATTCACGGAACGTGTCCATAAACTTGCAAGTTTGTTTTTCAGAATCTGATCTTTTCGAAAAGGGGCAACAAAAAAAAAGTTTTACTTTCTTTGTGTGGGCGTTTCACTGTGTATAAAAGCGACTATAAAAAGTTTTAAAATTTTTGTCTGGTAGCGGGATTTGAACTCTGAAAAAAAAAAAAATTAGTTGACCGTTCAACACATTATCCACCCACCTACTCTACACGTCTACAAGACGTAGTCTTGTAAATAATGGATTCATAATAAATTATTTTTGTACACCTCTCAGTTTCTAGTCATGTTAGTGTGTTTGCGAGATTATTTTTTTATGATCTCAGATTTACAAACAGGGAAAAGAAAAAGATGTTTAATTTCGTAACGCATTTCACTGTGTACAACAGAGAAATAAAATAAAGTTTAAATATTTTCTCCTGTAGTGGGATTTTAAGACGAATCGAAAAATTTACTCTCGATACCACTCATCTACCACACGTTCACGCGAAGTATTGTATTTCGGAAATATGGATTTTACACGCAAGTGACGGACGTGCTGGCTATTTTGTTTTATTTGCGATTTATAAAATGAAAACAAGGTTACGAAAAAAAATAGCTTTATCTACGTCATGTGCGCGTATTTCACTATGTATGCAGATGATTTTGTCCTGTAGCGGAATTTTAAAAAGAATCTAATAATTGGCACTCCATTAGTAGTCTGCAACTCACCTACTACAATTTTACACAAAGCAGTGTTAAGAAGATAGGATTTTATACCCTTTAGTATCATCGGCATTGTTCGTGTCTTAAAATTAAATTAACTGTACATCGACGTAAAAGTTTCCATAATTCTAAAGAAATTTCTAACAGTCAACATACCAGCAGTAGTGCACTACAGAGGCACTATACGGCCTTTCCACGAACTTACTAACCGTCGCCACGGTGCGTGGCTGCCTACACGTAGGCTGCCTGTCCATTGACTTATTGATTGTGTTAGCAATTATATTCAGATGCATACACTAAAAAATTATAGTGACCAAATAATTCTATACGTAACAAAAAATTCGTTTGTCAATATTCTAGACCACAAACATTTTTGCCAACACTAATAAAATTATCTTGTCACAGCAAAGCTTATTGCGAAACCCTAAAATCTCTTTTGTAGTCACCAATAATTCTGTCATTTGTAAGATAGCGAGCCTAATGTGTTTTTTAGTGGTACCAAAAATATTCCTTTTGCTAGCAACAATTCTGTTTAGTGAGGTTCTCAAATTAAAGCCCCTCTGTGGACTGGACACTTAGGAAGCCCCCTAGTGTGAACATTCACCATCGGCATGTTTTCCTTGCAGTTAACTTATTTGACCCATAGATAGGAACATGCAAAATTCGCGTTATTATTTGGTATCAAGCTCAACTTCACAGTAATGTATGCACTAGAGCCGGCGTCGTTTCTCGATAGGCTACTGCATAGATGTGAAGACACCCCCTCTCTGACTGAACTAAACGTGATTGGGGCACACGATTGTGGAATGTTCCTTTATTGGTGTAAATTCGTCCAGGGTGTTTCACATAAAGTATGATCCAATGACAAACGTTTTGCAAAGGTACATGTGTTTCAAGTTTAACATGTCACCAAATAATAAAGCGAATTTTGCAGGTCTTTACCCAAAGTACACCAACCAATAACCATAAGAGTGTTAATTGGAAGCTGTATTTTTAACACGTTACTTTCCCATAAATCATAAGGACTTGGAAAAGTTTCCTAATTTTTGTATCGATACCTAATACACAATTTCTCTTGGTCAGAAAAATATTTCATTTTACAATTTTTTAAAAACTTTACACGATATTCTAAATTTCATTACATTTTGGCCCAAAATTAATTTTTGTTAAGATTTAAATTGACTAAAACCAATAATATAAAAGTTACAAATTATTTACTGATACCACAAATATAAAGAAACTAAAAATAATCAAACCTTCTTATATCCTGTAATAGTGAGCTTTCAAAACATCCTGACTTCTACGATAGCTCTTTTCAAGTTGGTTTACACCAAGATAGGTTCATGGCAAACTTCTCTTATACAAGTTTTATTGACACGATATCATTGGCTGAACACCGAAACATTTTATGCCAACATATAGGCTATTAATTTTTGTATAATGTGTTAACATCTGCCACGAAAGCCCCATTTAGCCATTGTTTTCTGATTTTATTTTATAACTATACGTATCCATCAGTAAAACATTTAAATTTTGTAGCCGAATTAATGACTGGCAGGAAAAAATTCGTGACGTGATTTTAGGGAGCTCTTGATCACGGCTAGAGACTCGAGAAATTCGCGAGTTCAATGACCTGTAGGCTAGACTTCTCATTCTTATATACTTTCTTACATATATCAACTGTTTATTGGTAGATTGTTGTGGTAGTGAAACGAGGTGGTTGGGCGCACAATTTCTTGCATGTTTGTTATTGGCTTATTTATCTCCAGGAGGTGTCAAGAAACACGTCAACCAATTACAAACGTAACATGAACGTTCAACTAAATATTTAGTTGCCAAGGCAAAAAAAAATTATTATTACTAAAAAAATCGTACCTATATAAATTTGCAAAATAAAGAATTTGCTAACTAGAATTAAATCGCTTTATTATCTGTAAAACTGCGTGTGAGCACAGACAGAAATCAATTTTTTTCATCGGTTACAAAAATGATTAAAGCCAAGCTTTAACAACCACTAGTGATACTTAATTCTTACCGAGCCTTCAAACATATCTGAGGACGAAGATTATTTCACTTAAAAACGAATTGCGTAACAGTGTAATATTTGGCTTTGCCATAACACTCAATTTCAATACAAAACCGTTGTGAGGCTTTTGCTTTGACTGCAGTCGAAAAAATATGTTTGTGTCAATACGCTTCTAATGTCCTATAAATAATTAACATAATAAATATCAAAACTAAAAAAAATGCAAATATTTATAAATTATATACGACTGTAATGAGAGAAGAGTTTTGGGCGGCTTTTAACAGATAGGTCTTTTGAGCCGATGAGGGTGATTGAGGTGAGTATGGACAGCGCCGGAATTAAGGGACGGGGGAAACGGAGATCCCTGAGAAAACCCGCCGACCAGTAGCATTGCCTGGGACGATTCCCACATGCGAAAATATGGTGACCCGGCTGGGAATTGAGCCCAGTTCGCCTTGGTGGGAGGCGAGCATGCTAACCACTCAGACATCGTGGGTTCCAACGACTCTATAAGGTGCAAAATATAAAGTAAAGCATTACATTACATTGGCAATGAAGTTACATTCTGTAATATGGTTATATTCATATTCTAACTAAAATGTTATTATATGATTCAATTTTAAAATAATTTTTAAACTCTTACAGCATGAACTATTTAATAATCTGGCTATATATAAATCTAAAAAACACCGATCTAGAAAAAGTTAATGTCATTATTCCTTGCAATGTCACTACAGTATTACGCTAAGAAGAACGGAATTTAAATGTACTAATTAAAATGTAACTCAATTCGTTGTGTTAAATACTTTTATTCCAGGGTCAATTAATATTATTTAAAAAAAAATCTTAACCATTTCTCTGGATGGAGTTACTCACGAATCTAGGCAGGAAGGTAGAAACATTGTTGTAAATATCTTTATATTGAAATCAGTCTGACAGTAGACAGCATGTATGTAGACTCGATGGTACTAATTGTTGTTTCTTAATGTTTATGAATTCTTTTTTCAGATTCTCTTAAAGAATTATTGCTTTGTAAAATAAGCTGTCCAGTCACATCCTAAGTGCTTGAAGATATCAGCAGTCACTTTATGTACGAGTGATATGGATAGCGTCTGACTACAGCTGCTTCGCCTTTGTATAAGTACACGGCCGAACATAATCTCCATTCGCTCAACGAAAGCGCCCAAATTCGACCAAAGTGTTAATATATGTATGTACATATTTCAAGTAAACAGGCAGATTCAGATTTTAGGGGCCGCAAACGTCACATATCTCGAACAATTACGGGAACAGAAATTTTCTTTACTTGAAAGTAGTGTGTATTGTGGAGTTAATACAGGGCAATTTGCATAAAGTTAATTGAGGGCAAAAAAAATATAGTTTTGTGTGTTTACCTAATTGTTGTTGAATCTGTATAAATTTGATGTGATAGCAATTGCTTTGAAAAATACATATTAATAATATTTGCAAAATCGCATTTAAAAATTAACACTTTCGTATTTTCGGAAAACAAAAAATAATGGTTTTATAACATTTTCACCGCTTTGTACTGTCAGTGCACGGATTTGTTAAAAGTGTTATTTTTCCCAAAAAAAAATATGTGTTACTGGGTTAGCGTATTTTATATTTTGTGATACGGCGCAATGGACGTACAAAAGAAATAGAATGGAATCGAGGGGAATATAATTTTAAACCCTCTGTCAAACAAATATATGACTAAACCTCAAAACATTTTTTCTATGTCACCCGAATAACGTAATGATATTTCTTGCAGATACACTCCGTAGTTTTTCCTCTAGTTTCGTTTGAAATTATATGATGAAATTCGAATAAAAAGACTGCTGGATATCAATCCGAAATCACGAGCCAAACAAATGTGACATTTAAGATAAATTGCTTCGCTGTCTTCTTACTAGCCAAAAATATATTTTAGCTGAAATAAAAGCGTTTTGAAAGGAAATCTCTGAAATTTGTTCCACGCATAATTTAGAGATCAAATAAACATAATTGCTTTGAAATATTTGGCAGGATTTAATTTTCCGTTTGTTTCATTTTTAAATTCCATTCCTAATTTTTTCATCTTACAAAAACGTAAATTGTCCTAAATAAGTAGAAAAAATTCCAATTGAACGTCTCTAACACGACTTGTTTGCTTTTAATTGAGTGCATTTGAATGCCCTGCATAAAACCTACTTTCCAGCTTATTCTGTGTCCAATTACATTGCAAAATGAACACTGTTATTGACTCGATGACAACATTCGGTCGTGTCCGTAGGTCAGTTGATAATACGAAATTGTTACGAGCACAAATATGCTACAAATACGGAAATTGTAACTTTTACGAGCACGAAACGGACGGACACCAATAAAAATAAATTCAGCGGCAGAAAATTGAAACGTGACACTTGGCGTTAAGACGAAAACAAACATTTCCGCCCTCGTTGCCAACTTGCCTGGAAGAAAGCAAGTCAGCGAGTCCGTATAGATACATGCACTTACAGCCAGGGATATTTTTCAAAGATTGATTTATGAAGTACTCGAGTAAACGGATATCCCCTGTAGTTATATGAAATATAGGTTGTTCTTGGTGAAATGAGCACTTTTGAAAGCCCTGCATAATATCTATTTGTTTGCACGTTGTGTATTCTTCCGCTTTATGTAAAATTAACATTGCCATGGGCCTCATCACTTTATTCATACCTCGGTCAGGCGAAACTGTGGGGTTATTAGAAAAGTAAATATGTTACTAATTTGGCCATTTTTTAAATTTCGAGCCATTAAAAAAACCTGAAGCGAAAGAAATAATTTAAGTTATCATGAATTGTTAACTAACACTTTTTATTCGACGTTAAGATGTTGGACTACTTTACATCCATAATTACCAACTTTACTGGGCACATGTCACTATATGCACCCGTTAAAATATGTGCAGGCAGGGGCAGTGACTTTTTTCTAATGTTGATTTCAAAAGTGCTCACTTTACCGTGAACAGCCTTTACACTCAAAGATAATAAAGGTCATCTTTACATTCTTCTCATGACAGATCGAAGATGCTGCCGTAAGTGTGGCGTGACCTTATAACCGCTTCGTGCGTTTCGAAAACTGTGTATTAAATATAATAGATATTAAATGAAAATGTAGGCCTGACTGAATTTAGCGCCACCATATACGTTGTATCGTCACATCGCACAGCTAGGATCGCCAACGTAACACGTTTTGCTCATTTTAAAGGTGACAGAATAAATGTGCCATGTGCTTAAGATATGAATCAATGTGTTCAAGTGTATTAGTTTATTACTGTTGTGTGAGAGTCTTGATGGGTCGTGTGCATTCTTGGCATGACTTAAGATATTATTATGTTTTATATCTTAAGTACAAGTCAAGACGAAGTAGCCAATCCGAGACCAGCGACATTTTTTTTGGCGGGAAACTGTATTTGTCTCTTGTATTTAGGTTATGTCGTATTGTGAAAACGTATGCAAATAATTATTTTAATTGAGAGACTGTATCCTCTTAATTTAAAGAACAGTCCATGGTAATGTTTTATTTCTTGGAAGAGGTTATTGAATTCGCTTTAATTAACCTTTTCAGATGCATCGATGTAAATGCCTAATATTGACATCGGCTTTCCCTTCTATAAGATATCACGAGTTTTTCAAAACGTTTACACAAGCAGTAACCCCAAATAATTAAATATACTTAAATAATCTTCATTCTTGCCCATTTTCCCGGTTATGTCGACTGCTTTCTTCTTCTATTATTCTGATTGGGTAGACTTAATAGTTGCTAATTCAACCATAAACTGCTAATCTTCTTATGGTTCATTTTCCGTGTGCTTATCGAGTCATTAAGTATATTTCTTAATTATCCAGTCGTTAATCGTAAACCCACCTTAATACTGTTGGCATAGACCTATGCTGTATTGTTTTTAACTGTATATGATTATATTTCAGTGTTTATTTTTCACTTGGGGGATGGATACACAAACTGTGAAAATAAGACTCTAACAAAGATTTTGACCAACTGGTGAGTCCACAATTTACTATCAATTTGAATCAAGGGAAAATGTGTCAAAGTTTAAAATAAAAAATTACTACCGCTTTAAGTATTTTTTTGCTTTTCCCGGAGAGAGCCTTGATTGAAAGAAAACAATTAACATTAAATCCTTCACTGAGACATATCCAAGAAACGTAACTGATCTTGGAGGGAATGCAGGGTTTCAATGCGCGTGCTATTAGCCCAGTAAGCAATAGTAAAGTATATATATTTGTCTTTCATACAGATAAATATTATATAAACGACAACTAATTTTGGTTCATGAAACTTACACTCATTGTAATAACTAATACTTAAGAAAAGAGTAGTGCGCACAATTGCAATACTAAAATGAAAAATGACAATACATTTTCATAAAACTACATTATACGAAAAGGGTAAATCATATTGAGATAAAATTGTATAATAAATCACACATACTAAGTGAAACTAAATTAAATAAAGAAATTTAAAAAAACCTATATTAATTTTACAAGAATACGTAATTTGTAATATAATTCCGGATACTATCAATTAATTAAGCATGTGTAAAGGTAATATCAATCTTATAATTATACGAAATTCTTGTAATATTTTTACGACGTGTTATCTTTTAGGGTGTATGTATAATACGTGTGATAAAAGTTAATTTTTCTTTAATTTTATACGTAAACTTCTCCCATATTCTTTTCTACTGTATATACGAGTACCAGCCAAATTGTGCACAAGTTATTTTAGTTTTCCACAATAAATCCTACAACTTGGTAGGAATTAATTTTGCAAAAAACCGGTGGCCATACCTTTAGCTGTTCGGAATCAATTTTTTTCTCGAAAGTCAAAATTTAAAAACGAGCGAACCGCATAACGAATTTCCAAGAAATATATATCATGGCATTCTGATAATATTAACAATTAATTTGAACTGTACCTTAACATTTTAATTTTGTTAAATTTGTGAGATTTTTAAGAAAAAATATACAGATTTAAACGTTACCCTATAGCGTGTTACATATATTTTTGGAAGTCATTTTCCTCCACAGTCGTAATTTTTCAGACTGTTATTTCATATACCTCTGAAAAAGGATGTGATATGCTAAAGCTGATATAACATTTTTTTTGTCACTTGAACGCTTGTTATGGCCGCTTCCTACCCAGTCGCTGTTTCTCCGGACGGGTCTGCTCCTTTACTAATATCTAGATACCTCAAAAATTCGCCAGTTCAATAACCTGTAAGCTAGACTCTACAGTCTTATATATGTAAAAATACGCCGAAATTAACTGCGCATTGGTTGTCTGCTGTCACAGTGGAAGGCGACGAATGGATCAGCGTTCTCCAGGAGGTGTCAAACACCGTCCGGACCAATGGCTGAAGTAATATTAACACTCGTGTTTTGAATTCTAGCTTGTCCCAAAATGAACTCGCGAATTCTGCAGGTGTCTAATAATAAGCCCGTATCATCGAACAATTAAGCCCCTCATAATATGCCAATATGAGGACTCGCAAATCAGTATGACTTAAAGAGTAGGTCAGCAGAACGGTTTTAAATAAATGAATCTCTTCTGAAATTCCCACAAACGAGTTCTGATAAATGGTGTAACGAAATGTAAACACATCTCATGTCGGCACGGTTTGATTGCATGGTCTTCACAGTAAATGGAGTGTCAGTATTTGCGTGCATGCCCCATGTCCAAGGTCTCGACGTGGCAGTGTCGGCAAACGGCAAAAGGATTATCTGGACAATGTAATCTAATCGGAGAGGCACTCGAGCGGACAGGTATATCCGCGGCGCCTTATCGCAGGGCAAATAACTAATCGACCCCCGTGCTGTGCGAGTAACTAACTGTTTGATCGACCACGGAGGGAAGCTAGTGTCGGTAGCCACAGCCACTTCAGAGAAGACCGCGCTCGCTTCGCGCATCTTCGGCGGCCGTCGGCTATCTCCGGCGCTAGCTCGCCATCTCCGCGCCCTGCCGGCTTCTGGCCCGGACAATAAAGCTGCGTTTACGATAAAAAAAAAAAAAAAAGAACTAGCCTATAGAACTTAAGCCTATTATGCGGTGATAGTTGTTCTCGTACACGGAACTATGTCGTCTGCATTTACGATTCCCAATTCACCGGATAATTTGTAAGTTCAACCAATTAAAACTTGCAACAATCCTCTCTTGTTTACTTTTGTTCCTAACCGAATCTCGTATAGAACGGCCACATTTATGAATGTCATACTTCGGAGCGGAAATTTTCTGGAAGAGAATCTTATATTTGTGAACAAATATAATCGTAAACATGTGCACATACGCGCCTTTTTAATATTTTTTGTACTTAGTATACTATAAATGACAGTTTCCCGCAAACCACACCGACCGCTCTGTTCTGATTGGTCGCAGCCTGATAAGTTTCACTTAAGATATAAAACATAACAATTTTTTTAACACGTAAGGGAATCCCAACAGCGCACACGACCTGGAAAGTTCGATTGGAAACCTTTGCATAAAATAACACACCTTTAGTTCTTCTGCACACGAAATGACGCATTATTTAACGCTTAATTCTTCTATTGTAAACTCAGCTTTACGCCGGGACTACCACTACTTCACGTTTCACGTAACACGTAACGAGCAATAAGTTCACGTCGGCCGGCTACACCTTGACTAATGTGTTTTAAGGAGACCGATTACGATAAGTTCACGTAACGTTCAGGTGATTGAAAAGATTGCCGATGGCTTTTACGTTACATATATGATATTTACGTGACTCAGCACCAAGTGATCTCGCTGGCAAATCAAAATACGGTCGTTGTTGTGTTATCTTTGCTTTTCGTGGGTTTGTATTTATTTTCGCGAATTCGTCTGCTCACGTTTTTAATTCATGTACCGCGTATATAACTTTCTTCCAGGAATGAGGACGTAAGTGCGGGTCAAAGTATTTATTTTTTAGTCAGTAAATATTTAGTGAGCCTGACATTGCCGCAGGTAATTAGTTATGATTCTCAGAAGCGTAAAATTGCAAGCATGAAACACTGAACGTTTACCGTTAAGTTTTAAATGTTTAGTAGGCGTATGTCATTAAAAAAAAAAATTAATGTTATCTGCAAATCAAAGTTTTTTACGAACGATTTATTCCAGATACACGAAAAACGTATCTACATCTCCAAGACACGATCCATTTTTCGATGTTGTGACGAAGTACTAGTTATTTCCAAATTTTATAAAAATCGCAAACTTCCTACTTTCGCAGCCTATTCTTGCCACGTTGATATTAAAACACAGACACGCCTGTATTACAGGAATTTTGAGAGTTTTCAATTTAAAAAGCAACAAAGCATATACCCGATATTTTAATTGTGTGCACTAAGGTTACGTGCTCACGTGAAGCGTCATAATAAACTACCCAAAAAGACCACGTTTTACGTAAAGATCGAAATGTTGAGTAATGCGTTTTACGTGTAACGTGAAGGCATTACAATCCCGGCCTAGAAGCTAAGCTCGGTTCACATTTACGTCGACAACGACGAACAGACTAAGCGGACAGAACCTACTGTATGTTTGTTCACACGTGTAAGAATATTTTTCTGCGTTTCCATTTTGCTGTTTGGTTTCAAGCTGTTTACGACCACGCTGTTTCATTCGTTATTTTATTACCAAGATTCCAAAATAAGTGACGGACAACAAACTGTACGCCGTCGTGTTTCTACTCTACGAAATGATTCTAAATAATTTTCGAGACACTAAATTTTATACTTAGACATACAAGAAAAATGTTTTACTGTTTAGTGCTGCCTGTCGTATCATTACCAAACTACATTGATCATCACGTTTATCATTATAAATACATATTAATGACGTTGAGTGTCGACGTGAATGTTGGAGGGGAGTCCAGTGAAGAGATTTGGGTGGCTCTTAACATCGAGGTCTTAAGAGCCGATGAGTGTGAAGCGAGGTGAGAATGGAGCAATGCAAGGGTGGGGAAAAGGGAGATCCCCGAGAAAACCCGCCGACCAGCGGAATCTTCCGGCGCGATTCCCACATGCGAAAATCTGGGAGCCACCCCGCCGGGAATCTAGCCCTGTTCGTCTCGGTGAGAGGCGAGCAGTCCAACCACTACACCACCGCGGTCCCGTGGTTTGGTGGTAATACTCTTGAGTTCGCATTCGAGACGACCCGGCTTCGATTCCTTGTACGGCCATCCTTATTTCGAATATTAACAATTTTCCGAAGTCACTCCAGGCAGTCGCAGAATCCTTAATGTAAATACTCCTTATTCCTTGTATGTGCCTGCTGTCTATGAGACGATGAGCCATACCGCACACCGCCAAATGCTATTTTGTCTTCCAGTTACTATTATTGCTGCGAGCAACGTAACTATTTTGCTGCAACTAACGAAACGAACACTCTCTTGCCAACCAAAACAATGAATTTATGGAGACCACAAAACACTTTTATGGTTGCCACCAAATACTGAAATTACAAAAAAAAAAAATGTTTGTGCTACAAAATATTTTATGAGATCTGTATTAACAAATAAAAAAATTTGGTCACGAAAAAGCTTTTTTTTTTGTGATATGTACCAGTGGATGAAAAACAGTGTCATTTCTTGCGAAAGTCATTAAACAGCTAAAATAAACTGAAGTTTACAAGAAATATTTCTTATTGAGTTAATTGAATCCCATTAACACAGCCGCTAGTGATTAGTGACGTGGTTTTGAAATGACAAAATTACTTCTATTCGTAGACATAGCTGTTTTCTTAACTATACTATCTGAATTGCAGATTAATATTTGCTTTGTAAAATAAATTATTCTAGTTAAACTTCAACGCGTAAAATATGTATGGTATCGAAGGTACTCGCAAAAATACTGTGTAAACGTAGCAAGTTCATAAATATTAAAAACATGAGAATATAAAGTAAAACTCGTGAAAATAACATCAAACAGTGACAACTGACGACGAAAGACTACACTGTAAAAAATGAGGTAAAATTTCCTTACAAGTAAGGGAAGCTAATTACTTCTACGCGAAAGGTAAAAATACCTCTTAAGTGCAGAGTAAATTTACATAACAAATAATGTAGGTACTATTCCCTAATCGTACGGGAAAAGTACCTATAATAGTGGCGGGGGGGGGGGGGATCCCACACAAGTGAGGGAAAATTTACTATATTGTATAGTAATATTATATTTAAAAATACCCCTGTATATTAGCAATTTCTATTTTCAGCGTGACAGCAACAGTGAATATTAGTGTGTTACGTAGTGTTTCTTTCGCCCATTCTCTCACTTAGCTGTTGAGACAATCCTAAAGAGATATACGCGTCGTAAGGTAATTTCCCCATCCATATATGGGATTTTCCACTAGCATGTACATGCATTCAACTCCAGTGTGTGGGAATTTTACCTTACCCGTAAAGAAAACTATGTTTCCCTCACAAGTTTGCGAATATTACCTTACACTTGTCGAGTAATTTTCCCATTGGTTTTTACAGTGTATAAATAGTCACTTCTGCATTAATGCACACAAAGTTTTATTTCCAACGCAATTTTAAAATGTTTTCAAATTATCCTTCTGTTTAGCCTTCGGCAAATAAAAATACAACTTGACCCGAGAGTTCGTTGCGAATCGGGAAGTAAAGGTTCTCAGTTCTCGACAGTTGTAAATTTATGGCAAAACTCGCTAGGGGCTTTATGTTCCCGCCGGCAGGTGAAATATCCAAGCACTTCGTGTAGGTGTCACGATTTGAACCAAATCTGTTTCGGAAAGAAATACGGCCAAGGGGACGTCGTAAAATGGCCACAATATCCTCGGATGCTATAAAGACGGTTGGAGGAAGAACCTACCATCCTCACACGGCAATAAAACTGTCATGAAAAGATGATCGTTTGGTGACTTCGTATACGGCAGTCGTGATCTCCTGCGAAAGCAAGAGTGTGAACACGCCTTAACACGGAAACAGTTTACGCAAGATATTTTTTTTAAATTTTTTTTTATTGTGGCGTTTTCTTCTAGAATTTACTAAATTTTACTAATTCGCAATCTCTGTCGCAAGAATGGCATTTGTGAAGATAGCGAGGGAAATTTTACTGTTCTTATTATAACGCTTTATGTAAGTCACCAATTTCGGACGCCGCAAAAGATTGAACATTTTTAAAACTTTTCTTCAATAAATATTCTAATACGTTATTACAGTTCCACTAATAGTTGTAGTCGTGCAAAATAAAATTGGTAAAAAAAGCCTCTCTTAGGATTTTATAGTGTAATTTTCGGTGTAAAATTTTTGCAACACGTTTGGGTGGACGCATCTAACCCATTCAGCATGTGTACGGCAATATTGAAATTTACGTACTCCTGAAGGATACACAGTCGAGTGAAATGAGACAAATTGGAACTTTAAATGGAGTGGAAATATTTGGCGGCTATTAACATCAAGGTCTTGAGAGCCGATGAGGATGATAAAACGAGGTATGGAGCTGCGCCGGAATGAAAGGGCGGGGGAAACGGCAGATCCCCGATAAAACCCGCCGACCAGCGGAATCGTCCCGCACGATTTCCATAGGCTATGAGAAAATCTGGAAGTAACCCCCCCCCCCCCCCCTTTTATAAGGTATCGAAACCGGTTCGCCTAGACGGGAGGCTAGTAGTCAGACCTTACCGCGGCCTCTTAGGGGCTTAAAGAATTTCTAGACTGCGAACAGCATATATGGGTTGTTAACGGTTAAGTGAGCACTTTCGAAATCAACCTTTTAACGCAAATCATTGCCAATAAATACATACAGGATGTTTCAACAACAGAAGCTAAGTGAGTTAGGGAACGGTGGACTGGAGATGTCTTAGTCGAAAGTTTTAGGCGAAAAAATTTGCCGAAGCGAAAGTGGAATATCCTGTATTGATTTTATTGACATCATACTGTTACGTTTGCGACATCACAAATGAGTCCAAGCACGGCGGGAAAGCGGCCAACGTTTGTTTTATAAACTACAACTACAGATAACGAGGACAATGGCGAAACGATGGAAAGTAGTGGGCTGCAGGAGTTAGCAGAAAATGTGTGCCTGGTTGACTTACAAGATTGGGGCAGTTCCATCAGCAATCGTCTCAGTAACTCCGCCCAGGTATCGTGAGAGAGCCAATGGTGGCCCCCAGCATCGATGCAGGCATGCCAGCGTCGCCAGAGGTTCTGATGCATTCTCTGTAACATCACTGGCGACCTTCTGTTGACATCACAAGCAGCAAGGATTATTGCCATCAAATTTTCTCCATTAAGTAGCGGTGTTCGTACATAAGATTATTTACATGAACGCGCAGGAAATAAATCTATTGGGTGAGATCAGGTGAGAGCGCTGGCCACATGACCCCCTCTTTTTAGCCACCTTTGCGGGTACATCTCAATACCATCGTTCGACTTCCCTGCTGTTTGCATTTGTTTGCTCTTACACAAACACGATGTAGGCTAGCTCCTCAAACGTGGACTCCATTTCTGTCTTCACTGTTCGCTGCTGAAACACAAAAACCAGTATAAAAGTATGTATAGGCATTACACGGTAAAGTGATCACCTTTGAGTACCTAGTTACTCTCTACTTTCAGTCATTTTTTATTCTTAAGCCACCTTTTTAAATAAATATTCTTAGGTTAGTAATAAACATAGTGTGTATATTCCACCGCACTCGGAAGTTAACGTCTAAGGCTAAAATAAAATATATTTATTGAATATTATTTCAAATGAGAGGGCTTTCAAAAGTGCTCACATTACTGTGAATAGCCTATAACAGGCCCCTGTCTTCTTCCACGCCGCCTTACACTGCTAGTCTTGCGTTCGCCTGATCTCACCCCGTACACTGCTAGTCTTGCGTTCGCCTGATCTCACCCCGATATGTATAGAGAATGTTCCAATTTTGCTTCGCCACTATTTTCGCCTATAACTTTTGACTGGGACATTACTGACCAACGTTCTCTATCTCATTTTGCTTCTTTTATCCTTCATCATCCCTCCAAGTTTAACTTAGCACGTCGAGAACATCCTATATATGCTACAGTTTACATAGGAATGCGGACACCAAGTAAAGTTGGTAGCAGAGAAACAAAAGTAGTCGTGAGAGGCGGCGTTGTATTACGAGTGTGATATTTAAAATTAGTGTTTCCTGTTTAATCGTTCCTTTAAAGCCAGAAGTTTCATGTAAGTAACTCATTTTTATGCATAGATTCCACGTTTTCGAAAAAAGATTCCTCGAATATTTGTATTCTCTAACCGTTTAGCTCATATCCATTGGTGACGATGATTTACGTGTTGTGTGTCTTAGGTGTCTGCCCAAGAATCACAGACTTGCCGGTAATAGAGGAACTTAATTCTGATTGAGTTACAAACTGTCTTCTCCCTTATTCACTTTATATCATCCTTTTTTAATTTCCTGTTAAATGTCTTTCTTCGTAGGTAAGAATCTTTGCAAATTGTGCTTCATTGTAGTAATCATTAAAATCATCTTCTTTCTTTTAGTCCACAACTTCTTCTTATAGCAGGAGTTGCTTATGTCGAGAGTCGAGAGATTTGGGCGGTTCTTAACAACGCGAGTAGAATGTAAATATTAATTCGGGGACAAGGGATTGATGATTTGCATTCTCGAATTCGACCACACACCATGTTATGACAACATCCAACTGCCATTTTGGATCTGGATGATCTTGACATTTGAGATTGTATTTGAAATTGAAAATTTCCGAAAATTCCAAAAATATATTTTAAAAAATTCAAAAAATTCTGAAATCTGAAAAAATTTAAAACAAAAAATACTAAAAACCAGAAAAAACTCAGATAAATTCTAAAGAAGGAAAAAAATTCCCAAAAAACTTTACCCTTGAACATTGACCCTTAAATTACCCCTAAATTACCCCATAATGATTCCTAAATCACCCATTTAGACTAATGACCCCCTACTGGCTCAAAGTGTCGAATTATGAACCCAAAATGGCCACTTATGACCAGTAAATGAACTCTAATGAACCATTCATTCACACTAAATACCCTTTAATTACATCTAAATTACCCTTAACAGACCACTTACGTAACCTATGGATCCATAGACGCCCCCTAAAGCCTCCTGCATGATCCTTATGATCCCTAGTGACAGTAAAATGACCCCTAATTACCTCAAAATTACAATAATGACTTAAAAGTGACCCCTAATGGCCCCAATATGACCACATATTGACCCCAATATGACCCCTAATGAACCCTTCATTACCACAAAATGTCCCTTAATTACATCTAAATGACCCCTAGATGGCCACTAATATAACGTAATGTCCCATATAAGAGCCTTAATAACCCATGCATTACCCTAGGAACACCTAACAACTCCTAAATGATCCCTAATGACCCATAAAATAACATTTATGACACCTAAATGACCCCATGACCCTTAACCGAAGACCCAAGACTCTCGACCCAAGACCTTTGACACAACACCCAAGACCCTTGACCCAAGACCCAAGGCCCAAATAACCTTGACCAAAGAGCCAAGACCCTTGACCCAAGACTATTGACACAATACCCAAGACCCTTAACCTAAGACCCTTACCCAATATCTAAGACCCTTGACCCTTGACAAAGACCATTGGCCCAAGACCCTTACCCAAGATCCATAGACCCTTGACCCAAGACCCTTGAGCCAAGACCCAAGACCACTGACCCAAGACCCTTGACCCATGTGACCCATGGTGCAAGACTTTGACCCAAGAGACTTGACTCAAGACCCAAGACAATTGATCCAAAACCCTTGGCCCATGTCACAAGACTCTGACCCAATACCCTTAATCCAATGCCCTTAACACAAAACCCTTAACCCAAGACCCTTAAAACAAGACCCAAGACCATTGATCCAAGACCCTTGACCCAGTACACTTGACCCGAGACACTTGACCTAACACCCTTAACCTAAGAACCAAGATACTTGATACATGACCTGTGATCCAAGACCCAAGTTCCTTGACCAAGAAACAAAGACACTTGTCACAAGACCCTTCAGCCAAGACCCAAGAACCTTGACCCCAATACCCAAGACCCTTGACCCCAAGACCCTTGATCCCAAGACTGTTTGCAGTGCTAAGTGCAGTGCTTATTGTGGTACTATGCATGACGTTAAGTGCAGTGCTAAGTGCAGTGCTTATTGTGGTACTATGCATGGCGTTGAGTGCAGTGCTAAGTGTAGTGTTAAGTGCAGTGCACGCAGGAAGAAATTAAATATAACGAGGCCCCGTATATATTTCAAAGCGAGATTATTAAATAAAAATATCCACTTTTCGGATTTAGAAGTAGGAATCTATTATTAATTATTCATATGATGGGAATTTATTTCATGTTTGTGCTTACATTCACTATATTAACCACCACACTTATCACTGCACATAGCACAGCACACAGTCTTGTGATCAAGGGTCTTTGGAGATAACTTGAATCAGATGATTACAACGACATTTTGTCTCTGCCAGTGGTCGTGCTTGAGGTGTTCTCAAAATCTTTGTCAACTGTCTGCTGGGCTTCGGTGTAGTAACATAATACGCAAGTGAAAACTGTATATAAAAAACAGCAACAAGTACTCTTATAGAATCTAATTTACAGTAGAGTTTTTTTAAAGGATTATTAAATAATTCGACAATGTTTGCTTATTTCTGTTATTGATTATGTCTTATATCATGTAATGGTGAAGTTTTTTTATTTGCATATTGCGTGGTCGTAATATTTGAGTGTACTGTAGTACTTTAGAACACAAGGGTGGAAAAATCGCTCATTCTGCGAACTCCAGCCGAACACACCAGCAAATTGCGTCACTGCTCAGCAACATAAGTTATAGTCAGGCCATAGTCGTTTCATGACCAGGAGCCCAGGAGCCGACTCTCAGGCTTTGACCGTCATCTTAGATTCCAGTGCAAGGGGATCCGGGAGAGGAGCCGCACATTTTTTCTTTCAAAATCGCTTATTTTACCCAAAAAATATCTTCATAAATCAATTATTTTACTCAAAAATCGATAATTTTCTCTAAAAATTCACTTTTATCCATAAAACATTTCCCGTTTTGCCCAGCCGCAAAATAGGGCTCCCCTGAAAATTATTTAATATGAATAAAACATTCTGGTTCCCCCTCTAGTCACCCCCCCCCCTCCCCCCAAACCACCCGGCAGACACGAACAACCAACATCTTGGTAACCAGTAAATAATTTTACACTGCATACTTTATCATTCAACCTAGTAGTCCACCATCTTGTATTCCCAACTTACTGCGCACTCATTTCTATCACTCGACCACCATATTGGATTCAGGTGACCTTGACCTTTGACCTCGAAATCCGAAAAAAATACAAAAAATCCCTAAAGTAGCAAAATCAATTAAATAGATCAAAAATATCTAAGGACATATCCCATTAACCTCACACTCATCCCACCACCCTAAACATTAACCCCTACCCTTATCTACCCAACTTCTAATACTACTGAACAAAGGAAAATTACAAAAAGTTGAGAAAAAATACCAAAAATCGTAACTCCAGCATGTCTTTCAAGGCATCGTTACCATCAGACACCAGCCAAATATCATACCACCCATTAAACAAACCTCCTGATTATACCAACCATCCATTCTAATATAAATGCTGACCACCACACCCCAGTCAAACCAAACAAAATATGAGTAACTCTGCTGACCAGGAGTACTGGTTACTATACCAACCATAACCAAGCTTACTTCAGTCATGCCACACAGATCACATTGTAGGCCTAGTCATACAATGCAACCTAACCAGTACTCATTTCATACCATCCATACATTCCATTAACCACACCAACCATAACATACTTGGTGACAACCCTCCAACCTACCAAACATTAATATAAATCACTATATCAACCAACAAACCAGTTAATTATGTCACACATCCATATTAATAGCTGCTCTCACAAAACCTTCCAGGTACCTCCAACATACTCGACAACCATATCGATATATCGATAGCCCAATGGTACTGAGTACCAAAAACAGAGGGGCGACTGGAAAGTATCCATTCAGAATGGTTACCATTCCGGAAATTTTGCATCCATACTAGAGCAGAAAAATTCGAAATGGTAACCGTTCCGATTTTATTAGCAAAGCATTGCGTTACTAAATCCTGAAAAGTATCTATTGTAGGAATGGTTACCATTCCAGATTTTTGTACCGACATTCACATCCTAAATATCCTGAAATGTGCCCACAGTCGGAATGTTTACAATTCCGGTACGTGTGTTTTTTAGTTGTCATCCACAAACGCCTGAAAACTGTCCACTGCCTGAATGGTAACCGTTCAGAACTCAAGTGTGAAAATATGATGACAAAATTACAATAATATTACACATAGTACAAAAATATGTTAAATTGCAAAACACACTCACATTACTTCTCAATGCAAATAGGCTACACACGACAATCATTTATGGGAATACTCCAAGCTTCGCTGATGCGTGACGCTTCGCGTTACCACCTACCACCTAACAAAAATTGCCGGCGCATCTTGAATCACTGATTTGTGGATTTACTCCCCTGCTGGCGCTGGGACTCTGGCTCGGTGCATAATATTTGGCTATGCTTGTACAGTATTTTTAAGTACGTGGAGGCTACACTTGAAAATCATTTGTGGGGAAAATCCAGGCTTCGCTGACGCGAAAAAGAAATTGGTTACCAGGAATTGTAAACATTTGTCGTGTGTAGCCTATTTGCATTGAGAAATAATGTGTGTGTGTGTTTTGCAATTTATAATATTTTGTACTATGTGTAATATTATTGTAATTTTGTCATCATATTTTCACACTTGAGTCCTGAACGGTTACCATTCAGGCAGTGGACTGTTTTCAGGCGTTTGTGCATGACAACTAAAAAACACAGGTACCGGAATTGTAAACATTCCGACTGTGAGCACTTTTCATGATATTTGGGATGCAAATATCGGTACAAAACGGGTAAAATACATTTCACAACCACATTAGCTTGCCTGAGCTAAGGAAGGTCGAAAGCCATACCATCCAGCATACCAACATACTACAACATCTGAATATATCAACGAACCACCACAGCAGATAACCATACCAACCCAAACATACAGCACAAATAATATCAATCGATCTAACCCAAGCATATCTCAGCCATGCTATTACCAATACAGGCCATGTCAATCACCATACCTCAGACTTTCTGATCAATCATAACAGTCAACTATATTGACTACCATTTCAGCCCATATAACTTCACCAGTGACACATATAAAAAAGCCTACCAACCACTGTAACTCATGCATGCCATTTGCTCTACCAGCCAACACAATACGAAATATACTGATCCTTCATACCTCTTACTATAACTCAAGCATACCTCAACCATTCATTTCACACTGACTTGCCAAAAATTTACATACTGCTCATACTTTCTGCTCTACTGGTCGACACCAGCCAAATATATACCAGTCACCATACCAGCCAACCATCCATTATAAGCCAAGTCATACCAGGGCAACCAGCATATCATCTCCTATAACCAAAGAAAAATTCAGTCTTACTAATCAACCCCACCACGCAATACGCCAACTACAATATCCATCATAACTACAGTGTAGCAAGCAACTATACAGTTGAGGCCAGCCCATAACCTAACACCCATTCTAAGTGTTCTACTTACCAAAACTGCTTATAATTACCAACCATACCACCCACTATAACTCTAGCATACCTCAACCATTCGTCAACACTGACCATACAAAGCAAACATACAGCCCATACCAGTGACAAACTCAAATTCTTCTCGTACCATTCACAGTGCCAACTGACACCAGTCAAAATACACTGACCACACATACCAAGCACTACAATTCAAGCATGCCTTAGCATTGCAGGATTCACCGGCACACACATACTGTCCACACCATACGAATTATACCAACAAACGCAAGATATACACTGGAAAACATATCACCCAACATACCAACCCTGCCATTAATGAGAATCGAAATGTACCAAGCAAATTTATAGTCCAGACCAATCTGTAACCCTAACATTCTTGCCATCTGTCAAACTAGCATAACTTAAACTGCTAAAGCCCAAAAACGAACCTAACCTACCAAAGGCCGGAAAAATTATAAATAACCTAACACAACATAAACTACACTAGTCCAGAAAAATTATACCTATCCTAAGCACACATGTGTCCTGCATGTCTAGTAATATTTCATCCACTTAAGAAAATTTAGTATTTCTAAACATCAGAAATGCGCTTCAAAGCGACTGCGGCCAATCAGCACTTCGAGTAACATTCACCTTACACTTACAAATGAACAATCGGATCAAGCAGAATTATATTTAAAATCCAATATAGCGAAATAGAAAGTCAGACGCCATCATGTCTACCCAAGCAACCATACATTCAAGACCAGCTCATATCACAATAATCCTTACCATCTGTCAACGTAAACATAATCGACTAATACCATCCATGATGTTATGATGTTATCGAACCATTATGTTGGCCCAGTTGACCTTGACCTTTGAACTCGACCTATTGACCCATGACCCATTGGTCCATTGCACCAATGACCCATGACCCATAAATAACCCTTGTTTGCGATACTAAGTGTGGTGCTAAGTGTGGTGCCTGCGGTGCTAAGTGTGGTGTTTGCAGTGCTATGTGCAGTGCTAAGTGCGATGTGTGCAGTGCTAAGTGCGGCGTGTGCGGTGCGTGTGGGTAGCAAGTTAAAATATATTGACCTATTTTAAAATAAAATTATATAGTCCTACCTCCGAAAAGCTGAAAGCTAGCATTTTATTTAGTTATCTCGATTTAAAAAAAGTACATATCCTGGTCCCTCGGTATATAATCACTTCCTGGGTAAACTATATTTAGTGCTTTGCACTAAATGTGCCTAGAACTACAACTGTCTCCCACCACGATTCGCTGTTGGTCGATGCACAACTTTGACTTTGTTACACACATTAAATTTAGAATATGTCATACACTATGTTTAACGTGGAATATTTCCTACTCCTATTTAATGTAATGCTAGGACTTGTAATTTTTTCCACTGGGGCAGGATTCAACCACTCATGTAGGATTTTCCATATACTAAAACCAGACCAACACAAGTCAATAAAAATAAATATTTCTTTTCACATAAATTGTGTGTGTATGTATGTATCTTCTCCATCGAGTACAAAGGACTGTTGCATCAGATGCCATTTAAGAAAATATTATGACAAGGTTTTTATGAAATAAACGATTTAAATATTTCTTGTTATTAACATGCAAAAATCATTTATTATATAAATACAAGTTTTTCAGTCTTGGTTGATTACAACTGATATCAATCTCCCACTGCAACAGTATTCTCATCCTAGTGACATTTTTCACATTGGCATATCTATAATGAAACATGAGTCACATGTTACCCTCCCCATTTTATACAAGCTTGGGACTGGCAACACTAAAATTATAGAGTACAGGAAGAGTTACAACCCTGATAACAACTCGTATTCAATTTTTGAAATATTTTGAAGTGAGCATATTTTTTTAAAATAAATATAGAATCGAAGAAACACTATAGACTATTCATGGTAAAATGGGCACTTTTTAAAACCCTACTAAGATCTACTTGTATGCACATTGTGTATTTATCCACCTTATGTACACTTAACATAGCCATGGGCCTCATCACTTTATTCATGCGTACAAGTGAAAGTGTGAAATTATTATAAAAGTAAATATTTAAAAATCAACTCATTTTTCTGATCGATCCATTACAAAAAAACTACTGAAACCAAAATAAATAATTTAAGTTATCACAAATGGTTATCTAACACATTTTATTCGATGCTACGATTTGTAACTACTTTCCATCCCGTTTTACAAACGTTACTGGATGCATGTCACTCAGAATGCCCATTAAAATAAATGCAGGCAGGGACAGTGATATTTTTCTAAGGTTCATTTCAAAAGTTCTCGCTTTATTATGAATAGTCTTTAAAAAAAAAATATGTACAGTTGGCACACTGTCCCAGCCAGCATATGATTTTAATATCTGTTAAAATTATACACATATTGTCTACATGATCAGAGCTCTCCACCTATACACATTACTTTTTGTGCAGCTGGCGAGTCATATTCACCTGTTGTATGTCAATTTTTTTTTCAACAAGCATATACATGTGGCAATGTATTCACTCCATACTTACATACTTGGCGCTTGTAGCCCATACACATAAGTGCTGATTTATTACTGCATTCTGAATACAACTGCTTTTTGTGTGACCTTATACCATGTAATATAACTCGCAAAGCCTTATCTCTGTTTAGAACACTGATATAGTATTCGAAAATAATCACATTCCTAATAACGCACTTCTGAATTCCTTAAGCCCTCTTGTAAACATCGCATGCACATCTGTAGGCATACAACTTTGCAAGTAGGCCTACGATCTTGCCATAGATACACTACTACACTCGTCCTTGGACTTTCCGATGACTGTTTTGTTCATGAGCGAGTAGCAAGGATGGTTTGTGGGATAGCCGCAGGCGTCAAATTCGTCTAGGAAAGCCAAATGAAAAGACATGTCATGAAAAAAGTAGAGGGTTCTTATCTCGTAGATCATTCTGTCAGCATCCATATAGACGAACTACAGATTCTCACCATATGTTACCTTCATTATATCGCAATGGAAAAGATACATGAGTACCTTTGACAAATCCAGTAATATCACGAAAGCATAGTTAGACTTGTCGAACAGGATAGCCTCATGCTCTAGCTTGACGAGAGACAGGCTCTCGGAATAAATTATTCTGTCTTTGAAGGCTGGTTTTGCGACAAGTTTCATTAATCATTTCTCACTGCAGACGAGGCTCATTCTCGGTCTTGTGACGGAGTTTTCCGTCCCGAATTGAGAGAGAGAGAGAGAGAGAGAGAGAGAGAGAGAGAGTCTGAGTAGTTATCCACCCATGGGATGAGTTGCTGATTCGCAGATCCCAAGAAAAGTAAATGGATATCGGAATTCTGGTAGAGGTCGCTCCGATTGACAGTAGGATGTGGGACTTTCAAAATTAATTAGGTCGTCGGGGTTGGACTTAGACGAACGATTGGGAGAATCCGGCCTTAGTGGAAGATAGCAGGGTTCCTAGTATCGGGACTTAGAATTTCGTCCCTGCATTGTTTCTGAGATTATGTTGTTGGAAAGCCAGTATGAGTGGGGACATAGTTTATGCCAGATGGGACCCGAATGCCACAGTGGGTAATTATGGAGGTTTTCGAAACTTGACTTTTCAGTGCATGGCGTTAATGGACTATTGGAAATGATCGTTTCCTGCGTCTGGAAGGAAATTTAATGTGCTTACGGATATTCCTGCTAGGCAGAGTTGGGGCCGAGGAACTTATGTGTGAGAGACAACTTTACCTAAGCTGGCAGTCTTTACAGCATTGGGCGAAGAAATGCGAGATGGAGTTTTGAAGATTTTTCACATGGTGCGGCGTGTGGGTGTTGGTGAACTCATAGTCACAGTAGGCCCAAAATGTGTGTGAGGCTTTGTAATATTTAAGTTCCCTATTAGGAAATTGGCATTGTTAAGGGAGGAGTTCCCTCAAGTGAGAATCGTTGGAAACTCTGGAGACATTCAAGTCAAGATTTTATGCAGCAAGTTGAGGTTGGGGATACTGCTACGAGGGAGCAATAGAACACCGAATCGGTGGAGACCTGGGAATATTAGTTATATGGGATGTTGTGAGAAAGGGAAGCTTGAGGGTGGGTTTTGGATATGTGTGTGGGGTGTGGTGTTGGTGTGTTTGGGTAAAGGAGAGGGAAGTACAGCCTGTTTGTGGGAAAGTGTGGGGACAATAGCCTCAGCCCTACTCCTTTGCCAGTGGTGTGTATGTGAGAGAGCGATTGAAAGTCAGCTCAGGTAACCTCGGCTACCGATGATGACAATATCCTCACCCTGAGTTGGCAGAGTGGAGATGAGAGTATGGATCCCAGTACCAGCCATAACCGGTGGGGAGAGTATTCTGGGGTACTGGACCATAATGGTGACCTGTATGAAAGCTCAGATGTGGAGTACGACTGTGGGGTTGGTTTTTGTTAATGGAGATTGTTCAGGCTTAGGAAGTGGGATATGTTTAGTAAGATTGAACCCCTGCTAAGAGCCAGACCTAGGCGAGTTCCAGTGTGTGTTTTATTGGGGAAAAGTTGTTTAAAAGATTGTAAATTTGGTGAAAAGATGGTAAAAACCCCTTTGTACTGTTTGTTAGTTTTAATGGGGATTCATCCAGAATGGACGTTTTGTGAGAAGCCCTGGACTTCGTGTTGAGCATAAGAAGAGAAATGTTAAATGGCTGTTGTATCCTTTGTTTTCAAAGTGAAGTATATGAGAATATTTAGGGTGGTTTTTAGGGTTCAAAGCGATATTTAAGAGGACAATATAGGAGCCCTATTTTACTTGGGTAATTGAGGTTTTAAGTGCATCTGAAGATTCTCAAGGGGCAATTTGGAGTTACGCCCAGATATAGAGTGGATTGCATTGTGGGTCTGAAGTCTTTTGTAAAGGAAATTTACAGTTGTTGTCAAGTATAAACTTCGGACCTTTAATAAATTCTGAAAAAAAATAAGCCAAATATTTTTCTGTGCCATATGTTTTGTTGTAGTGTAGTTACCTTTTCCTGCAGCTATATGATATTTTGGAATGGGCCCATCACGATCTGATGAATTACACAATACTTATACCTGGACATTTTTTGAGATTTAGTAATTATTCTGCTGAAACATAAGGTGAACCCATACCCATCCTATCCCATGATAAAATGAGGTTAGGGCAGGAGAGTTTGGGGTAGTTGTTGACCCACCTGAGCTGAGGCGAAGGCGGGCTCAGTCTGTTACATTTGTTTTTCATGAGTTTGCTGAAGACTGAGTTGTTTGCCAGCTTGAATTTGTCTTTTTCATAATCGTTTGTTGCTGCTGCGCATCTTTCTGTATTCAACTGGATGTATGGCTGTAGCCAGGCAGATTGCTCAAACTCTAGCTCACTGTGAATCTTCTCAAAGTTTAGTCCATGACTGATAGATTGTTTGAGTGTGACATAGTGATTATATAATTTCCTTTGGGTGTTAAAGAAGTCATCAGTTTCTTCTTCTGAGATTCGGGCAGTTATTCATTAATTTCAGAATTGGCGTGTCCTTACCCAAGGAGCGAACAACAAGCAGATAACAGTTGGCCAACTGTTAGCACAGGTGGTACATGATCGCTCATATTGCTGTACGTGTTTTCTTGGGTGGTACACAATAAGACCACGTAAACAATAGTGACTGTATTTGCTTGGGAAATATTTTTGAGGTGGGCCATTAAACACAGAATGAGTGACAGAATTTAATGTATGGTCCACAAGCAAACATCAGTGACTCGCCCACTGTCATATTAGAACACGTGGAAAACATGTGGCTGATGTTTGCCAAAGAGTATGAAAATAAGATAGTTTTTCCATATAAAACCCTCATGTGGTAGACAGGTTCAATTCTAATAGTTGGGTATCATAATGTGGCCAATTATGGGCCACTTATCACAAAATGACTGAAAGAATTTCATATGTGGTCCACAAGTAAAAATCAGTGAAACACCCACAGGCATCCTAGAATATGTAACTAATGTGTGGCTGATGTATGCAAAAGAGTATGATTATAAGATCATGTTTGTTCATAAAGCCCTCACGTAGTAGAACAATTCATTTTTGATAGTTGGGCATCATCATGTGGACCCAAGTAGCAAACAACAAGCAGTTAACAGTTGGTCAACTGTTGCCAGTGCCAGTGGCGACAACGTTGGCATTTACGACTGTTAGCATTTCTTATATGGTTGACAATCAGGTAATATAAACTAATGTGACAGTACATATATTATAAATATTCATAATGTGGGCCAATGCTATAATGAAGATTCTTACTTTTCAATAGACGCCCAACAAGCAGATGATAAAGGAAATGCTAACTGTTCCTCACTGTTGGGAAAATATTAGAAGCATGTTTATGGGCCAATTACAGCATGCTAACTGTTCTTCACTGCTGGGGACATAATAGCAGCATACTTACCGCTATTCGTGGTATGCCAACTATTCCTTATTACTGAGGAAACATGATCAGCTAGCTTATGTTCCATTTATGACATACCGACTATATGTTATTGTGCAGTAGAAATTAGCATATGCATATTTAATTGATTTTTTTATTTCAGGTATATATGAAGTAAATTTATCAAGTGGCATTGCTAGTAATGATATAAAATAGTTTTTAGACCAGAAACCTGTAAAGCATAGTACAGAAAAAAATTAATTAACTGGCATTTTTTATTCTGTCTGAAACTACTCCAAAACTAAAATAGTAGTATTTTAAACAAAACGCATAAGTCCCAGTATTGACTCGTGATACTAACATTGTATATATAGCAAAGCTAATAATGCATTATGTATGTGAAGTAAGTATCCAGATTATCTTAAAAGGTTGTATATGAATACATAGTAGAGTAGTTGATAGCATACTTGACTGTAGACGAAAGGTTTGTGAGTTAGATTCCAGGTTTCTCCAAAGAAATGTACTAATTGTGAAATTTTATTTGGATCAGAAAAATTAATTTTTTTTTTGAAAATGCATGGCAAACTGCGACTATGTGGGCCACAACTGGCTAATAGCTGGGCCACAAATGGCTTACCAACAGTTGGTTAACAACATGTGGTTTACTTAAGGCAGGCCAGAAGTGGAAAGCCGGAAGTGGCTCTCTTGTGGTTAACTTACGGGCAACTCTGGTTTTGCCAGACATCAGCCATGTTCGCAATCAGATCTGCACTTGTGGGCCGACTATATTTTGCTACTTGGGTATGTTCTCTGTGCAGTTCAGGTGGGTAACTTACATCACATTCGATGATGTATCACACAGGAAAATTGTCACGCATGCTCATGACGTCAAGGTCGGTACTGACCCACTTGAAAAGCCTTATAGGTAGAGGCATACGCATTGCTCAGCTGTACAAATTGTTAGGATTCATGTACATAAGGTATTTCGCCGGCTCATAAGGGGCATATTAATCATCATCATACATGCTGTAAGCAACACAGTGGCTCTTCACAAACTGAACCACACCACATCTTATGCAATTCTCGAGAAACATGTGCATGTCATAATCGGTCAAAAGTTCTAGTTTCCCGGCAGTCGCCTTCAGCAGGCATCAATGCATAGCCAGGTAAAGTTATGTAATGAACATAGTCCAGTCCATACATGTCTAGGCAAAGGCCTCTGAAGTTTTCAAATACATCAGAGAGTAGCAGTACATCTGATTTCATGTATATATTTGAGTACTGCTTCAACATTCGGCTGTAAAATTTTTCTCATACTTGCTGAGCATGAGCGTACTCGGTATCGCTTATGTCCGCATCAGTCAGCCTATTATAAAACTTCTACTAGGGTGATAGCTCTGTCTCGTTCAGTCTCTCTATGCTGTCTATATAATCATACAGAGAGACTCCCTCCCTTGTTACTAGGGCCAGCTCATCGGAACTGAAGGATTTGGATGTACTCTCGAACTTCTTTGTTGGCCGGTTCTGTGCTAGGGTTGACAATCTGGTGACAATGAAACAGAAACTGTCGATAAATTGAGCACTGAACTTCTCTCCGAGCAATTTCCCAAAAGTAATCATCTTCTCTTCATTATGTGGTATAATGGTGAAGTCCTTGTTGTCATATGCCAGTTCTCTTTCTCTAAAGATGAAGTTTTCACTGTATGCGAGGTTATAAAAAAATTCCGGAAGCCTCTTCGGTCGTCCTCTGAGCAAATTGCAGTTGTTACAGGCTACTCCAATATACTTGCTGCTAAAGTGGCAGTGGTCCCATACCTTCACGTTATTTTTGCCGAACCTTCCTCCAGAGTGGCAGCATCTTGATGCCTGGATATATGACGAATTTTGAGCTGAAATTAGTGGTAGCATCTTCAGCGAAGTCTCGAAGATCGTTTTTATTATCTCGCCAATATCAACGATTTTCTTAATAAAAATCCCTCCATATATGGCAGTAGTAGTGCATCCATCCCTGTTTAGAGGATAGCTTGTTGCGGCAGTTCCGACGTCAGTGTTGCAGGAATGATGTTATTGTCTGCATGTAACAAAATCGAGCAGCTGTAAGATTCGTCTTCTGGTATGTCATTGTGAAAGATTTCTCAGGATCAGGTTGGAAGAAAGGAAATGGTACCAAAATGGTATATATGGTAAATAAGTAGTTTATACTGGTGCTGAATATTTCTGAAGTAGATCACTGGAGGCCTCCCATACTTTAGAGGCTGTGGCATATCAGCTCGAAATGGTGCATATTAAGAGCAAAATGTTTTGTCTTCATTCAAACACTGCTCACCTTTGAGCCGAGATACTCGTGACCGATCGTCGAAATACATCAAGCATTTCTTGCAAATATATATATTTTAGTTTCATGTACAGTCTTCTGGGATCGTACCAGTCTGGATAAATTTGAAATATGGCAGTAGTAGGATGTCTCTTCGCCTGACAAAATCAGTTAGTTTATATGATCGTTCTTTTCTTGACTGTTTCCTCGGAGAGGAAAAGTAATGTCATTTTCATCAATTGAGTAAATATTGACCGATATTCCTGGGTTCTTCTTCTCGAACAATTTGATTTGACTCACTGGTGTTATAAACGTTATATCTGAAAAGTCGTACCTGTTTTCAACATTGCTATATATATATATATAGAGTCTACATATTGCAGATTAGTAACTTCCACGAACTTTTCCAGTACTGCCCATTTAAAACACATGTGATCTTCATTTTTTTGGATTGATTACTGCTTTCTTAGCCTTGATGGAAGCTGGCAAATCTATCTGTGACGAGTGTCTTATAGGATCTAGTTTGTTGATCCGGAGTTGGAGCCAGTTGACAGAGATAAGGGTCCATCCAGATCCTTTCTCAGCATACTCTCTTTCTTCAATACTTTGTGACAAGGCATGTTCAATATCATCAGTATTGTAGACTGGCACTTTTTTCGTCTTAAAAGCTCTTGAATCTGTCTGGCTGTTATGTGGCTCTGGCTTTCCATAAATACACTCCAGCATGATGTTAAATTTAACTGCACCACGTTTATCTACTTCTTCTGTTAACTGGCCAACAATGTTCTTGTGAATGTCTACCAATTAATCACATAATTATATCTTTGGCTTCACCGTCATTCTCTGCTATATAAATTTTTTAATTTCCACGGAATGCAGTCTCTGCCTCGACAAAACCATGACTACTTACTGCACCAGATCCAGTGAGGATGTCTTGCTGATGTTCTCGAACAGAACTGTTGAACACTATCTATGGACCACACACATTTCTTCTGGGCTGGCTTTGCTGATTTCCCCATACAGACCGTCAGGTGCATGGCCAGGTTGTCACGATGGGTAAACTGGACACTGCAGTTGTTGCACTTCAATAGACTGCGTTCAGTATTGAACTCACATGCTGCTTTATGTCTTCATGCATTAGGCTGGTCAGTAAATCGCCTGCTGCAAAACTTGCAGCTGGTGGTCGCTGCTTTCCTGGTGGTAAAATTGCAGCAACAGAAATACTTTTGCAGTTCATCTCTGCCAGCAATCGTTTTGCCGCACTTTTAGCACATCAACTGCTCTACCTGATGTGGGTTGAGGCTGCAGCACCTCTTATGCTTTAGAATGCTATTCCGAAAGGCAGATAGATGAATTATCACATACCACACACTAGCTTGCTTCCATCGTTGACAAAACCTAACTAACTCTTGATGTTTTTAATCTAAACTCTTGACATTCTAACCTAAAAATCCTAATCTACTAACTAACCTAAAACCTTGATGTTCTAAAAACCTAACCTAAAAATCTTTATTTACTAACTAACATAAAACCTTGATGTTCTAAAAAAACTTACCTCAATCCAACTATAACTCTTCGAGTACAAAATGGCAACGAAGCAGAAGGGTACTCGCGATAAGCAGACGAAAAGCACTGATATCAGAGTAAGTGATTTTGATGATGCTCCAGCCAATATATATCATAGCAGAGTGGTGGGGAGGTGCAGAGTGATACAACGGAAATATTACCTGCAGAGTAGGGACAACCATGGGAGAATTTCCCTACTTAGGCTAACTCACACCATGCAGGTGCATACCTGAGCAAATACTAACTCAGTTCTTCCCTTGCATATGCTGACTCCAGTTACCTGACACCATACAGGAACAGATCCGTTAATATTGCTACGGCCTGATATGCTATCTGACACCGTGCAAGTGCACATGTGCGAAAACTACTTGAAAGCACAAACACGTGCGGTTACCTGACACTGTGCAGGGTGCAAGCCTGTGAAGATGCGCTTCCTATGCAATCACAGATATTTTTACTTTGCTAAGGTCAGCTTCCCTGCCTCACCTGCGAGAATGGGTAAGGGAAAAGGTGTTAGGCAGCAGGTAGGGACATACCTCATAAATCCAGTATGGTGGTCTTGACATTGGGTTACATAATCGATATGTACGGATAGGAAAATTTGGCAAATTATTTTCGGCACAAGATAGACATCAAACACATATACACTGAAGTCACCGTTCCAATTGGATCGCAGTTTAAAAGAGACGCCCTGGACGCCTCTTAGCCAATATCATACTTGCAAGGAAACACGTTGCAAATCCCATGCTGCCAGGTGTGGGTTAATGCTGGACACTCTCAGGGGCAGCAGCCAAAAGACAAACACCTGGGCCTCGAGTGTACACAGGACTGTGGATTCTAGTCCACAAGTCATTGAACTCGCAAAAATTTCCTATCCCTATCGATGTGACATCATGATCGTATGCGCCTTGAAAAGATGAGTCTGGTGATATATTACACATTACTTATGCCTTTAAATTTTTTATTTTGAAATATATTTTTTTAATTTAAGAAATAATTTTTTGCATTATTTGTTATTTTTTGGGTTATAGGCTGAAAAATTCGCGAGTTCAATGACGTAGACTAGACTCTACATTATTATAAATAAATATACCAATATCAACTGCTCATTGGTTGTCTGCTGTCACAGTGGAAGCCAACAATTGGATAGCATTCTCCAGGAGGTGTCACACACTGTGTGGACCAATGGCCAAAGTTATATAATCGCACGTGTTTTGAATTCTAGCTTGTCCCAAAATGAATCTGCGAATTCTTCAGGTCTCTAGGTATAGGTTTTTTGAGATTTTTCTTGATTTTTCTTGATTGGGGTGTGGGAAGGGGGTGATCGACGCTTTAACTATTTTTTTTTTTTTTTTTTTTTTTAAATTTTAAATAATAACATTCATTGGGAGTTTTAAAAAAAAAACGCGGACGTTTTTGGATAAAATGTGAAATGTCCTGCTCTCCTGGCTCGGAGTCACTGATCCCAGTCTCCTGCTCTGGAAAAATGGTAACATTTTTACAAGTCCAATAAAGATGGCGGATGACCAGGTTGATTAATAGAGCATGAAGTGCAAAATAACATACTAACTACCAAGATGGTGGCCGGGGGACCAGAATATTTTTATAATTTTAAATAATTTTATATGGGAGTCCTTTTTTTTTTGTAGCTAGGCAAAACGGAAAATTTTTAAGGAGGAAAGCCATTTTTGCTAAAATAATCGATTTTTGAAGTGATAATTAGGTTATAACAAGCGATTTTGAAAGGAAAAATTGCCCGGTTTTTCTTCCGGACCCCGTTGCATCGGAATCTAAGTTGACGGCAAGAGCCGGAGATCCGGCTCCTGGGCTCCTGATCATGAACCGACTATGGCCTACTACTAACATGTTGTAACTCCATTCGCCAATCAGAGCATGTTAACCTACTTGGCAGTCCAACCAATAGGTAATATATCTCCGCACGCAATAGCCAATGAGAGACAATGACCATTCCCAGATCTTCGCTCAGCCAATATGAAAATTCAGCCACATCAAACAAACCGCCCAGCCATTTGTATGTGTATTTATCTACTCTGTGATATTACTATTACTCTACCAGTCGACCTGGATCATTTAACTACACTATATTAGATGTTACACTGTTGGCAGAGACAATTTACGTAGTCAAGTAGTGATGGCCACAACAAATGTCTTATCTCATATCACTAATAATTTTCTCGGCTCCTGTGTAACATTTGCTGTGTATCGAATGTTTTAATAGAATGAGTTAGTCGAAACGCATCAACAGGAAACAGATTATAAAAGCTACAAAACAAACACAAGCAAGTTAACCAAAAAATAAATAATGTGAAGAGTAGCACCATTTTTTATACACGCTGAGCCGAAACAGATCTTCACTGTTCGGAGAAATACACTTCACGTTATCGCATGTGCAGCTGTGACGTAGCGGTTTGTGTTGAGATAAGCTTTTAATTGCTGTTTCTTATGCGTTCATAATCTTTAAAAGCGTCTGAATGTTTGTTGAACTCTCGTCCGTGGAGGTCAGTAGTACAAAATGGATCGCAGATCAGAAAAAAACAATACCAATAACACTGCGTTTTAACTTGGGAGAAGGCAACGATCGTGGTATATTCTGGACAGTAAAATTAAATTATTGAAATTTACCATAAATTTTTACGGATCTGTACAGGAAATGTACTGAAATAATACGCGAGATAGCGTGGTAGTACATTCACGGCATTTTTTTTGTAACTTTAAAAGACAAATCCTTGGAAACTCAGTTACTAAGAAAATCCTTTCTTATAAGAACTGCAAAACACATATTTGTAATATTACAAAATTATAGTATTGTATTACAACTTACTAAGAAGTAGACATACAATATTTCTTTTTTCTAAAAAAAAAAAATTATTTAAAATAGGTTACACCTTGCCACAACGCGACTAGAACCCACGCCCTTTACGTTATTATACAAAATCCTTAACAACAAGACCTACTTGACTCATAAGCTTTACGATTATTTGTGTACGAAATATAGTAAATACCTGCAAAATAGTGAAGTTATTGGGTTAATAAGTTAGAATTATGAAGCGAATTTTTTTTAGGAAGGATAGGCCTACACATGTAACATGACAATAAAAATTTCTTAAGAGGTCATTCTGACGTTTCAGCCGCACTACACAAACATGATGATTTAACCCGTTAACTAACACATTAATATTTCGTACCAGGTGTTGCATAAGAGGAGATTTTTGGTCTGACAAGAACCTCCCAGTTCCTTACAATAACTTACACGATGAAACTTATGAAAATAATTTTTGTTTGTATATGGCAACTGCTGCAACCGAAAAACATTTTGGTGTTCTATCAGCAGCCAATAGAACTAACCTGGGAAAAAACGATGTCTGCATTGGTGCTAATTTCTGATATTGTACAGTAATGACCATGATTTTACCCATTTAGCATCACGTCATATGTGAAAGAGTATACTCGGGATAACACGTTTCCGGTTAGTAACAAATAACAAGGAAAAATTTCTCTGATTGGCTAGGCCTGGCTCTGAGAACGGCTTTGTTCTGCGAAAGATTCTCTGCTGGCTGACAGCTAGGTTAGCAAACGATGATTGGTGAAAAGCGTCCTCGCGTGTCCCTGGCAAGTGACGCCATTTTGGTGGCGTGTGCGGATGTATTGCGGGGAACGGCCGTCTGTTTCACCTCTGTATTCGTAAGTGCTCTTTGTTGTCGGGGAGCAACAATGGCATTCCTACACAACGCTCTCCCCGTCATTGTAACTCGATATCGTTTGGTTGTTCCTACACAACGCTCTCCCCGTCATTGTAACTCGATATCGTTTGGTTGGTTACACGAACACTTTCAAACACCGCAAATTTCCACTAGGGATAAGAAAATTCCGCAAGTTCAATGACCTATAAGTAGGGACACTCGAATTTCGCGAAAATATTTCACGACCAGTTGTATTCCATAATAATTTAGCTCAGATACTCTTCAGCTATTGGATGCTCTAGGTGTTACGTGTATTCGGTGTCTGCCCGCAAATCACAGCTGCACAGTAGCATAGAGACCTTATTCTGATTGGCCAGTCAAGTAAGACAATGTCTCCTCACAGAAACACGCCGCCAATAAGCAAAACAATACTACTGGTATGCCCATAGGGTATTGAAATCTAGCATGAATGGAAATATTTTCGCGAAATTCGGGTACTCCTATATAGGTAGAGATAGGAATATTTCGCGAGTTCAATGACATGTATGTCAGCCTCCACAATTCTTTGTATTGTCGAACGTCAGCTATTAGTTCATTGGCTGTTGCCCCAGTGTTACACCACATTTGACAATACGGGATTCGCGTCTTGTTTCCTTGGAAGTCGGCTATTGGCTGGTAGTCGTCCAGGGTGTGTGTCTAGTAAACTCTGATCCAATTGCAAAGGTAAGTTCAGTGTAAACGCATTTGAAATCTATCCTTTCCTGAAATGAAGTCGCGAATTTTTCCTATCCCTACCTATAGGTAGGAGTACCTGTTTTTGACAAAAATATTTCAGGACAAGTTGTATTCCAAAACACTTTTGTTCAGAACCACTTTCGAGATTGGATCATTTGAAATGTTACACGTCTTGTCTGTCTTCTCGCGAACAATGGACATTCTGTGTCGGATAAATTTAATTCTGATTGGCTTACTCATGTAACTACTCCCTTCACACAAATACAAGCTGCCAATAGCCAATGGAAGACTGCAAGTGGGCAAATATGATACTGAAGTTTAGCCGCCACGTAAATCTTTTCGCGAAAAACAAATGGCACTGCCTATAGGCAGAGACAGGAAAATTTAGCGTTTTGAGCTACCTGCGTCCCCTGTGGCTGAGCGATTAGCACGCTCACCTCCCGCCAAGGCGAACCGGGTTCAATCCCCGACCAGGTTACCGGATTTTCGCAAATGGGAATCGTGCCGGACGACGCCCCTCATTCCGACGCCGCTCCATATTCACTTCAATCACCCACATCGGCTCTCAAGACGTCGTTGTTAAGAGCCGCCCAAATCTCTCCACTGACTTTTAAGATACCTGTAAGCTAGACTGCACGGTCGTTTGTATTTCGAGCCTCAGCTTCCTGTTCATTGGCTGCTGCTCGAGCGTGTGTAGCCAGTTCTACCTCAGACCACGTCCGCTCGGCTGTGAGGTTGGTGAAGCAATGACTCCAGTATAACATTTGCAGCGAATTATAGGTTGTGTGTCAGGAACCACCAGAGACTACGCATACTTCGGACGACATCGACTAAGGATATGGCGGAAACTGCTTGACATTTTGTAAATAAAAATTTACTATTTACGAATTCACCGGTTTATATTTCTACTGTAAACTATTCATAATACTAGACACGCATCGCTTCTACTTTAATACGGGACGATTTAGCACTTAAACACCACCAGTTAACACGGACAAATAAATATTTCCCAAGCAAATTTCCAAATGAAGGAAAACTATTTGCACGCTATTCATATGCACTGTGAATAATACCTACAACGAAGCCAAAAACTATTTCCCTACTAATTTAAGTTATGCCAAACGAAATACGAAGAACTCCCAAAAATGATTTCACTTAACACAGAAACATTTGACACCAAATAATTACGCAAATACGCAGAAAACCTTAGCCCATTTCCAAGATATAAATAAATTTTATTTTTTAACACAACTTGGGTTTAAGTTCAGCGAGACTCACGTTGCATGAAGGATTTAATACCGCAATACTTTATCCAATTGTAGGATATTTAAAAAAATTAATAAATCTAAGAACGATTTGAAGGAGTCACTCGAGACACTTCGTCGAAGAAAAACAATGAAATCAATACTAAGTTACGTTTAAAAAATAATTTGGACGTACGTAAACGTCTTAACACAGACGACGTACCTACAAACGCAGTACATCGATCTGAACAATTTTTAACACAAGTTCTGTTTAAGCCTCGCGAGACCAGCTTCGCAAATTCACCGCACTTGTTAACACAAAGTGGTTGAAATCCTACGAACTCTCGTAGATCAGCTTCAGAAACGTAATTGTCACTATAATCGATGATTATAAAAATAAAAAATAAATCGTTTAACGAGAAAAAAGCGGTTAGCAGTCAGGCAGGCGTACGATGGGTTCGATATCCGAGGTCCACTGGCCTGATACCCCCACACAGTCGCGTGAGATGGTATCCCTAAAGCTGGCTCCACAATAGTGCGATGCATTGCGATGCGATGGGTTGCGGTGCGTTGGGCTGCGCCAAGCGATACTGGCTGTTTTACTACTATGCAATGATCGGTCGGCGACGGATGCCGTCTGAAATTGTGCTGCTATCTAGTTTAAGGGAGGAAATTTCATTTTCAGACCTCACGAATATAACAAAAGATACGCATAAAAAGTTGAAACTGTATGTTTTAGTGGTAGAAGGTAAAAACAGGATAGTATGAACACGATGTGCGACGAAAACTAGCGGGAAAGAGAATAAATAAGACGCAGGATAATTATTTTGATGTCAAGAAAAGAATTTTATTTCATTGTCCATATCTATAAGAAGCCTTGTCTTCTATTTTGCACACCCATGCAGCAATAATAAAAATACAAATACGAAATCATCGGCGTAAACGCGATCGTAGTTTTCAAATTGTAAAAAAATAGATGTTTTTATTCACTTTGTAAACAAACACATATTCTTTTTATTCTCCGTCGCAGGCTGACGCCGACGATCGCAACTCAAGAATTTCGTGCAACACACACGATGCCGATGCTCTGCGACGGAATCTGCTTCATCCTGATTGGCTATCGCTCATCGCAACGCAACGCATCGCAATATTGTGGAACCAGCTTGACAATGGAGCTCTGCGATGCGTTCAAGTGAAGGCTTGTAGATATATTAAACATGGAGCTGGTCTAGAAGGAGCTATGTCTGACTGCGAGGGCGGATGGAACTACCGTTAGAAAGCACACTCCCTGCCACCCCTGCTCCAAACCGTGTCTTTGTCCTGGCTGCCTACCTTCCTCCATCCGGGAGCAGTGCGTTGACCTCGGCCTGGCGACCATTGCCAAAGTCTCCAAATCAGACACGTACTTGTTTCAAATATTTACTGGTATAAAAAGAAAAAATTAACAAGTCCCGCTGAAAATGATTTCATCAACACTACCATTTAAGTTTGAATTTGTTTTCATCCCCCAAAATAATTCTAAGAGATGAATTTTAATCTGGTAACTTAGAATAAATTTTAAGTTTAAAGTTTATCCTGTTTTCCAGTAAACTTAATAATGTGTAAGTTTAAAGTATTTCCAGTAAACTACGAATAATTTCGTACAAAAGAAATACAAGAGATATTTTCACTAAATAAATCTTACATGTGACAAAAGAATTTTTATATATAATTTAAGTGTAAGTATTGAAATAACACCATTTTTAAACATGTATCATTCCATTTAAGTGATACATAGCTAAAATGTTTTAAGTATGGAAAATATACATATTCAAATATTTATGTATAGTAGAGAAAACTACTTATTTTGAGTGTAGAGTTCTCTCAAATTTAAGCTATAACCAAAGTTCCAATACAAGATTTTTTCGGTTACACCTTCGTATAGGAAAACATAATACAATCTCGTTGAAGTTCATCCTTTTATGTTAAGTAATAATTTATTCTAATTTTATTGTAAACAAATAGTAATCTCATATTGAAAATTATACTTTCCTCCAATTCATTTAAATAAATTGTAATTGGATGATGCCAGAGTTGAAAAAATAAACATTTTTTTCACTACAAGGAAGTGGGCTGAGTGCTGCCTCTATGCGATAAACATGACTTTCTCGTGCACGGGGACAGACATACCGCTAAATGTTCGTATAGTTGCAAATAAATAAGGTAATACAGAGGTGTTACGGATAAGCAGATCGATCGATTTGCTTTTTCACTTCCCAAACAATTTTGTTATAAATTATTGTTACATGGTGACCCGCGCGCCAGGCCGGGTGCCGTGTAACTCGTGGCCAGTCTCGGTGCGGTGGGGGGTGACTCACCAAGACCCACTTCTTCCCCAGGTACACCCAGCCGCTGCTACGTCTCCTAGTCATGGAGGGAGGAACGATTGACAGCTGACCTTGACTGACGTCATTGCCACATCCTCCTGGTGGAGTCGCCGGCTTTAGAGTACGTGCAAGAACCTTCCAGCTAATGCTTCTCTCGGCGTGTCCTAATATGTGGAAGAGGTTATGGGTCAGGGCACCTAAGATAGAAATACCACCGCAGCTGGAGATTCGGCGGTCTGTGATAACCATCGGGCTTGAGCGTGGTAAGTGTCCAGCGAATATTGGGGGTGAATGAGGGCATGAGATACCTTGACGGATGAGAGTGTGTGTGGCGGCTACGAACGAGAGTGCACGAGTGCTGCAGAGGGCGAGATATAAAACGAGTGGATATCTACTGTGTATGGAAGCACTCGAGGTGATCCAGAACATTCCGGATGGGGCCGCGATGGTGTAGTGGTTAAAATAATGGCCCCCACCATGGCGAATCTGGTTCAATTCTCGGCAGGATCGCCCCCCCCCTCCTAGATTGCCTTGTGTGGTTATTGTTTTGGGCGATGCTGCTGGTCGGTTTTGATTTTCTCAGGATTCTCCATACTCACTTCGCTTCATCCCCATCGGTTCTCAAGACCTCGATGTTAAGAGCCATCAAAATATCTTCACTCAGAACGTTACAGTCAAGAAAGACTGGTGGGACCAGACTGTAACAAGGTGGGAGTAAATGAATGAGTGATACAGATTAGACTGTGAATAGTTGAACAGTCAGTTATAACATTTAGTATTATTTCAAGATGAGTTATTAAACTGTTTTTAGAAACTGATTTTAGATATTTAATTGCGTTAATATCTGTTAGGCGACTTCCGAGTATGTAATTACAATTATCTGAAATAGTGAGCAATACACATTATTGTCAAAATTAATTGTGAATGTTTGTTCTGTGGACTGCTTATTAATAGATTAAGAAATTTAATAAGCTCTTTCACTTAAATAATACCTACAACCCTTAAAGAACATAGCTATGCCCGGAAGGTTTGAAAAATATAACAATAAAATGTAAGTTATGTACTCAGCTTCCAATTTACTGTAAGACCTTGCCAATGTTTCTGTTTAAAGGTAGATCGCAGTTCACAAGTGGGTAGTAGCACTTTTCAACACTATTAAGCTCGTCTGTAGTAAACCCTAGAGAAAACATTTTTTTTTTTCAGTGATATTCAGCAAACGTGATAATCTGCAAGCTGCTGCTGATTCCCAGTGGATCCATTTTCGTTTACTTTCGACATTTTGGAGCTGTTTCAAGTTGAGAGTGTGAAAGCAGTTGCTGCCCTATCATCAGTTGCTGAGATATTCTTCGACATTTCGTGTTGTCGAAAGATCTAATTTTTTAGAGATGAGATAAATGGTTTGAAAATAACGATGCGAAAGTTACCTCGGGATATTTATGTAATATTACAGAAAAATTGGTATTTGTAAACAATACCAAACAAAGTGAAACGTTCTTGTAAATTTGGATATGTATATGTCGATGAACTTCTTAAAATTTACTTTTTATCGATTTCTCAATATATCTCGAAAAGAAAAATTTCAAATTGTTCAAGTATCTTTATCGTCGTGGAGAAGTGTATACAAACGCGACTTTATCAAGAAAATATAATATGTCATTTGTGAAATATCTCATCTCCACTCTTTCTCAAAATGATTTGTTGCTGGGGCCCAATTCCTGAGACTTTTGGAATAATTCCTCTAGCGGAATAACGTCATTCGCTAACGGAATGCTTAAAATCAATTTTTGAACACTCGATAGCATAACTGTATACCGGAATTGAGCTATAAAGTATCGAAATCGATCCGACAGCAAGGCAGCTGGTGGAACCGTCATTCCTCTACAGATTTGTCTGTGAATACCATTGTACGATGAAGGAAAAGTAAAAATATACACTCTTGTGGTTATATATAAAAATAATCGAAGAAATAGATTAAAAACTAAGACCATTACAACACATCAAATTATAATTGCTTTATAAAGGTGCGAAGAATGCCTTTAACGTAATGATAAGTTGGTAATTGATAGAAATGTTGCAAATATCGAGTAAATCATAACACCGAAAAAGTTAAAATATAAAATGAATACTTTTATTTTTGCTGTGAGATGACCTGCATGGAGTTTTGCCGTCTCCTTACTCACCAACCGTGTTTGACGACTGCATCTAACCACTCAAGTACGACGCAATACGACTATGTGAAGTGAAAGAACTTTTCCTGTTTTTGGTTTAAAATATTTTCTGCCTGAACTTATAAACTATTACTACCTTTTTACCAACCTGGTTTGTGAAAACTTGAAGAGTTGCGTATAAGATTGTTATGACAAACTTTGGTTACAGACACGGAAGTTCACTAGGACATCGGACATAGCTTCGCCGCTTGGAGCCTGTTTTGTTACAGAATGTTTTTGACGTGGCACCGGATTTTCCACTGTCTAGATGGAGATGCGATCTGCGGCCACTGCGCCTGACCTCCCAACCCTGTGACATCACCTTGGAGGTGATGCAGGAGTACCAATATGATGTGCAATTGTTTGCCTAATTGGTAGCAGATGGCGCTCCTTTTTCCCTTGTAATTGTGACAGATTTGTTGGCCATTGACTGTTCCCCCATCGCCTCTTGAACATTTGCTTTTTTGGTTATAAATTCAGCCATTGGCTGATGATTAATCTCCCCTCTAGGGAGAATTAAACAAATTCCGCTATATACACTGGGAGCAGAGTTGGCTCGAGGTCAGACAGCAGCCTCGAGAGAGCTTCGGAATGCCAAGATAAGTATGCCACTAATTATCATGCCGGCCCTTATGGCGAGACAGACTTTGATGCCCTAATAGGCAAAACATAGGGGACCATGATGCCCAAAACAACGTAGTTAAATCTCATTAAAAGGCTTTGTTTTATCCTCGGCAAATCTGAACGTAAATGTTAAATATTTGTAAAAGATTCTTTATGAGATGCCGAATTTTTAATTAAATATGAATCAACAAATGCCAAAATTATGGACAATTTGGAGAAAACGCTCACAAGTTTTGTGCACGAGATAAACCAAGAAAGTGGTTTAGAGTCTTCCCTGAATTCTGGAAAATAATCCTTAAAAATAAATGCTAGGGTTCAAGACAGCGTATTGTAATTTTGCAAGCTCCTTAGTTAAAATTTGTAGGTGTCTTTTCTGGACTTTTCCGATGAAATTTATTAAATTTGGGGAGAAAAAGGGAAATTTTCCAATTGTGGATAAGCCACAAAAGCATATTTTTGAATAGAGAACTGTATGAAACATTTCTCATTGTTTTGGAGAAAACATGGCAAATAATAATTTTGCTATTCAATGGCCTTTGGAAACCAGAATATGGTCGGAAAATAATCTGTAACCTTCAGGATAAATTATGATATGCCACATAATATTCTTGCATTTTCTATGACTTTGGGTAAAATTGTAGATGGCCTGAAAATGCATTGTAACATTCAATATAAAAGAGAGAAATGGCAACTGTTAAGACTCTAAAGCCAGAATTTTAAATGTTATAATTGGAAATTTGCAAAATGCACATTTGTGAACGATATTGATGGCAACAAAATTTTACCTTGTCTATGAAAAATATATCTGAAAAGAAATTGCTTTAGTAAAATCAAAACACAGTATCAGAATTCATGTGTATTGCATTTCAGCTCATAGTATGTAGAATTTTTCACACGTTAGTGTTCTTCCATGTTTTATTCAATTTGCCTTAACGAGGGTTGTTTTCATCTTGTTGGATGGTGTTTTCAAATCCACTTTGCCACGTCCTAGGCTCTAGGGCGTAGCATCTGTAAGAAACAGCTTTCAAAACCACTAAATTATAACATATTATAGGCTGCTGTGTATACGAGTTTTTACATATTATGATGGGCTGATACTCGAAAGAAATGTATCAGATCACACACACCTATGCAAATGAAAGTCTATTAATTTCTTATATTTTGGTCAGAAAAAGGAACAATTTACACAGCAGAAATACTACAAACTAATTTATATTTGTCAAAACATGGTTTTTTGTAAGATTTACTTAATGTAGAGTCATATTACTATTTTATTTGCATTTGTTTAAGAAGTAGTTGCACAAATATGAAAAAGTCCAGATTTTTTTTGCATATGTATATATAACTTTTAGAAATAAATAAAACAATATAAGCTTGAAAACCTATAATACAAACCAAATAAATACTAAATGTAATGTTAAATATAATGAATATAATTTTTAGCACAATCTACCGACCGTATTGTAAATGGATGTTTTATTTTATCATAAAAGTACAAACATTGTCACCTCATTATATATTTATTGTATATTTTTTTAAATAGGAATTGAGCGATACCTACTTCTATCCAGTAAAAAATATTAGTGTATTAAAAATTATTTTTCATATCCTAAGACCTTTAACATGTTTGATCCAACGTTGGTGGTGACGATACATGAAATACAACGATGCCTAATTATAATTACGATCCCTTGAAATTCTGGTATATTTTATTCCGACAGTCGCTATGGCCATTTCAAGACTACTCATTTTGTAATTCCAACAGTCACTACCGGAATGGAAGTCTCGGATCAATCCGCTACCATAATTATTGCGATAGTTTCACAAATTGGGCCCCTGGTTTTGCGACATAGGTAGAGAGTGTTTCTGTTTCGTGCAAAGATGCATTATGTTTATCCTTCATCTAGTATAATAAAGGATACAAATACGGAATAGTGCTGTAATATGGAATGCCATGATATCTCATTAAGTAGGTGCTACTTTCTCTCGGTAGGGCTGTGAAACACGACGTCTGAACCAGCGCTTTACGTGAGAGGACGTGCAACCATCTCCCGAGCTCAGTTTTTGTTGTGCAGTGCTACTTGTATGTCTCAAGGTTTTGAACCTTTAACAGGTATGTACGTATTATTTACTTACACTTGTAATGTAAGTATTCAGGATGTGCATAATAATGGAGCTTAAAGTACATGAATAAGTCGTACTATACATGTAATAGTAGTTTTATACAAGCACAGTTAGTCCACTTTGTGATAGTACGTATTTCAAAATGGCTAGGTGAGTAATATGGAATACTGGGAGGGTTAAAAAAGTTGAATACTATTCCATATTAGTGGTCTGATGTTGACATTTATTTTTGTGCAGATTTGGTGCGTAGTTATCGGAAAATAGAGAAGGAGGAAAGAAAGCATTGGGATGCAGCATCCATGGAATTAGCATGCCCGGAAAGATGTATCTTCTAAGCTGGTCTACCAAACAAAGCTCGGTAGAAAAACGGTCCCACCCGTGGAATGTGAAAAGCAGCTTGTGGAATATCTGTTGATGTAGAATACATTTATTGGCCCAACGAGGGGGGATCTTCGAAATATGGCTTACTAAATTGCTAAAGTCAACAACATAGGTAAACCTTTTGTCTCAGGAAGAGTAGAAAAATTATGAGTAATTCTATTCTTAAAGCTAAAGAAGCTCGTGTTATCATTCCATAAATTAACTGCAGCGTAGTTTCACAAAACTGTTGGATTTAAGAGGGAAAATTTAAATCAGTTATTCACCCTATCGGAGTCAGAAATGAATAAGCACAAATACCCCGCTGGCTGGGTCTAAAATGTAGACGAAACAGGTCTTAGAGTTGTCGAAAGTAAAATCCCACAGGTTCTCACATTGAAAGGAAAATGGCAAGTAGCATCCATCAGTACAGCTAAGCAAGGCTCTCTCATAACTGTGGTAACATGCATGAGTTCAGGTGGAGATTATGTACCCCCAATGTTGGTATTTCCTAGAATGAATATGAGTACCCACCTCTTGAGAGGAGCTCCTCCAGGGGCAATAGCTGATTGTCATCCGTCTGGCTGGATACAGACCGATTTGTTTACCAGTGGCTAAGTAATTTCTTGGAAAAAGTCATTTCTACTGCCGAATCACTTGTTACGCTTATCCTTGATATCCACTACAGACATTACAGAAACCTAGATCCCTCAATATGGCTATAATAAATCATGTTAGCATTGTGTGTCTTCCGCCTCATTCGTCACACAAGCTGCAACCATTGGACAAGTCGTTAATGAGTCCTTTTAAACAATATTACAACGAAGAAGTGCGGCTGTGGATGCGATCAAACACCCATCATCTCACCAATATCGAAATAGCTGAGTTATTTGGCAAAGCTTACCTCAACGTAAATAGTAGAAATCTCAGTAAATTTATTCGGGGGCACTGATTTTTATCTAGTAATTCCCAATATATTTCCTGACAATGAATTGCTAACATCAGGCGATACATGCACATTTTCTATTGTAGTTACTAGAGCTACTTCCGATTTTGACATTGTCCACTCGTCCAGGGCTAGGTGCAGTTCTATGGATCCTTCCAACTGTTCTGCTAGTTTTCCAGCAAATAGACCTACTGATTCATCAAACTCTTCAGCTGCCCCACCGATGGCTACTGGTCCATCAAACTCTTCAGCTAGTTGGCGAATGGCTTCTGTAGCCCCATGGGATATTACTCCAATTCCTAAACTTACGATTAGAAAGGGCACGCGAGGTCGAATAGTTGACACAGCAGCCTGTCTTGACGTCTTCGCCTTACAAGAAACCACTAGAAGAATCCTTACAACAGAAATAATCATTGACGATATTAAGAGGAAAGTGTAGATCTAGAACTACACCTATACCAAGGTATAGTAATAAACAGACAACGACAAAGAGAGACGCCTGAAAGTCTATGCCTACTATTTCTCTCCCTAATGTGGATGAGTCATCAGAAAATACTGGTGAGTATTTTAGCATTAAGGATGATTCGTCTGATCTAAGCATTCCTCATGCGTCTGTGCCAGGCCACGAAGCTGCAGAATGCCTTTTGTGGAGTGGAAGATTCTCTGATGATGTGAGTGGAGAAGAGTGGATTATGTGTATGCTTTGTGAAATGTGGTCACATGTGGACTGTGCTGATCACGACATTATGTTTGTGATTACTGCAAGTAATGTTGACCACAGCAGTACTAGACTTTCCAGTACAGTCTACATAAATTACTCATACATATTTGTCTGATATATGTCATATTACATTAATGTCATAACTCTGTAGAGTAATCTGGAAGACACATAATATTTAATTAAATGTCAAATCTATATTGAATTTGTTTTGGGTTATTCCACATTAGTGATTTCGGTTAAGGATTATTCGCCTGCGATGGCATGGGAACTATATGGTGGCTGATACAATAAATGAGATAACTTGCAGACTCTGCGGTACTCAATAATGGGACAAAAAATAAAAAAATAATCTTAAAGACGTAATTTAGTAGCCAATTGGCAGACACGATTGATTGGTATAAGTGGAGGGATAATTTTTGTTGCTTAAGGCCAATGACTAATTTTTGTGGAGGGGTAAGTGAGTTGCTGATGGTGGAGCGTTGAACAAGGCCTCTAATTGGGGGGGGGGGGGGGTGTAATGTTATATGTTACTCGAATTTTACGATTTTTTTCTCGATTTTTTATGTAAATGAAGCGGGTGGTGGAAATTGATGGTTAGAGTGAGAGTGAGGTTAACATTGTAGTGTCGCGGACGCGGCTTGGCCAGCGAGGTGCGCCAAGCCGAGCTGAGCAGAGCGGCGGCCCAGTTGCAGTAAGTGGAGTTTCGACGATGTGAGTAAAAAGAGGGTGGCGGGATGTCGGAGGCCGGGCAGTCGGGAGCCATATAAGAGTGGGCCGACGATCCACAGCGCGCCCCCAGCTTATAGGACATCAACACAACACCCTGGCGCTGCTGGTCGGCAGCAGTGTCTACTGGAACCCTGGTCGACCACCGTTCGAGAGTGTCTGTATTACTACAGTGGTAAGCATAACCTTCCATAGGCGCTAGGTGAGATCGTCAGTCGATAAGGCCAAATCAAAGTTAGGAAGCAGCCATTAGTTCGGGGTAGAGTAGTAGCATATTGCTGAGAAAAGCAAGATGGAAGAGCCTTCAGCATTTGTGTAATTATTAGTAGTTGACGACTCTTAATTATATTTGTGTATTTATTGTGACAAATAAATTACTCTGCAGTTTGTAGCGTATCTTAACAGTTCTTATTTGTACTACTAAACACGATTCCCTTAACTTGTACGGTTTCAGTCTTAGCAGAGTTAGCCCATAGGATTGCATTCTGGGTGACGGTGAAATCGTAACAATATGATCCTAGATGTTTGTTTTTTTCCCGACTATTAATGTATTTGTAGGGGGATAAATTAGGGTCAAGTTTAAGATCGTCAACATTTAACATTGTGGTTGGAGTCAGTAATATATTATGTTCGTCAATTATTACATTTTTACAAGTGTTTCTTCAATTTTTTTGCAATTTTTTGCAGTTTACTCTCATTTTTTTAAATTAACCTTATTGGGGTTAAGGGCACTAACATTCAACATGTGGGTCGGAGTCAGTAACATAATATGTGCGTAGATTCTTATGAATTTTTTTCGTATTTTATAATTTTTCTTACTTATTTGTTTTAGAGGTCATAGGGGTTGAGGCCAAGGTCACCAACATCCAACATAGGTGTCTGAGTCAGTGATGTAATATATTCGTTAATTTTATTACTTTCTTTCGATTTTTGTAATATTTTCTCGTTTTTTTTTTACTTTTTTTTTTTTTAATGTCTGAGACCCAGGATATCATCACCAGCACCCCATGATGAGTGAAGGAGCCAACACCCTGACCGTCCCAAGTCCATTTACTACCAAACACTTCGCAGTTAGCAAGCAGTAAGAACACTATATGTATTCAAATTTCTCTCTCTATAACAGATTAAAAACATCTCGGCCATTCACACCAGAATAAGTTATTGACATAGGAGAAACTCTAGGATACTTTGTACAAGGGAATATTTTTAGACGCCTATTAAAAACCATAAACGTTTCTAAAAATATTATTTTGTAACAATATAGGAAAATATACGTACATGGCAAAATACATTTTCTTCTTTAACAAGCCATTCATTATTTTACTAGGCATCATTATAGCGGCATTAATATATGTATACAAAAATTTAGTGCGAAAAACTTAATATTAAAAAACATTTATGAAAATGTTGCTCACAAGAGCATAATAAAATCTCTTTGAATAATTAAATATTTACAAGCCACTTGGCTTTTTAATACACATTACACATTTCGTACTTTACTTTATATTTTTACTACAAGAACATACACAGGCAATTATACCCATAAAAATGTTCATTCTTAAAACCTATCACCAAATATGGCATGCAAAATGCCCATATTAAATGTTAGACCAGAAGGGTCACTTAATTCATCGTATTATCATGATGACGCAGACAGGAGCCGAATACCTGGAGACGGTCCCAGCCTGGCCATTTATAAAGAACATTTTTACACACCCCCTCTCCACCGGGGATGAAATATCGCAACATTGCGGTTGTAGTATTCCGTTTACTTTGGGCTTATTAGCCAATCTAAAGTCTTTATTTGAATCTACGCATGCGCAGGAACCATAATCCATCTTTTAATTGTTTCTGGTCTTCATGATGCGCATCATGCAACTCGGCTGACACTTGGGATAGGGGACGAATCAGGGAGTAGCGACGCCCCAGATCACGTGGGCTCCCTGCCAGCCAGCGTTAGCGGCAACTCTCTCGGCGCCCGACAGTATGTATCTCGGCGTATGTGACGACTACATGCTGCCCGGCTGCGGACCCAGCTGATCGGCAGGCCCATTTACCGGCTTTGACGGTCGACAATCCGGTAAGGATGGCGATGTTCACTTACCAGTAGACAAAACTTCAACGTCTTCTAAAGGTAACCCAACATCATACTCTATGCTGCTCGTAATTATTTTCCACGGGGATGCGGAAATTATTAGGTTGTGGCTCGTGACCTCAATGACCTGAGACGCCTAGGCGTGTATTTTTAGAATATTTAAAAAAACATATTCCTCTATTCCTCTATTTTTAGAATATTTTTTTATTTTTTTCCATTTTTCTCAATTTTTTTTTGTGATTGGGAGGTACGGGTGTGGAGCAGGTGAGGTGAGGGGCGTGGGATGGGATTGAGGTTAACATTATATGTTCCTCGATTTTTTACACTTTTTTTAGAAACTTTTTGCAATTTTTCTCTATATTTTATGAGGATGGAGGGATGGGTTGGTGAGGGGATGTTGTTTAGGGTTGGTGGGGTGTGTGCGAGGGTAATATTATATGTTCGTCGATTTTTGGATATTTTTAGATGTTTGCAATTTTTTTGGGGGGTTAAGGTCATGGGTCAATGTCACCAATTTACAATATGGTGATTTGCTTGCCATCAGAACATGGCCACCCCAGGCCTCCGGCCGCCTGTGATGTCAACGCAGGCGAATAATCCTTAATCCTGAATCATGACTCCTGTACCCGAAGGAACTTCTCCCTTCTACCCCCGCGCCCTCACAAATGCGAGTCCAGTGACTTACCGCTGCGGTACTCCGTTCGGCGTGTATCAAGGATATGAGAACCATGCCCCGATGATCCAAGGTTACTGTTATTTGAACATCTCGTCGTTTTCAGGTTCTGTGCGCATTAACATGCAATACAATACTGTCCTATTTTTTAACTATCTATTGTTTTCAACTAAACCAAATTATAAAAAATAATTTGCTACTCGTTTACAGCCCGAAAAAAACCTATTGTTAACTAAATCAGATGCACTACAGATATATAACTTGTAGGTTGAATTTGGTGGGTATCAGTTAATTGCTTCACGAGATAGGACACATAAGCTTAATCTTCCCTTTAGTGTTATCTTCAAAAATGGCTGACAAATGAGATTATATATTAGCTTATTCGGTGCGAGCATAGATACCGCCAGCACCCGAATTTAAGTTAGAATTCGTTAAATGGTCTATAATGTTAATGTGGCCATCATTTCGAAAATAATATTCTTACCCACTAAAACAAGTCAGTTTAAGTGATGTACTGCAAAACTACTTCAGTGCAAATTTGCCTAGAATCTGTTGTTGGTTTCCCAATATATTCTATGAAACACCTGGTTTTCTTAGATGCTCTAAGCCATATGCTGAATTTAACCAACAATGCCAGCCTACATTTCTATAGCGATAGAGTTGCCTTTCTTGTGTAGCCTCCAGAACAAAAAAAAAAAAAAGTAACAGCTCAAGTATTCAAAGTCCTAGTTTGATCACAAATAGTAACGTGAATTTTGAATGCCCCGTGTGTGTCGCTACTCTTCAGCTAGTAAGATAAACTTATGTGTGTCGGCTTATCCTCAAAGTGGCCAACGATTTGCGATTCTGCGCAAACTATGCCTTGGCGATAAACGGCCCCGTGAGCTGACGAAATACATGTTGAATTTCTTCTTCAGGTAGAACTGAGAATTCGGCTTGGCAGGTTTCAAATTTCACTGAAAGATGCATTTGAAACTCAACAACTTAAGAAGTTGAGTCTTAATCTAGGTGGTTTCGAATGTTTCTTTGAATAAGGCTCCGATTTCGAATCCAGAATAAACATGGACAGGGAAATTACGCGTTTTAAACTACGTGTAGGCTAGACTCCACGCACCTGTATGTTCTCAAGCCTCAGCTTTCTGTTCATTGTCTGCTGTGCCAGTGTGAATACGCCATTCACGGTAAAGTGAGCACTTTTTAAACCCTTCTCATTTGAAATAATATTTTGTAAATATATTTAATTTAAGTCTTAGACGTTAACTTTCGAGTGCTCTGGAATATATGTTGGTTTTATTGCTTACATGGCATTGTTTATTTAAAAGGGGGTTAAATTATTAAAAAATGGCTGAAATTAAAAAGTAACTAGGACTTCGAAAGTGCTCTGTTTACAGTGAACAGTTTATAGCCAATTTTACCTCAGACCAGGTGGCATGGGATTCGGTGCTGGTTGTATTGCATGTCTAACTTATATTTGGCTAAGAGTTCACCTGGGCGTGTTTGAGAAACTGTGATCCAATTGCAGACATAACAGAAACGTACATGTGTTTGAAGTCTAACTATTGCTAAATTGAATTCGCGAAATTTTCAAGTCCCTGAGAATAAACGGTTATGTTTGTGTACAATAAAAAGACGCGAATTTAGATGAATAAACTGCTAAATAATGTCCGTCTTTTCACCGAAAGTTGTAAGGCTATATAAAGTTAATATCCGTAAACGCGATATCTAATGACGGGAAACGAAACCGAGCTCCGTAAATACAAAATACGGAACTTCCCCGTACTTCCCACAACTTCCGGTTTCGGGAACGAGTAATGCCGAGTCTACACGAAGCTTCCTTTGGCACTGTAACCAGAACGTTCCTGCGGCGTTTTAGAAGTCCATTGCTGTTAGACCTGCTCCTTCGAACAAACTTTTAGCAACACTAAAACACAAACATTTAGCAACACTAAAACACAAACATTACTAGAAACAAAGAAAGTCACGTGTGTGTCACAAATCTAAAAGTAACACATAGATACACAGTATTCTTGCGTGACGTCTGTAGCTGGGTAGTAAGAATCAGCTACATCCTTTCTAAACAATCGATCCGTGTTCAAATCTCGCTCCAAATATATATATATATATATATATATATATATATATATATATATATATATATATATATATATATATATATATATATATATTCGTGTGACGAATATTAAAGATTTTTTTGTATTTTATTTTTCTTTAACCGGAAGTAAAGAAAAAACAACCAGCAAATTTAATGAGAGTGTCCACCCTTTTTCGGAAAGTCCTGTAAAATTTACCTAAAATACCATATTTAAAAATTGAGTGGGTGAAGAGATTTGGGAGTCTCTTAACAGCGAGGTCTTGAGAACCGATGAGGGTGATTGAGGTGAGTACGGAGCAGCGCCGGAACGAAAGGCTTGGGGAAACGGGAGATCCCCGAAAAAACTCGCCTACCAGTGGCATCGTCCGGCATGATTCCCATATGCGAAGATCCGGGAGTGGCCCGGCCGGGGATTGAACCCGGCGCGCCTCTGTGGGAGGCTAGCAGGCTAACCGCTCAGTAACCGCAGCCTCAGTATTTAAAAAGGCACGTGTCTTTAATTTTATGTAGATTTAAGAAACTGTTTTACCACTATTTTACGTAATTTGCGTAGATTTTTTTCTCACAGTACACTGTTAAGAATAGTCATTTAGTCACATAACTTTTACGTAAATGTAGGTACTGTTTATATGAGGAAACGTAGGCCATTACTAGAAGAAACATCACTGAGCTCTGTACTTATATAAAATGCTGATTCCTACGTTAGCCTCGAATTTCAGGGACGAACATAGTCGATGTTACGCGAAGCGCCCTTCGTAGCTATAATCAGAAAGTAATCGTTCCAGCGGCAGTTGAAAAATCCACGCTGCTTACAACTGTATCTACAAATATGAAAAGTAGGCGGGAACAATATCTAACAGAAGGCAACACAACACACAGTAGTATTACCACATAATGAGACTTCACCCAGTTGCGGATATAGGAAATCATTCCGATCCATTGTACACAGTTGTGTAAATTACGCACGTGTAGGGTAATTTCTGGTCTGTACTGCACACTGCAAATCTCAATGACCAATGATCGTACCTGTGGGTAAATCATTCGCAAACCGTTTTACTGGTCCAGGTCATAATTTTTCAATATTACTGTAACCGAACCTATAGCCGGCTGTGACAACGAAGCAAGTGTTGAGTGGACTTCCGTACAGCATGCACATTAGTATTTTTTGTTTGCAATACATAAGATAGTACATTGTAGTGGGCCTGAAAGAATTAAGGAGAGGACTATTCAATTGGTGGGGTACTGTGCATTACGTTTAAGCAGTATTCGGTAAGTTACATTTTGAAATTAACTTAAGTTAAGTTATGCTACTTTAATGGATAAAGTAATTAAAAATACTTTTCGTTACTTTCGAAAAAAAAACGTAACTTAATGTTAATTTTAAAGTAACTTATCTGAAATCCGTTTCTCAGTAGGTGACTTTTATATGTGTAGGTCTAATTTATTTCAGAACACTGTTCATTATAAAAAATAAATCTAAAATTATTGGTTAAAGGATGCTGTAGATAGCATTATTATAAGAATAAAACTGGTAGCTATACCGTTAACAATCATAGAAACCTTATAACTAGAAAACCACTGAATTGGCATAAAAACAATTTTTTTTAAATAAGATTCCTCCCTAACATTTCGTACAGTCGGTGACCTAGTATGGTACACGTGCTTTCCACTAGGATAATATTTTTTTTATTTCTTCGGTATTTCAGTTGTAACATTTTATTATTACTTTATTCCTATTATCATAAATCTTATCTTATCCACAAAACCTTGCACCTTTGTATATATTTAATGTTAATATAATATATTGTACTGAACAAATATTGTGTTTATCAGTACGGTTTTTGTGTAGTGATAGCGTCACTAATATAATAAAGAGTAATAAATGTATTAAGTATATCAGTATACAAAATTAAACGTTATAGGAATTCACTTAAATTAGAACAATAATAGGCGAGTTCTTTTCTCCGATAATAAATATGTTTAATTATTTCTACTGAACACAAAAGGAAAATATTTAAAACCTGACAAAACTAAAATGACCCCATGAAAGGCTTTGTAAATACGGTTCCTACATAACAGTTCATACAGTTACAAAAATGCAGGTATATTTCAAAACTGAAATTACTTTTAATAACTTATTATAATATTCAAATATTTTTGCATCTCTTACGAAGCGCCAAAGCACAAATTTATACATAACAAGCGTTTTATACAGTCGTTAAAATACAGCTACCTAGTTTTTGATAAATGAAACTTACACAAATATATAGCATAGCACTATAAAAATACCAAAGCTGGTTCACGGTAAACACTTTTTAGCCTATTTTCCGAAGGAGGGACAGGCTTATGCAATCACCTGACTGTCTGTCTGGAATTTAGGTACCCAAATTCCCTAATAACATGTATAGGCTGTTCACGATAAAACGACCACTTTTGAAAGCCGTGCTTAAGATCTACTTGTATGCACGTTGTGTGTTCCTCCGCCTTGTGTAAAATTATCATACCATGAACCTCATCACTGTATTCGTGCTTGGGCCACGGTGGCTGAGCTATCAGCACGCTCGCCTCCCAGGTTCAATTCCCGGCCGGGTCACCGGATTTTCGCAAGTGGGAATCGTGCCAGATGATGCCTTTGGTCGGCGGGCTTTCTCGGGGATCCCCCGTTTCCCCCGTCCCTTCATTCCGGCGCTGCTCCATATTCATCTCAATCACCCTCAACGGATCTCAAGACCTCGCTGTTAAGAGCCGCCCAATTCTCTTCACACACTCACTTTATTCGTGCGTCGGTCAAGTGAAACTGTGAAATTATTTAAAAAAGAAATACTTTAAAAATCTGCTAATTTTTACACTTCTGCGCATTAAAAAAAACCGAAAGCGAAAGAAGGAATTTTTAAATTATCACAAATTGTTACCTTACACTTTTTATTCAACGTTAAAATGTAGAACTACTTTCCATCCATCGTTACCAACTTTGCTGGGAGAATGTCACTCAGTGTGCCCATTAAAATATATGCATGCAGGGGCAGTGACTTTTTTCAAAGGTTGATTTCTAAAGTGCTCACTTTATCGTGAACAGCCTTTAGACCCGTGAACCGAAAATAACCTAACTCGGTCCACACATAGTGTACTAGTTCTTACCCGCGGCTCCACCAAAGTGCAAAATATAAAAAAACAAACCACCAATCAGCGTCTACTCAAATGGTTTGTAGCATATTTTACATATTCCTTAAAAAAGGTTCGTTTTCCGGGATGAACCCTATGTGCTAATCCAGACTATACTCTACCCCTGGACCAAATTTCATCCAAATACTTCTAGCCGTTATGACGTGATTGAGTAACAAACATAAAAACAAACTACTGCGTTCATAATATTATTAGGATAGCAAGTTTATCTAATTTTTATAGTTGTTAATGTATCAGTGTACTTATTTTCAAAATGGCGGCAATTTTAGAATCTATAGCACTAGGTTATATATCTTCCGAATCACTAAACCGATTAAGACCAAATTTGGTACGTTGATAGTGTATGATGTAAGAATTGAATTTAGAAAGCGATACTGTTAATTGATGAACCATTTTGGAAAATAGCGCAAATTGAAAACAGATCTTTTACACTACATCTCGGTAACCATGGAACCAATTTAAACAAAATATGGTATGTTGGCAGTGCACGATGTAAGCACTGCATTTAGAATGTGCTAAGGTTATTAATCCGCCATTTTGTAAGATACTACAACATGGAAAATGAAGCTTTTATGTTATATCTCGGTAACTACACAACTGATCCCAGCCATAAAATTATGGCTATATATATATATATTATATATATATATATATATATATATATATATATATATATATATATATATATATATATATATATATATATACACACACACACACACACATTAGATTCAATTGCAATATCTACAATTCTGTTTGACCAGTTTTGGCCAAAATTATGATGAAAGTATATTTATAAGCATCACATGTGTCAAAACATAGGTTTTCCGCCATTTTGTGCGGTAGTATCACGTAAGAAATGACGTTTTAATATCATGTATCGGGAAACCATCAACAGATTCCTCGTAAAGTTGACACTGAAGTTGTACTACAGCACATCACGTAAACTGACGTGTTTTAGTGGTTAAGAACATATTTTTCAAAATGATGGCCACATAAACATTATAGACTACTATGCTATATCAATTAAACCATTTAACGAATTCTAACTTAAATTCGAGTGCTGGCGGTATCTATGCTTGCATTATTTGTCAGCAATTTTGGAAGATAACACTAAAGGAAAGATAAAACTTTTGTGTCCTATCTCGTGAAGCAATTGACTGATACATATCACATTCAAGCTACAAGTTATACTTTTGTAGTGCATCTAAACTTTTTGTCACTTACAGAGGTAGTCACATATTATCAAAATAAAAGCCATGTATATATTTTCACTTAGTAAGCCATATGTTCCTAAAAAATTTCAACCTACTTTAACATGTAACAGTACATATGACATAAAAAGAAAGTGCCAATTCAGTAATAAAAATATCACCGTCTAAGATATTGAAACTTTTACGTAATGCGTCTGGGACTAACCAGCCGATTTCCACCGAACGTTGCACATATGAAGTACTAGAGTAGGTCATGTTTTAAGTGTGCATGGCGTTATTTACAGTATGACAATCATATAAATAATGTAGATAAGTTTGTCATATATTTTAATTAATTTAAACACTTTCCATTAAACTTAGGATGCTGAGAGTAGCCATAAGAAAATCAAATATGCTTATACAGATCACATTGTGACTATTTTTTTGGAAGATAGTGCATGGCGATAAAACGCAACATTTATGCCATATCTCGGGAACCAGTCATATAATATCCATCAAATTTTGCACACGAGTGGTAATAGAATAGGCCATGTAAAAACATAATTTTAAGTGGGTCAGATTTTTTTTTAAAATGGTACCATATATATAATTTAGATAATTTAATCATACCTATTAAACAATTTGATCAATTCAAAACAAACTATTTAAATTAACACTATCTATTCTACTCATCAGTAGAGACCCATGAATTTCTCGGGTTCATTTCTAGACAAGTTGGAATTCACACACACATGTACGTTCATGTTACGTTTGTAATTGGTAGTCGTGTTTTTTGACACCTCGTGGTGATAAATAAGCCAATAGTAAATAGGCAAGAAATTATGCGCCCAATCACCGCCTTTTACTACCACAACAGTCAACCAATAAACAGTTGCTAACTGTATGAGAGTATATAAGACTGTGGAGTTTAGCCTACAGGTCATTGAACTCACGAATTTCTATGGTATCTATTCATCAGATATGTCTATACAGGATCTCTTAGGCTGTTTTGTATGATAGTGCCAAATGAGACACTAAAACTTTTATGCCATATCTCAACAAGTCAACCTATTTCAACCAAATTCTGCAAACAAGTAGTGCTACTGTAGGCCATGTAAACTTACATGATTTAAGCGAATCACACACTTGTTTTCAAAATGATGCCCCAATAGATATTTTAGGTTGTTGAAGCCACTCAATCGAAACTTTAACATTGATTACTACCGAGCTTGACGCTCCAAATCCTACCTCTGTAATGTAATTGGCTACACGCCAACTAACGAAACGAGGCGTTCTGTGTTCGAGTCCCAGATGAGAAATGTGTGTAATTATTATTGTCTCACTTGTATTACATTTTTTTCTGGTTGCATATTTATTGGTATTGCTATCAACGAGACGTCAAGACCCACGTACAATATAACTTTTTAAGAACTTCATAAAAAACACTTACATTCATTTAGAGGAAGGCAGGCTCATTAGTTATATCGATGCCGTCTTGATTAATTAAAACGTGTACAAATCCCTTCGTGTAACTATACTACAATACATACTGCCACGCAGGTTCCCAGTTAAATTGTCAGTGAATTAATAAGAATAGTTTTCAGACATAAAGGTGTATTGAGAGTGTAATATGTAAATGTTTGGCTACTAAAGTCAAGATGTTTTGTTTTATATACATAAGAGCATGAATTTGCATATTATGAAAAAGCAACTTTCCTAAAAATCGCATGATTTTCACTTATACGTGGCATGAATAAAGTGAGACGGTGTATGGCAATGTTAATGCTACATACATCGGAATGTTAATATATGAGATGAAAAATAAACTCTACGCATGGCTTTCAAAAGTTCTCAGATTACCCTGAACCGTCTATGATTTCGTAGTCAATTTAAGTTAAAATTGCAGAGTGAAATATTATGTTGGTAATAGGCTGTTAAGAAATTGTTTTCATGTAAAGTGTTATCACATTGATTTTCATTTCTGATAGGCAATTTGTAAAATCGATAATACTAAATTGTTGGTTTAAATTGCATAAAGAAAATACAAGAAACACATGAAGAAATTGTGTAGTTTTTTAAACATGTTAAAATTTAATTGGTACTAGTGCTCACATGATATTCAAAATACACCGGTGAAAAATGGAAAACGAACACTCGGATGCAGTGGTATCACATCAATGGTTGATTTAATGAATAAATATACCGATTGTACAATGTATATGAAGATGATCACAGGGTCGTACACCTATGGACAGAGGCTATAGAGTGTCTTGCACAACAATGTCATTATCTTGTGTAGCCTCCTTTAGCGAGGTTGAAGTCTTGCAGTCGTGTGTAGAGACGATCAAAAAGGTGTCGACTTTCATCTTGGGGAATAGCGTTCCACGCTAATTCCACGCTAATTCCACATGTTGTTATAATTGGTGAAGGTTTGTTGCTGGTATTGCAGACCGCACCAAACGACGTCCCACTACGTACCACTCATGTTCAATTTGGGGGGGGGGGTGCAGATCGGATGACCATGCCGGCCAGGGGAGTTGAAGAACACCTTCGAGAGCGCGTTGGGTAATACGAGACGTGTGTACATGAGCATTGCCCTGCTAGAAGAGGACATCTCCTTGGCGTTGTAGAAACAGTAACAAAATGGGCTGCATGAGGGTCTGGATGTAGCGTCCACTGTTGAGTGTTTCCTCAACAAACACCAGAGGCGTACAGTCATTGTAAGCTATTGCAGCCAGACCATGATGCCAGGAGATGGTCCTATATGTCGCTGCCATATACACTCTGGTTGTTTGCCGCTCTCCTGGTCAACGCCGCACTCGCAAACGACCGTCACTGGTGCCAAGGCAACATCTGCTCTCATCACTAAACACAACTCCGCGCCATTCATATATCCAGTTGCGTTGTTTGCTACACCATCCGAGGCGGACTGCACGGAGATGAGGTAGCCTGGCGAGAGGCACGATTTATCGTAGCCCAGCGTCCAGCAAACGGAATATGATGATGGTCCTAGCTCACACCCTGGGTGCAAGAGTGGCCTTAAACCGTGTGGCGGTCACCATACGATCAGCAATGGCTGCTCGTCTGATGTGACAGTCCAGGTGGGAAGACGAATACCACTGCCTTCCGGAACCAGGTTTACGAGCTTTTGCACCATAGTTGGACCACCGGCACCACCAATGATGCACAGCAGACACTTCACGTCCTACGCGTTGGGCAATTCTTCGGAAGGACCATCCAGCCTCCCTCAGGTCCACAATACGACCTCGTTCAAAGTCCTGTAATTGCACGAAGTGTGGTTGTCTATGCCCTCGTGGTATGTTTACAATGCTTACTAAACACAGGCCGATGTTTGAAACAAGTCTACTGTTTCACCGAGTCAACTACAGTTGTATTGGGCTCTGTGGTGCTATGTCTAGTACGCAGTTCCTACTCTGTCCACATTACAACACTCTTAATCAGTGTATGTACTGCCCTCTATTGCGCATATATTGTTGTTCTACGTCACATCTTTGGTGGTGTTCATTTTTAATTTCCCACCAGTGAAATATGATATACATCTATTAAAATAATTCCAAAAATAAAACTAGTTTGCCAAATTTTAAAATTATAGTAAGACCTCGATATTTTGCATACTTCCAAAATACATTGTTTGTTTTAACTGTAGATACATCTGGAACCATTTATATATAAAGAAAGATAAAACATTTGCAACAGAATTCGTACACAAAACCAGAAAACATATTAGGGGTGTCTAATTAAAAGTTGCCTGATTTTCGAAACTTCTTCCGAATTCGAATTATTCGATTCGTAATTATTTCATAGGTTCTGTTAGGATTCTAACAGTAGTAATTTCTTAATTATAAATAAAAATAATGCATTTAAGGAAATGTAATGTTTATAAATTAATATAGCTCATTTACACCATTAATTAACTACATAGTTTTTTGCTATATGTCATTATTAAATTTACAGCACTAGTATTTTGCACCAAAGTTATTAACAAAAAAAATAACCATTTAGTTTACTAAATATGTCAATTCGCACATCAAGTTATGTGGAAATAATACATATACGCGCACATTATGGATTTTTTCTAAAATTCAGTTGTTTCCTAATGTTAGGTGAAGATGCCGTCGATCTAAATAAATATATTATAACACTTAGTAAACATTTACTTTAACATTTGCGTCGTATTCCTTTATATACTACTAAAGAAATTATTTTGATGTTTAGGAAAAGGGCAAAATTTTCTTCACTTCCCGTGCCCATTTATATGTTTCAAGAACGTTAGATTACTAGAGACCTGAAAAATTCGTGAGTTCAATGACCTGCTGGATAGACTCTACAGTCTTATGTACAAATATACCGCTTTTTACTGATTATTGGGTGTCTGCTGTCACAGTGGAAGGCGAGGATTGGACACCTTTCTGCAGTAGGTGTCACACATCGCGTGGACCATTGGTTAAATTCATATAAACGCATGTGTTTTCAATTCTAGCTTGTCCCAAAAAGAATACGTGAATTCTTCAGGTGTCTATAGACTACGCATGGTTCACAGGAAAGAAAAACATAAAGGGAAAGGGGACAAGGCAGATGGCAGAGTAGGTAACGGTACTAATTCTAGGAATGTAGACCGACATCAAGCGATCACGCCTTCCCCTTTTTCCCGTGACTCGTGATGACAGTATGCACAGACTCGCCTAGAAATGAAATACCACTAGCACTTCCTGTAGTGGAGATTCGAAGTGCCACTAGATATCGTTGGCTCACACCGTTTTAGTTTCAGCACTAGTGCGGCTTAAATAAGTTTAGTATGGATGGTTACTAAATTCGAAGATACATGAGCTTGCCCGAAATTAATGGCGTCAGTAGATCTCAGCTAATAGGAAGTCGCGGAAACTATGATGTCTGCTTCTTCTCATAAGAAATAAAATGGAGAGGTTTGCTCCTCGAAATACGTATATTATTCTTATACTGTTCGAAGATGTTATTTATATGCTGGGATCAACAGAAAACCCATTTAGAATTGTAAATATTGCCATTTAACTAACAAATATATGCGGAATTGCCATTTCTAAGATGTTGTTACCGAAAGATTATGAAATACGTAATGAGATTTTTTTAAAGGGATTTATGAAGTAAGGAAAATAATTACTAGCAATACTTCACACACAGCTCCAGGGCCAAATATAGATTATTTTATTGCTATTTGAACTAATGAACGAAGTTTAAAATCCAGATACGTACATATCCGATTTTCTTAATATTGTTACAATTTCTCTCTCTAGAAATTAAGTCGGCTGCACATGTTCGTTAAGGGATGGAGATCTTAATCATATAAAATAATTAATTGTTCTGTCCCTATTTTATTTACAGTAACTACAGCAATATTCTCTGAACTCAAAATCTCTCAATAATTGATATCGCGTACTATTCAGAAGTAATGACTCCAATTTAATACAATTTATAATTACCACAAAGAAATCAATTAAATTGAATAATTAAATATCAGTCCTAATAGACAGTGTATCAACCTATTCAATTATTTTATAAAATATGCGTCCAAATTTACAGCTCGAATATTTACAATAAAATCCGTATTACACTTCCACTTAATCCCACCTCAGTTCAGTCCATGTCCAGCAAGTCCACAATGTTCTATAGTCCTCCGAGTGCCCTCACGCACAGCAGGCTTCACTCGCCAGGTTTCACACCCTCTCAGCCATTCACATCACGAACACCTCGCCTGCCGTCGTCCCGCAATCTCCTGTCGTCGTCCACACTGCACTTCCCTCGCGCACACTCAGACAGTTGGCCTCAGTCAAAGATTGCCGGTCACTGACCCGCGACAGTATATATATATAGTGTAGGCCGTCACCCAGAATCTTCCCCAACTTGCTAGTTGCGCCGAGGAGGGCCGGCGCGCCAGCCAGTCTCACCAGAACATTTTTGTGTCGTCGCTAAACGTATCAGAATCTCTAGCAGGCGAAAGGAGGTCTGTGATGCCAGTAAGTCTCGCCGTTGCCGGTATTCATGGGATTCCCAGAAGGGGACCAGCCGGCCGCAAAGAGCATCGTTCCAGGAAGAGGGGAGGTCGAGGTGGGTCTCCTCCCACGGCGCGGAGGGTAGAGCCAGTGTAACTGTGAATTTTTACTACCCGTGAAGGTTTGCCTCCACTGAAATATTCACTAGTGAATTTTTAATAAGTAGCGCAGGGGTGGCCAAAGAAAATGACGTCAAAGACCAGTGAATTTTTACTCCTCCGCAAGTAGGGTCTCAGTGGCTCAGTGGGTACAGCACACAAAAGTGGGGCCGCAGTGGCTCAGCAGAGATAGCATCCAAAAGTGGGGCCGTGGTGGGTTAGTGGATAAAGCTGCAAAATTTGGGGCCGCGGTGAGTTAGTGGCTAGAGACCCCCAAAATTGGAGCCGCAGTTGCTAAGAGAGTAGAGCAACGTTCAAGCGGGACCGCGGTGGCGTAGTGACTAGAGCAACCAAACGTGAGACCGCGAAGTAGTGGACGCTCAAGCGGGGCCGCGGTGGCGTAGTGGCTAGAGCATCCAAAATTGGGGCTGCAGTGGCTCAGTGGCTAGAGAACCCAAACGTGAGGGCGTGGTGGCTCACTGGCTAGAGAACCTAAAAGTGGGGCCGCAGTTACTCAGTGGGTAGAGCAAAGTTCAAGTGGGGCAGTGGTGGCGCAGTGGCTAGAAAACCCAAGATTGGGGCCGCAGTTTCTCAGCGATTAGAGCAACGTTCATGAGGTCCTATGGTGGCGCGGTGGCTAGAGTACCCGAAAGTAAGGCCGCGGTGGCTCAGTGGATAGAGAACCCAAAAGTGGGGCTTCAGTGGCTCAGTGCTTAGAGTACTAAAAATTGAGGCCGCGGCGGATAAGTGGCTAGAGTACCCAAATGTGGGGCAGCAGTGGCACAGTGTGTAGAGCACCCCTCAAATGAGACCACGGTGTATCACTGGTCAGAGCACCATCCTAGTGGGGCCGCAGTGGCACAGTGGGTAGCGCGCCAGAAAATTGGGCCCGCAGTGGCTTTGTGGCTAGAGCACCCAATACTAGAGCAGCAGTGGCTCTGTGAATAGAGCACTCAAAAGTTGGGTAACAGTCGCTCAGTGGCTAGGGCACAGAAAAGTAGGGCCACCATGGCTAATTGGATGGAGTACCCAAAAGTTGGGCTGCTATGTCTCAGTGACTAGAACACCCAATAATGTGGCCGCAGTGGCTCAGTAGTTATAACACTCGAAAGTGGGTCTCCAATCGCTCAGTGGATAGAGTACCTAAAAGTGGGGCCGCGGTAGCTTCGTGGGTAGAGTACCCCTAAGTTTAGTCGCAATGGCTCAGTAGCTATAGCCCCCAAACAAGGGGCCTCATTGGCTCAAAGGCTGTAATAATAAAATCTATAAGATATATTACAATTTGTCGTTTTTATACCAGCTCATCAGGTTACAAAAAAGCAAACACAGAATCACTGGAACTTCTATGCTAACTATCAGAGGTCCATTATGAATTTGAATTATTATTTACCATTGTTTTTAAGAGCACACACACACACACACACACACACACACACACACATATATATATATATATATATATATATATATATATATATATATATATATATATATATATATATATATATATATATATATATATATATATATATATATATTATATGGATAAATATGAAACCCTTGGATTCAAAAGGTTACCAATCTATAGCTTACACCAGACATGAAAGAGCATTGCAAACTTTTTAAACAAAAATTAATTCAATTAAACATTAAACGCTTCCTAAAAGTGCTTCATAATGTATCTGTATGCAAACAAAATTACACAATTATCAATATCAAGCAATTAAATACTTCCTGAGAATATTTAGCCCCACTGAAAATTCGCTAGTGAATTTTTACTCCTTGTCACAGGGACGTCCAAAGAAAACCAAGGAAAATAATCATTGAATTATCTTAATTTATAAGCATACCTGGCCATTTCCGAACATATAGTCTAAGAGACACCAAAATAAAATTGTAGGTAATGCTTACGGTCCCCAACAAGCCAACACAGACCATTATGCCATTGCTAAATTTATAAGCATACCTTACCTCCATTTTGAACTGGTAGACTTAGAGACATCAAAATTGAATTGCAGGTAATGCTTACGCCCCCCAGCAATCCGACACAGACCATTATGTCATTGCTACATAATAAGCATATCTGGACATTTTTTCCGAACAGATAGATTTGGGGACACCAAAATAGAATTATTGGTAATGCTTACAAACCCCCACAAGCCGATGCAGGCAGTTATGGCATAGCTAAATTTATAAGCATACCTGGCCATCATTTTCAAACCGATAGACTTAGAGACACATAAATTGTGTTGCAGGTAATGCTTACGATCCCCAACAAGCCGATACAGACCATTATGCCAAGACTATGTTATGGCTATCCCTGCACATTGAACGAAAGTCAAAACCGACGGTGTCATATGAAGTTGAGAAAATGGTGGCCATTTGGAATGACTTACCTTCGCTGCAGTGGGGGTCTGCTTGACGAGATTCGCGCCACATGTCCGCTGGGCAGGACTGCTGGTCTGCAAGTATGGGCGCCGCGAGGCCGGTGCCACCCACGAAATCTATGACTGCCTTCCGCTCCCTCGTACGTCACCTTGACCACGTGACACCAGCCAGCCAGTCACGCCCCACCAGGGTGCCCTTCCAGGAGTTCAGGTATCGACGGAGTGAAGATCATTTTGTAATGTTCTAGATAATTTCAAATAAAATATTAATACAGGTGTCTCACCCAGATGGCATGGAAAACCTTACATTTATCAAATTATTCAATACAAATCACTGTATTTACAGCATTTTGCCATAAATATTTTCACTGCTATATATTTACAAATAATCTACAATTATGGAAGACAAATGCATATATACATACATGTGTGTGTATAGAAGAAGCTATCTGTGAAAAGTGGGAGCTATAAAAATTCCCATAATAAGCCAAATTGCACCAGCAATAATCCATCGATGTACCACTTCACAGCCATCAAATGGCCTATAAATGGCTACCCATACTTTTACCAGCACTAAGTATTGGTTATGTGCGGAAATTGCAGGAATACAGTTGGTAAGCCATTTATGGGTCATTAATAGGGCACCGACTATCGACGATTAGTTTCATTTCCAGCAACATCTCATCAGTGGGTCATAAATATCATGCCAAGTTTCTTGGTGCCAACAGTTAACAATTACAGGGCCAGATATGTAGACCCATGCGTTTTCTGGACCAGCAGTAATCCAGCAATGCCATCAATAAAACCACAGTCGGTCAACTGTCTCTTAAATACGCGGAAAACTATAGTGAAGTACCATCAATGGCCCAAAAATGGATAAGTTAAGTGCTACCAGTGCTGGAATACAGTTGAAAAGCCATTTATGGGCCATTAATAGGTCAACTACTCTCAACCATCAGTTTCATTTCCATCAAAATTCCATCAGTGGATCATAAATGGCATGCCAAGTGTCATTTTGCCAGAAGTCAACCACAACAGGGCTATAAGTGTAAACCCATAAGTATTCAGAGCCAGCAGTCATCCAGCAGTGCCAGCAGTAACACCACCGTCTGACGACTGTGGCTTGCTATATAGGATTGGATGGCCGAGAGGCTAAATCGTACCCTGGAACAGTATCTGGCGATCTTCATAGAAGTCAATCAGAAAGATTGGGACTCCAAGGTACCCTTATTTCTCCTGGCATATTGCTCGCTCGTAGGTTCACGAGTCCACAGAGGTAAGACCTTCAAGGATGCTGTTTGGAAGAGAGCTCCGCCTACCTGGTGAACTGCTGTTCGGACGTCCAGTGGAAGAAGAAGCATTCAACTTACAATATGCCATTAAACTATGTCAGATGTTAACCAAAATTCATGAGTTTGCCCGGAAGTACCACAAATTTAATAGTGACAGAATGGAAATACGATATGACCAAAGAATGCCCGAGGATACTTTTTAAGAAGGACAGTTGGTGTGGTTGTACAACCCTCAAAGGAAGAAGGGATAATGCCCGAAGCTACAGAAATCTTGGGAAGGCTCTTACAGGATCCCGAAGCAAATGAATGATGTGGTCTACCGGATTTGTCGACAGGGCTCTTGGGCGAAGCCTTAGATTGTCCACATCGACCAACTGGCGCAGTACGGTGGTCCTGATGTTGGAGAGCCTCTTCGGGAAGAACAGACTTAAGGACAGGGCAGTGTTACGGGCTGTAGCTAGCACTGGCCACCGGCTCCTGTTATACATGGCCCGGGGCGACCCACGCCATTCCTCCCTTCTTCCCGGAAAGATACGCTCGCTGGTTGGTTGTCCCAATTCTGGAAAGCCCGTGAATAACTGAGAGCGACGACACTTGCTTACGTCACAGTCACAGTCCCCCCTTCCCCCGCTGAAAAAGCCGACAGGAGATGGAAGAATATTCCGGTGCAACTGGATGTCATCACAAGCCCTCCTCTTCCCCCCGCTGAAGAGGACGACGCCTGTAGGAGGAGCACGAATGTTCTGGGAATTAGGATGCTCGGCGCAGCGCACGAGATAGACAAAATTGTGAGTGACAGCCTACGACACTATTTTTACTTCCACGGTTAAGCGGCCAGCAGTATTTGGCGAAGGCAGTCTAACCGAGTGCGGACGCAAAGTATCTGGTGCGATTCGGATGATGTGTTCGTGGTGTGAATGGAGGATAGGGTGTAAAACCGACAAGTGAAACCTACTGTGCATGAGGGCGTTCGGAGGTCTCTAGAACATTGCGGACTGGCGGGACATGGACTGAATTGAGGTGGGGCTGAATGGACATGTAATACGGATTTTATTGTAAATATTGAAACTGTCAAATATCGATGCATAATTTATAAAATAATTGAATAGGTTGATACACGGTCTATTGGGACTGATTTTTAATTATTTAATTTCATTGATATGTTTGTGGTAATTCAAAATTGTATTAACTGAAGTCATTAAGTGATACAAATTAATTGTGTGATGTTGAGTTGAGAGAATTTTGTTTGTTGTTATTGTAAATATAATTAGGAAATTATTATTGTTAACACTTTTATTTAATTAAGACCTCCATCCTTAACGAACTTGGTTTAGGCCACTTAATTTTTAGAGAGAAATTGTAACAATATTATGGCAATCAATCCTGAAGATTTTCTTGAAAATTCGGCTTTCTGAAGCACCCAAATTGGAAATGTGTTTGAATTTGTTTAAAATGCGAACTCTTTTAATCGATTAATTTATAACAATTAAAAACTATATTTTGGTAAAATATGTTAAAATGTTGGAAAATTTACATTCTTCTTTCATATACAGCATAAATCACATTGTTCTGACAATTGTCGTGGCATCTGTAGTACTTTTTTTAAGAGTACTTCATCTTGTATAGTCGGGTGCAGTGCTCCATAGACAATTGCTCTACTTCAACCTTAAGTTGATTATCATTGTACTACTTGAAAACCAAATTTGGTAGGTATTGGTTAAGTGGTTACTGAGACATCAGGCATCAGCTTTATTTTCTCTATGCCACAAGCTTTGAAAATGGCTATTCGAAGTTGGCAATTTTTTGGAAAATTATTTGCGACAATGCGTTCTGTTTATGCATCACATTTTGTTCGAATTGGTAGCATTGTTTCTGATATACGAAATAGTAACAAAAAATTAAAAATGGCCATCATTTTGAAAATAACTGCACTAAATGGTTCAAGAGCACAAATGTGAAGTGTCATTACAAAGTGCTATAAGTGTAGCGAGTTTGGTAAAAATAGGTCTACACTTTCAAAAATGGTTTTGAGGAAACACAGGCAGCTGCACACACTACACACACACACACACACACACACACACACACAAACACACATAAATCACAAACAGGAAAGGTTATCTGTTAAACCTTCCTTCTTTCAGAAAGTAGGCTGAATATATTTATACACAGCAAATTGTACTTCTGGGCATTATAAAAACAACTGAACAACAAGCATTAAATAGTTTTATACTTTGCAGTCTGTTACACTCAGTACTGCATCATAGTGAGATTGGTATTGGTAATGTACATAAATTGATTGTTTGGGTTCTGAAGTTTTACAATCAAGCATAGGATTTTATTGAATTAGCATTGAATCTGTATTTCTACAAAACACATAAATGTTAGTTTGAAGCATTATGGCAGTGGAAAACAGCTCTACCTCAAATGCCCAAACTTTGTCATTGAACATTTCGGTTCTACAAATATAATCTGTCACCCCTTCCTGTAAGACTCTTATTCTGTCTTCGTTTAGTGACATCAATTTAACTATACGTGACTTTAGTATAATGTGATACTTCTCAGTTCCAGATATAACAAACGATATACACCGAAACCAACAATTACCATCAGCCATTATTTCATGCATTTCGTTGGGAACATCCAAAGCTTTGGGTTGATGAACACTTTCATCTGCTGTTGGAAAAAAAGCCGATTTGTACTTCTTGCCATTTGCTGTCAACAAGAAAGAAAACGCGACTCTGGTTTTCCTGATTGATCACATTTGCAATATGAAAGTCAGCTAGGTTTTTGAGCTGGTCAGATATATTCAATGGCTCATCCTCAGACTGGTCAGATTAGAGACATTCTTTTCAAGAAAGTCTTCAGATGTGAAATGTTGTGCTTTCGGTTAATAACACTGCCAGTATAAACATTTTGTCGCATAATCCACAATGAGTTATAGCCACCACAATGTATTGGCCAGTTCAGGGTCTATAGCACCACCCTCCCTTCCTATCATCTCGCCGCACATTTTTCACCAAAACTTTGTCATCCACTCCTAGTCTACTGTTCTGTATTTCGTGTATTGTGTCATACATATCACGCCGTTTTTCTTGCGACTGTTTTATATCTTCGGTGACACACGAATCGTTTTTCCTCATGGCCAGAATACAGGCTATTTTGTTTAGTTCTTTAGTGTCAATTAATTAATTCAAACTCTTTGGTACACAAATTTATTTGTCATTTTGTCCCCAGTCTCCATTTAATGCGTCAATTAGAAATACAGGCTCCCTTTGACAGAACAGGAAAAATGGGGAGTAGCCAGTTGAACTATGCTTACTGCATCTGTATGCAACAACGCTCATTGGATGGCAGTAGGTCAATCGTGGAATAATTTTCCTGCAAAATTTTCAGCAGTCTATTTGTTATCATTCGATTTTGGCGTTCTACAAGGCAATTTGCCTGTGGGTGATATGCAGAGATTATTCTCTTCTCTGTCCCTGTGAGCATGTGAAGTTCTGCTGACACTGAATTCACAAATTCTCACCCTTGATCGTTAATTAGTCTACTGATTTGTAAATACTGGAGGTCACATCAACTATCGCATGATATTTATACTATACACAGCTCAGAAGTCCGATTTCTTCTCATACGCAACATTTTATCTTTCTGTGTACGAGACTATCTGTTCATAACAAAAGTTTTCAGTTAATTTTGATGATGCAGGAAGAATACTAATCGGTCGCAGATCCTTACATTCTTTCAGGTTGGAATTTTGTTATTACGACAGGAATAATTTTAGAACAGGTTCATTGTCCAAGGAAGGCTGAATATTGCAAAAAGTAGATGAATATGTGTTAACATAGGAGCACAAAATGGAGTGCATGATTTTATCATTTGTATATTTAAGTAATGTACTCCTGTGGCATTCGTTGTACAGTACTAATAAATTTATAAATTGTGGATTCGTTGACTGACTTGGTATTAGATCAAAACACGACTGGTTCTCAGGAACATGGTAGCAGGTTGTTATGCCCTTTTAAGAATGGGCAAACTACTTCTATTTGGCTTGGGGAAGACATAGCTCAGAGGCGGCACTTAGTTATCTTAATTCAAATCTCCACACCTTAAATATTCTTTATATAAAATAATTAACATAACTCTCGCTAAATTTAACTTTATTACCAACTCGGTGGAACTGAAAGTTATTTTATTATTAATAAGTTATTAGCAAGCTTTTAAGTGTTAAAGCTACAAACTTTAAAGAGTTATAGCCACGGCTCTATTTTAAGTCTGTTAGGAACGTCTTCGCCTTGATAGTGTTGCCGACGGCTGGTATCATTCTCGCCCACGGCAGACGCAACATCCATTCTCTCTTCATCTTCATTCGGCGGAGATTCAGTGAGGTAAGACTCTTTCTACTGCTCTGCCCGACCTAATATCAGGCCCGTGTTGATTAAACAACATTCCTGCTATTCAAAACGCCCACGGTCCTTATCCTGGTTTCCGTGTTCGGTGCGGCAATCAGATTAGCTATCCTGATCCGTAACAAGGTGTATCCACGAATTTAAGTGAAATATTCTAGTAAGGCTTAATGTATATGCAATACTTATCACTATTATTTGAAACTGTAAAATTGACTTCATTATCTTGTCTTTGGTTTTATATATTTTTTCTTTGGCTAATTTTGTTCTTTCACTTTCTTTCTTATCTCAGTATCATCCAAGGAGCGTTGCGGGTTTTTTTTACCTTACAAATTGTTAAGTGTGTGTCTATCAAATAGTTCCATGATTGTAATCTTGTTTCCCAATTTTTGTAGAGATTTTATTAGTGTCTAACACTATAGGCAATGTGAGAGTTATCAGATCCCATATAAATGAGATATCTGATGACACTCGCGAATTAATTTATGTACATTACGGGGTTTTGGGAAGGAAAGTGAGTACGTTAAGTGAACTAGATTATGTTCTGTTAGGCCCAAAAGTCCGTATCGACCTGTGTCATGCAGTTTGCTAAAATTTATGACAATGGTGAGATCTATTAAGCGTTTCCGTAGACGGATTTGTCCGTAAATTCTGATATTTGTAAAATATTAGCTAAGTATTTCACATCGGAATTATAACTTTTCAGTGCATCAGTGTTGAAATAATCTAGCACTATTATATAATCATATTTGCATATTAATATTTCAATATCCAGTTCAAAGCAGAATAGTTCTTGGTATGGATCTGCAAAGGGCCCGGAACATTCTAATAATTTTTGTATTTTACTTCAACGAAGAATTCTTATACATTATATTTTTTAATGTTGTCGATTATGATGTGCTTGAAACACAGTTTATTGCTAACAAAATTAGTTACAACCCCCATCCCCCACTATTTAATTTTCATTCATTCATGCATCCTATCGCAGAGATATATTTACTGGCCTGGGACCTGCCTGTATTATAGGTCTTTCACGGCGATTTCACACTTTTTGAATCAATACCTTGAAAAATTACCCCAGGTCAAACATGTTTAGATCATTCACAAATTAATCGGATATCACTATAATGGTTTTGTGCTGCCATTTATGCTTCAGGAGTGCATTATACGATTATTTTAAACTCTGATATATATTTAGTTTGCAAATTAATATAATTTACTTTGTAGTTTATATGAGTTCGAATAAGGGAGAAACGTGTTACGTTGGGAATGACCAGAAATAACTAGTAACACTTAAAAATGCTATTAAATTAAGTTTTATAAAATCATGCGAATAGTTAATGAACTTATACAGTTCCTTTTTTGTACAATGGTAGATAAACATATCTTTATAATTCTTTGAAAATATTTATTTTTTACATCCTGTGTAGCGCACAAGTAGGTACTGTATATTATGTCGTTTCCTGGCGTCTTCTCTTTTTTTTTCATCCGGGGCAGAGTGTGTCATTTATTTGGTTTCTGTGGACTTTGTTCAGTTTTGCAATGTCATGTTTCCCCAGTGGCCAGCGCTATAGTGACAGGAAAGTCAAGTTTTTGATTTATGAAATTTACTAGTTATTAGTAGACATTATGTTGCTTGAATTCGCAGTTTATAGAAGAAACGTGATTTCGGTATTGAAATATTAATTAAATTGTATATTCAGATGTGATGGCGAAACGATTACAAAGCGGAGGTTGGCAAAACTGAGTGACAATATGCAATGTCGTGTTTCCTTGTTGATGCGTTGTCAATGTTTGATGCAAGGATTTTGTTTTCTTCTGTGATAAATATCGAAAACTTACCTAATAAAATGTTAGTCTACGTCCTGGTTTTAAGCTACATAGTCAAGTTACAAGGATGTAGTGTTTTTAACGCAAGTATAAACACGTTTCAACGTGTTTCGTGCCAGATGATTGAAATGATTGAGGCAAATATGTAGTTTTGTGAATTGCTGTTGTTTGAATTGCTTTGCCATAGCATGTGTATGAGCGATAATTTAGACATTCAAGGGTTATATGTATTAACGGGAACGATCATTGTGAGTATAACAATTTAATTACCATACACCTATGTTCATTTGACAACTATATAACTTTTCTGGGGGTCAAAATTAAAAACGTGCTTAGACAGACGTTTATGGCAGTTCAATATTTTTTTGCCATTGCAATACTATGAATTACTTAGAATGTTTGGAATATTAATAAAATTGATCGAAAACTTATTATAAGCTGTTCATGGTAAAGTGGGCACTTTTGAAGCCTAGTTACTTTTTCTTTCAGTTATTTTTATCCTTTAACCACCCTTTTAAATAAATATTGCCATGAAGGTATTAAACACAGTGTGAATGTTCCACCACACTCGGAAGTTAACATATAAGGCTAAAACTAAATATACTTATTGACTGTTATTCCAAAAGTGGGCACTTTCAAAAGTTCCCACTGTACCGTTAATAGCCCATATGCAGAAATGACGTGAGAAAAATAAAACTACTGTGTTGGCTTTAAGGCGCTCATGGCAGCTTACTTTGCAGTCTACCTCTGTCGCTGTCATTCGAAGTGGGTGCTGTCGAGACTGGTGTAATCTGCTGTCCTGTGAATGCTGGGTATTCCCACTGGGGTCAACTCCAGAGGAGTCTACCTGCTATTGTCACGACTGTTAAGGGGTGACCAAATGGTAAAGACTACTGACACACAAATGGCTATCACAGAATTGGCAGAACACTGAACTGTTAAACGTACGATAATGACTAGAGTAAAGTAGTAATAAGAAATCGCTGAAATTACAAGTAAAACAGGATGTAAAGTAAGTTCAAGTCCTTTTGTGAAGAAAGTACAACTTGAGAATTTGTGATTATCTAGAGCTAGGAATGGATATGTCTTCCTTAGATGGATATTTTGTAGCTCTATTTCAAATGCATATCATTTAATGTTGTAGTATATTTGGCACCCACTAATCATGCAAAATTCATTATTTTTGTGTGTATTTCGTTTTTTACTTTAAGGTGCAGTTAAATCATGGTTTCCTTTTCTTCTAATGGGCCCATTACAACAGCTCTTCGCTGGGTTCAATTTCATACTTAATTTAAGTGTACACAATAGTAGATATATAATAGGGTTCTGGCACACCTGGTATGGGGATGGTGAGGGATTGGGGGGGGGGGGATCGGGGGATCCAGGGCACCATTTTGGAATTCACTTTTTTCCCTCAAAATTTCCCTTTTTTCCTTTATTTCCTCTAAATTTCCTGCTTTTCCTTGAAATAATATTAAGTTGGTAAAAATGTCTTTGATGAGTATGTACTTGGTGAGATTATGACTAACTATGTTTATAAAAGAGCTTAAACCCATAATTGACTTTGCTAGAAAGGGTTTAGGGCCTATATGCCCGAACCATTATGCTGGATATCGGCTATGATGTTTTGAAAATCATGACTATATTTACAAAAAGGTTTAACGCAAATTAAACTTTTGGCAGAAAGGGTTTAGGGCATACATTACTTTAATATTATATTGTATGTCGGGTATGTTGTCTATGTTATGAATTTGACGAGCATAGCATAAATGGCTCAGGAATTATAAGTACGGTTATATAAAGAGCTTAACTCAAAACTGAACTTGTCAGAAAGGCCATAGGGCTTAAATGCTCTTACCATCGTGATGGATGTCGGATATGGTGTCTATGTTATAAAATGTAAACTTATAGTATCAACGGTTCGGAAATTATGAGTATATTTACAAAAGGGCATAAATTCATAATCGACCTTGTCAGAAAATGAGTAAGTTCAAAAATGCTCTGTTGTAAGGTAGGCGATGCATTGTATTTGATGGTCGGAGTGATTACATAACTATTTAAAAAATAAAAAAAATAAAGATTCCTTCTATGTTTGCTAAAATTCAAGATGATCGTGGTTATGTTTGTTTTGTAAAAAAATAATTAATATATTTCTAATTTAAACACATAACTTTTCTCAAAGATTATGATAATAATAACCCCAAAATGACCGAACCTAATCTTACTTTTACTTAATTGACGATAAGGGCGAACAAGCTTAAATCCCTATACTATCCTCGCCCCCGACACTCTCTCCCCAGGTTAAACCTTATGGCACTACACATACCGATTTCGATAATGGTGTTTAATATGGAGCAGACTAAAAAGGACGTCTGGAAATTGACTAGTGAAATTAATGCCGGAGGCTAAATCCAATATGGCGTCTCTGGAGATTTTTTGGTTGTAAATTTACAAGATGGCATTGGAGGGAATGTGTATAATCGAAATAATTGGATGAACAAGAGATAGAAAGGACAGAGATTGAGAGAGAAAGAGAAGGAATGAGAAAGACAAGAGAGAAAGAGCAAGAGAGCCAACATGGATTGATAGAGTATGAAAAAAGACATAAAATGATAGAACATGAGAAAACATAATGGAATGATAAAGCATGAAAAAACCTGATAGAATTGTAGAGCAGGAAAAACAAGATAAAATGATAGAGCATAAAAAAACGAGACAGAATGGTTGTATGACATCATGATCGTATGTGCCTTTAAAAGACAAGTCCGGTGATATACAATACTTAATACTAACATTTCTAAACTTTTAATTATAAAAAAATAAATTTAATTTTGTAAAATAATTATTAAATTTATTTTATTTTGTTAACTCTTCAATGCGGCTGAGTTTCGGGGTATCTCAGCCGCATTGAGGAGTTACGTCAGTCACAACACTGAGAAAGTATTTTTTTTACAAATTTTTGAAAAAACGCGAATTTTTTAGGGAAAAATCGGAAATTTTTAGGGATAAACACGAAATTTTGAGGGAAAAAGGGAAGTTTTGAAGGAAAAAAAAAAGGAAATCCAAAATGGCGCCACGGTACACTCTCCCCCTTCCCAGCACGACATGTAACCCGTGTGCCAGAACCCCCATTATATATCTACTCACAATATAGCAACAATTTACAAAGTACAACAGACAAATACAAAATACAGAAAATCACAAAATAATTTAACAGCACCAAATATTACATTAAGTTAAAAAGAATGAAATATTGGGAGGAAGAAAAGTGCATACTACTTGTAGTCATATCTATACACGCAAGTACACTGCAAATACACGGACACGACGATATTCACGTCGCGCGCGTGCATACACACGAGCACATTTGTTTGATTACTAGCCTCATGTTTTCATCCACTGAGGTTTCCTAGGAATTATTTATTCATTATATGTGTTAACGTTTTTAGAACAAATGTGTTCCAATTTCAAACTGCTCCACGTCTATGATGCAGCTGTAGGCCTAGTGGAATGTGGTTCTATGTTGCTTCATTCACAGTTTATTCTCGGTTTTACATCAAGTATTTACTGAATGGTGATCATTCTGGTAAGAAATTAGCCAGAACAGATATGACTATTGGGGTCTGGAATACTCTGCGTTTTAAGGAGCAATGACTAGCCGTGTTTTCTATCTGAAACGAAACACGCTTTGTTCTTGCTTCATAAAACGCTTATTTCACATTCGTTGAATCCTTATCTCGCTGCTAAGCAGGCACCACTGCAGGTTACAGTTCAGTTAACTTGATTCCCAGCTCACACGGATTTTCACATGCGGGAAACCTGGTAGTTTTTTCGGGAAATTTTAGTCTTCCAACTCCCTTGCATTTAGTACTACGTGTGAAGACGTACAGAACAAAATAAATGCATTATTCTAAATGACTGATCACTTCAGGGATTATTTTACAGTTTAAATTGCTGCCATCAGATAATTTTAAGAGAACTTTGATGCAAAACGAAGTTAACCGAAAATGTAATGATTTGTAATTTTTAGATGTTTAAAAACTCGCACAATTCGAATTTGGGTGTTCTTATAGTTGTCGTTCTATAATATATAGACGTTATGCAATAAATTGTTAGTGTAAAACGTTTTATCAATATACTAGATCGTTCATTTTCATTTTCATGCTATAGATAATGTAAATTTTAATTTTATTGTAATAAATATAATGTGTATGCATTGAATTTAGTAATTAAAATGAGTAAGTTTGCATTAGTAATGGTGTCACAGCACTAGCGTAACCTGGTAAATTTCAAGAAAACAGATGAGTTAAACAAGGGCTTCCTTGATTTGTTAAGGAACAATTGAATATGCGAAGAAAAGCATACATTTCGAAAAATTTTATCAGTCCCAAAATTATTGCTCATTTTAATACTATTTTACATTATTTTATATTGGGTATGAGGAATAATTTATTTATAATAATTAATAAAATTTAATTAATATTTTGAAGATAACTCTTTGTGAGCAAAAATTGTGCGATTGACTGAATCTGTCAAAACGTTTTAATTACTTACAACATTTAAAACTAAGAACGAAAGGAATAAAATATTTCGAAATCATTACATAAAATTTATTCATCTTATGAATGTTTCCTCGATTAATACAACATTTTTATTTAGTCTTTAACTTAACTGTAATTAATGAACCTTTTAAATTTCACATACGTATAGTTTATTTTGTTTCGTAGTCTCTGCTCCGCGAAGCATACATTCATAAGATACATTGTTCCCAATAACAACAACCAAAACGTTTAAGCGATATAGGCGAAAGGATAGTTTACTAGAATAAACATGTCTGTTGTACGGTTCACTGTGTCAATATATTTTGCAATAAATATTATGGGCAATAAATAACTAAAACGTTTTTAGGTATTGCTTCTACTCAGGTTCAAGTGAACTTTCTCATTTTATATAAAACAAGTTAAATAGCTGGACGATAGTGTGACACTTTCATTTTCCCGCCCTCCTAAAGTAATTACGCAGAATGAAATATTCAGTTTTTTTAGATGAATGTTTTATAATTTAGCTTGAATGAAATTTTAGTTATATTGGTTTTTAGCCCAAAAAAACACATGCATTGGAGAAAAATATTGTTTATTTATTTCGTAGCGTAATCTTTCTAGCATGAGCCAATATTTTGACCTCAGAATTGAAGGGTCGTGTTGCCTGCAGATGCGCTGTGGACAACCCTGGAAGCTAGATGGGTGTACTTTTCTTCTCGGAAAGTTGTTGCACAATGACCATTACCTCCTGCTGTCTGCTAATCCCATCACTTGTCAACACACTCGCACGCCTCCAGACCCTCTGTAATCCCGCTGGTTGAGGTAGCAGGTAGCATGTTTCCTAGATAACACTGCTGTAAAATAGGTCTCCTGGTTGATTATATAACTTGCTGCTTGTTTCTACAGCTGGTATAGCCTCTCTTTATATCGACAACGCGTTTGTAGTACTCAGGCGATTCGTTTACTATTACGGCGTCCATCTCAATAGTTACTGACATTTCCTGGACACACTGCATCTGTTATAGGTCAACTGGTGTGCGTATACATATATTTTAATTAAGTATCACATAACTCTAGTATTTAAGGTACAGAAATAAATACAATAGATTCACAGAAGAATTGTTCATTATCATTAGTGACTTTTCTATGAGGATTTCGGGCTATGAAGGTTTAAAGTCATGTCAGTTTTAACAGAAGTTTTTTAATTTAAAAAGTTTAAAATTTAATGTTAATTAACGGAAACTTCTCCAGAATTGGCCAATACAAAATAATAATATCACAAATTTCCATGCATGGTTTGATTAAGAAACTCGAGAAAAAAGAACCTATGAAACGCGTATAAAACACTCATTATACAGGATGTTTCTCAATTATATATAAAAATTTTCTCCGGGAATCACGGCGACAACAAATTATGGGTAAATATGGTGTAACTCTTCCTTTGAAAGAGCTAGTCTCCTTTGAAAGAGCTACAGAAATATGTTACAAAAATAAGTACTTTTGGGACAGTGGTCTCTGTTATTTTATTATTTTATAGGGTTGCGTGGGCACTCAAGTATGATACGGAGAACCTGTGGCGTAATAAAATTGTGAGGTGCTACTTTTTAGATAAGTAAGCTGCTGGGTATGCAAATTGGCTCCACTGAGTGTATAACTACAACGCAGCGACCATTTTGTTAACTTTGGCAAGCAGAACACTTTTCTGTCGTAAATGAGATCCATAACGCATTACGAATAATTTCTACATACATAAGTTTGCGTCCCGGCTGTTACTAACACGGGAGCTGTTATGAGTGAGACACTGCATACCCACCACTGACGCATATCGCCCCACCTACAATAGTGTTATATTTCCTGGAATAAACAAATTTCTTTGTTCCATGTTCACGAGACTGAAACTCCCTCAGTATTAGAGCTAAGCCAAGTGTATGCAATTATTTTCTACATATTTTTTGACAGTGCTCTGGCAGATTTTTCGATCTATTTGATACTACTCTGTATATACCCACTCTCTGTTCATGGGGAAATTAGTTTCTGTAGGTACTGAAAGGTAAACATAGCCTATATGCGAATTATAATATTTATTGCTAATTCTGAAGCCTCATTGCAAATGCTTGTTTAATATACACTACGCTTTTGATGACTCCAGTAAAAAGATAATTGAAAACTTAATAGTTTATTATAGGCTCTACAGAAAAGCTCACCTCTCACTGTATCAGGGCTTTCGTAAAAGTGTGTGTTCCCTTACTGCATTCTGCATACGTTTTGTAATAGTTTGTTTCAGTGTAAGTGTCATCTCTATCCGCTATTCTTTCTCGAACCAACATTAACTCTTCTTTTTAAATATTTTATAATTTTTTCTTATCCTTCAAGAATTAATATCATTGAAAAACCTTTACAGGTAGAGTTTATCAAATTCACCGTCATTTATTGTTCACAGGTCAGCTGACGTCCCTTTTTGAATATGAGAACGACCTTAGTATATTTCAAAACAACAATAAAATTAATTTATTTGGTGATATATTCAACAGCGTATTTAATCAAAATTCATCATTGTTCTTCACCATCCGTTTGTCAGAAATTTGTCGAATCCTAAGACAGATATTACAAGGAAAACCCTTTTGTCTACTGCAGTTAAACCGATATGCAATTAAATGTTGGTGGCGCTCGTATAAAAACTGTGTTAATAATTTTGTAAAATGTGTAATGGCGATATTAAAGTAATGTTAAAGTTATCGTAGTATAATTTTAAAAAATCCACAAGAATGTGCGACTTTTAAATCAATGCAAATATCTCTTTAAAAACGAATACCAGTGCTACTGAACTATATAGGCCTGTGCTTTTCGTTCCTTAGTTGTTAACAATAGCTATTATGGGCTTGTTTTATCTTTTATTTTCAGGTTCTGGGTTTTGCAACAACCTTAGCTTAGCTCTGCAAAGGTGTATGTCCGCAATAATACATTTTAGTTTAACTGTTTATCGCTATTGCAGAAATCATTAGGATAAAACAATATTATAGTTCCTACAATAGCACAATTTTTTTATTGTGTGTTCAAAATAATGCAGATTAAGCCAAAATTTACACTCATGCTCAAAATAAAATTTCAAGGCGCACTGACCAGTTACTTTACACTTAATGAGAATATTTTCAAAGTATCATAAAAAGTCTAACATAAAAATAATAAGAATTTAGATCAACAGAAATTCTGGAGAAAAAAAAAACTCCTATATCCCTTCAGTGAACACTTCTCTTACAAATAGGACAACTACGCGATATTAAAAAACTCCTTAGAATGACAAAGAATGCAAATTCATTCGATTAAAGTGACACCCAGTTAATGTAAACGTTCATATTAACAATCAATAACGGAACTCACTGTCCAGACACATTCGTTTTTATATTAGGAATGGTGTAGGTGAACAGCTTAATGAGAAGTCGCCAGCAGGAAATATAATAATTCATTACAAATATTTAATATTCAATTTTCCAAATAACTAGTGAAAACATACACTGGAAGACTACTTCTTAGTAATAAAATATTGACTGCATTAAGTGTAAGTGAACATTTACAGCTGGTTAGATGTATAAGAGTGTTCTTGTTGTTTTTTTTTTTTTGTTACCGGATTAGAAATATTTATGATTTCCAGTCTTCCTGTACTATTTACACACTGTTTATCGAAAAGAAAGAGGGGGGAAAGCTGCCTACCAACTGACTATCGCAGATCTCTTCTGTGAATCGGAAATTGTTGTCAACTATGATTACTAAAAGAATTAGGGCGTAACAGGGCATTTCATCTTCTTCGGAGTCGGACGGGATTCCTGCAATACGATTTTGATTAATCTATTTCTATAAGTTCAGATATAGAGGCTACGTATGTCTGTATTATGGTCTAATACATAATGGAATATTCGGAGTCGCTCGCAAGTAAAACCTACGATTTGAATTTTGTGACTCTGACTTTATCAGTTCGGAAATGGTGACTACATATGTCTATAAAAGGCCGTAGAGCATAATGGCTTATATCGATCTGTTGGAGGACGCAAGAAGTAACTACAACTCGGTTCAAAATTGGTTGAAATGTATGACTACAAAATAACTGAAGGCCTAATAGCATATATCAGCTCGTTGGTGGTCATAAGCATTTTTTACAATTCTATTTTAATATCTGAAAATCTATCGGCTCGCAAATGGTAGCCAGATATGCTTATAAATTTAACTGTGGCATAATGGTCTGTATAGGCTTGTTGGGGGTCGTAATCATGACCTAGAATTCAATTTTGATATCTCTAAGTCTTTTGGGTCGGAAATGGTAGCAAAGTATACTTATAAATTTAACTATGGCATAATGGTCTCTTTCGGCTTGTTCGATGTCGTTAGCATTTATAACTCAATTTTAATGTCTCTAAGTCTATCGGTTCTGAAATGGTGGCCAGGTATGCTTATAAATTTAGCTATGGGATAATAGTCTATATCGGCTTGTTGGGACTCGTAAGGACTACATGTAATTCGATTTTGGTGTCTCTATGTTCATCGGTTCGGAAATGGTGGCCAAGTATGCTTATAAATTTAGCTGTGGCATAATGGTCTGTATCGGCTTGTTGGTGGTCGTAAGCATTACCTTCAATCCAATTTTGGTATATCTATGTATATCGGTTCAGAAATGTTGGCCAAGTACGCTTATAAATTTAGCTGTGGCATAATGGTCTGTATCGGAATGTTGGAAATACGGACGAAACAAACACATGTGCCACATCTCCCCTACGCGAAAGACTTTGAACTGGCTTGCAGAGTTTCCGACGTTGCATTTTACTGTGCAAATTAGATCTGTAATAGTAGTACTTTATTTGACCTGTTGAAAGCCCACAGGTTGAACTACAGACTTATAGTTATACTTCTCTCCTACCTCTGTAGGAAACTGCAAGCTCTAATATAATGTATTATTTTTATCCCATTTCAGTATTGTTTTTCTTTGTCTACAAATAATATTGTTACAATTTCTCTCTCAAAAGTTAGTGGGCTAAACCAAGTTCTTTACAGTATGAAGGTCTTAATTAATTAAAAGAGTTAATTATAATGTCCTAATTTTATTTACAACAAATATAAACAAAATTCTCTCGACTCAACTCCTCACAATAAATTGATATCACTTACTGTTAACAATTAATGACTTTAAATAGTACAATTTAAAATTACCTCAAAGAAGTCAATTAAATTAAGTAATTAAAAATCTCTCCCAATAGACAGTGTATCAAAACATATTGAATATTTTTATAAAATATGTGTACATATTTTAAAGGTCCAATATTTACATTAAAATCCGTATTACATGTCCATTCAGTCCAACCTCCGTTTAGTCCATGTTCCCCAGTCCGCTAAGATATAAAGTTCTCCGAGCTCTCTCTCGCACATAAGGCTTCACTCGTTGGGTTTCACGCCCTCTCGTCCATTCGCACCACGAACACACATTCCGCACTCAGCCAGAAGGCTTCTACCAAGACTGCTGGCCGTTAGACGGCTGCAGTATTTATAAGCTCGTAGGCCGTCACCCAGAAATTTCGTGAAATCCTGCGTTGTGCCGAGCGTCCTAATTCCCAGAATATTCTTGCGCCTACTCTACATTAGTCGGTTTCTCCAGCAGGGGTAGGAGGAGGGGCTGTGACGCCAGCCAGGTATCGCCGCTACCAATCATTCCTGGACTACCCCAGAGCCGGACCACGGATAACGCGGGCTCGCGACGAGTGCAAGCTACAGTTCGTAACAGTACGATAAAATCAGAATCATGCGGCAATGTGCTAACGCCATTATTTTTAACTTTTCTGGCAAAAAGTTATACTCCCAGAAAACCTGTTTACTTAGATACGTGCATATGCGCAAACAAAGGTTTCCACAAAACATATTTTAGTACAAAGTATTTTTAAGCGTACTTATAAATATTGCATTATTAACAAATTACTTCGTTTCGAGAAAAACGTAATTTCATCAGCCATGGATCCATCGCTGACTTCGTTTACGTCGAACGAGTTCATCACATGCAAATATTATAGAGGAGTGGTTACAGTTTATATGCTGAGACAATTTTTGCTGCTGTTCAAATCTCACTTTATAAATAATTGTTTTTATTTATACAATCTCGCTTCATAAAAAGGCAAAAAAACAGAAGCATTATCAATTTTGTAAATTTCGAAAAGGTCCGTTACTATACTATGAATACGGTGATCGAAGATTTAAGATTTTGGAATAATTTTTTTGCCAGTAGTTTTTCGTATTTTCACTCCCCCCCCCCCCCCCCCCCAACAGTTAGGGATAGTAAAATTTCGCGAGTTCAATGACCTGTAGGTTAGTCTCCACAGTCCTATGTATTCTCGAGCCTCAGATATATGTTCATTGGCTGCTGTCCCAGAGAGTAGCCAGTGTTACTTCACACCTACCAGTGTGACAATCACTACTTGTTTCCTTGTAAGTCTTTATTGGCTCAGAGTCGTCCAGAGCGTGTCTAATGAACTGTGATCCAATTACAAAGTCAACTTCAGTGTAGACGTGTTTGACGTCTATCTTGTTCTGAAATGAAGAGTGTGATGTGAAGAGATTTGGGCGGCACCTAACAGCGAGGTATTGAGAGCCGATGAGGGTGATTGAAGTGAATATGGAACGTCACCGGAATGAAGGGGAATGGGAAACGGGACATCCCCGAGAAAACCCGTCGACAAACGCATCGTCTGGAATGATTCCCACTTGCCGAAATCCGGTGACCCGGCCGGGGATTGAACCCGGTTCGCGTTGGTGGGAGGCGAGCGTGCTAATCGCTCAGCCCCCGCGGCCGCTCCTGAAATGAACTCGCGAAATGTTCCCATCCCTGCCAACAGTGCAATGCATTTCAGTCGCAAACTGACTCGTTTCCAGGTTAACATGAAGGATCGTTGAAAATCGATAATTATATATAATTATGTCTCTCACTTGCAGTTTATTTTAAATGAAGCCGTTATATTGCCACGTTAATTTTTAAACGCGTGGTGATAAATCGACTCAGGTATGCAGAGAGTTTTTTTCAATTGACTGGACAGGAAGCTCATGTAATTAACATTTTGTAGACTATGCTCGAGTGTAGCTCGAGCAAACCTAATTTGAAAATGTCTTTGTTGTTCAAAATGAAACTCGCATGGATGTGCAGTCTTTGTACGGCTATTGTTTAAAACAGACCTCACAAAAACGCGACAGCGCAGTAACAATGATAGTGCTAACGGTAGACTTGCTTTTTTTTATAGTCACTTAAAGGGACATTATTGATAGTTAGGGGTACCCGAATTTCGCGAAAAGATTTCCACTCATGCTAAATTTCAATACCCTATGGGCATACCAGCAGTATTGTTTTGCTTATTGGCGGCGTGTGTCTGCGAGGAGACATTGTCTTACTTGACTGGTCAACCAGAACAGGGTCACTATACTAATGTGCAGCTGTGATTTGCAGGCAGACACCAAAGACGCGCAACACCTAGAGCATCCAATAGCTGAAGTGCATCTGAGCTAAAGTTTTATGGAATACAACTGGTCGTGAAATCTTTTCGCGAAATTCGAGTCTCCCTTTGATAGTACATCCATTTATACGATAAAGGACATTTGATTGGGTCAGTATCAGCTCGGCTCTCCAATGGTTGATGAGCGGCCAATAATGAACGCTTCAAAGTACATGGTAGTGCCCGGTGTGGTATGGACCAATAGGAGGATGATGAGTTCTAACAGACACCAACGGAACCGGTGTTCTTGCGGCAGTGGTAATTCTCCCTCGTCTGAGGCAATGTTGACATCTATAATGGGAAAGGAGACAATCAAGATGCGTAGATCCCAGTGTCAGCAGGCAGTCACGGGACGAGCACTTGAGGAAAAGCCTGTTCACCATAAAGTGAACACTTTTGAAATCAACCTTAGAAAAATGTCACTGCCCCTGCGTGCATATATTTCAACGGGCTCACTGAGTGACATGCGCCAAGTAAAGTTGGTAACGAAGGATGGAAAGTAGTTCTATATCATAAAATTGATTAAAAAGTGTTAAGTAACCATCTGTGATAACTTAAATTATTTCTTTCACGTTCTGTTTTTTTTTTTTTTTTTTTTTTTCAGATGTTCCCAAGTCCGGTACACAACGGGGCATAGAGAGGCCATAGGGGACGTGCTGTTCCGAACCCCCAGTTGGGTTATAAGAATTCCCACTGGAATTATGATTAACCCCATCCACCCCCTTATCATACTTATACTGAAAATTCTTATTTACTGTAACTTTTGGACCATCTTTTGAAATAATATTTCCGTTCAGTTTATTCTTTTACTTCACTCTCGGACATATTTTAAGGTATTCATTCGAGGTTTGGCACATATCCCAAGACATTGTAGGGTATGAGTATACCACTATGGAAAGTTAAAAAAAAATATCCTCTTTATCAACACGACCACAAAAAAAGGTGGTAGGTATACGACCATTCAGCACATAGGTTTAAGAGTAATGCCACTTAAATTTTATTTGGCAAGAATAATATAATATTTATTTAAAATTCTAAATTCACTTAAAAATAAAAATGATATTTAAAGTGGCTAGCCAGCTCATTTTTTGTACTACAACATGCTAAGAACAACTTTATAAATAGTAACTCAATAACAACGCGTTTTAAGGCGGTTATAAACATTGTGCTTGAAATCCGTTGAAGCTGATTTGAATAAAAACGTGTATTTTGACAAAACTATTCAACGTGTGCCCTATAGGTTTACCCAAAAAAAGAAAGCACATTTCAAGTGATGACGGAATTATACATTCAAAACATCACGCACAATGGAAAATTAATTTGCATGCCCTCCAAAATACGAGGGCTGGATCAGAAGTTATGGCAACTATTGTTTACCTCCCGATAATGACCCAACGCAGGAACTGTATCATGTATAGTTAAAAGTGTACGACATGTACGTTTTAAAGGTCACATCAGCCCACGGGGTATGGATGCAGGACGTCCGACAAGAAACAAAACACACATGACTGCTTGCAATCACCGTTTAATTGATATATTCTGGTACAAAGTGTATACTTGCACTCATGTCCACAGTTCGTTGCCAGCGATGAGGCAGACGGGAAATACCTACCATTGGCTGCATGAGAGCCGTCAATGTGCGCCCCCTCTCGTCGAAATGCTGTGACGATGTCTGCCTCATCGGTGGCAACAAACAGTGGACAACCTCGGAGACTACTTTGAAGGTTGTTAAACAGCTCACACACGTACGATACGTGCCCGTTCACATGAGTGTATACTGTTTGTACGAGAATATGTCAATTAAACAGTGATTTCAAGCAGTCATGTTTGTCTTTGTTCCTCGCCGAACATTCCTGCATCCTTACACCATGTGGTGTGAGCTTTTAAACGTACATGCCGTACACTTTCAACTGCACAGAGTACATTTCCTTCCTGTGTTGAATCATTTTCATGAAATAAACAATAGTTGCCATGCCTTACGAATAAGCCATCATAGCTAAAGACTGCTTATTCAGATTGCTGTATCTCGCAATATACGGACTAAATACATGGGAGGCTGTGACAGAGGAATACATTGGTTTTGCTACAGAAGCGCGTCCAATAAAATAATAGGATTACCGGCCACCAATAAAATTCTTTAAGTTCTACGATCACAACGAAACAGCTGCGCGCTAGTTCAAACATACGCATAAAGGCGATAACGTTTAATAATTTAGGATAGTCCGCATGTATATTATAGGTTTATTGAAAATAAACAGTGGTCTAACTTTAAAATTTCGTAATTAATGACAATATATTATGCCTTAACAAATAAATCAAATACACCTGAAGTGAAAGCTCTGTCACCAAGGCCTTCTCTTTCTAATGGTCGCGGGCATAGAAACATAGTTGCTGTAGTAAAAATAAACCTCTTTCAAAGACGAACCCTTGCTATGTAAATATGCTTTCTTCACCCTTACTGCTGAAACAAGAACGGGAGATCGTATACAATGTTACAGCGCAATTCAGTGAACAAAATAAGTATTTTTTAATTTAAGCACGTCATTGAAGCAACAAGTGCAACTACAGGAAATTCGGAATAAACTGTCAAACGAATTTGGCAGCGGGTAAACAGCATAACCAGTCTGACTTCTCAATACATAGATGTCGGAAAACGGCACAATAAATTAATGGAATTAGACGCTTTTACATATAATGCTGTGTGGAGTAAAATACACAAGTTTTACGTGGGGGGAAAACGTTCCAAGTCTTACAGTGTTTGTTAATATTTGTCTATTATTTGTAGTGGCAAAGTTTTTTAAGAGCGGCGTGAATCTGTTTGTTTAAAATTTTTCATTTCGCATCAGTGTGTCGCTACTTTAGAGGCTTCATAAACGCCTAGAGTACAATATCGACACTTCTTCTGTTAACTTCTCTGTTGACTAGGCTCGAACAAATCACTTGTTGGTTACATAAATTTTTGGGTTCCTGAACATTTTTATGCTCATCTGAAAGACGTTGATATGGCGAAAATGTGGCACAAATAGCGAATCAAGATTTTAACCTTTAACGTCACTTGTTCCACCTTCTACTATAAATATAACTATATGAAAACCCGTTTTAGATATGCTGGCTACGTTTGAAAGAGTTAACATGTTTTAAACTCTAGGTAGGTGTACGTGATGAACGCGTCATGAAATAAAACGCGTGAGTCCCACTTTTGCTCGTGTAATACGGACTCGAACACCGAGAAGCAGTTTTCCACCCCTCCAGCCATACCGACGTAGGGGAAGGCCACCGCTGCGCAGAGGAAAAACGGAGAAGGATCTTTCGTTTCATATCCAACTATATAACGTATATTGTATTTACGAATAAAAAGACATTGCCTTATTGAACAATATAACTTAAGCATTTTGTATACAAGCTGTGCAATTTCAGCCAACTAACTCCGACTGCAGGTTAATCATGAAAAAAATATAAGTGGAAGACATTATATTCCACCTATGGTCTACTGAGAATCCTACACAAAAATGTCATATTGTGCTAACACGTACGCCAATTAATGTTATTAAAATAGTAATTTCTTGTAATCAGTTAACTGTCAGTAAATAGTGTCACTCTTAATGTAATATATTTTTAGCTATTAATATTAATGAAACATTAAGTACATTTGTAAGAACGTTACCTGCTTACTGTATTGTCAACATTAAGGTTCTGTTTATGTTGCGGCAAAACAAATTTTGTGTTTACTTGATGCTAATATTTGTGTTAAAATTTTTCTTTTATTATATCGGTTTTAAATAAAACATTTCGATGTAATGTGCATGTTGTACAATTATTTTGCCACAACAAATATTACCAACCCAAAAAAAAATATGTGCGGTAGGAGAATTGAAACCGCGCGTTCAATACTTAATGTTTTCCACCTCATGAAGGCTGACTTTCTGCTGTCTGCTCTATCTCAACATGTCTGACAGTTACATGGAGCAACGCCGGAGTGCAAGGGCGGGGGAAACGGGAGATCCCCGAGAATATCCAGAGTGGCCCGGCGCGGGATTGAGCCGGGTTCGCCTTGATGGGAGGCGAGAAGGCTAACCGCTCAGTCACTGCGGCCCCCAACATTACTTAGAAGCTTTACCTATGTATTAGTGTAACATTAACACTTCAACAGTATATTTGCATTATAGTAATATCAGACCTTATTAAATGGTTAACCCCATTATTAACTTTATCATATTAGGCTATTAACAACATACACGTCTCAAGAAACGCCACAATAGTAATTATTTCATTACAATAACATTAGACTTTCTTCTGCGTAATAGGGGTGAGCATCTTTGAAATTGTACCTGACGCAGTAGTTTATTACAAATATTGAAGAACATATTTACAATAAAACACTGAGTGTTAGGATATTGTATAAGAGAATACATGTATACAGACTCCACGGCATGTTTCGCTGCTATTACATTATTTCAAGAAAATAATCATGGTCACTACCCTTTTTTTTTACCTTATCTCCATGACGTTCTATAGCATACTTGGAATTAAAATGATTAATATTTAATCGGCATTTCACAATTAACAAAAATGTCACCCTATGTAACTACCCTAAGCCTCTCCGTTTACGAAGAATGCGCGTTTTAATTTCAAAATAACACAAATCCCTTGCAGGTAGACAACACGCTAACCACATTTGCTGTTTTCAAAGGAAGGGGAAGATTCGAGAGAGATGTACATAATAGTGGCGCTGAGAAATAATTTCATTTTTAATAAATCTACAATAATAGATTGTAGATTCTCCCAGCACCTTCTCCTCGAAGGTGCTGGGAGAATTATGACTAGAGCCACCTGTTTCCGCGAAAAGATTTACGCGGAGACTGGTCTTCAATATCTTGTGTGCACACTTGCAGGCTTCCTTTGGCTATTGGCCGCTTGTATTTGTGTGAAGAAAGTCTATTACATGAGTGAGCCAATCAGAATTAAGTTTCTCCAGTACTGACTGTCCGTGATTCGCGGACAGACAGATAAGACGCGTAAAAACAATTCCAACGATCCAATCACGAAAGTGGTTCTGAACTTAAGTGTTTTGGAACACAACATGTCCTGAAATATTTTAGCGAAAAACAGGTTGCCGTTATTATGACTAGAGAGAGACCTTAAGAATTCGGGTATTCATTTGGGACAAGATAAAATTCAAAACAAGTGTGTTTATATAACTTTAGCCATTGGCCCTCGCAGTATTCGATGCCTCCTGGAGAACGCTTGCCCAATTGTCTCCTTCCACTGTGACAGCAGACAACCAATGTGCAGTTAATATCGGCATATTTATATATACTACTGTAGAGCCTAGCCTGCGGGTCTTTAATATCGTGAATTTTTCAGGTCTCTAATTATAACTTATCAACAGCCATTACTGAAAAACATACGACACCGCCGTATTTCGTGCAATAAATAGACACCTGAGAATTTCGCGGGTACGTTTCTAGACAAGTTGAAATTCACACACATGTACGTTCATATTAAATGTGTAATTGGTCGACGTGTTTTTTGACACCTCCTGGAGATAAATAAGCCAATAACAAACAAGCAAGAAATTGTGCACCCAACCACCGCCTTTTACTACCACAACAATCAACCAATAAACATTTTATATATGTATGAGAGTGTGCCGTATAGCAGAGTTACCATACGTCTTTATTGTGAGACAAAGCAGTTATGTAGTTCACCAATGAACAATACGCAAATCATTAAAACTCATTAAGGACGCCTTTTGACATCCTGGAAGGCAGGCAACACTTGAGGACACACGCTACAGGAGTCGCCCAGGGCGTGTGGAAACAGGGAGTCCTCCGAAGAAATTCCAGTAAAACGGCAGGGCCCAAAAAGCGAACGCTGCTTAAGGACCCTGCCTACCGGCTGGCAACTGCCACATTTAAATAGGAAATCCCACGTTAAGGGAATTTCGCTTCAGTGCATTAATATAAAGATAGGCGTTTCAAACAAAATTATTTCTTCACGAATTTTTTTAGAAGTTCTCTACAGCGTAGATGTTTCCATAACTCGTACAGCTTGTTTCTAAAGGATTTTTAAAAATTTTGTTTTACAAAAGAGTACATACTGCTTACTTATATTCAAAATATATGCTCGTAGGGAACTTCTCCTAAAAAATTCGCGAATACTTTTTGTTTGAAACGGCCTATCTTTAAAGGTAACGAACTGAGACAAAATTTCTTTAACATAGGATCTCTTACTTAATTTGCACAGCTGCCAGACGGTAGGCAGTGCCCTTAATATCCCCGCTGAGAATGAAAGCCTGACTACCCTTGATGTAGGTGAAGTCCGGCGTGAAACTTAATTCGTTGTGACAAAGCAGAACTTCGCGAAAAAAATTCCCGACTTTTTTTTTTATAATTTAAGTCAAATCCAGTTTCGCGATTGTGTGTTTTTAAACTGCTCCGCTTCTCAAGTGCACACCACGAATCACAGGCGTTTTGGCCCAGTTAAATACTACAATGTTTTCTGACAAATACACGAGGCCAGTAACCTAAGAGTGGGGATAGGAACATTTCGCGAGTTCATTCCAGGACAAGATAGACGTCAAACACGTATACATTGAAGTTGACTTTGCAATTGGAACACAGTTCATTAGACAAGCCCTGGACGACTCTGGGCCAATAGCAGTCTTGCAAGGAAACACGTAGCAAGTACCATACTTCCAGGTGTGGAGTAACACTGGCTACTCTCTGGGGCAGCAGCCAATAAACAAACATCTGAGGCTCGAGTGTACATGACTGTGGAGTCTAGCCTACAGGTCACTGAACTCGCGAAATTTTCCTATCCCTATGCTAAGAGTGAGTGAGTGAAGAGGTTTGGACGTCTTTTAAAATCGAGGTCTTGAGTGAAATAAGTATGGATATCACACAATTGTATGGATCAGCGCCCGAATGCAAGGGTAAGGGAAACTGGAGATCCCCGAGATAACCCGCCGACCAACGGCATCGTGGGGCACGATTTCCATGTGCAAAAATCCGGCATGAGTGATCCCGCCGGTAATCGAATCCGGCCCGCCAAGGTGGGAGGAGTGTAGTCTAACCACTAAACCACGGCGGCCACCAATAACCAAAGAAAAACTCAGGTTGGCAAGTAGGGCATTGGGTTTTGGCCTGCGCTAATTTTTTGTTGTGTGAAATACCTGTAGGATTAAGTGACTGGCATGAGCAAAGTAACGTTAACAGCGACGGAGCAGAATTAGTGACGTGTCTTAAGGTTGAATTACAACTGCCAGGCAAACATTTGTGAATAATGATATTATCTCTTTTGCTTTCTGATTTTTTTTATATATGCACGTGTACGAATTGGGTAATTTGTAAAATATTTACATTCTTAATTATTTCACTGTTCCGGGTGTTTTATTGCACGCGATGAAAGTACCCAGATGAAACTACCTGCGTATAATCGTACTTTTCTCTTACCACTTAAAGAAACTTCATAGCGAAGCTTTAAAAATGCTATATTTAACCACTTTCACGATTTTTCCTCCATTAATTCACTTAATATGATAAGATTAAAAAGAGAGCGATATAGACAATAGTTTTTTTTTAACATTTCTGGCAAAACTTCGTATTCCCAGAACATTTATTTACCGAGACACGCGTTTAGGCGCAAACAACAATTTCACAGGAAACATTTCAGTACATAGGACCCTTAAACGTTTCAGTACATATGACTCTTAAACGAAGCGTGAATAAAGTGATCAGAGCCATAGTAATGTTAATTTTATGTACATTGGTAAAATATTTTGTACTTTTACAACAAAATCCTTTGTAGAACTACCAGCAGTTTTCTTGTAAGATCTGCAAAACATATAGGCCTATTTGTGATATTAGAAAGGATAGCCTTGCATATCAATTTACATTGTTAACAAATTGACACAAAATAACTTTTTCTTCTAGAAAACCAATGTAATAACGTTAACAACAGAGATTAATGAAAAAAATATTTTAAAATACAATTCACGAAAATAAAATAAAGTACACATTGCTAGCAGAGAGACTACAACCACGTTCCAGGCTCAATTATCCCAGTGCCTTAAGGATGAAGTAAAGTAACTGCCTATGGAGCCCTGCACCCGACTATACAATGTGAAGAACTCATAAAAATGTAGTAGTCTACAGACACCATAAAACTTGTCAGAAAGGTGCGATTTATGCTGCATATTAAAGAACAATTTATATTGTTTGCATCATTATAAAATATTTTTCTAAAATGTACGTTCAAAATGTAAAAAAAAATAGTCGATTAAAAAAGTCTGTATTTTTAACAAAATTTTAGCGTATTTCCATTCTGGATGCTTCAGAAAGCAGTATTTGCAAGAGAATCTTCGTCGTGGTATATCGTCATAACGTTTACTACGATTCTGAGTAAGAAAATTGTAATAATAATATAGGAAATAATTTTTATAATTTTTTTTATGTGCTTCCATTTGTCACAAACATTTATGGCTGAAATTGTTGTAAATAAAGTTGTTGACGGTAAAATTAGCAATTTTGAAAGCCCTTATTAAGATCTACTTATATACATGATGTGTGTTCTTCTACCTTACGTAAAATTAACATTGGCATGGGCCTCTTCACTTTATTCATGCGTTGGTCAAGTGAAACTGTGAAATTATTAGAAAAGAGTATATTGCACAAATCTGCTAAGTTTTATACTTCGATGCATTAAAAACCAGAAAGCGAGAGAAATAATTTAAGTTATCACAAATGGTTACGGAACACTTTTTATTCGACGTTAATTTATGGATCTACTTCCCCTCCATCGTTACCAACTTTACTAGGCGCATGTCACTCGTTGCGCCCATTAAAATACATGCAGGTAGAGGGTCATTGACTTTTTTCTACGGTTTATTTCAAAAGTGCTCACTTTATCGTGAACAACCTATAATTTACATTATTACTATGATTGTATTACACACGATCGCAGTAAATATTATGACGATCTTTCTTGAAACTAATTTTCTTTGCAAACTCTGCTTTCCAGAATAGAAATGCCCTTTACATTTGGTCAAAAATAGAGGCTATTTTAATAGATTATTTTTTTACAAAATAAAAGTGCATTTTAGGAAAATATTTTATAATGTTGCAAAAAAAAATATATATATTCTTCTTTCATATACAGCATAAATAGCACATTTCTGACCATTTCTATGTTGTCTGTACTACTTTTTTTTATGTGTTCTTCACATTTTATAGTCGGGTGAAGTGCTCCATAAGCAGTTGCTTTACTTCACCCTTAAGCACAAAACCAACTTGACTTACGAGCTTTACTATTATCTCTGTACTAAATGTAACAGTAAATACGTAAAAATTATAATGAAATTTGTCGGGTAAAACGAATGCATTTCTTTCAAACTTGCAATACATTTCATTTGCGTGCATTTTTTTTTTCATCGCCCCTAGTTTTTGCACCAAGCTATATACAGTTTTACTATGTAGAGTGTTCACAATTTTGCTTAAGCTCTTGGATATGAGTCCGTATAGTAAAAAGATTTTTTGAGGTCTATTACAAACAAGGCTCTTGTAGTTTGTCAAGAGAAATTTTCGTCATGTTACAAACATTTTTAAAACTACTAACGGTTTCTTAGAAAAATTACAAATATTTTTTTACAGTGTGTGGCGGTAGAATACACAATGCGCATACAAGTAGATCTTTAGCAGGACTTTCCAAAGTGCTCAATTTGACAATGAACAGCCTATGATGGGTAGAGAGCTGAAGAATTCGCGGGTTCATTTTGAGACAAGCTAGAATTCAAAGGACGTGTGTTTATATAACTTTAGCCATTGGTCCACACGGTGTTCGACACCTCCTGGAGAACGCTGGCCCAGTCGTCACATTCCATAATGTGCAGTTTATATTGGCATTTCTGTATATTAGACTGTAGAGTCTAGCCTGCAGGTCATCGAACTCGCGAATTTTTCAGGTTTCTAGCGAATAGAATTACTTACCAGCAGGAAAGTTCCTAGGTCATTGAGCCTTGTAGTGTGCAGCCGGCGGCTGATAACATTTATGTACACGTTCGTTAGAGGCACGTGAATTTCGCACATTCATTGGGCAGCAGCCTACTTTAACAGTATTTTGCATATTCGGCCCAGAATAGGTTATTCATTGACTGCTGAAGCTTTCCTTTATTAAACCTGGCTGCAAATGATATGCTCATATCGTTACTTCCTTTTCATTAGTGGTATGAAATGTTATACAGGACGTTTCAAAGCAACTAGAGCACACGTGTTTGAAGTCTAGCTTGCCACCAAAAGTATTTTATAGTTATACTTGCCCCCAAACGATTGTGCACACTGGGTCCTAAAGCTGAGCTGTAATAACCGGCGAGCCAATTAACGGCTGGCAAAAAAAAAAAATACTCCAGCTGAAAACGAACTTGGTGTTTGTATAAAAATTAACATTTGTTTGGCAACAAATTTAAGGTGAAAATCCTTATAATCCAAGTTGAAAAATATTTGTTCGGAGTTGTTTCTCTTCTGGTTGGCTTTTTTTCCTCGTAAAGTACAATTGATACCGAGTGTAAAAAAGTTGAAAGGTCAATCAAAAGAAAAAGAAAATTTGTGAGACGGCTGATTGGTGTTAAGGCGTCGCGGGTCGCTCGGCTAAAAACCCCGAGGAGAAGACACACCCCCAGGAGGGGGAGGCCACGCCCCCTGGACACGCCCACGGCGGCGCTACGACGACGCAGCAGCGTCCCCGCGCGCGAAGAGGAGAGGCGAGATTGCCGCGAGGGGCGCCACTGTCGTCAGCGGCAGCGCACGGCTAGCCGGCGCGTCACAAGCCCGGCGACCGCGTGGCCGCGCGCACGCATTAGCTGGCTCGTGTCGTCGCGATCACGAGACATGTCCGCCTAGGCGCCGTGCTTCGCCTCGCGACATGGACTTCCAGAGCGCCATGGAGACATTCGCCGAGGCCTGGGTGGCGGCCAACACCAAGGGCGGAGCGCTGGGCGACGTCGGCTGTGCCCAGGTGAGTGCTTCGCCCCCCCCCCCCCCCCCACGAACCACGACGCCACGGCAACTATCAACTATCCCACACATATAATCTCCATGACGATTCCAAAAATAACCTGACTACCTAGCAAGCGATTTTTTTTATGACAAGCCTGCAGAAAAATTATGTATTTTTTAATTGCCAAATTCCTGTTGTCTTACAGTGCTCGCCTGAATTTTGCACCGAATTTCTTCATAATAATTCGAAAAAAAAAGAAGAAAAATAGTGAGTGCGTAATACCTATTTTTTCCGGGTTAGCCGTTATTGGCATATACGAAGTAAAAGCAACTTAAGTTTCTCTTTACCACGCTATTACTGCGGTCTTAAAGTAGTACTAACAAGTATCCTTGCGTGTGCGTGTTTTTTTTTGTGTTCGCATGAATTTATTTTGCGCATGTTCTCCTACGGTTTCCCGTTAAAAATGATAAGCGAAATTTTATGTCCAGCCGAACTGCCGTGAGTGCAGTAAAGTTTTGTAGGAATTTTTTTAATTATGCTTTGAAGACTGTACTCTTCAGGTTCCGTTAGTAAATTAAATATAATTGCTTAGTAAAATTGAAATTATTTTTTCCCAGGTACAGATAAATTAGGTTAGGAGAATGATAATATTTATTTTGTGGAAAACGAGAAAAAGGTTGATATGCCATCCTGGACAACCTATTTCTCATTGTTCTACTCAAATGTTAACTTTAGTAGTGCTGCAATGAAGTTTGGATGATATTTTGTTATTAGATAATGATAATTAAGTATACAATCAAATTCTTATTCGAAGGAGAACAAAATGAATGAAGTACTTAAAAAAGTATAATTTGAAGGACATTATTCCTTTGAGTGCTTTCAATGTCTTCTAAGAGCCGACATTTTATGCTGTTATTCGCGTGATATTCCTTTCATTTGTGCATAATCCGACAAGACTTTGTTGTGTGTTAGAAGGTCATTTTATTTTTTTTACAAAGGAGTGCTATGCAAAATGTTAGTAGTAGTTTTGCCGTTACTCTTGGGTAGCACGTGTTAAGACGTCGCTCATGGAATTCATATTACAAAGACAGAAAAAATAATCAGAATTACAAATAAATATCGTAATGGACGCTTTTTTCGTTCTAATTCACTTGACTGTCTTCTCAGATTCGCGTATTTTCGTAGGAATTCAGGGAGACAAAGGTAGCGCCATAACGCCAATCTAGGATACTTTGTTGTGGTACGTCTTACAAATGGGTATGTGTGTTATCAACCTGATCCCGCCGAACGTCAATTATTATTTTATTTTTCTCAGTAGTATATTTACTTCATGTTCGCTTTGACATAGGCAATATTAACTATAGATACGCAATATTACGTATGCATCTCCTGCGTTGTGCGCGGCCGTCTTAATTGAATGGAAATTATTCTCGCGTCATCCAGACAGCAACTTCATTAGCATAAGCGTGCTCCGGGCCCGCCAAAGCGGCAGGTGTGCGACAGCTCATTCAAGTTAAGTATCCGGACGTTTTGTAAAGGCGTCGAGACTACGTTACGTCTTAATAAACCTCGCCTCCGACTTTGTAGGTCATTCCTGACTACACTACGTGTTGTCTGTCGGGACTCGTTTGAAAATGTATCGCTGGAATATGTGAGACGTCGTAAATATGACGTCCCAGACGGTACTAATGTATCCGAAAAAGAGCGAGAAAAAATTAGTTACGCGATGCGGGGATACAATTGTGCTGTAGCGGGTACTTATATATATATATATATATATATATATATATATATATATATATATATATATATATATATATATATATACATATATTTTTAATTTCGCGTTAAAACGCACTGTAACGTTTCGAGGACAGGAGTTCAAACTTCCTAGTTAAAATGACCAGGCGATGTTAACACACGAAGTATGCACTTTAACACAAACTCTGTTCATTCAAAACCTCCAAAATTACTTAAAATAATGAAATAATATTTGTGCATGACGTTACCATACAGGCTTGGAGACAAACGTTATGTACGGTTGGTAAATTAAGAAAACGATTTGGTTTGTGTTTGTGTGCTTGTATAGCGCCTACGCGCACGTGAAAAGTACAGTTTACTAGCCTTGATGGCTGTCATGTCCCATAAAAACTTGACATCGTGCTAGTTATAAATTTTGATATCGCACGAAATTCTAACTGCAACGAACTTGCTGTGAAAGTTTTCACGAAAATACCTCGACAAGTATTGCTACTTTCTCGAGCGTGAAGAAAAAGATGCATCTTTTATTCCTAGCATGTTCCGTACAGGAGGGGAGATTACAACCTGTTACATAAAATATGATATGTTGTGCCAACCACGCGATTGCACGTTCAGGCTGGCAGAATATTGCCCATGAAATGTTCACGTGATCCTATTTCGTATGTAAATGTTGTTGCATTCTTAATTTGGTGTTTGATTTTGAAGTGTCTAATGAAATGAAAAAACAAACAATTAATTTACCATAAAATAAATGTTCGTATTAGTTTGATGTTTAAGATATAAACGCGAATGACTAGATGTACTATTCATTCAAAGATCACATAAACGCGATTGTGTAAATAATTTTTTTTTTTCGCTGGGTTAATTGAACATGGTGTTTTAAGTCGTGAGATGTGTGTTGGAAATACGGGGATATTCATCGTAATAATTATATTTCCTTGAGGTATGATAATGTACTAATGATGGTTTTAGAGTATGATAGCCTTAACAACTCGGAGATGACTACAAAAAGTGATAATCGTTTTATTTATTCGTATTTACGGAAACTAATAGCAGTGCAATACTTCTTAAGTGATTTTTTACAATAGTGCAACAGCAACAGTGCGACTAGCCAATCTGAGGCGAACTAGCAAACGATGGAGATGTGACAGAGTGCGATAGAACTTGTGAACGCACCTGCGACGGTCGTGCGCAACAAGGAAGAAGAATTCAAACAAATTGTTTTGGTAAACAGAAACATAGGCACGCATGTGGTGAGCATTTGAGTATAATCATATTGCGTGTTATTTAAGCAGTCCACTACGTATAGGAGCCGGCTGACTTAAATACGAGTAGACCATATTGTAAGTTGGAAACATACAACCGATGTTGATAATTTTCTGCCAGTCATGCCGGAATCACGTAGCCCCGACGCGCACGACACGACGGCCAACAGCCAATGAAACACAAGATAGATCGTCGTAAGCCCGGCCGATTTTGTCGTCAGACCAGCAATTTTGGATTAGAAATGATTCCTATTCTTCGTCGTGTCGTGCATCACGATGCACAGAATGTACAACCTTGCAAAATGGATTAGCGATACCAATTTGTCACCATTATGTATTAGAAATTTCCCTCTTGTTCACCGCCTTTGTATCTAACGTAGCCTATCAGCGCCTTCTAAATAGTTAGATTAAATGCCGAGAACGTGGTTTCGGTCGTGCTGTAAATACAAGTAGTCGCATTGAAATGTGTCGTGGTTGCGTTTTCGGTCGTGTCGTGCTGTGTTGGTCGGGGCTATGTGATTCCGGCATCAATTTTGTATACAAACTGGAAGGTGTCTTTTTTTCTTTTTATTTCCGATTAGATCTTTGTGTGTTAGAACAGCACCTCCCTAAAATAGCACCACCATTTGAATAAATAAACAAAACTTGTTCCATCATACCAGGTTTCGTTCATTTTAGTTCCCACTTACGGAGATAGATGGCAGTGGACGCCTATAAACGCACCGAAATCGTCGCGTTATTGTGAAATAGACGGACGACGTAGTTTGCAGAAGGTCGTACCCCGACAAACTGTAGCACGATTGTAAAAAGGCCTTTATACTACGTGGTGTTTACTGTTGGCACGTTAAGTAATCTGCACAATGTGGTGAAACGCCTGTGTGTTACCATTGTAATATTTCTAAATTATGAACTTATTTATATAATTCAATTTACCCGACACACTGAATTAAAAGTTGAAATCATTGGTGTGTCAAATATTTTCTCGTTACGTTAATTCAAGGTCTACGGAACCGGTTTCGAGAAGCAAAAAATGTACGAACGGTTTGACGAAATAATGTCTCTCCAAATCCTCTTTCTTTGTATGGAATTTTGGTTTGAGGTAGTGAGTGCTAAAATGGAATGACTTCTCGTAGCTTACTAACCGAGACCGTTCAAAGTGTAGGTTTTCCTAAAATAATAGCTAACTGTTGAAAGCAGAATATCTTACTACCCGCGGTTCAAGGCTTGGGCTCCGTTCGAAAGGTCGCAAATTCCACGGAATTTCTTGGCCGCATCTTCTTCCAGCGATTGTGCGTAGCTACTGGAAGCGTCTTACGCGTTAGTTACGATATCCCGATGAACCCGACACGACAACCCTTAAGCTGGATTCACAATAACCCGACGGACACGATATGACACGTCTTCAGAGCTCGACGGAATTTCACATTGTATTTTATTCAGTGTTGACATTACGACGACGAAATATGCCGACAAGTGGGAAATCCTAAAACGGCAAGTTATCCTATTAAGATCCATATTTACTTTTAAAATTCACGATAAAGCGAATCATTATTTTACTTTTGAGAATGTTTAAATTAATACAAGAGGAAAATGTATTAAAAAAAACAAACTAGATCGTTATCTTGGCGGCAAGTTAATTTATTATTTAATGCAGTAGAGAAATATGCACGGAATTTTGTTTTCTAATGTTGTATTTACATTTCTTGCGCGCTTCGACGAGCCCGTCACGATGCAAAGTAGAAATAGAACCTACTATTTTCGGACTGTATCTGCCGCAATTTTGTCGGGTTGACGTCACAGTGCCCTTTGCTTTTCATTGGCTGCTACCTCAAATTTCGTCGCGTCGGGGATACCGTGTCGGACACGTCGGGGTATTGTGACTCCAGCTTTAGACGCCGAAATCTGAGTAGCAGCCAATGAAAAGCACGGTCACTCTGACGTCAGTTCGACGAAAATTGTAGCTCAGACAGCCCGACAAAAGTACTTCCTGTAGCTACTTTCCGGCGATGTCGGACTCGTCGGGGCGTGCAAAAATGTTGATGCAACATTACAAAATGACTTTCCGTGCGTATTTCGCTACTGTAGTATATAATAAACTTACTTGCCGCCAATATAACATTCCGGTTCGTTTTCTTTTTAACTTTTTATATGTCGTGTAAATTCAATTGTTGTCAAAAGCAAAATTATTATTCACTTTATCTCGCGGTTTAAAAAGTAAACATTGTATATTGTAAGCATAACTTGCGGTTTTATAATACCCCGACCGCCAATTAACACACTTGTCGGGCAAATTTCGTCGGGGTATTGTGAACATATGTAATATGAAATTCCGTCGACCTCTGACGTCATGTTGATCCGTCATGTCAGGATCGTCGGGCTATTTTGACTCCAGCTTTAAGGCTCCTACGTACCTTACGCTGTGTTGCGCATTCAAGGTCAAGAAGCTAGGGAGCGATATGGGCGACATATATATATATGCGCGCCTCGCGCCACATCGCCCCTACGCGAAAGACGCTGAACTGGCTTCCAGCGTTAACGTCGTTGCGCTGTCCTGTGAAGGTTGGATTTGTAATAATGACACTTTATTACACGCGATGAAAGCCCACAGACTTAAACGAGTCCTATGTACTGAAAAGTTTTCTGTGAAATCGTTGTTTGCGCGTAAACGCGTATCTCGGGAAATAAAGGTTCTGGAAATAGGAATTTTCATCACAAAATATAAAAAACAATTATCTATGGCCCTATTTTTTTTACTTTCGTCATATTAAGGGTATTCTTGGAGAAAAAAAATCGTGAAAATGGTCAAATATAGTATTTTTAAAACTTACCTATGCAGTTTCCACAAGCGGTAAGAGAAAAGTACAAAAATACGGACGTACTTTAATATGTGGGCTGTCATCGCTTATAATAAAACCCCTATGTTACATATCTAATTTGCACATTACAGCGTTAGGAATGAAACACTGCACGCCTTGGGCGTAGGAGCGATGAGGCGCTAGGCGTGCGTGTAACTGTCGCCCTTATCGCTCCCTCGCTTCTTGACCTTGTGCGAGCAGCTACACACAGACGCGTGTTGTACTTTTCTCCTACCTCTGAAGGAGACAACGCAGCAAGTTCTAAATATGCGGGTCATTTTCCCCGCCATTTCACGATTATTTTTTTCTCTTTGAGTATACGGAATATAGTAAAATGAAAATCATAGTCTTTTCACGGTTTCTCCATGCTTTTTGGATCAAACCTTTAAAACATCACCTCATGCATGACTTGTTTGGTTTTTTACTAAATATCTAATGTAACACAAGCGTTTTATAAGTTACTTCTTTTATAGGCTGTTCACGGTAAACTGCACACTTTCGAAAGCCCTGCTTAAGATCTACTTGTATGCAGTCTGTGTATTATTACGCGTGATGTAAAATTAACACTGGGTGGGTCTCTTAACGTTATTCTAGCGTCGGTCAAGTGGAATTGTGGAATTATTAAAAAAGTGTATATTTTACTAATATGCTAATATTTACACTTGGATGCATAAAAAAAAACAGAAAGTGAAATAAAAGTTTTAAGTCATCACAAATGGTTACCTAACACTCGGAATTCGACGTAAGACATGGAACTAATTTCCATCCGTTGGTACCAACTTTACTGGGGCCCACATCACTCAGTGCCCCCTTTAAATATATGCAGGTAGGAGCAGTGACATTTTTCTAAGGTTCATTTCAAAATTGCTCACTTTATCGCGAACAGCCTTTAGTAAACAGTCCGCTTAATGAAAAGGCACGTTTTGTTTTCTCGCGAGATTAAGCTTTTGGATAAACTCACGCTCGTTCAAAACTTCCCAGTCAATGCATAATTCTACACTATACCCGCCGGATTAACGACTTTTTCCATTTCCACGTATCCTTGCACGCAAATTTAGCTCATGCATGCGCCTAAGTTTTCCATCACAATAATTAATTATAGACTGTTCACGGTAAAGTGAGCACTTTTGAGGCCCTAGTTACTTTTTATTTTGCGCTATTTTATATCCTTTAACCACGTTTTTACAATATATATATTGCCATGTTAGTAATAAATACAGTATGTATATTTCACCGCACTCGGCAGTTAACGCCTAAGGCTGAAGTAAAATATGTTAATTTATTATTATTCCAACTGAGAGGGCTTTCAAAAGTGCTCACTTTACCGTGAACACCCTATACCAGCACTAACGAGGCTTGACTATTTTTTACGGTTTTCCTCTCGTAGGTAATTAACCAGTCGATTTAGAAGCGTTTTCGATAGGAATACATTTAATACAAATTCGTACACTATGATGACGGGGAGGGGGAAAATATGTAGGATGAGCGGGAGGAAATATACGGGGGTCAATGACCTGCAGGCTCGAACCGACATTCCGCACTACAGTCGCGCCTCAGGTATTTTCTTCATTGACCGTTACACTCAGGTGAGTATCCATTTTAACACACCCAAGCAGGTATCAAGTTGTTCTTGTCCCCTTTTTACTGCAGGTATTTTACTGACGCCTAGGTATCTACAGGTGATTTTCGCAAAAAAAAATTTACTAGTCCTATTTTAAAGGTACTTACCAGGCCCTTATTACAGAGATCATTTTAATTGTTACGCATTTTGAGCGTCTGCCTGCGAATTAACGAAGTGTGTCCTAATCGGAGTAACATAATGACAATTTTTAAACCAAGATAATGTAAGAAAATTTCTTCTAACAACGAGACGTCGCCGACAAAAAAAAAAAACGAAAGGTGCAGGTGTATTTGAAGGATTTTTAACGCACAAGCTACGCGATAATGAAAGGCTGTTCACGATAAAGTGAGTACTTTTGAAATCAATCTAAGAAAAATGTCACTACACCCGCCTGCATATATCTTAACGGGCGCACTGATGGACATGCGCTCGGTAAAGTTCGTAGCTGATACGATCTTCGTGGAGTAAGAATTTCCCGTAAAATGCTTTTATCACATCTTCAAGAATGTTTGGCAAAGTTTTGCCTAAGTCATGTCGCATTAAAACGATATTCCATTATCGTTCGTGTCTTTGAATACACAGGAAGATTTATTTAGACAAGCCGATTATCTACTCCATTCTTTAAAGGACGTTTCTCCTATTTTTTATTTCCACTGTAAAATATTATCTCCATTTAGGCTATGAACATACTTCAAAAACGCATTTGCTTATTTGTTTAGTGCTTTTTAATAATGCAAATGTGAATATTTTCCTAACATTTACTTCGATGCAGACATAAGGGAAAGTTAACCTGTGTTGCTATCGCTACATATATTCGTTCTCCGTTTATAGCAGAAGCAAAAATGTAGAATATGTGTCAGACAAACGACGTAATAAATTTCCCTAATATGTTAACACTCAGTACATTATATTCGGAAGTCTGGCAATTATATTTTTGCTGTTGAATTATAGGGCTTAGCATTAGACATGTTTTGTTGTATCGCATATTAATAAACTATCGAGCCACATCTATTCGAAAATATAATAATAATTTTCTGAGAACAGAAATACGAATTGTGGGATTTCAACAGGCAGGTTTTCTGCAATTGAGGAAAATGTATCCAAAATATATATTTATAAATCAAAGCAAGCGCTTATTATGTCACCAAAATTGTAGTTGCGGTTTCTTTATAATTATTAGTTTTTACCAACACTTCTTAGTTTTATTTCAGTGTATGTAAATGCAATATTGATCAAAAAAAATTCCAAAAAAATTGATATAGAAATATTCTGAACAAATTTTCACTATTAAATGTGAAAATTTGACGCTTGTCACGTCTTTCGTCAAAATACGCTGGCATATCGACAACTGACAAGATAATATATTCTTGTATTTTCGGACTGTAATATTATTATTGTAAAAAAAAATACTCGTTTCTCTTGGTTTATGGTGTTTGCCTATTTTCACGATAACTAGCTTTCACATATTTAAAATAAATACTGAAATAACTTGTTATCTTTGTTCGCCCGTAACCTGAGAAACAAATACCCAACACTTAAGCAAACGCTCTGTTAGCCTAAACCCTTTCTATAAATTAGAGGTAGTTCGCTAATTTTAAAGGTTGAGTACAATGCATGCAGAAAGAACACACAATATTCCGGTCTTTTTATGGCATTCAATAAAGCAATTTGTCGGGATATTTATTCATTTCCTCCATCGCAAGTATAGTTCTACACCACGTAGTCTATGATGAGTGACTTTAGGCTTAAGGTTGAAGTAAAGCAGCTGCCTGTGGAGCACTGCACCTGACTGTACAATGTCAAGAACTAATAAAAAATTAGTACAGATAACATAATCGATTGATAAAGTCCGTATTTTTTACAAAATTTAAACCCGTTTCCGTTACGGATGTTTCGGAAAGTAGAATTTACAAGAAAATCTTCTCCGAGAAAAATCGTCATAACATTTACTGTGAACATGTGTAATAATATCATAGTAATAATGTATCATATCAATTTTATAATTAAGTTTATTCACGTCAGTTTCAGTCATAAATATTTCTGACAAATGGGCGTGCATAAAATCAATTATAAATTTTTTTTCTACATTATTTTACCATTTTCTTACACACAATCATAGTAAAAATCATGACTATATTCCACGACGAATATTTTATTGCAAATTCTGCTTTCTGAAGCATTCAGAATGGAAATAGGTATGTTTAGATTTTGTCAAAAATACTGACTTTTTTAATTTATTTTTTACATTTAAAAAGTATATTTTAGTAAAATATTTTATAACGTCGCAAAATATATATACATTCTTATTTCACATACAGTATAAATCGCACTTTCCTGGCAAGTTTGATGGTATCTGTATTACTTTTATTATGAGTTCTTCACGTTGTACAGTCGGGTGCAGTGCTCCATAGGGAGCTGCTTTACTTCAAACTTAAGAGTACATGGCCCCGAGATTATTTTTTCCCCTATTTGAGGCAGAGCGATACGGGCAACAATAACACGAGCGACCAGCGCCCTGTCGGCCCTACACGCAAAGCGCTGAACCTGCGTACAGTGCTTCCGCTGGTACGCTTGCCTGGGAAAATGAGATATGTAACAGTAGGATTTTATTACACGCTATGAAAGCCCATATATTAAACTACGACTTTACCGTTTTATTTATCTCCTACTACTAGGAAACTGCAAGCAAGATCTAAAAAGACTATTTTTGAAAATTTTCACAAATTTTTTCTCTCAGAATAAAATTTTAATAATTTATATAAAACTGCACGGGCCTACATAATTGTATTGTTACCTTTCCTGGAAAAAAGTTGTATTCCCAGGACATTTGTTTGCTGAGATACGCGTAAACGTGCAAACGACGAATATAGCGGAAACTATGTCCAGACTACTAAAAGTTAATTCGAAAATTTCTTTGTTGTTCAGAACAAATCTTGCATGGATGTGCAGTATTTGTTCTGCTAGTGTTTAACATGGCTCTATAAGAACACCACAGCGCAGTAACAATGATATTGCTATCGATAGAATTGCTTTTTTTTTTTAAATTGCTTCTGAATTTAACATGGTCGATTGTTAACTCCTTTTATACGATAAATGACATTTGATTAGGTCAGTATCAGCTCTGCTCTCCATTGGTTGATGACCGGCCAATAATGAACGCTGTAAAATTCATGGTAGTGTTCGGAGTGGTATGGAACAATAGGCAGAGACCTGAAAAATTCGCGAGTTCAATGACCTGTAGGCTAGACTTCACAGTCTTATATACTCTCATACAGATATCAATTGTTTATTGGTTGATTGTTGTGGTAGTAAAAGGCGGCGGTTGGGCGCACAATTTCTTGCATGTTTGTTATTGGCTTATTTATCTCCAGGAGGTGTCAAAAAACACGTCGACCAATTACAAACGTAACATGAACGTACATGTTTGTCAATTCCAGATTGTCTATAAATGAACCCGCGAAGTTCTCGGATACCTATGAATAACGCGAATTTTACTTGCCCCTGCTTATTGCGCTCATGATGTTGTCCGTAAGACATGTGCACAAAACGTGTACAATTTGGTGACGTAATTTATTAAGTTGTCTAGTAGTTTTGAGGTGGTGTTTAGAGGAAACATAAAGGAGCAAATTTTGATTAAAACCAAGACCTTTATACAAATTTATTAAGCTGTATTTGATTCACCACACGAAATAAAATATAGCCATTTCGTAAACTTATACTACACGTTGAGGATGTTGTCTACATGAAAAGTACACTTCACTATGTATCGTGTCGTAAGGAGTATTGGTCCACATGCAGCATTACGTATTCCCAAACCACTAAGTCATTCATTACTAGAGACCTGCATAATTCTCGTTGTTATTTGAGGACATAATATACTTGAAAGACCCGTACATTTGCAATACGTTTACCATTGGACCATACTTTATATGACACATCCTGGCCAATAAAGGAACACTTCTCAAATGTGTGCCCCCAATCACGTGTAGTTCAGTCAGAGAGGGCGTGTCTTCACATCTATGCAGCAGCCAATGGAGAAACGACGCTTGCTCTAGAGCATACAGTACTGAGATATTCAGCCTGATGCCAAATAATAACGAGAATTTTGCATGCCCCTATTAATTACTGATTAATAGGGCCACCTGTTTTTTCGCGGAAATATTTCCGCACATGCTACATTCCAATTTCCTACGGGCATGACATTAGAATTATTTTGATTTTGGTGGCGTGTCTCTGTGAGAAGACATTTCCTTTCTTGACTGGCCAGTTATAATTTAGTTTACTCTGATACGGTACTAATGTCATTCGCTGGCAGACACCCAAGAAGTATGTGAGTTAAAATCACCCAACCGCGATATTGGTTCTGAACTAACGTGTTTTGGAGTACAACTAGAATCGCAATCTTTTCGCGAAACACAGGTGGCCCTATGAATAATAAGTAGGGACACCCGAATTTCGTGAAAAGATTTCACCACCAGTTGTATTTCAAAACACTTAGCTCAGATACACTTTATAGATGGGATGATTTAGGTGTTGCGCGTCTTAGACATCTGCCCGCGAATCACAGACGTGCAGTAGCGGATTAACCTAATTCTTATGGGCCAGTCAAGTAAGAAAATGTTTTCTCGCAAATACACGCCGCCAATAAGCATAAAAATACTGCTGTTATGCCCGTAGGATATTGAAGTATAGCATGTGCGAAAACCTTTTTGCGAAATTCAGGTGTCCCTAATAATCAGAAATAAATCATAACGATTAGATTTTTGTGTAGTATCTATTCCACAGTTTAATTAATTATAATCGCATATGTTTAAAAACTGCTTTCTTATTCGTACACGTTTTTTATTGTAAATAATATGAATGAAAGGCGATCTTTATGTGATGCATCGCTAAAACTACAAAGATATACAATGAAAATACTTTTAAAAAAATGGCATAACATTCTAAAATATAGCAGAAAATTAATATTATTAAGCAGAAACAATGTTTCAAACAGTTGATGGGCAAAACCAAACGGAGCTTTGAATTTCGGGTGATCGGATAACTCAAGAAAATCTGGTAGCGTGTAATTCGCTGCCAGTGGAAATCTCTCAGCCTGTGTTTGAAATGACCATTTGGTATATTAGCAATCTAGTATTTAGTAGCTTTCAGACCAGACGCTGCCGTCACTCACTTGTTCAGCAAAGGTTATAATTAGGTAATTTAGTATATTAGTAAATACGTTACATAGGTAAGGACACGCGATTTTCACGAAAAGATTTCCGCGCACGCTAGGTTTTAATATTAAACATCCACATCAAAAGTTTTCTTTTGCTTATTGGCCTCTTGTCGTCGTGAGAAAACGTTTACATACTCGAGTGAGCAATCAGTTTCTGTGATGCGTTGAATAAGTGATTCGCGGGCAGACACCTAGGACTCGTGATACGAAAATCATCCAGTTACGAAAGTAAATATGAGCTCCACGGTTATGAAATACAACTGGTCATGAATTCTTTACGCAAAAAGCGTGCCTCTCTATACGTACAGGTGCAAAAACTTAATGCTAAAATACCAAATAAGTAGGGACGTGCAAAATTCGAGTTATTGTTTGAAGACACAGTAGACTTCAAACTCGTGCGAGATTGTGTTGCGCTTGTCATTGGTACACAGTTAGTTTCACGCGCCTAGGGTGGCCTTGAACCAATTGGAAACAAGTAACGAAAACATAGCCCAATCACGTCCCAGCTAGTCCAAAAGCTATATGGGTCCTCACTTTTGCAGAAGCCAATACACAGCTGACATAAAATTGTGTGCATATAGGACGGTGGAATCTAGGATGTCGCCAAACAATAACGCGAAATTTGCAGGTCTCTACTGATTAGTAGAGAGGTGCAAAATTCGCGTTATTATTTGGCTGCAAACTAGACTCCTCGGTCCTATATGCACTTGCGTCGGTGTCATAAGTTTATTGGCTTATGCAAACGTGAAGATCCACAGTCCCTTTTGACTTGGTGTAATGTGATTCGACTATATGATTGTTAATTTATTCCCCTTGGCTCTCGGCCGCCCATGGTGTGATAACCCAACTGTAGTCCACCGACTAGAGACTTAAATAATTTGCAGATTCATTTCGAGACAAGATAGAATTCAAAACGGGTCGGTTTATATACATCTTTAGCCATTGGTACACGCTGTGTTAGACACCTCCTGGATAACTTTGGCCCAATCGTCGCCTTCCACTGTGACAGCAGACAACCAATGCGCAGTTAATATCGGCATGTTTGTATATAAGACTGTAGAGTCTAGCCTGCAGGTCATTGAACTCACGAATTTTTCAAGTCTCTGCCAATGACAAGAGCAATACAAACGCACATGTGTTGGGAGTTCATTTCGTCTCAAAATAATAACGCGAATTTAGCAGGTATCTGCTGGTTAGCTGCACGAGGCCCTGGAAGCGGGCCTTGTGTCTGATTGGCTACTACATGCTGCGAGGTGTTCCGTATTGGCTGGCGTGTGCGTTGACAGGCGTTGATTGGCGAACGGTGTTCCAACATTTTGCTTACCAGTAACGCTTATTGATAGGCATATATGGGAAAATTTCCACAGTCCTGTACACAATTGAGCTTCAGATGTTTGTTTATTGGCTGCCATCCCAGATAACAGCCAGTGTTACTTCACACCTGGCAGTATGGAACTCGCTACTTGTCTCCTAGGAAGTCTGCTATTGGCTAAAAGTAGTCTAGGGTTTGTCTAATTCAATGCAATCAAATTGCAAAGTCAACTTCATTATACACGTGTTTGACGTCTAGCTTGTCCTGAAATGAACTGGCGCAATGTTCATATCCCTATCAATAAGGATCCCACGACTAGTTGTTCTCCAAAACAAGTTAGTTCAGAACCATTATCGCGGTTGGATGGTTTAAAGCCGCACACGGCTAAAGTGTTTGTTAGCCAATCATAGACGTTCAGTTTTAGCGTAACATAATTCTAATTGGCCCGGTCGAGTAAAAAATGTCTTCTCGCACAGACATGCAGCCAATAGCGGAAGTAAATTTGCAAGCTTGCACGTAACAAATTCAAGTCTATCTTGAGCATAAATCTTTTCACGAAAAGAGGTGTCCTTATTTTTATTACTATAATGTTAACATTCTCTTGATATGGTAAAGTTAACAATGCCTTAAAATAATGTTGTTACAACCAAATGCGTTATTACTCTAAAAATAACAGGACGAAAGAAATATTTGTGTTATTACAGCATTAAAGTAATATCCAGGCAACACTAGTTTACACTGACTTGACAATCTAAGTGAGTGAAGGTATTTGGACTGCTCTTTGCAGCGAGGTCATGAGAGCCAGTGAGGATGATTGATGTGAGTACGGAGAAGCGCCGGAACGAAAAAAGGGGGGGGGGGGGGATATCTCCGAAAAAAACTCTCCAACAAGTCGCATCTCCGGCATGATTCCCCACATGTGAAAATCTGAGAGTGACGCAACCGGGGAATGAACCCGGTTCACCTAGGTGAGAGGCGAGCAGTTTAACAGCTCAGCCACCGCGGCCCCTTTTGACATTGTAAAATGGCGGAAGTTAGTGAACCGCGAAAACCTCGTAAAATTAAACCACCATTTTTTAATATTAAAACATTGAAGGATAGCTAAATTTAAATTATATCGGCTTTAAAACCTCGCAAAGTAATTTACATGTGTAAAACGTGCATATATTTCTAGAACATCAAGTATTTCCACATAACGAAAGAGTACTAGACCTTCAGTTTTAGAATACCTACAATATGGAAAAGAGTGTAACATGTCAATAGAATACCCATAATATAAAACCGAGTTAAACATGTCAAATTTGAACAGTTTCTAGGACGATGCATTTCGTGAAGTGGAGATTTTCATGTTCTCAAGGCGTGTTTTATTCTTTTCCCTGGCTTAGTTTTTTTTTCCCTTCATATGTAATAGTTGTTTTTGCGATGATATACTTGCGCTTAATTAATTTTACATCGGAATATTTTTTATTTCAAGGGAAATAAAAGATTTTTTAAATACAAGATTTAAAATCAATTCCAATGAAAATATGTTTTGCCGCAACATAAAGACCGCCTTAATATTGGCAGTACATTAAAGAAGTAACTTTGTTAAAAAAACTACTTAATACTAAAGGTGATTTAATAGCATAACAGTATATTACATTATCTGACGGCTCACAGATAACAAAAAATTGCTGTTATTGTCAAAACATTAAGACTTTTATCTGCGTGTAGTACGCGATATAAGTGGCTGTGTATTCTTGTGTACTTTGCGGCCTCAGCTTGCTATACTTTGCGTTGTCTGCGAACGTGTGAACGCTTAAATTACGGTGTTTCCGTTATGACTCGGCCACAGTTGTTACGAAACTGCCTTCACAACTATGAGTCGACTACAAACAGGAAGAAATATCGAGACTGCAACACATACAGCCTGGAGCAAAGGACTGGCATTCGGCATGACATCAGCCAACGATTAAACTGTCACGGCTCGAGTCTGCTGATTATGTCTCTAAAGTCTCTTCTGCATCATGTTGCAGTATTTTGAAGTAATGGAACCTCGTATTTTTATGAAGTCTGTTTCTTTTTTCTTTTTTGTACCATTTCCTCAAACGGAGATTCAAGGGTTTAGAAATAAACTAACGTAAGAATATAAAATCCAGGTTGGTACCAAATGAGTTCGCGAAATTCATGTGCGTCTCACGCCGGAGTCACAATAATACGACGAGTAAAACATGGCAATCCCTAAACGACAAAAAATAAGCAATAAGCAATATCAGCCCGACAAAAGCGCAGACCCCACAGAACGACACAAGTAGATTACATTTCTGCCTTTCTTCACGTTGGACTCACGTCAGGGTGCTGCGAAGAATGCGGATACAAAATTGTAAAAAGAAAATTTCGTGTTTATTTTGCTATTGTAGTAAATGACAAACGAACTATCTTGTTTTTGAATACGTTTCTCTTTGTATGTCTCAAAATATTGTTAAAAGGAAGTAATGACTCACTTGATGTATGATACTATAGACGATGCTTGCCGTTTGAGGATTACTTCAACAGTTAATCTCGACCCTTGTCTTTCTCCTTTACTGTATCCCAAGGATGGAGTCAAATCAGGTGAACGTGCTGGCAATGGGATGATGCCGCCGCGTCCAATCCACCGGTCGAGAAAAAAGATTGTTGAATGGATTTTTAGCGGCAAGTGAGTTGTGGGCAGGACACCCGCCATGATGTATCACACACACACACACACACACACACACACACACACACACACACACACACACACACACACACACACTGGCATATTTCCAGAGGGACGTCTTCAATGAGAGCAGGTAGTACTTCCGAAATAAATTCAGTTTATTTGTTTCCATTTAAAGTACCCTCAATTATGTAGAGACTGATCACAAACCCACCAATCAGTGGCTTCGTCGGTGGAAAGATTTCGCTGGAAAAGTTGACTATTGCCCCACATTTTCAAACGAATGGCGTGACAAAATTTTACCCCCCTCGCATAATCACGCTCATCTAGTTCAGGGTTGTCACAGGCCTGGAAAACAGGGAAATGTCATGGAATTTAAAGACTGTCAGAGAAATAAGGGAATTGTAAGGAATTTCAAACGTGTTAGCTAAATGTCATGGAATTTCAAACAAGTTAGCTAAATGTCAGAGAATTCTGAGATATTCATGATATATTTCGCAGTTCTGTCGTCAGTCGTACACCACTGCTAGAATCATATAATATGGTTTTAATGTTTGTGCACTAAATGCTTAGGAATTTTGGTTTGCAATCTATGTAGTGAGCAATTTTGTAAAATTGGAGAAGTATTTTGGTGTAAAAGTGTGTTATTCTATCCAAAGGCGCCAATCCTTAGAGAGAAAAAATGTTATATAAAGGTCAGGGGAAAAAAGATTATTTTTGTCTGGATATCGGGGAAATGTCAGGGAATTTTCCAATGTAAAAATGTGGCAACCCTGTAGTTGCTTGTGGAGTGATACGTGGTGTGGATGAAATCTGTACCGTTGTAGAATGTGAACAACACTTGCCTGGCTTATTCCCGAGCCACTGGCAAGTTCCGCTGTGCTTACATGTGGATTGAGGGCAACTGCCGTCACAATGTCGGTTGCCTGCAATTTCCCTGTTACTGGTCCATGCCCACTTCTCACCAGAGTATTCCAGTTCCCACCTACCGATAGTTAGAGAGCAGCAAAATTTTCTTCATTATTTGGGGTCAAGTTAAACTTGAAACACATGTACCTTTGCAATACGTTTGTCATTGGACCATACTTTGTTTGACACACCCTGGATGACTCTGCACAAATAAAGGAACACTTCACAATTGTGTATCCAAATCACGTGTAGTTCAGTCAGAGAGGGAGTGTCTTCACATCTATGCAGCAGCCAATGGAGAAACGACCACGGCTCTAGTACATACAGTACTGTGAAGTTCAGTCTGATCACAAATAATAACGCGAATTTTGCATGGTCTACCAATAGTTTACTGCAAAGCCTCAAAGGATCGTTCGTGACGGACATTGTTGTAACGGATACCTCTACGTATAACGTTTCCGGTGCGGTCGCATTTCGTTTACATTCACCGCATATCAGAATATTATAGCTAGGGTAGGAAAAATTTGCGATTCAATAACCTGTATGCTAGACTCCACAATCCTTTGTATAGTCGAACGTTTGTTCATTGGCTGTTACCCCAGTGTTACAGCACATTTGAAAGTACGCGATTCGCTTCTTGTTCCCTTGCAAGTCAGCTACTGGCGAGGAGTCGTCTAGGGTGTGTGTAATAAACTCTGATCCAATTGCAAACGTTACTTCAGTGTATACGCTTTTGAACTCTATTTTGTCCTGAAATGAATTCACGAATTTTTCCTATCCCAACTCTTTTTTATACCAAGTTTTTCCTCGTTGATGCACATTTCCTTTAGCTTCACCAGAACTCACGAGTATAGTACAATGGCTGCATGAGTTAGACACCTGTGTTTCTGTATCAGTAGCGCATGCGTCACCTGTGGAGCAACCCTCCGCTGGACATCCCAGAGGATGCATCCTACCCACCAACACTACAGTCAAATACACACATACATCTATGAAACTTCCCTTACCCCTCAAACAGTGATGGTCGGAATTTCAATATATTCACCTAACTCAACTCGCAGCTTAACAACAAGAGACCTGCAAATTTCACGTTATTGTTTAGGTACGCGTTAAACTTTAAACACTCTTACATTAGCAATACGTTTGTCATTGGGACATACTTTATTTTTCGCGCCGTGTGCAACTTTGCACCAATAAATGAACACCACAAAATAGTGTACCCAATCACGGCCAGTTTATAAGGAAGGGGGGAGGGGGTGACACCACAACTATGCAGCAGCCAATGGAGAAACATTGCTGGTTCTAGTATATACAGCACTGTGAAGTTTAGTCCGATGCCAAATAACAATACGAATTTTGCAGGTCCCTATTAATAACATGTTATGCTGTTGGGAGAAATGGGTATATTTCCATTCAAAAAACCAAAGTTGATATCGATATCTCAGTACTCAATTACATCACGGAATAGACAAATTAGGTTTTTTAACCCTTTCAGTAAACAAAAAATTGTATGATGTGTGCTGTACTGAAGTCGACACTACACTTGTTTCGTTGTCACAGCCAATGAGCTGTAAGCTTTAAGTTCGGCAACAGTTATGTGAACCAATTATGACTTAGGCCAGTAAGACTTCGCAAACCATTTACCCACATGTAAGATCATTGGTCATTAAGCTTCGAGAGTGCAGCACAGTCCAAGAAAACCTACTCGATCGTAATGTACACAAATGTGTACACAAGGTCTGAATAGGTTAATAGCCATATAGTGCCATTTATGAATTCAAAATCAAAATTTAGATAACTCCAGCTGTTCTGAAAGATATTCGGAGTGAACATCTTAACTAAATAATCCTGTATATACAGAACGTTTGAAAACTCTGCGCCCAAACTGCAGACATAGTTTCCTTGGACCGATAGCAGTATAAAAGCCCTACACTTAAAGCCGGAAACTTATTTATTGTGTACAAAGTTGCGGTGTATGACGCCTGCCGAACACGTCTGCTCGGTCATGGGTGTTGTACAAGATGGATAGGTCGTAGGCGCGCGACGATGCGTATGTAATATGTATTCTGCGTATGCAGAATCGCTATAATACACCAATGATTCTACACCTTCCTCTATCTTTCTCTAATTTTTTTTGGTATAGCTTAATCCTCCAACAAATTTACCCCTTTTTAAATTTTCCTGCATTTTGCAGTTAAAATTAATTAGAATTTCGCGGTTTCCTTTCTAGACAAGTTGGAATTCACGCACATGTAGGTTCATGTTACGTTTGTAATTGGTGGACGTGTTTTTTTTTTACACCTCTTGGAGCTAATAAGCCAATAACAAATATGCATGCAATTGTGCGCCCAATCACTGCCTTTCACTACTACAACAATCAACCAATAAGCAGTTGATATATGTATGAGAGTATATAAGACTGTGAAGTCTAGCCTACAGGTCATTGAACTCATGAATTTCTTGGGTCTCTAGTAATAGTTTATAGTGTCGCGCTCCTACTTCCTATGCAACTTGTCTTACACGCATGGTCGCACAGTTTTGTTCGCCAAGCACTGTACGCCGTAACTTTTAATACAATTAAATGATATAACAATATTTTTCCGGACATACTTGCAAATGGCTTTTGTATTACGATTCGTCGAAATAAACTATATCTGTAGTTTTGATAGTGAGTTTCCGAACAGCCGGTATATTACTATTGGTGTTAAGAAAAGCATAATTTTTTCAAGTGCAAAATTACTTTTCAAGGGAGGGTGTCAACCCTATTTAGCCTCCCCCCTCCCCCTGGTAAGGCGACTGTAGTAAGCAACGTATGAAATCTACCATACGTCATGTTGTAAAGATAGGAATCTTACTATACAAGTTGCGAGCGACAGTAAACGTTTAATCCTTCCCTTAATGAAAGTAGGAAAGCTTTCATGGAGATACGGAAAAATATTTATGACTGGTGCTTTTACAGTACGCGTATACAAAGTTGTGGCAAATATGGAAACAATCTCTTAAAGTGCAAGGTTACCAAACAGGATATTTCACGCCTAAAAATAGCGCATTCCATTTCAAACGAAGACGACATTTTTTATAATGGAAAACCATACATTAGTTTTTTCGTTTGTAATTTAATTTTAGTGATCTTTAAAAGTAATTTAATGAAATCATTATTATAGCCAACAAATTACTTTCAAAACTTTAACTAATGGCAAAAAAAGTTCACATTGCTTGTTAACATACAAAAGAAAAACTAAGCACGAGGAAAATAAACTTGTATGTTTACAGATGTTACGCAGAGAAAAAAAAAGTTTAGTACGCACACTTCAGGACGAAAAATCAACCAAAACAATAAATCAGGGGAAAATATCCTAACCAGTCTTTATATGGTTTATCAAAGGAAATGTAGAAGTTTTCATGTGATCAACCAAGTGAATGCTGACACCAGAGCTATAAACACATTTGTTGTACGAAATTAATACCATCACAATAATTTATAGATGTATATTACTTTGTAGCACGTCAAAAATGTAGGACAATTTAAGATAACGAAAAATTCGGGCGAACGCAAAAAATAATGTTGAAAGGAAAATTTTCCCCGTGATATTGGATTACTGGTCTTTCAAGAATGTTAAAATTTTAAAAACGAGAATTTCAAAAGTACCCCTTTACTCAAATCGCTATTGATTTTACACACCAGTACAGATAATACGCCTGAAATACGATCTCTTACTTATACAGTAATATTGATTTTATTACATTCTGATGTAATTAAAATTGCAAAGTAATAAAGGTTAGTAGTTCCCTTTGTCTTATATACACTGCAGTGTAGGGATTATTGCTATAGTACATTCGCTGTTACTGCCAACTTTTCCGAAGCCCTGCTATAGTTTTATTTTCAGATTGTTCCTCCTCTTCGTGAAAACAAAGCTTAACTGAACCTAAAAAAAAAAAAAAAATTACACCAAAAGGGACAATGCACCGCATGAGTGCGAACTTATTTTAATAACGCTCTGCATAAGAACTATTTCTTACTAGGCATTACCAACACACCTATTTTGTCTCAGTTTGTATACATATTAATTACAAATGAAATAAAATTGTTTACAGATAAATTATAAGTAGTACTAGGAAAGATTCGCGACTTCATTTCAGGACAAGATAGATTTCAAACGCGTGTACACAGAAGTCACCTATGCAGTTGGGTCAGAGTTTATTAGACACGCCCTGGTTGACTCCGAGCCAATAGCCGACTTGCAAAGAAACAAGAAGCGAATTCCGCACTGTCAAATGTGGGGTAACACTGGGGCAACAGCCAATGAACAAACATGTGAGGTTCGACTATACAAAGGATTGTGGAGTCTAGCACACAGGTCATTTAACTCGCGAAATTTTCATGTCTCTAATTATAAGTAAAAGTTAAGTTTAATCAAACTAATATTATTTTTTCTTAGCATAATTATAAAGTTCTAGAAGTACATGATATATTTGGTAAACAATTAAACACGTGACAAATAGGGTGAATTTTGAAATTTTGTTTCAAAAACAGTGGAGAAACCATGAATTGACTATAGTAGAGTGCAAGGGTACTGTCAGAATTTTCTTTTTTAAAAACCGTAAAAAAATCTAGATAAAACCAAGAATCTAATATTAGAGTGGTTAGACTGCTCACCTGCCATTTAGGCGAACCGAGTTCGATTTTAGGCGGTATCGCCCCCGGATTTTCGCATGTGGGAATCATGTCGGACGATGCCGCCGGTCGGGGAGGTATCCTCGGGGGTCTCCCGTTTCCCACGCCCTTGCATTCCGGCGCAGCTTTAAGGCCCTTACACAATTGAAGACTTTAACATTTGACTTTACGTTTGCTTTCCGACATGTTGTTTCTTACGGAACTTGACACAATGGAACTGTCACACGTAAAGTCAAGCACTTTCAACTTTACGAATCCGAAAAGTTGAAATTTAAAGTCAAAGCCAAACAGCCATTTTGCCGAGAATCTAACAGAGGTTAGGTGACAAGTGAGTTATTTTATTATAGGGCAATTTAATAACGGTATATTAAAGAGAGCTCGTCTTAAATTAAATAAAGGGCAAAGAAATATAATGTGAATAAGAAATATATAAATTGACATATTTTAATAGAATAAACAAATGAGTATTTGTTTTGAAATACATTTTTATTAAAATTTTAAGCCTTTTTTAAAAAAAAGATACGTAAAATGCATTCCTGGTTAATATCATAATTATTTACATAACAAGATACACCTATTTATGAAGCTTGCGGAACCGATGTTTAATTGTCTGAACTCTGACTTTACAATTGTATTGTGTATTGGTGGTTTCGTCAGAGGAAAGTAAACGTAATGTCAAATGCTAAAGTTTTCTATTGTGTAAGAAGTAGGGATAGGAAAATTTCGCGAGTTCAATGACCTGCATGCTAGACTCCACAATCCTTTGTATAGTTGAACCTCAGATGTCTGTTCATTGGCTGTTGCCTCAGTGTTACAGCACATTTGACAGTACGGGATTCGCATCTTGTTCCCTTGCAAGTCGGCTATTGGCGCGAAGTCGTCCATGGCGTGTATAATAAACTCTGATCCAATTGCAAAGGTTATTTCAGTCTACACGCGTTTGAAATCTATCTTGTCCTGAAATTAAGTCGCTAATTTTTCCTACCCCTAGTAAGATGCTTTATTCATCGCTTCACCCTCGTCGGCTCTCAACTTCTCGGAGTCTGAGGCCGCCCAAATCTCTCCAGGAGAAGAAGAGGACACGTTCTCGTTGAGCTGGACAAGAGGTATGGCCTGCGCGGGGGAGGGACTCGAACCCGCGATGTGCTGCTCGAGCCAGCCGGTGCTGCCACCGCCACGGCAGGCGGCGGATGCAGTGTGGACGGCACGCAGACCGGATATTCGTGTTTCCCCCGGGGCGATTTCGTTCTGCAATGCGACCGCCAAGAGTCGCTTCGCTTCGCTCGCCGCCCTACACCACGCTCGGGGCCCAAAGAGTGAACCAGCCTCCGAACAATTACTTCGGACCACACTCTAAAGGCTGTTCACGGACAATTCTGTCACTATCGTCAGAGACAAGCAAAATTCGCGTTATTATTTGGGGACACGTTTAACATAAAACATGTGTAGGGGCACATGTTTTTCGCGAAAATATTTCAGGACAAGTTGGGTTCCGAAACACTAGAGTTCAGAACAACTTATGTATAGAGACTTGCAGAATTCGCGTTATTATTTGAGGACATGATAAACTTGAAACACACATTCATTTGCAGTACGTTTGTCATTGGACTATACTTTATGTGACACATCCTGGCCAATAAAGAAACACTTCACAATTGTGCGCCCCAATCACGTGTAGTTCAGTTGGAGAGGAAGTGTCTTCACATCAGTGCAGCAGCCAATGGAGAAACGATGCCTGCTCTAGAGCATATAGTACTGTGAAATTCAGCCTGATGCCAAATAATAACGCGAATTTTGCATGTCCCTACACATGTATAAATAGGGATAGTAAAAATTCGCGAATTCATTTCAGGTCAAGATAGATTTAAAACTCGTATACACTGAAGTAATCTTTGCAATTGGATCAGAGTTTATTAAACACGCTCTGGACGACTCTGCGCCAATAGCCGACTTGTAAGGGAACAAGAAGCGAATCCCGTACTGTCAAATGTGCTGTAACACTGGGGCAACAGACAATGAACAAACATCTGAGGTTCGATTATACAAAGGATTGTGGTGTCTAGCATACAGGTCATTAAACTTGCGAAATTTTCCTATCCTTATGTATAGAGACCTGAAAAATTCGCGAATTCAGTGACATTAAGGGTAGACTCTACAGTGTGGTGTACAAATATGAAGATACTAACTGAACATTGGTTGTCTGCTGTCACAGAGGAAAGCGACTATTGGGGTAGCGTTCTCCAGGAGGTGTCAAACGCTGTGTGCACTAATGGCTTCAGTTAGGCATATATATATATATATATACACGCGTGTTTTGAATTCTACCTTGTCCCATAATGAATCCGCGAATTTTTCAGGCCTCTACTTATTTAACTGAATCATTTGAATTGTTCACGTCCTATTTGACTGCCTGCTAATCACGGATGGTCAGTAGAGGAGAATCTTAATTCTGATTGGCTCACTTACGTAACAGACACTTTTCACACAAAGACAAGCGGCCAGTAGCGAAAGGAAGTTTGCAATTTGTCACACAGGATACTGAAGTATAGCCACTGCGTAAATTTTTCTTCGCGAAAAGCAGGTGGCCCTAAACATGTGTAACTTTGCACTACCTTTGTCACTGGGCAGTTCTTAATCTCACACGCCCTGGGTAACTCCCTGCTAATAAACGAACATTTCACAGTTGTGTGACCCAATAACGCGCAGTTTAGTCAGAAAGGGCGTGACTTCACATCTACGCAGTAGCCAATGGGAAAACAATGCCGGCTCAGTTAGATAATCATCCTGGCGTCAAATAATAACGCGAAATTTGCATGTGTCTAATTATCGTCTTTTTATGGCGAAGTTAAGGCAGTAAGAATTTTCTTACGCTTGGTCATTTAAACCCCTAATATGTTAACCCCAGTATATTCGTTCACGTGTGACATGTTGCAGAATACGAGAAATAATTGTCTGTGCTGTACAAGTCCAGAAGCAAACACCAATACGGATATAGCCGTTTCCTGGGCAATGCTATTGGCTGCAGCGGACACACCAACTATTGTATTATTTGTTGCTTTTTTGTGCAGTGGATATAAGAAAACGCTTTCCGTAGGTTCCAAGTGTCGCTTGTTATAAGAAATTAGTAACTTCTTTCCACACAAAAAAATTGTTCTCTTTTGCAACACCTCGAACGAAAAATTAATGTTTTCGATAAGAGGTTAGGCAATGGTAAACATGAGAAATTAATATGCTTAACCTACGAACATAATCCAAAGTTATAAACATAAAATGCTTTGAGGGCTATTGAAAAACTGGTTAATGCATAGTTATAATAATAACAAATTATGGTTAACTACTAATGAAGTAGAAATAAATATGCGAAAAAAATAAATTGTGGTAAAAACACTTAACTGAAATGTCAAACAACATACGATATATAACGGTTGCAGAAGTATAAATTTAGCTGTGTTTTTGGAATCATGGGTGACTTTTGATTATGAAATTTGAAATCCGCCTATGGAAAATGTCACTGCCCCTACCTGCATGGGTTTTAACTGGCGCACTGAATGACATCCGGCTTGTAAAGTTGCTAACGACGTAGAGAGAAAGTAGTCCCTTGTTTTTACGTCGTATTAAATGTGTTGGGACAACATTTGAGAGTGTGTTTTATTTTCTGCTTTTTTAATGCACATCAGAGTAAGAATTAACGAAATTATAAAGTATTTTCTTTTCTAAAAATTTTAGACTTTTATTTTAGTGATGTATGAATAAAGAGATCAGGCCCATGACTAGAGGCGCGAGAATTTCGCGCGTTCATTTCTAGACAAGTTTGGATTCTCGCACATGTACGTTCATGTTACGTTTGTATTTGGTGGACGTGTTTTCTCACACCTCCTGGAGATAAATAAGCCAATAACAAACATTCAAGTAATTGTGCCCCCCGACCACCGCATTCTACTACTAAAACCATCAACCAATAAACAGTATATACATATATATATATATATGAGAGTATATAAGACTGTGAATTCTAGCCTACATGTCATTGTACTCGCGTATTTTTCGGGTCTCTACCCATGACTATGTTAATTTAACATATGGCGGAAGTATGCCTAACGTGAATACAAGTAGATCTTAAACGGGGCTTTCAAAAGTGTTCAGTTTACCGCGTACAGCCTTTAGCACGGTTTTGTACGTTCGCTAAAAAAAACTTAGGAAACTCTATAGTCAAATGAATTCTTTGTACAAGTACTAAAGATTTTCTGTAAAAAAATACATTAACCTTCTAAGTAGACTTGCAAGATATATAGTTGTAAAATTGCAATTTATAATATGTATATATCCAGTACACTGGTAACTAGGGAATCTGTGTTCCCGAAAGCAAATTAATTCATTAAAAACTATACAATGAATTTTATTGATTTACCTCCTCCCCCCCACTTATTTATACGCTATGACCTTCACCGCTATACCAACCCATCACACGGATGGTAATATTTTTGTTATAATAACGGAAATTTAATATGCATTAGTTTCCCAAAAAATCTTCCATCATAAATTTTTTTAAAAAACTACATGCCAATAAGCGGATTGCACGTTCACTCCTTCATTACTTTAGAATACATTCTCGTATAAAACGTTGCCTCGGGATGACATTTTCTAACATAACATAACCACACAGATTTATTACAAACTGTGAGGTTGATTAAAACATATTGTAATAGTGGGAATACAAAAGACAACCGCATGAACACATAACATTTTCCCTCCTAAGAAAGGATGCTAAAATTCAATGACGTTATTTTACACTTGAAAATTACGCTATACGAAAAAACATTCGTTTTAATTACTGTTCATTGTTCAACATCATGTTACTCATGCGCGCGCGCACACACACGCGTTCTAGTGTTTTAAGTTGGGTACTTATAATAGAATTTGATAATTCATAACTTCGCTTCTCGAATGAATGCGTTCCCTGTTGACTACAAAAATTCTAGAACACCACAAAAAAAAACATGCTTCTACTTATATATATATATATGTGTGTGTGTGTGTATATATATATATATATATATATATATATATATATATATATATATATATATATATATATATGTGTGTGTGTGTGTATATATATATATATATACACACATATATATATATAAGTAGAAGCATGTTTTTTTTTTTTTGTGGTGTTCTAGAATTTTTGTAGTCAACAGGGAACGCATTCATTCGAGAAGCGAAGTTATGAATATATATATATATATACACACGCACACACTTTTACAAGACTTTGTAATGTAAAAGTACGAACTAATTCCCTGTAAAATTAAAAAAATATATATATATATATATTACATGGGCCAAGACGAACCGGGTTCGATCTCTGGCCGGATCACTCCTAGATTTTCACACGTGGGAATCATGTCGGACGATGTCGCTGGTCGGCGGGTTTACTCGGGGGTCTCCCGCTTCCCCCGCCCCTCGATTCCAACGCTGCTACTCATTGGCTATCAAGACCTCGATGTCAAGAGCCGCCCAAATATCTTCACTGACTCAATATTTTACTGTGCTGGGCCGTATTTAGGAGAATTGATATAAGCTATATTTACAATCTTTTTCGTAAAGCAACAACATATAATACTGAGCTTCGCTGTAACAACGAAAAAGTTTAAAAAATTGCTCCGAATCAGCGAATTTCAATGCAGATGTGTTAAAACTGCCAAACTCCCACTGGCCAGTTTAATTGCTGGAGTTCACTGATGGAAACAGTTATTTCTGCTGATTCCTAGAGGTAACAGGTAATAGCTAGAGACCTGCAGAATTCGCGTTATTATTTGGCATCAAGACAAACTTAACAGTTCTGTTTATACTCGAGCCGGCGTCGTTTCTCCATTGGCTGCTGCATAGTGATTACGTCATTGCCTTTTTGGCTGAACTGCACGTGATTGGGGCACACGATTGTTAAGGCTCATTTACTGGCGCAGATTTACCCAAGACGAGCCAGATAAATTGTGGTCCAATGACAAACGTGTTACAAAGGTACAGGTGTTTGAAGTTTAACGAGCCCCCAAATAATAACGCGAATTTTGAAGGTCCGTAGTAATAGCTAAAAAGGCGGAGGTTGGGCGCACAATTTCTTGCCTATTTACTATTGGCTTGTTTATCTTCAGGAGGTGTCAGACCACTCGTTGACCAATTTGTAATATGAACGTACATGTGTGTGAATTCCAACTTGTCTGGAAATGAACTCGCGAAATTCTCGGGTCTCTAATAATAAATAACTCTTTTAACCAAATAATTATACAATCTGTGTTCGGTATTATTTTAAAACAATACATCAATCAGGCAACATATATAATCTACGTATGTTGTAGATTTAGCTTGGTTGGACTTGTTATTTGGCAATAAATTATTTAAACACTGGAACGATCGCTATTTAACCTTCGTTTGAAAATAATTAGGGGCCTCCGCTCTTTTAAATTCGGCCCTGCTTCGTACGTACGCTGTTACAGATCTACGTTGCCAAGGTAAACACAAAGAATGACGTTATAAACTCGACTTTACCAGTTTTGTCCAGTTTGCCTAAAGACGGGAAAAGATGCCAGTTTCTGAAACTTCGCTAATGGTTCACCAAGAAAATAGTAATGCGTGTGTGTCGTCAAGTTCTGCACTCTAATTTCGAATCAGTGGGAAACCACTTATTCGCAGTGAAATTCAACTACTTTAATCAGTGAAAATGGCTCCACTTATAATCACTGGAAAACCACTGATAGTTTCAGTGAAAAAAATTTCACTGATTGAATAAGTGACGGCCGACTGCAGTGGCGAATTAAATATTTCTTTCACTGAATGTAGGTAAATAATTGCGTGAAATAAATATGTTTACGTTAGTTATCTATTTATATCGTGCAATTTACCATAATTTAAAAAGTAAACAAATGTTCGCAGGTGGCCAGTATTGACATCGCGCACCCTTCGACTCTAGTTCGGTGCTTTGCCTTCTGAGCTACGCCAAGTTAAAATTATAGCAGGTAAATAAATGTGTTATAGAGTTTTGCTGCGAAATCGTGTAGTATAAAGTTGTATGCTAATACTTACCGTGTTTGGTTTTATTTGTACCGTTAGGAATGTTAAAACGAATAGTATATATGAGTGCACTCTATTCGCCACATTATTTGCAGTTTAAACCTTCACACAGAGCGCTGTGGCGATTACATGGAATCGAAAAGAAAGACGTAAAAGTGGAATTAAAGGTTTTGCGTTCATATTACCTCGTAAAATAGCGTTTTGAAAGACGAGACATATTTTAGAAAGTATTTTGTATTAGTTTTATTCGTTTATTCGTTGTTACTTTACTTGATACAAGTTGTTTAACGGCCATTTTTAAACGATGTTCGACGCCTATTTTTACACGCAGTTTCACTGATACATCAGTCAAAAATAATTAGAGACGGAGCAAGTTGCTCAGATGTTTCACTGGTCCATAAGTTGAAAAATAAACCACTCAGAAAACACTGGAAAAAATGACTGCCGAATCAGTGGGAAATGTCACTGAATCAATCAGTGAAGGAAATATCACATTTTTTTCCACTGGTTCATTAGTTAAATTGACTAAAGTGACTGTTGCATCATTCAGATACATTTGACTTGACTGATTCCCTGTGAAATAGATCTATGTTTTGTATATCTGTTGACAAGGGATAGTCTTGGTTTGTTTTCGTGTATGTTTCTTATGTTATTATCTGTGTTTTTCTTGGCAAAATGTATGTAGGCGCCACGCGCCACCTGATTTTAGCGAAAAGATTTAGCGTCAAATTGTATTTAAGAACACTTTGACTCAGATCGACTGTCGCGAATGGATGGTTTTAACTGCTGCGCGTTCTAGGTGTCTGCTCGCGAATCACAGGCAAATAGTAATGCATAGGGACACCCGAATTTCGCGAAAAGATTTCCGCACATGCTAGATGGCAATACACTATGGTGGTACCAGCAGTATTCTTATGCTTATTGGTGGCGTGTCTTTGCGAGAAGACATTTTCTTACTTTCCTGGACAATGAGAATCAGGTTACTCCACTACTGTACGTCTGTGATTCGCGGGCAAACGCCTAAAACACGTAACACCTATATCAACCAATCGCTGAAGTTGATATGAGCTAAAGTGGTATGAAATACAACTGGTCGTGAAATCTTTTCGTGAATTCGGGTGTCCCTATTAATGCAGTAATTTAATTCTCATAGGTACATGCTAAAGTTGAAACACGTGTACCTTTGCAATTCGTTTGCCAACAGACCGCACGTTTAGCTGACGCGCTCCGAATAATTATACGCCAATAAATGAACACTTCACAATCGTGTGTCCCAATCACGCGCAGCTGAATCACAAAGGGCGTGGCTTTATATTCATGTAGCAGCCAATCGAGAAACGACGTCCGCTCCGATACATACAGTGCTGTGAAGTAGAGCGTGATGCCTGGAAGTTGTAGTTGTGGATGTAGGATATTGAAGTCAACATGATCATAAATATTTTCGCGAAAAACACCTGTCCCTACACATAAGAGACGAATTTGCACATTATTAACACACATAAAATTTTTAGAAATTCCACTGTTTTTATGTATTATTTTACAGCTTAAAGGCGCAGTTTAGGCATAGTTGCCTTACCTTGCACTGAAACCATTACAGGTTTCACTTGCTAGAAATTCATATATAGATATCACAGATTAAAACTTATAAGCAGGGATAGGAAAATTTCGCGATTTCCATGACCTATATGCTAGACTCCACAATCCTTTGTATTGTCGAACCTCAGATGTTTATACATTTGGCTGTTGCCCCAGTGTTACACCACATTTGACAGTGCAGTAATAGCTTCTTGTTCCCTTGCAAGTCGGCTATTGGCACGGAGTCGTCCAGGGTGTGTCTAATAAACTGTGATCCAATTGCAAATGTGACTTCAGTATACACGCGTTTGAAATCTATCTTGTCCTGAAATTAATTCGTGAATTTTTCCTATCCCTACTTATAAGTATCCAGCATAATACTTAATAAACCAATGATACTTGAATGACGCATGAAAAAAGAGAAACCATTCATGACGATGGTAATCTTACATGTTGCAGAAAGCTACAAAAAAGGAAAAACATAAATCATAAGCAAGGTTTTTCAAAATTTCTCAGGCAACAGTGAACCGGTTATACTTGATTTCACTACCCGATAACGTTTAAGGATGCTGGAGGGCAAAAAAATAATTATAATATGATTTTACCACACATTGTTCAACTTATATCACTGTATATACTAACATTTTCCTGTGTGTGTGTATATATATATATATATATATATATATATACTATACAACATTCTTACGCTATACTGCAGACGTAATAACGAATCCTAAGTTGAATAAATTTAAAAATTACCAAGTAAACTAATACTTCGGGCTACCACGTGACATACAGGTAATCACCAAATACCAGTTATTGCATTTTTAAACATTCTTAAAAATATGCAATATGTAGGGCCACCTGTTTTTCGCGAAAAGCTTTCAGGACAACATGTACTCCAAAACACTAGCGTTCAGATCCACTTTTGTAATTGGCTGAATTTAACTCTCTGGTGTTGTAGGTGCCTGCCAGCAAATCACGGACACTCAGTGATGGAGTTACCTAATTCTGATTGCCCCAATCAGGTAAGGAACTGTCTCCCGCCAAAGACATGTGGCCAATAACCAAATAAAAACGGCACGTATGCCATAGGACATTTGAGTCTAGCCTTCGCGTGAATATTTTCGCGAAAAACAGGTGGCCCTAGCAATATGTCTTTGCATATAACACTTTTTTACGTATATATATCTAGTATTTATAAAAAAATAAAGCGTTAAATTTGTCATTCGATGAAAATAGTTTTACATGCAATACGTACAAGTTGAACATTGATTGGTGCGAATATAAAATAATTAAATTTTTTATATCTGGCGCCCTTAAAAATGAGGTCGGGTAGTGTTAATTATGCAACGATTTGGAAGACGGTCATTGTTCACCCCGATGAGTTTAACTCACTGCATCAGTCGATCTTGTACAGAGTCATCAATCAACACGTACTCGGGACTTTCAGCAACGCTATAATTCTACGCCAGTTGCATTGCAGACGGGCTTCACAGCACGAAACGAAATTCAGAATAGGACTCAGTAAGTAGCGGTTTACGAGGCTAGAATACGTGAGAGTAACCTGGTCGTTTATTCATCATGTCCGTTATTATAGTCTACTCACGCTTCCTTCACTCTTTTTGAATCAAACATTTGCGGCATTACCCCATGTATAACTACAGACCTGCAAAATTCGCGTTATTATTTGGGGACATGTTAAACTTGAAACACATGTACCTTTGCAATACGTTTGTCATTGCGACATACTGTATGTGACTCACCCTGGGTGACTCTGCACCAATAAAAGAACACTTCACAATCGTGTGCCCCAAGCACGTGTAGGTCAAGCAGAGAGGGACTGACGTCACATCTATGCAGCAGCCAATGGAGAAACGACGCCAGCTCAAGTGCACACACTACTGTGAAGTTCAGCCTGACTCCAAATAATAACGCGAATTTTGCCTGCCCCTAGTAATGATTATTGGTACCTGTTTGCGCGAAAAGATTTCAGAACAAGTTGTGTTCCAAAACACTTTTATTCAGAACCACTTTCATGATTGGGGCATTTGAATTGTTACACGCCTTGTCTGTCTTCCCGCGAATGACGGACGTTCCGTATCGTAATGACCTATTTTTGATTGGTTCAGTTAAATAATTTGCATATCTTCTGTCGAAATTCCCACGGAAAATATTGAGTTTGACTGCTAATGCACGTTCTTACTGTTTCTGTCTACTGGTAACAAGACAAGCGCCTAGTATAAATCTTATATATTTGTGCATTAAATTTTCGTTGATTAGAATGGCCCAAGAAAATATCAACTTGTTTTGCCAGCACTGAGTATTACTACAAATGAGTACTTATATCTAGAGAGCTGAAGAATTCGCAGATTCATTTTGGAACAAGCTAGATTTCAAAACACGTGTGTTTGTATAACTTTATCCATTGGTCCACACAGTGTTTGACATCTCCTGCAGAAGGATGGCCCAATCGTCACCTTCCTCTGCGATAGCAAGCAGCAAATGTGCAGTTAATACCGGCATATATGTACATAAGATTATAGAGTCTACCCTGCAGGTCATTAGACTCACGGATTTTCAGGTGTCTAATTATACCTAGAGACCCCCCAGAATTTCGCGGGTTCATTTTTAGACAAGTTGGAATTCACACACATGTACGTTCATGTTACGTTTGCAATTGGTCGACGTGGTTTTTGACACCTCCTGGAGATAAATAAGCCAATAACAAACATGCAATAAATTGCGCGCCCAAACACTGCCTTTTACTACCACAACAATCAACCAATAAACAGTTGATTTCAATTTGAAGAATGTTAGACTGTGGAGTCTAGTCTACAGGCCATTGAACTCGCTAATTTCTCGGGTCTCTTACTATAATGCAAATGGATTTTTGTGATGGGACTGTTTTGATAACTACTCGTCTTATGTGCCTCCCCAAGTATCACATACGTTCAAGAAGTACACTAATTCCGATTGGCCTATTCAAAACCACACTGTCTCCTACAAATACATGCGGATAATACTTAATGTAAACAACCTTGTGCGGGCGTGTAGGATATTGAGATAGAGCGTGGACGAATCTTTTGCGTAAAAATGATGTGCCTGCGCAATATCTAGGACCACCTGTTAATCGCGATAAGATTTACGCGGAGGGTAGACTTGAATATACTATGTACACACTTTCAGCCTCCCTTTGGCTGTCGGCCGCTTGTTTTTGCGCGAAGAGTGTCTGTTGCATGTGAGTGAGCCAGTCAGAATTATGTTTCTCCGATACTGAACGTCCGTGTTTCGCAGGCAGACACATAAGACGCGTAACAATTTTAACGATCCAGTAACGAAAGTGGTTCTTAACTAAATTGTTTTAGGACACAATTTGTCCTGAAATATTTTCGCATAAAACAGGTGCTCCCGCCCTACCATTAACTACGGATAGGAAAATTTCGCGAGTTCAATTACCTGTAAGCTAGATTCCAAAGTTCTGTGCACACTTGAGTCTCAGATGTTTACTCATTGGCTGCTACCCCCAGAGAGTAGCAAGTGTAACTCCATACCTGGCAGTATGACACACGCTACTTGTTTCCTTGAAAGTCTCCTATTGGCTCAGAGTCGTTAAGGGCGTTTCTAATAAACTGGGATCCTCTTGCAAAGTCAACTTCAGTGTGCACGTCTTTGACGTCTAGGTTGTCCTGAAATGAACTCGCGTAATTTCCCTATCCATACATAACATACACGTAGAAGGGAAGTAAGATAATCATGTCCATCCTAGTACACAGGATAAATTACTCTTCATGAGAGTAGCAGCCAATGAACATATGAGTTACTGGAGTGTGTACAGAACTGTCGTGTTTAGCCTGGCCGTCAAATGAACTCGCGAATTTTTGGGGTCTCTAGGTTATCACCAACACATGTATTCATACCTATTTTCATGCACATCAATTGACAATATATTTTCATATTTACATAAGTATAAAACGCTTGGCAAATTTAACAAAAGTATCAAACATATCATGTGTGGGGTGATTTTTCTAAGGTATAATTTAACTTGTGTGAATAAACTGCGAATTGACTATAGTGCGCATATTTGCAGTTCAACTTGTGTACTAGGTTGTGCGTGATTGGCTCGGTCTCATTCTACACGTGTGTGATGGTCCACAGACCTGTATAGCGTGTCATGAAACGAGTGGGTCAATCAAAAATCTAATCACAAAGGACGAATTCCTAATGTCTATTTCAGCACTGCTTGAATTCGCAAAATTCCCTGGTCTTTAAGAAATTTCTAGAAACAGCTGAGGGGTTATTTTAAGTTATTCAGTAATTTTTCGTATTCGATAGATTTTGAAAGGTCTCGAAACGAATAAAATATTTAAGAAAGGCATTCTAGTATTCTAAATCATATTTCGTCACAGCCCTCCCAGCCATCGGTAATGGTCAGGTTTTCGTTAGCGAATGAAAGATGTCAACCCTACGAACACGAACTTTAACTGAAATATAAGAAGCCGTTTATAAAATTAGGAATATTTCAGCTGGAAAATATCAATAAACCAAAGCAGTAAATCCATTAAAATTGAATCAGTGAGCAGTTCACTGTTTCAATCAGTCAAACGTATCTGACTGATACAACAGTCGCTTCAGTAAATTTAACTGATGAACCAGTGAAAAAATGACACATTTCCTTCATTGATTGATTCAGTGACATTTCCCACTGATTCGTCAGTCAGTTTTCGAACTGTTTTCTCAGTGGTTTAATTTTTTACTGATGGACCAGTGAAACATCTGAGCAATTTGCTCCGTCTCTAGTTATTTTTGACTAATGTATCAGTGAAACTGCGTGTAAACATGGCCATTAAACCACATGTATCAAGTGAAGTAACAACGAATAAACGAATAAATCCAATACAAAATACTTTCTAAAATGTGTTTCGTCTTTCAAAACGCCATTTAACGAGGCAATATGAACACACAGTCATTCATTCCGTTTTTACGTCTTTCATTTCTTTTCCATGAAGTCGTCACAGCGCTCTGTTTGAAGGTTTAAACTGCATTTAATGTGGTGAAGAGTGTGCACTGATACATACTATTAGTTTTAACAATCCTAACGGCACCAATCAATTCGTGAATTCATTTCAAGACAAGATAGATTTCAAACTCGTATACACTGAAGTACCCTTTGCAATTGGATCAAAGTTTATTACACACGCCCAGGACGACTCCACGCCAATCGCCTACTTGCAAAGGAACAAGAAGCGAATCCCGCACTGTCAAGTGTGGGGCAACACTGTGGCAACAGCCAATGAACAAACGCCTGAGGTTCGACTATACAAAGGATTGTGTCATTGAACTCGCGAAATTTTCCTATTCGTACCCTAAGCATAGGACTTCAAACTACACCATTTCACAGCGATATTATAAGACATTCCCGTCGCAAATTCAACTTGGCGTAGGAGCACAGATGACAAGGTAACGTCCTAGCATTGAAGGGTGCGTGAGGTCAATCCCAGCCGTCTGCAACAGTTTTTTTTTAAATGGCTGTAAATTGCACAATATAAATAGAAAACTATCGTCAATACGTTTATTTCACGTAATTATTTGCCTAAATTCAATAAAAGCGATATTTAATTCGCCACTGATGCAGTCGGCCGTCGCTTATTCAGTCAATAAAATTGTTTCACGATCTGTGAAATTTTTTCACTGAAACAATCAGTGGTTTTCCACTGATTAGAGTAGTTGAATTTCACTGCGAATCAGTGGTTTCCCACTGATTCGAGTTTAGTGTGTAGGGCAAAGGTATATTTCGTTCGTCAAGTATATCAAATTAGTTGTCCACATCGTTCTTAACGGTATTTTATAACTCAGCTGGACGTGTAATATATTATATACACATAAAAATGTTGTTATTTCGTATACACCTGTGTTAAAATGAATACACATGTATGCCGATAAGAGAGCAAACACAGCCTTGGTTGTCACCAGTACGCAAATTTTTCTCAGTTTCAATTTCGCTGATTGGTTGCATGCTATTTTCCATCACGTTGTTTCGTTTGATATTTTTAATACCAGGATTATAAAATAAGCGAAGGACAAAAAAATTATTGCTGTCGTGTTTCTTGTGGATTGTATTAATATCGATGTATGAATTTTCGCTCAAATATTTTCAAGGGAAAGTATTTTGGTTTTTAACCACCAATAATTATTTACAGATTAGCGCTACCTATCTTTTGATATGCGAACTATATTTTTCAAAGCAATTTATTTGAATGAAACAGTGTTTATCATCTCGATTTCATTATAACAACTGTAATAATCTAATGAAATTCCTCACAATAGCCAGCCTAAACTGCTGCTTAGATATTTCACAAATTAAAACAGAAAGTTCAATTGGTGCTTTAAAACTATTTTTCTGAAATATTTTTTTGGTTCCTGACATGTATGAAGTTACATTACATAACTACTTTCTTCTTCCACAGTCCCAAGAAGCAATCTGTTCCACACACCAGCCAAGTTTTTATAATAAAACTCGATAACGAAGGCCCAAAGGGCTTCGTTTTTGTTTCGAGTTCCTTAACGAAAGTAGTAACTTCAAACGAACGCTAGAATGGGCTTAGAATAGATTCTTTCGTTAGTAAACGAAAATTCGAGTAATCATGAATACTTTTGTCGAGAGGAAACGAAACGAATCATTTAGAATAAGCCCCCAGGTGTCCTTGCAGTAGTGTATATCGGTGACCCACTTCTATTTTGTGTGAAGTACCAGTAAATGTGTGCAGACCTCAATGTTTTAACAGCGGAAGGCATTCTTTCAAACCAAATCATCGTGCCATCTCAGGTTAATGTGACCGTAACGGTACATGGATTCTTGGAAGTGATGGGTCATCGGCCATTAGCGCACATCTCAGGGCGGGTTTAATTTATCACGTGCCGGTAAGACAAGATGTTGGCCAGCTGAGAGTTGGGCTTGCCTGCTGGCTAAGTAGAAGACCGAGTTTTACCACTATTGTGTAGCCTCCTGTTTGTAAGCTGAATGTTCGGGTCTGATTTTGTAGACGTTGCTGACAAAAGTTACCAAAAGTTAGTGATGTTTCGAGTTTTTACTGTTTCGAGAACGTCCTAACAAATTTTATAAGTTAATTTTTATGTTTTTTATACCACTATCACATTATTTTGTAGTAAAAAATGTGTTACTTGCAAATTTTAATTTAATAATACCGAAATAGTGTGGTAGGATTTTCTGCATTCAATATCGGAAAGCATGCGTAAATTGTTAATATATTTAATATTATGTTTCATATCTTGGTACTTTCAATTTAATAATTACATTAATCGAGTACTCTCTGATATTTTAACATTTATGTCTCCGTTGCCGGTTTGTATTTACACACGAAACAGAGACCAACACATCCACACACAATGTGAAAAATATAATGACGAAAGAAGTGGTTTTTTCCCTTGCATTAAAAAAAATACCACTCGTCAGTAAGTAGAGATCTGAAGAATTCGCGGATTCATATTGGGACAAGCTAGAATGCAAAACGCTCGTGTTTATATAACGTTAGCAATTGGTCCACTCGGTGTTCGACACCTCCTAGAGAAGGCTGGCCCAATCATAGCCTTCCGCTGTGACAGCAGACAACCGATTTGCAGTTGATATCTGCATATTTTTACAGACGACTGAAGTGTCTACCCTACAGGCCATTGAAGTCGTGAAATTTTCAGGTCTCTACATATAACAGCCAATGTACGTATTTGTCACTTCGCTGTACGTTTATTAAGTCAAGAATTCCGTTTATTATTTAAATACACACCAACGTCTAAACTACATATCTTTATTCAAAACACAGCATTTGTGAATAATTGTGCAGCCACCGCGCTGCATGTTCTTTGGTTTACCGTTTCCTGCAGGACAGCAGCACAGTAACGCCAATGCCGTTGGCCGGCGGGTTATCTCGGCGATCTCCCGTTTACCCCACCCTTGCATTTCGGCGCTGCCTCATTCTCACATCATTTGACCCTTATCGGCTCTAAAGACTTCGTTCTTAAGAGCAGCCCAAATCTCTCATCTCAACTCTGTAAGTAAACCCTGAATGGCTTCGCTATCGTTTCGAGTGTGATACTGAACAAAGTGGCGCCGAACGGACACTTGAAGGCTCTTAAAATAGCTCCTTACGTTATGGAAACGAAAACCCGACTGATAAATATTTCTGTCCAAAGGAAACAATACAAATAAATTTGTAATGAGTACCTATGTAATTTTCGCGAAATGAAATCCATGCAGGATATATTTCGATGCCGTACTTGCAAACCTGCTCGTTTGGTTTGTTATTGGTAGGGATAGGAAAATTTCGTGATGTAGTGACCTGTAGGTTAGACTCCACAGTCCTGTGTACACTCGAGCATCAGATGTTTGGACATTGGCTGCTGCCCCAGAGAGTAGCCAGTGTTACCTCACACCTGGCAGAACGGCACTCGCTATTTGTTTCCCTGCAAGTCTGCTATTGGCTCAGAGTCGTCCAGGGCGTGTATAATAAACTGCGATCCAATTGCAAAGTCAACTTCAGTGTACACGTGTTTGAAGTCTATCTTGTCCTGAAATTAACTCTCGAAATGTTCCTATCCCTAGTTATTGGTTGCTTTTTTCAAAGACAATGTGTTACTTAACTGGGCCAATCAGAGTTCCAGTATTGAGCGCCTGTGATTGGCGGGCAGGCACCACGACACGTGGGAGTTAAAACCATCCAATTGCGGAAGTGGATCTGAGTTCAAAGGTTTTAACTCGTTCAGACGCAGCGTACACAACTGTGTACATTACACACATGTAGATACGTTTTGGTCTGAACTGCACACTGCGAAGCTCAGTGACCAATGATATTACCTGTTGGTAAATTTTTCGCAAACTCTCGTACAGGTCTAGGTGATAATTGGTTCATACATCTGCAGCCGAAATTATAGCCTACAGCGCATTGTCTGTGACAACGAAACAAGTGTTATTTCGACTTAAGTACAGCACGCATCATAAAACTATTTGTTAGCAACAGTTGGAACCGTAAATTAAAGTGCGTCTGAAAGGGTTATCATACATCTTTATATAGGAACACCCGAATTACGCGAAAAGATTTCGAAACATGGTATATTTCAATGCTATACGGACGTACAAGCTGTTTTCTTTTGCTTACTGGTGGCGTTTCTTTGTGTGAAGACATTTTCCTATTTGACTGACCAATGAGAATTGGGTTACTTCAATGCTGTCACAACTGTGATTCGCGGGCATACACCTAAGATGCGTAAAATGGAAGTTATCCAATCACGAAAGTGCGTCTAAGATGAAATGTTATGAATAGAGACCTGAATAATGCGCTGATTCACTTTGGGACAAGATAGAATTCAAAACACGTGTGTTTATAGGACTTTGCTTTTTTGCCCACATTGTGTTTGACACCTCCTGGAAAACGCTGGCCCAATCGGCGCCTTCCACTGTGACAACAGACAACCAGTATGCAGTTCTGTAACGATTCATAAATTATCACCTAGTAAAATTTTACGGTTTTAGTGATTTGGCACCACAGTCGGTAGCGCTGCATATTTACCGTTTTTATGTGTATTTATATTTGGTTATATACCAGCCAGTATTGCTATTGTCATTTATTAATACTGTATGATTATGTTGCACGTTTTCTATAGTAAATATATATTTATTGGTATTTATTATTCTATTATGAATTTTAATGCAGGTATTTTATATGGTTGTTGTGTATGATATTTGTAATCGATATTATTTGTGCAAATCGATTTTTAAGGAGTCGCGACCATGGCGCTTGGGATGGCGGGATACCACGACATCGCCTGGCTGAGACAGCGCGCCCTAGCCAGTGCGTGAGAATCGGTCTCGGTGTTTAGACGGCCGCAAGTAGTATGTGCTCGACCACGGAGCGAGACAGTATCGGGAAGTCGGGCAGGCGTTTAGCAGTATGGACTATTATATAATTTTTCCCCAGTCGCGATGTGCAGTGTGTTACTCGAGCAAGTGAACGTCGCCGTAATGTTTTCGGAGCAAACAAATTAACTGTTTAAAGAATATTATAAGAACATGCCGGACGTGAATGTAGAAACGATGTTGCTATGTTACAACAGAGCGAGATAATTGGTAAGAATACCCTATTTTCGTGAAAATATTTAATTGCCAGTTGAAATCCATTACAGTTTAGTACATATCCACTCTAGTGATTGAGTGATTTCCCTGTTATGTGTCTTAGGTATTTGCTCGCTAATCAGGGACTTGCACTTTTTAGGGAAACTTAATTCTGGTAGGTCACTCGCGTTAGAAAATGTCTTCTCGCGAAGAGACGTGACCAATAAGCAAAAGAAAAACGCTAAAGTGCCCGTAGGGTATTGAAAGCTAGCGTGCATGTAAATTTTTTCGCAAAAATCGGGTGTCCCTATTTATTAGAGACCCCGGTCATTTCCCGTTATGATTCTGAGACAGACTAAGCGTTCTAAATGTATATGTTAGTTTGACGAATGTCATTGGACCTTCGCTCATCCGACTCGCCCTGCAGGACTCTCCACCAATAGTAACCACGTAGCACTTTGGTGGCTTCATTACGTTGGGCCGAGTCAATCAGAGGAATGTGGCAGTTGCCAATGAGAAATTTATCTACTTGAGTAAGTATATGACTGTGAAGTATAGCGTGGTTCTGTTTTATAGTGTGAAATGATAGGTAGGGACCTGCAAAATTCGTGTTGTTATTGGGCATATGCCTTCTTAGTACTGTATATACTCGAGCCGGCGTCGTTTCTCCATTGGGTGCTGCGAAACTGTGAAGCCGCTCCCATTCTGACCGAATTGCATGTGATTGGCGCACACAATTTTGAAGTGTTCTTTTATTGGCGCTGTGGTACCCAGGGTTTGTCAAATAAACAATAGTCCAATAAAAAACGTAATGTAGAGGTACACAGTCTCTAATGATAGGGTCTCCGGAGGTAATTAAAAGACGACAGGGAGTTTCATGAATTCGAGGACTATCTATAATTCCAGGCATGTATTCTTAAGTGTTTCTGAAGTCATTGGTCAGCGGTTGATATGACACACGCTGGGTAAAATCTCAACCAGAAATAATCTGGATAAATATCATTAGTATTTGTATATGTGCGTGGATATCCTCAGATTCATTCGGTGGGCGCGTTAAGTCTTCGAGCACGTAGTACTTAATCCGCTGCTACATCGGGCTGATGGAGTGCAGTGCAGAGCAGCGCTTACGTGTTATTCTAACATGAGAGGCTGACGTAACCTGTGACGTCAGCGCCGATGTGCAGTTCAGTGCAGTGCTGACCAAGATCGCCAAACTTTAAACTCGGGGATCGGCTACGTATACGTGGTTGTACGTGGTTCGCTATCAGTATACAACTATGTCATTATAAACGAACCTGTGAAATGCAAGGTCGATGAGCGCAAGGTCAAAAAAACCGGGGAAACCAGTATTTTGTTTATATGGTAGATGAGTACCGTAATAGTAATTGAGTTATTGGCATTCTTTCCAATGCCTTAGGCGCACAGAAAAAAAATTGTGTAATTTTACACAAATGTATGTGGCAGCAGAGTCTCCATCGAAGTCAGTGTATTTTTACACCTACATATGACAATGTTTTTTTTTTTCTCTGCGTCAAAGAAAATTTATGTTAAAAATTGGTAAAATGACATGTAGCCTACACTGTTCTACTAATTTTACATAGAACCATGAATAATTAGAATCACTATTTAGCAAAAAAAAAAAAAAAAAAAAAAAAAGATAAACTTTAACATTCATGTATATTTTCGCTGCCACGATAAGTAAATTTACGCGACATCATAAATTTAATTCAAACCACAGCGTGTCTTTTTATATTTACATAGAAGAAATATCACTGATTCAGTTTAATTGTAAATACACGATTTCTAAACATTTTTTAATGTTCTACCAAGTTATGTGACCGTCGCTATTAGTTGTTTTGCAACTGAGTCATGTTAATTCACGTACTACTAGGTGTAGTTTTATAATTTCAACTTTATTATACTCCGTTCTGTAGCTTGGTATTTAAACAGAGTTCTTACAAATGCATATTCAAAATGTAGATAACAATTTACTTTACATACCTAATATAGAATACGTAGTTTTATGCGAACAGGAATCATATATTTTTAAACGGGGGTTTAAGTTTAAATTTTGAACACACAAATTGAGTTCGAAGTAGTTATACTCCAGACCTCAATATCGCAAGCTTTGGAGAAATATTTCTTGCTATATTTGAATTCCTTGGAATATTAGTGAGAAATTACGACTACTCTACTCGTTTTAGCCTATTAAACGCACACATATAAAGCTCCGTAATTACAACCACCTTTTTTCCGCGAATAGGATTACACGGAGGCTAAACTTTAATCTCCTGTATGCACACTTGCCGCCTTCCTTTGAATTTGGCCTCTTGCCTTCGTGTGAAGAGAGTCTGTCATGAGTGAGTCAATCAGAATTAGTTTCTCCGATATTGACCATCCGTGATTCGCGGTAACGCGTAACAATTAAACTGATCCAATCACTAAGGAGATTCTGAACATAAGTGTTTTGGAATACAACTTGTCCAGAACTAGGTTGCTGCGATACTGAACATACGTGATTCGCAGGTATAGGCACCTGAGACGCGCTGCATTTAAATCTATCCAATCGCATATGCGGATATGAGTTAATGTGTTTTAATCCATTCAGACCCAGTATGCAGAATAGTTAGGGACCTGCAAAATTCGTGTGCTGTATATACTAGAACCAGCGTTGTTTCTCCATTGGCTGCTGCATAGTTGTGGAGCCACCCCCCTTCTGGCTGAACTGACCGTGATTGGGCACACTATTTAGTGGTGTTCATTTATTGGTGCAAAGTTACACAGGGCGCAAAAAATAAAGTATGGCCCAATGACAAACGTATTGCAAATGTAAAATTGTTTAAAGTTTAACTTAACTCCAAATAAAAACGCGAGTTTTGCAGGTCACTAATAATAGTGTATGTAAATTACTCATGTGTAGGAATTTTTTGTTCTCTTATTCACACTGCAAATCACAATTACAAATGCTTAGAGACCTGGAGAATTCGCGGATTCATTTTGAGAAAAGCTGGAAATCAAAATACGTGTTTTTATATAACTTTAGCTATTGGTCCAAATGGTGTTTCACACCTCCTGGAGAACGCTGACCCAATCGTCGCCTTCCACTGTGACAGCAGACAACCAAAGTAAACTTAATAACGGCATATTTATACATAAGACAGTAGAGTCTGGCCTGCAGGTTACTGAACTCACGAATTTTCCAGGTCTCTTAGGATAACGAAACTGGAGAAACAAATATGGAAAAAATACGAACATGACACCGACCCGAATGACCAACCGCTGGGGGAGGAGGGTCGAGTGAGGAGTGGGGGGCGCCTCCCTCTCCACTTATTTAGCCAGCACTGATGAGAGGTGTTGCAACGTAGTGCATATATATATTAGTAGTAGTTAGTGGCACTACAGAAGGCATAGTATGTAGAATTCGAATCTCCTTGATGTGTGAGGAAAGGTGGTGGATGGCAGGTCAACTTCGCCACTTACTTTCATTCTCCGGGAACCAAGAGCAACCATTGAACGGTATAAATAGATAGATATGACGTGGTGAGATTCATGTAAAAAATTATATATATATATATATATATATGGCGGTCCGACAACAGGAGCCATAGGGAAAATTAATAATATAAGGAAAATCAATAAAAGCAAAAGATAACTTTATACAGCTGCATTTCCCCCCAGAAAGGGCATATTTGTAAGGGTGGAAAGTCACACATGCGTCGTTCAACCTATGGCTGGCCAAGTAATTAAAAAATCTATGGCTGTGGCAACGCATGTGTTGCAGCTTCCATGACAGTGGCTGTACATGTTCGAAGCGCACCGAAGCGGAACTTCACGCCGCATCGCCCAAATCGTAGTTTCCAGAACTTTTTTCTTTTGCGGAAACTGGCGTCCGGTGGCATTGTTTACTGTCTACGCCCGGTAAGGTGCGTAATTCGTAGAGACCTGCAAAATTCGCGTTAGTATTTGAAGACATGTTAAACTAAAATACTCTTCCTTTGCAATACCTTTGCATGTGGCTAGGGATAGGAAAATTTCGCGAGTTCAATGACCTGTACGCTAGACTCCACAATCCTTTGTTTAGTCGAACCTCAGATGTTTGTTACTGGCTGTTGCCCCAGTGTTACCCCACATTTGACAGTACGGGATTCGCTTCTTGTTCCCTTGCAAGTCGACTATTGGCGCGGAGTCGTCCAGGGCGTGTATAATAAACTCTGATCCAATTGCAAAGGCGACTTCTGTGTACACGCGTTTTAAATCTATCTTGTCCTGAAATTAAGTCGCGAATTTTTCCTATCCCTACATAAGGGTAGGGACCTGACAAATTCGTGTTATTTTCTGACAACAGTGTAAAATTCACCGTCGTGTGCATATTATAGATGGCGCAATTTGTTTATTGGTTACTGCAGCAGAGAGGGCCCATTTTCCCGTTTTATCTTGGTTGAACGTGATTGGGCAAGCCACTCGTTATTGGTCTCCTATTGGCCGAAAGCCGTCCACGGCAAGTACGGACAAAATGTAGTCCAATGATAAAAGCAAAACAAAATCACAACTGTTTGAAGTCTAGCCTGTCTTCAAATAATAACGCGAATTTTGCAGGTTCATTCCTACATATGGGCCATTCTTTACTTGACACGCCCCAGGTAACGTTGCGCCAATACATGAACACTTCACAAGATTGTGCTCCAATCACGTCAGTTCACTGAGAAAGGAAGTGACTTCACATCTAAGCTGCAGCCAATGGAGAAACGACGATGACCCGAATATATATATATATATATATATATATATATATCATCTTACTCATCTTACTCGAATTACTAGAGACATGCAAAATTCACGGTATTTTTTGGCCTCAAGCTGGAATATATATATATATATATATATATATATATATATATATATATATATATATATATATATATATATATATATATATTATATATATATATATATATATATATATATATATTCCAGCTTGAGGCCAAAAAATACCGTGAATTTTGCATGTCTCTAGTAATTCGAGTAAGATGAGCACTTTTGAAAGCACTGCTTTAAATCTACTTGTATGTACGTTGTGTATTCTTTCGCCTTATGTAAGATTAATATTGTCATGTGCCTCAGCACGAGAGACCTGAAGAATTCGCGAATTCATTGTGGGACAAGCTAGAATTCAAAACACGTGCGTGTATATAATTTTAGTCATTGGTCTACATGGTGTGTGACACCTCCTGGAGAACGATGGCCCAATCGTCGCCTTCCACCGTGACAGCAGACAACCAATGCACAGTTGACATCGGCATATTAGTTCATAAGACTGTCGAGTCAAGCCTGCAGGTCATTGAACTCGCGAATTTTTCAGGTCTTTACTCATCACTTTATTCATGCGTCGGTCAAGTGAAACTGAGAAATTATTAGAAAAGTAAATAAAATATGCTCATTTTTATACCTCGATGCATAAAATAACACGAAGCGAAAGAAATAATAACATTATCAGAAATGGTTACCTAGCAATTTTTATTCGACGTTAAGATACGGAACTACTTTCCATCCATCGTTACCAACTTGGCTGTACGTATGTCGCTCAGGGCAACCGTGAAGTTATATCCATGTACGGACAGTGACTTTTTTCTAAGGTTGATTTCAAAAATGCTGTCTTTATCACGAACAAACAGCCTTTACCAACTTGCGCAAGCGAGTATATATCGCTTTGAGTCTTGCAGTCAGAGATATAGCTATCAATGTTACAGACCCATCCAGATTTAAAAAAAAAAAAGAGTACGCCTCTAGTTACATTTGCTATAGATTGAGCCACATGTTTTTCGCGAAAGTATTTCGCGATAAGTTTTGTTGCAAAACACTTCAGTTCAGAATGACTTTCACTTTGGACCATTTTAATTGTTAGGCGCCCTATCTGTCTGCTCGCGAATCACGGACAGTTGGTACCGTAGAAACTTAATCCTGATTGGCTCGCTCGTGTAACACACTGTCTTCACACAAAGACGAGTGGCCAATAGGCAAAGGAAGGCTGCAAGTGTGTACCTATGATATTGAAGTCTAGTCTCCGCGTAAATCGTATCATGAAATACAGGTGGCCCTAGCTATTGATAACCACACAGAGTAGAGGCGTTTACAGAAGTGAAACAGCCATTTTAACTGCAAACAACTCCATTTGCACACTGGGCCGCGGTGGTGTTGTGGTCAGACTAGTCGCCTCCCACCTAGGCGAATCGGATTCAATTTCTGGCGAAGTCACTCCTGGGATTTCACGTGTGAGAATCGTATCGGGCGATGCCGCTGGTCGGCAGGTTACCTCGAAATGGATTGCGTTGGAAAAGGCTTACTAACGTCTCCCGCCGTTATGCTTGAAGGCTTATCAAGGGACGGTTTATAAACTAACTTATAACTAGTAATATGAACATTTCGCGAGTTCGATAACCTGTATGCTAGACTCCACAATCCTTTGTATCGTAGAACCTCGGATGTTTATACATTGGCTGTTGCCCCAGTGCTGTCCCACATTTTACAGTACGGGATTCGTTTGTTGTTCTCTTGCAAGTCGGCTGTTGGCGCGGAGTCGTCCAGGGCGTGTCTAATAAACTGTGATCCAATTGCAAATGTGACTTCAGTGTACACGCCTTCGAAATCTATCTCGTCCTGGAATGCATTCGCGAATTTTTCCTATCGCTGCTTATGACCTATTACTTATTTAGGATTCGAACATACAGCCTCCCGTACCCTAGACCGGCGGCGCACAAACTGATTGCCCCATGGGAAGTCGGCAGGGTTTTCTCTGGGATATCCCCTTATCCCAACGCCCTTGCATTCCGGCGCTGCTCCATACTCATGTCACTTCACCCTCATCAGCTCCACTCCAGTTGCACACGCCAAAAAAAATTGACGTCACTGGTCTGCTAGATGTTGTGACTCAATTCGCCAATCAGCCCCTTGTACCCTACTCGCCAGCAAGCCGCCCAGCCAATAGGAATCCTTCCGCAGCTTGCAATAGCCAATCAGAGAGTGGGCTCGCCCACATAAAAATACACGTTATTTCGTCTGTAAGTGATCGGAGAGATTTGGGTGGCTCTTAACATTGAGGTTTTGAGATAGACGACGAGGGTGAAACGAAGTGAGTATGGAGCAGCGGCGGAATGCAAGGCCCGGGGGAACGGGAGATCCCCGAGGAAACCCACCAACCAGCGGCATCGTCCGGAACTATTCCCATATGTGAAAAATCCGGGAAATGAACCTGGTTCACCTTGGTGGGAGGTGAATAGTCTTACTACTACTACATCGCGGCCTATATTTAGTCTCTTGTGTACTTCCCTCTCTGTAGTAGATTCCTGCAAAATTTGCTTTTTTTCTTTCCCGGCAGACCAGACTTCACCATCCTATATTATCTAGTCGGTGTCATTTTCTTTGTGAAAGGGACATTTACTTAATGTCCACGCAATATTTTGTAAGTGGTAGGGCTATATTTAAGTTACTTACAATGTTTAAAAGCACCTAAAAAGGAGCAAATTTACTGGCTATTTTGGATTGCTAAGTATATATTTTTATTTATTTGTAATGCTTTCATATGTAGGTGCTGATTATGAATATTAATCGTGCCTGAGTTTACAGTAAAAATTTCAGAAGGGGCCTTATATGAATAATACTAGTCTTTATAAAAAATTATTTGTCAAATATGTTTTCATGTTCAATCAACTTGTTTAGTAATATAAATAAATTCTTTGCTTCTCTCCAGTGCCACATCTGCACTCAGTAGCCTTGAACTCCATCTGGTGAGTTGGAGCAGCGGCGTTTGTCACTTCAGATCAGTCTTAGGAAGGTTCCTTGAGGGGTGCCATAGCAGGGATAGTGCGCAAAACATTATCATTATTGCACATTTAATAGAAGATGTAGTTTTGCTATTTTACGCGGGTGTTTTTATGTTGGGTCCTGTGTATTTGACCAACGTTTCTGTTACGTGCAACACACACAAATTTTTAAGACAGAGAGTCTAATTTTCATAGCATAAGTTAGTAGGCCCTATGTTTTTACTTGTGAAATGACTAAAATAACACGTTTTATTCTATCCTTTTACATTGAAACACATACTCTATTAGTATTACTTATACATAGGGATAGGAAAAATTCGCGAATTAATTTCAGGACAAGATAGATTTCAAACGCATGTACACTAAAGTCACCTTTGCAATTGGATTAGAGTTTATTAGACACGCCTTGGATGACTCCGCGCCAATAACCGACTTGCAAGGAAACAAGACCCGAATCCCGTACTGTCAAATGTGGGGTAACACTGGGGCAACAGCCAATGAACAAACATCTGAGGTTCGACTATACAAATGATCGTCGAGTCTAGCATAAAGGTCATTGAACTCGCGAAATTTTGCTATCCCTACTTATACACTGTCTCAAAATTCCTTTGAAATGATATTTGGAAGAGTGGAAGTTTATAGAACAATTTGATTACGTAGTTTGTGTACAATGCTTGGATTAAATAAAAGTTAAGAATGTAGTAATTTTGTTCCATTGGTATAGGCCAGAGGAAAAAATATAATGGCGGCAAGGAAAACCGGAAATGTCAGGCAATTTAGTTTTATGGATTGTGTGGCCACTCTGATGTGGCTACAAGCTAGACTCCACAATACTTTGTTCACTCGAGCCTCAGTTACATGTTCATTGGCTGTCGCTGGAGTTTAACAACATACCAGGTAGCGCCGCCTCCAGTCATTCTTTTACAAGTTCTTTGTTGGCTCAAAATCGTTTAAGACGGGTATATAAAAATGGGAGCCGCGGTGGTGTACTGGTTTGGATACTCGTTTCCCACCTTGGTGAACCAGGTTCGACTCCCGACAGCGTCATTTCCGGATATACGCATGTGGGATTCATGCCGGACGATGCCACTGGTCGCGGGGTTTTCTCGGGGATCTCCCGTCTCCCTCTTGCATTCCAGCGCTGCTCAATTATCACCTCATTTCACCCTCATCGGGTCTCAAGACCTCGCTGTTAATAACCGCCCAAATCTCTCAACTAAATCCATTTTAGTTTAAGAAAATTTTGGCTAAATATATCCCCACTCTTTTACTTCAGGTATCGTACACATCTTATAGGAATCTTAAACCGTTACTTAATTACATGCATGATGTTATTTTAGCTTTCAGTTGTACACCATGCAATATTGGTTATACCATATTTCCAAAAGTTTCAAGTTCACTATAATAAATGTATCCGCTCCCTCCTTTTCAGCAAAAGGTTTGATTCGCACCCTAGGTGTATGTGTTATGTCTTGCCCGGGAATCACATACGTTAGTTATTCCGAGTTCTTAGTTTTAACTCGACCAGTTGAAAATGAAAGTTTTCATGATATACAGTATATATAAACCCGAGAATTTCGCGGGTTCATTTCTAGACAAGTTGGAATTCACACACATGTACGTTCATGTTACGTTTGTAATTGGTCGACGTGTTTTTTGACACCTCCTGGAGATAAATAACCCAATAACCAACATGCAAGAAACTGTGCGCCCAAACACAGCCTTTTACTACCACAACAATCAACCAATAAACAGTTGATTTATGCTATGCATGACAGTATTTAAGACTGTGCAGTCTAGCCTACAGGTCGTTGAACTCGCGAATTTCTCGGGTATCTAGATATACATAAGGCCAGTAAGAAAATTAAATCGCTAGGTTTGTGCGTATATTGAATTCTAACCTACATGGTAATGATTTGCTGAAACTCGTATTTCACTACAAATATGCAGGGGCAACCAAGTCTTGCGTAAAGGTTTCTTGTCAAGTTGTATTTCAAAACACTTTGACCGCGGTCCACATGCGAGGTTGTTTGGTTTAAAATACTATGCTTTGGATGTGCCTGCCCACGAATCATAAACGTTCAGTGCCAGAGTAACTTAGGCCGTGTCTCAACTAGAAAGCGTGTTCACTCTCACTCACCACTCTCACTCTGGCACACTCTGGCTCACTTTAGCGTACTGAGACTTGTGCCCTCTGTAAGCCTTCGCAATTATTTCTCTGACAGAAAAGGTAATACGTCGCGAAAATAAAATATTACTGGCCTTTAACGTTCCTCGAAGAAATGTACAGTATTTTATGAAAAAGCAACTTATTTTGATTTGTTACATTTTTGCATGATTAAGAATATAATTGCTATGTGCAAATCATAGTATTTAGTAATAAGCACACAGTTAACCCAAATGAAAGGTGAACATAACATAATCATTTGTTATGCTCCATATTAAACGGAATATTGTTGTTATTACACATTTCACTATCGCAATGATTAAATCAAGTCGATAAAATATTTCTAACTCTGCTTTAGAAACAACAACATATATGCCTGGTTATTTGCGGTTAGATTTTAAAACAACATGGCCGCCAGAGAGGGTGCGAGAGTGAGCATCGAGTGTACATCGTTGTTCACTCTTCCTTCTCGCTCTCTCTTCTTCGGAGTTGGGACAGCAAAGAGAACTCTCTGTGACGTCAAGAGTGAGCGAGAGAGTACTCTTTGGCGAATTTGGACACGGCCTTAATTTTCATTGGCCCAGACGAATACCACACTGTCTTCGACTTCCCTGGATTTCTCCCTGGAATTCTTCTAGAGACAATATGATGGCCCTACAAATAAACTATTGCTTCAATTTTGTTCTGGCACTAAATGTATCCTCGAAATGCTTGTAACCCGGAAGGACAAAACTGGAGGAGACAAACTGTAAAGAACGGCTTTTTTTTTCTTCTGTAAAATGCTTTATTTTGGTGGCGCCTGCTATCTGTGATTAGTATTTAACCTTATCAAAGATAAGTAACTTTCTTAACTAATCTGCGACTACCTAAAATCGCGTTAGAAATGTTAAGGTGGTTACAAATCCATTGCCTTCAGGGAAACTAAAGTTTTGTAATCGTTTTTTTTGAAGCTAGTTTTATTTCGTGTCCTGTGCCATTTGAAAAATTGGCGTCATTTAATCGGTTTTAACAATTTGTGGTCTGGAGAAATTTGCTGGGATTCCCGATGGAGTTGGAAGTGAGTAATATATATCCACCACTAAATGAACACCATATCTAGTCATGGGCACCAAATATTCGCTAAGAGAGATCCTCGCAGGCTTACGTGTGGTAAATAACTATGAATAGAGACCTGCGAAATTTGCGTTGTTATTCGGGGGCACGTTAAACTTCAAACACTCGTCGCTTTGCAACACGTTTGTCACTGGACAATTATTTATTTGACACGCCCTGGGTAAATCGTCGCCAATAAATGAACACTTCACAATTGTGAGCACAAATCACTTGCAGTACAGTTAGAAAGTGAGTTTCTTCCCATCTATGTAGCAGCCAATGGATGAACATCAGTTCGAATATTTACAGCACTGTGAAATTTAGACTGACGTCAAATATTAACGCGAATAAGGCAGGTCGCTAATAATGACGCGTGTATTGCCGCATATTTTTAATAGGAATAAAAACATAATCACAGTTCTAATGTAGCTAATTTTGTGAAGGCGTTTTCCGACCTGAAAAGCATAGAAAAAGCGGAATTTTTTTCTGCGTTCACACAACTTAAATTCTAAACTTCATGCCTAAGGACAACCGATTTTTGCAAAAAAGAGTTTATTTCTAGGTATATTTTAAAATATTTCTACTCACACACACTTTTGTGAATAAATAGTGTTAACCGCTACAAATAGTTTACTGTCTGTCCGCGAATCACAGGCGTTCAGTATCTGTGCAACCTATTTATGATTGGCCCAGTAAAATACTACTGTTCTGTTTTTTTGGCACTTCAGAGTATTTCACTTAGCTGCAAGGCGGATAACATTTTAAGTAGTAAGTTAACGTCCCCAAAGTCACGAAAGTAGTAGGAAACTAGCAATTCTGGTCCAGAACTTGAATGTCCCTTCTCACAATACGCATGAAATTAAAATTATTATAATCAATTTTTTAAATAATTTGATATTTTATTCATATTTTAAAGGCACGTTAGAGTGTAAATTGATGGAGAATAAACGAGTTCCAAAAATAGTTTTGCCGATGGGTGAGGCAATCTTATCATAAAGAGAACTTGCGTCGGACACGAACACAAATGTGTCATTATCGCAGAAAGTTTTACGAAGCCATGCAGAGTTTTAGTGTTTGTGACATAAAAACCATTGGTAGTTTCGATTACAATAGTTGCTAGGTAACAGGTTAACTATGAGAAAACAAGCCATGATAAATCTTGTGTTTAGTATGCTTCGCAGAATCACAATGACCATAGCAACATTACATTATTTAGAGTTCACTGACAGAAAAATCTTGTGACAAGCTGTAATTATCTATGAACCTTTTTTTTGCAATACCTAATACATTTAAATATTTATTGTCTTTCCAGTCATTTCACTATATATTAATTTTTAAACCCTTTACCAATCATGCAGTGTTAATTATTTTCTGGACTGAATGATCGAATGCACGTGTTTACTTAGAGAACGATTCAGTGATGGGCAGTTCAGAATTGATTCTCTGCGAAGGTCGTAATGCGGTGTGCCCGACGTACGTTTAAGAGCGCCACATTAAACTTCTATCCAATTACGCACGTTGCCTGCTGGTATAATTTTGGGCTGAGCTTCGCATCGGAGCGCATGCCGATGCCTGCGAAAAGACAAACAAGAAGCATAATTATCTGTCTGCTGGTTTTTAACAGCCCGCGACACGAACCCGCCGTCCACTTCAAACGAACGCGATTTCCTCTCTCTTGGGGGCAACACCACAGTTATGAGAAGGTCGTCCAGTACTAGCGGGGTCAAACCTGCACACACACGAATCCGCGCGCATTCGTGCATGTGCATTCGTCGATTGTTCCCCTCCCCCCCTTTTTTTTTTTTCAAGAAGCTTTCGGAAAGAGAATGTAGTAATAAGCACGTTTACTGGCGGAATGTGCGACGTCCACTGCGAGAAATATTTGTCTCTCATCATCGCTTTGCGCGAAGGCTAGACTTCAATATCCTATGTGCATCAGACCCGAGAAACTCACGAGTGCAATGACCTGTAGGCTAGACTTCACAGTCTTATATACTCTCATACAGATGTCAACATTTTATTGGATGAGTGTTGTGGTAGTAAAAGGCGGTGGTTGGGGGCACGATTTCTCACATGTTTGTTATTGTCTTATTTATCTCCAGGAGGTGTCAAAAAACACGTCGACCAATTACAAACGTAACATGGACGTACATGTGTGTGAATTCCAACTTGTCTAGAAATGAACCCGCGAAATATTCGGATCTCTGCCTATAATGCACGAGAAGAAGTGAAAATGAGACGGTTGACTTATTTACTAAAGCCCTAAGTATTTCGCGAATTCAGACATACATTCGGTGGTTTCACTGCAATTATTTGCACGCTCCTTGTGCAACTGAGCTTATATAAACCGGAAGTAGTGATGTAACCGAGTCATCAACAATCCAGCAGAATGGCATCTTACGGTGTCAACCAGTAGATGAAAGGTAGTAGCTCGATCATGTAGAATAGACTGATTTCTTGTCAGTTGAAAAATAAACTGGCGAAAATTGAGAGATAGCAATGACTAGAGACCTGCGAAATCCGTGTTATTAATTGGTGACACGTTAAACTTTAAACACGCGTGCATTTGCAATATGTTTGTCATTGGACCATACATTATGTTACATACTCTAAGTAACTTGCGTCAATAAATTAACACTTCACGATTGTGTAAGCCAGTCACGTGCAGTTCAGTAAAAAAGGGCGTGGCTTGACATCTGTGCAGCAGCCAATGGTAAAACGACGCCGGCTCCAATAGATACAGTTCTGTGAAGTTCACCCTGATGCCCAACAATAACGCGATTTTTGTATGTCTCTAGCAATTACGGAACATTAAAAAAAACTGTTATGGTCCTCGTCTATAACACTTTATGAGCATGTTGCAAAGAGATCATGTTGGCGAAGTTTCAAGACCGTGTCATTTACCAGCTTAATCGCACTCTTTTTAGCCTCTGTGCATTTTCGTTGTACACAAAGATCCGAATTTTGTATTAGCACATGAACTGAATATGTAAATATATCTTGACGAAATAATAGCAAATAAAAATTTATAATAAAAAAAACCAAATGTGATTGGATATACTTTTGGGCTGTTCTTAACCACGAGTTGCAACGAGGTGAGTATGGAGCAGCACCGGAATGCAAGGGCTGGGTAAACGGAAGATCACCGAGAAAACTCGTCGATCAGTGGAATCTCCTCACGATTCCCACATGCGAAAATTTGGGAGTGACCCGACCTATTCGCTGAAATGGGAAGTAGAGCGCTCTAGCCGTTAAGCCACCGCGGCCCCAAAAATGTAAGAGAAGCTATATATTGGTCTAGAGGTAGAGTTCTCCCTTGTGAATCCGGAATGAGTTAAAAACCCGAAAGCTTAGAATAAATAAAAATATACCTTCACTTAAAACTGTAGCATATTTCAAAAGTTAATTATTTTTTATATTAATATTTATTCATAGGTTCACTTGTTTATCGCGAAGATATTTATATACGCAGGCTATACTTCAATACCGTACGTGCATACTTGCAGTTTTCCTTCTGTTTCTGGCTGCAAGCCTTGTCTAGATAAAATTGTGTTATTCTACGGGGCGGTTACTTGAAAACTGAACGTCTTTGATGGGTGGGCATGTATCTAGGATTTTCACCAGATAAAGACACCCCTTCGCGAAAGTGTATCTGAGTTAAGAATGTTTTAGAATACAACCAGACACAATAATTTTGTTTTTTTTTTCGTGAAAATCGGAGTGTTCCTATATAAAGGCATTACTTACCTATACGAATTTGAAGTCCTAACAATTTTAGAAATTCACAGACCTTTGCGCTAGCTTCACCTTGGGTATAGTCCTTTCACGGTTTATTAACAATTTTTAAATCAAACTGTTCAGAACTCAGCATATGTATGACATGTTGGGGTTTTGTCTAAATATGCCATGTATCACAAGCGGTTTATACTTCTGTTAACATAAAATGCTTTATTTTTTGGTTAACTCTAACATTTACTTATATGTTATCTAAATGATATTTTATTTATAATTAATACAAATGAAAACAGAGAGAAAAATAGACTTTTAAAGTAATGGCTCGAGTCCTGAAGAATTGGCGGATTAATTTTGGGACAAGTTAGAATTCAAAACACGTGTGTTTATATGACTTTATTCATTGATCCACACTGTGTTTGAAGTCCGCTGGAGAACGTTGGTCCAATCGGCGACTTCCACTGTGACAGCAGACAACCAATGTGCAGTTATTATCGCCATATTTGTACATATGACTGTAAAGTCCAGCCTACAAGTCATTGAACTCGCGAATTCTTCAGGTCTCTAACTATAACTATACGCGATGTCAAATGTTCGAACAGTCACTAGGTAAACAATATAGGAGTGTGCATTTCTCATATGCGTGTTTATGCAAATTTAAAGGTGCAAGCCACCCTCGTGATACGCTCATGAGGCATAAAACTGCAAGAGCTTATGACCATAAAGAAGCAGTAGTTCGCCAGAAAGGCGAGGAGAAATATAATTGCCGTCTGTCCGTTATAACTTGAGGAACGCCGGCACTTTTCGCTAGTAAGAAAAAAAAAAAACTCTTTTCAAAGGTGCGGTTCGAACGAATTCGGGAACCGATGCATTTACATGTTGCAGCTGGCGAATCGCGATGAGTAGGTTCACCTGTTTTGGGCAAAAAGATTTCAGGACAAGTTGTGTTACAAAATACTTTAGTTCGGAACCACTTTCGTGATTGCGTCACTTGAAATGTTAAACGTCTGATCTGTCTGCCCGCTAATCTCGGATGCTCAGTATCGGGGCAAAATTTAATTCCGATTAGCTTACTCACGAAACAAATTCTCGTCCCAAATACAAGCTGCCAATAGCCAGTAGCCAACGGACGGCTGCTAGTGTGTAAATAGGATATTGAAGTCTAGCTTCCGCGTAAATCTTTTCGCGAAAAACAGGTGGCCCTAGCAATGATCGTCAGAATCTGCGGTATCGGTTCCAACCCACTGACTCCCGTGGCTCAGTCTGTTAGTGCGCCGCCGATCTGGGATGCGGGAATTTCTAGGTTCGAATCCCAGGTAAGGCGTGGGTAGAGACCTGCAAAATTCGCGTTATTATTTAGGGGACATATTAAAATTGAAACACTTGCACCTTTTCAATACGTTTGTCATTGAACCATACTTTATGTGACATACCGTGGGTGACTCTCCGCAAATAAAGGAACACTTCACAGTTGTGTGCCCCAATCACGTGTAGTTCAGTCAGAGAGGGCGTGTCTTCACATCTATGCAGCAGCCAATGGATAATCGACGCCGGTTCTAGTGCATACAGTACTGTGAAGTTCAGCGTGATGCCAAATAATAACGCGAATTTTGCACGTCCCTAGGCATGGGTGTTAGTTTTAATTTGGTCATAATTTAGTTTGTAAACCGTCTCCTGATAAGCCTTCAGGCATAACCTACTTGGGGCGTTACTAAGCCCTATCCAATACATTGGTCCTATCCCAAGTGCCGGGCTGTCAGCAACGACAGCTTAAATTCGCAGAAATATTTTACCGTTACAAGATTTTTTTTCTAAACACGCTGAAGATTCGTCCCAGGTGACGAATGTTTGGCGAATTTTTAAGGTGGCTTAACTATTCACATACAAAGCAAAAGAGATCAGTGTTAACTGAGACGCTCTATTATTGCGAAAATATTAATAACCACTCTAGATTTCAATTATCCTAAGCGCATATCAGCATTTTCCTTTTGCTTATTGGCTGCGTATCGTGGCGAAAAGACATTTACTTACTCGAGTGACCAACAAGAACTGAGTTTCTCTGGTATTGTAAATCTGTGATAGGCGGGCAGCATCTAAGGCGCACAACTAGAGACCTGAAGAATTCGTGAATTCATTTTGAGACAAGCTAGAATCCAACACACGTGTGTTTAAGCTATTAGTCCACACGGTGTTTGACACCTCACGGAGAACGCTGGTCCAGTCGTCGCCTTCAACTGTGACAGCAGACAACCAGTGGCGGCAGGAAACTTTTTTTTTTGTTTCAGCAGGGGCGTGCCCAGCTCTCTCCGATTTACAGCATGCGATTGGCTGAAAAGGGCCGAGCCCCTGAAGTCTTCCCTCCCCCCCGTAGCACCTCAGTCATTTGTTACGATCATCTCTCTCTACTAGCTCTACCCACTTCGGGGCGAAGAATCTGCCGCCCCACTGCTCGACATTTCCAAAAACATTTCTCTCGTGACAAGAGTCTCGTCCATCTCAAAAACATTGGCTGCGAAATAACCTCCGTATTCGTATGCAGTATTATTTACTGAGTAGCAGCTAAGTAGAGGTATGCATGCGTTCTGAGAGTTTATTAGGAGGGCTGCGCTCCGCAGTCCTACCTCAGCAGCCGCTACTGCAGAGAACCAACATGTACTTAATATCGGCATATTTCTACATACACAAGACTGTAGAGTCTAGCCTGCAGGTAATTGAACTCGCGATTTATTCAGGTCTCTATCAGTAAGTAATTTTGTTTTATATTTTCCTGACGAAGATCGAAAGAGAATTTACAACAAGAAGCAATTTTGTAAAAATATAGGCTTTTTTTTTTGCTTTGAATATAAATTAGTTAGATTATACCTTATTTATGTGTGTTTGCTGTATTTATGCCTAGGGACACCCGAATTTCGCGAAAATATTTCACGACCAGTGGAATTTATAACAGTTTAGCTCAGATCCACTTTGGTGAAAAGTTGATGTAGAAGTTACGCATCTTAAGTGTCTGCCCACGAATCAGAGACGTTCAGTTTCGGAGTAACTTAATTCTAATTGGCCAGTCACATAAGAAAATGCCTTCTCACAGACTCATGCCGCCAATAAGCATAAGGAAACTGCTGGTACGCCCGTAGGGTACTGAAATCTAGCAGGTGAGAAAATATTTTCTCGAAATTCTGAGGTCCAAAGTTATACCTAGGGACAGGTGTTTTTCGCGAAAAGTTTTCAGTTGTACTACAAAACACTTTAGTTCATATGCACATTCTTGGTTGGATGATTTCATATATCACATGCTTCAAGTGTCTGTCCACGAATCACGGACGTTCAGTATCGGAGTTCATTGTTACGATTGTCTCAGTCAAGTAAGAACACATCTTCTCACGTAGAAACCTGTCCAATAACCGAAGGAAGTTGTGGTTGTGGACGTAGGATATTGACCATAAATATTTTCGCGAAAAACACCTGTCTCTAGTTATACCACATAGCTGCAATCAGAAATAAATTGTCAAAATAACGTCCATACACATAAAATGATTAATTATTGTACAGTTAGCGATAGAAAGAAGTAAAGTTCATTTTTAATACATATTTTGCAAGCAGCAAATTATGTGTATTAATGAGAAGCTAACTGTGTTATTGTATTCCATTTTATTTTATCGTAAAAGTTTACTACCAATTTTGTTTGTTTAAATTGTTTTGATACTCTAGAGTGCCGCTGGCTAGGGACACCCGGTTTTCACAAAAATTATAATTAATTACCAGTTGTATTCCAAAATAGTTAGTCTCAGATCCACTTTCGTAGTGGGATAATTTACGTGTGCATTGTTAATTCACGGAAGTGAAATGGCATGGCGGTTCCTTTGGTGTGGGCAAACCCATTCGCTGATTGGCTGCGCAATAATCTGGAAACGGGCAGTGCGTTTGATTGGCTACTTCACGCTGCGAAATATTCCACTATTGGCTGGGGCTACCGGCTGGCTAATAAGATGGCGAACTGTGATCCGATATGTTGGTGGCCAGTGACGCAATGCTGGTATCTTACGTGATTGTAGTCCCCGGTACACGTGTCTGTTACACTTCTGCATTCATGTGTGTTCTACACCCCCCAAATGGGGCCGCGGTGGTGTATTGGTTAGACTACTCGTCTCCCACCAAGACGAGACGGGTTCGACTCCCGGCGGATCCGCTCCCGGACCTTCACATATGGTAATCATCCCGGACGATGCAGCTGGTCGGCGGGCTTACTCGGGGATCTCTCGTTTCCCCTGCCCCACCATCCTGGCACTGCCCCAAACTCACTTTACTTCGCCCTCGTCGGCTTCAAGACCTCAATGTTAAGAGCCACCCGAATATCTCCTCTTCACACTCCAAAAAATCCATATGAATTTAATACATACAACAATTTTACAAGTATGTTCAAATAACCTGTTTGGTTAGCGTAAGCATAAAAATATCACGGTCGAGTAAAATAAATAATTTGTTTGAAATGAACAAGTATTTGGTTAGCTGTAACGATCTAATTATTTAAAAAAATTAGTGGCGGTAACATAAACAACGTAGTCCAGTATTTGGTAATCGGGTCGTTTGATTGCCTTCATTCTATTTTACAGCCCATGAGTTTATATTTTATCTTTGTGACAGTCATGCTTATAACAGTATTTGTTAGATTTATTGCTACTTGACAATGGCATTGACAATCTCAGAAATATAATTTTAAGAGGAGATTAATTTTTACACTCTTGTACGTTAATAACAGATAAACTATTAAAGAAAATTTTATCGGATGTATCTGATACTATAAGGACAAAGTTTTGTGTATGCGAGCGTGCATAGCCGATCTCGTGATGTCAGTTCAGTTTTCAGCCACAAGCGTCATAACTAGGGATAGAAAAAAATTCGTGAATTCATTTCAGGACAAGATAGATTTAAAACGCGTATACACTGAAGTAACCTTTCCAATTGGATCAGAGTTTATTAGACACGCCCTGGACGACTTCACGCCAATAGCCGACTTGCAAGGGAACAAGAAGCGAATCCCGTACTGTCAAATGTGAGGTAACACTGGGGTAACAGCCAATGTATAAATATCTGAGGTTCGACTATACAAAGGATTGTGGAGTCTAGCAAAATTTTCCTATCCCTAGTCATAACTAGAGACCTGCAAAATTCGCGTTATTATTTGGGGACGTGTTAAACTTGAAACTCATGTACCTTTTTTATACGTTGGTCATTGGATCATAGTTTATGTGACACACCCTAGGTGACTGGAACAATAAACAAACACTTCACAATTGTGTGCCCCAGTCACATGTAGTTCAGTTAGAGAGGGAAGGTCTTCACATCTATGCAGCAGCCAATGGAGAACCGACGCCGGCTCTGGTGCATACAGTACTGTGAAGTTCAGCCTGATGTAAAATAATAACGCGAATTTTGCATGCCTCTAGTCATAAATATTTTTGTAGAGGAAATGCGAGATTATGTCTGAGGGATAGAGACAATAGAGGGTACAGTTCTATACTGTTTAACAGTCACGAGGTATAACAACCACAATGTCTTCCCAATTAATAATTACTGCCGCTTTTTTGTGCCTCGCAAAAACAGAGCCATAACGACCGACAATTTGTTTTAACATCGTGCATGCCTTGTTTAGTAACATAGACTCATTATTTTTATAGACAATGCGGATGGTATATAAATTAAAACATTCAGATTATAAGCTGCCGTCGTGGCATGGTTTCCAGTACAATGAAACACCAACCTGTCTATCTTGTATAGCAGTTGGCAACACTGCAGCAGATCCCTCCGGTTCCCACACTAACCCTATTCTCAATTCTGACATCTTTCTGCTTACAAAATACAAGGTCAAGCTTTCGGTGTTTCTAGGGACCTGCAGAATTCGCGTAATTTTTAACTGAAAACTTAACTTCAAGACGTTCTATTCTTGCTTGCTTTCTGTCATTTGCCGAAAACTTGTGTGGCATGGCTGAACGACGATTTCAGCCAATAGTAACAGCTCGATTGTTGAGAAACCAACCTACACTGTAACGGTCACACAGGTTAATGACGCAGTATAGACGTCAATAGTAAATGAAAATATGAATTGTTCTCGTTTAGATATAGGGCAGTGGAGTCTAGCATGACACCAAACACTAACGCGAATTTTGCATGTATCTAGGTATTTCTAATATTTTAGCTCAGCTCCACTTTATTAGTTGGATGATTTACGTGTACAGCGTTTAGGGTGTCTTCCCTCGAATCACAGACTTACAGTATTGTAGTAAACTAATTCTTATTGGCAAGTTGTGTAAGAAAATGTCATCTCACGAAGACACTTTGCCAATAAGTACGGTGACACGATTTTCGCAAAAAGAATCCCGCGGAGGCTAAATCTCAGTATCCTACTTGCACTCTGCAGATTTATTCCGCTATTGGCTGTGTACCTTCCTCGAAGACAATGTAGTATTTGACAGGGCCAATGAGAATTAAGTCACTTCGTTACTGAACACCTGCGATTCGTCGGCAGGCACATAAGGCGCTCACCATTTGAAACCAACCAAAGTGTATTGAAATAGAACTTGACACCTAATATTATTTGCGAAAATCGGGTGGCTCTACCAATAAGTAGATACCTGAAAAATTCGTGAGTTCAATGACATGTAGTCTATACTCCATTGTCGTATGTTATATCATGCAAATAGCACTGTTCATTGGTTGCTTAGTGTATCTGCGGAAGACAGTGATTTGGTATGCATTTTATTGTGTGTTTATGACGGGCTTAGATTTTTCCATGAGGTGTAAACTAACGGTTCGACCAATGCAATAGCATAAGCAATGCAGATGTACAAGTTTTTGAATTCTATCTTGTCCCAAAATGAAACGCGAATTTTTCAGGTCTGTACCAATAAGCAATAAAAATCAGCTGATATCCACGATAGGGTAATTAAATCTACTGCGAGTGGAAATCTTATCCGTGAATATACGCGAGGATGTAAATGTAGCATTTATACATTATTTAAAATTTATATAAAATAAAATTGTTGCAATATGTTAATCCCATTATTTTATTCACTCATTTTTCTCCTCGAACTCCCACCAAGGTCGAAGTGTTCCGGAACTGATAAATTTATAACGCCTCTACTGATGAAGAGTCTGAGAGATTGGAATGCTCGCTGCTGAAACTTTTTTAACAAATTATACTTACAATTATGCTTTTTGAAATGCGACAACTTCCTGCTAAGAGCGTGCTACATAACTAGTCCCGTGCAAATTTTGCGTTAATATTTTAAGACATGTTATACTTACAGGACATGTACATTCGCCCTACCATTTTTATTGGACAATTGCCTTAATTTTACCCAATCCCTAGGGTGTCTCTAGACCAACGAACAAACAGTAGATATTGGTAATGACGAACCACGTGCCGTACAGTCAGAAGAGAAACGACTTTTCACCTACGCAAGAGCCAATCAGCGTTGGCCACTGGCTCTAATCACATACACGACCACGAGGTTTATCTTTATCTACAAAATATTATTGAATTTATTCGGTTAAGAAGAAAGCAATTAATTCATTTTAAGAGTTCTGTGCGGATATGAAACATTGACAGTTAATGAGTAATAGCGTCATGTGTTTTTTAAAATTACATTTTTGTTATGATTATTTGAGTTGTCGTAAGTGTTTTACGTTAATCAAATTCGCGATACATTAATTTTTGTTCGCAACTACATTTCACATCGCCCCTAGTTTTTGCACAAACATCTGTATAAGCTTATACGTTGTTGAGTGTCCGCCATTTTGCTGGAGCTCGTAGATACGGGTCATTATATTACAAACATTACTTGTGGTCTATTACAAACATGGATTGATCTTTGAATGAATAGTGCAAAGGTTTTTGGACAGTCGTCATTGCGATGCAGATGTCTGTCATGGGTAAACAGGACTGAACACGAACAAAAACTTGTTCATGTATTTATTCGTGTTCAGTCCTGTTTTCCCATGACAGGCATCTGCATCGCAATGGCGAGTGTCGAAAAATTTCCATCTAAACAAACATGGTTCTTGTAGTTAAACAAACGAGTAATTATACCAGAAAAAATTTTGTACCGTTACAACTATTTGTAAAATTGGAAATAATTTCTCACTACAGATAATAATTTTTTCTTAAGTGTGCAGCAAAATAACCACTGCACAATTTCGTCTCTGCGTAGTTATCTACTCTTTGATAAATGACGAGACGTCAACGAACTCGTATTGCATGGGGCCACAAGCTTTTCGTGAAACGGTTTCCACGAAAGCTAGACTTCAATATCCTATGTGCATACTTGCAGTTTTCTTTTGGCTAATGGTCGCTTGTCTGTGCGAAGAGAGTCTGTTGACATAAGTCAGCTAATCAGAATCAAGTTTCTCCGATACTGATCGTCCGTGATTCGCGGTCAGTCAGATAAGACGCTTAACATTTCAAATGGTCCAATCATGAAAGATGTTCTGAACTATAGTGTTTGGTAACACAATTTGACCTGGAATATTTTCGCGAAAAACGGGTGCCCTTGGTAATGCGCTGTTAGCTGAATGCAAGATGAAGGCTACACAAGACGCAAGTATGCAGATCATGAGACACTCTAGCTATTGCAACACGTGAGGTCTAAAATCATATCCCGTACTGAATGTGCTGATAAGGTTACGCACATACATGTGTCGTCTAGAGACCAGAGCATTTCGCGGGTTCATTTCTAGACAAGTTGGAATTCACACACATGTACGTTCATATTGCGTTTGTAATTGGCCGACGTGTTTTTTGACACTTCCTGGAGATAAATAACCCAATAACAAACATGCAAGAAATTGTGTGCCCAACCACCGCCTTTTACTACCACAACAATCAACCAATAAACAGTTGATATATGCATGAGAGTATATAAGACTGTGAAGTCTAGCCTACAGGTAATTGAACTCGCGAATTTCTCGGGTCTCTAATAATAATTAACTTTACTGGGCGTGTATCACTCAATGCGGCCGTTGAAATATATGAAGGTAAGATCAGTGGCCATTTTATAAGGTTGATTTCAAATATGCTCACTTTATCGTGAACAGCCTTAAATAACGGTAATTCTACAGGACTCTAATAATGTTTTTAAAGATTGCGGGCGTCGTAAGGTTATAGCGCACTTTTACAAGTAATAATTGCTTGGAAACCCAGATGCCAAGAAAATCCTTTGTAGGACTACAAACAAATTTTTGTAAAATCTGCAAAACGTATATTTGTATTATTGCAAATGATAGGATTATAGTAAAACTTACAGTATTGAAAAGTGGGCATAAAACAATCTTTATTATAGAAAGCAAATGTGAGGAATTATTAACAGATAAAAAGGAAAAAAATTATTTCAAAATATAATTCATTAATGATAATACAACACCTCACCAGTACAGGAACTAGAAACCACGTCACTTGCATAATTATCCAGCAGCCTTAACCACATTACTAACATTTCTATGTAACTGTTCGCTTATTTTTGTACTAACTATACCAGTTAATACCTACAAACTATAATTAAGTTATTCAGGTAAGAAGAATGCACATGGAGTGTTCCATGTATGCATAAAATATTTACAGCTAAAGAGTAATAGCGTCACATGTTTTAACAATTTTAGTAGTTTTACTATGATTATTTTAGTTTTTGCAAATGTTTTAGGTTATTAAAACTCGCATTAAATTTTAATTTGATCGCAGTTACACTTTAAATCACCCCTAATTTTTGCACAAACAAATACATACGATTTTACGCCATGAGTGTCCGAAATTTCTTGAGGTCGTAGATACGAATCAGTATAGTGTAAACATTTCTGGAGGTATATTTAGAGATCGGAAGAATTCGCGGATTCAATTTGGGACAAGCTAGGATTCAAAGCAAGTTGTTTATATAATTTTAGCCATTGGGCCACACAGTATTAGACACCTCCTGGAGAAGGGTGTCCAATTGTTGCCTTCCACTGTGACAGCAGACAACCAATATGCACTTAATATCGGCATATTTGTACATAAGACTGTAGAGTCTAACCTACAGGTCATAGAACTCGCGAATTTTTCAGGTCTCTAGTTAAGTTACAAACAGGGCACTTGTAGTACAAATTATTTATTTTACAAGATAAATGTTTGTACCTTTGCAAAAATCTGTGGAGGCCGTGGTGATGTAGTGGTTAGACCTCTCGCCACCCATCAAGGCGAACCGGGTTCGACTCCCAAATTTTCGCAATTGGTAATCGTGCCGGAAGATGCCGCTGGTCGTGGGTTTTCTCAGTGGTCTCCCGTTTCTCCCGCCCTTTCAATAAGGCGTTGTTCCATACACGCCTCGCTTCACCCTCATCGGCTCTCAAGACCCCGATGCTAAGAGCCACTCAGGTCTCTTCACTCGCTCACAATCATTTGTAAAATTACAAATAATTACTCAGAAAAAAACTACAAATTTCTTTGAGTGTGCGAACTCCACACAATTTAGTTACCTTCAGGTGACGTAATGTTACGTCAGGAGCACTAAAAGTGCTAAATAAATAAATAAATATATGTTTTTGGTGTTTCACACCGACCATTTAGATATTCCAAAATGTCCGTGTTCGCAGTCATGGTTGGACGGTAGCGCAGGGATTTTCTAGCCCTGCACTGAAAGATGGTGCGATAACACACAAGCAGACGTTTCTTGTTGCGTCCCTAGAAGATGAAATCTTGGGGGGGGGGGGGGGAGGATAAGGGGAGAACAAAAAATATTTCGCGCTTCTCACAATTGGTCGCGAAGAGCCAGATTCCTGCGCGGTGATCAGCTGATGCCAGAGCCGTCCACCTGTTGAGCGTGATGCGGCTCCGATAAGGCTTTGCGGACTCCGAATAATTCCACGCGCGCTCATGCGAAACCCGTCCCCCCCCCCCCCAAGGACAGGAGGGCTCAAACGCATAGAACGACCAACCATACAGAAGTGGAACTTTCACCCGCGACCCAGACTACCAGTCGCTCACGCCACAAGAGTTGAACCGAACAGGCACCTTCAGACTCATGCACCTGTTCACAATTTGACGTCGGTACAAATTTACAAACATTGAAGAGCAAGCATGTACCCATCACTGCATCAAATAATACATACGAAAACAGAAGTTCACTAGACACTGGATTAATGCAGGCATTTATAGGGCCACCAGTTTTTCGCGAAATGAGTCACGCGGAAGCTAAGGCTTCCATATAAGATGTGCACATTTGCAGCGTTCCTTTGGCTATTGGCCTCTTGCTTTGTGTGGAGAAAGTCTGTTACATAAGTGAGACAATCAGAATTAAGTTCCTTCTATTATTGACCGTCCGTGATTCGCGTGCAGACAGATAACCTGTGTAATAATTCAAATGCTCCAATCACGGAAGTGGTTTTTAACAAAAGCGTTTTCGAACACAGATTGTCCTGAATTCTATTCGCGAAAAATAGATGGCCCTACCTTTTTATACTATTTTATTTATTAATTTAACATTGTGATTTACATTTCACAAAAATATGATTACTGACAAAAGAATTTTCAAACGTTCTAAACGAGCTAGTATTCCTTAAGTAACGTTACGTGGAATAATTTTTGTTTGAAACTGTTATTTTTTTAATTTATAAATTGAGAAGGAATTTCTTTAACATTGATTCCTAGGGACTGGAAAATCTCGCAAATTCAGATTAGGACAAACTATACTGGAAACACGTGTTCATTTATCTCGTGGTTGCAGTAGGACACTTCATTAGTACGGATAGGAAAATTTCACGAGTTCAATGACCTGTATGCTAGACTCCACAATCCTTTTTATAGTTGAACCTCAGATGTCTGTTCATTGGCTGTTGCCCCAGTGTTACCCCACATTTAACAGTACGGGATTCGCTTCTTGTTCCCTTGCAAGTCGGCTGTTGGCGCGGAGTCGTCCAGGGCGTGTCTAATAAACTCTGATCCAATTGCAAAGGTTACTTCAGTCTACACACGTTTAAAATCTATCTTGCCCTGGAATGAAGTCGCGAATTGTTCCTATCCCTATTATTAGACAAGCCCATGTTAACTGTGGGTCAATAACAAAATTGCACGGAAACAAGCACTGAAATCCTCACCAATTGATCTGGCTACACGCTGGGGCAGCAGCCAATGAACAGAAAGCCGACGCTCGAAAATACACAGGACAGTGGAGTCTAGCCTGCAGGTCGTTCAAAACGCGAAATTTTCCCGTCCCTATTGTTTCACCATTTGAACTCCCTGGTTGCACGCCTTGTACGCAACACCCTTGTTTGGTTAAACTGCTAACTCAGTTGGCACTCGCCAACAAAAATGGAGTAACCGGTCAGCAAAATGAGAGAGAGCAGTTCACCGACCAGCACCTGGCAACTCTCTTGTCGGCGGACGGCTCGGCCAATAAGGAATCTTTTCGCAGCACGCGGTAGCCAATCAGACACAAGGCCCGTTCCCAGAGCGTCGAGCAGTCTATCAGCGAATGGGCGCGCCCACTTCAAAGTAAACGCCTTACTAAAGGCCTACGAAATTCGCGAGTTCAATGACCTGCAGGCTAGACTCTACAGTCTTATGAACTAATATGCCGATATTAACTGCGCCTCGTTTGTCTGCTGTCACAGTGGATGGCGACGATTGGGCCATCGTTCTCCAGGAGGTGTCAAACACCGTGTGGACCAATGACTACAGTCATACAAACACACGTGATTTGAATTCTAGCTTAACTCAAAATGAATCCGCGAATTCTTCAGGTCTCTATGCCTTACATACTACAGGGCTCAGAGCTAGTTACTAGATGTTACTAATTTTTGCACAAAACTGTTGAGGCACAACTAAAAGTACTTTGGAATAATGTCAGTCATCAAAATACAGCATAGTAAACAATTCAGAATTCTGTTCTTTCAAGTTCTGCTGCGTGACTAAAATAACTGTGTTTTAGCGACTTAATCTCTCACCCTCAGCATTATTTGTGGGCTCCATTCTCGCTTTTCTTTTTTCAAATACCCTGCAATAATAGAACTAAAACAACATTGTCGCTGCATTTGAAAACTTTGGATTCCTCTGCAAGTCAGGTTTCGTCAATTTTCGTGAACTTGTCTCACACACCCGAGGAAAAAGCGATAGTGTTAATATTAATAGTTACTTCCCATACTTTGGATGATACGTGTTTCTTAATTTAGAATGCCTCGTGAAAACTATTCAAACTATTGTTGAAGGGCGAAAGTGTAGTTGTGTATTATATTTACCAACTTTTCACTACAAGTTCTTGGAGCATATATCGAAACTTCCCTCTAGAAGGCCTTTCTTTATATGATAGAAAATAAGTAGAGACCTTCTACTCTACAGTCTTATGTACAAATATGCCGATATTACATACACATTGGTTGTCTGCTGTCACAGTTCAATGCAACGATTGGGCAAGCGTTTTCCAGGAAGTGCAAAACACCGTTTGGACCAATGGCTAAAGTCATATAAACACACATGTTTTGAATTCTAGCTTGTCCCAAAATGAATCCGCGAATTTTCCAGGTTTCTAAAAATAAGCCACTAAATCGGTTACTTTTTTTGTGGTCTGTGGTTACTGAATCAACATTTTTTTTTAAACTTGTGCTCTGGCCCGTGATATTATGAGACTGCACGTAAGCCAGTTGTGGCGTCTGTATTCCCAGTCGTGCTGAGGTGGAAGACGCTAGAACTTGTCGAGCTCCAACATACCAAACGCAATTATGCCACATACATTTTCATTACCTATCGTTCATCTGACAACTTATTTCTTATTTTGACTGTCCCAGTGTATATCTCGGCCACCCTGTTACCAACGAACTGAGATTCGCCCCAGAAAAAAAATCTACGTTGCATAGAAGTGTATAATTATGTCGCTTACCTGCAAAAAATTATTTTCAGTTTTAAAAACCTATTGGTTGTAAAGTTTTTTGACGAAAACTAGAGAGATTTATATATAAGTAGAGACCTGCAAACTTCGCGTTATTATTTGGCAACAGGCTAAACTTCACAGTGCTGTATATACTCGAGTCGGCGTCGTTTCTCTATTGGTGGCTGCATAGGTGTGAAGCCACCCCTTTTCTGACTGGTCCGCACGTGACTGGACTACACAATTTATGAAGTATTCATTCATAAGCACAGATTTACCCAGGACGTGTCAAATATAGTGTAATACAATGACAAACTTATTTCAAAGTTACACGTGTTTGAAGTTTAACGAGTCCCCAAATAATAACGCGAATTTTGCAGGTCTCTCTATATAAGGAAAAAATATTTTCATGGAAAGAGTTCTTCGAAGGCTAGACTTCAATAAATAGTGACGTTACAGATGAATTAGTTTACGTAGGGCCACTCGATTTTCGGGAAAAAAATTTCACGGAAGCTGAAGTTCAATTACTTATTAGCAACCCTGCAGTTTTCATTCCTTTATTGGCCACGTGTCTTCGTCGAAGACAGCGGTGTGGTATTTGACTGGGCCAATGAGAATTAAGTTACTCCATTATAATGAACGCCTGTGATTCGTGGGCAGGCACATAACACCCGTAGCATTTGAAACTATCCAATCGCGCAACTGGATCGGAGTCAAAGGGTTTAGAAATACAACTTGACCAGAAAGCTTTTCGCGAATAGTAATTTCATAATTGATTGGACCAATTAGAATCAAGTAACTCCGCAACTTAAAGTCTGTGATTGGTGAGACTGCACCTAAAGATGCGGAACATGTAATCTATTCAATCAAAAAAGTAGATATGAAAAAAAGTGTTTGTCAAATTCAAGTGGCCATGATATATTTTCGCGATAATCGGGTATCCGTAAGAGACTAGCAAATTTCGCGTTATTATTTAGAGACATGATAAAACGTAAAACTCGCGTTCCTTTACAATAAGATTGTCATTGGGAAAAATTGGCCAATAAAATGTCATTTATAAATTGGATGCCACAATCACTTGCAACCAAGTCGGAAGGTAAAGGCTTCGCATTAAAGCAACTGCCAATGCAGTAACGAAGCCAACTCAAATATAAACAGAAGTTCTACTGTGAAGTATAGCATGAAGCAAAATTTGGAAAGCCCATTTCCACGTCCCTAAGTTTCGTAAGCATTGAGCATCTTCCACTTTCACCTGTATCTACATATTTCCTACATGGAGATAAATGGAAAATATACACCGAGAATCTCGGCAAGATCGACGTTGTGGGAGTAATGTTTGTTTAAGTTGACTTTCGGCGTAAACTGCAATTGTTTAAAATGTGCTGTAAATAAAGCGCAAGATAAAAACTACGGACACCCGATTTTTGCGAGAAAAAAAATCCCAAGGAGGTTAAATTTCAATATCTTATTTGCACACTGCAGATCTCTTCCAGATTAGCCACGTGCCTTCGATGCAAGACAGTGCTGTGTACAACTTGGCCAATGAGAATTAGGTTACCACGGAACTGAACGTCTGTGATTCGCCGGCAAGCACGTAATAAAGCGCAGCAAGCAGAACCCAGCACAAATGGCTAGAGACCTGAAAAATTCACGAGTTCAATGACCTGCAGGTTAGACTCTAAAGTCTTATGTACAAACATGTCGGTGTAAACCGTGCATTGGTTGTCTGCTGTCAGGGTGGAAGGCGACGATTGGGCCAGCGTTCTCCAAGAGGTGTCAAACACTGCGTGGACCAATCACTAAACTTATATGAACACACGTGTTTTGAATTTCAGCTTGTCCCAAAATTAATTTGCGAATTCTTCAGATCTCTACAAATGGCGTACTTTGGTATATATATGTGGCACAGTTCTAGCGTATCTAGAACTCTAGTCAATGTGCACAGAGTGCTAAGTGTTAATCAGTTTGGCTGTAGAAAAGCGACAACGTCCTTGACAATTAAAAAAAAGCCGCATCATGTAATCATTCACAGCGGCCCTCTTGCTGTAAACAAGCTCCGAGTATCGCAACATCCATCTCTTGTGTAAGTCGTTATTCGGGGCACCGAACACTCCGTATACTTCCAAACTCATCTGCATCGTGGGATCGGTCACATACGATCGCAGACTTCGTCGATATTTTGGCCAGCACGATTGACTCGTATTGGAAAGGGCTTATTAACGTCCCGCTGTGTTATGCCTGAAGGCTTATAACATTACTCTAACTTATGACTAGAGACCAGAGAATTTCGCGGGTTCATTTCTAGACAAGTTGGAATTCACACACATGTACGTTCATATTAAGTTTGTAATTGGTCGAAGTGTTTCTTGACAGCTCCTGGAGATAAATAAACCCAATAACAAACATGCAAGAATTGTGCGCCCCAACCACTGCGTTTTACTACCACAACAATCAACCAATAAATAGTATGAGAGTATATAAGACTGTGAAGTCTAGCCTACAGGTCATTGAACTCGTGAATTTCTCGGGGTTTCTACTTATGATCTAACTTATACTAACGCCCACGCCTTACCAAGGATTAGAACCCAGAACCTCCCGCAGCGCAGACCGGCGGCACACCAACTGACTGCGCCACGGGATGTTGGAGGTACGAGTGAATTCACAATCCTTTCCGTACTGAAGTGAACGTAGTACGTTTACGAGCTTCTGACGGAGAGATATAAGATGAACTGAGTTGAGATCAGCGGTTTTGAATGCAAGGACGGAGGAAGCAGGAGTGCCTTGAGAAAACCTGCATGCCAAAGTTAACGTCCGCCGTGTTTGCCACATACAACATTCCGGGTGACTGCTGGGAATCGAACTAGGGTCTCTTTGGTGGGAGGTGAATAGTTTGCTACACTACTGCAGCCACTTTTTCACACAGAAGACCTAGTTTCTCTTTGCTCTTGGCTGCACTTAATACGGTCATTTCATATTTATTAGTTTCTTTATTATTAAGGACCTGCATTTTTTCGCGTTACATTCTGCCATCACGCTAGATTTCACAACGCTGTGAATACTAAAGCAGTTGTCACTAGTTCGTTGGTCGCTGTCTGGGTGTAAAGACACGCCCCTTCTGACAACACTGCACATGATTCAGGCTCATCATTATGAAGTGTTCATTCATTGGCGCTAAGTTTCTCAGGGCGTGTCAAATAAAGTTTCGTTCAATGAAGAACATGCTTAGTTAAAATAGCTTGTCGAGAGATAAAGCAAACCGTTTTTTGATTGTTCCTTTTTATTGGTATATAAGCCCCCTTCGCCCTATGGAATATCACGCAAAACGTCTGACCACAGCAACACTTCAAGGATGTGTACTTATAAGTAGGGATAGGAAAATTTCGCGAGTTCAATGACCTGTATGCTATACTCCACAATCCTTTGTATAGTCGAACCTCAGAAGTTTGTTCATTGGCTGTTGCCCCAGTGTTACTCCACATTTGACAGTACGGGATTCGCTTCTTGTTTCTTTGCAAGTCGGCTATTGGAGCGGAGTCGTCCAGGGCGCGTCTAATAAACTCTGATCCAATTGCAAAGGTGACTTCAGTGTACACGTGTTTGAAATCTATCTTGTCCTGAAATGAAGTCGCGAATATTTTCTATCCCTACATATAACATTATCAGACCCAGTACAATTTACACTGACAAAAAATTGTTTTTTTTAAATCTAAATTTTGGGGCAACAAAATAAATATTTTTTATAGGGGCAATGAAATATATTGCTGAAACCAAATTATTTTATTTTAATTATTTGGTTGTCCCAAAGTGTGAGATTTGATTGGTGCAACTAAAGAATTCTTTGGCTCTACGCATATTAAAAATAGTTCGGTTATTATAAAGAAAAAGGGAAGAATGACAGAGATTCGAACACGGAAAATTCGCACCCGAGAGCTTCACCCTAACAATCTCAATTTAAGTTACTACTAACACTTTTGGAAGGTTTCTAAATACATACGTTAAAAATAGTGCATAACGTACGTGAATAAATATTGCAACTTTTACGGCTTTACTTTTTGTTTCGTTTAGAATTGGTTATATTGGGATATTTAGAACATTATTAAGTATATATTTATGCTCTAGTAAACATTGTTACGATTCTGTCACAAAAATTACCAACAACTACGGCAATCAGACGAGTACCAGAGAAAATATATGTAGTTGATTCAAGTATAAATATTTGGTTAATAGGTTTTTTTTTGGTCAGAACGGAGGTTTCGTTTATTAAAGCATGTATTTTGTTAGATGAACAAAATCAATTTTGGGTTTTGCAATTTTTGTTTAGACAACAAAATATTTAGTTGGGGGAACTAAATATGTTTTTGGTCACATACATTTTCGCATTGTACTATACAGTGTTAACCTAAAATAACTTGCACGTGCGTAATGTGTAAAATTTGTCAGGAACATGCCAAATTCGCGTTATTATTTGACATCATACTGAACTTCACAGTGCTGTATATCAGAGCGGGCGTCGTTTTCCTATTACTTGCTGCATAGATGCTAAGCCGCGTCTAATAGTTCTGACAGGCGTATTCAAGTAAGGAGTTATATTTTCACAAATATAAGCGGCCAATAATCAAAGGAGTGATACTTGTTGGTACGTAGGATATTGGCGTCCAGATTGAGCTTAAAATTTTACGCCAATATCAAGTTCATTTTCATATTAGAGTAAAAACGTAGTGGTAGGGACACGTAATTATCGCGAAAAAGTTGCACATATGCTAAATTTCAATTTCTTTTCTTACACTCGTGCAGTTTACTTTTTGTTATTTGCCGCGTTTGTTTGTGAGAATACATTGTGATATTTTACTGTGTCCACCAGAATTAGGCTACTCCCGTAGTGAACGGCTGTGATTCGCTGGCACAAAGACAATACGTGTGGCAGTTGTAACACCATCCAGTCACGAATTTATCTGAGTGTTTTGAAAAACATCTACCGGATGTTCACAAATAAATTATAATAAACACCAGAGTGGGGTAGATAAGTACAAATGGAGCATATTTAATCGAGGAACCAATAGTCTGACGTGCATAGCTAACCCGCTAATGGCAGTGACAATGTGGAGGGGCAGGTAGGCAATCACAATAACTAGGCTACAGGTAGTGCAATGAAATTACACTTTAGTTACACATTTGGGCTGAAGGCATGGGGATAGAGTGTCTGTTCGATGTCTCTGTTCAAAGTGTAAGTGTCCACCACACATGCGGCGCAGCCCTGAAGCATGTTGCGACGCACATGTCCAAAGCTTTCCGACGTTATGAGCTCATCCTTCGTGTCAAGTGGCGTGGCATACACCATCGATGTGATGTGGCCCCACAGTCAGAAGTCAGGTGGTGAGCGTGGTGGCCATGCTATGGCGTAGGGATAGGAAAATTTCGCGACTTCAATGACCTACTGGCTAGACTCCACAGTAATGTGTACACTCGAGCCTCAGATGTTTTTTTCCATTGGCTGCTGCCCTAGAGAGTAGCCAATGTTACTCTACACCTGGCAGTACGACACTCGCTACTTGTTTCCTTGTGAGTGTGCTATTGGCTCAAGAGTCGTCCAGGGCGTGTCTAGTCAACTGTGATCCAATTGTAAATGTAACTACAGTGTACACGTGTTGGACATATATCTTGTCCTGAAATAAATTCGCGAAATTTTCCTAACTCAAGCTATGGAGCCTCCACCACCGATCCACCGGTTTGCGAAGTGCATGTCGAGGTGTCGGCGAACCGCAATGACGAAATGAGGCGGTGCCCCATCCTGCTGAAACCACATCGCCTCACTAGCATCTAAAGGAACTTCCTCCAAGTATTCCACTAACACGTCCTGCAGGAACTGCAGATACGTAGAACCTCCGAGAATGCGACCGTGCTGTACTGAGCTGTGTTATCAGGCACCCAGACCTGCGCACAGGCTAGTTACAATCCCACGTACACAAGGTTGCATACCCACCCCTGCACATTACCTCTGCCATTAAGCAGGTTAACTGTAGACTTTAGACTATTGGTTCCTCGAAGAAATGTGCTCCATTCGTACTTATATATCGCACTCTTGTGTTTATTATGATTTATTCGTGAACATCCGGTATACAGGAATGCTTTGCGGAAACCTTGTGTCCCTAAATACTGAGAAAAGAAAAAAAAAAAAAGAAAAAAGGAAGTGTTTCGAAAGTCGTGAATCGCTTATCGGCGACAAAGATTATATTAAGTTTTTTTTAACCAAATATTTTTAAGAATAATTAAATTTAACGAAGTCAATGGTGTATATATTACCAATAAAAATGTAATAATAAATCTTGGGGATTATTAAAATCACCAGACCACAGTATCATAATGTTCACGTTAGCACATCTCTAGGTGATGTAGGTTTGTTGCAGGTCATAAGTCTGTAGACGAAACACGAACGTCTAGTATTAGAGCATCAGATTACTAGCTAGCCAAAAAAAAAAAAAAAGAAATATTACACAGACAAAAGCGAATAGCGATAGAAAAATATCGTATTTACAATCAATGAGTAGGAAGGTGACATTCAATCAACTTTTCTCATGATAAATAACCGTATCTTGTCATCAACTCAATATAATTAAATAATTAGAAAATTAATCATCTTTAAATTTTCGAAGTAAATTATTTTCAATGCGTTCAAACGATTAAAACGTGAACAATTATTATTTTTCTCATCGAAGTTGTGTGCAGGAATAAGAAAAATATAGTTGAGCTGGATTAAACGGTAGTAAAATGGCCTTGAGAGAACTGGAATGTCGTTATGTAGGGGTGAATAACATTTTCCTGATAGTAAAAGAAGCGGCACTGTTCGGAATGAATTACGCACCATGAATTAAATTTACACTTCATGAATAATGGAAATAAGTACATATCACACTATTTATCTTGTATTATTATTTATAATGGGTTTGAATGCTATTTTTCTTATCTCTTTTATCTCCCATGAACTTAAAATTACAATAAACGTGTTCAGAATGTATTGAGAGTTTTCAGACTTTTGGTTCTGCTGGCGTATAGTTCAAAAGCATTGGTTTGAGGTCAGACAACCACAAATCTCGAAATATTTCATAGTCTTTGTAACTTGGACTCGAACGGACTAGATTGCTAAACAAAATAAAATAAAAACGGACATGAACGCACGCACATGAGTGTGAATTCTAACATGTCTGGAAATGAGCCAGAGAAATTCTCGGGTCTCTATTGATGAATGAGTGGAAAATTTTACTGAATCAATAAGTGAAAGAAACTGGCATTTTTTCACTGATTCATCAGTTAAATTCACTGAAGTGACTGTTGAACCAATCAGAGACTGTTAACTTATTGAAACAGTGAAATTCTCGCACACTCAGATTTAGAGTGTAACCAGTTTGGTCATACATTAGCAAGGATAGGAAAATGTTGCTCTTTAAACGGGCTGTAGGGTATAATCCACTGTGCTTTATATATTCCAAAGCCTCATCTTACTGTTAATTGGCTACTGCCCCAGTGTGTAGTCAGTCATGCCTCAGACCAGGTGACACGGGATTCGGTGCTTGTTTCCTTGTAGGTCTGTTGTTAGCCCAGAGTTCGCCTGGGCGTGTCCAAACAAACTATGATACAATTGGAAACGTAACATTAGTAGATACGTGTTCGAGGTACAGCTTGACATAAAATTAATTCGCGGAATTTTCCTGTCCCTGCACATAAGTTTCTGAGTTCATGGGTTGCAATCACGTAATTTATTGGTATGCACTGTACTTCTGCTCAGCATTTGACTTGCAGCCAGTGTACATGTTGCGTGCACCTATGATGGTATTGGCATTGCATATTCATGACGAAGAAGAGTCGAAATTTTCACAAAACATATTAGCTGAGAGAATAACTGGGCACTGGTGCCTTGCTGCACCCTAAGAAATTATTTGCAAAATTACTATGCGAATGTATACGTTCAGTGAGAAAGCGCGAACGGTAAAGTTATTTCCCATACATTCATGCTAGCGTTCCTACATATGTTCAGGAATCAGTCGAATGAGTAGGAAACTTCCCAGCTTTGTACGGTAGTGACTCCAAACATTCCATATGATACTATGACACGATATGTGTGTTAATAACTTCTAATTCAGTTTAGGAAGTTTACCAGAAATATTTTGGAGTGACGTTTGTAGTCAGTATCAGTAATAAATATCATTCATGAGCAGCGTGTACACGATCACGGAGTCGGGAAGTGCCCGAATGCGAAATGATGCGTCTGTTCCTTTGATGTGCACACATACATATCGCCACACCATTTTCGCGGAAATAATTCCTGTCAAGATGAATTTCAATGCACTTGAATGAAAATCCACTTTCGCAACTTGATGGTTTAAAGTGCTCCGCGCCTCAGGTGCCTGCTCGCGAATCGCATACGTTCAGTGTCGTAGTAACAAAGTTCGCATTGGCCCAGTCAAACACACTACTGTTTCGATAAAGGCGAGCAGCAAATAACAAAAAAAAAAATGCAAACTTTAGTAATTGCAAGTTGGATATTGAAGTCTGGCCTCCGAGGGATTATTTTCGCGAGAATCGCGTATTCGTATGTATACCCATTTTGTGACTGGCTGTGCGAGGAATTACGAACGGTCTTTATCTCTGATTGGCTACTGTGTATAACGAGATGTTCCCTATTAGCTGGACTGCTGGCTGGCAAGTAGAATACCAGGCGTTGATTGGCGAACGGCGTTCCGAAAAGTTACTGGCTAGTGGCGCCATGTTGGTGGTCGAGTTGGCAAAATGAGCGGATATTTCACATCTGTATTATTATTTACTCTGTGGCTAAGTATTGCTGAGTACAATACCCAGTGAAAGTTGCCGTTGTCTTAATTATGTGTATGAATCCCTGTGAAGTCGCGGAATCGTGCCGGACGATGCGATGCCCCTGGTCGGCGGGTTTTCTCGACGATCTCCCGTTTATCTCCACCCTTGTAGTCCCTCATCTGCTGTTAAAATCTTCGATATTAATAGCAGCACAAATCTCTCCACTCGACGTGTTAACAAGTAAGCAGATTTCCCACGTTCCTATTTTGACGTTTCTTTGTATGCTCAGTTTGACACGTTGAGAAATACTCTCTGTCATAGTTCAAGAAAAGCTATTTTTAAACTTTTTTTTTTTGTTTTGCGAAAACGAAACTCACACAGAAGTAGATTGGTAGGTCCTCCAGTATTTAAGAGGATCTTACAAGTACACTACATCCCAGTATCAATAATTTTCCTGCGCAGGGGCCGTGGTGGCTGAGCAGTTAGACTGCTCGCCTCCCACCAAGATGAACCCGGTTCAATCCCCGGCCAAGTCACTCCCGGATTTCCACATGGGGTTATAGTGCTGAACGATGCCTCTGCTATGAGGATATTCTCGGGGTTCTCCCATTTCCCTCCGGCACTGCTCCATACCTCAATCACCCTCATCGGCTTTCAAAACCTCGCTGTTAAGAGCCGCTCGATATTTCTTCAGTCACTCACTTTTCCTGAGCAAAAAAATTATTTTTTGAACACACGAAAGGATACGATTGATTGTTAATATTTTTATACAGCAAAATCCATTTAATTGGGGCAGAATATACTCCCCACCTTAGTAGCTGATGGAAAATCTTTCCACTAAAATTAGTTGTTGCTAGTTATGACTAGAGAAGCGAGAATTTCGCGTGTTAATTTCTAGACAAGTTGGAGTTCACACACATGTACGGCCATGTCACGTTTGTAATTGGTAGACGTGATTTATGACACCTCCTTGATATAAATAAGCCAATAACAATAATGCAAGAAATTTTGCGCCCAACCACCGCCTTTACTACCACAACAATCATCCAATAAACAGGTAATATTTGTTCAAGAGTATATAATGCAGTGGAGTATAGCCTACACGTAATTGAACTCGCTAGTTTCTCGGGTCTCTAGTTATGACACATGTGAAATAGTGGACCTCAGGGAATCTTTCAGTAGGGACACCCGAATTTCGCGAAAAGATTTACGCATATGCTAGACTTCAATACTCTACGGGCATACCGTTTGTTTTCTTTGGCTACAATGCTTGATGTCTGTGATTCGCACACAGACACATAATACGTGTAACACGGAAACCATCCAATAATAACGAAAGTGCATCTGAGCTAAAGTGTTGTGAAATATAACTAATCCTGAAAAATTTCCACGAAAATCGGGTCTCCCAAATTATCGGCGAGATTACTGCTCTTTCGCGAGCAAAAAACTTAGGGGCGAGCTCAACTGCTCGGCGTGGCCCGAGCGGAAAATGAGGACTGTTTCTGACTTGCTGTTTCAGCTGTCCGTTATGTCTGTAAGGTGTTCGTGGTAGCTACCTGCAAAATTCGGGTAATTATTTGTGGCCACATTAAACTTTAAACACGTGTACATTTGCACTACGTTTGCCATTCGACAATATGCTATCTGATACGGGCTGGGTAACTCTGCGCCATTAATAGAACAATTCACAATCGTGTGTCCCAGTCACATACAGTTCAGTTAGAAAGGACGTAGTTTCACATCTGTCGAGCAGAAAATGGAAAAAACGACGTCGGCTCCGTTATAGGAGCCTATACAGTTCTGTTAAGTTCAGCCTGATGCCTAATAATAACGCGAATTTTGAATGTCTCTAGTGACTGGCACGCACGTTATCCCTAGGGATAGGAACAATTCGCGAGTTCATTTCAGGACCAGATACACGTTAAACACATGTAAACTGAAGTTGACTTTGCAATTGCATCGCAGTTTATTAGACACGCCATAGACAACTTTGATCCAATAGCAGACTTCCAAGGAGACAAGAAGCGAATTCCATACTGCTAGGTGTGAAGTAACACTGGCTACTCTCTGGGACAGCAGCCAATGAACATACATATGAAACTCACGAGTTTACAGGACTGTGGAGTGTAGCCTACAGGTCATTGAATCCGCGAAATTTTCCCATCCCTAGTTATCGCATAGAGCCACAGTGTCCATGTTCGTGGAACTGTTTCAAATGAAGCATATTTATAGCCAGAGACTGCATCAATTATGAGACCTGAAAAATTCGCGTGTTCAGTGACTTCCAGGCTAGACTCAACAGTCTTATGTACAAATTGCCGATATTAACTGCACATTGGTTGTCTGCTGTCACATTGGAAGGACACGATTGGGCCATCGTTCTCCATCAGGTGTCAAACACCGTGTGAACCAATGGCTTATGTTATATAAACATACGTGTTTTGAATTTTAGCTTGTCCCAAAATGATTCCGCAAATTCTTAAGGTCTATTCTGTGAAATAGTTCTGCATGTATTATTAAAGTTTGGATTCTAATGTTCTATCTAGGGATAGAAAAAAATCGCGAATTAATTTCAGGACAAGATAGATTTCAAACGTGTAACACCGAAGTCACCTTTGCATTTGGATCAGTGTTTATTAAACACGCCCTGGACGACTACGCGCCAATAGCCAGCGGACTTGCAAGGGAACAAGAAGAGAATCCCGTACTGTCAAATTTGGGGTAACACTGGGGCAACAGCCAATGAACAAACATCTGAGGTTGGACTATACAAAGGATTGTGGAGTCTAGCATACAGGTCATTGAACTCTCGAAATTTTCCTATCCCTACGTATACCAAATTGCGAATGAAGTGTGAAAGTGAATAGATTTGGGAGGCTCGTAACAGCGAGGTCTTGAGAGCTGATAAGGGTGAATGAGGTGAGAATGTATCGGCGCCGGAATAAAGGGGTGGGGAAACGGGAAATATACGAGGAATACCGCCTACCAGCGGCATCGTCCAGCACGATTCCCCACATGCGAAAGTCCGTGAGTGACCCGGCTTGGGATCGAACCCGGTTCGCCTTGTTGGGAGGCAAGCAGTCTAACCGCTCAGTCACCGCAGCCCCGCGTGTGTTTGAGGTTAAACGCGAATTTTGAAGGTCTCTAGCAATGGCTAGGTACACCCGAATATCGCGAAAAGATTTTACGACCAGTTGTATTTCATAACACTTTAGCTCAGATACCTACACTTCAGCGATTGTATGATCTAGGTATTACACACCTTAGGTGTCTGTCTGCGAATCAAGTAAGAAAATGTTTTCTGAAAAAGACACGCTGTCAATAAGCGTAACAATACTGCTGTTATGACCATAGGATGTGCGTAAATCTTTTCGAGAAAAACAGGTGTCCCTAGCAATAGCAAATCAATGTTATGTATCGATGGGGTGTAGAGACGTGGTGTATCGACGCTGGGTATCGAAGCGACGCGCGCAGCTGGGGAGCGACCAGGACTCGACGGGCAACTGCAGGTAGTCAGACGGGCGGGCGAGCTCAGCGCTTCAGCCGACACGGCTCTCCGTTGTTCGTTTATTTCCTTGACGTCACGCTCTGTCGCTGCTGCGCTGTTTTCCCGAGGCCCTCATGTGTAACGCCGGAAGAACGCAATGATTTTAACCCCTCTCTCATTTCCTGTAAAGCTTGCTTCTTTTCTCTCTTTATCTCGCACCGCGGCTCTCTCACGCGCTCTGAAATTCAGCGATTCTCTCTCAAGCTACCTCCGTTTTTTTTACACCGCGCCCATTAATCGCCGTGGACTCGCGGAGATCGCCTGGGCGCTATGAAAACCAGCCTGTAGGACTCGATGCCTTGTACGTGGACGGTTGGTAAGGTGTTAAATACTTACACTTACCAGTAAGGTCATCCAATTTTCGCGAAATAATTTCCACGCTATCTATATTTCATTACTAGGGACACACGAATTTGGAGAACAGATTTCACGACCAGTTATATTTCATAACACTTTATCTCAGATGCACGTTCGTGATTGGATGGTTTCCGTGTTACACATCTTAGGCATGTGCGCGCGAATCACGCGCGTACAATATTAAAGTTACCTAATTGTGATTGACCATTCCAGTAGGAAAATGTCTTCTCACAAAGACACGCCGCCAAAAAGGGAAATAGAACTGCTTGTACGCCCATATATTATTGAAATCTAGCATGTGCGGAAATCTTTTCGCGAAATTCGTGTTTTTCTATTCATTACTAAAGGATAGAGACATCCAAAATTCACGTTATTATTTGGCATCAAGGTGGCCTCCACAGTAATTTGTATTCCAGAACCGGCGTCGTTTCTCCATTGGCTGCTGTATAGATGTGAAGACACTTCTTCGCTGACTGAACTACACGTGACTGGGTCACACAAATTGTGAAGTGTTCCTTTATTGACGCAGAGTTACCGAGAGCGTGTCAGATTAAGTATGGTCCAATGGAAAACGTATTTGCATAAGTAAACGTTCTAAAGTTAAACGTGTCCCCATAAATAACAACGCGAAATTTGCAGGTGTCATCTATAGGTAGAGACCTGCAAAACGCAACTGAAGTACAAGTAATGACGCGAATTCTACAGGTCCCTACATTGATCAATAGAACCCTACTAAATTCGCGTTATTATTTGGCAAGAAGATAGCGTTCAGTTTTCTAAACCGACTTGAGCAGCTTTGGAGATGCCATTGGATACTGGCCACAGTAAGACGATGTTTATATGTGTGACCGTGTTACTTGAGATTGGTGGCTCCACCGTTGATATTCTACTATTGGGTAAAAGTGTCCTTGGGACGTGCCACACAACTTGGCGGCCAATAGCAGAAGTCAAATCAGTATACAACGTCTTTGAGTTTAACCTACAGCCGCACAATACCGCGAATTTCGCTGGTCCATATTGAACAGCTGTCTGTGTTCGACGTCCAGAGCGCCCCAGGATCTCGTCATAGAATAGATAGCTCACAGGAGCGATGTAAAGGGGCGGTTCCTTTGTGTGCGCGTACCCGTTCTCTGATTGGCAGCGCGAGGATCTGAGTCTGATTGGCCACTGCCTACCGCGAGATTCTCCCCATGTTTGGTTGGAGTCCCGGTCGGCAAATTCGTTACAAAGCGTGAATTGGCGAGTGGCTTTTCAACATGTGGCTGGGTAATAGGCAGTGAACTGCAAAACTCGCGTTATTATTTATGGGCAAGTTAAACTTTAAACACGCGTACCTTTGCAATGCTATTGTCACTGTACAGGCTGTTCACGCTAAAACGAGCACTTTTGATAGCCCTGCTTAAGATCTACTTGTACACATATTGTGTGTTCTTCCACCTTATGTAAAATTAACATTGCCGTGGGCGTCATCACTTTATTCATGCGTCGGTAAAGTGAAACTGAAATTATTAAAAAAGTAAATATTGTACAAAAATGCTCATTTTTACACTTAGATGCATTAAAAACTACAGAAAGCGAGATAAATAATTGAAGTTATTACAAATTGTCACTTAACACTTTTTATTTCACGTTAATGTATGGAACTACTTTCCTCTCCACCGTTACCAACTTTACTAGACACGTGTCACTCATTGCACCCGTTAAAATATATGCAGATTGGAGCAATGACTGTTTTCTAAGGTTGATTTCAAGAGAGCTCACTTTATCGTGAATAGCCTTTAACATACTTTATTTGACACGGCCTGGGTAATTCTGCTCCAATAAACGAACACCATAAGTGCGTGCCTTAATCACATGCGGTTCATTCAGAAAGGGTGTGGCTTCACACTAGAGATACTCATTTCTCGTAATAATTAGACCCACGAGAAATTCGCGAGTTCAGTGACCTGTAGACTAGACTTCGCAGTCTTATATACGCTCACACACATATCAACTATTTATTGGTTGATTGTTGTGGTAGTAAAAGGCGGTGGTTGGAAGCACAATTTTTTGCATGTTTGTTATTGGCTGATTTGTCTCCAGGAGGTGTCAAAAACACGTCGACCAATTACAAACGCAACATGAACGTACATGTGTGTGAATTCCATCTTGTCTAGAAATGAACCCGCGAAATTCTCGGATCTTTAGTTATGAGTAGTTCATATCATTGATCAGGGCCACCTTTATTTTCGAGAGAAGATTTACGCGGAGGCTGGTGTTCAATATCCTGGCTGCACAATTGCAGCCTTGCTTTGGCTATTGGCCGCTTGGTTTTGTGTGAAGAGAGGCTGTTATATGAGTAGAGAACTGCATAATTCGCGTTATTATTTGGGGACATGTTAAACTTGAAACACATGTACCTTTGCAGTGCGTTTGTCATTGGGCCATACTATATGTTACACACCCTGGGTGACTCTGCACCAATAAATGAATACTTCACAATGGTGTGCCCCAATCACGTGTAGTCCAGTCATAGAGGGAGTGTCTTCACATCTATGCAGCAGCCAATGGAGAAACTTCACCGGCTGTAGTGCACACAGTACTGTGAAGTTCAGCCTGATGCCAAATAATAACGCGAATTTTGCATGGCCCTATATATGAGCGAACCTAGAAGAATTAAGTTTCTCCGATACTGGCCATCCGTGATTCGCGCGCAGGCAGATAAGACACGTAACATTTCAGATGAATCAATCACCACACGTGGTTCTGAACTAAAGTGTTTCGGAACACAACTTCTACTGACATCTTTTCGCGAAAAACAGCGGGCCCTAAGATGACTAATGAACACAAAGCCCACAGGTTATTTGTTGTCATAATGAAACAAGAACTTATCCAGGTTAAGTCAACGTTAAGTACAGCAGGCTTCAAAATATTGCCTATTTGCAACACCAGAAATTATAAATTAATGTGGGAAACGAAAGAGTTAAGGGCTGTATTCCGTCATCACGCACACTTATGAATAGAGACCTGAAAAATTGGTGAGTTCAATGACCTGCAGGCTAGATTCTACAGTCTTATTTACAAATATGCCGATATTAAAAACACGTTGGTTGTCTGCTGTCACAGTGGAAGGGCACTATTGGGTCAGCATTCTACATGAAGTGTCAAACACCGTGTGCACCAATGGATGCAGTTATATAAACACACCTGTTTTGAATTCTAGCTTGTTTCAAAATGAAATCGCTAATTCTTCTGATCTCTATGTATGAACTCTCATTTTCTCCCCTGCGGCCTCGCAAAACCTTTCGGCTCTCAAAAGACAACCAGAAGACATTTGCAAAATTCGTATTATATATTTTTTTGGCGACAGGGGTCCGCGGTGGCTGAGCGGTTAGACTTTTTGATTTTTTTCATTAACCCTGCAATTAAAAAAAAGAAAAAAAAAGTCATTAACCCGTCAATTCTATCATGAATACTACAATTTAACAAACAGTATATTAGTTATATAGACTCAATTTTTTGGGAGGGCTGCTGTTCGTCTGGGGGCCCGTAATTTAAGTTACACATTTTATTATATTTCTAATTCTATTGAAAAGCATCATTCACACTGAGCGGTTAGACCGCTTGCCTCCCACCAAGGGGAACTGGGTTCAAACCCCGGCCAGCTCACTCCTGATTTTCGCAAGGGGGAATTATGCCGTACTATGCCGCTTGTCGGCGGGTTTTCTAGGGGATCTCCCGTGTCTCCCGCCTTTGCATTCCAGCACTGCTTGATTCTCACCTCATTTCACCCTCATCGGTTCTCAAGACCTCGTTGTTAAGAGCCATTCAAATCTCTCAACTACTCGTGTCAGCGCTAATTTTCCTGTCGCCTGTACGACGTGCTAAGTAATGGTGGGCGCATCTTCGCCAGTTTTTTCGTTTAAACGGCCAGTTCGCCAATGGAATATAAATAGTTCGGGTTCTGGTCGGGGTCATAACCCAAGTCCCCAACGAGAAATAAGGCATTTAATGCAGCGCTGGCCCTGGTATACGTCGAACGACTGCAAGATAATTTCGCGCTCCTGAATTTCTGAAAAATGTTTCCCTTCTCGTCGGAAGGATATATATATATTTTTAACGGCGCAGTAAAAATTAAAGTTTATTCTCGGTAATGCGTAGGTACGGAGTCACCAGGTCTCTCTCTCTCTCTCTCTCTCTCTCTCTCTCTCTCTCTCTCTCTCTCTCTCTCTCTCTCTCTGTGTGTGTGTGTGTGGGTGTGTTTTGCGTCTGGGGCAGCACGTGTTGTCTCGGAACACGGCGTCGAAGACGAAGATGGAGCAACTCGCGGACCGCGTTCGGAAGCTGGCCCGAGTCAATCAGGTCGCCTGTAATTACAGACCTTGCCACAACGCAAATTGCTGGCCGCTAATGAAGACGAAAATATCTCACTCCAGAACAAAGGATGGTCGGAGAGGTTTTGGCTGGGGGGCTGGAGGGCTGGGGGAGCGGGAAGAGAAGTAAATAAGGTGCTGGAAGTCCGGTCTCCGCTGTGGCAATGCGGGTAATGCATACAAGGCGAGTTCCGACTCACTTCCTTCATTTAAGTGTGGTTTTTTATTCAACTGTCTGCGTGGTTCCAAGTTTGCCCTATTGCTCCCGAAAAAAACCGATGCTAACGGCGGAGTATCATTATTTTTTAAATCTCTCTGGAGGTTCACGTGAGTTCACTTGTCACCGACTTTTGCGTACTGCGTTCGCAAGTCGTGAGCTCAGAATGTACTCCATTCGAGGTCACGTCCAAATTTTCTAAAACCCTTCTAAAGTTCTACTTCTAGGGTATTCATACGCCTCGTGGATACTATGCTTTACTATATTATGGTTTATTCTACTCAGGTTGGGATTCTCAATGCTTTTAGTTCGGTAAACCCAAATTTCTCGCCACTAGGTAAGCGCTAGTGTCGTGCGCCAGCTTTTGCTTTTAAGCTGAGTATAATTAACCTTAACCACTCTAGGAATCAAATAGACAAAAGCGCCGCATTCGTGCGCAATTAGCTCAAAAATATTTTGGAAGGAATTTTTTATTTCTAACCATTACAAACGCAACTGTATTCTCCCTGTTTATAGTAGTTATATTGATTATATATGAAATACTAGCTGATACCCGCGGCTACCTGCGTGCAAAATTCAAACATTAATTATAATAACCAAGTACTCTATTTTACTTGTGCTACTTTATAACTATATTATTCTGGATTAGCACATACCGTACTTTTCATCCCGGAAAGAAAAATATTTCCTTAAGATATATTTAAAAATAGAACACCAAACAGCGCCTACTGAAACGGCTGGTAGCTCATTTTATATATTACCTACGAAACTGTTAGTTTCTCCGGGATGAAAGGTACCCTATGTACTAATCCAGAATATACTCTACCCCTGGACCAAATTTCATTCAAATCCGTTGAGCCGTCACGACGTGATTGAGTAACAAACAAACATACAAACTTTCGTATTTATAATATTATTAAGATTATAATTTAGTTGTAAAATTTTGGCAAAAGGTATATTTCACCAAAAATACGATACTTTTATGTTAATAGAAGTAGGTGTAAAACGCCTTTGATATATATATAGACACACAAGAAATTTTCGAGTTCAATGGCATGCTTATGCTTCACAGTCTTATATACTCTCGTAGAGATATCAACTGTTTATTGGTTGATTGTTGTGGTAGTAAAAGGCGGTGGTTGGGCGCACAATTTCTTGCATGTTTGTTCTGGGCATATTTATCTCCAGGAGGTTTCAAAAAAATACGTTGACCAATTACAAACGTAACATGAACTTACATGTGTGTGAATTCCAAATTGTCTAGAAATGAACCCGCGAAATTCTCGGGTCTCTATATATAATTATAGACCTGAAGAATTCGCGAGTTCAATTACCTGTAGGCTATATTCCATTGTCGTATGTAGAATCATGCAAATATCTATGTTCATTGGTTCCTGGTTGTATCTGCGGAAGACAGCGATTTGGTCTGCATTTTATTGTGCGTCTATGATTGGCTTAGAGTTGACCGTGACGTGTACACTAACGGTTGTACCAATAGCATAAGTAATACACATGTACAAGGTTTTGAATTCTATCTTATCCCGAAATGAAACAGCTTATTTTTCAGGTCTCTGTACATAAAATATTTACGAAACAACCACACATGTCATACATAGGGTGATTTTTCAAGGGCTTGATTCAAAATTTGCGAATAAAGCGCAAATACACTTCCTTAACTTAACAATGTAGAGGTGAAACGACTCCTTATAAGTAGAGACCTGCTAAATTCGCGTTATTAATTGGGGACATGTTAAACTTGTAACACATGTACCTTTGCAATACGTTTGTCATTGGACCATATTTTATGTGACACACCCGGGGTGACTCTGCACCAATAGAAGAACACTTCACAATTGTTTGCCCCAATCACGTGTAGTTCAGTCAGAGAAAGGAATGACTTCACATCTATGCAGCAGCCAATGGAGAACCGACGCCGGCTCTAGCGCATACAGTACTGTGAAGTTCAGCCTGGTGACAAATAATAACGCGAAATTTGCATGCCCCTACTTATAAGCGTCGGCCACCAAACATTTATTTTATATTTCTAACACAGTTTAACTTGTACACTACTTTTCCCAAAGGTGAATTTTTTTAGATCGGTTGGTTTTTGCAAAATGACATGCCAAAGTCAAAGTTTCCGGTTTCTGTAATGTTCAATGAACTAAACTATTAGCTGGACATGTAACAAGGGCAACTGAAAACTCTGGTCTTATTATTTTCTTTTAAAGTTATGCTCAGCGAACGTAACTTTACAAAAATTCATTAGGAACCGCAAATTTAAAAATGTGCAAAAAAATCTTATTTTCAGCAATTTGTTGAAATTTGAAAAACAGTTATTCTACGATTTTAAAGTCGTCTTGAAGTAGCACTTTGCATATTATTTCAGTGGGAATTGCCGCATCAGTATGAAAGTTTAACAGTGAAACTGTCATTTTCCCATGTAGCCTATTTAAGCGAAAAATATACGGTTAATTTTTTTATAGGCGAGGAAAGAGTTATTACTAGTGCGCCTGTTTTTGCGAAACTATTTCAGGACAATTTGTGTTCCAAAGCACTTTATTTCAGAACAACTTTCGCGATTGGATGATTTCAATTGTTACGCGTCTTATGAGTAGAGACTTAAAGAATTTGCGGATTACTTTTAAGGCAAGCTATAATTCTAAACATGTATGTTTATATAACTGTATCCATTGGTCCACACGGGGTTTGACCCCTCCTGGAGAACGTTGGCTCAATCGTCGCCTTCCACTGCGACAGCCGACAACCAATGTGCAGTTAATATTGGCTTATTTGTACATAAGACTGTGTAGTCTGGCCTGTAGGTCATTGAACTCGCGAATTTTTCAGGTCTCTACTTATGACAAAAATAGTGTTTACGTTCCATATGAAAGAAAATGCCAATATTATTTTTAGGGCCGCCTGTTTTTCCGCGAAAATATTTTCATGCAGGCTAGACTTCAATATCCTATGTGCACTCTTGCAGCCTTCTGTTGGCTATTGGCCGCTTGTCTTTGTGTAAAGAGAGTACGTTGCATGAGTGAGGCAATTAGAATTACGTTTCTCCGATTACTGGTCGTCTGTAATTCGCAAAAATTCAAATGATCCAATCACCAATGTGGTTTTGTTCTAAAGAGTTTTGGAACACAACTTATCCTGAAATCTTTCAATGGAAAAACAGCTGCCCCTAATTTTGTTTCAATGTAAATTTTTTGTGAAACTTCTATTTTAATTTTTCTTAAAAATTCAGTATTAAATGCCTGTTGTTATCCAACTGCAAATACTTTTCCGTTTAGGATGCTTCAGAAAGCACATTTGCCAAAATAAATCTTCAATCAAAACCAATTACTAGGGACACCTATTTTTCTTGAAAATATTTACACTCCCACTATAGGCTTCAATGACCTATGTCCATATCTGTTGCTCTTAGATGCTTTGGTTATTGGTCCCGTGGCTTGGCGAGTCATTAACTTACATGACTGGACTAATCTCAATTAAGTTAACTTCTATTCTAAACGCAGTGATTCTCGGGCATATAGCTAAAGCGAGTAGAAGTTGAAATCATCCAGCCACTAAAGTGGATCTGAACTGAATGTTTTGTAGCATAACTGGTCGGGGAATCTTTTCGCGAAAAACAGATAACCCTACCAATTGATAAATACTTATTAGCAGCGAAAGGAACATTTCGCGAGTTCATTTCAGGACAAGATAGACGTCAAACTCGTGTACACTGAAGTTGACTTTGCAATTGGATCGCAGTTTATTATACACGCCCTATACGACTCTGAGCCAATAGCAGACTTGCAGGGAAACAAATAACGAGTGCCAGTCTGCCAGGAGTAACACTGGCTACTCTCTGGGGCAGCTGCCAATGTACAAACATCTGAGGCTCGAGTGTGCACGTGAGTGTGCAGTCTAGCCTACAGGTCACTGAACTCGCGACATTTTCCTATCCCTACTAATTAGTATTGTTCTATGTAATAAAAATTTAAGAGTGGGACATTGTTTATTCGTTATTTGCCAACGTGATACCACTGTGAAAGGACTGCACATGATGATCTATTTTTGAAGCTGCAACGTGCGTCACGCCACCACGATACAAACAAAATGCCGGTAGTAGCCAAGAGAACCGGAAACAAATGACAGTGGCGAGGACGTGTAGGCGAGGAAGCATTAAACCCAACCATTAGTTTTCTGTTTCCAACTACGAGATTAACAGAGAGTATTGATACAGCTGCAAAATGAATCAATAAAACAACTCCACAATTTTCCGTAGGCCTATAACTAGGGGAACCCTTATTATCGCGAGAAGATTTCTACGCTCATTGGATTTAAATAAACCACGGCCATATAATTAGATTTACATTAATTATTAATTTAATTATTTATTTACACTTATTTTATACTTGCTAAGTTAAGGCTTCAATAACTTCTCTTACACTTAACCAGGTATAACATAATGTATACGTAAGTAAACACAATGAGCAAGAAAAATATTTGCATTAACAAAAAGCGAAAGAGAAATATGATAGCTCAAATAGTATTAACTCTAAAAATGATCAGTGGTTTCGTATTATGTACATACATATCTTCAGCAGGACTAGAGACAAGGCAATGTTTGAAGAAATAAAAATTACAATGACGACCGAGACGGTGAAAGAATTTGCACATACCTGGGTTTTGTGAGCTGGAATATTTAACAGAGATGTTTTTTTAGCACGCGTGTTAATAGTGTGGTCATCCCCCAAGGTTTTCAGCCGAGTATGTAAGTATTCTGGCGTTGTAATACACGAGGATAGTATTTTGTCCGCTAGTGTGAGGCTGTGGAGCTGACGTCGTTTGTCCAGACGTAACCAATTTAGTTTATTAAAGTAAGGAGGCAATTGATCACGTAATTTTAGGTCGAACAAAAGCCAAACACAAGAATTTTGTATGCGTAGAAGTTTGCCTGCCAAGTTTTGCGTGATGTCTGCATAAACCATGTCGCAATAATAACAAATAGGGAATTTCAGCGACTATGACAATTTTAATTTTAGAAAACCCTTAAGCCTATAAAGAGTATGTAGTACAGCGTATGACCTCTGACAAACAGTGTTTATGTGACGCGACCATAAGAGTGTCTCATTGAAAACAACACCGAGCGTTTTCACCTCTTTCAACAGAGGAATAATCTCACCGGCTAGCACAATATCAGGGATAGTCGATTTACAACATTCGTTTAAAATTCTACCTGAACCGATTAATAAACTTTGTGTCTTCGTAGTATTCGATTTTAACTTATTTCTGCTGCAACAAAGGTGTACCGATTCAATGTGATTATTTATGTTCTTAATTAAAGAGCTGATTAATTTAGGAGAAGCAGATGAATATAAACAGGAGATCATTCGCGTATACATGATGACTTTTTTTTACCACTTATTCATTAATAGATACGGAAAAAAGAAGCGGCCCACCCACACTACCCTGAGGAACGACTAAGTTCGTAGGTTGTCAGGTCGACTATTTACCATCAATAGCTACACATTGATGGCGATCTTGAAAATACGAAGTCATCCACTCTACTACATTATCTGAGAAATAATAATATAGTTTAAGTTTTTGCAGGATGTCATGATTTACCATATTAGAAGCTTTACTGAAATCTAATAAAACCAGTACAGTCACATGACTTCTATCTATGGCCATTCTGATAGAGTCTACGATATCTTTAAGAGCAGTGCAGGCGCTATGTCCTGTACGGAAGTCGGATTGGTAACCGTCAAATAATTACGTGTCGTTCACATATTTTTACACTTGTTGATGTACAAGGAATTCTAATGCTTTCGACAATGCTGGAAGAAAATGCTAATGGGACGGAAATCGTCTTACACAGTCGCACTGGTGCGTTTAGCAAGTGATTTCACAATGGCATATTTCCAAGAATATGGAAAGGAACTGGTTGAGAGCGAGACGTTGAAAATACGAATACTAACACAGTCCGGTACTTCTGCTTTAGACTTTAAGTGCATTTTTGCTCTGTAAGTTTCCTTTAGAGATACACGTCGGAAATAGAACAAGTTGCATAGAAATTCGTTCACTGTTTCATGATGATTGATATCAGTATTGTCCGTTATATCCCCCCTCAACCTGTTTACAACATAAAGACTATATAAAGCAACGGTTGAAATCTTCTGGAGAAATGTTTAAAAGGTGAGCTAATATTAGTTTTGTATTTACTGATCCCTAAGTTAAGTAGCCTTTTCCACAACTTACCAGAGGTTCGGCATGAACCAAATGAGTCGAGTGAGAAGAGCATTATTTGCATGGACAAGTTGTATTTCGAATCTCTTCAACTCATAACCATTTTTCACAACTGGACGATTTGAACAGCTGTGAGTCTTAGGTGTCTGCTCGCGAATCACAGATTTACAATATCAGAGACACTTAAGTATGGTTGGTAACGCGAGTAAGTTGATTTGAGGGATTTTGGCGGCTCCTAACATCGAAGTCTTGAGAGCGGATGAGGGCGAAATGAGGTGAGATTGGAGTAGCACCGGAATTAAAGGGTGGGGGAAACTTGAGTGAGCGAAGAGATTTGGACAGCCATTAACATCGAGGTCTTGAAGCCGATGAGGGTGATTGAAGTGAGTATGGAGAATCGCCGAATGAAAGGGCGGGGGAAACGGGAGTTCCCGGAGAAAACCCGCTGACCAGCTGCATTGTACGGCAAGATATCCACTTGCGAAAGTCCAGGTGTGGTTCGGCTGGAGATTGAACTAGTTTCACCTTGGTGGGAGGCGAGCAATCTAACCGCTCAGTCAACGCAGTCCACTTTTGTAAGAAAATTTCTTTCTTTCGACGACACGCGGCAGATAAGCAAAAGAAACTTGCTGACATGCTCGTAGGGAATTGAAATTTAAAATGGTTGGAAATCTTTGCGGGAAAATCAGGTGTCCCTACTTTGGTAGGGCAGCCTGTATTCAGCGTAAATATTTATGCCCAGGCTAGACTTCAACTTCTATGTGCACATTCACATATTTCCTTCGTCCATTGGCCACATGTCTGCGTACGAAAACAAGCGAATCAGAATAAAGTTATCCCGACACTGACAGTCCGTGATTTGCTGGCGGACACTTCTGACTCTGCGAGTACAAGTTGTGGAATCTGTTCGCGAAAAACAGTTGGCTCTATTTTTTGGCCATGTGTACTTGTCACGAGATATTTTATTACTTGAATGTCTAAGGGAAATTAAGTTGCTCCAGACTGTATGTCTGTCATTCGCGGGCAGAAGCCTTAGATGCTTAATAGCTAATTCGTTCAATCACGAAAGTGGATATGAGCTAAACTGTTATGAAATACAACTTGCAACGCAATCTTTTCGCGAAAATCGGGCGTCCGTACATATAACACAGCACAAACGGAAAACTACAATTTATTTGGAAATTCGCGCCATTTAATTTTGAAATATCTACGTTTGTTATAAAATATTTGAGAACTAACATCTCGGGTGCTGGCAGGGGCCGCGGTGGTTGAGCGGTTAGACCGATCACTTCCCCCCCCCCCTTCCAAGGTGTAACCGGGTTCAATCCACGACCGGCCATTCCAGGATTTTCGCAAGTGGCTATCGTGCCTAACTATGCCGCTGGTCAGCGGGTTTTCTCTGATATCTCACAGTTCCCCCGCTCTTGTATTCCGGCACTGCACCATTCTCACCTCATTTCACCCTCATCGGCTCTCAAGACCACGTTGTACAGAGGCACCCAAATCTAGCAACTGGCCGTCGTCATATGACTTGACGGTAATTCACAACTTATTATAGAGTGTTCCCCGTAATATTAGTCTGAACACACAGTTTGAAGACACTGGCGGTGTAATGTTCCGTCATCAACAGTAGTTTTCATTCGCCTATCTCGCCTCCGCGTAATTACAGCATACTTAACAATACCGAGGAAAAACAGCCACTCATTTCTCTATCTCATGCCGCACACGCAAGAAAATTGCCGTCCGTGGCTACCAGAAAGGTACATATGTGTATAATATGGAGCTATGGCTACTAACAGATGTTGCCGCATTATGCTACCATACATGTAACAGGGATTTAGGAATTTATCATATTAGTATTTAGTAAGTTTCGTTACATACTAAAAATTATTTCCTCATCTACCAAATACGAAGGGTCACGTTTTTTTTTTTTCACGCAAATATTTCAGGGCAAGTTGTGTTCCAAAACACGATAGATCAAACCACTTTCGTGATTGGAGCATTTGAATTGTTACGCTTGTCACGGGCGGTCAGTATTGGAGAAACTTAATTCCGATTGGCTCACACAAAGACGAGCGGCCAACAGACAAAGGAAAGCTGATAGAGTGCACATAGGATAGTGAAGTTTATCTGCGGAGTAAATCTTATCGCTAAGGACACCCGAATTTCGCGAAAAGACTTCCGCACATGCTGGATTGCAGTGCACTATGGTCGTACCAGCAGTATTCTTATGCTTATTGGTGGCGTGTCTTTGCGAGAAGACATTTTCTTTCTTGACTGGCCAATGAGAATTAGGTTACTCAACTTCTGTACGTCTGTTATTCGCGTGCAGACGCCTAAGACGCGTAACACCTATATCAACCAATCGCTGAAGTGGATCTGAGCTAAATGGATATGAAATACAACTGGTCGTGAAGTCTTTTTGGGCAATTCGGGGGTCCCTGCTTATCGCGAAAAACAGGTGGCCCTATACATAACTCTCCATTTTAGTAAACAAAATCTGGCTATGTAAACTTCTAGTAAATGGCATTTGGTAAACTAAAATTACCTACAAGCACAAGGCCTCAGTCAGTAATGTGCAGATATCATCTCAATAGTTTACAAATAAAACTTAGAGTTGTTATTATTATTATTTTCACTTGCGGAAACCACTTGTCCCAAAATACGCGTGCCAGGAGTTCCTGCCTGTAGCTATCTGTTTTGAAACCGTTCCAGCGGCACAAGTCAAATATGCGAGTTCTTGTAGTCAGACATTTCTCTCAAATTTAATCCCTTAGCTTGCCCATCACTCAGCTTCAATTCTCAGGGGGAGCTGCTGCGAGGGTAGCTGTCGCCATTGTGCCGGGACACAAAGCCCGAACAATCGTTCACCTGGCCCTGGGGCCCCGGCTGCTGTAAACGCGATTTGTTACGCCCGCGACCGTAAGGGCGAGTTTCTCGAAGCGAAGAAGGCAGCCCTACACGCTGCAGCCTCTCAGCGCTTTTGTGCTCCGGGGTGAGTGTCTTCCGGGAAAGTAAGCCCTTGCCACTAGATGTCTTGGGTCGGCCGATCATCAACTAGAGGATCTTCTCGTTTAATGGAACTATTCTTCGTTACTTTAAAATGTAATACTGCTTCATCTGAGTTTTACAGCATGTTCGCCTAAACATTACGACATCTGTATTCTTTGAAAACACTGTTGACGAAATAATAATTCACCAGCAGCCTCCCTATAAGATTCCCCGCAGAGTTATATTACTTCAGGTACACTCAAGGTGTAAATTTCTCAAGCGAACATGATGGATTGCATTTCATTCTACGCAGGAAAGATCATTTGATTGGAACGCTTTCAACTCGGCGTCATAGTGGCAGAGAGCTGGCCAGTAACGAACGATGTACAAATTAGTAGGCGTGGCCGGTGTTCTGTCAACCAATGGGACGGTTGTAAATTAAAATATAGAGACCAACAGAACTGATGGTCATTCAGTCGTGAAAATAGGGGACTCACGTCTTACTTGTCTTAGTTTTCAGTCCGTGTGTACCGTTCATACAGAAGTGTTAAAGAAATCGCCCATAAAGGAAAAAAAAATTTTATTGAACTGAAAATTTTTGTACAATACAAATGCGAGTAATTTAAACGTTTCTGTTGTAAACCTGTTGCATTGACACTTGTGCAAGGTCAGGATTTGTGGAAATACAGAGGGATACTCGTAGTAATATTGACACATGTAGAATTTACAAGTATGAACTTGTAATGTTTTTTAAAAACTTTTTGGCAACTAGTTTTAAAAAAAATGTATTTGTTTAGTTACACAAAAATTTTTTATTCAATTTGTTGCAGCGTGTCTAAAAAATACGGTTTCCAATGAAACTATTGAAAATGCCGCCACACTGAGAAAAACGTTTATTTCGATCAAACAAAGTTTGTTTTGCGCCACCAAATTAATTTGTTGTATAGGGGCAATGAAGTACTTTGTTGTTCAAACCAAATTTTTATCTTTCTCATTTGGTTGCCCCAAACTGTAAGATTTGTTTAGTGTAAACTATATATTTGTTTGGTTATACTTAAATTAAACAGCTTTAGTTATTATAAGTAGAGGCCCCTGTTTTTGGCGAAAAGTTTTCAGGACAAGTTGTGTTCCAAAACACTTTTTTTCATACCCACTTTCCTGATTGGATCATTTGTATTGTTACACGTCTTCTGTGTCTGTCCGCGAATCACGGATGTACAGTATCGGAGAAATTCAATTCTGATTGGCTCACTCATGTAAAATACTCTTGTCTCTCAAATACAAGCTGCCAATAGCCAAAGGAAGGCTGCAAGTGTGCAAGTAAGATATTGTAGTTTAGCCTCCGCGTAAATATTTTTGCTAAAAAACCGGTGGCTATAATGATAAGAATTAGTAAGACCTCGACCGAGACCCGAACCTAGATGGTTTTCGCCCGAAAGCTACGCCCTAAAAACCTCAGCTAACGTGACTTGTTAGGAAATAAATGGGTTTTTTAAATTCAAATACTCGACAGCGTGCGTAAATAAATACCGCAAGCGTTGTTAGGGGGGGGGGGGGGGGGTCATTTTGTGACAAGTTACCACAACTTTGTGACAAAAAAGAAACCCATTGAAATTTCCCCTTATCTAAGTGGGATATTTCAGATACTGATTGGTTCAAATTGATCCACCAACATTACAAATAGCCTCTTTGAAACGGAAGGAAATGTACATAGCAGTGAAAGAATCCTGTGTTACAAAGTCACCCCCCCTCCCCGGCCCATGTACGGTATTCCAAGTTTACATATTTATTTTTCAGTTTCCTTTTGAAATAGTTTTATTTTGATTTAGGTATATTATTAAGCATCAATAAATGTGCTGAAAAACACTGTTACTATCCTTTCTGTCACAAATATTGCAAACAAACTCTCGAGCTGTATTTTCTCACGAAGGCAATCAAATGAGTTGTCAAAAAAATTTACACAATTTACTCAAGTAAGTATTTTGTTGGTCGACTTTTATCTTTTTTGGTCCAACACACAGGTTTTATTTATTTAAAACGTGTATTTTGTTAAATGAACAAAATTAATTTTGTTTGCTGTTCAAGTTTTGTTTTCTCTACTAAACATTTTTTTCCCCTTGAACAAACCTTTCAGTGGTGTAGGTTTACCTATGAAAAGATAGAACATTTAAGACGTAATAAAATTTGTTTTTATTTAATATAATTTTCAGTGAATGGAAATGCCCTTACTGAGGAGACATCATTTTTTTTCACCTGAAAATCTATTAAATTTATGTGTATTAGTTACAAAATCCTTATTCAGTTGTCAGAATTGATTAGAAAATTGCCACGAGCTGTAATGATCATATTTCTTGCTAATTTTACAGACTTTGGCAACGTTTGGGTGTTCTGAAAAAGACGTACGTTTTCCCAGACTTCAGAAAATCCTGGGAACGGACAATGAAAGACGTTCCAACCCCTTGAGGGGAGAAACTGAAAACGTTGCGTAAACAACATAATCCCGTATACAAAGGTCGATCGTAGGGTTGGTTCAGTCTGGCAAGGGGAGGGGGGGGGGATGGGTTGGGTTGGTGACCACACGGAGTTATCATGCATACGATGCTAACAGAGTGTTAAAGTGGAACTCTCAAGAATGTTGAGCGTGAAGATTCGTGGCGATATTTTCCTCTACGTGCGGTCTACATTTCATGACAAAGGAACGCTTGACTTGGCTTTCTATTTAAGATGTGTTTGTCGTTATTTGTCAATTACAGCTAGATGCCGGTTTGTATTCGTTATGAAATATGCAAGTGTTAACACTTGCCGGTTTTGAAAAGGCTACTTTAGTGTTTTAAGAAAATGATAGGCTATACCCCGTCTCCATATAAAATGCCCGCAACGGTATAATAATGTACCTATCAATTCGTATTTCCGACTCTTTATACTGAGTTATTCAGAAAAGTTTGCAAACATTTCACAATATAATTCCATTTAACTTTTCGTCTGAGATACCTGGAACACCAATGCTGACATTACCTGCTTCTTTAGCTCCAGCACCAACATCTCCAACATGTCCGTCCGAGTCTTTGCCTGAACCACTACGTCGTCATCAGTGTCACTTTTGTGATAAGCCATTTACTTTCGACCATAATGTGCGACATGTGCGCTTTAATTGTGCTAAGAATCTCTGTGGCGCATCATATTTGTGTGACAGGTGCGCTAAGCAGTTCAGCCGTACCGGCAGATTACTTAGACATGCAAAGACCTGTAAAAGTGAAGTGCAATTCTCATCAGTACCTCGGTACCTGGTTTGCTGTAAGCAGGTCTCTTGTGACTTCGATATATATCCTCAAAAGTATAGTTATAGGCTGTTCACTGTAAAGTGAGCACTTTTTAAGTCCTTGCAAATATTTTCCTTTTGTTCAATTTCTAATTTTCGGCTACTTATTTATATAAACGCTGCAGTGTGACTAATAAACACAATGTATTAATTTCACTCTTCTCAGAAGTTAAAATCTGAGGACATAACAAAATATATTTATTAAAGGGTCTTTCGGAAGGGCCTTAAAAAGTGCTCATTTTACTGTGAACAGCTTATACCTACATAACCTGTCCTGCAAGTGTGTCGGTGCAATAAACGTCAAGATATTTTCGCACAAGAACTACATGAGTGTGAATAGCGAGATGCCTAAAAGAATGTAACCTATAACAAAGTTGCATATATTGGAAACTTTTTTCGATTTTTATATTTTATTAGGTTTAAGCTCAAGTTTCAAGGTCATAGGTTACCAACATCCAAGATGGTGGTAGTAGTCAGTGACATAATATGTTCGCTGGCTTATGAATATTTCTCGATTTTTTAAATGTCATTCAAGGTCACGGGTTCAAGGTGAAGGTCACCTATACCCAATATGGTGGTAGCAGTCAGTTATGTAATATGCTTACTGACTTTTATGCATTTTTTCTCGAGTTTTGGTTTTCAAGGCCATTTCTCATGGTGCCAATGCCAAGTTTACCTGAATCCAATGTGGTAGTAGTCAGTAACATATTAATATGCTCGCTGACTTTTATAAATATTTCTCGAGTTTTTTTCAAGGTCTCTCGGGATCATGAGCTCAAGGTCAAAGTTACATGCATCCAATATGGCGGTAGGAGTCAGTAACATAATATGCTTGTCAAGTTTTTGTTTTCAATGTCATTAAAGGTCACGGGATCAAGGTCCACGTTACCTGCAACTAATGTAGTGGCAGTAGTCAGTAACATAATATGTTTGCTAACTTTTGTGCATTTTTTCTCGAGTTATTGTTTTCTAGGTCAATAAAGATCATGATGTCAAAGTCAAGGTTACCTGCATCCAACATGGTGGTAGTAGTCGAAAATGAAATATGCTTGCTGAATTTAAAGAATTTTTCTCGAGTTTTGGTTTTCGAGGTCATTCAAGTTCACGGGATAAAAGGTCAATGTTACCTGCATCCAATGTGGGGATAGTTGTCAGTAACATAACATGTTCATTGTCTTGTATGAAATTTTTGCTGATTTTTGAGTACTTTTTAGAGAAAAAAGAGACATTGTAAAGGCGAAAAGGAAAAATTGTTAAGGAAAAAAGGGAATTATTTAGGGAAAGAGGGAAATTGTTCAGGAAAAAATGGATATTATTAAGGAAAAATAGCCACTGAGGAAGTGGGATTTAAAAATAATTTTTAAAAGATTTTTACATTTTTAAAATAATTTTTAGAATAAATTATTATAATTTTTTTATAGATTCTTTGGAATTTTTTGGAATTTCTTTGGAATTTTGTTGGATTTTTTATTCTTTGGTCATCTGCTTTGATGCTGAAAGGAAATTTCCCGGGGGTTTGTTTTTGCGGCTGGGTAAAAATTGAACGTTTTTTTTGGGAATTTTTAAGGAAAAGGGGAAATTTTTAGTGAAATTGATTTGATTTCGAGGAGAAAAAAATGACATTTTTTTTGGAGAAAAGAGAAAAAAGTTCTACCAAGATGGCTGGCCACCGGCGCCTGCCTTCTGTGTACGGTACCGTTGCCGCAGAACCGGCATAAACATTCTACTATCGAAATATACCAGTCAACACAAAAAACACCGTTGAACGTTTTGCTGACATTCAACTGACATTTTCAATTTAGGGCCTTACAGCTACATGCTCAAGATGTAGTGAAACGTTAATGGCACATAATTGAACCTTATTATACGTAATTCTTGCAGAATGAACGATTATGAATTAAATTGTGTAAAGTGTAACTGTGGCCCCTGTACTTTGTGTCGGGTATATGTATTATATCTAGAGACCCAAGAAATTCGCGAGTTAAATGACGTGTAGGCTAGACTTCACAGTCTTATATACGCTCATATAGATATCAACAGTTTATTGGTTGAATGTTGTGGTAGAAAAAGGCGGTGGTTGGGAGCACAATTTCTGGCATGTTTGTTATTGGCTTATTTATATCCAGGAGGTGTAAAAAAAAAGTCGACCAATTACAAAATTAACATGAACGTGCATGTGTGTGAATTCCAACTTGTCTAGAGATGAATCCGCGAAATTCTCGGGTCTCTAATTGTGTGAATTATGTCTTACAATTGCCCTACAATTTTAACGCTTAGAATGAATGTTGTTGATAGGGTTGGCAAGTATTAAAAATCTGTATTAATATAATGAAAAGCACTCTATTCTTAAAAAATCATAGTTATCAAATAAGGTAATTCCATTAACTGGTCGTATACTTAATTTTTCTTGAGTTTTGCTTTCGTATGAAAATGGGAAATGTGATCCACTGAAACCTACATCAAGATATCCAAAAAGGGGTCAGTGATTAGGGATCTGCGAAATGCGCGTTGTTTTATGCCATCATGATAGACTTAACGGCGTGTATATATTCGAGCCGGTGACTGTTTGCTAATGGCTGTTGTCAAGGTAGCATTCCAGCTCCCTTCTGACTATAGGTCTGCGGCAGGTGATTCGGCGTTACAAAATTGAAGTTTTAATTCACTGGTGTACAGTCACCCTGGGCGTGTCAAATAATGCATGGTCCAATATACATGAAGTATAACATGTCTTAAAAGAACAACGTGAAATTTGCAGGTCTCACTTCATACACGTCTGTACGCATGCTTTATTTGTTCATCTTAAATTGCATTTCATTTCTGGATATTTGCCGTCTTGTACATTGTATATTACTAGGGCCATCTGTTTTTCTCGAAAACATTTCAGGACAACATGTACTTCAAAACACTAGAGCCCAGATCCACGTTTGTAATTGGCCGAATTTGAGTGTCTGGCGTTGTACTCTAAAACACTAGAGCCCAGATCCACTTTTGTAATTGGCTGAATTTGACTGTCTGGCGTTGTAGGTGCCTGCCAGCGAATCACGGACACTCATTGGTGGAGTAACCTAATTCTGATTGGCCCAGTCAGGTAAGGAACTGTCGCCCGACAAAGACACGTGGCCAATAACCAAATGAAAACTGCACGTATGCCATAGGACATTGGAGTCTAGCCTTCGCGTGAATATTTTCGCGAAAAACAGGTGGCCCTATATATTACTTTCAGTTGATTTGCCGTTTAACACTTTCAGTCACAGTGTTCTCTGTATGGGACGTTGATTATGATGTGGCTTGAATTGTCTGCACTGTACACAGTAGAAAATACCTTCCAAGGTCTGAGGTTCCCTACGTGTGGAAAAAACACCATTCACTGTTGAAACTATATAAGCTGTGTAAACCGCTGCTGCCAGTAATATAAGGCATGGACATATTTTTATTGCTTGCAATATATGACAAAATTATTGAATTGATAACAGTACAGTTCAGAACAAAAAATTAGTTCGTTACAACGCCAAAAATTATAGATTTATCTGTGACTGAAAAAGTTCAGCATTTGTTTAGTTCGTTGGCAAAGCAGTAAGTAAAATATATACTACAATACGATCAGGAAACAATGTGAATAGAAAAATAAAGTTTTCATGCTAACACTTATTCTTGATTTCTTGTCTTCTTCACTTCTAGTGCGGGAGAAAATTATAATTCTCTGATACATAGTTAAAATTGCGTAGGCCTAGCTAGCATAATTATTTTTATTATGAGGGATTTTATAAGTTTAGTTACAAACGTCACCTTTCAAAAACTCCGTAGACTATGCTCGAGTGTAGCTCGAGCAAAGCTGATTTGAAAATGTTTTTGACGTTCCGAACAAATTTCGCATGGATATGCAGTCTTTGTTCGGCTAGTCTTTAGCATGTCCTCGCAAGAACAAGATAGCACAGTAACAATGCTATTGCTAATGATAGAATTTATTTTTATAGCCACATAAAGGGACATAATTGATTATAAATACTTTTGGACGATAAAGGACACTTGATTGGGTTAGTATCAGCTCGACTCTCCATTGGTTGACGACCAGCCAATAATGTACGCTATATGGTTCGGGGGTGGGGGGTGGGGGTCAGGTGTGGAATCCACCAATGGGATGATGGTGAGCTTTAACACAGACACCAACAGAACCAGTGTTCTAGCAATAGTGAATATAGGCGACTCACTTATAATTTGTCTTAAGTGCCAAATAATGTATGCAGATCTCAGTGTGTTAGAAAACTTGTTTCTACTTTAAACTTCAAGGAAAGAAAACATATTTTCTATAGAATGACGAATTATGTGGTTATGTTTATCTACAGGTCATGGACTTATTCTTTCTACCGCAATCAGAAGAAAGTGGTGTCCCTCCGAAGATGATGTACTGAAACTGTTTTTATACACGTTACTCCAATATTAGTATAGGCTGTTCACGGTAAAGTGAGCACTTTTTAAGGCCCTCGAAACAGGCATTAAACACTAATAAATATATCTTATTGCAGCCTCAGGCATTGCATTTTGAGGGCGTTGAAATGTTTACACTGTGTTTATGGGTCAGATTTCAATGTTTATATTAAAAAACAGCAGGAAGATGGAAATTGGACGAAAGGAAAAATTTAGAAGGGCCTTAAAAAGTGCTCACTTTATCGTGAACAGCCTATATACATATATTCGTTAGTCTTCAACAAAAAGAACTCATGCCCTAGCTACTGACTTTATTCGAGCTACGAAAGAGTACAAATTAAGGGCATTTCAGGTTTTACTATCTCACGCACACTACCTTAAAGACCATTACAGAACACCTGTTTTATGCTGCAAATGTAACCAAAAACATAAAACAATTAATAACTCTTAACAGGTTGATCTGCTATATCAATTTTTTTTTTTTAAAGAGTAATTATAACATTAAGTAAAACATTTATGGCACACAATTGTACAAAATTTATTTTAGTAACTTCCATGAGTAAATTTCAGAAGTAAATATTGTAAATATTAATCCACATCTAACACATGGCCTTTTAACTATCGAGGACAAATAACCTTTTAGACTCTGCTTTGATCAAATCTGTAGTGAACAAAGTATTAGATATTCTTTTTAGAATAATATGTGATAAATTAAAAAAATTTTAAATTACATATCATACACCATTGAATGTATAAATTACTGTAACAGGCAACATTTCATTGATTTTACACATAATATTAGAGCGTGCAGTAATAGACTTAAGAGCCCCGCCTACCTAGAGGTTATTTCCGCGTTTGATGCCCAGATGCGCAGGGGAGATAAGGGCGGCATTGCCTCGCACAAGTGCGCCACCGCCATTAAGCGCAAGGCTCTGAACTGGCGTGCAGTGTTCTCGTCGCACTGCGTGCACCTATTGGACTTTCAGCTATGACCCTATTATTGTATTTGTAGAAAGTCGGTAGGAAGGTTCAGTGCAAGGCCCTTCAGTATTTTTGTATGTATCTGACCCGTAAGCCCTTTATTTTGAGCTACAACGCTTTGGAAAAGCCGTCTTTAGCCATTTTTGAGTACTCTGAAATGGTTGAGGGTAGTTAAATTTCGCGGAATAATTCCTGGCAAGTTATATTTCAAAACATTGTAGAGTCATTTACCTATCTTGATTGGCTGAATTACCTATTTACACGTGTTAACTGTCTGCAAGCGAATCTCGTAGGAGCCGTGCCAATGTTGCCGAATTCTGAGTGGCCCGGTCAAATATGAAAATGCCTTCTAAACCAGACAGTAACCAATGACAATAGACAAACTGCTTTTGGATGCTTATAGTCAGAGACCTTAATAATTCGCGGATTCATTTTGAGACAAGCTAGAATTCAAAACACGTGTGTTTATTTAACTTTAGCCATTGGTCCACACAGTGTTTGACTCCACCTGGAGAAGGCTGGCCCAATCGTCTCCTTCCACTGTGACAGCAGACAACCAATGTGCAGTTAACATCGGCATATTTGTACACAAGACTGTAGAGCCTAGCCTGTATGTAACTGAACTCGCGAATTTTTCGGGTCTCTACTTATAGTATTGAAGTCTACTGCGAAAAATTACTAGTTATAGAAATGGTGTTTCTAATGTGCCTAACGTCTTGAAAGCACTCAACATCCCCCCTGTGATGATGTGTTCTTTTCATAGATCAATATATTGTGTGCATTTTTTAAATATTTTAGTAAAAAAAACGTGAATTTAGCAATTTGTAAAGTATTTAAAGCCCAAGGTATAGGGAAATACATGTTAATGAAATTCATTATTTGAAGCTAATTATGAAGCAATATAAACTTAAAACAAAAACAAAAGTGTGATAAATGACACACACGAGTCCTGTATCAAGACAAAAATTACAATTTGTTTTTCAGTAATTTTTAATTTAATTCTTAAATTTTTTATTTTCCTCGGAAACATGTTATGCATTAATGTTACAAAATGCTTCCATAGTAAAGAAGAACGTCTTTTTCTGCTCAAAATGTCTTTTGTTATAGAAAGTGATAGGAAAATTTCGCGACTTCAATGACCTACTGGCTAGACTCCACAGTCCTGCGTACACTCAGGCCTCAGATGCATGTTCATTGGCTGCTGCCCAAGAGAGTAGCCAGTGTTACTCTACACCTGGCAGTATGGCACTTGCTACTTGTTTCCTTGCGAGTGTGCTATTGGCTCAAGAGTAGTCCAGGGCGTGTCTAGTCAACTGTGATCCAATTGCAAAAGTAACTACAGTGTACGAGTGTTGGACATATATAATGTACTGAAATGAATTCGCGAAATTTTCCTAACTCTATTTATATATCTATAGGGCCGCCTGTTTTTCGCAAAAATATTTCAGGACAAGTTGTGTTCCAAAACATTTCAGTTCAGAATGACTTCATCGATTGGATCATTTGACTTTTTACGCGTCTTATCTGTCTACCCGCGAAACACGGGCAGTGAGTAATCAGAGAAACTTAATCCTGATTGGCTCACTCGTGTAACAGACAATCTTCACACAAAGTCTAAGTGACCAATAGGGAAAGGAAGGCTACAAGTGTGCACATAGGATCTTGGAATCTAGTCTCCGCGTAAATCTTATCGCGGAAAACAATTGGCACTATACATCTGTATTTAACAGGAGCGCCAAGAAACCGAATTTCATGAACATGCATTTCCCCTATATAGCAAATTCTTGACCAAGCAGAGTAAGGTGGCAATTAGTTTGAGTGTAAAGCGAGCTGAAACGAATGTTGCAGAACTACTTCAGTTACGCAAGTTCAGCTATTGAAGAGTTTACATTCCTTCAAACGAGCTCCGATCGCAGTTGTTTCGAACGACTTCTCTTCTCTGCTGCGCTCCAATTGGCTGTATTTGAAGTAAACAAGCAGTGTAAAAGAATTGCTGATATTGGCGGGAATTCCTGCACTTGTTGAATTAACTTAAGTTTATGGTTGAATGTACTAATACCCACCAATTATACCATTACGGCAAATCTGTAATTTTCATAGCAAATTAAAAAAGATCAATAGTGATAAATGTTGGAGGCTATTGTAATTAAATATCATACATTTTAAGTTCCATGTTTGTTGAGGTTACAGTTGCCATAGATGTCATTCTGCTTTGGGTGTGTAGCCGCGGAAAAACGTTATGTTTCTAAAATTGTTCAGGCATGGCTACCGAATGTATTTAGCTGAATGTGTTTATATGCTGCTCACGGTAAAATGAGAACTTTTTAAGGCCAGTCTGAATTTTTCCTTTCATCCTTTTTTCCATCTTCCTGCTGCTTTAAATACAAACATTGCTTTGTGACTAATAAACACAGTGCATACATTTCACAACCTTCAAAGTTTAATGCCTGATGCTGCAGTAAGATATATTTACTAGTGGTTAAAGCCTGTTGGAAGGGTCTTGTAAAGTGCTCACTTTACCGTGAACGGCCTATAAGAGCACTCGTTTACCCGCGACCGAAGATGAACCCGTGGCTTCCACGGATGGGGAAACTTGTTGAGGACTTGATTTACCTGGGTCGATAGGTTGTCGGACGTCGCGAAGGGTGTTGCAGAAGGGGGTTGAGGCGTGGGTGGGTACAAGCCGTTTTGTTTACTCTGGCCCCAGGTATGCCAGCAGGGTGTTGAAAACGCCTGGGTATCCTCAGCTCGCATACCTGTCGAATGTCTCGGCGGGTCCGCTGCAGCCATGCCAGATAATAACCCGGCCCTGCTCGTTCCGGCCAAACACATCGCCACCACCATATTCCTTTTTTTTTTTTTTTTTTTTTTACGATGTTAGAGTTATTCCCCCTCGCCGTCCTACCTGAGGGTGTAAACGAACGTAGGTAGACACATAAAAGTCGAGCTGGTCCGTACTTAACCTTGAACCGGGCGCAGTCAAATGTTTGGTGGCTTTTTACTAAGCTTCCTTCTAGTCCAGCCTTGCCGCCAGCCCCTCCCCCCCCCCCCTCGCAAGATTTAATCCGTGTGGTGGAAAAAGCACGCAAACACCTGTTAGGGTCTCGAAGTCCAGCCAGCCGCCCGTCTGGCCTCTTCGCACCTCCCAAAACACGTGCTTCCGATCAACGTACTTACGAAATTGATCTCTGTACGTTGAGGTATTTGGAAGTAAGGTAGTGCTTATTGGCCACGCGTACTTGTCAGGAGACGTTTTATTACTTGATTGGCCAACGAAAATTAAGCTAACCCATTAAAAAGGACATATGCGGGGGGGGGGGGGGGGTCCGGGTTCACCCCCCCCCCCCCGTCAAGAATAACATATTGTTAGTCGTCAGTAAATTGTAGATTGGGTAGAAAAACGTTGCAGTTAAGCAGTAGTCCTAATATTCAGTAGAGAAATTTGGCGGCTCTTAACAACGAGGTCTTGAGAGCTGATGAGGGTGAAATGAGATGCACGGGTGAGGGAAACGGGAGATCCACGAGAAAACCCACCCACCAGCGGTATATTCCACCGGGGATTGGACCCGGTTAGCCTTGGTGGGTGGCGAGCAGTCTAACCGCTCAGCCACCGCGGCCTATTTTTGAGTTGAGGAAGTGGAGCAAGAGACATCTTGCGCAGTGGTGTTACACATAGATCCTGTCACCTGATTGGAGCAGACATTTGGAGGCGATCCTAAAAATTGTGTCAGTTTACTGCTCAAGAGGATGTGTTACTTGTGAAAACCTGCTGGATTAATAAATAGGGATAAAATGTCTGAGAACACGTAATTCCAAAGCACGTATGGACTGCAGAAGTAGTTTTTATTATTCGGTTGATGTTCTTCAGCTCAGAAATTTTTTGCTGTATGTATTTTTTTTTGCTCTATATATGTCACACGCGGGTAGACATCTAAGATACATAATATCGAGGCCCGCCTGTTTCCCGCGAAAATATGTATGCCCAGGCTAGACGTCAACGTCTACGTGCACACTTGCAAATTGCCTTCTGCTATTCGCCGTGTCTCTGCTTTAGAAGACATTTTCTACTCGACTGGGCCAATCAGAATAAAGTTATTCCACCGTGACACTGAACGTCTGGTATTGGCTTAGGTGACGTTTCAGAAGCTTGCGAGCTTAAATCTTTCAACCACGATATTGGTCCCTAAGTAACGTGTTTTGGAGCACAACTATAGTACCGTTCACGACTGGAACAAACTTTCTCGGAATCTCTCCTAATCCAATTTTTAAATAATAGATTAAGATAATACGTTAAAACGTTCAAACTATATTCTCTCTCTGTGCTGCCAACCTGACTGTACCCGCGGCAGTCACTATTTGTGGTAACGATGCATGCAGCTGACAACTTAGGTGATGTTCAAAAGTCTGTTCCAGTCGTCAACCGACTATAGTCGTGGAATGTTTCCGCGAAAATCAGGAGACCCTTATAATACGTAATTCTACGATCACGGAAGTGAATATGTGCAAAACTTTTAATGAAATAGGACATACTTCTGTGGAAATACATTCTCCCACTGCAGGCAAAATACATTGGAAACAGTGTTGCTACTCTGGAAAGATCTTAAGCTAAAGCTGCCAGGCTCGGCGACATGAGAGAACCGCCTGTACGAAGAGTCGTTTTCGCGTGATGGATCATTGGGACAATCGGCAAATGCATATTGTGCAAGGTAATAAATTGAAGAACCACACCAAGAACTGCAAGGATTCGTCTTTTGAGAGCCAGAGTGATGTCAAAACCCCCTGCTGCATCGATGGGTACTGATTCCACAGACGATTATGGCGGTACAGTTAATGTTAATGACGGAATGTGATACCTATGGGGTTTGATAGGGTTAGTATGTTTGCAATTTACACTTGCAAAACGTTGGCATGGAATCGATGAACTTCAGAATAAACCGTTGTCGGCTCTAAATTCTGATGATGACTGTGCGACCCTGGGAAGAAAAATCAACTTGATGTTGAGGATGAAACAGGAGGCGAAGACTATCATGAATAAAGCATTGATGAAATTAAATGTGATGACAGTTCTAGCGCTCAGGACGATGGCGATTTTCACGAAGCACTGACACAGCCCTCTACTACATTTGCTGCAACGAACAATATGAAGAAGGCAGAATATGCTGAGAATACTGGCTATCTATTTCCCGAAGATTCTAATAAACTTGTTGATAAACTTATACATTTGATTGACCTGCGAAAACACGGAAATTTCTCACACATTGTTGAGACATCTTCAATCATTAGCGAACTAAAGGGGAGGGTTTCATCCCATGATGTGATTAAATGCTTACCTCTGAAATTGTAATTACAAAATAATTACATTTAATAATAATTGTGTTTTAATATATTTGTGCGGTATCATTTCACCCCTCATAACTTCTAAATGGTTATATAAGTAATAGTTTGCTGAAGTACAGATCTATGCACAGAATATGAATGTAGTATTTAAGCATAGAAATATATAGATAGTGGACTGCATATGAAACATTATTACAGTCGTCAAGTACAAAGGTGTGGAGACAATTGACGAATGTATTTATATATATATATATAATATATATATGGGTGGGGGACAGACGGCACACTCATGGACTGATTATGGATTGATAATTGATAGAAAGATTGCACGAAAGATTGGAACATTGAGGGAAAGATTGTGAGATTGATAGAAACATCGTGAGAGTGATTGAAAATTTGATGAAAAGATTTAAAGATTGGGTGGAAGATTGTAAGGTTGATGGAATGATTGGACGAAGGATTGATGGGAAGATGGAACATTGAGGGAATAATGGGAAGATTTATGGAAAGATTGAGCAATATTGATGGAAAGGTTGGTAAAAAATGATGTAAATATTGAAAAATATTGATGGAAATATTAGTAAAAATTGATGTAAATATTGCGAAATATTGATGTAAAGATCGCGGAAGATTGATGGAAAGATTGCTAAAGGTTGATGGAATGATTGGACGAAGGATTGATGGGAAAATGGAATATTGAGGGAATGATGGGAAGATTTTTGGAAAGATTAAGAAATATTGATGGTCATACTATTAGCCTCACCTAGAGGAACCGGGTACGATACCGGCAGGGTCGCTTCCGGATTTTCGTGACGGACGATGTTGCTGGTTGGAAGGTTTTCTCGGGGACATCCCATTTACCCTGTCAATGCATTTCAGCGGTGCTTTACGTTTATCAGCTCTCAAGAGCTCGACACTAAGAGCCGCCGATATCTTTCCACTCCACCTGGCAAACATCCCAAAGTATGTCTAACTAATTTTTTAAACATAATGTTTACTTAAATTTTTGCCAAAAATGATTTGGAACGAATTTTAATAAAATTTAGAGCGTGAGTTAAAATAATTATGGCTTATACTGAGAAGATCCCCAACACATAAAATTAACCTCAAAAGTTTTGTATTTGTAATTAGTAGGGATAGGAACATTTCGCGACTTCATTTCAGGCCAAGTTAGACGTCAAACACGCGTACACTGAAGTCACCTTTGTAATTTGATCACAATTCGTTAGACACGCCCTTGAGTGTGAAGTAACACTGGTTAGTCTCTGGTGCAGTAGCCAATGAATAAACATCTGGGGCTCAAGTGTACACAGGACTGTGGAGTCTAGCCTACAGGTCATCGAACTCACGAAATTTTCCTATCCCTAGTAATTAGCTAATGAGTAGAGACCCAAGAATTTCGTGGATACTTTTGGTAACAAGCTAGACACCACAATCCTTTGTGTACTGCAACCTGAGTTAGTTGTTCATTGGTCGTTGCTCCAGTTTAATCACTGGCCAGGTAGCACGGGATTTGGTCCTTGTTTTCCCTACAGGTTCGTTATTGGTCTAAAGACGAACGGGGCGTGTCTAACAAACTGTGGTACAATAGAAGCGAAACTTCATGGTACATGCGGATATAGAGTTTAACATGCCCTTCAATTAACTCGCGAAATTTCCTGGTCTCTCTTAATGAGCAGACCCCCAACTATTTCCCGTATACATTCTGTGGCAGGGTAGACTTCAAGCGGTTATATTCTTGTCGGTTTGCTACGGCTGGTCCATAGTTCTCTGTACACGTTCTGAATAACATTATTAAACAGGAAGTGGTAGTGTGGCCGAGATATTAACACCACAGTAAAAAGGCTACACATTTCCGCATCAGTCAATAAAAACATCATAGTGGCTCGAGTGTACACAAGACTCTGAAACCTAGTCTGGCGACAAATTATTTCGTGAAATACTCGGAGCTGAACTAGAAAATTTTAGGATGGAGAATGGAAATTTTTTGATTTGTTACTGATCTCATTGCCAAATACGGTGTTTTAAACCATTATTTAGAGTTCTCGTCATGCCAGGTGTGGTTGAGATAGTTGCTGTGGCTGCTCCGTGTAGTTTTCTACGAAGGTTCATTGCCTTTTCCCGACAAGATTCGTCTGGGTTGAACGGTACCTGACGCCCCGACAGCTCAAGTGAAAATAAAGATTGTTTTAGGGTGGGGGCACAGGATGTGTCACAAGTCAAGCCTCATTGAGTACAGGAAGCGGTTTTTTTTTTAATTTACTCTTTCTGATGGATACCAAGGAACGAACTTATTTGAACCTTAAAAAGCCATTATGACAGCCACGAAGGAACATGCGAACAAGTGCGAAGTGTCTCCATAAAGCTCATCGTGCGCATCAACTATAAAATGACTCCGGATCGTAGTTGTTAAGACGTCCCTGGTTTGTCGAAGAAAGATCATCACACACGCTTGCTTTACACCACGCATGTCCGAAGAATTGCCGTCAATTCGTAGGTAAGGGCCCTATCATTTTGTGACATAATTAGAGACCCGAGAAATTCGCGAGTTCAATGACCTGTAGGCCTGTTTTTGTTTTATTTGCAAAGTTCAAAAAGTGGCTCATGTGCAAATATGTAGTCATAGCAAAAGCGTTATTATCTATAAATTGAGTGCCTAAAAAAGTTTGTATTAGTGTCGGAAACAAAGCATAGTTATTAATACATCATTCATATAAAATTTTTATAGAATATAATTTTGTATATTATATCTAAGTTCATCAGTAACAGACCATTTCATGCTTTTGAGATGAAAATCAAATGGCGTGAGTTCTAGTGTAAAGTGATGGAAACAGCATGGCTGTTGGCGTTTCCCTTTTATATTTTTCAGGAAATTCTAAATTTTTAGTAATTAGAATTATGAACAATTTTATTTTCCATTGCAACGGATATATACTATTTTATTTCCATTTTGAAACTGCAGTGAAATTCCTATGTAAGATGTTGCAAAATGGCATAATGAAATGGGATTAACAGGAACTGAACCGGTAGAATTTTGCCTTGCAGAATATTGAAAATATTTTTGATTTATTGGTAGAAAAATGTTATGTTGCGTCACATGTAGTAGACCGTTACCTTACCAACTGAGCTACCAAGCCAAATATGACTACGAAGGGTAAAATATATTTATTATAATTCTTTATCGAATTTGTGTTATTTTAAATTGCATGTCCTTTATTTTCGTTTTAGGATTAGCTGGTAACGTAAGGATTGTTAAAACAAATAGTAGGCCAAACGTATAAGTGCACTTGCTTCAACACATTTAATGCAGTTTAAACCTTCAAACCGAGCGCTGTAATGATTACGTGCTAATGAAATGAAAGACACAATGTTCATGATCACTTGTAAAATGGTATTATGAAAGACGAAACTCGCATTTTAGAAAGGATTTTGATTGATTTTATTAGTTTATGCGTTGTTATTTCATTTCATATATACTAGGTGCGTTGTTTAACTGTCATTGGTGCACGTCGTTTAACTGATCCATCAGTAAAAAAACAATTCACTGAAAAATAGTTAGTAAAATGGCTTATGACTCGGTGGAAAATGTTACTGGATCAATAAGTAAAGGAAAACTGGTAATTTTTCATTAATATATAAGTTAAATCCACTGAAGGGAGCGTTGATTCAGCCAGATACTGTTAACTGATTTAAACAGTGAAATGCTATCTGATAGTGATTTTGCGTATGAACAGAAAGCTCAGCCTCGGGAATACATATGACCTTGGGGATTAGCCTACATATGTTTAGGGATATGAACATTTCGAGAGTTCATTACAGTACAAGATATACGTTAAACACGTGTACACTGAAGTTGAGTTTGCAATTGGAACGCATTTCATTAGACACGCCCTGGACAACTCTGAGCCAATAGCAGTTGTGCAAAGAAACAAGTAGTGAGTACCATACTGCCAGGTGTGAGGTAACGCTGGCTACTCTCTGGGGCAGCAGCCAATGTACAAACATCTGATGCTCGAGCGTACACAGGACTGTGGTGTCTAGCCTACAGATAATTAAACTCGCGAAATGTTCCCAGCCCTACATATATTGCTAGCCAGTAAGGTCATTTTGCTGGAGATCGCCATACAAATTTGTTGTTTCACTTGCATATTCCTAAGTATTCTGTTCTCTCGGCGTTTATGCGGAGACGTTAATAGATATGTAGGGACACCCACATCTCGCGAAAAGTTTTCCGCGCATGCTAGACTTCAACACCCCACGAGCGTACCAGCAGTTTCCTTTTACTTAGTGATGGCGTGTGTCTGTGAGAAGACACCTTCTTGGTTGACTAGCTAATCAGAATTAAGTTACTTCGATACCGCACGTCTCTGATTCGTGGGCAGACTCTCAAGACGCGCAACATCTAGATCACCCTAACACAAAAGTGGATCTGAGTTAATGAGTTATGAAATACAACTGGTCGTGAAATATTTTCGCGAAATTCGGTTGTCCCTATAGATATGTAATCCAACTAGTAGAGAAATGGCTACGCTTAACGAAGTCGTAATCCTCCACGGGGGTGAGATCGAGATAAAGCTGTGGCAGAGTACAAGGCTGGGGTGGAAATGGACTACCCAGAGAAAACCCACTGGCTAACAGTGTCGCCCGTCGTGTTTCCCACACGCGAACAATGGAAGTGGCCCTGTCGAACATCGAACCTGAATGAGAAACCCCAACAACTACCTTGGAACAAGATACTCAAGAATACAGAAGTTGAGATTTGGGGACGTGGCGGCTCTTTATAAGTTGGTTTTGCGAGCCGATGAGGGCGAAGCGAGACAATTAGAAGAGAAGGAATGTAAGGGTGAGAGAAACGGGAGGTACCCGAGAAAACCCGCAGAACAATGGCATCGTCCGGCACGATTCCCACTTGCAAATATCCGGGAGTGGCCCGGCTGGGTATTGAACCCGGTCCGCCTAGGTGGGAGGCAAGCAGTGTAACTGCTCACCCACCCCGGTCCCTCCATGCCTGGAGACATGTAAATTTCGCGTTATTATTTGAAGACAAGTTTTGATTAAGTTTTCTATTATTCTGCAGTATGCTTGACACGTCATGGTATGCTTTGCGCCAGTGATTAAACACTTCATGTTGGTGTGAGCGAATCATGTGCAATCCAGCCACAAGAAAAATTGTTTCTTGCCACGATTCTGGCATATTAACATTTACCGGTGGCTGGGTTTTGTATAGAGACCCGAGAAATTCACGAGTCCAACGACCTGTATACTAGAATTCACAGTTTTATATACTGTCATACATATATCAACTGATTATTGATTGATTGTTGTGGTAGTAAAAAGCGGTGGCTGGGCGCACAGTTTCTTGCATATTTTTTATTGTTTTATTTATCTCCAGGAGATGTCTAAAACACGTCGACCAATTACAAACAAAATATGGACGTACATGTGTGTGAATTCCAACTTGTCTAGAAATGAACTCGCGAAATTCTCGGGTCTCTATTAACACATTGTTAGGGAGTGGAAAATTTCGTGAATTCACTTTCGGCTAAGTTAGACTGCAAACACATGGGCATTTATCTCGTGGTTACAATTGGTTAACACTTTATTGGACACGCCCAATAAACTTTGAGCCTATAACAAACCTGAACGGAAACAAGCACCGAATCCCTCGCCATCTGATCTAGCAACACACTGGGGCAGAGAGCTGACGCTCGAAAATACACAGGACATTGGAGTCTAGCCTGCAGGTCGTTCAAAATGCGAAAATTTCCTGGCCCTACTCTGAAGTCTAGCATGGTGCTGAAATTTGCACGTGTCTCGCCATACTATTGAACTTCTGATTGTTTCGCTGTTCTGTGTCTGTGGACACATGTACTACGAGGGTTATCGCTAGCAACGGCAACTCGACGTCGGAGAATGCGTGGATGTGGTCGGAGAGTCGTGCAGTCTTGTCAGTTGCAAGTTGCGTAATGTGGGTGCGCCCAGAGCACAGAAGAGTGCCTTAGCGTTTCTGCACTCCTCGGGACTGTTCGCGCAGTGCTCGTTGCTCCCTTTAAATCGCGTTCATTGACGCGAAAAAAAAAATAGTCTCGTTGGATTGCTGCCCATCTGCGCGCGGCCAAGGCTATCGATTCGCCGTCGGGAAGGCATCTCCGATATTATAACGATATGTGTGCAAGTATGTTTATCCACATGCGAACTCACCGCGCCGAGCGAATTAAACGTGGCGTCATATTTTTTGCCGGTTGTCTAGCTCTCCGTTGCAATATGTTGGATCTGCACTCAATACAGAAGAGGATAGATAGATAGGGACCTGCATCAAGCGAGAATTCGAAGTAATAGAATGATTATGGGGACTTAGGCGCATCGACGATTGGCGTGTAGAGTAGGAGATTTCATGCTGTTATTCCGATCGACCGGTGGCCATATTGTCCACTATGGTGGATTTCGTCGGCCTTAACCTTGACCTTTGACCTTGAACTAAAAAACTCAAGAATTAAAAAAAATCCCGAAAAATTTAAAAAAAATTTTAAAATTACTAAAAAACTGTTTTAAAATTAATAAAGAAAATATAATTTAAAAAATTTATTTTAAAAATTATTACTAAAAATGTATTTCAAAACTTGCATTTCCGGAGGTCCCCCAGCCCCACGCCCAGCAGATGACTGATCCCCACCACCAATTTATTGCTATTGGCTGTTTAGTCGGCAGGTCTTAACCACCACCACCCCCACCTAAACTCAGTCTATCGTATGCAGCCATATTGGTTTTTTTCGTTTGTCATTAGTTTATACATTGCTGGAGGACGCCATCTTGGCTTTCATATGTTTGCTTTACCTTAACCTAGGTGGCGCTAGAGTGTTACTAACCGATATCGCCACCAGGTGAGATGTCGTTTTAGCCACCAGGGGCAGCCATATTAATTTCTGTTTTTAAAGTATAGGTTGCACTTTTTGCGCCCTCCATGTTGGATTTTATTTTCAGCACAAAGGTGGCGTTATTCTCTCGATTCTACCACCAGGTGAGCTGATGACACTCGTATTCATAGACATAGGAAAAATTTGTAATATTTCATCCTATTTACAAAAATAATTTTTCCAATCAGCAGTATACAATCATGCATAAATTATCAAATATATGTTTTAAGTATTACAATCGAAAGTTATTCAATTTAATTTTCTATCTAATTATATGATTTTACAAATAGTAAAGCGCTATTTTATACAATAGTTTTTAATTGAATTAATTTTTTTTTGTGAATTTTAAATTTAAATTTTATTCTTGCAAATTAGGTAAATACAAAATAAAAAAATTATTTCCGGTCATTTCCTCTATTCAATAAATTTATATAGTTACTCATATCCTCGAAAAAAATTTATAATATTCTTCGATATACAACGTGTATCTAAATATCATCGACAAACTCCGGGAAAAATTATGAAAAAATAAGTAGAAAATATATAGTATACTTTATACCTAAATGCAATCTTAAGGGAGGAATGAGCCCTTGAAAATGATATTTGAAAACTGTAATATCCTGAAATGTCGGAAACTAAGTGACATTAAATGACAATGCTACAAATATTGTTTTCTGTTATCATGATCCTCAACCTACAGCAAACGTTTTTTATACCTTCCACGGAAAAGCAAATAACAGGGATGGCCACCCTCTTATTTTATACAACTTTTGTACCGTCGGGATATTGGAACGTTTGATGCTGGCCTATTGAGCAGTATCACTTAAGTAACAAAAATTGTGCTCTTGTTGCAAATGTGCAGGATCCACCGTTTTCATTCAAAACACACATGAAGCTTCGGCCCGGCGTTACAGACCCTAGCATGTAGGCCACGCTACGCCGACGGTTGGCTGCTATGTCCACTGCACTAGCGATGGTGGAAGACATTTTAACACTTACTGTAAACAACTTGTACCACACATTCATAAAGCCGATATTAATATTACACGATAACTGCAGCCATACTTGGCTTTTATGAAAGCTTCTATAAGCCATGCTGCACGAGCGGGTATACCAGCCGCTATATGAGCCACCATGGAAGATTCATATTACACAGCAGTTCGCGTACTAGCATTTGGCACCCTCAGTGGGTGCGGAGTGTGTGGTTTATAGTAAATATGAACCCCATTCGTAGAACTGCTTCCAGTTAGTAACTTGCACAGGCCTATAAAAATACTAGCTAGCACGTCTTAATATTGCCATATTACAGTTCGCCTTTTACATAAATTGATTACTCACTAGTATAGTTTCATTAATTTTCTTTAAAATGACTTGAAGTCACTGGTGTATGAGTGTGTTATTTTTGATTTTGACCAAAATTACTGATCGGTTGCAAAAATAGTTTTTTCTTTACGTACCGGGATATTATACGCAAGCAAAATTTAATGATAAAAAAAAATTTGGGTCTGACGGAGTTTTGAATTCAAGACCAATAAATACAGTTTCGCAGCAGACGCCGCTTTTGTGATTAGGTGATGTAGATGTTTCGTGTACTGAGTGTCTGCCCACGAATCAGAGACGTACAGTTTCGGAGTAATTTAATTCTGATTGGCCAGTCATCTAAGAAAATGTCTTCGCACAGAAACACACCACCAATAAGCACAAGGAAACTGCTGGGACGCCCCTAAGTTATTGAAATCTAGCATGTGCGGAAAGATTTTCGTGAAATTCGGGGGTCCCTATCAATTGGCTTTGACAATGTTTATCTCACAGACATTTTTACGTACTGTACGAATTTTTTACTGGGCTATTTCTTTGGGAAGGATTATAAAGTAAATGGTCTTAAATAATAGCTAGTCATGTGTGGAAAAGATGAAGAGAGGCCTCTTTGTGTTTATGTGAAGGATCATTTTGTTGTATATTTTTCGTTCATAATATTTGTTCTGTTATGCCTAACACACAATTGCAAAGAAATATAAATGCTCTAATTTCTATATTATACTTTACTATTGAAACTTACACGATTAAAACAATGTATTTAAATTGACTGCACTTAAGTAATTAGGGACTGAATATTTTCCGTGTGCCCGTATTGTGACATACGCCTGCCTATTAGAATGATTGATTACACAATTTATCAAAGTATTCAGTCAAGTGTTATTTTTAATCTATATTTTTACTGAAGTAGTGGCTGTAAGTAGAAAGTGAAAATATAATTTTTCGTAGAGTAACTTACTATTGTACTTTCATTGACACATTATAATTTTAAATAACTAGTAGCTATTATTTTTAATCTGTAGGATAGTATGTTGCATAGTTTATACATCCAATGTAACATTTTCTCTTAGAAAACTTACATCAGGAAAATATTTTGGACGTAATAACTGTCGATGTCTGCTGCATGGTAACCACTTTCTCTTCTTACATAATTACAAGCATATTGCAGAGTATATGACTCACTGTTCTTTGAATATACTTTCCTCTTCAGTTTCCTACTTCCCCAACGCCACTGTTATCATAACAAATTAAATTTTGGAGAAGTTTACACTTGCTATACAAAACGCGATAAAAGTGATATCTGAAGTTATGAATTTCCTATGGCTTCGTATGTCGGAAACGAACGTTCCTTACATGTATCTGTGTAAATTCAGCGAAGTACACTTTGCTTTGTGATAAAGTTTCTGTGCGTTAGTAGCTCAGGTATGACTGTTTAGTAGGGGCCTGCAAAATTCGCGTCATTTGGCATCAAGCTGAACTTCACAGTACTGTATACACTAGAGCTAGCGTAGTTTCTCCACTGGCTGCTGCCTAGATGTGAAGTCATGCCCTATCTGCCTGAACTGCACGTGATTGGGGCACACAATTGCGAAGTGTTTATTTATTGGCCAAGAGTTACCCAGCGCATGTCAAATAAAGTATGGTCCGATGGCATACGTATAGCAAAGGTAAACGTGTTTCAAATTCCAACGTATCACCAAATAATAACGCGAAATTTGCAGGTCTCTACTCATTAGTAGGGACGCCCGATATCAACGAAAATATTTTCACGCACGCTAGATATCAATACCATATTCGTATTTTTCATTTGCTAATTGGCTATATATCCTTGTGAGAAGACATTTTCCAACTCGAGTGACCAACCAGAATTAAGTTTCCCTGAAACCGGAACTCTGTGATTCGCGGGCAGACACCCAATAAGAGCAACACGTAAATCATTCAGTCATATAAGTGGATATGAGATAAAGGATTATGAGATACAACTGGTCATAAAATCTTTTACAGAAAATCAGGCGTACCTGTTAATACTTATAGACATGAAAAATTCTCGTCATTATTCGCAGACAAAGTACACTTGAAATACGTATTTTTTAAATGCTTTCGTCGTCGGACTACACGCTGCTAGACACGCCGCGTATAACACTGAACCAGCCGCTAAGACCTGAATATTAGATGGTCCAATCACATACAACCAAGTCCCGAGAGGAAATAAGTTCTCATTAGGCCTATAATAGAAGCCAATAAATTTATTTGTGCTTACTCATGAAGTAAATTTTCCAGGCCCCTAGTGATTATACGAAAATGACATTTTTGCTCACGAATATTATTTTTTTCAATATTAGAATAGTGTTCTTTCACGATTCTGACAAACACTAGAGAAATAATGTACTCCAACGAGTTAAGTTTTCATGCCACACTGTCATAATTAGGGACAGGTGTATTTCGCGAAAACATTTATGGCCATGCTATACGTCAATGTCCTACATTTATAACAACTGTTTCCTTTGGTTATTGACCGCGTGTCAACGTGAGAAGACATGTTGTTATTTCCGGTGCTGATCGTCCATGATTCGCGGACAGGCACTTGAGGTATGTGATATTTAAAATTGTCCCAACCAAAAGTGCATATGAACAAAAGTATTTTGGAGTAGAAATGGTCTTGGAATCATTTCGAAAAAAAAACACCTGTCTCTAGTAATAAATTTGGGTCCCCATTTGCTAAGACATAATTTTCTAAAGTTTTTATTCAAAAGTTTTGTTATATTAAACATATGCGTGTAGTTGAGTTTTATACCATGACTGGGATGAATTAATAAAAATTTCCCTCGTGCACCTATGTATTGCTGTTGGGTGAGTGAAGAGCGAATGAAGAGATTTGGGCGGTTCTTAACATCGACGTCTTGAGAGCCAATGAGGATGATTGGGTTGAGTATGGAGCAGCGCCAGAACGAAGGGGCGGGGGAAACGGGAGATCCCCGAGAAAACTCGCTGACCATCTGCATCGTTTGGCACGATTCCCACATGCGAAATCCGGAGTGACCCGGCCGGGGATTGAACCCGGATCGCCTTGGTGGGTGGCGAGAATTACTGTTGGGAATTCGGAAGTAACTTAGCGCTGAGTTTTGAAACTACGTCGATTAAGACATCGTGTCCATCGTTTCAGGTCACAAGTTAACATTTGTATAAATGTAATTCCCAGACATGACCCTTGCTTAACGTTAACGCTCTTAACACGATATCCTGTATGCAGCACGAGGAATGATTTATTCATGTTGTCTCGCTTATAAAGCATTGTTCACTCTCATATCATTGTTTATTCTATTCCCCAGTAAGAAAGGGGCATTGGAATAAACTTGCTGATAAAAATGTGCAGCCCAATAAACTATCTACTACATAACCATAATTCACACAAATTATATGAAAAATAATATCGAGTGTTATCACTCGTTCATACCTCGGGGACGCGGTGGTGTAGCGATCAGACTACTCTTATCCCATTACGGCGAACTGGGCTCAATCCTCAGCCGAGTCTCCGGGTTTTCGCAAGTGGGAATCATGCCGGATGTTGACGCTGGTCAGAGGGTTTTCTCGGTGATCTCCCGTCTCCCCTGCCCTTGCATTCCACTGCTACTCCATACTCGCATCATTTAACACTCGTCAGCTCGCAAGACCACGATGTTAAGAGCCGCCCACGGACATACAGCGCTCGAACGTAACGATACTCGACCGTACGCATTATGGCTGATTCCCACCCGTAATCTTGGATGTATGGAATTTTTGCCATACTCTGGAAATACAGTTTTGTATAATGTTTAGTGGAACGTCAGAGACAGAGCATTGCTAGTGCATTATCTGAAGTCACTATTTCTTCATATCTGTTGACAACGTCGCCTTTGTAATCGTTCGCAAGAAAAACCCTCCCGTAACGCCTCGACAGTTACAAGCTAAAGATTAATAAATGTAGCGAAGCTGTGGCAGTCCGATAAAGTTTGGGAAGCTGTTATTTAGGATATGTCGAGTGGGAAATCTCGTTACACCTTCCGAAATAGAAGCTTTGGGAAAAATCGATAAATCCAAGTTGGCTGGTGGGAATCCACCTTAAACCACACCCCAATTATTAGCTATTCTGACGACCTGCCATACAGTGTTTTGAATACACGCAGTACGGTGCTCTGACGACCTGCAGTACGGTGCTCTGACGACCTGCAGTACGGTGCTCTGACGACCTGCAGTATGGTGCTCTGACGACCTGCATTACGGTGCTCTGATGACATGCAGTACGGTGCTCTGCCGACCTGCAGTACGGTGCTCTAACGACCTGCCATATGGTGCTCTGACGACCTGTAGTATGGTGCTCTGACGATCTGTAGTATGGTACTCTGATGATATGCCATACGGTGCTCTGGCGACCTGCATTACAAAGCTCTGTCGACTGGCATTATGGTGTTCTGACGACCTGCAGTACGGTGCTCTGGTGACCTGCCGTATGGTGCTCAGACGACCTGCAATACAGTGCTCTGACGACCGGCATTATGGTGCTCTGACGACCTGCAGTACGGTGCTCTAACAGACTGCCGTATGGTTCTCTGACGACATGTAGTACGGTGCTCTAATGACCTGCCCTACATTGCTTTGACGACCTACGGTACAGTGGTCGGACGATCTGCAGTATGGCACTCTGATGACCTCTGGCAAAGTGTTCTGACAAATTCCAGTATGGTGCTCTGACAACCTGCGGTACGGTGCTTTGACGACCTGCATATGATGACTTACAGTACAGTACTCTGACACCATGCAGTACCGTGCTCTGACGACCTGCAGTATGGTGCTCTGACGACCTGCATTACGGTGCTCTGATGACATGCAGTACGGTGCTCTGCCGACCTGCAGTACGGTGCTCTAACGACCTGCCATATGGTGCTCTGACGACCTGTAGTATGGTGCTCTGACGATCTGTAGTATGGTACTCTGATGATATGCCATACGGTGCTCTGGCGACCTGCATTACAAAGCTCTGTCGACTGGCATTATGGTGTTCTGACGACCTGCAGTACGGTGCTCTGGTGACCTGCCGTATGGTGCTCAGACGACCTGCAATACAGTGCTCTGACGACCGGCATTATGGTGCTCTGACGACCTGCAGTACGGTGCTCTAACAGACTGCCGTATGGTTCTCTGACGACATGTAGTACGGTGCTCTAATGACCTGCCCTACATTGCTTTGACGACCTACGGTACAGTGGTCGGACGATCTGCAGTATGGCACTCTGATGACCTCTGGCAAAGTGTTCTGACAAATTCCAGTATGGTGCTCTGACAACCTGCGGTACGGTGCTTTGACGACCTGCATATGATGACTTACAGTACAGTACTCTGACACCATGCAGTACCGTGCTCTGACGACCTGTAGTACGGTGCTCTGACGACCTGTATTATGGTGCTCTGACGACCTATAGTACGGTGCTCTGACGACCTACGGTAATGTGCTCTGGCGACCTACAGTGCAGTGATCTGACGTCCTGCTGTACGGTGCTGTGGCGACCTGCTGTACGTATAGTTAACCTGCCTTAGGCGGGAACAACAAATGTGTTTTCATTTTCCTGTATTTGAGTTGACGCAACACTTGTTTATTTTTCTCAAACGATTAACAAGAGAAATTGCGTCAGCATGTTGAAATAAGAAGTTACAATTAATTTGTTAACACGCACAATTAACCACCACGATAAAATCCACCTATTACAAATTCCGACTTCTAATGAGGTGAGTATGGAGCAGCACCGGAATGAAGGGGTGGGGGAAACGGAATCTCCCCGAGAAAACTCGCCGACCAGCGGCATCGACTGGCACGATTCCCACATGTGAAAGTCCGGGAGTGACCCGGCTGGGTATTAAACCCGGTTCGCCTTGGTGGTAGGCAAGAAGTATTCGCTCAACTTCAGTGGCCCCTTCAATAGTGGAAGTTTCTCGATGCTTGTTTCAGAATCGCGTGAAGGCAACCAGGGAACGGAAACACCCATATCAAATAACCTATATCGACATTTCGCTACTTGTGTTCTTACCTGTTACGCGACTGCACGAAATGTAATGGTCAGACAACTCGCTTCCCACCTGGGCGAACCGGGTTCGACTCCTGGCGTAGTCACTCCCGGATTTCCGCATGTGGGAATCGTGCCAGACGATGCCACTGGTCGGGTAGGTTTTCTCGGGGATCTCCCGTTTCCCCTGTTCTTTCATTCCAGCGCTGCTCCGTACTCATCTCATTTTACCCTCTTCGGCTCTCAAGACATCGATGTTAAAAGCCGCCCATATATCTCCACTCTACTATAAGAGATTAATATGGACCCCTTATTTTCACCATTTGTATTGAAAATTATTTATTTCAGCTCCACTTCTGTGACTAGATGATTTTAACTGTTTGGCGTCAAAGTTGAATGATAAATCTTTAACCGCATATGAACACATTTTTTGGGGCTATTCAATACATTATTTTTATTCCAAAAAATAAAAGTTTCTAGTAACAGAAGATAAATTAAATTATCATGTATGGGTATTGCACGGATGTCTACGCCAAAATCGGGTGTTTCAGCTCATAAAACTTTTACATCGGTCCTTCGTCGAGCGATTTTCTTCACCGAGATCTGAGAGCACGTAAGAATTTAAGCGTATTAGGGTGCAACGAGAAGTCTTTGAGCTCAAACGCGGAAACAATACACTAAGTCTTGTATAATACTGGCAACAGTTATTTCATGAACTCCTGTTTTGTTTGGCATGAAGGTTTATTAGCCTATAAGAGGTGTGGGAAGCAATTTCTGCGGTGCCAACAATTGACATGAGCGCGATTTTGATGTCGTTTTTGTGTAGAGAGTTTTTTTCCTGATCTGTCGCTGCTGTATGTATCAGATGATCCCTTTTTGGATTGTTGATGAGTAGATACCCTAACATTTCGCGCAATAAATTTGAGAGATACTAGGCGTAATAAAAGTGTATGTTAGCTTGATGTGTGTCATTGAACCTACACTTTCCCAACACGCCCTTCAGAACTTTGCACCAATAGTAACAATTGTAGCACTCTCTGGCGGCTTCGTTCCATTTGGTCGAGCCGAACAAGACACTGTGGCAGCGGCCAATGAGAAAAAGAGATCTGCCGCAGTAAGGACATGTCATTGAAGTCTAGTTGAGAGATTTGGACGGCTCTTAGGCGATATTACATGATACCAGATTCCATGAAAGCTTGTGCAAGGTCCGCCATAGCAGCTGGTATACAGGTTAGTGTGGCGCCCGTCATGGTATTTCCCGCCTTGTACTGCCATATTTCGTACCAGGCTTGGTAATTAGACACGTCCAATTTTTCGTGGCAGGTTCCACACCGGTTTTCGTACCTGCCTAATGACATCGCTGTTTCAGAACGTAGGACGCTCCCCGTGGCTACTACTTGAAACGAGTGGATGAAGAAACTGAAAAGGACGCCTCCCTCTTGATTATACATCCGTGAAGTTGAAACTCTTTCAAATAAATTTGAAATACTACAACGAATACTATTGGCTTGATAACTTTTAATTACTGTTTAAAACCGTTCTAAATACTTAAAACATTACTTACTCTATGATAACTATTTACCGTATTTACCCCATACAAACCCGTAATCTGGTGTGAGAACTGCTGTACAGTGGTAAAATCGCGGCAACCATTACTTTGCAGTGTAAGTTTTGGGCGTGAGTTCAAAACTTCGTCGGTAAGAATTTTTTTATCATTAAATTTTGCATGCTGATAATATCCTACTACGTAAAGAAAAAAAACTTATTTGGCAACCGGTAAGTAATTTCCGTCAAAACTAAAACTGACGCACTCGTACTCTAGTGATTTCACGTTCATATTCAATAGAATTAATGAAACAAAACTAGTAAGCAATTAATTGGCGAACAGTAAAATAGCAATATTAAAATGCGCTAGCTAATTTTTTCATAGGCCTACGCAAGTTACTAACTGGTAGCAGTTCTACGAATTAGGTTCATATTTACTACAAACCACACACTGCCCACCCACCGAGGGTGCCAAATGCTAGTACATGAACTGCTATCATGTAATATGAATCTTCCATGGTGGTTCATATAGCGGCTGGTATACCGGCTCGTGCACCAGGGCTTGTGAGGAGCTTGTACAAGAACCAAGTATGGCTGCAGATATCGTGTAATATCGGCTTTGACGAGGCCTTGAGAGCCGATGGATCTGAAATGAGGTGAGAATGCAGCAGCACTGGAATGCAAGGGCGAGGGAAACGGTAGATCCCCGAGAAAACCTGCAGAAGGAGGCATTGTCGGACACGATTACCACTTGCGATAATCCTGGAATTAAGAGGCAGGGGATTGATCCAATTTCACCTGAGTGCTTATCCATCGCGGCCCCCATTGAAGTTTAGCATGGTGCCATTTTGTAACGCCAATTGTACGTGATGCGTGGTGTATGTTTGCTCAGATGACTATAAACTGTTACTGCTTATAGTTACTGCTTAAAACTATTTTATGATATTTATAGAGCCCCAAGTATTTCTTTAAAATATTTTGTAAATAAGAGGGACGCCCGATTTTGGCGAAAAGAATTTCACGGAAGCTAGATTTCTATATCCTCCTTGCGCACCTGAGGTGTTACTTCCGTTGATTGAAGAGAGTGTGTTGTTTGACTCGGCCAATGAGAATTAGGTTACTCCGGTACTGAACGTCTGTGATTCGTGGGCACAGACACCTAAGATGCGCAGCAGTTGCAACTATCCAATGGCGAATGTGGAGCTCAGTTAAAGTGTATTGAAATACAACTTGAGTGGAAATATTTTCGCGAAAATCGGTTGTCCCTTACAATAATTCTCTTTACCTGAATTGGTCAATTCACCCAGTACAATTATTTTACTGGATGTTCATTTGATAAACTGTTATTTACTGGTTAATCAGTGTATTGCACTGAGGATTTACGGCCGGGCCAGTGCATTCGATCAGGAATCAATATAAATCACTACAGAACTTGAAAAATTCGCGAGATCAATGACCTGGAGGCTAGGCTCTATAGTCTTATGTACAAACATGTCGATATTAACTGCATATTGGTAGTCTACTGTCACAGTGGAAGGCGACGATTTGGCCAGCGTTCTCCAGGAGGTGTCAAACACCGAGTAGACCAATGGATAAAGTTATATAAACACATGTGTTTTGAACTTTAGCTTCTTTCAAAATGGATCCGGGAAACTCCCAGGTCTCAATAAATCACTGTTTACTTAGGAAATCTCAACCATTGAAATAATCAATAAAATTTTACTGATCCAGTGGAGGGAACAGTTTCAACAGACCTGAAGTCAAATTCGTTTATTGGCAGCAGTTTTATGACAATTTTTCGATCTTAGAGCAAAGATTAGACTACTTAATTGTGAGATGTTACAGTAAAAGTATTAAATACTGCAATGAAGTAAATAGCGAAGTAACAAAGCCGCAAACATTAACGGAATAACTAAAAATTAAAATGATATCGTATGTTGTAATATATACTTAATTTTAGTGAAGCAGACTTTCAATATAACATTATATAATAATTAATGGCATAATTTAATGTAAATAAATAGTATTTTACTTAATTAATTCAGGGATCTATAAATGTATGTGTATGTTTTGCAGCGAACATATTTTTTAATTGAAACTGTAGTACTATTTTTGGCCTGATTTCTAGTGTAACGAACTATATGTAGAGCCACGAGTATTTCGGGAATTTATTTGGAGGCGAGGTATACTCCAAACACGTGTCCTTACTCTCCTACAGTTGTGATTGGACAACAGTTCTTTAGACAACGCCCGGTTTAACTGTGAGCCAGTAATAAGCAGGAAGCAGTGGAGTGAGTGAGTGTTTAACAGTCCTGTACAGAGGCCTCACTTGATCGCACCAACCAATAAACAAACTTTAATGTCTCGAGTGTATAGAGGGCTGTCCAGCCTAGCTGGCTGCCAACTCAATCCGCGAAATACTCTTGGCTGTAAATATATGTATTAAACACCGTGAGTATAAAAATTGCCACCCGTTTTTTCGCAAAAAATTTACGCGTGGGCTAAACTTCAATATTCTTCGTGCACGCTTGCAGCCTTACATGTCTGTTTCATGAGTGAGCAAATAAGAACTTAATTTCTTCCATACTGACCGTCCGTGATTCGCGGGCAGACAGATAAGATGCGTAACGATTCGAATGAACCAACCGCGAAAGTGGTTCTGAACTAAAATGCGTTGGAACACAACTTGTCCTGAAAACTTTTCCCGAGAAACATGTGGCCCTGATTGCAAGGGGAAAAGCGTGAACAAAGTAAACATATAAGACGTTGAGAGATATGCATTCTACTGCAACTATTACGATGACCGCCTGGCTAGAAGCATTTAGATCGCATCTTATTTCTGTTTCGCGTACAGCTGAGCCACGTAGGCAAGTCTACAAAGAATTTGAATGAGTGATTTGACAGAGATGATGTTTTATCGCGGGAAAAAGTTGATAGTTTGCTAGGATTCAACCCACTTTTCACTGTCCGACAGTTTATTTTCTCGTTGGGGTTCATGCATGTATGAAACTACTATCCCATTTCACTGGGCCAATGAGGATTCTGATGCTATGAGGCAGAACTTTCGTAAATGGTCTGCAACAATATAGTCGCGTCAAAACCTTGCTCATCCAATCATGAAAGAATAAACTATTTAGAGTGTTATATAATACATGTTGGCTCAAAAATTTTTAGAGACTTTCCATTGTCTCTAGTAATTGAGTGAGTGAGTGAGAAACTTGGGAGGATCTTAACATCGAGGTCTTGGGAGCCGATGAAGGTGAAATCAAGTAAGAATGGGGCAGCGCCGGAATGCAAGAGAGGAGGAGAACGAGGTTCCTCGAGAAAACGCCCTTACCAGCGGCATAGTCTACCACGAAACCTACTTGCGAATATCCGGGAGTGGTCCGACCTAGAATTTAAGATAAATAGAGACTTGAAAAATTCGTGTGTTCAATGACCCGCAGGCTAGACTCTACAGTCTTGTGTACAAATATGCCGATATTAACTGTGCACTGGTCGTCTGCTGTCACAGTGGAAGGCGACGATTGGGCCAATGTTATCCAGGATGAGCCAAAGACCGTTTGGACCAATGGCTAAAGTTATATAAACACACGTGTTTTGAATTCTAGCTTGTCTCAAAATGAATCCGTCAATTTGTCAGGTCCTGGCTACACCGGGCACGCTTATTATGCCCTGCAACCTTTATTATTGTTTGACCGTGGGCCAATTAAAGTCGCGCGTTGACTGTGGGGGCAAATAATGTTCCGCAACGGACTTAGCATATCTTACAATCCATCGTTTAATTTGAAATATGATTTAAAATAACAGATTAATTCTTAGGAATTAAAATGTTGAAAGTTGTAATTTCTTCTTAGTTATATTCCGATATAGGCCAGTGAAACTGTAGATCGATAAAAGTGTGGGTTTCTTCTACGGGAGTAAAGAAATCTCCACACAAACACGGCCCCGAATATATACGTGCATAATTCTCACAGGGTTAGTCTGTGGCCATGGATGTCTCTCGAGGCTCGGGTACATCTTCACGCCAAAGTCCCGTACACTGGTTGTTACAGTTACTTCACAGAGTGTTTACACTGACGATTTTCTTTCGGCTCAAGTTATCTTGAGCTCTAGATTACCCTGACCGCGATAATCTGTGCCTCCCCACTCACTTCTGTTTACGTAGGCTGGAGATAATTCGTTTCAGTCGCTTCGGCTCAATAAAAATGAAGTCTTTCGGGAGTGAGGGGGGTGTTTTAGGAAGAAGGGGGGAGGAGGTGGAGACTGCTCGTGTCAAGGAGTTCTTAAACACCGTAATCTGTAAACTCGCCGCCTCGCCTCTTCTTCGCGACTGAAACTGCCACGCATTTTCACGCGTCGTGTTTATTCGCGACGTGCAAATAAACGTGAGTGAATAAAGGAAGCTCTCCGAGATACCAAGCTGAAATGTTGATTGTTCTGCTACAGGTAAATGGGGGCGAAGTGCGGCTGGCTTTATCTTAAGATTACTGCGTTTCCCAGTAGCACACTCGACATCTTGCATATATTAGCTCGACTACATGAGAAGTTCTGTAAATGAAAATAGTGAACCACTGCAAAAGTTTAACGTTGTAAAATTGGGTGTTAGTTGTTACCGTTTACGCATTTCCCGAATAAACCTTAATCGTTGATTCACTGTTTAAAAAAATTGGTACTTCATTTTACGGGAAAGTGCTGATAAAAATACATGCAAATGTGTCCTTCAACTCTTCGTAAATGATACGTGCACATTGATTTTCAAAATCGGACTTTCCTTTAACTTTACAGAACTCGCCATGCATTCAAGGAACATCCCAGCTAATTTTCTAGTTATTTCTCTGTACATCCAATTTTAGAAAAGAAGGTCATTAAAAAATATTAATTTTATCATGTGGGTGCTTTATTTAGTATAAAAATATATTTAAAAATTTAAAATGTGAGGGCGATTTGAACCGAATCAAAAAGCTGGAAATCCTTGACTTTAACCACACGCCTAAAGATTTCACGGGAAGTTATATGGAGATACCTACGAAAATCGCGTTATTGCATCGCAGCATGTTAGCCTTCACTTTCCTATACCGACCTGAGTAAATTGTATTGTTCCATTGGTTGCTGGGATATTTAGGACGACATTTAGAAGCGAGACCACGTTACGTGAGATTGGTGGATCCAACGTTGAGCTTCTACTATTGGCTGAAAGTTGTCTTGGAACGTGCCACACAACTTGTCCGCCAATAGCAGAAGTCAAATGACTATACAGCTTCTTGGAGTTTAGTCTGCAGCAATATAACAACGCGAATTTTGCCGGTCCCTAGTTATAGGATTTAATGTTGTTATTTCTCGTCGTGGTCACTTAAACAACATTTCAGTGTCTATTAATGTTGGTGTATTTTCAGTGCTGTTAAATGTTACAGACACCTGATAATACTTTTGGGTGTTTGAATGAATAGGTCTAAGGGGCATAGATAAACTAACTGCTGCAGAAACGATAATTTTCCGGTTACAATGGCGAAGAAAACCGTCATATAGATTCGGCATTGTTCGTCCCCAAAACCTGAAGCAATGGGAAATACGGGGATTCCGTTCTTCATTATGGACTGCGTTTCCGTATATCTGCTGTACGTTTCCGTAAAAGTTCCGTAAACATACGGAAATTTTTAACATTGTACAGACAGTTGTTTATGTAAGGAAAAAAAAAGGGGGGGGGGGGTGCTTTGTTTGCTAAAATTCAACGTACTGTGCACGTGTCAGACAGTTTTATTTCGGCATTGGCTGTCACGCATGCAGAAAGCTGCTGTGCCATTTAGTTTGGCCAATGAGGATTCTGATCCTCGAAAGCTTAACGATAATGATTGGCCTGGAAACAAGTTTGCCGAATCATTTATAAACCTATCATTAAAGGATAAAGTAGCTAGAGTGTTGTCGAATCTGTGTTGTCTTTTCACCATTTTCCACTGTCTGTAATTGTTCAATAAACATCTCTTCAGTTTATTTTCATTGGCATCCCAATTCTGTTTTGATATTTACAGTATTCATAAAAAAAAAATTCCATATCTCCAGTATTCTAGAAAATCGACGCGATCTCCTGGTCAACAAGGAGAACATAATGTTGAATCACTCACAGATGCAGACTCTTTCTGTTTCAAGCTCAAATCACGTTGCCATATTCGCATCATCTTCACTCATTCGGGCTCAGTACACACATTTTGTGAACGAAGGTATTTTTGGCCGGCATTGTACTCTGCGAAGTTATCCGTTGATAACATAATTTTAGAGACCCTATCGTTGCGCGTTATAAAACGCCGCCATACTAGACATCACATTTATATACTTGCTGAAGTAGATCTAATTTTCTCATTGGAAGCTGCCACAGATTCCTGTTCGACTCGACTAGTGCTACATGTTACTGGTACAGAGTACTGCAGGGTGTGTCGGTAAACTGAGCTGTTTTGAAAACCCTGCTCTACTTGTTAACACAGTATGTATTTTCCCACCACATGAAAAATTAACATTATCACGGGCCTCATCAGTTTATTCTTGAATCGTTCAAGTGAAACACTGAAATTATTAGAAAAGTAAATATTTTACAGAAATGATCATTCGTACATTTATACAAATTTATAAGAAGCAAAATAAATAATTTCAGTATTCACACATGTTTACCTAGAAATTTTAATTCAACGTTGAGACATGGAACTACATTACGTCCGTCGCTACCAACATTACTGGGCACTTGCTGGTCAGCGTTCCCGTTAAAATATATGCGTGGCATTTTTTAGAGGTTTATTTCAAAAGTGCTCAGATAAAGGTGAATAGCCTATAATATAATTTCCGTGGAGGTGTAGGTAAGGTTTAGGCCATTCCTCCATATACGTCAAGTGCCAAATGCCTGCGTGCTTCAGCAATGACAAAAGTAATGGTGTGTTTGGTCTTTGGGGGGGGGGGGGGGGGAAGGGAAGTTCGGTCACTGACGATTCTGAAATCCATTAGTGTGACCCCACCTTGGTGAGGGGGCCATTAGCGAAGCTAATTAGATCCTTATGCATTATGAAAAGAATAGCAGAAAACATTTACCATGATTACCGCTTGTGACATTTCTGACATGTGTTAAAAAAATTTATTGTCGATTCACGGTTACTTCCAACTTTTCTGAAGTTGTGCTAGAGTTCTACTTCCAGTATATTCCTCCGCCTCATGCAAACAGCTTAATAAATTACCCCAGAGGACCAACGCACCGTATTCGTGCGCTCTCAGTGTGCATAAGAACTATTTTTTACTAGACATTACCAGCACACGTATTTTATATCCGTATTTATTAATATTAGTTATAAATTAAATATTGTAATATATAGGTAAATTTTAAGTAAACGTTCAATTGAACCAAAAATATAATAATTGACAGTTAATAGAAGTATATAACGCTTGTGAGAGGTGACGTATTTAGGAAGCAAACAAAGAGGTCATGCGTGCGGTACTTTTTCAAAGGTTTGATTCAATAAGTGTTGATAAACCGTGAATAGACTATAATTATACACCTCGAGAAGGTAGGGCTGCAATCAGTTGGGAGCCACTCCTCTAAAGTTAGTTGCCTAGTGAGTGAGTGAAGAGATTGGGGCGGCTCTTAACATCGAGGACTTGAGATCTGATGAGTTGTGACGTGAGGCGGGTAAGGGGCCACCATGATAATGGATGTGTAGAGATAGGAATATTTCGCGAGTTCAATGACCTGTATGCAAGACTCCACAATCCTTTGTATAGTCGAACCTCAGATGTCTGTTCATTGGCTGTTGCCCCAGAGTTACCCCACATTTGACAGTACGGGGTTCACTTCTTGTTACCTTGCAAGTCGGCTATTGGCGCGGAGTCGTCAAGGGTGGGTCTAATAAACTCTGATCCAATTGGAAAGGTGACTTCAGTGTAAACACATTTGAAATCTATCCTGTCCTGAAATGAAGTGTCGAATTTTTCCTATCCTTACGGATGTTACAAATGAACGATACTTACGACCAGCGACGTACACAACTAGGCTTCAGGGCCCAGTCTTACTTGTGGCTAAACTGATTTGTGTAATTTTCATTTCCACTATGAAACGAACTGTTTATGCCAATACCATTTGTTAGAGACCTGTAAAAATTGCGTTATTATTTGGAGTCAGTCTAAACTTCACCGTGCTGTACATACTCGAGCCAGCCAGCGTCGATTTTGTATTAACTGGCGCATAGATGTGAAGTTATGCCTTTTTTTTTACTGGCCTGCAAGTAATTGGACTACACAATTGCGCAGTGTTCATTAACTGGCACAGAGTTACCCAGGGCGAGTCACATAAAGTATGGTCCAATGACAGACATATTGTAAAGGTACATGTATTTGAAATTTGAAGTGTCTTCAAATAAAAACGCCAATTTTGCCGGTTTGTACTTATTGGCTGACAAAATACTAGGTGCTGCCTGGAAGAAGCGGTTACTCCATGTTTCTGCCCAATAACACCCACTTTTTTTTTGGTGTGTACGGTTTGTGTTTCATCTCTCTATCATTCAGCATTGAGGGAGTCCACTGTGACTGAGCTGTTAGACTGCTCGCCTCCCACCAGGGCTAACCGGGTTCAATCCCCGCCCGGTTCAGTACGGATTTTCGCAAGTGGGAATCGTGCCGTACGATGCCACTGGTAGGCGGGTTTTTTACGGGGATCCTAGGTTTCCCCCGCCCCTTCATTTCGGCGCTGCTCCGTGTTCACATCACTTCGCCCTCATCGGCTCTCAACACCTCTCTCCACTCACTCACTTCAGTACTCCTTGGCTCTGTTTCCCAGCTGTGAAGCCCGCAACACGTTTAAGGCCCCCACCGACCAGCGCTCATATTGCATTGCGGTGTGTTTGAAATACACGTTTCTCCACGAAACTATTCAACGTGCGTGCAATGTGTTTATCAACAAAAACAACAAACACTCTTCGGACGAGGACTGTTCAGTGCTTTCAAGGCGACAAGCACATTAGAAATAACATTTCAGAGAACTTCAACATTACTACAAAAATAACTTCTTTGCCAATAGCTGTATCTCAAAAATACACGCGTCGTACTGAAGGGCATTGTTGCTACAGGCATTCCACTAGTAAAATGAGGTGGCCAAATCTAAGTCAGATAGGTTCACACAGCACTACAAGAACACTGCACGTCAGTGGCGAAAACGCATCTGATGTTCCTGGTAGAGTCACCCTTATCGTTCCCGTCAGGGAGCGTACAAGTATAGAGTTGCTGCTCAAGGGTATAACAAGAGACCCATATCATATTCATTTGTCTGCCAAAGCAAGACGAAGTAGGTTCTACAGTACTAACCACTTTAGAACATAGAGTAATATACACATCACCAATGATTTTATGTTGGTAGTATTGTAAATACCTCGCCAGCTGTTATTTTTTTTTGTATTGTACTTGGCCCCTGTTTTCTGGCTATAGACTGTTCACGGTAAAATGAGCCCTTTATAAGGCTCTGCTTAATTTTTCCTTTCAATTAATTTTTACCTTTCCACCACATTTAATGTAAACATTGCAATATGATTGATAAACACAGTGTATACATTTCATCATTCTCAATAGTTAACGTGTGATGCTGCAATAAAATACATTTATTAGGGGATAATGCCTTTTGAAATGACCTTAAGAAATGCTCACTTTACCGTGGACAGCCTATAAGACTATTCAGGTGTCTCTTATCCACATGTTTTAAGTATCACAAATATATTTCCCAGAATATAAACTGTAACCGTGAAGGTGACACACTAGTTTACAGCCAGTTTTTTTGCGTATATTCATGAAAATATTGTTACGCGCTGCTGCCCGTCACTGTGGCGGTGGACCCACCTCATCCCTCCCCTTCTCCTGGCTGACACGCTTGTTTCCTCCTGACCCCCCCCCCCCCCCTTTTCAGGGAAACCTGCGAATAATGGACAGTGGCTGTCGCGCTGCTCGGCGCCCTGCTTGCGTCACGGCCCCTCTCCCCTGCTGGAGGTTTCGACGGGCCTAGCGACGACGAAATAATGTTCTGGTGAGAATGGCTGGCGCCTCGTCCCTCCGCGACGCATCACGCGAGTTGGGGATGATTCTAGGTAGCGGCCTAAGACACTTTATATACTGCCGCAACCCAGCGGCCGGCAGTCTTTGACGGAGGCTACGTGGTTGAGTGTGCGCGAGCGAAGTGAGGTGTGGACGACCGACGACTGGAGATTGCAGAACGACGGCGGGTGAGGTGTTCGTGACGTGAATGGACGAGAGGGTGTGAAACCGAGTGAAGCCTACTGTGCGTGAGGGCGCTTGGAGGACTCTAGAACATTCCGACTGGCGGGACATGGACTGAACTGAGATGGGACTGATGGGAAGTGTAATACGGATTTTATTGTACATATTCGAACTGTCAATTTGGACACATATGTTCTAGAATATTTGAATAGGTTGATACACACACTATTGGAACTGATATTTTATTATTTTATTTTACTGATCTATTTGCGGTAATTATACATTGTATGAAATAGGATTAATTATTTGAGAACAGTAAGTGGTATCAATTTATTGTGAGATTTTGAGTTCAGGGAATTTTTCTGTAGTTGTTGTAAATAAAATAAGGAAATTATAATTAATTATTTTATTTAATTAAAACCTCCATCCCTTAACAAACGCGGTATGGCCCACTTAATTTCTAGAGAGAAATTGTAAGAATACATTTGACACGAGTAAAGTGACGTGAAGGACGCTCACACAAAACAGTCTGCGCTACTACCATCGAAATTAAAATATGAATATCAATCATGAGTTTAAACAATGTCTAAGCATAGAAACTACAAGATTGTTTAATGTATACTTATGCTGTGTGAATAGAGTATATACTTCGTTTAAATATGCAATAATATCTGATGCCGCAGTTGTAGGACCGTAGAACCTTTACTTCAGGCAGACTTCAGGTATCTTCTGTAAGGTTTCGAGGTGTTCCCTATCCGAGTTACGAGGGCCTGGCTCCCACGCTTCTCAGTCTCAGACTGGTATTCATAGTCACTTTGGTGATGGAGATGCGAGCCACATTCGTTGCGCATCTTGTTTCGACTGGAAAACGAAATTCTTAAACGATTAGCGAGTAATTTTCATATTGGTTGCAAATGCGGCCACTCTCAAAGTTACGAGATGCCTTGACCTACCTTAACGACATTCATCCCGTTAACCTCTCCTTGTGCGCCCTACATCGTTTCGATAATTGAGATACAATGCACTGGCAGATACAATCATTTTTAAGTGGTGAGACACTGTTCACGACTCACACAAATTGAGGTGTGGAAAATAATACAGAAAATTAAAACATTTACCTGGATTATGTACGATGATATTTATTTGTTACACGATCGTCTTATCATGGTTTGATGCACCATAAAAATTATTTATTTTGACTACCAGGTAAATATGCTTTAAAAATCTCAGGAAAATTATGAATAGAACTAGTATCATACATCTTTCCATGTTTATGAGTAAAACTTTTTGAGGAAGGAACATTCCGCTTATTCCATGGAACTATCTGTAAAATCTCTAAATGATTTTTGCAGTTTGTGCTGCTAAGGAGGTGTTTTGGAGGAAAATGAAAAAAGTTCCATAGTTTTGAGTTGCAAGGAATATAATATTAAAAATTAAAATATATATATATTTTTTTGGTTTAGGATTTGAACACGCAACGAAATACCAGATGATTGATATCATAAACAGGGGACTACCAAACACATCGTACTAACATCAAAATTGCCATTTAATTATGTTTTCATTGTTTCCTATACATATTCACATTTTTTAAATTATTGCCGCTTGTTGTAGGTTTTCTTGTTATAATTTTTTCTTAAATTTAAAGTATCAGTTTTGTGATTCACACGTCATACTAAAGATAATAATGCCCCGGAAGAATATAGAACAAAATGCAAAATATTTCATATTCATATTTATGTTTTATTTCTCGCTAGTACCGACTTTAGAAGCATACATATACATTTATAAAAACATTTATTTTAACAACGCATATGCACTTTGGCGAATTAAATTGAATTAAAACCTTGTTCGTAACTGCCGATAGCTCGGAACGTGCTTTGTATTTTAATAGCCCCCACACAGGGCTCAGAATATCACCGAACTCTCACACACCTCGTGGAAGAGGGACTCACAAATATGGTTCATGATTCAAGCATGGCTTACAAATTGTTTAAGAGGCAGCCCCATCTTATACGCGAGGAGTTTGTGGGACCGCAAACATAATGATTAACCCTTTTCAGTCATATATAAACCTATAGTCTTAATTTTAGGAATTGCAACAAGCCACTTTCTTGTTCTGAACGGTACTGATATCGATACGACGTTTTGTCATACACTGGCACCAGTGAAAACCTGTCCGTGCTTTATTTTACTCGCAGCAGCGGTTTATACTGTTACGGAATATAGTTTCAACAGCGAATGATGTCTCCTACACGTAGGAAACCTTACACATTGGTAGACACCCGAGAATTTCGGGAGTTCATTTCTATACACGCTGAAATTTAGGCACATGTACGTTCATGTTACGCTTTTAATTGGTCGACTTGTTTTTTGACAATCCCTGTAGATAAATAAGCCAATAACAAACATGCAATAAATTGTGCACCCAACCACAGCCTTTTACTACCACGACAATAAATCATTAAATAGTTAATATCTGTAAAGGCCGTTCACGGTAAACTGACCACTTAAAGGCCTCTCATCTGGAATATTAGTCAGTAAATATATATTATTTTAGCCTTAGACGTTAACTTCCAGTGAGGTGGAATAAACACAGTTAGTTTATTACATACATTGCAATAATTGTATAAAAAGGTGGTTAAATGATATAAAATGGCTGAAAGGAAAAAGTAACTAGGGCCTCAAAAGTGTTCACTTTACAGTGAACAGCCTATAGTCTACCCTACAGGTCATTGAACTCGTGAGTTTCTCGGGTATATACTCATTGGAAGGTATGTTCTACTGTGTACAGTGCAGACCATTAAAGCCACTTGATATGCAACGTCCCAATAAGAGGGCACAGACTGAAAGGGTTAAGAATGCCAGCCTCAAACGCGGAGAAACGGTCCAGGTATACTGGCGCCGTTTCAAATGTTCGCCGTACTTTAAGCCAGCGTTGGTCGGCGGCTGTACTCCGGGACAATGCCCCGAAGTGCTAACGCTGTACCCCCTACCTGTTAAGAACCAGCCTAGCGTCAAAAGAAGCTGGGGGTGGACACGAGAACTGTTTTTGGGGACAACCCCGTCGGTGGAGCGAGTCGCTGAGGGGCGGGGTTGACGTGGCACGTCCCGACGTGAGCCGACGTGAGGCTGCGAGCTCGGGACATACGTCGCCGAGAGAGGGTAACTGTAAACCGCGTCATTAAGCTCCATTGCATACTCGTTGAGTGCGGCAGTCTGCAGCGTATAGCACGCGATAGCTACCGAACCGCCACGCGACCTCACCACATTGTTAAGGACGACAAGAAACCCCGCGGTCACTCACCTGTAGTGAGTGAGTGAAGAGATTTGGGCGGCTCTTAATATCGAGGTCTTGACAGCCGATGAGGCCTTTCAGACCCACTTTAATTTACGGTTTCAATAGTTGCAAACAAAATATTTTGTGATGTGTGCATACTTAAGTCGACACAACACATGGTTTGGTGTAACAGCCAATGAGCTGTAGGCTACATGTTCGGCTACAGTTATACGAACCAATTATGACCTGCTATACCTAAGACGGTTTGCGAATCATTCCCCCACAGGTAAGATCATTGGTCACTGAGCTTCGCAGTGTGCAGTACTGACCTAAAATCTCTTACACGTGCGTATTGTACACAATTGTGTACACTGGATCAGAATGCGTTAAGGTGAGCATGGAGCAGAGCCGGAATGAAGGGGCGGTGGAAATGGGAGATACCCGAGAAAACCCACCGATCAACGGCATCGTCCGACACGATTACCACATGCGAAAATCTGGAGTGACCCGGCCGGGGATTGAACCCGGATCGCCTTGGTGGGAGGCGAGCAGGCCAACCACTCAGTCACCAAAGCCCCCCTTTTTTTTATCATGTAGCTTACACTTCACAGCAGCGGGGATGGGGTCTACAAGTTCTTGTTAAGCTTTCACGATCACATGTGTACCAACGTCAAAGCTACACACTCTAAATCTGAATAAGTGAGAATTTAACTGTTTCAGCCAGTCAAACGTATCTGACTGATTTAATAGTCACTTCAGTGAATTTAACTGATGAACCAGTGAAAAAATTCCAGATTTCCTTCCCTGATTGATTCAGTGATATTCGCCACTAATTCATCGGTCATTTTTTTCACTGTTTTCTCTGTGGTTTTTTGACTGATGGATCATTTAAACAACGTTTAAAAATGACCGTCAAACAACGTTTAAAAATGACCGTCAAACAAAGTTTAAAAATGGCCGTTAGACATCGTGCATCAAGTGAAATAACAACGAATAAACTAATAAAACCAATAGAAATACTTTCTAAATTGTATTTCGTCTTTCACAACACCATTTTACGAGGTAATGTGAACATTCAGCCTTTCATTCCGTTTTAACGTCTTTCATTTCATTTTCATGTAATCGTCAAAGCGCTCTATTTGAAGGATGAAACTGCATATAATGTAAAGATGATAGCGCACTCATACCTATTATTCGTTTTAAGAATCCTAACGGTACCAATTAAACCAAAAACAAAAAGTAAGAGCATACAATTTAAATCTTCATGATTTGGGGGCAATTGTAAGGCATATATATTCTTTTCATTATGTCAACTTGGCGTGGTAGCGCAGATTGTAAGGCAACAGCCTAAAGTCGTAGTGGAAAACGTGTGTAAGTTTAACCCCGGCCAGCTCCGAAAATAGTTTTACTTTTTTAAATTGCGTTAAATTGCTCAACATAAATAGTAAATTATCCTAAATATGTTTATTTGACGTTATTATTTTGCTACACTTAATTAAAACAATTCTCAATTCGCCAATGCAATCGGCCGTCACTTATTCAATCAGTGAAATAATTTCACGTCATTTAGAGTGCATACAAACTTTTATTTTGAGCAAGGAAACACATGTTTATGATTCCAGTCGTATACATTTTTTTTATTCTTGCAAGTATTTTTCATCGAAACAGTAACATGATGACCTATTTGCGGTATTAAATTCGTTTTGGTACTACCCTGTTATTCGAAACTGTTTGTGCGTTGGGAAGGTTTCATGTCTTCGAACACTGTTTTTTCGTAATTAGTTCAAAGACTGCAAAAAGGTTGTTAAAAGTTTTTTTTTTTTTTCAATATGTATGCTGTACAACAAATAGGAACGTTTATGTATTTCACATGTAACCACGCATATATGAACGAAAATAACATTTTCATTGCTTCTTTGCGAGAATTCTAAACCGAAATTAATTGTGAAAATCTTAAACGCCTGCAGGAAGTACTGTAAACTTGCGACTTCTGAAATGTTTGACTTAAATTGTTACACATACATTTTACATGTTTATTGCCACTTACAATGAGTTTATGTTTTACAAATGTTAAACAAGCTTGCGCAATAATGTGGCCATCAATGCCTACCTGCAGAAACAAAACGAATTTCCTTTTGAATTTTTAAAAGCAAAAAAATTGTATTACGAATAAAATTAGCTACTTTATACATTAATATAATTTCCTGCAAATGAGTTTCTTTTAACCCAAAATTGTACGTATATTTATAGCTCGCTAAATTATAACTAGAGACCCGAGAAATTCGCTAGTTCAGAGACCTGCCGACTAGACTTCACAGTCTTATATACTCTCATTGATATATCAACTGTTTATTGGTTGATTGTTGTGGTAGTAAAAGGCGGTGTTTGGCGCACTATTTATTGCATGTTTGTTATTGGCTTATTTATCTCCAGGAGGTGTCAAAAAACGTGTCGACCAATTACAAACGTAACATAAATATACATGTGTGTGAATTACAACGTGTCTAGAAAAGAACCGGCGAAATTCTCGGGCCTCTATTAATTTATAGGGATAGGAAAAATTCGCGACTTAATTTCAGGACAAGATAGATTTCAAACGCGTGTGCACTGAAGTAACCTTTGAAATAGGATCAGAGTTTATTAGACACACCCTGGACGACTCCGCACCAATAGCCGACTTGCAAGGGAACAAGAAGCGAATTCCGTACTGTCAAATGTGAGGTAACACTGGGGCAACAGCCAATGAACAAACATCTGAGGTTCGACTATACAAAGGATTATGGAGTCTAGCCTGCAGGTCATTGAACTCGCGAATTTTTCAGGTCTGTACCAATTTGCGCACCGATAGTTTTCCTTCCGTTGTTGGCCGCATGTCTCCGCCTAAGACGGTGTGGTGCTTGACAGGGGCCAATGAGAATTAAGTTACTCCGGTATACTGAACGTCTGTGATTCGTGGATAGACATATAAGACACGTAGCATTTGAAGCTATCCAATCGCGCAAAATGATCGGCGTTGAAGTTCTTTTTGTTTTAAATACAAATTGACAAATATTTTCGCGAAAATCGGGTGCCCCTGCCTATAGGCAAAAGTAAACTGCTGTCATGCCAACAGAGTATTGAAGTCTACCGAGCGTGGAACTGTATTCACAAAGCTTGGGAGTCCTCACATAGTCGTTTGGCTCCCGCCTGGCAATTATATTACCAGATTTCAGAAAGTTAACTTTAATACGAAGTTACTGTAGTAAAGCTTCAACCGAACACAGCAGGGATGTTCCGAATACTATTGGATTAATATGATAATTGATTTTTCAAAGCGATCAATAGATATTTCCATTTGTTGTTGTCCTTTAGAATAATAAATATTTTGATTAATTACGTTCAATTTTTTTACGATACACTTAAAATTCGGATCAGTGGAAAAGCACTGATTCGCAGCCAAATGCAACTAGTAGAATCATTGAAAATCGCTCCACTTATAATCGGTGAAAAACCACCGGTAGTTTCAATGACACAATTTCATTAATTGAATACGTGACAGCCAAAAATGTTTTTTATTAAATTTAGTGAAATAATAACGAGAAAGAGCATTTCCAACAGTCACTGTTTATAATGTGCAATTTAATGTAATTATGAAAAATAAAACAAACTGCGAGGTTAAGATTTGAACCCGTAGCTTCCTACTTCCCGCCTCTCACCTTATTAATTGAAATACCAAGCCGATGTTGACAATAAGGAGGAAAATATGTTTATAACGTACATCGAAAATATGTAACATGAAGTTCGGCGTGTTTATTTCGTGTTAACTTTGCTCATATTTTTTTTGTCGTTAAACCGTAGCTGTTATCACATTGGAGCTGAGGAAGGCTAGCCTGTGATGAGCTGCAATCTAAGTTGCGTTGAGAGATTTAGGTGACTCTTAACAACGAGGTGTTGAGAGCCGATATGAGTGACATGAGGTGAGAATGGAGCAGCGTCTGAATGCAAAGGTGGGGAAAACGGGAGATCCCCGAGAAAACCCGCCTACCAGCGGCATCGACCAGCACGACTGCCACTTGCAAAATTCTGGGAGTGGCTCGGCCAGAGATTTAATCCAGTTCGTATTGATAGGAAGGCGAACAGTCTAGCCGCACATCCACCGCGGCCCCAGTTGCAATTAAATTATACGACATATGCTGCATCTGGAATATTAAAAACGACGTTCGCATAAATGTGTAAATTAGCTTTTGATAGACACGTGAAGAATTCGCGGATTCCATTTGAAACAAGCTAGAATTCAAAGCAGATGTGTTTATACAGTTTAAGCCATTGGTCCACGCCGACTTTAGCGCCTCCTCGAGAACGCTGGCCCAATCGTCGCCTCCCACTGTAACAGCAGACAACCAACGTGAAGTTGATATCGGCATAATAGTACGTAAGACTGCACAGTCTAGCCTGCAGGTCACCGAACTCTCAAATGTTTCAGGTCTCTAGCTGTTGAACGTATATATGGTCTGTTCCTTTAATATTTAAAACATTTACTTAAATGTACCAACAGTAATTTCGTATCTCTCATAAATTGACGTTTGATTGCAGCCATAGATTTTCTTTGATTCCAGAAATTCCAAATCGTTATTAAGGTTATCATTCAATTAAACACTGACAAAATTATACTTGTAACATTTATTGAAATCGTAGCATAGCACAAATATACAATCCATAGGGAAGTTGGTAGGAATGAAAATGAATGCAGAAAAAGAAAAATCGTGTTGCAGTTTGGCCACCTTCTCGGGTAAAACGTTTAACTGTGAGTCGATCTTGGTTCAATCTTGGTTCAAGTGTATACACTTGTGCACTATCTATACACGAACTTAACGACAACCGTCATCAATGTAACGGGCTCAATTTTGACTTCAATCTGAATCAGCGTCTCCGTCTGTGTAATGTGTGCAATTTGACAACGCGTTATTCCATAGACACTCCATAGGAGAATTTTATCGCATCAATAAACTTGCAACGATTGGACAACTGGCCCTACATTTTAATGCACGTTTTTCACTGCTCGGTTTTTTCATGGAGGTGACAAATTATGGGTTATATAACCACAAAAGGAACCCGAAACGTTTGGTTTTTGAATTTCCTGTTATCCCGTAAATAGAGACTTGCGAAATTCGCGATATTATTTGGGGACATGTTAAACTCGAAACGCATGTACCTTTGCAATACGTTTGTCATTGGACAATACTTCATGTGACACACCGTGGGTGACAGTGCATCAATAAATGAAAACTTCACAATTGTGTGCCCCAATCACGTATAGTTCAGTCAGAGAGGGAGTGTCTTCACAGCTATGCAGAAGCCAATGGAGAAACGACGCCGGCTCATGTGTATACAGTACTGCGAAGTTCAACCTGATGCCAAATAATAACTTGAATTTTGCATGTCCCTGCCCATAAACAATCCATTCATGGAAACCTAAATACACAAATAATTCGCCAGTTTTGACGGTAACTTTACAAAAATACAAATGAAAATCGTTGAGCAATATTTTGAACATTATAACATTAGTCTATATTCATGTTAATATTAGTGCAAGTATGATAAGGACCTTTTATTAAGTAAAAAACTATGATTTAAAATTGAGCAGAAATAACAAGGAACGAAATAAATTTATCATGATAAGAAATGTAATAATCGTGGCTAATAATCACACAAATAAAACAACCGATAAAAAGTAAAACAATACAATTTCGTTTATCTGATACATTGTTCAGGATGGGTTAATGGGAAATGATTCTGTACTAGCATTTTTTACTTCAAACCCCGCTCCAAAACTGAAGAATATAATGTTAAATATTTAATTTCGTGAAATCCACACTAAGTTCGTTAGTGAGGAAACAAAGTGTTCCTATTTACGCTAATCATTCCCATAATATTCATATCAGTAATTTTTCTTAATTTCGCATGACTTTAGGGACCTGCAAAATTTTGCGTTTTTTTTTTTTTGCAATTAAGCTAAAATTCGCAATACTGCATATACTCAACCATCGTTGTTTCTCCACTGGCTGCTGCCTAGATGTGAAGTCAATCGCTTTCTGAGTGAACTGCACGTTATTGGTGCACACAAATGTGAAGTGTTCATTTATTGGCGCAGAGTTACCGGGGGCGTGTCAAACAAAGTATGGTCCAACGACAAACGTACTGTAAAGGAATAGTGACTGAAGTTTTTAACTTCTTCCTATAGACATAAAATGTGCAATATCTTCAAATAAATGAAACCCACGAACAAGAAACTGCATATCGAGTGAAGTCTAGCATGTTGTCACAGGAACCAGAAAAACGCCTGGGTCTGTACCGATAATTAAAAGTGTAACTTTTAAAAATATACAACTGTAACTGCTGATTATAATGTTCAACACCAGAGAAACGAGGATGTTGTTCCAATTTAATCCTAGACTTGGTAGCACGGGTTTCGTTTGTATTTTCACTGCAGACTAGTTATTGGCTCAAGCTCGTCCAGGGCGTGGCTTAAAAATATAGATATAATCACAAAGAATGTCAAAAGTATATTTCTTTGAATCTAGCTAATCCGCAAAATTAATTCGGGAAATTTTTGGGTATATAATTACAAATTGAAACTTAGAATTTCGTTTCATTCAACACCAACATTGCAAACAGTATATATGTAACTAAGTGTTAACATTTAACAATAGGAATATATGTTGTTGTAAACACGATTTTTTTTCCAAATTCTTTTTTTCAGATATGTCTATCTGATTGCGAACTACGCCATGCCGTAATATGCAAAATTTCCACAGCCAATTTCACTGAACTTCGCAACAGACTACATTATAAAAAAACCAATCGCAGAGTTTAATGTCCAATGTTCGCTCGCTGACTTGCACGCCAGTAAACTACCGCACATAAGGGAGACTTTAAATTGGATGTACCTGCATTATTCGCTTTAAGCGCTCACATCACCCGCTATCCCAAAAATAATATCGTAGTGGCTTCAGGTAGATGGATGTCCTTAGTTTTTTTTAACAGTTGTTATTAACTAACACTCTAATACCCTAATTGAAATCAAACCAATTTTTGTTCATTATTTTTGTTATCTTATGTTGTAGGCATTAATTTAAAACAACGTAACAGTCTTAACACGTACGGGGGCGTGTTTGCGCAAAGCCACTGAACATATTTTAACACCACTTAATTCTACCACATTTATTATTTAATTCCAAACAGTCAGTTTTGCTTGGTGGTTATCACTGCCTAAGTGTATTTGGTTCCCGAGTCAAGTTCAACGTATACATTATTCTCATTCTTGCGAAATAAGTACAATTGTGGCCACATTGAAAATTATAATCTATTTAAGCCGGTGTAAATAGTTATTTATTATTATTAGCATTTTATTATTATCGGCCCTATCATTGGCAGCATAATATATTTCACAGTTATATACTTACTGAAGCAAATATCAATTTTTGATTGGCAGCTACTACAGCCTCTCGTTCTACTCGACCGAACGGAACGAGGACACCAGAGCATTACATGTTTACTATTCGTGCAGAGTTCTCCAGGGCGTGTCGGATCAGCGGAAGTTCAATGACTGTCACATCAAGCTAACATTAATTTACATTTATAGGCCTTTGTTTCAATGCATTCCAACGATATACTCGTAGCGCAAATTCAACGTGATTTTGATCTACGACTTTAGGGGCACTTGGATCTTTGGAATCATTTTCATAACCTACATTGTAGACTTCATATTATATTTTACGCATCGATCAGGCATAAATCATATTTGAAACCATTTCTTAAGACATCATTGCATAACTGACAAATCGGGTCTGATTTCTATAGCAGCCTGGAAAAAGTCATCACTTGAAACTTTCGATATTAGTGCTGTCTTTTGACACCTTATATTTTAAGCTCATTCAAGATTGCACTAAGTTTGTTTTGAACCATATTTCAATTGACACGTCCTGAGAAACTTCGCACCAATGGATATACACGTGATAATGGTGCCCACAATTATGTGCAGTCTTGTCAGAAGGGATGTGGCTTCACCCCAGAGAGCAGCCAATGAACTAACGACACCGGCTCGAGTGTTCACGGGATTGGGTAGTCTAGCGTTACCATAAATAATAACGTGAATTTTACACGCCCCTAACAATCACTTCTTTACTCACATCTGTTACCACTTATCTATATTTTAAATGTAGTAAAACTGAAATTGTTTCATATGGGAAGAGACCTGAAAAATTCGCGACTTCACTGACCTGCAGGCCAGACTCTACAGTCTTATGTACAAATATGCCGATATTAACTGCACATTGATTGTCTGCTGTAACACTAGAAGGCGAAGATTGGGCCAGCGTTCTCCAGGACGTGTCAAACACCGTGCGGACAAATAGCTAAATTTATATAAAGACGCGTGTTATAGCTTGTTCCGAGATGAGGAGTGAAGAGATTATGAAGGCTGTTTACATCCAGGTCTTGAGAGCCGATGAGGGTGATTGAGGTATGGATCAGCGCCGAAATGAAAGGGCGTGGGAAACGGGAGATTCCCGAGAAAACCCGCCGACCATAGGCATCGTCCGGCAGGTGTCCCATACGCGAAAATCCGGAGCGACCCGGCCAGGGATTGAATCCTGATCGCCTCGGTGGGAGGCGAGCAGGATAACCGCTCAGCCATCGTGGCCCCATTCCAAGATGAATACGCGAATTTTTTAAGTCTCTATTTATAAGTAGAGACCCGAGTATTTTGCGGGTTCATTTCTAGACAAGTTGGAATTCACACACGTGTACGTTCGTGTTTCGTTTGTAATTGGTCGACTTGTTTTTCGACACCTCCTGTATATAAATAATCCAATAACACACAGGCAAGAAATTGTGCGCCCAACCACCGCCTTTTAATAACACAACAATCAACCAATAAACCGTTGATATCTGTATGAGACTATATATGATTGTGAAGTCTAGCCAATAGGTAATTGAACTCGCGATTTTCTCGGGGTCTCTGTTTATAAGTCACGCTAAACTCTGAGCTAATATCAGACCTACATGAAACAAGCACCGAATCCCGTGTCTCCTGATCTGAAGCAAAACTCACTATACACAGGGACAACACCCAATGAACACATTACTGAATCACAAATGCACACATCACCGTGGAATCTATCCTATAAGTCCTTCAGAACGCCAATTTTTGCGGTTCCTGGTAATATCTTGCATAAGAACTATTTCTGACTATTGACCTGAAAATTTCGCTTTATTTTTTGCCATCAAGCAAAAATTCACAGTACTTTTTATACGCGAGCTGGCGTCTTTCTCCATTGGCTGCCGCCTATACATGTTATGTCACTTCCTTTCTGAGTGAACTCCACGAGACTGGAAGACATGATTGTGAATTTTTCATTTATTGACGCTGAATTACCCGGTGCGTGTTAAATAAAGAGTCGTTCAACTACAAACGTACTGCAAAGGAAGAGTGTTTTAAGGTTAAACTGTCCTGAGATAATTACGCGAATTTTGCAGCTTTATAGTCTTTAGTAATACCCTTATTTTCTAATTTTTTTATTTATATCGATTATATGTGATCTATTATAATTCAGTTTTTCAGACCCAGTGTACACAGTTGTGTATATTACATATGTATGGGTAATTTTTTGTCTGTACTAAAAATTGCGAAGCTCAATGAAATGACCAATGATCTTACCTGTGATTGATCCGCAAACCGTCTTATTGGTCTAAGTCATAATTGGTTCATTTAACTGTAAGCGAAAATGTACCCTACAGCACATTGGCTGTGACAGTGAAACAAGTGCTGTGTTGACTTAAGTACAGCACACATCACAATTTTTTTGCAACGCCTGAAACCATAAATAAAAGTGTGTCAAATGGTTAAGGATAAAATGCAAGTACAAAATCAATTTAACTAAAACTTAGGTAGTTTTATATTAACACATGTATCAACCTATTTTAATGGCTGGCGTATTTAGGAAATAAGCAAACACGTCATACTGGAGTGATTTTTCGAAGGTTTGTTTTGAAAGTGTAAAGATACTTTGAATAGACAATAAGACTCAATCAACCTTTATTTATGCTATGTAGTTCGATATAAATTTCATTAATCCTTTTGAAATTAACTTACGGTGATTAACTGATCAATCCAAGATGGCGGGAAGTGATACGCCTTAAGGAATTCAGACAGATACGGTTGTACGCGCCTGCAGCGAGCTCTAGAGGGCGGTGAATCACGTGCGGGTCAAAGAACGTGGCAGTGAATCCAGACAGATATTGTTGCACGCCCTTGCAGACAGCTCTAGAGGGCGGTGAATGACGTGCGGGTCAAAGAACGTGGCAGGAATCGAGACGCGAACTTGCCGATAAACTTTAGTCGTTGGAATATTTTCCATGAACAGAGCGGAAGCGCTGATAAGACAAGCGGGTTTACAGATTAACAAAACAGGCTCTTGAATATTTAAGCTTCTGTGGGGGCCATTCACTTGCATAATGTAGTGAATCGGGACTTCGTTTTAGGACAGGTTAGACATCAAACACGTCTGTATTTCTTATTACGTTTGTAATTGGATCACATGTTATAAGCCACGAAGGAAACTAAAAGGTCTTGTCTTGAAACATTTTAAGGCGCTGTATGGTTAAAAAACTTGTTTACAATAATTTTGGGGTAGCCACAAATAAAAGAAAAAATGCAATAATTTCCTTATTCTCAGTAATTTTTTTTTAATTGCGAGAACATTTCTTAGTTCGATTTTATGGATGTCTTGAAGTAATTCTTGGCATATACATTCATTTTTAATTACCTCTTTTCTGTACGTTGGTTATTTTTCATTATTTGTAATGGCTGTTTGCGATAAAGTGAGGACTTTAGAAACCAATCTTAGAAATGTCACTGCCCCTGCCTGCATGTAACGAGCGCACTGAGCTACATCCACCCAGTTAAGTTGGTAACGATGGAGGGAAAGTAGTTCCATATCTTAAGGTTGAATAGAAAGTGTTAGGTAACCATTTGTGATAACAAACTATTTCTTTCGCTTTCTGTTTTTTTGTGTTTCGAATTGTAAATTGAGCAGATTCGTAAAATATTTACTGTTCTAATAATTTCACAGTTTCACTTGACCGACATATGAATAAAGTGATGATACCCATGACAATGTAAATTTTACATAAGGCGGAATAATACCCATCGGGCATGCAAGAAGATCTTATGCAGGGCTTTCAAAAGTGCGACTTTACCGTGAACAGCCTATATGTTTATTCAACAGAAAAATTGTGATTTTGACATGTTTTTATGCGAAAACTACATACTCAGAAGGTTTTTTTATTTGCGAGGAAAGACTCATTACTAGGGCTACCTGTTTTTCACGAAAATATTCACGCGAAGGCTAGACTCCAATGTCCTATGGCATACGTGCAGTTTTCATTTGGTTATTGGCCACGTGTCTTTGGCGGTAGACAGTTCCTTACCTGATTAGGGCAATCAGAATTAGGTAACTCCATCACTGAGTGTCCGTGATTTGCTGGCAGGCACCTACAACGCCAGACAGTTAAATTCAGCCAATTACAAAAGTGGATCTGAGCTCTAGTGTTTTGAGTATATGTTGTCCTGAAATCTTTTCGCGAAAAATATGTGGCCCTAGTCATTACTTATAATATCTAAAAGTTAAAACAGTTTGTGGTAGAAAAAATTTAAATGTTTTGAGGGCGGCGCCCTTGATAGCATGAGCAATAGAAATAATTTCCTTCAATAAAAAAAATCATTTAGGCTCCATAGTTTTCGCACGATGATGACGTAACAGAAACCACAACTTTTATTTTCTTTGTAAACATAAAAAATAATTAGAAGAAATGAAACTTCTGTCGATTAGGGACTTTTATTTAACTGCTTTTAAGATATATGCTATGCTTTGCAAAATTGTTTCAGAAAAATTCAAGGACAGCCATAGTTTACAAATATTAATAAATTGTTTTGCGTCAGTGACATTACTGAGATAACTTGCCGTTACTGAGATAACAAGTAATAACCTTGTGGTAAGTTCATTGATTTAAATTATTATATTTCATTGAGTTAAAATTTTATTAGTGTGGGCATCTTCTATATATAAAACAAATTCATGAATTTGACGTGAGGTTATCAAAACAATACTCTGGACTCGTAGTTGTTACAGTAGACAAACGATAGTACGTGATAATTGTACGAGGTCAGTGGTGTTTGGCATAAATGTAAATCAATGAAAAATTCCATCTTAATACAGCCACATGTGTTTCGCGGAAATATTCCAGGATTAGTACTGCAAAATACGTTAGTTCAGAACCTATTTTGTGGTTTGCTGGTTTCAACTATAACTCTTCTTAGTTGTTTGCCAGTCAGCCTCCGACTTTCAGTGTCGGTTTATATTTATAAATTACCACATCGCAGATCTAGCGCCAGATAGCTTACGTTCTAAAAATAAAAAATAAAAACAACAGTAGTTCGTGGCCACGCCGTGATTGGTTATTAAGTAACGCTGTCAAAAGTCGTTAAATATTTATATGTACAGCATTAGTTTTACAAAACTAATCCCGAAATAAGCACATGATATAAATTCCCGGGCCATACTACAAAGTATAGTCTCGTTAAAAAGGATCCAGCCACACTGTGGCTGTTTGACATTTGACCTGGCCTTCTTCTCCAGATTAATCAAGTGATTCAGCCATGCGGCGTCTTGTGCTGCCTTCCGTACCGTGATTCTGGTACCCAGGCTAAGAGACTCGGATATATATAGCAGAATAATGGGACTTGCTTCAGAGTTACGGCACGTCTGATTTTAGACGAATTTTTTCCCCATCACGGTACAAAAAAATGAGAGTGATTTTATGGAGGAAAATGCGTGGTTTAAAGGTGAATTAATATTATAACTATCACTAGGGATAGGAGTTCAATGACCTGTAGACTTGACTTCACAGTCCTGTGTAAACTCGAGCATCAGATGTTTGTACATTGGCTGCTGCCCCAGAAAATAGCCAGTGTTACCTCACACCTGGCAGTTTGGCACTCACTACGTGTTCCCTTGCAAGACTGCTATTGGCTCAGAGTCGTCCAGGGCGTGTCTAATGAACTGCGTTCCAATTGCAAACTCAACTTCAGTGTACACGTGTTTGGCTTATATCTTGTACAGTAATGAACTCGTGAAATGTTCATATCCCTAACTATCACGAATAAAAATTTCTTAACAAACTTTTCATTCCATTTCTTTTAATGTCGTATTAATTTGATTCAAATTTTCTGCCTTGCTAAACGTCATAAACATCTGTGTTTTTTCCCTTGTGTGTTTGAACATCCAGTCATTTCGACTCATTATTCATTAGTAGAGACCTGCAAAATTGGGTCATTATTTGGGGGCATATTAAACTTGAAACAAATGTACCTTTGCAATTGGACCGTACTTTATGTGACACTCCCTGGGTGACTGCACCAATAGACGAACGTTTAACAATTGTGTGCCCCAATCACGTGTTGTTCAGTCAGATAGGGAGTGTCTTCACATCTGTGCAACAGCCAATGGAGAAACGACGCCAGCTCTAGTGCATACATTACTGTGAAGTTCAGCCTGATGCCAAATAATAACGCGAATTTTGCATGTCTTTATTCATTAGCATAAACTAGTTGTAACTCATAGCTTTCGAGTCATTAAATCAGGTGGAGCCGCGGTGGTGTAGTAGTTAGACTACTCGCCTCCCACCTAGGCTAACCGGGTTTGATTCCCGGATCGCTTCCGGATGATCGCATGAATGAATAGTGCATGACGATGCCGCTAATCGGCGGGTTTTCTCGGGGATCTCCCGTTTCTACCGCATATTTATTACGGCGCTGCTCCATACTCACCTCACTTCACCCTCATCGGCTCTCAAGACTTCGATGTTAAGAACCGCCCAAATCTCTTCACTCTCTTCACTCACTCACAAAATTAGGTAATGGCGAGTCGAACAGGAAAATAGGTTCTGACGGTGGCCACAGCCATTACAAGTGTGACACTTGCCATAGTGTGTTCCACAAACGAGTCCATTTTCTTCGACACTTCTCAAAGTAGGTACTCATGCGTACAGCTGTTTCCATGACAACAAACGCATTTTGCATTAGAAATAAAACATTCGGGTAGGTTTATTATAATAATCACTATTACCGTATATAAAGTATTAATTCTGTAGTTTAAAATAATTGTAATTATTTATTTAGTATTGTACATTCCATTCAGTAGTAAAATGTATAACATTTGCGGCTAAAATGGACGTACATAAAGCAATTATTATAAAAATATTTACATTTAAAAATAAAAAGTACAGTTAAAATAACCATCGCAGATAAAACATGTCAGATTCCGAAGACGTTGCCAACATGTCTTTCATGCGTAGAGATAGTGGAAAATAGCAAAAAAAATTTTAGAGCCGACAGATCTTCGATAACACTATAGCTAGATACCTGAAAAATTCGCGAGTTAAATGACTTGTAGGCTAGACTCTACAGTCTTATGTACAAATATGCCAATATTAACTGCACATCGGTAGTCTACTGTCACAGTGGAAGGAGACTATTGTGCCAGCGATCTCTAGAAGGTGTCAAACACCGCCTGTAAGAAATGGCTATAGTTATATAAACACACGCGTTTTGAATTCTAATATGTCTCAAAATGAATCCGCGAACTATCCAGGTTTCTAACTATAGCTTGTTTATCCTTTTATGATTGGATGGTCAAATTTAAGGCCCCGCTAAGTTATCTTCTGGCCAATCACAAACGTTCTGCTTTAAAGTTTCAGAATCCTCATTTTCCCGGTAAAATGAGACAGTAGTTTTATACGTGCATGACGGCTAATGAGAAATGAAAACGGTTGGAAATTTGTATAGTAGGTTGAATCCTATCCAACAGCCAACTTTTTCCGCGATAAACCATCATCTCTGCAGTATTAATCTGAATCCATGATAATTTTACTGTTTCAATCAGTCAACAATACCTGACTGATTCAAAAGTCACTTCAGTGAATTTGACTGATGAATCAGTGGAAAAAATGCCAGATTTCCATCACTTATTAATTCTGCAACGCTTTCCACCTATTCTTCAGTCATTTATTTCACTGTTTTGCGGAGGTTTTTTTTTTTTGGCTGCTGGATCAGTAAACAGCGTGTAAAAATGGCCGTCAAACAACATTTTAAAATGTCCGTTAAACAACGTATAGCAAGTGAAATAACAACGAATAAACTAATAAAACCACTACAAAATACTTTCTAAAATGTGATTCGTCTTTCAAAACACAATTTTACGAGGTAATATGAATATTAAGCCTTTCATCCCGTTTTTACGTCTTACATTTCTCTTTCATGTATTCATCACAATGTTCTGCTTGAAGGTTTAAGCCACATAGGTAGAGTTCCGAGTATTTCGCGGATTACGTTAGCAGCAAGTTAGGTTGGACAGTCCTCTATAGACTCGAGACATTATCATTTGCTAATTGGCTGCTGTGATCAAGTGATGCCTGTGTACAGGACTGTTAAAAACTCACTCACACTACTGCTTCCTGCTTATCACTGGCTCACAGTTAAATGGGGCGTGGCTGAAGAATTGTCGTCCAATCACAACAGTAGGGAAAAGAACAAGTGTTTGGAGTCCACCTCGCCTCCGAATGAATTCGCGCAATACTCGTGGCTCTACACATAGGCTATAATGTGAAGAGTGTGCATTTATGTATACTATTCGTTTTAACAATCCTAACGGTACCAACTAAACGAAAACCGATAACTAAGGGCATGCAATTTAAATCTTCACTATTTCGATAAGATTGTAAGATATATATGTTACTCTTGTGTTTTGATATGATTTGGTAAGGTAGATGATAACGTAACGGCCTAAAAGCGAAATGGAAAGGGTTGTATGTATGAGTTCAATCCTGGCCACTCACGAATTTTTTTATTTTTTTTTCGCTTTTTAAAATTACGGTAAATTGCGCAATATAAATAGTAAAATATCTTAAATATGTTAATTTGACGTAATTATGTGGCTTACTTCAATACAAACAATATTTTTATTCGCCATCGCAGTCGACTGTCACTTATTCAATCAGTGAAATTGTTTCACGTTGCTGATTCAATCAGTAAAATTGTTTCACGCCGCTGATTCAATCGGTGAAATTTTTTTCACCGAAACAATCCGTGGTTTTCCACTGATTCTAAGTGAAACCGTTTTTACTGATTTGAGTAGTTGAATTTCTCTGCGAATCAGTGGTTTCCCACTGGTTCGAAATTAGAGTGCAGAGACCACCATAACTGACAATGATACATTCGTGATTATGGGCGATTCGCTTACCTTGTCTAGATGTCAGTAAATCTGTACCGCATTGAGAAGTGTTGATAATTATAACTATATGCTCTAGCGTAACTCGAGATTCTCTGACACTGAGAAGAACATTCGCGTTGTTGTAATTTCGTAGTTTAACATTTGTCAATATATTCCCATTCAGACCCAGTGTACAAGTTTTTGTACTTTACCCACTTGTAGGTAATTTTTGTTGAACTGAACACTACGAAGCTCAATGGCCAATGATCTTACCTGTGGGTAAATTATTAGCAAACCAATTTACTGGTCAAAGTTATAATTGGTTCATATTATTGTAGCCGAACTTAGGGCCAACACATTATTGATTGTGACAGCGAAACAAGTGTTGTTTCGAGTACAGCACAGATCATAATTTCTTTTTGTTTGCAACAGCTGACACCGTGAACTAAAGTTGGCCTATAAAGATTAAAATGAATTATAGCACATTAGTAGAGACCTGAAAAATTTGCAAGTTCTATGACATGTAGGCTAGGCTCTACAGTATTATGTACAAACATGCTGATATAAACTGCACTTTGGTTGTCTGCTGTCACAGGGGAAGGCGACGATTTGGGCCAGCGTTCTACAGGAGGTGTCAAACACCGTGTAGACCCAACAGCTGAAGTTATATAAACAGAGATGTTTAGAATTATAGCTTGTCTCAAAATGAATCTGCGAATTTTTCATGTCACTACACATTAACATTAACTATCGTTTTACCAATTAGCTGCATTTAGCTAAAAGATCAAAGCACGGACTAGACTTCAACTTCTTATCTGCAAGCTTAAAAATTGCCTTCGGTTATTGGTAGAGACATGCAAAATGCGTTTTATTGTTAGGTATCAGGCTGAACTTCACAGTAATGTATGTACTAAAGCAGGCGTCGTTTCTCCATTGGCTGCTGCATAGATGTGAAGACACTCTCTCTCTGACTGAACTACTCGTGATTGGGGCATACATTTGTGAAGTGTTCCTTTATTGCTGCAGTCACCCAGGGTGTGTCACATAAAGTATGGTCTAATAAAAAACGTATTGCAAAGGTACATGTGTTTCAAGTTCAACTTGTACCCAAATAATAACGCAAATTTTGCAGGTCTCTAGTTATTGGCCTCGTGTCTGTATAAAATACATTTCATATGCGACTGGGTCAAAAAGAATAAAGTTCCCTTCACCACTGAACTTCCGTGATTGGCTGGCAAACACTAAAGACGCGTATGAGTTAAATCATTCAACCACGATATTGGTTCAGAACTAACATGTTTTCGAGTACAACTAGTCGTGTAATTAGGGATAGGAAAATTTCACGACTTCATTTCGGGACAAGATAGATTTCAAATGCTTGTACACTGAAGTAACCTTTGCAATTGGATCACAGTTTATTAGACACGCCCTGGACGACTCCGCGCCAATAGCCGACTTGCAAGGGAACAAGAAACGTATCCCGTACTGTCAAATGTGGGGTAACACTGGGGCAGCAGCCAATGAAAAAACAGTTGACGCTCGAAAATACATAATACAGTGGAGTTTGGCCTATATGTCGTTCAACCCGCGAAATTTTCCTATCCGTACAATTGTCACAGTGCATAGTGCTGAAATTCACACACACACACACACAGATATATATATATATATAAACCTTTTTCATCTATTGAACGACGTGAACGAGTATGCGCCCGGGCCGTGAACGTCTGTTGCAACGAGAGAATAATGCGGTTCGTATCACGCAGTGCACAGCCGGATTTCCTGGCTCTTCTATCATGCACTTAGCCCGCGTGCCTATCTCGGCGGCCTGGCAACGTGGACCAACACACGCCGGCCAGTGCGCTCAGTCTTTTTCACAACTGTTAGCAGACCGTGGGAATGTCGCAGGCACGTTAAAATGCAAACTCCTATACTCTTTGGCCGCGTTCCAACTCATTTTCAGTATCGTAATATTCAAACACATGTACATTTGGCTTTCTTTTCAATTGGATCGCAGTTTGTTCGCCACCCCCTGACGCATTTAAGCCAGTACCTAATCAGCAAGTACAAAACGGCTGAATCCCGTTTCACCTGGTTTGGGGTTACACTAGAGCATCAGCCAATGAAAAACTTTTGAAGCTGGAGTACACAAAGGATTGTGGAATCTAGCTTGTAGCCAAATGAATCCGCAAAATTTCCGGGTCTCTAGTTATTATTTGGAATCAGGTTGGACTTCACAGTATTGTATATACTTGCGTTGGCATCGCGTCCATATTGGCTGCTGTATAGACCGAAGACATTTCCTTTCTGAGTAGACTTAATGGGATTGGGGCACACAAATGTAAAGTGTTCATTTATTGGCGCATAATTACGTAGGGCGTGTCAAATAAATAGAGACCTGAAGAATTCGCGTATTAATTTTGAGACAAGCTAGAATTCAAAACACGTTTGTTTATATAAGTTTAGCCATTGGTCCACACGGTGTTTGAAACCTCCTGGAGAACGCTGGCCCAATCGTCACCTTCCACTGCGATAGCAGACAACCAACGTGCAGTTAATATCGGCATATTTCTTGTCTGTAGGTCATTGGTCTCGCGAATTTTTCAGGTCTCTAAATAAAATATGGTCCGATGACAAACGTATTGAAAATAGGCACGCATTTAAAACTTAACATGCCCCGAAAAAATAATTATAGACCCGAGAATTTCGCAGGTTCATTTCTAGACACGTTGGAATTCACACACATGTACGTTCATGTTACGTTTGTAATTAGTCGGCATGTTTTTTGACACCTCCTGGCGACAAATAAGCCAGTAAAAACATTCAAAAAATTGTGCGCACATCACCACCTTTAACTACCACACATACAACCAATAAACAGTTGGCATCGGAATAAGAGTATGTAAGACTGAATTATAGTCTACAGGTCATTGAACTTGCGAATTTCTCGGGTCTCTACATATGACAGTGGAGTCTAGTCTACAGGTAATTAAACTCGCGAAATTTTCCTATCCCGTTTCGTCAGTAATCTCAGCTGCATGGAGTGTAGCCAATGAACGTGTAACAAAGGGTTAAAAATAACGTGGTCTCAAGTGCAAATGACTTCACAAGACATTTGCCCTAACAGGCGTTTGGCCGAAAGTCATAATTTGACCACTAAAATGGATGCCATAAATCAATTATTTAAAATATTTGTAAACATTACAAATAGTTTTGCAATACATACAAACCGCCAACGAACGGCGGGTTAAAACAAAATAAATTCTTAATAATGTAATCTGTTAAGTTCAGAAATGTTCTCGCCTATATTTCTTCCAACATTTACTTCGACGTGGAACTTTTTTGAAGTTTGAGATTATGTTCAAGGATATCCGATTTTTGCGAAAGTATTTCATGAGTATCGAAATTTCATAAAACTTTATCAGAGATGAGCATTAGTAAATGGGTGACTTACTCGTTACCACTCACAGGATATTGTGCGCAAATACAAGTATTTGTGGGTTTTAAACTCATTGCAATAGATGGTAAACATGTAATAAGCGTGAGTTTTCAGCAGTCATCATCAAGGAGGTAAATTCCGTTGCTTACATGGGTGAATAACGATATTGATGATCGGTAATAGGTAGGCTGTACATAGTCAAGTTATCGTGTGGAAATTGTGATGTAAGGATATATATATATATATATAAAATTACTTAAACACGATTTGCCAATAAATTAGGAAAAAGATTTCTGAGGAGCAGGTCCGCGGTGGTGTAGTGGTTAGACTTCTCACCTCCAACCAAGGCGAACTGGGTTCAATACTAGGCTGGTCCACTCCGGATTTTTGCAAATGGGAATCGTTTCGAACTAAGCCTTTGGTGAGGGGGTTTTCTCGGGTATCTCCCGTTTTTCCCGCCTTTTCATTCCGGTGCTGCTCTATACTTACCTCATTTCACCCTCATCGGATCTCAAGGCCTCGCGGTTAAGAGCCGCCAAAATCTCTTCACTCACTAGAGAGCCGGAAAGTTCGCGAATTCATATGAGGACAAGCTAGACTTTAAATTCATCTACAGTTTATTTGTTTTTCAATTGTGTCGGAGTTTGTTATCTACGCCTTGGACGCATTTGAGGCAATAATTAATCGGCAAGAAAAACACTTCCGAATACCGTGCTACTTGTCTGTGGAAAAACTGGAGCAACAGCCAATGAACAACTTAATGACCTCGCTCGAATTCACAAAGTATAGTGAGTGCTAGATTGTTGCCAAATTAATCAGCGAAATTTACGGGTCTCTAGTAATTATAGCTAGAACACTTAGCATTTCTCTAATTAATTTCATTTCAAGTACTTAACATATTGATAAGGCCACCCGATTTTCGCGAAAAGATTTTTACGCACGGTGGATTCCAACACTCGACAGGCACATTAGCAGTTTTCTTTTGCTTGTTGGCCACTTGTCTTTGTGAGGAGACATTTTATAACTGGAGTGGCCAATAAGAATTAAGTTACTCTGACAGTGTTACATCTCTGATTCGCCGGCAGATAGTAAAGACGTATGAAACGTAAATATTCCTACCACGAGAGTGGATACGAGCTATACGGTTATGAGATAAAACTGTTCCAGAAATCATTTTCGAAAATCGGGTGTGTCTACACATTGAGGTTTGCACACATTTACTGGCACTTAAGACAAATTAGAAGTTAGTCACCTATATCCACTACTGCAAGAACACTGGTTCTTTTGGCGTGTGTGTTAAAGCTCACCATCATCCCATTGGTGCACTCCACACCTGACCGCCACCCTGTACTATATAGCATCCACTACTGGCCGGTCATTAACCAATGGAGTCCCGAGCTGATATTGACCAAATAAATTGTCCGTTATCGTAGAACAGGATTTACAATCAAACGTGTCCCTTTGGGTGGCTATAAAGAAAAGAAATTCTAGCGTTAGCAATATCATTGTATAGCCGAACAAAGACTGCACATCCATGCGGGTTTTGTTCTGAACAACAAAGAAATTTTCAAATTAGCTTTGTTCGAGCTACACTCGAGCATAATCTACAAAGAGTTAATTTCTTGTCGCACTGTTGTGACTGGACTGTAGTTCTCTGTACACGTACTGTATAACCGCGAGGCATGAATAAGCAGGAATCAGTAGCGTGACCGAGTTAGGAACAACACAGTAAAAAGACTTCCCACTACAGCAGCAAGAAATAAATACACCGCGGTGGCTCGAGTGTATATCAAGACTGTCAAGTATACACTGCTTACATAGCATTTCGCGAAATACTTGGAGCAAGAGATCAGAAAAATGTGCGGTATTATTTCGGGACAAGATAAAATTCCAGACCTTTTACATCTGTATTGCTTGTGCTCTTGGTCCAACCGTTAGTTTACATCTCATTGACAATCCTGAGCCAATCATAAACACACAATACAATGCAGACCAAATCTCTGTATTCGGTTGATACAACAAGGAACCAATAACAGTGGTATTTGCATGATTTTACATACGACAATGGAGTATAGCGTACACGTAATTGAATCACCCGAATATTTCAGGTCTCTATCTATAGGTCATGAATAGGGACACCCGATTTTGGCAAAAACATGTCATGAACATTTGTATTTCATAAACGTTTATAGCTCATATGAACATACATTCGTATTTGGACTATATACATACTGTGGATATTCGGTGTCTGCCCGCAAACCCCATATTTGTAATATCGGAGAAACTTAATTCTTATAGGCTCACTCGTGTAACAGGCTTTCTTCGCACGAAGACAAGCGGTCACTAGTCAAAGGAACGCTGCAAGTGTGCACAGATGTTAACGACGTCTAGCCTCCGAGTAAATCTTTTCACAAAAAGTTTTCCTAACAATAAGTAGTTATTTGCTAATTTACGGTATCAGCGGAGATACGTTGAGAGAATGCATATGAATGTTAAAGCTTTTTTTCTCTCGTTTATCCGTATTAACAGTCCTACAGTTTCTCAGTAAAAAGAGAAAATTCCAAGAGAAGTTTCAACTTTGTTTTGTAGACACGCTTGGTGCTTGTTGTGCGGTATTGTTTCTACACATTGCTAGAGATCCGAGAAATTCGCGAGTTCAATGACCTGTAGGCTAGACTTCACAGTCTTATATACACTCATACAAATATCAACTGTGTATGGGTAGATAGTTGTGGTAGTAAAAGGCGGTAGTTCGGCGTACAATTTATTGCATGTATGTTATGTTCTTTATCTCCAGGAGGTGTCGAAAAACACATCGACCAATTACAAACGTAACATAAACGTACATGCGTGTGAATTCCAACTTGTCTAAAAATGAACCCGCGAAATTCTCGGGTTTCTGCACAGTGCATAGGTAGGGACACTCGATTTTCGTGAAAAAATTTCCATACACGCTAGATTTCTAATACCCTACGGGCATATAAGAATTTTTCTATTGTTTTTTGGCCATGCGTTTTCGCGATAATATATTTTCTTACTTGAGTGGCCAATAAAAAGAAAGTTACTTCTATACAGTACGCCTGTGATTTGCGGGTAGATATCTGAGATACATAATACGTAAATCAACCAATCAGGAAAATGAATCTGAGCTAACAGTTTTAAAACACACTGGTCATAAAATATTTTCGCAAAAATCGCGTGTACCTGAAGAATTTTCGGATTCATTTCAGGACAAGCTAGACTCTAAAAAAATATATGTTTATGTTACTTCTACGAATGGCCGAAGACTTACTTTAAGCCTCCTGAAGGACTCTGAGCAAATATTTGATTGAAATTGCAGATGTAATCAACCGCATGCTTACAATATGACAGCATGGAACGAATGAAAAATTAATATCTGCTCGCGTAGGCAAACACGTGTCAACTCTGTCATACAGGTCTTAGAAGGGGTGAAATTTTTGACGTATCTACGTATTACAGTTTAAGGAGTTTATAATAGTCCAGTCACGGTCTAATTAAAACTTTTGTTAAACCCTGCTAAAGCTCTGGTTCCAGAATATTCCTTTACCTGATGCAATCATAGCTGAACCGAGTCCAGAATAGTACACCCGAGGGAGAGCACGCCGCATTCGAATGCACTGAGTGTATTAATAATTTTCATAATAACTATTTCTTACTATTAGAGACCTGAAGAATTCGTGAATTCATTTTGGGACTAGGTAGAATTCAAAACACGTGTGTTTATATGACTATCCATTGGTCCACACGGTGCTTGACAGCTCCTGGAGAACGCTGTCCCAATCGTCGCCTTCCACTGTGACAATAGACAACCAATGTGCAGTTAATATCGACATATTTGTACACAAGATTGTAGAGTCTAGCTTGCAGGTCTTTGAACTCGCGAATCTTTCAGGTCTACTTACTACTTACAAATGCATTATTATAATTAGTGCCGCGAGTATTTCGCGGGTTGAGTTGGCAGCAAGCTAGGCTGGACAGCCCTCTTTACACTCGATACATTAGCGTTTGCTTATTGGTTGGTGCGATCAAGTGAGGTCTCTGTACAGGGCTGTTAAACACTCACTCACTCCACTGCTTCCTGCTTATTACTGGCTCACAGTTAAACCGGGCGTTGTCTAAAGAACTGTCGTCCAATCACAACAGTTGGAGAAAAGAACAAGTGTTTGGAGTCTACCTTGCCTCCGATTGAATTCACGAAATACTTGTGGCTCTAATAATAATGTATATATAAAATATAAGTTAAATTTCTATGCAATAAAAAATAACCTAATTTCATGATAACACACCTATAAAACGCTTGTGATACATGGCATATTTAGGAAACTACAAGGCCAGTTATGCATACGTCATTTTTCAAAGTTGAGTTAAAAAGAGATTTGGGCGGTGCTTAACAACGAGTTCTTGAGAGCCGATGACGTCGAAATGAGGTGAGAATGGAGCAGCGCCGGATTGCCGGGGGGGGGGGGATATCCCCGAGAAAACCCGCTAACAAGTGGCATCGTCCGACACGATTCCCACTTGCGAAAATTCGAGGTGACCCGGCCAGGGATTGAACCCGGTTCGCATTGGTGGAAGGCAAGCAGTCTAAACGCTCAGTCACCGCGGCCCCTGATTATCCGTAGGTTGGTTTTAAAAAGCGTGAAGAAACTGGGAACAGTATATAAAAATGTTTTTGCATCGTGGTTAATTGTAATGCATTTGAGGCCGCAGCACGTCGCTTACTGGTTGCAAAAAGATTATGTAAACATTACACAGTTGCAGCCCTTCGTCTCACAAACCAATGCGTGATGGAGCAAGTTAAGGACTCGGGTGACCTGAACCCACACGTACAGGATATTCAATTTAAGTGAAAAATTTTTGTAGCAATCTCATTTGGAATGATAGTCAATAAATACAGTTTGTTGTAGCATAAGATGTAAACTTTCGATTCCGGTAAAAAAAATTTATATATGTACACACACACACACAGAGATACATATATATATATATATATATATATATATATATATATATATATATATATATATATATATATATATATATACACACACACACACACACACACAGTGTTTATTGCTTACATTCCAATATTTTTTCAAAAAAGTGGCTAATCGGTAAAGACAGGTGTTTTTCGCGAGAATATATATGGCCATGCTAGACTTCAATCCCCTACGTCCACAAACACAACCTCCTTTGGTTATTGGCCGCGCGTCTGTGTGAGAAGACATGTTCTTATTTGACTTTGCCAATCATAATAAAGTATTCCGATACCGAACGTCCATGATTCGCCGACAGACACTTGATACACGCGACATTTAAAAATCATACAACCACAAAAGCGCATATGAACAAAAGTGTTTTGAAATACAGCTGGTCTTGAAATATTTCCGCGAAAAAAAAAAACACCTGTCCCTACTGATAGGTAGGGATAGGAACATTTCGCGAGTTCATTTCAGGACAAGATAGACGTCAAACACGTGTACACTGAAGTTGACTTTGCAATTGGATCACAGTTTATGATTCACTCCCTGGACGACTCCAAGCCAATAGTAGAATTGTAAGGAGACAATTGGAGAAGGGCATACTACGCGGTGTGAAGTAACACTGGCTACTCTCTGACTGTGGAGTCTAGCCTACAGGTCATTGCACTCACGAAATCTTCTTATAAGTACTGATAGGAAAATGTTACTGGCCTCGAAAATGCTCACTTTATCGTGCACAGCCTAGGAGTCCTGCTAGTGTCCAAGGGTCCAGGAAAACAGACGGAACGAAAGGTCTCTGCAGCGACTGGGTTGTTGACCACATCATTACCATCCTTTTAAAAGTCCAGCGTGCCTTATGCCCCTCTTGCTTCTAGCCCCGGGGCCCTGTTCTCCTGTTGTTAGCCGGAGTTAACTTGGTTAGAAAAAGTGATCACGGCTTCTGGCAGCCTCATTTTTATTATTATTATTTTCCTACTCCGTGTGGAGTTTGGACCACCTCTTTCATTTCTCCTCACTCCGGCAGGAACTGCTGCTCTCCTTCAACCACCGCTGGAGGCGCCAACTTCAAATTGTTCGCCGTCTTATAATAATTGAAACAAATTATAAGTAAATTTTTCTTTCCCCAGATCCACCATCTTGGAGTTGCCCCTGGCAAAGATTTTTATTTAATGGCCACCTGGGGAAGGTACGCCACCACAACATCTCCTGAACCAGAAATAAATGTATTAAAATACAGTTTGATAAGGCGACGATTATAAGGAACTTCGATCTACAGACTTTTTACAGCCACCAAAACCGGATTGGCTGGGAAAGCTATATAGACTTTTCACGTACATTGTGAATTAAATTATTATTTATATGGGATCATTTAATTTGTGACATTAGTCAGTAACTTTGCCATCACGTATTAACATAATTGCAGCAAACTGTATACGCAATTGAAGTTAAAACACACACTGTCCATAGATTCCCAGTTAGGCTACGTGAAAATCATCTTCAGTTGAAGCTATTTTTTGGTTTCGAATTATGAATTATAAACTTTAAGTTAGTTATAAAAAGGATATCAGTAGGGGCACTCGATTTTCTCGCATGTTACATTTCAGCGTACCAACGGTTTCGTTTGCTTATTGGTTGCGCATCTATTTGAGATTATATTCTTGGCAAATCAGAATTAGGGTACTCCGATAGTATAGGTCTGTAATTCACGGGGAGATACCTAGGGATAGGAAAAATTCGCGACTTAATTTCAGGACAAGATAGATTTCAAACGCTTGTACACTGAAGTCACCTTTGCAATTGGATCACAGTTTATTAGACACACCCTGGACGACTCCGTGCCAATAGCCGACTTGCAAGGTAACAAGAAGCGAATTCCGTACTGTTAAATGTGGGGTAACACTGGGTCAACAGCCTATTAACAAACATCTGAGGTTCCACTATACAAGTTATTGTCGAGCCTACTATACATGTCATTGAACTCGCGAAATTTGCCTATCCCTAGACATAGCACGTAAATCGCGCAACCACGAAAGTGGATCTGAGCTTTTTCCCGTGAATGAGGTTGAGAAGCACGAGGGTTGAAGGGCTAAATTGGCATGCGCAACAAGCACGCCATCGCCACTACGCGCAGGTCTCTGAGCTGGTATGCAGTGTTCTCGTCATGCTGTGTGTGCCTATAGCATTTTAATTTGTTACCCTGTAATTGTATTGGTGGAAATACTGACAGTAGAAGGATTTAGTTCCTTCAAACACATCGGCAACCGGCACCGGAGCCTAGGAGCGGGGACCGCCATGTTGTGACGTCATTAGTCCGCCGTATTATTTCCCTTATCCCCTCAAAATGTCCCTTATTCTCTAAAAATTGACTAAATTTTTCTTAAACATTACCTTTTTTCCATAAAAATCCCCTAAAAATGTCATTTTTTTTCATATTTGCTATAAAGGACCCCCAAACATTTCCTATTATTTCCGGAGCATGTGACTGGGATCAGCGCCCTAAGTGACTGGGATTAGCAACCAAAGTGACTGGGATTAGCAACCTAAGTGACTGGGATCGGCGACCCCGGGGTGAGGAGTGTAGGACCCATGACCTTTGACCCCCACATATAAATACATTTTAAAAATCCGAAATATTCCAAAAAAAATGATAAAACCAACAAATTTATTATTAAAATAATTAAAAAATTAATAAAAAATATTACACTTTCTGAGGTTCCCCTCTCACCCCTCACCCAACAAATTACTCGGCAGGCGTCCAACCCTCACCCGTACCCAGTTCAGCCATCGTAGAAAACATATTGGACGAAGATGACCTTTGACCTTTGACCCCCCAAAAAATATTTTAAAACATTCCAAAATATTTCCAAAAATTAAAAACAAATCCCAAAAAAGGTAGGATTATTAATGACTGGAAAATTTCGCGAATTATTTTTAGGGCAATCGAAATTACAGACTCATGTGATTATATTTTGTGAATGCAATTGGAAGGCAGTTTGACACCACCAGGTGAACTTTGAGAGAATAATAAACCTTCACGAAACAAGCGCCGAATCCCTCGCCACCTGGTCTGGTTACACACTGGGGCAGCAGCCAACGAACAGAAAGCTGACGCTCGAAAATACACAGGACAGTGGAGTCTAGCCTGCAAGTCTTTCGAAACGCGAAACTTTCCTGTCCCTAATTATTAAAGAATCATTAAAAAATATTAAAAATTTATTATATATTTTTTTTTTACAAAATATTCAAAATTAATTTTAAAAACTGAAACTACCGGAAGTGACCCCTCACTCATACTTATTCCCCAACTTGGTAGGTGCAGCCAAAGACCATTCTGGTAGGCGACTACCACCTCGGTAGCCTACCACCATCTTGGTAGGCGACTGCCGTCTTGGTAGGCTGCCACCATCTTTGCAGGCGATCGTCATCTTGGTAGGCTACTACCATCTTGGTAGACATCACCCCATCCGCCATATTGGAAACCAGTGATCTTTATCTTAACCACATCAAATTAAATACATTGAAAACAAAAAATTTAAAAAAATACACGAAAGTCAGCAAGCATATTACATTACAGAATACTATTACCATATTATATGCAGACAACATTCACCCCATGAACTCGAATGACCTTCAAAACCAAAACTCGAAAAAATACATAGTAAATTTAATAATCATCTAAAAAGATCCCAAAAATTAATAAAAATTAAGAAATAAAAATTAATAAAAATTGATTATTAAAAAATGTATTTAAAATCTGACATTTCAAGAGCCCCCTCCCCCCCCCCTAGAACCACTTCCCAACAGATAATTGTCTCCCTCACTCTCACTCCCCTGACCTATACTCATTCTATCGTATACCACCATCTTAGATTTTTCCGTTTGTCCATTGATTTGTAAATAGGCGAAGGCTGCCGTCTTGCTTTTTCGTCCATCAGACTTTAAACCAATTATATTACACCAGTAACACACTGTGCGGATACCGACCAGCCAATCACCCAGTTGTTAAGTGATTGCACACACTTACACATACAAACACCTACAAACACATGCATGCACATAAAAAGAGCCCGAAATATTCCAATTTTCTGACGAGACTGCTTACACATTAAAAACTGGTAATGTGACCAGTAACACCGTTCACATTAATGTTTCCGAGGCGAAATGCATACAGATGTATGTATATACGACTGCGCGAATAAGCGATAGGGTTATGGATCTCTACAGTGATGGAGCGTTGGAGCTATGGAGCGATGGATCTATGGTGCAGTGGAGCGGTGGAGTAGGTGGAGTGGTGGAGCTCTGGAGCTATGGAGTAGTGAAGTAGTGAGTCAGGTGGAGCTATGGCGCGAAGGAGCGATGGAGTGATTGTGCGCTGGAGCAGGTGGAGCGAGTCTTGGGTGGAGTCAGTCTGTAGGAGTCAGTCGGCAGGCTCGGACGGACCTGTTGGAGATGTAGGTGCTGGAGCTAAAGAAGCAGGTAACGTCACCAATGGTGTTGTAGGTACTTCAGCTGAAAAGTTTGATGGCTCCATTGAAGATTTCGTAGGCGTAACATCTGAAGAAGTCGATGGCATTGCTGGTACAACTCCCGAAGAAATAGATGGTACTGTCGCAGCTGCCATTAGCTCTGGAGTGTCCGAAGACATCGCAGGTGAAGAATAAGACTTAAATGCAAAGCTGCAGAAGCTAACAGAGACAATGTATCTTTCACTGATCATGATATACGCGTCTACAAGCTCTATGGCGTCATATTGACATTGAACCAATCATATTACGCCATTAATATATTGTTTGGGCACCAACCAGTCAATCACCGAGCTGCCAAATTATTGTAGCTGGCCAATCACACGAAGGCATTGAGATATCACACACAGGCAGGTAGACAGGCTTTAGATGCTAATTCATTTTTCACATCACCACGAAGTTATATCTTCAACATGATCGCAGAATCGGCACTGGCGACAACCGGTTAGCGATGATGAAGGTCGTGGCTCGATGATCTTCAAGGTCAAAGGCAAGCAGTCGTATTCACAATTAATCTTCCTGATATGGGATCACTCTTAGAAAACCCACGTACTCGTTCTTTTCGTATATCAGGACATTGAACGCCCGTCTAAGATTTTCGTGGGAAAAACGTGTATATAAAACACACTGCAAACACACAAGCACTAGGTAGGCAAGCACGTTAAGGCATGTAGATTACAAATATACACTGATATTATTGTCAAAATATTACAATGCATAAACGTTCTGCTTTACAATATCAGAATCCTCATTGGTCAAATGAGATGAGATAGCAGCATCATGGTTGCATGACACCGAATATTGAAAGAAATCTGTCGGACATATGTACAGTAGAGATGGGCCGTTACGTATTCTTTCTGTTACGCGCGTGACCTCTCACCTAGCGATCGAGCTGCCGTTACGCGTAGGCTAGCGCTGTGAGAGTGCTGACCTCCTTTGATCATCCTCTTTTTTCCCCCCTGGCGGTCTGCCCCCGTTGGGTCGACTAGCTCCTGGCTGACGTCACAGTCCCTCCTCCTCCACCCCGCTGGAGAAGCCGACGAGTTTAGAGGAAGCGCAAGAATATTCTGGGAACCAGGCCCCTCAGCGCAACGCGCCATTTAGAGAAAATTTTGGGAATGACCTACAACCCTATAAATATTGCAGCGGTCCAAGGGTCAGCAGTCTTTCTGTGGAAGCCAATTGTCTGAGTACGGTATGAAAGCGATGTGTGGTGCAGCGAGAGTCATCGGCGAAGGGGACAGACGACGATGGGAGACTGCGAGGCGATGGCAGACGAGGGGTCTGTGGTGTGAATGGTCGAGAGAGCATGATACCCGACGAGTGAAGGCTATTGCGCAAGAGGGCGCTCGGAGCACTCCAGAAAATCACGGACTGGTGGGACGTGGACTAAAATGATGTGGGACAGAATGAACATGTGGTACCGACTTTATTGTAAATATTGGAACTGTCAGATGTGGACATATAAGGATAGGAAAATTTTCGTGAGTTCAATGACCTGTAGGCTAGACTCCACAGTCATGTGTATACTCGAGCCTCAGATGTTTGTTCATTGGCTGCTGCCCCAGAGAGTAGCCAGTGTTACTCCACACCTGGCAGTATGGCACTCGCTACTTGTTTCCTTGTAAGTGTGCTATTGGCTCAGAGTCGTCCAGGGCGTGTCTAATAAACTGCGATCCAATTGCAAAGTCATCTTCAGTGTACACGGGTTTGACGTCTATCTTCTTTAGCCCACTGACTTTCAGAAACTGAAACATTTCAGCACCTCTTCCAGAGTTGTAGCAGATACAGCAGTCTCATGTGGCCACAGAGTAAATAATAATACGGAGGTGAAATAGCCGCTTATTCCGCGAACTCCAGCCACCCACGCCACCAAAATGGCGTCACTAGACAGCAACTTGACGACGGAATGCCACTCGTTAACGTACTTGCCAGACGACAGCAAAACCAATAGGGAACCTTTCACAGCAAGTGGTAACCAATCAAACACAAAGGTCGTTCCAAGACCCTCGCCCAACCAACCAGAGGATGGGTACGCCCACATCGAAGGATCCTCCACTCAATTTTGTCTCTCTTTGTTTATTTACCTTGTGGTGTGAATTTGTCCATGAATGTTGTCCGCTACATGGTATAGGCTGTTCACGGTAAAGTGAAGACTTTTTAAGGCCCTCCCAATAGGCATTATCCACTAATTTTGTTGGTGGTGAAATGTATACACCGTGTTTATTGGTGACATTGCAATGTTTATATTAAAAAGCAGCAGGAAGATGAAAATGGGATGAAAGGAAAAATTTAGAAGGGCCTTAAAAAGTGCTCACTTTACCTTGAACAGTCTATATAAGGTAAGCGCATTACAAAGTGCACGCCTCGTCAAGTATGCACTCCATCTTGAGGTTTTTGTTTAGTTTCCTCATCTGGTATACTTTGTATTATTTTTTTGAAGCCATTATTCATGTTCTTCGTTAATTTTACACGTTTCCGCAACACAGAAGATCCAATTCCCTACCTAATATGTTGTATGTTGTCTATCTTTGTATTGTATTGTATTGTATTGTTTGTTTATGTCCATGTATGTACAAGTTTCCTCTACAACAAATAATATAAATCAATAAGTCAATCATTTCAAGTATGAGTTTTGGGTTGGTTCACTGTGTATCTGCTACAGTGAAACAACGTATGGATAATAAGAGCATTAGAAAAAAAAGACTTCATTTGCGGGAAATTTTTTCAGAAGATAACCGTCTTTCTAATTATGTATTCTGTTTAAACGAAAACTAAGTAATAAATTATATTTCGAAAGTTATTAAGGAAAACACTCAACTGTGCAGTTGCTAAATCTAAACCAAGAAATGGGATTTATTTTAACTGCATATTTTAATGTAATTTGAATTGTTTCATAATTATATGGAACAGCAGAGGCAAATCAATGGCAAATATTAAACTGATACCAACAGTATTTGATAGTTCGGCAGTGCGCTCACGAAGAATATCTTATGCAAGTGCACATAAGAAAAAAAGTAACAGGCCGGTATTCTGCTAGCCACCTCTAGCAACTAGTACATTTAATCCTAGGTGGGGTGTCACGACCTCTCTCTACCCCCTGTGGGCTGGAGACTTGGTAAATACTCCAGAAAAAAAACGACATGTAGTCCAGACTCCTTGATCCTATGTATTCTCAAGCCTCGGCTTTGTGTGCATTGGTTGCTGCCCAAGTGTGTAACCAGTTTTATGTCTAGAGACCTGAAGAATTCGTGAGTTCGATGACTTGCAGGCTAGACTTTACACTATATTGTGTACAGATATGCCGATTTTAACTGCACATTACTTATTATTTGGTACCATGCTGGACTTCATTTCCCTATATCTGTCTAACTGCAATTGGTGTTTCCATTAGCTACTGGCATCTGGTTGTAGCACGGAAACGGTACGTTTCCGGACATGGGTTCCTATTCAAATGATCAGCTACTCAGTACCCTCTACAAGTCCTAGGAGTTTGTAAGGGGAATTTCCGAGCATCCTGTAGGTCTACACAGAATCATTGCAGCTTCAGTACATATTGGTTGCTCAACAGTTAAGCTTTAACTATTGGCTAAAAGCGTTTCTTGGGACGTACCGCACAAGTTGTCGACCAATGAATTAAGTGAAACGAGTACAAAACGGCCTGGAGTTTAGTCTGCAGTCACAAAATAACACGAATTTTGCAGGTCTCTACGCACTGGTTGTCTGTTTTCACAGTAGAATGTGACGAATGGGTCGGCGTTCTCCAGGAGGTGTCAAACACCGTGTGGACCAATGGCTAAAGTCATATAAACACACGTGTTTTGAATTCTAGCTTGTCTCAAAATGAATCCCTAGGGACACCCGAATTTCGCGAAAAGATTTCACGACCAGTTGTATTTCATACCACTTTAGCTCAGATCCACTTCAGCTATTGGTTGATATAGGTGTTACGCGTCTTAGACGTCTGCCCACGAATCACAGACGTACAGTAGTGGAGTAACCTAAATCTCATTGGCCAGTGAAGTAAGAAAATGTCTTCTCGCAAAGACACGCCACCAATAAGCATAAGAATACTGCTAGTACGACCATAGTGTATTGCTAACTAGCATGTGCGGATATCTTTTCGCGAAATTCGGATGTTCCTATGAATCCGCGAATTCTTCACGTCTCTATTTATGTGAAACCAGGTGGCACGAGAATCGGTGCTTCTTTCCTTGCAGGTCTGGTGTTGGTTTAGAGTTCATCTGGGCGTGTCTAACAACCTGTGATCCATTTGCAGACATAACAGAAATGTACATGTGTTGAAGTATAGCTTGTCCTGAAATGATGTAGCGAAATTTTCAAGTCCCTACCCATAGTCTCTGGTCGTTGGTGGTGTGGAGTGGAGATATTTGAACGGCTCTTAAGATGGGGGTCTTGAGATCCGATGAGGGTGAAGCGAGGTGAGTATGGAGCAACGCCAGATTGCAAGGGCGGGGAGACGGGAGACCCCGAGTATACCCGCCGACCAGCGGCATCGTCCGACACGACTCCCACATGCGAACATGCGGGAGCGATACCGCAGAGAATCAAAGCCGGCTCGCCTAGGTGGGAGGCCAGTAGTCTAACCACTATACCACCGCGGCCCCACCCAATTTAATGACTCGAGAGCTATGAGTTACCACTAGTTTATGCTAATGAATACAGACATGCAAAATTCGCGTTATTATTTGGCATCAGGCTGAACCACTGCGACCCCTCTTTACTCATTGGTTGAGACAGCGAAGATAGTATTGCGTGCAGCACGTATCAATAATTTTCTTATTTACTACACCTCAAACCACATATTTATACGGGCTTGAATGGATTACCACAGTTAAAAAACACTTGTGTTGAGTGTGTTTTTCAACTCATTCTAAATCATTGGTAAGCACGTCTGGTTTTGGTCTGTTTACGGTAAAATGAGCACTTTTAAAAGCCCTGCAAAATATCTACTTGTATGCTTGTAATGTATTATTCCGCCTTATGTAAAATTAACATTGTCACGGGCCTCATAACTTTATTCATGCGTCGATCAGGTGAAACTGTGAAATTATTAGAAAATTAGATATTTTACAAATATGGAAATTTTTTCACTCCGGTGCATGAAAAACGGAAAGCGAAAAAAATATTTTAAGTTATCACAAGTGGACACTAAACACTTTCTCTTCGAGGTTAAGATATGGAACTACTTTCCATCCATCGTTACCAAGTTGACTGGGCACATGTCACTCAGTGCGCCCGTTGAAATATATGCATGCATGGGCAGTAACTTTTTTCTGGCTTGATTTCAGAAGTGCTCACTTTATCATGAACGGCATTTAACAACAGTGTAAACGGCTAGCAACTTTTCACTAATTACGGCCCGCAGGCGTGCTTCACTAATAGATCGACTCGCCATGAGCAATGTTGTTTGTCGGAGGGGGGAGGAGAGGGATGGAAACCTGTAGTGGCAACTCGCCCTACAATCATCACTGAATGCAATTTGAGCAGACAGACGTGAATCAGACTGTTCGTTGCCGGTTTAGCATTTCAATCACCCAGCAGCTATTGCGGAGTCCCACGAACCACGAGCATGCACAGGGAAGTATGCTGCACCTCCTTGTACAAAACGAAGTAGGTAAGCTTACCAAATTAATTTCATTATAAGCTGTTCGCTGTTTATTAAAAAATTCTGAAACGAACTTTCGAAAAAAAAAAAATATATATATATATATATATTACTGCCCTTAACTGCGTGTAGTTTAATGGCTTCACTGACTGACATGCGCCCATTCAAGTTGATAACAATGTAAGATAAGTATTTCATGTCTCAGCGATGAATGAAAACTGTCAGGCAAACTTTAGTGAATAGCGAATACTGAAATTATTTCCTTAGTATTCTAAATGCATATGAGTATAGGAATCAGCAAATTGGTAAACTATACACTTTTATAATAATTTCACAATTTCGACCCAGGAATATAGTGGTCTAGCCCATGGAAAGGTTAATTTTTACACGCTGTGGAAGAATAAACAAATATTAGAGCTACCTGTTTTTTCGCGAAAATATTTACGCAAAGGCTATAGGTACTTCAACATCCAATGTGCATACTTACAGCCTTCCTATGGCTTCCAGCCGCTTGTCTTTATGCGAAGACTGTCTGTTACACGAGTAGGCCAATCAGAAAAGTTCCTCCGGTACTGACCGTCCGTGATTTGCGGGCAGCCTGAGGAGACTCGTAACATTTCAAATGACCCAATTACGAAATGGGTTCTGAACTAAAATCTTTTGGAATTCAACTTGTCCTGAAATATTTTCACGGAAGATAGGTGTCCCAATTTTGTTCACACAAGTGGTATTCTCTTGCTCCATACATCAGCACTCATCCCCTTGACCCAAATAAAACATTTTAAACCAATTTGTTGAACTGAACATTTATTTGGCTGTTCAGACACTATCTATGTATTTTGTGCACAATACTATTTTACTATTATGCTCAACTGATCGGTTTGGTTGCCGGAAACAATGTAAATATCGTGGTCGAGTCAAATTATTATTTCATTTGTACTGAATACAAATTTTTGTAACACTCTGATATGTCTAATAGTACGGAATTTGTGGCGGCGACAAAACCAGGTTGGGCCACTATAGGCACTCATTAAGTTGGGTTTAGGACAATCAGGTAATTTTATTGCCTTCGTTCACGTTTGCAGCTCTAGTGTTGGATAGTAATTTCTCAGGCAGAATAGTAACCGTGTTTTGTATGAATTCATCGGTGGTATATTAATGGCACAAACAGCCCGAATAATACAATTTCAATTGAAGAAAATAAAGAGACAAGACTTTAAAATATATGACGTAAATCTCAAGCTTAATCATAGAGTAGATAAATACACAGAGACAAAATGGCATGGTGGATCCTTTGATGTGAACGAATCAGTTTTCTGATTGGCTGCGTGACTCTCTGGGAACTGGCCTCGTTTCCTATTGGCCACTTCATGCTGCGAAACTGTCCCTATTAGTTGGTCTGCCGGATGGCTCGTAGCTTACCGGTCGCTGATTGGCGAATGGCACTCCATACCTTAACTGGCTAGTAACGCAATTTTGCCGGCGTGTGTGGCTGGAGTGAGTCAAGCGTGAAGAGATTTGGGCGGCTCGTAACATTGAGATCTTGAGACCCGATGAGGGTGAAGCGAGGTGAATATGGAGCAGCGCAGGAATGAAGGGGTGGGGGAAACGGGAGATCCCCGAGAAAACACGCCTACCAATGGCATCGTCCGGCTCGAGTCCCAATTACGATAATCCGGGAGTGATTCGTCTGGGGATTCAACCCGGTTCGCCATGGTGGAAGGCAAGCAGTCTAACCACTCAGTCACCGCGGCCCCGTGTGATGCGAGAGTTCGCGGTTATATAGGTTGTTTCTCGGTACAGTGAGCACTTTCGAGGCCCGAGTTACTTTTTCCTATCAGACATGTTTTATCCTTACACAAATTTTTTAAATAAATATTGCTTTGCAAATAGAAAACACGGTGTATGTATTTCACCGGAATATAAAGTTCACGTCTAAGGCCACAATAAAAAATATATACTGATTCTTATTTCAAATAAGAGAAATTTTAAAAGGGCTCACTTTACCGTGAATAGCCTATAGATATTTTTTTTCTCTATACCTAAGTACCTACTGCGTGGCATTAGACAATATAAACGTGAGATATGCCCAACTTGTTTGCAACAAGTTTTATTGATATAGCTAAAGCGTAGAGCCCGTTTGCGAGGGTGCCAGGTTCGAATCCCGGTACTGCTTTTATTATTTTTTATAATTATCGAAACTCTTGTAAACATAGAGCCATGAAGATTTTTACTTGCAACAACGAAATATAACACGTTTGAGTCCATCACATAAGAATGTATGAACAAATAAATAATTAGCGTTCATCACCAAAATATTAAATTGCCCCTATACAAAATATTAACCGCTTAGCATACTATCACGTATCACGTCTTGCAAAATATATAAAGACATGGTCAATGCTGTACAAGGTCAGAAGATAGCAATACAGACAACATCAATTTCCTGGTTAATGCAATTGGTTTCTGCTAGTAAACTAAAATATTGTTATTGGATACGGTTATTGATATCGATCATATATGTTATTATAAGGAATTCCTAAGTACTCGTCAGATCAAAAATTTCCACTTTTGCAACAACCAGATTGAAAAATTAACGTGTCAGTTATGGGGCTGATTTGGTTGCGTCTTACAATATTTTTTATATTCAGGAATAGCTCTGTAGTTTCACGAATTACCTCTTAACCACCGTGCTATCGGCCAAGACCAAATAATAGAGTTGAGATTGCTGCGAATGTACCATATCCGGGAACCTGCGGCTAGATTTGTTTTTTCCCGTCCGCACGCACACATTTTCCCCTTTTTACATATCGCATCTCTGTCCTGCCACAGTCGACCTGTCTCTTGTTTTCCGTCGGCCGTGCTCACGTCACGTCCTGCGCGACGCGAGAGAGAACTGCGGTTCTCGTAGTCGCGCGTTCGATTCCCGCTCGACCAACTTCCGCCTAGTTGTTGCCAAGCCTAATGAAAAAAAAAAAAAGGGCCTCACTGGCAGAGCGGTTAGCCTGCTCGCCTCCCACCGGGATCTATCCCCGGCCGGCTCACTCTGGAATTCCGCATGTGGGAATCGTGACTTCGTCTCTCAGAAATAATCACATTTTCCCTAAAAAAAAAAAAAAGTCAAGTTTTCCATTTAAATTTCTCTTTCTTCCGCAAAATAGTGAAAAACAGACACACGTGATTTACCTCCTTAAAAGAGCGAATAGCCAAAAAGCAGTTGCGGGCGTTACTTTGCAAACAAACACCCTCCTCCCCAATTAAAAACCTAACATTTGAGCTATTCAGCGATAGGTAGCAGCATTATCCTATCTCATCTTCGTTTACTAACACAAGTGCGAAGAATATGAATGACCCGATTCAGCCAATGACCCGATCCAAACTATTTTACCATACCTCTAGTGATAACTGGAGACCCTGTAAAATCACGTTATAAAATTGAATCATGCTAGGCTTGACAGTCATAAGTAAGGGCACCTGTTTTTTGAGAAATGTTTTCAGGACATGCTGTGTTCCAAAACACACTTTAGTTCAGAACCACTTTCGTTCACACAAAGCAAAGTTGCCAATAGCCAAACGAAGGATGCAATTTTGCACATAGGATATTAAAGTCTAGCCTCCGTGTAAATCTTTTCGTGACAAACCGGTGTCCCTAGTCACAAGTTATACTTACTCAAGCAGATCTCATATTATCTTGTTCACTGCCACAGTCTCCTGTTCGACTTGGTTAAACGAACGGAGCCACCGCCCACCAGAGTGCTATATGTCTACTACTGGTGCAGAATCCTGCAGGGCGTGTAGGATAGGCGGAGGCCCAACGACTAGAGACCCGAGAATTTCGCGGGTTCATTTCTAGACAAGTTGGAATTCACACACATGTACGTTCATGTTACGTTTGTAATTGGTCGACGTGTTTTTGACATCTCCTGGAGATAAATAAGCCAATAATAAACATACAAGAAATTGTGAGTCAAACCACCGCCTTTCACTACCACAACTATCTACCAATACACAGTTGATATCTGTATGAGAGTATATAAGACAGTGAAGTCTAGCCTACAGGACATTGAACTCGCGAATTTATCGGGTCTCTACCAATGACTAGAGTCGTGAAAAATTCGCGAGTTCAATTACCAGTAGGCTAGACTCTACAGTCTTATGCACAAATTTGCTGACGCCAACTGCACATTGGTTGTCTGCTGTCACAGTGGAAGGCGACGATTGGGCCAGTCTTCTCCAGGAGGTGTCGAACACCGAGTGGACCAATTGTTCAAGTTATATAAACACAGGTGTTTTGCATTCTAGCTTTTCACGAAATGAGTCCGTGAATTCTTCAGGTCTCTACCAGTGACACGCGTCAAGATAGTATAAACTGTTATGACACCTAGTCTGTCTCGGAATTATAAGCGAAATGATAGGTATGACCACCTGTTTTACGCCCAAAAATATACGCTGACGCCATACTTCAGCCTCGTACGTTTACATTGGCAAATTTACTTAAGCTATTGGCCACGTTTGTTTGTGACAAGAAATATTTTATTACACTAGGCCAATCACACTCCAATTACCACGACACTGGACGTCGTGAATGGCTGGCAGACAAGTAAGATGCGTGAAAGTTGTCATCCTCCAACCACGAAATTGGAAGGGACACCCGAATTCCACAAAATATTTCCGCGCATGTTAATTTTATAATATAAAGGCTTACCAGTAGTTTGCTTTCGCTTATTGGCGGCGTGACTTTGTGTTAAGACATTTCCTACTTGATTAGCCAAACAGAATCATGTAACTTTAATACTGTACGTATATGATAGGCGCCCAGACACCTACGACGCGTTACATGGAAACCACTAAATCACAAAAGTGTATCTGAGCTAAAGTTTTATCAAATTCAACTGATCGTGAAAGCTTTTCGTAAAAATCAGGAGTCCCTACAAATTGGCTCTAAGCTAATGTGTTTTGCAGTACAACTAGTCGGGGAATTTTTTCGCTAAAAACAGGTGGCCTTTGTGATAGGGTTTCCAGTGATCATGGTTCTGGTCATAATCATACAACATATACATCTTGTCCTCCACTGCGTTTCGCAGAATCTGGTAGGATTAGTTTCTGCCCACTGCCTGCCTGCGAGACCAAAGCTGAGCAGGAAACTGGCGGAAGTGTTCGCGGTCAGGACACCAGCCTCATTGCACTAAGCAAACCGCCGAGAACTTCCTCAGCTGTTCCAAGCGACCTGCAAAACTCACACTGTTATTCGTTTAGAGACCTACAATTCACATCAGCAACCAACATACACTCATAGTTAGGCCCACCGGTTTTTCGGGAAAAGATTTACGCGGAGGCTAGACTTCAGTATCATATGTGCACATTTGCAGCCTTCCTTTAGCTCTTGGTTTTTTATCCTTGTGTTTGGTTGAAGAGAGTCGGTAGCATGAGGGGCCACAGTTGCTGAGTGGTTAGACTACTCACCTCCTACCTATGTGAACCGGTTCGATTCCCTGAAGGGACACTCCCGGATATTCGCAAGTGGGAATCGTACCAGACGATGCCACTGGTTGGCGGGTGTCCTCGGGGATATCCCGTTTCCCCCAACCTTCCATTCCGGTGCTGCTCCATACTCATCTCGCTTCACCCTCATCGGCTCTCTGAACCTCAAAGTTAAGAACCTCTGAAATCTCTTGAATCACTCACTCACTGTTACATGAGTGAAGCACTCAGTACAAATACTTTGAAGGCTATATCCGAGTCCAGCTCGGGCAACGGATTCATGACGATTTTTCTACCCTTTAATACAAAAATCGCACAGATATGCTCCTATTGCTTGACAATTTTTTTCTGCTAATCTTATATGAATACTACAAACAATCACTTGTAATTTCTGTGACCAAAAATTTTATTTCGCTTTAGTATCCAAAAGCATTATGATGGACGGTTGGGATATAGTGTACTTGCCTGTCCATTGGCTGAAAGGTATCCAGTAATGGGAATTGTAGGTATGGTAAACGCGCGGGGTGTAATACAGACCAATAGGACGTTGGTAAATCGAAACGCACAAACTAGTAGAACTGGTGCTCTTGTAGTGACATATGTAGTTCACCTGCCTCTAGCTTGTCATGACTACCATTAAATGCGCTCAGACTTCAAAGTGTTAAGGTTTTCCGATACTGACCGCCCGTGATTCGCGGGCAGACAGATAAGATGTGTGTATGTTTAAATGATCCAATCACAACAGTGGTTCTAAAATAAAGTGTTTTGGAACACAATTTGTCCTGAAATAGTTTTGCGGAAAACAAGTGCCTTAAATCGAAAATTAAAGTGGGCCTGAAAGGGTTGAGAACACATTAGGTGAAACTGAAACTACTGCTTCACCGCGATTTCCAGCCGCACACGCCAGTAAAATGTAGTTGATCACCTGAGATATGATGGACCATCTCCCGCTGTTCATCAGGTGTCAGGGAAGACTTGAAGCAGTCCCGATTATAGTCGATCGCCTGAGAGATGATGGATCATCTCCCCTCTGTTTATCCAGTGCCAGAGAAGACTTGAAGCCGTCCCAATTGTAATAGATCGCCTGAGAGATGATGGACCATCTCCTGGTTGTTCATCCGGTGAAAGCGAAGACGTGAAGCCACCCAAATTGTAGCCGATCACCTGATAGACGATGGACCATCTTTCTGCTGGTCACTCGGTGTAAGGGAAGACTTGAAGCAGTCCCAATTGTAGACGATCGCCTCAGAGATGATGGACCATCTCCCCGCTGTTCATCCGGTGACAGGGAAGACTTGAAGCCGTCCCAAATGTAGTCGATCTCCTGATAGATGACGGACCATCATCCCGCTGTTCATCCGATGTCAGGAAAGACTTGCAGCAGTCCCAATTGTAGACAATCGCCCTCACTCCGACTACTCATAACTTCCTCGGTTCTTCAACCCTCTTTTAAACCGAAGTCTTCTGGCAACCTCACGTTTACAACCGCATAAATCCCGTTCAAAACCAAGACCCAAAACGATTCAAAACTCTAGAGGGCAATTGCCATTAACCACACACTTAAAACCAGCAAAGTCCCCACAACTCGCAATTCTGGCTGAGTCCACATACAATGCATTCAAAAACTTAGTCCCGAAGACTCGTGTTCTCCCGCTCTGAGTCCCACTTCTGTACTTCCAAAACCTAAGTCCTATGACTCACATTAACAGGCTAAATTCAACCTACGCACGACCAAAAATTAAGTCCGTCAGCTTGCAGTTATTCAGACGAAGTTCAACTTCTACACCGCCAAAAACTAAGTCCCCTCGTCGCACATTTTTCAGGCTAAGGCCAACTTCTGCTCGGTCAAAAACTAAGTCCGTCGTAATCTTGTGATTTTCAGGCAAAGTTCAACTTCTATGTGGCCACATACTAAGTCCCTTGTCATGCATTTTTCAGGCTAAGCCCCACAGGTACGCCACCATAATCTAAGTTCCTCTTCACTACTTCAGAAATAATCAAAGTCCAAACATCAGCTCTACTTCACACTTCTTCACAGAATTAAACTTAACTTTTCTCTCGGCGATCTTGAAGCTCTCTACTAACCAAGGGTGGAACTACTCACCCATTGGTAACCCGCTCGCCGGTGGGGACGTGTCTACTCAAGCATTTTTTTTTTCGGTGGCCCCAAATCCAGCTACGCCAGCGTGAGCACCTTCACAGTTCTGTGTGCCCTCCGGCATGCATGTTAGTAGTTAAGACGGTTGGAGAATGGGATGCGTCCCAGGGCAAGCCCTTTACGCCTTAGGTCGGGTTTAATTAACAAAACGGGCGCATGCATCGCGGCTGAGCGGGGTTGTCTGGTGCCATGGCTGCAATTGTAGCCAGGGACACACCTCGAAAGAGGAGAGGGCCTGGAGAAAACTATGCGACAGTCGCGGAGGATAAATATAATTCCTTTTATTGGATTAGGGCTGGAGAAAGTAGGGTTATTGTTAGTTCGTTAAGATAGACTTTGTGAGGTTAATGAGGGTGATGTGAAATGTGTCGATCCGCTGCTGGAATGTATCCAGGGTCGTACCGCAGTAGCACGGCCATGGAGACCCGCCCGCAGATGCCAGTCATCTCTCTGGAAGCAGAAAAAAGCGTTAGTTTCCAGGCATGAAAATAGGAGTAATTATAAAAGTGTCTACTCAACCACTCGACCTCCCTCCCATATATATCCCGCCAGATCACCTACTTCCAGGGAACCCCCACCTCGAGACCACCACCAGCGCGCCGCCTATACGATCGGTGCAAGCTCTTTACGCTCGACGCTAGTGGCGGGAAAATTGTCGCCTCGTTCCCGTGGAGCAGGGACACTCCCCTAAGTGGCCGCAGTCAACAACCCGCCACACTTGCCCGCAGACCAGGCAGATGCTCCATAGGCGTTCACAAAACTAGAAATCACACTACATATTAATGCAAAGAAACTTCACACAATTCGTGGCGGCACATAGCCGTCACAGAGTAAACTACAAATTTTCACATTGTTATCTTGGTGGTAACATGGTGACTTCGCAAGCTATTACGGTTTTTATATTGCGACTGGACTTTTTTTTCTCTGCGATATTATTGTCGCGTCGCTTACTCACAGATGCTATTACAAATACATTCGAGCAATATAAACTGCAAACATGACGATAAAAGAGTGCTCTACAACCTGTTTCGTGGGTTTCATTTAAATACACGTCACGCAAATAAGCAGATGGGTAAATCGCTTTTACAAACAATACTATGCTAACACCATCATATATAAAATATGTAAATCGAACACGCTTTATGCAATATGTAAAGAGAGAAACGACGTGATTGTTAATTGGGAATCTGTGCAATGTGAACATATTATATAATTCGTTTATATATGCAATCATTTATAACACTGAAGTTTTTGGGGTTGTGGGTTCTGAGGGGTTTGCCTGCTCGCGTCCCAGTAAGACGAACCAGATTCAATCCCCGGCCAGGTCACTCTAGATATTCACAAGTGGGAATCGTGTCAGGGAATCTCCCGTTTTACCCCGTCCTTAAATTCCGCCGCTGCTATATTCTAACCCCATTTCACTCGGATCTTAAGACCTCGTTGTTATCAGCCGTACAAATCTCTCAACTCAAAAATCGAAGTTGTAAGACCATAGAGACTCGACATCGGGTATCTTAGCACTCTAGGGGGCTTCTTCTGAGTTATTCCTAGAGACCAGAAGAATTCGCGGATTCATTTTGAGACAAGCTAGAATTCAAATCACGTATGTCTATATAACTTCAGCCATTTGTCCACACTGTGTTGACACCTCCTGGAGAACGCTGGCCCAATCGTCTCCTTCCACTGTGACAGCAGAAAACCAATGCGCAGGTAATATCGGCACATTTGTACACAACACTATAGTCTAGCCTGCAGGTCATTGAACTCGCGAATTTGTCAGGTCTCTAGTTATTCGTTAATTTCTCTTGTTCGTTTAAGTTTCTAAAGCTTGAGACAAGTACGCTTTTAATTGTGCATGCAGTGCCTCTCCGCCCCCGGTAAATTCTCTACGCAAGACCGTTTTCTTCCATCCGCAATGGAAAAGTTGATTGGACGACGTGTGATGAAACTACAGAAAAATGGACAAATACTCTAAAAACGTAATTTTAACAGGCATGAACATTTATATTCATGTTGAAGGAAGTCCACATTGATGGATTTACGACTCGTAGTAGCTTAAATACCGCACAAATAAATGTTCTTGGTTGGACTTGCACCAGACGCGACAAAAGTCCCCGAGCGTTAGCTAGTATAATGGTGAGCTTGGGCGCCGGGCGGGAGTTGATGCCGGCCGCTAATAGAGTGCAGAAGTGTTCCTTCTTCGATGCGCGCAGGAAGGACTTACCTGGCCCGCGCACTTATGAATGGCTATTTCCAAATGAAACGGAACTAACGTCACCGATAATGCACTGGACTATTATGTACTGTTAGTGATTTTTGGGTACCCCGATAGGGAGTAATTGAGTGACTGATTTTGTTCGACACTGGCTCGCTATTGGTGGATGATTGTAACTACCCCCATGGCGAGGCAATGCTCGATTTTTGTATATAAGCATTGCTAAAACCTGGTATCGTGGTCAGATGCTTGGCTGCGAGGGAAGTCTCCCCAGAAAACAGGTCAGGTATTTCGGTTTGATCACTGGTTAAATAAAAAAATAAAATCCTTAGGGATTGCAGGAACGTCTTTTGACGCTCTAATTTTTAATTTGCAGTAAGGAGATTTTTGCGTAATATGAGCAGGATAAGCATTTTCTGCACAACATAATAAGTAATCGCTTACAATTTCCTAATAATATATATTAGTAAATATGAGAGGAGGAACCTTTAATTTTTCTCGTCCAAAATTATTTAAATTTTCCTGGAAATGATACTCTGTATGTTGTCAGTTCTCTGTCATTTTTGGGCTGATTGAATAGCTTCGTTCTTGGTCTTGTTTCGCCCTCCGTTTTGGAAACGGGCTGTTCGGGAAGATTAAATGGCCTCTGCCAGAACTTAGAAGAAAGAGATTTTCTCTGTTTTAATTTGAAAATAGTGGGGGATTTACATTTTTGAATAATGAATTGTGTAACTGAATTAAACCAAATTTACCTTAAAAATACCTGTTAATGGAGATGAAACATCTTAGGTTGCCAGGTTTGGAAGACATGAATTTTTGCGTTTGTTGTACAAAGTCAAAGATAAAATGTTAAATAGCTGTAAATTGTATGGATAGGGAAAGTTAAGGATAGAATGACAGTATGAGTCATTTTTTGCCTATTTTTAATAATTTTTGTGAATTTTAATGTTGAAATTCTTTTGGCTCAACACTTGGGTTATACTATGTGGGTAATCATTGTGAATGCTTAAATCCATTTAGGAAATAATATATATATTTGAGGTTTTTTATATAAATATGTCTGTTTTTCCAAAGGATATATGTATATTTCAAAGAGTCCTTGGGGGACAAAATCATTGTAAACTATCAGTTTTCTTTAAAATTGTACACTGAATATTGTTGTGACCATTCTAAGTCATTGTAATATACCTCAAAAGTGAAAGAAAAAATATTTTGCTTTATTAAAAGCAGTATGAAAATATTCATGTTTCACTTTGGTAGTATAGTTTGAACCTGGTGCAACTTAATGCAGAGTTGGTAGTATATGTTCTTCTTTATTGACCACGCTTGTGGGACTCTATGCCTCTTTCCTCATATTACCCTGCTTTTAAATATACTTTGTCTTTTTAAGTTTTTTGAAAAATGAATATTTGACGTGTCATGGGTTCTCTGGGCCTCGAGCTCTTGAAACGAATAAAATATTCGAGAAAGGCAGTTTCGTATTCTAAGACATATTTCGTTTGAGTTCTCCAAGCCTTCTGCAACGTTCAGGTTTTCGTTTGCGAATTCAAGGCGCCAACACAACTCACATGTTGAATGATACTATTAAACGAATAACATATTACTAGGAAGAGGTCCATTTCACTCATCGAGTGTCTCAAATATGCTGACCACATCTTACTTAGAAACATTTTATTACTCAAATGTAAGTGTGACGTATCATGAAAAAATAAACAAGCTTTTATTTAATGTTGTTTTGTATTAAGGCCCCCGCCTAATTGCGCTTGATCTGCGTTACAGTGTGTGTAATTCACGTTTCTCTGCGAAACTATTAAACCTGCGTCCAATGTGCTTGTCTACGAAACACACAGGGCTGTTAAGAGATTTCAAAATGTCATCGGCATTAGAAACACCATTTTTGAGTATTATAAAATGGCTAAAAACGGCTTTTTCAGAGCTTTTTATCTCAAAATAAATGCGTCAGATCAATACAAAACTACTCAAGGACACTGCATTGAACCTTCCTACTGACTTTCCACCTACGAAATAATAGGGTCACTACTGAAATTCCCATAGGTACACGCAGTGCGTCGAGAACACTGCACGCCAGTTCAGTGCCTTTGCGCTTAGTGGCGATGGCGTACTTGATGTGCAAGGCAGTGCGGACCTTAGAGCTCCTGAACCTCTCGGTCTCAAACGCGGAAAAGAGCTAGGTAGGCGGGAGAGTTCACATGGACTCACACAAGTACGCCTATAAGAGAACACGGACAGAACTTAGACTGTCACATATAAGCAGATTTTTCTGTGTTAACATTTTTCTTTTTCGTTGCAGGCTTTTCAATTACACGTTGTTTCGATCGTTATATATTGTACCAAGATTTCAAAATAGGTGATGGACAACAAACTAGAATCTAATATGCATCTAGTTTTCGTATTAATTACAGTGTGTTTTGAATTTTTAATTAATCGTATTTTGCACCTTAGTCGTTAGTGCTACCTGTCAGTTAATTTCCAAAGTAAATATTTAAAAACAACTGTCGAATAAAATTTTCTTTTTCTTGTTGTATTTCATTACAAATAACTATAACCAATTAAATAATAAAATACGCTCATAACAGTTTGCCTACATTGCTGCTTATATAGTTCACAATTTAAAACCAAAAGTTTAATTGATATAATTACGATATGTTTGTTTTTAAATATATCGTTACATTTTTGTATGATGATACAATATACTTTACCATTCTCATCTTCCGCTGTTACAAATAACAACCCGTACCACACACCCACCATGTTTTCATAATAAACCTCCGTAACGGATGCCCAGAGGCCCTCGTTATCTTTTTCAATGTGATATCGAATACAATTTCGTCAAACGTACACTTGAAAGCGCTTAGAATTCCTTAACGAATGACTTGGAAAAAGCCAAGATTCTCGGAAATTCTTAACGAAGTGGAGATGACAGTGCTGGCCGATATTCCCCGTCGCTTTCTTCAAGGAAACGTGCGTCATTTTCTGTGCAGAATTTTCGCTTCCAGAGTAAAATCTAGGCAGTCAGTTGCACTTAAACCTCTCTGGGGTACATTCGCACCCCACACGAGAGACCTATTTTTTAATATCATCAGTTCGTAACTGCATCGCTTTGTGCTAGAATAATTACTGAACGAAGTTCAAGTCCTGAAGTATGGAAAAGCTGGTAGAAGGAACCTGACGACGAAGAAGAACAAGATACTGATAGTGATGAAGACATCCCAAAAACTGATGAAGCGTGTAGTATTGAAAACGATACGAACTCCGTATTTGATGGAAATGTGTCACATCATGCAGGTGAGCAAAATTATATTAATTTAGTTGGAAGAAATGGCCAGACTAAATGGAGAAATGAACCTTTTCTTTCCCAACAGTCCAGTACACTGTCTCAAAATATAGTGGTATATTTGCTCGGGACCAAAAGTATTGCTCTAAATGTCCAAACTTGCTTGGAATGTTTTAAATGTATAATATATTATAGCACGGTAGCAGTAACTGCACATTGTACTATAATTATTTGCACAAAATAAAATAAGAACACGTCTTCAAGAGAAAAGTGTGCTCGTTAAACTGATGAAAATTAAGTTGGGGCATTGATAAGTCTCTTGTTCCTAGCAGGTGTAAAATAAATCCGGTAGACAAAATATTCGAGATTTGTGGAGCCAAGATGGAACTGGCATTGATGCATTCCATTTGACAATGTCCTACAGCAGATTTTATTTTTTTACTACGCTGCCTACGTTTCTACTGTATCGATGACAGAAGGCAAAGACACTCAATTGACAAACTTGCAGCCTGAGGGAAATTTTAGAATTTTTTATACAAAGCTGTCAAACTTCGTATACACCAAGCGAATACCGTACAGCCGATGGACAGCTAGTCGCATTTCGCAGAAGGTGCTCTTTCAGGTAACTCATCTTCAAAAAGCCAGCAAGGTACTATATAAAAATTTATCTTATTAGTTAACCCAAAATCAATATACAACTTGTAATTTGAAAGTTTTTGTTGGTTTGCAGGCTGAGGGTCCATTCTTCCTAAGGAACAGTCCAACTTATATAGTGAAGAAAATAGTTTTGTCACTGAAAGGTACAGGGGCCGTCCGCCATATTGGATATCGTCACCTCCGGCTGACATTCAGGTTGACTGGTGGTCATCATGGATGTCCTTGACCTTGGCCTTTCCGATATTTTGTTTCTAGTATTTTCCACTATATGCTCTGTCAATTATATATTCTTTTTTATGCTGTCATTATATTTTGTTTTTCTTATGCGCTGTTATTCCATGATACGCTCTATTTCTTCTTTCTACCACCTCTTTTCTCTCTTGTACCTTCTTCGTCCATCACCTTGGATGACGTCTGTTGTAGTTCCCTCACCGCATATTTGGGGTGCTGTTGTCGGCAATGTTGTTTATTGCTGCTAGAGTGTGCCACCGTCGTTCGAGATCTTGTTCAACTGCTGCATGCTAAGGGTACTGATTTACTCTCATTCGGCTGCCATGTTCGTTATAGAGTTGATCACTAGAGGTGGTGCTGCTTAATTTTCGCAGAGCTCAGAATATCGTTTGGAGGAGTGTGGGATCGAACTGCCGGACCTTGGGTCGCCAGCTTGGTGAACACCTAAGACCATTTGGCCTCCGAGAGAGGTAGGGAAGTAAGGTTTTAAATGTGGCATATACATTGTAACACCCCCATCCCACCCCTCAGCAATTATTATTTTTAAAAATTGCAAACAAATTAAAAATTAAAAAGTTGAAGAACATATAACGTTACCATAACCTACCCCTTGCTCGTCCCACCACTATCTCCTCACCATCTCCCTTCCAACCACAAGGCAATTACAAAATCGAGAAAAATCACAAAAAATCGAAAAATTGATTAAAAAATAGAGGAACATATGCTTTTACCCCACATTACCACGTGCTCAACCCCACCATGATAACCAGCCCCCCCCGGGTAATTATTATAAAATCAAGGAAAATAGCACAAAAATTCTAAAATTCGAGGAACATATAACATTGGACCCTTTTCCTTGCTCACCCCTCCACCCCCCTCGAAATCTTACCATCACGAAAATTGTTGACCGGCCTCCTTCATCCTTGCCAATATTCCCACACTGTTCTTACGAGGAAGGTCGCTGGCCGGCCTCGCCAAAATTAACCTTATAATTATCAGTAAATTAGGAGTAGATTTAGTTATAAATAATGAAAATTATTTCTTTTACAGTTATCATATCTAATGTTTGAAGATTGCCGAAATGTTTAAAATTACACATTAATGTATCGAAAATGTTTTTTTTTTTAATTCAAAGTATGTTTGTAAAATATTAATTATGTAAAATTGGCAATTTCTCATGACAGCTGGTAACATTAGAAAAAAAATTTCTCACAGAGGCATGGGTATTGGACCCACAAACTTTCGAATGCAAATCGGGTACTCTGACAACTGCCATTTCTTCGTATAAGTACAGAAGATTCTATTGTATTAATGATTTCATTATATTTCTTTGCAATCAATGAGTATATGGCTTTTGAAGCCTAGTATTTTTTTTTTAGCTATATTCTAATAATTCTTTAAATGCAAGTAATGTATTAAAAACCATTAATAATGTTTAGTTGGGATCCGGATCAAATATGCCTAAAACCACATTCATTTTATAAATACATATTTTAATAGTTATGCATCAAACAGCATTTTTCACATATCGGCTTGTAAGCAAGCAAATATCTACAGGCATATAAGAAGGAGAATATAATTTGCGAAGTTTAGTGGGCAGGCTCGTGAAATTCAGTTTGCAAGCATCATTTCTAGCTCCAGGTATGTATGTATTTACACAACGTGTATGCATGTAAAAGCCTTTTATAACCAAAGCGATTGGCTAAATTAAAAAATAATAATTCTTCCATTAGGATCAATAGCATTTTTTTTAACGAAGTCAGTTTTTAACTTTTTTTGAGAGTGTTCATCACCAGTTGGCTTGGCAAGTTAGTACGACCCTTTAGTAAGGTGAGCTGCGCAAGAAATGTTTTGCGAAGATTTTGTGCGAAGAGGTTAGCTATGACACTCTTATTAGAAACCTTTTTCGAGAGTGTTCATCACTGTATGTTTTTATGGATGGGTGGTATATCAGTAGTCTGACTTGGGCTGTGTCATTCTTGAGCGGAGTTAAAGATTGTGTAGAGATAGTCTTGGGTGGAGTTAGTCATCGGTAGAGTTAGTCTTGGGTGCGGTTAGTCTTGGGCGGGGTTAGTCTTGGGTGGGGTTAGTCTTGGGTGGGGTTAGTCTTGGGTGGGGTTAGTCTTCGGTGGTGTTAATCTTGGGTGGGGTTAGTCTTGGGAGGAGTTAGTCTTGGGTAGAGTCAATCTTGGGTAAAGTTAATCTTGGATAGAGTCAGTCTTGGGTGGGGGTTATCTTGGATAGTCAGTCTTGAGTAGAGTTAGTCTTGGGTAGAGTAAATCTAGGGTTGATTAAATCTCATATGTGCACATGTATCGACTCTGTAGCTGATATATAAGTGTATGAGCTGTGCATGAACGAACATGAATTATTTTTAATTGCTTCTGTAGTAATACATTGTAATAAATTTTAAAATAATTCATATTTTATTTTTTCAACCTTATATCGGAAACACCTTGTTATAAACTGACATCGCTAAATAATGCTTTAAAGCAAATATTACGTCTTTTAATTTGGCTAATCACTATGGTTATAAAGGGCTTTTACATACATATACACATACATCATCCCTGGGCAAGAAATGGTGATTGCAAACTGAATTTAAAGAACCTGCAGCCTAAGACTTTGAAAATTGTATTCGCCTACCTATAAGTGTGTACACTTTTGCTTGCTAACGAGCCGATATGTGAAAAATGCTGTTTGGCGCATAATTATTTAAAACAAAAAATAAGTATTTTAATGTGGGCTTAAGCACATATGATTTAGACCTCAATTAAAAATAATAATTTTTTATACATTGATTACCTTTAAATAAATTTAACAAAAATAGTTCTAAAAAATTAGTGTTCATAGGCCATATATGCAATGATTGAAAAGGAATATAACAAAACATTGATACATAAAAAATGTATGTATATGTTCGACAGAATGACAGTCCCTTCGTTTGGATCTCAAATACGCAAAATTTATGCTTTGCTATTTATTGCTACTTGCGTCGGTCAGTGATCAGAGAACCCGATTTGAATGCGAGAGGACGTGGTGTCAATTCTTCATTCGTCTATGTAAATTTGTCTTTTTTTAAATGTCACCAGCTGTAATGGGAAAGTGCAAATTTTACATAATTTTAATTTTTCTGTACAGATTATGCATAAAAAATACAATTTCGATAATTATTATACATTTTATAACATTTTGCCACCTTTCAAACATCATATTTGATGAATTTAAAGAAAATATTTTAATTATTTTTCAAATGGATCGATTCCTAGATAACTGCCCTTTCTGTGATTGTTTTTGACAAGGCTGGCCAGCCACCTGCCTGGTGGAAGCAGTGTGGGTAGATTGGATAGCGTGAAGTGGGAGGGGGAAGGGGGAAGGGTGACGCATTTCGTAATGTTTAGGTGTTGGGGGAGGTAGTGGAGGGGTGAGCAAGGAAAGGGGGTCAAATGGTACATGTTCCTCAATTTTTTGGAATATTTTTGCGAATTTTTTAAAATAATAAATCCCAAAGAGGTGGTGTGTTGGTTAGGGCGATGGGGTTGAGCAGGGTGGTGGGATGGGTAACATTATATGTTCGTTTATTTTAGAATTTTTTTTCGATTTGTCTTCACTTTATAATAATTTCCTGGTGGTGGGGGAAGAGTGGGTGAGAGGAAAGGGTGGCAGGATGAGCAGGTGGTCAGGTAGGGCAACGGCATATGTTCTTCGATTTTTAAGAATCGTTAATTTTTTTGCGATTTTTTATAATAATTGCTAAGTGGAAGGTTGAGGGGGCAAGAATATTTAAATGCATATACCACACTAAAAACCTTACTCCCCTACCTGTCTGTGTGGCTGCTCTGCTCTCAAAGCTTAGATGCAGAGTAGCCGACTTACGGAGGGTCAGGAGTACGCGGCCCGGTTCCTCCGCTGCATATTTTCAGTTCGCATGTCGCGCAAATGTGTATTGTGAATTTGTCCTCACATCGATCTTGAGCTTGTCAAGCGTCAACACACACTGCCACGACGTCACACACGCTCCGTCCAACGACACATGTATCGGTCAATATGTCAATACAGTCAACTTAAAAAAAAACATGGTCGAGTGGTCTAAGGCGTCCACCATGCTGGCGACCCCAAGGTCTGGCAGATCTATGCCGCACTCCTCCAGACGATATTTTGCACTTTGCGAAAATTAAATAGCAGCGTCCCTATTGGTCAACTAGAGAACCAATATGGTCGAGCGAGAGCGGCACCAGTTGGTAGACGATGGTACCACACTCTACCAGCAATAACAACATGGCTGACACCAGTGTCCCTAGCAGGCGATGAGGGAACTACAGCAGATGACATTCAAGATGGTGGGCGAAGAAGGTGAGGAGAGGAAAACGGCGAAAGAGAGAATAACGGCGAAAGAGAGAATAAAGAGAGGCAGGATGGAACGACAGAGCATTAAAAAGCAAGATGAAATGAAAAGGCATAAAAAAACAAGGTGGAATGACACAACATGAATTAGCTACAGAGAATGACAGAGCATTAAGTGAAAAATTCTAGAAACATGATGGAGAAAATTTAAAGACCATGGTCATCTAATATGGCCGCCGGCAGACAGGATTGACAGCAGGAGATAACGTCATTTAAGATGGCGGACGGCTCATGTGCCGAAACCGACATACCTATACTACTGTTATCTTTAGTGTTTGTGTAAAACTTTTTTATAATATTTTGTATGTACGTACATTTTACTTCGTTGTACAAAACCTCTCAGCCCATGAATATTGTTTTATATGATTTTAAAATGGAATTTAAATATACTGTCTCAATTTCCTCAAAATTGCAAGTATCCCAATTTTTTGTAATATAACTACAATTCATAAATAAATTTTGACTTTTTTTGTTTTATCAATCTTTTTAGCACACGAATAGTGCAATTTTGATCCATGACACTAAAAATTCTAAAGACGTTTTCACGCCAGTATAATTTCAGCAGGTACACTTGAACCCCACGCGAGTTCTAACTTGCCACATACACGCCAGTACTGGAGTGTTAGGTACGGATTCATTTTCCCTGTTCGAGCTACGAGAACCAGGGCCGACCTTTAATGGTGGTTGGGGACGGTGAGTCACTGGAAGAAAGGGGAATGACCTGGTAGTCGCTGCTTACCGTTATCTGTTGTTGGAATGTCCTTCCTCAGGGGATCCGTGGAAAACAGTTACGGCTGTTGCCTGGTTTGAAAGCAGGAGCTTTTGGTATGGGGAAATACGTGTTAGTGAAATTCGGTTTTTTGTAGCCAACTTTGAAGATATAAACTTGAAACAAACTCCTAATTGTGATAAATGACAATCTTAAGCTCGGTATCAGGGCAAATAAGACAATATAATTTTCAGTAATTTTTTTATTAAATTATGAAGTTTTCTGATGTTTCCAGGAAAAAGGCTATACATTAATGATAGAAAAGGGAAAAGGGTTCGGTATCAAAGTAGCACGTATAGTTACGCTAAAAATTTCCCGGCCAATATATATATATATATATATATATATATATGAACTTGGCCATCTATGGACCACAATGAACTCAAGACTTCTGGTTCGTCTTCGGTTTTCTTCCTTTCCAGAACTTCTTCATTTTTTCTCCACCTGCTCGTCTCTATTCTTCAGTCCACACTCTCTTGGGGCTGGATTTCGGTCGGTCCTCCGGAAGTCTTGTGTTGTCGATCAGTCTCGCCTAATGTTCTCTCTGTTGTTGAACAATTCTTCCGTTATTCCTACTTTTCTGCATCTTTCCTGGTCTCTATCATCTATCCTATTGTGCATTTAAATTTTGCGATATAGTTGAATATTTTTTCTTGATGAGTCTATTCTCATTCATTCTTTTTAGGTGTCGATAAAATTTCAGTCTTCTTTTTCTCATTTTGCCTGTAATTTTTTTTTTTTTTTCTGTATATGCCTTAATTTTTCCTCATGATCCAGGCGTTGTCTGTGGTTTTGAGTGGTCCCAAAATGTTTCTCAGTATTTTCCTCTCTCTTACTTATATATATACTTTTATATATATACACACATATATATAATTATACGGGCGTCTTCAATTTTTAACACATTGAAAATAGATTCCAATCACATTATATGGTAATGAAATTGATTTTTTTTGCGGCTCCCATTATATACATATTTTATTATTTATTTATTTATTTTAATGGGAGTCGCAAAAAAATTAATTTCATTTATTTACATGTGTTGTGATTGAAAAGTGTTTTCCATGGTTTTAAGAATTGAAGACGCCCGTATAATTAGTTTTCACAGACTTATAAGAATTTGGTTCTTATCGTAGATTATGGCTTTATAATAAATATTGATGGGGAATAAGTATTTGACACGGAACACATAATAAACTTTTCATAAAATTACACAAAATTCATTATAGCACGTGTAAACAGCGACGGGAAGCAAAGTCACGAGAAGGCAATGTGCAAATAATTCATTCGCTATGGCAAGAATATAATTTGCAAGAAAACTATGAAAATATTAGCGTTCTATTGCACTATGGATATGATTGAAATATGTATGTACCCAAGACTGCCTGCGCTTTCAGAATGAACACGATTACGTTATAGCACATTTTCCCCCAGATTGTTAGTGTGATATGTTACTAAAATTCCCTATTTTAACTTCCAAATACACTTAATGTTTCTACAAAACCAGCTTGGAATGATTTTATTTACTATCAACATTCTTTCAAGACAAATTCATTTCCGAAATTAACAAAAGGAACAGGACCTCGGACATCCATTTTAATAAAGCGCGGGTGCTCAGTAAATATTTTCTTTATAGTTTATAATTATGGCGAAACATAATAAATCACTATTCTAATTTATAATTATAACTGTACAACTTTGGAAACGGGCGAGCGTGTGGTTAACCTTTTAATTGCTCAAAATTGGTTATCAGTGGTAATGTGAGTGAGTGAGTGGAGAGATTTGGGCGGCTCTTAACATCACGGTCTTGACAACCGAAGAATGTGAAACCGGGCGAGTATGGAGCTGCGCCGAATTGAGAGGGTGGTGTAAACCAGAGATCCCCAAGAAAACTCGCCGGCCAGCGGCATCGCCCGGCACGATTTCCACATGTGAAAATGCGAGAGTGACCCCGCTGGTAATCGAACCCTGTTCGCCGAGGTGGGAGGCGATTAGTCTAACCACTACGCCACCGCGACCCCAGTGGTAACGTACAGTATGATTAGGGGACCCGATTTTCGCTAAAAGATTTACACGCACGCTAGATTTCAATACCCTAAGGCCATATCAACACATTTTCCTTTGCTTACTTGCCACATGGCTTTGTGAGAAGAAATGTTCTTTCTTGACTGGCCAATCAGAATTACGGAACTCTGTTACTGTACGTCTGTCATTCGCGGGCAGACACTTGAGACGTAGAACACATAAAGTATCCATATGATATGAGCTTAAATGATATGAAATACAACTGTTCGTGAAATAGGGTGTCTCTAAGTATGATTAACGTTTAGCTACGATGAATATGGAAATTGTAAGATGAGATAGGAAAACATTATTCGGAGTAAGTTTAAATATTTTACGTACTGACTTACATGGAATACAATTAGTTTGCTGGAAGTTTCGATTTGTATAAATGCCCAAGCTCATGACGATTGTTCATTCTCTACCTCTCAAAAATTTTCCGTTTAGAAATTTGGAAATATGCTTAAATTAAATGAATCTCTGCTGTGAAGACTACTTTAGAGCTGCCATCTGGCGTTAATTTTAAAACTTTCTTGATCACGCACGTAAAGAATACACTTTGCTTTTTACACTAGAGTGGAAATATTACGAAAATTCTCACGTTATTTAATATTCTACACTAAATTTTATTTAACAAAACGTTGCCTTACACAATTACTTAATTTTATATGGAAGCTGAATCGGGTGACAAAAATAGTGAAATGGATAAAAGTGTTATTTTAGGGCTTCAGTGCACATTTTAATTAAGGGAAAGGAGATAAGTACGCAGATCATTTTAATGACAGCAAAATTTGTGTCACGCTTTAATTAGTAATGGTTTTTTGCAACGAAATAAGCTTGATTATGAACCCCCCTCCCCCATGCCAAACACAGTTGTACTGCTTGCTCTTATAAACACCATTTTAGCTCGCGAATAATAGCTACGAAATAAAGTTAATACTTAAAACTTTGGCTGGGCCGAATGCATACCACAATTCCAGTCAAACACGAACTTTCACACAACAATAAATTGAATTTCTCTATTTAATGCCAGCTCAAAAGCGACCTCTTTGGAACAACAGCGCACATTGCAGTGGAGATTTTTCCTATGGCAAACTCTCCCATTGCAATAAGAGATCTCGTCTTGTTCCTAACCTGCAGATGGTTCGTTACAGCTGTTTTCTGTACCTGTTTGAAACTGATTCTGATACATTATTGTATCTGATACGAAGCATAGACTAAATGTGAGGTAGGCCGAGCTCGCTGGCTGCGCGCAACCTATTTCCGTGTCCCAACATTGAACTGCTTTTCTACCAACACGTCTAGCGAAAACGGCATGGTTTGTATTTTAGGTTGGTAAACTGATATGTAAACAAATGTTTTACAATGTTTTTATTCGTCATCTAACCAATTTTTATGATGTTTGGTTAAAATTCAAATTGGCAAAAGTGTTATATTCATACAATAATGCTTGTTGTAACAAAATTAAGGTATAAACAAACACTTTCATCATTGTTGACCATGTAACTTTGACAGTTGTGTATGATTGAGGTAGGTTAATGTTGGGTACATGCGCAGAAGACGAATAAGCGGTCCACCGCGTCTTTAGTCTTTGATACGAAGCATCTGATACTTTCGGTATCAAAAACAGGAATTCCTGAGGACGTCGCTACCGCTAATTCAAAAGTCTCTCGTGTAGCCGGGGCTGCAGTGGTTAGGCTACTCGCCTCCTACGTGTGTGAACCGGGCTCGATTCCCTGCGAGTGCACCCGCGCATTTGGGAACCGTGCAGGACGATGCCGCTGGTCAGTGAGTTTTCTCGGGGATCTCCCGTTTCCGCCGGTCTTGCATTCTGGCGCTGCTCCATACTCACCTCACTTCACCCTCATCGGCTCTTCAAACATTCAATCTCATGTAGCCGTGTCCGTGCATGTTGTTTGGTATCAAGTACGCGTGTTATCAAGTACGTGTTTTGGGTTGGTGTACTCTGTGTTATCTGTTACAGTGAAATAATGTATGGATAAAGACAAGAAAAAAGAAAAGCAATATTACATTGTGTAAAAATTTTTCAGAGAGGGTGATGAACTTATAGGAAATGTAAATTGTTCAAACGAAAAATAAGATATAGTTTATGCTCTTCTATTTTTTTTAATAAGAAATATTTAGCTGTGCAGTTGCCAAATCTAAACTACGAATATTATTAAAATTATTTCAGTGTTATATATAGCAGCAGACACAACACATTAGCGAATGTTAAAATAATACTAAATGCACCTGAGAGTTCGTCTGTGTACTGGTTTATGTGCCCTTTTATAACGTTTATTATACTCAGATTAGGAACAAATTGATATTTCTCATGGGAGACTAGGTGGATATTTTTGTACGTACATTCGTCATTGCGATGCAGATCTCTGTCATGAAAATACAAGACTCGGTACGAAAATATTCTTTAAAAAAGTAATCTATGGGCTATGGACGAGAAAATAAATATGTATACAACACTGGAAAATAGAAAAAAAGTGTTGTCTGAATAATATTTATTTTCTCGTCCCTATGTAACTTGCCTTTTTTAAGTAATTGTTCGTGCTTAGTCTTGTTTTTCCACAACGTACATCCGCATCGCAATGTCCGAAAATCTCCATACAGTAATTCACTCACATTGCATGATTCGTTCTAAAATCACTACTTACGGGAGAGTTTGTCATAGTGAAAACTCCGTCAGCCACAAGAGGCGCAGGTGTTCCAAAAAGACCACATTTAAGGCAGAGTACCAACCGGCATCTTGGATTTACGGGATTTTTTCCATACTCTGGAAATAAAGTTGTTGCATCATGTTTTCTGGAACGATAGAGTACAGAGCATTGCCCAGTGCATTGTCTGAAGTCAGTATTTATTGACTACTGTTGATATCGTCGCCTTTGCAATCGTTCTCAAGAAATAATCTCGCGTTTCACCTCGACAGTTACCAGATACAAATCAATAAATGTAGCGAAGCTGTGGAAGTTTTGGAAGCTGTTGTTTAGGACATGTCGTGCGGGAAATTTCAATACACCTTCTGAAATAAAAGCTTTAAGTGAAAAATCGATAAATCTAAAACGGCGGGTGGGAATCCGCCTTGAGCTCGCGGAAAACTGAGACATTCTATATATCTGTGAGTAAAATAACGCATTTGGCTGGAATTGTGACATATACTTACCCCAGGCAAAATTTTAAGCATTATCTTTATTCCGTGACTATTTACGCCCTTCAATGGCGTCTACAAGGGCCAACAGTTAAACTACGACTGTGTTTGGCTTTGCGCATTTATAAGCTAGCTTAATTGAATGGGGAAACTTTACGAATTTAAGTGCGAAATAAATATAGCTGTGATCAATAGGAACTTAGAACATTTCTGCTCTAGTTTAAGGAAACTACGTAGGAAAGCCATAAATATAGTAGTTTTAACCATTTCACTATTACATTTTATTATTCAGTTGTAATATTTCAATAAAGTAGTTGTGTAAGCCTACGTTTTGCTAAATACGATTCACGATGGCATATAAAAAATATGTGAATATATTTCCTCATATTTACTCTTAACAGTAGGATGTACCCCCGCGTTTTTTGTGAAATAGTTGTTTGCGCGAATACGCGTATCTTGGTAAATAATGTTATGCAAATACGACTTTTTGTCACAAAAAATAAAAAACTATTGCATATGTCCCTTTTTTTTATTTTATTTTTTACTTTTGTCATATTAAGTGTATTCTTGGAGAAAAATATTTGTGGATATGGTCAAATATCGCATTTTTAAAGCTTGTGTATGCAGCATTCTTATACGGCTTGAGGACAGTACAAAGGTATGGGCTTAGTTTAATCTGTGATCTTTCATGGCGTGTAATAAAAACACACTGTTACAGATCTCATTTGGACAGTACAGCGTTACGATCGAAACTACACGCCCTGCGCGTAGGAGCGATGAGGCGCTAGAAGTGCGTGTTAGTGTCGCCCGTATCGCTCCCTCGCTTCTTCAGATTGAACACGCAGCTCCTTCCCACTGTTAACTGTGAAGAACAAAGTTTATTCTTTACGTAGGGTCTACCACAATACAACTCTAAAGATTTTACGCAACTTTATTTATTTTGTGAAAGTTGAAATAATCCGATTTACGTAGATACAAGACGGGAAAAGGCCCTCACACACGCGACATCAGTGCTATGTGGCGTAGAGAAATTTTACTTGCGAAACAAAAAACATTGACCTTCCCAACTTGAGCGGCATTCCAAAACGCTACTCCGAGAGTAGAGTAAAGTAACGGAGAGCAACAGTTGAGGAAAGCAAGAGTAAACGTGGTTTTGAAGCGAGCATGGTGTAGATAGTATTCTGCGTTTACAAATATGTACCTATTAATCAACTAACGTAAATTCCAAAAGATATTCATCACTTCCCCCGCCTTTTCATTCTGGCGCTGTTCCATTCATCTCAATCGCCCTCATCGGCTCTCAAGACTTCGGTGTTAAAAGTCGTCAAAATCGCTTCACTCAATCACTTTCCCCAATTTTTTTTCCAAAAAAATAGTAATATATATAATACACATAAACAACTTTACTCGCCATAAATTAACTGCAAAAATCACGTCTAATAATGCAACCTTAAAAGTTAACTTTTAAATAAATATTAATAAATTAACCCCCAAAAATACGTCAAAAAATGCAAAGTTAATAAAAGTTAACTTTTAAATTAATATATGAATTGTATCACTCATTTGTAATTTTTCCGTGTGCGTCTTTAACCAGAATGTCTACATTTCCTTTCAGTTTATTCAATTGTACTTATCTTTCCGCCAATTTCATTACTAGCTGAAATAGTGGGTGTAAATGTTTTATCTCAGTAAAATGCGTGGAGTAATTACTTTGCAGTTTTGGGACACTGCTAAGAGAAAGTAAAACACTAACTCGAAGAGTTTTTGGACAGCCGAAGAGTAAAGTTTACTCGCAGGGTAACATTTCGGAACGCCGCCCATACTGAAATGAACCTCAGTGTAAAGGCGGAACCACATATCCCCGAAAAGCACAGCATGACACGAAAAAAAAAAAAAATAAACGCAACGACAACCATTTTCAATGTGACTGCGCGAATTTACAGCCCGACAGTTTACTGACGGGACACGAGTTGATTTTTTCGGATCCATTTAGAAGGCGCTGAATAACTACGCTAGTTCCAAAGGCGGTGGGTGGGTAGACAGAAAATTTGGAATACATGATGGTGACAATGTTTTATAGCTAAAGCATGCAAAGGTAAGATTAATATTTTAAAGCGTTAAATACAATAATTTTTATAATTTGTTTTCTCTTAAGCTACATATTTAACATTGCAGGGAAATCTTACCATACAATTTTATTTTGCAATGTTGTGCACTCTGTGCGTCGTGCCGCACGACACGACGAAGAATAGAAATAATATCTATAGGATGTTCACGGTAAAATGAGCACTTTTGAAAACCCTGCTTAAGATCTACTTGTATACACGTTGTGTGTTATTCCACCTTATGTAAAATTAAAATTGCCAACGGCCTCATCACTTTATTCATGCTTCGCTCAAGTGAAACTGTGGCATTATTAGATAAGTAAATATTGTACAAATCTGTTCGTTTTTACACTTCGATACATTAAAAAATACGGAAAGCGAGAGAAATAATTTAAGTCATCACAAACGGTTAACTTACACTTTTTGTTTGACGGCAATATATGGAACGACATTCCCCTCCATTGTTGCCAACTTTCCTGTGCGCATGTCACTCAGGGCGCCCGTTAAAATATATGCAGGTAGGGGCAGTGACTTTTTTCTAAGGCTGATTTCAAAAGTGATCACTTTAAAGTGAACAGCCTTTAAGCTAAAAGTGCTGGTCGGACGACAGAATTGTCGGGCTTACGTGAGATCTGTCTTGTATTTCATTGGCTGTTTAGTTTGAAGTGTCGTGTTCGGGGCGGCCGTGCTGTGCTTGTCGGGGCTATGTGAATCGCGGCATTAACAAACGTGAAGAGAGCAAAGCATGTTGGCGAGGAGCCTGGTAAGTAGTTGCAGCGAACTCCGCAGCTGCGCTGGCGTCGGCCCAGGCCTGAGCACTGCGACTCGCGATCGGGGCCCGCCACGGCGTGCAAGGTTATTGCCACGTTGTCACATTCTGCAGCCTTTTGACATCACTTGACCCAGATCTAGTTCCTGCTATCGACTTTATTCGTGGATTAGCTTTCAACATTCAACTGCCATCATTCGCCGCGACCCGCAGCCCGTCTTCTGACTCACACAACGTTCGTTGTGGAATTATGAGGGGGGAGGGGGGGAGGGCGGAGGACGCTCCCAATCTTCGAGTCGACTGCGCAAAATTGAGTCAACTCCCTTCCCAAAGAGAGAGAGAGAGAGAGAGAGAGAGCGAGAGAGAGAGAGAGATAGAGCGAGCAAGAGATGCCTATTTGCATCGCGTTATCGCCTGCCTACCTTTTATTCTCACGTCCCTTTATGGACACTGCCTACCGAGTGGCAGCTGTGAAATTAAAATATGAAATCCCATGTTGATGGAATTTTGCTTCAGCGCGTTAATTTTAAAGATAAGTGTTCCAAACAAAATGTATTCTCCACGAATTTTAATGACGTATGTTGCCATTTTAATGACGTATGCATTCAAACGATACAAGTGAACTTCTAGTGGTGCTGAAGGGCGTACACAGTAAAAAATTTCTTGTACTTCTTACACGATATTCTTTGTATTTGCTTGTAACTCTGCAGCTGAAATCGTGTACAGTTACAACACATTATAATGGGAAACATACAAAACTTTTTATGTAGCTCAATATTTACAATAGACTTGAAGTCGACAACATTTGCTTGCTATAATTGAAAATTAGTTCTACACATTTTACACAAGGCTTTTGTGAAATTTACTCTAATTAATTTGTAGTGTTACAAAAATATATTTGGCAACTAAGTCACCAGCCAATTCCTTGTACAAATACAGAACTTGTTTACAGAGTTTATTGCAGCATTTTTAAATAACAATTTCTCCTTGTGAAAGAGAATATTCAGTGACGTGAAAAATTCGTTACCTAAACGACATGCAGGCTAGATTTCATATTTTTATGAACATACTGTTATAGACTGTTCAAGGCAAAGTGAGCACTTTTGAGGCCCTAGTAATTTTTTTCCTTTTAGTACTTTTTATATACTTTAGCGGCCTTTCTAAATATATAGTGCCATGTACGTAATAAACACAGTGTGTATATTACACTTCACTCGGAAGTTAACACCAAAGTCAAAAATATAATATATTTATTAACTGTTATTCTAAATGAGAGGTATTTCAAAAGTGCTCACTTTACCTGAATAGCCTATACGCGCTGTGGCGCTTACTGGAGCGATCTCCCGTCATGTTCTTAGTCCGGCTTTTGGAGGGGGGGGGGGGGGGGAGCACACCTACACCTTCATCTCCCCAAGGCAGATGCGTTCGTTGCCTCCTCGCTCCACCCCCCTCCTCACCCGACCCACTAGGCCAGCGGGTAAATGATTGACAGAGGTGATCCTGGCTGGCGTGACAACCCCTCCTTCTCCCCCTGCTGGAGAAGCCGACAAATGCAGAGTAGTCGTAAGAATTTCCTGGAACTTAGGGCACTCGGCGCAACGCACGATTTAGTTAAATTTTTGGTGATGGTCTAAGACCCCATAAATATTGCAGTGGTCCAACGGCCATCAGTCTGGTGGAGGGCATCTGGCCGAGTGCGAGAGCAAAGTCGGATGCAAACGACTAAGGAGGACGAGGTGTTCGTGTTGTGAATGGATAAGAGAGCGTGATGTCCGACGAGTAAAGCCTACTGGGTAAGAGGGTGGTCGGAGAACTCTAGAACATTGAGGACTGGCGGGACATGGACTAAAATAAGGTGGGACTGAATGGGCATGTAATACGGATTTTATAGTAAATATGGGGAATATTAAATATGGACATATAATTCGTAAAATCACTAAATCGATTTTGAGATACCATCTATTGGGATTGATTTTTAATTATTTAATTTCACTGATTTCGTTGAGGAAATTATAAATAATATTAATTGAAGTCATTAATTGTAAACAGTAAGTGTAATAAATTTACTGTAAGATGTTAAATAGAGAGGATTTTGTTTGTAGTTGTAAATAACATTAGGAAATTATAATTATGTATGTTTGATTGTATGTAGATTATTTTATGCGATAAATGACATTTGATTGGGTCAACATCAGCTCGGCTCTCCATTGGTTGATGACCGGCCAATAATGAACGCTGTGAAGTACAGGGTAGTGTCCGGTGTGGTATGGAGCAATAGGATGAGGGTGAGTTCTAACACAGATACCAACAGAACAGGTGTTCTTACATAAGTGGATATAGGTAACTTACTTATAATTTGCCTTAAGTGCCAGTAAATGTGTGCAGACCTCAATGTGTTAAAGTATTTAGCCTATGTCTCTCGATTAGCTGTGAGAAGACTCATAATTAGAGACCGGAAGTATTCGCTGATTCATTTAGAGACAAGCTAGAATTCAAAACACTTATGTTTATAATGTCTAAGCCATTGGTCTACACGGTGTTTGACACCTCCTCGAGAACGATGGCCCAATCGTCGCCTTCCACTGTGACAGCAGACAACCAATGTGCAGTTAATATCGGCATTTTTGTACATAAGACTGCAGAGTCTAGCCTGCAGGTCACTGAACTCGCGAATTTTCCAGGTCTCTACTTATAATTAACAAACTCATGCATACACACCCGGAAATTTCGCCAATTCATTTCAGGACAAGCTAGACATCAAACACATGTACATTTTATTTGCTTTTCAATTGGATCACAATTTGTTAGCCACGCCTTGGATGCATTTGAGCCAATAATTATACAGCAAGAAAAACACGACCTAATGACGTGCTACCTGGTCTGGTGTCAAACGAGCAACAGCCAATGAACAACTTTCTGAAGCTTAAGTACACAATGGATTGTGGAGTATAGATTAATGCAAATGAATCCGAGAAAGTTCCTGATCTCTACAAATAAATATATTGCCCTATAACTAGGGACGTGCAAAATTCGCGTTATTTTAAGAGTGCAGGCTTAATTTGAAGATGTTTTATTCTCGTTTCACTTCACTTCAGCTATTGGTCAACAACTTATGTGGCAAGTCCCAAGAAGCGCTTTTAGCCAATAGTTAGAGTTGAACTTTTGAGAAACCAATCTGCACGGAAGCTGCAATTATTCTGTGAGTTGCCTGTAGCCAATGGAATCGGGAATTACATCCAGATACAGGGAACTGAACTCCAGCATGGTACCAATTAATAACACGAATTTTGCAGGTCTCTACAATAAACGCAGAACTATCACACTACCATGTGACATCATGCAACCAAAAGGTCTGTGCATTTTGACACTTCCATCAAGTGCATTAGGCAATTTTTATGAAAGCTTTATACTTAAATGCAAAGTATTTACTGTCCTGGTATTTTAATTTGCACGACAACAAATTTCGTCAGGAAGCGACATTTTTCTAATAAAGAATTAAAAATACACCCACTAATAGAAAATCTGTGACTGGAATGAGAATGTGTGTAAATTCATTCTAAGAGTAGAACGTATCTCTTGGGTTCTTGCCAATGTCTGAGGTTAAAAACATCCTATGAAAACGAACAGCTCTTGAAATTCGAACGAGGAGAATTACTGAAATTGATCGAAAAATCTTTGGTACGATTAAGTAGACGCCAGCCAATTAGTATGAATGCAAAAAAAACTCTTTACATTGACGTATACGTTCAACAAACAAAATCCCTCTTACAGTTACGCCTATAATTTTAGGGATAAAAATAAATTTTAAAGAAAAAAGCTTGGCGGAAATTTTCCTCCAGACCCAGTTAAGACGATTTTAATTTGCTTCCGAAAAAAAAATCAGCTTAAATAAATTCTCAGTGCCAGAATATCATCAAGGAAATTTGTCCGGTAGTAACATCATTATAAAATTTTCTTAAGAGCTCAAGGAAGAGATACAGGTAGTTTTAATTGGTTCTTGACGCAGTTTGCTGATTATATTAAGTGCACTTGAAAATGTTCTACTTGGAAGCTATTTCGATTTGACATATGTTGTATTCTTGGTAGCCACAAGAAAAGCACCACGTCAATATTATAATAAGCCCCAGCGATTTATTTTCCCGCTGTGTAGTTTCAGCATACTGTAGATTTCAATCATGTATGCACAAAGTAGCAGTTTCCCTCAAGCTGTAGGCTGATGGCTGAGGGATAAAACGTATTGTATCAGGTTTTTCAAAATCATGTATACGTACTTAACCGCAGACAGTGAAGAATCGCTGATTCAAAGCCAATGTCAACAACGCAAATCGGTGAAAATGGCTTTACAGTGATTCGGTGGGAAATAACTGGTTTTCAGGATAACATCACTGATGAAGGTACGCATGGGGCGAATTAAATACAGTTCTTATTGAATTTAGTGAAATCATTAGGATGAATAAATATATTTTCGACAGTAACTGTCAATGTGCAAGTAAACGATATTTTCAAAATATAAGAGCTATTCACATTGATCGGAAGTTCAATCCCCAGTATTTTGCTGCCAGACTGTCATTTTGCCAACTGAGCTATCAAGACTATGTTCACTTCGAAAATGTAAATATACATATTCAGTTATTTATACGAAAATATGTAGTAAAATGCTATGCGATTTATTTTCGGTTTCAGTTCATTTGGTAGCATTAAGCTTGTATATACAATAAAACTTTCAAAGCAACCACTTTACCACATTTTAAGCAGTTTAAACATGAAAATCTAGTGCTGTGATCGTTACGTGAAAACTAAGTGAAAGTCTGAATGCTTATGGTGCTTCGTAATATGTTATTGTGAGAGGAAAATTTCCCGAATTCGTTTAAGGACAAGTGAGAATTTAAAACATGTACATGAAACTGTTATGTCTGTAGTAGTAAGACAGTTTATTAGGCATGCCTAGAGGAAATACTATCAAATAATTAACATGCAAAGAAAAAAACAACGAATCCCGTGTCACCTGGTCTGAGGTACAACTTGCTACACGCTGGGGCAGCAGCCAATGAACAGAAAGCTGAGGCTCGAAAATACATAGGACAATGGTTTCTGACATGCAGGTCGTTTAAATCGCGAACTTTCCCGTCCCTAGTTATTATCAAAGACGAAAACCACACGTTTAATAGTATATTTTAATAACTTTATTATAGGTTCATGGGTTTTTTTTTTAAGTTGCTATCTCCTTATGAAAATATTTACTTTCAAACGTATCATTCGAGACCCGATAAATTCGCGGGTTCATTTCTAGACAAGTTGGAATTCACAAACGTGTACGTTCATGATACGTTTGTAATAGGTCGACGTGTTTTTTGACACCACCTGGAGATAAATAAGCTAATAACGACATGCAAAAAATGGTACGCCAAACCACCGCCATTTAATACCACAACAATCAACCAATGAACAGTTGATATCTCTATGACAGTATATAAGAGTGTGACGTCTAGCATACAGGTCATTGAACTAGCGAATTTCTCGGGCCTCTGCCAATGACAAACGCAATACAAAAGTTCATGTGTTTGAAGTTTAGTCTGTCGTAAAATAATAACGCGAATTTTGCACGTCGCTAATTACTGGGCATTGACTGACATGACTAGCAGACCGTAAAACCAAATTTAGACACAGCCACTTTTGTGTAAATAACTTCGCCTTTTTGAAAGAGAAAAAAACTTGAGAATGGTATAAGCAGTACCAATGATTCCGAGACATAGGCCTAATCATGTTTAGGCGGAATGCTACATTTACAGTGTATACTGTCATATTTTGTCCCTCTGCATCTTTTCCTTGTCCCTCCCTCTAGGACTTGCGAAACTCAGTGCTTCAAATGCATCACGTAACCATAGAAGAGCAGGCAGAGTTACAAAGTGAGTCACTGTGACTTTGACACGTGCAGCGATGTCTATCGGGACTGATGCCACTCCCAAAGTTATATAAAAATTATACGCTGCACAAGATGTGAATTTGATTATTTATACTTAGGGATAGGATCATTTCGCGAGTTCAATGACCTGTATGCTAGACTCCACAATCCTTTGTATAATCGAACCTTAGATGTTTGTTCATTGGCTGTTGCCCAGTGTTACCTCATATTTGACAGTACGGGATTCGCTTCTTGTTCCCTTGCAAGTCCGCTGGCTATTGGCGCGTAGTCGTCCAGGGCGTGTCTAATAAACTCTGATCCAATTGCAAATGTGACTTCATTGTATATGCGTTTTAAAGTGATCTTGTCCTGAAATGAATTCGCGATTTTTTAGATCCCTATTTATACTGTAGAGAGCAGAAAACTATTCCAGCAGCCAACAACGTCATTACAGAAATGCAAAATTCCCGTTATTATTTGAGGTCATGTTAAATTTTAAACATATGTAACTTTGCAATACCTTTGTCACTCGACAATACTTAGTCTCACACGCCCTGGGTAACTCTCTACCAATAAATGAACACTTCACAATTGTATGACCCAATCACGTGCAGTTCAGTCAGAAAGGGAGTGAAGTCATATTTATGCAGCAGTCAATGGAGCAACGACGTCGGCTCTAGTACATACAGTACTGTGACGTTCAGTTTGGTGCCAAATAATAACGCGAATTTTGCATGTCCCTTATCATCACGCAACGTCACATTTCTTTTTGGTCCCCGTACATATGACAAAGAATAAAGCAGATTCTTGTACAGTAACGAACAAAACATTTGTTCTGGGCGACGCTTAAAACTATAGATTCTTATGTGCCAATTGTTTCGTGACAACATATCGACGATAACTTAATTTGAATACCAAATAATTAAACAAATAAGAATTGACTGTTTTTAATGTAAATATGATAATTTTAACTTAAAATTATAATAGGTTGAAATTTCAAAATTCAGATTTTAACACAAAGTTTGCATCAGGTGGAGTGTGAATTTAAATGATTGGAGCGGCAAGCTGCAATTTCTTTGAAATACTCGGCTCTCGAGGACCTCCCTATTAAGAGCCACCCAAATCTCTTCACTTAATTTCCTCGCACTTCAGTGAAATCTGACACATGCTTCACTTGCGTTAAGGTTTAAAATTACGGCTCCTTGGTCTCAAAATTTTTTTTTAGGATAATTAAATTGGATATGCGGCCGAATCGCATACGAAATTTACAAGAAATTTTCTCCTTAATGCCATTATAATAACATCGACATTTATTTGGAGTTTATCCCAACGTATTAATTTTGTACAATTCTGAGATTTGTATGGGAAAAAATATGTAAATTTAAAATTCTTACGGGTCGTTTTTTATTTGCTGAAGTCGTCTTCCTTAATTGTCATATTTTTTCATAATACAATTTCTTGTCACAACGAAAAAGAATGTAATATGCTACAAATGTAGAAAATAGTTTTAGACTTCTGAATGCCGTTAAGGAATTTTAACATATAAGCAGGATTAATTGTTCGATATCTTTGCCAAGTGCTGTTGATGTACACTGTTAAACATTTCCATATATTAACGGAAATTTATTCGGTAATATACAGTAAATGTATGGAAACGCAATCCGTAATGATGAGAAACTGACGTAAGTCGGTAAATACAAAATACGGAGAGTCTCCGTATTTGCTATACCTTCTGGTTTCAGGGACGAACACCGCCGAGTACACGAGGCTTATAATCGCGCCGGACGATGCCGCTGGTCGGCGGGTTTTCTCGGGGATCTTCCGTTTCTCCCGCACTTGCATTACGATGTTTCTCCGATCTCACCCCATTTTCATGTTCATCGGCTCTCAAGACCACGTTGTTAAGAACCGCCCAAATTTCTCAACTTAACCAATGCTGTAACCAGATAATTATCGTTCCTGCGGCGTTTAGGTTATCCACGCTACTAAGAACTATTATTAGAGACTTGAAGAATTCGCGGATTCATTTTGAGACAAGCTGGAATTGAAAACACTTCTGTTTATATAACTTCAGCCTTTGGTCCACGCGGTGTTTGGCACCTCCTGGAGAACGCTGTCCCAATCGTCGCCTTCCACCGTGACATCAGATAACCAATGTGCAATTAATATCAACATATTTGAACATATGACTGTAGAGTCTAGCTCGGAGGTCATTGAACTCGCGAATTTTTCAGGTCTATACCTATTATTTCATAAATTAAAACGTAGCATCAGGCATATGTGTTTTTTGCAGCACTTAGAATACCTTAAATTTTGTAGAATCCTGAAAAATTTGCTTTCTTATCTATATAATAAATACCAAAGTTATTCCACACTCTTCAAATAAGAGTTGTAGGCTTGTGGTTAGAGTCATGAACGTGAAATTTTTTATTCGGGTACAAATATCGCTCACGTAAAAATATTCTAACTTTCTTTATATATATGTTATATACATCCTATATAAATATTTTTAAGACTTTTCCACTACGGTATCTATTTTTTAAACTTGAAGTTCAGAACACTAACTACGAAATCAACGGAGAGGTTCCGTGAATTCTCCGAACGTTTTGTGAAATTTACTGAAAGTCCGTTTTTGAAAATAATCATGTTCGTAAATCAAGGAGAGTTTACTTAAACTTTTGGATAACTTTTACCAAGCACTTTTCCGTAAAATTTAAGTTTTTTTAAATTTTTTTTTACCATTGTAGACGTCAAACAAACGTCGTTCTAAGCAAGTAGTTTAATGTCGAATTCAGTTATTTTTCGTAATGACATGTCAAAAAAAAGTTTCACTACAATTTGTGTCTTGCAAATAATAAAATCGGGTAACCTTGCAGAAATAATGTAGATTTCTTTGAAAATAACAATGCCTGGAGATACGTTTACTCACCTGTGTTATTAAAAAAGAAAAGTACTCTTGTAATTAAAAAAAAAATTCGAGTTAAAAAAAAATTCAGCGTTTTGCAGATGAGGCTGCTGCTTTATTTTCGCAATAAAGCTTTAGTTAAGCAGCTTTTCAAATGGATATGAAAGTGACTTCCCATTTTGATTTTACTTATCAAATTCTTTATTTTATTTTATTTGTGTTACACAGAGATAATACTTTTGCACTTTTGCAGTTACTACTTGGTGACCGAAAATATTTGCGGTTTCAATTGATAATTGGCTTGGTACCAAAACACATGAGCGATTTCTCTCCACTTCCGCGGATTAATTGTTATGCGTAGATGCCTGAAAAATTCACGAGTTCATTGACCTGTAGGCTTGACTGTACAGTCTTGTGTACACGTATGCTGATATTAACTGCACATTGGTTCTCTGCTGTCACAGTGGAAGGCGAAAATTTAACACCGTTATCCAGGAGGTGTCTAACACCATATGAACCTATGGCTAAAGTTATATAAACGCACGTGTTCCGAAAACGCACGTGTTCCGAATTCTAGCTTGTCCCAAAATGAATCCACGAATTCTTCAGGTCTCTAGTTATGAGACCGGGTACCCTCACGGATTCAGTTGCCTACATGCTAGACTTCACAGTCCTTTGTGCATTTGAGCTCCAGAAAATTGTTCATTGGCTTATGCTCTAGTTTCAGCGAAGACCACTTAGCACGGGATTCGGAGCTCTTGTACTTGCAGGGTAGTTACTGGCTTAAATTCGTCAAGGGCGTGGCTTACAAACTGCGATTAAATTGGAAAATAATGTGAAATGTACACGTGGTTGAAGTCTTACTTGTCCTCGAATATACTCGCCAAATTACCGGGTCTCTAATTATTATTTATTCGAAACGCCTTGACGAGTTCCGAGACAGTAACAAACTAGTGAGAACAGAAATGACGTATTTATCCCATAAAACCCAATGAAAATTAGACTTGACATCCCTGGAAGGTAGACACCACTGAACAACTGAAATCGGCCTGTCTTTACAACACGGAAAAGTATAAAGTATTGGTCGTTGACTCCACGAATTTTTCCAATCCCGAGAAGTACTTCAGAAATTTATTGAACTGTATTATTCCCTACACTTTAAATACGCCAACCGTAAACTACAGGTAGGGACATCCGATTTCCTGAAAAGACTTCCGCACATGCTAGATTGCAATACACTATGGTGTACACTCAAGCCTTACATGTTTCTGCATTGGCTGCTGCCCCATAGAGTAGCCAGTGTTACTTCACACCTGGCAGTATGGCAATCGCTACTTGTTTCCTTGCAAGTCTGCTATTCGCTCAGAGTCGTCCAGGGCGTTTCTAATGAACTGCGATATAATTGCAAAAGGGACTTCAGTGTAGACGTATTGGGCGTCTATCTTGTCCTGAAATGAATTCGCGAAATTTTCCTATCCCTAGCTATAGGTAGATACCCGAGAAATTCGCGAGTTCAATGACCTGTAAGATGGACTTTAGAGTCTTATATACTCTCATACAGATATCAACTGTTTATTGATTGTTGTGGTAGTAAAAGACGGTTTTTGGGCCACAATTTCTTGCATGTTTGTTATTGGCTTATTTATCTCCAGAAGGTGTCATAAACACGTCTACCGATTACAAACATAACATGAACGCACATGTGTGTGAATTCCAACTTGTCTAGAAATGAAACCTCAAAATTCTCGGGTCTCTCTTTAGCTATAGGTAGAGACCTGAATAATACGCGGATCCATTATGGGACAAGCTAGAATTCAAAATATGTGCGTTCATATAACTTTAGCCATTGGTCCATACGGTATTTGACACCTCCTGGAGAACGCTGGCCTATTTGTCGCCTTCACCGTGACAGCAGGCAACCAATTCGCATTTAATACCGGCATACTTGTACATAATACTGCAGAGTCTATCCTGCAGCTCATCGAACTCGCGAATTTTTCAGGCCTCTAGCTATAAGTTGAGGCCCATGTTTTTCGCGAAAAGATTTCAGAACAATTTGTGTACCAAAGCACTATAGTTTAGACCCACTTTCGTGATTGGATCATCTGAATTGATCCGCTTCTTATCTGTCTGCCCGCGAATCACGGACTGTCAGTATTCGGAAAAAGTTAGATCTGATTGGCTCACTCGTGTAACAGACTCTCTTCACACAAAGACATGCGGCCATTTGCCAAAGGATGGCTGCAAGTGTGCATATAGACTATTAAAGTCTAACCTCCGCGTAAATATTTCCGCGAAAATCAGGTGGCCCTAGTCATAGGACATTAGAGTCTAGCTTTCGCGTGAATATTTTCGCAAACAAACTTGTGACCCTGGCCATAGTATATTTTCTTACTAACCATTTCATTATTTATTACTTTCTCGTTCACCCCAGCACAATAACGAGTAGAGGAGGACACGTTAGCCCTTCAAAAACTATTGCGCGACAAAAATATTCGGTCATTAAATACGTAACTGAATATGGTGGAATAAATTAGTTTTAGTACTGTATCACTTATTTGAGAAATGTAAGTGTATATAGCGCCCGTAAAGTAAGAGCAATCATGTGATATTTCTAAAAACCTTTCGGGGAAACAAAGAATTTGAACGTAAGAAGGAATTTACGTAACAAATATTATCATTACAATAACTGTAGACATTCAGACAGCAAATGAAACGAAGATAAAATGATGAGTATTTTTGTTAAGTGCCACATGTGACTTGCCGTGAAATTTAATATAAAGCAACGAATTTTTGGATTATTTCTGCAATTAAATGCACACACATCTTGAGATCACTGTGTTATGATGTACGAATTCGATATTTTTACTATTACGCTTTCTGGCAATCGTCGCATAAATGAATAGGTCCACAAGATTTTTAAGGCGTTACTGTAAACGATACATGAAAGGACGCAAATCCGTTCGTCAGTACCCACATAGATAGTGATTTTTCGCGAAAAAATATGAATACACGGTAGACTTCAATACTATAAGCACCTAAGAGCAGTTTGTCTATTGCCATTGGTTGCTGTCTGCTTGAGAATGCGTTTTCATATTTGACCGGACCACTTAGAATTCGGCAACATCGGCAAGGTTCTTACGTTATTCGTGTACAGACAGTTAACAACATGTCACAAAGTAATTCAGTCAATCAAGACACGTTAACGACCCTACAGTGTTTTTAAATATAACTCGTCTTGGCATATTTTCGCGAAATTTCACTACCCTACACATAGCACAGGATATTCAACAGATATCCTAATTATGTCAACAATATCTAAGTCCTACAGTGAATATCTATTGAATATCCTTTGGATATAGGCTACATCTAAATATGTAGCCTATATAGTAGGGCCACGGTGGCTGAGCGGTTAGCCTGCTCACCTTAACCTAAGGCAATTCGAGCTCAATCCCCGGCCGGGTCACTCCGGATTTGCTCCTGTGGGATTTGTGCTGGACGGTGCCGTTGGTCAGCGAAATTTTTCGGGTACCTACCGTTTCCCCCGCCCTTTCATTCTGGCGTTGCTCCAACTTCACCCAATGACCCTCTTCGTCTCTCAAGACGTCGATGTTAAGAGCCATCCAAATCTCTTCACTCACTCATGTATATAGGAAATACAAAATACCTATCACTTTTTGGATGTTGGGCTGACATTTGGATAAATTTTGGTAGTTTTTGAATGTAACTTTGCTAATCTTGGATGTCCTTGGATATTCAGATTGTCAGAGAGTGACATCCATCAGATATTCTTTGGATGTCTCTGTGCTATATGGCTATTGCATTACCTTGCTGTTTGCCATTGCTCGCTGGCCTGTTCAGTATAAGAAGTATACTACAGCAGTAAGGAAAAGAATTCGCGACCAGTTGTATTTCATAAGAGTTTAGCTCATTCCAAACATTGTAACTGGATGATTCAGGGGTAATTCGTAGATATTATGAAAATCACGAAAATTCTTTGAGACAATACATTTTCGGGAACACCCTTAACTAGTGTATTCCTCCATGATTGGATGAACAAAGTTCTGACTCAGCTTAGTTGTTTGCAGACCAATCACGAACGTTCTGCCTTATAGTATCAGAATCCTCATTGGCCCATTGAAATGGAGTAGTAGCTTCATACACGCATGACAGCCAATAAGGAAAGAAAACTGTCGGACATGTGTACATTATGTTGAATACTACCAAACAGTAAGTGCCTGCGAATGGCAGACATACAGTATCGGAGTAACTTATTTCTTAGCTATTCAAATAAGTAAATTTCTTCTCACAAAGACACATGGCGAGGGGTAATGTAATTTTGCGAAAAGTTCTCAAGTCAAATCATATTTCAAAACACTGTAGAGTCGTTTACCTATCTTTATTGGCTAAATTGCTTTTGGAAATACGCTAACTGTCTATTCACGAATCACGTAGGAGCCGTGTTGATATTGCTGAATTCTGAGTGGCCCGGTCAATTAGACAAGCAAACAACGACCAATGGCAATATACATATCAACTGCTATTTGGTGTTTATATTAAGGCCTATTGAAATCTACCGTGTACTCACATCTTTTCGCGAAAAATCACTAGCTCTACACTTGGCCAATAAGCAAAGGAAAACTGCTGATACGCCGGTAGGATTTTGAAATCTACTCTACGTTGAAATCTTTTCGCGAAAATCGATTGTCCCTTTCCAACCGCTTTAGCTGATGCGTAGAGACCCAATAATTTCGGATAATAATACGGCACCATGCTAGATTTCACAGTCCTATAACTACTAAAGCGGGTCTCATTGTCTCATTAACCGCTGCCATTAACTACTGCTCGACTCGGACAAACTGACTGAAGCCACCAGAGTGCTACATGTTTACTATTGGTGCAGAGTCCTGCATGGCCTGTCTGATGAGCGGATGTCCAATGATACACATCAATCCAACTTACACATTTATAACGCCTAGTCTGCCACAATATTATAACGCGAAATGGTAGGGTATCTACTGATGCACTTATTACTACGCTACTGTATGGATGGTAGCATGGTCAGCAATCACTGTATTTAGGGCCACCTCTTTTTCGCGAAAATATTTACGCAGAAGCTAGACTTCATTATCCTATATGCACATATGCACACTACTTTTGGCTATTGGCCACTTGTTTTTGTTTGAAGAGAGAATGTTACATGAGGGAGCCTATCAGAATTAAATTTCTCCGATACTGCCTGTCGTTTTTCACGGGCAGACAGATAAGACGCTCAACAATTCATATAATCCAATCACCAAAGTGGTTCTGAACTGAAGTCTTTTGGAACACAACTTGTCCTGAAATATTTTCGCTAACCACAGATACTCCTTGTTATGGCACGCCCTGAATGACTTTGAATCCGAATTTTAAAAAAGGGAAAAATCACGATAATAGATTGGGCAAACCAGTCCAAGTAAAGGCTTCTCAGTATCTCAGGAACCAATGAGTAAACTATTGGGGCTCGAATATATTGTTACAACTCCTCCAAGTCAGTGGGCTAAACAGGGTTCTTTAACGAAGGGACGTGTTAATTAAACAAAAGAGTTAATTTGATTTCCTAATTTTATTGGCAATAACGACACACAAAATTCTCTCTTAAACATCTCACAATAAATTGATATCACTTGCTGTTTACAATTAATGACTTCAAACAATACTATTTACAACTATCTCAAATAAACTAACGTAATTAAGTAATTAAAAATCAGTCCCAATAAACAGTGTATCAAAACCTAATCAATTATTTTACAAATTATATGCATCTATTTGACAGTTCCAATATTTACAATAAAATATTTATCACATATTCATACAGTCCCATCTCAGTTCAGCCCAGGTACCACCAGTCCGCAAAGTTGTAGAGTTCTACGAGCTCCCTCACACACAGTAGCCTTCACTCGTCGATTATAATACCCTCTCGTTCATTCAACCACAAACACCTCGTCCGCCGTCGTCTCGCAATCTCCCGTCGTCGTCCGTCCTCTACACGTCGCTCTCAACTGATTGGCGTCCACAAAAAGACTGCCGACAGTCCACCTGTGGCTTGCATTTATAGGATTGTAGGCCGTCGTCCAGAACTTTCTCTTAATTCCGCAATGCGCCGAGGATTCTAGTTCCCAGAATATAATTGCCCATCCTCTAAGCCTATCGGATTCTCCAACAGGGAGGAGTAGGAGGGGCTGTAACACGAGCCAGGTTACCGCTGTCAATCATCCCTCCCGGGCGAGCGACGTGGCAGCGAGTAGGTCTGCCTGGGGGCGGGGAGGGTCGAGGTTGGTTGCCCCCCCCCCAAAGAACCGTACCGCGCATGGAGCTCGCGTCAGTGCGTAACAATATAAATGACTGAGAATTATAGACTGGCGTCAGGACCACTAGCTACAGAGACCGGCATGTTTCGCGTGATCATTGACCTGAAATGTAAGTTTTCACGACCAAGTGTATTTTCAAGAAGATCGCATTTGCTCGCTTGCTGCTTGTGTCCAGAGTGAAAATCCATAACCACGCTTGATTTTATTGGCTGCTGCTAATGCGAAAGGTGAATATTTTTGTCTGGGTTGCACGTGATACGACAGCAAGATTTTACTGTGTTTGTTGATGGTTTATATTTACGGACTCTTGATTTACGCGAGAATAAATCCACCCAGGTTAGATTTCAATGTCTACTTGCACGTTTGCTTGCACGTTTGCATTTTCCGTTGTCTTCTTCAAAGAACACTATGGCGTTTTACTGGACCAATCAGAAATATGTTACTCAGATACTGGAAAGTATGTGAGTCATCGACGAGGCAGTCTGAGAAGAGTAGCGATCAATATTATCCAATCGCAAAAGTAGGGTGGAGCTAAAATATTTTGCAATACAACTAGACCAGAATACTTTTTTTCGTGTAACCGAGTGAGGTGGCGTAGTGGTAAATCTTCGGATCGCATTCGAAAGGACATGGGATCGAAACCCGGCTCGGCGTTTCTTATTTCAGTAATCCGTTGTTTCGCGAAATCCCTAAAATTTAATGCATGGATAATTCCTCACCACAGGACACGGCTGACTTGCTTCGTCTCTGATGACTAGTGTCCCGAGAATTTCGCGGGTTCATTTCTAGACGAGTTAGATTTCACACACATGTGTTTTCATGTTATGCTTGTAATTGGTCGACGTGTTTTTTGACACCTCCTGTAGATAAATAAGCAAATAACAAACATGCAAGAAATTGTGTTCCCAACACCGCCTTTCATTACCACGGCAATCAACCAATAAGCAATTGATATCTGTATGAGGGTATAAAAGAGTATGAGGTCTAGCCAACAGGTCATTGAACTCGCGAATTTCTCGGGGTCTCTATTAATGACCTAGATTTAGATGAGACATTAAGTCTTACCTACCTAATTATTATCCCGAACGCTTTATTTCAGTTCCCTACGGGCTTGCCAACAGTTTTCTTTACTTTGTAGTGTTGTCAGAAGATATTTTACCACTTGAGAGGCCAATCATATATAGGTTGTTCAAATTGTGTACACCTGTGATACGCGATAAGCACCTAAGTCGCGTAACGCGTATCCAATCACGAAAGTGTATCCGAACTAAAGAGTAATGAAATTCGATTAGCCACGCAACATTTTAAATGCACGCGTATTTCTAGGGACATTTATTTTTTAGCGAAAAGAATTCCTTTCAGTTTGTGTTTCAAATCACTTTAACTCAGATCCACTGTCGTGATTGGATGGTTTTTAACCGCTACTAGACTTTGGTGGCTTCCCGCAGACCCCAGATGTTCAGAGTTAGAATTACCTACTTCTGATTGAGCCATTTAAAACAACTCTGTCTTCTGATGAAGTAACGCCCATTAACCAAAGTAAATCTGCAGGTCGTTGGACATTAAAATGTAGCTCGCGTTGGAAATATTTTTCTGACAAATTAAGTGCCCCTAACGATATCTCTGGCTCTGGGCAAATTATAAGGCGAATTTCACGGGTCCGCGTCTGTCGCGTACGCTGTTCCAGCCCTTAATGAGAGCGGATTCACCGTATGGCGCTAACTCACCGTCGTTGAAACAGCGCAGCTAGCAGTCGCCGCTGGCGCGGGAATAATTTCAATAATTAGATGGCAGTAATTATCTTTCGCGTTTCACAGACCAGTTCCGTGGCCGGGCGGGCATGTAATTAAGCGTGAGCTTTATATAATTAAGCGCCGGTGCCGTCATTTGTGTCAGTATATGTTATATACTTTCAGGTTGAACCCCGCGCGACGAGCTTTGTACACATGGTCGCCGCTGTAAAAGCCTGACAGCGAGGGGGGTTGTAAACGGGTCGGTGGAGAGAGCGAGAGAGGGGACGGGGCCTGGGGGGGGGGTGAGTTTGAAACGGCAGTAGTGAGGGGAAGGTAAAAAGATGATAATAGGATTGCAGTGGTATCTGATACGAATTAACGCTTTACAGAATTTTTTCCAGGATTATTGGTAATCTCCTGTAATGTGGTTTGTAGTAGCATTAAACTCTTGTTTTCAGCGGGATTGCGGCTGTTGCATGGAAACATTGCACAGAGGATATTAATATTAAGACATAATTTTCGCCGGGAGGAAAAAACCCACATTCCCTCCAACCCCCTCCTCTGCTGTGTGTGATCGATCGTACGTGTTTGTGTCCCAATCCCCACATCGGCTAACGCATTCAAAATCGTTCCCGTGCTGTCGAGATGGAGAAGACAAAAAATATTTTTATTTAGTTCAATACTTATTTGTTGGGGCACCGCTTTTAGCGAAAAGATTTCATGACAAAGTGTGTTCCAAAACAATTTAGCTCTGAACCACTGTTATGATTAAATAGTTTGAATTGTTACACGTCTTTTCTCTCTGCCCACGATTTAGGGACGGTCATTATCGGAGAAACTGAATTCTGATTGGCTCACTCATGTAACAGACTCTCCTCTTACAAAGACACGCACCCAATAGCCAAAGAAAGCCTGGCAGTGTGCACAGAGGATATTGAAGTCTAGTCCACGTGTAAATCTATTCTCAAAAAAACAGGGGTGGCCAACTCATTTGTTTAATTTTTTTAAATCTTACTTCACCTTGTATATGAAGCAGTACCGAGCTACCAAAATCGTCCATTAATAACTTTAATTTGACCACATTGCAAGGGATGTTATTTATTAGCATTGCACTAGTTTTAGTGATCGGGAAATTTCATCGATTCATCCGGCAACACGTTAGACTTGAGCATTCTTCAATAGTTCTTTGGTCGTTACTTCAGTTTAACCCCAGACGAAGAGGCACGGAATTTGGTCATTGTTTCTCTTGTAGTTCAGTTTTTGGTTGCAACTCTCATGTGGTTTAAGTCTTAACTTATCTTCATATGACTTCACAAAATTTCCGCGTCTCTAAAGATAGCGTATCGCGGAAAAATTTGAATAATTTCGTGTATTGTGAACACGTCAGAAATTATTATTTTTCTTTGTTTGGCGTCATGTGTGAAAGTTGCTTTTCCATTTTTCTAGCTCAATGAGACGTCTAACAAACCTAAGACAGCACCATGGTAAACTGAGATTATTTCAAAGCGCTGTTTAAGATCTACTTTTATGCATATTATGTATGCTTCTATCATATGTAAAATTAACTTTGCCATGAGCCTGCTCACTGTATTCCTGCTTCATTCAAGTTAAATTTGATAACATTAAGAAATTAAATATTTTACAACTTTGCTCATTCATACGTTTATATGTTTTTTTTTTTTTTAAGTATAAATGGTAGGCTCTGTTTTCAGTATTCGCGAATATTTAACTTACAATTTTAATTCGATGTTAAAACACGGAGGTGCTTTCCATCCGTTGTTATAGGGTATTCACGGTAAAATGAGCACTTTTGAAACCCCTCTCATCTAAAATAATAGCCAATAAATATATTCTATTTTAGCCTTAGACGATAACTTCCGAGTGTGGTGGAACATAAACACTATGTTTATTACTTACGTGGCAATATCTATTTTAAAAGGTTGTTAAAGGATAAAAAATTATTCAAAGGAAAACGTAACTAGGGCGTCAAACGTGCTCACTTTACCGTGAACAGCCTATACCAACATTGCTGGGCAGTGGGCCCACGGCGGTCAGTGTAACCATTAATATATAATGTGCCTTTAGGAGCAGTGACATTTTTCAAAGATTCATATCAAGAGATCTCAAGTAACTGTAATTGGCGCCTATTTCTAGAGGAAATATTTCAGTGCAAATTGTGATCCAATACACTTTAGTTTAAGAGGAGTGTGAAGTGAAATTTTTTTTGTGAAATCGTTGTTTGCGCGTACCTCGGTAAATATACATTTTGTAAACGCAACATTTTGCTAGCAAATGTAAAATACTATTATCTATGATTCCATGTTTTTACTTTTAACATGTTAAGTATATTCACGGAGGAAAAAATTCGTGAAAATGGTCAAAATTAGAATTTTTTATCTTGCCTATGCAGTTTCCTTAAGCGGCAAGAGAGAAGTACAAATATATGGTCATAGTTTAATCTGTGGGCTTTCATTTCATGTAATAAAATCCCACTGCTACTGATATGATTTGCACAGTTCAGAGCCACGACGGAAACACTACACGCCTTGCTCGTAGGAGCGATGAGACACTAGTCGTGCGTGTTAGTGTCGCCCGTATCGCTCCCTCGCTTCTTGACCTTGGACGCGCAGGTTCACACTCCTCTTAAGACCACATTTTTGTGAGTGGAAATGTGAAAAGTTCCGCGTCTAATCTGCCCACCCGCGAATCACGGACGGTCAGTATCGGAGAAACTAAGTTCTGATGGCCTCACTCATGTACCGGACTCGTTTCACACAAAGACAAGCGGCCAATAGACAATGGACCACTGCAATTGTGAGTATAGGGTATTGAAGTTTAGCCTTCGTGTGAATATAATACAGTATATTTAATAATACAGAGGTGAAGCAGTTCCTTGTCGCTAGGGACCTGCAAGATTCGCGTTATTTTTCGGCTTAAAGCTAAAATTCATAGTACTTTAAATACTCGAGCTGGCGTCGTTTCTCCATTGGCTGCTGCCTTAATGATAAGTCACTGCGTTTCTGAGTGAACTGCATGAGATTGGATCACGCGATAGTGAAGTGTTCTTCTATTGGGGCAGAGTTACTCGGGGCGTCATAAATAAAGAGTGGTTCAATGACAAACGTACTGCTAAGAAATAGCGTTTTAAGTTAAAAATATCCTGAGATAATAACGAGAATTTTACAGGTCTCTGCTTATAGCGCGAACTCTAGCCTCACACGCCAGCAAAATGTCGTCCGGAAACCCACTGGCCAGGCGGCAGGCCAGCCAATAGAGAACTTTTTACTGTGTGTTGTAGCGAATCAGGCAGAAGGCTGGTTCCCAAAGCTTCGCGCAGCCAATCAGGGAATAGGTACACCCACAGCAAAGGAACAGCCACGCCACTTCGTCTCTGTGTACTTACCTATTCTGCGACTATCGGTCGGCAAGTGCCGAGCCGAGTCAAATGGGGGCCGCGGTGGTTTAGTGGCTAGAAAAATCACCTCCCACTCGGCGAACCGGCTGTGATCGCTCCCGGGTTTTCGCACGTGGGGATCATGCTGGACTATGCCGCTGCTTGGCGGGTTTTCTCGGGGATCTCCCGTTTCCCCCGCCCTTGCATTCCGGAGCTGATCAATATCTCGCTCCACCCTCATCGGCTCTCCAGACCTTGGTGTTAAAAAGGAGTAGGCAGTTGCGCGTCCAAGGTCAAGAAGCGAGGGAGCGATACGGGCGACATTAACACGCACGCCTAGCGTCTCATCGCTCCTACGCTCAAGGCGTGCAGTGTTTCCATTGTGGTCCTGTACTTTGCAAATTAGATCTGCAACAATAAGACTTTATTACACGCATCGAAAGCCTACAGACTAATATACGACCGTATCTTTTGCCGCTTAAGAAACTGCATAAGTAAGCTAAAGAAATTCTATATTTGTTCATTTTCACGAATTTTTTTCTCCATGAATATACTCAATATGTTAAAAGTAAAACACATAGAGACATAGAAAATTGCTTTTTATTTTTGCTGCCAAAAATTCTTCTTTCCAGAACATTTTTTTAAACGAGATACGCGAATACGGGCAAAAAACGATTTCACAGAAAAGTGGCACTCCTGTTAAGAGCCGCCCAAATCTCTCCACATAAAGTCAATACTGTAATTTCCAATCATAAATGTATCAGGACGATAGAGGGTTTCGGAAGATGTGTCCATCAAAATATTTCCGCGATTTTTCCGGTTTCTCTATTTATTTGTGTGTGCGTGTAACTTTACTACACCGTAGTTTTAAAACATCATAGATGAAAGGCCTTGGCCATCTGGTGCATTGCAAAGCAGGTTTGCCACAAACACAATGTTTGTTTTAGCTATATATTGACTATGGTGACTTTGTATTTACATTACAGTAATTCAGCAGACACTTTTGTGGTAGGATAAGTTACACTGTGAAGAAAATTTGTGTTGTGGAAAACCAACGTGATTAATAGTTAAGAGAACAGTAAAAAATCTTTCAAAATTAAATAAACCGAAAAAAAAAGAAAAAAAATTGGGAGACTTGTCGATTCGAACCCGCAACCTCTGTGGTACTTGTATAACGCCCTTCACCAAACGTCCACATTGTATTCTTGGGTTCAGATTAGTTTTGATAAGTAGAATATGTTAGATAACTAACATGGGCAAGCATATAATGGCATCTCTTTGGGTGGAATTGAGGTTAGTCGTATGGAAATCACGTCACTTTAGGATAACATTAAACGTCTGCAAGAGGACTACTTTTACTCGTCTCGTAACTACAGAATGTTTGCGCAGGGACAACAGTAACAAACTGGAAAATACAATGTACGACAGAAAACCTTTAATATCGCTAAACCGTTACCTATTGTTAGAAGTAATATTTCTTTATTGTGAACAAAATCAGACGAACGAATATTTATTTCTTTGCTATAAAGGAAGGTAATGTTTACAAAATGAAACACGTATATGTCAAGCTGTAGCCACGGCATTAGTTAGCGTAATTTTTTACATTTGTACTGTACATGTTAGTATATCTCATTATGACTACAGGAAAACACAACAATTTATGATTTGACATCATATTATTTAATAGATTTTATCGTTTTATTATTCAAAGAAAATGCCATTATATAATATGCGTACAATTTTAACAATGCTTGGTACAATTATAAAACAATTAATATTTCGGCATGTCACGTCCTTAACAGTGTTGGATACTAAAAATTCATTTTTTTTCGCCAAACATTGTCCAACTTGTAAACATTATACCTGATGACATTTTCTGCGGATAAAAAAATTACACTTTTTTTTATAATTTGATGTCAAAATCATGTTTTTTGTTTAAACTGCAGCTATTTTAACAAATACTAACTAATTTGTACAAATTAAAAAATTTAAATAGTAAACTATTGCCATGGGATATCGTGTGATATATAGGTAAACGCCAAATAACATTGAATAAATTTAAAAAAAAGATAAAAATATTTAAAAATCTCTTTATATTAAATTTTTTTTTAGATATGTATGGCTTGGTATTTGGTGATAACGTATATGTTAGGCGGTAGCTTAAGGCATTAGTTTACTTTGTAATTTTTATTCATTTTTACGACTTCTTATAATGGATGCAGCAAAAGAGAAAAAAATAGAATTTGTCATCAATTTATTCAAAAACATAAGGTGTAAATTTTTTTTTCGAGGAAAATGTTATCACATGTAATGTGTAGAAGTTGAACAATGTTTGTTAGTAAAAATGAAACTATTAATTTTTTTGGTGTCCAACTACCTTAAAAGCCGACCAGATATCTGCACTCCACCTCACTATTTGTTGCACAGGAAACTTTGTTAAGATTATTTTTGTGTGTCCGGGTGCATTGCGAGTCAGCAGTCAGCGCGTGACGGGAGCATGTGTTTTGTGTGCGCAGAGCCAGGCTATGGCGCTGACGAGGAACTGCAAGACGCCGACGCCGCCGCCCGTGCACAGGCTCCACGCGCTGGGCGAGATGCCCGCGGCGGCCGACCACTCGCCCCAGTCGCGGACGCCGCTCCAGGACAGCGCCCCCGCCAAGGAGTGCTACGACGGCGCCAAGCCCAGCTGTGGTGAGTTCCCACGCCTTCTCCGGGCCCGACCTCTTCTCCCAGGGCTGCCTCATTATACACTTACGTACGATGCTAGTAGGGCAGCCGGTTACTCGCGAAAAGATTCACGGTGAAGCAAGACTCCAATGTCGTATGACTAGGGACCTGCAAAATTCGCGTTATTATTTGGGGATAAGTTGAACTCGAAATATATGTACCTATGTAATACGTTTATCATTGGACCTTACTTTACGTGACACACCCTGGGTGACTGCACCAATAATGGAACACTTCAGAATTGTTTAACCCAATCACGTGTAGTTAAGTTGAAGAGGGAATGTATTCACATATATGCAGTAGCCAATGGAGAAACGACGCCGGCTCTAGTGAATACAGTACTGTGAAGTTCAGGCTGATGACAATTAATAACGCGAATTTTTCATGTCCCTACCTATGACTAGAGACCCGAGAATTTCACGGGTTCATTTCTAGACAAGTTGGAATTCACACACATGTACGGCGTGTCAACATAAAGTATGGCACAATGACACACGTATTGAAAAGGTACATATGTTTCAATTTTAACATAATAACGCGAATTTTACAGGTCTCTATTAATGGAACATATATAGCTTTATATTGCATGCCTTTTGTGTTTGTTTTTTGTTTAATTTGTAACACTACAAGTGTTAAAAAATAAATAGTACGTATGCATATACTTACTTACTTCACAACATTTATTGTAGTATAAACCCTAAAACCGAGCGCCATGATGATTACGTAAAAAATAAATGAAATACGTAAAAACGAATAGATAGACTGACTGTTCATGTGGCCTCGTAAAATTGTGTTAGAAAACACGAAACTCACAATGACAAAAATATTTTTGAATCGTTTTATTCGCTTATACGTTGTTATTTAGTTTTACACGCGTTGTTTGACAGTCTTTCGATAAACGTTACTTAGCTAATTCATCAGTCAAATAACAAATCACTGAAAAACAATGAATGAAATGGTTGATTAATCAATGGAATATGTCTCAGAATCAATATATTAGCGAAAAAATTTTTATTTTTTCGCTAATTCAACAGTTAAATTGACTGATACGACTGTTGAATAGGTCAGGCGTTGTTAACTGAGTCGAACAGTGAAATTCTCACTTATTCAAATTTAGGTGGTTCAGCAATAATATATTTCATAGAATTTATACACACAATTAATTTGGTTGCTCTAAACAAACTTTGTTTCACTAAGAAAACTTTTTTTCTCAGTGCATCTAAATACAGCCAGCCCCCGTCTTAAGGGATTTGGAAAATAAATTGTTTATTTATACATTTCGCCTACATAGTGTTGCAATACATGTAAATACTTTTTTTTCTCAGATAACAGTTTTATAATTTGCATTAGTTTTTGCAAAATATCATGTCAAAGTAAAAATTATGCAATTATTGTCATGCGCAAGTAAAATAAACCTAACTAAATGCATACGATTTAACAAGGTCAAATTAATAGAGTTGTCTTGATTCATTTTAAGGTATGGCGAGTAAAAATTATCTTACAAATTTTAGGGGCTGCCACAAGTCAAAGTTACGCTGGAATATCCTTATTTCCAGCAAAATATTAGTAAATTGCAAAAACATATCCTTGTACGATTTTATAGATGTCTTGAAGTGGCTTTTGTCATCTTCCTTCAGTGTGATTTATCTCATTTATCTACTTAAGCTAGAGTTCATTAATTGTACATACCTAAAACAGTTAAAGTATGATTTTAGAAGGAATTTAGCCGAAAATGAGCACTAATTTTTTTTTGCCAGGAAAGAATAATATCAATTGATGTTATTAATTAATACATTATTTCATGTCGGGGAAAAGTTACGAACATAGAGATCAATCTTATTTTACAATTCTATGGAGTTCTATAGATAAAAACTAAGATAGGGCAATTTTAGACAACTTTCTAACCATTTTTCTCATAAAATAATTTAATTAAGTGACAAACTAGTTCCTCACAAAGTTGGCAAACAGTTTTCTAGAATGGCATTTTTTATTTCTTTTTTCAGTTTCTGATTCCAAAAATCTGTAGACTTTAATAAACGTATTTAGAGTTTAAGTCGTTCAAGAGCCGAGCTTTTATTTCTTGGTTTTGATGACATTCTACGGTATCGTGATGTTACATCAATACTAACTTAATAAAAAGATCAACTCATTTGAAAAATTACATTGATAATTTTTTAAGTATAGAAATGAGGCTATTAACTGAAAAAATTTATCCGTATAAGCTTCGAAACATTGCTGTGACACAAAATTCGAGGTCAGCTAATGTATTTCTTGAAGTCAGAAGAGTAGCAAGTTGGCAGTTTTTTGGAATCCGACGCTTGGTTTACCTGCGATAATAACATTTCTTAACAAACACAGTGCTGTCTTGTACACTGTAAAAAATGACACTTTTACAAAAAAATTTTGCAACCTCTGTTGCCAAAAGAATCCTTTGTAGATCTACAAAAATATCTACTTGTGTATAACAGTAACCAACAAAATTGATTTTCAATATGGATACAAGACATCCCTAATAAAAAAAGAACTAATTTTGTATCTTAATGTATTCACACAGATAATTCTTACAAAACTTAATATAATTTGCAACTCACATCTGAAGAGCATTATTGCAAATCAGGTTATACACATATTTTAAATACGGGAAATGGGCAAAAACCCCAGCACTATATTATTCTAACATAGTGTATTTAAAGTTTATGTCTGAATATACTTCACCATACATACTGGTTTACATAATATCAGATTTTCGAACTGGGATTAACATTCTATATATTTCAAAACATTTTCGATATAACTTAATTTTCAGGAAAAGATTGGATATAACTTGTTTTGAACAAAACAATTTACATAATTTATAATTTATTTTTAAATTAATTCGGATAAAACTTATTTCTCATGAAAAAAATTGCACAATATAGAAAACAACAACATTGAAGAAGGAGGTAATGCCACGTCCTGTGTTTGTGGAAAGAGTTATGCATTAAACTGGAATAAAAGTGATCAAACTTCCATCACACGCCAATCATCAAAACATTTGTGACGGTGTTTGCCAACTCATACGGGGCAAGGTCCTTGTCTCAACTGCTTCCTGAATGTAGTGTGTTTTAAGTTGGAAAACAGCTGAGATCCCCCCAATGATGTCAAAAAAAAAAAAGGATGTGGGTTGGTTCCAGTGAAAAGGTTTGAAAATTATTCGTTGCCTTGGTTTTTATATCAAAATATAACCATTTACATAGTTTTCCCCCAGAATTTTACAATCTATAAACGTTATGTAAAAATATAGTTTTCCCACTGATTACATTTAGTATAAACGGGTATCAAAATTAATTCTATTTAAAACTTCCACCAAAATCTACACTTTTACAAGATTACATCTCTTCCCAGCTATAGGCAGGTTACATATAATTATTTTGTTTTAAAACGTACTTTACTAAAATGGCAGCAGCCCCCCTACCTTTTAAAATGTTTACGCAACAGCAGTTCCTGCCTATGTGAAAACCCTGTGCTGTCTCCCCGAATCTGGGCGAGACACCTGTATTTATATTTGATTTGAAATCATCTAGAACATTAAAAAAAATGATCTTCACTCCGTCGATATCTGAAGTCCTAGAAGGGTACCTTGGTGGTGCGTGACTGGCTAGCAGGCGTCACGTGGTCAAGGTGACGTACGAGGGAGGGGAAGGCCGTCATAGCTTTCGTGGGCGGCACGGCCCCGCGGAGCCCATGCTTGCAGACCAGCAGGCCCGCCCAGCGGACGTGAGGCGTGGAGTTTGTCAAACACACCCCCGTCGCTGCGAAGGTAAGCCGTCCCAAACAGCCAACATTTTTTCAACTTCACATGGCACTGTCGGTTTGACTTTCGTTCGATGTGCAGGGATAGCCGTCACACATTTAATTAATAATGTTTACAATGAAGTACCACTGATTATACACAACAAATCAGTCGATCAAATGAACCTGCAAACAAACCATACAGATTATATTAGTAAAATAGTACGCAAACGTCTAAAGCGCGTTCTTTGTAACACAAAGCAGCTTTTTTTTGCAGTGAACATATTTTTGGTTATAATTCAAATTGTGACAAACAACACTAACGTTTTGTTTCATTACTGTTAGTATATAACTTCTTTTGCGCCAAACACAATTGCTTCAGTTGAATACTGTTTTAAACATAGAAATGACAATCCAATTTTTTTATTAAAGATAATGTCACTTGATTTGCAATTAGGCGCATAATTTATAATAACATTTAAATAATGAACATCCGTGGTCTTTCAAACAAAATAAAATAAACTAACATTTATTTAAAGTGGTTTCCATGCGACCCCAGTTTTTATACAGAAATCTCTACAGTCAATTAAAATTTTATGCCCTTTCTTGGTCCCTTAAGTCATCGCGTATTTTATAAAAAAACACAACTTTTTCTCGTTGCCGGGATGAATATTGCTTATTTGTTAGTAGCGTATATATGGGAACAAGACCCATGAACAATTTTTAGATATTGGTTGACACTAATCCCTTTAACATTCAACCGAACGGTTCCCAAAAATATCACGAAGTAAGCGTTTTTCACGTGAACTTAACATTCGCTCGGCAACCATTAATACTGGTTTACTTTTAAATTGCTTCCGGCGCCAGTAAAAAAAATTAATTCCGATATTACGGGTGTGGTATGAATGGGCAGGAAGAACATCCGCACCTTGATGAATAAAGTGGTATCCGTAGGCATAATATAATAAATAATTATTGTAAAGTAATAAACAGTCAGTGTTAACCCTTTCAGACCCACGTTGATTTACGGTTACAAGTATTGCAAACAGATATATTTATGATGAGTGCTGTACTTAAGTCGACACAATACATCTTCCGTTGTCACAGCCAATAAGTTGTAGGCTATATGTTCGGCTACAGTAATATGAACCAATTGTGACCTAGACCAGCAGGACGGTTTGCGAATCATTTTCCCACAGATAAGATCGTTGGTCATTGAGCTTCGCTGCGTACAGTACAGACAAAACATTATCTGCACTTGATTAATGTACCCAATTGTGTACACTGGGTCTAAATGGGTTAAGTATTTGGCATTATGATGCTAAGGGTACATAGAAAATGTAACGTCTTAGATCTTTGGTTTTTATGTAACGAACAGATATTTCCAAAACTGAATATTAAATATGTCATGGACAACGTAGCGTGTTGTTCATGGGGCGGCAAGAACAGAAGTACAGCGCGTACCAAAAGCACCCCGCGATTGCAACGCTTGGGTGGAGAGATTTGTACGGCTCTTAACATAGAGGTCGGGAGATCCGATGAGGGTGAAGCGAGGTGAGTATGGAGCAGCACCGGGAAGCAAGAGGCGAGGGAAATGGGAGATCTCCGAGAAAACCCACCGACCAGTCGCCTCGGGGGCCGCAGTGGCTGAGCGGTTAAACTGCTCGCTTCTCTCCTAGGCGAACCGGGTTCAATCCCCGGCCTGGTCACTCCCAGATTTCCGCGTGCTGGACGATGCCACTGTACGGCTTGTTTCCTCGTGTATATCCCGTTTCCCCAACCCTTGCATTCAGGCACTGCTCCGTTCTTACTTCAGTTTCTTCCTCATCGGCTCTCAAGACCTCGTTATTCAGAGCCGCCCAAAGCTATCAACTACTCTCGACTAGTGGCATCGTCCAGCTCGATTTTATTCACGTGCGAAAATCCAGGAGCGACCCTGTCGCGTATCGAACCCGGTACTCCCAGGTAAGAGTCTAAACACTGCACTACAGCGCACCCATAACATCGCTGCACTTAAGTCGACACAACACTTGTTTAGTTGTCACCGCTAATGATCTGCAGGCTATATGCTCGGCTACAGTTATCCGAACCAATTATGACCTAGACCATTTGCGCCAAAGGTAAGATCATTGGTCATTGGGCTTCGCAGTGTTCAGTATAGACCAAAAATTACCTACACGCGTATAATGTAGACAACTGTGTACACTGGGTCTGGATGGGTTAAACTCGGGAATCAATGTGTGCCACGTGATGGGTAGACCCCCGAGAATACCGCGGGTTCATTTCTAGACAAGTTTGAATTCACACACATGTACGTTCATGTTACGTTTGTAATTGGTAGGGATAGGAAAATTTCGCGAGTTCAAAGACCTGCAGGCTAGACTTCACAGTCCTGTTTCTACTGGAGACTTAGGTGTCTGTTCATTGAATGATGCCTCAGAGAGTGGCCAGTATTACCCCACACCTGGCAGAATGGGATTCGCTACTTATTTCCGCGCAAGTCTGCTATTGGCTCACAGGTGCCCAGGGCGTATCTAATAAACTGTGAATCTAACTGCGAATGTGACTGCTCTTTATATGTGTTTGACGTCTATCTTGTCCCGAAATGAATTCTCGAAATTTTCCTATCCCTAGTAATTGGTCGACGTGTTTTTTGCACGTCCTGGAGATAAATAAGCCAATAACAAACATGCAAGAAATTGTGCGCCCAACCACCACCTGTTACTACCACAACAGTCAACCAACACACAGTTGATATTTTATGAGAGTATATAAGAACGTGAAGTTTAGTCTACGGGTCATTGAAGTCGCGAATTTCTCGGGTCTCTAGTGATGGTGCGCACGCGCTGGAGAAGGCCAGAGTTAGAGAATCGCGTCCCGCGCTGGCTGGAGGCAAGCAGGCACGGCGCACTGATAAACCGGAGGAAGGTTGGCGTGATGTATCAGCGGTAATCCGCTCAGCGCATCGCGAGCCAGTACACCGTATTATCTGTGGGTAGTGGCGGCTGGTCGCAGCCCTTAGCTGGCTCCGCTGCCCGCCACTTCACGTTGCCAGTTTCAACCCCTACACTCGACCCCCTCTTTGCCCGAGCTCCACCTCACACGCCTATTACATCACGTGGTTCTCCCGTCACCATCACTCTCTTCACGCACTCACCAACTTCAAGAATACACTCTAGTAAGTTGTTCGCAAATGTGCCACACCAGCGTGTACGTATAGTCAGCGCTTCCACATTTTGTCATTAAGTGATCATTCCTTAGCTGAAAGGCCTGCCTGATCACACCTTCAAACATTGAACCAGGGCACATGCGTGATTGCAATAACAACTTGCGAAAGGCAGTTGCAGAAACCCCTTCCACCGGCCAGTAATCGGGGCCTTCAAATATTAAACAACGCTCCGTTATGGGCCAGCTTAACACTGGGAGCGGCTTCTTTTGTCGTCGGGCCATTGGAAAGAGAAGACCACTGAAGATGGGTATGTCCGGGTGTCGACTTCCACATTTTTAATCAGCCTCCGTAGTCGTTAACAAGGTTGGGACTCTCCAATTTGACTTTACACAGAACGTGGCTGGTTGAAACTTTATACTTTAATATAAATTAATACTTCATTATATTTGTATAGCTCCCGTCGTCCATAATTGATAATGTTTATATTGAAATAATATTGTACCACCTTAATGTTAAATAATCCCCTTTTATATAGTTCTCATTACATAACTCTTATCAATAACTTGCTACGCCCCGTTAAGGTATGATGATGACCCATGAAAATAAACATAACAATTTGCTCAGGAATCAGTCAAATGCATAAGGAAGTTACCGGTTGTGTATTTTATCAGTGCTAAATATTCCTGTACTTGCGGCCTGATATATGTTAAGATTCTCATATAGTTGTCATGCCGCTACCAGCTGAAGGCCAGTAGCTACAGAGGATATGGCAGATTTCGGCTGCTTGGTGATTACTCCAGATGATGTTAAATGGATGTAATAGTTGCCACGATACGAATTTCGTAAGATAATCACAGGTATTTGGGGAGCCTGTCGCTAAGATGGTATAGCGAAGATTTAAGTTCAGTCGCCAAAGGCAACCCACGGCTTAAGGCCTTCTTCGGGAGGACGTGGAATATCGCGGAGGATGTTACCCTGGAACAGAAAAATGTTATTGATAAGTCTAGACGATGTTTTAATAAATTACATGGATCCATGATAATAACAATATTGCATTACAGTAAATGGTTACTAGTTTCCCCTTTGGAAACTCGCGTGGCTTTTTAACCACAGTTTCCTAGCTAACACATGTAAAATACAAATAGTATTGGTTTCCCATTTGGAAACCCGCCTAGTGTGTTCCTTCTCCTCCTAGCTAGTACACAGTAGAAAATATTTGTATTAAAACACTGAATAATTGTGTCTATTATATTAGTGAGGTAGCGCCTTTTCAAGATCATGTATAACTACTCTGGCTTCTGAGATGACTCCGAAAATATCTTATTTACTAAAATTAGACTAGATTGTCATGCGTTCGAACCATCTTAATTTTCCTTACAAGTCCAGGATGAGTATAAAAGAATACCGCAACTTTGAAGGTCTATAATGTCGAAACCAAACAATCTACAACCTTGGATGACCAATCAAATGAACCGTGGATGCGTGAAGTTTGTTTACCATATCTTCATAAATGTTCCATGTGGCCACCATGAGTGGCCCGACCGACATCAAAGCTAGACTCGAACTCGTTCCACACTCTTGTTAGCATGTCCGGTGTTACAGTTTGGATGGCGTCCGTAATTCTCGTTTTGAGGTCGTCAATGTTAGCCGGCAATGGTGGACGAAACACTTGATCCTTTATGTACCCCCATAGAAAATGACTCATGAAGTAAGATCCAGGCGTTTCTGGTCACCAGTTGCTCCGCGACCAATCCAGAGTTGCGGTAACATCTCGTTCAGGTATCCGCGAACAGCTAGTTGCCAATGGGGTGGCGCACCATCCTGCTGTAAAATGAAGTTCCCCGCCGCCTCTTCTAAGTGAGTAAACAACCACTCTGCAAGCATGTTCAAATGAGGTATTCCAGTAACAGTGGGCTCGTGAAAAAAGAAAGGGCCGAAAACCATGTGTGTGGATACAGCGCAAAACACGTTCACTTTGGGGAAAGCGACGTTCCATACAAATGGCAAGGTAAACCGGCACAACGTGCTCGTATGGTGTTAGGAGCACCCACATGAAACCACCGAACACGAGCGCGCTTCCCCCAATGTGAACGTGTTTTGCGCTGTATCCACACACATGGTTTTCGGCCCTTTCTTTTTTCACCAGCCCACTGTTACTGGAATCCCTTATTTGGACATGCTTAAAAAGTGGTTGTTTCCTCAATTAGAAGAGGCGGTGGGGACTTCATTTTCCAGCCGCCTGTGGTGGTCACATTGACTATTTATGAAGATATGGTAAACAAACTTCATGGTTCCACGGTTCATTAGATGGGTCAACGAAGGTTGTAGGTTATTTGGTTTTGATATTATAGACTTTCAAAGTAGGGGTATTCTTTTTATACTCTTGCTGTATAATTTTTACTACAGCCGTTCACTCCCGGCTCTGCGCCTCTTAACTCGCGAGTGTGTGGTCCCTGAACTGATCAACGTGAAATATCTTATTAGACTAGCGACAATGTCCTCTGATAGAGAAGACTGATGGTCTGCATCTACACTGGAATTCCTTTGTTTTACATCCTTTGTAACAGTATTTAAGGGCGTGAGCCCTACTCAGACGCACCGGACAAGGCTTTGGTGGAATTACCACTAATTTTTCCTGCAGAGGAGATCCTCGTTGACGAAGTTCCTTATTTATTTCAGCTCAAGGTTTTTAATTTCTTTGAACTTGTAAATAAAGTACTTTCTCAAATGTTTTGCTATAATTTGTTATGATTGCCAGATAAATCAATATCATCCTTAAATTGCAGATTAATTAAATAACCAAACAAGGGTTAACTGATATTTTATATTCCTATAAATTAATTTAACATATTTATTTATATCATATTTCTAACAATCTTTTAAACTATATGAAATGTTACAACTTCATAATATTAAGATAATCTGAGAGAATATTATATTTCCTTACCACTAATGTCTAGGGTGATGCATTTCTACAAATATAAATGTCTCATTCTCCACATTCTAAAAGCCACCTCGCCTCTGCTTCGCTTAAGAACGTTCGGCCAGGTCACTTTTCTCAAAAGGTTGCTCCGTCATTTTACAAGTTAGATAACATTAAAATACATTCATGAAATTTTGTATCAATATTAAGGACAGCCTCGCAACAGAAAAGAGACTCTAGCCTATTTCTAGCCCATTATTTATGTCCTTTTTCATTGAGACTCGAACAAGTGATTGACATAAATGGTTTATTAACAGAGGAGCTTCCAGCAGCTCGAAACGACAGAAATTTTAAACTGTGTTTGGTGGCCGTCTGACACAATGTATGGGTAAAAAATTCCCGTTACAGTTTAGGAAGTTTACTAGAAAGTTTTTTTACAGTGTAATTATTACGGACAGGAAAGTTTCACGTTTTGAATGATCTGCAGGCAAGACTCCACTGTCCTGTGTATTTTCGAGCGTCAGTTTTCTCTTCATTGGCTGCTCCCCCACCACCCGTGTGTAGCCAGACCAGGTGGCAAGGGATTCGGTGCTTGTTTCCGTGAAGATTCATTATTCGCTCTAAGTTCACCCGGGGGTGTCTAATAAACTGTCTTCCAATTGTATTAGTGAGATAAATGCACATGTGTTTGCAATATAGCTTGTCGTAAAATGAATTCACGAAATTTTCCAGTCCCTACTTATTATTGCAGACCTGCGAAATTCATGTTATTATTAGAAACTCTAACATTTTGCATTTTAAACCCTATCAGACCCAATTTAATTTACGATTTAAATTGTTGCAAACAAACAATTTTATTATTTATGTTGTACTTAACTCGGCAGAACACTTGTTTCGTTGCCACAGCCAATGAGCTGTAGGCTATGTGTTCAGCTACAGTTATATGAACCAATTATGCCCTAGACCAGTAGGACGGTTTGCGAATCATTTACCCACACTTGAGATCATTGTTTGGAACACCTGCATTTCGCGACAAGATTTCCGCACCTGCTAGATTTCAACAATATACGGGCGTATCAGCAGTTTCCTTTTGCTTATTGGCGGAGCATCTTTGTGTGAAGACAATTTTCTGCATGACTGGCCAATCAGAATTAGGTAGCTTCATTGCTGCACGTCTGTGATTCGCGCGCAGATACTGAAGTCGCGTAATACGGAAAACATCCAATCACGAAAGTGCATCTGAACTAAAGTGTTATGAAATACAACTGGTCTTGAAATCTTTTCGCGAGAATCGAGAGTCCCTCGTCATTGGTCATTGAGCTTTGCAGTGTGCAGCAAACACCTAATTTCACCTACACGTGCGTTATGTACACAATCGGGTACACTGTATCTGAATGGGTTGGCTCTTTAATTCCCGCGTTAATTTAATATTTCCGGTGTTGTAAATAAGACAAATTTTGATGCGTATTGTACTAAAGTTGACAAAGAACACGTCTCGTTAAAACAAACATTCAGCTGCAGACTTTGTGTTCAGTGGTCACAGGTACGAAACGGTCATAATGATGAGTAGCAAATTTATTATCAGCTGTGTATTTTTTATCATTGACAGTAGTTATGATAAAATATTTAAACAGATTATTGATAGCAGGTTGACTTCAAATCTTACAAAATTGTGTAATTCCCGGATGTACGTAACTTTTTTTTTCAGCTATTCATGACTGTTCGGTGTCTAGTTATTTCCATTCGGTCATTTTCGTTGTTCGCGCGAAGCAAGTTATGCATCGTGAATGATGGCCGACGAATTTGTGTCCAAGATATTAGAGGGATGGGGTTTTGCTGACCTCGTAGAGAAATTTAAGGGTAAGTTGATTGAAACAGTTTTATTTTAATGGATATATTTTAATTTATTTAATTATGTGTTGGGTTTGTTCAATGAATCAGATTACCTTATTTATCTATAGATACACGTGGTAGATATACGAAGCGCAAAAGCTAAAAATTTGCGAAATGTGTGTTACAAGCTAAGTTTACAGCAATTAAAGCACAGACATAAAGTGTATTCGGTTACGTTACCAGTTATCATTATTTGTCATATGGATACAGTTTTATAGGATTTACAGGTTTACAAGATGGTGCTAACTTAAAATAGCTTTCAAAAACAGGTTTATTAGATATTTGTATGGCTAGGACGAGTCTGATTAATGGGAAACCTATTTAATATTTTTTTTATTCTGCTTTTAGAAGATGTTGCCTTGGTTATGTATTCATTTGAATTGAAAGTGGGGTTTAGTAAATAGGTTATGTGCTGAAAATGTAATTTTGTGTACAGGATTTCTTTGTGTTTCGGTAACAAGCAACTTTTTTAGTTTCATATAAAGGTTGAATAAGTAGCTTTGTAGACATTTTATTTGTATTCTCTGTTACATCAAAATTTGTAAAATGTAATTATTTTTTAAATATATTTTTATTACCGCCAGGCTGCGGAGTCCATCCATAAGGAATTAATTTTTTGATAATGAGAACTTTTTTTTTTAAATTGAATTCAGTCTGTGATATCCATCATAGTACTTGCATTAGAAAACATTAGCCAGCCTCCTTGTATAAATTTTATTTAAGTAGGCATGGACATTTAATTGAATACTTCATCCAGTTAGTTGTGTCTGTAATACATACATTTTCATTACAATTCATTTTATCCCCTATTATAATAATTGGTTTATACAATGGCAGCTCTGAGTAGTAAGTAGGCCCATTAATAGGGATAGGAAAAATTCGCTACATCAGTTCAGCACAATATAGAGTTCAAACGCATATACACTGAAGTCACCTTTGCAATTGGATCATAGTTTATTAGACACGCCCTGGACGACTCCGCGCCAATAGCCGACTTGCAAGAGAACAAGAAGTGAACCCCGTACTGTCAAATGTGGGGCTACACCGGGGCAACAGCCAATGAACAAACATCTGAGGTTCCACTATGCAAACGATTGTGGAGTCTAGCATACAGGTCATTGAATTAGCGAAATTTTTCTATCCCTACCTATTAATTAGAAATATCTCTTTGTGCATTTTGCATTAAAATGCTGATAGTTACAAACGGTTAATCACCGAGTTAATTTACACTAGTTGTTATATTACTTTGCATGTACTCAATAGCTAGAGACCCGAGAAATTCGCGAGTTCAATTACCTGTAGGCTAGACTTCACAGTCTTATATACTGTCATACATATATCAAATGTTTATTGATTGATTGTTGTGGTAGTAAAAGGCGGTGGTTGGGCGCATAATTTCTTGCATGTTTATTATTGGCCTATTTATCTCCAGGAGGTGCCAAAAAAACACGGCGACCAATTACAAACGTAACATGAACGTACATGTGTGTGAATTCCAACTTGTCTAGACATGAACTCCCCTCCCCCCCCCCCCCCCGACATTCTCGGACCTCTAATCATTACATTACAATTTTAGTGACACCTCATTAGTATTATGAATCAATTATGCTCAGTAGACATAAAGCAGGTTATAGAACACATCCCCTTCGTTAATTTTAGTTATACGTTCCTTACTGAACTACTTAAGCTTCTAACATCTGCTTACGTGAATGTGGTAAGATGGTAACGTAATTGGTAATAGTAAAATCTATAGCTTAGATTACATTCGCAAACAGTACATGAAGAGATTTCAAATAACATGATAACACAGATCCAATAGGAAAATCGAAGCTACATTCGCACATTAGGTTGTTCACCACTGTCTGCAATTTCTGTTGCAATAGTTGGTACACATTTTCTTTGGTACATGATCTTGATAACTGGTCATTATCGTGTTTACTATTTCTTTTAGAGATTTCAATACTGCATTTTTTCATTTCTAGAGCCTAATTATTTTAGGAGCAATCATATCAGAGACTTAACTTTTGTTTCTTATTAATGATTTGTACAATGTCCTATTCATTTCCTTATGTTAAAAATATCGAGGTGACCGTATCAACTATATTAAAATTAAAATTAGAAATAACGTTGGCTGTGAGAATCAGTGTAGCACCATAGAAGACAACTGGTTTTGAACTCTCTAAGATCCTTATTGAAAGTTACAAAATGTACATACATTTGTCGGTAGTAGAGTACTAATAATAATTTGCTTGGATAGCGAGAAATAATATTTATTACTAATACAAAGTTTTGATGTAGCCTAAAACTAAAACGCATATTGCGACTTAATTTTCCTAAAGCATGATACACACGAGTCAGCTTCTTGAACAAGAGGATGAACACGTAACTTGTTCTCTTCAGCTTGCACCGTGTGACTGGCCAACTTGTATGCAAGTGTCTAGAATGGAAGGGTTTGAAAACTAGCTAGTATCATTTAGGGACGGTTGTATTTTTAGTTCACCTTCTTGTGCAAGTCCTTTGTTTATCAATGTGTTTTTTTAATATATGAAGCTTGTATGTATATTTCAAGACGGCCGCATGCCCAGGCCGTCAAACGGTGTGCAGAGCTCCGGCATAAAAAGTTTTATTCAAAAACCTATTTCACTTGCGTAAGTGCAGCCTTCTTACAGGCTGTTCGCGATAAAATGAGCACTTTTGAAAGCTCTGCTTTAGATATACTTGTATTGACGTTCTGTATTCTTCCGCTTTATGTAAGATTAACATTGCCATGTGAATCATCACTTTATTCATGGGTCGGTCAAGTGAAACTGTGAAATAATTAGAAAAGGCATTGTTTTACAAATCTACTCGTTCTTACATTTAAAAAAAACGCATTAAAAAAAATAGAAAGCGAAAGAAATAATTTAATTTAACAGAAATGGTTACCACCACATTTCATTCGACGTTAAGATACGAAACTACTTTTCCATCCATCATTACCAATTTACCTAGGTGCATGTCTCTCAGGGTGCACATTAAGATATATGCAGGTTGGGGTAGTGATTTTTTTTTAAGGTTGATTTCAAAAGTGCACACTTTATCGTGAACAGTCTTTAATAGAATTTGAGTAACGGTACACGTGTGTATAACCATTTCAGATTCTCCATTTAGCTCTAAAACTAATCTTCTCGGAGTGGAAACGGCTGAAACAGGTGTTTTCGCGGTCAATTATAGGTATGAACATCTCTGAGCAGAATGCTAGATAGGTATAGGGGATTAGTATTACGTGATACAATTGTATGGTTATCGCTGAAAGTTTCAAGAGGCGCGTTACCGACGGGGAGACCTGCGCGCCAAATCTGCGACTTGAGCATAAAGGCTACGGTGAGGTATGGTGCGCGTGCCTGGGTCGCCCTTAGCGCTCCCGCGTTTCTCGGCCTTGGACACGCAAAGTGCCTTCACCCAGGCGGTCACCTAAATGCTATAATTTTACAAATCTACTCTTGAGAATGAGGGAAAGGATAATAATATTATAATTATTATTTTAATAATAAAAGAAAGTCAGTGTTGGTGGGGATGCTCTTGCCCAATATCTAAGTGTCTCCATATTTTGTGCTTGACATAAAATGCTATTAACAAGGCAAAAGTTACACCTACAATCCCTATAATGGTCTCCGTATAGCTTTTTGCAACATTCAAGTTGACCACGCAACTACACACTGTGTGTACAATTTGTGCAAGTGGCTTGAATAAAAGTGTGTTCACCTTCTTGTTCACATTTAGGTGTTCAACTTCTTGAACAAGAAGGTAACCCGTGTGCCTCAAGCATTGGACTGTCTGTAAGAAATATATGACATATAGGAGGGTAAGTTGTAAGAAGATGTATTTGTGTCCTTCAGCCAATTTTCTGTGAGATTACAATTACATGTCAGTTTTTACCTCTTTGCACCAGTAGAAATTTCAGGTCTTCTATTTTATTCCTGAGACTTCGTACATTGACATGGATGGAAGACTGTGTGTTTGTGTCATATGAGGTCTATAGTGAAATTTTAAGCTTCCGCATTCCAAAAATATCATTTAAAGTAAATATCGGTTAGATTATGTTTGGTTTTGACTGCAGCATCATGAGAAGACACTGCGCTAAAAGATTAGCGCATAATGCGACGTACGGTAGCACGATTGTCGTAAATCAATAAAAATGTTTACAAAATGCATCGTAAATTTGACATGCACGTAAATGTTTGTTTTTCGAGGAAATGTACTTTAATAACAAAACAGAATTTCTTTTGCATGATGAATTGAAAATGGTTAACTGTATAAGCTGTTGTCACGTGTATTGCATAAAAACGTAAACATTATACTCAATGGAATATGCACTGAAATATGAGATCTTAGGCGGGAAGACAACTAATTCAACGCAAAATTTGGTTGTGCACTTGAACAAAAAATTGATCACATATATGAACAGAATGGGCCTATGCACATGAATGTGGGGTTCCGAGCGGGAAGTCATAAATTGGGAATTGCATGCTACATTTTACAAATTAGATTGATTGTATTTCACTAATTCGTCGCAGATTGCACTTAATAAAGTGGAGATATACCCAAGAATGGGAGAGCTATGGTTAAGAGATTCCAATGAAATACGTCATTCTGCCTTACCTTACATCATATCACACTGACCAACAAAATCGCTTCTCGTCTACTGTAAGCGAATCACTATTTTTACCTTGATAACCTAGAAGCTACTATAGCATGTGATTGTTACTGGAAGTTCGACGAATTTCAGACGCGATAGAGTACATAGATAATTATCACATCACGAATCAACTACTGCAGATTTGTAGTTAAGAAAAAATGTGTTTCCACAACTATATCATGCTATGTTAACCTAAGCTAACCGCTTTACGTTCGTGGCACGTAGCTCACTGTCTTATTACTTTGCCAAAACAACTCTAGTGACCTTCAACAATCTTTCCTATTTCACCAATGTTTGCCCTTTTCTTTAACCCTGAACACACTCATGACAAAAAAATGAAACCAGTCAACAATTTTGTGACGAGCTGTGCCAAGTTCGTGAATGTAGTGGTCTATACTAAGCCTCCAACACCAAAAGTAACTTAATAATGTACATACCTCAAACTCATATTCGGTCGATAAAACCGCAATCCTTTCGTAACCAAACTCTACACATCGTCTTTTTTTACAGTTCCATATCATTGTTTCTTATATCCTTTTCTCCCTCACATCAAACAATTTCAATTATATTTGACATTTGGGACCATTTTATCTCTTTGGTAGCAGCCATTTTTCTTGAAAAAACGTTATACCTAGAGAATTGCAAAATTCGTATTATTATTTGGGGATAAGTTAAACTCGAAACATATGTACCTATGTAATACGTTTATAACGGGACCATACTTTATGTGACACACCCTGGGTGACTCTGCACCAATAAAGGAACACTTCACAATTTGTGTGACCCAGTCACGTGTAGTTCAGTCAGAGAGGGAGTGTCTTCACATCTATGCAGCAGCCAATGGAGAAACGACGCCGGTTCTAGTGTATACAGTACTGTGAAGTTCAGACTGATGACAATTAATAACGCGAATTTAGCATGTCTCTAGTAATGCCATCATTCAAAATTGAAAACAATTCAAACAAGAAAAATTATTTTCCTACAAATATGAATAGTAATTTCTTGATCACCATCATTTTAGACGAGTGAAGAAGAAAGTGGCCTTGCCCACTACCTGTACAATCCACTTGTACTTGCCTGACTGCTCATTATGGCAATAAGTTTACATTATGGACACTAATTGCGATTCTGACGTCTGATGCATGGACAAGCCTTTCATTTAAAATCATCGCGTGGGCGCCGTAAACAAAACCGAAAATTAACCTAAACAATCAAAACACTTAAATAAATCCAAGCCAATCAAACACAAACAGAAATATATCGCTGTCACAGCATAGTATACGTCGGCGCATTGCAGTACATCACGTTCTGCACTTCAGCCACTATTTATACAGTGAATCTTTTGGCTCATTTAATCAACATGTTTTCCTACTTAAACTATCATGGTAGTGTGTTGCCCTTCTCCAAGTACAGAATGTAATGTTGTATTACAATTTTCCTTATTGTAACACATTTTGGTTGTGAGAGAATGTTGGAGTTTAAGTATGTAGGTACTCCCTTTGAAGGTTGTGCGTCGGTTCAATGTAAACAGAGCAAAATTAGTTTCAGCACTGTTTGTTTTAACTTTGAGCTGACAATGTGCCCAATCACCAAAATTAGATAAAAACAAGATTTGTATGTTGTTATTAATAACTAAATATGTAATTTGCCTTTGTTCTTTGTGCTCATTTTAATTACAAATACACATTATGTTTTTTATCACAAAGTGTTACTGTATGCTATTTATTTTGACTGTGTATGCAACAGTATATAAACTAGTTACATTTTATTGGTTATCACTGCACGTATATTTTATTTCAGATAAGGTAGTCCTTTTTAACAGGTGCTGCGACTAACATTAAGCATTTGACAGCTGAGTATGTTTATGAAATTTACAAAATAATTATTTACACATGAAAAGCTAGTCGGGTGCTACATGAATATCTGTTTTGTTTATTACATAACCGTATTATGCTATCCAAGCCTATTTGTTGCAGTACCTGATAAAAAAAGTCACTATATTAATATTAATGGATTTTATACTTGTAAGACTTTAGTGGTAATTCAGATCTTGTATTTTTAGAAGAAGTGGATGGAGAAGATTTCAAAGTTTTAGATGAAGCTCTCATGAAGTATCTAGTAGTAAAAATGGGACGCAGAGCAAAATTTCTGAAAAAAATATACTGATTAATTTTTAAAATCAGTCCCAGTTTATGTAATAAGCCAAGAAGAGGACTGCAAATTGGTAAGAAAGGCAATATTTAAATATACAATGATCATAGCGCATATTAAATTATGGTTTTAAATTTTTTCACGTTCCAGTTAGATCGTTATTATAATATAAATTCAAAATGAAGCCAGCAACCCAAACGTTAGTTTTTTTTTAAACACATTACCACATAGTAGTCTTAATGTTATTCAACTACAATCTTGAGCCATTACCACCATTTGCTTATCAATGTATCGTATACACAACTTGTATGCATATTTTTATTTTTTCTGTTTACAAAATATTTCTTGACACGAAAAATGTGTTTTTATTTTTCACCATATGTTCGTATTGATTTTTTATTTACAGTAGAGGTTATGAATGATCAGTACAATACTATTGTTTATTAACAATACAGATGATTATTTATTATTATTTATTTATTATATCAGGGTTACATATTGTGTAAAAGCGTTTCTGTGATTGTTTGCACTAAAAGGTTGCACCAGAATTTGCATGGTGATAATCTTGGATTCTGACGTTTTTTTGTTTTCACAAACATCTGCTTTCACTAAAAGGTTTTACACAATTGTGTATACTTCATTCAAGATAAAATGCATCTTTTTAAGACAGTTGCTCCAACCAAAATTTTCATATGTTTAAAACTCATTTGATATAAATAAATTACTTTGTATTAATTGATCGGCTAGTCTGCTGCTATACGAATCTGTGATTCTTCTATTGTGAATACTGGGAGAGAGAAATAAAACTTTCATACTCCATAGACTTGTTTTTGAAATGCTTTTAAAGCCCTTCTCAATATGTAGTTTAATTCTGCCCTGTAGTTTTGAAATTACAAGCGTTAAAAACATAATTTTAATGGTTTACATAATAGAAAACCTTGGGATATATTGTCTATATTTTTCTTGTTCTTAACCTTGTTTCATTGCAGTTGGAAATGTAGTTAATTAATGAATTCCAAACTTGCACTTAAATATTATTACCTCGCCCGCTGTGTAATTTGGTAGTTACTTGAACATTTTTCACATTCCAGATATAATAAACAAGTAATGTGAGATTGTATTTTATGCAGTATAATGCACTTGATATGTGGGGACTGCCATGTAATCACTGTTGATGAATTTCATTAGATCATGTAGTATATGTACGTCCGTAACTTACTAAAGTATCAGGTTAAATCTCACAGACACCAACTCCTGGCAACCTCTATCATCGGCACATAAATAAACTGACCATTTGTTGTCATATACGATTGTTGCTAGTCACAATAAGATTATACCTTTTAGCACAGGGACTAGTACCATGAACGAAATTACTATGCAAAAAAAAATCAACCTGCCGAATGATGTAGTATAGTTAGCGCAAGTAAAGGGCTTGCCAACCCCGAAAAGGTATATTGTCTCCACTTTGCTCTCATTTAAATTGGAAAAGTGGTAAATCTTGTCCTAGAGTTAAAAAAAAAAAAAAGGCACGTATTCAAAAAGCCAATTAAATGAAATTGTTTTGAATTTAAATAAAATATATTTTGTCCCCATGCATTGGGCGCCACTTTAATACTATTTGTAATGAGGTAGGCGATCTTAATCTTGCGGGGCTCGGCCGTATGTTGTTGCGTTGTTCTATTTAGTGGGCTTCCATATGAGGAACTCAGGAAACTTAAGAGTCAACTTCCTCTGTGGCTTTTTTGGAAGCGGTAATTGGGATTTTTGAGACGTTAACCTTACTTTGAGGTAAGCAGGTTTCCCATGCCTAGTTTCCGCCCCAAAGAAGGTGGCGCAGTGAAACACACTTACTGAAGGGGCACTAAAATTTCAATGTCACTTTAATTGCGGAGAGTTTTTTCTGCTTTAGTGAAAACTGCAAGATTATCGCAGTCAAAATTTCGTTATCAATAATCACTACAGCTGATAGGGCAGGGTTCATTGGTCTAGAGCAATCACTGGGTAGAGCTGCCTTTGTGTAGAAACACACCGTCTAATGCGTGTCGACTAGTGTCTATATTGTAGCCATATAGTTTTATTCGTTAACGTTGGCCAAATAATAAGAAATAAATACCGAGGAAAATTAAAAAAAAATTAACAGATGAGGTAATTATTACTGATAAGTAACAATTACATCTCTTTCGCCATAAGAAGAATATATTTAAAATTTACTTTTTCTTACATGTAACGAATAATAAGCAAAAATTACTCAAATAGTAGTCATTGCCGGTAACGAGATTACTTGTAATTAGTTACATGTCACTGAATATGACATATAACTAAGCAGTTGGTTTAATGTATTCTTGTATTGTACTAAATATAATTCACTAAGTTTCCTCATTGTAAAGATAAAGATAAAGTGTGTTTAGTAAAATGTTGCCTGGTGGACTTTTGTAAATTATAATCTAAATAATATTACTTTATATATAATAACTACACCATATGTCTAGAACACGTTTTAAATAAATATTTTTTTTAGTTTATTGTTTTCAATAGTAAGCCAGTCAAGTATTTTTTTATTAAATACAGTTTATCCTTACAATGAGGAAATACTGTTTAGTTAATTTTATTTAGCACAATAGAACACTACAGTGGAAGAAAGTGCTTAGTTATGGTATAGAAAACTATATTAACTGTCAAGAAAATTAAATTATTCCCTATGCTACATTTTATTTAAAAGGAAAATAAACATTATTACAGCACAGATAACTGTAATCATTATAAACAAAATTAAAGTATTCACTTTAATTGGTTTTATTTCATTAAAGGAACATAAAATACGGACAACAATTAGTTATCTGTAAATGATAACATATTTATTTAAAGTAAAGATTACTGTAGTTATTTTAAAGCAAATTAAAGTATTCACTACATGTGTTATTTAAATTAAAAAAAAAATCATTAAGTTACATGAAAGACAACTATATGTAATCTAAAGAATATTAAATATTTGCTTCATTGCGTTCTCTTAAAATGAAAACAACATTTAGTTACAGTAAAGACAAGTACATTAATTTCAAAGAATATAAAAGTATTTACTAACATTAGTGTTCTTAAAGTTACAAATACTTTAAGTTGCAGTTCGAGTACTATGTTTTATTTAAGGAAATTTGCATTATTCACTACAATGCCCTTATTTTGATGGAAGGAAAAGTACAGTTATTCAAAAGAAAGCAATATTAAATGTAAAACAAGAAGGAATACCGGCATGATTTAAAGAAATACATTTCTTTATTTCAAAGGCAAGGCCATCACTAACTTTAGGGTTACCATAAAATTTATTTACAATTACTATCTGTTTTGAATGCAATGCAACATACTAGTTTTTGTTGCTGCAAATTAAATCCTATCTTTAGTGCAACAAAATAATAAAAAAAACTTACTTAACTGTTAAATAACTTAGCAGAAGTTGATATTTGAACATAAGATTACTTTGCGGCAACAAATTTGCATCATCATAAATAAAGTGTTCGTAGAGTGTATATAAAGAACGAAACTTTGCCTTTTACAAAATTGTGCAAAACTTTAAATTATGAATTTTAGGTGGCTGTAAAAATTGTTACAATGGGGAAAAAAAACATCGTTTAACTTTGTGTTGAAGTCCACATCCCATCAAGAATGTGGAGTCTCATCGTTCTCCTGTTTCTGCTCAGAAAAAGCATCCGTCATATCTTGTCGTGATACCAACCGAGAAGAATCTAAAACAATTTCTAAGCACAGAGAATATTTTCATATATTCCATTTCATCCAATGGTTAGCTGTTAGTGACGTCATACCTGCCACACCAAACAACAACAGTTTCATGAGGATGGGAAAGGAGGGGAAACAGAAGCCTTCGTCGGAGCGTGCGAGCCTGTTGTTCAGAGTTGAGATGAGAGATTTTGGTGGCCCCTAACAATGCGGTTCTGAGAGCCGATGGGGGCGAAATGAGTTAATAATGGAGCAGCGCCGGAATGCAAGTGCGGGATAAACGGGAGTTTCCACCTGTCGACCAGCGGCATCATCCGGCTCGATTTCCACTTGTGAAAATCCGGGAGTAGCCAGGCCGGGAAATTGAACCCGTTTCGCCTTGGTGGGAGGCGAGCAGGCTAACCACTTATCCACCGCATCCCCAGAGAACCGGTAGATAAGTACATTTTCGTAGATAACTTTCTTCTCTTCAGTTTTGCACCTAAACATATACGCGTTTAGTTTAGATGTTGTTTTGGCAGCGATTTGTTAAAAACCCTTTCCAACTGCACATTTCGGCAGCCATTTTCCAAAATTCACGAAACGGAAGCTCGAAGAATTTGGATATGTTTCTCATATATCCTTGACGAGTACATGAAGCAAATTTCAAAACTTTATCAATTTTTTCCTCCATTTGTTCTACGTCTTGGTTTGTTGTCGTGCTGCGTGTCAATATGGGGCTTAATGCGGCGACTGTGGTATTAGTTCAGTAGGATACACACGCATTCTGTAATCAATTTCAGTGCAGGATCGTTTACAAGTTTTCGAAGCTGTTACCGTGCTACTTTCTAAGAATAATCAGTTAGTATTCGTTCTTTTATCATAGGGTATGTTAAATTTGTACCAAGCCAGATTTGCTTAATAATGTGTTATGAACTGTCACAAAAAAGCGACTACTTCTCTCATAGAAAAAAATTGCAAATACTCTCTTCTTTTTAAAACGAGTATTACAGACTATCTGCAATGCAACCCACGCGGTTTGTGGGAAGGTTAATAAATCTAACACATAAGAACTGATAAAATATATTTTATAAAATAATTATGGCTATCGCATTTAAAAAATCGGGCAGGCCTACTCATAATGACTAAAATATGCAAATATTTTGCCAACCATATTTTTTGTGGAGAACACAGCTAAGGGCACAAGTGCATTCACATTCAGATCTTCCCTGTGTCAAGAAGAGATTTTATTTTCAGAGACACTGAAATTTGACGAACTCATTTGGCAATAGGTTAGAACCCTCATTACTTTGTGGATTCAAGAATAATTTATTTATCCACTGGCCCTTGCTTCAGTTTAACACCATAGCAGATATCACGGAGATCGGTCTTCGTTCACCTTGCATATTTGTTGTTTTACGCGGGGTGTCTAACAATCTGCGGCCCAAAAGTAGTAGGGGGTCGCGGCGTGTAGCGGCTAGAGAAGTCGCCACCCACCACGGCGAACCTAGTTCGTTTCCCAAAGTGGGTCGCTCCCGTATTTTCGCGCGTGGGAATCTTGCCGGATAAATCCGCTTGTCGGCTGGTTTACTAGCGTATCTCGCGTTTACTCCGCCATTTAATTCCATGTTCTTAAGACCTTGTTCTTAAGAGCCGTCCAAATCTCTCCACTGCAGTAGTAGCAGAAATCCAAGTGTGTGTTCATGGGGTTTCAATTTAACGTGCCCTCAAATGAATTTGCCAAAATTCCACCTCTCAGATCGTTGTCTTAAACTAGCAATAACTCTCACACGCTGTGTTTGAGAGTGGATTGAAGGTTCTCCATCATTACAGACCTACTCTGGGTAGCCAGACTAAAGCAATGAGGTGCAGCTATAAACCATGAAAGCACTAGACGGGATCTAGAGCAACTTGGACTACGCGTGTATGAGGATCTAGTTCCCGCCGCTGAGTGAAGTTCATTTACCACGCTCCATTACTCGCACTGGATGGTTCGCCGACTCCGCCACAGTCTTTGACTCCTTTTCTTTTACCTTATTCTAAGTGTTATGTGAAGTTAAGACCCGAAGGTAGGGCGGGAATTTATTGCGTCTCAGGGCTAACCCCTTACGCGCACAAGGAAAAATATCATGCAAGGAGACATGCATCGCGGCAAAGAGTTATTAGGCAGCCATGGCCTGCACTTTGGGGCCATGGCTACCTCCCTAAGTGTACTTAGAGCTAGTCTTAACTATGAAGAGCAAGGGAAAAAACCGTCAAGATAGGCGTAAAAAACCCTTGCGACATAGAAGTAAACACTTCAAAATTATTTCATTAATTAAATTAAATTAAATGCTAGAGGAGACAGAGTGTTTGGTGACATACTCTTGGTCAGTAGAGTAGAAAAGATTAGCAGAGAAGGGGTGGGGTCTTTATTGTTCTGTAACTTGGTGCCGGCAGTAACCAGAGAGGTGTTTGGGCGCCTCTCTGGTGAGGGGAGTGACGCTATTAGACCTCTTCCCTCCGATCTCTCCTGTGAAACTGAGAATTAAAGGAGAAAAAGTGAGCTGCTAGTAAGTGGCAGCAGGGCTGGCCCTTGCTGGTTATAGTGTTTGACTCGCTCTCTTGTGCGAGTGACGATCTCGACAGTGCTCTTGGGGCGGCTCTGGCAACAACCGGAAGCGCTCAGTAGATTTGCGCATTGTTTCCTGCTCCATAGGAATCTCCGAAGTTTATAGCGTCAGTCAGACACGCCGGAAAAACCGTTGACGTTTAATCGTTGAGGACTACCCTGGAATAAAGTCGAGCAAAACCACAGCGAGACTTGAGTGTGTGTGTGTGTGCATGCACACGCATACATATTGTAGCGTCATATGGTGGAGCTACACCACCTTAGGTAGAGCGCACTATGGATTATAGCTGGGCGGGTTTGTTTTACAAACATGCCCTAGATCGCCCGGCTATATAAGAGGCCTGGAGGCCGGCGCTCCCCCCCCCCCCCCCATCAGTCTACGAGACTTCGACGAGTATTGAGTGTGTGTGTGTGTGATCGAGGCTGAAGATGAGAGCAACTACCTACCCCTGGGCAGAGGGGTTCCGAGGTCAACTGAAGCAGAAGATAAAGGTTGAGCATAATTCGGGTAGCTGGCATCGAGACATCGTCCCCATTCCCCCTTTTGTAATAATTAATATTACTGGCAAGGACAGGGATTAGCTGCATCGTGGTTATCAAAGTTACCATATTGTAATTGAGTCATAATGTAGTCTGCTATTCTGTAATAAGTAAAAGTCTTGAGATTTGTAAGAAATGATATCCCATTGTGTTCTTGTGATTGTTACTTGTTGTTCATTGTGACTAGTTGTAGTTCATTATATATATATATATAATTACCTATAATTCAGCTACTTATGAGCTCTCCCCCTAGACACCCCTTACCACCACTTAAGGTGAAGAGAGTAACTGTGAAGGAAGCAGAAAGTGCATTTTACAAACAGGAGGCAGCGAGTTGTTTCAATATACAGAGTTATTCACCTCAAGATGTTCAGCCGAAATATCTTCCGAACCTCTGAAGGTACCGAAATTTTTATTTAGAATTCGTAAACAGCACAACGGGGCTCATAATACACAGTCTATAACTTTTCCTAGATGTAAATATTAGAGACCTGAAAAATTCACCAGTTCAATGACCTACAGGCTAGACTCTACAGTCGTATGTATAAATATGCCGAAATTAATTATGTACTAGGAAACCGATACTATCTTAGTTTTTTCTATGGGAATGTACCTATTTATTTCAATATCATAACATGTTATTACGCGGTGAGTTCATTGACATTCTTATTTTGAAAACACGGCGAACAATTTTTTTGAGATATAAGAAAATGTTAATATGTGTATACATCTGTCTCTAAATCTTGTGGGGTAGGTTGCATCATCCACTGGATTTCCATTAGAGTTTTCCTAAAAAAAGATAACACACGCTCTTGTGATACAGTAACGCAGGTATCGAACGCAAGCGAATGGCTGTTTGTTGGTGTTGTTCATGGTACAGAGAAATAAAACGTGTGTTTAATTTGATGTTCATAGGTTCATTATATTTTATTCACCTACCAATCGTGTCTATTTCACAATCCACATCTCCCAGCGAATGACGCAACCTACCCCGCCACAGCTAAAGTCAAATGCATACACCTATGAACACCCTCTTATGTCTCAAAAGTGCTCGTTGAATTTCCAAAGTAATCACGTCACTAAACTCACCGCTTATGCAATTGGGAGAAATAAGTATATACAATTTAAGAAAATCATATTTGATTTCGTTATCTCAGTATTTAATTATATCTTAGAACAGATATAGATGGCGCCTTATAGGCTTCATAGTGCCATTAGCAAATTCAAAATCATAATTTTGATACCTTAAGCGGTTCGGAAGAGATTTAGGGTGAACACCTTGGGTGGATTAACCTGTATAATTAGGGGTACCTGTTATTCGCGAAAATATTTCAGGACAGCTCGAAAAAATAACAGCACGAAAATAAAGTTTTGGTGAAGGAGTTAACGTATTTGTTCGGCCGTATATCAACATGCATTTGTTTTTCGCGCAAACAAACGTACTGTAAGGACATAGAAAACTGGAATATAATTTTTTTTTACTGAGCGGAGATGCTAACCGCGATATTGTCTTAAGATATGGAGACTATTATTGGTGAAGACTCAAGTTTATGTCTCGGTTTTTTCCACGGAGATTTCCGGCCGATTACGAACTGCCTGCGATGAACCTGCATTACCCTCATGTTCGCAGCGAACGCCTCAGCGCAGGACATCACGAGACAAAAAAAAATGTTTGTCGAGGACTTGGCGCAAGCAAAAAAAAAAAAAAAAAGAAGCAGACTCCGTGTGGCCTGAGGGATTATGAGGTTCATTAGGATGGGATTAGAAACGAGAAATCTCCCGAAATCTCTGAACCGCAGATTTCGACATCTCCATTGCCGTCTTCCTTCTCTCTTTTTTTTTTTTATTTTATCCTCCTTGCTGCAGCCTCCACCGTCCCCTCTTGCTATTTCTTAAAGCTTCTGGCTTTCCGAACATAAAACCTGCTTCATTATTCATGTTCAGAACAGTCGGGCCAGACAGGAAGAAAGGGATCCAGTTGTTAAGATGTGTAACTTGGAAGATTTAGCTATCGCAAACTTCCGCTGCAAATCCTTCGCCGCAACATTTCATAACGTTACGAGGAGTATTTTTTCTTTACTTCTTGGCAGAAAACTGGAATTAAATGTTTTATTAAAAAAATAAAAAATAAAACATTCCAATGGCTTCCGTTTTGTAAGTTCTGCACCCAAATATCGTCAAGTATCAAAGCGAATTCCCGGATCCGCTGAATATCAACAAAATACTTTTAATACGTAACTTCAAATATATTTCAACATATAATGGTGTAAGAAAATGTTTCCCGACTTAAGGTACGTGTTAGATCAGCCAGTGTCAAAGTCTCTTATTTTAACGGCGAATTCTCTCTACAAGATCAAATAAAATGGGTCCTGTCAGGAGATTTCCAAGGGACCGCGGTGGCTGAGCGGTTAGCCTGCTCAACTCCTACCAACGCGAAATGGGTTCAATCCCCGGCTGGGTCACTCCCGCATTTTCGCATGTGGAAATCGTGTCGGACGATGCCGCTGGCTGGCGGGTTTTCTCGGGCATATCCCTTTTTTCCCGCACTTTTATTCCGGCACTTTCATGCTCACCTCAATCGCCCTTGACGGCTCTCATGATCTCGCTGTTAAAAGCATCCCAAATCTCGTCACTTAATCACAAGGTTCCCGGTTCGAGTACCGAGCACGACATGACGTTGCTAGAAGTTTTAAGTAGCTTCAGGTAAGGCTGCATACAGTTACTCTTTTGAAATAAAAGCTATTATATCAATGAACATTATTAAATTTAATATTTGCTTTTTCTCACCACGACACACAATTAAACCTAAATTAGGCCACTCCGAGCTTATCACTCCTAAATAAGTATCAACATTTTTCATTCACTTGTATTTGTTACACAGGTAAGTATGACTTTGTGTCAAAATGTTATTCCGAATATCTCGAGAGCTAATTAAATTTATGGCAGAGCAAAAAATATAATTAGTTGAAACACATTCCCCCCTTCCCCGTACATTAATTTGACAGTAGAACTTCACACGACAAAATTGTGGAGTTGAAAATTCTCATCTTTTACAAAAAATGGGAAAAAAGAAGAGAAATTCAAACGCCAAAGTGTATATATAATTGTACACTAAGGGCATTAGTTTTTTTGTTCTTTTACAACAGTTAGTATAACAAAGACAAAAATAATGTTTTGTAGTAACAACAACATTGTTCGTGTATAAAATGTTATACATGTTCGCAATCGTAATATTATAAATAGCAGGCGAGTGTTTCCAATTACATTTCTGTGTATATTTATTATGCTCTCGGAAAGAACTGTCACGAATAAACAAAAATAAGTGCAAAAACTACTTTCCAATTATATTCACGAAAAAGAAATAATATCATCACTGGGACTCGAATCAGCAACCCATAAGATTTAATGTTATGATTTTTTTATGTTGCCATTTACTCTTACGAGAGCTTACATTCATTCATTTGATACCAGATTTTCTCGTGGTATTCCCCTTCCCCAGTTCTTGCATTCCGGCACTGCTCCATCTTCATTTCATTCCGATTTGAGCTGGACATCGTAACTGCCCGTCTCAGCTCAACTATATAAAATGCGAAACACCTTGTAGATTTACCCTTGTCATTTATGCTCTAGCCACAGATTAAATGAGTATACAGAAGCAAAATACCCTGGTGGTTCCTTTGATGTGGACGTACCTACAGCTAGAAGAAGGTTCGATGAAACTAACACAATAGTAGTTTGTATATTGTCAAATATACATCTATTAAATAGCCCCAACTAAATATTCTATAGAGAAAACAAAACTTTAAACACAAAAATTAAGTTTCATCTAACAAAATACACACTTGAATAAATAAAACCTCTGCGTTGTTCCAAAATCATTGGACTGCCATACATGTTTTTACTGCTTGGTTACTGAGATGATTGAAATTTTTTTTTCCGAAAATACATATCGAGAGTTTGTAATTTTTGTGATAATTAGGACAGTAAACGCGTTAGTGCATTTATTGATACTTAATAATGGCATATAAATCCGAATAAAAAAGTTCGACAGGAAACTAAAATGAAAAGTTTTAAAAATTGAATACTTTTATTACGTAAGTTGTCCTGCATTTGGAGTGCATGACGTCAAAAACCTTCCAATTTTGCCTGTGTGTGTGAGTAAGATGAGGGTGACGGGAGGTGAGTGTGTAACAGCGCCGGAATGAAAGGGAGGTGGAAATGGGACATCCCCGAGGAAACCCGACGACCAGCCTCACCGTTCGGCACTATCCCCGCTTGCAAAAATTCGGGAGCGGTCCTGCCGAAAATCGAACCAGGTTCATCTAGGTGGGAGGAAGTAGTCTCATCATTAAACTGCCGCGGCCCTGTTCGGAAATAATGCTGGGGCGCAAATAATCCAGGTGGGAATTTCGTTCGTGCTTTCACATTTTTGTTTATAATGACCAAAACCGTTTAATGTACGTAGAGCCAAATAAATATTCAGTTAAACCAATCAAAACTGGAGCAACCAAATAAGTTGGTTTCGACAACACGATATTTCATTCCTCCTATACAAACAATTAATTTGGTTGCACCAGAAAATTTTTTTTAATTCAACGAAACACTTTTCTCAGTGCTTTCGCTGATTGGCTGCGTGGAGAGTCTGGGATGAGCATTGTGTGTGACTGGCCGGCGCCTGCTGCGAAAGCGTTCCTATTGGCTGGGTTGGTGGCTGCTTAGTGACGTTACCAGGCGCTGATTGGTGAACGGTGACCTTGTATAAATGGCTGTCTCACATCTACATGCTTACATACTTGTGCCGCTCTCTATGACTAGAGACTTGCAAAATTCGCGTTATTATAAGAGACCCGAGAATTTCGCGGTTCATTTATAGACAAATTGGAATTCACACACATGCACGTGCATGTTACATTTGTAATTGGTCGACGTGTTTTTTGACATCTCCTAAAGATAAATAAGTCAATAACAAACCTGCAAGAAATTATGCGCCCAACCATCGCCTTTTACTACCACAACAATCAATCAATAAAGAGTTGATATCTGTATGAGAGTATATAAGACTGTGAAGTCTAGCCTACAGGACATTGAACTCGCGGATTTCTAGGGTTTCTGGTTATTATTTGGGGACACGTTAAACTTCAAACATGTATGCCTTTGCAGTACGTTTGTTATTGGCCCAGACTTCATGTGACACGCTCTGGGTAGAACTGTGCCAATAAATTATCACTTCAAAATCGTGTGCCCCAGTCACGTGCAGTTCAATCACAAAGGTAGTGAATTTAAGTTAATGCAGCAGGCAATGGAGAAACTACATTGCCTCTAATCCATATAGTACTGTGACGTTCAGCCTGGTGCCAAATAACAACGCGATTTTTCCATGTCCCTATCTATGAAATGTTTAGCCATGCCTAGCCAAAATCACATACTTGAAAAATTAAAAGTGAAAGTTATTAAACAAATTGTGACTGCTTGTTAATACAAGTATTTCTAAATTTCAGAGCCTGGCTAAATCCTTCATTAGCAAATGTGTTGAACACAGTTTTTTTCTACGATATACTTACTGATGTAAATCGTTTTCAGTTTAAGTAGTAGGGAAATGGGCATTGACGCGCAACGAATTGGGGAGTAGGAGTGCAGGAGCCGAGGAGCCGCCATGTTGTTACGTCACCGGCCGCCATCTTATATCCCATTGACCTTTTACCCCTGACCAATGACCTTTACCCGTGACCTTGAACTTGGCCCCGAAGACCTTTAATCCCGAAAAACTCTTCAAAATTGCAAAAAAAATCCGAAAAAAATTGCAAAGAAATTCTAAAAATTCACAAATTACAAAAAATAATGATGACTTAAATGTATTAAAAATTTAATAATAAAATAGTTAAAACATTATTTTAAAAACTTAAATTTCTCCATGTTACCCCCACCACCCTTCACGAAACAAATTAGTTGGATGGCCTCCACCCACTCGCCCATAACCAGTCAGTCATCTAGGTAGGTGCCCACCATCTTGGTAGGCAGCAGCCATCTTGGTATGTGACGACTATCTTGGTAGGCGACCACCATCTTGGTAGACATCACCCATCCGCCATATTGGAAACCCATGACATTGACCCCATAACCTTAAATGACCTTGAAAACCAAACTAGAGAAGAAATACATAAAAGTCAGCAAGCATTATACATAACAGACTACTACCTCCATATTAGATGCACACTACATCGACACTGATCCCGTGTGCTTGAATTACCTTGGAAACCAAAACACGAGAATAAATTCATAAAAGTCAAAAAGCATATGACAATACAGATTACTACCACCATATTAGATGCACTAACTCGACCTTGACCCCATTACCTTGAATGACCTTGAAAACATAAACTCTAGAAAAATATTTAAAAGCCAACAAGCGTATGCCATTACAGACTACTACCACTATATTAGATGCAAACTACCTTAGCCTTGACCCCATGAACTTGAATGCAAAAACCCGAGAAAAATATATGCGAAAATGCAAACGCTAGCCTTTCACGTCAGCTGCTGTTAAACTAAACATCTCAGCTTACCTCCCTACTGTTCATAATATACGAGTATGCAAGCCCTGTGGCATAATATTGACTTTTAAGCAATCGTACTGATCGATTAATACATTATGCAGACACCAACCATCCAATCACGTGAGGTGTAGCACATTGAGTAGGTAGAGCAGGTGGAGCAAGTGGAGCATGTGTGTCAGGTGGAGCAAGTGGAACATTTTGAGCAGGTGTGTCTATTATGTGTTAGTCTGCAGGCTATCCTTATAACTAGCGCCACCTGTATTTCGCGAAAATATTTAAAGATAAGTTGTGTTCCGAAACCCTTTAGTTCACAACCACTTTCGTGATTGCATAATTTGGAATTGTTACGCTCCTTATCTGCGTGCCTGCGAATCACGGACGGTCAGTATCTGAGAGACTTAATTCTGATCGGCTCACCCATGTAATGGACACTCTTCACACAATGACAAACGGCCAGTAGTCAAAGGAAAACTGCAAGTTTGCACATAGGATATTGCAGCCTAGGCACAATGTAAAACATTTCGCGAAAAACCGGGGGCTCTACTAACAGCATATTTTCTGTAGAATTAAAAGAGAGATGCAAAAAGAAATGTTCATTTTTCTATAGTCGAAATGCAGTGAAAATTCTACAGTGTAAGGTCCGCCAACACGAACATATCACCAAAGGACAAAAATGCCAACAAAAATAAGAAACAATTTACATAGTGCAGAAAGACCTTGAACGAAATGAAAATTTTTCGAATAATTTCTTGCCAAACACCTGGTACTTGAACGAAAAAGCTACGCTCACACGTCTGTGTATGCGACGTAGAAGTTGTAGGATCTAAATAAAGAAAAAAAAGTAAGTCATAAGGAGTATAAAAAAGTGTATAAGCCAAAATCTGTAAGCTAGCAAAGCCTTGCCGCTATTACGAGAGAGAGGGGGGGGGGAGGGAACAAGGGGAGGAGAAAAGAAAGAAAGTGGGAGATGAAATAAAAATGCTGACTTACTTCAGTGGTTATATTCCGCCGCCGCTGGTGGTGCGCCTCGCGACGCTGCGAGGAATCATCAAAGACGGATTTCCGCTCAAGGAAGGATTTGTAGACAGGAAAGAAAAAAATCTGCGGCATTCTTTATTTTCGTAAAAAAATAAGGAGAGTTACTGTGAAGATTCTGAAGGCTGGCGAAATGTATTAGCGAAGTTGTATCCAAATGTAAAGGTTTTTATTTTATTTGGTAGTGGAGTTCCTCTCTTCGCGAGTTCTTTGTGGGAGAGCGAGAAATGTACTTATTAATTTCTCGGAGGAAACAATAAGTGCGGGGAAATAACCTATTACAACTCGATAACATAATATGTTTTGGAACCTTGTTTGATTTCACTCATTGCGTAACTTTAAGAATAACAAAAGACACACGATTTTCGCGGGAAATATTTCCACCGAGGCTGCAGTTCAACACCCTGATTGCACGTCTACAGTTTTACTCGCTTTATTGTTAGAGAACCTAATAATTTCCGAGTTCAATGACCTGTACGCTATACTCCATTGTTTTACGTAAAATCGCCAAATATCACTGCTCATTGGTTGCTTGCTGTATCAGCGGACGACGGTGATTTGGTCTGCATTTTATTGTGTGTTTATTATTGGCTCAGACTTGTCCAGGATATAGGTGTAAACAAACGGTTGTACCAATAGCATGAGCAATACAAATGTACGAGATTTGGAATTTTAGCTTAGCTTGTCCCGAAATGAAATCGCGAATTTTTCAGGCCTGTATCCATTGCAGCGCCTTAGAAAAACATGTTTTTCTACGTATAGGCTGTTAACGGTAAAGTGAGCACTTTTCAAGGCCCTCTCAACATATATTATACACTAATATATGTATTTTATTGCAGCCTCGGGCGTTTATTTTTGATAGTGGTAAAATGAACACATTGTATTTATTAGTCACAAGGCAATGATTATATCAAAAAGTGCCAGAAAGATAGAAATTATCTGAAAGTAAAAATTTAGTAGGGCCTTAAATGTGCTCACTTTACCGTGAATAGCCTATAACTATTGACCGTGCGTACAATATACTCATCTACGTAAGGAACACGCATTTCATATGCGGCCTGTTGAGCGCCTTCAAGACGTCGCACACATTAGAGAGACAATTTTTCGGAGTACTGAAGGGGCCACGGTGGCTGAGCGGTTAGCCTGCTCGCCTCCCACCAAGGCGATCCAGGTTCAATCCCCGGCCGGGTAACTCCGGATTATCGCGTGTGGGAATCGTGCCGGACGATGCCTTTGTTCGGCGGTGTTCGCGGGGATCTCCTGTTTCTCTCACCCTTCCACTCCGGCTCTGCTCCATATTCACCTTAAACATCGGCTCTCAAGACCTCGATGATAAGAGCCTCCCAAATCTCCTCAGAGTAATGATAAATGGCTATTACTGGCCGTCCATGATTCGCGGGCAGACAGCTGAATAGCGTAACAATTCAAAAGGTTCACTCACGAAAGTGGTTTCAGAACCAAAGTGTTTTGTGGATCCCAACTTGTCCTGAAATCATTTCGCGGGAAACTGGTGCCCCTAAGAATTAAACTTTTCAGGTGTGTACGGAATACTTGGGGCTATCCCAACCATACGAGATGTTGATGGACATGTGAATAGAAGTTAAACGTGGCAAACTGGGGCACGCGTCTAGCCGGAGCCTACATTTGTCGGCGCGAAGAGTAGGCCTACCTCCGGATACAAGCAAACATGACGATAGCTCTCAGACATTTCCACCCCCATCCCCTCGGCATTGTAATCCCCTGCCCCAACCCTCCCCTCGTCTTCACTTCATCTCCTGAGCCTTTCTTATCCTCTCAGCGGGCCGCCAAGAGGTAAGACTTCAGTCAGGCGGCGTTAAGGCGGGCCCCGAGCAAAAATTCACACATGATCGGTGCGAGAAAAAAATAAATAAAACTACGTCGGCGATGTACCCGTGAGGTGGCTTCGTTGCACACTTTTTTTTTTTTTTTTTTTTTATTCTCTCTCCGAAGCTCCTAATGCACAGCCGAGCAAATCGACGAAAGCGTCTTCGCCGACGATTCACAGCAACCGGCTGCGGATTTTCTCTCGTTCTTTTTCGATCACCAGCAATAAGAACTATTCCTCCGTAACTCCGTGATATACAACTGCAACCATCGCCGCATCAACGACAATACGAAAAACCAAAACCAAATCGATTGTTTGCAATGTGATATGATGTCGTGCAGTTAGCACATGCTGTCGTGCAAACGATACCCATGGCAAAGTGCAGTTACCACGTAGTTGGACTCTTTAGGGCCAAACTTCACCTCATTTTTTATTTAATTATCTGGAAGAAACCTATTTCAGGATCACTATGTAAATATTTGTTTTCAAATGATTATAGTTTTCAAATGATTATAGTTTTCAAAATATAGCGCTGAAAAGTCGAGAATTTCGGAATATGGGAGCCAAGTAGATCACAGGTCATGCGAATTATATCATAAACAAAACGTATTAAATAAGAATAAAAATTAATTAACAGTCAGTACTCGGGTAGGCCGACTGGCATCCTGAATCTTTTTGAAAATATGTATTAATGTTTTTGCCAACAAATTTTCACTCTTCCAAGGTATGAATATTATTTCTCTTGGACAAATAAATATGTATAGGCAAAAAAATTAATACTTATTTTAAAACAGATTCAGTATCCAGTACCCACTTACCGATTGTTAAATATCCTTCATACTTAACTAGTATATTGTGTATATGATATAGATTACATGGCATGCGATTTAGTTGGCAAAGTTAATCGGGAGCATAGAATCTTGGGCTCCCATTTTTTCGGGGCTGTACTGGTTGCGCGGTTAGCCTGCTCGCCTTCCACCAAGATAAATAGGTTTCAATCCCCGGCCAGGCCACTCCCGGATTTTCATATTGTGGGAATCTCGCCGGACTATGCTAATGGTCGTCGAGTTTTCTCGGTAATCTCCCGTCCCTCCCTGCATTCCAGCGCCGCTCCATTCTCACCTCAATCACCCTCATCGGCTCTCAAGACCTCGCTGTTAAGAGCCGCACAATTCTCTTCACTCGCTCACTCATGCTCTTATACCATTTGATATCGCCTGTTTTTCGCGAAATTATTTGTGCCCCGGATAGACATAAACATTCTACTTGCACGCTAGCATGTATCATTTTGTTACTGATTGGGTGTATGTGTTGGGAGACATTCATTCTCTATTTGACTGGCCCTATCAGAATTAAGTTAATTCGGCATTGAACTTTCGTGATTGGCTGGCAGACACCTCACACGCGGGACAGTTCAAATAATCCAACCACGAATTTTTTTTTGATTCTGAACTAACTTGTCTTCCAGTAAAACTAGTTGTAGAATCTTTTCGTGTAAAAAAGCTGGCCATAGTCATTGCCTTTTTATACCCGGACGTAAGAAGGGGGTGGTTCTGCTAGTGTGTTATACACGAAAACCCGGTAGTTTTTAAATGTTTTGTGGCGAACTTAAATCGGAATATTTTCCCACGGATTTGTACCGGTTACCTATGACCCATATACAATTGCCTATTTCCGAACCTGTGCCCTAGTAAAAGAATACGCAGATTGGTGCACGTGACTGTCTTACGCACTGCTGTGTCCGAGTCTCGGATGTCTTAGGACAAGCTGTGTCCAAAGACAAGTATTCACCGACTTTGAAATTTTGTCCTAAGATTTCTCCTAACATTATACAAAAATAATAAAATTTCACATTTACACCTTTTCGCGCGAAAATACAACATACTTCATGACCAAACGGTAGTCGACGAATTAAAACTAAAATAATTATTTTAATTCAACGTATTCATTCGTAATATTTAATCAATTACGTAAATTATTTTTTAAATAGAATTTTTAATTTAATCGAACTCAAACAACATCGACTTATTGCACTGCCCTGAAACACTGTATAAATATGAATTACTTTAAAATTATGATTCATATGGCATTAAAATTAACTAAAACTGTAGTTATGATTGAGAAGTACGCATAACAATAAATTTGGATGCACTGTATTTAGACCTACTGCGTCCAAATGTCAATTTAAGAAAGCCCAGTTTCAGACATGGCAATATTAGACCATAGTCAATGCTGTCACTGTGACGGGACTTGAACTAGGAATTGGGACACGTATACGGTATAAGTTGACGGTTACGGCCAGTCGTAGACGGGACTACAGAAAATCATTATGACCACGGATAGTGGCAGGCCGCGGTGGTGCAGTGGTTAAACTACTCACCTACCACGGTTTTCAACGTCCATATATTTTAATGGCCACACTGATTGCCGTATGCCCAGTTAAATAGTAACGACTGAGTTGAAGTAGATCAATGTCTTGCTGTTAAATTTAAAGTGTTAGGTAACTACTGTCCACGCTGAACTGATTTGTTTTGCTTTCTGTTTTTATATGCAAGTAGTGAGTGTACTAATTAGCAATTACGCTAATTATTTACTCTGTAAATAAGTCCTCAGTTTCACGTGTCCAACGCACACTCTAAGAAATTATTCGCAAATTTACCACACTAGTGTATACATACTTTGAGAGAAAAACGAATGTTAAAATTTTCCCACATACACCCATGTTTCTACATTTGTTCAGGAAAAAGTCAAATGCATAAGGAATTCCCCAGTTTTTTACAGTAGCGACGCTAAACATTCAATACGTTTGGGATTACTCTCATACTATGTATAGGTGAAAAACTTCCATTACAATTGAGGAAGATTGCTAGAATTTTTTTACAGTGCATGAATAAAGTGATTAGGCCCACGGTAATGTTAATTTTACATGTGGTGGAAGAGTACACAATGTGCGTAGAAGTAGAGCTTATGCATGTCTTCAAAAAGTGCTCACTTTACCACGAACTGCATGTACGAGCCCTTTCCATATGTCATATGTCAAAGACATCAGACTGCTTTCAGAAACTCGGGGCAACAGCTCAGCCCTTTCTTTCATGTCCGAGATCCAAAGTTACAGACAGGTATACGTCATGTGAATACCAGCTTCTCAGTGAGGAAATTAGGTGACGCCAACGGTTTTAATATAAAAATAATGCTTCACGTGTATTTCCTTCTCCGTAAAAATGGGTCGCAATTTGTAACCCTTTTGGATTAAGGACCCCGCCCATCTTGCGCTTGAACTGCGTTGCAGAGTGTTTCAACCCACACGCTTACCCACGAAACTATTAAACGTGCAGCCAATGTACTAATCTTCGTAAAGAAAACACACTTCAGACGAGGGCTGTTCAGTGCTCTTTAGAGCTCACGCATGTTCGAAACACCATTTCAGAGCACTCAAATACAGATAAAAACTGCTTTTTCAAAGTGCTGTAGTGAACAATAAACTCATTAGATACAATTTGTTTTATTTTAATAAAAGCGGTTAATCCAAGTTGTCGTTGAGGTTGGGGGAACTCACATGTAGCTATTAACTTAGGGGGTAATTCATGATGGTAGAACAATATGGGGAAAAGAATGTAAAGAGCTGTAGGTTTACTGTCTCGTTATATAATTGAACAGTCTGACATTCCGTTAAATACAAAATGATCAGTGGGAGCATTGATATTGCAACTACATTAGCTACCGTGTTAAGAGCCATTTTAGTGAAGGGTGTTTTCCCACCTGAGGCCCATGGTTATGTTAATTTACATAAGGAGGAGGAATACGCAACATGCGTACAAGTAGATCTTAAGCAGGGCTTTCAAAAGTGCTCATCTTACCGTGTACAGCCTATAGAAAGAATTAATCCTAAACGAACGTTTAAAAAATAAATCCTACGAGACTTTTGCGTCAGCCACAAAACATTCTTCAGGGTGGGGGGCGAATCAGCCCAATCTCATCAGTTGCCTTCTGAAGAATCCTTTGAAAGTTCTATGTATTTGATCTGGGATTACCCAGACTGTGTAGTGGATCCTCTCCCATTACAATATTTATAGAGCGGTTTTACTCGAATCATATTTTAGTTGAGCAGTATTAGGGTGTGATATAATTTTCAGGGAGAATTATCTTCCATGTCTTGTTGATTATTTTGTATCCTCAGCCCAAACTCTTCTTATCTAATAGTTGTTTCCCTTGCATATTCCCCCATTATTTCTGCATTTCCCTTGTTGGACACCATATCACATAAGTCACATTCATTATCTTCTATATTAAGCCTTCTACAGTATTCAATTCTTAAATACTCAATATTAGGAAAATATTATAGTAAATGTAAAACAGTATGTCCTCAGCGTTGCATATCCTACTACGGAGAGGGGAGTCCACCAAACTAAATCTGTATAGATTTTCTTTGTAATTTTTATGTCCTGTAAATATCTGTGACAAATGATAATCAGTCGTGATCCAGCTATGATAGACTCTATCCCTTATGTCAGGGAACCCTTCTCAGAGTCATCCCATCTCCCCTGTCAGAGGTTCAGCGTCTCTCTTCTGACTTCATTCTTCCTCGCCGCAGATGCAGATCTTCCATCAGTTACATTCATTAAGCTTCCTCGTTCTGTTACTAACATATCGAGCGGGATCATTCCAGCTATCACTTGCACTTCTTCAGTAGATGATGTCCTATATGCTTTTGTAATCGCAAGTAAATCAGCTCTCTGCGTCTTCAGTAAAAGTCTCTGCGTACACTGTAAAAATGTTTCTGGTAAACTTCCTAAACTGTAATGTATGTTTTTAAGCTATACACTGTATGGTAATAATAACACACATCAAGCTGCAGATATAGGAATGTTTAGCGCCACTGCTATACAAAGTTGGGAACTTCCGTATGCTTTTGTCTGTTTCCTGAGAAAATGTAGTAGCACTATAATGAATGTATACGGGAAAACATTACCATTCCTGCTTTCTGCAATAATCTTGCTTTTACATACCACACTGCAGATCCGTACAGTGCAATTCCGAGGAAGACGATCTTGTACAACGTTATCATGGTTTTCAATCCAAACGCCCACGTGATGATGTGGACATTGCTCTCATCGTCGTGAAAAAACTTACAGCTTTAGTCATGAGGTACCTGGTGTGATCCTGGCGGTTGAACTGTGTTGCAGAGTGTTTGAAAGACTCGCTTTTTCCACGAAACTATTAAGTGTGCGTCCGATGTACTGATCTGCGAAACAAACACACTTCAGACGAGGAATGTTCGTACATTAAAAACGCAATGTCATAGCACCCCAAAAATGCTAAAAACTACTTTCTTAAAGCGCTGTATTTCAGAATAATTCTCTCCGGGTACGTAGAATACTACTCAACCTCACACTGAAACTTCCTGCAGACTTTACACCAATATAATAACAGGGTCACCTACGAAAGTCACATTGGCACACTGCTGTGACCTGTTCTGTGGATTAATCAGGCCACGCAAGGAAGGACGATGTCAGTAGCTAGATGATAAAGCACTCTTCCAGTTTCAATGGGTTTTATTAATCACAGCTAGATTTACACTTAGCATTACGAATAGCCCTTGGCTAGCACAATACTTTACTCTTTACTTTATAGCGGCAATCATCAATAATTGTTAAGATGTTTAATTCAATTACAACACAGACAGCTATAGAGTGCTCGTGACTTGAGGAGTCTTTAAGTATTTATGTCGAGGACGCTAATCCTGCATAACCTCAGGCGCCCTACTGGGATTATATTTACCCTTATCTGTCTTGGCGGCGTCTTCTGTCGAGACCTCCTCTATAGTGGCAGGGCTGGGCGTTGAAGTCATGATCATGGCCCTGTGGTCCTCAGTTCTGGGGTCTCGCTAGTCCCTCCGGAGCAAGATGGACGCCAACCACCATTGTCCCAACCTTATATACTCCCCCGCCTAGACTCGCGACCTTCCTCGGCGGGGAGAGTGTTTTATAAACAGCGGTACTGGCTCGTCGTGGCCGCACCGTCCCAGGGGCCTGAGCGTCGTTTGCCAGCCCTAGCTAACACAGCTTGCATCAAGGCCCCCTCTCTTCAAGAAATTTAGTCGTCCTCGCATGAGTTAAGGCCCAAATTCTAAAAGTTGAAGGTTATGAGTAGAGGCTAGGCTGGAGCGTGGGTTGGACGGCTCAGGGGAGGGTGAAGTTGGTCACGCTGTTAAGGGCAAGGTTTGCCATTGAAAGGGGTATCCATCTGCAGTGTACACATCGTAGAGGGTATTTTAAAAATGAGTGTCTTTCGCGCACATTCATGAAGTTCCCCTAGGGCGCTGTCAGTCATGAGGTTAGGGTCTCGTTTACATTTGTAAAAAGCAGAGCACGTAAGTAGATCACCTTTAAAATATGTCTGCCCTAATTTTGGTTTCAGTTTCTTTCACCATTAAGAATTTCATTGACAGCTTGTTTAACATAGCTAAATCTACATAAGTATTTACATGGATTTTTGTCTATCGTGTGTTTTTAGCCATACAAACTGCCCTACTTATAGATCATTTGGTCTATGTATGCTATCAAAAATACGCTTCTGTTGCGACTGGGATGCCATAAGGTTAACTCTTGCTTGGTCTCGTAGCCCTTTGAGTTTTTTCGCACCAATCATTTGAGCGGGGAGAGTAAGTATGACATGATGTGGGACCGTTGGGTCGCCTCAACCCCATGCATAAAGAAAAAATGTCTGAATTTAGTACTTCTATTTACGGTTGTATTGTAATTAAACATTATGTATTTGATGTATTCGCCCCAATATTTAGGGCCATGACTAGCGCAAGATGTTAGGTGTTGGGTTAGAATCTTGTTCACCTAATCCGTTACGCCGTTACAAGCAGAGTTGTAGGCTGTAGTTTGGAGTTTTTTGATTTGCAACTTCAATAATAATTTAGGAATGAATTTATTATTTAATGATGTTCCTCGGTCGGTGAGGACCGACTTAGGGCTCCAATTAATTATATTACTTTTTTTATGAAATTGGCGCAAGTGGGAGCGTCAATTGATTTGACAGGGGGCGCAATAGCGTATCGTGTCACAAATTTCGTCATTATTAGAACATATCTGTTACCACGTGCTGACGTTGGTAACAGTCCTTTTGCGCCAAGACTCCATGACTCGAGAACAGGGGGTGGCGTTATGGGGGGTCATCTGCCCTATAAGTTTTTGGTTGGGGCCTTAATCTTTTGGCATGTGGGTCAGTTTTTTACATACTCCTTCATATCCTTATTCATTGTGTCCCAGTAGTATGTGGTCTTTATTTTTTCTAGGTTCTTTAACTGACTATAGTGCCGGCCTTCTAACAGGGTGTCGTGATTAAACAGAGGCCATAATATATCAGTATGCAAAAAAATAGCCCAACTATCATGATCAAGCAATTAAATGGTGCAAAATTTACTTAGATAGTTTCGACCAGGGAAGGGGTACAAAGCAATATACAGTACCAATAGGCACATTTACGTATTCACGGAAGTTTCAGTTAAGGAAATTTCACTTCTACTGAGGCCCTAGTAAAAACTGACGAAACTCTCTTTGCCTTTAAAGGCTACAACCTACAATTTGGAACAATGGGGAACATGGTTACTTTATTGACAGTTGTTAAACCGCGGATTCGAACGCTCGGAATTAAACATTTCTATTAGATTAGTGTGGTGCAAATAAAACGAAGTCTTTGTCCACCACTTCGCCCACATCGAAAATGAATATGCCGTTGATGTTGGTAACGTAACTTTATTTTTGCAAAAAGAATTTCCGCCTTGTGTATTTCAAAACTTTTTAGCTCTGAACAGCGGTCCCCACTGGATGGTTTGATCGGTTCCATGTCTTGGCTACCTGCCCGCAAACAAGAGATCATTAGGAACAGAGTAAACAAATTTAGATTGGATAAGTCACATTCCGCGAAATATTCTGTCAAGGACACTTGGTCAATAACCAAAGGAAACTTCGGTGAACACGTAGCTATCTAAACCAAGGCTGCCAGGAACTCTATGCGGAAATCAGGTATCTATAGATGTTGGCATTTGGAAGATAGAAAATAAATTTTTTGCCCGTGATTTTGCCCACTCGGAATTTGGATTTGTCGATGAATCAGATAGATTGAAATTAAATACAGCTTTTACATAAAACCAAGCCCGACAGGTATTTGTTTTGTAGTTTTTTGCATAAAGTAAATAAATAAATAGAGTGAAGTGAAAGAATTAAAAATGGAAATAAACAATAAAATAAATTAACAGAATTAAATAAACTATTTGATGAAAATAAATAAAATAAATATAAATAAACCATGGCCTTGCTCGTCGGAATAACTGTGATTACCACATCAAGTTATATACAGCAACCTGGTATTAACCAAAAACATAGTGGTCTAACTCACACTGCTGAGCTCATTTCTGACTTCGCGTGAATATTTCAACCTTGCCTTTAATCCATTAACATAACGAAACAGCAATATAACAATAAGCTAATACAACAAAGACATGTGCATAAAAATACGTGCTGGGATGCAAAACTTCATATAAAAAATTAAATTTTTACTTCTCATCTTCGTTTTGATATAAGATGATAAGTATCGGTTTAAGAAATACCACACTCACAGCGATTTCGGAAAATTCGCTCAGTAGTTTTTACTTGATGCCAAAAACTACAGAAAACCATTGACGTTCTTTAGCTCAATTTTAAAATGAACATAATTGATATTTGCATAAAATCATTTATATTTAATAAAATATTTTTGACTAAATCCTCAATCATCATTTTTTATATGCAAAGCTATTGTGTTACTTAACAACACTTTATACTCACAGATACGTACGTATTTTTATTTGAACACGTGTTTTACTGTTGGAATCACATATTTTTAAGGATGGGTATATATTATGTTATTGCCATAAGTGCTCTCGTGCGTAGTAATAAGGAGGTATAGGTTATACTCAAAATAAACTGTGGTATTGACTGACCACTACAGCACACAATAAATTGTTCTGGCAAAGAACATATTACAACAAAAAATTCTACACATAGAAAGACAAAAGAAATGAAATTGCTATCTCTTAAAAAAAGCCACACTGTATGAATTTATACACGTATCCACCGGTAAAAAGGTTCAGCTGCAGGTTGTAATAAATTTGCTTAAAAACTATGTTAAACTGAACAATATTTTGTTCTCTCGAACAATCTGATGTTTCTCCAAACATGTGAATTTATTCCCTTTAACCAAGCGAAACATTTAAACATAACTTGTTAAGTATCTTACTCTCCCAGCTTCATTTTTAAACGCATTATGGATACATACACAACTATTTTACATGTGCATTCAAGTAATTAGTTTCGTTACGGTCAAAAATGTAAATATCATGGTAGTCAAATATTTTGTTTAAAATTAATAAGTGTACAGTTAGCTAACAAACATATGTGTCCATTGTTAAAGAAGTTCTAGCGACAACAAAATTAGCTTGGTGCAGTAGTGATATGGATTTGGTTGGCTGGAGCACAACCGAGTCATTTGATGACCTTCGAATTTACAGTTCGAGATTTCATTTGTAATTGTTCTGACTATTATAACTATTCCTGTGTTTGTTAGTGTATTTATTGATGCTCAACAGTGCCAAGAACAATACCAATGAAACGATTTCAACCAAAAAATCTGCAAAAACGTTTACGATGGCAATGGTTGCCAAGACACGGAATTCAACAGCAATGAATATGGGCTCGGAACCTGGTCATGATAGATCTTAAATTTATGACCGAAACTATAGTTTATGGACAGCCATAAAAATGTTCATATTCACCAACCAAATTTTACTTATTTAAGACAGCCAAAAACGAACAAAATAACATGTTTCAGTAACAAAATAGTTGGTTTCACAGATAGAAAAAAAATTAATTTTGCGGACAAAACTATTTTCTTATCTTCAACATAATCGTTTTCTCAGTGTAAAAAAAAACGTAATAATACCATTCCCTCAAAGCTTATGGTTCACAATCATCAAATACAAATACCAAAGCTCTTTCAAATGAAATGGGCAATGTACATTTTCAATAAAAAATTACTGTAGTACTTTATCGTGCTACAAGCTCATGCAAAAGATCCGAGTCTAGCGAAACACATTGTGTCAGTCTGTCTGGCCTACCAGCCAACCGCAGAAACCACAAGCATTCTGAGAAACGTTCATTCTTAGACAGAAATCCGATCGCGGGAAGAGATAACGAGCCAGCAGTCTGCTAAGTGCTTTTAAACCCTCGTACCTTTGCGCCTCTGCCAACCAATAGCCTGAAGAAGTTTCAAGACTCGCCGCTGCGATCTTCTATAGCAGCACTGCATTGACATGAGAATGTCCTCAAATCTGTACAGATTTGTCTTTAAATGATCAATTTTATGCTTCTAATGGCCATTAATTTGGCATTTCTAGCCATACAATGCTAGCATAATGACCTGAATGTATGGTGTCCTGTTTTTATCTGTATCCGAGTATTGTATAACCTATAGTGGATAATTTCTCCGAAGTCTGCAGATTGACCTTATGCAGAGGTTCAAATAAATATTATTTAATAACAGAAATATTTTACTTACAAAACCAAATTTCATCAGAACAGAGCAGACGGTTGTATGTTCACATGATCAGAATATCGTACATATATTTTCAACAGGTCTCGTATTATAAAGCGACAGATTAATGAAATTGAACATCAAATATTTCTACTAAATTAAAAAAATTAACGAAATCAGGCATACACAACAGAAATTGCTTAACAAAGTAGTGTACGAAATTTCATCGAGATCGGCTGTAAAACTGTAAGTAGCACTCCACCTTAAGAAGATTCTCGACTGGGGCCGCCCGCCACCTTCTATAAACACAGTTGCAGCCGGAGGACCGGCTGTCGTTGTGGTAGCCATACGGCTGAAGTGCGGCAAGTGGGTTAAAATATGGTGCAGCATGGAACATCAGTAGAGAAAAAAAGACGATGGCGAATGGTGCGAGACGACGGCGGACGCATGTGTTGTGTACGGATGAGAGGGCAAGGTACCCAACGAGTAGGGTGCTACTGGGCAAGGAGGCACTCGGAGAATTCTAGAACGTTCCACACTGGTGAATTCTGGACAGAATTAAAGTGGAATTATATGAAAATATGACACAGACTTTATTGTAATTATTGGAACTGTCAAACATGGACATAAAATTTGAAAAATAATTTAATATATTTTGATAGATCATTTATAAGGAATGCTTTTAGTTACTTGGTTGCATTAATTTATTTGAGGTGAATGTGAATTGTATTCATTAAATTTTTTAATTGTAAATAGCGAACGATGTGCATTTATTGGGAGGTATTAGGTTGACCGTGTATTATTTGTAGTGCTTGTAAAGGAAATTATTACTAATATTTTATTTTATTAAGTTTTTCATCCCTTAAAATAATAAACTAAAATCATATTAACATAACCAAGTTTAAAACCTGCACGTTATTTGATAAAAAATATTGAAGAGCTCATTTCATTTTGTACATTTATCTTTTTATCTACTAAATATTCGCAAATAAATATCAAATTAATCAGGAAAAATGCTATTTTTTTTTTAAATTTAAGATAATTTTATTTGACAGTTTTACATTCTATGGACAATAATATTCAAGAATATATTCAAACACACCTATTGGCATCTTTATTTGTAATGTAGTGTGCACATTAAAAGGCAATTCCTGAAAACACACACGATATATTGGCAAGAAATTCTTCCTTCAAGTTTTCTGAAACTGAAAAGTATTTCAGAAAAGTCGCTGGCGCAGCCTCGAAACATATATTTTTGGCTTTCCTTCAATGGGAAGTTAATCTAATGTGACAACAGTAAACTTATTGGTGAAGGTGCACGCAATTTTATTAATTTTTTTGTGGTGTGATCTAGAGTAGAACCAACGGTCTTCAATTACTTTTTCTGCGTGGCTGCTGTTATTGAAAGTGAAATGCATTTCTGCCTTAGAAAGCATCCATACTTTTTATACTGGTTGGGAGCAGTAATCCATAGTACTGTATGCAGTCGTAGCATGAAACCTTTACACAAGTTTTTGCGGGCAGATTACTTTTTCCCCAGTATTTCGTTGTCTAGCAGCATCAGGAGTGCAAGATGAGATTCTGTGTATACGATCTTAAGGAAAGATAAATATGAAACATATTCGTATCTACTTGTTGTTTGCTTCTCGTTTTGGAGTCTACTGTATCGAACAGGTAGCCTCCGCGACTCACCGATCTTGTGCGTCTCCCGTCCCCGAGCAAACCCGCTGACCAGCAGCATCGTCCGCCATGATCCTCACATGAGAGAATCCGGGAGCACCCCGCGGTTCACCTAATTGGCAGGCGAGTAGTCTCATCACTACACAACCGAAGCCATTTTTAACACTATAGATGGCCCGTACAGCCACATATGTATATTTTCTCATATCAAAAAATGTGCACAGAGCATAGAACATAACAATAGAACATGCCCACGACGTGAAATCTTGTACGAAACTGTGTTATGTTTAGCCAATGAAATTTTGCGAAGAATCTTATGCCAGTTGGCAGTGCAAGGTTATCTTTACGCACATAAAATAAATGTTAGTAACTGTAGTGATTTAAGATAATTGGAATTTTTTTGCTTTTCTTAAAAATCTTTGCTTCTAAGATCGTTAACGATGAGGATAACAATTGAACTTTCTCATGTGTTTTCCTCTGCTTTTATATTTTGAGACATTTCCTCGTTTCTGCAGCGTAACTGTCCCTACATTTAAAATAAACTATTTCGTCGAAAATGTTATACTCTATTCTGAGTGGCTGCTGCACCATGCACCTGCACAGGAAACGAAATATAACTAGGGACACCCGAATTTCGCGAAAAGATTTTGCGACCAGTTGTATTGCATAACACTTAAGCTCAGATACACATTTGCGACTAGGTGATGCTGATGTTACGTGTCTCAAGTGTCTGCCCGCGAATCAGAGACCTGCAGTATCGGAGTAACTAAGACTGTGTCCGAATTCGCCTGAACTACATACTTGTGCGTACCTGTCCCCTGAAGTGATGTAAGTGCTGTGGGAACTGCAAGTGAAGTATGCAAGTATACAAGAAAATGGAGATGTATACTTCTCGCATACTTGCAGAATATGTGCCGCCATTTTGAGAAGCAACTTGTAGGTTAAAATTAATTTCCGACATAATTATTTTATTTAAAGTTTCACCTTTAAAAAACGTTTAGGCAATAAATTCATATCAAACCTATGTTCCTAACCTACAAAAGCTAAGATAAAAAAAAAGGAATCCAAGCTGCACTTACAGACAATAATGCAAGATAATGAATGTTATTGTAAGTCGAATATAAATATAGTTTAATACTTTATTTAGCCGCTTAAACCTTAAGCAATTATCAAATTCTTAGTCGGAATACATGAACATTTAAAGTGGTTAGCTGGCTAATAATGAGCACCGAAGCCAACAAGACTGCCTGTCCAAATTCATCAAGTTTGGTGCCAAGAGTAAGTTAAGTATACAAGAATCTAAGTATGCAAGTATATACCTGAGTTCGGACACGGCCTTAATTCTGATTGAATGCGTTTTCACAAAAGCATGCCGCCAGTAAGCATAAGGAATCTGCTGATACGGTCGTAGGGTATTGAAATCTAACATCTGCGGAAATTTTTTTCGTAAAATTCGGAGGTCCCTGAATATAACCATGTCCTTTATCCTCTGTCAGGAGGACCTCCCGTACACACGACCTGTCATGCGCAGTTGTGAATAAACAGGTTCGGAGACACTGTGGTCAGTTCTAGATCACACGACCAGTCTTCTATGGTTACTGTCATGCGTTATGAAAGTTTACGTATCTAAAGGAAAGGATATTCTTGGAGATCGTATACATGTTGTCTATAGTCTATTCGCGGTTTATTCACACTATTATAATCAAACTTTTGGAAAATCGCTCCATCTACGACGCGTTTAGTTATTTCCTAAATATTTACCCGGTTTATAGCTCTGTTAACATAAATGTATATTATTTGTCGTTAAATTTAATTTTCCATTATAATTAATTAATATATTATAATATTTAAATTACTATAATGAATATGAATAAAAACAGTGAGAAAACATGTGTGTTGCTAGCGCCTAGTAAGAAATAGTTCTCATGCAAAATATTATTACTACTGAGTGCGCACGAATTCGGTGCGTTGTCCTTTGTTGCCATTTTCCAGACTTAGTTCAGCTTAGTTTACACGAGTAGAACTTTAGCAGCGGCTTCAGAAAAGCCTGTAAGTAACCGTATACGACTATAGCGTCGTAGCTCGAAGTGTACTCATAGCCAAAGTACTTAAAAGTATTCGTAGGGAGAAATCCACGAGTACACGAATTGTAAATGCGGTGTTTGTTGAAGGGGGGAGGGGGGGGAAGGGGGACGCAAAAAGAATTGGCTCAGTCCGTTAGTCGTTCGGCAGTTGGGTACGGCAGTCGGGTTTATATATATATATGTTTTTTTTTTTTCCCTACACACGGCGCACAATATACGCTAATCCTATTAGACAACGTTATTGCGTCCATCACCCACGGCATTACGGGCCGCATAATCACTGGCCCGCCAGTTTTTACCTTGCGGCGGATCGCGCCCAACTCCGACTGGTAAAAGCGTGAACCCTGGCGCGATTTATTATTGCAGTTTGTCGGCCATTCGCTTGATTCCACCCCCCCCCCCCACCCTTCACACCATTACATACCGCCAACTAATGGCTACGTTTTTATTCCTTTTTATATGTATTGATGGCTTTGACGTGTCCCGCAACAGCGGGTCGTCACGAGCCGGGGAAAATAATCAGCCGGTGACTTGTGTGAAGAAACTACCGTTGAATTCGCCAGGAGAAGGAATAATAACTGAGCGGCGTGCGAAGTAATCGAACTCTCGTCCCTCTCACATTCGTCGTAATTGAAGTACTAGCAAAAGTATCACTTGCGACAAGGTAGATGGGAAACAGCTTTACGTGGCTGTGAATGAGTGGATAGTGGGGAGATTTGGGTGGCTTTTTAACATCAACATTTTGAGTTGAGTTGATTGATTTGGGCGGCTCTTAACAACGAGGGTGAATCGAGTGAGGCCGTGTCCGAGCTCAGGTGTATACTTGCGTACTTGCATCCTTGCATACTTAACTTACAACTAGATGAATTCGGACATGCAGTCTTGTTGGCTTCGGTGCTTATTATTAGCCAGCTAACCACTTTAAATGTCCGTGTCTTCTGACTGAGAATTTGATAATTACCGAAGGTTTTAGGGTTTAAATAAAGTATTAAATAATATTTAAATTTGTTTTACATTAACATTTACTGTCGTGCATTATTGTATGTAAGTGCAGAGTGGATTGGTTTTTTTTTTTATCTTGGCTTCTGTAGGTTAGGAACATAGGCCTAATATGAATTTATTGCTTACACCATTTTTAGGGTGAAACTTGCTATAATTATTAATTCAGTTCAAAATGCTATGTCTACAAAGTAGCAATGTTGCCCTCTTAAACTTTAAATCAAATAATTATGTAATAAATCAATTGTAACCTTTAAATCGCTTCTCAAAATGGCGGCACATATTCCGCAGGTATGCGAGAAGTATACAACTTCGTTTACTTGTAGACTTGCATACTTCACTTGCAGTTCGGACAGTACTTACGACGTCACTTCCGGGGACAGGTACGCACAAGTTTGTACTTCAGGCGAAATCGGACACAGCCTGTGTTGGAGCAACATCGGAATGCGAGGGCGGGGGAAACGGGAGATCTCCGAGAAAACCCGCCGATCAGCGGCATCGTCCGGCACGAGATCCACATGCGAAAACCTGGAAACTATCCCGCCGGGAATCGAACCCGGTTCGCCTAGGTAGGAGGCGAGTGTCTAACCGCTACAGCACCGCGGCCCCTGTGGTCGTGAAGAACTAAACGATTCATTGTCAGATACATGTTGTTTTCGCCATGTCTCTTGTTTACTCATCTCCAGACAGAGCATTTTTCGTAAGGACGAATGGTTGCTAATGGCCTTGTGTGTTTAAGGGCGAGGATATTTTCACGTTCATACATAGCAAAAGCGAACCAAATGAATATTTTTAATCTTTTCATCAATCTCATTCACGAATTTTATGCCCGGGTTGTATTTTTCACTCATGCAATTTTTTTTGGGGACATAATTTCTCTTTATGTTCTCCTTGTTTACCAAGTTTGAAAATAAAAGGTACTCTATTTATGTAGGATATTTTAAAAACATGGTAGTGTAGACAAATGATTTCCCGTGTTTCATAAGGGGAACCTTGTTGAAAGTCTCAAAATAACTACATCACATCAACAATAATTATTATCGATAGAGACATGGAAATTTGGAGCATCCATATGACAGCAAGCTACAATCCACTATCCTTTGTGTATTCGAGCGTAAAGGCTGTTCACGGTAAAGTGAGCACTTTTGAAATCAACCTTTGAAACAAGTCACTGCCCCTGCCTGCGTATATTTTAACCGACACACTGACTTCACACGCCTAGTAGTCAGCAAAGACGGACAGTAAGTAGCTCCATTTGTTAAAGTTAAATTACAAGTGTTAAGTAGAAGTTTGTGAACGCTTAAACATTTTACTTTAGTTTTGGTTTGTTTTAAATGCATACAAATGTAAGAATATTTTTTTAAAATTTAATTACTTATCTAACAATTTTGGAGTTTCACATGACCGACGCACAAATACAGCGACCGTACCATTGGTAACGTTAATTATACAAATGGTGGGTACACAATGTTCATACAAGTAGATTTTAAGAAGGGCTTCCAAAGTGCTCATTTTACCGTGAACAGCCTATAAGACAGTCGTTAATTGGCTGATACTCTGATTTCAGCCCAGGTCATGGTAGCACACTAGTTATCGACTTTAATTCGACCAGGGAGTGGCTTACAAATTGCTATCAATTTGAAAATTATAGCCAAATGTACAGGTATTAGAAGCCTTAACATTACCTGAAAAATTTCGCGATATTTTCAGGTCTCCAATTATCGGTAGTATTTTTATAACAAATCAAATGAACGAGGGATAATATACTACTAGAACTACCGGGATTGGGCGGTTAGCCTGCTTGCCTCCCACGAAGGCGAACCGGGTTCATTACCCGGCTGGGTGCCGCTGGTCGGCGGGTTTTATCGGAGATCTCCTGTTTCCCTGCCCTTGCAATCCGGCGTTGCTCCATACTCACCTCAATCACCATCATCGCCTCTCAAGATTTCGCTGTTAAGAGCCGCCCAAATCTCTTCACTCGCTTACTCGGATCACCAGATTTTCGCGAAAAGATTTCCACGCACGCACGCACGATTTCAATACATTACGGCCATATCAGCAGTTTTGTTTTGCTTATTGGCCAATTGTCTTTTTTTGAGATGACATTTTATTACTTGAGTGGCCAACCAGAATTAAGTTTCCCTGATATCGTAAGTCGGTTTTTTGCGGGTAGACTCTTCAGACGTGTAACAATTAAAATAATCAAATCATAAAACCAGATACGGGATAAAGTCAATGCTGGGGTTCCAAAATTTCCACAGGATGTACACTGAAGTCTGGACATTGCAAATATCGTACCACATGTCTCCCTGGCCCCTCATACGCAACAAGCGTCCCGTAAATTGACATAAAGGAGTCGTGAAAAGGCAGTGTTAAAAAAAAAAAAAAAAAAACATTATCCACTTTTTAATTATTACATTTAAACACAAAGTTTACACCTACAATGTGTACCTAGATAGCTTATTCATGATCGCATAATATTCTTCTTATGGAGCTGGTTCCAGGTATAGGCTGTTCACGGTAAAGTGAGCACTTTTGATACTTTGGTTACTTTTTCCTTTCAGCCAATTTATATATTTCCGCCACTAGTTAATGTGAACAATGCAATGTGTGTAATAAACACATTATATAACATTCATCTCAATCAAAACCTAATGTCAGAGGCCACAATGAAATGTATTTATTAATTATTATGTCTAATGAGACTGATTCGAAAAGTGCTCACTTTAACGTGAACAGGCTATACCTAATAAAAAACACTCCAAACTGCCTCTTCGCATTAGTTAGCCTAAGCTAAACAAAACAAAATCAGAGAGTATACGTAAAACGGCATACGGCATACTGTAGGTGTGAGGTTAACTAGATGGTATGTAACTACAGGATTAACTAAATGATTTTATATTCCAACTAATCATGGATGCTTTGTGCAAAAACCAGGTTACTCTACAAAATAAAAAAATTGTGTAATTATACAGTTAATTATTTTGGGAACTAGTTCGCCAATTTTTCTTTTATCTCTGCAATTGAAACACTGTAGGCTGTGTTAATATACAAAATACAGTAAGTTTCTAAGTCTACGGTACTTGTTTGTTAAAATCGAGGATACTTTTTAACTTTAGTTTTACAGAATTTCCAGTACCGTGTTGAAAATTTTACTTTAATTTATTTGCAGTGCTGCCTCAATAATCGTAGCACGAACGCACATCTTACGCGAAGTAGTCAGAAATACGAATTATGGCGAGGCTGTGATGGACGCAGGTTCGATCCGATTCAGCGTCTTCCGCGGCGTAACGTAATGAGATCCGCGAGCGACCCCGGCAAGTGTCCTAGGACAGGAGGGATTGGGGAGAGACAGGAAGAGAGCCGGTGAGTGCTGGAGGGGGGAGAGGAAGGGGACGCCGCGCCGGCGGAGCGAGAGAGAGATAGAGAGAGAGAGAGAGACAGCGAACTCAATCCCACTCGGCAGCGGCGTTTCTGGCTGGCTGGTCGGATTGGGCCGGATTTGTCTGCTTGCGCGGTCCGGATTATCTCCCCATGATTGATGAAACTCCGTTGCATTAAAGTCCCCTCCCCCCCTCCCAACAGCCATCCCTCCCCCTTCACGGATTCCGCCCACCCCGGCTCCAACGCTCTCCCACCATCGCGCGTTATTAACCGTCCAGACTGAGTTCGACCCGTCTGCGCGCGTGCACTCGCCGGACCAAGTGTCCTCCGACGAGTGCACTCTCGCGCCGCCGTGCCCACGTGTGCTTGCGGTCCGGCGCGGCTACCGAGAGCGCACTCCTCGGACTCTTGTTTGGGGACGACGACCAGGAAATGAAATCAACTTGACGTAGGGGCACCTGTTTTTTTTTTTTTTCCGCGAAAAGGTTTCAGGACAAGTCGTGTTAAAAAACACTATAGCTTCGGAACCACGTTCGTGATTGGTGAATTTGAATCGTTTGCCGTCTTATCTGTCTGCCCGCGAATCACGAAATGTCATTATCGGAGAAACTTGATTCTGATTGGCTGATTCACGTAACAGACTCTCTTCGCACAAAGCAAGCGAGCAAAAGGCAAAGGAAGGCTGCAAGTATGCACATAGGATATTGAAGGCTAACCTCCGCGTAAATCTTTTCGTGAAAAATATGTGGCCTAGCTTGACGCTATTTGAACTCGCTTAAGATTAACAACTCTCGCTCTCTCTCTCTCCTCTCTCTCTCTCTCTCTCTCTCTCTCTCTCTCTCTCTCTCTCGCTTATATATATATCATATTTTGCGAGGAGGTAGTATTCACCAAGACAAGAAAAAATTGTCTAATACCTAATACACATGGATCCGAAAACCCATACAGAAAGAACTATGAGCAATTGTTCACCATCGCTGCAGGAGGTGCTCAATGTGAAGTCGATTCATAGTAATGCATCCTTGTACCCTACGTCGTAGGGAATCACACACCCTTTGAAACACTCCTGGTTGGTCTAGGATGTGCTGGCAGGCATTGATAACATGTTCCTGCAGTGCATGTACACAAAAATCATTGATGGGGGTTGCATACACCAAAGCCTTCAGGTATCCCCACAACCAGAAATCCAAGTGATTAAGGTCAGGGGAACGCGAATGCCAACTTACTGGACATTTCGGGGGAAATGGGCCGGTGCTCCACCATGCATGAATCACATGTCTAGACTTTGAAGGTATGGCACATCCTCCAGCGAGACAAGCAATTCGTTGGCTATGAAATCATGATACATTGCACCATTCAATCTGTTTGGTAGTGAGTAAGGTCCTATTTGTTTATTTCCACAGTAATTCCTCCCCATATATTGATTGAAAATCGGTTCCGGTGCCTTGTTTCTTCAACTTCCTGAGGATTTTCTTGAGCCCAAACATGTTTATTATGGTCATTAATATTCCCAGCTCACGTTATGTAGATATGCAGTTTCAGTGTAGCGATGGCAAACAAGTGCTCAAAACTGTTAAGGTATGGGTTTTAGGACACATGTTTATTATACATTCTTTCTGGTTTTGGTGTACTCATGTCACCATTCCTTCCCAGGCTACTGACCAGTATCTATGCTTAACCCGTGTAGTCCCGCAGTAATTTACGTTTTCAAGTGTTGCAAGATATTCTGGTTCGTTCTGTACCTATAACGAGTCAAGGCATGCTTCATTCGCCCAACAAATGAGACATGCGCTTGTTGGTTGAGTAACGTTGTGTGAAACCACTCACAAATCACAAGTAGCCTATAGAGGGAGTCAACACACAGCGCTACACCGGCAGGGAAACAATTGACTTCTTTGAGAAGTGGTACTGCTGTGTACAACTCTTGTCAAATATTCCCTTCCTCTGCAAAATGTCCACTTGTAGTTGACACAGCGACTGAAGTAACGAGTTAAAGACATTCGATTTTCGCAAATGGCAAAGGTAATAAAACTTCTCGTCGGTGGAATATGAAAACATCTCCGAAAGGCGAAGAAACTCTCCCTTAATAAGTCACTCCTTCAGTGGAATTTGTCATAGAAACACTGAGAAAACAGGTAATTTTTTCAGTAAACATGATAGAATGATAGCGTGTCTGACTCGGCTAAGTTCTTCGCAATTCTTCGCATACCAGGGAACCCTGTGGCTGAGCGGTTAGACTGCTCGCCTTTCACCAAGGCAAACCGGATTTAATCCCCTGCTCGGTCACTCCCGGATTTTTGCAAGTGGGAATCGTGCCGGACAATGCCGCTGGTCAGTGGGTTTTCTCGGGATCTCCCGTTTCCCCCGCCCTTACATTCCGGCGTTGCTCCATACTAACCTCGCTTCACCTTCATTGACTCTCAAGACCTCGTTGATAAGAGCCACCCATATATCTTCACTCACTCTTATTTATTTGCACACCAATCACAAACGTTCTGCTTTAGAGTAACAGAGTTCTCATTGACCCAATGAAATGAGACAATGGCTTCATTAGTCCATTTCAGCAAATAACGAGAGAAAACTCTCTGGCATGTGTAAAGTATGCTGACTCCTAACGAAAAGAAATATATTCCCGTGATAAATTAAAATTATGCTCTCTGAGCATTCCTTATTGACATTGTTCTTATAGTGTCGCTCCCGTCATACTTGCTGAAGACTTCCTAAGGAAAATACATTGGGCGCCACCTGACATGATTGCATTTTAGTGAAGGCATCGCGGGTTCGATTCCCAAGGGCCACAACTATGTATGAGTTGGAACTTTTGGTGTATAGGCTATGTGTCATATTTTTGCACTGGTGGTTGTGACTACTTGAATCACTGTAATAATCATCTTGGATACCAGTCCTGTAATCAGTTAGCACGTCCTTCGTATAAATGATTATGAATGCAGTTTCAATTCACTCTCCGAGCCTCCATATCTTCCCTAGGCATACCAAAGCTCCTTTATCCCAGGGGAAATATAATCGTTAAATTTTCTTAGTAGTTTGTAGTTTTTTAATCAGGAAATGTGAAAGCAATACTCGTAAGAAACGTCTACGTTAGTTATAGCAAGAAACCAGAGAATTTCGCGGGTTCATTTCTAGACAAGTTGGAATTCACCCACATTTACGTTCATGTTACGTTTGAAATTGGTCGACGTGTTTTTTGACACCTTGTGGAGATAAATAAACCAATAACAAACATGCAAGAAATTTTGCGCCTAACCACCGCCCTTTACTACCACAACAATCAACCAATAAACAGTTGATATCTGTATGAGAGTATATAAGACTGTGAAGTCTAGCCTACAGGACATTGAACTCGCCAACTTCTCGGGTCTCTAGTTATATCCTAACAGACGACGGTATATCGCGAAACTAATTTTCACAGCATGCTAGGATTCGACGTACTTTACACAAGTCATGCATTTTTTTTTTCGTTATTGACGGCTATGCATGTATAATGTTACTGCTCCATTTTATGGGGCTAACAACCATTCTCAAATTCTAAAGCACAAAGTTGTGAGTGGCGAGGAAGTGAAGAGATTCGTGCGGCTCCTTCGTCAACAGCGACTCAACATTGCCACAGAGTAAATCAATATACAGAGACGAAATGTCGTGTCGGTTCCTTTGACGTGGGCTTACCAATCCTCTGGTTGGTTGTGCGAGGGCCTGGGAACGGACTTTGGGCTTGATTGGCTACAGCGTGATGCGAAAAGTTCCCCATTGGTTATGCTGATGGCTGGCAGGTACGTTTTCAGGTGCTGATTGGCGAATGGTATTCCAACATCTTGCAGCGTAGTGGCGCCATTAATGTTGGAGTGTGCAGCTGGAGTTCGCGGAATAAGCGGCTATTTCACCGCTATATTCTTGTTTACTCTCAGGTGTTGCTATGATTTAAAGAGAAGATTACAGACACTTAGGCTTGCTGATATTATATGTTTTCTTTACACATTTTTGTAGCTACACTACCTCCCATTAGGGCCGCGGTGGCTGAGCGATTAGACTTCTGACCTCCCACCAAGGCAAACCGGGTTCAATCCCCGGTCGGTTCACTCCGGATTTTCGCAAGTGAATCGTGCCATAATCGGCAGGTTTCTCTCGGGGATCTTCCGTTCCTACCGCCCTTTCATTCCGGCGCTGCTCCATGCTCACCTCACTTCACCTTTGTCGGCTCTCAACACCTCGCTTTCTTCAATCACTAATTACATTCCTTTATAACTAAGAGCAGGGCATTTCCAGGTTTTAAACGACCCGTAGTCTATACTCCACTGTCGTGTGTATTTTCGAGCTTCAGCTTTCGTTTTTCATTGGCTGCTGCAGCAGTGTGTAGCTAATTCTACGTCAGACCGTGCGACTCATGATTCGGTGCTTCCTTCCTTACATGTCAGTTATTGGTCCATAGTACACTTGGCTGCGTCTAATAAACTGTGAACCAATTGCAAAAGTGACAGAACTCTACTTGAGTTTGAAATCTAGCTTGTCCTAAAATGAAATCGCAAGATTTTCCAGTCCCTAATTATAGAGACCTGAAGATTTCGCTGATTCATTTTTAGACAAGCTAGAATTCAAAATCGCGTGTTTTTATACAGCTTTAGCCATTGGTCCACACAGTGTTTAACACCTCCTGGAGAACGCTGACTCAATCGTCGTCTTCCAGTGTTGCAGCAGACAACAAATGTGCAGTTGATATCGACATATTTGTACATAAGACGGTAGAGTGTAGCCTGCAGGTCAATGAACTCGCGAATTTTTCAGGTCTCTACCTATTTATAGCAAAACAAAATATTATTTGAGCTGCTTTTGTTTAAAGTAAAAAAAAAAAAAAGACTTCGTATCAAAGGTAACGGTTAAGCAATATTAAAGGTTTTCCGTCGCACATGGTAGTTTCCAGTAAATAAGTGATGTCTTGACGCAAACATTCATGAATCAGTATATTCTGCAGTTACGGAACTGCAACTCACCAAATTTACAGCCTTCCTGCAGACGTTTAATATCTTTCTGAAGATCTCCAAATCACGAACCTCAATTTCACCCAAAGAGTTGATGATATTATATTCTGCTCCATGCTCCTTACATCCTATCTATCGAATGTAGTCTGAACACAATAAAGCAGAGTTGTCGTATGGTGAAGGGCGTTAAACTTGTAACACAGTCGTGCGGGTTCGAGTCTTGGAACCCTCCTGGTTACTTGTTTCCGTAAAATTAATTCTGAAATGTTTATCACTTCTGTCCTATATTACTAGTCACGGTTGTTTTCCAGAGCAAAGATTTTCTTTAATAGTGTAACTGATACTACCACATACGCCTCTGCTGAACTTTTGTAACGACAATGCAAGGTTATCATCGTCTCTACTATATAGACCAACCGAAAATATTGTTTGCAATTTGATTGCCCGAAACAAACATTTGGATAGTGCAATCAAAGGGTGGTTTAGATCCACGCACATTTAACAGGTTCTGTTAAAATAAATAAACTTGAAGACCCGACCGAGATTCGAACCTAAAACATTCTCGCCCGAGTGCTACGCCTTAACATACTCACCCAAAGTAACTGCTTTTGAAATGTATACATATATATATATAATGGCATAACCATCCTAGTAAAACAAGTCTAGGAAGTAATTAGAAAGTAAAGCTATCAAATTTGAAACATTTATTTGCGCATGTTGTCCAGTATGTATATATATATATAGCTTATGAAATGCATATATATATATATTGCTTATGAAATTAATATATATATATATAGCTTATGAAATGCATATATATATATTGCTTATGAAATTAATATATAAATATATATATATATATATATATAATGGCATAACCATCCTAGTAAAACAAGTCTAGCAAGTAATTTGAAAGTAATACTTTACTTTCTAATTCCTTACTAGACTTGTTTTACTAGAATGTTTATGTCATTATTATGCTTTAGTAGATGCACTAACGAACACTGTTACTATCCTAATTGTCACAAAAAATGCAAACAAACTATTTTTGATAGTCTAACTTATTTTAGCCCAACACAGAGGTTTTGTTTATTCAAACGTGTATTTTTTTAGATGAACAAAATAATTTTGTAACTTTTAAGATTTTGTTTTCTCAATAAAACATTTTGTTGGGGCAACTAAATATATTTTTGTCCCTATACATAAAAAATATTTTGTTGGCTTTTGTCTAGGTGTACCGATTCGCGGTTACCGATCAGCGGGATAATTAATTCGAGCTCTCGACCGCTGTAATTCGGAACTACCCGGATGTTTCTCTTTGTCCGAATGAAGAGCTCCGGACGCTCGCGGCAATGTAGCCGCTGTCTGCGATCTCTGTCGATCTCGGTCGATCTCGGTCGATCGGATGCGGTGTCATGAGACGTGTGAGACGCGCCTTCGTGGCAACTTGCGCTGACTCGAAGAGCGCCGCAGAGTCGATTCTGCGTTGTCTTCTGTGTATTATTTTATTCTTGTACCAAACATATTTCAACTCGTACGTTTGTATGCGATGACATTCTCCTCGAATAAAAAAATCACACTAAATTTTTTTAATAATTTGATGTCAAATACAAAATTATTCTGGCATGTTTCATCCATAACAAAAAAATACAATCTAAGTTGTACAGTTGAAAACATTTACAACATAAACTAATTCCATGGGCTACTGCTTGACATACATGAACTCACGAAATAATATTTCAAAGATTAAAAATATATTTTTTTAAATATGGAAACATTCCTTTATATTTTACAATTTATTCATATACATGGCTTGTTTCTTGGTGATTACAAATGAGTCACGCTTTAACTGATGGGGTTAGAAAAATTGGTAAATGTTTTCATCTGTACAACTTTGTTGAATTACAGCTGCAACAATACAGACGGATTTTGTAGTTGAAATATATTTATTAAAAAGATGTAGAGTGTATAAATTTCTTATAAGAAGAAAATGTCATCACGTACAATGCCTACGATTTGACCAAAGTTTTGTAGAAATATAAAATAATTCATTTTTGGGTTCCGACACACTTAAGCAAGAAGGAGTACTGTATTTTATTATACAACATTCTGAACTCAACATTGTCACATAAGTACGATTTATGTTGCGTGCGAAAGATGAGTGCACTTGTTTTGCAACAATGTGAAATATTTCACTGGGATTCACGTATTTCCTCCCAAAACTTAATTTACTTATCCAAAATTTGAAAACAAAGCTTATGAATGCATGATTAACATCTGAACAGTTATTTTCCATTCTCATTGATTTGTTTCTCATCTGTAATTGTGATATATCTGAAAACGTACGAACTCAATTAATTCTGTTAAGTAGTCATTCATTTCATGCCAAGCTTTGAATCTTAATGCTTTGTCATGCAGTTTCAATAGGAATGCGTGCAAAAAAAAATCAAACATGAATTTTTTACCCTAAGAGGATTATTTACACAAATATTATCTGTGATATCACTGTTTGCTTGAATACGCGTATCTCAGTAAATTAAAGTTCTGGAGAAAAAAGTTTTCATATAAAAAGGAAACACTAATTATCTATGGCCGTATGGTTGTGCTTTTATCATATTAATTGTACTAAAAGAGGGGAAAAACATAATGGCATTTTTAGAACTTATTTGGGTCGTTTCCTTCAGAGTTAGGAAAAGAAGTGCAACTATACGTCTGTCTGTAGTTAAATCTGTGAGCTTTCATCACATGTAATGAACTCCCACTGTTACAGATCTAACTTGCACAGGACAGTTCTAACGCTGCAAGCCAGTTCTGCGTCTTTCGCGTAGGGGCGATGTGGCGCCAGTCGCGTGTGTTAGTTTCGCCCGTATCGCTCCCGCGCTACTGGTTCTTGAACGCTGAAAACACATTCATGTACATAGGAGCCTTAAGGGTGTTCAAATTGCCAAATTTATTTTCTATAGTTTTCGTGTATTTTTATAGCCTGAAATATTGTCTGGAAAAAAAGAACGGAAATGGTTGACAAATACTTTAATAAACTTTAAGGATATACAAGAATTTTAAATACATATTTTTCCCGTACGGATCTCAAAAGTTGTCTTCAGAATGTCATAATAATATGTCATTGGTAATTTTTTATGCTTTTCACCCCTATTGCAATTTTAACTTCTGAGATAAAATCTAAAGTCGATATAGCTAGAATTCAACAATTATCGCAGGTAAAGACATTGTTGGATTTCAAAGAAACTGCCAACATACGACACCCATGTGAATTAAAGAAACACTTGAGATTAAACCAAATTTTTGGCCAAAATAACTATTTCAAATTTACGAGAATCAATATGTTAATTTAAATGTTTCATATTTACAACTCTAAAAAATTAGATGAATATATATATTTTTTTCAACTGATTTAGTATCTTCGTTAAGTTATCTTCGATATCATGCCATGAAGCCATAAAGAATCCTTCTAAGTCTAGAAAAAATATTATGTTTCTTGAATGACGTTACAGGGCCCCGCCTGTTCCGGCGCGTGAAATGCGTTGCACAGTTTTGAAAAAAAAAAAAAAAAACATGTAATTAAAAAAGTTTGTATATTTTGTAGTGGTGTCTGAACACGAAAAGCATCTAGGAAATGCTTTCTGCGCCTAAGGTATGATTCAAGTTCCCTTTTCATCACCTAGGATTATTGTTGTGCATTTTTTAGCTGCTATATTTTTTATACAAGCACTTCAGATATGTCTTCAGACACGCATCGTACTTTTATCATCTATAGCTTGCCATAAAAATATGTGAAAATAGAGGGTCACCGCTTAAGGGGGCCGCCTACTAGGCGCTTAAAATGTTTTGCAGTGTGTTGGGAGATCCGTTTTTTTTTTTTTAAATATTCCACGTGCCCCCAATGTGCTATTTTACGAAAATGAATAAATAAATAAAACAAACTTCAGGCGATGACGGAATGTAGCTTTCATGACACTACGCACGTTAGAACCACTATTTCCAAGACCCTCCAACATAGATCAAAACAGCATTTTCAGACTGACGTAGGTCAAAATGTTCTGACTAGATTTACGTGAAACTCAGATAGAATCCTGCATTGAACTTTGGATCTGACTTTCCAGCAGTAAAATAATATGGTCACCGCTTAAAGTTCCATAGAAAAACGGTTAGCCAAAAAGCTTGCGCGCTGGTTTAGTGCATCACGCATACTGGCGATGCGGCACTTGATATGCGTGCCAGTGTCGCCCTTAGCGTTCGCTCGCTCCTGTGCCATGTCGCGTCAGGTAGGCGGTCCCCTTAAGACCACCAACCACCTGGAGCATTCTTCCGCATTTGAGGCCGAGAAGCACAGGAGAGGTAAGGACGACTCTGCCACGCACATCACTTGGCCGTCGCTATTAAGCGCAAGGCTCTGAACAGGCGTGCAGTGTTCTCATCGCACTGCGTGCACCTATTGGACTTTCAGCGGTGACAGTATTATTTGATTGTTGGAAAGTCTGTAGGAAGGTTCAGTGCAGGGCCCTTCAGTAGTTTTGTACCCATGCAGCAAAACACATATGGCCCATTTATGGTTTATAGTCGGATGTCAAGTCGGCAAAAAGTTGGCCAACAGCAGGCATGCACCCGGCACCATTGCTGGTCCTGAAGTGGCACCTCAAACTAGCCATATTTTGCCCGTAGCTGGCCCAGATGTGATGAACACAAATGGCCCAAGCATGTCCCATATGATAACAACAGCAATGGTACATCAATGTACCACTTCGCAGCCACCAGATGGCCTAAAAGAAGGCTAGCCATGCTTCTACCACACGTCAAACACTATATCGTAAAAATATTTTTTTTGCATCATTCTAAACATTTCGTTGTTTTTAAATTCCGTTTACTTCACTATTATAGACATTACATGATATGAAAATCTTATGCATATCGGTGGAGGGGTGGGGGCACAAACTTACGACCCTTGCAGTGACAGCCCAGCATGCTAACCACAACACCACTGTGTATTCTTATGTTTAGATTAACTAATATTTTGAAATACAGCGTTTTGAAGAAGACTTTTTTGACATATTGTAGTATTATTAAAATTGTGATTCTAATGTGCATACCGTCGTGAAAGCATTCAACAGCTATCGTCTGATATGTGTGTGTTGTTTTCGTACAAGCGTACATTGGGCGGACGTTTAACAGAGTCGCAGAAAGATAGACTGTACTTAGTTGAACGCCTTGCTCGTAGAAGCGACGAGCCAAGCGGTGAGTGGGCAAAAGTCGTCCTTAGAGCTCACGCTTTCCGAAGCCTGGAGAGAACAAAACAGCTGCAGGCAGGTCGAAATCTTAACGCTCGGCTTCACATACAACGTAAACTTTATTTCATTTGTTTAGGGACGCTGCTGTCAAGCAAACCCAAATCCTTTAAATGTGTCGGATAAAAAAAAATTAATTATTTCATATTTTCCTAAATATTGTTCTAATTGAATGCATTGCATGCGAGGCTATTTTACTCAAATAAAAAAATATACAATTGTATTTATTGAATAATCTATTTAAAATTGAACCTTTGTCCGTTTTGTTACAGCCAATCATTTATAACATAAAGTAGTGTTATGCATGGGCGACACCGTGAAACGTATGTTTTCACCAAATAACAGTTAGTGCATTTTTTAAAATATGTTAAAAATAAAGACATTTTTCTATAGTTTTAATTTCTTTAAGTGCATGATTTGGTGATTACGTATATGTCAAGCGGTAGCCCACGATATAAGATTATTTGGTAAATGTTTTCATTTGTACATCTTGTTTAGTACTTGACGTAAGGTTGCATCAAAACAGGACAAATGGCTTTCACATCAAATTATTCAAAAAATATTAATAGTAATTTTTTTTTATCCAAGGAAATCGTCATCACATAGGGCCTGCAACACGTACATGTTGATCAACGTTCGTGACGATTATAAAATAATATATTTTTTGTTATCAAACATTCTTAAGACTCGCCCGTGTAGTCAGCTGCGCAGACCGTAATACTGTAGACGGGGGCGGAGCCGCGATGGAAGAGCAGTTAAACTGGTTGCCTCCCACGAAGGCGGTCCGGGTTCGATCCTCAGCCAGGTCACTCCCGCATTTTGGCATGTGGGGATCGTGCGGGACGGTGCCACTTGTCGGAGGGTTTTCTCGGGGATCTCCCGTTTCCCCCGCCCTTTCACTCCGGCGCCGCTCCGTACTCACCTCGAATCACCCTAATCGGCTCTTAAGACCTCGCTGTCGAGCAGCGCAAAATGCTTGTCGCCGGGTGCCTAGCAGCCACGCGGCTGCCTCGTGCGAATTCACGACGAATGTTTTCAGGGCGCATCATAGCCGATTCCGGCGTATAGATCTAAAAGCTGGATTAGCTGGAGTCCGGGTATTAGGGGAGCCGTGGAGGGGTGGAGGCAGGGGATAACTGTGGCTGGGCGAAGGGGTGGAAATCCGCTGACTGAAATGTTGCAAGGGGTGGGCTAGGAAAGGGGACGGCAGAGGGTATGGACGGAGGCAGATTAGATGGGTGCAAGGGATCGGCTTAGGATTTCAGCCGGCCCCTACACTCTCGCATAGAGACTAAAGCCAGCTCAGGATTAAGGCCTTAAAATTCCTGCTTTTTCCCTCCCCCCTTTCTTCGTGCTGCCTTGCCTCTAAGCTCTTTTTCTCTCTTTTATCCTTCTGCGGGCTGTCTCTTTTGCGCTGGTGACGCGGAGAAAAATGACCCCCCCCCCTTTCCCCCCTCTGTGAGGGCGCAAGCGGTCCGTTAGCCTAAGCGCAAGTGCGCACTCGCGTGTCCGCTCCGGAGAGTACACTTCGCTGTACGCTGGCGGGTTCCGGTTTCTGCGACGACACGGCCCGCGACGAGTCTGACCTCGTGGTTCGGAAACCGGAGTGGTCTTCCATAATGCGCCGTCGTTCACGCGCGTAGCCGGGTAGAACGTTTTCTGATAGGAAGAAGGGAAACAAAAAAAATAGCGCGACCTATTGGACGTCTTCCGCGTTGAGGAGGCCCGAGTAGAGGTCCGGCTGGCGTACTGACGCGATGTATACTTCCGTTTGTCCTGTGTGCTGTACGTGGGTGTGTGTCAGCCGGTAAAACAAACTGCAGCTGCGCAGATGAGGACAGGCCGCGTGTGAGATGCGCTGCACGCGTGGCTATTTTGTGAGTGTTCACGCTGGCCACTGCGCGCTACGACAGTGCACACCTGTGAACAGAAGTACTCTGAAACAGCTCGCCGGCCGTGTTCGGGTCCGGTGCACGAACGGCACCGATCGCGTCGTCGCGAACGCAAGACTCGAACCGAAGACTTTTCTACAACACACCATGACGCAGTGCGCTATCACGGAGCAAATGATGACTCCTAGGGTTACTAGGGAATACTTATAATCGGAGGGCAATGGATTCTGACAGTCAGACAGATCCGAATGGTAAGTTAGAGATGTGAAATAATTGTAGTTCGAGCATGCTTACGAGGAGAGTGAAATCAGTTTTTTTTTCTCCATTCCTCCGAGTTCCATGTCCATGTGTTTATCGTCCCTTATAGATTCCATGCCTAAATTCCATTCTGTCGTCCTCTTTCCACGACACCTTTGCCTCCGTAGCAATAAGTTATTCCTATAAGAAGTTAGCATACTCAAATTTTATATAACTATTCTTTTAAATTGTCATTCTTTGAAAATGTTATTTTTGTGAAGAATAGTTTAAGCTTCTCTTTTATTTCTTAATATAGCTTGCAGTTCAAAAATTTTACGTGAAAATAGAAAGGAACGGATTTTCCCAAGAAGATGACCTCAGCACAACCTTTACTTTACTTTACTTATCAGAAGAAGTTAACCGGCAACTAAGCTTTGTTTACATTTTCATTTGGTGTGTTGCACGGATCCATGTTCTACACTCTAACCCTTTAGTCCCGAATTAACTCACGACCTTAAAAGTTGCAATCGTTAACATTTTTAATGGTGAGCAACGTATTGCATATCCACTGATGTCAGCATCAAGGTGGGCTCAACCATCCGTTTCATTCATCAGTCGCTCGTTCTTCCGGCCGTCATATTATCTTCAACCAATCGCAGGGAAACTTTTATTTCTATCCATTAATCCGTCAAATATATTTCAAACTTTATTTTTTGACATACCGACAGATTGTCCACCGCCCTGTACTATCATTCCTCGAACATGGCTATCGGGAAACGGTCACTTGTTTAGTTGTCGGAATAATTTTCTTTTTAACTACACAGGGCAGTGAATTTATTTACTTCATTTATAGTTCACCTTTGAATTGAACTGAAGATGAATTGTAGATTTTCAGAGTAAATACTTTTAAAATGATCAATTATGTTAGGGAAAGAGAATATATTTATGACATTCATTAACGAACATTTCTCTCTGCGCGAGAAAGTTCGTATTGTTGGGTGGTAACACTGAAAATTTTCTGGCCAGACGGATTGACGGACGACAGGTGGTTGCGAGTTGCTTTCAGTTGACGGACGGAAAAGCTGACGGATGACTAACGGACAGGCGACAGACAGGTGCGACGGATGGATGTGAGCCCAACTTTAATAGTTCACAAATACGTGGGGTTGCACCTTCAACCCTTCAGTACAATGTTAAAAATTTCCGTCAATTTACGGAATGTTTTATTGAAATGTACTATTTATATACGGAAAGACAATCCGTAATGACAAAAAACGGAGTTAAGCCCGTAAATACAAAATACGGAAGTCTCCGTATTCCCTTTGGCTTCGAGTTACGGGGACGAACAATGCTGATTCTACACGAAGCTTTCTTCGCCATTGTAACAAGAAAATTATCGTTTCTGCGGCAGTTAAGTTTATCCACACGACTGTAACTTATTCTTTCAGAAATTAAAAAAATAGCATCAGGCGTCTGTAATATTCGGCAACACTAAAAATACGCTAAATTTAATAGATACTGAATTTTTGCTTTTGTCTTTCGTATATAAATATACAAGTTATACCACAGTTTTCAAGTGAAAGTCGTAAGTAAATCATTAGAGTCGTGAACTGGTAATTTTTTGACTCGGGTTCAAACCTCTCTTAAGTACAAAATATTTTAACTATTTTAATATCATTTTTATACACGGTAAAACACCCACATAACGAAAATTAAAGACATTTTCATTATCTCTTTTTATGTTAAACGGAAAGTACAGAAAACTAACTTGTAAATTAACGGAGAGGTTCCGTGAAATTTACGGAAAGTTCGTTTCTGAAAGTCACTGTGTACGTAATTTTACGGAGAGTTTTCGGACACTTCTGGATAAATTTTTACCAGCATGTTTCCGTAAAATGAAGGAAAGTTTTTTTAACAGTGTAAAGACCTGAAGTTTTAGCGAGTTCAAAGACCTGCAGGCTATATTCTACAATCTTATTTACAAATATGCCGATATTAACTGCACATTGGTTGTTTGCTGTCAGAGTGGAAGACGACAATTGGGCCAGCGTTCTCCAGGTGGTGTCAAACACCGTGTGGACCAATGGTTAAAGTTATATAAACACACGTGTTTTTAATTCTAGCTTGTCCCAAAAGGAATCCGCGAATTCTTCAGGTCTCTACTTTTCAAACACCTCCCAGTGATTCCTTGTAGTGTACAGTGCCGACCATAAATATACTTCACGTGCAATTTGTGGTCGATCACGGACACAGCCACTGAATGGGTTTAAATTATTTCATGAGAGTGTGCACTGGCGGTTGCGGCACGTACAGTCACTTGCTATGTTCTCTGTACACTCCGTTCACGGGTACATTCAACTTTCCCAAACCCTTGCTAAAGTTCTACTTCCAGGATATTACTCCGCCAATCTGCAAACGAAGCTTAGAAAACGATACAAGGAAGTCGACACGCAGCAATACTCATGTACAGAGACATGCAAAATTCGCGTTATTATTTGAGGACATGTTAAATTTGAAACACATGTAACTTTGCAATACGTTTGTTATTGGACACTACTTTACGTGACACACCCTGGGTGACCCTGCACCAATAAAGGAAAACTTCACAATTGTGTGCCCCAATCACGTGTAGTTCAGTCACAGAGGGAGTGTAGTGATATCTATGCAGCAGCCAATGCAGAAACGACGCCGGCTCTAGTGCATACAGTACTGTGAAGTTCAGCCTGATGCCAAATAATAACGCGAATTTTGCATGTCCCTACTCATGTAATAATATTTTTCACAAGAACTATTTGTTATGATTGTGATACGTGCTATATTGAGGAAAGAACCGAAATCGTTATACATGGGATGTTTTTTTTTTTTATTTGATTCAAAAAGCGTGAAGTGGAGTTGAGTGGAGATTTTTGGGCCGAAGCCGTAACAGCGACTTCTTGAGAGCCGATGAGGGTGAAACGAGGTGAGCACGGAGAAGCCCCGTAATACAAAGCCATGAGAAACGGGAAATCCCTGAGAAAACCTGCCGATAAGCGTCATCGCGCAGCACAACTGCCACGTGCGAAAATCCGGGATTGGCACCGCTGGGAATCGAACCCGGTTCGCCTCGGTGGGAGGTGAGTAGTCCAGCGAAACCCCGAATTGACTTTAGTACCTAACGTCATGCTATAAGTCATTCTGCTTGGCGGTAATTAAGTTATGTTCTTACGGAACAGGAGAGTCAGTGAAACCTTTCATTTGTAGGTACGCAAATTATTTCGCGGATTCATTTCGAGTCAAGTTAAACTTCAAGCGGTTATATCAATGCCACATTGATGTGACTGCAGTTCTCTGTACACGGCCTGTATAACGGTGAGGCAGTAATAAACAGGTAGTATAGTGCGACGGAGTCATGATAGAGAGCCGAGAATTTCGCGGGTTCATTTCTAGATAAGTTGGAATTCACACACATGTACGTTCATGTTACGTTTGTAATTGGTGGATGTGTTGTTTGACTCCTCCTGGAGATAAATGAGCCAATAACAAAAATGTAAGAAATTGTGCGCGCCAACCACCGCCTTTTAATACCACAGCAATAAACCAATAAACAGTTGATATCTGTATAAGAATACATAAGATTGTGGAGTCTAGCCTACAGGTAATTGAACTCGCGAATTTCTCGGGTGTCTAATTATGCTAAGTAAGTGCAGTATTTTCAGAAAAAAGTCTTTTCGTCATTAGTGTAAGGCATATTGAGTGATCTCCAGATGTACACCGAGTACTCTCATTGATGTACATATTTGATGCATTGAAAGGCAGGGGCCGTGGTAGGGAAGCGATTAGACTGCTCGCCTCCCACCAAGGCGAACCGGGCTCAATCCCCGGCCGGGCCATTCCCGGATTTTCGCATGTGTAGGAATCATGCCGGACGATGCCGCTGGTCGGCGGGCCTTCTGGGGGCTCTCCCGTTTCCACCGCTACTCTATTCCGGCACTGATCCATTCTCACCTCAATCACCCTTCTTATCGACTCTCAAGACCTCGCTGTTATCAGCCGTCCAAATCTCTTCTCTTCACTTCGAAAGCAATAAATTTTACGGTGCTAACTATAAGAGAACCCAAACTTCGCCAGTTCGTCTGTCGGCCAGGATAAACTCGACAACTATGTATACATTCCAGATGCGGTCATCTGTTAATTGGCTGGTGTCTTTTATTGAGAATTTTATCCAGTGTAATAGGTGGTACGTAACTCGCTGTGCTTTTTTGTACACACGTATAACTTGTTCACAGCCTTTCAGGACGTGCTAGCAAACGAGCATTACAATCAATAGAGTAACAATAAAAACAAGTATTTCTTGTCTACTCAATCTCCGCTCGAACCTGTGAAATTCGTAGCGCTCTACAAATTAGTATAATGAAACAGGAGCCATATTTTTCTGTTACGTAATTCGGTTAGTTTACTGCGTTGTAAATATGTTAGGTGACTTAATGCGTGGTTGAGTAAGTAACAGTTTGATTCTTGGTATCAGTTGACGGGTCAGAGCAGTAGTTAGTAAATCAGATTAATTAAAAATATGACCAGAGGGAATTTATTTCCTTTGTAACTCGTAGATTGAAAAAAAAATTAACTGTACCAGCTGGAAAGTTCCACTAATCTTCTTAACGAAGTATTTTTCCTCACTTATGCCATACAAAAGTAGTAAGTGCGGAGGCGTTGTATATCACGTTTGATTAATTGGATTATCAATTTGATATCAAATTAATTGATGTGCTAAAGGCTTATTCCGATCTTAGTCCGATGAAAAAGTTTTAATTCGATTTTAATAAGGTAAAATAATTTCCATTTAATGATTAAATTAATTTTATTGAATTAATTATTATTTTTTTTTATTTTTGGATTTTGTGTGAATTGATAAGTGTATAGTTTGGTGTAAGAGTGTGCTGAGGTACCATCTATTTTATTATTTTATTTTTTTAATTTTTTTGGAGAGCAGCATGGTACGTCCTCACTCTCTGATGTCTGGCGTTATACTGAGGTGTGATGTGTTGGGGAAGGGGGATATGTGTAGAGGGTCTTAATTTTTTAGAGAGGGGCTGGTATGTACCCACTCTCGGAGGTCTGTCGTTGTACTGAGGTTTATCTGTGTTGGGTAAGGGGTGTATATAGGTATTGTGTAATTTTAATTTTTTATGGTATTGAGTTCCTTCCCGTCTGTAAGGCGACTGAGGGCTAAGACATGTCTGCTTCGACCGTCATCTGGCAGGCGACAGATGTTATATCGTATTTAATGAAATTATCATAGTAAAATATCTAATGAATGAGATGAAAAGAGATGTGAAATCCTGTTTGCTAGTAATATAATTTACATGGACTCGTCGAATCGGAAATTTCAAACAAATTAGTGACCCCCAGCTACCCTGGTGTCATAAATAAATCAAGTAACAAGTTAGAGGTACAATTGCCCTATCAAATATATAATAAATTACACAACTTGAATTAAACGTCAGTCTTTCTAAACACATTAACAAGGGAATTGAAAACACGTACCTTATGGCGTTAAATTATTTTGATATACATCCATTCGATCGGGAGGTAGCTGTAACAATGATGTCAGTATAGGATTTGCAGAGACTTATAAGCTGTGTGTCGGGAGGGTTGTTGATCGTAGGCGACTCAGCTCTATATATGCGAAAAGGGGGAAACATTTCGGCGAAATAGCTATTGAAAAGAAAGGTGAATACAACTTGCATCTAAATACACACAACTATGTGACAAATAGATCAAAATTATGTTTACGATGCACGCACTAGATGAACCAAATACTTATCTACAGTCATCTGAGCTTACCTCCCCCAGCAATCCTGCTATAATATCCTAACTTAATGTCCATGATGGAAGCACATCTTAAAAATATGCAAATTTACTAACAAAGTGATTAACAAAGCCAAAAAGTTATCCTTTTTACTTACCAAGCTAGGTGTTATAAATTCTAGCACATCATCAGCTCTCAACACTGAAACGCATAGGCAACTAGTTGACTAGCTCAAAAATATACTTATTGAAAGACTTTAAAACTTAATAAAAATGTCCTGTTTACGAAATCACCGAATTATATAAAGCCTAACAAAATGTTTCACTAGAAACATTTAACTCTCATTTTCAATTGTACCGTAAACGAAGTCAAAAACATATCCTTTTTCCTTACGAATTTATGATTTATAGAATAATTAAATTTTAAGCAAACCCAATAGCGTACTAGACATATACGTATGTCTCACTCTGACTTAAAACATACCTTCCAACATTAAATGATTTTAAAACACATTCGATCAATTTCGGAGACTGTTGTAGGAATGAGTCCAGCATAGCACTTACATCGACTTATAAGCTGTTTGTTGGAAACAACCAGTGGCACAGTCTGATTGTAGACTAATGTTTTGGTGGAACTCCTCGACATTAAAATAACTAAATACAATTATGTCACAAGTCAATAAAAATGTCCTGTTTACGAATTTACCAGTTTATATACAGCCTACAGAAATAGTTCACTAGAAATTTTAAACAACGTACAAAGATGTTTAGGTTTACAGAGTTTGTATAAAGTTTGTGTGTTTGTTATAGCAGCAGACATCTTCGTGTTGATTCATAGCCATATAAATTTTTTTTATGTAAAATGTTTTTTATAGTTATTGTTAAAAATAATTTGTTACAAGAAAAAGTTGATGCATGCTGTCGCTCGATACTGTAAAAGAAAAGGACAGTCTGTAGCACCAGTAGTCTGCAGATGTGCAGACAAGACCTGGTATACCTGGAAGGATAATGGTATAGTCCACTTTCCCCTTTCATGGAAAACTTATCCTGTCTCACCATGGTGTTCCAAGTTGGGCTGTGTCGATGGGGTTTTCTAGAAATTCTACGAGTTCCTGGTTCCTAGTATCTTTTCAAATTCATTAAATTCATTCTCAACTACTTCTATAGTTCCCCAATTGGTCAATTTTCAAAGTTGGTGCATATTCGTTGGTTTTTTTCAAATCCAATGTTATGTGTCGTTTTGTTTTTTAAAATAATTGTATTAAAAATACATGTTTTAGACATAATATAAAAGTTTTGTATTGAAAATATTACTCCATCTTTCACAGTCATATAAAATTAAATATTATAAACACACTATCCAATAAATGATTTGAGGAATTGAAAATGATTGAATAACAAGGCACATTACTCCTTTTAGAAATTTAACTTTCTGGTTCAAAAATCATTCTTACAACTATATACATATTTACAATTTTATTTAAAGTTTACAACAAATATTTTAAAAACTTATACAAACATTTAAAGAAATACTTATTACTATATTTACAATCTTCATATTTATATACTAAAACAAAATCTCATATTTTACTAAAACAACTAAATATAACAACAAAAGCAAAAACAAATATATATAAATATTTCCACACATAATTTAAAAACATTCTTCTTTACATACTATATACAAGAGCAATTTGATAATTATATTGAGACACCCTTTTACCCCGCAGGGTAATCAGGTGTGTCAATCTCTACCTCACTCCACGACACACTAATATTACCTTAACTACCCTTACGGGGCAGAAAGTGATCTCCACCTAAAAAAACCAATTGTCGTTGCCCAAGCTCTTTCCCTTATAAATATCTGCATTCGAAATACTATTATTCATGGTACAGCAATACAAGTATTTCGTAAATCGGGGGGTCATTTGCAAATAAAGTCTCTCTACTCTTAAGTTCCAATGTCTTTGAATCACTATTTATTTTGCACCAAAAAGACTGTTAACAGGCACTGATTATACTGGTAAATGCTCACCCCTTAATTAAGTTCACTGTCTTTTGTCCTACGCTGTAACTTTCAATAACTGATGCTGATAAAGTTTAATATTAAACCCACAAAAGATAATCGCTTCTGTGGTGCTTGACGTGCTTCAAAAGTGTTTCAAAAGAAGAATGATAGACTCCACAGTTACAAGCTGACGATGGTGTTTATGCATAACTCATACCATAAATTTGGCATTCATTTAGAATACCGTACAGCAGATCGCCAGGCCATTTCGGGGAACGTCCTTGCTGCCCACTTTCAGCTCGCTGTAGACTCCGCCCCACTTGATGCCGCCGAAAGGAGAGCAGCTGATGGGTCATTCACCTCGGGGCCTCCACGCAAGCATGCGCGAATTTCTTGTACTCGCTAGCATATAGTATCACACAGACACACTCAGGGCTATTCTGCATGTTTAGTCATTACTCAAAAGTAATGGCATGCTTCCAGCACTCCAACCCCATGAAATGCAGTTCGCAATAAAGCCTGCATATGACAGGTTGCGGAGACATGTTTAAAGTTATTTTTCTAGGCTCAAAGGAAATATTGGGGTAAAACATGGGCCGCTGACGTACGTCACTGTTACTCCACATACACTTTAGTATGCTCGTCCTCGAGCCTTGTAAAACAGGCAATTTAACCAGCGTGTCAAAATATCAAATTTTCACGAGCCATCAGTCATAAGTCGCGGTCTCACACTATATTTCCATGATTTTTAATACGGTCGTATTAAAGTGTATATTACTTGTACATGCAGCTTTTTCACACAATCTACGTCTGCATCAAGTTTACGTCCCTTTGATACTAGGCACATATTTCACTAGCTGTAAGTGCGCTAGCAGAGTTTGTGAGCAATAATACAACTAAGATTTTATGTTTCCATAATTGGACAGCATAATCAACAGCTTTGGAGGCCCACATAATTGTAGAAGGCTTTAGATTTTGTGATGAAGTCTACAAATCGAGATTCCTTAAGATCGTGGGGGATGGAGATTCCAATGCACATACCTCGATAATGTTTAGTATGGAAAATTTGTCGAAAAAATTGAATGCGCAAACCATGTTGTGAAAAACCTCAAAAAAACATCTTTATGTATTGGCAAAAGGTGTTGTGGGTAAACATCTTAGTAATTCAAAGATAAATTCCCTGAACCATGTGCAAGCGGCTGTATAAGTAGAAACAAAGGGAATTTAGAAATACTTATTTCAGACTTACGAAACATAGTAAATCATTCGTTTGGCGATCACAGAAGATGCCGCATTAATACATGCTCAAGAAGTGGAGTTCTTATGGAGCCCTGTAGCCTTTATGAGATTCCTGCTGATTTTTTAGTGGGATTAAGGCAAGCTATTGACCATATAGCAGCAAAAGCACATGCTCTTGTAATGGATCTGACCAGCAATCATGCTGAAAATTTCAGGTCTTTACTAGCTAGGTACAGTGGCGGGAAACAGTTCAACCGGTCCCTGCAAGGTTCCTACACACGTTCATATCTACGTTCATATATTACGTGAAAATGGATCAATTCAAAATGCAGATGCAAGAGTATGCAGAAACAAGTTTCTTTCTGGCTGACGAGCATTGTGTGTCAGGAACAGCTGAACTGTTATACACCGAACAAGTAGAGAGTCTTCCCCCTTCCCTCTGTTGTTTCGTCGCCCTATTCTCTTCTTCCACCCCGTCCCGTGTTTTGGATACATTTGTTGTGTCTTCCCACCATGGGCTAAACCTAGATTCTGGACGATACAGTGCATCGGTGCTGCTCCTAGCAGACCTTACCGAAATATTCTTCTTGAATCCAACACACTATGTGGTGCTGGTTTGAGCAACTACTTCCATTGTCTCTGTATTGCTCAGAGTGAAAAACTCGAACCCTTGGCCTTAAATTAGTTTACAGACACATGCATTACTCTGCCATACTTCACGGTCCCACATTCCACAAGGCAACATTTTAATTCGGTTATTACCTTTCATTTGCCAGACGTGTTGTTTGTTATTACATGTTTCAGTCCACAAGGTAGGACTGTTGTGAAACTCTCAACTTAGTTTATATTTTAAAACATAGATACCCAGAAGAACAAGGCAGGTCGCTGTTGGGATGCAATTGAAAAACCAAGCAGCCATTTTGCTCATAACACAATACTCATTCTTTATATGTATCTCCTACGAAACTTTGAGTAAAATTCCACTGTTCATCTCAGTGGCACATCTGGAATGGGAAGTACATGTTGTTTAGAGATTTGAACCAGACTTTCTAGTATCCTGAAGTAACACTTTCGTATGTCTGCTCTGAGTTGAATTTATCCATTTTCTAAGTCTTACGCAGGTATAAACCTGTAACACACCATTTTTCAAAATTATTATATTTACATATAGGTAGGATGTTGATATAAATACTCTCATAAAGATTACCTTTTGCATTGTGAAGAAAACATTTTTTTCTCAAAGTTATTTCGTTTTACTATCGAATTAATACTCGAACAGTCGTGATATTATCCGATATTTACAACTTCTACTTTGGTTAAACTTTTTAAATTTTCCTTCTGTGTTTTGCCAAGTACGAATATGGGATAGTTTCTGCGGAGCACATCTTTCACACACTGGAAATGGTCTTCATAAGCTATATCACCAGAGTCCCATTTTAAATTGTGTATTTTGTAAGTTTGATGCTGAAACATCATTTTATTTTCTGGATTTAAAACAAACCAAGGCATGGGAGATTTAAAACTTAACACTTTTGTGTCATTAGCATCAGTCGCATATGAAATGTCAAGTTATTTAATTACAAAAGATTTGTCTTGATAATTTTCGAATCCTTGCGTACAGCACATCATTATTATGTTATTTCTTACATACACTCTCAGGTTTTATGGTATGTACAGAAACTATCCAAACATTTTTACAAGATCTCAGTGATTGCCTCGGAATCCACTTCGTCAACACTGGAATAGTCCATTTCAACATCGGGGATTATTCTAGCTTCTCTTAACTGTTCCAATCTTCGTGTCATACAATCCCTCTGCATGTTCTGTTGATTCACATCATTAACGAAAGCGGGTATTCTGTATAGGCAATCTTCACATGGAAGATAAGATATGATATCCTCGTCTGATATTAAATGTTCAGGAAGGAATGTATAGACAAATTTTATCTCGTGAGCCACAAAAGTGAACACAAATTATTTAGGCAGCACTCCCAATTGACAACAATCTAAACTCAATAACGTTTTTTGCCTTTCCATAAGCTAGAATCGCATTGAATACTTGTACGCACCCCTCATCACAGTTATCGCAGCAATGCCCTTCGTGCATTATACCTGCTGTGAGATGCTACACAGAGCAGTAATCCCTGTAAAAGACTGATGTAACTCTTGATGCTGTTGTGGACCCTGGCGTCATTCTCACTGGTGTGGATGCTTGGAGTAGCTCTCTGTGGTGTGGATGCCTGGCATCGTTCTGGATGCTGTGAACGTCTGGCGTCGTTTTTGGTGGTGTGGATGCATGGCGTTCTTCTAGATATTGTAGATGAATAGCGTATTCTCAGATGTAATGCAGACACCTAAGTCTCGATACTGTGGACTGCTAATGCAATGCACATGCACACATTCACACTATGTGGCCTTTGCAGCTGACGACTTAACACTGAGAAAAAAATAATTTATTCCTCATTATATAGTATATGGATTCAAAATCGACACTGTTATTCTTTGAATTTGCTTAATTTTAGGGCTTATAGAAATTTGTTGAAATAACGTTGAATTTAACACATTCTAGCTCTGATAGAAGTCATTTCAGGCTGTATTCGTGGTATTTCATTAATGTTATGTCGAAAAGTAGTATTTTGAAATAAGAATAAGCTTATATTTGTTCAAATATACACATTTTATGATATACGGGTATCCAAAAAATTTTGTTTGGGAACTTTGCTCACGCAAAGAAATTCTAAGTGCAAAATACATTTTTTTCTCTGCTGTGCATAAATGCTTGAATGTGCATGTTTTCGATAGTTAAAATCTTTGACTTGTGTATCGCTTAAATTTTAGTAAATAGAATTATATATGTTTTAAAAATGACATTCTTTGAACAACTTAAAAATTTATTTAGTGAAAATATCCCTTGTACGAAATTATACTTAGATGTAGTTTCCTGGATTACTTTCCTAGAATTAGAATGCTGTGAGAATCAAAAATTTATTTGAAGTTTACTAGAAAATGGGATAAAGTTTAAACTTAAAATTTCTTCTAAATTATCAAATTAAACTAAAAAATTTATTATAAATGGTTTATATTTTCATTGAATCTAGTAGATTAAAGACATTTGGAAAATAACTCTTACTGTTGATGAAATAATACTTTTTTCCAGCGAGAAATTGGAATCAAATATTCAAACAAGCCTTTGTTTTGGGTTGAAGAATACGGCAAATAGTTTTCTGGCTAGGTCATTGCTCTGGGAGATTTCAAAATTCCCATCCTGAGGGGAAGGAGGTAGACAGGGGTCCGAGCTGTATAAAAAAAATGCTTCAACGATAGGGAGGTGGGAAGGAGGGGGCACATAGCGGTGTAACGATAGATTTCCAACCACATAGCTGCTTCCAAATGCTGCCCAGTGTCTCCATTTTAGTATCGCATCAAACCTCGGGCTGTATACATGGTTACCTGTCTCTGCTCTAAGAACTACCACTTCACCGCACGCGTTCAGCAATATGCTGGCTTGTCGATCGATGGTGAAGGGTATCTGGACTTCACTATCAGCCAACCTACCGTATGCCTGACTGCTAGTCGCGATTCTCGTTAAGCCCTTTCTTAAATTATCCGGATGGGATTCAAACTTCACTCTGAATATTCGTAAAATACAGTGGAAAATATTTAACCTTCTGTAATAATTTTTTATGATCGTCGATTAACATGTGAATTCCTCTACTAATGTTAACTATGGGATTTGCTAAACTTTTATTATGATAAGTTTTCTCAACGACAGTTATGTTAAAATTATTTGAACTGATAAACTTCACTTCCATTAAGATATTTCACATGATTATTTTTCATGTGAAATGTTTTGTTGTAGGTATAATTCAAAATGTGTATGATATGTGTGCAAATAGTTTCCTTCATTTGGAAGATAGCATGCATTTTTTTTTTTAACAATCCGTGCGATTTTTCGTTCGGTAAGGATTTTAAAATGTGAATTTTAGAAACTGATCTCGCATGACTCAAGCGAAATTGTTCGGACCAATGTAGTGAGTTTATGTCCATCTATATTCTTTTTAAAAAGTAGCATAGTATTAATTTCATCGTTTTTCTACGATCAAGTGTCTGGAGCTTCAATGAACATTTTGTTGCTTGTTAAATTTTAATTATTTCATTTTTTAAATCTCATAAATGGGGTAAGTTTTTTTAAGTACTTGTTCGTTATTTAAAATTCCTAGCGAACTATTGTGTTACGCTTTATATAAACCGGTTATTTCGTAAACAGGAAATTTTTATTGATTTGTAATGTTACTTTTTAGTTATTTTAATGTCAAGGAGTTCCACCAAAACATTAGTCTACACCAGACAGTGCCTCTAGTTGTTTACAACACACAGTTTATAAGTCTATGTAAGTGCTATGCTGGACTCATTCCTACAACAGTCTCCGAAATTTAACGAATGTGTTTTAAAATCATTTATTGTTGGAAAGTATGTGCAGAACTCAGAGGGAGATGTACGTTCATGTCTAGTACACTATTGGGTTTACTTCAAATTTAATTATTTTATAACTCATTAATTTGTAAGGAAATATGATATGTTTGTGATTTCGTTTTAGATATAATTCGAAATGCGAGTTTGGAAATTTCTAGTGAAATATTTCGTTAGGCATTATATAAACTGGTGAATTCGTAAACAGGACATTTTATTTATTTGTAAAGTACTTCAATAAATAATTTTTTGGTTAATGACTTTGTTAGTATGCTTGTGTATTTTTAACTTCTGCTTCCATCTTGGACATTAATTTAGGATATTACAGCAGGATTGCTGGGGGAGGTAAGCTCATATGAGTGTAGAGAAATATTTGTTTCATCTAGTACGTGTATCGTAAACATAATTTTTATCGATTTCTCATGTAGTTGTGTGTATTTGGATGTAAGTCGTATTCACCCCTCTTTTCAATAGATATTTCACCGAAACATTTCCCTCTTTTTGCATATATAGAGCTTAGTCGCCTACTATCAGAATCCCTCCCTACACACAGCTTATAAGTTTCTGCAAATCCTATACTGACATCATTCCTACAGCAACCTCCTGATCGGACGGACTTATATTAAAATCATTTAATGTTGTAAGGTACGTGTTTTCAAATCCCTTGGTATTGTGTTTAGGAAGACTGCCGTTTAATTAAAGTTGTGTAATTTATTATATATTTGATAGGGCAATTGTACCTTTAACTTGTTACTTGATTTATTTATGACACCAGGATAGCTGGGGTCTCTAATTTGTTTGACATTTCTGATTCGACGATCCCTTCATGTAAATAATTTTACTAGAATACTGGATTTCACATATCTTTTCATTTCATTCATTATGTATTTAATAATAATAATTTCATTTAATACGACATAATCTTTGTCGCCTGCCTGACGACGGTCGAAGCAGACATGTCTTAGACCTCAGTGGCCTTACAGATGGGAAGGAACTCGTATATATATATATATAAATTATTACTACACAATACCTGTATACACCCCTTACCCAACACAGCCACACATCAGTACAACGGCAGACCTCCGAGAGTGAGGACATACCATGCCGCTTTCCAAAAAATTAAGACCCTCTACACATATGAAGACTTGATTTAAAAATCAGTCTAACTGACATACTGTAAATAATTTTATTTTTGTTGAAATATGTTCTTTGTGCCAGCCCCTATAACACAAATAACAGGCTATGTTCTATCTGCTTTTGTAGTGGTGCAACTGTCCACCACAAGATTGTGCGGATGGTCATATGTGCCGGCGTGTACATTAAAACCAGGATAAGTGCAACAGCGTCAGATATGAGTGTTTCAATTGCTGTGTCGTTGTTTCAGTTAGTTAGTTGTTGTTTGTTGTTATTGAAGGAACCAAACATTAATATCCAGCACTAGGATGGGCATTCTTCATGCAGGAAAGACGTAAAGAGAAATGAACTGTTCATTCTGAAATGAAAAAAAAGGAGATGTTTTTACGAAATGTATGTAACTAGCCAGCAAACAGAAGTAGCAGCTAAAACACAGCTGCATATCAGGTAAGCTGTACTATAATGAACTACTTATTACATGCATCTATGCTGGTTCGAAATATAATCATTTTTTAATGAATGTTAACCATCAATATTGCTACACTTAACTTTGGTTCTACTTTTACAGCAGTTGCAAAACAACCACACATTTGATGGCCCAACTCACAGTATAACCATTAGAGTTGTTTAAAAGTCCATTCACATTGGTCAGTTACCATTTTCACTAAAGTAATGTCATTGGATATTTACTAGTTTGCGTATATAGCACATAATTTTCTCTACTAATATAGAAGGTATAATAATCACTCTTTTATGTTCTGTTTTATATTACATGCAAGTGGAAGTATGAATGCAACAATATCGCTCATGAACACAAACTGAAGCTTTTCATGGACTTTTATGCTATGGCGGACAATGCAAAACAAAATTCGTATTTAATTGGTTTTCTTGTCATCCCAGTACAGCGAAGGAGGCATGGCAAGCAGATGGTGAATAGGTAAGCTGGCGACAAGCCACTATTTACTACACATAACCTTGCAAAGGAAATATGGTGCAAGTGTGTAAACAACTGTTCATGGAAGTGTTTAGAGTGACTAAGAGAAGAATTGAGACCATAGTTAAAGAAAAAAAGAATGGTTAAAAAGTGTACACCGATACACCGAGAAATAAGGTAGCAAAACAACACAAGGGAAATTTGCAGTAGAAGACAAAGCAGTCATTATCAAACACATACAAAGCTTTCCTTGGGAGCAGAGTCATTAGTCTAGAATGAAAAATCAGAAAGAATATCACAGCCCAGATTTGAGCATCAATGAACTGTTCCTTGCTTTCAAATAAAAGTACCCAACTTCTTTTCTAATGTACTGTTACTATAATGAAATATTCAAAAGCAAGTTCCCTATGTTAGCATTCCACCATCCACGAACTGACACATGCGCGATATGTGTTCGATTGCATATTGAAATAAAAAGTAACAATAACACACAAACAGTACAGAAGTTAGAGCTTCATCACCACAATGATGAAGAGGCTATAAAGACAATGAAGGAGAATCATGTCAGATCACACTTTCCATCAAGTGCCTTTACCACCTTTTCAGTGGGTCTTCAGCAATTTCTGTCTCTTCCAGCATTAACACATTCCCAAATGTTTTATTTCCATCAGTTATTGTGTTATAACCTGTGTGTACACATTGGAGACAACAAGAGAGGGTAGATGTTAATTTGGAATGAAGGGTTAAGTGGACATGGTGGTAAACGAAGTGGCGTCATGTATTCTCAAATAAATCACATCTGGCGTGACTAGGAAGAAAACATTAACTGTGTGGAGTGATAACTGCATAGCCCAGAATAAAAACTGCATGCTTATATTCTTGTGATGCTATTTGCTATGTAAGGGATATGTTGATGAAGTAAACTACAAGTTCTTAGTTTCAGGACACTTTTTTTTTAAGTTGTGACAGAGATTTTGCCCTTATGGAGAAAAGAAAATGTTTCGAACATTGTCAAGTATCTACAGCCTTAATGAAATTAACGGTGACTGCTAACCACAAAAATCCTTTTATGGTAACACTAATGCAACCAGATGGTTTCTACGACTTTATGACTGCTGCAGATAAAGCACTTAACACATCTAAGGTACAGATTTCAAAAGTTCAGTGGATAAACATGATGGAGGCTTATCCTGGAACTCTGAGAACTTGAACAACATTGTCTAAGTTCGAAAGCTGGTCATATTTTCACATTTTGAAGAAGAATGTGACGAACGAGGCAATAAAAAATATGCTACCCACATTAAATTGCTACTCTAGGATCTCTGAAGAAAAGAAGACTGACCTCGCACAGATGCTTCCTTACCTGAAAAGTTAGAACAAACCTTTCTATGAAGAAATGTAAAATCGATAAGTCTAGGCAACTTATTTTTTGTTTGCCTAAAAGGAAAGAAGACATACATATCTTATGTAAATATTACTAGCTTCTAACCTATAATAACATTCCTGGTGAACATTATCTTGTTTCTGTGGCTTACCACACATCCCATTATTTACGTATTATATGTTGGTTGTTATCACCTTCTACAATTTTGTGTGGTTTGATAATATTTGTGTGATTTTGAATGTACTGGTGAATTTGGTTTTCCTCTAGCCTATTTATTTCGTGCTGGTGAACAAATAAATAATTTTTAGAACACCTAACATGTATTTTTAATGATTTAGCAAATATAATGTAAATATCACAAAAGTATCATTTTGGCACTTAGCCCGGTTTTTATATCAAGTCTTCATATATATCCCTTCCCCAAGACATCGCACCTCAGTACAATACCAGACCTCTGAGAGTGAGGACCTACGATGCTGCTCTCAAAAAAATAAAAATAAATTAATAAAGTACCTTAGCACACTCTTACACAAAACTATACACATCAATTCACACAAAATTAAAAAATAATTTCTTATTAATTAATTAAATTAAATTAATTGAATCACTCAATCAAAATTTCTTATCTGATTAAAATCATATTATTTTTTATTGGATTAAGATCGTATTAAGCAATAATCCCATCAATCAATTATATATAATTTTGATATCAAATTGATAATCCTATTAATCAAAAGTGAAATAGAACGCCCCCGCTCAGACTACTTACGAGTATATAAAATATGTAAGATTTGTGAAACTATTGCATTTGCCAAGGAAGTTTGCACTATATTTAAAGGAAACCAAGAAATATTTTCGAAGTTTACATTAATTTTGGTTAAATATGAAGACTTTATGAACACAATATCCACAACAGTTACACATTTTTGCGTAGTGCAGGATGAATGAAAAACATCAATAAAGAATTGAATGGAGAGTATTATACAGTTCCTTATAGCTTTTCTGTAAAAGTGTTTACATATGTAAATGTGAGTGGTTAAAAATTAATGTAGAGTTCCGATTACATTGATTGCTGTTAGCAATATTGCCGATATGTAGTGACACATCAGGCAATTTTTAATCGAAAACTGTAACAGGGACCGTAACATGATAAACAAACATTGTCATGTACAACTAAAAAAAAAGAGAGTGAAACGAATTTATCTTAAAAGGAACTGAAGGATGCTCGTGATTGAAGTCTTAAAGGGAACAAATCTGGTATTATAAGCGTAATTACGTCTAGTCTGCTGTTTTCTCAAAGAATGGTTCAACCAAATCTTTCTTCCCGCCAACTGAATGGTCTCCGCTAAATTAATTACTAGCGTCTTTCTCTCTTCCCTTCCAGACCAAGAATTAAGTTCTTTCATTGAAACCCTTGCAACGAACAGACGTATCGTTACGGAATCTATTACACATTCTGTCGCATTACAGTTGGGTGTGCTTCGGAAATTCCATTTCTAAGTAAGTACTGTTACAATTTCTCTCTCGTAATTCAATGGGCTAAACCAAGTTCGTTAAGGGATGAAGGACTTTATTAAATAAAAGAGGTATTTATAATTTCCTAATTTTATTTACATTGACAACAAACAAAATTCTCTCTTCTCAATATTTCACAATAAACTTATATCACTTAATGTTTACTATTATTGACTTCAATTAATACAATTTATTATTACCTCAAAGAAATCAATGAAATTAGGTAAACACTCAAAAGTCAGTCGTAATAGCAAATGTGTATAAAAACCTATTGAATAATTTTACGAATTATGTGTCCATATTTGACAGTTCCCGTCTCTTCTTTTTCCATACCTCTCTGGGCATTTCTCAGTTTTTTTCTTTGCTTGACAGTTCGGGTTCCAAGTTTGAAGCATATGTAAGGACAGGTAATTCGCATTGATCAAATACCTGCTTTTAAAGGTGTACTGGAGAGAGCTGACTACATTCAATCAGTAACTAAAGTCCGAGACATCCTATAAAGAATGAAGACACTAAAGTGGCAGTAGGGATGACATACTGCTCGAAGAAGTGATGACAGATGGACAACGGCGGTGATGGATTGGATACCAAGAGACCTGGAAAGATCCAGGGGAAGGCCTCCAGATTACTGGGACAGAGACATTCGAAGAGTAGTAGATGTGAACTGGAGGAGCATTTCACAAGATCAATTAGCCTGGAAGGAATTAGAAATAACCTTAAGTGACGCTAAATTGTAAAGTGTTGCTCATCTGGCTGAAAGAGGCTACATCCTGAAAAAGGGATTGATATAGCTGCTTAATAAAGATAAATATAATAACTCTCCAATAATCTCCAATAACTTCCAATATTTACAATGAAACCCGTATTATATGACCACTTATTCCCACCTCAGTTTAGTCCATGTCCCGCCAGTCCGCAATGTTCTAGACATCACTGAGTGGCTTCACGCACAGTCGGCTTCATTTGTTGGGTTTCACGCTCTCTCGTCCAATCACTTCTCGCCCGCACTCAGCTAGATGCCTTCGCTAAAGACTGCTGGCCTCTGGTGTCATAGGCCGTCACCGAGAATTTTCTCTAACTCGCGCGCTGCGCCGAGCGTCCTAATTCCCTCAATATTCTTGCATTTCCTAAAGATGTCTCACAAGAATATTCGTGTGTCGTCGCTACATTTGTTGGCATCTCCAACAGGGGAGAGGAGGTTATGTGACGCCAGCCAGAAGCCGAGCGCCGCGACAGCTTGACTGCCGCTGTCAATCATCCACGGACTTCCCAAAAGAAGGGAGCAACAAGGCAGCGAGCATGTCAGCCCGTTGAATAGGATAGGTGAGGTCGGTCACCTCGGGCCACGTATTACGGGAGCCGGCGGCAGGTGCCACCTGCAGCCCGTAACATTACTACTCCGTTATGGAGATGTCGCTTTCACTAAAGTAAACTATTTTGTTTAACATATATAAAATTGCATATTGATTTAATCGCTTTTATGAATCTTTGTTTAGTTATTCGCATACTAATAAACAATTCCACTATTATTTTATAAGATTGATATTTTCTTTTGCAGTTTTTCGGTGACTTAAATGTCAAGTTTATTGAATTGTGATTCAATTAAATGATTTTAATTATGTTATTGAGCAACTGCGTGTTTATTGTAAGAGATTCGCTTAAATGTAAGAAGTGGAAAACCTTAACTTTGCCCATAAGAAGCCAAAAAATAAATAACATTCGTTTAGAGATAAAACAATTAGAATTTTATAACAACTTCTTAGCGATGTCTTTTCGACAAATAGGAGTGTGTATGTGTGTGTGTGTGTGTATATATATATATATATATATATATATATATATATAAAAATACACTACAAACACATTAGTTACTAGAAGTTGAAGTAATACAAAAAAAATGGTTTTGAACACAAATAATTTTGGATTATTATACATGATACATGATACGATATAAAATAAAATATTGTTACATATTTTTTATAGAAATCGCTGTAAAAATTTAATGCTTCCAACCAACAGTACAATTATTACACTGAACAGTTCGCTCCAGAAATTTAGTATAGTTTTAGGTAATAGCTCTTATATAAAAATGCACATCTATTTCTAAAATGTATAGTTTGTGTTTCTGTGGCCACGTATTCTTTCTTACTAATAACTAAAGTCATAAGCGTATGCGAAAACACGTAAGTAGCCTATAAGTACAATAACTTTTGATGAGACTGTCTTCTCCGATATTTTTTCAGGCACGTGGCAATGAGACATGTCTTGCTCTATTTAAATAGTATGTATCTGAGTTTGAATATTGTAATACGATCCCATGAAATTTAACATTCATATAATCTCAGTCTTTATAATTATTTTCGCCCAATTTTATACCGTATAGTTAGCGAATAATTTGCGAAAATATTCAAGGCTATTTTTACTTCAAAGTTCTTTAAATCGTATCCACTTTCATTCAGGGAAGACTTTAGTTGCACGCAGTAAGTGACTTCAGCGATTGAGAAACTTTAAAGCATGCGAGTGGTCTAATTCTGATCGGTCTATTCAGATAAGAAAACTTCAGCAACAAATGTAAAACTGCAAATATGGGCGCGTGAGATTCAGGTTCAGGACATCTCATATTCATCTTTTATTTCCGAGAATTTAGTGCTGCAATTTAAGTTAGTATTGCAACATTTAGTAATAAAGCTGTGAAATAAATTAATGACATCCTTAATAATATATAATATATACATTTCAGCAAAAAAGAAACATTAACTTCAAATAGTGCAGCTGGAGAAGTGACGCTGAACTGCATTTACATTACAAAAGAGGTAATTTCAACAAATTTAAGGACAAAGGTACCGATTGCATATCGTTTCACATATACATGAAAAATCAGTATCTAGAGTCTTAAACATAACATGGCATAAGTGATATGATAAAAATTTGATATTAGAGATACAATAGATTATAACATCAAAAATACTCTCGTTCCTATAGGAAATTATAGGTATAAATATATATATGTAGGCTATTACCGACAGACATAAAGTTACGCTTTGAGCGTAGGAACTACTACAATTGTAGAAACCGGTAGTAAAAAAAAATTAAATACGCTCAGAGTGAAATGCTTAGCTTATCGTCTGCAGACCACAGAACATTTCTAGGGCTCAGGCTTTTCAAGAGCCAATTTTTTTTGTCTATATTCTGAGTATATTTTGAGGTTTTATGATCCAGTTCTCTATCGATGAGAGATCCAGTTCTCTATCGATGAGACGTTGATGAGTGACAAACGTGTATGAAACTGCTCCCCGTAGTTGTTATTAAGTTGGCAACATTTTTATATTTTCATCCTTGAAAGAGCACCTTGAAACTTTCTCCATGTCATACAAATTATTTTTAGCATCGACACCGATGTGGATGGCGGAAGAAAAACTTTAAGATTCGCATATACACTGTAAATTCAAATCGGTGGAAAACCACTGATAATTTCAGTGCAACAATTTCATTGACTGAGGTGACAGCCAACTGTGTGCACCGAATTAACCGTGTTTTTTTTAAATTTAACCATATTATTACGAGAGATAAACACATTCCCGACAGTCACGGTATACACACACACACACACACACACACACACACACACACACATATATATATATATCAAAATTTCCCGTAATTTAAAAAGTATGTAGAAAAAACTGCGTCCAAAAATTAAACCAACTGAATCTCGCTGCCCGACTGTTAGTTAATCATTCGAGCTAACAAGCCAACGTTGACTTTAAGGGGATTACCAATATGTATCATATTTCTTCATAGAATATAATAACTTCTCATTGTATGTTACTTTCTTTTGGTTTTTTATTTCATCACATTTAGTAGAGTATACACGTTCAAACCGAGCGCTATGATGATTATCTAACAACTAAATGAATGACTTAAAAACGAAACGATAGACAGACTGTTCAAGTTGCCTCATAAAATTTATTGTAAAAGATGACACGTCATAAAAGAAAATGTGTGTGTGTGTGTGTGTATATATATATGTATATATATATATACATACATTTTAAGGGATTACGGGTAGAGACCTGAAGGATTCGCGAATTCATTTTGCGACAAGCTAGAATTCAAAACACGTGTGTTTATATAACTTTAGTCATTTGCCCACGCGGTGTTTGACAGCTCTTGGAGAACGATTACCCAATATTCACTTTCCACCGTGACAGCAGACTACCAATACACAGTTGACATCAGCATATTTGTAGTACATAATACTGTGGAGTCTAGCTTGCAGTTCATTGAACTCACGAATTTTTCAGGTGTCTATTTATGGGTTATAAAGTTTGTGCGTGGTTATTTCATTTGATACACCTTGTTTAACTGATTCATCAGTAAAAAAATAATTTTAAAACAGAGAATGAAATGGTTAATGATTCAGTGGGAAATATTACAAAATCAATAGGTGAAGGAAAACTGGAATTATTTCTGATTCGTCAGTTAAATTGACTTAAGTGACCGGTAAATAAGTCAGTTGCTGTCAACTGATTTAAGCAGTGAAAATCTTACTGATACAAATTAAAGTGTAACACATCAAAAATTCTACGTTCACAGTATTATTAAATCAGCGAATACTATGATTATACGTAGAAGTGAGGAACTCTACAACACCAACAAAAGTTTTAAGAGCAGTGCTGCCAAGTACATTATAAATATGCGCCGATGATTCCACACACACGCATCATTATTCCATAGTATTTTTAATATTTTTTTTCTTAACTATTTGTATACTTTACCTACACCTTTTGATTTATACATTCACTTTGATCAATGTGTAAATTGTTGCTATCCATTCGTCAATTTATTTCAATGTGGTGATGCATTCAATTTATTATATGTAAGTTATTGTTATAGATAACTTTATTTATTTTAATGAGCTAATATTCAATATGTTGTTTTTCTCTCAGGTACTTTATAGGTTATGAAAATTTATATTTATGATTGGTAATGCAGATTATGAAACAAATTATACATTATTGTAGATGAGTATTATTGTGCTATTTTAATTTTATTTTTTATTTTTTTTTTTTTTTGCCCTGTCTCTAGTCCTGCTCAAGATATGCACATAATATGAAACCACTGATCTTTTTCATATTTACTACTTTTTGAGCTATCATATTTACGTTTCGCATTTTGTTAATGTAAGTTAATGTAAGCTCTTGTCCTTCATGTTTACGTCTGTGTACATTGTGTTATACTTGGTTAAGTGTAAGAGAAGGCATTGAAGCCTTAATTTCGCCAGTATAAATAAAGTTCAAATAAATAAAAAATTAATAAATAATGATAATACATGCTTTCAGCATATTTTATTTTGTCAGTTTCCTATATGGCAGTTTGCTGTTGGGGAGAATAATAAAAAAAGAATAATAAAAACACAAGACTAGCATTTGGTAACATATACAATTTTTAATTTTACTTCGTTAATTACCATGCGTTTCATTAACTCTCCCTGTTTGAAAGTCGGGGTATATAGGCTGTTCACGGTAAAGTGAGCACTTTTTAAGGCCCTGCTGAATTTTTCCTTTTGGCAGATTTCTATGTCCCTGTCACTTTTTAATACAAACATTGCCTTGTGACAAACAAACGCATTGTATGCTTTTCCTCACTTCCAAAAGTTAATGTCTGAAGCTGTAATAAATTATATTTATTAGTGTTTACTGCCGGTAGAAGGGCCTTAAAAAGTGTTCACTCTACCGTGAACAGCCTATAACATACCGGTCCACGGCTGTCTTGGGAACAAACTAGTTGGTAATGGCGCCAGCTTTCCCAGCTAGGAGAATTAGGCGAGATTCTCCTACCTGTCCTTAACATTGTGGTTTACAGTAGGGCCACCATCCTGGCCAGGTTATCTCATTGTCTCATCTCTGGAACCTTTTCAAATTCCAGTGGCGTGACAACTGCGATACCGTATCTCGCCCTGCCGTCACTTAGGCCTATACTGTTAAAAAAATTTTCTACTTTGCGAAAAAGTGCTGATAAAAATTTATCCCAGAAGTGTCCGTAAACTCTACGTAAAATTACGGACACATTTATTTTCAAAAACGGATTTTGCGTATATTTCACAGAACTCGCCGACGGAACCTCTCTGTTAGTTTCCTTGTTATCTCGTGTACTTTCAGTTTATAAAATTATATGAGGAAAAAATCTTTAATTTTCGTTGTGTGCGTGATCTACTGTGTGATGCTTAAAAAGTCAAAACATTTCATAAGTACGACTTTTCACATTTTATTGATTCGCAGTGAAATGCAACTACTCGAATCCGTGAAAATGGCTTCACTAAGAATCGGTGGAATACCACAGGCTGTTTCAGTGAAACTATTTCACTGATTGAATAAGTGCCTGCCATCTGCGGGCGGCGAATTTAATATTGTTTTATTGAATTTAGCCACATATTTAATATAGTCACTTTTTGCATTATTCAAGTTACCAAAAATAAAAATAAAAATTAAAAGGAGTAAAATTAATTTTGATGATCAGGATCTGAAGCCACATCATCTTGCTTCTGGACAATTACCTTACCACTCAAGCTACCTTTGTGTTCATTTTTTATTTTTTTTTTCAAAGTTGACTTTATTGACATATTTAACTATGCATATTACCGTTGGACAGAGCGTGGGTGATGTTTGACATTTTGAGTGTTGTTGACGTTTGACGAGCTCAAGGTAGAACGACCTGTTGATAAAATTTGCAGTACACATAGGCGCGACATGCGAACTGTAAATCTGCCGTGGAGGAAGCGGGGCGAGATCTCTCGTCCCTCCGATCACTACCGCCCTTCTCTGCCCCTGAGCTACATGAGGGCAGAGCGCTACCAAGCCAACGTCACTATAAAGGGGAAAATATGTGCATTACATTTCTTTATCAGATATAGCTATAAAATGTATGATTTTTCTTTTCGTTTTTAGTTTAGCTTTTAACATTATGATCGGTAAAACAAATAGTATGTATGAAAGGAAATACGTGAAACCGGAATGAAAGTCTGATGTTCATGTGGCCTTGATAAATGGTATTATAACTCAGATTATGGAAAATTAATTGGTTATATTAGTTAATGCTGTGTTATTTCATTTAATACATGGTGATTAACTGATCCATAAATCAAGAAACTAATTACTAAAAAAACTGCGACTAGCCAGTGAAAAAAATCACTGAATCAATAAGTGAAAGATAACTGGAATTTTTTTTTTTTTACTAATTCATTAGCTAAATTGACTGAAGTGAATGTTGAATAAGTCAGTTACTCTTAACTGATTTAAACAGTGGTATTTTTATTTATTTACGAAGGGTTTAAATGCGCAGTCACCTTATCTTACACTGGATCCATTATAGTTTCACTTTCATTATATATATATATATATATATATATATATATATATATATATATATATTATATATATGGATATTACGGATAGAAACTAATATGAAATTTAATACTAAACAAAAAAAATATACAAATTAATTACTCTCTCTCTGTCACACATTCATTTACGCACACACACTGTCACATGCACACATTCACAAACACGAGAAGTGTCAATTTCATCCTCTCTTCCACTAGGGTGACTAAGGAAGTACTTATTTACTGAAACTATAAATATTTCTGTGTTCAGACTCACTGATTCAGATGTACCAAATTATATATACGACAGATCCACTATACCAGATGAGTGTTACTTTGTGTCTGTGACGATTTGTAGGTCAGGGTGCTGAATGAGTGTAAGCATTCGGTTGAAGGCAGTTTCTTTGACGATCCTCTTATGACATTTTTTTTACGGAGTGTTGATGGGAGTTGGTGTTTCATTTGATGAAACCAAGAAGCAGACAATAACAAAGTTGCAACTCAGTGGTATAACGAAATAACCTTATTTCCTTAATCTGTTTCCCGAAGTTGCTACCAACTTCTGATGACAGAGTAAATTATAAATGTTCACTTTGTTATGCTGTCAGACAAATCGCTTGACGTCGCTAGCTAATTTATTTTAATCATATGTTTTAATAATCACATAAGTTTTCTGGGGAAAATTATTGATTGCGTAGTTTATCCAGAGTTATTTCATACCACAATTTATTTGAAAGTACAAGAATCATAACAATGAAGATGAAACACTACTTTATGCAAATAATCAAGAAAATACACGTGGCATGAAATAACACTTGTGGAGGTCACATGGACAAAAGAATACTGTGCTATCACAATAAAAATAAACATATGCAATCAATTATGTATTTTTACCATTTCTAAAAAGAGAAACTACCTGATCGTTTATTGTATATTTAAACGAAGCGTACGTAGTAAATATTCTGTTAAATATGCAAAAAAATGTTTTAATGTCCGAAGTTGTAGTATAGTATATACCCTTTTCTTCGGGTATCTTCGACAAGGATTTATTTTCCATATTCGAGTCGATGGCGTCCAAATGAAAAGTCGTGGTCACCTAGAGCACCGCTGGAAAAATGGCATTGAGTACCAAAAAATAATTATTTATATAATTGTTCCAAATATTGTTCAACTTGTACGCATTGTATGTGAGAAGGACGATTTGGAGACGTCTGTCACAAGGAGCTAGGGGTCCGGAAATGTGCATACATAGTGTCGACTCCGGCTCCAGTCACCCAGCCACATGTGCCAGACTTCTCCAAATCATTCTACTTATATGATGACATTTATCTCGAATAAAAAAATTACACTTCATACTCTTTGAATAATTTTTGTCAAATTTTAAAACCAACTTGTACAGATGACAAAATTTTTCAATGTAAATTAATGCTATTAGCTACCTTTTGACTTATGTGTAGGGATAGGTAAATTTCGGGAGTTCAATGACCTGTACACTAGACTCTACAACCCTTTGTATAGTCGAACCTCAGATGTTTGTTCATTGGCTGTTGCCCCAGTGTTACCCCAAATTTGACAGTACGGGATTCACTTCTTGTTCCTTTGCAAGTCGGCTATTGGAGAAGAGTCGTCCAGGGCGTGTCTAATAAACTCTGATCCAATTGCAAAGGTGACTTTAGTGCACACGCATTTGAATTCTATTTTGTCCTGAAATAAATTCGAGAATTTTTCCTATCCCTACTTATGTGTAGAGATGTGCAAAATTCGCGTTATTGTTTGGGGACACGTTAAATTTGAAACGCGTGTACATTTGCAATACATTTGGCATTGCAAGATACTTTATCTGACGCGCCCTGGGTTACTCTAAGTTAGTAAATAAACACTTCACAATTGTGCGCCCCAATCACCGGTAGTTCAGTCAGAAAGGGCGTGGTTTCACATCTATGCAGTAGCCAATGGAGACACGACACTGGTTCAGGTATATGCAGTACTATGAAGTTTAGCCTGATGCCTAATAATAACGCGAATTTTGCATGTCCCTACTTATATGTAATCACCAAATAACAATTAATGTATTAAATAAAGTAAAGTGTATGAAAAAATGTCATTATATATAAGGGCTGTTATTTGGTGATTACATATGAGTCAGGCAGTAGCCCACGGCATTAATTTACTAAGAAATTATTTTCATTTGTACAACTATGTTAACATTTATTATTATGACTGCAGTCAAACAGAAAAAAAAATTGTATTTGACTTCAAATTATTAAAGATGATAGAAAATCTTGAAAATTTTTTCGACCCAACTTATCTTCTATAACACTCTTAACTAGTTTTTTCTTTTATGATTGGATGAACAAGGTTTTGATTCGGCTAAGTTGTCTGCAGACCAATCACTAACTTTCTGCATTATAGTATCAGAATCCTCATTGGCCCAGTGAAATGGGGTAGTGGTTTCATACATGCATGACAGCCAATAAAGAAAGAAAACTTAGGATGACTTAAGAAGGGAGAAAACTTCAAAGATATGTACCTCTATACTTGTTTGTATTAATTGTTTTTTTTTGTGTAGTTTTGAGATAATTCTTAAGACAAATGTTAAAGATTTTTTCACAGTCTATACAAGCTGTGTGCGATAACTAGGGATAGGAAAAATTCGCGAGTTCAATGACCTGTAGGCTAGACTCCACAGTCATGTGTACACTCGAACCTCAGCTGGTGGTTCATTGGCTGCTGCCCCAGAGAGTAGCAAGTGTTACTCCACACCTGGCAGTATGACACTTACTACTTGTTTACTTGCAAGTCTGCTATTGGCTCAGAGTGGTCCAGGGAGTGTCTAATAAACTGTGATCCAATTTCAAAGTCAACTTCAGTGTACACGTGTTTGGCGTTTATCTTGTCCTGAAATGAACTCGCGAAATGTTTCTATCCCTAGTGATAACCATGTTGGTTATATGTAACAGTTCTTGTAGAATTACTGTATATAAAGTTTCGAAGAACGAAATTTCTTAGCGGTTCTCCTTCACACACCACACTTACATAGGGTTTTTTTTACCGCCTCCTGACGGTTATTTTTTCTCTGCTAAAAAAAAAAAAAAAAAAAAAAACCTGGAAGCAAGGTTGGACGTATTCATTCTCCTGTCTCATGTTTCCGAGGTCATCAGTTAGCAAAATATAAAACATTGAATTTTTTCGTCACCAGCGTGTCATTTTTGGCCATGTCGAAGATCTTCAGTATACTTACAGTGTTAGAAATAAGCGCGGTCTGTTGAAAGTTGCATTTTACCCTAATGTTAAACGTTATTTATGAACGCGTTCAAATAAATGATTTACGCGGGAAGTAGTTTGTTTTATAAACGCGTATTACAAAGACACTGGAAAGTAAACACGCGCGAGTGTGGTCTTGAGATTTCGGTGGCTCTGAAGAGTACGTGAGCCCCGAGATGTATATTTTGTTGTTTCACGTTCGAGGCACAGCGATATCACACACGCAATGTGCTGAACCTGCATGTGCCGATTCCGTCGTTGTACTTTCCTGTGCAAATGAGATCTTTAACAGTGGGACTTTATTACACGCGATGAAAGTCAACATATCAAACTATGACTGTACTGTTTTACATTTCTTTTGCTCTTAATAAAACTTCACAGGCAATCTCCAAAATGCGATTTTTTTTTTAAACCAGGGTATTTATTTGTTGAGATAAATGTATACGCGCAAACAGCGAATCTACAGAAATTATGCCCGGGCTACGAAAGCGGTTTTCACAATAGAGCGACGTGACGCATCGCGTCGAGCGTCAGCCAATCAGAAACTTGACGCTAGCGTCGAGACGTAGCATGAGCTACGAACATTGGTTTTGACGCTTGTCGCCAGCGTCGGGGAATAAGAAGAATAACATTGCTGTACTTCATAGTAAATAAACTGGCGAGAAACTGAGATAAAGAACAAATGAAAATATGCATAACAACAGATTTGCAGACAAATTAATCGGAGTTCAAATTTATATAAATTTTTACCTACCTTTAGAAAAACAAAAGTATGTTTTCCGATGCCTGAAGAGTCGTTAATGTTCTACATCATTTCTTATTCTAATATAATAATTTTATTGACGAAAAGTGTGTAACACTAAAAAATAACAATTTTAGTAACTAAATGGCAAGAAAATTCGCTGCCTTTTGTTTGCGTTTAGCATTTCATTGCAAGTTTCCTTGCAGGACAACAGATGGCAGCACGGTCTGTGTCGCCAGCGGCCGGCGACAGAACATCGCTCTATTGTGAAGACGCACGCAAATAACGCCAGGCGCAGGCGGCGAGCGTCGGACGCGACGGGCCGCATCGCGACGCTCTATTGTGAATACCGCTTAACTCTAATGCTGGAGTCACAATACCACGACGACTAGGACACGATAACCCCGACACGACGAAATCTGAGTAGCAGACAATGAAAAGCAAGGTCACTGTGACGTCAGTCCGACCAAATCGCAGCCCGAGTAAATTAGATTCTATTTCTACTTTCCATCTTGTCGGTCTCATCGGGGCGCGCAAAAAATGTAAATACAACATTAGAAAATAAAATTTATTCCGTGTTTCCCTACTGTAGTAAATAATAAACTAACTTGCCGCCAAAATAACGTTTCCGTTTGTTTCTAAATACCTTTTATCTCTCGTATAAATTCAAATATTCTCAAAAGTGAAATAATCATTCAGTTTATAGCGAGATTTAAAAAGTAAATATTGATTGTTATAAGGGTAACTTGCCGTTTTGCAATTTTCCAACAGCCAACTACAATAGTCTACCGGTCGCGCAGATTTCGTCGGGATATTGTGAACACTGAATCAAATTTAATATGAAATTCCGTCGAGCTCTGGCGTCATATTTGTCTGTCGTGTTGTGTTCGTCAGTTTATTGTGATTCCAGTATTAAACCGGCCCTACACGATGCCCATTTCCGTAGCAGTTTACATACCCATTCTCTGCTAGCGTTTCTGCTCCCGTGTAGGTTACAATCCAGCCCCCTCCGGAGAGGATTGGTTCCGGGTATAACAGTTCTCGTACCCATGGGTATGCCCGAAACGGTAATAGAACGTGTTCTAATTTTCTGCTATACCCACGGAGATGCGATAGACAAGATGGCGGACGCCCGTGTAGCAACCCGAAGCTTATATATCCGTTTACAAAAAATTACTTTGTCAGTAAAACCAGTTCACCAAATGTTCATATCGTTTTGTGCTCCCATGTAAGAATTGTGTAGATATTTTATTGAGTATTTTGTTATAGTTTGTATTGTGTGATTGAATGTGCACTTTATAATAGGTTAAGGGTAAACAACCTCTGTATAATGTTTGTATAGTAAATATATTTATAACAAAAGTTGATTGGTGCGCGGGTTCGCACCGCTAAGTTTTAGGTTTTAGAGTTCAAAACTCCGGGTCGCGAAACTTTCTTAAGTAATATTATGTCATTCATTATTGCTGTTTATAACTTAAGTTATTTGCAGGTAACGCTTATTTCTGCAATATCTTCGTTCAAAATCAATAATACAAACCACAACTCAATCAATAAACCACAGACAGCCAGTTAAACTGTACAATTACTTGTGTATTATTGCTTTTAGACGAAGATATTGCAGAAATAAGCATTTTCTGACAATAAAATAAATTATAAACGACAATAGTGTATCACAAAAATAACTCAAAATTTCGTCACATGACGATGATTGTAACTCTAAAACCAAGAGTTTTACGGTACAAACCCTCACATTGACTCAATGTGCTACACACACAACTTGAAATTGGACTGTGTAAATGCATGTTTTAAGGCATGTAGTAGGAGTGTTGTTAATCTCCACATATAAAAGCTTTATTATTGGTATTGGGATATTTCCCCCCTCTTTTAGTCTCCTAACGTATAAACTAGTTTAATTACGGGATGCACAATATTGATAATTATACTTGTTAAAGATATATGTTAAAACAATTTAATAATGTTTTCATTAGTGGAATAAAAGTCCGTTGTACATAAATGTGAAAACAGTATACTACCTTGTTTTTTATGCATAAGCAGTGCCATTACCAATATCATTTTCCATACATTAATAGCATAGTACTTGTACTCAGAAACTTTAATAATTACAGTCTTCAGGGAAAAAAATAGTCATTGTACTTTTTGGATGTACCACAAAGTTCCTTCATATAATATTTGATTGCATCTGTATCCCTGCTAACTGCGGAATGTCTGCCATTTGCGAGATGTCTTTCCCGCTGCTTACAATTTTCTGTTAGTCTGTTAGGTAACGTGTGGGTATGAACTGATTCATTCTTTCTTCTCTTCTGCTATAGAAAATTTTATGACTTCTGTTGTGTCCATGGGTATAACAGAAGGTAGCAGAAATTGGGTATCGTGTACGGACGACTTTAGCATCGAGGTCTTGAAAGCCGATGAGAGCGATGGAGCAGCGCCGGAATGTAAGGGCGAGGGAAACGGGATATCACCGAGAAAACACGCCGACCAGCGGCATCGTCCGGCACGATTCTCACATGCTGAGTACTGGGAGAGACCCTGCCGGGAGAGAACCCGGCTCGCCTAGGTGGGAGGCGAGCGGTCTAACCACTAGGCGGTGCTTAGGTTGGAACAAAACGGTGGGCAAGGGGGGAAAGTATAAAGAACAAAATATAATATTACGGAGAGGGGAGGGGACTGGGGGACTTCGGGTTCGTGGGCGGGGCCATTCGACCGTTGGGTGCCATGGCAGACCGCCCGAAAGGCTAGTTAGCTGTGTGCGGGCCAGATAGCGTCTGGTAAAGCGAGCGGATTCGTGGTTATCCCGGTCCCTGGTCTGTTCCGGCGGGGGGGGGGGGGGGGGGGCGAAACGGGGGGCGGCAGAAAGGATACCCGTCGGGGAGCTGTCTCGGTCGGGGCAGAATAGCTCACCACCTTCCTAGGAAGTGTGAATGATGCTTTTGAATAGAAATAGAATTTGTAGCTTAAATTACGGGCGCCCAGACGAACAGCTGCCCTCCCACAAAAAAAATTGTTAATATGTATAACTAATATAGTGTTTGTTGAACTGTAGTAGTCATGATAGAATATAACATCCTGGATAGTTGTACTGCTAAGTAGGGTTAATGAAATAAAAAAGCCTAACCACTAAACCACCGCGGCCCCGCGCGCCAGGTGGATGAGTAGTTTAGGGTGGTGTCTCCGTGGCCACACATCTCGCCAGACGCCCTGCGTCTGTCCCTCCTCAACCCCTGTTCGTGGAGTTGAGGCTAAAGGGTTGAGTGAGGGCAGTAGGGGGATGACCCACGGGGGTTGTTGCGCCGCTTTTTGTGCCAGTGGTTTGTTGGGGGGGTGTGGGGGTGGTTGTCGACGTATTGAGGCCAACCCCAAGGGGTGGAAACTCTAGAGGGCACGGCTGTTCATATTTTACAATTGCTTTACGCTACGAAATTAATTCAGGTGGCCGCCTGGTTGAAGGAATTTCGCACGTCTGAGGCTTAAAAGCGTGGGAGCGCTAGGGGCGAGCGAGACATGCGCATCAACTCTCTCATCACCTCTAGCGCAAAGTACTGAACTGGTGTGCAGTTTTGCCCTCGATAACGCGCCTCTATGATACTTTCAGTGGACACCCTGCCATTTTATGACGTAATAATAAACATAAAGGTTTGATACACTTCCCTATTCTTTTTTTAGCGTTTTGTATCTGAAAGTTCATATCCTAAAATGATCGTGAAAACATCCGTTAGAGCCATTTTCACTATCACAAAAACATGCTTCATAGATAAACGGAAGAGCTGAAAAACATACGCAGACTTGTAACGTTTTTTTAAATGGTGTTCGTAAGCAGACCTCACTCACACACGTCGCACTTTTTTTTCTAAACTTTTCTGCTGGAGCTCTGCACGCCATGTGGTAGCCACCTTAACTTAGCAAAACTAAAAATGTTTCACATCATATTTTGTCACTGTTCATTAAATCTTCTTCGTATTTAATGATTTTTCTTGTTTATTTAGATGTGAAAACTTAATAATTGATTTTATTTATTTATTGAACTGCTAGTATAATATTGTAGTGCATTCCGCGACTGTCAGAGTGATATATCTGTGTTATTATTTTTTGTACCATATACAAGAAAAATCCCTGGAAACCCAGTTGCCAAGAAAATCCTTTTTAGAACTACAAGCAGTCATCTTGTAAAATCTGCGAACATTTATATGTAATATTACAAATGGTAGGCTTGGATTACAACTTGCATTGTTGAGAAATGAACGTAAGTTTTCTTTTTTTCTTGTAGGAAAAAATTAACAATAGCAGAGAAAGGGAAAAATAAATTATTTCAAAATATGATTTTTGATTTTAAAAATACATCTTGCCAGCGCAGGTTTTAGAACCCTCCTGTCTTGTATTTCTATCGCACACCCTTAACCACAAAACAACCTTGACTTGGGAGCTTCATATTTATTTTTGTGCTAAATACAGCTATAAATAACTACAGATAATTAGTGAAGTAATTAGGTTAAAAAGAACACATTAATTTTATTTTTAACGTTCTGTGTGGATATGAAAGATTAACGTTAACAGTTAAAGAGTAATAGCGCCACGTATTTTTTAATTGAAAATGTTTCATTAACATATTTTATGTTGTTTTAAGGGTTTTGCGTTATTCAACAATACATTTCTTTTTGCACGCAACTACAAATTACATCTCTCCTAGTAATTGCACAAACAGCTATACACGGTTTTTAGTAGTTTATTGTCCGCCATTTTGCTTAAGATCGTGGATACGGATCATTGCAGAACAAACATTTCTTAAGGTCTATTACAAACACGGTTTTTGTAGTTTCACAAACGAGTATTTTTACAAAAGAAATTTTTGTACTCTTACAAACGTTTGTAAAATGACAAACAATGACAAACATTTAAACATTACGTGGCGTGTTCTGTGTGCCATATTGAATTCATTTATCTCCGTAGTTGTATAATCTACATTGTAAAGTTTAGTATTCCTAAACATGGTTGTGATGTAAACACTCATTGTCAGCTTAGTCATTCAAATTCTACTGAATAGTTGTACAATGACCTCGTACGTGTAAACTTGCACTATATTCTGGAATATGTGATCATATAGTTACTCTGTTATTTTTAATATTCATGAGTAATTTTGAAAAAGAAGTACTGTATATACAATTATACTTTAACGTTCCTAGAAATTAAAAGAGAACTTACTAGCCTACAGGCCATTGTTTAAAAAATATAATTTTTGCATTTTTTTAGAGTTACGTAGGACTTAAAATAATAATTACAACTAGAAGAGTTAAAAAAAAAACAGGCAAATTTTGGCACTTATGCACATTTTATGTGATATTTTCGAAATAAGAATTGTATGTAAGTAGGGACACCCGTTTTTTCGTGAAATGATTTACGTAATGGCTAGACTTCAATATCCTGTTTGCACACTTGCAGCTTGACTTTGGCAATTGGCAGCTTATCTTTGTGTGAAGAGAGTTTGCTACACGAGTGAACCAATCAGAATTAAGTTCTTAGATACTTACCGTCTGTGATTAGTGGGCAGACAGGTAAGACTCATGACAATCCTAAAAATTCAAGTGTCACAAACAGAAAGTGGTTCCGAACTAAAGTGTTTTGGAACACGATTTGTCCTGTAATTTTTTCGCGAGAAACAGGTGCCCTTATATGTAAGGTCCTCTAGCGGTAGGATGTATAACTTCTTCGAACCACATTTGTGTTATCAAAACATAAACTTAAACACCGCTGATGCAATATGCTTGCCCTTTGCATGTAACTACGTATTCTACCGAGTGTTTGGAAATTGCTGGACATACTTTTAATGAATGATAGGGTACACCGGGACAAACATTTTGATACGTGTTTCCAGAAAGGACTCCTTACCGAGTTACAGGCATCAAACGATGCACGCAACTTTTGAATTCGGCACGCTGCCTGAGCCAATCACGTGCAGGCCGGAGTCCCAAGTAGCAAATAACAATCAGATAACAGTTGGCCAACTGTTGGCACAGGTGGTACATGTTCGCTCACATTACTGTATGTTTTCTCTTATGTGGTGCACAATAAAACTACGTGATCAATAGTGACCGTATTTGCATGGAAAGTATTTTTGAGATGGGCCATTAAACACAGAATGATTGACAGAATTTAATGTATGGCCCACAAGCAAACATCAATGACTCGCCCACTGGCATATAAGAACACGTGGAAAACACGTGGCTGATGTATGCAAAAGAGTATGAAAATAAGATAGTTTTTCCATATAAAACCCTCATGTGGTAGACAGGTTCAATTCTGATAGCTGGGCATCATCATGTGGCCAATTACGGGCCACTTATCACAAAATGACAGACAGAATTTCATATGTGGCCTACAAGCAAACATCAGTGAAACATCCACGGGCATCTTAGAGTGTGTAAATTACGTGTGACTGATGTATGCGAAAGAGTATGATTATAAGATCATGTTTGCGCATAAAGCCCTCGCGTGGTAGAACGGTTCATTTATGATAGTTGGGCATCATCATGTGGGAAATTGTGGGCCATTTAACACAAAATGACTGACGGAATTTCATATATGGCGCACAAGCAAATGTCTGTTATACATCCACAGGCATCTTAGAGAATGTAGAGAATGTGTGGGTGATGTTTCCCGAAGAGTACATACCACCTTTTGTGGTATACCAACTGTTCCTTATTACTGAGGAAACATGATCAGCAAGCTTATGTTGCACTTATGGCATACAGAATTATATGTTTTTGTGCAGTAGCAAATAGCATATGCGTATTCAATTGATTATTATATTTCACGTATATATGAAGTAAAATTATCACGTGGTATTCCTAGCAATAGTAAAAAATAGTTTTTAGACCTGAAACCTGCAAAGCATAACACGCAAAAAAAATCGTTATTTTTCATTTTAAATTCCACCTGAAAGTAGTCCGAAATTAAAATAGTAATATTTTAATCAAAACACATAAATCCCAGTATTGACTCGTGATACTAACATTGTCTATATAGAAAAGCTAATAATGCATTATTTATTTGAAGGAAGAACCCAGATTTACTTAAAAGGTCGTATATGAATACATAGCAGAGTAGTTGGTAGCATACTTGACTGTAGGCGATATGTATGGAGTGCTATTCCAGGTTTCTCCAATGAATGTTTCTAATTGTGAAATAAAGCTGAAGATAACACATGATTATGGTACAATTTTATTTGGGTTAGACACAATAATTTTTGGGTTTTAAAAATGCACGCAAGCTGCGTATATATGGGCCACAAGTGGCCAATAGCCAATAAGTGGCTTACCAACAGTTGGCTAACGAAATGTGGTTTATTTACGGCATGCCAGAAGCAGAACGCCGAAAGTGGCCCACTTGTGGTTAATTACGGGGAACTCTGGTTTTGCCGGACATCTGCTGACAAATAAATATCCGTATGTGGCCCACGCGTAAACACCTCATACCACAGTCATAATTCATTATGTGTGCTACATGCTTCTCGAATGCCCGTGGATGCCGCATGTGGGCTGCTTGTTCACAATCAGATCTGCACATGTGGGCCAACTATATTTCGCTACTTGGGGACAGCACACAATAGTCCCTAACCCCCACGCGTGACACCAAACAACTAATCGCAGTGCTAAAGTAAAGGGATGTGAAGCATGGCACTCCTTTCCAGGAGCTGTTCGAACTGACGTCCTCCTTAAAGTAAGAAGGCATTAACACGGCCAACATTTTTGTTACGCACTCCGTCTAAAATACCGTGTGTTTGTTGGAATTCAAGGCAGGCAGCAAGCGTTCTCGCAGTCAAGTCCTCCTCAATCTCCTCGGTTTTTTGATAAATAAGTCTTTTGACGGAACCGCACTAGAAAAAGTCTAATGGAGATCTGGGCTGCTACGCTACACGACCACCTCCTCGCCCCATCACCCATCGTGCAGGGAAGGTGTCAATCAAGTGTTCCCACACAGCATGTATGAAGTGGGCAGGGGTACCATCATGCAAGAACCGCATCTGTTTCTGTACAGCCATTGGCACATCTCCCATCAAAACTGGCAGCACGTCTTCGAGAATCACAGGTAAAAGTAACCTTTCTGGCGAGATGGGGAAAAGTACGGCCCAATTGGGTATAATAATCGACAAGTCCAGCCTAAAAGTTCACCTCGAATTTTAGTTGGTATGACCTAGTACGTGTTTCATGTGGGTTGTGATATTTCCACACATGACTGTTTTTGTTCGTGAATATGGTTTCGTCGCACCACAGTGGGATCTCACTAAATTGTATATTGTCATCAATTTGTGCTAAAAATTACTCTCGGAATTGTACTCGAAGTGCAAAAATCGTAGTGCCTAGCGCCTTAACTTGTGTAGCCGATATGGGTGAAACTTTTGCTCATTTAACACCTCCCAAACTTTTCAATTACTGACACCTATATGCACAATAGCATGGATGACTAAGGTCACGCGATTTTCGCAAAAAGAATTCCAGTGAAGCTAGATTTCAATATCCTACTTGCACACTTGCAGTTTTCCTTCCGTTATTGGCCCCGTGTCTTCGTCGAAGACAGTGTAGTAAAGGTTGTTCACAGTAAAGTGAACACTTTTGAATTCAACGAAGGAAAAATGTCACTGCCTCTACCTGCATTTATTTTAACTCACGCACTGAGTAACATGCGTCCAGTAAAGTTGGTAACGACGGGGAGAAAGTAGTTCCATGTCTTGTCATTAAATTACAAGTGTTAGTGGACTTTGTGAATACTGAAATATTTTATTTTGCAATTTGTTTTTATAATGTATACAAGTGTAAGAATAAAGACATTTATAGAATTTTTTATTTATATAAGAATGTTACAATTTTCATTGATCGACGCACGAATAACGTTATAAGGCCCATAGCAACGTTAATTGTGCATATGGTGGAAAAATACACAATGTTCATACAAGAAGATCTTAAGACGGGCTATCAAAAATTTTTAGTTTACCGTGAGCAGCCTTAATTTGACAGGGCCAATGAGAATTAAGTTACTCCCGTATTGAACGTCTGTGATTCGCGGGCTGGCGCGTATGACGCGTAGCAGTTGAAACCATCCAATTGCCCAAGTGGATCGAAGCCAAAGTGTTTTGAAATACAACTTGACAAGACATATTTTCGGGAAATTCGGTGCCTCTACCGATGGCCATTGCGGACTGTGTCTGTTGTCAACCTGCAGCCCGGCTCGGCATTGAACACGTGTATTACTACAGGCAGACGTTTGTGCATGCGAGTCTCCTCTTACTTCTTAGACTGCGGCTCGGCACTGACCGGTCAGAAGCTGAGCGTCAAGGCAGCGGCCCGGCAGTATACGCGCGGACATAAAAACATTGGGCAAACCCGGACACGGAGACTTTTTACTGGCGACAGTAGATAGCAGTGCTCTTGTGATAGTGAGTGCTGGATTATTTATTTATCTTCTGCGTCTACTGTTCGAAAGAAGTCAATTTTTTTTGTTATTGATTGCAAATTTCCTGTTTAAATATTCAATAGTATCGAATTAAATTCGCGTTAGATAAAAGCAACAACAATGGAGGTGGAATATTTTCTGTGGTTTGATGCATCAGTAGATTACTTGTTTCGTTTCCACATTTTCATCACTTGAAGACAAAATTAATGTATTACAAACTCTTTCACCTTTAAAATGGGGGGAAAAAAAGGGGGGGGGGGATGTAAATATTTGATGTTTAGATTTACGCCGTAGAGTAAGAGATATCTTAACGGGAATACATTACTCAGGCAACGTTCACAACATTTGCAAATATTGAGAGATTTGAGACAGCATAATGCATAGCCAACATACACAGACTTTATATTACAGCAGTTTTACTTCTAAAAAAATCCAAAAAACATGCAAATAATAACACGTAAAGTCGTACAGAGCTGCCAGCTATCTAGCCAATGCTGAATGTAATTTCGTCGCATATTCATAGTTGTCAGCACGATCTTTTTGATGGTATAAAATCCTTCAATTGTGTCTCGTATTAGTCTCTTGTCGAAATCAATAGCAATACGACCTTTGGTTTTGGGGTTGCGAAAGCAATTGTAATAAATAATTATACATTTAAAACATATTTAATTGCGATAATGTTACATTCAATAACAAAAGACTATTTAGAATAATAAATGCTGTACTGTACAATAACACAAAATAGAACTAAAAAGCATTAAAACCTTTTTAATTTTCTATTTTTTTCCAAAGAAACGAGCGATGTATGAATTTCAAGCTAAACTATAAAAGTCTTAAACATTAATAACTATTACCGCAATAACTGCATTTCATTTAGCACAAATATAGGCAAACGAATCCCATCCAACACGACAGAATTTCATACAATGTGGAACAATTGATTAATATATTACTTAAATTGTAACTTAAAAAATTATCTCCAATTAAATAAACTGCTTTTTTTCACTTTAAATACGTTCTAATTACAACTGACAGTGTACCCTCTGTGGCGCAGTCGGTTGAGTGTTGAGCGTGAGTGGTTCCGGTTTCGAATCCCGGGCAGAGCATGGGTGTGATTTATGCTCGCCCGTATGGGCCATCCTTTTATGAGGAAAGTTACTTCCAATAAGACAATTTCTAGAAAAAAATTGTCACCGAATAAAAAAAAATGTGTGGTATAAATCTGGAAATATAATTGCATTTTTTCTTGTACTCTTACAGGTAAAGCCCTGGAAACTAGTAATAACAAAAATACATGGTTTTGCTTGGAATAAGTACATTAATCTACTAAGTGGAGCTGCAATATATAGATTTATAATATTACAGTTACGCTTGTATTTCAATTACATTGGTAAATAGCGAATGTAAAATCATATATATATATATATATATATATATATATTAATAAATTTATTTATACCACAACTGTATTATGTAGGTAATCTTTTATATCATATAGAAACCAATAAGCTACAACTTGAAATGGAACCTGCAACATCTTGAGAAAGTACGTGTGAACTTAACTTCAACATCAGCAAAGAAATTTACTTAACGATAGTGTTGTTACGAATCTGTTTGTCTAGTAATTTGGCAGGCATATCATTTTGAACTGTTAATGTTTTTGTTTATAATGCTTTTCAAATGGGATTACATTTTTGCATATTCTTTGTTTTATAATCATAATAATCCTATACAAAAGTTTATTACGGACTGTTAAGTTAGTACAAACAATTATTTTATCATAAATGCTACAGAAATATTTTTATGCAACGATTATACCGTGCTGCTGAAGCAAGAACTATTTTGAAAAAAATCTTTACCTGTGACATTAATTTTGCACGTGATTCAGAATTATATAAATAATACAAAACCGACGTGATAATTAAAACCCTTTTTATATAAATGCTCAATGATTTACTTTGATTCTTGCGGTCTTTATAAGTTGAACACCTACGTGTATGCAGACCATAATTTCACATAAACTAGCGTTAAACACGGCGAGAATGCTTGCACGCAGATTAATTGGGTGGAGTTTGCGAAGTAGATAGACATTATGCGGTATAGTGTAATATGTCGTAGCGGCGGTATTGTTCAATTTTATTATTTTATTTGTTATTTTATAAAAAAAACTGTGTGTAGGCTTTCTTTTTACCACAGGACAGTGCACCATGAGCTATAAATCATTTCTATAGTTTCAAATAAAGTTCATTGGCCCAAAATTACTGTTTAGTTATGCTTTGTTAAAATGTACGCATAAATGAATCTACGCGAAACTGCATCTAGTAATACAAACTAAGTAGTATTTAAGTTGTATAATTTTTATGATATGTGGTCGTTTATTAATATCGGGGGCAAGTGCAATTTCGTAACATTGGGGATAACTTTTCCGTACCTCTGCAAACGTCCTGCGTCTTCCATTGCCTTAGATACAACTGAACCCACCGTAACTGATGTTTTTGGAATAGACGATAGCAAGGCCAGACCTGCGCGCGCATCTCTTCCACCCTTTGCTTCGCTTACCCCACTACCACGCCGATAAACATGCTCAGACGTCTGCCGTATACAGTACTCTACTCGGCCCGCGGGGTACGCGGTGGTCTAGTGGCTAGACAATTCACCTCCCACCTCTGCGAACCGGGTTCGATTGCCAGCGGTGGTCGCTCCCGGGTTTCTGCACGTGAGGATCGTGCCGGACGATGCCGCTGGTCTGCGGATTTTTTCGGGGATCTCCCGTTTCCCACGCCCTTGCATTCCGGTGCTGCTCGATATCTCGCTTCACTCTTATCGGCTCTCCAGACCTTGATTTTAAGAGGTAGTAGACAGCTGCGCGTCCAAGGTCAAGAAGCGAGAGAGCGATACGGGCGACACTAACACGCACTTCTAGCGCCTCATCGCTCCTACGCGCAAGGCATGCAGTGTTTCCGTCGTGACGCTGTACTGTGTAAACTAGATCTGTAACTGTGGGGTTTTATTACACGCGATGAAAGTACACAGATTAAACTACGTCCGTATAATCGTACTGTTCTCGTACCGCTTAAAGAAATTTCATAGGGAAGCTTTAAAAAATGCGATGTTTGACCGTGTTCAATAATTTTTTTCTCCATGAATACTTAAAATTTAAAAGTAAAAAAACACTGGGGCATATTTTTAGGTCTATAGCTCTGTAGTGGAGCGGAGCATTTGTTGCTCATATCAAAATGTGTATATCGAAATGCTCTAACACCCCTTAAATATTGTTCTCAGTGATTTCCGAACACTCAGTGGATCTGAAGTCAATCGACATTTGATGAAAATCTTTCTGAATCTGTTTGTATCTACCATGTTACCGAACGGAGCACAATAACGTGAAAATTGCAAAACACCACATACATAGTATGTAAATTATAATGAAGCAATTGTGAAGAGTTGATACTGACGGTTGAATAATTCTGCAAAACTGAAAAGTGTACAGAAATGACATATGCCTACATTTAGCCTATAGCTAGGGAAAAGAAAATTTTGTGAGTTCAATGACCTGTATGCTAGACTCCACTATCCTTTGTATAGTCGAACCACAGATGTTCGTTCATTGGCTGCTGCCCCAGTGTTACCCCACATTTGACAGTACGGGATTCGTTTCTTCCTCCCTTGCAAGTCGGCTATTGGCGCGGAGTCGTCCAGGGCGTGTCTAATTAACTCTGATACAATTGCAAAAGTGACTTCACTATATACGCGTTTGAAATCTATCTTGTCTTGAAATGAATTCGCGAATTTTTCCTATCCCTACCTATAGTAAATCTGTGATTTTACTTTGTATCAGTGAAAATACTCACATACTTTGTTGAAATTACAAACGCGATGTTTGTGTAAATTTATTTGCTGCAGAGAAAAAATACACATATCATGTTTCATTTTCTGCTACGTTGTAGCAGTAATTGGACACCATTATAAAAAAAATTTAAAGTACAGCGTGCTTGCTATTTTAATAATATTTGCGTTAAACCCACTTGGATGCAGAATAAAAACATCACCATTTGTTGATGTCAAAACACACCGACTTTGGTAGACACACTGATTCAACATACATTTCTGTCAAATTACATACATTTCTTAAAGTGTGTACTATTGCTTTAATTACTCTGTGACCAGCCCCACTTCAGGCCCCTGTGTCCTGAATAAGGGACACGGGCGATTCCGCCGTACCTTAGAAACACGTCACTTACGGCGAATTCCGACTGCTGTGCTGGAGAGCACTCAGTGCGCTCTGGCCCATAGTCTAAAGATGAGGTAGACCGATCTCGCTGGCTGCGTATAGCCAATCTCCGTGTCTCAACATTAACCTGCTTTTCTGCCAATACGAGTAGCAAAAACCGCGTGGATTGGTGTTGAGGTTAGAACACAAATAATTAAACCAGTGATTTGAAATAATTTTATATTTCTTCCAACAAATTTGTAAAGCTGTTTTATTAAGTTCAAATTAGTAAAATTACTTTATTGGCATAATAGTGATTGCCATTTTTAAATGAAGATAAAACAAACACGTCCATCACAGTTTACCACGTGACTTTGACAGTTGTGTTCCATTGGGGTAGGTCAATTTTGGGTAGCTACATACGCAGAAGATGAATAAGTGGTCTACGTCAACTTTAGTCTATGTATTACCCGAGTGCCGCATCTCCTAGTTGTCGATGGCATTCTGACCACAAATATGGCCGACAAACTATCACTTGTTTCAGGCTGTCGCGCGTTAATTGCGCTTGTATAGTTTTCAGGGCACGCTAAGTGCGTGACTAGTGCAGTCATTTGGAATACGCCACTAGAAACTCACAGTAAAGAATTTTCTATGTAATATTTCTATCTTGAGTGTTCCTAGGTTACGATTATTCAAAGTTGCCTGTTTCTACTGCACAACTGTTCTGAATTGTGTGCTTGTAAGTTAGAATCGTTCTTAGTTGTGACTTTCTAAGTTACGACAATGTTAAGCTACGACGTTTCTATGTGACGTCGTTCTGGTTTGTGTGTTTCTAGTGCTCAAATGTTCTAAAAATTGTTTCTCAGTTACGTTTCTAAGTTTTGTGGTTCTGCGGTGTGTGTTTATTCTGTACGACTGTTCCAAGTTACGTGTTTCTAAGTTATGGTAGTTCTTAGTGGTGACCATCATCGTTACAATGTTTCTAAGGTACGATTTTCTAAGTTGTGAAATTTTGCCTTCATGTATTACCGAATTTCTGCGGTGATACATCGGATAGACGCCCATTTCGATACCGCAAATCTGGACACCTTAAATCCCTTAAAAATAATTTGAATACTCAAACAACATTGATTCCTGTAGTCTTCGCGAAAAGATACATTCACGATGTAAACTTCAATATCATTCTTGCATACCTGAGATTTTCCTTTAGTAGCTTTGCAACATCATAGTGTTTTATAATTCACTGGGCAAATAAACAAAAATTAATCTTGTAGTAAATATGTGTGACTAGGTGATAGGAACCTAATAAGGGTAACAATTATGTTGTGACGCACTCGGCCTCCGCAAATAATTATGCGAGTACAAACAACTTCAATCAACAAAATTTATTTTAAAAAACAGTTTAAAAACGAGGGTTTGATAACCACCACATAAACTGACTAGACATAAGAGCATCAACCAACAACATGAGGATTGTGCTAAAAGTTATTACAAGTCAAATACTTTGGCAAAATGTTATTAAAAATTCAAGTACTATACTCGTGCAAATAAGCCATGCTCAAAGCCTACAAGTTGAAAAAGTATTCACTTAAAATGAATTTGCAACTCTTACAGTCGACCGAAACCCAGCCTACATGAATTGTCACAGATTCACGCAAAATACCACTATACTGATTCACCAAAATATATTAAAGGTGCCCTAAATAGAAAGTATGTTAACTTTTAAAAAATGCATACTAACCAACAACCATTTAGTAGAAAATATCACAATGTTTCAGTTTATACCAAATTGGTTGAAAAATAATTTTACGTTAAAAGCGAAGACAAATCAATAAATGTCCGGTGCAATGAACTAAATGCACACCAAATTGAGGAATTACATAATATGTCGACTAATTATACAAGGATAATAAGGTTTTACATCAATTTAACTACATTACAATAAAAAAATATCGACCATGTTATAACAACGCGTAGTATGTATTGGTTCAAACCAACTTGGTAACGTTAACAAACTGTTAACGGTTCAAGGAATCGTGCGGCTACACACCCATTTGATAACCTTTCATTGGACTTTCCGTTGCGCACTACATCCCACGCAGAATACTGGTTTCATACGTTAATTTGTTACGTTTCAGACAACTTCTCAACAACTATGTCGTGGATTCTTTTAATTTAAGTTCAAAATGACGGTAAACATTGCAGTAAATGGTTTCAAAATTCATTAAAGCACTACTTCAGCTGAAATAATTTATTTCCAGATGGTAACTGTGTATAAAAATCGCTTCCTGTGTTATAACATCCATTTCAGACATTTAACTTTCCTTGAAGGTTTTAACAGTTGACTCAATAATACAAACTAGGAAATTGCTTCGGATCACTTCGGTAACAAATGTTAGCAGCAAACTTACGAGTACGCAGTTCTCGGAACAAGACATACATCCCACTCTCCAAAAAGGGTAATTACAGAAGGTATGACAGTGAAAAATGTATTTAATCACAAACATTAACCTTAACACCTGGGCTTAAACATTTCTTATTTCCTGGGAGGAACGCCGTGTTGGCCCAATAAGGCCTCCCATTAAACAGTTGTGACGCAGTACTTTTCCATTCACTAACATAACTCGAGCCGAGCAAGGAAAGAGCTGCTGCGTCGATCCAGTATAGTCTCACCTTCTTAAAATAACACATTAAAACGTATCTAAATCCTTGAATTCAAGATTACGTACCATCTCGCAAGGCAATAGTATAAGATTAACCCGGCAAATTTTACAAGAGTTACTGGACAACACTTTAAAAAGATTTTGTACATCATGGCCCATACTGGCAAGTCGTGAACGCAGACCAAGCATATTCAGTTGAAGCAATTAGGCGAGCTAAGAAACAAACACTAATTTCAGTAAATCAACGGTACACTAGCAGATGGTTCATGTAAATACATGAAACAGAACATTTTGAAAGGCCACGCCGAAACAAGAATTTTGAATAGGTGCAAAACTACCGTGTGCCCTAGACATCACTTAAGCCACTGAATAAGGCCACTGCGCCATTAATTACCGTATTCATCGTCCCTAAGCATTCAGTTGTGTGGTAAACTGAGGATACAACATTTCAACTCTATCAGAAATTAATGTTTTCAACATGCTGCGCTACCACAAGTACTGTTCGGGCCAAAGAGTATGGAAGGGAAATAGAGATTTCACTGCCAGGCTGACCTTCTTTGCTTATTACCTCTCTGCGATCGGACCACTAACGATTCTCATGTGACCAACTTAAAAACAAATCATTATTTTGTCGTGGCTATTTTATAACATTAAATTTATAAAATATAATTTTATAGGGCATGGTAAGGATTTTTTAGCACTAATAATTACCAAACTGATATACGGTAATTACATTGGTTTGTATTTTCTGCTTTTTTTTTTTTTTTGCTTTGCAGGGCGGTACTTTTATCCGAGATTCCCAGAAATCTAAAAAGCTAAATTTCAAGAGCAGTTTTGTGGTTGTTTTGTCAGTTAACTATAGTATTTGAATAAAAGAGACAAGTATTTAGGAAAAGTATGTATTATTATACGATTTAATGGAAAGTTCGTTACCACATATACAGCCCAAACCTAGATACCTGTCAAAATTTAAAAAAATTGGTTTATAACCTTACCTTACTGGATTGCTGGGAAAGGAGAAGTATTTCACCAGTGTGTTTGGCTTCGAATTTTCACAGCGAGGAACCCAAAATCTTGTTACACGTTTCTTTTTAATTTTCCCCATTTCCAAATTGGAATTCAATTCACGTACGGAGCTTGTAAACAACTTGGTCAAGAACGCCAACTTCATGGAAATATTGCAATATAGACAATTGAAAACATTTACTAAATTGTTTGATTAATGCTTAACGTGTGTACGATTAAAGATGATTTGATCTTAAACGTAAAAAAGGATAACTCTGCTTGCTCGCCAATCCTGTGAATAAATTATTTTTGAATTGAATGACTTTTTAACGTTGGTACAAATGTAACTGTTAGTGCTCGACAAGAGCAGCGAAAGCCCTATGTAGTGACTGGTCCCTGGTTTGGACGATCGGCGGGCGATATAAGTAGGCCGAGAAAGGGAGTGCAAACATTTAAGTAACCTTCCACAGAGCACGAGCACCGTGTGACGCAGACAAAGGAGGGGAAGTCGCGGAAAGGGAGGGGAGAAGAGCCGTTACAGAGCAAGCCACTTCTCGGAGACGAAAGTTTCTTCTGTCCGGCCACAGGCGCTGACGTCGCAACGTAAAGTAATCCAACCGCCAAATTCGATGTGGTGAATTGTGTTGAAATACAATATAGTTATGAAATCTGAAGGCTGTTCACAATAAAGTGAGCACTTTTGAAATCAACCGTAGAAAAAAATCACTGCTCCTACCTGCATATATTTTAACGGGCGCCCTGAGAGACATGCGCCCAGTTAAGTTGGTAACGATGGCTGGAAAGTAGTTCCGTATCGTACCGTCGAATAAAAAGTGTTAGGTAACTATTTATGTTAACATAAATTATTTCTTTCTATTTCTGTTTTTTTAATGCATCAAAGTGTAAAAATGAGCAGATTTGTAAAATATTTACTTTTTTTATAATTTCACAGTTTCACTTGGCCAACGCATGAATAATGTGATGACGCCCATGACAATGTTAATCTTACCTAAGGCGGAAGAATACACAACGTGCATACAAGTGCACTAGACGCAGAATAACTCCAAGCTTGAGCTACGTCACACATATGAAGGCTAAGGCGGTACACGCGCATAGGGGTGGGAGAAAGAGGAGACAAATTGGAAAAAAAAAAAGTCTTTACAGCAGGTAGAGAAAAGTAGAAAACGTTTATTGCCACTACTGTCATTGTCCGGACCACCTAAATTTATGATCACTTTGTCAATTTCAATGTCAAATCGCACATCCTGGTCATAATAGTCTTTCTCGAGTGTCTGGACGTGATTGCAAAATGGTATCAGTCTTGTGGACCCATTCGGTTAAAAATGTCCTCGCGGAGTTTTTCCACATCTCTCAAATTGCAAGTAAAATATTTTGAAGCGACTTCTACTTTAACTTTAGCCCAGATGCTTTCTGTCGGATTCAAATACGGATGATAGGGTGGTAGACGAAGTACTGTGTGGCCATGATTTCCCAGTAGTCAGAGTACTGCAGTTGCCGAGCTTTATGAGGTCAGAAAAAGTTGGTTTTATCATGTCGCTAGTAAACGAAATATTCTCCTTACCTAACCACTGCTGAATTTTCATCTTAGTTGAGCTGGGAGAAGGTGTCTTGGTTACCTTTACGTTGTGATAGGGAGCATCATCTATCGCAACAATAGTGTCAGGTGGAAGATTAGGTATTGGTTTCTCATTAATCCATTTTTAAACATTTTCTTTATACATATTTTTGTGATAATCCCCTGTTGCCTGATGTGAGTTCCATAATGCAAGAGCATTAGGGACAAAACCGTTTTCGCCTCCTGCGGGAATCATTATGAACCGCTTACCTTTTACCGCAGGTGCTAGCAGACCGTGGGAAGACATGCTACTCCACATTTTATTTTTCACATGCGATGACAAAATGTAAGTCTCATCCATGTAAACAACTGCACGTTTCTCATTTCTATATCGCCGCAAACTCTTGAGATATTCCGTACGTTTTTGCTGACTATCTGAGCTGAGATTTGGTTTCTGGCCACCAAAATTCTAGCTTCTTCGAAGTCGTTCTTAAAGTTGAAGTACTTCCTTGGTAATTTATGTCATCCTTTAGCTTAAGTCTTAAGAGTTTCGACAGTCCGCAAACGTTTTTAATTTAGGTAGAAATTTTAAACAGTACGTCGTACCACATCTTCGTCGAAAGTATCAAGTTAGTATTTAGAGGTTTTATTCAATTTCTTGTTGGGTGTTGAGAAAGACGTTCCTTCACATGCTTCTTTCTGATTAGCTTACCTGTCAAGTTTTTTCCTCTGTGGTACGAAACACACCCATCGCCTTAGGTGTTCTCAGCTGCACTTTCTAAAATTGATTGGATGGTTCCCTCAATCTCGTTTCGTTTTCCATAAACTGCAGAACACTGTAAACCATTTATCGCGCCTGTCAGTGCAGTTTCTTACCTTTCACTTTTGTCAAAACTGGAGGCATTTTAAGGTAAAATGCTGTACTGTACGTGCTTCACAGTGTTGTCTCCAGCGGATTTAAGAACACTGACTGCAGAAGAGACGAAGTTCACACACACACAAACCTCGGATTCAAACTGTTAAGGAAAGCGTGTCTAAGCAATGTGAACGTGCTCGCAATACCTAGGTCTGCTTCAGACTCGACAAAGAGACACATTTTCGCTCGGAATAGTAGCTGCATCCGTGCAGGTATCAAGTACGCATTATCGCTCTGCGGCTTCGCCTCCTCCTCTATGACTGATACTGCTACATTCCATTTGTAATGGTCAGCCAGGCTTGGAGTTATTCTGCGCCTAGTGTAGATGTTAAGCAGGGCTTTCAAAAGTGCTCATTTTATCGTGAATAGCCTATATTCACGAAAAGCTGATGTCTCTACTAATGAAACGCCAGAATATTTGTTAGCTGCATTTGATGTTAGATCAGCCGTTACAGAGAGCACACGCGTGTTCGATATACCTAAATAAAATACATAATACAGGGATAACAAATATTTACAAACGCTATATTTAATTAGGGGGACCTCGTTTTCGTGAAAAGATTTAAGGACAAGTTGTTTTCTAAAAACCCTTTAGTTCAGAACCACCTCCGTAATTTGATAATTGGAATTGTTACCATGTACATCTGTCTCCCCGCGATTACGGACGTACAGTATCGGAGAAAGTTAATTGTCATTGGCTCACTCATGTAACAGACTCTCTTCACACAAAGACATACAGCCAATAGCCAAAGGAAAGCTGCTAGTTAAATATGATATTGAAGTCTGGCCTCCACGTAAATCTTTTAGCGACAAACAGATGTCCATAAAATTAATGAACAATAAAAATAAAATATAGTGAAACAAAATCCTCTAAATACAAATTTGTTCTTGAAGTAAAATCTCAGTATTATCAACCCCTGTCATTTAGAAGGGCGCGTATTACTTCGACAGCTGTTGAGAGCGTTCATTGTGGTGCTAGCTATGTTAGCTGGCGCTGGCACCTAGAACGGCGCAGGCACGACGAGCCAGCCCCGCTGTTTAGAAAACACACTCTCCGCCGAGGTAGGTCGTGAGGCTAGGCGGGGTGGTATATAAGGTGGTGACGATGGTGAATGGCGGCCATCTTGCTCCGGAGGGACCAGTGAGACGCCATCGCCATGGACCATAGGGCCGAGGTCACGACGTTGATTCTTCACTCTGCCACTGTCGAGAGTGTCTCGACACGACGACGCCGACAAGATTAAAAGGGTAATTATAATCCCAGTAGGGCGCCTTAGGTCTTGCCGTGTTAGGGTCCTCGGACCAAATAATTAAGGCTCGTCCAGTCACGGGCACTCTTTACCTTTTGTTATTGTAAAGGTTTAATTCTCATAACTTGGTCTAGTAATAAAGTCATTTAATGAGGCGAGTAACATTGTTGTAATAGCCAAGGTCTATATGTACTTCTTGTAGTAGATCTAGTATTTGTAGAGACATGCAAAATTCGCGTTATTATTTGGCATCAGGCTGAACTTCACAGTTCTGTCTGCACTAGAGCCGGCGTCGTTTCTCCATTGGCTGCTGCATAGGTGTGAAGACACGCCCTCTCTGACTGAACAACACGTGATTGGGGCACACGATTGTTAAATGTTCGTCTATTGGTGCAGTCACCCAGGGAGTGTCACATAAAGTATGGTCCAATTACAAACGTATTGCAAAGGTACATGTGTTTCGAGTTTAACATGCCCCCAAATAATAACGCGAATTTTGCAGATCTCTAAGTATTTGTACTAAAGTATAGTGAATCTGATAGAATGCTTTATCCTCTGGTTACGAACAGTCCCTCTTCCTTGCGTGTCCTGGTTAGACTACATAACAGGTCACAGCAATTGGCATCGGTCACATTGAAACGAAAATGTTCGTGTCTTGATTAATTCCTTAAGAATTATTTTTGTTATAGTAGTGAGATTCAGCCTTTGGCCTAGAGGAATGTAGAATTAATAAACACTTGAAATTATATAGTCAAAAAATAACACAAGATAACAGAAGGGAAACAGCGGGTCATACCGCCAGAAAAATGGCGCCTCTGGAAAGCAACATTTAAGAATGCGTTTATGTCCATCAGTGGCTGGTAACTCTCTCACCAGCTGGCAGCCTAGCCAATAGAAAATCTCTCGCAGTACACTGCAGACAATCAGATTTAAGTCACGTCCCAGAACCTAGCGCAGCATGACAGCGAATGGGAAGGTTCACATCACATAGCTGTCACACTAATTTAATTTTGTATACATAGCTATGTCTGCCATAATTCTGTACCTTGGGCAGGTGTTCCCTAAAAGTATTTGGATTAATATGTTTAATTTCAGTAATAATTTAATAGTAAATGAGACAACTAAAAGTATTTTAATTTAAATAATGCATTAGATGTGTGGGGTGAATGAAACAAACATAAACTGTTCCTACACCTACCAAGTAACCTCGTGAAACGTCGAAACTTTGGACGTGATGAAATCAAAAGCTTTCAATTCCGTTGAATAATTCCACATTCATTATTTTATCCCTTATATGCCATCACAAAGCAGTCGTGCTTTCAGGTTTATTTAGTTTGATTACCTTAATTTTTTTATATCTATCAGCAATTCACATATGACAAACACCAAAGGAAAACTTTCGAGATTGCCCTAAATGGGGACGTTCGTAAGTCTTTACGGGTACAACTGAAATATCTTTATGTTAACAATGAATAATTGTAGAGGTCTTTTATATTATTTATGAAGGCTGTTCATGGTTTACTTAGGACTTCTACAATTAACTTTGAAAATTGTCAATGCTCTTCCATGTATATAATTTAACGCGCACACTGTAACAACACAGGGGAGATAGTCACATTTATTAACGTTGAGTTAAAAGTGTTAGGTTGACATTTGTGAATGGTGAAATTATTAATTTTTCTTTCTGTAATCTTAATGCAAATGTGTGAAAAAATTAGCAAATTTTGACAATATTAATATTTCTAATAATTCCACAGTTTCGTTGGACCGATGCATGAATTCCCACGGCAATGTTAATTTTACGTATGTTGGAAGTAAACCCAATGATGCATACAAGTATATATTAGGAAGGGCTTTTAAAAGCATCCAGTTCTCCGGGAACATCCTTTGATCCTTTCATATACCCTGCGATTTACGGTGTTAGGTGTTGGAAAAAAAATTTCAATTCGATCTGTACGTAATTCGACACAACACTTGTTTCGTCTTCAAAGAAAGTGATCTTAGGGCTGTACGTTGGGCTAAAGTAATATTAAACCATATGTCCTAGATCAGTAAGACAGTTTGCAAATAATTTACCCACGGGTCATTGAGCTTCGCAGTGTGCCGTAGAGACCAAAAATTACCTACACGTGCGGAATGTACACACTTGTGTACATTGGGTCTGAATGGGTTTAGCAGAAAATTTCACATTCGGGAATTTACAGTGTTTCTGATTCCTGTGATGGTGGTACAAGTAAACGTGTGCTACACTATTGGAGACAGTTATTCTATAAAGTGGAAGATTATGTATTAATGGAACATTTTTTCTCAAGAACTTTATAGACAAAACGAAGTAGATAGATGACGTCATTTTCTCAAATAAAGCGGAGTTACATCAATGCGATGCCGAGGTTCTTTGATGCGAAAGGAACTTAACCTTTCTGAATGACTGTAATTAGTTCAGAAAAAAATTATAATAAGCATCGTAAGAAATAAAATTTGTGCGCCCCCAAAAAAAGTATTAAATGTGAATGGAGTCGGCTTACATTTTAATTCCCCTGCGAAAACATTTTTAAGTCTTCTTAATCTTCTTTTAAGAATACTACTTCCCCCCTTCCCTCCCCGTGATTCTACTAAGATGAAATTGTGTTCTTTGTAACTAGCGGAAATATCACAGATTGCCTTCCTCTGAGATCTTGCAAAATAGTATTTTTAAAAGGTATGTTAATACATTTAATAATATACTATAATTTCTTAGTAGATACCTGTACACCTAATTTGCATTTCATTCACTGAGTATATTTTGTACATAATATCAATACTTATACTTACTCATGAGTTGGTCAGAAGCATGTAATATGTTGAGCCTGCAAACACTAGTACAAATCAAAATCTGATTTTCACTTCATTCAGTTGGATGACCACTGTGGCACCGTTTTAACTTACTTCCATTTATTGGTAGTTTACTAAGTAGTATCTCTGAAGTATGTTTAAGCGTGAAACTCGTTTCCTGCCCACATGTTCGTATTTGTAACTCGCGTTTTAAGGTTCATGTTATTAAAATGGAAATACAACATTCATCTAAAAAAAAAATATGAATAATCTTACATACCTGTTACTGTACTTAATTCAATAGTATTGACGGTGTATTAAGATTTTCTTGTTAATTACATTACCTCTTGTAAATCAAGAAAAGAAGAAATCCGTCTTATATTTTTTCTACCCAAATGCTATCACGACTTTTTATTTACCATCATTAATAAACAAATCGTTTAATACTCTTACAAAACAATATATTCCTTCCATATTTTCAGTCATAACTCAGAAGTTGGTAGTAACGAACGAAGGTTGTAAAGTTTCGTCTTGCAGGATGGGATTATTTTATTGGGAAACTTTTGCAACTCGAGAAATTGCAGAATGGAAAGCACTGCGAGACTTGAAGCCAACTCGCAATGGAATTAAGTCGTTGTTGAGTTATTGACAGATTTGTGCTGCTCTCAACAGCGAGGTCTCGAGAGCCGATGAGAGTGAAATGAGGTTGAGAATGGAGCAGCACCGGAACGCAAGTGCGGGGGAAACGGGAGATCCGTGAGGAAACGCCGTCGACCGGCACTTGCGAAAATCCGCGAGTGACCCGGTTCTCCTCGGTGAAGGGCGAGCAGGCTAACCGCTGAGCCACTGCGGCCCCCGGAATGAAGTCATGGTATCTGGAGAACTGTGGTCCTGTGCACGGTAGAGGAACTATTGTATTGGCACAGGATGGTTCCTGGTTGTAATGGGACGATCATTACTTAGTTTTTTGTCCACTTGTCGCCACATCTCTATGATGCGAGCCCAAACATCGGCTCTATTTTAGCAGCTAACTTAAAAATGTCGTTCGTCCGTGTCACACCTAAAGGCTGTTCACGAGAAAATAAGCACTTTTGAAATCAACCTTAGAAAAAAGTCACTGCCCCTACCTGCATATATTTTAACCGGCGCAGTGAGTGACATAATATGTCTAGTAAGGCTGGTAACGATAGAGTGAAAATAGTTCTATAACTTAACGTCGAATAAAAAGTGTTAGGTAACCATTTATAACGACTTAAATTATATCTTTTGTTTTCTGTTTTTCTTTCTAATGCATTGAAACGTAAAAATAAGCACATATGTAAAAATTTTCCTTTTCTAATAATTTCTCTGTTTCACTTGGCCGACGCATGAATAAAGTGATGATGCCCATGGCAACGTTAAATTAATATAAGGCGGAAGAATACACATTGTGCATACAAGTGGAACTTAAGCAGGGATTCCAAAAGTGCTCATTTTACCTTGGAGAGCCTATAAACGTGTTTTAGCTGTGGATAATTGTTATGGGGGAGTCCCCGCCATCTTGGAATTATAAATTTTCCACTATAACTTACATTTATGTTGGTTTAACAGCATTTTTTGCACGACACAGCATAAATAATACCTTTTCATGCTTTATTTCGACGTTATTTTTCACTGTCTTTGTTGAATTTTAGTTAGTAACAGCTTGAAAAAAGTAAATGATTTTTCCTTGCGGGCGGCTATAGCAGTTAAACTAGCCACTGTAATCAAGCAACGCCAACATCACTATATGTACACATGATTACTCTCTGCCCTGTCATTCCGTACAATTGTATACAAAATATATATTGAAGGTTTTTGTGAACACCTACTGTGTTCTTCTGTGTCGTCATCGTTGTGTTGTCCTTGGATTTTTCAGTTTTTTTTCGTTTGAGTGTTCTCATTCGGTGTTTTAAATTTTGTTTTCCTATTTTGTTATTTATCTGACATAATACGCTGTGGGATTTATTATACGTTTCACTTATCCATTCTAACTACAGCCACTCTTGGCTCATTTTTCGTGTTGTTTCATGTCTCAAACTTGGTTTTATGTGACATTAGTGTAGCAATGGGGTATGTTCAAAAGATTCCACTTGATCATTTACCGCCATTGCAAGTATCTTACGAACAACTCTTTATTTGCTCGCACCAAACAGATATCTGATTGGTGCAACTGAATATTGGTTTGGCTCTTGATACATTAAACAGTTTCTCTTAATATAAAAAAAAAATTGGACGTTTGACCGACGAGATCCACACCAAGATCGCTTACGTCAGAGCGCTATGCCTTAACAACCTTAACTAAATCAACTAATGACGAGATACGAATGTTTTTAGTTAAATACAGTTTAAATTCTGGACAACACGACCAAATAAAAATTTCAATTTTTACATTTTTTCTTTTTGTTTCCAGTTGAACCAATTCCATTAGTATATTTGTACCATTATTAAGCATCAATAGATTAATTATAGGGATTCGAGGTAAATTGAGCACTTTTTAAGGCCCTGCTGAATTTTCATTTTCACTAGATATCTTCCTGTCACTTTTTAACATTAACATTGTCATCAGACTAATAAACGCAGTGTGTATATTTCCCCACCAACAAAAGGTAACGGCTGCAATAAAAAATATTTATTGGTGTTTAATGACTTTTGAAAGGGCCTTCAGAAGTGGTCACTTTACCGTGAACAGCCTATAATACAAAATTGACGCCGTCCGCGGCTAGCAGTCTAGCTCTTGTACACCCGCGCGCACTATCTAGCGGTCCAGGTAAGAACTTCCTGCAGTAGAGGGCTGGTCATGCGGCGCATTGTTGGGAGGCCACCACCCAGCCCTGCCGCTAAGTGAATTAGTGCAACTTCTATTGATGCCACACGGCGTAACTTTTTATACCGTGTGTAGATTGCAATTCCGCACACAGTAGAATTTTCCTAGTACTAAAATAGAGTCCAATAAATGTATGTGACACAATCCCAATTAAACTCACGTAGCAGTGAGCGCGCTAAGTGCCGACCGCGTGGTCACGTGGTGCTCGGCCATCTTGCATTATTAAGCAAAAGTGCTTAGTGCTTCAGAATCACAAAAATAAGGGAACTTGAGGACTAGCAGTGAGCCCTTTTATGAAAGCAATATAATCAATTTAAATTAAAATTCTCATGTTGATGTCTTTAGTAAGATGCGCACCCTTCAAACTGCGTTAAACAAAATTACTTAAAAGTGTTTCGTAAAATTTGTATGTACATTAATTTATAAGGCGCCAAATTTATGCAAAATACATAATTTCGAAGTTCAAGAGTATCCATGTATTTTTTTTCTCTTACAGCTCAAAGAAATGACTAATTTGTCAAAATGATTGAATATATAAAAATCAGTCACACGTAATTTTTATACAGTGTATTGATGTTCTGTTCAAGTATCTTTCACGACGTGCAAAATAATGTGTGTTTTATCCAGGGACGTATTTGTTCCGCGTAGCGTCAGATAAGTCTAGTCAACAATAACTGGTCCGCGGACTCCTAACTGCTGATTGGTGCACGTGACCCTCTGACGTCATAGCTGGCTTTCCCAATGACCCAATTTCCCATATCCCAAGATCATTCACGAACTTCAACTTTCGTCCACGGATCACGGTCCGCGGACGTTTTCCAAATTGTTTTTGTTTACATTTTATCGCGCGCAAATGGTAAAAGTAAATTGTGGGTGTGCTTGTTATTATTACTAAAACTCGGTATTTGTTCAAAGCAATGACCTTCAATCTCGTAACCGCGAAAACGAAACTTTACTAAGTAAAAATACAAAAATTTACTGACTAGAGCAAAAAAAAATAATATCGAAATGAAGTTAAATTAAAGCAAAAATCAAAATGTTCTCATTCGCATAACGCAAATTAAAAAACAAAATAAAATAAGCTAGAAATATCAATATTTACGAGTAATCGCATACAATATACTGACGCGCCGATTATAATGCACTCTAATACCAGTGTCTGAAAGCTTAGCTTCGGCCGTCGTTATTGTCGACACGCACGTTGGGACATGCGTCCGCGGACGAAGTAGGTCCGCGGACCAGCTATTGTGGACTAGGCCACGCAGTCGTCACCCACACTATACCAACCCTCCAGTCTTGCGGTGTTCAGGATAGGGAACAACAGGTCGCTAATTTTTCCAGGCCCTCTCCATGCATACCATCATTTTAGAGAAATCTTTTGATACACATTAAAGAAAATAAAAATTGTTTCTTACTTGTTACACTGTGGGAGCTTAAGTATTTTATACATTTAAAAAGAATTCTGCATTCTCATAGATTTACGCCAAAAACATTTTTGCCTCTTAATTTTTATTATGATGCCTGGCCATTTTGTTGTTGATGACGAAAGCGTAACGACATGATTAGTTTGATTTTATGAAATGCGTTGCAATTCTTGGAAGAACATCGTAATTTTCTGATATTGTTCACAAGTGTTCTAATTTCCTAATATATTGAACGATACATGTGATTATAATAATATATGTACTCGAGTTTTAAGAAGTTCAATGCATATCCTCCAGGAGCGCTTTGAATACTCAGTAGTGCCAACTTCGTAGTTCGAAGTGATGCAGTAGTTGTGCCGACTAAGTTGGTATGCATGGAGAGGGCAAAAAAAATAGCGACCATAACATTGCTGTTGCCACTCTGGTATACACGTTCTTTACTCTATGGTCTTGGTTCAACGAGAGTTAAGGCAGGTCGCGTTCGCACAACTCGGAGGTGAAGCATCTCAGCACTCATCTTGTCATTGCAATGTACTTTAATTCTACTGGAACGTTTTTATTTCTCTCGTGCACATCCGGAGTAAATTTAGGGCCCCTCCGGCATATTTATTACTCGCATATTTTTCAGTACAGCTGGATTCACAAGCATCCGTTTCATCCGTCAGTTTCAACCAATCGCAAGGCAACTTTTTTTTTCCCTCCGTCCGTCCGTCAAGTATATCTCAAACTTACTTTCGATGGACCGACGGATGGGCCACCGCCTTGTAATATCGTTCCTTGAACATGGCTGTCGGAAAACAGTCACTTGTTTATTTATCTGGACATTTTTCTTTTTGAATACACAAGGCAGTGAAGTTTTTTACTTTTTTACGTTTTACTTTCGAATTAAACTGAAGTTGACTTGTAGATTTTCGGAGGAAATGTGGATAAATTACGTTAGGGAAAGCGAATATATTTATTACATTCATTAAAAACTATTGTCTGTGAGCGAGAGAGTCAGTGTTGTTGGGTGGTAACACTGAACATTTTCTTGCCCGACGGACTGTTGTCAGTCGCTTTCAATTGACGGACAAAAAAATCGACGGATGGCTGACTGACAGATGGTTGTGAGCCAATATTTAGTCTACTAAGTTTCAGCTGCTAAGGCCTACGTGGGGCTTTGTGCCGCATGCCAGCTAACGTTTTAAAATCCTGTACCATCACATCGCCAGTGTTGAATAATCATCAGTTTTACTAAATGGATGTGTTTGTGTTCATTTATTCTTGCTTTTCGAGGCTGTGTAAGGCCGATGGACTTTATATCAGCCAAATACCTCTCACGTGTTTACGACCACATAAGCCTTGAGTGCTGAATGTGTGCTTGTCTTTGAAGTGTAACTCAGTGTTTGGTAAGGCGTGCTGGGAAGCCAGAATATCCCAGTTTGAGTACTAAATATTACAGTTTAGGCAAGTATATGTTGTTCTTATAACATCATATTCAGACGCCAGGTGACACAGGGTTATTATGCCCGGGCTTTTCGCCCTCTGAACATATGTCGAGACCCTGTGACCACTCTTTTAAAGGTTGTTCACGATAAAGTATGCACTTTTCAAGGCCCTCCCAACAAGCATTAACCACTAATAAATGTATCTTATTGCAGCCTGGGGCATTAAATTTTGATGGTGGTGAAATGTAATCACTGTGTTTATTGCTCACGTTGCAATGTTTATATTAAAGAGCAGCAGGAATATGGAAATTGGATGAAAGGAAACCTTTAGAAGGGCCTTAAAAATTGCTCACTTTACAGTGAACAGCCTATAACGGTAGATGGAAAGTAGTTCCAATATCTTAACGTCGAACAAAAAAGTGTTAGGTAACCATTCGTTATAACTCAAATTATTTCTTTCGTTTTCCAGATATTCTGAATGCATCGAAGTGTAAAAATTAGCAAATTTATAAAATATTTACTTTTCTAATAATTTCACAGTTTCACTTGACCGACGTATGAATAAAGCTATAAGGCCGATGGCAACGAAGTTTTTCACATGACGAAAGAATACACAACGTGCATGCAAGTAGATCTTAAGCAGAGCTTTGAAAAGTGCTCATTTGACCGTGAACAGTCTATAGTAGTCAATCGGCCTGCCCGCACTTGGGCTTCACCACGCCGATACCCGTGAGGCGTCACACCGTTGCTATAGCAATTGTCACGGAAAATTCAAGCAAACACTCGTGCTGTATTTTCGAGCGAAAGTAATCAATTGATTGGCCAAACTAACATGTGCACTTGAGTCAACTAAATGTTTTGTCGAGAGCTTAATTTCTTCCGTCACTACAGAGAGGTTTTACTTATTCAAGCGTGTATTTTGTTAGATTAACAAAATTAGCTTTTTTGATTTCCAAGTTTTGATTAGGTACTCAACAAAATATTTTATTGGAGCAGCTATGCGTTTGGCCCTATACAAACAATTATATTGTTTGTTGTTCTTTCAGTGTGGTCATCAATAAATTCCCGTGTGCTAGTAAGCAATAATGAGGTTGTTGTCTCGTCGACTGCAGTATCTGCGAAGGAAGTACCCAAGTCCTTCATTAATGAGTCGACGACCGCTTGGAGTGACTTCGGGCGGCATTGAGTACCGAAACGATGATGGCAAGACCAGAATCGAACCCGGGTCCTCTCGAAGCGAGGTCAACTTGTTAACGTTTCCCCACATCACTCGGCGTTGTGAAGTTTGACTTAAGTATACACACACCAGAAATCTAACAAGTGGCAGACATGCCAAGGTCTAAACATACTGAGATAATTCATTGTTAGCCAACAAAATGGTTATTTTTGTATAGAGCTAAAATACTTATATTTAGTTGCCCGAACAATATATTTTGTTGGGTAAAAAGAACTTGAAATGCAAAAAAAAAAAAAAAAAAATTAAGTTGTATATCTAATAAAATACACGCTTGAATAAACAAAACCTCGGTGTTGGGCCCAAAAAATCTCGACTATCCAAAATTATTAAGTTGAATGAACTATGTATATATATATATATATATATATATATATATATATATATATATATATATATATATATATATATATATATATATATATGTGTGTGTGTGTGTGTGTGTGTGTATTTGTTCAGAACTCAATTTATTGCCTTCCTGAGAAAATACAGCTAGAAGGTTTGATTCTATTTTTGTGACAGTAAGGTTGGTATAAACTGTTCACGGTAAAGTGAGCACTTTTAAAGGCCTTTCTAAATTTTTCCTTTCATCCATTTTCCATCCTCCTGCTGCTTTTGAATATAAACATTGCAATGTGACCAATAAACACAGTGTATACATTTCACCGCCCTCAAAATGTAATGCCTGAGGCTGCAATAAGATATATTTATTAGTGCTTGACGCCTGTTGGAAGGGCCTTAAAAAGTACTCACTTTACCGTAACAGCCTATAATAGTGTTTGTTAGAGGGTTTATTGATGCGTAATATTTGTATAAACATTCTAATGAAATAATTTGTACGGGAAAATATAAATGAAAGCTGTAAGACTTCAAACATTTAACTACGCGAGTTGCCTGGTTTTGAAATGTACGTATCTGAAAACGTTCCAATCTCGTCACTTAGCTGAGTTTGCTTAGTGCGCAGCACTCGGTTCAGAACGATCTAGGTTTGATTATCGATCGGTCTTCAAGGCCTTTTTTATGCTAACCGGAACTGTTTGATGTACGTAAAGCCAAACAAATCTTTAGTTGAACCAAACCAAATCTGAATTTGAGGCAAACAAATCAGAAAAACAAAATAATTTGGTTTCAAACACAGTACATTTGACTGCCCCTTTACTGACAAATAATTTGATTACGCCAAACAAACTGTGTATGATTCACCTCACGGAATGATTATTTTGTGGATTCATTTATGCTTATATGTAAAATATATTAACTTCACATAAATAGATCAAGTAATCAGTCCCCATAACTTCTTAAAAGTATCTGTCACGAATTTGTTCGTAAGCGGATGCGAAAAAACGAACGTGGAGCCGGGGTCAGACCGGCTTTGCAGTCACGTGCAGTAAACTGCTTCACGCCAGATGACATGAATTCTATTGCTGCCAACTAAATGCATATTGGCAGCAAATAAATACGTTTTAAAAAATCAAATAGTTAGTGAGAACTAAATGGCACTCGTCAGTCTACGTGTTATTGTGAACCAGGACCTGTTATCTACCAGCAAAAATATTTCGCCTTGGAAAGTATCTACCAGATAGTTTGTGGAATCACTAACACATCTTTTCTTTTACTGTATTCGGACGAAGTTACAATAAATCTTATTAATTATTAAACACGAAAACCCCCTGGTCTGAAAAAGTGCCTGGCTGTAGAATGGAATCGGTGGCACCATTCGCTGTTAAGAATACACTGTCCTGGAAGTTTATTTTTACGCGTTCAAGATATAGAAGCAAGGGAGCGATACAGGCGACAATAACACAAGCGTCTAGTGCCCCATCGCTTCTATGCGCGCAAAGCGCGTAGCGATTCCGTCGATGCACTGTACGACGCAAATTACAGCAGTAAACGTGGAAACGTATTACGAGCAACGAAAGCCCACAGATGAAATTAAGAAGGTGCTAAAAGTTGTTATCTACGTCTTGAGAGCCAAAAATTTCGATAAAACCTCTGTTTATAACTAAATTTATATATAACTACTGCTTTCATGCACCAATGGCCGTAAGTGACGTTCGAGCTACAATCATCCAACAGCGATATTGGTTCTGAGCTAACGTGTTTTGGAGTACAACTAGTGTAATGGTTTCACTTGGAACACGTGGCGCTGTTTAAGCGACGTCAGGGAGTTTGGAGATGGTTGACGAGTGTGTGTAGAGGAACGCTAAGCCTTTTCTGCTGCGACGCTCTTTTAAGCTGAAGGCTTTTGTCGCCGCGACGGCAGGGCGGAACTGACTTCAGCTGACACGCCACAAGACTCCGCAACTGCCTAACTTTTGGCACGTCTTAGACCTAAAGTAAAATGTTCCCCGACTTGCACACCGATGAGAATAACACGAGACACTAACGGCAAAAGTTTCCCAGGTCCATTTCACACAAGGCATTAATAATACACGCTTTTAAATTTTGGCTGGTATTCAAGGACAGAAGGAAAGGGAGAGATCCCCTAGGATTCATATACTGGCTTCTCATATTCTACGCTGAATAGCACACATTACTCTCAGTTACGTTACAATTTGTTTATACACGATGTATTTGAACTGTGGCCGCTTTACAACAAATTTTGTAAACGATACACACACTCATATATGTGTGTGTGTATATATATAAATATATATATATATACACATACATACATACATACATAATGAGGAGTAGGTGCAAGAAAGAAAAAAAAGGAGAAAGAGAGATAGAGAGGGGTGGAGTGTGGATGGAGAAACGGTGGGGTGAAACGGCAGGGGAGAGAGGGGAGAAACTGTGAAATTTCATAATGACTAAGTAGCGAGAGTAATTGCATAATGAATAATAGGTATTGTCTAAGTACACGTAATGAATATTTGTGTAATTAGACGTAATGACTAATGAGTAGGCATAGGAAAAATTCGCGAATTCATTTCATTACACGATCACTTTAAAACGCATGTACACTGAAGTCGCCTTTGCAATTGGATCAGAGTTTATTAGACACGCCCTGAATGACTCCGCGCCAATAGCCGACATGCAAGGGAACAAGAAGCGAATCCCGTACTGTCAATTGTGTGGTAACACTGGGGCAACAGCCAATGAACAAACATCTGAGGTTCGGCTATACAAAGGATTGTGGAGTTTAGCATGCAGGTCATTGAACTCGCGAAATATTCCTATCACTACTAATGAGTAACAACAATATATATATTATATATACATATATAATCGAAGTCCTATGCTCTCAAACAAACTTATTTGGATAACATAAGAGACCATAAACAAATTATTTTGGTTAAATAACTAGGTGCTCGTTTTTTTTCCCGAAAATATTTCATTACACTCCCGTAGCTCAGAACCACTTTCTTGATTGGGTCATAAGAATTGTTACGTTGTTACGCGCCTTACCTGTCTGCCCGCGAATCACGGACGGTCAGTAATCGGAGAAACTTAATTCTGATTGACTCACATGTGTAACAGAGTCTCTTCACACATAACAAGTGGTCAGTAGCCAATGTAAGGCTGCAAGTGTGCACAGCGGATATTGAAGTCTAGCCCCCGCGTAAATATTTCCGCGAAAAAACAGGTGCCCTATTAATAACCATTAATAAAACAAATTCCGTTAACCACACCACAACTTCAGTGTGCCGTGTCTGTGCCTGTGATACCACGCAGTAATTTGTCGTTCATTTAGAGCAATTTTGTGAACTCTACACATTGGATTAATGAACAGTTTTGCAGTTGGTTTACGGTGCATGCAATGGTTATTCAAAAGCTGCTACAAGTCTGTATGCGGGGCGATATCCAGGGTTCTGTTCTGTTATTTTGTACTGTCGTTATAAAATAAATATACCGCTCAACTATCTTTACGAGGCGAAATTGTATTCTGAAACTCAATATGTCGCCATGACGGTCTTATGAATGTCTCGGGACTGTCGTTATATAAATACACGCCAGTAAGTTGTCTTTACAAACGAAAGAGGAAAGAAAATGGCCGACGTATTGTGTTTAAAATTATAGCAAACACGTTCCAAAGGCAAAAAAACTTTACCCAATATCCCAAAAGTGAGATATATTATAATCGGTTATATTTACGCACAAATAAACAGTATCTGGAATATACATAAGTAGCTTAGTTTGAAATTCGCCAGTGATACTTTCCAGTCAATGACTTTAACGTAACTATGAAATGACGGATTCGGCCACGGTTCAGTCCTGCTATCTCGTGATTAGAGACCCGAGAAATTCGCGAGTTCAATGACCTGTAGGCTAAGACTTCATAGTCTTATATAATCTCATACAGATATCAACTGTTTATTGGTTGACTGTTGCATGTTTGTTATTGGCTTATTTATCTCCAGGAGGAGTCAAAAACACGTCGACCAATTACAAACGTAACAACTTCTCTAGAAATGAGCCCGCGAAATTCTTGGGTTTTTACTCACGATGTTCAAAGTGATCTAGCGCCATCTGATATCTTGCATCCATAGAAAGAAGTGAATTTGTTTTAGAAGTATTATTCGAAATTATTTTAAGAAGTAAATTTAATTTATAGTTGAAAACCCCCTATATATACAAAATGTGTGACCCAAGACACATTGTAAGAACGGGAAAAATATGATTCAACAAGCAGATCATTGACTTCAGAACGCAGCCCACTACGTTGCCAAACGTACATATTTGCATGAAGATATTAATAAAGATATGTATGACAAAATACCACATAGAGACTCTTACAAGTAACCCATCGTTATGGCCCTCTTTATCATAGAGACAATCACGGTGACCGTCTTTAAGCAAGCTCAAGTTAGAGAATAGGTGTCCCGGATGGCGTGTTGGATGGAAACAATCGTACGTTTGTTGCGAACGATCACAGCTCTCGAGAAACCGCTCCACTGCATGTAACTTTTGTCAAAAAGGGTACTCGGGATTACAGGTTATTACCATCCATTTCAGTTTAGCAATGTTCTTTTGCTCAATCCATTTCAGCCGAACCATAATACTCGTCAGGTTGGGATATTTTTTTTTTCAATATTACCTGCAGATATGCGCTACGGAATCTCGTTTAGGATAGTTTGTGTTGCTCACCGACGAAGCATCGTTTACCCGAAATGAAATAGCCAGTTTTCATAACCAACACCAACTGGAAGATTAAAACCCTAACGCTTTGTGAACAGGTGGGCAGGTGTTGTTGGATATAATTGAAATGGACCAAGCGTGTGTTGCAACATGTGCTTGAGACGGCTGGAGAACATAATGCGTGAGCTCCTCAATGAAGACCCTCTCGATAGTCGACGTCGGTTGTGGTGTCAACACGACGATGCAACTTCTCATTTCTCTCGTGACGTCAGGGAGCATTTGAACCGCTGATTCGGTGAGCACTGGAGTGGCCTGCTAGTTCTCCCGACCGTCGCCCCACTTGACTATTTTGTGTGAAGGCACTTGACGAGACTGTTGTATGAGACTTCAATTGAATCGGATGAAGAGCTCGTTTCTCGGGTGCTTGCAGCTGCTTACTCTCTAAAGCACTTGCCTGGGGTCTTTGAACGTGTACGACAAGTAATGGCACGTCGTTACACAGCTTGTGTTGAAGCAAGAGGCCGCATCTTTGAACAGCTTTTTTAAAGGATTAAAATTACATTGAAATATAATGGTTTCAAATATCAATTTCCACCCTATGGTTATTTACTGAAACATATCTTTTTTCGGTCTATTCTAACGCTTTATCAATATTGGGCAGTCATTACATACATTATTATGACTAACACGCCGTTTCTCAGTTGACTCTGTATGGCACACTGATTGTTGCTTTCAAGAACAAACTAGTACCAGATTATTTTCTTTTTGTTTCAGTTCTTCAGTTAGACGAAGATATAATGAAGAACGTACATTAATTCCTTTATTTCGCCATGAAAAATACTTAATTTTTAGAAAGTCGAACAACTTTATCCATCAGTAATTAGTATATGCCTAATTGCAGTGTCCCTATTTTAACAGTCTAGATGGTTCCGTGAATCATATTATTTTACCAGTGCATGATGAATTTTCTAATACAATACACAGCGTTATTTATAGATGATAACCATTCTAACATACTTGAAGGGCGATTAACTGAGAAATTTTGAAAGCGCTAAGTGGACGCTCTTTCAATACTGTGAAAACTAAAGGTGTATTCAATTTAGCGTTTTTGTAATTTAGGGTGATCAGTATTCACGGTGATGGATTCTAACGAGTTCTAGCAGAGCTGCATATTATGGCGATTTTTGTTCGTTGAACCGATAATGGAAAAGTAAATATTTAAAGAATTTTTAATTTATTTATAAGTATCCGTAATTTTACACATAATTAGAACACGCGGGAGAATTAACTCAATCTTTCGGTAAAAAATTTATTCTTGGTTGCACAGAAATCTGCAACAGTGTGAAGGGTGATTGTGGCCTGGTTGAACCTGCCTTTCAGCTGCTCTCTTCTATACACTATAGTGCGCGACACTATTAAATTGCACTAATCAACCAATTTTATATTTATACCCTACTTTACAATGTGCAATTGTTGTTTTCGTAGGATTATTTTTGTATTTACAAACTTATTTTAACATAACGTAACTTATTGAGTGTTGATAATCAGTAGTCATAGGGCAACAGAGCACTCAATGCACTTTTTGCTTCTATGGGGCCACAATTGATATCGTAGCTAGAGCAATCCCCTCCCACCGAGGCGAACTGGGTTTAGTTCCCGGCGGAAACAATCCTGGATTTTCATAAGTGGGAATTGTGCCCAATGATACCGCTGGTCGACGGATTTCCTTGGGGATGTCCGGTTTCCTCCATCCCGTGCGCTCCGGCGCTGCTCCATACTCACCTCGCTTCGCCCCCACCTCGTTGTTAAGAGCAGCCCAAACTTTCCCCGCTCCGCTCTTCGCTGGGAATCGAAGAGTGTGACGCGCCGCAGCAAATCAGAAACTGTGCGTCGGAAGCGAGTTTTCGTCTCTACTTAGGGAGCAGCAGCGAGTGCGGCGCCTAAGCCGATGAAAATTCGCACCGATTCGCGCGCTCGCAGGTGTCGGTCGCCTCATCGCGGTGCTGATCTTGGTAGGGCGCTCAGTTCACCCCCCGTCCCCTGTCGGCAGCATCCTACACCATCCACCCGGCGCGGTACCGAACCTTCTTAGCACACCCCCTCCTCCACCAAACCCCCCTGCTCACCTCGCGAAGCTTACAATAGCCTGGCGCGAACTAGAGCGAGACCTTGTAATACTCGCGGAGCGGGCCTTCCACCCGAGAATGGAGTCGAAAATCTTAGCGCAAATCCACCGTGAAATCGTATTAGTAAAGTACGCAAAAGACAGTAGAAGCGGGAACCCTTGAAAAGGGGAGGGGGCGAGGTTACTGGATGGGAAGTAGGGGGTTGTTTCAAACACCCCACCCTCCTTCACCCTTGTCTTTGCTAGGGGTGGGCTCCTCGAAAACCTCCAATCCTTTAGCAGTGCGTCCTAGACCTTCTTACAATGCCCCATCCACCCCCTACCCGCCGTGAAAACCTCTGCAGCCATCCTATCACGCTGCCTTGGGAGTTTCGCCTCCACGGTTAAGAAGTGTGAATTAAAACTTTGGACTAACACAGAATTAATGCTTTCCTTGTAGGAAAGTGGTGCACGACCCGGCAGGCGGGGGAGGGGAGTTGGTTGAAAAGGAGGGGGGGAGGGGGATATTTTAAGACGATTTGTCTTTCACTTTCGCTCTTTATTGCTTCACCTCCTGACACAACGCAAGCACAGAAGTATAGTTGATCAGGCTCTTGTAGTGTGGAGCTGACGTGTTCGTAGGTGAGCGGACATTTTTTTTCGACCACTGCAACTTGCGATGTGTTTAGAGACAGTGGAGAGGAAGAAATATGCTCAATTCTTACCTCTAACGCTCAGTGTACGCATATTTTCTTACTGGTGCAGCCCTCTAATATTTCACGAAATTATTTGGCAACAGGCTAGATTTCCCGCTAGAGTCTCTACCGCGCGTTTCTTGGCTGCTGCTATACTGTTATAGGCTGTTCAAGGTAAACTGAGCACTTTTGAAAGCCCTGCTTAAGATCTACTTGTATGCACCCTGTGTATTATTCTGCTTTATATAAAATTAACATTCCGCGTATTCGAAAATTCGCCGGTGGTTCCATCGATGTACACCGGAAGTCCGAAAATTGATCGTTTGGCCAGTCCGGTTGAACCGGTTTATCCATCGGTTCCAACGGCCTTAAAATCTGATGGATCTGGTGGACATGCACCAAAACATCAACCGATGAATTTTTAAACGTTTTCTCTGAAAATAAATGTTTAAAATACCCACAACTGTAATTCTCAAGCATTCCGAAATATAACAAAATAATCCAGACGTCGAGTTTTACAAATGGGCGATGAAAACTTTAAAATTTGAGTGAAATTGTATTAATATGTGTCTGAAAGCAGACGAAAACACCGCCAAAATAAACCCGATGTTCGAAAAATGCCTCAATCGGTGCACACTGGTGTATCAGCCACCGACGGATTCATCGATGAATTTTCGAATAGCCTTATGCTATCACAACTGGTTACCTAACAATATTTATTCGACGTTATGATTAGGAACTACTTTCCCTCCATCGTTACCAACTTCCCTGGCCGCGTTTCTCTCGGCGCGTCCGTTAAATAATATGCGAGTACGGGATGTAAGTTTTTTCTAAGGTTGGTTCTTAAAAATGCTCACTTTATCGTGAACAGCAACAGAATGAATGCTGAAATAGATTTAATACATTTTATTGTGGCCTCGGACTTTTGGTTTTGGGTATGGCGAATGTATACACAGTATGTATTACTAACGTGACAGTGTTTACATTAACAAGTGGTGGAAGGATATAAATTGGCTGAAAGAAAAAAGCAACTAGGGCTTCTAAAGTGCTCACTTTACCGTGAACATCCTATAGTAGGCCTATGTATACGGAAAACATCAAAATATCGTAACACACCAAGCATGTATTACATGGCACCAACACTTGCAGGATGCAGTTAGTATGGTTTTGGACCACCGATACGGTCGAACATGGGAGCATAAACATACCGGATGGTCTCCTGAGGAAGATCCTGTCACAGCTGGGGCAAATGATCCTCCAAATCCACTGTAGTTACCGCTGGTCAAAGTTGCCTTCTAGCCTGGTCACAAACGTTCTCGACGGACGAGAGATATGGGGACCATGCTGGACAAGGAAGCATGATAACATCACTACGGCAGGCCAGAGACACCCGTGCTGTGTGAGGCCGGGCATTGTCCTACATCGGTATAGGGTGGTCAAGTTGCACCAGGAAGGGGAGCGCACATGGTCTCAGAATTTCCTGGACGTATCGCCACCACGTCAAGAATCCTTCAGTGACAACCAGTGGAGTTCGGGAATCTTATAAAATGACCCCCCCCCCCACACCATGACACCTCTCGTTGAGGCGGTGTGCCGTTCTATAATAAAGGGTGCATCACAACACTGGCCAGAACGTCTCCAGACTCGAATTAATCGGTCGTGTCTATCCAGACAGAACCTTGATTCGTCGCTGAACCACACTCGTGACCAATCCACCAGCTGCCATGATGCTCGTTCCCAGCAGAAGATCACACGTGCTCGGCGATGTTCAGGTCGTGATGGTAGACATCGCAAGGGACGCTGCGCCGTCACGACAGATCCAGCTCTGCTAGCCGCCTGGATATGGAACTGGTAGACACAGGCGTATTCCCAAGCCTTCTCGAAGAGTATGTGTACCCTCGTGTTCCCATTGCATCTGACACCGACTCACAGTGGAAGCAAAACGGTTCAAGTGGCGAGAAATGAGCCGAAATGTCCAATCCACCTCTCGGAGGCAGACGATTCGGCCTCTAGACAGCCCCGGGAGTTTGAAGGAAAGCCTGCTATAAAGACAGAACGTTTTGATGAACCTTAGGTAGTCTGTGTGTCCTCAGAGAGTCCGCAGTCTAGTATTAGCATAGCAGATAGGTTTGAAGGTTCTGCAACATCAGTTTTTGTAGACCCTATGCCAGTTCCGTCCCCTATATCTCCTCAGTTGGGATCAGGGAGACACGATGGCCGTCCTAGTGAATGTTGGTCTGAATGTGCTGATAGAGGTTCAGATTGGCTCTCTGGTGTTACAAGCAAACCTAAGTAATCGTGTCGGTTGCTAATGAGTTGTGCCACATATCTGGATATTAATTAATATTATGTTAGGTTAGGTTAATAGTAATAATATATTTGTAATCATTTTGAATTATAAGAATAGCAAATGAAAGAAAGATTGTTATCATTTGGATGCGTTCATTGTACTAATTGTTTATGGAAATAATAACTACTTATGACTACCCAGTGTTGTTGGTTATTTCATTAGATGTTAAGTAAATGGTCTGGTTAAAAATAAATTGTTTGACTTGAATGGTGAGAAATATAATTGAACGTTTGTTTGATATTGCACACCTAATCTACCATTACCTAGACTAAGCTAACCTAACGTAACGTAACCTAACCTAACCTTGTCGAATGCGCCATCGGGGTATGGTGCGTGTTCACTGAACATATTTATGTGATTTACATTGCTCACGCTGCTACTAATGCCTTATTCGGTGTGTTGCTGCTATGCATGAGGGGGAGGGGGGGATTTATTTCCCCTATTGTTACATCCGCGCAAGCAAACTGCATTAAATGCAATTGGGAATTATGCAGAGCTGTGACGATATTGTGTGGCAACGTACGTTTTACTCGCGGGAACCGTTCATGGTGATATTTTATTTTACAAATGAGTGTAGTTCTAAGAATTGGCGTCCTATTGCGAGTGTAAATATTCAAATAGTGCCTGTTGATGTCAGTGTTCCTTGTCTCACACAGAGTATAGTACATATGTGCATATTACAAACACATTTACTTACTTAAAATTCCGCTGTTTACTTGGATGGCGTGTGCACAAAGTGCGGCGGTCAGTAGGAATATTAGTTTTAAATGGGGAAAGTATCCAATATTAGAAGAAAAGTACATCGTACGCAGGGCTTTGAAAAGTTCTCAATTAACTGTGAATTATATATTCTCTACAAACACTTGTGCATACATATATAATGAGTGGCCAGCCGCAAGAAGAGCAAAAGGTTCAAGATATTAAAATTCTTTTAAATGTGTTGGCCGCGAAGAAAATTTGTTACTCTATATTTGTACATCATACTTTTGAACTTGTTGTACACATTATCTGAGACTAATTGTATTACCTCATATAATTTTTTTGATCGTACGATTTTTTTTAAAATGACATGTCAAAGATAAATTTTACAGTAAAAAAATTAACTATTTGGTGAACGTGTTACAAGAGCAACTGCAAGGGTCTGTCTTAATTATTTAAAAGGTCTGCTTAACTAAAGTTATTTAACAAAAATTCACAGGCAGCCACAAATCAAATCTATGCAAGAATTTCGTTATCTTCAGCAATGTTTTCTTGAAATTGCAAAATCGTTTCCTTGTACGAGTTTAGAAACGTCTTGAAGTAGCTCTTGGCATATACTTACAGCGTGAATTGCCTCATTTCCGTTCGTAACATTTCATTATTTGTACATTTCTAAAACAGTAACGTTGTGCCTTTGACGTATATTTATAGAAAACTATGTGCTGAATTATTTTTGCGACGGTATTAACTGGTAATGTCAAAATGTTGAATAGTACGTAACTCGTAATTTTTCTCGACAATCCTTTTGTTTCCTCGTTTAGGCAGACTTCTTTATTCCGTCTGCCGCCCCGGCAAAAACACTCGTCTCATCTCGTTTTGAGCTGGAAGGCGAGACGCAAGTGTAAACAGCACGGAGCCCTGGAGACGTTCGCAAAGTTCAAAGTTTACAAAGCTTTCAAGCTTCCGCGAAGAAGTGAAAATAATCCGTAGAAGCATCACAAAATTACATAATCGCCCGGTGAATATTTTAACCTAACGCAGCTCAAAGCATTCAGCGCGGGAGAATGTTGAGATTAAGTGTTATTCGGCAAGCGATGGGCCAATGATGTGTTGGGTGCGGCAAGTTCGAGAAAAATACGAAGAGATAGGTTGCGTGCTCATATCCAGCGTTTATAAATTTAAAAAATAAATTTAAAAAAATTGTAAAGCTTTTATATAATTAATGCTTACATAAAAATTGTTGAAATGTAGCGTCTGGTACAAAAAGTAAAACAACTAACTTCTTCGTGGCCAACACCCTTAATGAATTTTAAAATTAGAAACTTCTGGTTCTACTTGTGGTGGCCGCGCGTTATAATGTGTATGTAGAGAATAAACAGTTCAAGGTTAGTTAAGCACTTTGAAAGCCTTGCATATAAACTAGTTTTCTTCTAGCATCGTATACTTCTCCCATGTAAAATTAATTTTGCCACTGACCGTCGCACACAATTCATGTACCATCCAAGGAAACCGTGGAATTCTAAGGAAGTAAATGCGTTTGTATTGTAAAATACCCACTTGATATCTACTGTGTGTGAAACCAGAAACATTTACTTCAACCTGCATTTTTTTTAACTTTACACTCTCAATACGACGTCAAGTCTTAGAACTATATTCATATATATAAAAAAAAAAAATCATCACCGCGAACGAATCGCACGAGAGCAATGAATGTTGCCACACACTATTGTCATAGCCCGGCACATGTGTCCCATTTGAATTTGATGCCGGTTTCTTTGTACGGACGTGCTACTAGGTGCTAGTAGCAGTGCGAGCCACAGAGACATGTGCAGTTAACACGCAGCATGCCACGATAGCTCACCCGAAAAGCCTTTTTGCCCAGCTGGACGAGTAGAGATATATAGAATTCGCGTTATTAATTGCCATCAGGCTGAACTTCACAGTACTGTATGTATTGGAGCCGGCGTCGTTTTTCCATTGGCTGCTGCCTAGATATCAAACCACACTTTTTCTCACTGATCTGCACGTGACTGGGGCACACAATTGTGAAGTGTTCATTTACTGTCGCAGTTATTTACGGCGTGTCAGATAATGCATAGCCCAATGAAAAACATATTGAAAATGTACGCGTGTTAAAAGTTTAACGTATTCTCATATATTATCAAGAGAGCCGAGGATTCCGCGGGTTCATTTCTAGACAAGTCGGAATTTACACACGTATGTACGTTCATGTTACGTTTGTAATTGGTCGTCGTGTTTTTTGACGCCCCCTGGAGATAAACAAGCCAATAACAAACATGCAAGAAATTGTTCGCCTAACCACTGCTTTTTACTACCACAACGTTTGGACAGCGGTTTTTGCAGTGGTTAGGACGCTCGCCTCCCACTACGGCGATCCGGGTTCCATCCCCGGCGAGTTCACTCCCGGATTTTCGCATGTGGGAATCGTGCTGGACGATGCCGCTTGCCGACATTTTTGCTTGGGGTACTCCCGTTTCCCCAGCTTTTGCATTCCAGCTCCGCTCCATCCTAGGGTCTCCTTTCATGTCATGTCCGGGGATGACGTTCATCTACGAGTCCTGGCTGGAAAGCCCGTCACTCGGTGAGTGTTACCTCGCCCTGCCCCTACCCCTACTCGTGTTTTTTTACTACCACAACAATCAACCAATAAGCAGTTGATATCTGTATGATTAGTATATAAGACTGTGAAGTCTAGCCTACGTGTCATTGAGCTCGCGAATGTCTCGAGGGTCTGACACGAATTTTACAGGTCTCTGTGGATGAGTTTGGGAGAAGTCGCATCGTCGGGAGGTAGGTTGTATGTTTCGGCGCATTGCTCAGCACTTGAACTGTTCTGCGCACGCTGTGATTGAATGCACACAGGAAGGTACACACACCCGTCGATAATGCTCGGGTCGACTCCGCCGGCATGCAGGATCGTTTCATCGTGCGACTGGTTGTAAGCACTCCAAGGGACGAAACTAAGTTTTTTAATTTCATAAGGAGACTTTCCCTGTTTTTTTTTTCACGATATGCGTGGAGGTAAATAACGCTTTATTTGCTACGCAGCGCCCATACTTAATGCCATTTCGTCATTATCAGACGAAGTTGATGCCAGGAAGTCCACAAATGACCGGGCGACGCTTGACCTCTGCTCTGCCGCAGTCGACTTGTCCGCCAAATTACTCATAAATGTCGTAATTGTCGGTAAAATGTCAATTCCATGTAGGCCTAAGTAACAGATATCTGCATATAGTATTTACAAAAATGTGTGGTTCCCAGTGAATGTACTAATATTATGTTAAATAGATCACACATGGCTATAAATTAACTTGATTTGAGTGAAATGGTAATTTATCTGAAAATGAGATTTCATTTTATTTCCATAATTTCTTGTCAGTACTTACAACACCGGGTTTGTCTATAATTACACACAAGACGTGTGGACACAATTCGAGCGGGGAAAGGGGTCTCGGTGGCTGAGTGGTTAGCCTGCTCGCCTCCCACCAATGCGATCCGGGTTCGATACCTGGCGGGTTCGCTCCCGGATTTTCGCATGTGGGAATCGTGCCGGACGATGCCGTTGGTCGGCGGGTTTCCTTGGGGATCTCCAGTTTCCCCCGCCCTTTCATTCCGGCGCTGCTCCATACTCACCTCAATCACCCCCATCGGCTCTCAAGACCTCGCTTTTAAGAGCCGTCCAAATCTCTTCACGCTTCACAAAACGTGATAGCAAAGTACAAAATTTAAATACAACTTATTATTGTATATAATTGGACGTATTTTATAAATGAGTAAAGGAAAAACATAGGTTTTCTTTTAGAAATATGCCTCTGCAGCAGCCAATGGAGAAACGACGTCAGCTTGAGTATGTACGATACTGTGAAGTTCAGCCTGATGTCAAATAATAATGCGAATTTAGTAGTTCCCTAACAATAATTATAAATAGTAGTTGGTTGGATTTGGAGTTTGAGAGATCTGGGTCTTGAGAGCCGATGAGGGTGAAATGAGGCGAGGATGGAGCAAAGCCATAATGCATGGGCGCGGAGACCGCCGAGAAAACACGCCAACCAGCGGCATCGTTTAGAAACGGTTTCTACATGAGTGGCCTGGCCGGGGACCGAACCCGGTTCGCTTTGGGTGGAAGCAAGCAGGCTAACCGCTCAGCCATCGCATCCCCTTTCCCGCTCGAGTTGTGTCCACTTAGTTGAGGTTATGCTCGTGAAGTACACTGAGGAAGGGCCAAGAAAATGTTCGTTTGTATAGGGCCACAGATTTATTAATATTAATTATAAATTAAATATAGTAATTTATAGATAAAATATAATAAAAAATTTTAATTAACCAAAAATAAGTTACTTTTATATTACCAGAAGTATAAAACACATGTGATACATGGCATATTTAGGAAACAACTTCATATGTCATAGGGCAATTATTTAAAGATTATATTTAAAAAGTGTGACGAAACGGTGAAGAGACTATAGCTGCTTAGGGAGACCAGATATTTTAATACATGAAGTAGGACATTTAACATAAATGAGATTTATTATAAAACAGTTGTGGTTAACTTTCAAGCATGACACTTGCGTGAATACATGGAAATGCGATTGAATAATTGAAATGAGTAAACCCGAAAAGTATCTGGAAGTAAATTAAAATAATTATTACTATTCGTTGTATGTTTACAGACACTAATATAAATATGTATTACTTATATTTCTGTGAAATACATTTTCCTTTTAAACGAATGGCATGCATCAAAGTGCTATTTTGTTATAATCCCTTGATAAAACTCACTGCGTGTGTAAATAATATAAATTTTCATAGGCAATTTATGCGTTAAGAAACAGGACGTTTCGCAGTACTCTTGGCTAAAGAAAGACATTTGATAACTTTATTTGGCATTTCGCATTCCGCAGGACAACGCTTTAGAAAAAAAGAACTGTCCTGCGAACAGCAGGACGTCTGGTCATCATATATGTAGTTGGTGTCTAGCCGGCGTCGAATTATTTTCGCGACAATCAGGTTTCCCTATCAACGAGGTACGTTGTTGCGTGCACGCCGACGTATGTGTCGGTGCCCGACCCGGTGGGTTCGGGGGGGGGGGGGGGTGGCGGCGGCAAGGGCGAAAGCCAAAACAGCGGGGATAGTTCCAGGGTAGCGTCGGCGCAGGAAAAGCTTGCGATGGAGCCAGGGGGGGTTGAAGGTGATAATACCACTCCTGGCACGAGACGGCCGCGTGTGGTCAACCCGGGTTCTCCACTCGCGAGTAATCCCTGCCTACAACCCCCTTTCCACCCTCTCGGGACAGTCTGCTGGGACTCGCACACCCCCTGCAAGTGATTTCGAACCCCCTCGCCCGAACTGCTTTCCCTCCGATCTCGCTTCGCAGCCCCTCGCTAACGACAAGCACAATCTTCTCCGACTTCACATTCTCGCGTTACCTGTGCGCGACTTCGGCAGAACTGCTCGACGTGCTTGAGTGACGTCTGCTTAGGAATATCATTTAAAGGCGCTGGCCGTGGAAAGATGTTTTATTTTACAATCGTACCACATACTTAGGGCAACCTAAAAGATTTACGCGGAGACTGGACTTCCTATGTGCACACTTGCAACCGTCCTTTGGCTGTTGGCCTCCAGTCTGTGTGTGAAGAGAGAGTGTTACATGAGTGAGCCAAGAAGGATTAAGTTCCTCCGATACTGATCGTTTGTGATTCGCGGGCAGGCATATAACTGAACTAAAGTGTTTTGGATCACAACATGTAAATGCAAATTTTTCAGTTCAAGTTTTGAGAAAAAGGAGATTTTCGGTGTGAACAATACCTACGAATTTCTGATAACAGCTGACAGTTTGTAGTCTCTGGAAGACCTTCCAGTAGATTCTGGCATAAGAAGCTAGCCAAGAAGCAGCAGCTGGTAGCAAGCAGTTCTTATGGTAGGGGCACCCGAATTTCGCGAAAAGAATTCTGCACACATGCTAGATTTCAATAGCCTACTGGCGTTCCAGCAATTTTCATTTGCTTATTGGCCACGAATACTTATATATAAGAAGACATTTTCTTAGTTGACGGGCCAATCAGAAGTAGGTAACTCCGATCCTGAACGTCTGTGATTCGCGAGCACACACCTTATATGCGTAACACCTAGATAAGCCAATCAAGAAATGTGATCTGAGCTAAAGTGTTATGAAATACAACTAGTTGTGAAATCTTTGTCGCGATATTCGGGTGTCCCTTGTGGACTTGTATAGCACCGATCATGATTACACATATTCTACAACATGTCACCCGTGAACGAGTATGCTCAGGATAATATGGCAAGGGGTTAAAGGAAGGTATACACAAATGCAGCACACTTTTACCTTTCGTATTACGGAACAAAACTATATGGCCAACGCTGAAAGTCTAACGCTCCAGTTAAGTGATTTGCGCCTAGAGACTACGATGAAGTGTGGTGCGCATGCCTGAGTCGCCCTTAGCGATGCCATGCTTCTAGGCCTCGGATGTGCGAAAATCTCCAGCCGGGCAGCCACGTTAAGGGCCCTGCCTACCACGCACGGATCTACGGAGCTTAAACAGAAAATTAATTGAAAGGAATTCTTTCTCAATGCATCAATTAAAAAGATAAGTGTTCCAAGGAAATAATTTTCAACGCGATATTCACAGACAATATTTATAAATTAATAAATAAAAAAAAATTTTTTTTTTTGTAACATGTAAATTTTAAGTTAGAATTTTAGAGAAAAAAACATTTAGCTCAAAAATGGCCGAGATTTCTTAGCCCTTTCAGACCTACCTTAATTTACGGTTTCAGGTGTTGCAGGCAAATAGTTATATGATGCGTGTTGTAATTACGGCGACACAATAATTTTTTCGTTGTCACAGCAAATTAATCGTAGGCTATAATAATATGTCCGGCTACTGTTATATGATCCAATTAAGACGTACACTATTGCGAGTGTTTGCGAGTAATTTTCCCACAGATAAGATCATTGGTAGAGATGATGTTTTATCGCCGGAAAAGTTGACTGTTTGACAGGATTCAACGAACTGTACACAAGTTCGAAAGTTTTCTTTCTTTATTGGCTCTCATGCATACATTAAGTTACTACCCCATTTCACTGGGCCAATGAGGATTCTGATACTATAATGCAGAACGTTAGTGCTTGGTCTGCAGACAACTTAGCCGAGTTAAAACTTTGTTCATCCAATCATAAAAGAAAAAAACTAGCTAGAGTGTTATAGAAGATATGTTGGCTCGAAAATTTTCGCGGTTTTCCATTATCTCTAATCATTAGATACCTGAAGAATTCGCGGATTCATTTTGAGACAAGCTATAATTCGAAACACACGTGTTTATATAACTTAAGCCATTGGTCCACACAGTGTTTGACACCTCCTGTAGAACGCTGGACCAATCGTCGCCTCCCACTGTGATAGCAGACAACCAATGTGCAGTTAATACCTACATATTTACACATAATACTTTAGAGTATAGCCTGCAGGTCATTGAACTCGCGAATTTTTCAGGTCTCTACTAATCAGTGGTAGCGAAATGGAACATTCGCGTTGTTATTTGGCACCAGGCTCAACGTCACAGTACTGTATGGACTAGAGCCGACGTCGTTTCTCCATTGGCTGCTGCTTAAATGTGACTACAGTCTGTTTCTGAATTAACTGCACGTAATTGGGGCACACGATTATAAAGTGTTCATTTATTGGCCCAAGTTTACCCAGAGCGTGTCATATGAAGTATTGACCAGTACCAACTATATTGCAAAAGCACACGTGTTTGAAGTTTAACGTGTCCCCAAATAATAACGCGAATTTTGCATGTCTCTAACGATAGGTCCAGTGTTAGACAGCTTTCTGAAGTGTTTGCCTGAAACACGCCTGACACTGTATCTCGAACACTATGTGAGATACATCTAACAGACTGTCGTCCAATAGCGTCACACTGCACGTAGAAAAACATATATTTGAAGAAGGGGGTGGGGAATGGGTGATTACGAAAATGGTTATAGTGTGACGAGATATTTAAATGTAAAAGTCATGCCAAATGAGAACACTAGTTCAAACAGTTTGGGGATGTCATACGAGGAAAAGGACGTCAAGATGGCACAATGATAAAGAAAGAGAGGAAGACGTCTGCCAAATGTGATATAAAATATTAAACGGTCGAAGAATGGCAGGCAAGCAAACACAATGTGCTAGGATAGAAGAAAAATTGTGGTAAAATATTTTTTTAAATTTATATATTGCTTTTTAATAGTGAAAGGAAGTAACAAGTAGAACCTGGTACTTGTAAGATTCCAAGATCCTGGTACGATTTCAGGGTGAAAGCAAAAAAAAAAGGTATGGTTTTGAGATGTTTTCTCAAGAATAATTCATGAACTCCGATACTATAGGAAAATAATTTTAGAAATTTTCTAATTAAACGTACTTACCTGTTTCTTAGAGGAGTGTGTAATAAAACATTTTCTGTAGAAGCGTTCTTTGCACGAATACGCGTTAACTCGGTAAATAAATGTTATATGTTCCTTCTCTTTTTGCAAGAGAAGGAAAAAAGTAACAATGATATATGCCCCTATTTGTTTACCTTATTATTAAGTGTATGCACGAAGAAAAAAATTCGCAAAAATGGTCAAATATCGCATTTTTAAGCTTGCCTATGCAGTTTCCTTAAGCGGCAAGAGAAAAGTACAAACATACGGGAGTAGTTTAAACTATGGGCTTTGATTACGTGTAATAAAGTGAAACTGTTACATATATAATTTGCACAGTACAGCGTCACGGCGGAAACACTGAATGCCTTGCGCGTAGGAGCGATGAGGTACTAGGTGTGCGTGTTAGTGTCGCCCGTATCGCTCCCTCGCTTTTTGACTTTGAACCCGTAACTACATACTCCTATTGAAAGAAAAGAAAATTAAAACCTCTCAAAATACAATATATTTTCACTAGTTTTAGAGGCTGGGGATTAAAGTAAAATCGGGCACTATCGACACACCATAAACACTGTATATTTTTTGAAATTTGTTTTACAAGCCTTTGAAAATTAACGATACGGGATAGAAACATTTCTGTTCTTTTTTATATTGTGACTAGATTTTGGTCAATTAGGAGAATCTTAAAACTATTGTTCCTATAATTAATTAAAATATTCATTAATTCAACTTATGCATAAGAGTTGGATTATGTGTGTGTGGGGGGGGGGGCAGAAAATGACCACTTTGGTCCATCTTGTTAATTGCACTCGCCTTATCTTCTAAGATATCTCAGTTACTCCGTGTCTTGCCATTACACGAAATGAAACCTAACAAAATTGATTTTTTTTTTTCATTGTAACAAATACCGAGTTTTGCGCGATGCTAGAGGAAAGTAAGTACATCACAAACCACATAAACGCTTCAGCAAATTTAAGATAAAGAATGTGCGAGGGGTGGCAGAGGCGACAATTAAGAGGTGCCAGCTGACCTTATTGGAAAGCGAAAAGCACTTGCCGATTTCGAGCTGCGCGCGCCACGGGAATTCGGCCAAGGGGCGAAATCTCCCGGAAACCTTTCAACAATGGAATTACGTACCCAAGCCTCTCACCCCAATCCACCCTCACACGCACACACACACGCACGCACACAAGGAGAGACATTCCCCAGGTTTACATGGGTTCGCGATCGGACTCTGCGCGTCCCCTTTCTATGTGGCCGCGGCGTTCGCCCGACCATCCTTCCTTAAGACGAGGGGCGTTATTATATTCTTGTTGCGCGCCAGGGTGAAGGAGAGGGGCAGTTTGGGGGTGGTGCACAGTCTAATAATGAATCCCCTTCCGCTCCACAGCTGGTCCCAACCACCCCCTCCCCCAACTCGCAAGTCCATATCCCTAAGGTAGCTAATGCTAAAGCACGTAACAATGTCCCATGTTCCCCCCTCCCCTTAGCCTACCACTGCCCTTTCCTTCTACTCTCCGTCGAGAACGTTCTTATATTATTATAACCTCTAAGCATAGCCTTTACCTTAATACCGGCTTTTCTCATGGCCTCCGTGATTTTCTAATCCTCTCTGTCCAGTGGCCTAGCTTCATCGAGGGGAAGGGAGGAGGGTAAGAGAGAAGAGGGTTGGACTCCGGCCCTTATAAATGCGAGCCGCCGCCTTCCTTATGTACATGCAAAGAGGGATTTGGCGGAAGTCTTTAATATTGAAACAATAAGTTTTAGTTTGGGGGAACAATGGAATGACGCGGGGGATGGGGGCGGAGGGGGTTGGACGCGTCCGAGGCAGTAGATTACACGAAACACAAGAGAGAGGGCAGAGCGTTGGGAAGGAGGGGTGTGGGAGAAGCCGGCGTTTCCAAAGGACCTCCGACTCGAGCCACCGACTAAGAGTATGTTAATGGGATTTGTCGCCGAACGGATGGCGCACCGCTAGCCACTGGACGGTGAATGTTTCATACGTGCCACACCGGGCAGGACTCTTCGTCCTTGCGGGCCCTCCAACCCTCAACCCAGGTGTCGACGGGGACATAAGCCTTAGCCAGCCGTAAACAACGTCGATTGACCGGTGTTCTCGTGTCATCTAGAATGTGACAAGTACTGTCGTACCATCGCGGAACAAAGTTATTTTTTGCCTCGCTATTTCTTTAACACTTTTTCACTAAACGTTTAACACAAAAAGGCTTATTGAGACTTTTGCCTGGTTTGCAAGCAGTGAGAATTAATTATAGAGAAATATAAGTTATTGAAATTCGTTTTTTTTTACCCCCTTTAATTTATGGATTCATATGTTCCTGTTAGAAACACTCATGATGTATACTGTACGTAAGTCCACACAACATTTGTTTCGTTGTTACAACCAATGCGTTGTAGGCTATCTGTTCGGCTACAGTAATGTAAACCAATTATGACCTAGGCCATGAAGAAGTTTTGCGAATCATTTACTCACAGGTAAGATAATTGGTAATTGAGATTCGCGGTGTACAGCAAAGGTAAAAAATTTCCTCCACGGGCGTAATGCTATGGCTGTGACAATATGTCAAGCAAGACGCTGAAGAAAATGGCGCAGTCAATAAGTCCCACAATTCGCGATTTCATTCTAGGACAAGATAGATTTCAAACGCGTGTACACTGAAGTCACCTTTGCGATTGGATCAGAATTTATTAGACATGCCCTAGACGACTCCGCGCCAATAGCCGACTTGAAAGGGAACAAGAAGTGAATCCCGTACTTACAAATGTGAGGTAATATTGGAGAAACACCAAATGAACAAACATCTGAGGCTCGACTCTTCAAAGAATTGTGGAGTATAGCATACAGGCCATTGAACTCGCGAAATTTTCCTATCCCTACTAATAACACAACGAATACAACTTTTTGTTCTTATTTAGTTAGTACGAAATCATATACATGTTTCAATATCGCTGTGATGCGTAGCTGCCTACACTCAAGGCGCCATTATACGACCTGTTCGAAAATCGGAGAGTTGCATGGCTGCCAACAGTCGAGGGTCCATTATACAACCTGATTGTAAATCACATTCACTCTTGGCTGCCTTCACTCGAGGCCCTATTTTACGACCTGTTTGAAATACCCAGCGATGCATGACTGCCTACACTCGAGGGTCCATTGCACCCAGTATGTAACTTATATTAATTCGTGGCTGCCTACAATCGAGGCACCATTATACCACATGTGTGAAAATCACATTCTTCGGTGGCTACCTATACGAGGCACCATTTACGACCTGTTTGTAAACCACATTCATTCGTCGCTGCCTACACTCGAGGCGCCATTATACGACCTGTTTGAAAATCGCCGTGATGCTTGGCTGCCTACACTAGATGCGCCATTATACGACCTGTTTGAAAATCACATTGATTTGTGGCTGTCAACACTCGTGGTGCCATTTTACGACCTTTTTGAAAATCTCTGTGATGCGTGGTTGCCTACACTATAGTCGCCATTAAACGACCTGCTTGAAAATCGCAGTATTTCGTGACTGCCTACACTCGAGGCGCCAGTCAGTCCAAGAAGTTATTGACTGTTATAGTGTTAAATTGTTAAAAGAAATGACCGAAACAGCGAAAACAGAACAAATGACTAATGTTTGTTACGAGTTGCTGCTCTCGGGAAAACAGGGTCAGGCCCAGTCGAGCCCCGAAGCTGAGGAAACCGCCTAACCTGCGAGATGTTATCTTAATTAAAAGACTGGCTGGTTGTTTCTGGCGGCCCCCGGCTCGTAACCGTAAATCGTGGTTACGATCAGTTAAAACCGCGCGAACGCCGATGCGACCAAAAATTGTCAAGCGTGTCCGCGGGGCGTCTTGCCGCCGCAATAAAACGCATTAATTATCCCTTATCTTGATAAAGAATTCGCGAGGTTCGTTTTATCTCCGCGCTACTTTCCAACCCCTTCAGCGACGTGCGTGCACCCCCCCACCCACTCCCGCGCCCACCTGCACCCCCGAAATCAACCCCCTGCCGCCGGTATTATCGCCATCTTAAACCCAACATTCATCATGAGGGGACACAACAAGTCTTGCCTTGCGGTGCGCGCAAGAGCGTGTCAAGACACACACACGACCTACCCCCTAGACCCCCTTCTATACGCAGTTCACGTTTACATGAGCACTTTGAAAGCAACCTTTGAAAAATGACACTACCCCGAAATGACATATTTTCATGGACACGCTGCGACTACCGTGCGTCCATTGAAATTCGTAACAAAAGAGAGAAAGTAGTTTCATTACTTGAGGCTGTTGCCTGGTTGAGAATTTGGTACAGGGAAATACATGCTAATGAAAATCTGGTTTTCTTGGCGTTCCTGTTAAAGATATATACCACTAGGGACTTTTTTTTAACAGAAAAATATGTGCTTCTTTGCTATCGAAGCTTTCTGTAACATTCATGTATATATATTGTTTCCTGGAAAGGTCAGAAAACTTAATAAAATTTTAAAAAATCTGAACAAAAAAGTGTTATATTTGCCTCTATACGAAGCTTAAGAGTGTAATTTCTTACATTTAGGTTTATGTTTCAAGTTCATATCTTTAAAACTGGCTTAAAAAAAGCGGATTTCTTTAACACATATTTTCCTATACAAAATCTTAACCAGACAACAGCAAAGTGGTAGGTATTCATTTTTTAATACCGAATTGATTTACTCTGCTTCCTTGTTCGTTTAATGCATATAAGTGTTAGAATATGCACATATGTAAAATATATATTTTTCTTATAATTACTTATTTACACTTGGCCAACGAATGAATAAAGTAATCAGACGCATGGCAATGTTAATTTTACATATAATGGAAGAATTTCAAAGTCATCATTTTACCGTGAACAGCACATGCCGACACAACGACCCTGTAATAATGACTGGCGCAGCAAAGGAGTGTACAAAGATATCACAGGGATATTTTTTTCATGCAGATACGTTTTTAAAATCAGACCGACACATTGTGTACCTTGACGGAAACGTCTACATGCAACGGATAGCCTCCGAAGAATGAAACAGTTGATACGTTCTTCAGTCCCTTCAGTTTTTGTTTTACATATAGCAGAGGAATAAAGACCGTCATGAGGCGTTACACAAAGTTATAAGATCTTAAAATTGTGTGGTGTATGAAGCGAAAACACAAAAAAAAAAAAAAGAGTCGATTTTCTAATATTATTATAATGTTACTTAATTTACAAAATTTTTATATATGACTAACAGGGTCATCACAAAAACTTGTTTGGACCTTGAAAGAGAAAACTTTAACCAATCATCTCTGAAAGCGTATTCAAGAACCCCAATAAAATAAAATTTAAACACACAATTGATTAAAAAGTTACATTTTAGAACTGCCATTTATTGATTCCTACTTCATCCCTCCTCTATAATTATATAAAACGTAGGATAATCCCCCTTAATGTGTGTCCCCTTGTGTCTGGTTCTCTCTGGCTTGATAATTCCACAAAAAGTCGATTTATACTACAATTCTGGGCCTTCGAAGCACTTTCCATGTCTTCTCACTGGTCGGTTCAAAACGCCACCACGCCACGTGGCCGGAGGTCGTGTGCGGAAGAGGGTAGTAGGATGGTTATGTGAGGGAGGCGATCACTGCGCCTCTCTACATACACTCACATTTATTCTTGAATAACCAGCTGTCCAGCCGGACGTGGCACCCGCTGCTCCCACGAGGTGACCCAGTTCTCCGGTCTCACCTGGGGGCCTATACTAACTTATTCGTAGGGACTAGGGATAGGAACATTACGCGAGTTCATTTCCGGACAAGTTAGACGTCAAACACGTATACACTGAAGTCGGCTTTGCAATTGGTCTGTAGTTTTTAGACACGCCCTGGACGACTCTGATCGAATAGCAGACTTGCAAGGAAACAAGTAGCGGGTGCCATACTGCCAGATGTGAAGTAACACTGGCTACTCTTTGGGGCAGAAGCCAATGAACTAACATCTGAGGCTCTAGTATACACATGACTGTGGAGTCTAGCCTACAGGTCATTGAACTCGCAAATTTTTCCTATCCCTAGTAGGGACATGCAAAATTCGTGTTATTATTTGCATAAATGTGAAGACACCCCTTCTTTGACTGAACTACACGTGATTGGGGCACACAATTGTAAAGTGTTCCTTTATTGGTGAAGAGTCGCCCAGCAAGTGTCATATAAAGTATGGTCCAATGACAAACGTATTGCAAAGGTACATGTGTTTCAAGTTTAATATGTCCCCAAATAATAACGCGAACTTAGCAGGGCTCTACTTAATCGTTTCGTTCCCTCTCTACAAAAATATTCCTTATAACTCGAATTATCATTTACTAACGAAAGGAGCTTTTCTAAGCGCATTCTAGTGTTCGTTTGACGTCAGTATTTTCGTTAAGAAACTCGAAACGAAAACGAAGGCCTTTGGGACTTCGTTACCGAATTTTATTATAAAAACTTGGCTGGTGTGTGGAACAGATTGTTTTGTTGGGACTGTGAAATAAGAGAGTCGTGGTGTAATGTGCCTCAATGTATTACAGTAACATAAAAGTATTTTTCAGAAAAAAAACTTTAAAAGCACCAATTAAACTTTCTGTTTTAACTTGTGAACTATCTAAGCAGCAGTGTAGACTGGCTATTGTGAGGAATTTTCTATATTATTACACTTGTTTAAAATGAAATAAGAGCTCATAAAAACTGTTTCATTCTTTCTTTGAACAATGCAGTTCGTAAATCACAAGATAGGTAGCGCTAAACTGTAAATAAATCTTTGTGGTTTATAACCTAAATACTTTCTTTTGAAAATAATTGAATGAATTTTCATATATTGATATTAATACACTCCACAAGGAACACAACAGCGTCAAGTTTGTTGTCCATCGCTTATTATATAATCAAAAGAAAATGCTTGTTCGTAAATAGCTTGCAGCCAAACAGCAAAATGTTCATTGAGAAAATCTTCAGACATGTAAAAACCAAAGTTCTGTCTGCTCTCTCTTATCGGCGTACATGCGAGTCTATTTCAACTCAGCGCAAACGAAATTAAAGCATATGTATTTGTAATACATCAAACGTCCAGCCGAGTTACAAAATAGTACAATGTCGTCAGCAAATAAGATACACATTACGAACGAAATATACCTTTTTCCCATAACATATTATTTACTTAATACTAATTTTTGAAACACACCAAAGCAAACAAAATATTTAAAGCACTGTCCAACTTTGGTTTTTTAATGTGTTCAATCTTAACTACTCATAATTTGCAAACAAAGTCTCGTAAAACAGTTAAAGTTAATGTGCATAGTGTTGCCATCTTGCATTCGCTAACGAAAGCCCGAACATTGCCGAAGTCTCAGTGGCATCTGGAGGCTGTAACGAGTTATGACTTAGAATACCAAATTGCCTTTCTCGAATCTGTTTTGCAGCGACCATAACTCGTGCCAGCAGATCTTCCTTTGTCTCTACAGGAGTCTCGTACGCCATACTCTTCATAAGACTCCACAAGAAATAGTCCAATGGAGTTAAATCCAGCCTTTCCCTCAGTGGAAGTGGACGAGTGATACACCTGATTTGAAATGGTTGTAGCATGCTAACGGTAAGTTTCCAGACATGGGTTCCTCATCATAAGATCGTCTACTCAGTCCCCTCTACAAGTCATAGAAGTTTATAAGGGGAATTTCCGAGCAGCCGGTATTTTTCACTGTGTGTAATTTCCTGCATGCAAAAAAGCAAGGATCTTTTTAATAAAATATAAACATGTACCTTACTTTTATAACAAGCATATAACGCCCAATTAAAATTAACCACAAAATATTCAATAACTCGTAAAATGTAAATTTTCCATAATCGTACATTGTCAGTAATTACTATGAATCCGAAATTATGACGCGAAAACGAAGAACTTTTGCAAAAGGAGTGAAGCGGGGCATTAATATTGCCGCCTCGCAGAAAATATTGTGCGTGTCCGAGGATTAAGGGTGACACAGCAATAGATTTTTCGGAAACAATATTTTCAACATTGGAAATGGACCTATAAGTGGCATCAAGTGATGATTTTGACGATTTATGGCGAAATTTTAAAGACAAACGCTTGTTGAACTACTATTTGGAATAACCTGTACCACGGTTTTACTTGGCCATTTTAGTATTCCTCGCTTTCGAGAATACACTTTATGTACTGAGATGTAATACTGGAAAGAGTATTTTGCCTTGAGGACTTTCTGGTGCCTACAGTTAGTTAATGAATCACTAAAAAATTTCTAAAAAAAAAAAGCAATGCTTGTCTGCGGCCATGTATACACTCTAAATAACCCATCTACAAAAATGTTTTAAGGTGATTCACTATTTCAAAACATGGTAGGCTCATTTCACACACGGGTATCGTGGTCGTGTCAGGCTGCTCGCCTCACAAGGAGAACTGGGTGTTAACTCATCTCAGCTAACGTACATGTTATAGTTGGATTAATTTAGGTGTGTGTCAATTGTGTTACGGCCGTTAACATTGTAAGTAACCAAATTCTGATCGGCCCAGTCGAGAAAGAAACTGTCTTCGTTCGAAGAAATGAAGTTAGTGTCCGAAAGAATTCTCGAATGGGGTTTTGGAATAATGCGTTTCTTTTTATTTTCTTTTTTCAATTTTAGGGGTCTTAAATGTGGATTCATTGAAAAATCGGTTTTTTATAGTGTATTTTTGATAACGTGTAATATTTTTTGTATTGAAAGACACGTCTATTAACTTCCGTTTCGTTTCATTGTTTAAAAGCATTGCTGCTGCAACTAACACGAGATATCAAGACACGTTCTTCACTCGGAAGTATGCATTTATTTGAGCTAATTAGATTTATTTTATTTATATTTTGCCTATAAGTAGAGACTTATCTATCGACAATTCGATACGAATACAATGGTCCTATCTATAAATACTGCACGTCTGATCTTTGTGGGACATCATAATTTACATTTGCACTCACGCTGTGAACTTGAATGTTACCAGTGAAGAGCACGAATTTGGTTTAATTTCTACTACTGTAATGATGGATGTACAATTTTTATACATATACACACTGCGGTTACCAAATGTGGGTTTAATTTTCGTGTAAAATGCAATATTGTATGTTTTCGCCCACATAGTCGTACAATGGAAATGTTTCACTGAAGATTAATATAAATACTTAAAATTAACGTATTAATATATAATATGTAGGGCCACTTGGTTTTCGCAAAAATATTTACGCAGAGGCCTGACTTCAATATCCTATGTTAGCACTTGCAATCTTCCTTTGGCTATTGACCGTTTGTTTTTTTGTGAAGACAGTATGTCACATGAGTGAGCCAATCAGAATTAAGTTTCTCCGGTACTAACTGTTCGTGATTCGCGGGCAGACAGATAAAACGCGTGACAATTTAAATGAGCCAATCATTAAAGTGGTTCTGAACTAAAGTGCGCTAGAACACAACTTATCCTAAAATCTTTTCGCGAAAAACCGGAGCCCTAATAATATGTAATGATATTTCCCATTCATCAAATTAAGTAATTACTGGCTACCGATCAGGGATATAGTAACAATGTGTTAACGTAACATGACATTGATTTATTTTGCCTATTTAAGAAATATTTCAGAATTCCAATGAAATAAATGTTCACCGTACCGCAACAGACGTAACATTTAATTGATAGGAAAATGTGCAGCAGATGTAGATATGGATTTGATGCCGTTGTATCGCATATTAGTGTTCGCATCGTGAGGGGAATACGAACTCGAGGATGCAATACTTAGCATCTGTATATCTTCGGAATTGTGGCCATAAAGACTGTCCCGGCTGGCATTTATGCGGAGGTTTATAACGAAACGTTCATTGACGCAACTCCTCGCCGGGGGTTGGGGAGGGTCTGAGAAGGCTCTGAGGGGTTGTGGTGGGGGTAAATAGTGGTTGTGCAGAAGCCAGAAACGGAGAGAGAATGAGAATGGTTAAGTTAATGCGGTCGCGATGCCGCGCGACATCAGCCCCGCGCCAGTTCGAGGTGTAACATTGAGGAAATGAAGAGATGAAATATCTTCGCGCTTGTGCAAGCTTGGATTTTCGAGGGAATGCAGTTCTTCCCTTGACGATTTTTCTCATCTACTCTTCGGCCCTGAAGCTGCGGCGCTCGTAAAAGTTTAGAAACTGGAACATACGCGCTATCTGCTCGCTGCCTTTTATTACGAACGTAAGAAAACATCACGCAATCATTGCAAGCGTGGAGGACGAAATCCGCACATCTTCCGTGGGCTCGTAATGATCACTGAGGACTCCTACAAAATCGAACCAAGCTGACACATACATGTGCGGATGTTTGAATATAAATGTACACTGACTTGTTAAAGTCATAGGTAGGTATAGGAATAATTCGCGACTTCATTCCAGGACAAGATAGATTTCAAGCGCGTGTACACTGAAGTCACATTTGCAATTGGATCAGAGTTTATTAGACACACCCTGGAAGACTCCGCGCCAATAGCCGACTTGCAAGGGAACAAGAAGCGAATCTCGTACTGTCAAATGTGGGCTAACACTGGGGCAACAGCCAATGAACAAACATCTGAGGTTCGACTAAACAAAGGATCGTGAAGTCTAGCAAACAGGTAATTGAACTCGCGAAATTTACCTATCTCCAAGTCATAGGATAGCAGGTATGTAAAGTTAATAGTCTGTTGAGCCACAGTACCGTTACGTCTGGAAATGCTCAAACTTGTATTGGCTGTGCTCTGACATCACGTGAATGAGTGTTGTTGGTCATGGCTAGAGACCTGCGAAATTCGCGTTATTATATGTGGACATGATAAGCTTGGTACACATGTACATTTGCAATACCTTTGTCATTGGACCATCCATACGTTGTGTGACACACCCTGGGTGACTCTGCAACCAATAAAGGAACACTTCACAATTGTGTGCCCCAATCACGTGTAGTTCAGTCAGAGAGGGAGTGTCTTCACATCTATGCAGCAGCCAATGGAGAAACGACGCCGGCTGTAGTGCATACAGTACTGTGAAGTTCAGCCCGAATAATAACGCGAATTTTGCACGTCCCTAATCATGGCATTTTATTGTAGATCTTCATGTACTTCACGTTCCCCCACAAAGATGGGCTATTCCAACAGGATAACGATGGACAGAAATTAGTTCCATATGCTAACGTCGAATAAAATGTGTTAGGTGGCCATTTATGACAATTTAAATTATACATTTCGCTTCTGTTTTTTTTTAACGCCTTAGTGTGTAAAAATTAGCAGATTTATAAAACGTTTACTTTTATAATAATTTCACATTTTCACTTGACCGACGCATGAATAAAGTAATAAGTCCCATGGCAATGTTAACTTTACATAAGGCACAAAAACACACAACGTGTATACAAGTAAATCTTAAGCAGGACTTTCAAAAGTGCTCATTTTACCGTGAACAGCCTATACCATAAATTCCATAGTTTTTACTTGAAAGGCGCACGAATGAAATGATGAACCTAACGGCAATGCAAATATTACATATCGTTACAATAATGAGAAAACATCGTAACTCGAAAAAACGTTTATTTTCAGGAGAGAAAATAAACAATTACTTTGAATTGGAAAGAAATTTTTTACTTATAGAAACCATAATTGTTGATAATAATTTATATGCTCTTTAACATTTAAAGCTGAATTTGCATTAAAAATAAGAAGTGTATATACGAGTTTTTCTTCATTTGAAAAGGTTTCCCTTTTTTTTTGTGGAGGTTATTTTTAAATTTCATAGAGATATAAACGTTTCGTAGTCGATGAATTTAATTATTTTTTGTTTTATAATAGCGTAAAAATCTTCAAACAACCAAAAATGGAATTACGAGGATATATTATGAGGTCAAAGAGATCGTATAAGTAGGGACATGCAAAATTTGCGCTATTTTTTTTAATCAGGCTAAACTTCACAGCACTGTATATACTTGAGCCTGCGTTGTTTATCAATTCGCTCCCACATAGATGTGAAGTAACTCCCTTTCTGAGTGAACTGCGGGTGATTTGGCACACAAATGTGAAGTGTTCGCTTATTGGCGCAGAGTTACCAAATGTGTCTAATAATGTGCGATCAGTAAAGGTATTTCAAAGATACACGTTTTTGAGTTTAACGTGTCCATAAATAATAAAGTGAAATTTTCAGGTCTTTACGCATAAGTGTATAACTCGAGAAGCAGGGCTTACAAAAAAGTTCATAACCATCAACAGTATTTAATGGATTATACCTATCGTTTGTCTCAGAAACCAAAATATGGACTCAAAGTGAAATCGGCAGAGCCCATGGATAGAGCCATGACTATTTCTCCAATTCATTGATGGCTGAGAGGATTTCAATCTCCTATTTTCTTAGTTGAACTGCTGTGGTTGGACCGTAGTTTCAAGGTCACGCCCTATGTAGCTGTAAGCCAGTATTAAACGGGAAGCTTCAGTGTGACCGAACCTTGAGCAATGCAGTACAAATACTTCGGACCGTAGCAGCAGCCAATAAACAAATGATAGTGGCCCGAGAGCTTATGTAAATGATTGTGGAATCTAGCCTGTTACCAAAACATTTATTTTGGTACCTGCCCATGGCCGGCACCTCCGCGAAATTGGACGCAAGCAGCGTGTTCTTTTGAAAAAACTCGCGTAATGATACGCCGACCAGAGTTGAAGGGGCCAACATAGTTGTAAACTTAAGCAGCAAGCAGTAGGATTCGGCAGAGTGCAGTTACCCAACAAAAATTAAGTTTACAATAAAAACAGATGATTATTTAGAGGAATTTTGGTATTCCTAGTCGTTTTTAGAATCAATAATGTAGAAATTAATTGTGTTTCATACAGTCTGCCATATTTCTTGTGAGGCCACGACTCACCGTCAAATTATACCCTTTACTACCCAAAAAATTCATTATTTTATAATTGTACCAAACATTGTTCAACTCGTACGCTGTATGTGGTGATATTTTTCTCGAATGAAAACAATTACACTTTATAATGTTTGAATAATTTGATGTAAAATAGAAAATTCTTCTATTTTGTTGCAGCTGTGATAACTAGGGCCACTTGTTTCTCGCGAAAAGATTTACGCGGAGGTGTAGACGTCAGTATTCTATTTGCACAGTTGCAACCTTCCTCTGGCTATTGGACACTTGCCTTTGTGGGAAGAGAGTCTGTACACGAGTGAGCTAATCAGAATTAAGTTTCTCCGATACTGACTGCCGTGATTCGTGAACAGACAGATAGAACGCGTAACCATTCGAATGATCCAATCGCGAAGGTGGTACTGAACTAAAGTGTTTAGGAACACAGTTTGTCCTGAAATCTTTTCGTGAAAAACAGGCGTCCCTAGTAATACCAAATACTTACTAAGTCGTACAAAATAAATTACAACATAATCTAATACCGTGAGCTACTGCTTGACATATATGCTAACCGACCTCCCGTAGTGCAGTCATTTGGCACGCCACCGGTCTTCGGTGAGGGAGGTCCTAGGTTCGAATCCTAGGTAAGGAATGGGTGTTACTTTAAAGTAGGTCATAAGTTACTTTGCAAGCTGTCCCTCATAATCTTTCAGGTATAACAGTGGGGGACGTTAATAAGCCTAATGCTATACAATTTTAATAATGTTAAAATATGCGAACTTTTTTTATATTCAACACTTTTTTTTTCATATAAACATGGCTGGTTATTTGGTTATTTAATATGTGCCACGCGGTAGCCCCCGGCATTGTACAATGTTGTAAATTTTTTCACTTGGTACAAGTTAAAGTTTTTGTTATTATTAAGGCTGTAACAAATTTTGTATTTGACGTAAAATTATTCAAAAAATATGTTGTGTAAAATTGTTATATTCGAGGAAAATATTATCACGTAGAATGCGTACATTTCAAACAATGTTATTTTTAGTGGTCCGAAATCCTTAACGCTATTCAAGGGCCAGTTTTTCCCCTAAGAATATGAGCTCATTGCACCCTACCAAATTACAATAAATTGTAAGTGACACAAGATTTTATAGGCGACAACTAAAAAACGTTGGTTCACCGCATAAAAGGTTGCTCAAGGCTGTTCAAGATGAAGCAAGCACTTATTAAATCAACCTTTCAAAACTGCCACTGCCCCCTTTGCATTTAATTTTAAAAGGCATGTGCTCAATAACGTCGAATTAAAAGTCTTAGAAAACATTTATCGAAATAGAAAAGATTTATCTTGTTTCTGTATTTTTTTTTTTTTTTTAATGAGTTCAAGAATTTGCTTTGAAAATAATTTCACAGTTTTACGTGACCTACGCATGAATAGAAGGGAAAGGTCCATGACAATATTAGTTTCACATATGGCGGAAGAATACACAACCTTCGTACACACAGAGCTTAAGCATAGCGTTCAAATGTGCTCATGGTGAACAACACCGAAACATTTTCAGGTACCCACATAGTATTTTTTTCAATGGTTATGGTTTCGTTACATTATATGTGTGTGTGTGTGTGTATACATATATATCAATGGTATCTTAATACAATACCGGCCCATTTAAAAAAGAACAATTATCGTTCTTTTTGAGCATGAAAATACAACTTTTGATTAAAAATTTTGATTCGTGCAAGCATCAAAAATGTATTTATACAGGAAGTTTGTTTTCAATGAAACTGTTTCTTGAAGTAACAAGAACATTGTGCTCCAATTCCTTCGAAATCCGAAACATGATTCACCTGCGATAATCGTTGGACTTTTCGTTATTTTGACCTTAACAATTTTCTGTTAGCAATTTAGGTAACGCGTGGAAATGAACTTATGAATGCTTTCTTCTCTTCTGCTATAAAAACTTTTATGCCGTCTGATGTGCCCATGAGTGCAACAGAAGGTATAGGCCATTCTCGGTAAAGTGAGCACTTTTGAAGACATAGTTACTTTTTCCTTTCAACCAATTTATATCCTTCCACAACTTGTTAATGTAAACCCTGCCGTGTGAATAATAAACACAGTGTATACATTTACCATACACAAAACCAAAAGTCCGAGGCTAAAATGAAATGTATTTATTTGTTATTATGTCTGACGAAACAGTTTCAAAAAGTGCTCACTTTACCGTGAGCGGCCTGTAGCAGAAATTGGGTATCTAGTAGCGACGGCTTATGTGTAAGGCTGTTAACTCGCGTGCAGTGATATAGTCGCACTGCGTGTACCTATGGGACTTACAGCGATGACCCTACTATTTTATTGGTGGAAAGTCTGAAGGAAGGTTCAGTGCAGGACACTTTAGTAATTTTTTATGTATCGTATGCCCATATTTTGAGCTACAGCGCTTTTAAAAAAAATCCGTTTTCAGCCATTTTGGAGTACTCTGAACTGGTGTTTCTAATGTGCGTGACATTTTGAAAGTACCCAACAGCCGTCGTTTGAAGTGCGTGTTCTTTTCATAGAACATCACACAGAACGCACGTCTAATAGTTTCGTGGAACAGCATCTATTTCAAACAATCTGCAACGCAGTTCGTCAGGTAGGCGGGACCCTTAAGCGGTAGGATAAAAATAAAACCACAGAGTCGTAGTTACATCTGTAGGCTTTCGTCACCTAGTCCTTATGTTACATATCGAATTTGCTGAGAAAGCTTGACGACGGAAGCACTGCACGCCGGTTCAGCGCCTTGCGCGTATGGGCGACGGGGCGCTGGTCGCGCGTGTCACTGTCGCCCGTATAGCTGTGTCTCGAACGAGTAAAATAAACCCCTGGCACAGGTATTTATAAACAGTGTACTTAACATGTTCGCTCAGCAGATAGCAGCCAGATCAGCCCCGAGCTAAATGTAGCGTGGAAAGGGTGACAGCAGTTTTGCCTTCCTGCACAGGCGTTACGCACCAACGTTCTTGATAGTTCGTTCTAGATTTTGAGAATACAGCAAGGCATCGTGATATGATAGCCATAAAAATTTCATGAAAATGTTACAGCATTTTTAAAAATAATATTCGTCATGTTTTTAAAGCGTAAATATGAGTATTTCAACTTAAAAATTGATTTATATGTAAGCAAAACAAGAAACTGTTACACAAATAAGTTTCCAGCTAAAGCGACTCTTGAAGTTTCCAGGTGCTGGCGTTTTGGAGATCGCCGCAAAGCGACTGTTTTAGGTCTCTTTTCTCAACTAGTTCGATTTTGTCACAGTTGCCGGGAAATGGAACAATGAAGGCCTAGGAACAACGAATAGTGCTGATGGCTGGTGAGCTCTGATTGGCTAAAGCTTCGCTAGTGACATCACCATCAGCTAGCTGCTGTGGCAGGTGGCTGGCGTCAGCCAAAGTAAACTGAATTTTATCTTTTCGTATTCGTTGGGACACAACTACCATCAAGTTACACCACCGACAGCCAATGATTATGTAGTTCTATGACGAAATCACAGCATGCCCAAAATGTACAACGAATGAAATGTAAATAAAAAAATTTATAAAGCAAGCATTAAGTATCAGTAATTAAACAGTATTTTGTGCAACAGTACCTACATTTGAAAATGGAAAACGATGAAGTCAACAATTTATTGATTGATTGTGTCCAGCAGTGGCCAATGCAGTTTAATATTAAGCACAGTGATTATAAATACACTCTAAAAGAAATTTGTAATTTTTACTGAGAAATTATTTGTAGTTTTACAAATGCTGGTAACAGTACAAGGATTTTTCTTGTAAAACTACTCTTTTCTAAAACAAGGTCCGTGTTTGTAATATACCTTAGGATATGTTTGTACTATACTGACCAGTTTCAACGAATTTCAACAATATGGCGGACACTCAACAAACGTAAAACCGTATATAGCTGTTTGAGCAAAAACTACTGGTGATGTAAAGTGTTGCTACGTACAAAAAGACATGCATTGCAAGTCTGAATTACGTAAAACACTTAAGACAACCGTATTATTAATTATTTGTTAATGTTTCCTAGCTACACAGGATTCTTTAATCGGCTCTTCATACCGAAATGTTAAGAGTCGTCCGAATTTCTTAACACAACAACCGAACTCTTAACAAGAAATAAATGTACCTTTTTTTTCTTACCCGTATAAGTTCAATATAATTTTGTATGTTCTTACAGTAAAAATAAGTGTTAACGTCGTAAGTCAAATTGCTCTTGTGGTAAAACGTGCGGGCTAATAATGCAAGGGGTGTGGGTTCTAATTCCCTGTGGTGGCGAGGTGTGATTTTTTTTCGTAAAGTGTATTTTAATTATAATGTTTTAGTTGTTTTCTATTATTAATTAAGCGCATTTGTTTTCTAGAAGAAAAAAAAGCATTTTTATGAACACCACTTCTCAATAATGCCAGTTGTAATACAAAGCTATCATTTGCAATATTACAAAGAAATGCTTTGCAGATTTTAAGAGAAAAGTTTTTGTAGTTTTGCAAAGGATTTCCTTGACAAATTGGTTTCCAGAGATTTTCCTTGTAAAAGTACAAAAATTTTTTTTACAGTGTACATTAAAAAATAAGAATAAGCATAGGACTCTACGGGAGACATAGTAGGATTGACAGATATGTCCTAGCAGAGAAAATTAATGTTAATGAACATTAAACTGCGATGCTTATTGTACAAAGCCAATAGATAATAAACTAAACTTCTTTTAAAATAACATCTCCAAATTCACTGACAACTGATATGTAAGCAATCGAGCATGCCGACGATTATACCGCTCCTGTGCAGCGACTCTACGAACTAGCTCACCAGCAATCGTAACTACCATTGTGACAGGTATTTTCGGGAATGGACACGTGCAATTTGTGGTTGGTTAATTGACGATCAATCAGAGCCCACCAGCCGCCAGCACTGCCATCAGCACAGTTCATTGTGCCTAGCGCTTTATTTGTCTGAAACGGCGTATTGAACTTCGGCAAGACAGTCTCCCCACATTCTGCACTGCGAGGTAGTATCCAACCTTCGAGAAATTTCCCTGTATAAATTGGTCAGGTAGTGTGAATTATATACAAACTTCGAAAAAATTTAAAGGGGAGAAAAAAAGTAAACCGATTCCCGTAGCAAAAATATTTGTCATTATACTTTACTGTTTCCAGCTGCGCAACGAGCACCGTTTCAACGTGATCTGCTGTGTAACATGTACGTGACGTTGTATCGCAGTTAATACATCTCACGACGAAAGGCAACAACCACAAAATATGTACGGAGAAAAATATTTGTCATTATACTTTACTGTTTCCAGCTGCGCAACGAGCACCGTTTCAACGTAATCTGCTGTGTAACATGTACGTGGCGTTGTATCGCAGTTAATACATCTCACGACGAAAGGCAACAACCACAAAATATGTACGGAGAAAAATATTTGTCATTATACTATACTGTTTCCAGCTGCGCAACGAGCACCGTTTCAACGTGATCTGCTGTGTAACATGTACGTGGCGTTGTATCGCAGTTAATACATCTCACGACGAAAGGCAACAACCACAAAATATGTACGGAGAAAAATATTTTGTATTTATGTTAAGCTGCCATATTATTTGATAGGCACTACAAACGACGTTATTACTGGCCACAAAATTTCAATTGTGACAAGTAAATAATTTATTGTTAGGGATAGGAAAATTTCGGGAGTTCAATGGCCTACTGGCCAGACTCCACAGTCCTGTGTAGACTCAGGCCTCAGATGTTTTTTTCCATTGGCTGCTGCCCCAAAGAGTAGCCAGTGTTACTCTACACCTGGCAGTATGACACTCGCTACTTGTTTCCTTGCGAGTGTGCTATTGGCTCAAGAGTCGTCCAGGGCGTGTCTAGTCAACTGTGATCCAATCGCAAAAGTAACTACAGTGTACGCGTGTTGGACATATATCTTGTCCTGAAATAAATTCGCAGAATTTTCCTAACTCTATTTATTGTTCACAACAAAATTAAATTGCCAAGTTGAATACCAACAAATTATTTTGTGGTTGCCAAAAAAAGAATTATTTTTCTGTGATACACAGTGAAACAGACACACGCCACAATGGTCAAGGTTACATGTCACTAACTGTTCACTGTAATACGTTTCCAATGTTGCGAATTATTTTGCAAATATTGCAGGTCCCGTATTAATATGACATAATTTTGCTCCAAACGAATTAACCCTTTCAGACCCACTTTAATTTACGGTTTTGGGCGTTGCAAACTAAAAAAAAAAAAAAGTTACGATGTGTGCTGTACTTAAGTTAACACAACACATGTTTCGTTGTCGCAGCCAATGAGCTGTAGGCTATATATTTTGCTACAGTTATATGAACCTGTCATATCCTATACCAGTAAGACGATTTGCGAATAATTTAGCCGCAGGTAAGATGATTGGTCATCGAGCTTCGCAGTGTGGAGTACAGACCGAAAGTTATCTACACACGCGTAATGTACACAATTGTGTACACTGGGTGTGAATAGGTTAAGGAATATGTCCTGAAAGTGGGAGGAACTTCTCGTCAATCATTCTTTATATGTATTTAAAGGTTTGTTGTTAGGGGCCGCGGTGGCTGAACGGTAAGCCTGCTCGCCTCCCATCAAGGCGAACCAGGTTCAATCCACGGCCGGGCCACTCCCGGATTTTCGCACGTGGGTATCGTGCCGGACGATGCCGCTGGTCGGCGGGTTTTCTCGGGTATCTCCCGCTTCATCCGTCCTTTCATTCCGTCGCTGCTACCTTCTCACGTCAATCACCCTCATCGGCTCTCAAGGCGTCACTTTTAAGAGCAGCCCAAAACTCTTCCCCAACTTAACCTTTTACGTTTTCAGGTGTTGCAAACAAAAAATTATTATGCGTGCTGTACTTAAGTCGTCATAGCAGCTGTTGAGTGGGTACAGCCAAAGAGTTGTGGGCTGTATGTTCGGCTACAGGAATATGAACCAATTATGACCTACACCAGTAAGAAGGTTTGCGGATCATCTGTCTACACATCATATCATTGGTCATTGAGCTTCGCAGTGTGCGGTACAGACCTTAAATTACCTACACGTGTGTAATGTACACAAATGTGTACACTGGGTCTGAATGGGTGAAAAGGTTTGTTTCAAATGTGCTTGCTTTAATGTGAACGGTGTGTACATTTACCACAGCAGTGAAATCAACAGTTACGTAAAGAAGCTAAGATAGCAGCTTCCAATCGTTAGAAGGGTTGGGGGGGGGGGGGGAACATAGATAACGATTCGACATGGTCTCCGGCAATGATACGTTAGTGTTGCAGATAACCGGAAAAGACGCTGCTGGAGGGGGTGACGAAGAAACTGGGGGAGGGGAAGTGCGTGCGATTTAAAATGTAGTCTGGCTGGTTAAGGGGCGTGTGAAAGAAAGTCTGTCTGATAAAGGCCGTTCACGGTAAAGCGAGCGCTTATGAAATCAACTTGGAAAAAATGCCACTGTCACCACCTGTGCTTATGTTAACGTGTTCACTTAAGTTCATAACCACTTTAGGGATTAGATCACTTGAAATTTTTCGCATCTTTATCCGTTTGCCTGCGAATCACGGGTGTTCAAGACTGGAGGAACATAATTCTGATAGACTCGCTCATTTAACAAACGGCCTCTCTTAAACACTAAGCCAAGCGGCCAATAGTCAAAGGAAGGCTGCAAGTTTGCACATGGGACACTGAAATCGCCATGCATGTAGCTATAGGCTGTTCACGGTAAAGTGATCACTTTTGAGTCCCTAGTTACTTTTTTCTTTCAGCTATTTTTTTTCCGCTAAATAAATTTCTAAATAAATATTGCCATGTAAGTAATACACACAGTGGTCTATTCCACCGCACACTATTGTTCCAAATGAGACGTTTTTCAAAAGTGCTCACTTTACTGTGAACAGCATATAATATCGCAATACGCCTTGCGATGTACTGCTGTACACAAGGCATGTTCGACTCGTAACCTAGCTTATTACAGAGAAACAAGTGGAATGAAGTTCCACGTTCACAGTGTTCGTGAATAAAACGTGGAAAACACGCGTGGCGCAGTTATTTTGAGTATAGTATGTTCACGGTAAATCGAGCACTTTTGCAAGCCCTCCTTAAGATCTACTTGTATGCACGTTGCATATTCTTCCGCTGTATGTAAAATTAACACTAGCAAAGGCCTCGTCACTTTATCCATGCGTCGATCCAGCGAAACTGTGAAATAATAGTAAACATAAATATTTTACAAACATCGAAGAAAAACAGAAAGCGAAATAAATAATTTAAGTTATAACAAATAGTCACCTAACTCTTTTTATTTCACGTTAAGCTATGTAACTACATTCCATCCATCGTTACCAACCTTACTGTGCGCATGTTACTCAGTGCACTCGTTAGAATATATGCAAGCAGGATCAGTGACTTTTTTCTAAGGTTGATTTCAAAAGTGCTCACTTTGTCGTGGGCAGCCTTTATATGTGTGTACTACAGGACATGGAACAGCCGGTCTCATGAATTATAAAGATTATATTAAATTTGGAACTGCTTTCCTGCCTTCTAAATTTTAACAAATCCAAGATAACAAGTCAGCTCACAGACGAACTTGAAAAAAAAAAAAAAAGGTACAATGAGAGTTGTATCAATTCAAGATGCTTCACAAATTTTCGAACATTTGGTACCCAAGAAGAGATGCCAGACTTCTAGTAGTACTATGTGCATTCCTAATTCCATGACTGCATAGTAACGGTTTTTCATTTGTTACATTGCGTATATTATTTATTTTACCTCATTCAGCTGCGTTAGTTTAAATTTTAATAATATGTTATAATATTTTAACGACAAAGCTTTTTTTTTTATTTTCGTTAGATAGCCCGTTACACTCTCTTTAACAAGTTTTACAGCCCTCTGACCAGCTTTAATATGACACCCCATGCTTTAATGTGTCGGGAAATATCGGAGTTACGATACTGCGCAAATAATATTCCGCGATCGATATATCGCCATGTTGAGCATGCCAATGCGCCATCCGACGGCACAGAGGTAGGGATGTTGAAAAAATTTCGATAGAATATCGAAATGACGATATTATATAAACGATATATCGATATGTGTTATCGCTATATTTTAACGTTACTTCATCGAATTCAATACATTTTCCATGTATCGGAAATAAATATTTTTAAAATTCTTTGCAAAAAGCTCTGTTTTGAATACCAAAACTGAATTAAAAGATGAAAATGTTTACACTGGCAACATACTGCGTATCATTAGTATGTAATATTCCAAGCTATTTTAAGTTTGTGAAGTCCTTTAATACATAAAAAATCTAATTCCGATGTAACGAAAACCGATATTTTTCTTTCGATATATCGTTTCAAAAAACCATAGTTTTATATATAACTGATATACGTAATATCGATTTCCCCCCCGATATCAACAACCATACGGGGAGGCCGGCACAGATGAACCCGCGGCTTGAGCGTAGCCGGCTTGCTGCTTCATCAGGCGCATTAGCGCTGGCAGTGCGGCTGCTGTCAGGCGAGTTATCTCTGGACACATATTCCAGAGAACCACCGGATATCCCTATCGTCTCTCCCCAGCTCCGCGATATCGCCTCGATACTCGGCTCTCCCGCCACAGAATTTCCCACTTCTCCTCCGGAATATCCTCCGCTCACGGAGCCACGTTTCTGCAGATGGACCCGGCTAGGATCAGCCGCGTTTGCATCTACCCCAAAATGGATTTAAAAAAAAAAAACCGCTGCATCTCAAATTTTATGCATCAAATCCAATAAAATCTATTCATTGGTCCTGCATTGAACATTCCTGCAGACTTTCCACCAGTAAAATAATAGGGTCACCACTGAAAGATCCATAAGTACACGCAGCACGATAATACTGCACGCCAGTTCAGAGCCTTGCGCTTAGCGGCGATGTCGCACTTGATGTTCGTGGCATTCTCGCCCTAATCGCTCCCCTGCTCTAGGTAGGAGGGACGCTAAACGCGCTATTCCGAGTATACTCGTTCACATATGACGTGTTGAAAAATGGGGAAAATCAGGATCGCTGTTGTAGTAAAAGGTCAAAAGCTAGAAACAATAGAGACAGAGTTGTTTCTCTGGTTAATGCTGATGGCTACTGGCAACTTCACCAAAAAATTTTACTGGCTGCTGCCGGTGTCATAAAACAAAAGAAATTTTTTTCATAGGTTCCATCGTTAGTGATTTTAAGGTTTGTTCACGATAAAGCGAGCACTTTTGAAATCAACCTTTAAAAAATTTCTCTGCCCCTGCTCGCGTATATTTCTACGGGCTCACTGGGTGCCATGCCCCCAGTAAAGTTGGTAACGATGATTGGAAAGTAGTTCCATATTCAACGGTGAAGAAGAAGTGTCAGGTAACCCTTTGTGTTAACTTAAATTATTTATTTCGCTTTCTGTTTATTTAATTCATCGGACGTGTAAAAATAACAAAATTTGTAGAATATTTACTTTTCTATTAATTTCACATTTTCACTTGACCGACGCATGAATGAAGTTATGGGGCCTATGGCAAGGTTAATTTTACATAAGGTGGAATAATACACAATGTACATACAAGTTGATCTCAAGCGGGGAGTTCAAAAGTGCTTATTTTACCGTGAACAGCCTTTACAAAGAATGAGGAAGTGCTTGTGAGACAAAAAATTTCCTCCAGTGCAACAGCTGGAACGAAATATTAATGCGTAAGTAACCGGGTAAGTTACGGTCACACATTAAATACATTCAGCTGTTGCTATCACGTAGTATTTTTGGAGTGCGCTCTAGTTGTGTCCAGCTCTCGCCTTGCAAACAGTGCACAACGACAAGGATGTACCTTTGTGTCAGCGTCACACAGTTCATGCAAAAGTGGCGTAGAAAATTCCCAAAAATCAGATAAGCAACAAGGAAGACAGGTCACTGATGACATGCTGCGTGCAGTACCAGTCATACATATCATTCCTGTGCGACATGTCCACAATCGCCACATCACGTCGCCATAACTGGTGAAACGTTTTATGCGAAATGGTTGTTTGCGCGTAAACGTGTATATCAGCAAATAAAAGTTCTGGAAGTATGACCTATTGTCAGAAAAGTTAAAAAAACAATTAGCTATGGACTTATTTTTTTACTTTTGTCATATTAAGTGTATTCTTAGAGTAAAAAATTCGTGACAATGATCAAATATCTCATTTTTAAAACTTGCCTATGTAGTTTCCCTAAGCAGCAAGAGAAAAGTACAAATATACGGACGTAGTTTAATCTGTGGGCTATCATCGCGTGTAATAAAACCCCTAAGTTACAGATCTAATTTGCACAGTACAGCGTTACGACGGAAACACTGACGCCTTGCGCTTAAGAGCGATGATGCGCTAGGCGTGTGTGCAATTGTCGCCCGTATCGCATTATAAAACAGAAAGCGAAAGAAATAATTGAAGTTGCCACGAATGGTTACCTGACTATTTTAATTCAACGTTAAGACCTGTAATTACGTTCCCTCTAACGTTACTAACTTTACTGGGCTCATGTCTCAGCGCGCCCGTTAAAATGTATGCAGGCAGGGACAGTGTGTTTTTTCCAAGGTTCACTCTCAATTTGAATCAATGGAAAACCACTGATTGTTTCAGTGAAAAAATTTCAGTGATTGATTTAGTGACATGAAACAATTTCACTGATTGAATAAGTGACGGCCGACTGCAGTGGCGAATTAAATATTGCTTTTATTGAATGTAGGCAAATAATTGCTTGTAATAAAGCATATTTACGATAGTTTACTAGTTATATTGTGCAATTTACCGTATTTAAAGAAACTAAATAAAAATAATTCGCAGGTAGCAGGGGTTGAACTTGCGCCACCTTACGACTCTTCGCCATCGCTTTGTCATCTGAGCTACTACGCCAAGCAGAAATATTAGGAGGAAAATATATATGTTATATAATTCCGCTGATAAATCGTTTAGTTTGAGGATGTATGCTCCTACTTTTCGTGTTTGGTTTGATTGGTAATGTTAGAATTGTTAAAACGAATGGTATATATGAGTGTACCATCTTCACCACATTAAAGGCAGTGTAAACCTTCAAACAGAGCGCTGTGACGATTATACCGAATCAAAATAAAATACGTAAAATCGGAATAAAAGCTGTGTGTTCATATTACGTCGGAAAATGGCGTTTGGAAGACGAAATACATTTTAGAAAGTATTTTGTGTTAGTTTTATTCGTTTATTCGTTGTTGCTACACTTGATACACGTTGTTTAACGGCCATTTTAAACGATGTTCGACGGCCATTTTTAGACGCAGTTTCACTGATACATCAGTCAAAAATAATTAGAGACGGGGCAAGTTGCTCAGATGTTTCACTGGTCTATCAGTCAAAAAAACAAACCACTGAGAAAACAGTGGAAAAAATGACTGACGAATCAGTGGGAAATGTCACTGAATCAATCAGTGAAGGAAATTTTCGTATTTTTACACTGGTTCATCATATAAATTCACTGAAGTGACTGTTGTATCAGTCAGATACGTTTGACTGATTGAAACAGTGAAATGCTCACTGATTCAAATTTACAGCGCTCACTTTATCGTGAAGAGTCATTTAGGTCCCGAAGCTGGGCAATTCTATTGGTAGAGATCCGAGAAATTCGCGAGTTCAATGACCTGTAGGCGAGACTTCACAGTCTTATATATTCTCATACAGATATCAACTGTTTATTGGTTGATTGTTGTTATAGTAAAAGGCAGTGGTTGGGCGCACAGTTTCTCGCATGTTTGTTATTTTCTTATTTATCTCCAGGAGGTGACAAAAAAAACACGTCGACGAATTACAATCGTAACATGAACGTACATGAGTGTGAATTCCAACTTGTCCAGAAATTAACCCGCGAAATTCTCGTGTCTCTAGTTATTGGTTGCCTCTGACAACCAACTATGTTATAGTTGGTTGCTTCATTTACTGATACCTCTCCCATACGTTCCAACGTGCCAGTCGTTTAAAAAAAATTCGTTTAGTAATTTTCGTACCATAAATTTATTCATTTTGCAACTCCTGAAATTAAAAATTAATATGCACGTTAAGGGGTTAATACCTAGGTGGCATCGCTGTAGGGACACATGTTTTACGCGAAATGATTTCAGGACAAGTTGTGCTCCAAAACATTTTAGTTTCGAACCACTTTCGAGATTCGATCATTTGAGTGGTTACGAGTCTTGTTTTTCTGCCCACGAAACACGGACGGGTAATATTGGAGAAACTTAAATCCTATTGGCTCACTCATATAACAGGCTCTCTTCACACTAAGCCAATGGGCGAAATGCCAAATGAAGACTGCAAGTGTGCACTTAGGATGTTGAAGTCTAGCCTCTGCGTAAATCTTGCCGCGAAAAACAGGTGTAATATGGAGTCTGTGGCAGAATAATGTACGTGCACTCTTCCATGGCTCTGTAACACAAATTTGCACTATCAAAATGTTTTCATTTTTATAAACATTTGTTCGGAAACCAGTTGCAAAAATTTTGTGTATCGTCTTTCAAGCAGTATATGAAAACTTTTTGAATCAAACCTTTGAAAAATCATCTCATTTATGGCAAAATTGTATGTTCCTTAAATATGTAATGTATTACAAGCATTTTGTGTTTCTATTACCATAAATATGCCATTTCGGGTTAAGTTGGATTTTTAACTTGTTTTATCAAAAAATTAAATTTCAATAACAAAGAGAATGAATTGAATAAAAATATTGAGAAAATAGGTATTCTGTCATACCTAGTAAGAAATAGTTCACATGCAAAATATTAATAAACAAAGTGCGCACAAATTCTGTGCATTGTCGCTTACGTGTAATTTTCTAGACTTTATTACCCTTTGTTTGCATAATGCCCTGAAATTAGAACTCAAGCAGAGCTTCAGACAAGTTGGAAGTTACCACGAATAAAGTATTCATGTTTCCTTTCACTCTCGCAGCGACCATTGGACAAAATACACCTGCTATTAGCAGTTTCTTCACGGTTTTTGAATCAAACCTTTAAAAAATCACACAATATAAGTAGGGATAAGAACATTTCGCGAGTTCAATGACCTGTATGATAAACTCCACAATCCTTTGTATAGTCGAACCTCAGATGTTTGTTATTGGCTGTTGCCCCAGTATTACCCCACATTTGACAGTACGGGATTAGCTTCTTGTTCCCTTGCAAGTCGGCTATTGGTGCGGAGTCATCTAGGGCGTATCTAATAAACTCTGAACCAATTGCAAAGGTCACTTCAGTGTATACGCATTTGAAATCTATCTTGTCCTGAAATGAGCTCGCGAATTTTTCCTATCCCTACATATAAAACGTGTTTGGTTTTATTTCTTAATATGTAATGTATCACAAGCAATTTGTACTTATGATAATATAAAATTACCTTCTGTTTTGGTTAAATCGTACTTTTAAATTCTTTTTTTTGATGATTGGGATATTTCATTTATAATTAGTATGAATAAAACTTGTGCAAAATAGGTGCGCATGAATGCGGTGCGTATTTCCTATGGTGTAATTGCATACCTGGTTAACCTTTGTTTGCACGAGGCGGAGGAATATCAAGGAAGTAGAGCTTTAACAGGGCTTCATAATTGTTGGAAGTATCAGTGAATGGACTATTGCTCGTATGAAATGCAGTGAAGTCTTACATAACAGTCGCTCAAGCTGCGAAATTCTCTTCCCTCTGGTTTCTAAGAATAGCGGATCTAAAAATAGATTAGGCCAGAAATCAGCTACGAAAACGAAATTTCGCTTGTCAGTTTTGTATATACTGTGTTTTAAAGTCACTTTTTTTTTTTTACTTTGACCTCAGCGAAAAGAAAAGATTCATTATGTACGAGCACCTTATTTTCGGAATAAAATTCTCGAACAGTGTAGCTTAAATAGTCTAGATGCTAAATGCATTCTACCTGTTGTTATTGCTCGTGAGTATTTATATAAAGGAATTTGTTAACTTTGCTTGGCATATAAGAGTTAGGCTACTCCTGTAAAGAAGATCTGTGATTCGTGGGCAGACGTTAGATGAAAAATAATTTAAATAATTCGAGAAAATTAAATTTTTCAGAAATGCAAGCCATTAAATTTTTCCACGAAAATTGGGCTTCGTTACATAAAATCTATAGTGAAAACTTCTATGCCACCAAATGAATGCTAATAATTCTGTAAAAGATTGTTAAAATCTATAGGATTTCTCCTCACCTATAAACCGGACTACCGTAGTCAAAACTAAGAAGATACCTGTCACAACGACTATTGAAACTTATTTCTTACATTCACCTCTTTAGTAAAAATTGTTGATATTTGAACTTAGAGAAGTGGGTTATTTGCGGCTTAATTTGGCAAAATGCTAATCTCCACTATGTACTCGACCCTCAGTAAGTTTCTCATCTGTGATTGTTCAGTTTGACGTCTAACCAAGTAGCATAGGATATTTTCTTTTCGCAGTTTCGTTACTGGCTTCGAGTTGTCGAATGCTCAGCCAACTACCTGTAATCCAACTAGCAAAGAAACCGAAATATAGGCTTAGAAATGTCTAAGTATTGTTAAGTCGCCTGCAGCTGAATACTGAAAATTCTCGGGCCTGTACTTAAAACAAATTTGTTCCCGGCAATACATTCATAGCTCTCAGACTAATATATTTAAACTTTTTCTCTTCAAATGATTAATGCCAGCAATATTGTCTACCGATGCAACTTGTGCTTTCAATAAATCTGGTAATTAAAGACGATTATTAACAGCGGGAAATGTTGACTGTTTGAGAGGACTCTGCGTAATGTCCATGTATCTGACAGTCTCCTTTCTTTGCTGGCTTCCATGCATGTACGAAGCTTCTATACCATCTTATTGGGCCAATGAGTAATCTGATACTGTAATGTAGGGCGTTTGTGACTTGTCTGCAAAGAACGTAGCTGATCATAACGAATAAACTAGCTAAAGTGTCATTGAAAATACGCTCCTTCAAAAAATTTTTCGGGATTTTACAGTGTCCGTAATGAAAATTAGACATTCCAGTAAAATGTGTTCTTGTGAATTTCGCAAATTTTGTACGTTATACAGATTCTTCCATTATTTATTGCTTTGAAATCAGAGGCCTCAAGGAATGATTTTCTAATATCTGCTGCAACAAGGTATCGAACCACATAAAGTTTCCGTTGCACGGCAAGCTTGTTAACTCATCAACTCCCTCTGCAAACTGGTTTTCGAACTCCGCAGGTGTAATTAGGTTCGTGAACTTCTGCTCCACCGATAATATCATACGGAGAGATGGTGACCAAAATACTGGCGTCGGTTACAAATTGTCCTTCGAGGTGACTAGTTTCAACGCAACTGCAGGCAAACTCATGCTTACTTCTAATTATTAGCTGGGACCAGCTATCCTCCTGAAAGAAAAAAAACCCACCCAGCACATTTCTAAAGTGGAAAAGCAGAAAAAAAAACTGTTTTCATACTTTTATTTGCGTTGGTAGTCATTTCTCTTTGACAAAGCCACTCAAAATTCTGTTCCACTGAGTATAACATTCGCGACACATGTACACATGATACTCAACAAATTGTGAAAGTTGAATTGTACAAAGGTGTTTTGTAGAACATCATACCTCAAAATCTGCTCTTACTTTAAACGGTTTTAGCGACTGAAGAATAATCTTAGAATTCCGAGAAACAGGGTGGATCTCCCAAATAATTTTTAAGGTACCTTATTTTCTAGCGTAGACTTTTCAGCAGTAAATTGACTTCTTTTATTTGTTCCTTGCCAGTGAAATTAAAAATAAGGTTATGTTCTTGAATGAAATGATTTGCACTTGAAACGAGTTCTATAGGTTACTTTGAGGCCTATATATAACAAATTATTTTTCTGTTTTAATTTATAAATTATTTTGTCTAATCACATATTTGAAGTAGTAATGTTTTACTTCATACATGGTCTAAGTTCTTTTTTTCTAATTATACTTGTAAATTGAATTTTTTAATGAACTTTTTATTTTGGTTTTTCTCATATCGCTGATTTTCCTTAATATTATTAACCATTTTAATCATGTATTAATCCAAGAACCTGAATTTAGAATTTATCTACTGCGACGCACTTATCTCAAGTACGTGGCAAAGGGGCATATATACTGCCCATAATTCAATCAGAAGAATGTGTAGAAAACATTCAATCATCAATACCTTCTAAGGAGTGCATAAACTGGCCAACAGGTCTGCTATTACTGAAAAGTAGAAAGAACATAAGACTTGGGTCAAATTTATCTTTATTTATAAACTTTTTCACGATCATAAAACACCATTCATTTTAGAGACAAAATTCAAGCTCCACATGACTGCATAATTTGCTATAAAATAGTTCCACATGAACAATGATTTGTTATGGCACACAAAAGTTTTTTTTCATTACAAAATTTTAAATAACCAAGGCCCAAATGAACAACATTATATTGCACGAGTCAGAATACCTAATTCTCCAACACGTGGGCAACATTTAGGTAAATGTTTATTCTCAAAACACTAATATTTTGAAGTTTGAAGCGTTTCATGTGGATATCTTTGAGGTAATAATTCACAATGCCTGGCTCCCCAACATATGGGCAACATTACAGTTATTATTTATACTGATAAGACAAATATTTAACGTTTGAAGCGTTTCAGGTAGAGATATCTTTGAAGTAATAATTCACAATGCCTGGCGCCTCAACATATGGGCAACATTACAGTTATTATTTGGCCTCAAAATGGAATCTCTACTTTTTGGTGTGTCCCACATGGACGACTGGAGCTTGAAAATGGTCCCAAATGGACAATGACTACAAACAACTGTTACAGCGTGGCATTACTCCAAGTTTCATGAATAAGAAACTGACAATTTGATATTAATGCACACTCTACCATGTTAGAAATTAGTTTTTAAAGTTATTTTCTTGTAATTTCATCATTTTAAAAGAATTACAGGCTTTCCTCTCCGAGTAAATCTTTTCGGCAAAGAATAATTTAACATTTAAAATGGCAATAAATTACATAGAAGAAAAGCGCACGAATTTCCATTAAAAGCGCCATATTTTTAAACGCCTTCTCCTAGGACATGAAGTATGCTCCTGTTTCTGGCCGGATGGGCAATTGTTCTTATTAATTACAACACTACAATTTTAGTCTCTACTTATCACTGCTGTAGACCTCAGGCTGTCCGTATCTGCTCACTGAACGAGCCGGGCTACTATTTATACTATGAGTAGGGCCATGCAAAATTCGCGTTATTATTCGGTATTAGGCTGAACTTCACAGTACTGTATGCACTAGAACCGGCGTCGTCTCTCCATTGGTTGCTGCATAGATGTGACGTCATCCCTCTCTGGTTTAACTACACGTGATTGGGGCACGTGATTTTGAAGTGTTCCTTTATTGGTGCAGAGTCGCCCAGTGTGTGTCACATATAGTATGGCCCAATGACAAACGTATTGGAAAGGTACATATGTTTCAAGTTTAACATGTACCCATATAATAACGCGAATTTTGCAGGTCTCTAACTATGAGATATTCAATAGCTGCTATCGGGATAGTGCTAATTCTTCGACCAATAAGAAACCGTGGAAATTTTTACTCTATTCAAAAGTTTTGGTTACAACAGTATGCAGTAGGAAATGATGTCACGATGTGCGTGCGCTCTCATTGCCAACTACCATAGACGATGGTAGCGCTGCATAGCGCTGGCAGCGCGAAACACCAGCATCCCTCATCTTGCAGCGCAGAACGGACAAATGTGCGTGAACCAGGTGTTTTCAGTGCCCACACCCGCGCCTGACATCTTGTGTTTCCCTGCCGAAATATGGAAACACGTTCAACACAGAGAAGGCGTTGGTCATTGTTTTTCGGCCAGTCTTATAGTTTATTGGTATTGTAGGTAACAGTTCTTTTTTTGATAAATGTTTTAAAGCACTTTTAGAAACTTTGCATACATTTCCGTAGCAGTGAAAACACTAGTTTACGCGGCGAGCATTCAGTCAAGTTGCGTACCACGTATGTGATGTTGATAGGGTCTTTGAAGGTAAATTGATACTCCTATCTCACTACTGTTTTGGTGTGAACTTCACTAGTTTTGAGTATGCTTCTAGAAACAGTAAACAAACTGTAGTTTACTATGATAATTCAGGAATAAACTGCGCAATCTAAAGGTACAAACATATTCACAATTATTAAACGCTAGTATATATATCTTAAGCACCACAGCATGTAAAAAACTACAATCGCAGTGTTTCTGGGACGTGTAAATAAATTAAAAGAAATCGTTTGGATAAAATTTAACAAGGACATTGTGATTTTGACATGCCATCGTGTGAATAACATGTTGTCATAATATATCTGTTTAGTTTTTGTAATTAATATCGTTAAGTTCAAAATAATTTCGTACAGATATAAAACTTTTTTTTAGGTGAGAAGCACTCGACAAAAAATATGTTGTTTGCAATCCTGAAGCTACAAAATTGTAAACATCATAAACATGCCCGTTAATATAGAGACATTAATTTTAACAATGCTCGTAAGTATTTCGGGGCCACGGTGGTGTAGTGGTTATACTACTCGCCTCCCACCAAGGCGAACCGCGTTCAATCCCTGGCTGGGTCACTCCCTGATTTTCGCATCTGGGAATCGTGCCGGATGTTGCCGATGGTCGGCGGGTTTTCTCGGGGACCTCCCGTTTCCCCCGCCCTTTCATTCCGTCGCTGTTCCATCCTCACCTCGCTTCACTCTCATCGGCTCTCAATGCCTCGATGTTACGGCTGTTACCTGGTTTGAAAGCAATGAACATTTGGTACAGGGAAATACATGTTAGTGAAATTCGGTTTTTTGAAGCCAGTTTTGAAGATATAAACTTGAAATTAAACCAAAGTGTAAGAAATGTTACAAGATTTGTGTAGAGGCAAATGTGGCAATTTGTTTTCCATTTATTTATTACTTAATTATTAAGTTTCTTGGTCTTTCCATGAAACAGTTTATACATTAGTGTTAAAAAAAGACTTCGATAGCAAAGAGACGAATTTTTATGCTCAAAAAATTCCCCGGTGGTATATATGTATTTAATAGGAAAGCCAAAAAAAAAAAAAACAAGCAATTTCATTAACATGTATTTCTTTATACATATGGCCACCTGTTTTTCACGAACACATTTACATGGAGGCTAGACGTCAATATCTTATGCGCATACTTGCACTCCCTTCGGCTATTGGCCGCTTTTCTTTGTGTGAAGAGAGTCGGTTATATGAGTGAGCCAATCAAAATTAAGTTTCTCCAATACTGACCGTCCGTGATTCGCGGGCAGACAGATGAGCCGCTTAACAATTCTAATGACCCAGCCACGAAAGTGGTTCTGAACTAAAGTGTTTTGGAACACAACTTGTCCTGAAAGCTAGCTATACCTAGGGACCCGAAAAATTCGCGAGTTCAATGACCTGCAGGCTAGACTCTTCAGGCTTCTGTACAAGTATGCCGATATTAACTGCACATTGGTTGTCTGCTGTCACTGTGGAAGGCGATGATTGGGACAGCGTTCTCCAGGAGGTGTCAAATACCTTGTGGACGAATGGCTAAAGTTGTATAAACACAGATATTTCGAATTCTAACTTGTCTCAGTATGAATCCGTGAATTCTTCAGGTCTCTAGCTATACTAAATTCTCACTTCTTTCAAACCAGGCAACTGCCTTAATATCCGCCCAAATATCTTTACTCGTTCCAGGTATTAATTTTAACCCGTTCAGTCTTCGTGTCCACGATGGAAGACATGTTGCATATCGAAGATATTTATGGCCGGTACTGTACATATTCTATCAGTGGACGATGTTTTGAAAGTCTTCCTTATGAAAAATCAGATTGGTTTATGTTTCTCCATCTCACATTTGTAATTCGTAGGGACATGCACAATTTGCGTCATTATTTGTCACCAGGCTGAACTTCACAGTACTGTATGCACTGGAACCGGCGTCGTTTCTCCATTGGCTGCTGCATAGATGTGAAGACACTCCCTCTCTGACTGAACTACACGGGATTGGGGCAAACAATTGTGAAGTGTTCCTATATTTGTGCAGAGTCACCCAGGGTGTGTCACATAAAGTATGGCCCAATGATAAACATATTGCAAAGGTACATGTGTTTCAAGTTTAACATGTCCCCAAATAATGAGAAATTTGCAGGTCTCTAGTAATTCGTTAATGTTGACATCAAAAACACGTATCACGTCGCTTACTGTTTGCGAGAAGCAAGCTCGAGGCAAGTACGGTGCATATCATATAATTAAACGATTGCCAAATTTGAGCTAGGAAATTAATTCTTAACAGAAAGGTTTAATCCATTCAGACCCAGTGTGCACAATTGTGTACATTACGCGTGTGTAGGTAATTTTTGAACTCGGTACTCCACACTGCGAAGCTCAATGACCAATCATCTTACCTGCGGCTAAATTATTCGCAAATCGTCTTACTGGTATAGGATATGACAGGTTCAAATAACTGCAGCAAAACGTATAGCGTATAGCTCATTAGCTCATTGGCTGCAACAACGAAACAAGTGTTGTGTTGACTTAAGTACAGCACACATCATAAAATTATTTGTTTGCAACGCCTGAGACCGTAAATAAAAGTGGGTCTGAAAGGGTTAAAAGAGTGGGTTAGATTTATTTTTGTAGCGCGTAGGGAAAGGTCCGGTGCACAACTTGGGCGTATTGTTAAGGAGGCAGAGGCGGTGTTCGGTGGGGCTTGAAGCACACGTCTACGGCGGCAAAGCTCCGGCCAGAAGGATATATGACGGGCTGCAAGTCGACGAACCACGGCGTAAGCCCCTCGTAAGCTCCTCTAAACAAGCTTAAAACTGGAGGCGCTACCTTAACACAGCTTCGCCGGCCCTCCCCAAGCTCGTAAGGATTCTTATTTGGCGCGCTTCCTACTTCCAAGTCAAGACAGGAGGATAATAGATGCGCCTGCGCGCGCAACCCTTTTGTAATCTTCGAGTTGACTCCCCTGTCCGTTTGGAAACTGGGTCGCCACGCCATCTGCTAGTCTTCTTCGCGTCCACTGCTAGGAAAAGTTTCCGGGTGAAGAGATTTGGACGGCTCTTAAGGGGACCGCATACCTGACACGACATGGCACAGGAGCGAGCGAACGCTAAGGGTGACACTGGCACGCACATCAAGTACCGCATCGCCACTATGCCTGAAGCACTAAACTAGCGCGCAAGCTTTTTGTCGAACCGGTTTTTCTATTGGACTTTAAGCGGTAACCATATTGTTTTACTGATGGAAAGTCTAATGCAAAGTTCAATGCAGGATTTTATCTGAGATTCGTGTAGATCCAGTCAGCACATTTTAACATACGGCAGTCTGAAAATGCTGTTTTCAACTATGTTGGAGGGTTTTGGAAATAGTGGTTCTAACGTGTGTAGTGTCTTGAAAACGACATTAAGTCATCATCTGAAGTTTGTTTTACCTTCGTAAATTTGCACATTGGGCGCACGTGGAATAGTTTCGCCAAGAAACGGATTTCCCAACATACTGCAACACATTTCAAGCGCCTAGTAGGCGGCCCCCTTAAGGTGGCAGATCGTCTGGGTAGGCCGCCGAACGATGTGCAGAGCTCCAGCAGAAAACTTTTTATTAAAAAACCGTCCAACAAGTCTGAAAGAGGTCCGCTTACGAATACAATCTAAGAAACTTTACGCGTCTGTATACTGTTTTCAGTTGATCGATTTCCCTCTTAAGAATGTTTTCGTGATAGCGGAAATTGCTCAAACCGAAATTCTCACTGTAATATATAGGTATGAACATTCCGGTACAAAACATTAAAAAAGGAATAGGGACGTGCATCAAAACTTTTAGTTTTATTATTACGTCATAAAATGGTAGGGTCTCCACTCATAGACTCATAAAGGCGCGTTATCGACGGCAAGACTGCACGCCAGTTCAGTGCTTCGCGCATGGAGGCGATGAGAGAATTGATGCACATGTCTTGGTCGCCCCTAGTGCTCCCACGCTATTAGGCCTCAGACGTGCAAAATTCCTTCAATCAGGTTGCTACCCTAACAGCGAGGTCTTTAGCGCCAACGAGCGTGAAATGAGGTGAGTATGGAGCAACGCTGTAATTAAAGGGCTGGAAAAACGGGAGATCCCGGAGAAAATCTGCCAGCTTACGACATCGTCCGGCATCATTCCCACATGAGAAAATCCTAGAGTCACCCAGCCGGGGATTGAACCCGTTTCGCCTTGGTCGGAGGCAAGTAGTATAAGAACTACATCACCGCAGCCCCGACGCGAAGTTGAATGACCAATGATATTAAAGGCTGTTGACAGTAAAGTGAGCACTTTAACCTTAGAAAAAAAATCACTGCCTCTGCCTCCATATACTTTCACGGGTGCACCGAGTGACATGCGCCCAGTAACGTCAGTACTGAAGGATGGAAAGTAGTGCCATATCTTAACGTCGAATTAAAAGTGTTAGATAACATTTGTGATAATTTAGATTATTTCTTTCTCTTTCTGTGTTTTTTAATGAATCGAAGAGTAAAAATTAGAATATTTCGAAAATGTTTACATTTCTAATAATTTCCCAGATTCACTTGACCGACGCATGAATAAAATGATGAGGCCCATGGAAATGTTAATTTTACATAAGAAGGATCAGTACACAACGTTAATACAAGTAGATCTTAAGTTGGGCTTTCAAAAGTGCTCATTTTATCGCGAACAGCCTATACCTGTGGTTAGCTGATTCGCAAACCGTCTTACTTGTCTAGGTCATTATTGTTTGGTATAACTGTAGCCAAACATATAACCTACAGCTAGGGAAAGGAAAAATTCGCGACTTCATTTCAGTACAAGGTAGATTTCAAACGCTTGTACACTGAAGTCACATTTGCAATTGGATCAGAGTTTATTAGACACGCCCTGGATGACTCCGCGCCAATAGCCGACTTGCAAGGTAACAAGAAGCGAATTCCGTACTGTCAAATGTGGGGTAACATTTGGGCAACAGCCAATGAACAAACAGCTGAGGTTCGACTATACAAAGGATTGTGGAGCCTACCATACAGGTAATTGAACTCGCGAAATTTTCATATCCCTACCTACATCTCATTGACTGCGACAATGAAACAATTTTTGGGTCTACTTAAGTACAGCACTACACATCAGAAAATGTTTTTGCAACACCTGAAACCGTAAGTTTAAGTGGTCCTGATAGGGTTAATAGTTTTAAAAAAATGATTAACTTTTTTAAATTATGATTTAAGAGTATTTCGATTCTAAATGCATCAGAATGCACATTTAACAATAAAACAATCTTTGTCAAGCAAGATTGTAATAATTAATTTGCTTATATGTAATAAATAGAGACCTGAAAACTTCACGAGTTCTATTATCTTTAGACTAGACTCTACAGTCTTATGTACAAATTTGCCGATATCGACTATACGTTGGTTGTCTGCTGTCACTGTGGAAGGCGACGATTGGGCCAGAATTTTCCAGGAGGTGTCAAACACAGTGTGGATCAATGGCTAAAATTGTATAAACACACTTGTTTTGAATTCTAGCTTGCCTCAAAATGAATCTGCGCATTCTTCAGGCCACAAGTAATAAATAATTAGTATGGAAACCTGTTTTTCGCTGAAAAAAATTTATGGGGAAGCTATATTTCAATTTCTTATGTGCACAATTTCAATCTTTCTTTGGTTATTCCTCTTGTCGTTATGTGAAAAGAGTCTTTTACAAGAGTGAGTCACTCAGAACTAAGTTCCCACGATAGTGACCTTCCGTGATTCACGGGAAGACAAATAAGAGGCGTAATAATTAAAGAATCCAATCACGAAAGTGGCTATAGAACCAAAGTGTTTCGGCACACATCTTGTCCTGATATATTATCGCTAGGGACGATGGAAAATTGCGACAATTTTTTTTAGCCAAAATATCTTCCATAACACTATAGCTGGTTTATCCTTTTATTATGGACGACCAAGGATTTTATTCGGCTAAGATCTGTGCAGGCCAATCACAAACGTTCTACTCTAGAGTATCAGAATCCTCATTGGCCCAGTGAAATAGAATAATTAGGAAAAAATGGCCGGAAATATGTACAGTACGTTGAATCCTAGTCAACGGTGAAATTTTCCCGCAATAAACCATCGTCTATAATTATCGCGATAAACAGACACCCCTAATATTTATTAATAATATCATCAAAAATTTTTAGTAATTAAATAGGTTAAGCAAGCAATGCCATTTTTGAATTGATACGCGTGTCCTTCAATCATTAATACCTTTTTATGTTTGATGTAAACGGTATGGTTACAATATGTGTGAGATATAATGGGTGGTTTCTTATGTATATATATATATATATATATATATATATATATATATATATATATATATATATATATATATACATACATCTCGTGTCTGTTGATACAGCATTTGGTATATGGACAGTAGGTATTTCTTGTACGGATGGCGTGGGCTATATGGCTGTGTTAAAGTGTCTGGTGTGAATTGGTAGAGCAGAATGGGCAGCTGGTATGCGTATGTCATGGCATCCGGCATTGTTTTAGTCTACTTTCCGAAGGAAAGAAAGGCTTATGAGATCGATTTCCTGTCGGTGTTGAACGCTTAAACAGAATCTCACCAAACTCAGTACACATGTCTAATAGTTAGGGACACCCGAATTTCGCGAAAATATTTCACGACCAGTTGTATTTCATAACACTTTAACTCAGATCCACTTTTGTGATAAGTGATCTAGTCTGCCCACGAATCAGAGACATACGGTATCGGAGTAACTTAATTCTGATTGACTAGTCAACCAAGAAGGTGTCTTCTCACAGGCACACACCACCAATAAGCGAAAGGAAACTGCTGGTACGCTCGTGGGGTATTGCAGTTTAGCATGTGCGGAAATCTTTTCCCGAAGTCCCTACTAATAGCGAGTTATTACATCTGACTTTTAAAACTTTTAACCACGTCGGGCACTTACTTTTAAAATGGCAGCCAGTTTAAATTTTGAGTTATGTCATATCTCAAATTGTCATATATCAACCATTCAACCGATTTAAACCAAATTTGTATGCTGACAGACCATTGTGTAAACAATAAATTTCGAGATGGATATTGTTGTTGGTCAACCAGTTTGTAAAATGGCACCAATTGAAAAAATAATGATTTTACACTATATCTCTAAAATTTTTCAACCGATTTTCACCCAATTTAGCATGGAAGTAGTATTATAGTAGACCATGTAAACTAAGTGAGTGAACTTGATTAGTTACTTATTTTAAAAATGGCGGTCATGTAAATGTTTTAATTTTATTTAGTATATCTGCCATACCATTTAACCAGTTTCGACCAAATTTTTTATACTGAAAGTATCTATTACGATAATCATATAAATCATTAAATAACCACTTTTGTTGGCCATTTTGGAAGATAGAGTTATACGAATAAAGTTATTATGTCATAAATCAGTAAATAATTTATCGATTCCTACCAAATTTGGCAAACAAGCAGTACTGGTGCAGATGATGTTAAGCGATATTGTTAAAACATGTCGAACACATATTGTCAAAATGGCGGCCATATAGCTATTTTAGCTTAGAATGCTATATCGTCGAATATGTACTCAATTCCAAAATAATTTTGTATGGCTGGCAGTAGACATTACAACTATCGACTGTACCTACATAGAGCATATTTTGTACGCCATTTAGTAAGATAGCGCCATTCGAATAAAATGATGTTTTTGTGTCATATCTCGGAAAAAAATTGCAGATTCCTTGGAAATTTGGCAAACAAATAGTAGGCCTACTGCAGCAGGTGGCGTAAACAGATATGTTTTATGTAGGTCAGGCACTTATTTTAAAAATACTGGCTATATAAATATTTTACCTCAAAATATTTTACTAACGAAACGAATTCCAACTTAACTTTGTATGCTGGCCACACTTACTACTACAATCAAATTTGTCTATGCGGAACCTCATTTCTCTGCCTTGTTAAAAGATAGCCCAACAAATAAATAATAAGGGTTTTATCTCGTATCTCGGGAATCAATAAACCCATTCGTACAAAATTTGGCGAAGATGTTGTACTGTTGTAGGCCATAAAAATATATGTATATTTTAAATTAAGACATAATTATTTTCAAAATGGCGGTTATAAAATAATTTTACTTTTGTGGGCGATATCCACGAAACTATGTAATCTATTTTAACTTATCTTTGTTTATTGTAATTATACAAACATCGAAATTGCTCCTACATCACTTTTTTGTACGCCATTTATGAAGATCACCACAGGAAAATTTTAGAGGTGCAATACCAGTCTTGAGGGCCAATCAACAGATTCCTACCAAATGTTACACTGGAATCTTACAAATAAATTTGTACCAAATTGTGCACACCATAAATGCTACAGAAAACCATGTAAATTTTCATGATTTAAATGAGTCAGACTATGTTCAAAATGGCAGCTTAGTAAATCATTGAAGTAAGTTTGATATATATCTATATTAAACAAATCAACCAAATTAAAAAAAAAAAAGTGCGTGTAGACAGTATACAGCATGTAGAGCCTCTTATTCTCGTAATTTTGTACGAGAGCATAAAATAAGAAAATAAATTTTTTTATGTTATATCTCAGGGACCAAACGACCTATTTCCATCAAATTTTTCACACAAGTAGCGCTACGGTAGGCCATGTAAACTAAAGTGTTCTATGTGGCTCCGTCACTTAATTTCAAAATAAAAGCCCTGTAAATATTTTAGGTTAGGCTACCCTATCATTCGAAAGATTAGATTGATTACATCCGAATTTGTAGCTCTGAATCCGACCTCTTTAATGATGTGTATTGTGCGCTAGTTTATAGTACGAGGTTTGCTGGATCCAAGTCTCGGTTAAGGCATGTGTCTATTTGTTATTGTATCACTACTCTTACATAAGTTGCTGGAATAATTTCTAAAGTTATAGCTTTCAAAGAGAAGTCAAGCCCTTCCTACCAACTCAGCTTTTAAGATTATTATTATTGGCAACTATGGTGAGGAAAGTATGCTCATTACATGTATCAAGGGGCACCGGTTTTTCGCAAAACGATACCAGGACAAGTTGTGCTCCAAAAAACTTTTGCAAAGAACCAATTTCGTGGTTGGATCATTTGAATTGTTAAGCGTCTTCTTTGTCTGCCCACGAATCACGGATTGTTAGTATCGGAAAACCTTAATTCTGATTAGCTCACTCATGTAACAGAGTTTTTTCACACAAAGACGAGCGACCAGTAGCCGAAGGAAGGCTGCAAGTATGCACATAATGCATTGAAGTCTAGCCTCCGTGTAAATATTTTTGCGAAAAACAGGTGCCCTTGGTACAGTTGGTTTGGGCTCTATAGTTCATCACTATGACTTAGTTTTTCTTGAATTAAAGGAAATTTTAATGATGGTTGGTTGGTTGGTTGATCTGCTATCAGTCACTTATGTTAGTTTGACACACGTGTAGTATTGTTACGCGCTTCAGCTGGCGCCAGGAGGCTGTCCGGAATCACTGTGTATGGGTGTGGGGGGGGGGGAGAGTTAGCTCGACCCTCCCCTCCTGAAACGACGCGCTCGCTGCCTGGTTGTCCCGCTTCTGGGAAGCCCGCGAATAACTGACAGCGTCGAGACTTGCTTGCATCACATCCACTCCTCACCCCCCCCCCCCCTGCTGAAGAAGCCTACAGGAGATGCAGGGATATTCTGGGCATTGGGACAATCGGCCCAACTCGGGAATTAGCGAAATTTCTTGATGACGGCCTACGACCTATAAATATAAGCTAGAGTGGGACTACGGGCAGTCTTTCGCGGAAGACATCTGGGTGAGTGCGCTCGAGCCAAGTTATGACGAGACGACGACAGGAGATTGCGGGACGTAGGCGGGCAAGGTGTTCGTGGTGTGAATGGACAAGTGGGCGTGAAACCCGACGAGTGAAGCCTACTGGTCATTGAGCTCGCGAATTTCTCGGTTTATATTTATTGCACACGCTGCGCGACCAGTTGAGAAATGTTGGTGTGCCAGCAACAGTCAGTAGCATTATGCAAGGAAAGGCGACGTCTGAATTGGCGCTAGCTTCTGAACTTGTGATTTTATATTTTCTGCAACATGTGGTACGTGGTTAAATATACTCGGGATAATGCGTTAACGGGTTAGAAAATATAATGTTGGTGTTAATTTACACATTTCGAAGTATGTGTAAAACACACGTACTTTCTGTACTTAAATCATTAATCGTGTAACTTTTGCAGCTCCATCGTCGTTGCATAAACACTCAATGTCAGTGTAGTTGTACAGCTACGGTTGTGTAATTTTACAGTTACCACGAATGTATAAACTTGAATTGTATTCTAGACAATCTGTGAGCATATAGTTTCGCATATAAATTTTCTGTTATTTTACCTTTTTTATATGTAACTTACTAAAACGAATACAGTATTGGTATTCTTACACCAATGTTCTAATAAGTGAAAGATAACAAAAATTAGGTATACGTTGAAAACATGCGATCTAGCAGTAGAGTTTAGAACTACTTCGAACTCCATTTGTGTGTTCAAAAACGAAGCCTAACTCTCGCTAATATGATATGCTAGCTGTGTGCATATAACTATGTTTTCTATAACCGAAGTCAATTGCTACCCACACACTGGAAATAATTTCTGATAACTCTGTTTAGCTACCAAGTTACAGAAAGGAGCACAGTAACGTGAAAATTTTAAAATTACTCATACAGAGTGAGTCAATTTAACTAACATGGCACAGTTGTCAAAGAACGAATAGGCCTACTGACTCGGTAAAAAAGGAAAAAGGGCTCAGAAAGTGCGTGTTTACAGTAACAGTGAATGTGTTTTATTGCATAAGTGGAAAAAGACACATATACCCTGCGGTGAAATTATAATTACGAAGTTTCCACAAATTTACTTGCCATGGAAAAAAATACACGTATGTTACAGTTTATTTCCTGCTACATTGTGATTGCAATTTCATATTTACATTCCATGCAAAATTTGTCGTGCAGTGTACATGCTATTTTACTTATTTCAAGGATAATTTTTATTCGACGCCGAGAAAATTAAACATTGATATACATATAGGTGTAAAATACACCGACTTCTGTGGAGATTTTTCTGCCACATACACATACCCGAGAAATCCTCGAGTTCAATGACCTGTAGGCTAGACGTCACAGTCTTATGTGCTATCATACAGATATCAACTGTTTATTGGTTGATTGTTGTGGTAGTAAGAGGCGGTGGTAGGGCGCATAATTCCTTGCATGTTTGTTATTAGCTTATTTATCTCCAGAGGGTGTCAGAAAACAAGTTGACCAATTACAAACGTAACATGAACGTACATGTGTGTGAATTCCAACTTGTCCAGAAATAAACCCCCGAAATTCTCGGGTCTCTACACATGCATTTTTGCAAAATTACACTATTTTTTTGCAGTGTAGGGACAAGAAAATTTCGCATTTTAAACAACCTGTAGCCTGTAAGCAGAACTCCACGAAACTGTATAATTTCGAGCCTCAGTTTATAGGCTGCTGCCGTAGAGTCTAGCCAATTATACATCAGACCAAGTGGCATGAAATCCTTTTCTTGTTTCCGTGCATGTCTGTTATTGCATCAAATTAACCCAAGCGTGGGCCACCTATTTTCCGTGAAAATATTCACAGGGAGGCCAGACTTCAATATCCTATGTGCACACTTGCAGCCTTCCTTTTGCTATTCGCCGCTTGTCTTTGTGTGAAGAGAGTCTGTTACGTGAGTGAGCCGACCAGACTTAAGTTTCTCCAATACTGACCGTCCGTGACTCCCCTGCATACAGATAAGACGCGTAACAACGTAACAATCCAAATGACCCAACCACGAAAGTGTTCCTGAACTAAAGTGTTTTGGAATACAACTTGTCCTGAAATCTTTTCGCGTTAAAAAGATGCCTCTAATTGTTAGTAGAAAAGCATTATTTTAAATATGATTTCTTTAGAATTCCAAAAGCTTCTATTTGAACGGTACAGCATTCCCACAATTTATATAATCAATTATTGGTTTATACACGGCATCAGTTGTTACGTTGAAATGTAAATAATTGTGTGGTCTATAAGTAGCGACAGGAAAAATTCGCGAATTCATTTCAGGACAAGATAGATTTCAAACGCGTATACACCGAAGTCACTTTTGCAATTGTATCAGAGTTTATTAGACACGCCCTGGACGACTCCGCGCCAATAGCAAAATTTCAAGGGAACAAGAAGCGAATCCCGTACTGTCAAATGTGTGGTAACACTGGGGGCAACAGGCAATGTATAAACATCTGTGGTTCGACTATACAAATTGTTGTGGAGTCTAGTTTACAGGTAATTGAACTCGCGAAATTTTCCTATCCCTATCTATGTGTATGATGCAGTCTAAGATTTGAGCGAATCTTTAATATTGAGCACATTAGTAGAATTTTCCCGTGATGCAGTGACATTTGATGATGATAATTTTAACACAAGTAAAATACGCTTGTTTTTCTCCACTTTTGGCCCCATTATGACGAACACCTTCCAGCGTCCTTGTACGACACGTAACGCGAAGACATGTACCATTTGGTAAAAATACCGTCTTTCATTTCCATACGTATGTACATATTTATCATGTGTTGTTTGAATGATTCCTCCAATAGGGGTGATTGATTGTTTGAATTACTATGTATAGACATACGCCATTGCAAACACTTCGTTGCAGTCTCAGAAAACATACTAGGTAAAATAAATTTGACTAACCCCTAATATATTAACCCATGTAGGTATACTTGTTCACGTGCGACATGTTGCAGAATACGTGAGATCATTGTGAGTGCTGTGCAAGTCCAGAAGCCAGCCCCAATACGAATATCGCCTTTTCCTGGGCATTGCTATTGGTTGCCACTAAAACACCAGCTATGTTATGATTGGTTGCTTCTTGAGCAGTGGATCTACGGAAACCATTTCTGTAGGTTCCAAAGTGTCGGTTGTTGTAAGAAATTCGCACGTACTTGGCACGCAAAAAATTTTTTCTCTTTTGGAACACCTGGGGATAAAAAATTTATGTGCGCGTTCAGGGGGTTAAAAACATAAAAATAAATTACTTTAGCCGGACTGCCGTGGAGCAGTGGGTTAGTGCGTCGCCGATCTGCAGTACGGGATGTTGCGAGTTCGAATCCCAGTTAAGGTATGGGTTATAGTTTAAGTTAGACCATAAGTTAGTTTGTATGTCGTCCGCAGATAAGCCTTCAGGTGTAACATCGGGAGACGTTGATAAACCCTTTCCAATACCAATAACTAGGGTCCTGCAAAATTCGAGTTATTATTTGACATCAGGCTTAACTTCAAAACAATATATACTCGAGTTGGCGTCGTTTCTCCATTGGCTGCTGCGTATATGTGAAGCCACTCCCTTTCTGACTAAATAGCACGAGATTATGGCACACGATTGTGAAGTGTTCATTTACTGGCGCAGAGTTGCCCAGGCCGTGTCAAATTAATTATTGTCCAATGACACACATATTGCAAAGCTACAAGTTTTTTACGTTAAATGTGTCCACAAATAATAACGCGAATTTTACAGGTCTCTGCCAATAAGTTACCCTATTTTACCGAGTAGGTTTTCTTAGATTACAACGAAATGTGTGCAATGCAGTGGGTCCGTAATTGTTAAAGCAATCAGATTTTTCGTCGTAAAGCGACCTCAACCACCTATCGCCAGAGCTGACGCACTCGCCCTCACCTTGGTTGGCGGTGCCCTCTAGGGCAAGGCGAAGGGGTTGTCTGGTGGTTGTAGGTGCTTGTAGAAGGGGGCGCGAGCCGGAAGGCAAGCGAAGCTCATGAAGACTTAAGGTAACGTAGAAACCTGCACAGCTTAAATAGGATAGCTACGGCTTATTAGGCTAATAATCTTGTTAGCTTAAGACGGAGACAGTATTATGTGCGCGTAAGCCCTTTCGGAGCTGCATTACGATTTCGCCAGGCGGCGGGCGTGACGTCAGGGGAGGAGGTTGTTTTTGCGAAGGAGCGGGGGTTAAGGGTATTGGAGAGGGGTAGGAGGAGTACGGCCACTTTGGTCGAGGGCTGCCACTGCCGAGTTTGCTCAGCGAGACACAGAAGTAGCACAGCTCAAACATCGCTAGCATACTTCAACTATAGATAGGGCCAACAGATTTCCCGGAAAAGATTTCCACTTACGCTACATTTCAATACTGTACAGGCACGTGAGCAGTTTTTGTTTGCTTCTTGGCCACTTGTCTTTGCGAGGAGACATTCTCTAACCAGAGTGGCCAATCATAATTAAGTTACTCTGACACTGTTACATCTGTGAATCGCGGGCTGGCAGAAAACACGCATAACTCGCAAATCATCCAACCACGAAGAGTGTGTATGAGCTAAATGGTTATGAAATACAACTGGCGCTGAAATATTGTCGCAAAAATCGGGTGTCTCTACCTATAGGTTATTCACGGTAAAGTAAGCACATTTAAAAGCCCTCTTTATGTGGAATAGTAGTCAATAAACATATACTATTTTAGCCTTAAATGTAAACATCCGAGTGCGATGGATTATACACACTGTGTTTATGACTTACATGAAAATATATACTAATATTATAAATAGTTAATGAGAGTTTGTTTATTTGTTTATATGTAAGAGCTAATCTCAGAAACGACAGGGCCGTTTCGTATAATTCTTCTACTGTTTGGAAATTACATTCATCCAGATGGACATTGCCTGAGTTTAGTTAAAAAAAAAAAATCCTTGAGAAATTTCAAAATTTTTAAACCAAGTCGGAGTAAAATGAGCTACTTGGCTGCTTGTTAAGCATGTGCTAACAAAACAGTTTTTAAAGATAAATTAAAGAAGTGTTTTGTGTATCTTAATATAAAAATAATAAAATTCGAAAGTAGTCGCAGGTAGTCGCAAGTAGTCACGGGTAGTCGCAAATTTTCGAAACGACAATAGTTGTTGATATAATCATAGATATTTTATACATCATAGAAAAAGATACGTTACGTTTCGGAAAACATAGTAAAAATACACCTTACCAAGAAACCAACACTAACGCGACGATATAACTATTTCCGATAGTAAAGTAAAAATCTTACAAACCATATATAGGTAAGTATATTAAAAATTCCATAAAACCTGAGGGAGGCGATGGCTGGATGCTAGTATTTATATAAAAAGGTAGTTAGAAGATAACAAAATAGGTGAAAGGAAAAAGTAACCAGGGCCTCTTAACCGTGAACAGCCTATATCTGTCTCCCCGTCAGTTCAGCACTTCCCCTCGTGCCAACCTCGGGACATATTCACTGACCGCAAGCATGTATGTTTTACTGCCTGAATCTACAGTGATCCTGCAGATGTTTCTGTAGAATTCCAGTTAATGTGCGGGAACGCGGTCCGTTAACCCGTTAGGCTACACATTAATTTCAGAGCTCAAGGGTACTTAGGAGTACAGCCATCCAGGGTGATCAATTCTACAATGACTACTACAATTTAACAAACAGTATAAAAGTTATATAAATTCACTTTTTTTTTAGGGTGGCTATTCGTTTGGGCGCGCGTAATTTAAGCTACAAATTATATTTCTATTCAAAAGCATAATTCACATTTCCTAGGAAGGTGGTGAGCTATTCTGCCCCGACCGAGACATCTCCCCGACGGTTTCCTTTCGGCCACCCTCCATTTCGCTGCCCCCCTTCCCGGCCGGAACAAACCATTGACCGGGATTACCACGAATCCGCTCGCGCGACCAGACGCCGTCGAGCCCTCACACAGCTAACTAGCCTTTCGGGCGGTCCGCGTTTGCATGGAACGGTCGAATGTCCTAGCCCACGAACCCGAAGGCCTCCAGCCACCTCCCTATTTGTACTATTCTATTGTGTTATTTTTATTTGTTTTACCCTCGCCCACCGTTCTACTCCAACCTAAGCATCGTCCAGGACATCGAAGTACCCCTTCTGGACACTCAGGCCTTCGTTTCCCGGCGGACGAGGGAATGGAGCTCCGCTCCTACGGGCGCCGCACTGTAATGGTTAGACAACTCACTTCCCAGTTAGGCGAACCAGAATCGATTCCGGCAGGGTCACTTATGATTTCCGCATGTGGAAATTGTGCCGGACGATGCTACTGGTCGGTGGGTTTTTCTCGGGGATCTCCCGTTTTCCCCTGCCACTCCAACTCGGTGTAGCTCCATACTCACCTCGCTTCTTCAACATCGGCTCTCAAGACATTGATGTTAATAGCCGCCTGAATTCCTTCACTCACTCACTCCGAGTTAAAAGTGTTGCAAACTCGTAATTTTTCGTCTGCCCTGTACTTGTGTTCAGCGTTTGTCTTTCAACCAATGAAGAACCCAGTGCCGTGCTCGATGATATTGGCGTAAACCATTGATGCCAAAGAGGTGGAGAAAATTCCCCAAATCATATTATCCTGAAGGAAGACCTTCAAATTACATGACAGTGGTGAGTGAAGAGTGAAATTTGCTGACCCGGCTGGGGATTGAACCCGGTTGGCCTTGGTGAAGGCGAGCAGGCTAACCGCTCAGCCCCTGCTGCCCCCATGACACTGGTGACTTGCTGTGTACAGTACTTGTCATAAGTATTACTCAAGTGCAACGTATACAAGATCCTGAACGTATATGCATTACTTACAAATTTCAGTGCTTTTAAGGCGTACAAATATTGAAACCTGATGCACTTACAAAAAGGAGATAATTCTCGTTGAAGAGATGTTTACAATCACTCTGTATAATGTTATCGCGATTTTTAAATATATTCATATTTTTTATTTATAGCAATTAATGACTTTTGGTGAAATATGTTAACTTAAAATGAATCTTCAAGAAATTTCTGTCACCATTGTTAAATTTTCTCTAGTCGTTTTCGTTGCCTATTTGTTCGTACCAAAAACACTAAGATTTTAACAATCCGTAATGCAAAAAAAAAGTTATAGTAGTGTACATATCCCGGTTTGGGGACAAGGGCGTGGGGCGTCGGATCTGGATTCGGCGGAGCCACCATATTATTACGTCACCCGACCGCCATCTTGGATATAATTGACCTTTCACCCACGACATGTGACATTTGACCTTGACCTTGACCCCATTGACCTTTCACCTCAAAAATACTAAAAAATATTTAAAAATTCCAAAAACTCCCCGAAAAATACAAAAAAAAAAAAAACTGAATTTTTTTTTTTAAATTCCCAAAAATGTATTATTACAAACGTTAAAAATTATTTTAAAAATTATTTAAAAGATCCACAGAAATGACCCATTTTCCAGGAAAACTGACAGGGATCAGCGACTCCAGTGACTGGGATCTGTGACTCCGAGCCAGATGGCCGGAATCAGGACATATGACCTTTGATCTTGACCTTTGACATTGAAAATCCAATAATTATAAAAATTAAAAAAATACAAATAATTCAGAAAAATTAAAAAATCTATAAAAATGTATAAAAAATAATAATTAAAAAATGCAAATAAAAATTGTGTAAAAATTAAAAAAAATAGTTTAATATTAATCTATATAAAATGTCAATAAAATATTTCTTAATTAAAAGGCTTTAACCCCGGTGGCCACTATCACCGTTTTTTTAATTCAAATTTGATTTTCCCTAAATATTTTCCATAAAAATTTTTATTTAAAAACTTACATTTCCCTACACCGCCATTAGTCACATTCTTTACATCCCCAGAAGAAGTCATACTCCCTCGAACCCACTTACCTCGCCTATTCACAACCCGTCATTTGATTATTTCGTCTGTCATTTGTTTATATATTACTGAAGACCGCTAGCTTTGTTTATATTTTACTGGATGCTGCCATATTTGTTTTGTTTTTCGTTCGTCATTTGTTTATACATTATTGGAAGCCACGATCTTGGTAGGCAACCACCATTTTGGTGAGCATCACCCATCTGCCATTCTGGAAACCATTAACCTTGACGAGCCCATGACCTCAAAAACCAAAACTCGAAAAAATTTATATAAGTCAGTAATCAAAATACATTAAAGACTACCACCGCCATATTAGATGCAGACTACCTCGATACTGACACAACGACCTTGAATGACCTTGAAAACCAAAACTCGAGAAAAGATACATAAAAGTCAGCAATCATAATAAGTTAAAGACTACCACCGCAATATTATAGGCAAACTACCTCGACCTTGACCTCATGACCTTGAATGGCATTTAAAACAAAAACTTGAGAAAAAATATATAAAAGTCAGCAAGCATAATACATTAAAGATCACCACCATATTAGATTCAGACTACCTCGATCTGGACCCCATAACCTTGAATGACCTTGAAAATCAAAACTCGAAAAAATGCGTAAAATTCAGAAAGCATAATACATTACTACCACCGCCATATTAGATACAGACTACCACGTCATTGGCACCATGACCTTGAAAATGAAAACTCGAGAAAAATTTATAAAAGTCAGCAAGCATAATTCATTAAAGACTACCACCACTTTATTAAATGCAGACTACCTCGACATTGGCCCCATGACCTTTAATGACCTAATATACAAAAAACTCGAGAAAATCTATATCAAGAGGCAGAAGCTAGTCAAGACGATCCACCTTCGGCGCAGCTGCTGTCACACTAAACCTCTCAGCTTACCTCCCTACTGCTTACAATATACAAGCGCGCAAGCCCCATGGCATCATATTGACTTTGAACCAATTGTGCTGCACCATTTACATATTGTACAGACACCGACCAGCCAATCACCAAGTTAACTCATTATTGCAGCTGACCAATCACATGCAGGCATTGAGACATCACACACGCACGAAGGCAGGTAGGCAGGGTTTAGATGCTAGTTACTTAATCAAATTACCATGCAATTATATCTTAAACAGTTTCTTCCACACGAGTTTTCTTCTCTCACCTATAAATCATAGTTACACTTAAAGTAGGCAACTGACTCTTGTTGTCAGACCGATCCCCTCACAATTTGACCTATTGACCCATTTACCCACTGACCACATCGACCCGATGGACTCCATCCACCCAAATTGACCCCATCCACCCCATTGACCTCATCGACCCCATCTATCCCATTGACCCCATAATGACCCATGACTCATTGACCTATAATGACACCTGATTGCGGCGGCAGTGGTGGTGGCGGCGACGGTGGTGATGATTGCTAAAGATTGAGATTAGTATTGGTATTGGTGTGCGTGTGTTGCATCTTTATGGGCTGTGAGGTTGATGGAAAGATTGCGATTGCGACTGATGGAAAGAGTGACCCCAGCAGACTAAACGCACGAAAAGGACTCTTTGTACAAACCGTTCTCTCATGCCAGCATGCATTTCTTGAACATAGGTGAAAACTCGATCACAGAATATTTACTAGCAACAACCAGTTAGCGGTGATGCAGGTCGAGGCTCCGTGATCATAGACGTCAAAAGACGGCATTTCACATATGCAATTCATCTTGGTTTTATTGGAGCCATCTGAGAAAACCCAAATACTCGTTCGCTCCGGAAGAAAACCTCTCAGGTACTATCAAATCAGACATTTTAATTAACTTTATTATTTCATATTTAAATGTACATACTTAAGTATAGATATATAAATGCATTTAATATGGTAGTGGTAGTCTTTAATGTATAATGCTTGCTGACATTTATGTACTTAATCTTGAGTTCTGAGTTTCAAGATCATGGTGTCAAGGTTGTGGTTTTCTGCATCTAATATGGTGGTGGTAGTCTGTAATGTATTATGCTTACTGACTTTTATGTATTATTTTCTCGAGTTTTGATTCTCATAGTCAGTCAAGGTTATGGGGTCAAGGTAAAGGGAGTCTGTATCTAATATGACAGTGGTAATCTTTAAATTATTATGCTTGCTGGATTTTAAAGTATTTTTTTTCGAGTTTTTGTTTTCAAGGTCATTCACGGTCATTGGGTTAAGGTTGAGGTAGTCTGGATTTAATATGGCGGTGGTAGTTTTTAAATGTATTCTGCTTGCTGAGTTTTATGTATTTTTCTTCGAGTTGTTGTTTTCAAGGTCATTCAAGGTCATGAGGTCAAGGTCGAGGTAGTCTGCATTTAATATGGAGGTGGTAGTCTTTAATTTATTTTGTTTTGACGTTTATCTATTTTCTCGAGTTTTTGTTTTCAATGTCATATGTTCAAGGTCAATGTCATTGGTTTCCAATATGGTGTATGGGTGATACCTACCAAGATAGTGGTTGCCTACCAAGATGGTGGCCTCCAATAATGTATAAACAAATGAAGAAGGGGAAAAAAAATAAATGTGGCAGCCTCCAGTAACATATAAACGAAGATGGAGATCTCCAATAACATATTAACAAATGACGGAGTGGATACATGGGAGTTAGTCGTCTGCTGGGGATGGAGCGAATGTGACTAATTGCGGTGCTGGGAAATGTAAGTTTTTAAATTACTTTTTTTAAAACAAATTTTGAAGGGAAATTTTTTTAGGGAAAAAGGGATATTTTGAGGAAAAAAGGGGGAAATGACCACCAGGGTTAAAGCCTTATGAATTAATAAGTTTTTTAAATAAAAAGATATAAAAATATAGTTTTAAACTTTTATTAAAATTTGTTACATGATTTTCATTTGATTTTTTTAATAATAAGTTCTTTATAAATTTGTTAAACGATTTTTAAAATTTTTCTTGTGACTTTTGAAAGATTTTTTTTTTTTTTTTTGGATTTTTGCCTTTTCCAGGGTCAAAGGTCATATTTCCTAATCCCGGTCACCTGGCTTGGAGTCACTGATCCCAGTCACTGGAGTCGCTGATTTCTGCCAACAGTTCTGGAAAAAATGGGTCATTTCTGTGTATCCTTTTAATAATTTCTAAAATTGTTTTTAAATAATTTTTTATAATAATTTTTTTCGGAATTTTTTTAGAATTTTTTTGAGTTTTTTTTCGAGGAGTTTTTGGAATTTTTAAATATTTTTTAGTTTTTTTTTAGGTGAAAGGTCCACGGGGTCGAGGTCGAGGTCAATGTCAAAGGTCACATGGGGCGGTGGCGAAAGGTCAATGACATCCAAGATGGCGGTCGGGTGACGTAACAAGATGGCGGCTCCCCCGAATCCGGATCCGACGCACCACGTTCTTGTTCCCAAACCGGCATATGTACACTACTTCTGATATAAATTTCTTTTTATGCGAGGGAAGAGTACTACGTGTAATGTCTAAATGTTGAACGGTATTTCTTCCAAATGAAAAATAATAATTATCTTGTTGGTAATAAGCACTGGTAACGATCGCCAATTATGCTGAATAACATTTCTCACCTGATACTAGAGAATAGTTAGGCCAGTTCTAGATTTCAATACGTTTCCTGCCGATAAACAGATTTGTTTATCTTACTAACAACGTCTATTTATGAAAATACATTTTCTTACCTGCCTGGCCAATCAGAAATGAGTTACTCTAATACGTCTGTGATTCGTGGGCAGGCAGATAAGAAGCATAAATCGGAAACCATTTAACCGCGAACGTGTATCTGATCTTACATGTCATGAAATAGAAATAGTCGTGGAATCTCTTCGCGAAAATCGGTTGTTCCTATCGAAATTAAATTTTTCTTTGCAATTACGAACAGGAATCTTCTCAGGAATATTTTGTTACTCCTACCACTGAGCGGCAAATTTTTTAAAAAATAAATGTCTTGTTTTGTGGGTAGTACTAAACAATCCTGAGGAGACGGGCCACCTGTTTTTCACAATAATATTTACGCGGATGCTAGTCATCAATACCTTACGTGCACACTTGAAGCCTTCATCTAGCTATTGGCCGCTTATGTTGGTGTGAAGAGAGTCTGTTACATGAGTAAGACACTCAGGATTAAGTTTCTCCAGTCCTGAGCTTCTTTGATTCGCGAGCAGACAGATAAGACGCGTAACAATTCAAGTGATCAAGTCACCAAAGGGGATCTCAACTAAAGTGTTTTGAAACACAATTTGTCCTGGAATCTATTAGCGAAAAACAGGTGCCCCAAATGATGGATGAAACAGATGGCCGGTGGGGTGATCTCGGGGTGCTTCCGTTTTCTCCCGCCTTTGCATTTATGTACTGTTCCATACTCCCTTCACTTCGCGTATCCCAGTATCGTGTCACTGGCGCTTGGTTAAGCACCAAGAAAATTTTCTACACTGCACTATTGGACACTCGTATTAGACTTATGACCTAACCAAGTCAAAAAAGAAAATGGACCCATCCTGAGGACAAAACTAATAAACGAACGACTTCGATCCCATATTCGCAGAGGACTGTAAAGTCTCACATGCTGCCAGAAAATGCAGCGAATTTTGCCAGCTATCTGCCTCTCTCTTTCAATCACAACGTCCTGTATACGAGGCTTTCCATGGGAAATGCGTTTACAGGCTGTTCGCTGTAAAACGAGCACTTTGGAAAATAATTTGTGGGAAAAAATCCACAGGCCATTATCTACACGCATGCTACCGATCACACAGCCATCCAATGTCCTAGTTAGGGCAGTAGCGAATTAAGAAAAATCGTTCTATAACTTGTAGTCGTATTGTGAATGTTATTAATGAACTTACGCCTTAAGGACGTCCAAAATAGGGGTTATTATTTGGTGGCACAGTAGACTTCACCGTTCTATATACATTCGGTTCAGTGTCATTTGTTAATTGGCTTCTGCAAAAGTGAGGACACATGTTCCCTTTTGACTTTGGGGACGTGATTGGGCTAGGTTCCCGTTACTTGTTTCCAATGGTTCAAGGCCGTTGAGAGCGTGTCAAACCAACAGTAGACCAATTATGAGAGTAATACAAGTGCACAAAAGTTTCACGTCTACTTCGTCTTTAAAAAAAAATAAACGCGAAATTTGCACGTCTCTACTTATGAGAAATTTATATTTTTATTATTTAAATATTATATACTATTTAATTTTCCTAAAATATATCGTGTTTTAACTTCACTGAAGCATGACTACTGTGATCAGACCCATTGCAAAGCAAAGTTAACATACCACGGAAGAATAAACCGTTTGCATAAAAGAAGATCAATAAGTAAATATGCATGAAGGGACATGCCAAATTTGCTTTATTATTTGGCATTAGGCTGAACTTTACAGTACTGGAGTCGGTGTCGTTTTTCCATTGGCTGCTGCACAGATGTGAAGACACCCCTTCTCTCACTGAACTACACGTGACTGGGGCACACAATTGTGAAGTATTCCTTTATGGGTGACGAGTCACCCAGGGCATGTCACATAACGTATGGTCCAATGACAAACGCATTGCAAAGGTACAAGTGTTTCAAGTTTAACATGTCCCCAAATAATAACGCTAATTTTGCAGGTCTCTATACATGGGATATCAACTAACAGTTGCGATAAGAAACATTTCGAGAATTTATTAGGCAACCTAGACTTGTAAAAGTTACATATACATTTCTGGGACCACGGTAGTGTAGTGGAATGCTCTATCGCATTATACGAGAAAATTAAAACATATATCTATTTTCATTGACAAAACTATTGCCAGTTAAAAGTGTGATTGGAACATTTATAATTCCGAGGTAGTGGGCGGAAAATTATTTAATTTTCACAACATTTTTATTTTAAAAAAATTTTTGGGTACCGGTTTTTGTGATTAATATGTACCCCGATGCACTGGGTGCCGAAGTGGCAGGCCGAAATTATTTAATTATTTCAAAATCGTTTCTAGGCAACTTTACTTTATTGCTTTGTTTTAAATTAATGCGAAAAGTAAAAAAAAAAAAAATAGAATTATGATCTGCAGCTACTTTCTAAACTGATATGATTATTATCATTCCAAGGTGGCGGGCCGATACTTTTTAATTTTTTATACATTGTTCTTAAAATATTTTTTACTCAGCAATGTTTCATTAAAATTATTTCCCGTGTTGACGGGGGAAGATCGTCAAACATGGCATCGAGCCCTGACTGTGACGCCTACCAATATGGCGGATGGCGCCGCCCAACATCGCAGCCATCCGTGCCTACCAAGATGGCAGAAAGCTCCTACCTCCTATCCCTGAAACCTGCACTAAAGTCGCCATATAGGTATACACTACTGGAACATTATCGTTATTGGTAGGGATGGAAAAATTTCGCGAGTTCAATGACCTGTATGCTAGACACCTAAATCCTTTGTATACCCGAACCTCAGATGTTTATAAATTGGCTGTTGCACAAGTGTTACCCCAAATTTTACAGTACTGTATTCGCTTCTTGTTTCTTTGCAAGTCGGCGATTGGCGCGGAGTTATCCAGGGCGTGTCTAATAAACTCTAATCCAATTGCAAATGTGACTTCAGTGTAAACGTTTTTGAAATTTATCTTGTCCTGAAATTAATTCGCGAATTTTTCCTATCCCTACTTATCAGGCAAAGAAATCTAAGGCAGGCCACAAAAAAAAAAACCTTTTAAAACGGCAGTTTACTTGTAACGATTTTAATAGGTTAAATTATTCTTACTGAAACATTACTTAAAGGAGGTTCCACCTACTGGCGAATATATGAAATGCACTTAAGTGTTTTAGTGCTAGGCAGAGTAATTCACTATTAATCAATACATATCACCGTATAATAAGCGAATACAAGCAACTAAAATGAACAACAGAATTTTATTGATTTCAGTGGAGCGGTTTCAATAGATCTGCAATCAAAATCAGCAAATTTTAAACACTTTCAATTTTAGAGCGAAAAACCTCTGGTATTTAACATGTGCTGTACAGACATGGAGAAAATGTGCCAAAAAAACCACGTGGTGTCTGGCTCGATACGTCTATCTGTCGAAACTTTGAAAAATTTTAAAAACGTTAATATATTAGAGTTTTCCATTTGATACCCTAAAGTTTAAACACCTAACAGAAATGTATTCCATTTTTCATTAGGATGTTAAGATACTTTCGTAATCCGCTGTTAACATTAGTGGGACTAGGCTAACCAACATATAACTCAAGTGTATTTCTCATTATCGATATTTAATTATCTTATTTATTAATTAGTAAAGTTAGGGAAATTATAATAAAAAATCTTTAATACTTCAGTTATTTACCATTTACCTCATATTTTTGTAGAGAGTTAACATCTGGGCTATGGACGTATACGTATTTATGTTATAATTAGAGACCCGAAAAATTCGTGAGTTCGACGACCTGTAAGCTAGACTTCACAGTCTTATACTCTCATACAGAAATCAACTGTTTATTGGTTGATTGTTGTTGTATTAAAATGCGGTGGTTGGGCGCACAATTTCTTGCAGGTTTGTTATTGGCTTATTTATCTCCAGGAGGTGTCAAAAATCACGTCGATCAATTATAAACGTAATATGAACTTACATGTGTGTGAATTACAACTTGTCTAAAAATGAACTCGCGAAATTCTCGGGTCTCTAGTTATAATCAACCACTGAATTACCAGTATACGTAATGCATGGAAAGGTAAAATTCAAAAGGATGCGGTAGCTAGAGACCTGGAAATTTCTTGAATTCGTATATGACAAGCTTAACTTCAAACACATGTAAATTTTATATACTTGTCATTTGGATCGCAATTTGTTAGCCACGCCCTGGACTCATTTCAGCCAATACCTGATCAGCAAGTAAAACACGACCAAATCCCATGCTACCTGGTTTGGGGTAAACTGGAGCAACAACCAAAAAACCACTAACTGAGGCTCGAGTACACAAAAGATTGTGGAGTCTAGCTTGTTGCCAAATGTATCCGCGAAATTACCGGGTCTCTAATGGTAGCAATTCAGACATTTTTTTTTCATCCATAATATTTAAGATCAGAAAGAATTCAAAGACTCTAATAGACCTATGGTGTGTGTTCCAGAGCGAAATATTTTGCAAACAAATATGTCAAGAATGATAACTTGAGCGCAGAGAGCTGATACCTTCACTTTTTCTGCCAAATACACTTTACAAACTTAAAGCTTAAGAAAGGGGTCATAAAATAAAACATTTATGGGTTCCACAGTTCTGGGTATGCGGCCGGCAAAATAGCAATTTTTCTCGAGTCTTCGGAGAAACAAGAAATGATAATGAAATCTTCTCATGCTTTGCCTGAACAATCTCTTCAGGTACGTTTTAATGAAGCAGTTTTACGACATAAAAGAAAAGAAATACTAAAACGTTAATGAATCTGTCACTATAAATTGTAAAATATACTCTCGAATTTTACAGCTTCATATATACGCGGATCTCTTCTTTGTGAAATTCTAGGGCAAACCTAATTAGAGCTGACGCTTGAGATTTCCTAAAACTTTTCTAATACCAACACAGCTAATTATGGAAATTATTTTTAAATGGCTTTAGTTTTTCTATAAAAAAACTTGCCGGTTGTATTGGCCACAAATTCAACAGTATTTGAAAACAAGAGTACTCTAGACTTAACAAAATAAAGCCCGACAACAATCAACTATTAATATGGCAAAACTTCAAGAGGTTATGTAATAGCTCATTTACACATGCTCATCAACTGCCAGCATCAATATAAAGACTGAAGCACTGGCACGATTAAAACTACAATGCTCCCGGATCTTCGCGTGTGGGAATGGTGCCGGACGATGTCGCTGGTCGACGGGTTTTCTCGGGGATATCCCGTTTACTCCAGCCTTTGTATTTAGTCGCTTCTCCATGCCCACTACACTTCTCATCGGCTCTCAGTACTTCGATGCTAACCCCTTAACGTGTTATCCCTAGAGACCTGCTAAATTCGCGTTTTTATTTGGGGACATGTTAAACTTGAAACACACGTACCTTTGCAATACGTTTGTCATTGTACCATACTTCATGTGACACACCGTTGGTGACTCTGCACCAATAAAGGAACACTTCACAATTGTGTGCCCCAATCACATGTAGCTCAGTCAGAGAGGGAATGTCTTCACATCTATGCAGCAGCCAATGGAGAAACAACGCCGGTTCCAGTGCATACAGTACTGTGAAGTTCAGTCTGATCACTAATAATAACGCAAAATTTGCATGTCCCTAGTTATCCCGAGTATACTCGTTCACATGCGACGTGTTGCAAAATGGGTAAAATCAAAGTCGTTGCTGTATAACATTGGAAATTAGCACCAATGCAGACGGCGTTTATTCCCAGGTTAATTCTATTGGCTGCTGATAGAACACCAAATATATTTATTGGTTACTGCAGCTGTCATATATCAACAGAAATTATTTTCATTAGTTCCATCGTGTAATTTGTTGCAAGGAAGTACTTGTCATAACAAAATCTCTTCTTTTGCAACACATGATACGAAATATTAATGTGTAATTTAAAGTGTTAAGAGCCACCCAAATCTCTCCACTCCTTCTGGTTATTGGCCGCGTGTCCCCGTCAGCACAAAATGGGTTATTTGAGTTGTCCAGTGAGTGTAGGTTTACTACGGTGTAAGGAGTCTATAATCCGCAGGCAAGCATCTAAGACTGAAGTAACGCAAGTAGACTGAAGTTATTAGATTTTTTTAAAATTCGTTTGGCAGCCAAGTTATATCACTAAGACAACATGTTTTTCGCGACAATATTTACGAGGAGCTTGCAAAGACACCGGAAAAATATTGACAGTTATCTCGAAATCCAATGTCGTTTACTATTGGTTAGAGACCCGAAAATTTCGCGGGTTAATTTCTAGACAAGTTGGAATTCACGCACATATACGTTCATGTTTGTAATTTGTCCACGTGTTTTTTGACACCTCCTGGAGATAATTAAGCCAATAACAAACATGCAAGAAACTGTGCGCCCAACCACCGCTTGTTACTACCACGACAGTGAACCAATAAACAGTTGATATCTGTATGAGTGTATATAAGACTGTAAAGTCTAGGCTACAGGTAATTGAACTCGCGAATTTCTCGAGTCTCTACTCATGGTTAGAGATCTGAAAAATTCGCAGATTCATTTTAGGACAAGCTGGATTTCAAAACACGGGTTTTTATATAACTCTAGCCATTGGTCCACACGGTGTTTGACTCTTTGTGGGGAAGACTGGCCCAATTGTCGCCTTCCAATGTTATAGAGAACCATTGTATAGTTGATAACGGAAAATTTGTACATAATACTGTAGAGTATAGCCTGCAGGTCATTGAACTCGCAAAATGTTCATGCCTCTACTCATGATAGTTGTTTCGCATATGTAACCATGATCAAAGGTTTCTTCACCAATATTAATTTCTGCTCTACATTTGAAAATATGGATATAATTGTGCACCACACCGGTACAAATGTGTACAAATTAACACACTCAGTCTCGATAACAACTCATTCAACTATAAGGTTAAATGTGACAACATTTGAACTTCAAACCCTTACATGGGAAGTTACAAGGAAGAAGGACAACATGACTAAATACATCGTGCGCCAGTAATTTAACTATACGCTCTTGCACGTCACAATCTTTACGTAAGTAACAAACTCTCTTTAAGTATTTTCATACACTGAGAAAAAGGTTTTTTGAATCAAACAAGATTTGTTTGGTGCAACCAAATTATTTGTTTGCATAGGGGCAATGAAATATTATTTTGCTGAAACCAAATTATTGTGTTGTTCTCATTTTGTTGCCCCAAGCTGTAAGATTTGGTTGGTGCAACTAAATATTTGTTTGGTTACACCTACATTAAACAGTTTGGGCCGATATAGAAAAAATTTACAAGTTCGACAGAGTTTCAAACCTAGATAACCTGCATACGAACGCTAAGCCTTAGTAATCTCAGCTAATATGACTACTGATGACGCCAGAAAACTTATAAATAGATATACTGCAAATACTGGGCAACGTGTGCAAACAAATATTTCAAGTTTTACAGCTCTACCTGTCAGTTTCTTGTTGCATTGTTTTATTAAAGGGTTTTTGCGATCATTAAGTATCATTAGATGCACTAACAAACACGGTTACTATTCTAATTGTGACAGAAAATACAAACACACTCTCGAACTGTATTTTCGAACGAAGGCAGTCAAATGAGTGCCCAAACAAATATGTACAGTTGATTCAACAAAATATTTAAACGACAACCTAATTTTGTTTGGCCAACACAGGAATTTTGTTCATTCGAACATATATTTCGTTAGACAAACAAAAGTTATTCTGTTGCTTTAAAAATTTTGTTTGCTCAACAAAATAGCTTGTTAGGGCAACTAAATATACATTTGGCCCTGTTCAAACAAATATTTTGTTCGATTTTCTCTCAGTGTACTTGAAATTGCATCTATTCATAAAAGACTCAAGGGCCCTCATATTCACAGCATTCAATAATTTAATTACGTATTGATTAAGGATAGAAAACACACGTCCTTGAAACGGCGGTGACAAGTCCGGCAGGGCGCTTCACAGTAAGAGTACACTTTAAAAATATAATATTTAAACCCTACTAAAACCTACTAGACATAGAAGTGGCCGTATCAAAGCAGCCCGTCCTAGGCCTCAGTCGTAAAAAATACCTTGACGATACCCCATTAAAAATATTAAACGATATTGCAGTGAGCTGTGGACGCAAAGTTATGCCAATCTGGCTGGGCATAGGCAAACGAGGCTGCAGTAGTAAGTGATAGTAAACCACAATAGCGATCAAAAATACTCACACACTTAAATACCAATAAATATGTAAAGTGAAACTCCTATACAAGTATCCAAAAGCCCTATAAATAGGGATAGGAAAAATTCGTGACTTCATTTCAGCACAGAATAGATTACAATTGCGTGTACACTGAAGTCACCTTTGCAATTGGATCAGAGTTTATTAGACACGCCCTGGACGACTCCGCGCCATTAGCCGACTTGCAAGGGAACAAGAAGCGAATCCCGTATTGTCAAATGTGGGGTAACACTGGGGCAACAGCCAATGTATAAACATCTGAGGTTTGACTATACAAAGGGTTGTGGAGTCTAGTGTACAGGTCATTGAACTCGCGAAATATTCCTATCTCTAGCTATAAATTAGAATTTATTACTGCACGCCAGACAAGCACAACTACGAGCTAGGTACCAAAAAAAAAAAAAAAAAAAAACTCAAAGTGCCCATTTAAGGATTTAAATACGAAAAGCTGTCCACAACTTACCAGAATCGTTTCAACCCCTCTCCGGCGTACCAACTAATTCAAATAAAGCAATAACATGCCGTGTATTACATGAAATCGCCGAAGTTATTTGCCGTGCGCTCTGCAGCACCACTAGTAGAAATGCCAGCTCATGTCGCGGTAAAATGCTGCTGGTTGTCGTGCGACGAAGCAGACGCCAGTATGTGTCGTGGTGAAGGCCAGTAGGAGAGTGCCAAAATATTATTTAAAAACTGACACGATTGATACATGACGTCATAAAACAAGGCGGTGATAAGGGGGTGGGGTGCAGAAAGGAGAAAGATGGGGTAACGAGGCTTCAATAGAGGACGGTAATGAGCATCAATGTTCCGTGTTCGTTAAGTGTACTTCTGCGGCTACAGTAACGCCGCAGCGTTACAACTGTAAACTGTAGAAATTGAAAAAAAATTTCTGTCAGTTAGTTCTTTATGCCATGTCAAGCTTTGATTATTGATGTCTTGTGATGAAGTTTGATTACGAATATTTGTAAAAAAAAATCTAAGGTAGAAGGTAAAGAACGCCCTTAGCCCATTCGGACCCAATACACACAATTGTGTAAATTGCTTAAGTGTAGAGAGTTTTTGGACTGTGCTGTACACTACGAAGCTTTATGACTAGAGAGATGCCAAATTTGTGTTATTTTTTGGCATCAAGCTAAAATTTTCAGTACTGTATATACTCGAGTCATGGCCGTGTCTCGATTGGCTGCTGCTTAGATGTGAAGTCACTCCCTTTCGCATTAAACTGCACGTGATTGGACCACACAAGAATTGTGAAGTGTTCATTTATTGGCGCAGAGTTACACGGGGCGTGCCAAATAAAGAATGACCCAATGGCAAACATACCGCAAAGGAAGAGTGTTTTAAGTTTAACGTGTCCTTAAATAATAACGCGAATTTTGAAGGTCTCTATTAATGAGTAATATGACCGATGATGTTACCTGTGGGTAAGTGATTTGCAAACCCTCTTACTGGTCTAGGATATATTTGGTTCATATTACTGTAGTGGGGCATGTAACCTACAGCTGATTGGCTGTGACAACGAAACAAGTGTTGTGTCGACTTAAGGCCATCGCCTACCTAGCGCTTTTTTTGCATATGTTGCTGAGAAACACGGGAACGATAAGGGTGTGTCTTCCACGTGCAGCAAGTGCGCCGTAGGCGCTAAGCGCATTGTTCTGAACTGCGTGCAGTGTTCACGTCGCACCGTGTGTACCTACTCTCTAAAAAGGTTTTGTAGTTTTACAAGAAAAATCCTTGGAAACCCATTTACCAGAAATTCTTTTGTAAAAGTACAAACAGTTTCCTTGTAAATTCTGTAAAACATGTATTTGTAATATTACAAGAAAATGATAGCCTTGTATTACAACTTACAGCATTGAAAAGTGTACATAAAATTGTTCATTTTTCTGTTAGATAGCAATTGTGATGCATTAATAAAAGAGAATATTAAAAAAAAATACTTCAAAATATAATCTAACGCTTATCTTTATATTAAATATTCTCCAAGTACTTATAAAATATTAAGGAAGGTATTCGACTAAGAAGAATACAGTTACCGGTACTATATATAATTTAAGAGTTCCGTGTAGTTAGGAAACATTAATCGATAATGAATAATACGGTTACGCTTGATTGGAATTGTTATTTTATTATGATTATTGGAGTTCTTTAAGCGTTCTACGTTATTCAAACTCGCAATACATTAATTTTTACACGCAAATACACTTTACCTCACCCATAGTTTTTACACAAAGAGCTATATGCGGTGTTACGTTGTTGGTTGAGTGTCCGCCATTTTACTGAAGCTCGTGGATACGGGTCAGTATAGTACAAACATTTCTTAAGTTCTAATACAAACACGGGCCTTGTAGTTCTACAAACTAGTAGTTTTACGAGAGAAATCTTTGTACTGTTACAATTATTTGTAAAACTGCAAACAATTTCTCAGCAAACAATTAAAAAAAATTTTTTTTTACATCGTACTGGACTTTCAGTGGTGACAATATTAATTATTTGTTGGGAAGTTCGTAGGAAAGTTCAGTGCAGGGGCAGCCGTCGTTTGACGCGAGTGTGCTTTTCGTAGATCAGTAGATTGGATGCACGTTCAATGGTTTCGTAGAAAACCGAGTATTTATAATAATCTGCAACGCAGTTCAAGCGACAAATAGACGGAGGCCTTAAGGAGAATCAGTCACCGCCATCTTATATTCGTAGAATTTTTGCGAAAACCTGCAGTATAGATTTTGTATAGAATTTTACTATACGACACAGGACATTCCTTTGTACATTTCCTGAAGTTGGCATTGCTTGACTACTGTGGTTAGTTTAACTGCTTTAGTCGCCCGCAGGAAAATTTGTTCATGTCTTCGCAGCTGTTAAAGGCTGTTCACGATAAAGTGAACACTTTTGAAATCAACCTTAGAAAAATGTAACTGACCCTGCCTGCATATATTATAACCGGCGCACCGAGAGACCTGCGCTCAGTAAAGTTGGTAACGATCTATGGAAAGTAGTTCCGTATCGTAACGTCATATAGTAAGCGTGAAATAACCATTTGAGAATAATTTAAATGATTTCTTTCGCTTTCTGTTTTTTAAATGCATCGAAGTGCAAAAATTATTAGACGTGGAAAATATTTAGTTTTCTAATAACTTTACAATTTCACTTCACCCACGCATGAATAAAGTGATGAGGCCCATGGCAATGATAATTTTGCATTAAAGCGGAAGAATACCCAACGGTCATACAAGTAGATCTTAAGCAGTGCTTTTAAAAGTACTCATTTTACCGTGAACAGTCTATACATAGTCCATTCACTGTTACTTCACACTTTTCTGAAGCCCTGCTAAAGTTATACTTCCAGGATATTCCTCCGCTTCGTGCAAAAATAGTTTAACCAAGTCTAGAAAATTACACCAAAGGACAACGCACCGATTCATGCGCACTGAGAGGTAACGATAGTTTGTATGAGAACTATTTCTTACTAAGCGCAACCAACACACATCGTTTCCACTGTTTTTATTCATATTTATTATAAATGAAACATTAAATTAAATTTAACGAAAAATAAGATACTTTCATTTTAAGAGAGGTGTAAAACGCTAAGGATACAGGGCATATTTAGGAAATAAGTAAACACGTCATACACGGGGAAATAATTCAAAGATTTGATTCAAAAGGTGTGAAGAAACGGTGAGTAGACTATAGTTAATATTTAATAAAGATAGTGAAAACAAAACAGCTTAATAAAGTTTGAAGAAGCTATTATTTATGCTGCCTAGTGCGAACAATTTAGTAACTACGTCCTAAGTGTAATTTATAAAGAAATATGTATAAATTCAAGATGGCTGGGACTGATACCCCTTAAGAACAGCAGGCATCATAAAATATATTTTGCAACACCTGAAACGGTAAATTTGAGATTTGGGTGGCTCGTAACAGCGAGATCTTGAGAGCCGATGAGGGTGATAAAGGTGAATAAGAAGTGAGCGGCGCCAGAATGCGAGGGCGGGGGATATGGGATATCCCCGAGAAAACCCGCCGACCAGTGACATCGTCCGGCACGATTCCTACATGCGGAAATCCGGGAGTGACCCGGCAGGGGATTTTAACCCTGTTCGCCTAGTTGGGAAGCGAGCAGGCTAACCGCTCAGCCACTGGTGTGTAAAATGGTTAAAGGCTGTTCAAGATAAAGTGAGCACTTTCGAAATCAATCTTAGTAAAAGTCACTGTTCCTACCCCCATAGATTTTAACAAGCGCGCTGAGTGACATGCGCCCAGTAAAGTTGGTATAGGCCGTTCACGGTAAAGTTAGCACTTCTTGAAGCTGTTTCATCAGATATAATAACCAATAAATACATTTCATTGTGGCCTCGGACTTTTGGTTTTTGGCATGGTGAATGTAAACGTTGTGTTTATTACTCTCATGGCAGGGTTCACATTAACACGTGGTGGAATGATACAAATTGGTTGAAATAAAAAAGTAACTAGGGCTTCAAAAGTGCTCACTTTACCGTGAATGGCCTATAACGATGGATGGGAAAGTAGTTCCGCATCTTAACGTCAAATAAAAAATATTAGGTAACCACTTCTGAAAACTTAAATTATTTTTTTCCCTTTTTTATGGTTCAATGGTTGCAGATTAGTAAAATATTTACTTTTGTAAAAATTTTACAGTTTCACTTGACCGACGCATGAATAAAGCCGTAAGGCCCGTGGAAACGTTAATCTTATACAAGGGGAGAGAATAAACAACGTGCATATAAGTAGAACTTAAGGAGGGCTTTCAAAATTATTCATTTTTCTGTGATGGAGGTATGTTTTCCTGTGTGCGCTGAACGGACTGAGAGAAAAGTTTGGTGGTGGTGTGTGTGTGGCAGGTAAGTCTCTGCCGGTTCACTGTGTGGTGGAGGCGGTGTCGGCGCTTGAAGACAAGTCCACATGCAAGAGGAAGCCCGTCGTCGAGACGGACAGCTACGTCATCATCCCCGTAAACACGGCTTTCCACGAGCTGGTGCATGTTGTGCTGCACAGGCTGGGGTATCCGCGCGACGCTGTCTCCGCCGCCAAAGGTAAGTCAATTTGGCGGCTCTTAACACATTCTTAGGGATAGGAACATTTCGCGAGTTCAATGACATGTATGCTAGACTCCGCAATCCTTTGTATAGTCGAACCTCAGATGTTTGTTCATTGGCTGTTGTACAAGTGTTACCCCACATTTCACACTACGGGATTCGCTTCTTGTTCCTTTGCCTATCGGCTATTGGCGTGTATTCGTCCAGGGCGCGTCTAACAAACTCTGATCCAATTGCAAAGATTACTTCAGTGTACACGCGTTTGAAATCTATCTTGTCCTGAGATGAAGTCGCGAACTTTTCCTATCCCTAATCATTCATAAGTAGAGACCTGAAGAATTCTCTGATTCATTTCGGAACAAGCAAGAATTCAAAACACGTGTGTTTATATAGCTTTAGCCGTTGGTCCTCACGGTGTTTGACAACTCCAGGAGAACTCTGGCCCTATCGTCGCCTTTCACTGTGACAGCAGACAACCAATGTGCAGTTAATATCGGCATACTTGTACATGAGACTGTAGAGCCTAGCCTGCAGGTCATCGAACTCGCGAATTTTTCACGTCTCTATTAATAAGGATAGGAAAATTTCGCGAGTTCAATGACCTGTAGACTAGACTAAACAGTCCTGTGTACACTCAAGCCTATGATGTTTGTTCATTGGCTGCTGCTCCAGAGCGTTACCAGTGTTACTCCACACCTAGCAGTATGGCACTTGATACTTGGTTCTTTGTAAGTCTGTTATCTGGTTCAGAGTCATTCAGGGCATGTCTAATAAACTGTGATCCAATTGAAAACTGAACTTCAGTGTACACGTGTTTGACGTCTAGCTTGTCCTGAAATGAACTCGCGAAATGTTCCTATCCCTACCAATTCAGAACCAGTTTACGTAATTGTATATATTACGCACTTGTAGGTAAGGTTTGGTCTGCACTGCACACTGCGAAGATCATTGATCAAACACTAGAGACCCGAGAATTTCGCGGGTTCATTTGTAGACAAGTTGGAATTCACACACATGTACGTCCATGTTACGTTTGTAATTGGTTAGTGTTTTTTTTTTACACCTCCTGCAGATAAATAAGCCAATACCAAACGTGCCAGAAACTGTGTACCCAGCCACCACCTTTTACCGCAGCAATCTACCAATAAGCAGTTGATATCTGTATGAGAGTATATAAGACTCTGAAGTCTAGCCTACAGGTCATTAAACTCGCAAATTTTTCGGGTCTCTAGTAATTACAATGAATCCGAAATTATGACGCGAAAACAAAGTATTTCTGCAAAGTGGTGAAGCCTAGTCTTAAAGCTGTTTCTTGGTGTAAAAGCAGTGAGTATTTGGTACAAGGAAATACACGTTAATGATATTCGGTTTTTTGGCATTCCTGTTAAGGGTCCTATGTACTGAAACGTTTTCTGTGAATTCATTGTTTGCGCCTAAACGCGTGTCTTGGTAAATAAATGTTCTGGAAATACGACGTTTTACCAGAAAGGATAAAATAAACTATTGTCTATATCGCTATCTTTTTAATTTTATCATATTAAGTGAATTAATGGAGAAAAAATCGTGAAAGTGGTTAAATATTGCATTTTTGAAGCTTGCCAATGAAGTTTCTTTAAGCGGTAAGAGAAAAGTACGATCATACGCAGGTAGTTTCATCTGTGTACTTTCATCGCGTGCAATAAAACCCCACAGTTACAGACATAGTTTACACAGCAAAGCGTTAGAACGAAAACACTGCACGCCTTGCGCGTAGGAGCGATGAGGCGCTAGACGTGGGTGTTAGTGTCACCCGTATCGCTCCCTTGCAGCTTGACCTTGGACGCGCAGGTACATAGGACCCTTAAAGATATGTAAGTATATACCACCAAACTTTTTTTGAGCACAAAAATAGGCGCTTCTTTGCTGTCGAAGTCTTTTTTAACACTAATGTATAGCCTGTTTTATGGAAAGACCAGAAAATTTAATAATTAAGTAAAAAATTACTAAAAAACGAATGGTTACATTTGCTTCGATACAAAGGTTGAGTATATAATTTCTCATATTTAGGTTTTGTTTCAATTGCATATATTCAAAATTGGCTTTAAAAAAACGATTTTTTTTAACATACCAAATTCTCAAAGAGGGATCCTTTTCTCTAGCTTGAGCTTGCTTAAAGTGTCAACGTGATTGTCTTTATGATAAAGAGGGTCATAATGATGGTTACTAGTAAGCGTTTTTATGTGTTATTCTGTAAGCCCGTATCCTGTGTCATATATATTTTTTATTATAGAGATTTTAAACTCTAAATGATATTTATTTCTAAAAATATTTTCGAATAAAATACTTTTACTTCTTTCTATGGATACAAAATTTCAGATAGTACTAGTTCATTTTGAGTAGCACGAGATAGCAGGACTGACCCGTCACAGAATCTGTTATTTCGTAGTTACGTTAAAACGAGAGTATCGTTAGCGGATTATAAAATCTGCTTCTCGAATGTATCCCAGACACCGCTTATTTGCGTAGAAACATTATAGAATATCACGTATATCATTTTTGGGACATTTCATAACGTTTTTTTTTTCTATAGCGTTTGCTATAGTTAACCTCAATACGTCAGCAATTTTCTTTCCGCTTTACTTAATAGACACCTTATTGGCCTGTCTTTATATGAAGAAAATCACGGGGAATTCCAAAGAGAGTCATGGCAACATATTGAGTTACAGAATACCATTTCACCTCGTAACTGACCATAAATATAGAAGGGTTGTATACCGTGATCGAGGGCACGGAGTTGGGGAAAAATGAACGGATCGCTGCTAGTAAACGTTTGTGCGAGTTTTCTAACACTATTTAGAGACGGTCGTAGATTGCCAAATGCCCGTGGCTCTATTATTTTTTAACCATGACAGTCACTGAAATAATTACTGAACTTTGGTGTGTAAAACGTGTCGAGGTGAACCCTAACTTTGTGGTAACGGCGGACGTGTTAGAAGTTGTGCTTTGTGCTACTGGGCGGTCGACCTGGTAAAATTGTCGAGCTGAATGTTCGGACTCATTTTGGCCAGGGATAAAACCTTGACTGTTCAGATAGCCAAAACTTTCGTCGGGTATATTCGTCCCCGACATGGTTGCCGCGGTAAACTTAATATGAGAGCGAGTGTATCGCGAAAAAGTGGCGTATTTTAAGTGTAGTGCCGATGGAAATAAAGACCGTATATGCGGTGGCTTTTAATTGTAAAAATTTTGGAACGAGTGTAAAAGTGTATTTGTGTATACTCAGAACGAACTTTCCAAACTGGTCACATTTTTTTCTGGAATTAGCGTAATGTGTCTAAGAGTATTTTTTTAAAGGAGTATTTTAAATGTGTTGGCCAAAGATTTTTTTGCAATGCCACGTGAATTTATGGATTGTAATTTAAATAATAATATTTGTTGCCACCAGAAGACTGAACTTGGAAAACATTCTTTCGTGCATCACTGAACGGGATCTTACTCGCAGTTTGGTGTATTTTACTAGTAATTTATTTATTAGTTCATACAATACCATGGACGGGGCATGGCTCAGATGGGTGTTTAATGTTGAGCACGTCTAACTTCATCCAAGGGCGGGGTTGGGGGCTGTTGTTGTCTGGGAGACTGAGTGAGGCACTTCTAGAGGAGAGGTTTGGAGAGGCCAACGCTGGTTCCACCGGGAACTTTGTAAAGAAAAAAACGTAGTCTTTTTATAACGACAGTAAACATTTGCAGAATTGGGCCCAAGGCAACAGCCGTATGAGTTAGAAGTCCCAGAATTTATTTTGTAGATTCGTTATTTGCACGTTATACGTTTATCTCACCTAATAGGTACCCTTGGTAAAGAAATTTGTGCCAGAATAGATTTAAAAAAATTAATCTAAGCAAGTACATTTTTGTTCTTATCATATTAAGTGTACTCTAAGCGAAAATAAATCATGAAAATGCCAAAAGAATTGCCTATTTAGACCTTGCGTTCGCAGTTTACTTTAGAGTTGTTGTAAAAGGGAAACCGCACTGTCATAGTTACTGACATGCAAAAGTCGCTCTATTATTTGGCATTAGGCTAATTTTCATAATACTTTATGTACTCAATTGAAGCCCGTGGGTCCTATGTACTGAAACGTATTCTGTGAAATCGTTGTTTGGGCCTAAACGCGTGTCTCGGTAAATAAATGTCCTGGAAATACGAAGTTTTGTCAGAAAGCATAGAAAACTATTGTCTGTATCACTATGTTTTTACTTCTATCATACTAAGTGTATTCATTGAGAAAAAAAATCGCGAATGTGCTCAAATATCGCATTTTTGAAGCTTGCCTATGAAGTTCATTTCAGCGGTAAGAGAAATGTACGATTATACTGACCTAGTTTGTTCAGTGGACTTTCACCGCGTGTAATAAAATCCCACAGTTACAGATCTCATTTGCCTAGGGAAGCGTGGCGGCGGAAGCACAGCACGTATGTTGAGCGGCATGCCCGTATGAGCGACGGGGAGCTGGACGCTCATGTTATTGTCGCCCTTATTGCAGTGCCTCGAACGAGAAAAAATCCTTCCGCCTATTTACTCTTAACACAGGGGTCCTGAGATCCGATGGGGTTGAAGCGAGGTGTTTATAGTTTAATGTGTAGAGACCTGGAAAATTTGCGAGTTCGATGGCATGCAGACTAGAAACTACAGCATTATGTACAAGTATGCTGATATTAACTGCACATTGGATGTCTGCTGTCACAGTGGAAGGCGACGTTTGGGACAGCTTTTTCCAGGTGGTGTCAAACACCGTGTGGACCATTGGATATAGTTATATAAACAAGGGTGTGTTTGAATTCTAGCTTGTCTCGAAATGAATCCGCGAATTCTTCAGGTCTGTATTAATGGGTCCTCAAATAATAACAAGGATTTTGCAGGCCTGTACCGATAAAGTCTTCAGAAAAGGAACTTCCACATCATTTCGCATATGTACACTGAACTCTTCTGTACCTACTGCCTGAGGTTCCCCAAGGCTAAAAGTCGAAGTTCATTTAGAGGAATACTGATCGTTCATATAAGATACTGCGTGTTCGATTACTGTTCACAAACACACAGTTAAAATAAAAATAAACCTGCTTGGTATTACGTGAGTAGACGTAATGATAGTCGCTGGAAACACAAAGCAATGTGCGTTAACCACGGCCAAGCGATAAAGACATCTTCTTCCTGTACAATCGATTACTGTCAATTCGCTGTGGCCTCATCAATAGGTCAGCGCAATGGCGAAGAGTTTTGTATTTCACTATCTTAATGGTTTGTGGATAATTGAAGCATTTTCATTGAAACGACGTTTCGAAAAATCCCTACAATTTGCTGTTTTTTTAAATTAAATTTATGGTTATTGTGAACTCCTACGGTCATTTTAGCAGCAAGTTATTTAATGCATTACTAGGTACTGTTTTTTTTTCAATTGTAGGCCTAATTGTTGTGTAGTGGCAAGTGTATATTTTTATTCTTTCATATTAAATAACTCCCATAATCATTACATGTTCATTTTTAACTCTTTGAGATGCAGATTGAATGGCAAATAAAACAAAATACAAATAGGTCGCCTAAATTCATGATTACATACACGAAAATTCTGTTGGTGACTTTCTTCCATTTAACAACCATGCAATTGGTCATACATCACTGTACAGGCTTTATTTGCCGGTTCTCTATCAATATAATGTGAATTGAAAGTGCTCCAATCATATATTCTTTCCTACCTGGAATAATACACGACTAATCATGGTCGTTTGAGAGATTCACACTTCGAGTGTTGCTGACTTAGTAGTATGTTTAAGAGAACTTTATAAAATCTGCAGACGTACTAATATTTCTTCATCCGTGTCCTCAAAGAATGTAGAAGTCGTAATGTTTCGCCAATATATATAAAACTCAGTTAAATTCAGGCGACGTCAATGTATGTCGGAAGCACTCAAAGTGTTAAGAGTTTCACAGTGTCACGTCATTGCCTTATATATAGGGATAGGAAAAATTCGCGACTTCATTTCAGGACAAGATAGATTTCGAACGCGTGTACAATGAAGTCGCTTTTGCAATTGGAGCATAGTTTATTATACATGCCCTGGACGACTCCGCGCCAATAGCCGACTTGCAAGGGAACAAGAAGCGAATCCCATTCTTTCAAATGCGGGGTAACACTGGGGCAAGAGCAAATAACAAACATCTGAGATTTGACTATACCAAGAATTGTGGAGCCTAGCGTACAGGTCATCGATCTCGCGAAATTTTCCTATCCTTACTTATATAGGCTGTTCACGGTAAACCGAGCACATTTGAAAGCCCTGCGGTAGTGTAGTGCTCAGACTAGTCATCTGTCACCAATGCGAGCCGGGTTTGATTCCCGGTGGGGTCGCGACCGGATTTTCGAACGCGTGTACACTGAAGTCACATTTGCAATTGGATCAGAGTGACACGCCCTGGATGACTCCCTGCCAATAACCGACTTGCAAGGGAACAAGAAGCTAATCCCGTACTGTCAAATGTGGTGTAACACTGGGGCAACAGCCAATAACAAACATCTGAGGTTCGACTATACAAAGGATTGTGGAGTTTATCATACAGGTCATTGAACTCGCGAAATGTTCCTATCCCTATTTATAGGTAGGGATAAGAACACTTCACGAGTTCATTTCATACAAAATAGACGCCAAACACGTGTACACTGAAGTTGACTTTGCAATTGGATCGCAGTTTAGTAGACACTCCTTGGACAACTCTGAGCCAATAGCAGACTTGCAAGGAAACAAGTAGCGAGTGCCATACTGCCAGGTGTGAAGTAACACTGGCTACTCTCTGGGGCAGCAGCCAATGAACCACCAGCTGAGGTTCGAGTACGCACATGACTGTGGAGTCTAGCCTACAGTTATTGAACTCACGATTTTTTCCAATCCCTAGTTATAGGTACAGACCTGAAGAATTCGCGAATTCATTTTGGGACAAGCTATAATTACACGTGTGTTTATATAACTTTAGTCATTGTCCCACGTGGTGTTTGACAGCTCTTGGAGTACGATGGCCCAATCGTCACACCTACCACCGTGTCAGCAGACATCCAATGCACAGTTGACATCGGCATATTTGTACATAATTCTGTGGATTCTAGCCTGCAGGCCGTTGAAATCACGAATTTTTCAGGTGTCTACTTATAGGCCGCCGAATAAATATTCGTACTTTCCTGGCTACTCAGATAATAAGCATCTGCGATTAGTGTACAGACATATAAATCATAATTTTTTTTTTCCCCGGTGAAAAACTTGTGTACCTACACTCATAAATATATGTATGAAAATGTTTACGGAAATGGACGGTAAATGGCTATACAGTAATGGAGTACGTGGTGACAGAAAACAGAGCTGAGCTCCGTAAATACAAAATACGGAATGTGTCCGTAATTTTAATAATTTCGTGTTTCGGAATATAATACTTACGGAGTCTGCACGAACGTCCTTCTCCGTGGCAAACAGAAAATCATCGCTTCTGCAGCAGTTGGGACATCGATGCCACTTAAACCATTTCCTTCGAACGTCGAAAATTAATATGAGGTTTCTGTAACATTTGGCAACACTTAAAATACACAAATATTATTATAAATGGAAAAAGTTACTTGTATGACAACCCTTGTGACAATTGGAAGGTCGCAGGTGAGTGGCAAGTGTCGTGAATTCATAAATATTTGACTAGGTTCAAATCCCGTTCAGGTAAAAAAAAAAAATCACTTTCGTAACTTTCTTTATTGTACGCAGTTAAAAACCCACGCAATGAAAATTAATGAAATATTTTTCATTATATCTTTTTGTTAATGGGAGTACAGAAATATAACTAAAGGCTGATCACGATAAAGTGATCGCTTTTGAAATATATCTAAGGAGAAAGTCGCTGCTACTAACGTCATATATTCTAACGGGCTCGCTGAGTGACATCCACTCAGTAAAGTTGGTAACGATTGATGGAAAGTAGATCCATATCTTAACGTCGATTAAAAAGTGTTACGTAACCATTTGTAATAACTTAAATTATTTCTTTCGCTTTCTCTTTTTTTGCATCGAAGTATAAATATGACCAGATTCGTAAAATATTTTATTTTCCAATAATGTCACAGTTTCACGTGACCGACGCGTGAATAAAGTAATGAGACCCATGGTAATGTTAATTTCACATAAGGCGGAAAAATACAAAACCTACATACAATTAGATCTTCAGCAGGGCTTTCAAAAGTGCTCAGTTTTCCTTGAACAACCTTAAAGCTAATTTATGGATATGTTCTCTGAATTCCCGAAAAGTTCTGTGAGATTTAAGGAAAATTCGCTGGTGAAAAGCATCGTGTCCTTATTTTCACTGAGAGTTTGGGTAGATTTCTGGAAAAATTTCTACCAGTTCTGTTCCGCGAAATGAAGGAAATTTTATTCAACAGTGTAGTGCTAACACTGTCGAATCCTATATAACCTAGTTTTTATTTTGTGCACAGCCATTATGAATGCAGGTTTCCCATGGTGTTCAAAAATAGTTCCATGTGAATGACATGATGCGTTCTCGCTGCAGGTGGTGGCTTAAGACTCGTTATTCGGCATTGTAGCCGGGGACCATTCTATAATTTGTAGAGACCCTATTATATCGCGTTATAATTTTGGGATGACTAGGCGTCACAAAAGTGTATGTTATCTTTTTTTTGTAAATGGTTTTTAACGTCCCCCACCTTAATGCTTGAAAGATTAGCAGAGGACGGCTTACAGACTAACTTACAATGTAACTTAAATTAACACCCATACCTTACCCGGGTTTTGAACCCCGAGACTTCCGCACCCCAGATCGGGGGCGCACCAATAGACTGCGCCACGGGAGGTCGCCTGTAAGTTAGTTAGATGTGTGTCATTGGCAAAGACATGCAAAATTCGCGTTATTTTTTTGGCATTAAGCTAAAATTTACAGTACTGTATATACTCGGGTCATACTCGTTTCTCCATTGGCTGCTGCTTAGATGTAATGTCGCTCTCTTTCTGAGCGAACTGAACGTGATTGGAGCACCCAATTGTGAAGTGTTCATTTATTAGCGCAAAGTTACCTGGGGCGTGTCAAGCATAGAATGGCTCAAATGCAAAAGTACTGCAAAGGAAAGAGTGATTTAAGTTTAACATGTCTTCAAATAATAACGCTAAATTTTGCAGGCCTCTGGTCATTGGAAGTCCACTTATCATACACGCCCTGTGGGACTCTGCACCAGTAGTAAACATGTAGCACTCCGGCAGATTTATTCAGATTGGCCGAGTCGAATCTAAGACTGTGACAGCGTCCAAGGAATTGAGTTGAGAGATTTGGGCGTCTCTTAACAACGAGGTCTTGAGAGCCGATGAAGGTGAAAGAAGGTGAGAATGGAGCAACGCCGGAATGCAAGGACGGGGGAAACGGGAGATCCCCGAGAAAACCCGCCGACCAGTGGCATCGTCCAGCACGATTCTCACTTGCGAAAATACGAGAGTGACCCGCCCGGGGATTTGAACCTGGTCCGCCTTGGTGGGAGAGGGGCAATCTAACTACTCAGCCACCGCGGCCCCTACACTTAAAAATTTGTTAAAGCACTATTTGTTTACAAGGAAAATCCTTGGATACCCAGTTGTTAAGAAAATCCTTTGTGAATCTACAGTTTTCTTTCAAAGATCAGCAAAATATTTATTAGTTATATTACAAACGATAGCCTTGTATTACAATTGACATTATCGAAAAATGTACATAAAAAAAATTTTTTTCTTCCAGAAAAAATGTGATAAATTAATAACAGGAAATAACAAAAAAAAATTTTTTCAAAATATAATTTACGAAAAAAATAATTGTACTTTACCAGCATGGAGCCTAGAACGCAATCCCATAGTATCATTAACCGGCACCCATAACCTCAAGAACAACTTGACTTACCAGCCTAGAACATATTTTTACATTAAATGTAGGTGCAACTACCTACAAAATATTAATGAAGTTATTTGGTTAGTAAGAATGTGTACATTTAATTCATTTTAAGATTTCTGTTGCTGAATTAAGAGATTTGGACGGCTCTTAACAGCGTGGTATTCAGAACTGATTTAAGAGTTCTGTGTAGCTAGGAAATATGATCAGTTAATTAATAATACGGTTAAGTTTGATTGAAATTGTCGTTTTATTATGCTTATTTGAGTTGTTTTAAGTGTTTTACGTTATTCGAACTTGCGATAAATTGATTTTCGCACGCAACTACATTTTACTTCGCCCGTGGTTTTTGCAGAAACAGCTTTAACCGATTTTACGTTGCTGAGTGTCAGCCATTTTGCTGAAGCTCGTGGAAACGGGTCAGTATAGTAAAAACATTTCTTGAGGTGTATTACATACATGTCCCTTGTGGTTTTACAAACGATAAGTTTTACAAGATAAATCTTTGCACTGTTAAAAGCATTTGTAAAATTACAACGAATTTCATAGTAAAAACTTCAATTTTTTTTGCAGTGTGCCAATGTAATAAGTCAGATCTGTTTCAGTATGTAAATGACTATGAAGTCTAGCATGGTCCCGTTTTGTAACGCGAAATGATGTGTAGCAATAGGAAAATTTCGCGAGTTCAATTACCTTTTTGCTAGACTCTACAATACTTTGTATCGTCGAACCTCAGTTGTTTGTTCATTGGCTACTGCCCAAGTGTTACCCCACAATTGACAGCACGGGATTCGCTTCTTGTTCCCTTGCAAGTCGGCTATTGGCGCGGAGACATCCAGGGTGTGTCTAGTAAACTCGGATCCAATTGCGAAGGTGACTTCAGTGTACCCGCGTTTGAAATCTATCTTGTCCTGAAATGAATTGACGAATTTTTCCTATCCCTAAGGATAGGGTGTTTACTAATTTGAAGTCCTGCAAAGCAGAAGTCCTTTGATGATTGCCTGGCACCACAGGTAGTCTATAATTCCCTGATAGACTCGGCCAATCCACAGATTACTTACGAATATAGATGCGAAACTGCCGTTAGTACCACCAATTGTAGTCGCACACGCCAGAAAAGTGGATGTCACTGGCCAGCCCCATGTTGGAACGCCATTAACAAATCAGCACCTGGCAGGATGCTCGCAGCATGCAGTAGCCAACCAGACACAACGCTCGTTCCCAGAATCCCGCAGGGCTAATCAGAGAACGGGTAGGCCCACTAAAAGCAACCACCGCGTTATTTCGGCTCTTTATCAAGAGACCCCAGAAATTCGCGAGTTCTATGACTCGTAGGCTAGACTTCACAGTCTTATATACTCTCATGCAGATATCAACTGTTTATTGGTTGATTGTTGTGGTAGTAAAACGCGGTGTTGTGTGCACAATTTATTGCATGTTTGTTATTGGCTTATTTATCTCCAGGAGGTGGCAAAGAACACGTCGACAAATTACAAACGTAACATGAACGTTCATGTGTTTGAATTCCAACTTGTCTAGAAATGAACCCGCGAAATTCTCGGGTCTTTACGTCTTTACATGTGTTTATTCTGTGACTACACGGAGCAAAGTCACCGGAATGTGAAATATTTCCCATTAGTTTTATTCCGGCAGGGGAGTGTAGGACGAGTGGAGATTGAATGACAAACGTAAAATTTACGCACATTTACGTGGCCCCTAGCCAGACACTGAAGCGAAGTTCAATCCCTTATTCACTCTTATTGTCCGAGGTACTGGTCTCATCTATGATGAACAGAGATCCGGTGTTCTACGTACTTGAGTCTCAGTTAGTTGTTCGTTGGCTTTAGTTAACTCCAGACCAGGCTACATGGCTCTTGTAGATAATTTCTTTCCCCTTAAATGCTTGTTATACGTTTATCGCCGTTAAATGATCGGAAAAGGGGGGGGGGGGGGTACTGAAAAAAATATGTTCCAGTAGAAGCCGAAACTTGAAGATACGCATGGTTGAAGTTAAAATTGCTCTCAAAAATTAATTAAGAAATTTATTGGTCTTCATTAATGGCACAGATATTGTCGAGATATCATCTGAGCTCACGATTTAAGACAGTAGGATTATTTTAGTGAATCTTCAGTTGACGAGGGGCCACGGTGGCTGAGCGGTTAGGCTGCTCGCCTCCTACCAAGGCAAACCAGGCTCAATCCCCGGCCGGGTCACTCCGGATTCTCGCATGTGATAAACGTGCCGTGCGATGCCATTCGTCAGCGGGTTTTTTTTTTGGGATCTCCTGTTTCCTCCGCCATTTTATTCAGGCGCAGCTCCATACTCATATCAATCACCCTCATTGGCTCTAAAGACCTCGCTGTTAGAGCAGCCAAAATCTCTTCATTTCATTTCAGTTCACGAGGTATTATGTACTGGCGAATCAGAGGAATGAGCTGGAGTTTTGCTGCCAGGCCAGTGCAATTCTCTAGAAACAGTCGAAATCTCTTATTAGTACGTCAATACCAGCAACTTAAACGCCAAATAAAATTTTACTTATTCAAGTGGAGCAGTTTCAACTGACCTGCAGTAGAATCAGCTGATTTAGAGCGGTTTTAACTGTTTCGATTTTAGAGAGTAAGGTATTCCTAAATAAATACAGTAGTACCCCTGAATTACATCACCTGATTTTACACTTTCCTGCATTTTACGCACTCTTTATTTGGTCCCAATGTCTGTTGTGCAGCAAAAGTGTCGCTCTTTTTACACTTTCCTGCATATTGCAACATTTTCTCCCAGTCCCTTGTAGAGAGTGAAATAGGGGTTTCACTGTAGATAGCGGAAGTTTGGTTCCAAGTGGTGTAGCTAATGTAGTAGGTGGGGTCAGGACTGTGGAGTGTGAAGTGGGCACGTGACGTTCCAGGTTCGGTGATCATAAAGAACTGGAAGCCGCTCAGTTTCGACAAGATCGCGGACGGGCCTTCAGTCACCGTGGGCGATATCCTGGGAGAGCTGACCACGGTCGCCACCTTGAGGATACAACTCTACCGGTAAGTGTGTCAAACCTTACAATGTTGCTTCGTGGAAATAATTACCGTTACCTCCCTCAAGCCCCTGTCACGCTGCCAAATTTTTGCCTTCAATTATATTTGACAATACAATTTGAAGACAAAATACGCCAATCAAATTTTTCCTTCCAACAAATTTTATCAAATAATCTTGAATGTTTTTGAAGATGTGTCACACTCAAAATTTTTTGCTGGGAGAATATAATTTTAATTAATATTTAATCTTATTTTCATAGTGAGATATTGCTTTTGTTCTTCCATGAAATTCTTTAAAGGAAGAAATTTTTAACGAATGTTGTAATTTCTTTTCGTTTCTTTACTAAATTTAAATATTATTTATCAGAGATTTTTTCTGCACAATGAAATCTAATGCCTGTGAGTTCGTAATATTATGCACGATATTAACTTAAAATAGCATTCATGCCTAGACAGCTTCTACATAAATTAATTATCGTCATAACCTATTTCGTTTCCAGCTTTTAATCGTTATTTTAGAGTTTCTTGACGTCCATTTTTATCATGCACGATTCTAATTGGTTGAGACCATCAAACATCAAAGATACTTTAGAACTGGTCCAATCTTATATTCGATGGAAACTGAAGGCATCCAACAAACTCAGACAAATGTGGCGGAATTTATGACGTTTCGATGACGTCACAACTGTCCAACTTTATTTGACCAAACCTATTGGAAGCAGTTTGAGGGAAAAATTTGACACTGTGACAGGGGCTTCATTTCAACTTATTTTTCACGGCATCGTGGCATACTTGGGATCTAAAAGATGGATTTTTAAGCTGCGCGTTACAATTGACGTTACACATTATCCTCACACTCAGTGTTCCAGCTAAAATATGTTCTGCATTCATTGTAATTAACTAGCGCTACTGGTCCCACTTCAAACATGTGAGCCACTCCTGTGATTTACATTTAACTATATAGTTAACATATTACATGGTTTTACCTATTTTTTTCGTGATTAACATGCAGCTGATATTTGTCGGTCGAATTTAGATTTACCCTATATGGATGTTTATAGGCTGTTCACGGTAAAATGAGCACTTTTAAAAGCCCTGCTTGAGATCTACTTGTATGCACTTTATGTATGATCCCTCCTAATGTAAAATTAACATTCTCATGGGCCTCATCACTTTATTCATGCGTCGGTCAGGTGAAACTGTGGAATTATTGGAAAAGTAAATATGTAAAAAATCTGGTCAATTTTACACTTAGTTGCATAAAAAAAAAACAGAAAGCTATATAAATAATTTACGTTATCACAAATGATTACCTTACACTATTTACTCAATGTTAAGATATGGAACTACTTTCCATCCATCATGACCAACTTTACTGGGCGAATGACACTCAGTGCGCCCGTTAAAATATGTGGATGCAGGGGCAGTGACTTTTTCCAATGTTAATTTCAAGAGTGCTCAGTTTATAGTGAACAGTCTTTAGCAATATGTATACACAAATAAGGCTACCTTTTCATCCCGAAAAGATTTACGCGTTAGCTATATACTTCAATACCAAATGTGCACACTTGCAGCCTTCCTTTGGCTATTTGGCCACTTGTCTTTATGTGAAGAGAGTCTGTCACATGAGTGAGCCAATCAGAATTAACTTTCTCTGATACTAACTATCCGTGATTCGCGGGCAGATAGATATGCCACGTAATAATCCAAATGATCCAATCACGAAAGTGGTTATTAACTGAAGTATTTTGTTACACAACTTTTCCTAAATTTTTATGCGAAAAACAGTTGCACCTACATATATGACATATCTAACTCAAATAGTCGTCAGGTTTTTTGTATATTATTGTGTAGTGTTTCGGATAGACATCTTCGACACTTTGATAATCTATTTGTGCAACGACTCCTCTGCCAGGTTAATTTGTTTTAAGGGTCTACGGTGACTGAGCGGTTAGCCTGCTCGCGTCCCACCAACGCGATCCGGGTTAAATCCCCGGCTGGGTCACTCCGGATTTTCCCATGTGGGAATCGTGCCGGACGATGCCGTTGGTTGGCGGGTTTTCTCGGGGATCTCCCGTTTCCCCCTCCCTTTCATTCCGACGCTGCTCCATACTCACCTCAATCACCCTCATCGGCTCTCAAGACCTCGATGTTAAGCGCCGTCCAAATCTCTTCACTCACTCACTCGCTAATTTGTATTGTCACAGCTAGATACATAGGGGCGCCTGTTTTTGGCGAACAGAGTTCAGGACAAGTTGTGTTCCAACGCTCTTTAGTTCAAAACCACTTTCGTTATTGGATCAATTTGAGTTGCTACGCTTATCATCTGTATACTCGCGCGAAACACGGACGGTCACTATCGGAGAAACTTAATTATGATTGCCTAACTCATGTAGCAGAATCTCTGCACACAAAGACAAGCGGCCGGTAGCCTTTGTATGGCTGCAAGTGTGCGCATATAGGATATTGAAGTATAGTCTCCGCGAAAATGTTTTCGTGAAAAACAGGTGACCTTATAGAAACCTATTGAAATTGTAAATTCTAAATAACATATAACGCAACATAACAAAAATTAGTGAGTTTTTCTCGTATATTTATATTGCATCTAACAATCGCTAAGCTCTGTACAGCAGCTGTTCCTTACCGTGCTATTACAAGTAATTATGTGTTCGATTTGCAGACATGACTTGTATGTAACTGCTATTGATACTTAAGAAAATACGGATTTTGATGTGTAAACCAGCATATTGACGGTTAAAACGAAACAAGTAAATAAGTGGTGTGTCGACTTAAGTAGAACACGCCTCATACATATTATTGTTTGTATCACCTGAAACCGTAAATTAAAGTGGGACTAAAGGAGTTGATCTTTCACGCTTCCAGTGTGTGTACAAATAAATTGTGCTTTAGTGAACAAAGTTATGCAAACATACAATCGTGTGAATTCTGGCATTTCACATAATAATAGTGAAAATTTTCTTTTCCCTAATGGTAGATGGTGTTGAACTCCTGTCACGTGATTTTAGGATAAAATTCACTTTCATGTAATATTAGCTTAAGGTTTAAGACAAATCATATTTGTTTTCAAAATCCATGTTATTAAGCAGAGAAAATATCTGCATATAGATAACTAACAATTCGGAAAGTAACAATAAAAATGAACTACAGCAAATTGTAAACTGTTGTAGTCCTATCTACTGATTTCTGTATTAAATTTTTTTAAATTTTCTTTTATTTATTTTTTGATCATGGGCAGACAAATTGTTTGTGTCCTGTGTCTCATTTACTGAAGATCATATATGTTACTCTCTTACAAATGTTTGTAAAGTCAGTTTTCTTTTTCAACGGAGAATGTTGAACACGCATTTAAGACTTAACATTTGATTGGTTGATAAAGGTATTTGGCTTCCCTAAAGACGTGTGTCTCTTTCAGCGCTCGGCCGACTGTCCTCTCGGAAATGAAGGAAAAACTGCTTCGACTGCTGATCGCCAAGTCTCATAACCTTCTACTGTCGTCTGGCTGTCCCCTGGACGAGGTGAGTAATAACAGCCACTTGAAATACTGTAAAAAACTCTTTCAAGCATGTTTATGTTGTGCACAAATTGTGAATACTTTCCTTAGAAATATAAAGATTGGCAATTAAATTCATGCAGATTAAAAACGAAACTTTAAGGGCCGTATGCACAGAGTTGCCAATAACAAGGGATAGGAAAATTTCGCGAGTTCAATGACCTGTAGGCTAGACTCCACAGTCCTGTATACACCATACACTTGAGCATCAGATGTTTGTCCTTTGGCTGCTGCTCCAGAGAGAGGCCAGTGTTAACCCACACCTGGCAGTATGGGACTCGCAAAGTGTTTCCTTGTAAGTATGCTATTGGCTCAAAGGCGTCCAGAGCGTGTCTTTTAAAATGTGATACAATTGAAATGGTGCCTTTACTGTATATGTGTTTGACGTCTATCCTGGCCCGAAATGAATTCGCGAAATTTTCCTATCCATACCTGTAAGTGGGAACACCCGAATTTGCGAAAAGATTTCCGCACATGCTAGAATTCAATACACTATGGTCGTAGCAGCAGTATCCTTATGCTTATTGTAGGTGTGTCTTTGCGAGAAGACATTTTCCTACTTGACTGGCCAATGAGAATTAAGTAACTCCACTACTGTACGTCTGTGATTCGCGGGCAGACGCCAAAGACGCGTAGCACCTAGATCATCCAATCGCTGAAGTAGATCTGAGCTAAAGTGGTATGAAATACATCTGGTCGTGAATTCTTTTCACGAAATTCGGGTGTTCCTACCTATAAGTGAAGTACGAATACCACTTAATGTAGAGGGGATTCCAAGCGTCGTTATATTTCCTATGCTTAGTCCACGACTCGTGCAGCTTCATGAAGTTTAGTTTGGAAGATTACTAAATACGGAGACAAACGATCTTCTAAGATAGAGACGATAGAGACATGCAAAATTTGCGTTAACATATGGGTACACGTTAAACTTCAAACACGTTTATCTTTACAATACGTTTGTCATTGGATCATGTTTTATTTGACCTGCTCTGGGTAACTCTGCGCCAATAAATGAACACTTCACAATTGTTGACTCCAGTTGCAATCCAGTCAGAAAGTGGGCGTATTAACAGCTCTGCAGCAGGCTATGGAGAAACAACGTCAGCATGAGTATACACAGCATTGTGAAGTTAGCCTGATGGCAAATAACAATTAGAGGCCCGAGAATTTCGCGGGTTCATTTCTAGACAAGTTGGAATTCATACACACGTACGTTCATTTTTCATTTGTAATTGGTTGACGTGTTTTTTGACTCCTCCTGGAGATAAATACGCCAATACCAAACAGGCAAGAAATTGTGCGCCCAACCACCGCCTTTTACTACTACAGCAATCAACCAATAAACATTTGACATCTGTATGAGAGTATATAACACTGTTAAGTCTATCCTACAGGCCATTGAACTTGAATTTCTCGGGTCTCTAATAATAATGCGAATTTCGCAAGTCTCTTATCATATACGTACAGTATTGAAGATACCTAATTCTGATTGGCCAGTCAAATAGGAAAGTGTCTTAACACAAATACATGTCGCCAATAAGAAAAAGAAAACTTCTGGTGATTCTATTGAAATTTAACATCTATCGAAATCTTTTCGCGAAATTCGAGTGTCTGTAATTATTGGTTCTTTGGCTGATGCCACCATAAACACTCATTCTCCTGTTCGACTCACCCACATGGCTCGAGTACCGAAGGTTTCCTATTGGTTCAGACTTGAGCGGACGTCCAGTCCTATGTAGAAATTACGTATACTTGCGTGAAACTCAGCATGTTAATGGATCAAAATGCGATATGGTTTTTTATTCACGTGCTGCGTGTCTGTTTTAGGAAACAGTGTGGTATCTCACTGCGCCATTCAGAATTGAATTACTCCGGTAATGGATGTCTGTGATTCGCTCATAGGCATCTGTGACACGAACAATTAATAAATGTCTTATAGCTAGGGATAGGAAAATTTAGCGAGTTCAATTACCTATATGCTAGACTCCACACTCCTTTGTATAGTCGAACCTCAGATGTTTATACATTGGCTGTTGCCCAAGTGTTACCACACATTTGACAGTACGGGATTCGCTTTTTGTTCCCTTGTAAGTCGGCTATTGGCACGGAGTCAGTCGTCCAGGATGTGCCTCAAACTCTGATCCAATTGCAAAGGTGACTTCAGTGTACACGTGTTTAAAATCTATCTTGTCCTGAAATGAAGTTGCGAATTATTCCTATCCTAACCTATAGCTAGGGTCATGCCAAATTCGCGTTATTATTTGACATCTGGCTGAACTTCACAGTACTGTGTGCACTACAGCCGGTGAAGTTTCTCCATTGGCTGCTGCATAGCTGTGAAGATACTCCCTCTCTGACTGAACTTCACGTGATTGGGCCACACAATTGTGAAGTGTTCCTTTATTGGTCGCAGAGTCACCCAGTGTGTCTCAAATAATGTGTGGTTCAATGAAAAACAATATTGCACATGTACATGTGTTTCAATTTTAAGATGTCTCCAAATAATAACGCAAATTTTGCAAGACTCTACCTGTAGATAGAGACCTGAAAATTTCGCGAGTTCAATGACTGCAGGCTAGACTTACAGTCTTCTGTACAAATACACCGATATTAACTGAGGCATTGGTTATCTGCTGTCACAGTGGAAGGAGACCATTGGGCCAGCGTTCTCCAGGAGGTGTCAAACACCATGTGGACCAATGGATAAAGTTATATAGACACACGTGTTTTTAATTCTAGCTTGTCTCAAAATGAATCCGCAAATTTTTAAGGTCTATCTATACCTATAGTGAAATTGGATCTTATTAATAGTGTTTTTAAACACATCTTAACAAGACCTTTGCCGCGAAAATCAAATGACTCTCTCTATTCATAAGACACAAAGTTATTACAGCAATACGGAAAAATTAATTTTGTATATTTGTTATGTTAAAAACTTGTCCCAGGACAATGCATGTTGAAAATTTTTAAATAGGAATTGAATTGTGTCTACATGGAGCTGATTTGTAAGTAAATACCTGTATGGGATTTCTTTCACCGTCTGTTTCCAATAAGTTTTGCGCATTTTCCGGTGAACCTAGGAGTAAAATTGAGAACGTGTTACTATTCGTACGTAATATAAACTCGCAATTTTCGATAGAGAACACTTGAAAGGGATCTGGCGTAATTTTGTAGTTGTAAATTTTTGCCAAGTGGTTTTATATTTATAGTTTTAAACGGTAGTTTCAAAGGAACAAGTTACTCTTTAATTACCGTTACTTCTCCCGTATTTTTTCTAAAGTCGTTTTGTAAAAATTGTATTGAGCCGTAATACGCTGTGTTAAAGGAACTGAATTACGCGTGAGTGTGGTACGTTTATCGATAACCCAAAAAGGAGGATGCGTTAAGTTCTCATACATACGGGAGCACAGACATCCTTGCTACGGAGCTATCGTGTCGAGAAATGACTTTCGGGATCCTTTTGATCGTATTACCGCCCAGAAATAATGCCTAAGAGTAATCTTATTAACGGTCTCGTCTAGAACCAGACAATGAGATTCTTAGCCGGCTCTATTCAACTTACTCTAGGTTAAGGCTTTGCTTTCCACATACTTCAATCTAACCTTGCTTCTTAATCTTACTCATTAAAATACATAGTCGTCAGTCACTCAGCTCTTTGATCCCATACTTCTTGTGAGAACATCGTCTCACCCCCTTTTCCCTTTTAGCAACCCTTCCCCCTCCACACACAATGTAACCGCCCCATTCTCCATCCCCTCCTACCCTCCTACTCCCTCTCTCTGCTACTTAGTAGCAGTCGAGAACTACTTATTATCCACACACAAGGCGTATCCAAGTTTGCCCCGTTTAACAGCCTCCAAGTACATTAAACGCGTCCATACGGGGTTCAAGAATACCTCCCCACTCCCCTCTGTGTGCAAGTGAAACTACACGCTAAATTACCCTTAATGGATTCCTTGCGCTAATTCTAATTTTTATTGTTTACGCACTATCCCCTGGGACTAAAGATAAATAAAACCCATCGCCTCGCATACAAGTATGTGTTAAATATATGTTAGATAACCTAAAATCTCGCTGATACATTCGGAAACAAGGTGGAATCCACAGTAGTTTGAACACTCAAGCTTCAAGAAGTTTTTCATTGGTTGATGCTCTAGTTTAACCCGAGACTTAGTAGAACGTGATTGGGTGGTGTTTTACTTGCTGATTAGTTACTGGCTCAAATGCGTCCAGGGCGTGGTTAACAAACTGCGATCAGTAGAAGGAAAATGGGAAGTTTGGCGTAAGGGCGTGGGGCGTCGGAACTGTTTATGCTCTGTCATTCTCGTCCCCCGGCGGCCATCTTGTCCTCAATGTTGCATATCGCGGACCTTTACCTTTGACCTTGATACCATGGCCACGACCTTGGGCGACCTTGAACCCAAAAATTTCACAATTGTTTCAAAATCCCCAAAAATATATAAAAACTGCTGAAATTTATTTTAAAAATATGAATTTGTTTAAATAAATATGTATTTAAAAAAACTTATGAAAATAAGTGTTTCGAATATTTTGGCCTAGAGAAGACGAGGGACTGGAACCAACCAGCTGCCATGTTAAGACGTCACCCAACCCCCATGTTGTACCCATGTGATCTTGACTACCCATGACCTAACCCTATAAACGTGACCTTGGATGACTTTGAAAACAAAAACTCGAGAAAAAATGAAAAAAATGAAATAAATTCATAAAAGTCAGCGAACATATAACATTACTGACTACTACCTCCATCTTGGACCCACAAATTCTTCAGGTATGTACTAATAATACGTAGGGACATGCAAAATTAGCGTTATTATTTGTTATCAGGCGTAACTTCACAGTACTGTATGCACTAGAGCCGGCGTCGTTTCTCCATTGGCTGCTGCAGAGATGTGAAGATATTCCCTCTCTAACTGAACTACACGTGATTGGGTTACACACTTGTGAAGTATTCCTTTATTGGTGCAGAGCCACCCAGGGTGTCACATAAAGTATGGTCCAATGATAAACGTATAACATAGGTACATATGTTTCGAGTTTAACTTGTCCCCAAATAATAACGCGAAACTTGCAGGTCTCTAATAATACGATGCTTAGGGACTATGATTTATAGTAGGAAAAGTTGACGGCTTGTTAGGGTTTTGACGTACTGTGCAAATGTCCGAGAGCATTCTCTCGCAATATGGTTTCATGCTTTCAAGAAGGTACTATATCATTACACTGAGTCAATGAAGTATCTGTTACTCGAAAGCAGAACGTTTGTTACTGGTCTGCAAAGAAATTAGGTGAATAAAACTTGACTATCCGATTGTAAAAGTATAAACCATCAAGGGTGTTGTCGAAGATATCTTGGCTCGAAAAACTCTCGTAAGATAACGCCGTTTTGACAGAACTAAGTTGTCTGAACATGAATCAAGGATCAGCAGTAACAGAGTAACCAAAATATCACAGGGCCAATCGAAGTAGAAAATATCTTCCCATACAGACGGCATTGCCACATTCATATCCCGAATATAAGCTGTAAAATATGGTCAAAGCTTTTTTTTGAGCATAGGAAACCTTAATAGAAATATCTTATTCGAAGAAATACAAAAAAACTTAGGTTTGTTGATTTAAAATTTTTTCTTAACACATTTTTGTTTTAGTGAAATATTAATTTTCTGCATAGCAAAGGAGAAATTATTTCTTTGAGATCGGTTTGTTTACAGTAAATGCCGACCCCCCAGTAGCGCAGTCGGTTGGCGCGCCACCCATCTGAGGTACGGGAGGCTCTGGGTTCGAAACCCGGGCAAGGCATGGGTGTTAATTCAAGTTAGTCTGTAAGCCGTCCCCTGCCAAGCCTTCCAGCATAAAACCGGGGGACTTTAAAAAGCCCTTTACAATACAATACTATTGATTACAGTAAAGTAAAGATCTACGTCATAGGAAAGTGTCAAGTGATATTGAAACTTTTCTCTCATTCACTATAGTATTTAGTACGTGCCGTATCTATCTAAATTTTACGTTACCAATAACACAATCATTAGAGCTTCGAACTTATGGTTTTTACTTCCAAACACATTAACTGTGTTTATCACAAACGAAACTTGGACTATTGTAACCACAATGTAAGGTTATCATTGCCAGTTATGTAAAACAAAACATTTCTTCGTGACAAAACTACTTTGAAGTAGTTAATAGTGTAAATAACGATAATTAAGTGTTTCTTTGCTCAGTAGTGTACACTGAGGGTATCGATGGTCAATGACCTAACCAGTGCGTAACTGATTCGTAAACCTTATGATTAGTCTAAAGTTACGATTGGTTGGTTTCATCCCCTCTTTCCAATGCAAAACCTACATCTCATTGGCTGCGATAACGAAACATGTGCTTTGTTCGCTTTAGGTACAGCTCGCATAAAAGATTGTACATTGTATGCAACACCCGAAGCTTTACTTAGATACGAGCAAATTTCTCGTTACAACTCAGTACCACGCAAGACTGCACAGTGCAATGTTCGCCCCTGACAAAGGTTAATATTAATTGGCAAGAGGCTTGGTGAGCAGCCATTTTGCTGGACTGCACGTGATTCGCTTGCACCAAACATGACGTATTTAGAGACACGAGAATTTCGCGAGTTGATTTAAGGACATGTTAAACTGTAGCTGCATGTACCATGAAGTTTTGCTTCTATTGGGCGGCAGTTTGTTATAGACAAGCCCCGGACGACTTTCGAGCAATAACGAACCTGTAAGGAAAACATGGGCCGAATCCCGTGCTACCTGGTCAGTGATTAAACTGGAGCAACAGCCAATGAACAACTAACTGAGGCTCGAGTACACAAAGGACTGTTGAGTCTAACTTGTTGCCAAATGTATACGCAAAATTCTCGGGTCTCTATTAATTAATCATTAGAGACCTGAAGAATTTTCATATTCATTTTGAGACAAGCTAGAATTCAAAACACGTGAGTTTATATGACTTTAGCCATTGGTTCACACGGTGTTTGACTCCTCCAGGAGATCACTGGCCCAATCGTCGGCTTACACTGTGATATCAGACTACCAATGTGCTGTTAATATCGGCATAAGACTGTAGAGTATAGCCTGCTGGTCATTGAACTAGCGACTTATTCAGGTCTGTATTAATAATTCACGCAGGGATTATCAGGACGTGTAAAGTATAATGTGGACCAGTGACCAACTTTTGCAAAGATATACGTGTTTATAAAATCTAGTTAGTTCCAAACGACAACGCGAATTTTGCAGGTTTCTAGCTATATATCAAACCGGGTCTTAACCCATAAATTCGGAATTAATTTACGAGCTCTAATGTTGCAATCGCTGGAGACCGGAAAAATTCGAGAGTTCAATGACCTGCAGGCTAGACTCCGCAGTCTTTTGTACAAATGTGCAGGTGTCAACTGTGCATTGGTTGTCTGATGTCACGGTGGAAGGCAACGATTGCTACATAGTTCTCCAGGAGGTGTCAAACACCGGTTGGACCAATAGCTGAAGTGATATAAACACGTGTTTTGAATTCTAGCTCGACCCAAAATGAATTCGCGAATCCTTCAGGTTTGTAGCAATCGCTTAATATTTTGATGTGCAGTGTACGTATTCTGATCGCCCTTCTTGCTATAGGCTGGTCACGTTAAAATGAGCACTTTTGAAAGCCCTGCTTATGATCTACTTGCATGCACGTTGTGTATTCCTCCGCCTTATGCAAAATTTAACATGGCCGTGGGCCTCTCCACTTTATTCCTGTGTCAGTCAAGAGAAACTGTGAAATTTTAAAGGCAGTAAATACTTAACAGTTCTGCTTATTTTTATACTTCAATGCATAAAAAAAACAGGAAGCGAAAGAAATAATTTTAAGTTATCACTAGGGTTATGCAAAATTCGCGTTATTATTTGGCATCATGCTGAACTTCACAGTACTGTATGCACTAGAGCTGGCGTCATTTCTGCATTGGCTGCTGCATAGATATGACGTCAGTCCCTCTCTGATTGAACTACACTTGATTGGGGCACACGATTTTGAAGTGTTCCTTTATTGGTGCAGAGTCACCCAGGGTGTGTCACATTAAGTATGGCCCAATGACAAACGTATTGCAAATATACATGTGTTTCAAGTTTAACGTGTCCCCAAATAATAACGCGAATTTTGCAGGTCTCTAGTTATCACAGTTGGTTAACTAACACTTTTTATTCGACGTTAAAATATGGATCTACTTTCCAGCTATCGTTACCAACTTTACTAGGCGAATGTTACTCAGTGCGCCCGTTAAAATATATGTAGGTAGGGGCAGTGACTTTTTTCTAAGGTTGATTTCAAAAGTGCTCACTTTATCGTGAACAGCCTTTACCAGTGGATAATGTACTGCATGTTCCCTGATCTCAGTATGGACCACTCGGGAATGAAAAATACAAAAACTTGAACAAATCAGATTCCTCCCAAGTAAGAGACTCAGAACATCGGCCAGTGATTCCTTATTGTGTGCAGTGTCGCTCATAAACATCCTTCACCTGCAACGTGTCCTCTAGCATGAAAACGAAACTGAAAGGGCTTAAGTGTTAAAAGGAAACGACAGACTGGTTACTGAAGTGTGCGCTGTGCGTCAGATATCTAACTACCTCGTTAAAATCATCGCGTAAAACAATATAGTTGCATTATTTGCGAAATGCGTGGGTATCTCGCTTCCAAAATAGTGTTGCGTGTGCTTTGCTTGTTGCAGCTATTCACACGTCCTTCCGAATTCTCGAAACGGCAGATACTCAAGTTTGGAACGTTAGTTCACGTGAGAGAGACGAGTTGGTTTTCAGCACTACAACATCTTGCATAGCGTAAAAGGCAAAGTTAATATCTGGCCTACAAGGAAGAAGACGAAAAATAGTAGGGGCGGGGGGGGGGGGGGGGGGGGGGGGGGGGGTAAACGAGCGAATCCCAATTCGCTGCAGAAATGATGAAGCTGTTGATCTCACGCCCCGGTGTACATCTCCGGAGTTTTCGCGTCGATGACAATGACCCATAAATCTTTCCGCATTAGCAGTTTCGCTGCAAAACGACGACCAGCGCGGCTTCTAAAACGGACATTTGCTTGGAGATTTACAATGCATCGGGGCCGCGATTCCGTCTGAACGGAAGACTTTAACGATTCGTCCGGCGGTGTGGATGATAGCTATGCCGCAAGAATGGAAATCCTTTCGAATTTTCTTTTCATCACCCCCCCCCCCCCCCCCCCCCTGGTTCCAGTTATAAGTTAATCCCATAAAACGAAGCCGTTTTTCTTCGCTTTATGATTTCGGCTGTAAATCTGTTGGATAATTTATACGGCGTTCTTTCATAAATAACCTGTTTGGAAGTCGGGCTTCGAAGTTGGGAAAGTTTACGACTTCTTCCAAGCGGAGTGCGCATGACCGAATTTCACCGGTTCCCGCCAATTAACTCCTTTATGTGCGTAGCGCGGCATCAGAGAATTAAGCCGATTTGCTATAGCTAGGGCACAGAGTAAGTAAGAGTACAGAGGTAAAATAGCCGCCTATTCTGCGAACTCCTGCTGCACGCGCTACCAAAATGGTGTCACGAACCAGAAAAAAATGTGACGCTGTTCGTCATTCAGCACTCGGGCAACCTACCCGTATGCTGGCAGCCCAGCCAATACGAAACCTTCCGCAGTATTCAGTAACGAATCAGAACACACGGCCCTTCCTAGATCCTCGCATAGCTAATCACTGAACGGGTACTTCCCCATCAAAGGAATCGATACGTCATTTCATAGCCGTGTACTTACTGAGCTGTGACTACACTGTAAAGAATAATGGGAATATTACGTTACAAGCGTACGGTAATATTTGCAAATTTGAAGGGGAAACATAGTTTTCCTTACAGGTATGGTAAAATTTCCGCACTCTAGAGTAAAATTCACGTACATGGTAGTGTAAAATCCCATACATGGTTAGGAAAATTACCTTACGACACGTGCATCACGTCAAAATTCTCAGCAGCTAAGTGGGGCGACGGGCGGAAGAAACAATCGCTTAACACGCTTATATTCACTAAGCATGACTGCTGTGGTCGTGGTAATAATATTCCGGGGTAATCTTAAATATAATTTTATTATACATCGTAGCTAATTTTCCCTTACTTTTATGGGATCCGCCTACTGCTGTTAGACACTTTTCCCGTTCAATTAGGGAATAGTATTTTACTTGTTATGTAAATTTACTCTACATTTAAGAGTTAATTTTACCGTACTTGTATAGATAATTAGCTTTCCTTACATGAAAGGCAATTTTACCTCAATTTTTTTCACGGTGCAGTGAACAACGTACTGTCTGTTCGTTGATGTAAGTATTATCCATTCGCAAATGATCATAGCAGAAACATCGACAAATCAGAGCTCTTGTAATTAAGTCACTCAAAACACTGGCTACTGTCTCACTCCTTGATGAGTACAACATGAACCATAAATATCCTTTATGTACAACATCTCCTCGATCATGGACAGGGCGACAGAACGGGCTAGCATGTTACGTGAAACGTGAAATCATCGCAATCCCAGCCTACAGCCTTGATATAACGGTAGAGTCGAAAACATCTGTTCGCATGGCAAGGGGTTTGTATACTAACTTAAGCCATTTGTCTACACGGTGTTTGACACCTGGTGAACGCTGACCCAATCTTCACCTTCCACTGAAACAGCAGACAACCAATGTGTAGAGTTCTGAAAAATTCGCGAGTTCAATGACGTGAAGACAAGACTCTACAGTCTTATGTACAAATATGCCGATATTAACTGCACATTGATTGTGTGCTTTCACACTGGAAGGCGACGATTTGGCCAACGTTCTCCAGGAAGTGTCAAACACCGTGTGGGCCAATGGCTAAAGCTGTATAAACACATGAATTGTAGCTTGTCTCATAATGAATCCGCGAATTCTTCAGGTCTCTACCAATGTACAGTTAATATCGTCATTTTTGTACATATGACTGTAGAGTCTAGCCTGCAGGGCATTGAACTCGCGAATTTAGCAGGTCTCTAGTCATGATTAGGTAGAGTACAATAGTATAAGACGGGGTTTATTTAACGTAAGGATTATTGAATAACAATTTAAGTGACTATTTATCGGGGGAGTTTAAATGGAGCACCAAGATGCTAATTATGGTAAGTTTTATTTACCGCATGCCACTACAATTGGAAAGTCCCAACCTTGTTCATGTTTCCTGAGGCTGATACTAGGAGGCGGTTAACAACGGCTGGACATGCCCATCTTCAGCGGTCATCTCGTTTTAATCAGCCGACGATAAAAGACGCCGCGCTCAGTGTTACGTTGGCCTATAGCGGACGCGTCGTTTAATATTTTTGGCTCCGTTTACTGGCCGGTGGAAGGGGTTTTCTGCAACTGCCTTTCGCAAGGTGTTATTGCAATCACGCTTGTGCTCTGGTTCAATGTTTGAAGGTGTGATCAGGCAGGCCGTCCAATTAAGACCTGATCACTTCATAACAAAGTGTGTTTCGTTAGATGGATCAAATTAATTCCTCTGCATTTCAAAACATTTATAGGCACAGAAATATTTCGTTAGATGAAATACTTTTTTGGTTGTTTTATAAAGATGTTTTTCTCTGGTTCCAAAGTAATTTTATCTTAGTGGGTTCTACGGAATGAATTGGGCTTACTCATGCTGCCGAACACGTGAATATACAAAGAAAGCCTCTGCCACTGTTTCAAAAGCACACTAACGCCGCATGTTACCAAGGGGAGCACTTTAAATTCTCTTTTTTATTTCGGGACAGCTGCCTTTACTGCGAGCTATTTGTGGTTTAGGTCTTTTTAAGTCGTCTCTCTGGTTTTTTTTATATTCGCAAATACTACCAAAACATCTTCCTCTCGCTTCGCGTTTCTCAGCTGTTGCAGATGTCGTTTGGTTGAGAGGCATTCGCCAGTTCCAGGCTACGATGTGTTCGTTCTCTGATTTTTTAAAATCTTATTTGTCGGGCTCGGCGTACTCTTTCACGCTGACAATGAAACCATATTCCAAGCAATTTTTTAACATACTTGAATGTACGCCGTGTATCTACTGGGGTAAAACAGGGTGTACAGTGGGGTAAATCCGGATGTCTACTGGGGTTAAAACCGGGGTAACATCAGTTTTTATTTCTTAAACACGGAACACACACAAATTCGAGCAGATCATCACTATCTCATCCTGTGCAGCCTTCGTGTGCCCACCTCTTGCATTTCTGGCACTTCACCCAATCGTCTATCTTCTTGGTAGATGAGTAAGTTTCTTTACGACGAAGACCAAATGCATCTCGTTCATCATCATCGCTAGAAGTATAAAGACACTGCGACGGCCATTTTTTGACTTCTGCGCACTACAAAGCTCATCCATACGCGAATTCATCTTCCTTTTCACCTTCTGTTTGCTAGCATTTGTGTTAACACTTCCTTCAACAAGCTCATTTTTATATGGAGAATCGGTTACCACCACAACTTTACCCTTCGACTTACCTGAAGAATTCCTCTGGTAATGTGGGACAGGAATGATGTCTTTCGGTGAGACTGAAAAGTACCCTGGATGTGGAGTTTCGTCTGACTTGCTAGGCTGTTGGGAAGACGTTTATGTAACCCTATCAGAGTTTTCTATGTTCGTAGATGGTCGAGGTTGTGGAATGAAACTTGTGATGGTTTCGTTATTATTTATACATCCCTGTGTTTGGGATGTTGCAGGGATTCTTTCCGTGGTCTCTGACGGTGCGAAATCATTCTCTTCGAACACATGTCGATTAAGTTGATAGATTCCGGTTTTCACGAACCCAGAACTTGCTTTCTGCATCTTTGCTGCCTCACATAAGCGTGCCGAAAGAGTCCAGCAATTTGAGATTGGGTTACAATTCATCCTGGATTGTTAAGAAGCCGCGTCTTAACTACATTGTTAAGCAGCCACGTATTATCTTCCTGCCTGTAAAATGTACTTAAAGACCCGATAAAACTAACATCTAATGGCTGCAACTTATGTGTGCAATGTGGAATAAAGCAGACAACCACTTTTTCTCGTGCCACATCAATGGCAGAAACATTTTTCACATGGGTCTCATGTCCATCGAGTAACAAAAGAACAGGTTCATTCTTCGTCGGTTTCGTATGGCGAATGAAATGTTCTAGCCACGGTAAGAATATGTCTGCCTGCATCCACCCACTTAGGTGGCATGCTGCAATTGTTCCTGGTGGTACGCCATTATGAAGTTCTCGCTTCATCCTTACTCCAAGGAAAACAAGAATAGGTAGGACGTAATTACCTGCCGCTGAGAAACAAAGCTCTGCTGTGACCAATTGCCCTCGCTCTGCTGAAGTCAGAGCTCCAATTTGCTTCCTACAATTCAGAGCCACCACTTTAGGCTAGGACTTGGGAACCGATGAGAGACCTGTCTCGTCAACAATATACATTCTTTCTGGTGAAAAGTTGTACCTCTGGAAGCAGCTTGTAAGAATCTCGAATAATTTCGCTAATGCAGTCTTGTTGAACCCCATTGCCCGTGCAGCTGTAGTAGCCTCGGGTTTCCTCAGCGTCAGACCTGGATAACGTTTCAGAAAACAGCTGAGCCAATCAAGTACACCACACTTATTTTCATGGCTGAAAGTATGTTTTAAATGGTTCTTTTCTGCCAAGTTGTATGCCAGGTGACGTATGTTTTTCGTTGTAAGTCCAAACAATCTGCTCTCCATTAATGTTATGTAATCAACTAATTAATTTTCTTGTTCTGTGGTGAAAACGCACTTGAAGTTTCCCATACCTGAAAGAAAAGAACACAGGATTCTGCAATATTTGAAGCAAATAGCATTTCGATATAGATAGAGACCTGACAAATTCGCGAGTTCAATTACTTGTAAGCTAGACTCTACAGTATCATGCACAAATATGCCGATATTAACTGAACATTGGTTGCCTGCTGTCACAGTGGAAGGTGATGATTGGGCCAGCGTTCTCCAGAAGGTGTCAATCACCGTCTGGACTAGTGGTTAATGTTATATAAACAGATATATTTTGAATTTCAGCTTGTCCCAAAATGAATCCGCAAATTCTTCAGGTCTCTAGATATAGAATGTTTAGGGAAATTCGCCAGGGGGCGTTTATACCATAAAGGCCTACTGTTTCACTAATGACAATATTCCCTACAGAAATACAGTAGATTTTACAATAAGACCCAACATATTTAAAATAAAAAATATCATACCATATTTAGGACGGTTACAAATAACTAGACACATGCCAAATTTGCGCTATTATTTGGCAGCAGACTGAGCTTCACAGTACTGTATGCACTAAAGCTGGCGTCGTTTCTCCATTGGCTGCTGCATAGATGTGAAGATACTTCCTCTCTGACGGAACTACATGTGATTGGCGCACACAATTGTGAAGTGTTTCTTTATTGGTGCAGAGTCACCCAGGGTGTGTCACATTAAGTATGGTCCAATGACAAACGTATTACAAAGGGACATATGTTTAGAGTTTAACGTGTCTCCAAAAATAACGCGAATTTTGCAGGTCTCTACAAATAACAAATTAATTAAAGTGATAAGAACGTAAAATGTTTGACTGTGCTTGGATGATATTTGAAAGTCTACCACACTAATCCGCTAAAATTTGCAATGTTTTTGCTAGAAATATTATTTTACTACTTAGAATGGCAATTCTTGCACAATAATGGCACTTATATAAAATTATCAAAACATAAAGAATTTACTTTATGAATTCGTTTATTCCCACAGTAATTATCCTAATTATGGATTTAAACTGGCTCAGTTGTTGCAAGAAGTATCATATGATAAGTATATCAAAATAATTTTGTATAACGTCTCTTTTGAGAATTTACTTTTTTGATAACAATATCTATACAAACGACAAGGATTTGAATAGTTATATGGACCACATATATACCATTACCAGCTTATTCTTCTTGAGTAACCGCTCCCAGTTTGACTTTAAAACCCCTATCTTCTAATGTGGACTGAGGAACGTTGTGTGTCAAAGCTGCCTTTTTATAACCCATCGTTTGGTTTGCTTTGACCATATTTTCTTCCGTCCAAGACTGACGTTGGGTTTTGCGAATGTATGTTCGAGGCATATTCCGGTCCAAATTTCTGAAAAACAAACAGAATATTCAAATGTATAGACAAGGGATATTCTTGCCATTGTTAGAAACCTGCTTTGTTTACATAATTATGTTTATAATTTAATAACATTTGAATTTAAAAAGCACTTCCTATTATGTTTCATCTGAGCGTCATTACTTCAAATACAACATTTATGAAAGACATGTATCCAAATGTTTTCGTATAGTTAGTATCGAAAATCTTTTTAAAGTAACGAGGTAGGACCGGGTACTCACGGGTTAGAAGCAGGTACACCCGATTCTACCCAACCACAGCTACCCGATTCGGTCCCAAACACACTGTTTGTTGTTTTGGCTTAGAAATAAAAAACGGAACTTCTAAACACATATACTCTAATATATTCGTTAACTACAAAGGTATGTTGTTTCGTTACTCTTACACTGAATATCTGCAAACAAATCCATCTGTATCTGTAGGCACGACGAAACCACGACGACATAAAAACTTTCTTTTTCGTATTGGCAGCGTGTCATTGTGAGAAGATATTTTCCTTCTCGACTGGCCAATCAGAATTAGGTAGCCTCAGTAGAGTGCGTCTGTGATTCGCGCGGAGACATCTAAGACGTGTAACACTGAAACCACCCATTCACGAAAGTGCATGTGAGCTAATGTTTTATTAAATACAACAGGTCGTGAAATATTTTCGCGAAAATCGGGTGTCACTAACAACTATTGATCTCAGCGCGTGCGTGTGTGTGTTTGTGTGGACATGTGTTTGTTCGTAAACCGCCCACCTCCAGGACTAACGTCTGGCTGACGAGGCGACAACGACCATCAAAGCGTTCAGAGGGCTCGCTGCCGAAGATCGTAAATAAGCTGCCCCCCTCCCATCCCTGGCCCTCTTTCTCTTACCTTTGTTATGATCTCGGGCCGGGATTAACCTGGAAATCAAGAGATATCGCGTTTCCACACTCTCCTTAGCGCCCTTCACCTCGTGTACTTTCCTCTACTCTGTTTCTTAAGAAATTATGAGGAACTATGTCGTAAATAACGCAGCTCTGCCGTCCTGCGACTTTCCAGACTCAAAGCAAGACCGTTCTATGAAGATACGGGCTGTACGCGTAATGATTAGAGAAACGAGAATTTCGCGAGTTCATTTCTGGACAAGTTGGAGTTCACACACATGTACGTTCACGTTACGTGTGTAATTGGTGTACGTGTTTTTCGACACCTCCTGGATATAAATAAGACAATAATAAACATGCAAGAAATTGTGCTCTCAACCACCGCCTTTTACTACCACAACAATCAACCAATAAACAGTTTATATCTGTATGAGAGTAAATAAGATTGTGAAGTCTGGCCTACAGGTCATTGAACTCGCGAATTTTTCGGGGCTGTAACTATATTTTATGCTATGCATTGCCATTTGAACCAAAATACCCTCTCGGATTCTTTTTTTCCGCCTCTCTGTAGTGATATCGACATGCATTGGATGCCAGCAATACCTGAAATTTAAAATTTCAGGTAATATATCACCGACTCTCCCCATACTTAGGAATACTTTATGGTCGGGGGAGGGGGGAACAAGGAAAACAAATAAAGTCTCACTTGTATTTAAAAAAACACTTTATATCGTTAGTTCTTCCATGACCGTAAGTTTTTGTTCTTATAACGCTTTACTTGTCTACCCGCGAAACTTGGAACGTTCAGTATCGGATCAATGTAATTCCTATTCGACAGTGAAAAAAAAAACGTCTGTTTAATAAAACAAAACGTCACAGAAATGAAATATCCACTTATTCCGCGAGCTCCAGTCGCACACGCCACCAAAATGCTTCACTAGCCAGCAACTTGACGACGGAAAGCCGCTCGCCAATCAGCGCCCGGTAACTTACTTACCAGACGACAGCAAAACCAATAGGGAACCTATCGCAGCACGTGGTAGCCAATCAGACACAAGACCTGTTGCCAGACTCTCGCACAGCCAACCAGAGGATGGGTGCGCCCACATCGAAGCAACCGCCTCGACATTTCGTCTCTGTATAGTTATCTACTCTGTGACTTCGTTAATGATTGCCAAGAATTTCCCACCGCATCAGCAATAATTACCGTGAATAATAATAGCTAGGGGCGCCTGTTTTTTCACGAAAAGATTTCAGGACAAGTTGTGTTCCAAGTGACTTTAAGTTCAGAATCACATTCATGATTGGATCATTTGAATTGTTAGGCGTCTTATCTGTCATCCCGCGAATCACGGGGGGGGGGGGGGGGGGGGGGTAAGTATCGTATAAAGTTAATTCTTATTGGCTCACTCATTTCACAGACTTTCTTCAAACAAAGCTAAACGGCCAATAGCCAAAGGAAGGCAACATGCATGCTCAAAGGATATTGAAGTCTAACCTCAGCGTAAATCTTTTCGCGATAAACAGGTGACGCTAATAAGTGTGAAGGGATCTGGACGGCTCTTAACATCAAGGTCTATGGCCCTAATAATAAGAGTTAAAAAAAAAAAAGCACTGTAGATTATTTTGCATGTTACATACGAAAGGTAGGGATGATGGAAAAGTCACAAAATAATTTTGAACCAAAATATCTTCAATAACTCTATAGTTGGTTTTTCCTTCTATGATTGTATGGCCAGGTTATTGACTCGGCTGAATTCTTTGAAGGCCAATAACAAACGTTCTGCTTTAGAGTACCAGAATCCTCATTGACCCAGTTAAATAGGATAGTAGCTTTATACATGATTGACGGCCAATAAGAAAGGAAAACTGTCGGACATGTGTACAGTATGTTGAATCCTAGCAAACAGTCCTCTTTTCCCGCGATAAACCATTATATCTAGCGAAAGGATAATTAACAGCGACAATATCAACTCGTCACTCCATTAGTTGAAAGCCAGCCAATAATAAACTGTATTCCTTTGCTAGTAAACGTGTCAAATGTGGTAGGAACCAATAAGACGGCATTAACTGGAAATGTCGAGCTCAACAGAAACTTCGTGCCTATAATGGTGTATAGAAGTGGCTTAATCAAACCATGTTTCAAATGCCGACAAATGTGTTCACAGTGGTAGGTGTTAATGCTGAAATTAGCGAAATGTTAATACGTTGTTCACTGACTGCAAAAATGCACGCTCGACAATTGTACAGCGCCTAAAAAAAAATAACGATTGCGACATTTAAGCTCGTAAGATAATTCAGGGCTGAGCTTACTAACATCCGCGGCGTGTCTGTTGTACAAACACGCTTCAGCGGCCAACCCTCGTACTAGGAGGGCCCGCGGTGGTCTAGTGGTTAGACTACTACTCGCCTCCCACTAAGTCGAACCGGGTTCGATTCCCTATGGAGGTCGCCGCCGGATTTTCGCACGTGGGAATCGTGTCGGACGATGCCGCTACTCCATTCTCAAACTCGCCTTACCGTCGAGACCTTGAGGTCTGGATCCGTCCAAATCTCTCCACTCCTCGAACTAGAAAACACGCAAAGTGTCTTGCAAACAGTCCGCCGGCCGACCTCGCTTTAAACCCAGGCGCCAAACTACTTGTCGGCGTTAAGCCGAACGCGGTTGCCCCGGGTAAAATGCAAGTCTCCTTCCCCGTTTTAGGCTGCTTTTGCGCTTTGCGAAGGAGTGGCCGATATATAAAAATACTCCGGGGATTAAATGCTTGACGGGGTATAAATTCGCGAAGGAAAGGAAAGCAAAGCGAAGAGGTATTTGCGGGCGTGTGCGAGTGCGTGCTCCGGGGAAGAGGAAGAAGGCGTAAAGGGAGAGTTGATAAGGACGTAGGAGGAAGGGTTTAAGTGGAGGGAGCAGTGATCTGGAAGGAATTAGCGCCCGGGAGACGTGAGCTACATACGAATCAGGCGGAGCGTTACAAGCGAAACTTGATCTTCATTTCTTCTCTCGCACTTACTTAGGCGGCCCGGAAATCGAGGAAGTCTTTTGCTCCAAAGTATTTTTACAACAAAAAAAATACCACCCCGGCGTCTTGCTCGTGTCCTGATTTGGGAAGACGTATTTGGTTTTGGAGCGGCTTAACTTGTTTCCAGAGCGAATTGCAAACGCTGATTCCCACAGAACCAGATTTTGCACTGGTCCAGCGAAATCCCGGAACAACTTAATCCGTAAGGTCCTCGTATTCACATTCGAGGACATATTCAATGTGAAGAATATTTTTGGTCTGGACTATCTAACAATGAATCGGTGGCCGGTTTTTGAGCGTGTTCCTTTCGAGAAATATGATTTGTTGAAGTTTCTGCGCCTCTCATTGGCAGGGACATGACGAATTCGCGTTATTATTAGGGATAGGTAAACTTTGCGAGTTCAATGATTCGTACGCTAGACTCCCCAATACTTAGTATAGTCGAACGTCAGATGTTTGCTCATTGGCTGCTGCCCCGGTGTTACCCCACATTTGACAGTACGGGATTCGCTTCTTGTTCCCTTGAAATTCGGCTACAGGCGCGGAGTTGTCTAGGGCGTGTCTAATAAACTCTGATCCAATTGCAAAGGTTACTTTAGTGTATACGCGTTTGAAATCTATCTTCTTCTGAAATGAATTCACGAATTTTTCCTATCTCTAATTATTATTTGTCATCAGGCTGAATTTCACAGAAATGTTTATACCGGAGAGGACGTTAGTTCTTCATTGGCTGCTGCATAGATGTGACGCCACGGCCTTTCTGACTGAACTACACGTTATTGGGCCACACTATTGTGAAGCGTTCATTTATTGGCGCAGAGCTACACAGGACGTGTCAAATGAAGTATGGTTAGAGACGTGAACATTTCTCTAGTTCAATGACCTGCAGGCTAGACTTTACTGTCTTATGTACTAATGTACCGATTTAATTGCACATTGCCGGCGTATTGCAAGGATACATGTGTTTCAAGTTTACCGTGTCCCCAAATATGAACGCGAATGGGGAATGGTAAATCCTGACAACAGCGAACACGCAAAACGTTGTCCAGTCGTATAGGCTGTTCACGGTACAATGAGCACTTTTGAAAGCCCTGCTTATGATCTACTTGCATGCACGTTGTGTATTCCTCCGCCGTATGTAAAATTAACATTGCCATGGGCCTCATCACTTTATTCATGTGAAACTGTGAAATTATTAAGGAAGTACATACTTTACCAAACGTTTATTTTTACACACCGATGAATTAAAAAAAAAAAACAGGTGGCGAAAGATATAATTTTAAGCTATTACTAATGGTTACCTTACACTTTTTATTCGACGTTAAAATATGGAACTAAATTCCAGCCATCGTTACCAACTTTACTGGGCGAATGTCACTGAGTGCGCCTGTTAAAATATATGCAGGCAGGGACAGTGACTGTTTTCTAAGGCTCATTTATAACTTGCTTACTTTATCGTGAACGATCTTTAGCGAGAAGCACGCTCAACACAAGTAGAACGCCCAAAAAAATGTAACTTTTGCAACAATAGAGATAATAAATTATTTCAGGAATGAACGGATCAGCTACGACATAGGGCAAAATTATGTACTGGAATCATCACGCACAACAGGCTTGATGCGAGACTTCTCTGTGTGCCTGCGAAATAAGTGAACATTTCATTGGCTGTTGCACGTTGACTACATCAAATCTTAATTATTGTTGCCCAGGCAGAACTCACTAGCTTTACCAACGGGCGTCTCTCAGTACTCCCGTTAAAATATATGACGTTAGTAGCAGTGACTTTTTCCTTAGGTTGATTTCAAAAGTGCTCATTTTATCGTGAACAGCCTTTAATAAGAAATAGTTCTTTTGCAAAATATTACGTAACTGAGTGCACACGAATGCGGTGTGATGTCACATTGGTGTAATTTTCTAGATTCTGTTATATTTAGTTCACATAAAGCGGATGAATATCCTGAAATTAATTCTTTATGATACCCCTTTCAAAAATTTCTCCGCCAAACTGCTTCCAAAAAGTTTCGTCAAATAAAGTTGGGCAGAAATGACGTCATCGAAACGTCATAAACGTCGCCATATTTGTCTGATAAAGTTGGATGACTTTAGTTTCCATCAACATTTGAAGATTTGACCGGTTCTGAAATTTATTTGAATTTTGACGGTCTCAGCCAATCACAATCTTGCACGACAAAAATGGACGTCAAGAAACTTAAATTTGACAAACAATTTCTGGAAACGAAAAAGGGACTGGAGATATTTATTTTTGTAGAATCTGTCTGAGCATGAATTCTATTACAAGTGAATATAGCACACAATATTAAGAAATCAGAGGCATTAAATGTCATTGTGCAGGAAACATCTCTGATAAATAAAATTTGAATGTAGTAAATAAGTGAAAATAGTTACAACATTCTTTACATTTTTTCTGTAATCGACTGCTTCGAAAAACAAAAGCAATATCTCACTGTCATATTAATTTTAAATAATAATTCAAATTAGGTTCTCCTAGTTAAGAATTTGACAGTGTGGCGTATTTTCAAACACATTATAGATTATTTGAAATCGTTCGTTGGAAAAAAAAATATATGGGGTCTATTTTGTCTTAAAATTTTATCGTCAAATTTATTTGAAGACGAAAATTTGACAGTGTGACATGGGCTTTAGGGCTTCAGAAAATTTTAAGTAACTCTGAATGGACTATGGACATGTTTGTCATTACTGTTTGTAAGTACATGATCTGTAACTTACACGTAGTGAGGAGCCATGGTGGCTGAGCGGTTAGCCTACTCGCCTCCCACAAAGGCGAACCGGATTCAATCCCCGGATGGATCACCGGATATCGCAAGTGGGACCCGTGCCGGACGATGTCATTGGTCGGTGGGTTTTCTCGGGGACCTCCCATTTCCCGCGATCTTCATTCCGGCGCTGCTCCATATTCACTTTAATCACCCTCATCGTCTCTCAAGACCTCGCTGTTAAGAGCCGGCCAAATCTCTACACTCACGTATAAATAGTTAAGTGGGTTTATTCACTTGAACGATCTCTTGAAGGACATATATTTGATTTTGTGCTCCTTGCTTACCAAACTAAAGAATTAAATTGAGTTAGCAAGTGTATGGAAATTCTAAAAAGAGGTATTTTTAACAAATCGTTGACCGTATGGTATACGAGTGTCTTGTCGGCAGTGTTAGAACACAGAGGGCAGCCAATGGCCAGGGACGCCTGGTTGTCGCGAAAAGATTTCATAACCAATTGTACCTAACTTTTTAATTCAAACTCACTTTCGTGATTCGAGAATTTTTGTATTGCTAGTTTAAAGTGTCTTCCCGTGAATCACAGAGTTGCAGTATCGTAGTAAACTAATTCGGAATGGCCTATCGAGTGTAAAAAAATATCTTCTCACAAAGTTAAACAGACAAATAAGAATTATTAATCTGCTGATATCCCCGTAGAAAACCGGTGTCCCTATTTTGCGTTTTGAGAGCGTATATTAATGAGAAAACATTTTTAGTAGCAAATCTGATTTATGTTACCCTGATGTTCTAGGTCTTTGATTCACGTGCATACACCTAAGATGAGTAACACGTAAATCACCCAATCGCGAAAGTGGATTTGGGCTGAAATGTTATGAATAGAGACCCGAGAAATTGGCGAGTTCAATGACTTGTAGGTTAGACTTAACAGTCTTATATACTCTCATACAGATGTCAAATGTTTATTGGTTGATTGTTGGGGTAGTAAAAGATGGTGGTTGGTTGCACAATTTCTTGCATGTTGGTTATTGGCTTATTTATCTCCAAGAGGTGTCAAAAAACACGTCGACCAATTGCAAGCGTAACATGATCGTACATGTGTGTGAATTTCAACTTGTCTAGAAATGAACGCGCGAAATTCTCGGGTCTCTCGTTATGAAACACAACTAGTCCTGAAATATTATCGCGAAATTATTATACCAGTAATTATATAAAGACGTGTGATTTTCCCAAGAAGTGTCTTACACAGGTAAGAAATCAATGTTCTACTTGCACACTTATAGCTTCCGTTGGTTATGTGCTTCATGTCGTCTTCAGACGACAGCGCGAAGTTTGATTGGGCGAATCAGAGTTTGGTAGTTCCGCATCTGAACGTCTGTGATTCGCGGGCAAGCACGTAAATCAAGTAGCTGTTAAAAACAAACCAATCGCGTGAGTGGATTTGAGCTATAGATAGGGACCGGGAAATGTCGCGAATTTATTTTAGGACAAACTATACATGAAACACATCCACGTTTCTGTCGTATTTTCAATTGGACCACAGTTTATCAGACACGCCCAGGTGAACCCTGAGCCGATAACGGACCTGTAAGGAAACAAGGGCCGAATACCACGTCACCTGGCCTGAAGTTAAAATAGCTATATGCTGTTCACGGTAAAGTCAGCACTTTCAAGGCCCTAGTTTTTTTTATTCCTTTCAGCTATATTTAATTATTTAACACCTTTTTAAAATAAATAATGCCATATAAGTAATAAACATAAAGTGTATATCCACAGAACTCGGGAACGTCTAAAGCTAAAATAAAATATATTTATTGGCTATTACTCCAAATGGGAGGGATTTAAAAAGTGCTCACGTTACCAAGAATAGCCTATAGTCACTGGGGCCTCAGCATATGGAAAAACAGCTGATACTCTCAAAAACATAGGACAGTGAAGTTTGCATGCAGGTCTTCGAAACGGCAAAATTTTCCTATACCTAGCTATAGACTGTTCACGGTAAAGTGAAGACTTTTGAAACCAACTTTTGAAACAGTCACTGTCCGATAACTGGATATATGCTACCGTATACACTGGAATGCAGAGTCCCAGTTGATTTGGCAACGATTTAAGAGAAAATTGTTCCAAGTATTGGCATTGTATTGCTAGTATAATATTCAAATATATGGAAAATCCTGCTTGTGGAGTGGAGAGATTTGGATGGCTCTTAAAATGGAGCTCTTGAGAGCCGATGAGGGTGAAGCGAGATGAGTACGGAGCAGCGCCGGAATGCAAGGGAGGGGGAAACGGGAGACCTCCGCGATAACCCACCGACCAGCGACATCGTCCGGCACGATTCCCACATGCGAATATCGGGGAGCCACCCGGTCGGGGATTGAACACGGGTCGCTTTGGTGTTAGGCGAGCAGGCTAACCGCTCAGCTACCCGAGTCCTATTGAGGAAATGTCTTCGCACAAAGACACGCTGCAATAAGCAAAAGTAAACTGCTGGTTTGCCTCTACAGTGTTGAAATCTAGCATGTACGGAAATATTTTTAGCGAAATTCGCCTATCCCTACTGATAAAAAGGAATGTAACTCGCCTTATCCCTAGAGATAGGAAAAATTAGAGAATTCATTTCAGGACAAGATCAATTTAAAACGCATGAACGCCGAAGTCGCCTTTGCAATTGGATCAGAGTTTATTAGACACGCCCTGGATGACTCCGCGCCAATAGCCGACTTGCAAGAGAACAAGAAGTGAATAGCGTACTGTCAAATGTGGGGTAACACTGGGGCAACAGCCAATGAACAAACATCTGAGGTTCGACTATACAAAGGATTGTGGATTCTAGCATACAGGCCATTGAACTCGCGAAATTTTCCTAACCCTATTTATCCCTCAGAGGCAGAATATACTTCAAATATATGTACTTTTTTAATGATTGCGTTGCTGTACTACATCACAGAAGTAGGGAAGTATACAGAAGACAATATACTCTTATACCACAAACTCCAGCTACCCACACCAGAAAATTTGCGTCGTTAGCCAGCAACACGTCGGAATACCTTTCGCCAATCAGTGCCAGGCATCTTACTCGCCGACCGGCAGCTTAGCCAATAACGGAACTTTTCGCATCACACAGTAGAAAAATTAGACACATGGTCTGTTCCCAGAGCATCGCTCAGTCAGTCAGAGAACGGGTACGTCTTCATCAAAGGAACCGCATTGGCATCTCACCCCGATGTGACTTTTGGGGCCACAGTGGTGTAGTGGTTAGACTACTCGCCTTCCGCCCCGGGAAGCCGAGCACGATTCCTGGCGAGGTCACTCCTGGATTTTCGCATGTGGGAATCGTGCCTGACGGTGCCGCTGGTCGGCGGGTTTTCTCGCGTGTCTCCCATTCCCCCGCCCTTTTATTCCAGCGGCGCTGCTCCATACTCGCCTCGCTTTGCACTCATCGGCACACAAGACGTCGATGTTAAGAGCCGCCCAGATTTCTTCACTTACTGTAACTTTCACTCGCCACTGCCTGAGTAGCTCCGAGACAGCTGCGAACAACCCATGGTGGGATGGTTCAATCAAATGTACCGGAGTCAGAAGAGAAAATGTGTGCTCGCTATAACTAGGGATAGGAATATTTCGCGAGTTCATTTCAGGACAAGATAGACGTCAAACACGTGTACACTGAAGTTGACTTTGAAAATGGATCGCAATTTATTAGACACGCCCTAGACGAGTCTGAGCCAATAGCAGACTTCCAAGGAAACAAGTAACGAGTGCCATACTACCAGGTGTGGAGTAACACTGGCTACTCTCTGGGGCAGCTGCCAATGAACAAACATCATAGGCTCGAGTATACACAGTACTGTGGAGTATAGTCTACAGGTCACTGAAATCGCCAATTTTTCCTATCCCTAGCTATAACAGAAGCGAGTAAACTGATGACTAAAGACCCGAGAAATTTGCGAGTTCAATGACCTGTAGGCAAGACTTCACAGTTTTATATACTCTCATAAAGATATCAACTATTTTATTGGTTGATTGTTGTGGTAGTAAAAGGCGGTGGTTGGGAGCACAATTTATTTCATGTTTGTTAATAGCTAGGGATAGGAAAAATTCGCGACTTCATTTCAGGACAGAATAGATTTCAAATGCGTTTACACTGAAGTCACCTTTACAATTGGATCAGAGTTTATTAGACCCTACCTGGACGATTCCGCGCCAATAGCAAACTTGCAAGAAAACAAGAAGCGAATCCCGTACTGTCAAATGTGGGGTAACACTTGGGCAGTAGCCAATGAACAAACAGCTGAGGTTCGACTATACAAAGTATTGTGGAGTCTAGCATACAGGTAATTGAACAAGCGAAATATTCCTATCCCTATTAATGGCTTATTCATCTCCAGGAGGTGTCAAAAAAATCGACCAATTACAAACTTAAAATGAACGTACATGTGTGTGAATTCCAACTTGTCTAGAAATGAACCCGCGAAAGTCTCAGTTCTCAACTGTTGACATCTACTCATATCTAAACACAATTGTAAAAGTTGTGACGGTGTTTGCGAACACACACAGGGCGATATCTTTGTTACAGTGCTTCCTTAATATCGGTGTTTAAGTTTGAAAACAGCTGAGAGCCCCCAATGTTGTCAAAACAAAAAAATATTTGTGTTGGTTCCAGTGAAAAGTTTTTTAATTCAGTTGATACATTTTTATATAAAGTTTCAATTCATTTTGCAATAACTTTTCCCCCAATATTAGAATATTTAGCTTGGTATAAAAATAAAAATAACATTTGGTACAAACATAATTGATTTTTCCCCAAATATTTACATGAAATATAAAATATGGCTTTAGCAATTATTTACACGATACTTAACTTAAAATTGCAGCAAGGGCCCCCCCCCCCTCCTAAAATGTTGACGGAACAGCAGTTCCTGCCTGAGTGAATACCCTATCCTGTCTCCCCGAACCTGGGCGAGACACCTCTGTATACACTTCATTGAAAATCACCTAGAACATTACAAAATTATCTTCCCTCCGTCGATATCCGGAAGTCCGGAAGGGCACTCTGGTGGTACGTGACTGGCTGGAGTTACGTGGTCAAGGTGATGTACAAGGGAGGGGAGGGCAGTCCAAGTTTCGCGGGCGGCAGCGGCCCCGCGGCGCCCACACTTGCAGACCAGCAGGCCCGCCCAGCGGACGTGAGGCGTGGAGCTCGTCAAACACACCCCCGGTGCAGCGAAGGTGAGCCGTCCCAATGGCCACCACATTTCTCAACTTCAGTTAGGTTCCGTGGGTTGAGATTTCGATTGATGGGATAGTCGTTACAGAGTTGAGCGCGAAGCCAGACAATATAGCGAAATTCGCAAGTCCCTGCTACGTACCTCGGTTGGTCACACATTTTGATTTCTGAGCGATGTGTAGCAATCACATAATTAATTGTTATGCGAACCATTTTTTCTCTGGCAGCCAATGAACGATGTACTACGAGCTCGATGATATTGGCATTAACCATTCACGTGGGAAAGACGTAGAAAATTCCCCAAATCAGGTTAGCCTCAAGGAAGAACTCAAGTTATTAGGCACTGGTGTCTTGCTGTGTACTGATCTGTCATAACTTTCATTTATTTGAAACGTGTCCACGATCCAGGACACGATTACCGAACGGGATAGTTGAGCGCGGACGCAGGTGAACTAGTGATTAGACAGCAGGTATCCCAGAACGGCTAATTGGGTCCGCCGCCCCCCCAAAACCGGAATTTAACTCGTAGCGAATAGTGGAAGTTGCCTGTGGTGCGCAGGTTTTCTCGGGCGATTCTTGTTTTCCAACGCTCTAGCATTCCGTTGCTGATCCATAATAGCGCTTCATTCTGTGTCACCTCGGAGGGGTTTGTAGAGGTGTAAATATGGGAGCCTACGGACCTCCTTTAGAAATAACCGCCACTTAGGTAGGTGTTAAATAGCACCCTGTGGTACACCTATCCTAACAACTGTATTATTAGTAGGGGTGCCTGTTTTTCGCGAAAAGATTTCAGGACAAGTTGTGTTCTAAAACACTGTAGTTCAGAATCACTTCCGTGATTATATAACTCATATCGGAAAAACTTAATTCCGATTTTGTCACTGATGTAACAGGATATCTTCACACAAAGACAAGCGAGCAAGAGCCAAAGGAAGACTGCAAGTGTGCACATAATATATTGAAGTCTAGCGTCAACGTAAATTATTTTCCGAAAAACAGGTGGACCTAAGTAAAACTACGATTATTTCGCGAATTCATTTCGTAGCAGCGAAGACTTCAAGCAACTATTAATTTATTGTCGCACTTCTATGATTTGAAAGCAGTTCTCTGTACACTTACTGTATAGCAGTAAGGCGGTAATAAGCAGGCAGCAGTAGTGTGACCGAGTCAGGAACAACACAGTGCTAATACTTCCCACTACAGCAGCAGGCAATAAATACACGAAGGTGCTCGTGTGGATACAATATTTTGAAGTATACACTGTTGACAAAGCATTTTTTGAAATGCTTACCAAAAGTATAAAAAAATCTCACAACACTGTCAATAAATTTAAAAACTAATAGAAATTAGTATTTTTTATTTTCTTTAGCTGTCGTTTAAAATTTGCATTATGTTGCAGTCGAATATAGGACCACAGGCTCATTAGTAATGGAAACAGATATAAAAATCCAATCTTTAGCGTTGAACATGCTTGTAAATAATCTATGTATGTTAGTGAACGAACTTCATTAATCTTAGTGATTGTACAACATCTCAGTTTATTACATATTTTAAGCACTTGAGAAATTAAAGCCAACAGCTTTCCATGCAAAGTGGGCCTAATAGAGCAGGATCACAAATGTCAAAGGTTGCGGTTCTGTGGCCAAGGCCATGACAAGTTAAAACCAATTGGCACCCATCTGTTCTACTTCTCATACTCTCTCTTCCTGAACTGGAATCAGCTAAAATACTAAGTTTCCTTATTCGGTATTAAAGCATTAATTACTTTGGATGTCAAAAATCCTGTTCAGGTGAAGATGTTTACTTAAATTCCCAGTTTTCGCTCAAGTAGGCTGTTCGTACGAAACCAGATTCTGGTGAAAGATGATATCTGTGAGAGAAGTTATTGCTTCACAATTTACTAATTGTACACGCAGACCCCAAGGTATTCAGCTGTCATCTCTATGCCAAATTTCATTAGAATTCTACTGTGAGCGCAGTGTAATTCGTACAAATAAGATGTGAGGAAAAATAATTTCTCGAAAAACTTTTGTGTAAGTATGTACAAGGAAATGATGAACATGAAAAAACAAATCCTCATTTTAAACTGTTGTAGAAGCCGTTTCTGTGTGTGGAACACAAGAAATGTAAATGGAAATTATAGTCGTCTCACTTTGGGAAAGCTAGAGAAAAATTGTCAAAATTATTTAACATATTAAAACTCCCAAAGCAACGCTTTTTATAATATTCATACAAAACCAATTGTGTGTGTGTATGTATATATATATATATATATATATATATATATATATATATATATATATATATATATATATATATATATACACACACGTTCTGCAATAAAACAATATCCCATGAATTTATAAATTAAGGCAAGGGAAAAAAAGTATTATTCAGCTTGTTGGACATACATAAGGCATAATTAGGGATAGGAAATTTTCGCGAGTTCAATGACCCGTATGCTAGACTCCACACTCCTTTGTATAATTGAACCTCAGATGTTTGTTCATTGGCTGTTTCCTCAGTTCACCCCACATTTGACAGTACGGGATTCGCCTCTTGTTCCCTTGCAAGTCGACTATTGGCACGGACTCATCCAGCGTGTGTCTAATAAATTCTTATCCAACTGGAAAGGTGACTTATGTGTACACGCGTTTGAAATGTATCTCACCCTGAAATGAATTCCAGATTTTTTTATCCCTAGGTATAGTAAAGAAAAATATATTCTTTAAGTAAGGATTGTATTTGAAGTAAGGGTGCATTTTTCTAAACTTTTGTTTTAGTACGCAACGGTACTGAGATCGGCTTAGCCACAGCACTGAAAAATTAGTTGAGTTACCTTATATAAACTTCATAACATGATACATCATGGTTGTAAGACAGCATCTGCGAATAAATTTCACGATGTAAAATTCAAAATTTTGGTTATGTGTTTCAAAAAACTTTTAATTAAATTATTTATGTGGGTCATTTCGTAAAACACAAAATCAGATAAATAATTTTGAAATTTTTTGTGACGTATTGTCATTACAATTATTGTTTGTTAAGTCATTCAGAACATAAGTTAAGAGTTGTTTATTCCAACATACCATTACCAGAATAGATTTCTATGGCAAACTGTGGGACTTAGGAATAAATGTGCAACAAGTGTTCCATTTTTGTTTATTATGTCATACTGTTCATTAAACCCATATCAAGCGTTCATTAGTCCTGACGGTAAGATACTAATCTGCAATAAAATGGTGACCATTCCTGTTATTTTCATACCGTTAGGCGGTATTCATGAGTCTTCTCGTAGATTGAAGTTCTGGATAACATAAAACAATGTTCGGAGAATTGTAATTTAACTTCACTTCATTTACGATACTTTGTGTAAATAGTTCAAAATCGCGACTTTCAAGGTATCCTTTGTCCCCTAATATTTGATTTAGTTAGAGTGTGTCCTTTATATTTTCCATTTAATTTTCCATAAGAAATCACCTTACGATGTTTGTCAGACGAATTTTGCCACATTCTGTATACCAATTTAATCAATACCTCAAAAATTCTGAATATTTCTCCTCATACCGGCCAGAAATCTGTAAAAAAAGGTCTAAAAATAATTTTGTAATCGCATAGACATTTCAGTAAATTTTTTATTCAAATAATTTTAATTTAACTAAAACTTTAGACCATAAAGACTTACTTAATACTTTCGCAAATATTATGCGCCAGTTACAATTACGCAATAAATACCGTAAGTTTATAAAACTCATTATGTTAATTCGCTTGTACCTATTAAATTCTACTCTGAAAAAATGTTCTTGCTCAAGCAATGATATACCAGCATTCGTAACACTTAATAAGCATGCAGTTGATCGTACATGTTCTCTTAGTTCGGGATGTATAAAAATTATTTCTTTCGCCAAATCAACCATATATGTAATTTATCTGAGAAATCGTTGTTTTTGAGAGAACAAAATAAACACGAAAAAATATTTGGTTCATGCAAAATTCTAGGGGCCGCGATGGTGTAGTGGTTAGACTACTCCCCTCCACCCAGGAAAACCAGGCTCGATTCCCGGTGGGGTCCCATCCGGATTATCGCATCTGGGAATCGTGTCGGACAGTGCCACTGGTCGGAGGGTTTTCTCGGTGATCTCCCGTTTCCTCCGGCTAATAAAATAATAATATTAGGCGCTGCAGCTCCCACCAACCGCTAGACCCCCCGTTTCGGAGTTTCGACTCTATGCGGGGGGGGGGGGGGGTTATAACACTCCTCGAGCCTCCCCTCCCTAACCAGACAGACGCCCTCGCTGCGCAGTAGGAGAAAAAATGACAGCGGCGAGACCTGGTTGGCGTCACAGCCCCTTCTCCTCCCTCTGCAGGAGAAACCGACAAGTGTAGAGGATGTACAAGAATATCCTGGGAATTAGGGCCCTCGGTGCAACGTGGGATTTAGAGAATTTTCTGTGCGATGGCCTACGACCCTATAAATATTGCAGTGTTCAAACGACCAGCAGTTTTTGGCGGAGGGCATCTGGATGAGTGCGGAGTGCGAAGTCATCTGCGGACGACGACGGGAGAGGTGTCCGTGCTGTGAAAGGACGAGAGGGCGTGAAACCCGATAAGTGAAGTCTACTGTGACTGAGGGCGCTCGGAGAACTCTTAGAACATTGCGGACTGGCGGGACACTGACTAAACTGAGGTGGGACTGAGTGGACGTGTAATACGGATTTTATTGTAAATATTGAAACTGTCGTATATGGATACCTAATTAGTAAAACGATTGAATATATTTTGATACAATGTCTATTCGGACTGATTTTTTTAAATATATAATTTTGTTAATTTCTTTGAGGTAACAAATTCTGTAGATTGGAGTCATTAATTGTAAACAGTAAGTGATACCAATTTATTGTGAGATATTGAGTTGAGATAATTCTGTTTGTAGTTTTTGTAAATAAAATTAGGAAATTATAATTAACTCTTTTATTTAATTAAGTTCTGCATCCCTTAATGAATTTAATTTAGCCCACTGACTTTGAGAAAATTGCAACAATAATAATAAATATGATGTTCTGGGCGAGATTATCATTCTCGCAAACGCACTGGAACGAGTAAGTGAGGGAATAAAATAGTTTAAGGTTGATTCTATGCTGGTTGGGAACAAAACGATATTTCTTATGGGTTACGGAAGAGTTTGGAATATGGAAAATTTCAGCCGCGAGGCGCGCTGTGTTCCAAAAGGTAACTTTTAATTGAAATTTTTAAGTTACGCGAATTATAAAAGTGAAAGATTTTACCTAGTTACGAAGTTGTATTATATTTGATTTACGATTATTGCAATCATCCGGTTTTTCGACGTGGCAAATAGAGAAAACGTGGAACGTTGCCGACACTAGTGGCGATAAAATGTAGGTTGCCAAAGTTTGAACACTGAACCTGTAAGGAAGTGACCATGGTGAGGTAGAGCGTGACTGACTGTCAATCGCGTGCCAGAGGTGTGAATGAGTGTCGCGCTACTGCAAGGACAGGCGCGGGAAGTCTGAGATGGCGACCGGCATTAATCCAAACTTGGTTAGGAAAGCCGTCTAAGAAATATGTATATTCCGCAGCAGAGTAGGAGGAGATAGGTTGCCTGGGGAGTGAGACCGCCAGGGCTAGGAGTTGAGGGTAGGGGAATGCCGGGAGGATAGGAATTGGGGTAAAGGCCATAAATGATATTATCTTAGACATGTCACTCGGTTAAGAGGCGTTATTTATGAAGGGGGTATAAGCAGAGCGCGCCACAACCCGAGCACTGCCACCGAAGACTAAAGGCTTAACAAGGCTAAAAGCATGGAGTGGTTGTATATCATACGCTTAAAGACCTTTTTCACGGCAACAAAATCTTGGAAGGAGTTGGAAACTGTAGGCAGAGATTTGGCGCCCCGTCACAGCCGAATACGCGCGCGCCACTCACGAAGTAATGCCAGCTTCAGTTTTTTGCTTCCTGTCTTTTCTTACTTTTCTAAACGTACCGAAACTTGTGTTAACCACGACGCAGGATTCACTGTAGCGCTTTAAAAGAATTTCCTTCTCGTATAAGCTCAATTATTTTCAATGTGTTCTGCATTACTAGAGACCCGAGAATTTCGCGGGTTCATTTCTAGACCAGTTGGAATTCACACACGTGTTTCTTCCATGTTATGTTTGTAATTGGTTGGCGTGTTTTTTTACCCCTCCTGGAGATAGATAAGCCAATAACAAACATGCAAGAAATTGTGTGCCCAACCACCGCCTTTTACTACCACAACAATCAACCAATAAACAGTTGATATCTGTATGACAGTATATAAGACTGTGAAGTCTAGCCTACAGGTCATTGAACTCGCGTATTTCTCGGGTCTCTTTACATTACACAGTCACACCGTTTACGTAGGTGTGTATGTTTTGTACTAATTAGCAACTTCCTTTAGACTCGTATTATGAAAGCAGTGGCCTAAAAAATGTACGTTTGTATCGAATAGTTATCGTTAAATATCTGTATAAGTATTATATTTTTTTCTTGTGAGTTAGCTACAAATGCCGATGTAATCAATGTTTGTAAATGCGATAAAAACTACCGACAGCGGCATGAGTAAACATATAAGATGAAGATTATCATAAGGAATAAAATTCTTTAAATCTATTTTAACCCAATCGTAAAACAGACGTGATTTGAATCATGTCTCTTGTCTGTTGTAAACGTAAAATTGAAAAAGTGTGTTTTAAAATTTTTAAATCGTACTTACAAAACAAACGAGAAAAACTTCATGTAGTTATTACGTTTCATTACGATGAAATGTTACATCGTTTTATGGATGCAGTTAAAAGAGCGAAAATGAAATTCGGAATACTTAAGGCCAATACCTTTTCTTAGGCCGATATGGCGCTAAATTGTTAAGTACTTGTTTATGTATGGGTTAATTGTTGTATTTGAATATGAAATGATAACTAAACCATATTTGTTTAGCATTAAGTGGCAATAATCTGATTTCGTTCGGAATAGGCTGTTCCGTATTTCCTGTATTCGAAGGGTTTTGACTTGTTTATTTAGTGCGTAATGAAATCCGCCAAGCGATCAGCTTAAATTAAACATTACTAAAAGAGTTCAAGTTTCACGAATTCGTCTGGTGCCATCCTACATTTCTTAGGCTTCTAATCAGGCCACAAACCTTTATTCATGTCTAGATACCCGAGAAAATTGTGAGTTCAATCTTATAGGCGATGGTTAAGCGCACAATCTCTTGCATGTTTGTTATTGGCTTATTTATCTCCAGGAGGTGTCAAAAAACACGTCGAGCAATTACAAACGTAACATGAACATACGTGTGTGTGAATTCCGACTTATCTAGAAATGAACCTGAGAAATTCTCGGGTACCTATTCATGTCCTACTGCCGTGGCGAAAGGTGGAACTTTTATCTTTGTTCTGGGTATTGCACGGGATGCGATCACGATATTTATTCTTGTTTGTTACTTAATCATAATCGCCCATGCAAAGTTGGAATATCCAGACCAGCATAACTGCCGTTCCTTCAGTGATTGAGATAGGAGACTGACCTTTGTCTTGTCTGGAAAGTCAGCAAATGTGTGCAGAGACTTTGATGAAATTGCAATTTCTTTTAAAGCCAAACAGAAGAGACCCTGAATTTTCCGCGAATTCATTTGTAGACAAGCTAGACTTCAAACTATTCACATTTGACTTCCTTCTTGAAGTTGATTGAAATTTGTAAACCACTCACACTCTAAAATTCGAACCAGTGGAAAACCACTGATTCGCAGTGAAATTCAACTACTCGAATCAGTGAAAATGGCGCCACTTAGAATCAGTGGATAACTACTCCTTGCCTCGGTGAAAAAATTTCACTGATTGATATGATTTTCGCGATGACCCAAATTTCGCGAATAGATTTCACGACCAGTCGTATTTCATAACACTTTAGCTCAGATACACTTTAGCTATTGGATGATTTAGGTGTTACGCGTCTTAGGTGTCTGCTCGCGAATCACAGAAGTAAAGTTGTGGATTAACCAAATTCTCATTGGCCAGCCAAGAAACAAGCATAAGAATACTGCTGTTATGCCCGTACGATATTGAAATCTAGCATGAGCGGAAATCTTTTCGCGAAATTCGGATGTCTCTACTGATTGAATTAGTGACGTGAAACAATTTCACTGATGGATAAAAAACCAGCATAATACCGACTGCTCCAGCATAAATAAGTAATCTTGCATTACATTAATATGGTGAAAGTGTCTCTTGGTGCCTCCAGACCTGTTTCTATGATTTGTTTTACAAATAAATATAGTTTCCCGAATATTCAACCTAGTGTGTGGTTGATTGCAACTATTGGTGAGGGAGTGAGAAAGGGAGGACTTTCAAATGGTTGCCGTGCAAGTGGCGTAAGTCACGGAAAAGGTATGTATAAGGATGCGAGTAAGCATGATGGTGCCTTTGATGAGAAGGGGGGGGGGGGGGGTATCCATTCGCGGACTGGCTGCACAAGGCTCTGGAAATGGGCTTTATGTCTGATTTGCTACTACGTGATGAGAAAGATTCTTTATTGGATGAATTGATGGCTGACGATTCAGTTACCATGCGCTAATTTCCTATTGGTAGGGACGTGCAAAATTGAAGTTATTTTTTGGGCGTATAGCTAAGATGCGCAGTACTGTTTATACTGGAACCGGGGTCGTTTCTCCATTGGCTGCTGCTTAGATGTTAAGTTACTCCCTTTCTGAGTGAACTGCACGTGACTGGAGCACACGATTGTGAAGTGTTCATTTACTGACGCAGAAATACGCGATGCGTGTCAAATAATTAGAGACCTGAAAAATTCGCGAATTCAATTACCTGCAGGCTAGACTCTACAGTCTCGTGTGTAAATATGCCAATGTTAACTACACATTGGTTGTCTGCTGTCACAGTGGAAAGCGACGATTTAGCCAGCGTTATCAAGGAGGTGCCAAAGACAGCGTGGACCAATGGCTAAAGTAATATAAACACACGTGTTTTGAATTCTTGCTTGTCTCAAAATGAATACGTGTATTCTTCAGGTCTTTACAAATAATTGGGGATAGGAAAAGTTCGCGACTTCAATTACCTGTAGGCTAGTCTCCACAGTACTGTGTACTCTCGAGCCTCAGATATATGTTCATTGGCTGCTGTCCCAGAGAGTAGCCAGTGTTACTCCACACCTGCCAGTATGACAATCACTACTTGTTTCCTTGTAAGTCCACTATTGGCTCAAAGTCGTCCAGGGCGTGTCTAATGAACTGCTATCCAATTACAAAGTCAACTTCTGTTTATACGCGTTTGACGTCTATCTTGTGCTGAAATGAACTTGCCAAATGCTCCTATCCTTAAAAATGATGAATGGTCCAAAGACAACTATATTGCAAAGGTGAAAGTGTTTTCAGTTTAAAATGTCCTCAAATAATAACGCGAGTTTTGCAGGTCTGTACCTATTGGCTTTATGAGTTGTGTTAGATTGCGGTGAGCTTTGACCGGCTTTTAACATCGAAGTCTTGAGAGCGGACGAGGGTGAAGTGAGGTGAATATGAAGCAGCGCGGAATGCAGGAGTTCCACGAGAACACCCACCGACCAGCGTCATCGTTCGGCCAAATTCCCTCGTGCGAAAATCCAGGAGCGACCCCACCCGGAATCGCTTGGGGTGTGAGGCAAGTAGTCTGGCCACTAAACCACCGCGGCCCCCCAATGGCATTCCGACATGTTGTTGGCCAGCGACGGCATTTCGCTGGTGTGCGCGGGTAAAGTTCGCGATGTGTGCAGCCATTTTACTTCCGTATTCTGAAGTATTTCTGTGCTCTAGCTTTGGATGCCATGCACACGAAATTCGAATCAGTGGAAAATCACTGATTCACCATCAGATGCAACTACTCAAACCATTGAAAATCGGTGGGAAACTTCAGGTTGTGTCATGGATACAGTTTCAGTGACCGTATGCCACAGCAAACCGCATGCGGCAAATTAAACCTTTTTGTTGAATTTAGCAATATAATTACGAGGAATGAACATTCCCATAGTCGCTGTTGATGGTGTGTAATGCAATTTGATTTAAAGAAAAGTAAATATAATTTTTTTGCCTAGAACATTATCAATTCAGCTGTTAAACCAACGTCTACTTTAACAAGGAAAACGGTTGTAGTAATATTTCATCGAAAATATTTAGCGATTTCGTTTAGTTTTTAATTCAGTTGGAATTCATTACGATTCTTAATACAAACAATAAATTTGAATTCACTCACTTCAGATGGTATGCAATTTTAACTTACAAACCGAACGATGTAATGATCAGGATAACGTGAAAAGGAAATGAAAAACAAATTATTGGCCATGTTATCTGGTAAAATGTTATATTGACACTTTGCAGACTATGCTCGAGTGTATCTCGAGCAAAGCTAATTTGAAGATTTTTTTTGTTGTTTAGGAAAAAACTCGCATGTATGTGCAATCTTTGTTCGGCTAGTGTTTAACAAGACCTCACAAAAACACCACAGCGCAGTAAGAATAATATTGCCAAAGACAGAATTTTTTATAGCCACTTAAATGGACATGATTTATTGGAAATCCTTTTATACGATAAAAGACATTTGAGTTGTTCAATATCAGCTCGGCTCTCCATTGGTGTATGACCGGCAAATAACAAACGCTGTAAAATATACGGTAGTGTCCGGTGTGGCATGTATTAATAGCACGGTGGCGAGTTCTAGACACCAACAGGACCTATGTTCTTGCAGTAGAGGATATAGGTGACTCACTTCTAATTCGCCTTAAGTGCCAGTAAGTTCTAAAAAGTATACTATGTGTGTTTTGTTAGTTCATGTGTGATTTAAACTTTTATTATCAGTTTATCAATATTTTTACTTTCAAGCGTGTCGCTTGCGATGAGTAACAGAGAAGTTGAAAACTTTGTTACTGAGTAATCTGTACCAAAGTTGGTAAACACGTCTGTTGGGAATGTCACTCATTCAGTAAGTGAAGGATAGCAGACTTATTTACACAGAATTTCCGGATGAAGTGCTTCAAAGTAGCTGATAGGTCGGTCAGACGTATATTCTTCTACAGTTTAAGAAGATACTTGTTTCATTTTATACACCTGTTTTAACTTAACTATCAGCTAAATTGCAAATCACTGAAAAAAAGTCAAACTAAATGGTTGGCGAATCAGTGTAAAATGCCAATCAAACAATAAGTTAAGGAAAACTGACAACCCGATTTTCGCGAAAAGATTTCACGACCAGTTGTATTTCACAACAGTTTATATCATATCAATTCTCGTGGTTGGTTGGTTTACTTGTTTTACATCTTGGTCATCTGCCCGCGAATCACAGTTGTAACAATATCAGAGTAACTTAATTTTGATTGGCCACTCGAGTTAGAAAATGTCTCTTCACAAAGACAAGTGGCCAATAAGCCAAAGAAACCAGCTGATGTGTCCGTAGATGATTGAAATCTAGCGTGTTTGAAAAATCTTTTTGCGAAGATCGGGTGGCCCTATTTATAATTGAGCAAAACGTGTTTTGGTATGGTAGCGATTTCATTGTACTGAAAGCCCCTGACGTCTTACGTCAAATAGAATTAATTAACCCTCATAACGCAATTAGACCATTTGTCAAGCAACGTGTTTACAACATTGCGTTATTTGCTTTTTAGAGTCTTTCACTATTTACGAAGTTGTTTTAGAACGCTTTGTAGAAGCCAAGACAGATTATTTTAAGGCCTTCTCGCTTGGAAACGTGGACAGAAATTCGAACAGATACCCCTTCTGGTATCGTTTAGTTTAAATATACGTCATGATTATGTTGATTTTTCATAAGTAATCATACCTAGTGGGACCGTAAATTTAAAATGACGAAATACTGGAAAAATGTCAATTTGTAAACAAAATATCGCAGTGACTTATATACTGTTAAAGTAATTTGAACATGTTATCGAACTTTAAAGGTCTCACGTGAATTCATGTATTAATTTTTCTACTTTTTATAAAATGAAACGAGCATGATATCTAGACATACCCGTGGAGTAAAGATTTAAAAGCTAGCTTGCGTTCTGAGGGCGAGGTGTCAGTCACCTCTGACATACATAAATTTGACCTAATTCCGTTTGACTCGTGTCAAGAAGTTTTCTATGTGTATCTGCTAGTAGATGTGAGTGTAACTTCTCAAACTACTCGACTTTAGCGGAAAATATTTCGGTGCAATTTCACATTAAATAGTATTAAAATTTGGTGGAGAGTTACTGACTGGTTGATTTTATTTTTAAGAACTGGCATTTTATGAATGTCATAAATTACCCTATGCAAATAAGTGTGCCTAGGAAAGAAATTACGAATACTGACTTAAAATTAATGTTTTTAACAAGAATTAAGAGAATATTAATGTATAAATGGATGTATCCACCCTATAATAAATTAGTTTTATCTCCATATATAGTATTAAACTACTTATCTACAACCGAATTATACAAAATTATTCTGTTTTTACAGTTCTACAAGTTTTTTCGTTCAAAAATATTTTTCCCATATTTTTGGAAAAATTACACTATGTCAGTTTACTTCGATACCTATGATGAAAGAGTGAAATTTCTCTAAATTTCACAATAAAAAAAGTTTATAAATTTGTTTTTGCGGTTTTTTAATTTATTCTTTAAAACTTTTGATCAGAATAACTATAAGGATGATTCTAAAAACTTTTCCTCCCAAGTATTAAATTTATATGACATTTGTTACTAAACATACTTACAAAGTATTTAATCGCTATTAGCCTATACTGATAATTACTGTTAGTACAGGAACATATTATACTTAACTACTAGAAACAACATTCATTATAAAAATAAGGTATGTGCTACAATGAGTTTTGTGAAGTTTACACAATTTGATTATATGTTTTCAGCCAGGCCAATATTTGGACTGATGTAAAAGGACATAAAAAATTTACTTCATTCTTCAAAGTGACCTTTAAAAATCGAAACTTTTAATGGTCTTCAACATTTTCTTTGGAATAAGAATTATTTTCGGTATTACTGAGTTAATACTGTCAGTTTAACTGCACTTGAATAAAGCTTTCTGTAACACTGCCAAATATAGATGTCTTGTAAACAAAATAGATTTGTGATTTTGAGTGGAGATGGGATATTTGGGCGGTTCTTAACATCGAGGTCTTGAGAGCCTTGAGGGTGAAGTGAGGCAAATATGGAGCAGAGCCAGAATCCTTGAGAAAACCCACCGACCAGTGGCACGATTCCCATATGTGAAAATTCGAGAGTGGCCCCTGCCGAGAATCGAACCTCCTTCGCCTAGGTGGCAGGCGAGTAGTCTAACCACTACACCACCACGGCCCCTTGTGATCTTACGTGAACTAAAAAGTAATTCAGTGGTTAAATGAAGAAGTTCCTTGATAACGAAAGCTGCAATTCGCGTTGAAACCATAGCTTTGTCCGTGAATATCTATTTTCATTACATTCTGCTTTGTTCACTGGTTTCAAGATGTAAGCTGTACAATTTTGTAACGAATTGCCTAGGGTGTATCCAGTTTCGTTAGGGATGGAGGTCTTGGTAATTTTAATATATTAATTTATTTACAAATGTATAAAAACCTATCACTAATGTTAACAATCACTATTCCCCCCCCAGTGAGTGCAATTTTATGCTAATCTTAATTATTTTTAAAGTCCTTACAACTGCTTCCTACAGTCGCCTAATTTAACTTAGTACTTACACATATACGATCAAAGTTAACACTGCCTTAGATTAACATAATTACAAAGTTCCGCCGTTAACACATCAAGACTGTAAGAAGTTACGGTCCAGATGTAGGTCTAAGTATCTGCTTTCCCAATGGTCGCACACTGCATTTGCTGGTCACTCACCGGCGCCCTTTGTCACCATGTTTACACACACCAAGCACTAATGACATTCAGACACTACGGCTGTGTTCAAATTCGCCAGCTAAGGGCCCTTATCCGGCTTCGTGCCCTTGAAAAGTGCATCCCGAATGTGACGTCACATTGCCGCTGTCGGAATTCACAGCAAGGGCACATTATGCACACTAGAATGTCCCGTTCAGCCAAGGGCACGAGCAACTTGCACGTTTCGATTCGCAATTGTTTGTAATATTTTAATTCCTTGTGTTCGTTTTGTGTCACAAAGAGTGAGTGAAGAGATATGGACGGCTCTTTAAATCGAGGTCTTGAGAGCCGATGAGGGTGATTGAGGTGTGTATGGAGCAACGCCGGAATGAAAGGGTGGCGGAAAAGGCAGATCCCCGAGAAAACCCGCCAACTAACGGCATCGCTCGGCACGATTCCCACATGCGAAAATCCTGAGTGACCCGACCGGGGATGGAACCCGGATCTCCTTGGTGGGAGGCGAGCAAGCTAACCGCTAAGCCACCATGGCTCCTCGTCACAAAGACAAATGAAACTTGCATAGAACGAAATTCGACAGAATAAAACTCGAGTTGGAAACGAACATAAGCGTCCGAATTCAGTTACAAATATTTATATAGAAAGGGATCAAGGTTAAGTGATCAAGGACACATTGCACCGAAATCGAAACCAGCCGTACGCACGTTGCGGCTTATACAGACTGGGATGGCCTGACCCAGAGACTTGTTCGCATCTCGAGTTGCACCGAGATAGGTGACGAGCAGAATGTTCGCGCTATGGCTCCTAAGTTTCTTTTCGACGGAAGTGAGTGACATCTGTATCGCTAGCGTTATAGCGGCCCGCGTGGTCGCTCTGCCTCCCTCCTTCGGTTGCCTGTGACGTCATACTTGGAGGAGTGGCCCATTTTAATTTAATTTAAATTAATACGTATCCTATAATTTTGAATTAAAATTCAGAACCTGTTAAATATAGTTCAGTACTGCTCGAGGGGGAGGGAAAGAGAATCGACGGTTAGTCTCGTCTGACAATATTAATACTGAACTCAAAAACTCATTGCTACTTTTCGGTTAAGATAGACATTTTCTTAAGATAGGTTGGCGACTATTGCAACCTATCCGAGTAGCTTAAAAATAATGTTGATTTTGACTCAACGACTTTTAAAACATCAAATTCTCATCCTTGAACAACAAAAATATTAACTAAACCGTTTTAACTGTGTTGGGGGAAATATTATATTTATTCGTAGGTAGGGATACCAGATACTATAAAAATAGAGTTCTTGTTAGCTGTATTTAAACACATTTTACACAGGGCTGCTTCCGCTATTGGGTGCTTTTTAATTGCTACTCGTCTTATATGCCTGTCCACGAATTGCAGTCGTTAATTACTAGAGTATCTTACATACGATGTCCTTTGTTATGAATAGAGACCATACAATTTCGCGTTATGACTAGGGCCATGCAAAATTTGCGTTATTATTTGGCATCAGGCTGAACTTCACAGTGCTGTGTGCACTAGAGCTGGCGTCATTTCTCCATTGGCTGCTGCATAGATGTGACGTCAGTCCCTCTCTGATTGAACTACGCGTGATTGGGGCACACAATTGTGAAGTGTCCCTTCATTGGTGCAGAGTCATCCAGGGTGTGTCACATATAGTATGGCCCAATGACAAACGTATTGCAAATATACATGTGTTTCAAGTTTAATATGTTCCCAAATAATAACGCGAATTTTGCAGGTGTCTAGTTATGACACCATTCTAGAATCTGTAGTCCTGCACATTCTCGAGCATAGGTCACTTATCGATTGGATACCGTCACAGGCATAGCTCGTTCTCCTCTTCCACTAGACCACATGGAATGAAGCTATTAGTGGTGAATGTTTGCTATTTGTTCGGAACCCTGCAGGGCGTGTCGGATGAGTGAGGGTCCAAATACAAAAGCAGAATATACACACACTGGTATGCAGTCGGCATAGGTATTGAATTGTAATGCAAAATTGTAGGGTCTGTAGTTATTAGTGTCTTCTTGTTTTCTCTGTGATATTTTACTGCATCAGTTTTCGTAGCGCAGCCTTTAGTGAACAACGAATTCAATAATTTTTGTGTAAAAAATTTTATTTATTGGAAATTTTTCTATACTAATTTTGTACATGAGACAGGTGTTCTCGCAAATTGCGATAATGCAAAATGTACTTCTGAGTTTACATACTTTGGAAAAATTTAAAGAAGTATAAATGTTCAAAATAATTAATATTCACTGTTAAAAACATACCTCTGCTGTCTTACAAATTCTTCAGCGGGCATATAATATATATATATATATATATATATATATATATATATATATATATATATATATATATATATATATATATATATATATATGCCTGGTTTTCGGTTTCTTTGTTTTTGTTCTTGGACTTATTTCCAGGTAGGAATACAGACTATTTAAATGTTCTCAATAATAACAAAGTATTGTTATCACTTCTGGAAACAAATTACGCAGTTAGTTAGCTAATCATAATATCCATAAAGACGGAAATACAGACATTTTAAGATGTACAGGTGAGACCACTGGTTAGGTTTGATAACTAACTTTAAGTTAATATATTTCAAACGCATTGAAGACGGGAAAATGAAGGAAAAAGACCTGACGAATGGGGAATCAAACATATTTTCTTAAATATTTATTTTTTTACTGCAATATAACTGGCCCTCTCTGCAGGAATCCTGAACATGCCTATTAGTTTAGAAACGAGTTTATATATACCACAATATTCTTGGCCGCTACAATAAAGTCTGTTCTGACAGTCCCTGACAAGCATTCCTTGATTATTAACAACATTACAGTGGCCATTAGAAAAATTTTATCTGGCTGTTACATTGCAAGGCATAGACCTGAGTAGATATAAGGCACGATTATTTCACATTTGCTCTTGTACAAGCAATTCAAATCAATCCATTTTATAAACAGTTACCAGAAATAAGCAGACTTATTGACATTATTATGTAGTATTTTAATTTTATCAAATTCATTTTCGCGGGATCAAACTACTGTGCTGATAAAACTGCGAAAATAATAAACGTCATTAAAATTTTCGATGCCCTTCTGCCGGGCAGAATTATTTAGCCAATATCCGAAGTAGTATTTCATATAATTTGTAGGCTACGGCAGTCTTGCCAGTTGATTCCTTGTAACATCTAAAGCGAGTTCTGTACATGAGAGTGCAGTAAGAAGTATGGAACACGTCTGGCATTGAAGTACAAGTTTATTACACTGCCACTGTTTGCGTGTTGCCCACCCGCCAGGTATTGGTAAGTATTATTTTGATTTTAAAACACGAATTCCTCGAAAATGGCGAGTCTTAGTGTAACGTCCACATTTTTCAATAGTTCTGCATCTTATTAACATAATTTATGCATGTTTCACACGTTTAACATTACTCATGTTTAACACTTGTAATTTTCTGTATGTTGTCACATATATTATTTATTTACCTTTTTGTTTATTTTCACATGGTTAGGATTTTGATTAATTAGATGTACGAATGACACTAATAATGTGTAGATGCATTTAGTTAGCTAGTTTTATGTATTGTTTGTATTTTCAAATTAATATTTTATATTAATTACTTTTTCGTGGTCTCAACAGTTTTGTTAACGTTTCAGGGCTATTTTTGTATTTTTTATTATATTTCTGCGAGACTTTATTTATGTGGATTAGAAATTTAGGCCCTTTTGGAGCGAGTCACTTTAGTTTTACCTAGTGAGCCATCCGATTCGCTAGCAGGTTAAAACCCTGCACTCCTATTGGCAGGAGAGTCCAGCATAGGGTAGGCAGGTCCATTTCGGTTGGAATCTCGCTCTCTCTGACGTCATATTCCGGCGCATCAAGACGTAGAACAGGACGCCCGTCCAGAAGTTGGACGACGCTTAGGATTTTTTAGTTAGTTTTAGGGTGTTCAGTTTTTCACATTTTGCTTTAAGTATTTTTCTGTTTTAATGTCGAGTAGAGTGTGTAAGAGCTCCTCTGTTTATGTTTTCAGCAGCTTTTTAGGATTGTTAGTTAGACGTCGCTACACTACTTATTGTTGGAGCCTGAATTTACTAGAATTGATCCTGTCCCGTTACTCAAAAATAAATGGCATTTTGTTTCGAGAGTAACTCTACAGCAACGTAAGAAGCGCAGTATTCAATTTTGTTACGTATCTAGTTCAGACAAGATGGCGCTTGTTCTAGACGTTTAAACCCGACGCCATGTTGGCTAGGCGTCAGTAACTTAATCCAGTACATTTTTTTAACTACAATAAACCTTAGTAAGAGCTTTAGTGTTGTAATGGCAGCAGGTAAGCCAGAGGCATAATTTTATTACATTTTGAACTGAGACAGTTTTATTCAAGTGAGAGAATTTTTACAGTGTAAATGTGTTACGTCAGATTTTGAAGCATACTAACGACCGTTATGGCCGCCCATTCCCTAACGGCAGTATATGTTCTAAATATGTTTTGTGTAATATTATCATTGCCATTCAGGGTTGTTTGATTGTTTCATTTTCCAGTTTTGATACTTAAGTTTACACCTATCTGAATATTTTATTGAATAAAAGGATAAAGCTGGAAATACCTACATGATTTCTTAGTTTAAATCCTCTCCAAATATATATCAACTGAATCTGAAAGAACGTAAAAAAGTGTTAAGTATCTTTGCATGTTAGAATAACTTTCTGGCTGATTGTCAAACAGTGTTTTGTCATGGTGTGTAACAAGGTTTGTTGGCTACGCAGAACATGTCTGGGTTCGGTGTCTACCTGGCTTCGAGCGGACGTGTTCCTGAGCTGCAGGAATAGACTACCAATATCACACGCCAATTTTATATAAATATAGCCAACAAACTGATCAATGAATAGGCTACAAGAGGGAGGTGCATGAGCTACGTAATTAACCACATATCTTCGCAGGTAGTAGTTCATAGAGACGTCACATTGGTTAATGAGCTACAGTATTAACATCATTTCAGTTATTATATCTTGCTTAATTTAAGCTGGCGCCCTTTTACCGAGTAACTTCACGTTGCAGTACACTAGTTCATTTACCCTCGACATCCGTATTCAGAAATTCAGCCACTCTCTCTACATGAAATTATGTATATATATTACGTATATGTGTGTGTGCGTGTGTATGTGAAATACAGCATTACACGCATTGTAGGTGCCATCATATGTTATACACAGTGTTAGTGTATTGCCGTGTTGTTTCATGAGGTGCATTTGGAGGTAAAAGCCAGGAACCTTATTTTTTAAACATAATTAGGTCATGTTGAATGCAATCACCCCGGTTCCCAAGCCGAATTCCGAGAGTATGACTATTTAATAAGCATAAACAAAATGACTGACAAAGTGTCATTTCTGTTCAATGTTACCAAGCAAGTACTTCAATATCATGTATATGCATGTGCACAATAATTATTTACCATACATATTTCATCTCAGAATGAGTGTAGAACACTGGTCATACATCCCTAGATCTCTGTTAAACTGTTACATTCATATTGAGACAGACATTCAATCATATAGTCCTATTAAATAGTTCACAACAAAAAAAAAAGAAGGGGAAGTAACATGTCTAAGATAAGGTCTAAGAATAATGAAGCTGGGTCAATTATAAACAATTTACGGAAAATTTCAGCCTGTTTAGCTTAACTACATAAAATTCATACAAGGTGTATGAGCATTATCATGTCTCTGTTGCTAACACACACACATTGATGTGCACCTGAGTTCTGATTTACGATATTTGCAGCGTCGACTCTCACGCTGCGTCTGGCACAAGCATGAAATAATTTACAGGCAGCTTTCAGGGATAGCCCTCTGTGACATGGAAATAGGCTATAGTCCTAAATGACCATGTTTCCATCCCATTTCCACAGGCGCAGGAAGGTTAGGCATAGCACAGTGGGCATTTCTCCACACCATAGCTTGATAGTGTTCTCGCATCAAATGGAAACAAAGAGCATCACTGGTCGTAGGAATTGCTTCTGGTTTACCTGACTTGCTGAATCAACAGAGTATGTTGTTTGCACATTATATATTCTGCAAACGAAAGCTTCTGCTGATTTGAGAGTCTTCTCAGTGAGTGTACCAATGCCCAGGTTCTTCAGCAGTTAGTGTTGTTCTTTGATAACCTTCTAAGAAGAGCATTTGGTGTAATGGGAAAAGTAGGAGTTGGTGTCACACCCAGTTAAGGCATGAAATTGTAACAATGTTGCAAACAGATCATTTGGTAGATTCTCAAAGACAGCATTGATTGGTATGTATTGCCGTATCTTTTATGTAACTGGCATCATACAAAGATGGTCGCACTGTGAATGCTTGAAGTGGGAAACCAAAAGCAGAACATCTGTGTCCCGTGATGACACAACCACTGTCCCAAATTGGCTCTGCACCACATGCAACACGAGCCTCGTATCTGCTTCATCATGTGTTGATTTCAACCCATTTGTATCAGCAGTTCCTCTAGATGACCTTACCTCAAATTCGTTCCTGAACCCTCCTGCAACTACACTTTCCTTGTCTTCTGGTGCTTGTGAACACAACTCATTTGACAAAAAATTCGCTAGATCTACTTTATTTTCGGCTACTGCAGGATAATTGTTCCAGTTATTTGGAAGAGGTACATCGCGACCCTCAATAAGTCGTCTAATCGGTCGAGTGGATTTGATACACCTTTTTCTTATAGCTCTCTTAATAGTCTCTTATTTGTACCTGTCGAACACAACATCTATCCAACGATACCTGTAGCCTACTTTCAGCACTGTCATAATGTACATGTCAGCAAGATTTCCAAATGTTAGTGCATTCTCAGGCTTTCCCAGGGCTACCACAAGTGCTTGTCCATCAATAATTAGACAAGATGATGTTTCATGAAGTTGAATTGTTTCAGGACAATTAATTTCTTCTGTTATCAAATCTGCCAGAATAGATTTGTTCCCAGTACGATGTGTACCATTCATTTCCATAGGGACATAGGAACTGGAAGAAATTCATGTTTTAGAGCATTTGGCAAGTCAACCGGTCGATCTGCTTCATAAGCAGTAATTAGATGTTAAAGGACATTTCTGGCAGCCTTCAAGATGGTTTTCTTGCCTTTGTCCTTAGTGTCGTCACCCACCTCATACAGAGCGGCAAATGTTTGTGCTTTATTCCTCTTGAGAACTGCACGGAATGAAACATGTGGCTTGTCGTTTAGCATTAAAATAATCAATCTCTTTTGGACGAAGTCAATTATTTCCTCTTTTCCAAGTTGTTTGGCATGAAGTAGTGAGTCCTGTATTCAATTAGTTACCAGATCTTTTGATGCAATGTTTTGCAATAACTCTTGGTATGTAAGAGTGGAAAACACATTGAAGCATTGGAAGGTCGATACCAAGGCACTCTCACTATCGTTGTCACACTTATGTCGATACTTGGTTGCTTTATTGTTGAGGTAGGTATTCCCAAGACGAAGATTGAACATTGCATGTGTGCTAGCTGCAATGTGAGATCTCAGATTATATGACAATGTCCACCTGCACAGTGCTGATGTTGTCTTGGTGATATCAATGATTCCGCCACCTTTCTTTCCTGTGCCATTTATCCAATCCATAGCTTGGTCAGGATCAATTTGGTAGAAGGTTTGAGAATATCCCATGACAACAAAATTGCCCTTTCGAAACTCTGATGCCACTGCATCTGGAAGTTGGTGCATGTCAGTTACATATATTGCACTCCATCTTGCATAGTTAAGGTGGTCATACTGCTTGAAGTATGGCATCATCTGAGAGAAAGAGTGAAGTTAGAGATGCCACATACCGTCGTGCTGGCTCGAGTGAACCGCAACAGTATTGACACCATGTCCATATACTGCCACCAGAAGATGAAGTTGACATCCTCAGATTTACTTTCAATAAAATCGGCTAGAAGCTTACGAACCCTTTCCTGCATAAGAAGTGATACCAGTTCTGGGATTCGTTTAGGTGTTTCATCATTGACTAATGCGAAAAGCTTCGTGTGGTATTCATTATCTGCTTCAGCAATATATAACGGAAATTTTGGCACAAGAATTCTCTGCAAGGCCTGCAATGTGAGTTTGTGAGCCCTCATAATCTTATTGTATGCATTTCCTGCGAGAACACGTTCAACTGCACCTTGCCCTAACAGTCCACTTTTCAACCACACCTCAGCTAATCCAGATCCACCCGTATGTTGTCCTATCGCTTTTATGAAATGCATTGAGATATGAAGGCCACCAAGGCATGGAATTAATTTCTCCTGGTATTCTGGAACAGACCACTTTAGCTCCACAAGTCTGCAGTACAATGTTTCATCCACTGTGATGACTATATGTTCCTGCCCAAAATGTGAAGATATTGACATGCATATCTTCACAACTGTATTTAAAGTATTCAGTTAATGAGTTGGAGCTATGATTATGGGCAGGTATCCCACTGCTTTCCGCTCTGGATTTACTGATGAGATTGATTGATTGAATACTGTCCAAGAAGGTCTTGTCTCGGAATCTTGGCGACTCAGAAAGAAAGCTAGGTATGTAGCTTCTACTAGTTTAGAGCAATCATTATCCTCTTCATTGAACCATGTTATATCAACAGGTTCATTGAATACTGGTTCACATGTGTTAGGAGTAATACTGGCAGGATGCAACTCCCCAAGGACATTGGTGACAATGAGGGAACACCTGGTAGATGGCTGAAGCACTTGCAGAGCAGCATCTGTTGTCAGGCCCCGCTGAAAAGCAGCCATTTGGGTTCCATGAAAAGTATTTTTCCTATCGAGTGTCTCATCCAAGATATCAATATTGTCACACGTGCAGTGGATAAATTTGTTCATCACAATGTTTGGTGGAATTACTGCACCAGTTGTTTGATCTAAAGTTTTCAAAGTGCTCTCAGCCAATGAGGGGTCTAATTGCAATACCTGCTCACAGCTCAGGCAGTATCCAGCCCAGTTGAAAAGTGTAACGAAATCTTTTGACTGCGTAGCTTGGTGCAATGTACTGGCAAGGCCAACATATTTAGGAGTGCATTGCCCCCCCCCCCCCTTTTCACATACACCATAAACAATATCTTATACTACAGGGAACTTTTCTTCCGAAATGTTCTTCTTCATTTACATCATTATTATAATTTATGGACTCTTGACCACCAAATATAATTCTCAATAGCATGTATAAACTATCTGCAATGCATGCTATTGCCTGATCTTCACTTACAGAATAACCTTGTTGACCAGGGCTCGCAACGAAACCCCACGAATTCTCAGTGCTACATGTATCAAATATATAATAACGTTGTATTCAGACTCATATTTAGGCAGTCTAAGCACTTCCGCAGTATCTTCAGTGGTGTTGTCTTTCATTTGCAGAACTACCGGTGGCTGGTATTTTGTGGGAATCAACATAATTTTACGCTCTTATGGGGACCGGTCAAGAGGTTGGAAGAATGTAGACAGATTACCTAGCTGTGACTGCAACTTTTCCTTGAATGTTGTGCTTCTACTAAAGTAGGACTGTTGAAGTCTGGTAGATTATTCCCTAGCCAGCTCCTTATACCTTTCTCAGGCATCCCCAAGAAGAAAATCACGACCTTTGTCAGCTGCTTGATGCAGCTCCTTACATAGCCATATCAAAGCAATATCTGTGTTGGATGATACTTGCTTTGTTTTTGAGGTCGATCTGGTGAATCTTCTTAGACTGTTGAGATGATGTTTGGCTTCCACTGCTATGAGGTCTATTACTCCAGCCAAGCGAATGGCAACGTTGTAGTCAAGATGAGAAGCCAGAAGAATTCTATCACTCATTTCTTTTCTCATTACTGAGCTCAGGCGTTGTTTACTGTCACTGATTTGGCAGAAAATGCATGTTGCCTAGTTAACAGGTTGCACCACTTTCCGCAATGAAGGACTGTCATCAACTTCAACATGAATGCTACTGCGACTTGCTTCCCCCTTTGAGTACTGTGCTTGAGTTACCTGTAAACGTTCGATTTTACTCTTGTTCGTGAAGTGAGCGTAACACAACTTGTGCCACACAACTGTTACAGGTGCGCCAGAATTTAACACATTTTCAAGACGGTCAATCGCTTGTATATTCGTAGAGTCACTTAACTTCCTTCTGGCGCATGCAGCAGCTTTTACTATACTAAGTCCATGATCACTTGCTGTACGAATGGGAACTTTGTTTTTATGACTTTGGCATAATATGCACAAGCTATAATAAACAAGGGAAGCCTTCTTCAAGGAAACGACTGGCTCCATTGTTACCTGTTGAGAATAAACAATGGATTACAAAAAAATCAATAAAAATTTTGAGAACAAACACAGAACAGCGGCAATTACAAGAAAACAATATAAAACATATGTAAATACCACCAGAACTACACGTTAAGTATTACGACGTATAGTACATGGACAGAAGGTTATAACATATTGTAATTATAGTGTAGTTTGCCGGCAATTTTGTTTATTCTTACTATAAGGTTAAATATGCACAAGCTGAAGTCTATAGGCGAACACCTCGTCAAGAAAACGACTGGATTGATCGTCGTTTGAGAAGAAATAATATAATTCAATAACTAACAATATTTTTGTAAATAAACATAGAACATCCACAAGTGCAAAACAACAATGTATAAAAAATGTTGAATCCAACAGTACTTCAGACTGCACGTTAAGACATAGGAAATAGTGTAGATTTACTTAAGCTTATAATTTAATTTCCAGTATAGTTCAGTTTGAAGGTCACTCTGTTTATGCTAGCTAAAATTTAAAAAACAAAAAAATCAGCTTGGGAACCGGGCTAATCGAATTCAGCATACATTAATTATATTTAAAAATGAGGTTCCCGACTTTTATCTCAAAATGTACCTAATATGTACTTTTATCAAATATCCGTCTAGTATTTGTTTGTTTAGTTACCCATTATTCATACAGTGTTTCATTGCCTATAGTTTCTCCAATATTTGCAATAAATTAGTTTTTCATGTTCAGCTACAAATATGTATATTGAAACTAAGATTTCATTTAAAACGTAGGTTGTTAATATGTTTTCAACTACTTTTTTTTTTTTCATGAATAACCTTCAGCCGAGGTTTGTCAGTCTAATTTAACTATACCCTGTATTTGAGTTTTGCCGAACTGGCGATAGAGCTGCAGGTATATTGCGGATTCATTCAATGACAAGGTAGACATGAAGCAGTTATTAACTTGTTGCAATGCTATTACTAGACTGCAGTTCTCTGTACACGTACTGTATAGCTGCAAGCCAGTAATAAACAGGAAGCAGCAGTGTGACCGAGTCATGAACAACGCAGTAAAAAAACTTCTCACTACAGCAGAAGCCAATAAACACACAGCAGTGGTATACAAGACAGTAAAATATAACCTGCTGACAAGCATTTAGCCAATACTCGGCGGTTAGAGATATAGGGAGTTCAATTTTAAATGAGCACATTTATAAGCCCTGCTTAAGATCTATTTGTATGCACATAGTGTATTTTTCCACCATATGAACAATTAACGTTACCATGGGCCTGATCACTTAATTCATGCACCGGTCTAGCAGTTATAAAATTTTTTGAAAAGTAAATATTTTACAAATGTTTTTATTCGTACACTTGTATGCAGAAAAAATAAACAAAAAGTAAAATAAAATATTTCAATATTTACAAACGTTTACTTAACACTTGTAAATTAACTTTAACACATGGAACTACTTTCTCTCCTTCGTTGCCAACTTTACTGGGCACGCGAAAGTCAATGTGACCATTAAAATATAAGCAGGCAGGGGCAATTACTATTTCCAAAGGTTGACTTAAAAAGTTCTCACTTTACTGTGAACAGTCTTTAATATGAACTCAGGAAAATTGGACTTAAAAGCAGATTTGACTCGAGACAATTTTTATTCAGGCGAATTAAATAAAACTTTAATGTCAACTTGTAACGAAATAATGACAAATATGTGACCCTAGTCATCCTTTGTGACATGCAGCTGTTTATAAGAAAAAGTGACATAAGGTATATAATTTCTTGAATTCACGACGGAACCTATCAGCACAGAAAATAAACTTGACCTTTTTAAATTTTGAAATTTGATAAATTAAGTTCAAATATTTAAACTCTCAGCGCTTAAAATCGAAGTCGCAGTCCAGTGACATGCATAAGACTAACAAATACTCGTATGCCACTTACATTGATACTAGATTGTAATGCGAAATTATATGGCTATGAACACCCGAATTTTGCGAAAATATTTCACGACCGGTTGTATTTCATAACACTTTAGCTTATATCCACTTCCGTGATTAAGTGATGTAGATGTTACGCGTCTTAAGTGTCTGTCCACGAATCAGATGTGTACCGTATCGGAATAACTTAATTCTGATTGGACAGTAATCTAAGAAAATTTCTTCTCACAGAAACACGCCGCCAATAAGCATAATTAAACTGCTGGTACGCTCGTAGGGTATTGAAATATAGCTTGGGCGGAAATATTTTCGTGTCTATTCATGACAGTGAAATTTTTCTGATGTATAATTTGCCTTACTTGAATTTTTCATTTTCAAGGTTCATTACACTCGTGATGACTCGCCCATTGATTTCCTCTTTCGCTCTTATATGCATGTCGTTGTAAATTGTATCATGCAGCTGAATTCTATAGAATAGCATAAAAGGGGCACGTAACCAGAGATGTATGATTTCTTTAAGTTATATTATAATGTCCACTCATAAAAATCAACATTTTCCATGAATGTCCATTCTACAATATTTTTAGAAACTAAAGGACTAATTTAATAATTAAGTAAATATTTTAAACCGTTTTAGGCTATTGTATTTAATAATCGTGGTATCTCGTGGAAGGAATGTTGGTTAGAGTCAATTTTGTATATAATTTGCAGCACTTTAATATATATTTGCGTAGAAGGAAAAATCACATAAATAATGCCAAAACCTAAGAAACTGAAAAATTATTTCTGACGTGGCCAGTAACTAAATAATATAAGCAACAGAAGAAAAACTACACATCATGGGGATAAAGTATGACCAACCAAAACAGCCATACGAAACGAATATAAACAATATCAGCATATCTATCTTCTTTCAGAAATAATCTGTACTAAATAAAATATGTGAGAGCAGACCTGTAGTTGAAAATCAAATAAAAATAAAATATGGTAAAATTATTATTATCATAGCTTCGTCCGATATTTGCCATCGAATACAACGGCTAGATTTCCAGTAAACCCCGAAATAATTAGGATTGTTATTTATTATGTTTTCTAGAAAAGTTTTTGTGTGATTATTAAACAACTATCTCAGAATTACTACCACTTTTTAAATTCTGATTTCCGTGCATATATTCAACAATTAACCTTCCATTGATCATTCTATTTAATTCTGAAGCATTTTGCAGACATTAAATAATACATTTGAGTAGGCAATTACTAAAAAGTTTTTAAGAGAAATTTAATGAAAAATAATTTTGTAACTGAAGTAAGTAAAACTAGTTGTTGGTTACAGCACTGGAAAAAAATAGGGGCACTTTCTTGGGGCCACAAATTGTTTTGTTGGTATAGGCTGTTTACGAATGAGCACTTTTGAAGCTTGAGTTACATTTTTTGAGCCATTTTTTATCCTTTAAAAACCTTTTAAATTAAATATTGCCATGTAAGTAATGAACACCGTGTATATATTCCACCGCACTCGAAAGATTACGTCTAAGGTTAAAATAATATATATTTATTGACTATTATTCCAAATGAGATGGTTTGAAAAGTGCTCGTTTTGCCGCGAATAGCCTATATTCATAATACGGAACTTTTTTTTATGGTAAACTCAAAATTATTTGGCGCTCGCCAATAGCTAGGGACAGAAAAATTTCGCGTTTTGAACGACTTGCAGGCTAGACTCCACTGTAATACTTATTTTCGAGCCTCAGCTATCTGTTCATTGGCTGCTGGTACAGTGTGAAGCCAAATCAGGGGGCAAGTGATTCGGTGCTTGTTTCCCTGCAGGTTTCTTACTGGCTCAGAGTTCAAGAGGGCGGTGTCCAAATAACTGTCATCAAATTGCAACCCTGAGACGAATGCACACATGTTTGCAATCAAGCTTGTCCTAAAATTAATTCGCGAAATTTTTCAGTCCCTACCAATAACTTTTGTGGCGACTGATAATTTATTTCGTGTCTACCACAAACAGTTTTTGGTGAATACCATACAACATTTTGTGGAAGCTATATATATATATATATATATATATATATATATATATATATATATATACTTTTAGTTTGTCTGCTGTTGTTTTCGTGTGAATGTCGCAATTCGGCACCTTGAAAATTCCCTAATTTTGCAACTTGCGGTCTAATCTTGCGAAAATCTCGAGAAGGCTTCTGCGCTGGATGCGCTCTAAGGCTTACGTGAGCATCCTAATTGCTTCACTTCTTTGTCACCGTCAGCAGAGATTCAACAAGATTAACACATCACACATAATCCTTCCCAATATATCATCTTGACCTCTTATTGTTTATTATCTCGCGTGGAATCTCCTAATACACAAGATGAAATAAGCCAAGTCAACACGGCGAACAACGGGAGGGGATTAACCAGATTTCCACACTTTATTTGCAAAGCAAGGTTTTTACGTGCACGCAGACTGTCTCGCGCGAAGCGGAAATTTACAGATATCTAAAACCACAACAATACTTACTTTTCGTTTTACGCCTTGAAACTTTCTATTTTTTTTTGTATCGTCAATTAACTGTAGTTCAACCCTTCATGCCATTTTACAGTAAAACTTTTTTATGTAAGGAATAAAATTATGTCGCAATTTATAAGATAATTACTGATAGTAAAATTAACTCGAATAGTAATACAACATATTTGTTTTGGTAACTGTACAGAATGGTTGAATACTAATTTTTCTTTTACCATCTAAATTTGTATATTTGGTCTTATAAACTTAACTACAAAGCTGTATAAGTAAACAGAGAGGTCGATTCTGCACCAAATAGGGGTGAGCCGCTTGACGAAATACCAGTAAATAAAAGTAATGACAGTCTAATAAAATTAATTAAATATTATTTTGTACTGTAACATAGCTTTTAACTTGTGTGCTATTTTGAGGTAAGTACGAAAACAGATACAAATCTAAAATTCCTATGAGTAAAATAATTCTTTCTTTAAAGTAATTTTCTTTTACTATCGTACTTCTTTAGACTACAACTTCATACCACAACAAAAGAGAATGTCTCATGCTTAATACATAGAAAATAATTTTAAGTTCTTCAACGCTCCTTTGATGAACCTGCTGTCGGCGAGAAGTCAAACAAGCTATAGGCTGTTGCCGGCAAAGTGAGCATTTTGAGGCCCTAGGTAATTTTTCTTTCGGCAATTTTTAATACTTTTATCACATATTAAAACGAGTATGGCCATGTAAGTAATAAACACAATGTGTTTGTTCCACCTCACTCGGAAGTTAACGTCTAAGTCTAAAATATAATATGTTTATTGGCTATTATTCCAAATGAGGGGGACTTTCAAAAGTGCTCTTTTAACCGCGAATAACCTATACTAAACCGAACGCGGTAGCACCGTAGAGTAGAGAGATTTGGGCGGCTCTTTAAAACGTGGCTTTGAAAGTCGATAACGGTGAAGCGAAACGAGAATGTAGCAGCTCCGGAATGCAAGGGCGGAAGAAACGGGAGATCCCCGAGTAAACCCGCCGACCAGCGGCATAGTCGGACACGATTCCTGCACTGGGAATTCCGGTGGTGGCCCCGCCGGGGTCGAACCCAGTTCGGCTTCGTAGGAGGCGAGTATTCTAACCTCTACAGCACCGTGGACCCGGTAGCTCAATAGTAAACCACTCAACTCGCATTCGGAAGGTCACGTGTTCGGTTCTCGGTCCGACCATTCAGATATCAGGTCTTCCTAAATCACTCCTGGCGATAGCTGGGAAGGTTCTTTAACAGCGGCCCTGGCCGATTCAATTATAAATAGTGTTCCGATTACCAAGGCCTTGCACTGTTAAGGGGCTCTTTAAGGTAGACACGGAGTGGCTTAAAATGGAGCACTTCACCGGACAGTACAAAATGCAGAAAACTTGAAAATTAGTATACACATTAACAGAATTATTGGAAATGTAAGAAGTATGTTGCATACGACAGAAGCATGCATATATATCGTTAAGACTGTAAAATATTTTTCCTACAATTAACGTATTTAAATGCTTTGGAAATCCGTTCGATATATGTTTATATGCATTATGGTTAGGGATAGGAAAATTTCGCGAGTTCAGTGACCTGTATGCTAGACTCCACAATCCATTGTATAGTCTAACCTCAGATGTATGTTGATTGGCTGCTGCATAAGTGTTACCCCACATTTCACAGTACTATATTCGCTTCTTGTTCCCTTGCAAGTCGGCTATTAGCGTATATTCGTCCAGGGCGTGTCTAACCAACTCTGATCCAATTGCAAAGATTACTTCAGTGTACACGCTTTTGAAATCTATCTTGTTCTGAGATGAAGTCGCGAATTTTTCCTATCCCTAATTATGGTTGCTTCAGAAAGCATATTAAAAAAAACTTTTACTAAATTAAACTATCACCGTTATATATCTAGTTGTAACTAGTAAAATAGTAATAATGTTTGCAAATGTTATTTCAGCCTCGAAAATTATAATTTATAACTAGACTTAATGAACACAAAAATTGTTATTAAATATATTGTTAATTCACATCATAATATTTATTATGACTGCCGTACATGACGAACGTTTTTTGAAATTAGTGTATTTAGAAGGATCCAGTATGGAAATATGGTTAAAATTTTTTTGTAAACAGTGTCTTGCTTACTAAATTATTTAAATATTTCAATATGTATATTCTAGCAAAATACATCACATAGCTACAAATATATATATATATATATATATATATATATATATATATATATATATATATATATATACTTTTCATTCATACTTCTTTTTTCAATGCTGCACAGTCAGGCGCAGTGCTCCATTGGGAGACACTCTATTCTACCTATAAAAACCACCAAATAAAAATACTCCAAAGTAAAAAAAAATCATTTGTGTGCGCTATAGCGTATTCGCAGTATCATAACACCTTTTTAATCAAACCTTTGAAAAAATCCCCCATGTATGACACGTTTGGTTGTTTTCCTAAATATGTCAGGAATCGCAAGCGTTGTATATTAACGCGAAAGATTCTTATTTTTGTTAAATTTAAAATTTTACTCTTATCTTATCTGTAAATTATAATATATAATTTACAGTTAATAAGAATAAAAACAGTGAGAAAATAGGTGTGTTGGTAATGCTTAGTATTGTCTATTCGCCGTTTCTTAATACTTTTTTAATCAAACATTTAAAGATCACCCGATTTATGGCATGCTTTGTGTTTCCCTAAATATGACATATATCACAAGTGCTTTATGCATCTGTTAACATAAAACTGTAGTATTTTTTGTCAAGTTTACCTTTTACATATATTTTATTTACAAGTTTGATATTTTATTCACGATTAACATGAATAACAATAGGGAGAAATTGTGCGTGTTGGTTACACCTAGCGAGAAATGCTTCTCACGCCTCATATTATTAAATTGAGCACGAACAAATCTGGTGTATTGCCCCTTTGGTGTATTTTTTTTGACTAAGTTGTGTTTGTTTGCTTGAGGCTGAGGAACAGACTGAACGTAGAACTTTAGCAGAGCTTCAGAAAAGTTTTAAATAACCGTGAATTGACTATTAAGAGAGACAGGTGTATTTCGCGATAATATTTATGACCATGCTAGACTTCAATAACTTACGTGCACAACCACAACTTCCTTTGGTTATTGGCAGCATGTCTACGTGAGAAGACGTGTTTTTATTTGAGTGGGCCAATCCTAATAAAAGTACTCCGATACCGAACGTCCATTATTCGCGGACAGATATTTGAGGCTCGTGACATTTAAAATCATCCAACCACAAAAATGAATGTGAACAAAAGTGTTTTGGAGTACAACTGGTCTTAAAATATTTTCGCGAAAACACCTGTCACTAACTATAAGATATAGTTATTATGAGAAATGTTATTGAACTGAGTGTATGTTGTCCTTTTGGTGTAACTGCATAGAACTGGTATAGGCTGTTCACGGTAAAATGAGCACTTTTGAAAGCCCTGCTTAAGATCTACTTGTATGCAAGTAGTTTATTCATCCCCTTTATGTAAAATTAACACTGTTATTGACCTCATCACTTTATTGGTGCGTCGGTCAAATTAAACTTTGAAGTTATTAAATAAGTAAATATTTCACAAATTTTCTCGTTTTTACACTTCGATACATTAAAAAAAGTACAAAGCGAAAGAAATATTTTTAATTATTACAAATGGTTACCTAACAATTTTAATGTAACGTTAAGGTATGGAACTATTTTCCATCCATCGTTACTAACTTTACTGGGTGAATGTTACTCAGTGTGCGGCCGTTCAAATATATGCAGGCAGGGGCGGAGACTTTTTTATATGGTTCAGTTCAAAATTGCTTACTTTATCGTGAACAGCCTTTAAAGCTTTGTTCACGTGAGGCGGAGATCTAGCCTGAAAGCAGAACTTGAGCAGGCCTTCACAAATGTAGGAAGTGTGGATGAATGGCTGCGAGGAGAGAAAGAGTTGAAGGCGCGCTGGGCGCAGATGATGCTGTCGCAGTTGTGCCGCGGCTCGGGCGCGGGCGGCCAGCCGGCGATGCAGGAGCCATCTGACGAGTGCCGGCGCAAGTTCGAGCAGTGGTGGAGCGTGCAAGTGAGCCAGCAGCAACAGCAGCAGCACCAGCAGCCTCCGCAGCAAGGGGCGGGGACGCCACGCCCCCTGCCCGCCTCCCGATACAGCCCGCAGCGCTCCTCGCCTGCCAAAATGCAACCCGCGCTGCCCGACAACGTGCACCCAGCATTGCAGGTCGGTCCGCACAGCCTTAAAGCCAGGCTTCACCATGCATGGGCGTATAGGGAATTAAATGCTTAATTCGGACAAAGATCTCTCAATCGTTTTTTGTGGTAGTATTTTCAAGTAAAGATTTTTTGTTAGAGATTGAACGCATCTAGATTTTAAACCTTCAAAATTCTACATTTTTTAAATTTTAAATGTACTTTTTTATTATTAAAAAAATTGATATTTTATAAATAATTAAATGGTACATTTTAAACTTAAAAAATAAAATCTGAACGGTTTACAAATATAGACGTGATCAATCTCTAACAAATAATCTTTAGTTGAAAATACTACCTCAAAAAACGACTGAGAGATCTTTGTCCGAATTTAGCATTTAATTCCCTATACGCCCATACACTATTTTATACTTGCACACAACACCGTTCAAATTCTAGACGTTTTAATAAGGCCCCTGTAGTACTGTCATTGTTTCACAATAAAATTTGAAGACAAAACACGACCAGAACATTTTTCCTTCCAACAAGTTCTGTCAAATAATCTTGAATGTGTTTGAAAACGTATCACACTATCAACTTTTTAAATAGACGAGTATAATGTTAATAATAATTAATAAATATTATTTTCAAAGTGGGATATTGCATTTGGTTTTCCATGCAGTCTATTACATGATGAAATGTAAGGCATGTTGTAATTTTTTTTCTCGCTTCCCTATTAAATTCAACTTTTATTTATCAGAAATGTTTCCTGTACAGTGAAATTTAATGGCCCTGAGTTCGTAATATTATGTGCAGTATTTACGTGGAATAGCATTCATGCCCAGACAGTTTCTACGTGAATTAACTATCTTAATAACCAACTTCGTTTCCAGCAATTATTCGTTATTTTAATGTTTCTTGACGTCCTTATTTGTTGCACACAATTATGATAGACTGAGACAGTCAAATATCAAAGAAATATTCAATCCAGCCCAATCTTAAAATATTTGATGTAAATTGAAGCTATCCAACTTTCTCAGACAATATGGCGGCGTTTAGACATTTTCATCCTGATTACATAACTGTCTAAATTTATTTGAACTAAATTATTATTGGAATCTGTTTGACGGGGAAAAAAATGACAGTGTGAAAGGGGCTTAACAAGTAGAGACGTGAAAACATTTGCATTATTATTTAGTGGCACGCTAGACTTCACCATCCTATGTACATTCGAGCCGATGTCATTTGTTTGTTGGCTTATGCAAAAGTGAGGATTCATTTCCTCTTTCGGCTTGGTGTGAAGTGACTTTGCTATCACGTCGTTACTTGTTTCTGATTGGTTCAACCCCTCAAAACAACTGTAGTCCAACATAAAGAGCATTCGAACGAACGCACATATATTTGAAGTCTATTTTGTCCTCAAATAATAACGCAAATTTTTCACTGTCTATTCTTATAAGTACAGACCTGAAAAAATCACTGTTCATTGGTTGCTTGTTGTGATGTTGTCTGCAGTTTGTTTGTTTATTATTGGCTCAGAGTTTTTGAGGAGGTGTAAACTATCGGTTGAACCAATAGCATAAGTAGAGCCACCTATTTTTCGCGAAAATATTTTAGGACAACATGTACTCCAAAACACTAGAGCTCAGATACAATTTTGTAATTGGCTGAGTTTAACTGTCAGGCATTATAGGTACCTGCCAGCATTATAGGGACACTCAGTGTTATAGTTACTAAATTCTGATTGGCCCAGTCAGGAAACTAACAGTCTCCCGGCAAAGACACGTGGCCAATAACGAAATGAATACTGTGTATGCCAGAGTACATTGGAGTCTAGCCTTTACGTGAAACTTTTAGCGAAAAACAAGTGGCCCTAAGCATAAGCAATACATATGCAAAATGTTTTGAATTCTATCTTGTACCGAAATAAAACCGCGAATGTTGCAAGTCTCTTAAAAGTAGAGACCTGCAACATTCGCGTAATATTTTGGAGAGACGTTAAACGTACAACACACGTATCTTTACAATACATTTGTCATTGGACCATAATTTATTTGACATGGCTTCGGTAACTCTGTGCCTATAAATTAACACTACACAGTTGTGTCTCCCAATCACGTGCAATTCAGTCAGAAAGGGCAGGACTTCACATTCAGGTAGCAGCCAATGGAGAAACGTCGCCGGCTCAAGTGTATATCTACAATACTATTAAAATAATAACGCGATCTTTTCACGTCCGTAGTTATGAGAAGAGACCTGAAGAATTCGCTAATTCATTTTGGAGCAAGCTAGAATTCTAAACACGTGTGTTTATATGAATTTAGTCACTCGCCCACACGGTGCTTGGCACCTCCTGGAGAACGCTGGCCCAATATTCGCCTTCCACTGTAACAGCAGACAACCAATGCGCAGTTATTATAGGTATATTTGTACATAAGACTGTAGAGTCTAGCCTGCAGGTCATTGAACTTGCGAATTTTTCACGTCTCTGGTTATAAGTTACTATTTCCTAGGATAGATATTTTGGAGTGCATAGTATTTTCGCCATTACAAATCAAAATCACAATTCTAGTATTGGCACATACAAATAAAAAAAAAAACAAATCATTTACGGAAAATTGAACAAGGGTGACTAAGCGGTGTCACGTTATTAACTAACAAAAGTGTGTTATCCGTGAGGGTTTAACGATAATTTATGACGTAATAATCATGCGTACCTTAAATGAATTCAAAACGTTGCATTGTTGTAACATGCTCAAGCTAACTAATCTCGGGAAAAAGAAGGGGTTTTGTCGTTTTGCAATTTACTGATTGTAATTCACATTTATTTAGAGTGTGTTTCCCCCTTAATAATCACGTTGAGTCGTGCGTCGTATAAGTAGGGTCACCGATTTTTCGCGAAAAAAATTGCGCGAAAGCTCGACTCCAATGTCCTATGACATACGTGCCGTTTTCCTTTGTTAATTGGCCACCTGTCTTTGTCGGGAGACATTTCCTTACCTGGGTGGGCCAATCATAACTAGGTAACTCCGACAATGAATGACTGTGATTCGCGGGCAGACACCTGCAATGGGTGACATTAAAAATAATCCAACCGCGAAAGTGGATCAGAGCTTTAGTGTTTTGGAGTACTAGTAGCCTTGAAATATTTTCGCGAAAAACATGTGACCCTACGTATAAGATTTTATACTTTACATATCTTAGGCTTTTTCCATGGTCAATTAAATTGTACCACATTCATAATGTTCCCTGAAGTTTGAACATTAATACTCCAACGCAGCTAGATAAGGCATCACATTTGCAAATTAGTGAAATTTGTGGTGGTAGACTGAGAATGGATTCCCACTCGACACTAATGTATGCAAAAAAAAAGGAAAAATTAGTACACATTACCGAAATTGACAGAAAACTATGATTTACGCAGCATGTGAAAGAAGTAACCATGCAATTAGGTAATTCTGGAAAATATTTTACTAAAATTAACATATTAAAATGTTCAGATAATAAGTTAATAAAAGCTATTTTAATCAAAATTTAAGCGTATTTTAATTCTGGATTCTTCGAAAAACGAATTTTGCCAGTAAGCGTTAGTCAAACAGGACAACCGTAATAATTCTTACGATTGTAAGAGAGTACTGGTACTCACGTTAAAAAAAATTTTAAATTTTTTTATGTAAATCCATTAGTGTTATAAAAATAATAAAATCAGTTTTTGAAAATTATGTTTTAAAAATGAATAACTAAAAATATTTTCTAAATTGTCACTAATTTTGTATTAAATACAACCTGAGTATTTATTATGGGGGTTTTGCTTCATGAAAAAAGTGAGTTCTGGGGTTTATAAAGTGCTGTGCGAAGCATCCGGAATAGAAAATTAACGAATTTATATTGAAAATAGACTTTCTGTAGCTGTTATTTTAACAGTGTAATAATTAAATCCCAGCAAAATATTTCAGAGATAGAAGAAATATGAATTATTTTTCATATACAACATCAATTGTACTTTTCTGACGATTTTGACTGCGTGAGCCTTGCTTTTAACCTCTAAAAGTACACATTGATTTCTAATTTCGAGCGTTGCAAAATAGGATATTTATGGAGTGGAAAGTTCTTACGACTTTCTTATAACACCTGACATGTTTCAGTAGATCCATGGCTAGAGACCCAAGAAATTCGTGAGCTGAATGACCTTGTAGGCTAGACTTCACAGTCTTATATACTGTTAAAGATATCAACTGTTTATTTGTTGATTGTTGTAGCAGTTAAAGGCGGTGGTTGGGTGCACAATTTCTTGCATGTTTGTTATTGGCTTATTTATATCCAGGAGGTGTCAGAAAACACTTCTACCAATTACAAACGTAACATGAACGTAAATGTGTGTGAATTCCAACTTGTCTAGAAATGAACCCGCGAAATTCTCGGGTCTCTGTCGATGGCACAGGAAACAACCAATTAGAAACTAGCTGATGTATCAGCAGCAGCCAATAGCATTACCCAGGTAAAGTCGATGACCGTATTGGCGCTATCTTCTGGACTTACGCAGCACTGACCATGATTTCACTTATTCTGCAAAGGGGCCGCGGTGGCAGAGCGGTTAGCATGCTCGCCTCCCACTAAGGCGATCCGAGTTCAATCCCCGGCTGTGTCACTTCGGATTTTCGCATGTGGGAATCATGTCGGGCGATGCCGTTGGTCGATGAGTATTCTCGGAGAGCTCCCGTTTCCCCTACCCCTTCATTCCGGCGGTGCTCCACGCTCACCTCAATCACCCAAGTCGGCTCTCAAGACCTCGATGTTAAGAGCCGCCCAAATCTCTCTACTCCACTTATTGTGGATCATGTCAGACTTGAACTAGTATACTCGGGATAATATTTTTAAGAGTTAAAGACTGTGCAAGTTAAAGTGAGCACTTTTGAAATCAACCCAAAAAAAACGGCACTGCATCTTCCTGCATATATTTTAACGGGCGCACTAAGTGACATGCACCCGATAAAGTTGGTAACAATGGATGAAACGTAGTTCCACAAAATAACGTCTAATAAGAAGTGTTAGGTAACCATTTGTGATAATTTAAATTATTTATTACGTTTAACTGCTCAGTGTGTGAAAATTAGCAGATTTATAAAATACGTACTTTTCTAATAATGTCACATTTTCACTTCACCAACGCATGAATGAAGTGATGAGGCCCATGGCAATGTTAATTTTACATAAGGTGTAAGAATACAGAACGTTCCTTCAAGTAGATATTCAGCACGGCTTTCAAAAGTGCTCATTTTACCGTGAACAACCCTATAGTTAGTAAGTCGTGTATTTTGTAGAGTCGGGTGCAGTGACTACTGGAAGCCACTCTTCTGCCTCGAAAGAAAGGTACGCTGTGTTTATCGCGGATCTGGAGTGGTGAGATCAGTGTTTGTTTTTTCTGGCGCAGACTGTGCAGAGCCAGTACCCGACGCAGAAGACTCGTATGAGGACCAGCTTCGACCCGGAACTGGAGCTGCCGAAACTGCAGAGGTGGTTCGCTGAGAACCAGCACCCCAGCCGACAGCAGGTTAGTGTCACTGAGTACACGCGCTGGCGTGCCACTAGTCATGGCGTAGCTGTCCGTAAAGGTAATTGTCGGTGGCGCTAACGCAACGTGCAAGTCTGTCCCTGTTAACCAAATACTCTCTTGTATAGAGCCAATAATATATTAACAAAACACCTAAAAAATTAAGTGTAAACAAAATATCTAGTTGAACTAATTCTATACGTTTGTTTGGTCATATATTTCGTTTTAGCCTTAGACGTGAACTTCCGAGTGCAGTGCAGTATACACGCTTTGTTTATTACTTCCATGGCAACATTTAATTTGAAAGGTTGTTAAACGGTGACAATTTGCTGAAAGGAAAAAGTAACTAGGCCCTCTTCCGAATACTGAAGTAATCTGTAGGGATAGGAACATTTCGCGAGTTCATTTCCGGACAAGTTAGACGTCAAACACGTGTATACTGAAGTTGACTTTGCAAATGGACCGCAGTTTGTTATACACGCCCTAGACGACTCTGAGCCAATAGCAGATTTGCCGGGAAACAAGTAGCGAGTGTCATACCGCCAGGTGTGAAGTAACACTGGCTACTCTATGGGAAGCAGCCAATGAACAAACATCTGAGGCTCGAGTATACGCATGACTGTGGAGTCTAGCCTACAGGTCATTGAAATAGCGAATTTTTCCTATCCCTAGTAATCTGTTATCAAGTCACAGAGTAAACCAGAATACATGTGTGATATAGCCGCTTATTTCACGAGCTCCAGACGTACGCGCCAACAAAATGGCGTAACTAGCCGGCAAGATGTCGGAATACCGTTCGCCAGTCAGCTCCTGGCAACTTACTTGCCAGACGACACCAGAAGCTGAGCACTCCCACATTTCGTTTATGGCTGTAACCTGTGATCTAACCGTACACCAACAAAGAAGATACCGTTCTGTGAACAGTATTTGGGCACGAAAGGTTTTCCCGGAAAGGCACTGTCTCTTTCAATTAGTTGAAATAATATTTTATTATGTAATATTTTTTTACGGGGTTTATAGGAGAACAGTTATGAATCGAGACAGGAAAATTTCGCGTTTTAAATCACCGGTATGTTATAATCCATGATCCTATATATTATAGAACCTCAGCTTTCTGTTCTTTGGCTGCTGTCCCAGTGTGTCAGTTTTATCTCAGAGCAGGTGGTGCAGGATTCGGTGCTTGTTTCCTTCCAGGTCAGTCATTGGCTCAGTGTTTACCTGGGCGTGTCTATTAAACTGTGATCCAATTACAAACATAAAATAAAGGTACACGTGTTTGAAGACCAGCATGTCCTAAAATGAAATCGCGCAATTTTCCAGTCTCTGTGTATAGGGGGGCCACGGTGGTTGAGCGATTAGCTAGCTTGCCTCCCACCAAGGCGAACCGGGTTTAATCCCCGGCCGGGTAACCAGATATTCGCAAGTGGGAATGGTGTGATGACGATGCCGTTTTTCAGCGTGTTTTCTCGGGGATCTCCCGTTTACCCCGCCCATTCATTCCGGCGCCGTTCCATATTCACTTAAATCACCTAATCGGCTCTTAAGACCTTGCTGTTAAGTGCCGCCCAAATCTCGTAACTCGTCACTCAAATGGGCTGACGGTGAGCTACCTTTTCCGGGATTGAATGCCATCTCGAAAACAGCCAGTGTTTGCTTGGACGCTTTTTGTCATACGATGTGTCTATTTCGCGTTATTCCGTAGTCAACGGGATAAATGAAACATCACGTTAGTAAAACATCTCTGAATTATCGTAACCATGTGTTTCATTTTTACTTCCGTGAAACCAGATTGCTGCCAATCTCTTCCGACAGGCGACTTCGTGAAATACGATCTGGCCCCTTTGTGGTTTACCAATAAATGGCGGATTTAACGCTCGCTGGATTCGGGCCTCGTCCGCGTAGCCGCTGGTTTTATGCTTGTGTAAACGACTGCGCTCGCCCTCCGGACTGCAAATCTATGGAAACGATTCGCGTCCCCTTACGGCGGGATGCTACCGACTGAAGCGCCTGCTGCCTGCTTGTGTGTGTGGGTCCCACGGCAAGCAGAGAAATGTGAGACGCGCGCAAGTTTTCGAACGTTTATGTCTCTACCTGATCTATCCGTCTCCTTGGCTCCCGTCTCCTATTAGTCCTCTTATAGGCTGTTCACGATAAAGTGAGCACTTTTTAAGGTCCTCCCAACAAGGAATTAACCACTAATAAATATGTTTTATTGCAGTCTCAGACATTAACTTTTGAGAATGGAGAAATTATACACCGTATTTATTAGTCACGTGACAATACTGATATTAAAAAGTGCCTTAAACATAAAAACTGGCGTAAAAGAAAAATTTGGATGGGGCCTTACAAAGTTCTCACTTTACTGTGAACGGCCTATAACTTACCTCGCCCGCCTTCGTGTAACTTTAAACTTAGGTGCAAGCCATTCACGACATTTCGATATGTTGTTTTGAAGTTTGATTTCTGTGGTCGGTAACAATTCGTGTGGTTTTATGCTGGATTTACAATGCCACGACGAGGTCTTCCCGACAGTCAGACACGTCAGCCCGACCATTTCCGTCACCAAAATTAGTTCACTGTTTACAATATCCCGACAAGTGTTGTGTGGCTTCTCTCAATATCCTAGAATGGCCAGTAACTTCCTATGGAGTGTGAAGAAAACACAGATCATCTACACCATTTTGTTTTCATAACTTATTAAACAAAGTATTTTTGGATTTTGGAGCAGTTATTTTTCCAGGAATATATATTTTAGTAAATTCATTAGCTTTATGTTACAAGAATACCAGGATGTACACGTAAATAAACATATGATGAATGTGAAATTTACCACAATAGTGAAATCCGCACGATATTTGGTTTTGAAAGGTTACGTTTCTGTTTTGTTTTCTACTGCCAAGCGAGGCCGACGTGTCCGACGCCCGACGAAAGTAGAAATAGAATCTACTTTTGTCGGGGCTGCGTTTGTCGGGGTGACCTTGCTCCTGTTTGGCTGATGAAAAATTTTCGTCTGCGTCGAGGCTGTTTTGTCGGACTGTCGGGTTATTGTAAATCCAGCTTTAGACGTAAGGGCAACATCGAATACAGAGTTAAAATGGCGGCGTGTATCGCGAAATCTATCCGCACACGCTTCAGTGGTCAGCAGTATGGCGGATTGCCAGACGGCAGCCGGCCAATAGGGAATAGGAAGAGACACGTGTTTTTCGCAAAAAAGATTTCACGAAAAGTTGTGTTCCAACGCACTTTAGTTCAGAACCACTTTCGCGGTTGGTTCATTCGAGTTGTTACGCGTCTAATCTGTCTCTCCACGAATCACGCGTGGTCAGTATTAGAAAAACATAATTCCGATTTGCTCACTCGTGTAATCTTAAATACTTAAATTACCAAGAGGCTATCGGGCGAGATGGCGCAGTCATAGATCACTGGACTTGCGTTCGGGAGGACCCGGGTTCGATTCCCGGCCCGGCCATCCTGATTACGTACGGATCTCCATGCTGGGATGGATCGCTAACAAAGGAATAAGTCAATTCGTTCCCATTCCTTCCCCAATCCCTCCCCCCTACGCAACCCGTCAACGAGACGCTAAGCCCAACTACCTACCTACCAAAGACGCAAGCCACAAATGTGATAGCTCAAATATATTAAAATCTAAAAAATGATGTGCGGTTTCTAATTATGTACATATATTGAACAGGACTACAGACAATGGAATGTTCAAAGAAATAAAAATTAAAAAAAACACAATAATATAGATCTACAATAGCACAACAATGTGCTTTAAAGCTTGCGAAGCATATATATATATACATATTAGCATAAATTTATACATCACAGTTGTAATAAAACACCAATACTTGGAACTATTTTTCTTTTTTTTGGGGGCAAAATAACTGTAAGCCTGCAAGCCGTTGTGTATGGTACAATATATTAAGTGTAAGGTGCAGTTTTTTTTCAAATGTTGATTTTAAATGTGCTCTCTTCAGTGTGAATAGCCAATATTCCCCTGGGCAACAGTTGGAGGACAAAGAACTGAGGCTACAGTATACAATGACTGTAGAGACTAGACCAAACGGTCATCGAACCTGCTAAAATTCCGTGTCCCTTAACAATTGTAAAATGTTATGCCTGTCGCCTCTTTGTGGACCAGCGGGGAAGGAAGCCAAGTCAACGACCTCGCCTCGAAACCGTTATCCTGTCTGTCCCGAGCTAGATCACCCCAGATGCTACTTAAAGGTAGCAGCAAATGCTACTTTTGTGTGGCTCTCCCAGTTTATCCCGGGTGTCAGTCAGACTTATCGCCTAGAGGGGTTTTCGAAGACAAAGAGGACTACAATTTGCTAAACTGGCAACGAAACGCCAGAAACCAGTGCTCTAGAGCAGTGTGGTCTAACTGGCAGCCTACGGGGCCATTTTGTCGGGCCCGCGATAGTATTAGCTATTTTACGTTGCTTAATGCCTTTAAAAATATTCTCACGCGTTTTCTGTCAACTCCCCAATATTTTAATATTTTTTCTACCCGATATTTAATCGACAATAATGTTACATTTTAATAGTGTAGAAATGAGATATTTGTAGGCAAAATTCTAATACTACTAATATGGTTAACTCTTGAACTATTATGCTGGCCCGCGGTGTATCTTAAGAATAAACTTCTGGCCCGCGACTTAAAAAATAGTTGAACTACACTGTCCTAGAGCATGGGTATTTCTTCCGAGAAAATATGGCCGTGTATATGTATCCAGATACGAGATGACAGCACTTCTGTTCATAATTACATTTAATTTGTTTGAAAATGTTTATGCTGGGATGATATGTTGACTCAAAATTTTTTGCAATTTTGTATCATTTCTATTTATTAGACAACCCCACCCCACATGAACTCTAAGTCAGTAAAAGACTTGCTAGGAAGTAACGACCGAATCATGTGTCACCTGGTTTGTGGAAAATCTGGCTAAACACTAGGGCCGTATACGGATTCACCAGCTACTGCGGATTATGATTAGAGACCTGGAAAATTCGCGAGTTCAGTAACCTGCAGGCTTAACTATACAGTCTTATGTACAAATATGCCAATATTAACTGCACATTGGTTGTCTGCTATCACGGTGAAAGGCGACGATTGAGCCAGTGTTCTCCAGGCAGTTACAAACACCGTGTGGACCAATGGCTAAAGCTGTATAAACACACGTGTTTCGAATTCTAGGTTGTCCCAAAATGAATCCTCGAATTCTTCAGGTCTCTAATTATGATACATATTACGGTGATATTGTAGAGCCATATTATTGTGATATTGTAATATTTGTATTTCTTTAAACTCTCCCCAGTCTCTAGTTCTGCTCAAGACTTAGAAACATAGATGATTGTTAGAGTTTAATCTAATTTAGCTGTCATATTTCTGTTTCGCCTCCTGTTATTTTAAGTATTTAAAATATCTTTCTTGCTGTTTATGTTTACGTATGTGTAGATTATGTTATACCTGGTTACGTGTAACCTTAACTTCGCCAGTATAGATTAATCGGAAATAAATAAATGAAGGACCCTTACCTGCCTTCGCATGAAAAGTGCATCCCGGATGTGTAGAGCTAGTGATTTTTCGCGAAAATATTTGAGTACACGGAAGACTTCAATAATATAAGCACCCAACATCAGTTTGTCTATTGCCATTGGTTGCTGTCTTTTTATAAGGCGTTTTCACATTTGACCGGTCCACTCAGAATTCGGCAACATCGGCACGGCTCCTACGTGATTCGTGAGCAGACAGTTAACAAGTGTCAAAAAGTAATTCAACCAATAAAGATAGGTATACGACCCTGCAGTGTTTTGAAATACAGTTTGTCTTGGAATATTTTCGCTAAATTTCACAAACCCCACGGATGTGACGTCACATTGTCGCTGTCAGAATTCATAGCAAGGGCAGATCATGCACCCTAGAACGTCTCCTCTAGCCTAGATCACCAACAACCTTCCCGTATCGAGCCCTAGATCAATTTACGACGCGCAACTGTTTTAGATGTTAAATTTGGGTGCGTTTGTTTTGTGTTGAACACTACGCACGGAATTGGGGGGGATTAACTCTTGCAAACGCCACAAAGACAAATTAAACTTAATTAAAGTAAACTTCTACAGTATAAAAATCAAACGAACATGGGCGTGCGGATTCGCTGAAGAATATTTCCCATGAAAATAATAAGGGCTCGTGACACGACAAGGGATCAAGGGTAAGCCATCAAGGCCACATTGCACAGACTGCGGCAGTGGCTAATGAACAGAAAATATCCAATCACGTGCAGTTCATTTAAAAAGGGAGTGGTTTCGTATCTATGACACAGCCAATGGAGAAACGAAGCCGGCTCGAGTGTTTATAGTACTGTGAAGTTACGCCTAATGCCAAATAATATCACGAATTTTTTCAAGTCCCCACCGATACGTCACATACAGAATTTGAGAACAAGCAAGGCTTAAACAATGTAAACTTGAAGCGAATATCCTTTTTTGCAATTGGTTCGCTGTTCGTTAGATATTTCCTGGTTGAGTTTGAGATTGTACGGAACACGTAAGGAGTGAGTAAATGAGTGAAGAGATTTAGGTGGTTCTTAACAGCGAGGTCTTGAGAGCCGATGAGGGTGAATTATGGGAGTATGGAGCAGCGCCGGAATGCATGGGCGGGGGAAACGGGAGATTCCCGAGAAAAACCGCCAACCAGTGACATCGTCTGGCATGATTCCCACAAATGCGAACATCCATGAGTGACGCGGCCGGGGATTGAACCCGGTTCGCCTTGGTGGTCCCACACGCAAGGAGGCGACGACAGAATCCAATCACAGAATATGTAGATATACAGAAATGAAATGGTGTGGCGATTCCTTTGATGTAAAAGAACTCGGTCGCTCATTGGCCGTGCAAATTATTTACGCGGATGCTAGACTTCAACATCCTATGAGCACACTTGCAGCCTTTCTTTGGCTATTTGTAGGGATAGGAAAAATTTGCGAATTCATTTCAGGACAAGAGATATTTCAAAAGCATGTACACTGAAGTCACCTTTGCATCAATTGGATCAGAGTTTTACTAGGTTCACACTGGACGACTCTGTACCAATAGCCGACTTGCAAAAGAACAATAAGTGAATCCCGTAATGTTAAATGTGGGGTAACACTGGGACAACAGCCAATGAACAAACGCCTGAGGTTAAACTAAACAAATTATTGTGGAGTCTAGCATAAAAGTCACTGAACTCGCGAAATGTTCCTATCCCCAGCTGTTGGCCGTTTGTCTTTGTGGAATAAAGACTGCTGCACGAGAGAACGAATCAGAATTAATTTTCTCCGTTTACTGACCGTCCATGATTCGCTGGCAGACAGGTAAGACACGTAACAATTCAAATGATCCAATCACGAAAGTTGTTCCGAACTTAAGTGTTTTGGAACACCACCAGTCCTGAAATTTTTTTCGCTAAAAACAGGTGTGTCTAGCTATTGCAAGTTACGAAATATTTCCTATCGGTAGCGCTGCCGTCGGGCAAGTTAGTCTACAGGAGTGAGGCCATTTTGCAGTTGAGTGTGCCTGGACTTCGCGGTTCACGCCACCATTTCACCTCTGTATTCTGTTTTACTCTGTGATCCAGTACTATCAGTTCTGTGACAGTATAGTCTATTCGCCGTTTCTTCATAATTTTTTAAAATCAAACCTTTGAAAAATCATCCCATGTATGACGTTTTTGGTTAGTTCGCCAGCATAAATAAATTTGAAATAAATTAATAAATCATATTAAATTTATACTTCTGTTAACGAAAAAACATTTTCTTTTTTGTTAAATTCATTATTTACTTATATTTAAACAATATATTTTATTTATTTTATATTCAATATGAGGGAAAAAACAGGAGAAAATAGGTGTGTTGGTAATGGCTAGTAAAAAGTATTTCTTTTTAAAAATATTAATAACGTGAAAGTGCACACATGTGGTGCACACTCTGTCCCTTTGGTGTAATTTTCTACACTTAGTTAAGATTTGTTTGCAATAAGCGGAGGAATACCTTTAAAACAGAGCTTGGGCAGGCCTTCAGAATAGTTGGATCCGTCAGTGGGTTACAATAATGTATGATGTACATCTTGGACCAAGTTTCATATAGTTAAAAACATTTATCTCAATATTTAAAAATATTATTGTTTATTAAATATTTAAATTTTATTTAAAAATTGTAATTAAAACTACATCCAGTAAAAAGGCTATGAATTAAAAAAATAACAATGTGTGTGAATTTAATTAATATTATTTTTTATTTTCAACAATTATTTTTTTGGTAGTTGATTATAAAACACTTACTTTCATAAAAATTGCGTTAATTCGAAATTGTTATTCTTACAACTTTTTCTCGGGGTACCAATTTTCATTTTAATAAATATTTATCCAAAAATGAAAATGAAAAATAGAACTAATTAATAGAGGCCTGCAAAATTCGCGTTATTATTTGAAGACGTGTTAAACTTAAAACACTCTTCCTTTGAAGTGCCTTTGCATTTGGGCCATTCTTTACTTGACACGCCCCAGGTAACTTTGCGCAAATAAATGAACACTTCACAATTGTGTGCTTCAATCACGTTCAGTTCGCTCAGAAAGAGAGCGACTTCACATCTAAGCAGCAGCCAATGGAGAAACTACGATGACCCGAGTATATACAGTACTATAAATTTCAGCTTGATGACAAAAAATAACGCGAATTTTGCATGTCTCTACTAGGAAAAGTGTGAAGTAACCGTGAATGACTTTCAATGATCTCTGCATGCTGTATAGTCAGGTATTATCCTCAGTTGAAAGCAGCTCAAGTTGTAAACTAGCTGCCTGCCAGCTGCGGGAATAAAGCAATCGAAATTGTGAAATCCCTGTTTCCTGCGCTCCAGTTGTGTGCGGGATGATAGCGCGAGGTGACTGATAAACGGTGGTTTGTTCGCAGATACACCACTACGTGAAAGAGCTGAACGGGTTGGAGTCCCGACGAGGGAGGAAACCCCTAGACGTCAACAACGTCGTCTACTGGTTCAAGAACGCACGCGCCGCCCAGAAGAGGGCAGAGCTGCGTAGCATTGGGCCAGGTCAGTTTCGCATATCTCTCTATCTCTCTCCCCCCTTTTCTTAGTTGTTTCTTTCTCTTTCCCACGCACGCTAGTTTACCATTCCCTTCCAACGTATCATCAGTTTTCTTTTGCTTCTTGGGCAAGTGCCATTCTGAAAAGACATTTTCTTACTAGAATGGGACAGTGGTGGCTGAACGGTTAGCCTGCTCGTCACCGACCAATGCTAACCGGGTTCAATCCCCGGCCAGGACACTCCTGGACGATGCCGCTGGTCGGTGGATTTTCTCGTTTCCCCGCCCCTTAAGGTTGAAGTAAAGCAACTGCCTATGGAGCACTGCACCCGACTATACAACGTGAAGAACACATAAAAAAAGTAGTACAGGCAGCATAAAAACTGTTAGAAAAGTGCGATTTATGCTGTATATTAAAGAAGGATGTATACATTTTGCAACATAAACAAGTATTTTACCAAAATATACTTTTTAAATGAAAAAAACTAATCTATCGTTAGAGTCCGCATTTTTAACAAAATTTAAGACCATTGCCGTTGTGGATACATCGGAAAGCGGAATTTACAAGAAAATCTTCGTCATGTAATATCGTCATAATTTTATCTGTGTAAGAAAATTGTAATTATAATGTAGGAAATAATTTTTATAATTGATTTTATGCGCGCCCATTTGTCACAGAAATTAAGGCTGTAAGTGACGTAAATAAAGTTCATTATAAAATTGATATGTTACATTATTGCTATAATTTTCTTACATGCAGTCATTGTAAATATTATGGTCATCTACCTCGAAGAATATTTTCTTGTAAATTCTGCTTTCCGAAGCATCCAAAACGGAAATGTGCTTAAATTAAAAAAAAAAAAAATGCAAACTATTTTAATCGATTAATTTTTTACATTTAAAAAGTGTATTTAAGTGAAATATTTTATAATGTTGTAAAATATATATATTATTCTTTCATATAGCCAACGGCATAAATCACACTTTTCTGACAACTTTTGCGGTGTTTGTTCTACTTTTTAATATTTCCTTTACTTTGTATAGTCGGGTGCAGTGCTCCATGGGCAGTTGCTTTACTTCATCCTTAATTCCTGTGCTTCTCCATCATCATCGGCTCTCATAACCTCGTTGTTAAGAGCCGCCCAGTTCTCTTCACTCACTCACTTGCTTGAATAATCAATAAGAATTAAGATCCCCCGTTACACTATGTGAGTAATTCGCGGGCAGACTCCTAAGAGGCATTACACATAAATGTCCCAAATATGAAAGAGGATATCAGCTAAACTGTTATGAAATACCACTGGTTGTGAAAGCTCTTCACGAAAACAGAGTGTCCCTACCCATCACTATTATAAGAGACACTATTATTTTGTGTTATACCTTGGTAATATACTAGGTGTCACACAGGTGTATTTTAGTTCCATGTTCATTATTGGACCTCCGCTCATCAGTCAGAACCAATAGCACACATTTAGCTCACATGTGGCTTAATTCCTTGTCGTCAATTCGAACAGGAGAATGATCTACTGACTGCGGAAGCAGCAAATGAAATGACTTATGCTAGAAGCATTGTGCAGTCTAGCCTGTTGGCGTTTTATTACGCGAAACGATAGTCCCTCTATGTTCTCTGTCTACAGACCCAGAAATATATGAATTAAAACATATCGAGGTCGCTTGAATACAGAATGTATTAATTCCTGGTAAAGTTCAATTTCAATCATTCCCATGATGAAAATCAATAAGTTTCATTAGCTTTAACAATTAAAAATAATGTATTTCATAACATGTTCACACATTAATAATTATGACACTTTTTGATAAAATAAAACAATATCTTTAATTACATTAGGATAATGACATCTTCTGATTGCAAATAATTGTGATTAATTGACACAATTTTAAACTTAGATACACTCATAAACAAATATTTCTACTTGACTTGCTAGCCAAAAAAGAAGACAAAACCATTTAAAAATATTAACTGAGGAATTTGTGGTGATTTTAAAATCTTACCTTTTGTTGTATACACTTCAGACTTGGACGTAATAAGCTTGCTTGGTTACAGTAAAAATAAATTTTTCAAGTGACTATAATACAACAAATAATAAGTATGTAAATTATTTTGTGGTTTATATGAAGTACATACTTAAACCCCATGAAAAAAAAAAGAAATTGCCTCATATCGTATTTATGACTTTGTGAAATTGTTTTGCTGAATTTAAACAAAGAGTGCAAATGATTATTTTTAATCAGTGTCTCAACATAAATAACATTATAATCGTCATGTAGGGTACACATGTTTAGTGAGCGGATGGTGTAAGTGTTGTCACAGGGAAATTAGTTAATATTTAGCATGTTATGTATGCTGGTGCAATAAGAGTATGGTTGTGTTTCTTGTGCATGAGTGCCTGTGTTTCGAACGATCTGCAGGCTAGACTCCGATGTCCTGTGTATTTTCGAGCGTCAGCATTTTGTTCATTGGGTGCTTGCTGCTCCAGTGCGTGTAGCCTAGCTTGTCATAAACCGAATTCGTGGAATTTTCCAGTCCCTGTGCATAATAATTTATTTTAAAATGAGGTTATATAAGTTTGGTATATCCCAGGAGTCACTATGGAACTTATTAAGCCTGCAGCGCATGTTTATGTAATGCTATGGTACAAATGTGATACATGTCAATAGTGACTATGGAACATGTTAAGAATATATGGCATGCTTGTGTAATGAGATGACGTAAGTAGAGACCTGAAGAATTGGCGGATAATTTTTTGGGACAAGGTAGAATTCAAAACACGGATGTTTATGCAACTTTAGCCATTGGTCCACAAGGTGTTTGACACCTCCTGGAGAACGCTGACCCAATCCTCGCCTTCCACTGTGACAACAGGCAACCAATGTGCAGAAAATATCAGAATATTTGTACACAATACTGTAGAGCCTAGCCTGGAGGTCATTGAAATCGCGAATTTTTCACGTCTCCAGACATAATGTGGTACATGTCAGTAATGAGTATGTACCATGTTAAGCATCTAAGGCATGCTTGTGTAATGAGTAGAGACCTGAAAAAACCGCGAGTTCAATGACCAGCCGGCTAGACTCTACAGTATTATGTACAAACATGCCGATAATAACTGCACATTGGTTGTCTGCTGTCACACTGGAAGGTGACGATTGGGCCAGCATTCTACGGTAGGTGTCAAACACCGTGTGGTGTGGACCAATGGCTAAAGTCATATAAACGCATTTGTTTTGAATTCTAGCTTGTCCCAACATGAATTCGCGAATTCTTCAGGTCTCTAGTAATGAGACGACATAAGTGTGACATAAGAATGTTGGGGCATGCTTGTGTAATGAGGTGAGGTGGATGTCAGTAGTGACTAGGGGACGTGTGAAGCATGCAGGCCACGGCTTGTGCGTGTGCAGGCATGGCGTGCCCGCTGTCGCTGAACGGCTACAGCAGCAACAGCCACAGCCCTCCAGGCGTCGCAGGCTCCGGGGCGGCGGGGCTGCTCCTGGGGCAGGAAGGGAGCGGGCTGCTGGCGCCGGCGCACCCCTTGCGCTCGCCCGGTGGCGGCGGGGGCGGCTTCGCGTCGGACACGTCGGAAGGCGAGGGGGGCGAGATGCGTGCTGGGTACCGCGACCCGCGTGAGGAGCTACAGGCGGCGCTGCACGTCGACGACGGCCGCTACACTGGCAGCCCCACGGCGCCACTATCGCTCACCACCGGAGACAAGGACTGCCCGCCCAGCCCGCCCCTCGCCCATGAGGTAACACACCAACACTCATTTCAAAACGTTTATAACGTTACTCATTTATAGAGACCCGAGAAATTCGCGAGTGCAATCACCTGAAGGCTAGACTTCAGAGTCTCGTACAGATATAGGCTGTTCACGATAAAGTGAGCACTTTTGAAAGTCCTGCTTAATATATACTTACATGCACGTTGTGTATTCTGACGCCTTATGTAAAATTAACATTGACATGGGCCTCATCACTTTATTCATGTATCGGTCAAGTGGAAGAGCGAAGTTATTCGAAAAGCAAACATTTCATAAATCTGCTAATTTATACACACCGAGGCGTTAAAAGAACAGAAAGAGTAAGAAACAATTTTAATTATAGGCCATTCACGATAAAGAGAGCACTTTTGAAAGCCCTCTCGTTTACGATAATAGACAATAAATATATTTAGTTTTTGCTTTAAACGTTAACTTCCGATGCGGTGCAATATACATACTGTGTTTATTACTAACATTGCAATATTTATATAAAAAAGGTGGTTAAAAATTCAAATATGGCTGAAAGGAAAAAGTAACTAGGGCCTCAAAAGTGCCGTGAACAGCCTATTTTCACAAGTGGTTACCAAACCCTTTTTATTCGACGTTAATATATGGAACTACTTTCCCTCCATCGTTACCAACTTTATCGGACGCATGTCACTCAGGGCGCTCGTTAAAATATATGCAGGAAGGGGCAGTGACTTTTTTTTAAGGTTGATTTCAAAAGTGCTCACTTTATCGTGAACAGCCTTTATCAACTTTTCATTGGTTGATTGTTGTGGTAGTAAATGGCGGTGGTTAGGCGCCCAATAGCTTGCATGTTTGTTATTGGGTTATTTATCTCCAGGAGGTGTCAGAAAACACGTCGACCAATTACAAACGTAGCATGAAAGTACAAGGGTTTGAATTCAAACTTGTCTACAAATGAACCCGCAAAATTCTCGGGGTCAATTAGGGCTAGGAAAAATTCGCGAATTCATTTCAGCACAAGGTACATTTCAAACGCGTATACACTGAAGTTACCTTTGCAATTGGATCAAAGTTTATTAGACACGCCCTAGACGACTCCGCGCCAATAACTGACTTTGCAAGAGAACAAGATGCGAATCCCGAACTGTCAAATGTGCTGTATAAACATACAGGTCATTTAACTCGCGAAATTGTCCAATCCATACTAATTGTTTAACAAGAAATTTGTACAGACATGTACATCAACAATACAATACAAAGATAGACAGCATACAACACACCAGTCAAGATGTTGGCTCTTCTGTTGTTGCTGAAATGTATAGAAATAACGGAGAACATCAGTAATGGTTGTAACAGAAATAAAACGAAGTACATCAGATTAGAAAACTTAACAAAAACCTATAAAATGGACAATAATATTAATAACATTTATAATAATTACGAAGGCAAAGATAATGACAAAAACGAAATGGAAATGAGTAGTGCATGGTTGGACGAAAAGTAAGTAATATGAAAAGACCAAATCCTAACAAAGTAACTGTAACCAACTATCAACTGGAACACACATAAGCACAAGTTGACTTGCCTGTCGCGTTGTTTTGCAATAGCGACGAGGGACTGAATTACGTACAAGAATAACGTGAAGCTAAAAGAGTGTCAAGTGCAAGACATATCTAGGGGAGTGACTGATAATAGTTAGTACTATGAATGGAAAACTGCGAGAAGGAAACATTTTACATAAAAAAAGAGAGCAGCCGTGTCTGTTAAGCGTGGTCTGCGGCACCACGAAACCATAGGTGTAAAATTGTCTAAAAATATATATAACCCACAGAGTTAGTGATTTTTCGCGGAAAAATATGAATACACGGTAAACTTCAATACTATAAGCACCCAACAGCAGTTTGTGTTGTATATTGCTAGGGACATGCAAAATTCACGTTATTATTTGGCATCAGGCTGAATTTCACAGTACTGTGTGCTGTAGAGCAGGCGTCGTTTCTCCATTGGCTGCTGCATAGATGTGAAGACTGTCTCTGACTGAACTACACGTAATTGGGACACACATTTGTGAAGTGTTCCTTTATTAGTACGGAGTCACCCAGGATGTGTCATATAAAGTATGGTCCAATGACAAACGTACTGCAAAGGTACATGTGTTTCAAGTTTATCATCTCAAATAATAACGCGAATTTCGCAGGTTTCTATATATTGCCATTGGTTTCTGTCGGCTTCAGAAGCAGTTTTCATAATTGACTGTACCACTCAGAATTTAGCAACATCAGCACGGATCCTACGTGATTCACGTGCGGACAATTAACGCGCTTCAAAAAGTAATTCAGCAAAACAAGATAGTTGACACTACAGTGTTAATAATACTCTTTTCTGGAAGTCTGTTCGCGAAACTCCACTACTACTAATAATTCATTCACACTTACTTCATACTTTCTGAAGCCCTGCTGAAGTTCTTCTTCCAGGATATTCCTCCGCCTAGTGCAAACTAAGTTTAACTAAGTCCGGAAAATCACACATCAGGACAACGCATCTCATTCGTGAGCACTCGCTTGTAATAATAGTTTGCGTAAGAACTATTTATTACTAGGCGTTACCAAGACACAAGTATTCTCAATATGTTCCTTCGTATTATTTATAAATATGGCATTGTAATTTGTAGTTTGGATTGTAATTGGATTGAAAAGTGTTTTTTTTCTGTCCCCCGGTGTTATACCTGAAGACTTATCAGGGGACGGCTAACAAACAAACTTATGACCTAACTTATATTAACACTCATGCCTTACCCGGGATTCAAACCCTGAACCTCCCGCGCCCCAGACATGTAGCGCACCAACCGAATGCGCCATAGTAGGTCAGCTAATTTATAGATAAAATACAAATAACATTACAATTTAATAAAAAAGAAGGCCATTTATGAACACAAGTATAAAACGCTTGTGATACATAGCATATTAAGGAAAACACTAAACACGTCGGGGTGATTTTTCTCAGTTTTGGGTAAAAGAGTATGGAGAAACTACGGATAGACTATAGGTAGGGATGGATGTTTTTGGCGAAAAGATTTCAAAATCAGCTGTACTCCAAAACACTTTTGTTCGTATGCACTTTCGTGGTTGGATGATTTTAATTGCCACATGTCTCAAGTGTTCGTCCGCGAATCATGGACGTTCGGTGTTGGAGTTCTTTATTCCGATTGGCCCAGTCAAATAGGTACATGTCTTCTCACTTAGTCATGCGGCCAATAACCAAAGGAAGTTGTGGTTGTAGACATAGGATATTGATGTATAGCATCGCCATTATTTTAGTTAAATATACATGTATCTAACTATAGGCTGTTGACGGTAAACTCAGCACTTTTGAAAGCTCTGCTCAACATCTTGTTGTATGCATATTGTGTATTCTTCCATCATATGTAACATTAACATTACCATGGGCCCCATCACTTTATTCATGCGTCGATCATGTGAAATTGTGAATTCATTAGAAAAAAACATATAGTATACAAATGTACTTATTATTACATTTATGTTCATTAGAAAACAGAAAGCAATGTTAACTGTAGGGTATTTTATTTTAACGCTAAAGCGTGGGACTGTTTTCTTTCCGTCGTTGCCGACATAAACCTAACTGGGCGCATGTGTTCTCCTTAATATGTAAGCAAGTAGGAGCAGTGACATTTTGCAAAGGTTGAGTTCAAAAGTGTTCACTTTACCGTGAACAGCCTCTACCTAAGATCACCCGATTTTCACGAAAAGAATATCATGATATTATTTGTAAATTTATCATATCAGTGTATTCGTAAAGTGACAAAGCGAGAACGGTAAATTACTTTCTAATAAATGCATGGTAACATTCCTACAGTTGCTCAGGAAAGAGTCAAATGCATAGGGAGGTTTTCAACTTTGTATAGTAGCAATGCTAAACACGCCCATATTTTCAGCCTGAAATGTAGCATTATTTGCATACACTGTAGGCCTATAGGTTAAATACTTCCATTACAGTTTAGGAAGTTTAGCAGAATTTTTTTACAGTGTAGATTTCAATATCCTACTTGCACTACTGCAGTTTTCCTTCCGTTATTTGAATGGGCCAATGAGAATTAGGTTGCTCTGGTAGTGAACATCTGTGATTCGCGTACAGGAATCTAAGGGCCGCAGCAGTTAAAACCATCCAATCTCAAAGAATGGATCTGAGTTAAGTGTATTGGAATACTATTTGACAGGAGTTATTTTCGTGAAAATCGGGTATCTCTACACATGCCCTATCACTAGGGCCGCTGTTATTCTTGGTAATATTTAGGCCTACGCGGGGTCTAGACTTCAATATAATTTGTGCAGACTTGCAGCCTTCCTTTGGTTATTGGTAGAAATAGGACAATTTCGCGAGTTCAATGACCTGTAGTTAGACTCCGCAATCCTTTGTATAGTCGCGCCGCAGATGTTTTTTCATCGGCTGCTGTTGCAGTGTTATCCCACACCTGGAAGTATGAAATACGCATCTCTGTTTCAATAGTAAATGTGAGTTCCATGTAAACACGTTTGAAATCTATCTTGCCCTGAAATTTATTCACGAAATTTTCCAATCCCTAGCTATTGACCGCTTGACTTTGTGTGCAGTGAGTCCTTTACAGGAGTGAGCCAATCAGAATTAAGTTTCTCCGATACAGACCGTCCGTGATTCGCAGGCAGAATTCAAATGATCCAATCAACAAAGAGGTCCTGAACTAAAGTGTTTTGGAACACAACTTGTCCTGAAATAGTTTCACCCTCCGTTTTGGGCAATGCGAGGGTGTAAGTTGTATCTTTAGATGCTACTTGTATCATTTTCATTCTTTGAGTCTCAAGGGTCACCTAATATTTTCTTTTTCTTTTACCTGGTTACAGACAGATGCTCAAATTGATATATTCTTTTACGTTTTAACTGACTTGCGTGACGTTGATTCATCTATCCATCCTGACTCTCCTAGCAACTTGGGGGTTGTTCTCTGCATTGTAACGTGTATAATTATGCTTTCAATTTCTACGCCATTGATGCCTTCAGGGGGAGAGATTTTTCAGGATTTGCTTCGTAGTCTTCAAAATGTTAATAGAAGTGTTCTGGTGTCGTCTGCAGCCATGTTGCCTTCGCAGACGCTATATTGCGGAATGGCTCGTCTCTTGAGTCAGGAAGCGGTGAGCTTATCGACGAGAATTTACCACACGACGAGATTTCGTCTGGTGGCCTGTTGCAGCAACCTTGATAGAGTGCCTTCGTGAGATTTCATAGAACTGTGTGCATACTGCACGAGGAGTTCGAGGTTTGGCCGCTACTGTCCACTATGAAGCTCAGGCCGTGTCTCAAATGGCCCGGAGAGCGCTCTCTCGTACTCTCCAACCACGCGCCATAATTTTTTACTTTGTTGCTGTGTTTGAATAAGGTTATAGTAGCTTTCTAGGCCAAAACCAAGTTGTATTTTACCTGTAAGTTAATAAGTACAGCTGTTTTACTCAACGAAGTAACTTACGCAACAGGTTTTTATAAAACATAAATAAGGATTTTCCGACGAACTAACGTATTTTCTGTTTCGTTGCTTTGTTTATTTAACATAATATTTAAATTCTCTCTAGAAATCTATGACCGTGATTTTTGCTAAAGAAGAGTCAGTGAAGAAATTTAAACGGCTCTTAAAATCGAGGTCTTGAGATGATGAGGGTGAAGCGAGGGGAGTATGGAGTAGGGCCGGATTGAAAGGGCGAGAGAAACGGAAGATCCTGGGAAAATCCGCCGACCAGCGGCATCGTCCGGCACGATTCCCTGCTGGAAATGGAACCCGATTCGCCTGGGTGGAAGGCGATAGGTCTCACAACTACACACATAGCTTAACATGATTTCACGTCTATTTGGCATCATCTGTCTGCCTGAAATCTGAGAGAAACGAGAGCGTGATTGCCTCAATTTCACAGAGCGAGATCGTTGGCGATTTCGAACCAGTGCTTTCGCCATATTGTGCGAAAAAGTTCTCTCGCGAAAGAATAATCTGATACTATTTAAACTGATACACGACAAACGATCTTCCATGTGAGTGACTTATTCGCAAACGAGACAACAAAATATCATTTAGCTGATTCACCTCCCAATCCTCCTCAATAGATTTACTCCAAACATCCTGCAAAACATCAGTGAACATAAAAAGGCAGGCAGCATAGATGACCTTTCTGTCACATACTTTACCTGGGGAAGTGTCTGAGAAGCTTAAAAATGGTCACTGACTCATCCTCATCGACATCTGGCTGTCTCGCCCCCTTACTCTGCTCATCTTCCCCTCGCATCATAATACGCAGCAGCTGAGCAAGGAGCATATGCAGTTCTTACTCTCAGATGTAGGGATTACCTTTGCAGAATCGGATTCCATTGATGAACTTCGAAAATTGGTGCTCAACTGAATATCTAATTCACACAAAAGTCCGCAGTTTATTGACTGTGATGATAAAACTAAAATTCTTCTAGGTAAAGTAAAGAAATCGACTATTTTTGCTGCAGGAGAGGAACAGGAAGGAAGATGCGGAAAACACAAGGACGAACGGGGACGAGATGAGCTGTGAAGAGCAAGAAAGGGAGAGGTTTCCTAGTCCGAATGCCCCGCTGTCGCTCACATTGAACGGCAGAGACCTCAAGTCACCGCCTATCAAGGAGCAGATGCAATCGGTGAGTCACCACACTTAAAAAAAAAAAACTTTTGTTGATAAATTGTTTGTGACCTTACAGATGCTTGAAACAATACAAAAAATGTGTCTTTGTAAAATTACTTGTGTGTAAAATTACAAGAGCTGTGATTGTAATATACTTCAAGAAATGTTCGTCTATACGTGACCCGTATCCGCGAGCTGAAGCAAAATGGCGGACGCACACACACACGCAAATATATATAATGGTTGCGCTAAACTTTCCGGTAATATTAAGTTTAGTTTTGTGCAAAAATAAATGTAATGCAATTATGAATTACATAAAAAAATTAAAATAACTCTAATAATAATAAAACGACAGTTTAAAATATTCAGTTTAAAATATTCGTGGTGCTATTACTTACTTACTTTCTCCTTAAGAAGAAATAAATACGTTTTCCTTCACCGAATAACTTCACTCATATTTTGTAATTTTTTATTGTTACATTTTCGATGCAAATATCTAATTTAGTAAATTAGGTTGGTCTTGTTATTAAGAGTGCTGACAAGGTGTAGTATATATTTTTTCTTAATTTTATTTTTAAATAATATTTTCCCATTTTTCTGGTTTTTATTCATCACAATTGTATTCTAGAAGAATAAATTATAATTTTATGCCCACTCTTCAATAATATAAGTTGTAATACGAACCTATCATTTGTAATATTAAAAATACATGTTTTGCAAATTTTCCTAGAAAACTGATTGTAGTTACACAAATGATTTTCTTAGAAACTAGTTTTCCAAGGGTTTTTTCTTGTAAAAGAAAATAAAATGTTTGCAGTGTACACTAATTATATTTTTGCCATTTTCTCAAAGTCAGTGGGACGATCAAAGTTCGTTAAGTGATGGAGATCTTAATCAAATAAAAGGTTAAATTATAATTTACTGGTTTAATTTACAATAACTACAAACAAAAGTCTCTGGATCCAATATCTCACAATAAATTGGTATCACTTGCTATTCGCAATTAATGAATTCAACCAATACATATTACAATTATATCAAATAAATTAATGAGTTTAAATAATTCAAAATCAGTCACAATAGACAGTGTATGAAAACCTAATAATTTATACTATAAATTATACGTACATATTTGACAGTTCCAATATTTTCAAATAAAGTCCGTATGACATGTTAATACAATCCCACCTCAGTTTAGTCCAGGTCCCATCAGTCAGCAATATTCTCCGAGCGACCTCATGCACAGTAAACCTTCACTCGTCTGATTTCACGCCTTTTTATCCGTTTAAACGACAAACACCACGTCCACCGTCGCCTCGCAATCTCCCGTCGTCGTCCCTCCTCTTCCCCAGCTGCACCACGCGTCGCCGATTGGCTTCCACAAAAACACCGCCAACAGTTGGACTGTTGCAATATTTATAGGGACGTAGGCCAACGCCCAGAAATTTCTTTAAATGCCGCGTTGCGCCTAGGGTCCTAGTTCCCAGAATATTCTTGCGCATCCTCTAAACTCGTCAGCTTCTCCAGCAGGGGCTGTGATGCCAGCCAGGTTACCGCTGTCAATCAGTCCCCCGGCGAGCGGGTCTGCCTGGGCGGAGGGAGGATCGAGTTGAGTCACTCCCAACAGAGCCGGACGGCGCATGGAGCTGGCGCCTCGTGCGTCTTTCGGCGCATAAAATTATATATACCATCAACGATGTTTTAAATTGTTTACCACCTTGTATTTATTTACACATATTCGTAACCTACTGTTAACATTGAGCAATAAAATCCAAACATGTATTCATACAAAACTGCTTTACAGAATACCCGAAATCTGAATGGAATGATTTCAGTTTTTTTTTGTACGAGAATGAAAAAGTTGAAAAAGCGAGTTAATTTTTATTACGGTTACAGGTGCAGCGAAATTAACGTAGGAGCAATATTGTGAACTTAGCTATTTCCTATGCGTTAACCGCCCTCGTTTTCAAATATTTGTTCTGGAAAGATAGCTGCCGCGAAACAAAAAAAAAAAAACTAGTATGGAAGGTGTGTTACTCACTTAAAAGTTCAACACAATGAAAAAATTAAGCACTTCATGACGCCTAGTCTGTCAGAACATTGTATCAAGAAGTTATATTATGTCTAACGACGACCCAATAACAACGAAGAAGAAATACGGATACCACATCGTAAGCAAGCTTGACCTTAGAAAACTTCAGCTCTTCCACTGCAACAGTCAGTGAAACCGCCATCGCTAGGGACACCCGAATTTCGCGAAAATATTTCCGCAAATTTAACACCCTACGGGCAAACGAGCAGTTTTCGGTTGCATTTTGGCGACCTGTGTTTGCGAGAAGACATTTTTCCTACTTGACTGGCCATTCAGAATGAGGTTACCCCGATACTGTACATCTGTGATTTGAGGGTATACACTTAGGACGCGTAACACCTATATCATCCAATGACGAAAGTGGATCTGAGAAAAACGGTTATGCAATACAACTGGTCGTGAAATCTTTTCGCAATATTCGGGTGTCCCTAACCATTGTGTCCCGAGCATGTAAATGACTGTGAAGTCTAAGTAAGCTAGTGCCAGCCGAATTAAGTTCATAATCATTGTTGAAATTTACCCTGCCAGTTATTATTTTTGTGGTTATTTTAAAGATCATCTCATCATGGCCACAAAATTATTAGTGAAATTTTTTACAACTAAAAAAAAATACAGTATATATATTTTTTATCTAATTAACTTTCATTTCATACAAACGACACTTTACATTTGTCTGTATATGCTTTAGAAAACCAAAAATAAATAAACTATGCTTGAGGTGCACGAAATATTGCAGTTTTCTCAATGTAGAAACAATTCTGTATTTTTTTATATTACTTCCTTTTGTCGTCTACACATACTTGTATTTGCTTATATATATATGTATATAGCATCCTCACTAGCTTTTCATTATTCGTTTTGGGGTTTCTCGTCGCGTTTGGTTCTTTCATTATTGATTTAATTCCTAATGCACAATTCTCTGTGTGTTATTTACATATCTACTGGCAATAACTTGTCTTGGCTTGTTACATGCTGTGAATGCGTTGTAATTTATACAAAATCTAAGTTTATTATGGTGGTCTACAAATCTCTAAAACTGCCTGTGTCCTAAATAGTAATTCATTCGCCTAGTTACATTCAATTAAGCATCGTACTTTCAAATTTTTGTAAGAATACACATCCGTTTTCGGTTCTATTAAAAATGAAAAACTCCCGTTTTGCATCTTTCACATTAGGAATACATGTACTGCTACACAATAATACTATAATTACTTAAACTCGAATCAGATAGAGTCACACAAAAATTAATCAACTCAAATGTAGGACAAGTAATATAAATAATCTTGGCAGATAATCACTTTTATTTTTCCAAAGTGAAATACGGGTTTATAACCATCACACATAAAAATATTTAGTGTTTGTATTTAACATGGCAAAATATTGGGATCGAATTCATTACTTTACAACCATATTAAATATGTGTTATACTTTATAACTTGCTAAATGGACAACACTGAAATAGATTGGTCTTATATCGTACGTTATGATCAGGTAGTATCTTTATTACGAATGTACAGTAAATTACACAAAACAAAGGTAACGAGAAATTATAAAACAACATTGAGGATCTACGAAATCGAAGTAACATTTTGATTCATATTTTATGAAAACCTGTGAGCTACTTGCTTAATATAAAGAATGGTTTAACCGACTGGAAACGAACCTAGTGATCTTTTATGTTTTTTTTCTTTCGCATTATAGTAAATGATTCTATTTAATGCTACATTAGTGTGAGCATAGCATCTACCATTTTCAGAATGAAAGTAAAGATAACGCGAAGTGCTGTAGCAGTATTAGCGAATTATTATGCGTTATTTGTAGGGAATGGAACATTTCGCGAATCCATTTCAGGACAAGCTAGACTTAAAAAAAACATAGACTTATGTTATTTTTACAATTGGATCGCGGTTCATGAGACATGCCCAGATGAATTCTAAGCCAATAACGGACATGCAAGGGAACAATCACCGAATCACGTACCACACTGAGAAAAAGGTTTTGTTGGATCGTACAAGATTTGTTTGGTGCAACCAAATTATTTGGTTGTTCTCGTTTGGTTGCCCCAAACTGTAACATTTGTTTCGTGCAACTAAAGAATTGTTTAGCTACACGTACATTAAACAGTTTGGGCCGATATAAAAAAACGTACAAGTTCGACAGAATTTCGAACCTATATCACCTTCGTCCGAGCGCTAAGCCTTAGTAATCTCAGCTAATGTGACTACTGATGACGCCAGAAAACTTATAAATAGATATACTGCAAATACTGGGCAACGTGTGCAAACAAATATTTCAAGTTTTACAGCTCTACCTGTCAGTTTCTTGTTGCATTGTTTTATTAAAGGGTTTTTGCGATCATTAAGTATCATTAGATGCACTAACATACACGGTTACTATTCTAATTGTCACAAAAAATACAAACATACTCTCGAGATGTATTTTCGAACGAAGGCAGACAAATGAGTGGCCAAAAAAATATATAGAGATGATTCAACCAAATATATTTAGTTGACAGTAGAATTTTTTCTGTCCCAACACAGAGATTTTGTTTATTCAAACACATATTTTGTTAGACGAGCAAAAGTCACTTTGTTGCTTTTCAAATTTTGTTTGCTAAACAATATATTTTGTTAGGGCAACTAAATATATATTGGGCCATAGACAAACAAATATTATGTTCGATTTTCTCTCAGTGCACCTGGTCCGTGTTCAAACAGGGTTTACACAGGGGCAGCGGCCAATGAGCAGAGAGATTGAGCTCGAAAATTTACAAGACAGTTGAATCTAGCCTGTAAATCGTTTAGAACGCAAAATTTTCCTGTCCGTAGTTCCCTAGTTATGTGTCATGATAAACTTGGTTTTTATTAACGTGTAGTTTCAATTTCTTCTCGCGTGATGAGAACTCCCGGAATGTTCCAGGCGGACGGAATCAAACAGGAGCCTCCAGACGAAACTTCGTGTCAAGGAGCGGCTAACAACAACAGCAATAATAATTTAAGTAAGCCCGACGACGAGAATGTGTCGGAAATGGAGGACGACGATGAGGAAGAAGGAGAAGATTTGGACGACAAGCGGAAAGAATCTATGGACGGCGAAGAAGACTCCGGTAAGCCAATATTCCTTGTACTAAAAGAAAAATTACTCAAATTTCTCCTAGCATTGATTTCTATTGCTCTCGAGAGGTGCGCAGTTATTTAATTCTTTGATAATCCAGCACGAAACTCCGGGTAGACACCGAATTCCACCGCTCCTGCATTACGTACTTTTACCGTCTTAAGTGAGTTTCTTAACAGCGTGACGAGATGCGATGCGACACGATGCGACGCAGTTGTATGAGCTGTAGACAATCAGAGTGAAACAGCTTGCTGACAGGCGTTGGTTTGCAGAATTCATTCTTATAAAAATAACATTTCTTTTAATCATTTGAAGTTATTGACTTATATGTATGTTACCAGAGAATAAGAAAAAAACACGCGTTACTGTCACCTGCTTCATTAACAAAAAGTGACCTTCATTTCGGTCAACTGTTAGCTATCGATAGGGACCTGCAAAATTCGTGTTATTATTTGGTATCGGACTAAACTCCACAGTGCTGTATATACTAGAACCGGCGTCGTTTCTCCATTGGCTGCTGCATAGTTGTGGAGTCACCCACTTTCCCACTGGACTGGCCGTGATTGGGCACACTATTTTGTGGTGTTCATTTATTGGTGCAGCGTTACACATGGTGCGAAAAATAATGTATGGCCCAATGACAAACGTATTGCTAATGTAAAAGTGTTTAAAGATGAACGTTTCCCCAAATAATAACGCGAATTTTGCAGGTCTCTAGTTATCGAGAATATTCTAATGAAATGTTAATGTTTATTATATATATAATCTATATGTTTTTGTGGCAGTTTTTAATACCATTTCCCCGTGGCTATTTTACATATATCAAATTTCTCTGCAGGTTGTAACTTAATTACAAGTAGATGGAGGAACACATATTGAAATGGAATTCGTCGCGTACAAATTGTCGCTTGATTGTGAAACCACCTATGAATTTTGTCAATTTTGTTGTCGTCTGTCGGCGTCTAGTGCGTCGCGTCAATTCGCATCACTGTAATGCGAAACCATATTTAAGGTTGCAGTCAACCTATTAAGCCAGCCAATTTTGTGTCAGTTTTCAAGCTCATCTTCTGCTAGTGTTGCCTGTTTCCGAGCAGGTGACATGAGACAGTTTTCACCCCAATGGGCATTCCTCAAAAAGTTTAACGTGGTTTAAAATTTCTGCTGTACCTACGAGCTGTAACGTACAGGAAGGCGGAGAGTCAAGTCACTACACGAAGCCTTATGTATTTATCTCGTGGAATCGGTACTAAATTTTCTGATTTACAACTACTCACGTAATATGTTTCGCGAAGGTCAGATTTCCGTAAATACCTGTGGGTGGTAGAGGATATTTGTATTCACCTACTTCGAAAACGAAATCAGATACCCACGGTAATGGCATTGGCTTATTAAATTTATTACTTAAAACGCTTCTTGTAAGAAGCATAGAACTCCTAAGATTTGTTTAGTGTTTTTATTCATATAATGCTAAGGTTTAACAGAATATTTGCTATGTTTTTTATTACTTGATAGTTTGTTAATGGGAGTTGCACCACTCTGTATAGTGTCTAATAAGTTGATCGCAGTATCGGCGTGAAACATTAATTCTTATAGTTACTGACGTTGAAGATGGTTGTGTTTTCACACATTACTTCCGTTTCCTCTACCTTTGCATCCATCTTTAGCTCGCGTCACTTCCACAGTCCCCCCCCCCCCCCAATTGGTGAGAGCCCTCATATCCCGGTACGCCAGCGTGAGCATCTTCACAGTTCTGTGTGCCCTCCGACATGCATGTTAGTTGCTAAGACTGTTGGAGACTCAGGGCAAGCTGTACACGCCTAAGGTGGGGTTTCATTATCAAAATTGGGCGCATGCATCGCGGCTGAGCACGATTGTCTGGTGCCAGGGCGGGAAAATGCAGGGCAATGGTAAGTTTGCGAATAGACTAGTGTGATTTTGGTGCACTGTTAAAATTGTCCCTATATTTATGGAAATATTTACGAAAATGCACAGTAAATATACGAAAACGCAATTCGTAATAACGAAAAACGGAGTTAAGTGCGTAAATACGAAATACGGTAAATCTCCTTACTTCCTTCAACTTCGGGTTTCTTGCACGAACACTGACGAGTCTACACGAAACATTCTTCTCCACTGAAACCAGAAAATTATCGTTTCTACGGCAGTTAAGGTTATCCATGTTACTGATACTTGTTCTTTCAAACATTAAAAAGTTGCAACAGGTGTACTATCACTTAGCAGTACTTAAAAGTGATACCAAATTTGTAACGCGAGCATTGTAGGTAAGTGGTTAGGATCGCGAACTTGCAACATCTTGACTCCTGTTCAAATCTTGCTTACGTAATGGAAATTTTAACTTTTTTAAATATCATTTTATACACAGTATAACACCCACATAATGAAAATTAAAATAAAATAGATTTTAAAAGTTTTTTAAACTATAAGTACAGGAAACTAACTAGGGAATTAAATGAGAGGTTCCGTGAATTTTACGGAAAGTCCGTTTTTGAAAATCAATGTGTCGGCAATTTTAGGGATAGTTTACGGACACCTCTGGATAAAATTTTACCAGCACTTTACCGTAAAATGAAGTAAATGTTTTCACAGTGTGTAGGGTGATGAGAAATGAGTAATGTCGTAGCTGAGTTGTTAATCAGGGTCGCGCTGCGCTGTGCTGCCCTAGTGGCGGGAGACAGAACTGAACATACCGCCCGTTAGATGACAGCCATCTTTCTGGAACCCAGAGAAAAATATATTAGTATTCTAGCATTAAAAATAGGAAGATAAAAAAAGGAAGGGAAACGAGGGTGAGTGTGGTTGCCAATTATCAAAACTAATTTCGCTCGCGGCTGCTGGCCTTCCAATGGATCACTGAACCTGACTCTGCAACATCCACGGCTCATTACAAATTAATACAATCATAACCAAAATTGTCAGAAAAGTACGACTTGTTTCGCACGTGAAAGAATAATGCATACATTTTATTACACTGTAAAATATTAACTATAGAATTAACGAACTAATTGTGTGAAGTAATCCAATAGAACATTTTGATACTAATTTAAGCGGTTTTTCATTCTGTGCACTTCAGACAGCTCATTTTACGATAAAAATCATCAAGCATGACCATTAAATTTATAGCTCTAATTGCTTGAAACAAAATTTTGTACTAACGATTCTCTATATTTTAATAAATGTTTTCATGCACTTTCATATCAACAAAGAAAGTTATAATTTTATAACTTAAAGGAATAAACATTAAACGAATTATTAAAATAGTTTTTGTCAGCAGTACCGATAGGACTACGTTCTTACATACAAATTACTAAATTTTATGATTGCTCTATATCACGCTATGATTAATGAAGACTCCAGAATGAAAATACGCTTAAATAGTGAATAAAATATAATGCCATTAATGTTACTAAACATTCAAATAAGTGTATTCTCGTAAAATTCTTAACAAATTTACAGATTTTATAGGAATATTCAGGTGAAAACAAACTTACGTTAAGAGGCGATAGTATGGACCATTCTTAAGGGAAAACATCGATAAACATATGCTCTATTCGCAATTGTGTCTGAGATACAGCCATGTAGCACTCACGGCGTGGTTTCTCAGTGAACGCGTGGTGCGGTATAATTGATAACCAACTTGTTGGTCCAGTTATTGTAGACAACCATCTTAACGGAGTATGGTATCTGCACATCCTGCAGAATCTGTTACTGGAGTTCTTGGGAGGAAGTTCCATTGGCAACAATGACTGGAATGTACTAGCTACAGGACGGAGCCCCTGCACATTCCACACCACCAGTGGTACAGTAGCTCAATGAAACCTATCCTGTCCGGTGGATCGGTCACGGAAGTGCTGTAGCTTGGCCATCACGGTCACCCGACCCCAATCCGCTAGAGTATTGTTTGTTGGGTTGGTAGAAGACCAAAGTCTACAGGTAAAAACACTAACAAGAGAGAAATAGCTTGCACGCGTGTTCAATGCTTGTGCGCACGTTAAAGAATAATGTGGATTCCAGTTCCGATTAGCAACACAGCATATGACTACACGAGCTGAAGAATGCATTCAATTTGGCAGTGGTATTTTTGAACATATGTCTGCAAAGAGAATTTACACAATAAAACCCAACACATAACGATGTGTTCATTTACTATCACTAGAGACCTGACGAATTCGCGGATTCCTTCGAGATAAGCTAGACTTCAAAACACGTATGTTTATATAACTTAAGATATTGATCCACACGTTTTTTGACACCTCTTGGAGAGCGATGGCCCAATCGTCACCTTCCACCACTACAGCACACAACCAATGTGCAGTTAATATTGGCATATTTGTACATATGAGTCTAGCCTGGAGGTCATTGAACTCGCGAATTTTTCAGGTCTCTGACTATCACCTATACCATCCACATTTCTGCCAGTTTCATATAGCTGTATCTCGGACACCTTTTCGATTAGATTACATGTTTATTGATGTTTTCCATTCAGGATGGTTCATTATATCACCTCTTAACGTATGGCCGTTTCCCCCCTGAAACATCCCCTATGTATTCTTCAAATGCAAAATAAATCGTACTTTTCTGATAATTTTGTTAGTGTATACTGTAACTTTTAACGAATCCGCATGCTGTAGAGTCAGGTGCAATGCTCCTTTCTCCTTCTACGTTAAGGTCACAGATTGGTATAGCCACGCAAATCCATTTAACATCAAGTCTCTTGATAATGTTCTGCAGAACTGGAAGACAAACAGAAGATCCAATTTAGCTACTGTGCAGTTGTTTCAATGATATTTCCTTGTTGTATTGGAATTTTTGAAGTTTCTATAACCGCTGCGTACACAGTGTATATATCCACTACCAGTGGTTTTTCGAAACATTGAAACAGCGTGCAGGTGGTCACAGTGCAATTCGCCGGTTGTGCGTGTCGGAAGTGCTCACACACTGGCGGCGTTGCAGAGATTCTCTTTCACGGTTGTCACGTCGAAGGCGCTGGACGAAGGTTCTCCCTTCACCCCCGCCACGAGATATTACTTGCAGCGGTCTTTATGACCCAAGGGCGCACGCCTTCCACCAAGATGAACCCGGGTCAAACCTTGACAGGTCACACCCGGAGTTTGGCATGTCTGAAACGTGCAGGAAGATGCCGTCGGTTGGCGAGTTTTCTCGGGGATCTCCGATTTTCCCCTCCCTTTCATTCCGGCGCTGCTCCGTACTCACCTCAAACAGCCTCATCGGCTCTCAAGACCTCGCTGTTAAGGCCTTTTTAGCCCTAAATTTAACGCACTCAAAGGCCCTGGAAACCTAAAACTGAATAAATTTTTATTCAAAAATATATCATATACATATTTTCTTTATAAAAATGAAAAAATAAAAGAAATCTTATCTTTTTAATGAATTAAATGCTTTAATTGCAACGGTTGCGGAATTAATACCATGTCAATTGCGATATAAAAATACTTAAATTCCATTTACATGAAATATTAACTGTGTGTTGTCGTCAGAGTTTTTGAAATTATTGTGGGGGAAAAATCGAAATAAACCAGTTTCTCTAAAACTAAACCCGCTGAAAGTTTGCCATATGAACCGACATTCATAAATTGTCTTTTAATACAGCCGTATGTTATTTATTGTTTATTTAAAAATGACAGACCATGGGAATTATATACCAGAATTGAAAAACCTGTCTAGTTGTTCTCAAATGTGTACTAAATAGTAGCACCTTTAGTTCCAGTTTACTAATTCCTCAATCGTAATTTTTATGATTTGTCAGTGTGGTATGTGATACCATCTGGTGGCCACTCGTAGAACCACCAAGGATCTGACTGGTTGTAAAAGTCAGGTTGAAATATTTTGGGTGGAAGGGGGGAAGATGTTGTCTGGTCAGCTACCACAGGGGGTTGGAGAGTATGGCCATGACAAATTACGAAGGGGGGGGGGGAGACCGGCAGTTGCTGCGAGACTGCAAGAAAGGCAGGCAAGGTCGCGTTTGCTCGACCTTCAAAAATTTGTCGTCCATCGTTCCAGTATTGATTGTTCATAAAAAAAGGGGGGGGATAGTTTAGGGTAGTCCTGATACCGACAACGTTGCGCTTTAGACCGCATCATGAGAGGGAGATATTTTTAGGTCACTTGACCCCCCACCCCCCTTCCAAGCTGTTCAGCCTTATTGGTCCCCAACGCGCCCCTGTACGACCAGTGATGTCGGTTGAGAACTTCCAGACACCACACACACACACTCGAACTTAATTTTGTCTTGCAAATTCACCACATCAACATGTAACTACAGTGATGCTGATACAATTTTTAATAGGGGGAAATGGCTTACTGTTTCAAAGTCGAGTCTACTACATTTCAGACATGTTCAAAGGCTATTGGAATAATTACAGGGAAAGGGTATTTTTATGGTGGGTATTTTTAATTTATTTTATTTTATTTCCTTGGCTGCACTTCGTTTATTCTACCTTTGCGAAATAATTTGTTATTGTATTCAAGTTGCAACAACCATAATCGTTTACATTCCAAGTACAAAGAGAGAGTTACATGAATATGTTCCTAAAAAGCACAACAAAATAATTGGGCAAATGGAAGAAAATGCAGTATTATGAAACGCCAGTAATTTAAATTTAAGAATGTTTTTGAACATTATGTAAGGTACTAAACATACTCTCATAATAGTCGCGCCCCATTTTAGACACTTAGAATTGGCAAAAATGTTTGACCAATACGCGGGTAAATGTTATGATGCGGCTCCATATCCCCCTCTGCTCAACCTCTCCACTGCCATTTCTGGTTCATTCTATAATGTAGTGGTGTTGGTGTGTTCGCAGGACTGCGGCCGGTGCGGCTGGGCGAGCGCATGCACGCGTACCGCAGCCCCAGCCCCTGCGACATGATGCTGGGCCGGGGTCTGCCCGGTGAGCCTGGAGACCTGGAGCGTCTAGCAGCGGGCTTCCCGCTCGTGCCCAACTCCATGTTCTCGCACTCCATTATGTACATGAGCCACTACATCCCAGGGCTGGCGCACCAGCACGTGGGGCCACCACCGCCGCCGCCACCCCCCAACGGGCCCGGGGGCGGGCCGCCCCCGCAGGGCCTCAACCTGTCGGCGCTGGCGGCGGCCGACGAGCGGCGCAAGCGGAACCGTACCTTCATCGACCCGGTGACGGAGGTGCCACGGCTCGAGCAGTGGTTCGCACTCAACACGCACCCCTCGCACAATCTCATCCTCAAGTACACGGACGAGCTGAACCGCATGCCCTACCGCCAGAAGTTCCCGCGCCTCGAGTCCAAGAACGTGCAGTTCTGGTTCAAGAACCGGCGCGCCAAGTGCAAGCGCCTCAAGATGTCGCTGTTCGAGGCGCCGTCGTCCGTCAACCATCACCCGCTATCCTACCACCTCCCATCGCCCGCCGGAGACGCTCACCGCACCAACCTCGACTAGCCCCCCTCCCCACCACTCGCCACACAGCCAGAGTATCAGCCCTTAAGACACCCGTCTACCTAGAGCTTTTTTCCGCGTTTGAAGCCGAGAGGCGAGGGAGCGTTAAAGGCGACACTGCCACGCACATCAAGTCCCCCATCGCCTCTAAGCGCAAGACTCTGACCCGGCGTGCAGTGTTCTCGTCGTACTGCGTGTACCTATGGGACTTTCAGTGATGACCCTATTATTTTATTGGTGGAAAGTGTGTAGGAAGGTTCAATACATGCCCCTTGACTAGTTTTGTATGGATCTGACAAGTACATTTAGAGATACAGCGCTTTGAAAAACCCCCTGTTAACCGTTTTGATGTGCTCCGAAATGGTGTTTTTAATTAACGTGAGGTGCTGAAAACACTCAACAGCACTGGTCTGAAATGTGTGTTCTTTTCGTAGGTCAGTACACTGGATGCACGTTTAATAGTTTCGTAGAAAAAAGTGTATTTAGAACACTCTGCAACGCACTTCAAGCGCCAGGTAGACGGGCGCCTTAACCATCCCCGACCCGTTCGCTGAGCACTTCTGAATCTAGGTTTCCTGCCTGCCTCCTGCTCAAAATACTTGAGCTCTAAGCAGGATCAGGCCCATCATCTTGGATTTTTACAATTTTTCTACAGCCTCCATTTAAGACTGTTCAGCTACATTATCCGCATGACATTGCATAAATAATAGTTTATAAAGCTTTATCAAAGTATTAAAACCATACCGAGTTTATTTATTTTTGACTAGTGACTGCCGTCATGAAACGTGTAATTTTCTATTGTGGACGGTTACAGAAATGATACTAGGGGCAGTAGTCTAGCAATACATGTTTTACCACGTGTACAAAGCAATGCCCTTTGCCTTGTCGATGCCCAAAGTTAAATATAAAATTTGTGTTGCAACGAAAGGCGAAAATTCTATAAACCCAATATGGCGAGAACTGATTTCCCCCCTCCCCCCCCCCGAAAGTAGATTCTTGCTCGCCCACAATTTGCAAGGCGCTCAACTGACATGCATTCTTTCCGTCGCCGACTTGCCTCATAGTGACTTTACACGGTGAAACACGTTTATAAAGATAAAAGAATGGTATTAAGACAACTCTGAAGTTTCTCTACAGGAAATTTTCCTTTTAAAATAGTTATGTGAAAATGCTTTAACTATTTTCGCACCCAAAAATATCACCTTGGAGTGGAAATAAGAATCTCGAACTTGTCTTTGGGGACGAGAAACTTCAAAAATGGTTTTCATTTTTAGACAGCTCTACAAAATGTTAAAGGATGTTCACGGTAAAATGAGCGTTTATGAAAGCCCTGCCTGAGATCTACTTGTATGCGCGTTGTGTATTCTTCTGCCCTATGTAAAATTAACGTTGCAATGGGCCTCAACACTTTATTCCTGCGTCGGTCAATTGACACTCTTAAATTATTAGAAAAGTAAATATTTTACAAATCTGCTCTTTTTTACTTTTCGGTAGGTAAAAAAAAAACACAAAGCGAAAGAAATAGTTTAAGCAATCACAAATGACTACCTTTCGTCATTAATATATGTAATATGGATGGAAAAATCCATCGTTACAAGCTTTTACTGGGTGTATGCCACTCAGTGCGCCCGTTATATTATACGCAGGCAAGTGCAGTGACTTTTTTCTAAGGTTGATTTTAATAAAAGTGCTAATTTTACCGTGAACAGCCTTTAAACAGTTTTTGAACGACGCGTTTTCTAGCAAATCTGTGCAACATGCTTCATGCTCCCGCTAGACGGAGCCCTTAAACTTTGATAGAACTCCCTACACCTGACACACTGCCCAGCATATATAAAGGGGAAATCAATTTCATGCCGTCATGGGCGATGCTTAATTTTGTAAAACTAAATTAATTTTTATCAAGCATCTCATTGTTTTATACGCAGGTATAGACAACTGATTTTTGGTGAAAAGTGTTCCATGCAGGCTAGATTTCAATATTATTCGTACATTTGCAGTTTCCCTTTAGTTACTGGGCACGTATCTTCGTCAGAATTTAGTGTGGCATATTACTGCGCCAGATTGTATTAGTTTAATCCAGTCACACAGTACTTACTACAGAGATGAAATAGCCTGTTACACCATGAACTCTTACCGTATATGCCAGAAACATGACGCAACACCATTCACCAATCAGAGCCTGGTAACCTACTCTTTATCCGGCAGCCTGGCCAATAGGGAACCTATCGCTACAATAGCCAATCAGACACAGGACCCGTACCTTAAGCCTCACAACCAGAGTATAGGTACACTTACATCAAAGAAACTGCCATATCATTTCGTCTCTGTGTACCTATGTACTCAGTGTTTCGGCATTGACCGTTTTTGATTAGTAGGCAGACACCTAAGATGCGTACCATTCCAAACTGTTCAATCGAAAAGTGGGGCTGAGTTAAAGTGGTCTGAGATACAGCTGAACCCGAAATCTTTCCTGTGCAGTTAATTTTCAGAAGAATTTTGAGCATATACACTTTCACAGTTGCGTGGTTTTTAATTGCTAAGCATCATGGGCACCTGCCCCTTTATTCATGGACGTTCAGTGCAGTAGTAACCTAATTGTGATAGGCCCATTCAGACACCACAATGTCTTGTCACTAAGCCACGTGGCCTGTAAATAGAAAATTCTACATGTATGTACGTAGCATATGAAAGCTTAGCCTGCTTGGGATAATTTTCTCGAATTTCAGATGAGTCTGTTCATAACTCTTCCCTACAGATTTGCGATTTTCGCAGCATTATGTTATGATTGGTTTTTAAAGACGTTTACCCATGCACTAACTTTGTCATTGGGCCATTCTTTGTATGACAAGGTGGTGTTGACTCTAAGCCAGTAAATTAACACATAACGTTTGCATGATCAAACATGTCCCACAAAGTCAGAAGAGGAATCACTTCTCGCTAAGGCGGCAGCCAAATAACGCATGGTGCCAGCTCTGTGCATTCCAATGAACTGCGATAGTGTTTTGTTACCAATATTTCTCGCTGTAATCGCAATCTTTCATCGAAAGGCTGAACTAATGGGAGAATTTTCTAGCTTTGTCTCGAATGCCAGCCAACAGTTACGACACTTGCCAAAGCTACCGGCCGGCTGTCATGGAAACCATCGCCCTAACACAGGACTGTGTTTATCCTGGTAACAAATAATTACGCGAACTTGTGCGAGTCCGTTACGATACAAGAAGAGTAAAACATTTCAAACCCTTACACTTCCAAAATTACACTCCACCGACATGTGAATAGTCGTAAGGGTTGTGGTAAGGTTTATTATGCACATAACGCAAGGATTATAATACATGGGCAGTGAAGTTGATGCAAATCAAGACTTTCAGAAGTGCTCAGTCAACGGAGAAAATCCTGAAACTCCAAGACGTTTTGCGGAAATTACATCTGCCAATTGTTGTCGTGCACAAAGATTTGTCTTGCCGTGACCATGAAAATTATTTTTCTACTAGCAGAAAGGAATATTTTCGCGGAAATGTTTCATTTCTAATTGTATTCTAAATCACTCATTATAATTAGATGATTTAATCCGGAATGAATCTAAGGTGTTTGTTCGCAAATCACAGATGTACAGTATTGTAGTGACCCAAATATGATTGGCTAGGTAAGGTAATTATACATTTCATCGCAAAGACAAGCGGACACTAACCTAAGGTAAGCTGTAGGCTTTCACTTATTGTTACGAAGACTAGCTTGTTCTGAAGTTTTATTTTGCAGAAATGAGAGATTCAGTAATAGAGATAATATCATTTTGCGTTATAGTTTTGAGTTTTTTTTTTTCGCATCCCTGCTCGTTATTAACAGTGTTTAACCAGAGTAGTCGAAATTATATGGTTGCAAATATCTTGGACAGGTTCCTGCAGAAGTGACTGATACAGTAAAGGCAGTTTGCACGGGAGTAGTGATGAGTGTTGTTCACGCCGCTTCTTGTTCTGTATTGTACAATACACTTGCTGTTGAAGGTATTGCCAGTTGTGCATTATGCAAGGAAAATCATGCTTTGCACAAATGCGAGCAGTTTCTGTCAAAACCAGTTGATGACAGAATCAAGTTTGTGTAAGACCAGTCTTTGGGTTTATATTGCTTGAAAACTCACCATAGTGCCCAGCGATGTATGTCGAAATTCTCTTGCAAGAAGGGTCAAAAGAAAAATGTTAGCTCAGTGTATGTTGTAAGGCCTACACTCGTCCAACACGCTCTGTAGGACTTTGCACCAAAAGTTTGTTTGGCGCAACCAAATTGTTTGTGTAGGTGCAGTTAAATATTTTGCTGTAACCAAATTACTTTTTGTGCTTATTTGGTTTCCCTACAAATAGATTTGGTTATTACAACCAAAGATGTGTTTGGCTCTACGTACAATAAATAAACTTTCTGTCAATATAAAAATATAGAAAAATGTCATAGATCACGTGCGCCCAAGCTCAATGCCTTAGCATCATCTTCCAAAGTAACTATAAATGACGTAGGAAAGATTTTGATGAAATACATTTAAAATACTGGACAACGTGTGCTAGTAAATACTTCTGATTTAAGTGCTTTGCTTATTATTCTCCTGTTGAACTTAATTTTTAGGATGTTTATGCCATTATTAGACATCAATAAATGCACTAACAGACACTGTCACTATCCTAACTGTAACAGCAAATGCAAACAAGCTCTCTAACTGTATTTTCGAACAAAGACTATCAAATGAATGGCCAAACCAATATATACAGTTGATTGAACAATGTATCTTGTTGACGGTGTAATTTATTTTGACGACCCGACAAGAAGTTTTTGTTTATCTAAACATATATTTTTGTTACATAGACAAAATTTATTTTGTTGCTTTTATAGTTTTGTTTACTCAATAAAATATCCTTTTGGGACAAATGCATATATTTTTTGGCCCTATACAAATAAATATTTTGTAGGCCTTTCTCTGGTAGTACTAGGCCTATGTTGGCTTCATTCTGTTTGGCCAAGTCAAACAGGAAACTGTGGCAGATGCCATAGAGAATATGAGTTATGCATTAGTATGTAGATTGTTGTGAAATCTAGTGAAATGGCCTTTTATAATCCAAAACAATATTGTCTGTATTCAATAACGATTGCTTACCAGAGTGTTGTGTTTAGCAAAAACATCAGCGATCTCGTTATGTTACGATGCAACTGTGTACCAATATTTATCTTGCTTCCGTTACTTCCTATTGTCAGTCATTTGAATGACCCAATGAGATTTTAGGTATTCTGGGACTGCTAACACTTAGGCTTTGTAAAAAAAAAAGCTCTATCCTGCAATATTCTTGTGGAAAGATTATCTCGAGAAAAAAAAATCAGTGTTCAGCGATCGCAAAAACCAATGCTTATTTTGTACACTCGAAGCACGAAATTGTCGGAAAGGCTCCAGATAATTACCCAATGCAAAACAGTGAGAGCGTATTAATTATTTCTGTCGATGGTTTGTACTCGATTGTTTGGAAATACAACTGGACGGGAAATATTTATGCGATAGTGAAGTGTATATTTATCACTGAAATGTACAATTTCGTGTTACTCAAAAACAATTGGCAGCCTGAATTTCCGTAACCATTTTGTGGCCGCGGTTATATTTTATTAATAAGCGTTTTGCTTACAACATTTCTACATCACACTTTTCCTCTTCATTTCTGCACCAGTGGCTTGTCATGTTTTCGCTGGAGTTGTTGCAATTGGACAAGAAAAAAATAATTTTTTATTGATCTCTTAAGGAAAATATTTTATTTCCTACGAAAATTATCACTCGTATTTATTCCAGGAAGAAATGTTGTGAACCAATTTTTTCTATTGTAACATGTATATTTACATGTTTATTCCACACATTAACCATCAAGCACTAGCTGCAAGATACGATAAGACAATATATTAAAAATAATTATGATTATGATATTATCTCTAAACTTCAGAAATTTCTGAGATACTGTAACTGTTTACTTGTATGTCACCTGTAAATTCATGTTGGACAATTTAAAAATAGATTTAGTTATATGTGTTTTTTAAAAATTAATTTGTGTGTCGTGTCCATGTAACAATCGTGATACAACTTAAAATGTGCACCAACGATTTAAAAGCCTGTAATTGGTTTTTGATTGTAGTAGATTATTTACCATTATTTATCTGTTATATGAGGTACAGTTATTCCTGAAAGAGTGCACATATTATGAATTGAGAAATATTTATGAGGTGATGATGATATAATAGTAAAAAAATGTTATTTTGTTAAAATACCACATGTGTACATGTAAGGTCTCATTATAATTACCCAATTATTTTACTGACTTATGTTATGCATAGTATTGTAGCAAAGAAAAACCATAGTTTTTAAGACTTATTTTTTCTGAACTTATGGGTCATAAGTGAGAGCGCTTAATCTGTACTTTGAAATATGGATACGGAAACATCTGACTTGATATTAAGAATTATCACGTAATAGAGGAAATTTACTGCAGAAAAGAACAGACATAGAATGCAGAAATGTCTGTAATAATGTAAATTGTTGAAAATTTTTCTGCATTTAAAAAAACATTTAAGTATATTTTAGATTTTTTACTCACATAATGAAATAAAATCCCTTGTCTTATTAAAATTTGTGCTATCTTATAAAGTCTGCCGTAGTGAATTATTAATCAATTTTTCTTATAAAATTTTTAATTCCATTAAACCTCTATAAATTCCAATTCATCCTCAAGCATTGAAAACTATCATCCTTTTCTGTGTGAATAAACATTATCTTTATACGCTAGAGCAGTCATAATTTTAATTTGTGAGCTGCAGTGTAATTATCATCGATCATATTGTGAGCCTGGCAACCAGAAATGGAATGGTCAGTTTGTGATCTGTAAATGCCTTCGCCTAAGGAAAATAAATATTGTTTTGGTAGACAGATGTTCACCTTTCAGGAGGTTCTTGGGAAAGTTTAATCAAAGACATTCTCTACTCGGGACATAAAACGTAATCTAAGGAATTATGCAACTATACAATTGAATGATTATTCAGTTTTGACCCTTATCTAACTGCTGTTTTAAAGTAATTAAATTAAAGTAAATTGTATAATTATCTAACGAAGAGTAAGTTTTATATTTTGGGACAAATGGTAAATATTTTAAATTAGGGAAAGAATGTAAGATGTTTAAAATGAAATCATGCTTTTAATGCAAATACACATGATGTAGTAAAATTAAAAGCTTATAAAGATACTGCCACACTTAATGCAAAAGTGGATATCAGTTTAAGTGAGCTCCTCAGTTCGCAATTTAAGAAAATATTGTTTGGTAATGTATGAAAATGTAGGGATCCTGATACATGCTGTAAAATTTTTTGAGATATATAAGTTAAAAAACAGTTTTTAAATGCCCTGCAATTTTAAAAACATAAATTCAAAGACTTGTTTTTACAAGATGTACTAATTTGGTGTAAAAAATGGTTATTTTATAGTTAGATCTCTTTTTTTTGAGCTCCTATTATTTATAAAAATGTTGATACAAATTTTTCATTGCTTTTACTGCAGTTTTATTTTGATGTCGCTACAGATGATATTGCGTAAGCAGTAAAAACTCGCTCAGATGTCAGAAGACATAAATCATGAAAGTCATGTTTACGTTCGTCACCAGTGGCGGCAAGTCTCACATTCTGTAATGTTAAACCCATTTAAAAATTATAATTTAATAAAGCATTTTTGAATGTCATCGATATGGAGAGAGGAGCAAGTTTGCCTTTCTTTGGTCATGTACGTATAAGGTGACGAAAGTAAACACTATACAATTTTATATCCCCCCCCCCTCATTTATGATTCTTATAGTTGTCCACTTTAAGAATGTAAATCAAACGCTAATTGATTGTTATTTATTAACTAAGATGTTCTTCACAAATGCCGATAGAGCAACAAAATTAAAATTCGACACTTCAGAATTATATTTAGTGTTCACGAGTTTATTTAAATTCTCACCTTACAAAGGAATGCCCCCTTGGACATATTTTCAATGAGAATCTGGGAATATGACTTTGTAATATTTGATCAATAAATATAAAAGTAGCATTTTCTGACCAATTTTCAAATCCCTATTTTCATGATATTTTTGCCTTTTCGGTATAAATATTGAAGACTGATACCAGTAATGTTGTTCCTCATAAGATACAACTTGAAATAGTATTTTACAGCTTACATGAACATTTTATTTCCAATAACTTCATATCTGTTACACATATCGAAAACCCTCTTACACATAAAGCATTTCATTGGTTTGAGGTAGAAAAATTGGCAATTATAAAAAAAAAAATTCATAATATTTACACCATAATTGTAAACCCAAGCAAATTAAATTCTTAATTTAATTAAATTTATGTACAAAAAGTCCTTTTAATGTCTGGAGAACATACATTTAATTGTAAAAATATACGTATTGTTAGTGTTTTATGACACTACACATAAACTTTATGGAAAACATTTCTAAAAGTAAGCTGTAGTTCATGATTTATGTCGTAAGATATTTTAAAAGTTATCAGTTGAAATAAAATATGGGACTTCTAGCCGTAAGCAATAATGAATTGACTAATAAATTACTTACTCCGAATCATCCCTTCTGTACAGTTTTTCCGTACATTTCAAAAGTTAAGTATCACTGAAACGAAAATAACTTCAGCTCAATTCAAAACAGAAATGGATTAAAATAATACTTAGATTGTAAAAGTTATTTAGTATGATGACGTTACCTTTGATTTACCCTCACTAAGGGCTCAATTTTCGAACAGCGCAACAAGCAAGTTTGCAAGAGTACATATGCCGTTATTAAATTTACTGGAGCAATATGGAACTCAGTGGAACTATCACAGAGAATACAGACAGAGTTAGCTTGTTGTCAAGCTCGCTGCTCAAATAGTTTGGCTGCTTGGCCGCTACATACACTTGGTGCAACCTAACACCGCTTGCATTTCTGGAATTTCACACTATATTGTTGCTTCACTATGATGTTGGATCAGCCCTCCAAGATATTACACACGTGAATGTTCTACTTCGAACGCATGCTCTGTTTCTAGCTTTTTAACCCTTTCAGACCCACTTTAATTAAATGTTTCAGGTGTTGCCAACAAACAATTTTATGATGCGTGTTGTACTTTTAGTCGGCACAACACTTTCTTCGTTGTCACAGCCAATGAGTTGTAGGGTATATGTTCGGATACAATTATATGAACCAATTATGGCCTAGACCAGTGCGAATCATTTACCCACAGGTAAGATCATTGGTCGTAGAGTTTCATAGTGTGCAGTACAGACCAAAAATTGCCTTCACCTGCGTAATGAACACAAATGTGTACACTGGGCCTAAATGGGTTAAGAAGGATAAGGCTTATCTCGACAGCTATCATAATCGTTTCACAACAAGGAATTATTTGCGACCACTAAACGAGATATGGCGGTGTTTTAGTGAAGATGTTCATTAATATATTATACATGTCCCCCTTCCAATAAAAAATTAATTTTACTGTAGCAGGACGTACATTTTGCACAATAGGAGCTCTTGGAGAAGACAAAACATCGGAATTTCCCATATTATTCCGAAATCTGACAATTTTGTTTAATGGAGAAAAGCTACACATTAAAAGAAAAAAATGGTAACATTATGTTTTCTAAACCGTTAAAAAAAGGACATTGAAGATATATTTTAACATTGTATTGTACTTATAAAATATGTTTCAATGTACATTTAACGCTGGTTTGAATATTGGTCTCTATCACAACACATTTCTCTTAAGGGTATTTTCGTATCGGTTGCCTGAACAGTTTATTATGAACCACAAATTGTGATCGCACTTGTTACCCTCCCTGTATAACTCTTGTGAGGAGTGGCTCATTTTACACCAGCTTGATTATGCTAAAAGTTGTTCAGTTGATTTCAAACTGGACACTTTTAAAAACAGTTTCTTTTGTTTCAGAGCAAATAGTAGATCCCAAAATACGAGTACTAATCTCGCCTAAACACAAAACGTACTGGTAAATATCTGAAGGCGACTGCCGTACATTACATTACCCTCGTCTATTACTCGCTTCTGCTAGACTTTTATTGCAGACACTGTGCATTTATGGCACAAGGTTAAATGCAAAAGAGATTGCTGCACATCCCCAAATTAATTTACCTGACCTATTTTGGTACATTAGTATATAATAAACTTTGAAATCATTATTGTTTAGCAATATGTTACCATTAAAAAAAATGCATATTGTAAATTGAAATAGAAAACTAGCAATGGTTTTAGGGCGTGAAACGTTTCTCAATTACTTTTTATAAATAGACAACTTTCAGAAAAGTTAAATAGCATTCTAAAGAGTATTATTATTATTATTACTGTTATAGCTTTGCTCTCCTATTGAAGAGTTAACCACAAGTTCAATTCAGGTTTACTTTTACAGCACTTTCTTGCAGGAGTTGTAGTTGATAAATACATTTACTTAACAACGTTCTGTTTAATTAGACACTAAATTTAAAGGGCAGGATAATAGCCAGATCACCGCTTGGGGTAAAAATAAATTTTGGATGGTATGAACACGATAATAAAGAATCGAGGCCGATTCCAGACAATAATATAAATCTAGATTTGAAGAAATTCCACCAAGTTAAAATAGTTTGCCTACTTCCTTTCCATTTCGTTAGGCTAAGATATTCGAAGAACAGACGATAATGTATTGCATGTCTGGATGAATACCAGCCTAAACTCGAGGTGCCAGTTAATCAGCGAAATTATTGAACATGATAATAAACATGTTTTGTTTTAGAATTTTAAATGTGCTTTGTTTTCGATATGTTCATTTCTGTTTGTTGAAACTGATAAGAAATAGAAATTTAGGCTGCACCTTTAAACTGGAAATAGAGTGATGGAATCAATAATTACAAGTGTAATTATGTGTAAATTAATGTCTACATTTTTTTAATGTAGTAAACTCATTTAGGGGTTATGTTAGCTTCAAAACTGAATTTCAATAATTGTAATTTAGATTCTTTTTGTACGATTGTGTTAAAACTTTTAAAAAAATTTGTGATGAGAGCGACATTGAGTTTTCTTTGTGTGTAAGATGATAATAAAATTCAGAAAATTGTATGTATAGATGTTTTTGACGCTGTCGTATTCTTGTGTGCTGTTAATTCATTTTGTCGAAGCAACACGTCACTGTGTATTATAGTGCAAATAAATACTCATCGGTATGTGAAGAATTTGCGAGAAAGCGTAAGACAATAATTTAAAAATTATAACTTTTTAATGTATTTTTAAAATAATACTAAATATAGTTACAATAAAGCCAAAAACCTGCAACAATATGGTTGTAGCTAATCCGAAATGTGTACGCGATAAAAGTAAAAAAGGCGTGTACATATTAAAAACTACGGCTAAAGTCAAACAAAATAATTTCCAATCCGTAAGTTTATTTTTACTGAGACGATTGAGAAAGGTTTTGGTATCTACACGTGAAAGATAAGTAGTGTATCTACATGCAGTTAAGGAAAATTCAAAACATTTCTTGTTTAATATCTTGTATTTTGTGTTTCACTTAAAAAAGTATATAAATATGCTAACCGGTGTGCATATTTAAACAGTTAATGATAACTGGGAATAATAAATAATTTTTCTTATAAAGGGTATTGCAAAGATTTTCTTGGGAAAAAAGTTTGAGTTGTTGTCTTCAGTACTATAGTTTTGCGATTTGAATGAACTAATTAAAAAATTTTTTATTTTGCTGCCTTTAATTGACTCAAATATTTTATATTTAAAATCTTGCCAAACTACCAGTCTTTATTGAAATTTCTCAGAAAGAAGAATTAAGGCAAAATTAAATTTTCTTAAGGGACCCTTCGTAAGGACTCATAAATATTTCATGGCATATTTTAAAATTTTTACAAACTACCACTCAGAAAAAGCGCAAATAGATACGAGTGCAGTCTTACATTGATACAGTTTGTCTAGCACTGCAATTGTTTGAATCTTTTAAACGGTTTTCTGTCTATATTCAGAATAATTTCACTACTACCTAAGAATTAGTAGCTTATTTTTTAATTCCAAAATTTTGGTATTTTGAGTAAAAAAAAACTACTATTTTGTAAAACACGAATTTTCCTGCTTTGTTGTATTGTCTGGTGAGAAAAATATATGGGTGGTTTAATATGAGAGCTCACTTCCATTGTTGTAACTGTGTAGTAATTTTTAAACACTGTCACAAAAACAATAATTTGATATACTTAATAATATATTTTTTAAATAAATCCTTTATACGTGTTCTATCGTCAAAAATATATTAATATTATTTCAATTTTTTGTTCGTCAATTGGAAAATTTCTTCTGGTATGATGACCCATATAAAAGCTCTCATTTCAAGAAAAATGCCAAGATATTTATGCGAAGTAAATGTTTTTAACTCCCCATATCTTAATATTCTCTGTTTTGATTGTCTGAACATAACACTATACATTCTCTTAATAAACTTTGTGTTTAGTAAAAATTTAGCATAGTACTTTCCAAAATATAGTTTGCGGCATATCTGATACTTGATTTTGTTTTGGCTTGGCTTGTTCATGTACTAAAAGTTACAATAATTTAGAGTTTCCAGAATATATTAATTTCTGTGATTAGTGCAGATTTAACAACTTTACTTACTGCTTAAAATTTTTTGAGAATAACCATATATGCATTTCATTTGACATTCTCAGCATGTTGATTTCATTTCTTTGAAGGTAATAATCATACACGCTATTATATTTTACTGTTTTTCTTTCGCATGTAAGCAAAATGTTATAAATTAATTTGGTAAGGTTGTTACCCACTGAGTAATAAGACATATCACGAGACATAATTTGAAACCAAGTTTTTGATACTGTAAATAAAATTATTTTTAAACCTGTACTCATTATTTGATAACTTAAGTCAATTTGAAGTGACGGTTTACTGAGAATCAAGGGCATTAGCAAAGTTTTAGTTGGAGTAGAAATTTAATTTGAAGTTAAATCACAAACAAATGGTAAATGCATTTAGTGTTAGCATGTGCATATAATTTATAGCATTAAGTTTTTACTTAGTTTGATAAAACTTATTGGTTTTTATTTATTATAAATACTCTGAACATTGTGTCATGATAAATTACTGTTGGGGAAGTGCGCAATTATTTACCCCACTGTTACTATCATTTAGTTCCTCAAGCTGCTGAACATTATGATATTTTGACTGTGGTGTAATTTACAGTATGTTACTGTATCTCTATTACACAGATATTACACAATAATTAAATTATTCCTTGTAAAGTTATACTTAACTGTTTATCATTTGGACTGAAATATGTCATTGTTTAAACGATCGTATTATACAGTATTCATATAGCACATATATCCAGATATGAAAATGTATATACCAAGACAAAATTTATTATGTAACATTTGAAAATGTTTTACTTGTAGATAAACCTGTTTGTTATCTGTGAGGAGTTTAATATCGTGAGCTTAAATATGTATGAGATATAAAACTTATGCTTAGCAATTGAAAACCAAAGAATTCTGAAAACTGTATGTGTTTTTTACACAGTGAGAAGATTATATGTAGTACTACAGTGTCTGGTAGACAAATAATGCATATTAAATAAATACAATGTCAAAATTTTTATAAAAATCGAATTAAGAATTTATTAATCCCATCCAATACTGAGAAGTGTTACTTCAGTTGCTGACTTAGAAGTTGACGAGAAATTCTTTAAATTGATATCTTTGAAATACAATAAATACTCCATTAAATACTTTTAACTTGTATCAAACTAAAGGTTTATTCTAAGTCAGCAATACAACAAAAGTACGTATACACAACACAATGCAATTGTAGAAAATAATTTCAGAAGTATTTAGTTTTTTTAATGTGATGAGTGAATGTTCTCAAATGCTATGTGCGCCAAGCAACATGTTACAAATGAAAAGACTGAGCTGCACAATGACTGTAATAACCTACGAAACTGAATTCAATAGTGTATTCAAACTTTTGTTGAAATCAGTACTGGAGTCTTCAAAAGCAACAAGCTTGTAGATTTAGTCTGCAAGGAGTGAAATTCACAGAGCGTTATTGGGCGTGTTCGATCGTATAGTTGAACATCACAATCACATTTAGTGAGCCGCGGGATAGATATTAACGACTGCACTACTATAGGCTGTTCACATTAAAGTGTGCACTTTTGAAAGCCCTCTCTCTTAAAATAATAGCCAATAAATACATTTTATTTTAACCTTAGACGTAAATTTCCGAGTACGATAAAATGTATACACTGTGTTTGTTACTTACATGGCCCTATTTATTATAAAATGTCGTTAAAGGATAATAAATGGCTCAAATAAAAAAGTAACTAGGACTTCAAAAGTGCTCACTTTACCGTGAACAGCCTATAAATGTTTTTATACAATGGATTTCCATTATCATTCTAGCTGAATAACGGTAACTATCGTAATGCGTGCCTTCCCGATTGCTTCTCTGCACGTTATCTTCATCCTTTGTGCATAAAAAAAAAAAAAAAAAAAAAAAAAAAAAAAAAAAAAAAAAAAAAAACTAAGATTTTCTTATGCTTAACCCTGTTAATTTTAAAATATTTTTAATTATGTGATAATTATTCTACTAACTTGGTAAGCCACTAAACACGTGGAGTGTTTTTACAACTAGAATTGAACGGGAGAAATATCCTAAATATATTTTTGTAATACTACAAGTAAATGAGAGAAAATTTTACAACTTTTATTGGGAAATATGTAAAACAATAGTTGCTTTTTAACAAGCTTGTACCGTAGACATAAGGTTTATTCTAAGCACGGAGATTCATAAAAAAAGTTTGTAAGTTTCATGAAACAGTGTGTTGTAGACACACAACACCATAATTTTAGTTTTACTTGAGATATTTTACTGGGAAAATGTTTGTCTCACTCCAAAGATAATGTTAAATTAATACTAATCTTCACTCTAGTTGAAAATTACTCCTGCAGTCTATCAATTTGTTTGATGGCAAATTTTGTTTCAGGTATCAGGATATTTTTATTGTGAATTGCGACAGCTATACACCTTTTTTTTCCAGTATGAAAGTGCTGGACAGTAATTCAATAATTATCAAAATACAATTGGAACACATCTATATCTAAAGTACCATTTTTTTTTTAAATTAAACAATTATATTATAAGCCGAGTCTCTTCAGGTTTTAAATTTTAAGTAATTTATTTTAAATATATGCTATTAAAATACTAAGCAAATTAAAAAAATTAAATTTTCTTACTTTCTTTATTTTGTTTATTGTCTGACGAAGAAAATAATTTTTTTTTAATGAACATTAATACCGCTGTTCAGATTGAAATAGTTCTCAGCTCAGAAACGTGGTATTATAAACATGGATGTATAAATATAAGTTTAAATTATGGCAAATTAATGCAACATAAAGGTATGTATTTACTGGAAGACGGAATACTGTCGGCAAATAGAGGACATAATATTTGTTGGCAGTGGGTAAGTAACAATTATCACTCTCTTTTTGTTGTCAATAATAGTTTATATGAAGCAAATACTCCTGATTACTGTTTTTTGGAATAGAAGGGGAGCTTTCTTACCTAATGAAGGAGACATTCGAACTTTGGAATAGATACAAATTCCTTATATGTAAAGTGAGGAAATAATATTGTTTTATTCAATACAAGTACCTATTCACTTCGAAGAATTATCGTAAGTGAAATATTTCATTAGCACAGTAGTTATTAGTGTTAGTTACATGGCTGTGAATATAGTCGAAAATTCATAAATTCCTTAAGCGCTTTCAAGAGGCTAACATTTTTTGCTGTATATTTATTATACTACTTACCTTTTAGTTGTGATATGAAATAATAGTCTGAATAAAGTATGACAATGGCAGAAAATTCTTTTAAAAAAATGGAGCAAATTATATAAATTCAAATTGGTATTTTTTCTTGGAAACACTCCAATTTGTACACAATATGTTAGGCAACAACTGAAAACATTTGTTCATGTTAATATGACGTCACAAAGAATATTTCATGAAAATATGTTGTGTTGTTCGCCCGTATTTCAATATCACCTTTTCAGTTAACATATCAAGTAAAATCATCTCTAAATATACCCTCTCCGTAGGTGATCCAAGTGTCAGATTTCAAACAAATAACATAATGACACTTCTGTGATTTCAATACACACTTAGGTCAAAGAAAACTTTGAGGTAAAACAACACTTCGGATGTTGTATGAATGAATAACCTAAGTCGCAAAATCATAGTGTCAAATACGGTTCCGGACACTAAATATTGAGAATGAATTTGGAGTAATAGGACAGCACTGAAAGTTTTTAATTATGGTGGTAAAAACTGTCTACTACCTAAGGCGAGACTTTCGATAATAATTTAGCATTATACAAGTCCACTCGCAAATACCTACACTAACACAAAACCTGAGTTGGTGGCATGTATAATATGAAGTGAGTAGTAAGTTTGGGCAGGTTCTGTGGCAATGTATTTTAAATGGAGCTTTGCGGTTTGTGGTTTTCCTTCGGCTCTACACGACAGTACTGGCAATTATTTGGTGTTTCAGTATATGTATGACCACACACCTGTGAAGAACCATTCTAATGTTTCTTTCTCCAACGAAAATCTCTCCATTTTTATCTATTTGATTATCGACCAGGGGAGGGAGCCATATGGCAGATCGATCTGAATATCCTACTTAAAATACGTGGCCCAATAATATATCATAGTTAAGACACAGCTTGTCCACAAAATTTGCATGTTCGATTTTGTCTTTAAAGTTTAATTATACCTACTTTTGCTTTTTTTTGTCTCAACTAATGTAAAAATTATTCTTCCATAACGAATAGATACGAGAAAAATTTGTGATTTAATTAAATTTTTACAAATATATTACCTACAAATTTTAACGTTTCATTTATAAATATTATGAATAAAAACAGAGTGAAAAATATGTTGTTTGGTAGTGCCTAGTATTAAATATGTTATTAATATATTATTAATTTCATTGCTAATAAATATGGTGCATTGTTCATTTGGTCTAGTCTTCTAGACTCAGTATTGCTTTGTTTGTATGAGCAAGAAGAATAGCCCAAAAGTTGAATTTAATCAGGGGTACAGAAAAGTTGGAAGTAACTGTGAATGGACTATACAAAATTCTTATTGGTTACTTGCTGTAGATTGGATTTCAACAAAAAGACCTGCATTTTGATGCTTATTTTGGCCCAGGTTATTCTAGAACACGTCAAATAAAGTTTGGAAAAACTTGCAGAAGTAAAACCAACACATAAATTTTTCAACCCTAGCTTGCGCCAAAACGAATCCTCTAATTTCGCATGCATATTAAAATAATGATATATTAATTTTAGTAACATATAAACCGACTAATTAATCTGTCGTAAAAAAAAAGAAATGTTTGTTTTAGCAAGTTACCTGAGATATTTAAATAATAATTGGTTTACTTGGAGTTGTTTTGACTATCACATGTTATGATTGCAAGAATGTTGACTGCACTGCAAATGATCATACACACAGAGTTTTTAAGCCACGTACAAGATGGTTAATATTTACGACATAGTGTATTTTACATTTAGTCAAACGAATTAAAGGCAGAAAACATGGTTAAGTAAAAATATCCCTAATCTCTAGTTGCTAGAGACCTTCAAAATTCTTCTTTTTATTCAGTGAACTGTTATACATTAAACATCTGTGCATTTTCTCTGCTTGTATCACTGAATCACATTTTATGTGAATCATGCTTAGAAAGTCTGAACCAGTCAATAAACACTCCATATTAGTATGGCCAAATTACATGTAGTCTTTTCAGAAGGAGAGTGGCTCTACATGTTGGTAGCAGTTAATGAACAAATGGCATTTTCCTGGGTATTAACAGCACTGTGAATGCAAGTGTGATGCCAAGAAAGAACACAAAAATTGCTGGTCTTTACTTAGCACTCCTACATAGTGTTTTGCCGCCTGAAAAAAATCACACACACACACACACACACACACACATATATATATATATATATATATATATATATATATATATATATATATATATATATATATATGCATTTTTCGTCTCAATACAGCTCTACTTTTGAACCTCATTCTATTTTAACTAAGAGAAGAAGGTTAATCTCTGAACTACACACCACATATCGAGACTCGTGTAGTGAATCTTCTGTTCAGAATATATGGCAATAATTTTCTAGTTAACTTAAGATTTTTAATTAAAGTCTCGAGTTATGAATTTCGATACACTCTAAACCTGAATCCGTGAGAATTTCACTGTTTCAATCAGTCAAATATATCTCGCTGATTCAACAGCCACTTCAGTGAATTTAACTGATGAATCAGTGAAAAAATGCCAAATTTCCTTCACTTATTGATTCAGTAATATTTTCCACAGAATCATCTGTTATTTTTTCACTGTTTACTCTGAGGTTTATTTTTGACTGATGGATCATTTAAAGAGCGTGTAAAAATGGCTGTCATACAATATTTAAAGAAAGGCCATTAAACAGTATGTATCAAGTGAAATAACAACATGTACCAAGTGAAATAACAACGATTTAACTAATAAAACCAATGCAAAATACTTTCTAAAATGAATGTGTTTCGTCTTACGAAACGCCTTTTTATGAGGTAATATGAACACTCAGCCATTTATTCCATTTGTACGTCTTTCACTTCGTTTTCATGTAATCGTCACAGCACTCTGTTTATAGGTTTAAACTGCATACAATGTGGTGAAAAGAAAAGAGTTTACTCATATAAACTATTCGTTTTAACAATCCTAACGTTACCAATTAAAGCAAAAACGAATAGTAAGGGCACGATGTAAATTTTCACGATTTCGGTAAGTGTATAACATACATATTTTCCTCTTCATATTCAACTTGATTTGGCAGCACAGTTGGTATGGTAATGGAGTGGAAAACTTAGGGGAAAGGGTATGTGTGTTCAATCCTGGCTACACGCAGGACATTTTTTACTTTTTCTAAATGCGGTAAATTGCACAATATAAATAGTAAACTATCGTAAATATCTTTATTTTTCGTAATTAATTGGCTACATTCAATAAAAACAATATTTTATTCGCCACGGCAGTCGGCCATCGCTTATTCAATCAGTGAAATTTTTTCACTGATTCCACATTCAGTGAGGAAAAACAGTTACTCTAGTGTGAGTATGCTTACATGTCGAAAGGTGTTTGCTAATACAGGTTAGTTTATAGAAATACATATTTTGTACACTCATGGACTGATGAATTAGTAATACCGGCCTAGTAGTATGTATCACCACGTTTTTGCACTGTTGATAACAGTGACGCGGCATGACAATGACTCCACAAGACACCGGAAGTGGCCCAGAGTCATCCTGATCTATGACAGACATGCAGCCTGCCACAATACACGGAGATCGATTTTGAGCATTATTCACGGTGTGCACTTCTCTCTCGGCAGTATTTCAGATGTGTACTATAGGACAGAGATCAGGTGACCTTGGAGGCCAGGCAAGCAACCTTAAGCCCATGGACAGTTAATCCAACGACTCGGTCACAATTCAGGAGCTTTGGACCAGGGCATTGTATTACTGTAGGTAAAGGTATAATGCAGAGTTCTGCAGGTGCAAAATGTGAGCGCATAATTTGACAGCAACGCTCTGTAATGTTCGTCGGTGAGGGAAGATGGCACATATACCATACATAGATACCACCACAATCAGCCTGAACTGTATGCTGTTGACACGAAGTATTAGTCGCTTTATGTGCTTGGCGACACACTGGTAACCTACCATCGGCATGTACCAAAATGTAACTAGTCTCATCCATCCAGGTGACATTGTTCCTTGTGTTGAGCGTCCTGTGGCGGTGTTCGTGTGCCTAACTTAATCACCGAGACTTGTGATGTGCAGTGAGCATATGTGACCTAGTGGGACAGCGGCTTCTGTACCCCAAAGCAAGGCTATGTTTCCGGATGGATTACAGTCGGTATAAAATTCGATGTCATCCTAGTCATGTATCACTGGGCACTAATCCATTCTACAAGGCGACCACAGCACCATTTCGCCACCATGGCTTGTGCCTCTAATTCAAGTGCCCAAAATTTTATACTGTGGTAATAGAGCGACTGTGCAAGTTACTCATTTACAATTCAACTTAGAGGAAATTTAGATTGACGTCATTACATTAACAACAATACATATCAAACCAAACAATAGAACTCAAGTTCTGAATTTGTTTTTATATATAAATAGTTAATTACCCCACCCCGCTGGGTGTATTATCGCGTGTAGAAGATAGTAAATTCGACGAATATAATTTTCACTACAAATTGTTCCAAGCTTCTTACACCTATTGTTGCAATTGTGCACCTTCAATTTCTGGCTATACAGAATGGGCAAGATGTCACATGAAGTCCCAAACATGTTCCATGGGAGAGAGGTCTGGGAATCGTGCTGGCCAGAGCAGCTGTCGAACATCAAGAAGAGCACATCTAGTAGTAGCAACAGTATGTGGACAAGTATTAGCATGCTGACACAGTACATCACCTTCCTGTTGGAGGAATGTGCTGGATGTAGAGGCCACTGTTTAATGGACATTCTACGAATACCAATGGCGAATGGGGAATTGTATCTTATTTCTCCCCACATGATGGTGTCGGAGTTGGGAACATATATCGGGGACGAATACCCTCTGAAAGATGACATTCGTCAGGTATACCTCGTAAATGTAAACGGCCATCACTTGTATGAAGGCAAACTTGCACTCATAACTAAACACAAAATAGTGTCATTCCATTATCCAGGCAATCCTTTCACGACACCACTGGAGAAGTGCAAGACGATGTTGTGGTAGAAGAGGAAGTATAGCCACACGTGACCATATTCATACTCTAAATGGACAGTTCAGAATGGTATAAAAATTTATAAACGATGAGTCGGGAATAATGGGCTGGGGGTCCTTTTTCTCCCTCGAAATCAACATTTCCCCTTAAAATTTCTCCTTTTCCATCACAATTTCGCCTTTTCCCTAAAAATATAACAATTTCTTCTCAAAGCCCTATTTTCTCTCAAAATATACCCTTTTTCTGACTCAGGGTCCATACTCTGGCTCAATCTTGTTTTCTACTCGCTATCTTGTTTTCCAGTCGCCATCTTGTTTTCTGGCAGCCATATTATTTTCAACTACCATCTCATTTCCTTCCGCCATCTTGGATTTTATTTACACCACATTTCTTTCATGCTCTGTCATTTCACAACGATTTAGCCGCCTTTTGTTTTCTAGGTCTCCTCAAACGTACATCTTAGATTACCACATCCAGCAACTTAAATTATACTATATGGCCTTTACTTTTAACCATCTAATACTTACATTTGCTTTAACATAAAAAAATAACTGAGGTGTATTACAGAAGGACCAACCATGTAGATATTTATGTGGAACCTCTCTTCGCCATATACTGCACTGAAGGATGTCTGGTCAGGCCCTCCAAGTAACAGATTAAAATTTTTACCACATCAACAACATACTTTCAAGTCTGTTGCATCCAACCTGTTGAGAATGTATTACTGTATTAAACCTCATTCACTTTTTGTGCACTTCAACATATAGCTTTGTTACCATATCATTGATTGTGTACATCCATTGAGGAGTACACAGTCAATATTGAAGTACTAACTTTGAAATAACATGTTTAGCCTACATCATTCCATTTATTTTTATTATCATGCTCACATCACCAACATATAGTGCCAGATCGGAAATCTAAGGCAATCATATATCAGGAAAGTAGACAGGATACAACACCAACAACAAATATAAGTCCTACACGAGCGGAAAAATTTACAAGATCTATATGAGTGGGGGGAAATATTCAGAGTCGAGCAAGTGGAGCAGATGGAGCAGATTGATCAGATGGGACAATTGGAGCAGACGGAGCAGATGAGGCAAATGGAACAGATGGAGCAGATGGAGCTATGGTGGATGATATGAGAAGAAGAAGAAGTTGATTGTGTTACTGGTATGCGGCTGTATGTTTACTTCATATGGTCTGCGTGGACGAATGTTTGAGGTATGCTTATTTTATAGTGAGTGGTATGGATGGTAGGATAAGAGGTTTTGGTTAGAAGAACAAGTAAAATGGGTGGTGTCTGATGGCAGTGGTGACATAATAGTCATGACGGAGTTATGATTTTTGGTATATTTTTTCATTTTTTTTAAATTTTAGTTTGTTTTGTAGTATTGGTATGTGGTTAGGTAAGGGTAGTGGATGATGTTTAGGGTGCTCTGTTTGAGTGTGAGGTTAACGTGATATGTTTTTAGATTTTTTAAGATTTTTAAAAATTTTGTTGTGATTTTTTTTCTGATATCTGAGGTGTGGTGGTCAGCATTTTTATTTGAAAGGATGGTTGGTTTAATCAGGTGTTTAGTTTGATGGGTGGTATGATATTTGGCTGGTGTCAGCTAGTAATGTTAACATGTGAGACATGCTGGAGTTACGATTTTTTAAATATATATTTTCTCAATATTTGTGATTTTTTTTCGTTTTGTAGTATTAGAAGGTGGGTGGGTAAGGGTGGGGGGTGGGGTTAATGTTTAGGGTGGTGGGATGAGTGTGAGGCTAACGTATCATGTTCTTAGATTATTTAAATTTTTTTTATTCTTTGCAATTATTAAGGATTTTTTTAAAATTTGGTTATTTTTATTTATTTTTAGGTCAAAGGTCAAGGTCAATGGTTTGGTCTAGTAGCATTAAGGAAGCCCCAGAAATTGGCTTAAATTTGATTTCGGGGCTTGTTTTTGCATGTGAGAGGCTTCCACCATTTTGAGGGAAAAAAGGGAAATTTCTAGGGAAAAACCGGAAATTTGTAAGGAAAAAAAGGAAAATTTTAGTGAAAAAGGGAATATTTTTTAGGGAAAAAGGGAAATTTGAAGGTATTTTTGGGCCAAAACATACGATTTTAGGTTGTAAATAACGATTTTTGAGAGAGAAAAAATCGAACTTAGCTGTCAGAGCCCCTATCCCTTTCCTGGCACCTGTGCGGACCCTGGCCCTGTAAAAAGGCGTGATTTCAAAGTGTTTTTGTGCTAAATCATGCAAAAAAGTCCTAAATCCTGTTCTCCTGGCTCCAAGTCCACCTGAATCACTGATCCCTGTTAGAGAATATAACTGAAAATGTACTTTTATGGGAAGGAAGTTTTGCAAAATTGAGAAAAATGGAAAATATTTAGGGAAAAAAATGGAAACTTTAATGTATTATTAGAGTGAAACATACGATTTTGTGTGAAAAAGAGCAATTTTTGGAAGAAACAAATTTCAACATAGGGGCCGGATCTCCCCGAGAGCCAGAGCCGGCTCCTGTTCCAGCTTTGGCTATGCCCTACTAGTATTTACATAGTATTTTTACAGCTGCATGCTCAATTTTCACATAGTGAATATAATCTGCTTGTATGCAGCTCAAGACAGTCTATGCTAGCAAGCGTCCAACCAGAACCATGAGCCATATATTCTTCGCGACAAAGTTTTCTTTCAAGGCCTCTACAGCCTCTGGATCGCTATCAGTCTTGTACAGTGCTCCATTTGCAGTCTTAAATGCTCGCCGACTAACGGCTTCATCTAAATGTTGTGGCTTTCGTAGGTACACTCCAGTCAAACTATATTTTATGATACTTTCTTCGAATTCTGTTAGTTATTTGTTTATCGTCTGCTTAATGAAATCAAGGCGTGTACAGATATATTTCGTACCAACAAAGTTATTTCCAATAACATAATATTTTTAAATACCCTTAAATACTGATTTTTTTTAGGGAGAATCCATCCAATGTGGTTTCACCAACAGTTAGTATACGACATTTGTTAACTGCAGGATCTCTATATTTACAGTTCTTGCTATGTCTCTTCAGGTTATCACCACGTTTGGACAGATATTTTGTGACGCCTTGCCACGTCCTTGGGGGTAAGGGTGTACCAAATTTCACTCGATACATCGTTGCATAGCACAGGAATGCCCCTCTACATAATGAGTATTTTGCTGATTACTTGCACTTTAGTTGTAGGTAAATATCATGTCACAGTAACAGCAATGAAGCCTTGACTAAGTCATCGATGACGGCACAGCTGTATGTGACCCATTCGAAGAATTTGATGGTGCTGTTAGCTTCATACCTGAAGAAGTCAATGGTGCCGTCGACGCCATAATAGAAGAAGCCAGTGTCGTTCCCGAAGAAACAGATGGTAGTACTTCAGTAGGTACTGTTGATGGACACACAACCTTTGTCTCCGTAGTATTTTTTTATTGCGTTCACAAGCTGAGACGATGCATATTTCACAGCATCCACTGCCAATCTAAGCTTCAAACTAGAACACCAGCTGTTTATATACATGCACCCCTAGCAATGGGACAGCAATTATTTTCTGAAATAATCACGTCTAAAAGGACTGCAATTTTTCGGGATGCATGCAATGTGTATGGACCCCTACCAATCTATAACCTGTTTTCTTCTGCTTGTTTTATATCATACATTAGATAAGCAGGAGCATATCGTGCTTAGTGTGTTGCGTACAGTACTAGGTAGATCATCCCCTCAAAATGCTGACATCTTACAAGTTTGACCCATCACAAGACCGACACCTCACAAGAACAACCCCTCAAAACACCGACCCCCCACAAGACCGACCCCTTGCAAGACCGAACCCTCACGAGACTAACCTCTCACAAGACTGATGTCTCACAAAACTGACCCCTCATTATACTAACCCCTCACAATACCGACCTCTTACAAGACCGATCATTCACAACTGACCCCTCACTATACTAACCCATCACGAGACTGACCCATCATAACACTAACCCCTCACAATACCGATCTCTTACAAGACTGACACCTCACAAGACTCACCCTCATAATAGTGACCCCTCACAATGCCGACCTCTTATAAGACAGACCCCTCACAAGACTGGCCCTTAATGAAACTTACCTCTCACAAGATGACCCCTCACAAAACCGACCCCTCACAAGACCGACCCCTCACAAGACCGACCCCTCACAAGACCGATCCTTCACAAGACCGGCCCCTCACAATACTGACCTCTCACGAGACTGACCCCTCAAAATACTGACACCTCACAAGACCGAACTCTTGCAAGACTGACCTCTCACAAGACTGAACCCTTACAAGTACTGACCCTTCAAAATACTGACCCCTCACAATACCGATCTCTTACCCCTCATTTCGTAGCATGTGGAGCTGATTGCAAAGCATGTGGAGCCGAGGAGATGATTTCAGAGGATCCGGAGCTGATTATGGTGCATGTGGTGCTAGTTTTGATGCATGTGGAGCGATTGCAGAGGATTGCTGAGTATTTGTGCGGATTGGTGAAGATTTACTTGTGTATGGTTTGTGCGGCGGACTCTTGGTACATATGTTTCTTTCATGTGGCCAAGCATTTCGAGTCAAAGGTGAAAACGTTATCTCAGAATCGGCACTGTTGGCAATCATGTGGCGATGCTGCAAGTCGCGGTTCCATGATTATTGAGGTAAAAGCAGACGTTTGCATTCGAAGTTCATCTTTGTTGTATAGCGAGAGGATGCTTCGAATTCGGCGTTACTTCTCAATTTCTTAACATCAGCTATGTTATTAGCATGCATCACAACTCAATTAATATATATTTGTTGTTTTTTTACGAGTTCGGTCTTTCAACTCAAGTCTCTACGCCATACCTTAGAGTTACAAATTGCTTATAAAAGTTTGTATTAGTTGCGCATAGTTGCCAAAAAGTGAAAATTTTGTGAACGAACATCGCTAAATGACTTCCAAAGCTTGGGTCATTAGTAAAATTGCAAACCTATTATCACACTTTGATGTCTATATCCGTTGCTTAAAACGTACAGTTCGCCTTTTTTCTTCATTTCACAATTTTTCCTAAGACCTTAAATGAATTAAACATTTTTATGATTTCAGGTTTCGAATTCGGGTCCCTGCACAGTACCTCGCCTTTGGAGGTTGCTTAAATTTTTTATAAGTAGCATATATGCACATAAATCGACAGAAAATCACATACAAGTTCGTTAAAATTATCCGAAATTCGAGTCGGTATTCGAACTGTGGACCCAATATGTCCAATATATCACTATGAGATCTTTATTCTTTGTCCAACATTTGTCTAACAGCCAACATTGTATGTTTTATATACCACGTATTTATATGAGATTTATTCCTGCATTTTTTACTGGAGTCTCTGTTACTGTAGATGGTTCTTGCAAGTAGACTTGCAGAATACAAATGAGAAGTTTGGGACAATGGTGCTTGGATGCGACCCTTGTTGGAAGTTTGATATATACATATAACTTGACCTTGACTCTCCTGGGATGTCTTCTGTATTGAAGACTTCAGAAATAGAATTTTTAAAATAAATTTTACAGTTTTTTTAAATAATATTTAATAATTTATTTATAAATGTTTAAAATTTACTAAAAATATTTTATATAATTCTACATAAAGTTATTTTGCTGTTACAATAGTAGAGCATAATATGTTCATGACCAGGATCCAGGGTCCAGCTCTCTCGGGGAAGCCAGCCACCATCTTCGACTCAGCCAGCTTGGAATTTCCCGTTTTTCCTACAATGTCACTTGTTTTACTAAGAAAATTACTTGTTTTAAACCAAAAATGACACCAGAAATCGATTATTTTACCTAAGAAAACACATTTTTCCTTAACAAGTTTTCCTTTTTCCCCAACTGTTGCAAAAAATAACTCTCCAGTAAAGGCCATTTGTTTTCCTTGACAGACGAGGCGGACTTGTGACTCAGGTGGACTTGGAACCAGGAGAGCGCAATGGTGTGGACCATTGACCTTTAACCCCAAATATTTAAAATATATATTTTTTATTTAAAAATATTTTATAGTTAAAAAATTTAAAGGCATAAGTATTGGGTGTTATATATCACTCGACTCATCTATTAAAGGCGCATAAAATCGTGATATATCGATTATGCAACCCAATGCCAGGACAACCATTTTGGATTTAAGAGCGAAACAATGGTTTAAAAGGCGAATAAATATCTTGTCTCTCATTAATGACATTACATGTTTTAACTTATATAGGTTTTACATATAATAATATTTTTTCTACTGTCCCAGACTTTTTTTTACTATTAAGTTTTACACATAATTTTCTTTGGTTTCGGCGGTTCTAAACGAGGTGGTGATATACGATGAGGCTGAAACGAAGTGTATATGGAGGAGTGCTGGAATGCATGGGGGGTTGAAACTGTAGATCCCCGAGAAAACCCGCCGACCAGTGGTCTCATCCCGCTCGATTCCCACGTTGAAAAATCTGGGAGCGATCCCGCCGGTAATCGAACCTGTTTTGCCATTTACCAAGAATATTCAACTTTTATTTTTTTAGGTAAACTTTCCACTTGCAAGAAAAAAATTCGTGGCCATCAGTTGGGTAGTATTTTGACAAAACTTCTCTTCAGGAATGTATTTCTTCGGCCGGTTTTATTTTAAAATTATTACGCTTTTACGACAAGTGTAGTAAACTACTTGAATTACCGATTTATTAGGCCCGTGGTCGTCGGGTGTAATGGGACTGTTCTCGATCAAGTGAAGCCAGGTTCGTTTCCTTGTTGGGCCATGACCAAATTTTTGCTTGTGGGAAACGCAACTAACGTTGCTTTGATTAGAGGATTTTATCGAGGCGCTTAAAGAAGCGGCTTCCCTCGTGAGTTTTATCCACTCCGTAGGTTGCATCCCTCATGCAGGATTTGTTAACTTTATTTATCTACCTATTGTGTGAACGAACCACAGCCAGTTATACTTAAATCTAGGAATTTTTGAAAATGTTGCAAGTTTCACACAATAAATTGCGAGTGTAAATATTTCCAATTTGTCGTATCCGCCCTAAACATATTACATAAACCAGAATCAAAATGTATTGACATTAATTTGGTTTTAGTTTTAAGGAGTAAATAAGGAAAAAATATATATTTTACCTTTATATTTTCGAACCGCTAGGCCCGCGTTATTTTAATCGGTGACTGCACTTCCTATAACTACTTCTGCTATGTTGTTTGTTAGATTGCTGTCCAAGTTTAATTTTTAGTATGTAGAATTTTTTCCCGATATGGCGAGGTTTTCTCCAACAAATATATTTATATGAATTCTTCGAAGGTTAAAGAACATTTAACAAATTATAATTCAAAAAGAAAAACGGTTTGATTTATAAAACTGTACAAAATTCATGAAACACGTTTTGTAGCTTACAAATTATTAAGTTCATAACCTTTTTTTTACCGAAAGCTTTTAGAAATGTTACAATATGTGAGAAAATTAAAACTAATTGAAACTAATGATATTATAAAAAAACTTTTATTCTGTAAATTATTCTGCAAGTACTAAATATCTATCGATTAATATAGATATACACTAGCAAGCATTTCTCTATATCGAAGTACTCGATGTCTTTTTGTACTTGCATAATGGCGTTTGTTTTAAAACCAAATTGTTGCAATTATCTGGGCGTATCCAGATTCTTAATGTGATGAAGGCGTGACCTCAGTTAGTCAGGCATAGTTAATTTACTTATTTACAATAGAAGGAAAGAAGAACACAGTTGCTATATCCATATTCTTGGAACTATGCTGGAAAATTATTTCGAACAAAACTACCAAAATAATATAATATGTCTTTATAGTTGTAACAGTAACTAATATTTATAATAAACAACTACTATATTTAAAAATTGTTGGGTAAAGTATCTGAAACTCTGTATTTTCAATATCAGATCAGTCACTATAACTTGCGCTTACAAGACACCAACTTCACATTTGCCCAAGGATTATTCGTAGGGCCATCTGTTTTTCGCGAGAGGATTTACGCGAAGGCTATAATTCAATTGCTGTGGCATACGTGCCATTTTACTTTGGTTATTGGGCACGTGTCTTTGTAGGGAGACAGTTCCTTACCTACCTGGGCCAGTCAGAATTGAGTAACTTCGACACTGACTGTCCGTGATTCACAGGCAGACACCTGCAATCCCTGACAGTTATAATGTTAAAATAACAACAGTGGAACTGAGTTCTAGTGTTTTGAAGTACAAGTAGTCCCGTAATCTTTTCGCGAAAACCAGGTGGCCTTATTTATTCGCTGTATCCAGAAACTGTACGGAACCACACTGAATATTCCCCACAGTCGCAACTAGTCTGCTAAAGGCTGTTCACGAATAACACGATTAACACTTTTGAAATCAACATTAGAAAATAGTCTCTACCCCAGACTGCATATATTTTAATGTGCGCACCAAGCGTAATGCGCCCATTAAAGTCGGTAATGATGGATGGAAAATAGTCCCATATCTTAACGTCTAATATAAAGTGTTAAGTAATTACTTATAATAACTTAAATAATTCCTTTCGCTTTCTTCTTTGTTGAGCATGTTAGTTTACAAATTAACCATATTTGTAAAATATTTACTTTTCTAATAATTCCCCAGTTTCACCTGACCGACACATGAATAAAGTGGTAAGTCCCATGGCAATGTTAATTGTGGAAGAATACACAATGTGCACGCAAGTAGATCTTAAGTACGTCTTTAAAAAGTGCTCATTTTACCGTGAACAGCCTATAGCTACTGATTTCACTTTGCTATTTCTCTGGGTGCTTCATAGTACGCTGTAACTCACACTGGGCACAGAAAGACTACAAGAACTCCTGCTGTGGAAGAGCGAGGCAGCATATATAGCCAAGGCGAGACACCCTCCAGGCCATTCTTCACACCGCCATTCACTTCAGTAAAAGTCCACCTCTACATTACTGCAGACATTGCAGTAGATCTGTATGGCTTCCAGGGGGGCTTGATTGTGAAGCGCGTGGTTTAAGATTCTCTCCAGTAAACTTAGTCAATGTGTTCAAAGGGATTTACAAAATTGATTGGTACAGGGGATATTTGATTTTGAGGATTTTAAAATGTGTGAGCTGGAATGATAGCTTTAGTTTTATTTTATGAGTTAAATTCAACATAAAATTCAAATATATTTTTTAAAGACACTGTGATAGGGCATTGCAATTCCAGAAATCTCAGGCCGCTATCCCCCCATCCCCCATATAATAAACAGGAACTTACATCCATGATTACTGAAATGGGTAAGAACACTGACTCTCTGGTCACTACACTCCCCATGACATCAACAATGATCATCTGAGAAGTGTTAAACACTGGGAAAAATTATTATGTGGCACATCGCAGACATGCAACAATGTATTGTATTGAGTATTTATAATTGTTGTTGTTAAATACCTTGACCGACAAATTACGGCAGGTTCTCCCCTACGGAAATACGAGACGAAAACGTATGTACCACTTTCCCTTAAATTATTTTTTTAATGAGACGTGCGTCCCCAAAATCGAGTTTCCAAATGCTTTCAGTTATTAATATCAAACAGTTCTTGCGATTAAGTGCTAAATCGATGAATACTTGTTTGTATTACGGTGATATTACATAGCTGACGATTTGGTTTGTAATATCATATCTTTCATTAAGTAAAGGGGTTTGCCATCCTATGGTTGTATGAAATTGTATCACATTGATTTGTAAACGATTTGTAGAAACAAAGTATGAATCAGAACTTCCAAATTAACAGAAAGTGTATTTTGTAGGAACACACGTTTTTGAGACATCTATGCAGGCATATGAAAATATGTGGCAAGGGACATGAGATTAAAAAAAATAATACATGTATTTATTCTTAACGTAATTTAAAAGCTTGAATTTTGTAGTGTGTTCAAAGTAGAGTATTTCAGCGTAATAACACAGAAATGGTTATCGCAAATGGCGGCGCTTTGAAATGTCAGAATTATAGTCTGTTCACGGTTTCTTCACACATTTTGAATCAAACATTTGAAAAATCAACCCATGTATTACGTGTTTTGTTGTTTCCTAAATATGTAACACATTGATAGCGTTTTATACACGGGTTAATATTAAAGTATCTCATCTTTATTGAAATTAAACTTTTGCTTATACTTTATCTACAAATTTTAATATAAAACTTATAATTAACTTGATTAAAAGCGGGGAGGAAATAGATGTGTGGGTAACGCCTAATAAGAAATAGTTTACATGAGAAATATTATTGCACTGAGTGTGCACGAATCCGGTAAGTTGTCATTTTGGTGTAATTTTCTAGACTAGGTAAAGCTTTCTTGTATGAGGCGGAGGAATATTCTGTAACTATAGCATTAGCAGGGCTTCGGAAATGTTGGAAGTAATAGTAACAACTTAAATCACCGTACAGAACCCGGTATTTAGCATCACATCACTATTCTGCTTATATACCTTAAGCGCATACCAAATAATCTGTTACAGCATTTAAAACGGTTATACAAATCAAAATGTGTTTAAGACCTGATCTGCCGCCAAATAATAATGTGTAATTTGAATGGACGAAGAACTCAGTTGCCTCACGAAATTTGTTGACAATGTATTACTGACAGTATAAAAAATTTTAGGCTTTTGCAGTATTAAGGTTTGACTTTGATAGTACAAGGATATGACATCTGGGAAAGTGTATTATATTTTAACTGAGAGCTATACACCGGATACAGAGTATTTGAGTGAAGAAAATATTGTTTATGTAGGCCTACGTAAGCTAATGAAAGCCGCAGCAGCTTATGATTATACAAGGATTATACAATAACTATTTACGCGACTATTGATCGGGGGAGATGAAATGGAATACCGAGTTGCGAATTAATTATAATAAGTTTTATTACTTCATGCAAATACTATTACAATCTAATTGGGAAGTGTCCACCTTGTTCATGTTGCCGGAGGCAGATTATAGGAGGCGGTTAACGACGGTCGGACATACCCATCTTCGTATCTTCTTGGTCCACTGCCCCGATGACAAAAGACGCCACTCCCAGTGTTACGCTGGCCTATATCGGGCGCGTTGTTTAATGTTTTCGGGCCCCGTTTACTTGCCGGTGGAGGGGGTTTCTGCAACCGACTTTGGCAATGTGTCTTTGCAATCACGCTCGTGCCCTGGTTCACTGTTTGAAGGTGTGATCAGGCAGGCCGTCCACCTAAGGCCTGATCACTTTATGGCAATGTGCTCACATTTTTTTTTGCGTTTGAGGCACGCTGATACGGGCGACAATAACACGTTCGACCAGCGCCCCGTAGCCCCTACGCGCAAGGCCCTGAACCTGCGTGCAGTGCATCCGTCGTCGCCCTTTCCTGTGATAATTTGGTACGTAACAGCAAGACATTACACGCGATGAAAACCCACAGATGTAACTACAACTAAAGGTTGTTCACGATAAAGTGAGCACTTTTGAAATCATCTTTAGAAAAATGTCACTGCCCCTGCTTGCATATATTTTAAAGGCGTACTGATTGACGTTCGCCCAGTAAAGTTGGTAACGATTGATGGAAAGTAGTTCCATATATTAACGTCAAATAAAAAGTGTTAAATTATTTCTTCCGCTTTCTGTTTTTTCAATGCATTGAAGTGTAAAAATGAGCAAATTTGTAACATAATTATTTTTTTATAATGTTATAGTTTCATATAACCAACGCATGAATAAAGTGATGAGGTCACGGCAATGTTAATGTTACATAAGGCTGAATAATACTAATAAACAACGTGCACACGAGTAGTTCTTAAGAAGGTTTTCAAAAGTGCTAATTTTATCGTGAACAATCTGTATACAGTTTTACTTTTCTCCTACCCTTAAGGAAACTGCGCGGGCAAGCTTTAAAAATTATATATATAATTTATATATATATATACACATATATAACTAATTTAACGATTATGTTTTATATCATAAAAATAAAATAGCACAGGCGTATATAATTTTTTTTTCTATTCTGGCAAAATTCCATATTCTCAGGACATTTATTTGCTAAGATACGCGTAAACGCGCAAACAACGAATGCACATAATAGAGACCTGACAATTTTGCGAGGTCAATGACCCGTAGGCTAGCCTGCTCAGTCGTATGTACAAATATGCTGATATCAGCAGAAAATTGGTTGTCTGTTGTCACAGTGAAAGGCGACAGTTGGGCCAGAGCTCTCCAGGAAGCGTCGGACTCCGTGTGGACATATGGTTAAATTTATATAAACACGTGCGTTTTGATTTCTAACTTGTCCTAAAATGAATACGCGAAATATTCAGGTCTATACACATAGAGGCGGAGGAATATCCCGGAAGTAGAACTTAAGCAGAGCTTCAGAATAGTTAGAAGTAACCGTGAGTGGACTATAGTTGTCATTTAATAACTTTCCAATATCTTTAGAGGAATTACCTTGGAAATCATATTTAAGATGATTTTTGTCCGAATGGTATTTCAGTTTTCTGTTTGCGTTTTTAATGTGCATTTCTTCAAAGTGGAGAATTGCTAATACGAGTGTATTTCAATCATTTTTACGTCTGCAAATTCAGGTACATGCTACGTTAAAGTAGCATTAGGACATGATGGAGAATTTTGTTCAGATAGGTAGTACAGACTAGGTAGTATTATAAAAATCTCTTTAGTGTGCGTGAATTTAAAAAAGAAATTAATAGGCGATTCGCGTGCAAATTTGAAGAGAGCATGAAAATTAAAGCGAATGTTATTAGAAAAGCGTTGATATTCACTAAGGAAAATATGGGTTTTGTGTGAATGATTCCCGATATAAAAAAAACCGAGTCTGGATGCAAAACAATGCATCCTCAGTGTTCCTCAGATGAAGCTTAATGTTTTTGAGCAACAGATATAGTACATATCAATGTGACAGAAATTAGAAATTATTTCCAAACAGTTGGCCGACGGTGTTATCAAGTACATACCAGGTTTAAGTAGCTCGCCAACCTGGAATTATTTTTCACGTTTTATAACGAGAAGAGCAAGAACAATAAGGGCGGCCCTTCCGTGCGCATAAAGAGCGCCTTCACCACTAAGCGCAAGGTTCTGAACTGGCGTGCAGTGTTCTTGTGTGGAGAGACGTAGTACGGAGAGTTTTCCGTGGCTCTCAACATCGGGGTCTTGAGAGCCGACGAGGGTGAAGAAGGGCGAGTATGGAGGAGCGCTGGAATGCAAGGACGGGGGAAATAGGAGATCCCCGAGAAAATGCGCCAACCAATCGCATCGTCCGGCACAATTCCCACGTGCGAAATTCCGGGGGCAAAGCCGCCAGTATTCGAACCCGGTTCGCCTGGGTGAGAGGCGAGTAGTGTGGGCACTACACCACCGAGGCCTGCTAGTGGTCTCCTCGTACTACGTGTAACTCTAAGACTTTCAGCATGGACCCTATCATTTTACTGGTGGAAAGTTTGTGGCCAGTTTCGACGCAAAATTCTTCCATTTTTTCTGTATATATCTGATGCGTATATTGTGAGACACAGCGGTTGGAAAACGCCATTTTCAGATATGCCGGTGTGCTCAGGAATTGTTTTAAAAACGTGTGTAACATCTTTAAAGCACTTCGTAGGCCTCGTCTGAAGTGAGTTGTTATTTTCGCAGAAGAACACATTGGAGACACGTTAAATAGTTTCGTGGAAAAACGTGTATTTCAAACACACTGAGACGTATTCAAGCACCATATAGGCGGGTCGCGAAAGTACAGGGAGCAAGCAACGCCTGCAAGATCTGCAATGGACAAGACTTACGTGGATTGTAGATTGCCGATCTACAGGCGCTACTCCATGCATTTTAGACTCGATTTGATAACGTTTGCATTTCTGGGTATGGGCTTATTAATGAAACGTTCTAAATTTAGATTCACCTCTGACGCCTCAAAGAATTTATGAAATTTAAATAGCAACCAGCCTGTGTACTTTGTAGAGACATAAATCAAGAAAAGTTCATTCTCGTATACTCCACACACATAAATTCTTCAATTATACCTAACTATCCAAATATACTCCATGCGTTCCGTTCACTTTCCTCATTAAACTCTTTCTTTTGTGTATTGGGCAAACAAAGGCTTAGCTATACGTGTGGCTAGAATATAAGCAATACTGTGATACAGACGGTGGATGAAGCTCCCGATGGCAACATACCGAACGAATGATGGCAAATACATAGTTACCGTTAGCCAATCACGATTGCTTACAAAATTGTAAACGAAGCTAGATGGAAAGATGTAATTTTCACCACAGTCATGGACGAAATTACTTTCAAACCATCTCCTGCACGGTTACAAGCCAAAAAAAAATTGAAATCCACATTAAGAAATATAAAACCGACTCTCGCAAGCCGTAAAAAAGCTAACTTATAACACGATACAATTGACCACACAACGTCAATCCCGGTCAATGTGGCAGATAGTCCATTCGGTGTTACTTCCGACTTTTCTGAAGCACTGGGATATTCCTCTGCCTGGTGCAAACAAAGTTTAACAACATATTGAACATTTCATCATAGGTAGAAAGCTAAAGAATTCGAGGATTAATTTTAGGACAGACAAGCTGGAATTCAAAAACACGTGTGTTTATATAACTTTGGCTATTAATCCATATGGTGTTTGGCACCTCCTGGGGAACGCTGGCCCAATCGACGCCTTCCACTGTGACAGCAGACAACCAATGTGCAGATAATATCGGCATGTTTGTACACAAGACTGTAGTGTCTAGCTTTCAGGTCATTGAACTCGCGAATTTCTCAGGTCTCTAATCATGTGGACTGCACATACCGCATTCGTGCGGACTCAGTGTCATAATATTTTACATGAGAATGATTCCTTACCAGGTATTGCCAACACACCTGTCTCCTCACTGTTTTTATCGTTATTAATTAGAAACGAGATATTATAATATATAACAAATTACAAGTAAAATTTCAGTTGAACCAAAAATAAGGAACTTTTATGTTACCTGAAGTATAAATCGCTTGTGATGCATGGCAAATTTAGGGTAATAACCAAGCACGTTATACATAGGTTGATTTCTCAAAGGTTATACTGCATTCGAAAAAGTTTGAAGAAACCGCGAATAGACAGTATAATAAATATAATATTAAGTAAATACGAAAGTTATTAATCTACAAATTGAATCTTCCAAACTCAGTACGAATGCAAACTTCTCTATTTGTTTGCGTGAGATAAGAGATTTTTTAAATACAATATAATCTCATTGTTACTTAAATTGTCAGGAACAGATGTTATAGTTAACAAAAGTTAATTAGCAAGTTAAATAATTTACATTTATAAAATTTAAACTAAATTAAATTGACACTATAGCAAAACCACCTCCGCATTATAGGTAACAATTTGCTGGCGGGTGAAGGGGTGGGTGGTGGGGGTGGGGGGTTTGTTGCTTTGCCAGCTATTCGTTACCAATCGAAATAATGGAAAATATAGCCGTTGCAAAATATAATTAACATTGTGAGGAAAAAAAAAGGCAATTGTTATGCCTTTGTGTCCACGACACTGTGGAGAGATTCATTTGCACAATGCTACACTGAAAAAAATTAAGTTTGAATAGCTTTAAATAAATATTTTGTTGGTGTAACCAAATATTATGTTTAGTAAAGTTTTGTCGTGGGAAACATCAACTCTTTTGTTTCATACTAAAAAGTCAATTTGGCTCTTTGAATCAATCACTGTTGCTTAAAAAGAAATGTTTGTGTGGGACTACTATTTCCTAAGAAACTATTAAAATAATCCTAATCTTCGTTATGCTGGCTTTGAATCTTGTGCATTTTAGTAAATATTAAAACAACTCAATGACACAGCCGAAATCGGAATCAGCAGCTGTCGCTTTATTCACCGACCTACCATTACCACACTAAACACTATGGATAGATTTGTAACTGGTTATAAACTCCCGCATATATATACTCAAACACACACACATTCCGTGTAATATATTACCTTTTCAGCCTACATTCCGAAGAAAAGTACACTTTCCTGTGTACCCTCCTTTCAATTTTTGAACGCGTCAACCAAATTGCACCAAACTCGGTACACATATAGTACTTAGTAAGGACAACTGACACACAGTTTTACTTTTAAAATAGCTGCCATTTTATTATCTGGGGTAATATGTCATACGTCGGGAACATTTCAACCGATTTAAATCAAATTTTGTACCTTGGCTGTACGTCGAGAAAGCATTTAATTTTGAGATCACATCGATGTTAGTCTGACATTTTGAAAGATAGCACCAAATGAAATAATACATATTTTATAATATATCTCAAAAAATATTACACCAAATCTTACAAAATATGGTATGTTAGTAGTACTATGATTGGCCAAGTAAACGTAAGTGATTGAACTTGATTAGATACCTATTTTCCAAATGGCGGCAATGCAAAAAATTTAGGTGTATTTGGTTTATCTACCATAACATTTAACCGATTTCATCCAATTTTTAAATGTCAAAAGTATCTTTTACAAGCAGCATACGTACCAACACATAACCGCTTTTGTAGGTCAATTTGTAACATAGAGCTAAATTGATTAAGAATTTTTTTATATCTCGGTAAACAATTGACCGATTCCTACCAAATATATGAAAACCAGTAGTACTGAGGTAGGTTTTGCTAACTGATATGTTTTAGGTATGTCAGACACTTATTTTCAAACTTGCAGCCATACGGCTATTTTATGTGCTGCGGTGGTGTAGTGGTTAGACTACTCGCCTCCCAATATGGAGAGCCGGGTTCGATTCCCGGCGGGATCGCCCCCAGATTTTCGCACGTGGGAATCGTGACGGACGATGCCGCTGCTCGGCGGCATCTCCAATTTCCCCCGCACTTGCATTCAGTCGCTACTCTATACTCGCCTCACTTCGCCCACTTCTGCTCTCGAGACGCCGTTGTTAAGAACTATTGAAACCTCTGCACTCCACACAATATTTACGTAATGCGACCAACAGGTTTAACACGCTCCCACATTTACCACAGTCACAGAATAAGTAAGGACCACGTAACAGCCACTTAAACTGCGTTATAGTGTCTTGCAAATGCACTTTATTTTTTCACGAAACTATTAGATATGTGTACAAATTGCTGATGTGCGTAAGGAACAAACACTTTATATGCGGACTGTTGAGTTATTTCTACATTTGAAACAACATTTCAGAATATTTGAAATTTGGACCGGGGGAGGGGCAGATTTTTCAAAGCGTCGTGTCTCAAAATACACGTGTCTGATACATTCAAAACTACCCAAGCGCCCCGCATTCCACTTTCTTGAAGACTTTCTAAAAATTATATGATAGGGTCGTCGTTGAAAGCCCCGTAGGTACACGCCCATAACAACAGCACGCCGGTTCAATTGCTTGCGATTGGAGGCGACGGCGCACTTGATGCACGTGGCAGTCTCGCCCTTATTTCTCCCGCATTCTTCGCCTCAAACGCGAGAACAACGCTCCAGTATTCGGGAGCTTTGAATATTCCGGCGCGACGTGTCTTGCGGTTCCAATCACGTGGGCGTAACGCATTCTCTGACTGGCCGCGCCAGGCTCTGGTATCTGGCTGGCTGCCGCGTGCCGCGCAAGGTTGCCTATTGGCAAGGTCGTGAGTAGGGAAGTGGATTGCCAGGCGCTGATTGGCCGACTGCTGGCCAGTAACGGAATTTTGCTCGAGTGTGCTGCTGAAATTCGCTGCAGAAGAGGTGGCATGACCGTCCTACAATGAGAAGTGAAGTGAAGATATTTGGACGGCTCTTTACATCGACATCTTGAGAGCCGATGAGGGTGATTGAGGTGAGTATGGAGCAGCGCCGGAATTAAATGGCGTGAGAAACGGGAGATTCCCGAGAGAACCCGCCGACCAACGGTATCGTCCTGCACGATTCCCACATGCAAAAATCCGGAGTGACCTGGCCGGTGATTGCACCCGGATTGCCTTGGTGGAGGCGAGCAGGCTAACCGCTCAGCCGCCGTGGCCCCTACACTGAGAACAATTGTATTGTACTGAATAGGGTTTATCAACGTCCCCTAGTGTTATGCATGAAGGCTTATCAGGGGATGGCTTACAACTAACTTATAGCCCAACTTTAGCACCCATGCCTTACTTGGGATTTCAACCCGGAACCTCACGCATTCCAGACAGGCGTGGTGGCGCACCGACCCACTGTGCCAAGAGAGACCGGCTACACTGAGATAAAGAATGGTTTCAAATTGTTTCAGTACACCAAGTATATTTGTTTGCGTGGCATTTGTTGGAGATAGGCGATATTTTACCGGTACAACCAAGCGTCGGTTCCTCGAAATGAACGACATTTGTTCACAAAGCCAAATGATTCATTTAAAATAGGTATATGTGTGTCAAACAAATATTTCGTATCCACACAAATATTTAGCGTACGGAAACGTACCGACACAATTTGTCGACGAAATAACATGTTTCGTCATTTGCGATATATTTTGAACAAAAAATTTATTTGTAGCTAAAAAAAAAGTTTCGTTGTCGACACCAATCAATCTAATTGATTTCCGCCTTCTTGGTTGGCTGCGTGCAAAGCAATCGTCCATTCTTAAGGTAGAAGTCTCATGCACGAGGTTTTCTTGCAAATGGCTAATGAGACGATCAAAAATGTTTTCGGAAGATCGGAATTTCACTGACCTTATAAAACTATTAGCAAGTAATTTAACTAATTTTTCTCACTTGCGGGGTTTTTCATTAACTGTTGTGTAGTTGTTTATGTGTTAGGCATGGATGCGGATTTCTAGCTTCGGCCTATATCTAAGTTAAGTGTCGAATCCTTTATAATAAACACAAAGTATTAAGCATTCCGGTGAATAAACAGTGACTTCTTTGTTCAAGCAGTATTCCTATCGCAATGTGTTTAAATAGGTATTTATAATCATCTAAATGTTACAAGAACGAATATTTACTAAATTATGGTAGTTTAAATCACACTGGAATATTCGACGCGAAGTCTCTAGCAATTACGTAGCAGAATTCGTACAAAACGTGTTTCGTAAATAGTCCGTGGTTCGCGGATAATCCGACACGAAGGGCCAACCTAATGTTCCCATGTACGACAAAAAGACAATAAATATTAGTTATATCAACGAAATTCACGAGTCTTTGCACACATAACTCACATAAAAGCAGCAAATAACACAAACGAACCAGTGGCTAAAAAAATGAACAACATAATAAAAGCCAAAGACCCTGCAACCAGCCACAGATAAAAATATAAAAAGGAAGTGCTAGTAACTCACAATGCTGGGTGTTGTACATGTGCACAAATAAAAAAAGGAGAGAGGAAAGGTAAACACGAAACATTCTAGTGTAACCAAAATAGACCCATAGTAAAATTGAGTAACATCAAATAATAACGCCAGACTCGTGGTTGTGCATTACTAAAAATTTTGTTTATGTTAATTTCTATTTTTAAGTTATAAAAAATATAAACTGAATGATAGTTCTTCAACAAATGATGGATGAAAAGAAAACCTATCAACAAATTAACAAATCCAATAAAACTGGAATGCATCAATAACATAAGTACTTGCAAAATCTTTTTCTTTTAAACAACGATTGCAGTGAAACTTCTCAAATATGTAACAGTAGTAGGGAAAGGCTCCTTCACGCACATCGTCATCTGGCACAGGAGCAGGAGCCAGGAGGCCGCCATGTTGTTACTACACCCAACCGCCATTTTTCTTCCCTTTTTTCCTTCAAAATTTCCCTTTTTCCCTCAAAATTGATTAAATTTCCCTAAAAATGTCCTTTTTTCCCTTAAAATGTTCCCTTTCTTCCTTAAAAATTTCCCTTTTTCCCATTTGCAAAAAAAGGATACCCAGAAATTTCCAATTTTTTCCGGAGTAGGCAAAGGGGATTAGCGACTCCAAACCAGGGATCAGTGACTCCGAGCCTGACGAGCAGAACCCATGACCTTTAATCTTGACCATTGACCTTTGACCCCAAAATCCATTAAATTAAAAAAAAAAATTAATTCGAAAAATTCCAAGAAATCGTAAAAAAAATATCATTGGAAATTATAAAACCCTAATAAGTATTTATTATTAAAAATTATGAAAAATTTATTTTAAAAATTGAATTCCTTAATGTCCCCCCTCACCGCCATCCAAAAACAAACTAGTCAGCAGGCCTCCCCCTCCCCCCTTACCAACCCAGTCAGCAAGCATAATACATTACTAACTACTACCATCATATTAGATGCAGACTATCTTAACCTTGACCCCACGACCTTGAATTACCCTGAAAAAATGCAAGAAAACATACATAAAGGTCAGTAAGCAAATACAATACAGACTACTACCACCATATTGGATGTAGGTAATCTCGATCTTGATCCCAAGGTCTTGAATTACTTTAAATAAATTTTTTACGTAAACATTTGTGAAAACTAAAATTATTTCTTTTATTTTTTTATTTTCATAATGCATATAGCTGTAAATGAGAAAATTTGTATATGTATATATATATATTAGTAATTTCACAATTTCCAAATAATTATGTATTAAAATTCGAATACGTTTTACAAAATGCTGCCTGGAATTTTACTTCACAATACATTTGATATGCCTTCTCCCATATGGAAAATTACATCTTTAAATTCATAAATAAATATACACACCAACGATTCGCGCACCCTAGCAGGCGATGAAGAACTATTTAGATGGTGGTGTCGAAAAAGTATGAGTAATCATTAGAGCAAATGCGACTAATCGAACGAAAGAGAAAGACAAGAGAGATGACGACAGAAATACAAGAAAAAATGTAAGAGAGAAAAAAATGGGAGGGCTTGGTGAAAACTTTTGGAATGATGGAGACACCAGAGAAAGAGATGGAATGAGAGAAAGAGAATGAAAGAGAGAGGACGAGAGAAAAGGAGAGACAAGAGAAAATGAGAGAAAGATAACATGGAATAATAGAGCATGAGAAAACGAAGCAGAATGATGTTATGACATCATGATCGCATGCGCCTTGATAAGACGAGTCTAGTGCTACATAACACTGAATACTTACGCCTGTAATTTTTTAAATTATAAAAATATATTTAAATTTTAAAAATAGTTGTTAAATTAATTCTATTTTATCCTTTTCTCAGATACTGCATTGTTTTGGTCTAGAAGGAATAGGAAGCCACCCAAAATCTGAAAATCAGTTCTTTTTGTCTTTCTGCGACTTTGGTGTGGCTTCTACTTTTCTTAAGGAAAATCGGAAAATTTTTACGGAAAAAAATTAAAAATTTTAGGGAAGAAAGGGAAATTTAAAGGCCTTTTTGAGTTAAAACGTACGATTTTGAGAGAAAATGAGCGATTTTGGGGAAAAAAACGGGAAAAATTTTAGGTCGAGTTCATTTCAAGGTCGAGCAACTGAGCCATTCCCTAATCCCCTGCGCCCGTAGCCCCATATGCCTACTACTTGTGAGAAATACTACTTTGAATGTCCCTTTTTTCCTAGAAAACAATCTCCCACGATATTAATTCATTACATCAGTAGTGCTCGACATGATCTTACAACAACACTACAGCCAAGCATCTTCAAATATGTTTGCCAGTAAAATCTGATTACAAAATATGAGCATTAAATTTCTTAATTCAACAATTTTGATTAAATATTATTTAATATGTTTTGAAAATGTGTCACACTGACAATTCTTTTCATTGGGATGATCTTGTCTGAATTTTCATTTAAAAATTATTTTCAACTTGAGACACTGCTACTGTGATCCCGTGCAGTCCATTACAGGAAGAAATGAAACGAATGTTGTGATTTTTTTTTACTTCATAACTGAATTTCAATTTTATTTATCAGAGATATTTCCTTGCAAAATTAAATTAAATGTCCCTGTGTTACTTATAATATTGCAAACTAATCGCTTCAACTAGCACTCTTGCTCAAATAATGTACCGTCTAATGGTTTTATCGGTAATGTTCAGCTGAACGGTTGAAGGTTCATTTCGATCAAAAACAAAATACTTATTTCAGTTATTTGCTTGTATTGTTCTTCAAATGAACTGAATCATTTATATTAGCAAATCATCAAGCCACACATTTTTGTTGAAGACCATTTGTTCTCGTACAGTATATGGGGGAAGATCTCGAAGGCAGGAAGGTGGGGCTAATTATTCACAAAGGTTCAGCCTGATAATGCAGATAACAGAGAATTGAGATTAATTGTTGGTCTTTAATGTGAAGCTTAGTCGGTTACTTGTCAAGTAATTTTCTCTTACTGTTTCCATTTTACAAAGAATTTTTATTTTGAGCTTGTAAAGGATCGTACTAAAATTTTAAAGTATATTTACTTCATAGCATAGAAATAGCGCGTTACGAGTTGAGGTGTTTCCTTGTTTTGTGGTGTAATTTGTCATTTTGTTCTTGAACCAGAGTTGTTATCCTAACCAAACTCTCCACGTGATAAGGCTGCTGTATTAAGAATTTTTCACAATTATGCAGAGCAATACAGTGTCGGCAAGAAAACGAAGAGACCCAAAAATTATCTTGTTTTAACAAGGCGTATGCCCTGCCGAAACAAAGTAGAAGAGGGTATAGTTGATATCTACAAATGACTGATGTCAAGGAGCTAGTAAAAATGATTTCGTAGAAAAATTTAACACTATCTAAAAAATACATTAAAATGTGGCATCTGAAAATTGCAGTAAACTTTCTCTGAATCGTGTTAAACATTATTTATCTCGGACACAATTGTTTACAATACTGACAGGTAAAGCTTTATGATTAGTAATTGACATATGGCTAAGCTTCCAGAAAAAATTGGTTGGCAGATAAATTTGCGCGGTAGGATTTTAACCATGAACTTAACTGGGAATTAAATAATTGGAAACAGTCGAAAAAATTGTAACCGTACCACTTTACCCCCCTTCCCCTCGCTCAAGGGCAGGTTAAACCTGTCATTAGGTCTAGCCTAAAAAAATATTCATTTACTATGACAGTATGACTTAGAATTGATCAAACTTATTGCCGACACTTTTTAAAATAGATGGTTATACTTTGGCAGCGACTTTGCTAGGAAAGCTCCACTCTTGAAGGTTAATTACTGTCCACGTGGCTCAATGAGATGACTTTCATTTCTGGGCAAATGTAGTATGGCATCCACAAGATAGCAGTTGTGACACTTCCAGAACAGTTTAACAATGGGAAGGATCTCAATTATTTTATTTTGTTGCTAACATTCTTAGACCTCATGCACATCAATTGGTCATTTAATTAGTGAGGTTCACCCAAAAAAAAAAGTTATGCACTCTGTGTCATACATATGGGTATTGGCTGTTCACGGTAAACTGAGTACTTTTGAAATCCCTGCTTAAAATCTACTTGCATGCGCACTGTGTAGTCTTCAACCATATCTAAAATTAACATTGCCGTGGGCCCGATCTCCTTATTCGTGCCTCGGCCAAAGGAAAGTGTGAAGTTATTAAAAAAAAAAAATACAAATTTGCTCATATTTACAGCTACATGCATAATGAAAAAAAGAAAATAGAACAAATAATTTTAGTTTTTACAAATGTTTAAGTAAAAATTTCATATAAAGTTGAAATGTGGAACTTCATTCCCTCTAGGGTTGCCAACTTAACTGCGCGCACGGCAGTCTGTATGCTCGTAAAAATGTATGTAGGCATAGCAGTGACATTTTTCCAAGGTTGGTGTTTGTGTTTACTTTACCGTGAAAAGCTTTTAGCAATCAAAGAAATTCTTAATCACAAATTTGCAATCTGCAGTCATCTAAAAAATGGTAGTAGGGCTCATAAAGATCTAGTATTCACATAATAGGAATCTGTGCTCTAGTCAGTCAGTTGATTGACATACTTGTGCTGTTAGGGTCTTGCGCAAAAATCTACATCATTACTATGTTGCTGTCTAAATAAAGGCAATAACTTGATGTAGTTCAGCAGGTAAGTATGCCACATAACTTAATTCAGGTCATTCAATGGCTCCAAAGCAAGCACATAACTGGGATTTTAAAATTCAAACCCCCTTGTAATTTGCACCAAAGAATTACACGGAAGACGTAGATCAGCCTGCAGTATATATTTTTTGACTAGTGGATAGAGGAGTACTGTTTTAACTGATAAGTGATTCTTAACATTCTTTGGTCAAGTATAGTTATATTATAGCAATGGTGATATTAAATTTTCAAGGATCTTCCCTTTGCTATTTTCAAGCAAATTTCCATTACAGACTGTACTTGTCAAGGTACTATTCCTCAACTTTTATCAAGGAAACTACCTTGCCAAGCACAGAACATTTAATTACATCTGAAGCTATTTTCTTATAATTTTGTCAAGGAAATTTGCCTTTGCAGTTTAGAGAATACTGCATTATATATGTAATGATTTTCCCTTACTTGTCTCAGTCATCTATCCCTTACAAAAACAGCAAAATCCGATTACCTTTCAAGGACTTTTCCCTTACCTTTGTAAAGGACTTATCTATAACAGTAACTGCAAAATCAGTACATTGAAGTTGCAAAATTATTGTGAAATTGATCGATAATTTTGCCTTTCTTTAAGTGTAATTTGATTCCGGTACGTGTAAGGGAAATTTACTATAATAGTGATGTATCACTACGGCCACTTACTGTGTTGTTACGTTGGATCGAGCGTCGCGGTCCAGTGCATTGGCCGGCCCGGTCACCTGACCTCAATCCAATGGGCTACTGGCTGTAGGGACGTATGAAAAGTGTGGTGTATGCTACGCCGGTTAACGAAATCGACGATTTGCAACAGCGTATCAACAACCCAGGTATCTTGGAGCAGCTTCGCCAGTCCATGATGAGGCTTTGACACGAATGCATTTCTGCTCCATGGTGGACACTTGGAGAATCGGCTGTGAGGTGGCCAATGTACATCCTGTAACTCGATAACAAGTTGTAGCACATATGTTCATATGAACATTTTTGCTTGTTTGATTCCTGGAATTGTTTTCCGAAATCGGTTACCATAGTTTAGACACAGTCGGTATATTCCTGTTTCATAAACAGCTTTTACCAACCGGACATGTGACATAGCGTTATACTGACACTTGTATAGTCCCGAACAAAAACTTATTTCGTTGCGACGTTTGCGATGACATATTTGTACATGCCTAAAAGAGTTAAAACGTTCTCGCGTAAAAACATTTCCCACTCTAAGCAGTGTTTCCTCCAAGGTACTTGCTTCTGTTAACTTTATTGCTTTTTTGACAGGGTTTTGGTTTAACTCATTAGTTTTCATTAAGAGTTTTGTCCTTTTTAGCACCGTGGCTGATTGTGTTTTTCAGGAAGTTTATTGTGTTGATTCTGTCCCTCGCGACCCATTGGTAGCAGTACAAAAAAAAGGGGGGTGGGGGGGAAATTGTACGTTAATACAACAACTTTAGCACAGATCCTATACTGTCCAGAAAATATATAAATTAAGAGATATTTGAAAGTGTCAATAAACTCAGAACTCAGTACCTTTTGCAAAAGTCATTTAAGAAACTAAACGTTTTAGTAAATGTTGACAATTATATGTATTGCCAGTATTTATCTTAATTTCAGTAGTTCAGATTTTCTCTTTTAATACATCTGATTAGTATCATAAGGCATACTGTGAACGGTTTATAATTTATTTTGAAGATTCGCTGGAATGATATTGATAACACTAATTTTTATCGGTTAAAAATGATTTGTAAAAGTAATTGCTTTTTAACATCGCCCGCTTTATGTTGTGCGTTTGTTGGGCTACGATTTACTTATTAAAATCAACATAATTTGTATGTAAAATATACACTCGTGTAAGAATTATCCGGGTATTGAATCTGAAAGTGTCACAGAGATAGCGCAGCTAAAATAACTTTTTTAACAACTTCTTGAACGCCAAGCATACGCCTAAGAACCACACAAATTTTTCGCCTATTCCGGAAAATACCTTCACCAATTTCGAAACAAACTCACACTTATATGCACGGATATATTTGTTCTTTTGCTTCTAAATGGAGTAGCAGAGAATTATTTTTTACCAGTTTACGATGCCAGTTGCTAGTGTACAGTATTAATTTTCTTCTCGGGTTCCAAATCTCATTCCGAATAAATTACGTAGTCCCATATTTCCGCATCTGGCTTTTTGCGCGGTCCCGTCAACTTCGCCAGATTCGCTTCAGAAATCCGACTTGAGCGGGCAAGAGAAGGAGGGCGGAAGAGAAAAAAAAATCTCCCGAGATACGAAGCGGAAAGTACTCCACTGTCTTTTAAATTATAGGAATATTAGCTATTCTTACAGCGTCGGTGTAATCGTCCTTCGCCATTATATCTTAGCCTGCCCTCGACCGCCGCCTTTCTCGACCCTCCTTCTCTCACTCCGGTCTCTTGATTTCTTCTTCCCCTCCATTTCTTTAATCCCGAGGATGATGAGAAGAGCTTTACTCATTTGATGACGTAATTAAGGCTGGCGCCGTCGAGGCTCGCAGAAATATAGACCCCCGCGCGAGCGCTCACTCTCGCAAACACACAGATGCCGAGCTCGGGACGGAGGAAAAGGCCAACCCCTGAGTTTTATTGAGTGGCCCGGGGAAGGAAAGTTCTGGAGGAACCCACTAGGAAATACCCGCCACATATCTCACCGGGGATTCGCGGTGCGCTAGACTGCTACGCGCTCGCCTGATTTGCGGCCTCCGTTCGTCTCTTTGCCAAGCTCTGTGCCCTTCTTCAACCACTGAAACGTCTGTCCCGTTTATAAACACGGTTTAAAATATAAAAAAAACTCTGGCAAACTTGCTATAGTCTCGTCTCAGTATCATCGCGACGCTTTTTAAAAATCAAACGTTTGAAAAATCACATTGATAAAAAAGTGTTGTGGAATCCAACAAAGTTTGTTTGATGTAACCAAATTAATTTTTTTTTGCATAGGGACAACGAAATATTTTGTTTTCTTTAAACCAAATTATTTTCTTGTTCTATATTAGTTGCAACAAATTAAGATCAGATTGCTGCAAGTAAATACTTGTTTGGCTCCATTTAATGAGAAATTTTCGGTTAATATAAGAAAATTGGAGGCCCAACCGAGATTGAAACTTCGATTGCTTTAGCCTGAGCGCTAGGCCTTAGCAACTTCAGCTAAAGTGCCTACTTGTAGTCATAACAATGTTTTTTAATGAATACATTTCGACAACGTGCGCAAATGAATATTTAAAGTTTTGCAGTTTTGCTTTATGGTTTCCTGTTGAACGTGTTTTATAAGGATGTCCATACCGTTACTAAAAATAAATAAATGCTCTTACAAACACTGTTGTTAACCCAATTTTCACAAAAAAAAATAGAAACAAACTTTGAGCTGTATTTTCGAACGACGACACTTGATTGAAAGAACTATCACACACACACACACACACACACACACACACACACATATATATATATATATATATATATATATATATATATATATATATACAGTTGATTCAACAAAATAGTTGGTTTACAGTCTAATTTCTTCTGTCCGGACAAAGAGGTTTTTAATTCAAGCGTGTATTTCGTTAGATGAACAAAGTAAGCTTTGCTGATTTTCAAATTCAGTTTAGTCACAAAGTATTTTGTTTGGGAACTAACAATTTTACTCCTCATACGAATAAATATTTTGTTGGATTTTATCTTAGTGTATACAGTATTTTGTTGCTTCTTAGATCTGTTATGCATCACAAACTTTTTAGAATTATGTTAACACAAAATTAATTACTTTTGGTTAAATTCAATTTTAAGTTTTCTAATAATATTTCGAAAATTAATTTTATTAAATTAGAAAAAAAAAATGGGTATGTTGGTAATACCTAGTAAGAAATAGTTCTCAAACAAATACTTTTTAAACTGCATGCTCACAAATATGTTGCGTTGTCCTTTTGAGGTGATTATCAAGACATAGTTAAGGTTGTTTTTACGCGAGGTGTACGAACAGCCTGAAAGTAGAACTTCATCTGGGCTTCAGAATAGCTAGAAGTAACTCTTAATGGATTATAAACTGTATTTGAAGTTTATAACCAGAGCGTAATACGGAAATAATATCACACGTAAGGCTGAAAATATGCTGGAACAGTCGATAATTTCGTGGACTAACTGCTGGCGACTGAGAGTAGGCAACCACGCATCACGAAGTTTACGAAATTACTGACTACGCTACGTTTGTTAAGTATTGCTGACTTATAAAGCTGGTTGCTTCCCTAAACATTTGAATATTTCCTAATCCAACATGCAAATTCTACCGTGAATGTACCTTAGAAAGTACTTTGACAACAAAAATCCTTGGAAACCCAGTTGACAAGGAAATCCTTTGTAGAAGTACAAACCGTGTATTTGTAATATGACAAATTATAGGCTTGTATCACAAATTACTTTATTGAGAAGTGAATTTAAAATTATTTTCTCTAGAACAAAATTCGATGAATTATTAACAGAATATAAGAAACAAATTATTCAAAAATGTAGCTTTTAAAAAGACGATTGCACCTCGCCATCATGGAGATTATAACCCACGTACCCTGCGTTGAAGACAACCACTAGACCAAAAATTGAATTCGAACTTGGCATTTATTTTTGTTCTTTGGAGAGCTGTAAATATACACTAGACATAAAATAATATTCGGATATGAAGAACGCATTTATTTCATCTTAAGAGTTCTGTGTAGATACGAAAATTTACCATTAACAATTTCAGTATAAGCGTCACGTGTTTTTAAAATTGTCGGCTCTTCATTACGATTGTTTGAGATGTTTTAAGTTATTTACGTTATTAAAAATCGCAATACATTAATTTTTGCACTCGACTACACTTTACATCGTCTCTAGTTTGTGCACAAGCACCTATACACGGGTTTACGTTGTTGAGAGTCCATTTTGCTTGAGCTCGTGGATACGTGTCAGTATATTACAAACGAGTAATTTGGCAAGACTAATTTTTGTATTGTAACAATATCGTAAAATCACACATATTTTGTCAGTAAAATTTATATATTTTTTCCACAGAGTATGGCAAAGAATTATAGGTTGTTCGCGGTAAAATGAGCACTTTTGAAAGCCCTGCTTAATATCTACTTGTATGCACGTTAATATGCGAAATTATTATAAAAGTAAATATTTTACAAATCTGCTCAATTTTACACTTCGATGCATTAAAAAAAAAGACCCAGAAAGAAATAATTTAAATTATCAGAAATTGTTACCGAACAATATTTATTCGACTTTAAGATACAGAATTACTTCCCATCCATCGTTACCAACTTGACTAGGTGCATGTCACTTACGGCGCTCGTTAAAATATATGCAGGTAGGGGCAGTGACTTTTTTCTACGGTTGATTTCAAAAGAGCTCACTTCATCGTCAACAGCCTTTACCATTAGCGCTTTCTTTAGGCCGTTCATTTTAAAGTGAGCACTTTTGAAGTCCTAGTTATATTTTCTTTCAACCAATTTATGTACTTCCACTACTTTTTAATGTAAACCCTGCCATGTGATTAATAAACACAGCGTACACATTCATCATGCCCAAAACCAAAAGTCAGAGGCCGCAACAGAATTTATTTATTGGTTATTATATCCAATGAAACAGCTACAAAAAGTGCTCACTTTACCGTGAACGGCCTATAACTATATGTATACATTGACTTAATAATTTTATGAATAATTTCTTAGAGTGAATAGGCGAGTGAATAGATGAGGGCGGCTCTTAACATCGGGGTCTTGAGAGCCGACGTCGGTGAAGTGCTGTGAGTATGGAGCAGCGCCGGAACGCAGTGACGCTGCTCCATACCTGAGAATACCTGCCGACCAGCGGCATAGTCCGCCACGATTCCCACATGTGAAAATCCAGGAGCGACCTCTCCGGGAATCGAGCATTGTTCGCCTAGGTGGGAAGAGAGTAGTCTAACCACTACACCACCGCGGCCCCCTAGTTTTCAGAGTTAGAGTAAATCACGAACTCGGAACTTCCATAACCTTTTCTATACACCTATACAATATTATTTTTATGAATTTTAAATATGAATCACAACAAATAATTCGTTTCGTTTTGATTCGATACACGAAGTATAGATGCTTACATTACATATCATAAAATTACATGCATAATTACCACATTTTAGGTATACGTGAAAGTGTAAGTTATGTGATCATAGCCCCGGCCTTACGCGTTGCCGTGAGACAGGTAGGAATAGACTATTCACGATAAAGTGAGTACTTTTGAAAGGCCTCTCATTTGGAATAGTAGTAAACAAATATGTTTTATTCAAGCCATAGATGTTAACTTCCGAATTAGGTGGAATATAGACACTATTGATTACTTACATGGCTATATTTTTTAGAAAGGTGATTAAAATATAAAATACGGTGGAATGAAAAAATAACTCGGGCCTCAAAAGTGCTCACTTTACCGTGAGCATCCTATAGTAGCTCTTAACGTCTCGTCGACAGAGAGGTCATTAGAGACGAAGTAAGTTGCTGAGCGAAGCAAGAACATGGCAGGAATCGGCCATGGCTAAGGAAATGCAATATTCTCGTTATTATTCGGCATCAGGCTGAACTTCACAGTACTGTATGAACTAGAGCCGGCGTCGTTTCTCCATTGGCTGCTGCGTAGATGTGAAGACACTCCCTGTCTGACTGAACTACACGTGATTGGGGCAAACAATTGTCAAGTGTTCCGTTATTGGCACAGAGTCACCCAGGGTGTGCCACATATAATATGGCCCAATGACAAAAGTATTGCAAAGGTACATGTGTTTCAAGTTTAAAATGTCCCCAAATAATAACGCGAATTTTGTTGGTCTCTAGTAATGGCTGGTTGTACGGAACCATCCCAGCTTTCGCCTAGAGCGATTTCGGGAAACGATGGGAAACCGAACTCAGAATGGTCGGACAGAGAATCGAACCCGCGTCCTCCCGAATTCGATTGCGAAAGTTAACCACTGCGCCACCTCACTTGGTTCCTTGAGAGAGTCTCAGATATGCATAGGCGCATGCAAAATTCGCGTAATTAATTGCCATCACGCTAAGCTTCACAACCCTGAGAATATTCGAGACGATACCGCTAGTTCATTGGCTGCTGTATTGGCGTCAATACATTCCCCTATTGACAACCCTTCCAATGATTCGTGCAGACGATTACGAAGTGTGTATTCATAGGTGCAAAGTTATTCAGAGCGTGTCAAATTAAGTATGATCAAATGGCGACCGAAGTACAAACAAAATTTGCGTAAAATATAACTTGCCGCCAAACAATAACGGGAATTTTGCATGTCTCTTCATACGTGCTACTCATTTCTCAGAAATATAAGCTTAGAGGTGAAACAGATCCTCGTGCCGCGAACTTCATCCGCACACGCCACCAACAAGGCGTCAATAATCATCAAGACGTTGACACGCCGTTCTATAATAAGCGCCCGGTAACCCATTCGCCAACCGGCAAGCTTGTCAGTAGGGAATATTTGGCAGTTTGCAGTAATCAATAACACGAGGTCTGTTTCCAGAACCTTGCTCAGCCAATCAGAGTGTGAGTACGCCCACATCAAAGGAACTATAGGGATTTCACAGTAAAGTGAGCCCTTCTGAGGCCCTAGTTACTTTTTTCATTCTGCCATATTTTATTTTTTAATCAGATTTTTAAATAAAATTAGCCATAGTGGTAATAAACAGAGTGTACAAATTCCACCTCGCTCGGAAGTTAACGTCGAATGCTTGAATAAAACACATTTGTTGACTACTATTCGAAATTAGAGGGCTTTTAAAAGTGCTCACTTTGCCGCGAACAGCGTATACCATGCTTTTTCGTCTCTGTGTAGCCTACTTATCTATCCTGTAACACTATTCTGTGCCGAATGGGAGTAAGAAATGTCTCTTTCTGGTTAAATTATTGCAATTATAGTCACATTTGAGTGTTAATTTTGGCCCACGCCTTTCCTAGCTGGAATATAACGATCAAGGAAAACTGTAAATCATGACATAGTGCAGTTCGCCTTGTTGAAAGCGAGTTCTCTAACTTGTATGTTGTGGCCCTCTGCCATTTGTGTGATAACCTACGTATTTCCTGTTGGGGCCGCAGTGGTGTAGAGGTTATACAAGGGTGAAGCGACGTGAGTATGGATTAAGGGCCGGGGGAGCGTGATATCGCCGAGACAATCCGCCTACACGTGATGTGAAACTTTAGTGTGTTTGTATTGTCTTTTTCATAGCCGTCTCGTCCGGCACGATTTCGACATGTGAAAATCTGGGGAGCGACCCCTCCGGAAATCGAACACAGTTCGCCTGGTTGAAAGTGAGTTGTATAACCTCTGCACCACTGTGGCCCCTAAAGGAATTATGCAGGTTCTCGCACAAATGGCAGAGGGTCACAACATACAAGTTACAGAACTATGCATAGTTTGCGGTAGCCTAACAATTTTGAAATTGGAAATGGAAAGGGCTTATTAAAGTTTCCCATTGTTATGCCTGAAGGCTTATCAGGGGACGGCATGGAAACTAACATATGACATAACTTAAATTAACGCCCACGCCTTACCTGGGATTCGAACCCAGAACCTCCCGCACCCCAGACTGACAGCGCAACAACCGATTGCGCCACAGGAGGTTGGCGTAGCCTAACAAGAATTCCGGATTTCTGTTTACTATCACTTCGTTTAACATGGCGCACATTTTACAAATAAATATTTGCTTCTTCCCTAGCCGAAGAAGGCGTGTGCCTAAAATTAACTCCAATTTCCATAGTTAAGCTCCACATACCACAGTTAAACTCCACAAGATTTTGGGGAAGGAAAAAAAAACTAGGAAACTGTTTTCGGCAATTTTATGTTAAATAATTATGCCGCATAGATGAGTTTCTTTTGCATAGTATGTTACGCCACAATAAGTTGTAAAAATTAACGGCGTCAAAAATTTCTCGACGGAAACACGATTTTTTTCCTTTCCGGTTTGTACTTATTAATTACTATTTACTCATTACATCCTACACGATAACATCATTTCTTGGAAAACAAGATGCTTGCTTCGTGTTCGAAGCCCTTAAAAACAAAAAAAAATTCATTTTTAAAATTATTTATTACTTTATGCCTAGCATAACTTTAAATAAAAATATTTTAAAAAGGTAACCTAGTGTGTATCCAGGATCGTAAGGAATGGGTGTATTACTATCACAAAATATTTAAAATATTGCATACAAATGCTTATCCCTACTGTTAACACATAATAACATACGAGTGACAGCAAATTTTATGCTAACATCAATTATAATTCCAGTCTTAATCACTGTCATTGCATTACCTTGCCACATAACATCCATTCTTTAATTATATGTACGTAGGACCACGTGTTTATCGCGAAGAGGATTCAGGACAAGTTGTGTTCCACAACACTTAAGTTTAGAACTACTTTGGCTATTGCACCACTTGAATTATTACGTGTCTTATCTGTCTGCCAGCGAATCACGGACAGTCAGTATTGGGGAAACTTGATTCTTATTGGCTCACCCATGTAGCGTTTATCTCCACACAAAGACGAGCAGTCAATAGTCAAAGGATGGCTGCAAGCATGCACGTATAATATTGAAGTCCAGCCTCCGCATAAATCTTTTCGCAAAAAACAGGTGGTCCTACAAATTCGCACTCGAAATGTCCACTGTTTATACACTTGCACCATTTAAAATGTTTGTCATCCATGAAAAAAGTCCTACTTTCATGTAGTGCAGCCGGAAAATCCCAGTATATTCTTTCCCGATAGTAGCACACTGCTACGCCGCCCGTTGTTTCCTAACTCTCACACACCACACGCACTTGGCATTAATGTCCATTCAAGACCGCTAACACAGACACATGCCGCAGCTTATATAGCCGAGGTCACCCGGGCCAGAACGTTCGTCGCACCTCGAGTCGCGCCGGTGGAGGTGACGACCAAAACATTCTTGCAATGCCACCCCAGTCATCGAACCTTCCAGCAAGCAGGAGTGAAGTCAGTCCCGTTAGTTTTATCTGGTTCTGTGTCGTGGCTCTCACTACCCTTTACTGGTTATCGATGGCGTCATCCTGGATGTAATACAACTACGCCCACCCGGGATGAGGATGCGAAGGAGAAATCAGCGTAAAGATCACTTGCAAAAAAAGAAAAACACTTTCCGTTCTCCAACAGCGAAAGTGTTTGTGGTCTACACGCGAGATTAGTACTTTGCTTTTGCTTAATGCGGTTCGAAATTTTAGTACATTTCCTCAGATAAAAGTTTTAGTAACTAGACCGTGTTCAAACCGTGCTAATATTTTTATTTTTTTTATAAAATCACCTGTCTGCCGGGAAATAATACGCAAGAAAGAAAATATATGTCACTGTCGCTGAATACCTTTTTTTTACAGCTCTGATAGCAATTCCCTTAAGAGTTTATTCGCGACATGAGTAGAAAAAAAAATTAAGTCCTATTTGTTTTTATTCTATGAAACAAAACAGTTGTGACGCCCTTATCCCAAGGATGTGGCAAAGGGGCATAACACTACCCAAAATTCAAGCAAGAACAACTATATATTTGAAAAAACTTTCTCGATGCAAACTTCAAAGGAGTGTAAACCTGCAAACTTGTCCTAAATAATCTACTGAAAGAAGGAAAAAGAACATTTTACTTGGATTCATTAACTTTTACAAAATATATGGCAAACATTGTTCACAATACCATCATACTAAAACTACAAAAGCATGTAAAATATATTTTGTACTACAATTCATCATCACAACACGTGGGCAACTTTAAGCTAAAAGGGATCTGACAAAAACAACTTTTCATAAATTCAGATATATGCGCACCACAATGCATTGCAATTTTGCTATCTCTGAAAATTACAAATTACATTATTGTTCCAAAATTACAACGGGAAAAACAGATATACATATGTGCCACGACATGTGGCTTAATTTAAGTACTCTCCAATTCAATGTGGATTAACTGTAAATTAGTAAAAGTCAATGTATTTCTGTGCGCGCCAGCGCACAAGGCAATTTTAAACAATCTTTGAAAGGTATTCTAAGTGTCCCACATGGACAAAAGTGGTAATCATATTTTTCATACAAGTACACATGACACTTGGCTAATTTTAAATAGCATCAAACTTTACTAGAGTCCAAATCTGCATGCGTGCCATGGCGCGGTGCAACTAGATTCTTTAAAGGGTTTTAATACTGTCCCACATGGACAAAACTTATGTTCATTAATTTTCACACACGTACACATAATAGGTGGCTAACTTTAACAGCATCAAGCTTTAACAAATATTATTGTCAAGATTATTAATGTCCAATATCTACATGTGTGACAGGGTGCATTGCAACTAAATTCTGTAGAAAGTGGTTTAATACTGTCCTAAAGGGAAAAAAACTTATGATCTTGATTGTTCACACAAGTGCACATGTCACGTGGCTGAGTGTAATAGCATCAAACTTTACTAAAGTACAATTTTACATGTGCGCCAGGGTGCATTGAAACTAAATTATTTTAAAATACGCCAACCAACCCATAGGCAGTGATACTTTGACAAATTTTACTACTGGCGTATAAATAGAAAACCTTAAAGATAATTTTCCCTTAAGCAACTTGACATTAATTTAGAAGAAAGTCCATGATGGACCCAATATAAAACCACTTTTATCTTTTGCATGGTTATTTTCGGCAAATACTAAAAATTAACAATTATTAAAAATTCCGATTTATAGGCAATGCATTAATTTGCAAGACATTTGCGCCACGATCTGAAGCACCTACATTTATCAAGTATATGTTATTTTTCCGGCAGGATGGGCCATGACTCTATGTTAATTACAACATTGAGGATGCAAATACTTAGCTTCTAGTCAGAGACCCCAGACCTTCCATGTCTGGTCTGCCGAGGCCGCCTCCCGAATATTTATACCATAAATCTTACAATAACCCCTATCGGGGTACAGCTAAATGTTCGTCCAATCAGGAAGCGTGGAACGTTCCACCAGATTTTAATTTTTAAAATATAACAGTAACTTAGCGCAAATGGCGTTACGTGGCGCATGCCCTGTGCTTACAAACTCCCGTTAGTGATGACAGAGTCACACGGCGACACCTGCGTGAAACACCAGAGGTACTCGTTTTCAGAGTCGGGCAGTCCACGATGCACGAAGGGCGTATGTTATCTATGCTCCTAGTATAGTCATGTTGGGTTTCCCTGCAGTCAATAAGAAACGTTTCTACACAGAATCAACGATGGACATGGAAAATAGGTTGGTCGTATTATAAATCCAAGTAATGTGTTTTCGTTGTAGACACAGGAATGTTTTCTCGCATTCTCGTATACGTTTTTGAAGTTCACTAACGTCACAAACGGTAAACTTTTGCAATCATCGTGTAGGCATCTTGGTCAAACAGGTACGTGATGTTGGGCGAATTTTGCAGTAAATTGAGACAGGTGTCTCACAGTGAAACTATCCGGTAATTAGTTCCTGCAAGTGATATAAATCAATGTTAACATAAAATGTCGCCGTTTATTTCGTTCGATTCAGTAAGTGTGATCATCGACAAAGTTGCAGTTATGTCGTGTAGAGAAATTTGCACCGACGAAAGATGAGATAGGCCAACCGAACTCTACGATAGTTTCAAACTTATCTCAAGAATTGCTTAAAAGAACTGTCAAATTCAAAAGTTAAAAAAATGGCGTACCTTTCGTTTACATTCAGTTTTAGTTTAGAAAAAATGATGACTTTTGCGCACACTTGATTTTGTTGTGATTTCATAACAACTTAGCCAAATTTTCAAAATATTAGCACGTTACAGTTTATTTTAGTAAATAGTTTGCTAACCTTAGTAAAAAGCCAGGTTTCGACAGATGTGTAGGAAGAAAATCAGCTCGAAAATGTAACACGGAGATGGTTGGCATGCATTCATACTCCCTCTATTGTGATTTGAAACTTTACAATATAACAGAGTATTGCAGCGTGAAAAGATGTTCTCAATTCTTCCGAGTGCATCGACCGTACCAACTTTTGAATCAAAACGGCAATACGAAGAGAATTGCAAAATTCCCGTTTCCATTTGGGTACATATTAAACTTGAACCATATATACCTGTGTAATACGTTTGGCATTGGAGCATACTTTACGTGATACACCCTGGGTGACTCTGCACCAATAATGGAACACTTAATAATTGTGTGCCCCAATCACGGGTAGTTCAGTCAGAGAGGAAGTATCTCCACATCTATGCAGCAGCCAATGGAGAAACGACACCAGATCTAGTGCATACTGTACTGTGAAGTTCATCCTGATGCCAAACAATAACGCGAATTTGGCATGTCCCTAACAATGCGTTTTAGAATGGACCAATGTTTATGGGCACCTGTTTTTCGCGAAAAGATTTCAGGACAAATTGGGTTTTAAAACACTCCAGTTCAGAACCTTTTTTCGAGATTGGATCTTTTGGATTGTTACGCGTCTTATCTGTCTGCCTGCGAATAACAGACGGTTAATATTGGAGAAACGTGATTTTGATTGGCTCACTCATGTAACAGATTCTCTTCACACAAAGACAAATGGCCAATCGCCAAAGAAAGACGGAAAGTGTGCACATAGGATATTGAAGTCTAGTCGTAACGTAAATTATTTCGCGAAAAACAGATGGCCCTACCAATTTTCAATACCCGGGTGGTGATATAGTCGCTTCCGACATCCTGCAGGTGAAATATATATGCGTAGAAAACCTGTATTTTGGGATATGATTTTTTTTTCACATTATTAAATTAAAAAACACAATTTTAACTTAACTAAGATGTCCTTTAACACGCTTTGTTATAGGTACGTTCTAATCATAACATTATCTAAGCGTCTTTGTTGACATGTACAGTAGGCTCAATGAATTTTTGAGTTAGGTTGGTAGATGTCAAAATTCACGACAACGCCGACTGTTGAAATGTACGTAACACACAGTGGACATATACAGGCTGCCAGAATCTAATTATTCAACAACACGCCAAAAAAAATGGGTTAGTTAGAAACTGCATAAATTAATTTGTCGATACTTCCGAAGGCGATATTATGTTTGCTGCTGTAAAACAGATTGTAGTATGTTGTTACACGCATGTGCTTAATCTGTTTAGTTGTAGCTAACAAGTTCGCATATTCCAGAGATATTTTTGGGCACTTTTTTAAATGCGAAAATAGGCTATACATTTTCTATTTGCAACTAAATAATGAGTTGATGCGAATATCACCATTGTAATTAACAACAAAATATTTCTCGGCAGCTAAAGAAACTGCAACCTGTTATTTGGGGATGCGCACTCAAGTTGGCTGATTATTCTTATGACTGACCGTAAAGCCATACTTGTCCGTGTTATTTCGTCTCCTTACACCATCTTATGGAAGAATGCACGAGATAAAACGTCATCAAAAAGCGGATGGATAGAAACCTGAAAAATTCGCTAGTTCAATGACCTATAGGCTAGACTTCACAGTCTTATATACTGTCATACAGACATCAACTGTTTATTGGTTGATTGTTGTGGCAGTAAAAGGCGGTGGTCGTGGGCAGAATTCTTGCATGTTTATTATTGGCTTATTTATCTCCAGTAGGTGTCAGAAAACACGTTGACCAATTACAAACGTAACATGAGCGTACATGTTTGTGAATTCCAACTTGTCTAGAAATGAGCGCGCGAAAAAACTCGGACCCCCGAATTTCGTGAAAAGATTTCCACACCTGCTAGACTTCAGTACCCTACGAGCCTACCAGCAGTTAACTTTTGCTTATTGGTGGAGTGTGTCTGCGAGAAGACATTTTCTTAGATGACTCGCCAATCAGAATTAAGTTGCTCAAATACTGTTCGTCTCTGATTCGTGGGCATACACTTAAGACGCGTAACATCTACATCACCTAGTCACCAAAGTGGATCTGAGCTAAACTGTAATGAAATACAACTGATCGTGAAATATTTTCGTGAAATTCGGGTGTCTCTAATTATAGCCTTAAACACACAGAATATTTGGTGGTCACAAAAGTGATTTTGTGGTTGCCAGTAACAAATAGTTTAGTCGTTGCGACAAATTGGTTTGTGAAATCCATACTGATAAAATAATCCTGCGGGTTTCAATGAAAGTTTTTGGACACTTTAAAAATTTTTTTTTGTGCATTTTTCATATTTGACAAATTAAATTCCCATATATTCATTTCCAAAAAATGTGAATAATGTAAGATAAATAGCGTTACGATGTGCGTTGTGTTTGTTAGCGATAGCCATCTGCAAATGGTCACTTTATGATCGTATTTTGCGTAGGGTTTGACAAATTTCGGGAATTCGTTTCTTGAATATAATTGATTTCACCCCAAACAACTCAAGCTCAGGGTAACTTTATCTGTTGGGGTGAAACCACGTAAAATTCCACTGATAAACTTCTAAGCTGTAATTGAAGTTTTTAAATTTATTCATTGTACGGAAATAATTCTAGGAATATTAAGCGTAACTTTTATAAACAGTCGGGGAACTTCCATACATATGTAAAACTTTCCTATGCGAATGAAGGAAACGGTACTACATATCCACGGAAGAATACTGTAGATTACGCGATTTCTCACTAGGCTGTGTATGTACACTGATGTGATTCATTTGAGAATAACTTATCACAGAGAAGATAAGGAAACATGCTAAATGATTACATATAACACCTAGTACAGTTCTACACTTTAAAGCTCGTAGTATTTGAGTTGCTAACTTGTCCACTAAATCGTGATTTAAATGTGGCAGAAACGACAAATTTTCGCATCCGCGAGCTGAGCAGCGGATCCAGACGTGACACACGCAGAGCGTGGCGCGACTGAAAATAAAATGTATTCGAACCGTAAACTCACACCCCGCGCCGTTCACATAAAGTTGCTTATTGCAGAGTTCCACTTGTGCCCGGCCGTATGACCCACACACGAAGCTGCGAAATTAAATTTACGTATTCTCGTCTATTAAATCCCCCCAACCTCTCCACTAACTGCTCCAAATGGCTTGGAAGGGGAAGTCTGGCTGGCGTAGCCATCTAATTTACCACAGAGGAGAGCTAACTGCCAGTCGGCAAGCGATGAAAATATTGGCATTTCACTCGTTTGCGTTTTATTTTTTTTTATCAAGCGTTATTTTTTTACGGAATTTTGTTTTCTTTTTTATGTTTCATAAAACTTATAATTGCGTGTTTTTTTCCTGTGAGTTGATGATGTGTGGCTATGGCAGATAAGACAGCTTTAGAAATGCAATGTTGTGTTTGAGTCATAGATAGTTATTAATACCTGCGAGGTCTCAGATGGAATACACGGTTACTTACTAAAAAAAATTATTGAAGCTGTAAGTTAACCACAAAACATTTTAACAATTTGAAAACTTTGAGAAACAAATAAATAATTTAATAAAAACGAAACCACAAACTCTCTCTCACTCTCTCTCTCTCTCTTTCTCTCTCTCTGTGTCTCGCCCTCTCTCTATCCCCCATCTATCTCTCCCTGGGAGTAAAATATGGCAATATCGGAACACAATTTATGATTAAAAGCAAAGCGAAAATTTGGCTAGCAAAGAGACAAAATTTTAGTACTCAGTTTCCCACCAAACAAACGAACCCTACACAAACACACACACATGTTTGTGTGTTTATATATATATATATATATATATATATATATATATATATATATATATATAATATATATATATATATATATATATATATATATATAGCAACATTTTATCCATATGAGCTTAGTGAAGAAGTATGACTAAGGTTACGTGAGCAGGGCTCAACTTGTCCCACAAAAGGAGATTATACATAAAATACTTACTTTAATGTATGGTTTTAAGGTTGCAATAGGGGCCGGATATGCTCTAGCATCCAACCGGAATACCCATAGATAGGGCCACCTATTTTTCGCGAAAGATTGCCGGACAAGTTATGTTCCAACGCACTTTAGTTCAGAACCACTTTCGCCATTGGATCATTTCAATTGTTAGACGGCTTATTTGTCTGCCTGTGAAACACGGACTTTCAGTGTCGCAGTAACTAAATTCTGATTGGCTCACTCATGTAACAGACTCTCTTCGCACAAAGAGAAGTGGCGAATAGCCAAAGGAAGGCTGCAAGTGTGTGCATAGAATATTGAAGTCTAGCCTCCGCGTAAATGTTCTCGCGAATAAAAGGTGGCCCTACCCTTAGCACACCCATACTCACAGCTTTATGCGTTACCTAAGAATCCGAATACCATACATTATTAGGTGATAGTATTAATTATAAATTTTGGCTACCGCAGCAATCTGATGAAACGGGAGTAACTTCACTAAAAACGAAACAAAAATTGTTTAATCTTTTCCTTGTAATTTTAAGGGGCCTCAGTCGCTATTCTATTTTTTGCATCAATAATATAAAACTCTATACAAATATTTTTACGAAGTTGTATACAAAAAAAATGATTTTCGTTCTGGATATTTACGTTATAATATTATTAGAGGTAGTGAAATTTCGCGAAAAGATTTCAAGACAAGTTAAACTTCAAAACACTGTATGTTTGTTTACCTACCTTGATTGGTTGAATCCCTTTTTGACACGTGTTAACTCTCTGTATACGAATCATGTAGATGCCATGCCGATATTCCCGAATTCTGAGTGGCCGGTCAAATATGAAAACGCCTTCTCAAGCACACAGCAACCAATGGAAATAGATAAACTACCGTTGGTAGCTTATAGTATTAAAGTCTACCGTAGAGTCATACTCTAACTATTATAATTAGAAACCTGAATATTTCACGTATTAATTTCAGGACAAGCTATTCTTCAAGCTCGTGTACATTTGATATGATTTTCAATTGGATCGCAATTTGTGAGCCACGCCCTGAACGCGTTTGGGCCAGTATCTAATCAGAAAGTAAAACACTCCCGAATCCCATGCTACCTTGTTGGGGGTAAAACTGGAGCAACAGCATAAGAACAACTTTCTGAAGCTCGAGTACACAAAGGACTGCGGAGTCCAGCTGGTTTCCAAATGAATACGCGAAATTCCTCGTGTATCTAATTATAATTTCCCCCGTTTGAGTAAAATAGCACACGCAAATATTTTAAAATTGTATGAGAACATTGTTTTGACTAACAACAATAATAGTAGTGAAATAGCTTAGCAAAATGAGTGCAATATTTACATTTTAAAGTTACGTTTATAATACTGATATTTAACTTTGTATGACACTCAGCTACAAGTGCTTTTAAAATTTCCTACACGCCCTATATTTTCCTACAGTTCTCTATGATTCCCTCTCTTCCTCTTCCCATCTGACAAACCCCAGCGTGTTCAGAAATCTTACAGCAGTCTTTGGTATATACATAGGGACATGCAAAATTCGCGTTATTAATTGTCATAAAGCTGAACTTCATAGTGCTGTATTCACTAGAGCCGGCGTCGTTTCTCCATTGGCTGCTGCATAGATGTGAATACATTCCCTCTATAACTGAATTACACGTTATTGGGTTACACAATTGTGAAGTGTTCCTTTCTTGGCACAGTGCCACCCAAGGTGTGTAACAATATGTATGGTCCAATGATAAACGTATTACATAGGTACATATGTTTCGAGTTAAACTTGTCCTCAAATAATAACGCGAATTTAGCAGGTCTCTATATATGCAGGATGTTTAAGCTGTAATGGTCAAATATGTAGGTGTCATTTGTGAAACTACCTGAATAGAGAGGGGTTCAAGACCGACGTTCTCGCCTCAGGCGTGGAATAACATGCTGGAACGTGCTGGGTACGACCGTTCCAATAAACTTCAAACTGGCCGGTGACATGGTACTGGGGGCCGGGTTGGAGCCGGGCTCATGGCCGGGCAACCAGCATGTAATGGGCGTAAGGCGACGAGGGGGGGGGGGGGCTAATGACTGTGTTGCAGCCTGAGTGGAGCCCGGTGTGTGGTTGGGTAGTCGCGACTATGTAATTGACTATCCTTCTGGTGGAGATCTGCGCTTGCCGTGTGACTTCACATAGAAAACTCAGAATGTTAGCGTGATTCCATCCTGTTTTCGCTGTGGTTCGAAAAAAAAACTTTCTTACCTTGTGGACCGCCTCTGCCATCTAGTGGTGGTGTCTGTACTACGCTCTTCAACTGTCTTCATGCCCCGCGAGCCATTTTCTAATCACTTTGTACTTTGTGCTTGCTTGTCGCCAAATTGCGACAGCCACAATGGTGTTTCTATGGACTTGAGGCCACACTAGTATATCGTCACAGCCGCCATCACGTAGTGTGGAGAAGCCAGCATGTAGTGTGGTGTAGTGCATATTTAATTATTTTGGGTTGCTTCAATTTCTGCACCATGTCCTTCCTTTCGGAGGGACAACCGATGATGTCGTCAACGACGTAATTAAATCAAGTAATTTTTCAAACCCACGTAGTCCACGTAGTTTTCCGACTACTTACTTCATTCTGGTCTACCAGTTGTCTTCCTGGTGTGTTGGCACCCTTTCCTTTGTGAGAGTTTTCCTGGTCGAACTTTACGCTACCAACACCGATTCCCCAGTCTCCAGGCAAATGTGTGCGCAAACACCCAAGGCCTCTCGTCGGACTCGTATTAGCCATCAGGACTGTTAGGTGGGTGAAAAATATTGGTTTTATTTAAATAACCTTTTTCACGCAAAATTTGGGCATTTTCTTTGTGGGATTATTCAATTTCTTGTTGATGTAATTTTCCACCGTAATTTTGTAACAGTAATGTTATTTTTATCACGCACATAAATAACGTAATTTAATTGCGAAACGTATTCGAAGTGATATATGTTTTAAAATTAAATTGCACAAATGGCATTTTGTGCGGGGTATCCTTTTGATTAATTTTAACTCTTAGCATTCAAGGAGCTCTAATTTAGTATTTAACGAATATTTATTATGTATGCTGAATTATATACGTTTTGCTTCAACGAGAAACTTGTGAATTAATGTTACGAACTACTTACATAGTTGCTGGTTTATTAAGGCACTCAAGTGTGCCGATTTGGTTAATTTCTTAAATTTTATAAGATTGAAAAAAATAACAATAAATAGAGAAAATATATTATTTAAGCACCAACACAAACCCACCTCTTATTATTTAAAAAAAATTTATATTTTATCCTCCGGGCCTATTTTATTTACTATATATTATATTCTATTATATGGTATTTAAGTTCTTTCTTTCCATTTGTAACCATGTGCGATCACCCAGCATGATTAATAATTAAATTTGTTTGTTTGTTTGATCGATTCCGTGTATTTTTTCCACTTCGTTTCGCTTTTGTTTGCTGAGCAGTCCTTAGGTTAATTTAGTATTGCTGTATATATGTTATAAACCACGTTGATTGATGTGTTTGTGGTTCTATATATTTTTCTTGTACCAAGGACTGACTGTTTACATTTTGATGAAGTGGATACTTTTAACCTATAATTGGTCTTATGGTCGTAAATAGCTAAAATAATTGCAATAATTATAAATTAAATATTAAATATCTTCACATATGAGACATACTTTTTTTTAATATTTCACGTAGCTTAACATTTCAATTAACAGTTACCTTTTTGGAACACTGCATACCTAAAGGCGGACATTTCCTTTATTCCAAACTCTCCCATTAGAAATCACGTTTTGTTCCTGACCCGAGTAAAATTATCTTTAGCTGGGCCTACATGAATGTTTAAATGGTATACATACAATTTAATATCCAGTTTTAGAAATAAAGCAGTCTACGGAGATGATGCAATGTTTAAAATATGGAAAGGTGATAAGCATTTACTAAACCGCGGCTGTTTGTCAAAGCGACTTTGGTGTCACTGTCACAGGTTGTCACCGTTTCAAGAATTTTGTCACTACTCCAATCTCTACTTAAGGCAGGACGACTCTTTGTTTCTTCACAAAGCCGTCCACCTTACGTAAAATTAACATTGTAATGGGCCTCATCACTTTATTAATGCGTAGGTAAAGTGAAACTGTGAAATTATTAGAAAATAAATATTTTATAAATATGCTAATTTTTACACACGAGGAGTTAAAATAAAACAGAAAGCGTAAGAAGTACTGTAATTTAAATTATTACAAAAGTTACCTAACACTTTGTATTCGACGTTAATATATGGAACTAGCTCCATCCGTCGTTACCAACTTTACCGGGCGAATGTCACTAAGTGCGCCCGTTGAAGTATATGCAAGCATGGGCAGTGACATTTTTCTATGGTTGATTTCAAAAGTGCTCACTTTATCGTGAACCGCCTTTGGTATTGAAATCTAGCATGTGCGGAAATATTTACGCGAAATTCGGGTGCCCTACCTAAGGTGTCTGAGGGGAAGGCATGTTCCTGTTTCGTAATTCAATACAAAAAGGAGGGTCCTGCGTAAGGTTCGAGCGTTAATCGATGACCTGCTCACAGAATAGAGTTCATTCACGACTGGAACAGACTTATGAAAATTAACCTTTGAAAAAACACCCTAGCCATTAGTTGCATGCATAACTAGTAAAATTGGCGGGTGAACGTACAGAAGTTACTGATATACATACTGAGACTACTTTCCTCAGAAGGATGCAAATAATTTTTTATGACGTTATCGAAATCATAGATGGCAAGCAGGCCTTGACGTCATGTTAAAAAGAGTATCGGAAAATATGGAACGAAAAACATATTGTTGTGTGCTGAACGAGTCACCCCAGCAACACATTCAGCGCAGAAGCGGGAGTTGAGGCTTTGTTATACGAGGACTTGGCAATGCAGCGGCGAAGGCGCTGATTTAGGAGAGCGCGAAGCTCGTCGCGGGGCTAGTCGCCTGCGAGCCGCCGAGAGGACGTCATCGAGACACTGCGCTGGTAGGAGCGGCCAACCTCTAAGACGGGCCACGAGAGGGAGGTGCCGTGATCGGCGCTGTCGTACGTGATTGGTCGCAGCCTTCGGTAACTGGAATACCAAGGTGAACAGCTGCCAAGGATTAAATAGGAACGTCATCAATTGGAGATCAATTAATAAGCGGCTTTTAATTAAGGAAGTATTAGTAAAGATAAATAACTACCCCTTTCCCGTTTTGGGTATCAGTATAACTGTAAAAGGGTTGTACTTTGATGTGTTGAGTTACAGCTATATAAAGTGGAGTGATTAGTATCAGTCGTAATTGAGTCACTTTACCTTTCTTAATAAAGTAATACTAATTAACTGTGAGACAACTGAGAGCTAGCAATAATAATTATTGTTCTAACTGAATACGAGCAGTATAGTGCTGGGATGTCGACGGGGAGACATATAATTATATGTGACTATAACATTTGGTTGGTTGTATACGACCAGAACAATATGCAACAGTAGTGTGACAATTACAATTACGCAAGTGCCTTACCCGAGACTCGAACCGAGAAAACATTGTACCATAAGTTAGCGTGCAACCAACTGCATTACGGAGGTTGGATTCGTAGCATGAACTTGGGGTGTGTTTTTCATATGTTGCTTTCTTACAAAATTGTGGACAATAAACAATACCCGTCTCTAAATACAATGCTTACGTGATGCACTACCTGGATACTAAATTTGGCTAAAATCGGTTGAATGGTTCCCAAAAGGACACATCACCCTAAATTTTAAAATGGCGGCAATTTTGAAAGTAAACGTTCAACGTGTTCAAAAACTATGAACGTCAGATGTCCTTATTAAGTACTATATGTGTACCTTGTTTGATGAAACTTGGTTCACGCATGCAAAAGTTTTTTGGGGGCTACCCACACTTGCGCAGATACACATACATACACACAAACACACAGGTAGGAATGTTATATCATAAACCTTCCTTTCCTTCAGAGAGTATGCTAAGAAAATTAGACCTTTGCCAATATCCGTAATTGGCATATATAATTTTAATTATATATATATAAATATATATATATATATATATATATATAATTTTCTCTCCACATCCATTACTCTGTGGCTCAACATGTATGACTTCGCTCGCATGGAGTGACTGGTTTAGTAATTTTATCTTCACCTCCCTTGTTAAATACATGTATGCAAATACTAATTACACAATTAAATAATCGATTTATTATTTTAATTATAATGGGCAAATCATACACAAAGCACGGGCTATCCCTTATTTTCTGGCACCACAAAACATGTCCATATGCTTCATATTGAGACATTTCCTCCTTTCTTATTTGCACCATGCCTTTGTACATTCGTGAATCTCGTATCCACGTAAGGTGAGCTATATTGCTTGAATATAAGGTCCTCATTGGAATGGTGGTACTAATATGCTAATAATAGTGCAGGAGATGGTATGAGCGAACACATAGAGAACTGGTCCAGTGTTCCCCAAAAACGAGACAATTCAAACTGCTCAAATCATCGTATTTTGACTTAGATCTCTTTAAACTGCTCCACTTGAATCAGTAAAACTGTACTGATCATTATGGTTGCTGATATGTACGCATTAAACAGAGTTTTATACTGATTACTAGTGAATTGCACTGGCCAGGCAATAAAATCTAAGTGCATTCCACAGATTCATCAGTAGATAACAGTTCATTCAATAAAACAGCTTATTCAGTAAAATTATAATTCAGATTTAGGGTGTAGTACGGGAAACAGGGTTGATTTTGCAACCTCGGAAACTGATGTGGATAAGCGATAGCTACTGAGAAAATATTCTAAGGAAATGATGCTGCAGGAGCCATCTCTCTCAACTACACAGGCAATACGTCGTCCTCAGCAATGACTTCTTGGCCCTCAGGGCATTTTGTGATGAAGAAGGCTGTAACATCTCTCGTGCAGAACAGGCAATGGAGCTCTACACTCACCCGATTTTTATGTCGATGTGAGATGTGTTTGAGTGTAGAAGCCTTGTCGTAATATTGGCACAGGTATGTTGGTGGCAAAGCTGCAGCTGGTATAGCCAAACGCCTTGCTGGCTCCGTCATCAGCTCACACGATGAAGACTATGGCACAATTGGAGTTTCGATGGCGTTAATAGATATCGCCTCTGAACTCGCAGTCGATTTAGTCGATGACGCCGCAATTGACGTATAGTAAATCTCAGCTGAAGTTGATATTGCTGTACCCAATACAAATGATGGGACCTCGACCAATGTTTCCGTAGTGGAATTCAGTTGGTGTAACTAGCTGAGACGATATGCCTTCCGAAGACGATTGCCGCAAGACCAAGGTTCTCACCGACACCTGGCCGCCTATATACCCGTAAACAGGCTCTAATATAAATGTTGTTCTTAGGGAGATGCCTGCAATACTGCCAGATGTGCCGTAACACTGGATACTCTCTGGGGCAGTAGCCAATGAACAAACATCTGAGGCTAAAGTGTGCACAGGACCGTGGAGTCTATCCAGTAGGTTATTAATAGAACCCGAGAAATTCGCGAGTTCAGTGACCTGTAGGCTAGACTTCACAGTCTTACAGATATCAACGGTTTATTGGTTGATTGTTGTGGTAGTAGAATGCGGTGGTTGGGCGCACAATTTCTTGCATGGTTTTTATTGGCTTAGTTATCTCCAAGAGGTGTCAGAAAAAACAGTCGACCAATTACAAACGTAACATGAACGTACATGTGTGTGAATTCCAACTTGTCTTGAAATGAACCCACGATATTGTCTGGTGTCTAGTAATATTATAAATAAACGTTTTGCAGACTTTACAACAAAACTGCGTATATTTATACATTGGATTTTCTTGGCCACTGGGTTTCCAAGGGTATCTCTTGTAAAAGTACAAAACAAAATACAGCGCATTTGCTGATAGCCAGGGACCTGGATAATTCGCGGATTCATTTCGAGACAAGTTAGAATTCAAAACACGTGGGTGTATGTAACTATATCTAATGGTCCACACGGTGTTACCTCCTGGAGAACGCTGTCCCAATCGTCGCCTTCCGCTGTGACAGCAGACAACCAATGTGCATTTAATATCGGCATATTTGTACATACGACGGTACAGTCTAACCTGTAGGTAACTGTACACGCAAATTTTTCAGGTATCTACTAATAGGCGGTGTAAGTCTCTGGAACGGCCGTTGTATTCCATTGGCTAGTGCATGCTGCGAAAGGTTCCCTGTTGGATGCACAGCTGGCTGGCAAGATGGTTTCTAGGCTCTGATTGATGAATACTATTCAACTGCGCCGTTGATCAGTGACGTATGAATACTTATCTGTAGTCCATTCACGACAGGAACAAACTTATGAAAATTAAACTAAAAAAAAAACACTCTAGCCATTAGTTGCATGCATAGCTAGTAAAAAAGTGGCGGGTTCGGCTACTGTACCCGCACCCGCCACTTTTTTTTACTAGTTATGCATGCAACTAATGGCTAGGGTGTTTTTTCAAAGGTTGATTTTCATAAGAATATTTCAGTCGTGAATGAACTCTATTCTGTGAGCAGGTCATCGATTAACGCTCGAACCTTACGCAGGTCCCTCCTTTTTGTATTGAATTATGAAACAGGAACATGCCTTCCCCTCAGACACCATAGGTAGGGACACCCGAATTTCGCGTAAATATTTCCGCACATGCTAGATTTCAATACTAAAGGCGGTTCACGATAAAGTGAGCACTTTTGAAATCAACCATAGAAAAATGTCACTGCCCATGCTTGCATATACTTCGACGGGCGCACTTAGTGACATGCGCCCGGTAAAGCTGGTAACGACGGATAGAGCTAGTTCCATATATTAACGTCGAATACAGAGTGTTAGGTAACTATTTGTGATAATTGAAATTGCAGTATTTCATACGCTTTCTGTTTTTTTTTTTTACTCCTCGGTGTGTAAATTTAGCACATTTATAAAATATTTCTTTTTCTAATAATTTCACAGTTTCACTTGACCGAAGCATGAATAAAGTGATGAGGCCCATGACCATCTTAATTTTTCTTCAGGTGGATGAATGCACAACGTGCATTCAAGTAGATGGTGAGCAGGGCGTTCAAAAGTGCTCATTTTACCGTGAACAGCCTATTTACCGGCGTACCAGAATTTTTTTTTGCTTATTGGAAGCGTATCTTTGTGAGAAGACATTCTCCTACTTGACTGGCCAATCAGACTGAGGTATCTTCAATACTGGGCGTCTGTGATTCGCTAACAGACACCTAAGACGCGTAACATGGAAACCATCCAATTACGAAAGTTTATCTGAACTACGTGTTGAATACAAAAGGTTGTGAGAGCTTTTCGCGGAAACCGGGTGTCGCTAACCATCGGTTAAAATGATCACATCGATAGTAAAGTCGCTCCCATACGTATAAATAGACAGTACCGACAATATCGTCACACGCACCACAAAACATATCATTGACCGAATACATCAGACATGCCAGACTCGTCAAAGACAAATAAAAAATTATTTAATCTTTAACCGTAGCATTTCCATGGCACATAATTTCAACACTTTAGGTGCTGCCGACTAGTCTGAATTTAACTGAGTTATCGAGAGTTCACAGTAACACTGCGACATATGTGTTCTCTAAAAATACTGGCGAAGACTTATTTCTAGACCCCCGAGAATTTTGCGTGTTCATTTCTAGACAAGTTGGAATTCACACACATGTACGTTCATATTACGTTTTTAATTGGTCGACGTGTTTTTCTTTTTGATACCTCATGGTGGCAAATAAGCCAATAATAAACATCTAAGAAACCATGCGCCCAACTACCGCCTTTAACTACCACAACAATCAGCCAATAAACAGTTGCTGAGGTCTATATGAGAGTATATAAGACTGTGAAGTCTAGCCTACAGGTCAATGAACTCGCGAATTTATCGGGTCTCTACTTATTACTCCACCAGCAGATTTCGTTACGTTCACTGTCTGCAATTTAGTATTACGTCAGCGACAAAGTGTAAAATATTCTAATGAAAACGATATATTGCATATTTTATGCGTGGGAAAGAACATTTGATTGGGGAACTTTCAACTCGGCATTATACTGGCTGAGAGCCGATCAGTGTTGTACGTTGCGCATTATAGTTAGGGTGATGAAAAAGTCGCGAAGAATTACATTCAGAACAAAATAGATTTCTAACGCGTGTACACTGTTGTCACTTGCAATTGGATCAGAGACACACGCTGGCGACTCCACGCCAATACCCGACTTGCAAGAGAACAAGGCGCGAATCACGTACTGTCAATTGTGGGGTAACACTGGGGCAACAGCCAATGAACAAACATCTGTGGTTCGACTATACAAAGGATTGTGGAGCCTACCATACAGGTCATAGAACTCCCGAAATTGTCCTATCCCTTATAATAGTACGAGTATCCGGTGTTGTGTGGACCAATAAGACGGTTGTAAGTAAAAATACAGGAACAAACGGAACAGATTTTTATGCACAGAGACTCAAGAAATTAGCGAGTTCAATGACCTGTAGGCTAGACTTCACACCTGTATATACTGTCATACAGATATCAACTGTCCATCGGTTGATTGTTGTGGTATTAAAAGACGGTGGTTTAGCGCACAATTTTTTGCATGTTTGTTATTGGCTTATTTATTACCAGGAGGTGTCAAACAACACGTCGAACAATTACAAACGTAACATGAACGTACAAGTGTGCGAATTCCAACTTGTCTAGAAATGAACCCGCTAAATTCTCGGGTCTCTAGTCATGAATTATTGACTATACGAAACTCACTTATAATTTGTCTTAATTGTCAGTATATTTGTACAGCACTAAAAGTTCTAAACCGGTTTCACAGTAGGGCGTTCTGGTATAATGGCAGTATGTTGCCTCCGACACCTGCTAGCGACGTTCCAACCATATTTACTTCGTTGCATATTTGCAAGGGCTACGTGCCGTACAGTATGACAATGGAAGTCTCCATTTGTGGACTCGGGATTTATCTACGAACTGCATGCATGTCTGTATTTGTGCTATATAAATATGAGAAACATAGAAAGGAAATGAAGTAACAATTATACGATGTTAAAATGAACGACAATAAGGAGTATTAACAATAAAATTTAAAAAATAACTCAACGAATTATCCGCTAAAAAAAAACGCCAAAATAAAGAAAATACACCGGTAAACGTAACGCAAGATACACGAAAAAACAAAAAAAAATCTGTCATGATATCTGCGAACAGAAATCTGGTCCCACCATCGTGTTGTCAAAGTATTAGTTAATTAATATCGCTCTAAAGGAGTTAAATACCTCCATTTATAATGGTACTTCACGGTTGCCATCTATTAGTGGCTTCTAAAGCTGAACTGAGATTCAGTAAATAAAAGCTACACTAAAGACCTATATTAATTTTCCTTAATCATAGGGGCCTCGGTCGTGTAGTGGTTAGACTACTCGCCTCCCACCTGGGCGAACCGGGACCAATTCCCGGTGGGGTCACTCCGGGACATTCGCATGTGAGAATTGTGCCGGACGACGCTACTGGTCAACGAGTTTTCTCGGGGATATCCCATTTCCCCCGCACTATCATTCTTGCGCTGCTCCATACTCATCTAGCCTTACTCTCATCACCTCTCAAGATCTCGATGTTAAGAGCCGCCTAAATCTCTTCACTCTCACTAAATTATGCCTCATTCTTGAAAAGAAATTAATAAATATTTCACCCCTTATAACTCGTTTCCGTTTTCTGTTTGCATAGGTACAACACGTATTTTTTTTTTTTTTTTTAGGTTATAAATCGCTGAAAACTGTTTTTTCAAAGTAGTTCTCATGCATGAAAAATCCGGTATGTGATAGTCAACGTGACGTACGGATATGCATCATACACGCTTGAGTTTAATGCTGTATTATAGAACGGTGGCATCACCTGTGGATGAGCATGAGATATATTTTGTACATATGCCATTTAAAAAAATCTCGAGTGGGGAGTGAACCTAGGGCGGGACAACACTCTCCGAGTGACGGGCTTTCCAGCCGGGACCCGTAGGTGCCCGTCATCCCCGGACATTATATGAAAGTTGCGCTGGAATGCCAGGGCGGGGGGGGGGGGGGGGACGGCAGTACCTCGAGAAAACCCGCCGGCAAGCGGCATCGTCCATTACGATTCCCACATGCAAGAGTCCGGGAGTAAACCCGCCGGGGATCGAGCCCGGATCGCCATGGTGGGAGGCGAGCGCCCTAGTCACTGCGCCATCGCTGCCCCATACGTAATTGCTACACTGTATCGTCACAGATAATCAAGTTTTCTGTGACGTCATAATGTAGCAATGGATATGTTCACAATATTTCACATACTCATTCACCCCATTGCAAGGATATTTCAAACAACTTATCAGTTGTAGGTGTGTAAGAGAATACTGCACGCCAATTCAGTTCGATGCGCTTAGAGGTTTTGATGCATAAGATGCGCATGTCTAGGTCGCTCTTAGCGTTTCCGTGCTTCAACGGTACTTGCCCTTGAAACACCTCTACTCTCTCTTGGGGGCCTGCAGTTCGATCCCTGACCTCCAGAGAAATGTGGAATCTTTAAACAATTTTTTTTTTTCAGAGAGCTTGTTTCTCGGGGTGATTCGATTTTAACCCCATCTTCATTTTGCCGCATGTTCTTCCCAACCCTTATCGCGTAAGCTTCAGTGTCATATGGGCGTTCTAAAGTTGTTTGCTTACTCACCGGTATAATCGGAGTTTGACATGACACTCACATAGGACTACGTGAAATACGCTGAAATAAGAATCTTTCATACAACATCCAACAGTTACGAGTCAGTCAAAATTATCGGCTCTATTACTAGGGTCATACGTCATAATGCTACAAGTCACAAGCTGCAAACAAAATTTTCACAAGCATGCGTTACATAAAAAAATTATTTTCTGACTAGAGAATGTTAGCACACTGACAAAAAAAATGTTTCAAGTCTACAAGTGAGTTGCTTTTGTTAATGACAAAATAATAACCTTACTGCTATGTTGTTTTTGAGTGAATGTTGTACGCAGGTTAAAAAAAGAACCCGAAACACATAAAATGAAGCTTAAAATAGAAAACACCCATTCTTTGGCCGTGTGTATATATATATATATTGCTAGCGTCCCGCTTTGGCCTCGCTCGGGTACGATTTACAAATATGGCGTTGTTTCTGTTTACAGCAAGTATATACACTAAATGCTTAAGGTAATTAACATAGCATCAATACTGTGTTGTCAAAAAGTCTACGTAAGTGAACTATAAAAGACAATGATTACTGTGGGTCAGCCTTAAGAGATAAACATATGCTTTCGCGAACTTTTTGTAGACATTTTTGAGATCTATAATTTCGTAGTACATTAATTTGGTGTATCTCTTGTGGTTTATTGAGTGTAAGCCATGTAAACTCCCGAAAAACGGCTTTTTCCGACTTTATTATAAAAGTCGACTTTTCCCTACTATTCTTACATTAAATACTAACTTATTATACACCTCAACCTTCCTCAATAAATTCTCTAAACGACTTTGTAAACCGCATCAAAATCCATCAAGTAATTTAGAAGCCTTAGCTGAATACAAAGACATGCGTGCAGGGCGACTTTATTTTATACTATATATAGTTGTAAAACAGGTAATTATAAATGGAAACAGCAGGAAATTCTCCAATTATAAAGGACTTGTACAGATCTTCTCCTTAGTTTCGAGTAATGCGGTAGAATTAACGTTAGCATTATGAAATTGTGTAAAATTACCATAACATCAATACTCTGTAGGCATAATTTTCTGAAACAGCGAACATTGTGTAAATTAAATGTACTTGGACAAGTACGCTTTCAAATTCATTCCGAACTTTGAACATTGTTGTAATAGTAGTTTTAAATCATATTAAAACTGGACTTGTAACCTATTTTATTTAGGTATTGATACTAGTAGAATTATTTCACAATATACAAGTCCTTGTAAGCTCCAAGTCTCTTTACGAAACCGAACTACAAAAATACCTGTAGAAATCAGTTGTAACATGTGAAAGTTCACTTGAAACTACAACAAATTACAAAAGAATTGTCTTGTAACATGTAAACATGTCTTTTTATGAAGTAGGCCCCAGTTGCCAGGGAGTACAGTTTTGCTGTATCTCGGCTAATCGTGTGTCGTCCCAATGTCGAGCTGTCAGAATAATGGTATAGGCCGTTCATGGAAAGTGAGCACTTTTGAGGCCCTAGTTACTTTTTCCTTTTAGGCATTTTTTGTCCTTTAACCTCATTTTACATAGATATTGCCCCGTAAGTAATAAACATAGTTTGTAAAGTTTGTATATTCCACCGTACTCGTAATTTAACGTCTAAGGCTAAAATAAATTATGTGTTTTTTTACAATTATTAAAATTAAGAGGGCTTTCAAAAGTGCCCATTTTTCCGTGAATATCCTATATATAGAGACGTGCAAAATTCGCGTTATCTTTCGGTGGCAGGATAGACACCACTGCCTCATATACAAGTGAGCAGAGTACGTGGTTTCATTGGCCGCTGCACTTTAAACAATGTCACCTACATGCTTGATAACCTTAGAGGAGATTGGCCTGTACGCCACTGAACTAATACTGTATTACTGGTTCAAGAGTTCTCCGAGGTGTGCCAGAAATATTTCCGTCCAATGTCAGGCTGTCCTTAAATCATAATTTGAATTTTGCAGGTCTTCGCCTATACATAATGTGAGCTTGTGCCAGTGTTCCGATATGTTGGAATAGACCACCTGTTTTCTTTTATGTTGAGTGCTCATAACTCACATTGTGTGCAGAACGGGAGCGGAGACTTCTTCACCACATCTCCGGGTTTTATGTATTTTTTAGAAAGAACAGCCGAATTACAACTTGCTGTTATCGTCACAGGCAAGGGTTGCCAGGCCGAGCTCGAACGCTGGGAGGAAGAAGGCCTCGGCAACTAGAACCTTGAGTTATGAAAACAGCCGGGGGAATGATTATCCAAACAAGGCCAGGCGCCAGCATATAAAATGAGCAAGCGGTGGTAGCTCATGGTCATCTTGTTCATGAATACGCCAGAGGCCCTGCCCGAGAGACTGCTGCCACTAGGACCGCTATACTTGCGGTCCGCGATCGACACCTGGAGGAAGCCGCCGTTGAGAGAGCCTCAGCGTAGACGCCTTATAGATACAGGCTAAATAAATAAATATATATATATCCCGTCTGGGCGTCCCAGGTTGCATGAAGCGACGGATAGCGAGGCTGACTCTATCAGCTCCTTAAGAGAGTAATTAAAGTTGACTAATTTGTACTCAGCACTCTTAACATAAAGCTAACCATATCAGTACCTGAAGTATGGTAGTAATTGCGACGCCCTTTATGCGTCATTGCTTGTAATAGAATTGTTGTTTATAAAAGTAGTCTTTTGTATAAAGTGTCTTGCCATCTTCGCTACGCACTTACCCCTTAATAGTGCGTGACCATCTGGCGAAAGCGGGTCACAGCAATTGGCGGAGGCGCCTCACGCTTCCAACCTCGTTCAAAGCAAAGCCTACCAACTCAAAATTAAATTTAAAATAATTCTTAAAGTGCCATACATAGTAGTAAACAGTAGTAATATTGAAAGTTCATTCATTGTACAGACGGTCCTTGCAGTAGATATTCACAGTCAGCATATTGCGGTCTCACAGGAGCGCCCGAGAAAACCTGCAGCGTAGACGAAAACGCAACCGGACATAACAGCCCATTGTCTTGTAGCTGTAGAAAGAGAGTGCGTGAGCTTCTGCTTGGTATTTCTTAATGCATGTAAATTCACGCCACCGATTTTCGGCCCATATTATCTTTTTGCAAATGCGAATTCTCCATGTTATAGTGTGCGCTACGTGGAGAAAAAGGCTTCCGGTGTGTGCATGTTAGTGCTTACGGTTACACTACATAAATTCACTCTAACATGCGGAAATGAGTAAACCAGGAAAATTTAAGTCCAAATCGATAAGGCAATTGGTTAAATCAGTGACACTCGATTTAAGCGACGCTAAACGCGCATTAGAGAAAAGAGACGAACAACACCTCGAGTGACCCAGTGAGAGTACAGACTTAATAGACATAGAAAACACTTCACCTACCCAACAAAATTCTGTAATTGATTATTCATTTCCTGGTACACACGAATACATCACGTATGAGGCAAGCACAAGCGGTAATCTCAGACCACCCCCACTTAAACACCTCCAAGCGACAGAACTATTTAAAATTTCTATACCTAACACAGATACCGCCACCACATAACACCAGTATGCTAACGAAACAGACAACACAATTCACGCAAAACAACCACCTAACATTACCACTCCACCACAGTAGGCCTACATTCTAAAACGCTCAGTACATATCCCCACATTCACTGGTGATGGCCATGATATTGTGGTGGAATTTTTGGACACATACAACACAGTCAGTGACGTTAATGGATGGATGGAACTAGATAAACGTAGACACCTGAAATTTCAGTTACAAGGCATAGCCAAAAGAGTACATGAGAATGTCTATTACACAAATGGACAGGACATGGCAACACATTGAAAATAAACTCAGAACAACATTTACACCAATTGACAACACTGGCAGGTACAGAAAACTGCTTCACACTAAAACACAACAAGAAAACTAAAGCTGCCAGGCTCATGTAGAAGACCTAATTTTCTACAAAAATAAATGCGAACCACATTTGCCAGTGGCCGAACTTGTCAAAAACATTTGGAAATCGTTGCTGCCAACAGTTGCCGACAAATTAATACCATTGCAGAATGACATACTCGAGCAGCTGACACAAAATATAAAAACCATTGAAACAGGAATATTAAGGTAAAAACAAGCAAACGAAAACGAAACTCGCCCCAAAGACTTAGAATACGCCAAACTCCAAGAGGAAATCAAAATGTTGAAATGATAAATTCACAAACTAATAAAGTCAGACCAGACCACCACCACGTCACCGCGAAATGACGGTCAAATATATCACCACACATTCCAACACAAACAAAGAAACCCCACCCACAGAATCAATCCAATTTACGTCAAGGCAGAACAACACAAGCAATTTCCAAGGACATAGAGTAGGAAACACCACAGAATCCGATCATACCAATACTTTTATATATATGCCAAACATAGTCAGGCAGGCCCCTTAAGGGAACGAAACAGACGTCACGAACGCTCACAGGGGGAAATAAGCAGACATTCTCATAGAGAAAGGAGCCCCCCCCCCCCCACGGATACATGCAAACAAAAGACACAAAGGATAATCAACGCGTGTCAAACGCTATTCAGTAAACGAGTACCGAACAGCAGCTACGCGGAAATAGCGATATTCAGCGGTAGGAGCGAAAATTTCGAACACTTAAAACAAACCCAAGTAAAAAGTATGAAACCATTCCAAGAGAAACAAACTAGAGAACCTGTCATACTCAGTATTCAGTTTCGTGAAAAAGAATGCAGGTTAGGGAAACCCGAGTGTAAGGAAACACGTAGTTACAGAGATCGCTACGTTGTTAAACATAATGCAGCAGCCGTGAAAAACGAGAGCACAGTAAACATGGAAACGCCTGCTACCGCCGAACGCGACGTCATCGTGGAATGCTGCAGTCAGCGAAACCGCGACGGGAGCAAGGAGCGAGCGACCTTCATCGGCCCATGCTCACAGACGGCCCTGACGTGCGCTCCGTGTTTGTACACACGCCACCAGGCGGCAGCGTGCCCGCTGTTTCCCAATCAGCAGTAAGAATTTAACACCGACATTGCCGCGCGATTGCGGAAATTCATACAAAGTTTCGCCATTGGTCAAACCAAGCTCAAGTTAAAACATGTGGGAACCGACACCAATACAGCTACAGACACACAAAATATCAAAACAGAAACACGTGGTGATGATGCAAAGCGCAAGCGAAACCTGGGCCCCGACTTCCACACTCAACCAGGTCACGAACATGGCACCCCGGCTTACAAGGACGAATGTCGCGCTCAATTTATCAAAACATCAACACCACGCATCCTTGTCCGTGTAGACGGAAAGACATACAATGCACTCATCGACACAGGATGCTCTCGTTCTTGCATGGCGACAATATTAATCACCAAACAAAAGCACAGACCAGTAACCAAAATATTCTCACTCGTGGGAGCCACCCAAGACATTGAAGTAACTGAATTCAAAACTACTACAAACATTAGTATTTCGGACACACCTTTCAACAGGAATTCCTATTAATCGATCATCTCAAACTCGATATTATCCTCGGTGTAGAATTCATGAAAAAATATGATGTACCAGTTCTAACAAAAAAACATCATGTTTATTCATGCATCAAACAATAACAAAATACTAGAAGTACCAATAAATACGAATAGGATCGAATACAACATGAGTAATTCAATAGAAAATTATATAAATAAATTAGAAAGCAACATCAAAACCACTCCTAGCGTACCGCTCGGTAATATTAATCGTAAACTACCAGTGCAACAACGACAGGAATTACAAGAATTATTAGATTCTTATAAAGGTAGATTTGCGAGCTCCATTACGGAACACCAGAAACATTAAAATTTGCAAATATCCGATGTTAATGCTAACCACTTATGTGACAGGGTAACGCACATACAGCATGGGACATGCAACTGCCAGCATGGTGACCCTTGTGCTGTTCTTGTCCCAAATTGTCGCAGGTGTGCAGCTGAACAGGAAACATGCTGGAGAGTACTTTCAGGAGCTGTTACCACACCTCTATTATGAAGAAACGTTGCCACTGGTCTACAGTATCCCACTCCAGCAGCCCAGCTTACGTACCAACCTTCAGACCTGGCTTCGTAGCGCCTGCTAAACATGGAACAGCACTGTCTGCGCCAACATAAAAGCACTTCATAAAGTTTTCAGCGATACAACAACTAGCATTGTTCACGAATTTCTTAACGAAATGTCTTTAACTAATTGAATAAAGCTTGAAATTACATTCCTTGGGGATGTCGCTAGATGATGCTGCGACATCCTCATATCCCGTCACCTCAAATCCCTTCTGTCCAATGACGAGATGTTAGCTAAGCAGTTAAATGAGTTGCAACAGAATATTATACTATCCAATAAGAACTTAAACCTTTTCATACAGGGTATATCTGAAGTTAAGATGCAAGTAGAGGCTAAGTTAAATTCTATTGCACATACAATCAATTTTATGTCAGATAAAGTAAATAGCCGACATGAAGTTGAAGTTGCAAAAATTCAAGGTCAGATGATAACGTGTATTTTATTACAACTGTTAAATAATATTATCACTGAGGTTAGATTAAATACATACATCCAGCACTTCCAGCGTAACAACCTGCCACTACAAGCAGTGTCACGTAAAACTTTAACTCTAGATTTAGAAAATTTGCAAGTAATGCTTAAAAATCTAAAGTTGAGACTTAGTATTCCGATGCAAGAAATAATAAAATATTACACTACACACATTACTGAATGTATGATTTCCACTACCAAAATTGTGGTGAAAATTCAAGTTCCAGTACAAAATATTAATAATAACTGGCAGTTCTTTCGCACAACAACAAAGGTACCACATTTATATCAGAATGAAACCTGTCACATTGAAACTCCTAATGAAGTAATTGCCATTGATAAACACGCCCAAGAAACACAACAGGTACCCAACACGCAGGAACAGGTGAATGGTTTTTTCTTTATTGCCAAACAGATAGCCGACAGTCCACAAGTAAAATGTGTAAAAGCTGCCATTAACTTGCATAGTATTGACCAGCTGTACCAGCATTGTAAATCCACCTGCTTAACAGGTAAACCTTTATTTGTGAACTCTATACAACCACACCAATATGACATTATTAGAGACATGCAAAATTCGCGTTATTATCTGGCATCAGGCTGAACTTCATTGTACTTTATGGACTGGAGCCTGCATCGTTTCTTCAGTGGCAGCTGCATAGACGTGAATTCACGCTCTTTCTGACTGAACTGCACGTGGTTGGGGCACACAGTTCTGAAGTGTTCGTTTATTAGCGCATAGCTACCCAGGGAGTGTCATATAATGTATGGTCCAATGGGAAACGGTTTGCAAAGATACACGTGTTTAAAGTTTAACATGCCTCCAAATAATAACGCGAATTTTGCAGTTCCCTAGTCATTACCAATTCACCCAGTACGTTGGTGCTTCGTTGCATAAACACATCGCTCAGTAAAGAAATTCCACACACAACAGTTGGCAGTATTGAAGTTCACATGCCATGTGGGTGTAAATAAACGTCAGGACAGTTGACACTCATGCAGGCAACCCATATTTTCGATACCATGAGCCCGGCGCTACCAAGTTTGTATGCAGTTATACCAATTCACTTGATGAAACTAAATACCTTCGAGGTCAAACAACTGAAACTAGATGAGGTCACTCTCCACGTTAGAATATACACATAGTAAGATCGCTTCTTTGAAATTTCAAAAACGATTATTTTCCGTACTACCACAAGAACATTTTCAACTACATAAGTATTGCGACTATAGTAGGTCTCACTCACTGTCGCCCTCGTAGTCATGTATTAAAAAGTCGTCACAATAGCGATTATATTGAATAAAGCAGACCAAACTGCCTAGTTGGTATATTTAACTTACGTTTTGCAGATCTTCTTGGACAAGGTATTTCAAAATTGGCCAGTAGCCATTTTTCACACATGTACCGCACACGAGTGGTTTTTGCGATATAGCACGGCGAATCACGTAGCTACGCTGTAGCAGATTATGATAAGAAGCGGTACTCAGAATTATAACCCACTAACGAACTCTCTAACTCAATGTTTCGGCAAACCACTAATTTACGTATTTGCAAAATCCTGCAACAGGTATCTTACGGCACACCACGCATAGGTCATGTATCTTGAAATTAACATCAGAAGTTGGCAATCATGATTCCTGCACACGGCAGTACCAGTAGCATAATCTTGAAGCGTGACTTAAAATGAGCTTACACGTAATGACGCGTTAGAAGCCGCGATTGGAATTTCAAGTGAGCAGAGTGCACTATCATACTGCAACGATTTTAGTTACTTTAACTGGTGAGCTCTAGAGAGCAGCGTTACGTGGAATTCTTCCATGCGGCGAGAACGCCATTACTTAATTAACTTTTCTACTAGATGGGACCCTATGTAACTTTTGTTAATCTTCTGCAGAGCATAATTATTTTGGTTTTTTTAATGGCCATAATTAGACTATATGACTAGAGATTCAAGACTAATGTGTAAATTTTGTATCATAAAATTTTCCCTATATTTGAATTTGTTACCTCCTGTTATTAACTGTTACATATGAATATTCACTCAAAACCGTAACTCGGCACAACTATGTCTAACATTAGTATACAGCTAGTGGACTATTGTGGAATGTTGACCCAAAATTGGTGCACCATCCAAACCCCGTACCTCTGTGGTCGGCACAGGAATCTTTTAAAATAACATTTTCTGGGGCTTTACAATAGGTGCCGAGCACACTCCTCTCCCCTCCACAGTCAACACGAAACAATAGACCAGTAAGTAGTTAAATCATACCTTGCTGGCAACAACACATTGTAAATAATATTTAGTATTCGCGCCACCAAACTAATTAATAATAATTGCATTTTGTATATAAATTGAACAAACCATATAATGTGTCTGCTGTAAATAATTTAGTATATCTACTAAGCCAAACATTGCCAACACGACAAGTAAATTGATATAGATCATGAATTTTCAAAGTGTCAGACTATAATAAATGTAAATAAAACAACTTTAGTCTTTAGATGGGCAGTTTCATGCAATATAGAAAAAAATTTACTGTTATTAATAATAATAATAAGTATATCACTGCATACTGTCCAGAGAACTATCTTGGCAAATGTATATACTCTAGTATTATAACTTTTATGGCTCACAATTGTGAGGCACATTCATCTAAAAAATAATTTTTCATTAATATTTCAATCTTAAATGTGCACACCTAAGCACAGAAATGTATTTTTAAAGGCTATGTGTAACGCTATCCCAAACTTCACATAATTCACAACGTCCTAGGGATACAACAAATCCTTGTGAGAAGACATTCATAATTATATTATCCCATCGGCTTCCGCGAGGAAGAAAGGCCCTCTCCAGTGGTTCAAGGAGTTCATCACACTACGACGCTGGACTGGCCGTACAAGGTACATTCCCCCACGTCGTCCAGCCCCAGGTCTGCTCGTGCGAGGACGCACGACTCTTCGAGGACGGAGGGCCATGCTGTGATCGTCACAGGCAAGGGTTGCTAGGCCGAGCTCGAACGCTGGGAGGATGCCGGCCTCACATCTAGAACCCTGATTTACGAAAACAGCCGGGAAGAATGCTTACCCAAACAAGGCCAGGCGCCAGCATATAAAATGGGCGAGCGATGGTAGCTCGCTGCCATCTTGTTGCCGACTACGCCGGAGGCCCTGCCCGAGAGACTGCTGCCGAGAGGACCGCCATCCTTGCTATCCGCTATAGACCCCTGGAGGAAGCCGCCGTTGAGAGAGCCTCAGCGTAGATGCCTTCTAGATACATGGTAAATATATATCCCATTTGGGCGTCCCAGGTTTGCGTGAAGCGACGGATAGCGAGACTGACTATCAGCTCCTTAAGAGAGTAATTAAAGTTGACTAACTTGTACTCAGCACTCTTAACATAAAGCTAACCGTTTCAGTACTTGAAGTATTGTAGTATTTGCGACGCCCTTCATGCGTCATTGCTTGAAATAGAATTACTGTTAGTAAAAGTAGTCTTTTGTATAAAATGTCTTGCCATCTTTGCTACGCATTTACCCCTTAACAGTGTGTGACCATCTGGCGAAAGTGGGGTCACAACAAACTTCATACGAGGTTGGTCAAAATATATTCATTTACAGGCTATGTGGCACTGGCTGTGAGTATTGCCACATCTTATTGCATGATCTTCAGTCGAGCAGCTCGATGAAGAATGCCTTGAGATAATTAGCTCTAGAGTAGATATAAATGACATATTTCTTAAACCCATGGTAGATTTTACTGAAAAGTTACTTACCCCAGTCTGTTTCCTAGTTGGTCTGCCTTTCGCTCTAAGAAATTACTTGAAAGTTTACCATACCAGTGTATACGCTTAGTGATAAAGTAGGAATAATAATGTTTTCGCCTTACACATTCATTGTAGCGTTCCTAGATTTGCGCAGGAATCAGTCAAATGCGTAGAGATTCCCAACTTTATATAGTAGCGCTGCTAACCATTCCTATATATCCAACTTTTCTGTGGTATTATTACCATACCGCGTATAGGTAAAAAACTTACATTACAGTTTAGGAAGTTTACCAGAAAAAGTTTTACAGTGTTGGTTTAGCGACATCAGACCCGTTCTTCGATTAAACTGATAGCCCATGGCGAATTTGCTATATTTCGACAATGGACAAAATATATTTTGAGACCATATTCACTAGTGCGGTGTATAACTTCAATGAAACCTGCCTTATATAATTGGTTGATATCACACATTACGTATCCGCGAAAAATAAAATAACTAACTGTTTCTCGCAGCTGTTTGCCTTCTACAAAATATTCGCTATAGATTTGTTTTATGTAAATACTCGAATATTTTCGGAGATCTGCAAATTGGCTTAATTCCTACGCTTCTCGCTGTCAGTTCGTTGACGAGATCAGATATGCATATTTTTTGGGGCTTGTTCTTGTAAGCAGCACGGTTTCGTTTGATCAACCCTGCTTTAGGATTCAAATCTTGGGTACCCGTATACGTCTAAAGTGTAACTTAGTTTCGTGTGGACTATACGACTCAGTTATCTTTCCGGTGTAAAATATGATACGTTATTAAGGCAAAATAAAAGCAAATATAATTTAAATATTTATTTTCAAAGTTAGATTTTATAACGTCATCTTAAGAGTTATTAATATTTGTATGGATAGATGTATATAATGTAAAAAAATAATTTATCATAGCTGTAAGTTATTCGCTTTCAGAGCAGAGTAGAATTTCCGGCGCTAAGCGTAAAGAATGGCTTTTAAGAAATCTTTGTCTAAAGTTTTTCGAAAGACTGTTTCTACCTCTGACTTTAAATGAATAGTTCCTTAAATAAATTTAAAAAAAGGCTTACGAAACTAAGAGTTAGCTGTCTTAATTAATTTTTTTATAAAGCTTTCGCTGGTTTAAAATACAAGTGAATTTCAGAAGTGGAATGGCCGATTTTTCATTCTAGGTACATGCTTCACCCCTTTGATTATTCAGCAATTTAAATTAGTGTTAGTTTTTTTTTTTGAATGTGTCATCTGAGTTGAATATTGCAGTAAAATATCACGGAACAAAATTTCACTCGAATAACATTTTTAGCACCCTGTGAGTTTGTAAATACATTTAATATTAGTGCGATGTAGTGAGAGCATCATCTTGACTTGTTTATGAAACTGGCTTTATATGTGGTATAAACAACGATAGTATAGGCATCTTACTATCTTATTTCAGTTTTTTTTATTAAACCATCCAGTGAATTACTTGGTGAAAATCCGAGAGGCTTATAAGTGTTAAGGACACATATTCTATGAACAAATAAGAGGCGGTGTATAATAGGCATTTGTTAAGATTTTAATACTCTAGAATGACACTGGTACGATATCAAAACAACATTATAAATAAAATATTTTCATTTATTTATGTAGTAAACTCTGCTGCTAAATAAAATACAAATATTTTACAATGCTATTTATCTGCAACCGTAATGAAGTTCACCAACTTACCTAAAACCACTAGCCCTTCCAAAGAATATTTTATTGCGTCATCTCTTTGCTACCTCGGTAAAAGTAATTCAATGAATGAATTATTTATGTTATAGGCTGTTCACGGTAAAGTGAGCACTTTTGAGGCCCTAGTTACTTTTTTCTTTCAGCCATTCCTTATCCTTTAACCACCGTTTGTAATAAATGTTGCCACAGTGTGTATATTACACTGCACTCGGAATTTTTCGTCTAAGACTAAAATAATATATATTTTTTTACTATTATTCTAAATAAGAGTTTTCAAAAGTGCTCACTTTATAGTGAATGGCAATATACAAGATGTTTCAGGGGGAAACGGACTTACGTTAAGAGGCGATAGTATGGACCATTCTTAAGGGAAAACATCGATAAACATATGCTCTATTCGCAATTGTGTCTGAGATACAGCCATGTAGCACTCACGGCGTGGTTTCTCAGTGAACGCGTGGTGCGGTATAATTGATAACCAACTTGTTGGTCCAGTTATTGTAGACAACCATCTTAACGGAGTATGGTATCTGCACATCCTGCAGAATCTGTTACTGGAGTTCTTGGGAGGAAGTTCCATTGGCAACAATGACTGGAATGTACTAGCTACAGGACGGAGCCCCTGCACATTTCACACCACCAGTGGTACAGTAGCTCAATGAAACCTATCCTGTCCGGTGGATCGGTCACGGAAGTGCTGTAGCTTGGCCATCACGGTCACCCGACCCCAATCCGCTAGAGTATTGTTTGTTGGGTTGGCAGAAGACCAAAGTCTACAGGTAAAACACAAACAATTGAGAAATAGCTTGCAAGCGTGTTCAATGCTTGTGCGCACGTTAAAGAATAATGTGGATTCCAGTTCCGATTAGCAACACAGCATATGACTACACGAGCTGAAGAATGCATTAAATTTGGCAGTGGTATTTTTGAACAAGTTTTTTTGCAAAGGGAATGTACACAACAAAACCCAACGCGTAACGATCTGTTCATTTACTATCACCTATATTGTCCACATTCCTGCCATTTTCACATAACTGTATCTCGGACTCCTTTGCGAATATAGTATTAATTTACCGATGTTTTCACTTCAGAATAGTCCATACTGTTACCTCATGACGTATGTCCGTTTCCCCCTGAAACATCTGGTATTATATAGATCTTCATATTTTATCATCGTAAGTATTTATTATACACGAATGGATTCTAATTTAATATTAAACATTTCTACCACAAACAACAACATCGTGGGCTGGCGCTGGCACCCTCAGCGTAAGCAGCGACTTTCAATTTTGACTGAATTATCATTGGTAAAATTAACAATTTAGTATTCCTTCTGGGCACTTCTGTGTTTGTAGTTGCCAAGAATTATTATATACGAAGTCGTTTTCAGACAAATAAAAAGTGGGTGTGGAGGAGTATTCTATATTAGCATCTCCATTTCGCGTTGGCAGGCAGAGAGGGAGTGAGTCTATCGTGATGATATGTTATTAAGTAATTTTCCTTGTCTATGGCTCTTCAGGCGACAAATAAGTTTTAATATATTCGTTTGGGTACGTACCTAATTTTACGTATTTCGGTGTGTTTGTAACCCTGGCAGGTTTGTGCCTTTCGTGACTTTTGAGTGCCATAGGTTGTAGTTAAAAGTTTAAGGATTTTTTATGGCGGTATTTAAGGCCATAGTAACAAACATACGTTTTTTTTCTTTGAGGGACAAGGGAACTATTTATTCTGAATGCAAAGTCATGATGTTTGTAGCGTCTATTTTTTTTATTTTTTTTTTATTTTTTTTCATTTTGGGTAAGTAATGGTTAAAAACAGAATGGCTGCTTTGGGATGTCACCAAAAAGCGAAATCGCCCATGGCGATTAACACTTTGTAAACACTGTTACAAAACATCTACCATTTTGGTATCTGGTAGTGTCCCACGCGAGGAAGTGTCTTTCGGCACGTCAAATGTTAGCCAGAAATTATTTATTAAAAAAATATTATTGTTTGTTTAATGCCTTTATCATCAGACGTACCTGAAAATATGTAATGAAAACGTGCACCTTTGTGACATAAATAATGTATGTGGAATATTTTCAGAAATATTATGTATAGTACGTATGTTTTAAATGAGGAATTTAAAAAATGAAACATGAAAACTGTAATATGAAACAAACTAATGATTACCACATCAGGGAAGTGAACGTATGGCCATTCCACATTAAGGCATATTACATGTTGGAGCCGTTTCTAGTGACCTTACACAGGATAAGTGTGTTTTCCCACCATACTAAGGTTGCATGAGATTGGTTTGACGAAGGCTTGCGGGGGGGGGGGGGGGGGGAGAAGGAGGTAAATTTTTCCGGGACTATATGTTACCCCCGAGGTAGTTTGACTGCACCTTGCAAAGGAATTCCTCGAAAAAGGTGGGTCGAGGTGAGAGATTTGGGCGGCTCTTAAACACAAAGTCTTGGGAGCCGATGAGGATGAAATGATGTGAGAATGGAGCAGCGCCGGAATGTAAGGGCGGGGGAAATGGGAGATACCCGAGAAAATCCGCCGACCAAAGGCATCGTCCGGAACGATTTCCACCTGCAAATATCCGAGAGTGACCCGGCCGGAGAATGAACCCGGCTCGCCTTGGTGGGAGGCGAGCAGTATAACCATTGAGCCACCGCTGCCCCTAAGACAGTGGGGATTGGGATATTTACACAATTGTAACATGCGAATTTATAATCCATCAATAAAATCTCAAATATGCTATAGCTGTCATGGCGAATGGCCCTCAATACGGGTAGTAACTGTAATTATTGCCATGGATTAATTTGATGACAGGAACATGTTTTGTTGTGATTGTAGATAATGTTTTACTTACAAATTTTCCGGAATTTCAGTGTCCCGTGTTAAAAATTATTTGATATTTGTAATAATGTAATGCTTCAGGACCAAATTCAAGGACGTTTACCGCCCTTGGGATTCATTTTAGACGATAGGTCGTATAAATGTGTCCTACTCTGTCATTCGTGTTCAACCTGCGCCGCCGAAGTGTGTCGGTCGAATTTACATACATCCTGTATATATTTTGAGAAACAAGGCTTTGAGAAAGCCGATTTTAGCTCTATTGGAGTGCTCTGAAAGGGTTATTGTAATGCTAGAGATGTCTTGAAAGCAATCAACAGGCTTCCTCTGAAGTGTGTTACTTTCTTAGATCGGCACGTTGGCTGATGTTTAATACTTTCGTAGACAAACGTGTTATTTCAAACACTGCAATGCAGTTCATTTACCAGATAGGCGGGCCCCTTAAGGTAGAAGCAGAGTGACTTACAACTGAATCCTGCACCCGTTTGTACAAAAAGCAGAGTTCATTTAGGTGATACGCATACACCAGCGTCGTCAGAAAATTGCAGTTTACCTTGCACATGAAGGAAGACAACACACATTTTGTAACGCTGATAATATTTTGCTAAAATTCACTTATTTAAATTTTATTTAGGGACTCTATTTATGTGAGCTTATTTTTAATACTAATTTAAGTGCATTTCATTTTGGATGCATCAGAACGTACATTAAAAAAAGCCAAGAAAGTTTATAAAAATACTTTAATCGTAACTAATAAAAAACTGGTAAAAATGTTTACACATGGTTTAATAATTAATCCATTTCAGTTCTAAATTTATCTTTTATAGAACTGAAATGGATTTTTAAAAACTAAAATATTAAAAAAAAAGTCTAACATTAGTACCGTTCAGAGTAATTATTTTGATAATATTTATTGATGATAATTTTTTTCTGCAAAATTTGCTACCTGAAACTTAAAACTGTGTTGAGTTAGACTCTCAATAGTTCATATTTTAAACATTTAAATAAGTTAATCACAGAAAAAATTTGTTGTGTTGCAGTTTATACGCTTTCTTCTTTAATGTGCAATATAAATCGTACATTTCTGAAAATTCTGGTAGTGTACGTAATACTTTTGACTAAACTGTACACGCTGTACAGTAATATGCAGCGCTCCTATTGTAGCAACATTTTTATACCTTTATCTTTTCAGTAAAAACGAAACTAAATTTCGGCGTTGCTACGGACAAAAGTTTTGCTCGGAACTGTACTAGAAACACCATAATTCTCTGTTATATACCAGGATCAACATACATGTGTTTTTGTTTGTCGCAGTTGGCAGCATTTCTTTATGAGACTGTGGAATATAGTCCCATCAATTGATGATACCAATCATACGTGAAGGAATTCCACCACTAGGTAAGTTTTGTTTCCCTGTACAGTGTAGATCATCAATTGCACTTATTGTACAATGTCCGCTTATGAACTAACAACACTGGCTTCATTATGCATAGTACAGAGATGCCTAACAACGCGAAATTTACTGTCCTTTACGCACGTCTAAACAGGACTGACAGTAATGACTAGGTTCCAGTTTTCACTATTTACAACAGTCCAATAATTTCCCGGACTATGGGAAATATGTTTCCCACAGTAATATATATTTTTGTCGTGTAATTTACGTCTGCGACATGTATCCATCTTACGATTTAAATATACGTGTTATTCTTGGAAACTGTTATGCGTGGCTGCCTGCTCACAAGGCACATGTCCATGGACTTATGAATGTTGTCGTAATATTTAACATTAATTTGGAATTAATTTGTGTATAACACGTATACAAGATGTTTTCGAATAACACGTCGAAATTCAAACTAAAGCACCTATGGATTAATATAAATAACAAATTCCAATAACAAAATTTTTGGAAAAGATGTATAGTATTTTAAAATTTTAATTTGAAGTTAGTAATATTCTGCTGGGGGTCAGCAGCTATACGCACTTGTGTGCACAGCAAGTCGCATATGACGAAGGCAAACTGAAACGCCGCGTCATTAGGCTACCGCCTGTACATAGGCCATCTTGAATTTACGTGAAGAGAATACAACGACAATACTGCTGTTTGTGCGTTGTTGGAAATAAAATGCAATCACTTCTGGCAGCCTTTACTACTCCATTGCGTACCACCCATCGTCCAAGTAGTGTACTAACAAGCACCCACTAGCGCGCCCAGGTACATAGAGTTGATTGCAGGGGCCGCGGTGCCTGAGAGGTTAGCCTGCTCGCCTCCCACCAAATCGAACCGTGTTCAAAACTCCGGATGGGTCACTCTCGGATTATCGCAAGTGGGATGCGTGCCGAACGATGGAGCTGGTTGGCAGTTTTTCTCGGAGTACTTCCGTTTCCCTCGCCATTGCATTCTGGCGCTGCTCCTTTCTCACCGCTTGTCACCCTCATCAGCTCTTCGAACCTCGCTGTTAAGAGCCACTAAAATCTCTCAATTCAACTCGAGTTTATGGTTTCCTACGTGCAGCTACTCTCTGCACGACAAACCAGTTAGGTTCGCCTTCGTGACATGCAACTTGAGCACATAATTACGTGAAGTTGCGACCCCCGGCACTGGTTTGCTAACTTAACCCATTCTGACCCAGTGTACACAATTGTGCACATAACTCAAGTGTAGATAATTTTTGTCTGTACTGTACACTGCGAAGCTCAATGACCAACGACCTTACCAGAGGGAAAATGATTCGGAAACCGTCCTACTGGTCCAGGTCATGATTGGTTCATATTACTGTAGCCAAACATATAGCTTGCAACTTATTGGATGTGACAACGGAACATGTGTTGTGTCAATTTAAGTACAGCAGGCATAAAAAAATATTTTTATTCGCAACACTTGAAACAGTAAATTAACGTGGATCTGAAAGTACTAAACGTAAAATTAAAAATATTAGATGACCCTTACAAACATTTTGTTACTAGAATACATTGCTTTATTAGCCCATAGATGCTGTGTTTTTAATTTCGACATGTTTTTGAAGAAAGCTTGTATAAAATCAAATTATAAAACCATAGAAATTATATATATATATATATATATATATATATATATATATACATCCATCCATATATATATATCCATATACATATATATATAAGTATATCATTGAATAAATTTCACTTAGTTAACAAAGTAAAGATTTAGAGACTTAATGCAATAAAATGGCCTTTAATGTGCTAGTGCTTTAATGTAATTTGATGATCTCCAACAGGGCTGATACCGGGGTTCGAATGTGACTGAAAGCTCTGATATGTAAGTGGGTTAGAGCGTGGACTGCAAGGGACGAAGACGCAGTGGGGAGACGCCACATCTCTCAGGCGCCACTTCCTTTTCAAATGGGACACGAATCCGGCCACCGCTAAACCGCTTCAAACCGCCGCTAAATGAATTGCCGCTCGGCGGCGAACTGCGGAATAAATGCGTTTTAATTTCCTTTAAGCTCATCCCCCACTTGCCACCCTCGAATTCTCAACCCAGCCCCTCTGGAAAAACCACCCCTCTCTCGTTGGCACTCCACAACCCTTCAAAATTCTCCATCCCCCCCCCGTTCCATTCTTACCCCCTTCGCCCTCCCACTCTTCCAACCCCCCCTCCCCCCTCTTCCAAACCACCCAACCACTCTCCCAAGTCGTCATATATTTCCAACAAAGTCTGCTTGACTCTGCGCAGTTTTTATGGACAGGCTTTCTGCTCCCACTAATCCTTTGTTCCATTCTATTAGATGTTTACTCGATCCCTGGGCGAAAAACAACACAACGACGGGGGAACAATTATTTCGACGTGCGTATTATCTTAAAAAAAAAAAAAAGGCTATCTCCAGATTTATGAAACCCAGATTGCCATTAACTACATGTCACAGATTTCTTTCAATGCTTTATAAATCACCGTTTTAACCTCTGCAGACTTAATCACTTAAAATATAACGTTTGAAAAATAACGAATGGAAAATGAAACACGGTAAAGTGGATGAAATTATAACATATTCTTAGCCCAAACTCTGGCATTTCTGGCACACTAAAATATTTGCTGTTGATAAATTATCGAAAATGATGTAAATTATTTAATGAAAACATACCTGTAATAGCAGCAAAAAATATTTTACTGTTCAAAATTCAAAAACATTTTAACTAGAAATACAACATACATGGGATTATAGGCTGTTCACTGTAAAGTGAGCACTTTTAAGGCCCTCCCAAAAGGCATTAACCCATAATAAATGTATTTTATTGCAGTCTCAGACGTTAACTTTGAGAGTGATGAAATGTATACTCTGTGTTTATTAGTCATATTGCAGTGTTTACATTAAATAGTGGCAGAAATGTAGAAATTAATTGAAAGGAAAAATTTAGCAGGGCCTTAAAAAGTGCTCACTTTACCGTGAATATCTTATATAAACTAAAAGTCATTGCTGGCATGTAGAAGAAATGTGGTGTAGTTAAAACAGTATTTTAAAAGTTCTCTAAATCATCGAATCTAAATGCCATGACTTGTACGACCTGATTCAGATACATCATAAGCCAAAGGGTAATTAATATTAAACAGAGCAGAAGTTAAAGTCGCTAAGGACAATTGAGAGGAATAACATAATATGCATCGCGGATAAAACAATATAAAATTTAAACAAAATGCAATTTAACAAGTTTTATTAGGACCGATGCGTGTTTTTACGATGGTGTGGGCAGACATTAGTTCAACAGCCCGACAGAAGGCGCCTTCATAGCTCTCTGCAAATCGCAGTACTCGGCCGCTATTGCTTCATCCGTTGTTATTTGCCACAACAAGAATCCCCCACGCCGACCAGAAATCAGGACAACAAATGCTTTGTGCATCGGCAATATAGGGTATTTTAGCACCTTGAACATAAGCTTGGGGTTTTTCTTCTCAGGTCAGGAACATAACGAGATTTTTCGAGGGTGAGTTAGGCAGAGGGAAAATCTCCCCCGCAATTAGCGCTGCTCTACCAAAGAGACGAATTAAGCTGAAGGTAAATGGTTAATTTATCTTATTCGATTGTAAAAGTTGATGCTTGACTCGAATTGTGATACATAATAGACGCAACCAGTTTTTTTTAAGGGTTAGCTTTATTCGGTATTTATTACTAACGACGTCCATTGCTGTTTACAAATCAAATAGAAAAAAATACAAATGCATTTGGCATTAAACGTTCTTAAGAGTCCTATGCACTGAAACGTTTTCTGTGAAATCGTTGTTTGAGAGTAAACGCGTATCTCGGTAAACAAAAGTTCTGGAAATATGACTTTTAGTCAGAAAGGATAAAAAACAATTATCTATGTCCCTATTTTTTCTTCTGTTTCATATTAAGTCAATTCTTTGAGAAAAAAATGCGTGGAAATGGTCAAATATCGAATTTTTAAAGCTTGCCTATGCAGTTTCCTAAGAGATAACAGAAAAGTACAAAGATACGGGCGTAGTTTAATATGTGGGCTTTCATCGCATGTAATAAAACCCCACTGTTACAGGTGAAATTTGCACAGCACAGCGTTACGAAGGAAACACTGCACGCCTTGGGCGTAGGAGCGATGAGGCGTTACGCATGCGTGTAATTGTCGCCCTTATCGCTCCCTCGCTTCTTGACCTTGAACGCGCAGGTACATAGGTTCCTTAAGGAAGCTTGTTTAAATGTAAAACACCACGAAGTTAAGTGCGAAATAAGTACAGCTGTCATCAAAAGGAACCTTGTACTTTTCTCACTTACTTACGGAAATAGCGCAGAAAAGTCCAAAAAATTAAATTTTGAATCTTTCCACTATTCTTTTTTTTTACTTGAATACGTCTTTCAATTTGCGACCATAGTGGGAGACAATGCAGAAAATCCGATGATAACAAAATCGGGGGATATAGTTTGGCATTGCAGCTCGGAATCTATCGTTTACATACAAAATTCAATTTCACCACTCGATTGCCAAAGGTTCAAAGAATATGTTATGTTTAGCGAGGACTGCAAAGCATCACGCACGGTGAAAAAGTGTGGGGGGGGGGACCGTAATTTTGATTTCGTTTCGCCGCGTCTCATAACTTCGGCGTAGGTTAACTCTTGACTAGGAGAAGCTACGGCGCTAGTTTAAGTTTCAGTAGACCGTTCTCATCAAGATCGATCGATTGCGTGTATAAAAATGTTCGTGTGGCGTAGTTATGGTTAAATTGTATGCGTTTAATGTAAAACATTATGAAAACTTCACACAATGTCGGCCTATACTCGTCAAAAAGTTACGTCGAAGTACAGAAATCGTATACGGTTAGAAAGAGCATCTCAAAAACAATCCAGTGATACCCGCAAAACCCCCGTATGTTCGGATAAAGCGGTGCCAGGATCGTACAAAAAAAATCATCAAGCCGTCCGAGCGCGTCAGCGTAGACGTTTTCATGCAAATCAAACGGCTTGTCCCCAACACAAGAAACACTATTTTTTTTTCGATTTAGATGGTTTATTTAAATAAAGTAATTAGGCTATCTGACGTTTACTAAATCCAGTTCACAACAAAAAATTAAACGTGTGGACATATTTTGCTATATTTCCACTCTAGTGCAAAGAAATAAGTTCGTTGAAGATGTTGATCCTAACAAAATACTAATCGGAATATTTCGCACAATAATTTTCATTTTATGAAATTTGCTATTATTTAATTTACTGAAATACAAAACAGAAAAATCCGCTGCACGTGCGACACCAGTGCACCCTGGAGGCTAAAATGTGAAGTTGCCAAACGAAAACCACTGAGCTTCCCAACCTGGGTAGAATACATCTTCTATATTCGCTACGACGGCAACCTGGCAACATACTTCAAAGAATAACTAGGCTATGTACGTGCCGACTGACGTAACGCTCTTTGAACTAAGGTTTCGCCTTCGAAACAAGATGGAACTGGTAAATATAAAGTACTAAGCCTTATTCACGGCTAAATGAGCACGTTTGAAAAACCTGCTTAGGATATAATATTACATCTCATTTGGCATTATTCTGCCAATTGTAAAAGTGACATTCGAAATCTTCTGCTAGATATAAATTTAACATTGGTATCCTTCTGCCAAATGTAAAATTGACATTGGCATTCTTCTGTCAATTTTAAAATTAACATTGACATCCTTCTGCCAATTGTAAAATTAACATTTTTATTCTTCTGTCAAATGTAAAATTAGCATTGGCATTCTTCTGCCAAATGTAAAAGTGAAATTCGAAATCTTCTGCTAGATATAAATTTAACATTGGCATCCTTCTGCCAAATGTAAAATTGACATTGGCATCCTTCTGTCAAATGTAAAATTAACATTGGCATCCTTCTGTCAAATGTAAAATTTACATTCGCATTCTTGTGTCAAATGTAAAATTGACATTGACAATCTTCTGCTAGATGTAAATTTTACATTGGCATCCTTCTGCCAAATTTAAAATTGACATTGCCGTTCTCCTGCAAAATGAAAATCAACATTGGCATTCTTCTGCCAAATTTGAAAATAACATTGGCACCCTTCTGCCAAATATAAAATTAACATTGGTATGATTCTACCAAATGTAAAATTAACATTGTCATCCTCCTGCCAAATGTAAAATTAACATTGTCATCATTCTGCCAAATGTAAAATTAACATTGACAGTCTTCTGCCAAATTTTAAATTAACATTGGCATTCTTCTGACAAATGTAAAATTAACTTTGGCATCCCTCTGCCGAACGTAACATTAACATTGTCATTCTTCTGGCAAATATAAAATTTACATTAGCATGGGGCTGGTAATTTTATTCATGCGACGTCTACGTAAAACCATGAAACTCTTAAAGGCTTTTCACGGAAAACTGAGCACTTTTGAAAGCCCTGTTTAGGATCCACTTATACGCACGTTGTGTATTCTTCCACCATATGTAATATTAATATTGCCTAAGACCTGCTCTCTTTTTTCATGCTTCGGTCAAGTAAATCTGTCAAAGAATTAAAAACTTTACAAATGTACTAATTTTAAGACTTGTGCGCAGTTAAAGAACAGAGAATAAAATAAATAGTTTAATTATTCACAAACAGTATATTCAACGTTAGGGCGCAACTACTTGCCTACTGTCGTTACCACCTTTACTGGACGCTCGTCACTGAGTTTGCTCGTTAAAATATGTTTGCAGGAAGGACGAGTGACATTTTCTTACGTTGATATCTAAAATACTCAGGTAACCGTGAACAGCCTATAGAAAGGTAAACGTTTTTCAAATATACAATTTCATACTGTAATGTGTATAAAAAATAACTACGAATATCAGTGCACATTAATTTCAACGTTATGGTCGCAATAATGCGCCGAGTGTTTAGAACTATTTTTATTAAATCGCTGAGAACATACTCAGGAGCCTGCAACGCAGTGTGTAATGTAAAACATACAGGTATAGGCTGTTCACGGTAAAGTGAGCACTTTTGAGGCCATAGCTTTTTTCTGTCAGAAACTTTTTATCTTTTAGCCACCTATTTTAAATAAATATTGTCAGGAAAGTAATAAACACAGTGTTTATATTCCACAACATTTGGAAATTAACGTCTAAGGATATTATATAATATATTCATTAACTACTATCATAAATGAGAGGACTTTCAAAAGTGCTCACTTTACGTTGAATAGCCTATAGAGTATATTCACGGTTTCTTCACACTATTGGATACAAACCTTTGAAAAATTACCCCACGTATGAGGTTCTTAGGTATATTCTAAATTTGCCATGTAGGTATCGCATATATTTTATATTTCTGTTATTATAAAAGTTACTTTTTTTTGTTTAAATTGAAATGCTGTTTATATTTCATCTATAAATTATAATGCTACATTTATAAATAATATGAATGAAAATGGTGCGAAAACATGAATGTTGGTAATGCTCAGTAAGAAATAGTTACACAAAATATTATTTTACCCGAGTGCGCGCGAGTACGGTGCGTTGTCATTTAGTGTAATTTTCTAGACTTACTTATGTTTAGTTTGCACGAGACGGAGGAATATCCTGGAAGAAGAACTATATCAAGGCTTCTGTAAAGTGTGAAGTAACCATGAATGGATTATATATTGTAATGGGCAATAATTTTGTGACGGTGTTTGCCAACACATACGGGGCAAGGTCCTTGTCTCAACTGCTTCCTGAATGTAGGTGTTTTAAGTTGGAAAACAGCTGAGATCCCCCCAATGATGTCAAAAAAAAAGGATGTGGGTTGGTTCCAGTGAAAAGGTTTGAAAATTATTCGTTGGCTTGGTTTTTATATCAAAATATAACCATTTACATAGTTTTCCCCTAGAATTTTACAATCTATAAACGTTATGTAAAAATATAGTTTTCCCACTGATTACATTTAGTATAAACGGGTATCAAAATTAATTCTATTTAAAACTTCCACCAAAATCTACACTTTTACAAGATTACATCTCTTCCCAGCTATATGCAGGTTACATATAATTATTTTGCTTTAAAACGTACTTTACTAAAATGGCAGCAGCCCCCCTACCTCTTAAAATGTTTACGCAACAGCAGTTCCTGCCTATGTGAAAACCCTGTGCTGTCTCCCCGAATCTGGGCGAGACACCTGTATCTATATTTTATTTGAAATCATCTAGAACATTACAAAATGATCTTCATTCCGTCGATATCTGAAGTCCTAGAAGGGCACCCTGGTGGTGAGTGACTGGCTGGCTGGCGTCACGTGGTTAAGGTGACATACAAGGGAGGGGAAGGTAGTCATATATTTCACGGGCGGCAGCGGCCTCGCGGCGCCCATACTTGCAGACCAGCAGGCCCGCCCAGCGGATGTGAGGCGTGGAGCTCGTCAAACACACCCTCGTCGCAGCGAAGGTGAGCCGTCCCAAACGGCCAACATTTTTTCAACTTCATATGGCACCGTCGGTTTGACTTTCGTTCGATGTATAGGGATAGCCGTCACAATTTTTCCAGAAGTTTGTTTCAGTTGTGCTCATATTACCGTGAACAGCCTACAGGTATAATGGATCATTTGTAAGAGATTTAACGGAACAAGTATTCTCTGACGTATAATAATTATAACATAATTGCTATCGATCTTTGCTTATATTTAATTGTACTTTCCATTTGTAAATGTTTATATTTTCTTTAAAACTACCTAAATATCTCCACCATTGGTGCGCCGCCGGTCTAGGCTGCGGAGGTTCTGGATTCGAATCCTAGGTAAGGCATGGGTGGTAGTTAAAGGTAGGTCATAAGTTAGTTTGTAAACTGTTCCCTGATCAGCCTTCAGGCATATCACCGGGAGATGTTAATAAGAACTTTCCAATTCTACAATATCGATGGTGCACATGCAATGCAACACTTATCAGAATCCACAATATACTGTATTGTAGACAGAGAGCGACATTTTAACAATTCCACAGTATAATCAATGGTATTACAATTTCTTGAACTATGGCAAGATTGTAATGCAAAAAAAAAATTTTACCTCTAAAATATTTTTCTGATTCTGTTAACTTTGTGATTTTAAGACGCGTGGTACTGCAGCTGCACCTTCGATGTGTAGTTCGCCAGTAAATTAAACATATAAAATAAAACATTTTGAAAAATATTATAATTGAAGAGCCTTAAAAATGTGTTAATATCGCCAGTAGAACTAGCGATACGAAAGGAGTATTATCTCTGTTTCTTTCTATGCGTGGATGCTAACTGGAATATTACTTCTACGTGCAAATACATACGAATATATGTTTTAAGGGGCTGTAGTGTTATTTCCACCTAACCGGGATGGAAACCCAGTTATGAAAAACCATCCCAACACTATAAAAATGAAGATCTAGACGAAGTCTCAGAAATCGTTGAACTCAACTGTAGGATGAAACACTACGATATCCGTGTGGTACGTAGGTAATTCGAGATACTGAATGTTTTTTTATTCGTGTTCAAATCCCACTAAAGGACAAAATATTTAAACTTGTTTTAATTTCTGTGTTATACACAGTGAAATATATTACGAAAATAAAACGCTTTGTAAACCTGAAATAAAAAAAAACACCTTAACATGACTAGAAACTAAGAGAGGTACATGTATCGTTCTTTGTTGTAAGAGTGTGGTGGGTGAATAGATAGTGAGTTGGACTGTCAAATTTTTTCCGAATTCAAATCCCATTTTCCGAATTTTTTCCGAATTTTGTGATCTCATTACCTACTTACAATTATAAATAGGGGTACCTGTTTTCCGCGAAAAATAATTCATGACAAATTGTGTTCAAAAACACTTTAGTTCAAAACCAACGCACTGTATTCGTGTGCACTCAGAGTAATAATATTTTACAAAAGAGCTATTTATTACTAGCACTTACCCACTGAACTATTTTTTATATATTCTTATTGATATTAATTATGAATTAAATATTATAATTTGTAAATAAAATATAAGAAAACGCCCAATTTAACCAGAAAAAATGTACTTTTGCGTTAACACAGGCATAAAAAGTTTGTGATACATGGCATGTTTAGGAAATAACCAAACACGTTATACATGGCGCGAGTTTGAAATGTTTGATTCAAAAAGTGTGAAGAAACAGCGAATAGATTATATTCGTCATATGCCTACCATAATTATCGTACTCTCCGCTACGCCCGCCTAACTATGTCCTCGTAAATGAGGTTCTGACTAGCGGGCATGAAGCGAGTGAAGTGAAGGGAAGAGATTTGGGCGGCTCTTAACATCGAGGTTTTGGGAGCCGATGAGGGTGAAGCAAGGCTAGTATGGGAAAGCGCCGGATTCCCACATGTGAAAATCCGTGGGTGGCCTCACCGGGAATCTAACCCAGTTCGCCTGGGGAGGGAAGGCAGTGGCGTTTATTCCACAGACGCAAGGTAAGCAATGCTTACTCTATGCATATTGTAAAATTTAAATGTTTGACTCTTTAAAGTTTTCACCTTAACTTAAAAAACATTTATTTCTGAGTTTCCCATCTCCGATTCGAGAAACAGATTTCTCGTATCCCGTACTGTGCACGCATAGTGCTGCTATCTAGTATTATTTCCACAAACGGGAGTGACTATCGATGTGTCGATATCGAACTCGCAAGCAACAACACGCCACACGCTCGAGCTCCTCAGTCACCAACCACGTTCCTTCGGCAGTGTAAGCAGTCGTTCTGTTTGCGTCCTCCAGACCAATATTTTCTTTGGCATGTGGATGAGAGTGTTCGGGAAACGGGAGTTTTCTTATAATTTGTAATAAGATCTCTAAATAATATTCAGTTTAATTATTATTACAGTCATTTCATTCCCGTTTATAAAACTAATGTTAGGTATTATAAAAAGGTAAATACATGTGGAGGAAAAGCAAAGTTGGAAGTTGCGTTTGTTAGTATAAATATTTTACCCTGTAAAAAAACACACTTCAAGTCACTGGTGGGAGGCGAGTAGTCTCACCTCTACACCATCGCGGTCCAGGTACATGAAATGAGAATCACACCCGTGCGCGTGTTTTGGATAGCGATTCCTTACACGTCAAACCCGTAACATCCGGTATGTGCTGTTCACATTAAAGTGAGCACTTCTGGAATCAAACTGAAGATATGATAATACCAAGGACAACAAAAGTAAGGCACCACAGACGAACACTGAGACCAAAACAAAATTTCCCACAAGACTTGAAGATACTACAATGACGACATTGAAGAATGCTTTCATAGATCTGCTTGTCGCGGCATTTCGGGGGCTGATTTCTGCTCTCATCTTCAGGCTTGTTTTGATTCTCAAGATTTGGTTTTCTGTGACGACATAGTGTATAGAGCGTCCCACTCTTAGATTGCAGTACAGTGTGAATGGCGCACACCGTTGCCAGATTACTTCAGTTTTGCGACGTGATTGGCAGGCTAAGTAACCAATGGGTGGCGAAGGAAACGGCCTGATTAAGAGCATTTTATCTGTATACGTCCTGACAACTCGCAAAAGAATCCGATTCTGCGACGCAAAGCTAAGCGGTCCCTTTGAAACGGAAACGCGTGAGAAACCTTATCATTGTGATTGGAAGGCGCGCACTCAGCCAGCGTAGATTGTTTTTTTTTTTTTAGGTTGCAAAAGGATAACTTATCAGGCAACAGAGCACGCAGGAACAAGGACAGCGTTAAAGACAGAAATCGTGTATTGGAAAGAGAGAGTGAATGTCCATTACACCGCACACAGCAATCTAAGAGTGAGACGCTCTATAGCAGTGGAGCATGTTAAAAATATTTCACTTAATCTTTCATCCCCATTGCAAGAATCTTTCGAACCACTCATTTAGAAAAAGCTTTCTGTTGAATAAAACAAAGTTTATCGTAACCAAAACTATTTTTTATAGAGACAAATAAATATTTTGTTGTTAAAACAAAATTATTTTTTGTTCTTATTTAGCTGTCTCAAACTGTAACATTTTGTGAGCGCGACTAAATATTTGTTTGGCTTTACGTGCGTTAAACATGTTCGTTTATTATTTTAAAAAAATAGTACAGGGACGACCGAGTTTCGAACCCGGACCATTTGCATCTCATCTGCTATGCCCTAAGAATCTCAGGTAACGTTTCTACTGACGAAGTGGTAATGTTTATTTAATACTATATTTATATATTTCAAATTACAGGACAGCGTACGTAGATACTATTTCAATATTTACAACTTTACTTTTTAGTTTCTTACTCGAGCTGTATTTTCGATCGACGTCCTTCAAATAAGTGGCTAAACAAATACGTGTAGTTGATTTAACTAAATATTTTGTTGAGAGACTAATTTTTTTCACCCAACACAGAGGTTCTATTTATTTAAATGTTAATTTTTGTAAATGAACCAAATTAATTTTTTCGTTTCTTCTAAATTTTTGTTTACTCAACAAAATAATTTCTTGGGACTTTTAAATATTCGTTCGGCATTATAAAAACAAGTATTTTTTGTTGGCAGCAACAAAACTCTCTCTCAGTGTACTTTTTTACATTCGATTCTTTTGAGACTTCTGTGGTCGCCAAAGAATTTCTTGTAACTCTACATCTGAAAGGTTGCATAGTCCCTTCTTGTAACACATGGTTTTATGTCACACAAAATGGTTTAGTAAGGCAATATTTTGCGTAATTTTTTTATTTCATTATCTGTTGCCAAATTATAAAAATTTGCAAAGTACATTACCGAGAAGTCGAAAATTTTGGAATATGGGAGCCCAAGTTTCTATGCTCCTAACTAAATTTTCCAAATAAATCACGTAATGTGATCTGTATCATGTATATGAAAGGCTAATTAAACATCAAGGATATTTAACAGTGGGTATTCGGGTACTGTCATCCTGAATATATTTTTTAATAGGTGTTAATGTTTTTTCAAACACATTTTTATTCGTCTGAAAGAAAATAATATTTATATAATATTAATAATATCTATATTGTGTATATTATATAGGTCACATGACTTGAACTTTAGTTTGACTAATGTTACTAGGAACACAGAAATGTGAACTCCCATATCCCGAAATTTTCGTATTATCGGTGCTTTGTTTTGAAAACTATAATCATTTGACTACAAGTATTTATATTGATGTGGTCCTTATACAAATTTCTTTCAGATAATGAAATAGAAAATTATTGTGAAATATGGCCCTAACTCACCTTATTCTCTGCATCATTTGGGTGTGAAAATTCAACATTTGTGTCACACATTTAATGCTAAGATTTCACTGAAATGCGCTCTGATTTAAGTGCAGTTTTACAAAATTTTCTTTGGCAGTAAGTTAAAAAAGAATTCCTTGTGCAAAAACAGCAACATTTTTATAGTGACGGGGGCTGCGGTGTCAAAGCGGCTAGCCTCCTCGCCTCCCACCGATGCGATGGCCAGGCTATTCCCGGATTTTCGCATGTGGGAATCGTGCCGGACGATGCCGCTGGTCGACGGGTTTTCTCGGGGATCCCCCGTCTTCACCGCCCTTTCATTTTGGCGCTGCTCCTTATTCACCCCATTCGCCCTCATCGGCTCTCAAGACCTCGATGTTAAGAGCGTTGGCCTCGGGAAAACTAGTTATGTCATATTTGTACCGTATATTGTTCAACTTTTTGGAATTATCAAGGAATACTCTTTTCCAGCAAAATAAAAATTTTGAGTACATAGATTTCGCATAAATACATATCACAATTTGAATGTTGAAATGTACAAATAATGAAAACCATCTTATGTACAATAATGAAGGAATTCACACTGAAAGGAAATGCAAAGAGCTACTTCAAAACATCTTTAAAATCGAACAAGCAAATATTTTTGCAATTAAAAAAAATGCTTAAAGTAAGAAAACGTTTACATATTTTTAACTCGTGACTGTCCCTAAATTTATAGAAAATAACTTTTACTAAACGTACCATAAAATCAATTAAAACAAGATCTTTCAGTAGCCCTTTTAAAATTTTCTGCAAATAGTTTTGTTTATTCTATTTTCGCATTACAAAAGCAGCGAAATTTGGATTTTGATATTCAATTTTGAAGGAAAAAAAAAACATACGATGTAAAAAATGTTATCTGAGGAAAATGTAGTCGCAAATAATGCATATAATACATTAGCAGTTACTTCACACTTTTCTGAAGCCCTGCTAAAGTTACACTTCTAGGATATTCCTCCGTCTCGTGCAAAACTAATCTTATGTAAGTAAAGAAAATTACACAAACAGACTACGCACTGGATTCGTGCACACTCAGTTGTAATGATATTTTGAGTGAGAACTATTTCTTACTAGGCGCTACAAGCACACATGTTTTCTCACTCGTTTTATTCATACCCTATTTATTATAAACCTATATATTATTTATAAATAAAATATAGGTAAAACATAAATTTGACGAAAAATGACATACTTAAATTTTAACAGAGGTATGAAACGATTGTGATGCATGGCGTGTTTAGGAAATAACTAAACACATCGTACATGGGGAGATTTTTCAAGGGTTTGATTCAGAAAGTGTGAAGAGACTGCGAACAGACTGTATAAGTTGAACAATATATGGTACCAATAAAAAATAGCGAATTTCTCAGTGGCCGATGGCCTTGCTTGACGCCCAAATCTCTTCGTTCACCTCGCAGTGTTCGAGCGGTGGGCGCACTTACCCCGCTTGTGCGCGCGCTCTACCGCCGCCCCTGCCGTAATCTGCAAGACGCCGGCTCGGCTGTCATCTGGGAATTGAGCGCCACACTGCCTTATTAAAAAAAAAAAGAACCTGAAATAATAAAACTAGCGATTAGTGTAAAGAGGTCATCTTAATATTTCCGCGGGAAATCCTTCGCCTTCCTTCATCCACCCACTTACTCCCTTCCCGAAAAACCACCACATACTTCTACCGCTTGCGACTTTTTTTAAAGAAGGGAATTTATTTGTCTTCCAGTGGACTTTCTCAGTGGATTATCCCATGTCGGTAAAAAAAAAAAAAGAAGGAACACCAAAAAAAAAAAAAAGCAAATAAATAAATTTGGAATGGGAGGTTTACTCATAGACGCCAGTGGGAAATATTGGCTTCTGTATAAATAATAATTAGTATTTACCAATAGCCTATATCTTATAAGCCTGCAATCCTCTACATGTGTACGCGAGTAAATTTGATGAAGTATCCCCTACCCTAATTCTTACATAGAAACCACATGCGTGTTAAAATAAAATATTCAAATTTCCATCACTATGAAAATAAGGATGTTGGAGGGGAGTGAAGAGATCTGGGCTGCCCTCAACATCGAGGTCTTGAAATCCGATGAGGTTTAATAAGCGAGATGAGTATGGAGCAGCGCCGGAATGCAAGAGCGGAAACGGGAGATCCCCGAGATAACCCACCGATCAGTGACCCCACCAGTAATCTAACCTGGTTCGTCTATGTGAGAGGCAAGTTTTCTGACCATTACACCACTGCGGCCCCCTGAAAATAAGTGTCGAACCCATTTTAAAACAAATCGCTGCACACTCCAAATTCGAATCAGTGAGAAACCACTGGTTCGCAGTGAAATTCAACCACTCTAATCAGTGAAAATGGCTCCACTTAGAATCAGTGGGAAATCACTGATTGTTTCAGCGAAAAAATTTTACTGATTGAATTAGTGACGTGAAAAAATTTCACTGATTGAATAAGCGACGGCCAACTGCAGTGGCGAATTAAATATTCTTTTTATTGAATGTAGGCAAGTAATTAGGTGAAATAAACATATTTACGATAGTTTACTATTTATATTGTGCAATTTACCGTAATTGAAAAAGTGAAATAAGTTCCGCAGGTGGCCTGGTAAGAATTCGCGCAACTTTCGACTACAGGCCTTAGCATCTGAGCTACCCCGTCAAGTAAAATTATAGAAGGAAAATGTGTCTTAAAATTTTGCTGCCAATTCGTTTAGTTTGAAATTTTATTTTTATTATTACTTTTCGTATTTGGTTTGATTAGTACCGTTAGGATTGTTAAAACGAGTAGGCCCAGTATATATGAGAGCGTAACACGCTTCATCACATTAAATGCATTTTAAACCTTTAGAGTGCTGTGACGATTACATTCAAACGAAATGAAAGATGTACAAACGGAATGAAAAGCGGTGTGTTCATGTTACGTCGTAGAATGGCGTTTTGAAAGAAAAACACATTTCTGAAAGTATTTTGTATTATTAGTTTAATTCGTTTATTCGTTGTTACTACAAGTAATTTAACGGCCATTTTTAAACTATGTTCGACGGAAATTTTGTGCACGCAGTTTCACAGATATATCAGTCAAAAATAATTACAGACGGAGAGCAAGTTAAACACATGTTTCACTGATCCATGAGACAAATATAAACCACTGAGTAAACAGTGAAAAAAATTACTGACGAAACAGTGGGAAATGCAACTGAATCAATCAGTGAAGGAAATATGTAATATTTTCACTGGTTCATCAGTTAAATTCACTGAAATTACTGATGTATCCGTCAGATACGTTTGACTGATTGAAACAGTGAAATTCTCACTGATTCAGATTTAGAGTGTACATGGTCATCGTAGCAATGCATATTCTGCAAATATTAGTGTTACTAGGTTGATTGTTTCCCAAGAAGTTGATGTGAAGGTTGCATTATCTTACATTATTGCGGATAATAGTGTGTCTGTGTTGACATGTTTAACGATTGTAATACAGGCTACTTACTACCACCATACAAAGTTTGGTTGAAATTGGTTAGATATATAATTAAAATAAACAAATATTTATGTGGCTACCATTTTAATATAAGTGTCCGACCTACTTAAAAATCATCAGTTTATGTACATACCGTATCATTTCTTGTTTGCAAATTTGGTGAAATCGTTAGATTTTTTTTTTGCATTTGATATGATAGAATTTTTTTTTCTTGTAGCATGATCTTACAAAATGGTGACTACAAGACACTACTGTTTAGCATATTTTTTTGTAGTTCACCCAGTTATTTGAAATCGGTCAAAAAGTATTGTATATATAGGACCAAATCAACCTAATTGTTATATGGCCGCCAAGACGAAAATAAGTGCTTTTTATATTTAAATTGCATATGCACACATGGCCTACCGTAGTATCAGTTTCCTGTCAAATTTAGCACGAGTCTATTGAGTAGATTCGGAGATATGATGTACACACAATGTATACAGGTCTAGGTCATAATTGCTTCTTATAACTGTAGCCGAACATACAGCCTAAAGTTCATTGGCTGTGGCAACGAAAGATGTGTTGTGTCAACTTAAGTACGGCAAGCACCATAATTTTTTTTGTTTGCATCACCTTAAACTGTAAATTAAAATTGGTGTCAAAGTGTTATTTTTTTCATTTAGTGCTATCATCCAAAATTGAAGAACGAAATATTGGGTTTGGCTGTGTTGGGGACACGGCCGTTTGTTTTGCGTGAATACGTCTACGTTGACTCACTCGGACGCCTTGATGTTTTATTTACGTACCCGGCACCGCTTCACTCGATCATATGGGGTTTTATGGGTATCACTGGGTGGCTTTTGAGACGCCCTTTCCAACCGTACCTGATTTCTGTATTTCGACTTGGCTTTTGACGAGTATTGGCCGAACTTGTGTTTAGTATTCTCAATTTTTTACATTAAACTCATATCATTTCACCACAAAAGCTACACAAATGTTTTTATACACGCGATCGATTGACCTTGACGAGAGCTGTCGTTTGAAACCTAAACGAGCGTCGTAGCTACTCCTAGTCAAAAGTTATATCACGCGGAAACTATGAATCGCGGCGAAACGTACTCAAAATTGCACCCCTCCCCCTCCGCGCACCACTCGCGAGATGCTTCGCAGTCCTCACTCAACGTATCATATTCTTTGATCCTTTGGCAATCGAGTTAGTGTAATTGAATTTTGAATGTAGACGATGGATTGGGAGCTGCAATGCCAATCTGTACCCCCCCCCCCCGAGTTTGTCATCTTCGGATTTTATAGATTACCTCCCACTATGGTCGCAAATTGAAAGACGTATTCACGCCAATAACAGTAAAGCTGTCTTAATTGAATTCGTAAATGATGCGTTGTCAAAATACAAAATATAGTTAAAATTGGTTCTATGATTCTCGAGCTAATGGTGGCCTAAATTTTTACATGGCCACCGTTAAAAAAATATGCACAAGAATTTTCTAAGAACTATGAAACTCAAATGTACTTACTAAGTACTATAAATGAACCGTGTTTCTATAACTTCTGTTCATGAGTTTAAATTTTTTAGAGGGACACATAGGAAGACACACACAGACAGGAAAGTGATCTCATAAACCTTCCTTTCTTCGTAAAATATGCTGAAAACTTAACTGGTTGCAAAATAAAGTTCGTAGCTCAGATAATACCAAATTCTCACATTTTTTCAGCAAATCGTGTTATTTCGATATATCTATTTACAAAATGAATGTCCCTACTGAATGACAGACTGGTTCACTCATCATCGCACAGCCCAAAACGCTGGAAGTAAAAGCTTGAAAATATAAATATGGCTTTTAGTTAGGGCGCAGGCACCCACTAAGAAATACTTTTCCGAAATTCAACCCACGAGAGTGTTGAGAGGACTAAAATGTGTCGTCGAAGACTCCTAAATAGCTAATTAACTCGACGAGATATATTTGTGCTCATAGTTTAAAAAATACAAATAATTTAAAACTGAATTTTTTATTTAAATTTAACCCCTTATTTGGTGGAGGGGGTATAATGTATTTACGAAAAGCTCTCCATAGTCCAAAAGGGAAGATTATAAAATAAAACTTAAAATTTAATTTAAGATTTTCATAAATTCATACCTCTAAGTGTGAGAAAAGTGGTAAAATGTGTCTTCGAGAACTCCTCAATATCTCAACAACCCGATTAGATGTTAATCTTTTTAGCGTTACAATTCTGGCTATTTGAATACCTGAAATTTGTTTCATCAAATTTCTCAATTCTAATAATCTCTAAGAAGGTGAGGATATTTAGAATGTGATTTCAATAATAACATCGTTTTCATGGCTGTACCCTTCAAACAAACATGTTTTTTAAAATACCTTAACTAAACGAATAAATAGTGAATATAAATTAAACCAGTCAACTACTGGGAAAGAAAATTTCCATTTCTCTTACTGTCGCAGAAAAAGGGTGTGTCAGAAATGAGCACGATCGAAAATTAGATGGCTTCTCTTCGTAGACTGCGTGGTCAGTGAAATACTCCGCACTGAGTTTTTTTCCTTATTATGACCTATATACCAGTGTAAATCACCTTTTATATTCAGTTAATAATCTCATAGGGGTTTTTCAATGAAAAGATAATTGATATATATTGCCCATTCAAGATGCACAGCAACTATTTTAGGGGAGAAACATTATTTCATTTCTTGCACTGAGATCTGTCAGAACTATAAACGTGCGAACCTCTTAGATCACTGTCGAAATCACATGTTATAACGATAAGGAAACTATTTGTTTACATTTTTTTTGCCAACAAAGGTAGGCCTTTATATACTACAATAATATTAAATAGTAAGAGAAGAAGGGCCAAGCACCAAAATTAAAATATTAGCATAACATTTCAAAGTAAGCACTCTGTTTATACTTGTTATAAACATTGACCAATAAACTATGACGGTGTTTGCCAACACATACAGGACGAGGTCATTGTCTCAACTGCTTCCTGAATGTAGGTGTTTTAAGTTTAAAAAATCTGAGACCCTTCCCCCCCAAAGGATGTCAAAAAGGGATTTGGGTTGGTTTCAGTGAAAAGGTTTGAAAATATTTGTTGCCTTGCGTTTATATATAAACTTCAAGTCATTTACAATGTTTTCCCCCCAATATCACATTGAAAAAACTTTATATTAAATATAATTTTCCCACTGATTACATTTGGTATAAAAAGTTTCTATCAAAAATAATTATGTTTAAAACTTCCCCCAAAATCTACACTTTTACAAGATTACATCTCTTTCCAGCTATATGCCGGTTACATATAATTATTTTGCTTTAAACCATACTTAAATACAATGGCAGCAAGTGCCCCTACCCCTTTTTTATAATGTTGACAGAACAGCCCAAGTGAAATCCCTGTGCTGTCTCGTCGAATCTGGGCCAGACACATGTATTTATATTTTATTTGAAATTATCTAGATCATTATAAAATGATCTTCACTCCGTCGATATCTGAAGTCCTGGAAGGGCACCCTGGGGGTGCGTGTGGCTGGTTGGCGTCACGTGGTCAAGCTGACGTACGAGGGAGGGGAATGCAGTCATAGATTCGTGGGCGGCAGTGGCCCCGCGGCGCCCATACTTGCAGACCAGCAGGCCCGCCCAGCGGACGTGAGGCGTGGAGCTCGTCAAACACCCCCCCCCCCCCCGTCGCAGCGAAGGTGAGCCGTCCCAAACGGCCAACATTTTCTCAACTTCATATGGTACCGTCGGTTTTGACTTTCGTTCGATGTGCATGAATAGCCGTCAAAAAACACTTCATTTGCAAAGTTGAAGAAATATATAAAAAACAGAGCACTGAATTCGGGGTACTAAATATATAAATATTTATTTAAATTATTAAATAAATAATATAACTATTTGAATATCATATGTGAAATATTCTTTTGTTTGTACGTACCACCAAAATAAAACCGTTTTGTACGAATATTGAAAAATGCTAAACAATGTAAATGTGGATATCAAATTGAAATAAAATTTTTAGGATATTAATTAATTGAAGCCAAATCAAACACTATGGGAGGAGTGGTGCACCAAGAATTTTACTTATTACAATAATGCATACAAAGTTTTCCATTTTATTTTTTTCACTTCATAATTCACATACCAATTATTAACTTATAGGGTGCGAAATGTTCTGAATAGAAAAGTCGAAAAAATATTGTTTAGCAAATCCACATGCGACAAAATAAATAAATGGACATGGTTTTCCCGAATTTGAAGAGCAGCTAGCAGATCAACAGGCACGGCGAAACACCGTTTCATGAGGCTGGGCTGTATATCAGCAAGGCATTTTGAGCAGCAAGATGCCGGAATATGAGTTATCAAGCCGTGTAGGAAAGGTAGACCGCACAACTAAGTACCGTAACATAAAATACACAAAATACCAAACAGCAGAAAAATAATCACGCGATTCACCCATGAAAAAATAAACAAATAGATTTACTCACCACAGGCGGTAATGCAAAGCTTTACGACATAATTCGTCCAAAATAGGATTACGTAAAAATTACATTACTTCACATAACGATAGTTGGAAGAGAAAAGAAATAACTTCACGTTAGCACCAAAGAAGTTTGCGTGACTGGACAATTTCACCAGCATTGTATATTCAATAGAATCAAATGGCAATGCGGTGGTCCCGAATTACATTGTAGTTTAATTCCTTTTTTCACACAAGTAATGTTTTATAACAAGACAAAAAATTTTACACAGTCGCCAAAGTGCCATTTATCGTGGCAGAAAACACTTGAATAAATTATAGTAGAGAGTCACCAGAAAGGATGTTAGCAAAACATTAACAGGAAATTCTTAAATATGACTAACCCAACATTTTATGTTGTCAGATAGCAATGATTAATACTTTAGTAAAATTGTTGACAATAAACACAAGAATGAGACAAATAAAGAACAGAGACAAAAGACAGGACTTTGCGTAAATATTTCTGAAAAGCGAATTAAAGTATGAGTTTGAAAGTGCCGCCAAATAAACAAAAGCTGTACAGAGTGTATTGTGTTAATTGTGTCTACTGTGATTTAAGTTTTCTTGTTTAATGCAAATAAGAGCAGGAGTTTGTGCAGTATCAAAACATTCACATTCCTATAAATTTATTGTTATCCACTTGTATGTTGCATGAACAAAGTGAGAGGTCGATGGCAAAGTTAGCCTTGCATATGGCGGAAATATACACTGAGAAAAAGGTTTTGTTGAATCAAACAAGATTGGTTTGTTGCAACCAAGTTATTTGTTTTTATAGGGGCAATAAAATATTTTGTTTCTGAAACCAAATCATTTTGTAGTTCTCATCTGGTTGCCCCAAACTGTAATATTTGGTTGCCCCAAACTCTAAGATATGGTTGGTGCAACTAAAGATTTGTTTGGCTACACGTACATTAAACAGTTTGGGCCGATATCAAAACATTTTACAAGTTCGTCCGAGCGGTACGCCTTAGTAATCTCAGCTAGTGTGACAACTGATGATGCCGGAAAGTTTTTTGATAGATATACTGCAAATACTGGGCAATGTGTGCAAGCAGATATTTCAAGTTTTACAGCTTTACTTGTTAGGTTCTTGTTGCATTGGTGTATTAATGGGTTTATACGATCGATAAGTATCAATAGATGCACTTAAACACGGTTACTTTCCTAATTGTAAAAAAAATACTAACAAAACCTCGAGCTGTATTTCAAACGAAGGCACTCAACTGAGTACCCAAACAAATATATACAGTTGATTCAACATAATATTTAATTGACGGCCTAATTTTTTTTTGCCCAATACAGAGATTTTGTTTATTCAAACATATATTTTGTTAGACGACCAAAAGTAATTTTGTTGCTTTTTAAATTTGGTTTACTCGGAAATATATTTTTTCAGGGCAACTAAATATATATTTTTCCATATACAATCAAATATAATGTTCAATTTTCTGTCAGTGTACCAAATGAGAGGGAAAGTATATCCCAGGTAAGGTTTTAAAAAGTGCTTAATTAAGTGTGAACAACCTACATTGTGGCGGCGCGGTTTAGACAACTCGCTGGTATTGAGACTGTGTCTCGATTGGTGAAGAGAGCGCTCTCGTGCTATCGCTCTAGCGAACACGTCATTCTGGCGTCAGAGATAGCGCTCGCTGGTCATCGGATAGAGCGCAAAAGAGCGACAGTTCAGATAGGGCACGAAGTTGTATACTCGCTGGCGTACTCTCGCACTCTTTGAGCACGCGCAAAATTTGTTTACATTGTTTCAGTGTTAGGCCGAAACCAGGTCGAATTTTAACTGTAAGTGAATAATTTCAACTGAATTAGTCAAAGTAATAACTTACGTAACACGTATTTATAAAAATGTAAATAAGGATTTCTGACAAAGTCTCATATTTCTTGTCACTTTGATGCAACACGACGGAAATATATAAAACAAAAAGAATTTTACTTTATACACTAATAATTATTCCAATAGTGCTATAACTCTTTGTGAATTTTTTGAACATAAATTACTTCCAATAGTGGCCGCCAATATTTTAACTTAAAGCAATTTCTCGCCTTTTTGGCATCAGCTGTCTGCGTGACGTCAGAGAGAAACGAGAGTGTGGTTGTCTCAATTCCACTGCGCGAGAAGGTGAAAGAGCGCGAAGCAGAACTCTCGCCAGGTTGTGTGAAAGAGTGCTCTCTCTCGAGAGAGTGTTCTTTAAATTGAGACGAGGCGTGAGCGAGTGTGTCGGCGTCTGACGTGCTGGGTATACCTACTCCATTCATGGTTATATCGAACTTTTCTGAAGCTCTGCTAAAGTTCTACTTCCACTATATTCCTCCGCCTCATGCAAACAAAGCTTAGAAAACAACACCAGAGGACCAACGCAGCGCGTTCGTTCGCACTCAGTGTAATAATATTTTGCATAAGAATAATTTATTACTGGGTATTATCAACACGCATATCTTCACCCCGTCTTTATTCGTGTTTGTTACAAATTAAATATTATAATTTATAGATGAAATGTAAATAAAAGTTAGATTTATCAAAAAACGAGGAAATGTAATGTTAACACATGTATACAGTTCTTGTGATAAATGGCATATTTAGGAAAAAACCTTGCTCGTCATACATGGGGTCATTTTCAAATGTTTGATTAAAACAGTGTGAAGAAACGGTGAATTGGCAATAATGGCTGAAGGTAGGCTGGGTGGGCAGTTGTCCCCTCTCTTAAACAGCACGCTTGGTTTGTGGTCGTCAAGGAGACGACTGACGCCTCGTGACCTCTCATAGACTGTGACTGGAAGAGTGAGTGAGTGAAGAGATTCGGGCGGCTCTTAATATCGATGTCTCGAGAGCAGATGTGGGTGAAGCAAGGTGAGTGTGTAGCAGCGCCGGAGTACAACGAGGGTGGGGGGAGGGGTGAACGAGAATTTCAAGAAAACCCGCCCGACCAGCGAAATCGTCTGGCACGATCGGTCTGGCACCTGTAATCGAACTCGATTCGCCTTGGTGGGAGGCGAGCAGTCTAAGCACTATACTACCGCCATCCATTAACGCACTAGGCAAGAAAAATGTGAATGTGTACCTGACTCTTTATAGAGGGTAGGTACTGACTGCTGGGTGACGAGAAATACGAAGACAGACGTGGGGGTCACTACGTACGTATAACAAAACATATGTAATATTTTTTTAATTATTTAAAATTGAATTTTGAAGGGAACTTTATTACTCAAAATTTGGGCGTTTAAAAGTGTACTAGCAGCCCGTAATCACTTCGCTCAGTTATTGAAATACATTCCTATATATGTGACTACCCGTGACTACCTGCGACTACCGACGACTACTTGTGACTACCCGTGACTAACTGCGTCTTCCCTGACTACCCGTGACCACCTGCGACTACCGACGACTACTCGTGACTACCCGTGACTAACTGTGACTTCCCGCGACTACCTGAAAATACCCGCGACTACCCGTGACTACCTGCGACTACCGAAGACTACCGAAGACTACTCGTGACTACCCGTGACTAACTGCGACTACCAACGACTAATTGCGACAACCTGTGACTACTTGGGGCAAATTGCGACAACCTGCGACTACTTGCGACTACCTGCGACAACTTGAGACATTTTCTTGTAACATTGTATCGATTTATCTTTAATGGTTTGGTAGAGCATGCTTAGAAAGCAGACAAGTAGATCATTTTTCTCCGGCTTAGTTTACAAAATTTCAAATTTGTCAAGGATTTTTAAAATTAAACATAGCTATTTCCATCTAGAAGAATGTAGCTTTCTAACAATAAAATAATTATAATAATCGGCCCTGTAGTACTGGTAGAGCATGCCTAGAAATCAGTCAAGTAGCTCATTTTTCTCCAACTTGTCTTACAAGTTTTGAAATTTCTTAAGGATTAAAAAAAAATGAAACGTAGCCTATGCCCATCTCGAAGAATGTAGCTTTTTAACAGTGAAATAATTATATGAATCAGGTATGTAGTTCCGATATCAGCCGTTACATATAAGCAAATAAACTCACATTACCTCTTTATAATATTAGTATAGATATTTTAATACCCCCATATATATTTTCGCACTCTTCGATACCGAGTTTGAAGGGGGAATTTTTAGACGCAATTTGCTGTATTTTTGTATTTTCACTTCACTTTTAAAGAATTTTGTGTTTTTGTAATTTATGGACATTTTTGTTCAAAAGTAAAAGATAATGCGCCCCAAAACTGAGAAAGTAGAACATTCTTGCTTTACTTTAATTTCCCACAATAGCGTTACCATCTTTTCGCATAAAGAAATTTAATGATCGTGAGCTGGTATCTTTTTTGCGTCAGTATTCCAAGCATTGTAATTATTTGCTACTGGGAGTATATCTTCGCTGAAGAAAATCTAAATATAACTTCACACGTCCAGTATGGTGTTGTATGCGATAGAATGCATGGAGAACTTCGTCGTCACCTGGTAAGCAGTGTCTTCCGAGTGTTGCTGATAAACTTGCTCCACCCCCAGAGAAATGAAAACATGATTGTATAGTATTTTACCATACTCAGTAGATGTTAATTTTCTAAGTTACGTTTTTTTGAATGTGTCTATTATGTATGTATACACCCTTCACTAATTTAAAGAGGTTCAAAAATGCAGTATCGTGAAAACATGTTTGGGCCGCGGTGGTTGAGCGGTTGGCCTGCTCGCCTCCCACCAATGCGAACCGGGTTCAATCAGCGTCCGGGTCACTCCCGAATTTCCGCACGTGGGAATCATTGCGGACGATGCCGCTGGTTGGCATGTCTGCTCGGGGATATCCCTTTCTCCTCGCCTTTTCATTCTGGCGCCACTCCATACTCACCTCAATCACCCTCATCAGCTATCAAGACCTCGCTGTTAAGAGCGCAAATTTCTGTGGCAAACGATAAGGTTTAAAGCTGGGCTCACAACCATCCATCGTACATGTCAGTCACCCGTCCGTCAGTCAAGTAATCCGTCTGTTTTCCCGTCCGTCAGTTGAAAGCGACTCACAACAATCCGTGGTCCGTGGCTCCTTCTGCACGGAAAAATTGCACTGTGATAACTTAACATCGCGATCTTTCTTTCGTAGAAGGTCTATTTTGGTTGGAAACACATTTCCAAGAGAGAAATATTTTGGGGAAATCATTTTTTTTACGTTTTAAATTTCAAAATTTCCCAGCAAGGTAAATTAACACTCATACACGGCCTTGCGTTTTATTTCAAAGTATGTATTCGCGTCTACGGAATGTCGTCAGAAGGCGGTCGCCCAACCGTCGTCTGTCCGTCGAAAGTTAAATTTTAAGATATATTTGACTGATTGACGGGTAGAAAAATAAAGTTGCCCTGTGACAGATGGATGCAGCCATAAGTCACAAAAGCAAAGCAAAAATTTCGTTACTTTCATTTCATTCCCGTGCTCTAAAGAAAAGAGTTCCCAGTAACGCAAACATATTCACGTAAAACCTACAGCCGTGTTGTTGACACATCCTCACCGCAATTTTCCATTCCAAAAATCTCGTAATCTTGGTACCGAGTTGTTGCCTTTAGCGAGTGGCCGTGGTCCCATGAACAAAACATAGGATTGGCAACATATGCCACATTCACAGTAAGAAAATTTCGAGTCCCAATATCGAACATCCATTGCCCTGTTGTTGACGTTGATACTACACATTTTCTAGGTTTTTCAATATTTCCCCATCATTTTACGGCGACGATCTGGTAAAAGATAGCCCAGAACTACGGAAAAGTTGCATTTCAACCAAGGAGTTTCTGTAAATTTGCACAGAACTTTCCATTAGCTCACGGAACCTCTCCGTCAATTTCCCTAGAAACGTATTTCTGCATTTACGTAAAAAAAGAGATGACGGAAACAAAAAGTCTTCAGTTTTCGTTTTGCACGATTTTAACTGTTTACGTTAATTAAATTTATAAAATGTAGAAATTTTTATTCTAGAGAGAAAATATGGCGCGAATCAGAAGTGATTTTCACCTGACACCTAAGAGTGAGTGAGTGATGTGAGGTGAAGAGATTTGGGTGGCTCTAACAGCGAGGTCTTTGGAGCCGATGTGAGTGACTGAGGTGAGTATGGAGTGGCGCCGGATTGAAAGGGCGGGGGAAACGGGATATCCCCGAGAAAACCCGCCGACCAGCGGGATCGTCTGTCACGATTCCCACGTGCGAAAATCCCAGAGTGGCCGCACCGGGAATCGAGCCCGGTTCGCCCAGGCGAGAGGCGAGTAGTCTAACCACTTAACTACCGCGGCCCCTAACACTCGCCTACGATATTGATGTCTTACTACAGGGTATAAATAAGTCATTTATATAAATGCGACATACGTTACTTGTAATTTTAAAGTAATATTTGAGCGTTTTAAGTGTTGGTCATTTTTTAATGTGCCTGATGCAAAATTTGACGTTTGAAGAAATAGGTGGCGTGTAGATCCTAACTGCAGCAGGTACGATTATGTCGTGGTCGCAGTGGTGAAGGAAGCTTCGTGCGGATTCGGTATTGTTCGTTACCGAAACCCGAAGATACAGGGCATACAGAGACTTCCCGTATTTTGTATTTACGTATCTCAGCTCCGTTTTCCGTCATTACGGATTGCGTTTTCGTTTATTAACTGTACATTTCCGTAAAATTTTCCGCGAATATAAAGAAACTGTTTTAAATGCAACTGTAAGTAAATGTGAATATAACTAGTAAGTAGCTGCCCGTCCTATTCTAAGGTCCCCAGTTCAATCCCAGGTTTCGGATGGCAGAAATTTTTTCGGATGTGGTGTTCTCAAATTGGGAGTGTGAAGGACGCTGGAGTGATGTGGAGGTTTTCTCGGGGTTCTTACGTTTCCTCCCCGCCTTCATTCCACTGCGTCTCTATCTACATCTCGCCTAGTCTCCTCCATTCCTCGGGATGGCCGTAGCGACAGGTCTGTACCTCAGGCAGTACAGTCGACTCATATTAGCCACAGCCTCGTCTTATATATAGCGATAGGAAAAATTCGCGATTTCATATTAGGACAAGATAGATTTCAAACGCGTGTACACTGAAGTCACCTTTACAATTGGATCAGAATTTAGTAGACACGCCCTAGACGACTCCGCGCCAATAGCCGACTTGCAAGGGGACAAGAAGCGAATCCCGTACTTACAAATGTGGGGTAACACCGGGGCAAAAGATAATGAACAAACATCTGAGGTTCGACTATACAAAGAATTGTGGGGTATGGCATACAGACCATTGAACTCGCGAAAAGTTATCCTACTATCCCTACTTATATAGTCCACCCACGGTAACTTCCTATTTTTCTGAGGCCCTGCAAAAATTCTACTTCCTGAATATTCCTCCGCCTCATGCAAACAAAAATTAATCGAGCCTATAAATTACAACAAAGTAACAACGCACAGAATTCGTGCCCATTCGCTTTAATAATATTCTGCTCAAGAACTATTTCTTACTAGGCATCGCAAGTCTCTAGCCATGCCATTTAGTCTACACAGAAAAAAGTGTAATGATGTTGCATAAAAAATACTACGAAAGAAAAATTTTAAACCTGTATGTTAAAGTAAAATTGATAATGTTTTGAGAAAGTTAAAATTCGCGTTATTATTTGGCATTAGGATCATCTTCACAGTACTGTGTATACTCGAGCCGGCGTTGTTTCTCCATTGGCTGCTGCACATATGTGACTGAACTGCTCGTGATTGGACTACACAATAATTGTGAAGTGTTCATTTATTGACGCAAAGTTGCACAGGGCTTGTCAAACAAAGTATGGTCCAATGAAAAATGTACAGCAAAGGTACACGAGTTAAATGTTTAACGTGTCCCTAAATAATAATGCAAATTTTGCAGGTCCCTTGGCATGGCAGTTTCTTTGATGTGGGCGTGCCCATCATCTGGTTGGTTGAGCGAGGCTCTAGGAATAGCATTTGTACTTCATTTGCTACCGCGCACTCTAAATCTGAATTAGTGATACTTTCACTGTTTAAATCAGTCAACGTATCTGAATTATTCAACAGTCACTTCAGTGAATTTAACTGATGAATCAGTGAAAAAATGCCAGATTTCCTTCACTTATTGATTCAGTGACAATTTACACTGATTCATCAGTCATTTTTTTTTCACTGTTTACTCAGTGGTTTATTTTTGACTGATGTATCAGTTAAACAGCGTGTAAAAATGGCCGTTAAAGAAAGTGTACCAAGTGAAATAAAAACGAATAATCTAATGAAACCAATACAAAATACTTTCTAAAATGTGTTTCGTCTTTCACAACACCATGTTACGAGGTAATGTGAACACACAGCCTTTCATTCCGTTTTAACGTCTTTCATTTCCTTTTCATGTAATCGTCAAAGCGCTCTGGTTGAAGGTTTAAACTGCATATATTTGGTGAAGATAGGGCACTCAAATATACTATTCGTTTTAACAATCGTAACTGACTAATTAAACCAAAAACTAGCATACAATTTAAATCAACACGATTTCGCGTCGAAAGTATAAGCCATATATTTTCCTCTCACGTTTTCAAGCTGGCGTGGCAGCACAGATTGTAAGGTAACGGCCTGGAGTTCACACCGTAGGTCAATCCCGGTCGCCTCCGAAGACTTTTAACTTTCTTAAATTACGGTCAATTGCTCACAGTAAATATACAACTATACTAAATACGTTTATTTCACTAAATGATTTGGCTACATTTAATAAAACATATATTTAATTCACCACTATAGTCGGCCTTCACTTATTCAATCAGTCAAATAAATTCACGTCACTAATTCAATCAGTGAAATTTTTCCACTGAAACGGTCAGTGGTTTTCCACTTATTCTAAGTGGAGCCATTTTCACTGAATCGAGTAGATGAATTTCGCTGGGAATCAGTGGTTCCCCACTGATTCGAATTTAGAGTGCATCTGCGAAAGGTTCCGTGTTGACTATGCTGTCTGCTGGCAAATAAGTTACCAGTCGCTGTTTGGCGAACTTCATTCTGACATGTTGCTGGCAAGTGACACCATTTTGGTGGTGTGTGTGTGTGTGTCCCGAGTTCGCAGAATAAACGGCTATTTAACAGCCGACAAAAAGTTCCATTTGGTCGACGTAACATGCACGCCCCTAGTGGCAGACCATGACACTAGCGAGCAAAACCCAAGACAAGAATGTCATATATCAGATTGTTCATAAAAATAACAAACAAAACATAGTAGGCCCTACAAAAAAACTATATGAAAATAAAAATTTACACAAAAAACATATTTTAAAAAATTATAAAAGCCTGCGCAACAAAAAGGATGATAATATATTCACAGCCAAGATAAACCAATAACTATTTTTTTTGCCAATTACATGCTATTGCAACGGGACTTTAAAAACGAATTATGATTTTTTTATGACAGAAACGCCATACATCTTTTTTTTCTGCAAATATAAGAATGTTTTACAATTTTTTACTGCCGAACACTTCAAATACTTAAAACTACATAACCGACCGATATGCCAAATGCTGCTTCGACATACTTTGTGTAGATTTTATAATTCTCAAAAAAAAAAAAAAAATCCAAACTTGGCCCGCTGACAGTTCTCATGTCTCCAAAATAGTAACAACCCTAATAGACAATTTCATTAGCATAGTGTTGAAATACATTATCTGCAAAATTTAATTTGAATTCTGATATCTCAGTGACATCTCAACACAGTCCCACAACAGTTTGTATGCAAAGAGTTCTCTGGAATGGCTCATAACATATTAATAAATTGGTTTCTTAAGCAAGATTTTTGGCGAAAATTATTAAATGCCTTAAGGTCACATTCAGGCTTAAAAAGTATTGCGTCGGCAATGGCTAATAGTATAAACAAGCTTCACGTGTAGTTTCTTGTTAAACTCTGTTTCATACAACTTCAATCAATTTTGACGGTTCTCCAAAAGAAGTGCGGCCATGATGTATCCCTACGACACAGCTGTTCTGTCGGCGAAGAAAACGATATTTGTAAACAAACTACGAATCTAATGGCAAGCATTGAAAGACTGACAACTATATCTGGTTGCCATTCACAACTGTGTTATTTTTATTATGATCACATAACATACTAGTTAGGGTTCTGTTTTATTTTATTGGTGGGGTGGGGAACTATAGTTTTAAGTTTTTCGGGAGACGAATTTTGTGGTTCTTCTTATAAGCGAGTGGCGATTGGAACTTGCATTGTTTTGATGATGCATTGGAAAATTTTGTTCGTACGGAAATAGCAATCAATTTACTATAACTCAAGAGTTTTAACTTGATCGAAAGAACTAAATGTGTCGCTGTGCGTACCGATGCGAAAAATGCTCAACAGATAAATATCATTGCTTTTTTTATATTATGAACTGCACTAAAAGGGCACTTATTTACGCCTCGTACGTTTGAAAACCTCACGCAAGAACAAAACGTAATAAATACTCCACAGTTAATACCGATGTGCGAAATGCACATTGTAAACATGTTAAGCAAATTTAACTTCTACCTAAAAATCGTTACAGTTTCAATCAAATAAAAGTCTCAATACATTTCAAATAACCTAAGCACAATTTAAGAAAATATTATTTACAAAACACACAAACTTACTGTTTACTTCGTAATTCCTAAACACGTTACGAATTTGGGATGATTAATCACGTGTCGGCTACTGATAAGAAATAATTTATTTGCTCACATATGCAATCAACAAAACACTTTAAATATTTCTTGAAACCAACAAATTCACACTTCACAACGAAAATAAATTTTCGCTCGCGCTTCGCGATGGCCACAGGAACTGGTGGACCACAGCGCACAACAAACAATTTTACAAAGCTGCAGACACGTGTAGATAATTCATTTCACTGAGGAGACTGTTCTAAAAGGCACCTACGACGAACTACACTTAATAAAATACGTAAATACAAAGTTAATTAACTGCATATATAATATTCCGACATCACCAGCAAGGAATTCTCGCATATTGATCAATTATGACGAAAGAGAGCACAATGGCAAGAACGGTTTTTCACCGGGCGGGTGGAGACCATAGACAACAGACTCCACGGAGATTGGTGGAGACCTTTCACATAACCGTGATGTTCGCATGCTCTACCGTAATATTTCTAAATATTTTTAAAGCCCTTGCTCTACAGCTCAGAAAAATTGGGTATTAGTCTATGAGAGTAATTTTAACCATAAATGATGCAATTATAATTAATTTTCCACATTATAATTCTGAGTACTATTTTCTTTCACAATCATCGCCAAGCGCGCCAACATAATAACACGCATCCTTCAACAACCACCAGCTGGCACAGTACTTTGTAAATGGGGGCGTTTACTGTTTACTTGCTGTGTAGGTTGGTCACAACGTCTGTCAAATTTTACTGACGTTACATGGAACAGAGTATACCTCGGAATTTTAAGCGGTGACCGTAGGCTTTAAATATAGAAATATGCTCAGTAAAGGTACAGCAATGTCGTTATAGTTTTAAATGTTGTTTTTCATAAGGATAATTACTTTAAACATAGGGGCACGTACAGCGATTTATGCTGAATTTGACACTTAACAACGACCACGTTTATGTTTCAATTAACAAATATATGAATAATTAACAAAACATCGACTTTCATTTCAGTCCTGAATAAAGAGTTATATTGAAGTATTACATAGTTTTTGTATTCGACTAGACACAACCGCTTGGATAGAGACTCGCGTGAACGAAGGGAGGGCACTTAACTTATGATTGGCGTTGTTATTCTTTTAGTGTATTACGCCAAAATCGCACTATACATCTGGGTCCCAATATTTGAAACTATCGGAATAATTCCTCTAGCGGAATAACTTCATTCCGCTATCAGAATCGTCAAAGTCAATTTCTGAACACTCGTTAGCGGATTTGTGTACCGGAATCGAGTCGTAGTGTGTCGAAATCAATCTGACAGAAAAGCAGCTGCGAGAATTGCTATTCCTCTAGAGATTTGTCTGTTATGTCATTGTGCGATAAAGGGGACTTGAAAAATATATACTTCCTTGTGGTTGAATATAAATGTTATAAACGAATAGTTTACAAACTAAAAAAGTTGCCACACCTCAAATTGCAACAGTATTTTAAAAAGATGAGAAAAAAATCCTATAAACATAACGTTACGCTCGCATAAGAAAATTGAGAGCAAAGTTGTGAACATCAAATCAAAGCACAAACACAGTTTAAAGGCAAAACGAGTAATTCTAACTCTGCAAGAAATTCTCTAATTGTTTGATGCACCTAAGTAAAACATAAGGGAGGCAACTGTATGGGCATGAAAATACTTCGAGTTTGTCACAAATATGCCCATAAACACGACGCTTGACCAAATCAAAATTTAATTTAGTCAGAAAAATATTCTCGTAACTACTAGAAATTAAGCTAAAAAATTAACAGAGAAACACGTTTTTTATTTTATTTTACATATGTACGTAAGACATTATACCTAATTGGTATGTTTAAGTTTACAAATTGTTGCAAGAATATCAATAATTTATGCATTTTCATACTTATATTTACCAAATTTGAAGGAACTAACCAAAATTTTAAAAGAAGCAAGACTAAAAGAAAATAACGTAAATGTGGAGAATAATTTTATATATCCTTAACTACGTATAATGAGCGCTTTCTAGCATAACCATTTGTTAACTCTTTTCTGTGCTTTCGTAACTTAACTTATTTCCATTCAATGACAGCGGTGGGGTGGTGTAGCGGTTAGACTACTCGCCTCCTATCAAGGCGAAACGATTTCGATTCCCAGCGGGGTCGCTCTCGGATTTTCGCCTGTGGGAATCATTCCGACCATGCCTCTGGTCGGTGGGTTTTCTCGGGGATATCCTTTTTCTCCCGTCCTTTCATTCCGGCGCTGCTCCATACTTATTTCGTTTCACCCTCATCGGCTTTCAAGACCTTACTTTTAAGCCACCTAAATTTCTTCAATCACTTCACTCGCTCATTCTGAACGTCGCACAGCCAATCAGCGTCTCGTAGCATATTGCCAGCCGCCAGCCCATCCGACAGGGACTCCCGCAGCGTGCAGTAGTCAATCAGACACTAGTATTGTACCCAGAGCCTCGCACAGCCAATCATATATTGGGTGCGCGTACCTCAAAGGAACCGTATCGGAAATTCGCCTCTGTATACTTATTTACTCTGTGTTCCAGGCACAACATTACAATTGACGCCCATTTTTCAGGGCGTGTAGAATTAAATATAGTACAATAAAATATGATTTAAAGGGTTACAAATGCTTCAAAAGTAACTTGAAGTCAAAAAAATCGTTTTATTATTTGAAGACAAAATAGAACTAACAATAAATTACTGATGTAAGTAATGAGTCTTCTTTCCTCAACATGAATGCAAATAATCTGTAAATAAGTCCTTAAGTAGAAGGAAATAGGGAAGTCGTGAGCAAGGGCGTGGGGCGTCAGAGCGCTGGAGCTGTTCACACACTGTCATTTCGAACCCCTAGCAGTCTTTATTCCCTGAAAATTTCCCTTTATTCCCTTTAAAGCGATCATTTTCTCTCAAAATTTCCCGTTTTACACTCAAAATAGCACCGATCCCCCCTTTCAAAATCGATCCCTTGAAAGGCACTTTTCGATCCATCGGAAGGATTTCCTTGTATCTTTTAGAGGGCAGAACAGTGGCGGCCATATTGGTTTTCTGGTCGTATGGTATCCCAAATCGATACACTGGGTCCAAGGTACAGAGCCGGAGCCGACCGGCCTCCATGTTGTAACGACACCCAACCACAATATTGGATCCAGGCGACCTTAACTTTGACCTTTGACCTTGGACCTTGAACGGGTATAATTTAGCATTGAAAACCCCAAAAATACCACAAAATATAAAACGTTTATAAAATCAGTTAAGAATATTTATTACAAATTTATAAAAATTGCAGAAAATCCATTTTCTAAAAATTATTTGAAAATTAATACTTTGAATGTTTTTTTCGTCATTTTCAACTCATAGGTTGCACTGATGACTCTGACCAACATGTTAGATATCGGTGACCTTCACCTTGACCTCACATCTGTGACCTTGACTCCATGCCCATGACCTTGGAAAACTTCAAGCCAAAAAAAATTCTAAATTTTTTGATAAAATCCAAAACAATTCCAAAAAAAATTACGACTAATTTTTTATCCATCTTCAGATCAATCTAGTAGTCTTTCTATTAATCAGCACCGCAATAAGCCCGGCATACGACGCAATTAGCCCCGCATGCACCGCAATCTGCTCCTTAATCCACTATACAATCAGCTCCACAATCGGCTCCGAAATCCGCACCAGAATCCAGTCCACAATCCGCTCCACAATCCTCTCTGCAATCACCACCACAATCAGTAATCCACACACCAATCCACAAACGAATCCCCACACCAATCAACACCAAGAGACACGCCAATCCACACACCAATCCACACAAATCCACACCAATTCACACACCAATCCTCGCCAATCAACACACCAAACCACGCCAATCCCACAAATGCACACTAATCCTTCGCGATTCTCCACTGCAATCCACAGCAATCCACGACAATCTTCGCACTCCTCCACAATTCACAGCAACCAGCGCCAATCCTTCGATCAATCCCAGTCCTTCGTTAAATCCCATTCCTTCGATTGATCAAATATTCGGTTTGTGCCCCATCCCTTTGTATATCAATTACATTCGTTCACCAACTGTCTCCAAATTTGTACATAGACTACATGCCGACAGAATTAATGTTTTGTATGAAATCCACTATCCATGCAGATATTTATATAACAATATGTTATTTAAATATGCTTGTAGGGATATCTAGGTATAGATATATAAATATAAAAAATAAAAATATAGACATTAAAATAATTTAAAATTCCCATAATTATATATTTAATTCTGTATAAAATTAATTGTTATAAAGAAATTAAAAATACTTTTATATTTATATATTTTATACATACATAATTATCTACGTGTTTTCTTCTGGGCGAACGAGTATGGGGATTTCTCAGAGTGTTCCCATATTTTTTACATATAAATTTTATGGCGGAAGGCATTTTGTGGGCACAAGCTAGTCTCTTTACAGTAAAAATAACCGCATTTATATAGAAAAATTACAGATGATATTCTGACACTGTGAGGTGAACATCGATTTGGAAGCACTCCCTCGTCATACCACGAAGATGAATTGCGAATACGAAGGCCTACCTTTGACTTCAACGATCATGGAGCAGCGACTTTCATAATCGCTAACTGGTTGTCGCCAGTGCCAGTTCTGCGATCGAGTTTTCACGTACGGTCTAAATGCTCGTCGGCATGAGAGAGCAGCCCATAGAAATAGTCGTTTTCGCACAATGAAGCATTTCGACATTGGTCCCATGCAGTTTGTGCAAGGCGATGCATTGAAAAATTAGGAGATTTTCAGCAAGGATTCTACTACTGGGAGTCAGCAATAGTTGCTGGCAATATCTCTTACTGCATCGATGGATACCGATTCGACAGGCGATTATGATGAGACAGTTAATGCTAAAGACGGAATAAGATGACCATGAAGAGAGCATTGATGAAAATGAACTTAAATCCAGTAATAGTGCTGAAGACGAAGATGGCGATTTTCTTGATGAACTAACACACACCTCCAATATATTTTCTGCAACAAGTGACATGAATAAGGCAGAAGACGCCGGGAATACGGGCTACCTATTTCCCGAAGGGGCGACTGAAAAGTTTCCATTCAGAATAGTTAACATTCCGGAAATTTTGCATCCATACGTGCATAGAAAAATCCGGAATGGTAACCGTTCCGATTTTATTAGCAAATCACTGCGTTACTGAATTCTGAAATATATCCATTGTAGGAATGGTTACCATTCCGGATTTTTGTACCGACATTCACATCCCAAATATCCTGAAAAGTGCCAACGGCAGCCCAAATCTCTTCACTCACTCGAGTGTACATAGAACGGCGAAGTCAAGTGATCTGCCAAATAATAACGTGACTTTTGAAAATCTATAGATAGAGATAGGGCAATTTCGCGAGTTCAATGACCTGTATGGTAGACTCCACAATCCTTTGTATAGTCGAACCTTAGATGTTTGTTCATTGGCTGTTGCCCCAGTATTACCTCACATTTGACAGTACGGGATTCGCTTCTTGTTCCCTTGCAAGTCCGCTGGCTATTGGCGCGTAGTCGTCCAGGGCGATCTAATAAATTCTAATTCCGATTTCAAAGGTGACTTCAGTGTACACGCGTTTGAACTCTATCTTGTCCTAAAATGAAATCGCGAATTTTCCCATCCCTAGCAATTAGTTAGAGGAATATGGATAGAGTTCACCGGGCTCAAAATAACGCAACGCGTCTTCTTGCGGAGAACTAACATTAACGATAAATATCTCTGCGTCACTCCGGCACGGAAAGGCAACAGATATTTTCGGAACGATTAATTCCCGCCAAGTTGTTTGGAAGGAAGGCGTTTGGAAGGGTTATGGGGAACGAGTGCAGTCAGTTGAGTGTGAACGGTCGGCTGCAAAACGAGGGCGGTATAGTCTTCCAGCTGTCCCGGGCAGTTCCACAATGCAAATCCTCGTCTAAGCTCGCCCACGCTATTTCGCACTACTAAACATATTTTAAATCACTTTTTTTTTTTTTAACTTAACCACTTTATTGCAACCATCCGTTCCCCGCGATCCTCAAACCAGACACTCTGTGGAAACAATTATTCGAGCTAATGTCCTGGGAGAAATCCGTGGGATTTCGAGAATCAAGAGCGTGTCTCTAAAGTTGCAAGACCTACGAAAATCAAGCGTTTATTCTCCAGAAACCACCAAGTTTACCAAAGACGTTCATCGAATCCCTGTTCCTTTAATGTTAAATAAATAATTTAACAAGGAACCCTTTTTTTTTCTGTCAGGCTGCGACATTTGCAACCGAATACTAATGCACGAAATGTAGTTTATTTCGCTGATACCTGCACTGAAAACTGCAATTTAATTCAAAGGCGTTTTAATAGAAAAACCTTCAACGTTTTATAATTTATTTCTTTAACACATTACTTTAAATGTTGTTACCATAGCCTGTATTTAACATTACCTATAGCAAAAATGTTTGTTTCCCCCGTGTATTCATAATCATATATGCGAATATTATTTGACACATTTTCCACTCATGCATGAAATGCAGAAACTGTAGTCTGTAATAATGCAGGGCGGTTCTAATTACACTACAAATATGCCAAACTATAAAATCACGTGCAAAATTTACTTATATTGTTGACATTTTTAAGTATACTGAATTATTTAAGTAATTACCTTTCAACTATAAGAGCCGATATATGTTTCGAATCGAGATATTTTAAACGAAAACCATTAGTTTTCTTTTTATATCCATCATATTGTATTATGTTCGATTCTTTGGTTTCGGTGAAAACACAACAAATAATTGTGCAAGAATTTACGAAATTGAAAATTGTTTATTTCTTAAAATTTATTAATTGCTGCAGCTTATCATTTAAAAATACTTGGTAGAAACCGAAGAAAGAAAAAAATAAAAAATAAAAAAGAATGTGTGTGTAACAAACATATTTCAGTCCTCAATTTGATAACTTACAGCCTAAAACCAAACATCTCGAAGAAATTTAACCACAGTTATAGAAATACTTTCTTCGCAATTTAAAGTAATATATTTTAAACACAATGTTTGTCTTCAAAGTATTCTTACATGCCATATATAAAATATAGATAGTATTTGAATATCACAAACGAAATATTTTTGGTATTAAAGATAGTTTTCCTAACGTATTCTAATCCCAGAGAACTTTATTGTTTATATGATGCGCAGGAGGGAAATTTAGGCCGGTAAGTTATTGTACACTGCAAGTCTCAGTGTATAACGATCTTTCCTGTGGGGGATTATTCGAAAAAAGTGTAACTGATATCGGTTATGAATGATACATGCTACTATTACCGAGCACAACTACTACATCTCATCGTTTGTAATAATGGGACAAGTGTTTTTTTTTTATCGAAATTAAGTACAGCACACATGAAATCGATCAACTGAAACCGTACAACCGCGCTCGAAACAACTTCATATGAAACGATTCTCGTACAATGAGTGCTCGAAACAGGCTCCTTCTAATTAATCTGCTACCGATCTAAAGAACAGTAGGTGAGTGAAAACGAACGCTTGTGGAAATGCAAGCCACAATATTTTGATGCAGTACGCTTAAAAAAATGTAATACCATAAGAATTTCACTGTATCAATCGATCAACAATATCAGACTTATTCAACAGTCATATCAGTGAATTTAACTGATGCATCAGTGAAAAATGCCAGATTTCCTTCACTTATTGATTCAGTGACATATTCCACTGATTTATCAGAAATTTTTTTCACTGTTTCTCAGATTTTTTTTTTGTTGACTGATGGGTCAGTTCAACAGCGAATAAAAGTGGCTGTCGAACAACGTTTATAAATGGCCGTTAAACAACGTGTATCAAGTTAAATAACAACGAATAAATTAATAAAACCAATACAAAATACTCTCTAAAATGTGTTTCGTCTTTCGTTTATTCCGTTTTTTGTCTTTCATTTCGTTTTCATTTAACCATCACATCGCTCTGTTTAAACTGCATATAAACTGGCGAAGAGAGTGCACTCATATACACTATCCGTTTGAACAATTCTAACTCCACCAATTAAACCAAAAACGGTATATAAGGGCATAGAATTTAAATCTTCAGGCTTTCGACAAAGATTACAACCCGTATATTTTCCGCTCGTTTTTCAACTTGTAGTCGAGGGATCGTGGGATCGTGCCCCGGCCCCTCCACGGCAGATTTTCAGTTCGCTTGTCGCACTGGGAATTGTCAGCAAGTCGGTTTTACTTGAGCTCGGCAACGTCACTGCAAGAAAATTACAATTATAACGACAAAAGAAAGATGTTAGATAACGTCATAAAAGCGAAGAGGAAAGAAAGGGTGTGTGAGTTCAATTTAGGTTACCGCTGAAAAACTCAGCTGACCTCCCTACCACTTATGTACACACAAGCAAGCCCTATGACGTCATATTGACATTGAACCAATCGTATTGCTAACACCAATCAGCCAATCACCGACCAGCTAATCATCAAGTTGTCTCGTAATTTCATCTGGTCAGTCACGTGCAAGTACTGTGACATCATGTGCATGAGGCAGTTCCTCGCAAGAGAGACCGCCACACTCATACACACACACAGCGAACCAATCGTATTGCTAACACCAATCAGCCAATCACCGACCAGCTAATCATCAAGTTGTCTCGTAATTTCATTTGGTCAGTCACGTGCAAGTACTGTGACATCATGTGCATGAGGCAGTTCCTCGCAAGAGAGACCGCCACACTCATACACACACACACAGCCAAACACATTTACATACCCAAACATAACCTACACACCCAAGCACATATACATGCACCCAAATACATCTACACACACACCACACACATATACAAACATTCGAAACACATATGCATGCCCCCAAGCACATATACATGCCCCCAACACATAACACACCCAAAAAAATACACACACACATTCAAACATATATCATACACCCCAATCACATATACATGTAACCCAAATACATATACATGCCCCAAAAAAAACATATACACACCCAAACTATCTTACAAACCCACTGCCGCCGCCACCACCACCACCACCACCACCGCCGCCACCACCACCATCGCCCCATAGCTCCATCGCCTCATAGCTCCATAGCTCCAAAACGACTCTGCCACCTCCTCCTACTCCTCCTCCTCCACCTCCCCTTCCTCCACCGCAGTGTTTGTACATGATTGGGCAGTTGCAATCACGTAACAACTTGATGATCAGGTGGTCAGTGATTGGCTGATTGGTGTTAGCAATACGATTGGTTCAATGTCAATATGACATCATAGGGCTTGCTTATGTGTATATAAGTAGTACGGAGGTCAGCTGAGAATCTTAGTTTGACAGCAGCTCCCGTGAAAGGTGGTTTGTCTTGACTAGCTTGTGCCCCTTCGCATCAAAGTCTTATTCTGCATCTGCGATGTCTTCGGGTACTCCAGAGCTAATGGTAGATACGGCGGTGCCATCAACTTCTTCGGGAGTGGTACCAGCAGTGCCATCGACTTCTTTGAGCATGACGCTGACAGCACCAGCGACTTCTTCGGGCGGGTCACCTATAGGAGTGCAGCCATCGGCGACATCTGACATGATGTTGACAGTACCATCGACCTCTTCGGGTGGGCCGCCTACATCAGTTCAGCCATCGACGACTTCGTCAAGGCTTCGTTGCTGCTATTGTGGAAAGATATTTCCCTACAACCATGGTGCGAGGAAACATGGAAGAACTACTTGTATGAAGGGTCCTTCCTGTGTTATGCAACAATGTATTAAGTGCAAACGATTGTTCAAACGAGGTGATAAGCTGAAGAGTCATATCAACAACTGTAAAAATAGAGTTCCTGCAGCTAAGAAACGTTCTGTACTAGCTATTGGTGATACCCCGTCGAATAGATTCTACCTAAAAAATTCAGCATTCAAGGGAATTTTAAAAGATTATGTTATTGGAAATAACTTAGCTGGTACGAAAGACACATGTACATACCTAGACCACACTAAGAAAAGGATACAATTGAGGAAGTCAAAGAAGGTCCCATAAAATATAATGTTTGGCTGCAGTGTACCTATGAAAAGCCTCAACCTCTTGATGAAGGAATCAGCCGGCGGGCTTTCAAGACTATCAATCAAGCATTGCACAATGTTGATAGCATTCCAGGATCTCTAGAGGGCTTGAAAGAAAAAATTTGTCGTGAAGAACAAGAATATATGGAAAAGGGTTCTGGTTGGACGCTTGTTCACGTAGACTTTCTTGAGCTGTGTTTGAGCAGATTATATTCACTACATAAAAAGTGAGCTTATTGCTGGAAATATCGTACATGGATGTATGGAAACTATAGAGATTCTGTTTTTTATGTTTGTAGTCTGATGTACATAAAAAAAATATGGGTTTTCAATCAATAAACGAAAGTGTTTTCTTTCAGGCTAGTGCCAATGCACGTTCCCCTAGAATGTCTGCTACACCAGATATCAGGAATATGATAGTTTTGGCTTTCAGATCTGTCCCTACAAGCCAATACTTCTAGGGAGCACAATAATAAAAATAAAATGATGTACCAAATTATAATGTTCTTACTTAAATATTTGCTGCAATGGTCTATCACTGTATGTGCATAATCAATGATATGGTAACAGAGGTATATGTTGAAATGAGGTGTACAAAAAATTATAGTGTGGGTTAATATTGTAATACATTGTAAGCAGGTTGGATGCAACAGATTTAGAGCGAGGAGGGAAAATGTTGAGGCAGGCCTGCTGAGCGAGAGCAATATGGAAAGAGGTGTTGGTCAGCAAGCAAGCAAGGGGTTAGCAAGGGAAGGAGGTCTAATGTTATACATTCCTCGATTTTTTTTAAATTTTCCCCTGAGTTTTCGTTTTCAGTCATTCAAGGTCACGAGGTGAAGATTGACGTTGTCTGCATCTAGTATAGCGGCGGTAGTCAGTAATATATTATATTTGCTGACTTTTATGTATTTTCCCCCAAATTGTTTATTTCAAGGTCATGGGGTCAAGGTCGAGATAGTCTGCATCTTATATGGCTGTGGTAGTCTGTAATGTATTATGCTTGCTGACTTTTTACATTTTTCTCTAAAGTTTTTTTATTTTCAAGTTAATTCTAGATCATGAGATCAAGGTTGAGGTAGTCTGCATCTAATATGGTGGTAGTAGTCCGTAATGTATTATACTTTCTGAATTTTATGGATTTTCCTAAAGTGTTTTATTTTCAAGGTTATTCAAGGTAATGGGGTCAAGGTTTAGGTATGCTTCTAATATGGCAGTGGTAATCTGTAATGTATTGTTCTTGCTTAATTTTATGGATTTTTCGAGTGTTTTTGTTTTCAAAGTCATTCAAGGTCATGGGGTCATGGTCGAGATAATCTGCATCTAACATGGTGGTAGTAGTCTGTAATGTATTATGCTTGTTGACTTTTATGTATTTGTCTCTAGTTTTGTTTTTAGGTCACTGGGTCAAGGTTATGGGCCAGGGGTAATTGATCACAGGCTAAAGTTCAATTACTAATGGGCATTGGCTTCCAAGATGACAGACAAGTGATGTATGCCAAGATGGTGGTCACCTACAAATATGGCGGTCGCCTACCAAGATGGTGGTCTCCCGTAATTTATAAACAAATGACAAACGAAAAAAATCAACATGGCGGAATGAGTATAGGTTAAAAGAGTGGGTGCGAGGGAGTCAGTCGTCTGCTGGGAATGGAACGAAAGTGATTAATGATGGTGTTGAGAAATGTAAGTAAGAAAAAAAAATGTTTTTAAAATAGTTTTCAATTACTGTTAAATAATTTTACTATAATAACATTTTTTTTGGAAATTTAGAATATTTTGGGTTTTTTTTTAATTTTTTGCAAATATTTTGGATGTTTTCTTAATTTTTATATTTTCAATTTCAAAGGTCAAGGTCAGAGAGCATCTACATACAATATGGATGCAAGATGGCTAATGCTTAGGTCTGAGCCCTATATTCTATACCTTGTTTCGATTTGGCATAGGGTATGTCTATAAAACCATTATGGCCGCCACTACTCTGTAGGTCCGAAGGATTCCTCCACATTAATTAAATTGGTAATAATTGGATTCCAGTAGCTTGTTTTTGCACGAGGGGTGCTTCTACCATTTTTGGAGGCTTCTAACTTTTTTGAGGCAGAAAAGGGAAGTTTTTAAGGAAAAAAGGAAAAATGGCGGACAGGTGACGTAACAAGATGGCGGCCGGGTGGCTACGGCTCCGGTGCCAGACGCCGATGGCCCCAAACCGCCATATCCCTACTACTGTAATTAATTTGGATAAATTAAATAAAAACCATATTTAATTCGCCACTGCAGTCGGTCATTTTCACTGATTAGAGTAGTTCAATTTCACTGCGAATCAGAGGCTTTCCAGTGATTGGCATTTAAAGTGTATTTATAGACAAAGCTACATATTTTTATGACGGTGTACATCTACCTTAAAGGTGAGACATATTTACTTATACAACAAACATATTGATGTTGTAAAAGATTTTGTAACTACATCCATGAAGTAAGAATAAACAGGAGGAAATATTTTAGTATTTTCTTTAAGGTAGCCTACAAAGTGAGCTCCATACGGGCTTAAATTGACAACAAATTTCTGGGAAATACTTCATTCTAATTCCTTCCACCACACACACACACACACACACACACACACACACACACACACACACACACACACACACACACACACCACACACACACACACACACACACACACACACACACACACACACACACACACACACACACACACACACACACACACACACACAAAACACACACACACACACACACACACACACACACACACACACACACACACACACACACACACACACACACACACACACACACACACACACAACACACACACACACACACACACACACACACACACACACACACACACACACACACACACACACACACACACACACACACACACACACCACACACCACACACACACACACTCACTACACACATATATATATATATATATATATATATATAATATATATATATATATATATATATATATATATATATATATATATATATATATATAATTATACAGAATGTATCCGAGCTTTGCGCACAAAATGAAGCTACAGCATCTGTGAACTTAAGCAACCAGAAAAATCTAATTATACAATGTCCGCAATAGTAATATTGTATTATTAAAGTGAAGATGAAGTTAAGTGCAAGGAGACATGTGGTACTTGTTATTGTAGTGTATTGTTGCGCAGAATGTACTGCACTACTTTTACTTTTGTATTTAATAACCATACACTTGTTTAGAAAATGTAATAAGAACATTCATTTTTTTAAATATTATTTACAACTCTCTTCATTTTTGCACCTAACTTCAGCGTCGCTTTAGTAATAAAACATTTATTTTCCGTACATAATGTTACTAGAGATTTCTGGTTATTTGGACCCACAAATGCTTTGGCTTCATTTCCTGCACGAAGTTCAGAAACAAACCATATATATGTGTGTTCGTTTATATAAGACTAGTTAAACACAAAATATAAATTCAACCATTTTTAAGTAAAGTAGTGTCGCTTTCCATAATTTTACACTCATGCGAAATCACAAAATAGTTGTGTTTGACGGTTTTCGGCTCTGGTACTGATGATAGCTGTACAATATAAGAACATTGTAGGACGACTTTCAATAAATTTTATATTGTGGCAACTTAGAAAATTTAGTGTTATTAGAATGATTATGGCGGATCGGACACAATGGTGTCTGGGGTCGCAGCCAGAGCCGGGCACCACCGTATTAGAATTTCCCTTTCTCCTTCAAATTCCCCTCTTTCCCTTCAAAATTGACCAAATTTCACTCAAAATTTCCTTTTTTCCCCAAAATTTCATTTTTTCCTCAAAGCTGTACCGATCCCCGCAGTTGCAAAAAAACGATCGCCCGAAAGGCACTTTTCAATCCATTGAAGTATTTGGGGGGCTCGTTTTCGAGGGCAGAGAAGAGGCGGCCATATTGGTTTTATAGGCATAGAGTATGCAAAATCGACACACATGATCAAGGATCGGAGGGGAGCCGACCGTCAGACATCTTGGTTCTGTTAGCCATATAAGATGTCATTTTGGATACAGATGACCTTGGCCTTTACCGCATGACCTTGACTATAACACTCAAAGACCCCATAACCTTGATTGACATTGAGTCCAAAAAACCCGATAAATTCCCAAATTTATTTTAAAAATCTACAAAAAAAAATTGCTATTTAAGGGTTATTTAAAATATTAAAAACTTTATTTGGAAAACTTACATTTCCAGAGGTTCCCCCAGCACCATGCCAAGCAGACAATTGATGCTCCTTCAATCAATAACATTGTCTTAACATTCCCCTTCGCTACCAATGTTTCTCATTGGATAATTAGTCGGCAGGACATCACACATAATCATTCCGTTGTATACAGTCATCTTGAATTTTTTCGTCTGTCATTTGTTTATGCATTGCTGGGAGCCACCATCTTGGATTTCCTTTTGTTTTCATGTTCAACATCTATGCGGTGTTACCCACCATGCATCTGTCGATTTATCCACCAGGTGGCAGCCATATTTGTTTGTTTTTCAACATATAGGTGTTGCTGTCGGCGCATTCCGTATTAGATTCTAATTTCAATGTTTAAGTAGTTCTAATTTCTCGATTATGGAGCCTGATTTCGGCCCGTATCGAACGGTGACATTGCCTATTCCTGAAAGTACATAAACTGTTATATTTAGTTTTTTAATTTATTTTTAATGTAACTATTTTTATATAAAATATTTTAATATAAAGTGGGGGTATTTTAAAATACACACAACTCATAATATTTTTTTAAAATTATTTTATTTGGTAATTTACGAAATGAAAAAAAAATTTATTAATTGCAATATTCTGCGTTCAGCACATGATGTCCACATCATCGGACCTGGATTAGTAGCGGGCTGGGAAACCCCACCACTTGAGATAAGACCGTCTATTATGCCGTTTCAGTGCCTTCTCGAACCTTAAAGACGCTGATGCTCGAAGTCGAATAAACAGTTCTACTGTGTGAAAAGATACACATATATTCTCAGCTGCTCTCACGACAGTATTTGAATGTCTTATCTCGGCAATTGTACGATACAAGCTGGTCGTGAAGTATCAGGTAGAATATGTATGTGTTTGCAGGTATATTTCCATGTGTAGTGAATTCGATCATGCAGTCGATTAAACTGGAGCTAAAATGCTCGTCATGTTTACTCACATCGAATTCCATGAGGGAGGCAAAGTTCTTGAATGTCTCAGGGCTCAATATCGTGGATTGGGTGCGCCCATAATATGCATTTGGAATTGAGCATACATGTTAAATGCCAGCAGGTACTGCCCATTTTTAATGTTCATGTTAATGTTAACATATGGGTAGGTTTCGCTATTCAAAACTATTTTCACATTTTCTATTTGATGTGTCGAACTGCGAACTACTCACTCTCACATTATGCTATATTCTGGCCTGTAGCCCAATGATGATGAACCTCGGATTCCCAGAAGTAAAGCTGTATTTCACCATCCAGTTGGTGTACTGGCTTGCTGGCAATCCGGGGTATGGCTCCATACTCCACGACCTTAAGTCACATGGATATTTACATCCGCCACAGTCTCTAGCATTTTTATACTTTCGGCAGTGCTGAACTGCACATGAGGCAGCATTCATTCGAGAGACTGTAGTTTCTGTTCTACTGTCTTCAGGTTATTCCCATACCCACGTTGGTGTCCGCATGCGTATTGGCTAAGAGCAAGAACAATTTCTGCTTCGAATTGAAGATAATTTGACAGAGTTTTCGGCAAATCCCAATAGCATGGAGAGCAGGATGCACACTTTGAACTTGCCGCCAGGGTATTTAGGAACTCTGTAGCTATCTTCGATTCTCCAGCCTTTCATCTTGGCTGCATAAAGTTAATTCGGCTTTAGCGAATCGTCGAGATTATACCCACATCTCGCGACCTGACCACCTCGACACTGTTGAGAAAATATGTGATGCTATCGATCAGGTGAAGAATTTCATTTCACATTATTTTCGTCGATGCGGGGTTGGTCCCATCTTCTTTCATCAGAGTCTCCTTAATTCTCAGGAAAGACTAGCAAGAAAGATAGCAGATACATTTGTGTTGGACTGCTATGAGAACTTTCGATGGTAGTGTGTATGGCCTATCAGGAAATACTGCTGGAATATATGAAATTCCACCTCCATTACATTGTCTTCAAAAACGACTGGCTCATCTAAGTTTAGGTAATCTTCCATTATGCTTGACTTTGAAGCCGAGACTGCAGAGAAAACTCTCGCTAGTACAGGTTGACTCCTTAGAGACCGGCAGCATACTGATTGCAGGTTTTGCACGGACGACCATTTATTTTATTACTTCTGGTCGCCGTTTATCTTATTCCCATCTTTATATATGCAGGTGTAGGGCGATTTCTTTGTTTCAAAAGTTTATCAAATCTCCTTGCTTGTCGACAACTTTCACGACCACCTCGTGTGTTCTCTTTGAAACGACGGGAATGTAAATGATGCTTTGTGGTGCTATGGGCAGTTTAAAATCTGGAAGCACCATCGGAAAAAATTCGTGCAGCGTATTGCTTGCCCTGCCATTAAGGTTGATGGAAATTGCTAAATTGCATTTTTTTTGTATCACATTGGCCAGCAAGATGTTTATGGACCGCGACGACTTGTGTGTTTTGCCAGCTTCATAGATGTGAGCGGTCGTTTCAGTAGAGATTTCATTAACACCTCTTCCTGCTGTGTCGCTTATGCACACTTCTGCCTCCTACACAATATTGCCTTAGGTAAAGGCCTTGACTATTTTTACCCATGGCGATATCTTCCATATTTGCACTGTGTCTTTGTGTCTTGGACAACTACTTCTGTTCATTCGATGCTGTGTTGATGGCTCGGATGATAACACTCGTGGCTACTATTAACACCCCGAAGGCCCCGAGTGCAGGCAAGAGCAATGAAAAAAAAATCTGTTCGTAGAAGTTATGTTGGTCTTGCATGCTTTTCTCCCCTTTGTAAATGATTTTCGTTTCACTTATTTCTTTCTCTTACTCTCTGATCCAGTTCACATACCAACCTGTGTGTTTCTCTTGATCTTATCTCCTATTCTCATCTTCACCTTGGCTTTCATAATGTTGGATACACCCCAGGCAGCTATTTTATCTCCTAGTCTGGTGTCTGGCGATTTTCTTATTTCGTCGGCCTTCTGTGCAAGGATCATGTCTGCCTGGTGTAGAGTTTCCAGATCCTTGTCTATGGAGTACGCGATATCGTGCTTATTGTACACCTAGTCCAGCTTTGTTGTCGGCCCACAGAACCTATTGCTGGGAATGTGCAGCTCGAACAGTAGATTTTTGATCAGCATATCGACTTTCCCACTTCCAGCTATGGTCTTACCTCTTCGAGACATCTCGTTGAACTGAGCGAGAAAAGCATAAATATACTCCTTTTATACAATTTCATTTCAGTATCGTTCTAGACTTGGAACAGTATGGATGAAGGTATAATACTAATGATGAAACTGCTTTGTCGCTTCTACAGTAAAGCATTTACCGCACTGTGCAGCGTGCGTCGACATGAAATACCGATCTATAAAATGAAAAGTTCAAATATGGTGTTTCTGTGCAAACTCTGCCAGAGGCAGTTGACTCGAAGTGATATTTTGAATAATCATTCTAAAACTTATTGCACTGGTTCTTCGCAACTGCAATCAGCGCCACAGTTAGCACTGCACACACTCTGCAGTTAGCGTGGGAATTATCTCCACAATTTGCCCCACGTACACCACAGTTAGCACTGCAGTTAAGTTAACGCTGCATAAACCATAGCTACCACTGCAGTTAGTAAAGCATTTAGTACTGCATGCATCACAGTTAGCACAACAGTTAAAATCACAGTTAGCACCACAATTAGCACCGCATTTAGCACCACAGTTAGTACCACATGCACTGCAGTTAGCACCGTGCACACCACAGTTAGCACTGCACACACCACAGTCAGCACAGCACACACCGCAAGATATTAGTGGTAATATATTGTTACGTACTGCAGCTGGCGCAGACTCAAGTGCCCCGCACCGTAATCGGAGACCCAGCTCGCCCTCCCATCTTCCTGGAACGATGTGCTCACGGCCTCCTGATTCACCTCTTCTGAGAATCCCGTGAATGCCGACAGCGGCAGGACTTGCTGGCATCACAGACCTCCTCTCGCCTGCTAGAGTTTCCAATACGTTTAGCGATGACACAAGAATATTCTGGTGAGACTGACTAGCGCATCAGCCCTCCGCGACGCATCACGCGAGTTGGTGAAGATTCTAGATGGCGGCCTAAGATCTATATATACTACCACAACCCAGCGGCCGACAGTCTTTGACGGAGGATGCCTGGCGAGTGTGCGCGAGCTAAGAGAAGTTGGACGACGACTGGAGATTGCGGGACGATGGCGAATGAAGTGTTCGCGGCTTGAATGAACGAGAGGGTGTAAAACCGACGAGTGAAGCCTGGTATGTGTGAGGGCGTTTGAAGGACTCTAGAGCATTGCGAATGGCGGGACATGGGCTGAACTGAGGTGGGACTGAATGGAAGTGTAATACTGATTTTATTATAAATATTCGAACTGTGAAATATGGATGTACAAATTATAAAATAATTGAATAGGTTGATACACTGTCTATTGGGACTGATCTTTAATTGTTTAATTTAATTGATTTGCTGGTCGTAATTGTAAGTTTTATTAATTGGTGTTCATTGTGAACAGTAAGTGATTTCAATTTATTATGAGGGTTTGAGTGCAGAGAATTTTGCCATATTTATTGAAAATAAAATTAGAAAATAATAATTAATTCTTTTATTTGATTAAAACCTCCATCCCTTACCGAACTTTTTTTTAGCCCACTTACTTTATAGAGAGAGAAATTGTAACAATATGTATTACCAAGCAAGATAACTCTCTATCCATATGCATTTATGCTGAAAATGAAGATATCCCCACGAATCACGACATGGAGGCATATTTCCGAATGCAATGAGGTGCATCATAGCAGGACCATCAAAATGCGGGAAAACATGTTACTAGTGAGACTGCCGGAAGACGAAAATGGCTTTCAGTTCGAGAACGTGTACATATATTCACAATCTCTCCAGCAATCGGAATACCAACGACTGCCATGAGCACTGCAGGCCGTGGATTTCTTAGGTTAATTCTCTTATAGTGTTAATGAAGACATAATAACCCCTAGCGAAGCATTGGCAGACTCGATATTTGTCTTCGATGACATTGCCTGCAAGAAATCAAATTGCATCCAGGAGTAATTTAGCATGGGGCGGCATGTAAAGTTGGACTGCATGTACCTCGGCCAGACTTACTTGCACATAACACAGCTGCCTTGCAACGATGCAAATATTTTAGTGCTGTTTCGCATGGACGATATGAATTTGCTGCATATTTACAACGATCACGCCAATACAGACATGGCACTATGAGATTTAAAGAGCCCCTGTGCCTTGTGCTGGAAAGAGAAATACAGAATTTGGACGTATGATAAGGACTGACCATAATATCATGAGAAGTGCCGACTGGGATACGATTAGTGCAATGCCGATCGTCGAGAATGAGTTACAGCATATTAAAATCCATTCAAAGTAGCCTCAAGCTGTGTTATGATAAAGACGAAGATGGAGGTTGTCTCGTACTAAGAAATGATGAAACTTTTGATGCTGGTAGAAGAATAATTCGACAGGTTGGCGTTCCAAAACAATCTGAGCATGCTGCTACTAAACATTTCGTCCTTGAAACTGGCAATGGCATCATCTTGGAATTGTGCAGTGTGTTGACCGAATAACAGAACACATTCTTTCAAAACTACCTGTCCGAGTTTAAGGCGAAGGTGGAGCATGTGAAAATGGAGAACGTCTGCGAGATGGTGGCCATGGAAGAGCTTGTAACGAGTGATCAAAGGCAAATTATTGACAGATTGAAAATGGCATGTGCACAAAATGAAGATAATGGAAAAAACTGGATGGAAATATGACACACACGTTCACGACCTCAATTTCCCACTTCGCCACAAAAATGAATATTAAGAATTAAAGTAGGGATATATTGGATGTCTGGAGCAAACGTCTGTTGAAGATCGAAAGTATTTTGGCGGATACTCAAAACTAAAACTATACAAAGAGAGCAATAGTAACAATTTTTATTTAGTGCGATGCCGGACATTGCCAGCGAACTGCATGGGGCGATGCAATCTGTTCACTTGAGGTATTTGCTCGTCAATAAAACCAAAATTTCATGCGACCTTATAAATAAAGAAATTTTTAACCCAATTGCTTGTCATCTCGATGTACTCAGGGAGAGCGATGGAGAGTCCGTAGCTTTGAAGACCAAAATTGACGATACTGATGAGCCTATAAAAAACGAAAAGATGATGATGTACAGACAGATCGCGACGATCGCGATAGATCGTGTGCGGGTTTGCAAAACCAGAAAAAAGTACGGAAGAGAAGCTTCAAATCGAATGCTCTGGTTCGCCGGTAGCTACGATCGTACACATCTCGTAATAATGATATAACATATGGTGTATACAGGCATATTGATTAAACAGTTCCTCGTTGCTGATGAAATAGAGTTTCTACTAGGTGGGTTCATCAAAGTTGGCGAATACAAGACACATGGAACCCCGGGCTTTACAAAATTCTATTTCAAAAGGAGCCCAGGGTGTTTACAGAATACGAAATGCTGAAATACAAGACTTTGCTTGAACTAACACATGCACTTTACCAAGATAACGATCCTGAGACAAGTGTTTATAGCGATGTAGGCCTAGCACTGAAAGCAGAGAAGTTCTGAAGAAGGTAGACGGCGAAAAGAACACCGACTACATATTCTGGGATGATGTGGACGATCTGGTCGATGGGCTGCTGCTGATTCAAGCTTCGCAAATGGTTGGAAATTACACCCAAACTAACGAGATAATTTCAACTGCAGTAGGGAAGCTACATTGAATGAGTTGATTGGCAATTGTCAATGAACTACACACATCTGCGAGATGCAATTACCGCCATCACAAGGTCGTGATATGTGGAATGAATTACATTTTTCAAGCCGAACTCGTCGAAATGATACCATATGATCGGGTCAGCAAAGGCTACAAATACTTGTTGTCTGTTATCAATGAATATAACAAACTCGCCTGGGCGAGGCATATTGAGTTGAAGAACGCATACGATGTCATCAAGGTCATGGCGGATGTACTGCGCGAAGGAATGATCCTGACTAATCTGCAAACCGACCAGGGTAAGGAATTCTACAATGCAAACTTCAAGACTCTGATGAAGAAACATAAAATAAATCATTATTCCATGTACAGCAATCTCAAAGCTTCTTTCGTCGAGAGGTCGACAGGACTCTGAAGTGGAAAATGTGGCGGCATTTCGCTGCAAATGGCAACTACAAGTGGGTTGAATATTCTCCCATCACTCGTCCCCGAGTTTAATTCTACCAATCATCCTACGACTCGCATGAATCCCAAAGATTTGAAAGACGACTCCCTGCTCCCAAACTTGTACACTAACGTGAAAAGCAGGGACCCACACAAGCCTAAAGGAAAGAGTTGGCGGCCTGGTGCGCATCTCGAGGATATGAATAATGTTTACATGCATGGTGGTTTCTACACAGAGGAGATCCTGCCAACTAAGTTGCCAGATGTGTACTTGGTTTAAAAGGTGCTGAAACACCATAATATTCGATCGTATGTCAAGTGGTGGTGTTTACCAGCCCGCTACAATTCCTGGGTCGACGATGCGGACATCGAGCAGTGAACACAGAAGACTGCAATTAATAAACCGTTTTTTTTTTTCATTTTGTACATTATCAAATAAAATTAGTTTTTAACAAATATTTTGCGTTTAATTTATTTTAAAGTACCCCCACTTAATATAAAATTATTTTTAATAAAAAATTACAATTAAATATTCATCAAAAAAATTAAATATGACAATATATATATACTTTGCAGGAATGGTCAATGTCACCATTCAGTACAGGTCGATAGCAAGCTGCATAATCGAGAAATTAGCACTACCTAAATATTGAAAATATAATCCAGTATGGAGGGCTCCGACAGAAATACCTATACGTTCAAATACATAAACAAATATGGCGGCTTCCTGGTGGCTAAATCGACAGATTGCCTGGTGGGTAAATTAATACACTATAACTTAGGCGTTGAAATTAATAACATATTAAATCCAAGATGGTGGTCTCTAGCAATGTTTAAACAAATGACGAACGAAAAAATCCAATATGGCTGCATGAGTATGGATGGTGGCCTTCCGACTAATTAACCAATGAGAAATATTTTAGTGGAGAGGAATGTTAAGACAATGTGATTGATTGGAGGAGGGTCAGTCGTTTGCTTGACATGTTGATGAGCTGGATGAAGGGGGGTGGGGGAGGTTCTACGGAAATGCAACTTCTTTATAGTAAAATTTTTAGAATTATTTTAAAATAATTTTTATACATTTTTTAAAAATATATATTTTTTTAATTTTTCGGAAGTTTTCTGGTTCAAGTTTATTTAAGGTCTTGTGGTCATTCAATGTCATGTAATGTCATAAGGTCAAGGTCAAGGTTATCTGGATCCAAAATGGCGGCTAATATGGCTGACAGAACAAAGATGCCTGACAGTCGGCTCCGGCCCCGATCCTGGATCCCATGCATTGAAATGGCATAACCTATAACTATAAAACCTATATGGCCGACAATTCTGTGTCCTCGAGAAGCGAGTCACACAAATCATTCTGATGGATCGCAAAGTGCATTTCGTGGATCATTTTTTGCAACTGGGGGTATTGTTGCTGTTTAAGGGAAAACGGGAAATTTTGACGGAAAAATGGAAAATTTCGAGTGAAAAAGGGAAAGTTTGATGTAAATTCCAAGATGGCAGCTACCGGCTCTGGCTCCGACTCGAGACGCCATTGTGCCCGATCCGTCATTATCATTCTACTAATGTGATATTTACTCGGAGTGAAATAATAGCATTTAAAGTCCACTAATGCTGTTGTTATTTAGTGCTATGTGGAACCTGAATGTGGCTTACACGATATAGAGAATTTCTTCTTACGCCTAAGAACATATGATTCTGACATAAAGAGCACAGAACATGATTGCACTTCATTATTTACCTAACACGCTTCCTGCCTTCGTTTCGTTGGTCACTAAATGTATCTGTGGGAAAGTATTTTCTTACTAAACTGTGCTAAAACCGAGAGAAACATTTCGTTTCAGATACATAATAAACTATCTTTAAAAAATACTTCTTCACGATGAAAAATGATTTGTTCACTCAGCTAATCAGTTGTTGCTCCGAACATCTGTATTAGATCCTTTGAATCAAATAAATAATTTGAAAACAGTTTGTTGAGTTGAAAAATTCTTTCGCTATTCCAACATCGTCAACATGTATCTAGCAAACACAACAGTTTCACAAGTAGGTTCAACTATTTGATTTGGTTAGCGTAAGTAGGGATAGGAAAAATTCGCAATTTCATTCTAGGACAAGATAGATTTCAAACGCGTGTACACTGAAGTCACCTTTGCAATTGGATCAGAATTTACTAGACACACCCTGGACGACTCCGTACCATTAGCCGACTTGCAAGGTAACAAGAAGCGAATCCCGTACTTACAAATGTAGGGTAACACTGGGGCAACAGCCAACGAACAAACATCTGAGGCTCAACTGTACAAAGTATTGTGGAGTATAGCATACAGGTCATTGAACTGGCGAAATGTTCCTGTCCCTAACCGTACGTCAAGCAGCGCCGAAATGCAAGGCCGGGGGAAGCGGGAAATCCAGGGATCTCCCGTTTTGACCAGTGCCATCGTCCGACACGATTCCCGCGTGTTAAAATCCTGGAGCTGCCCCGCCGGGAATCGAGCCCAGTCCGTCAAGGTGGGAAGTGGGTAGCCTGACCCCTCCACCGCCGCGGACCCGTCGCCGTAGGCGTTATAACTATCATGTTGGATCCAAATCAGTATTTCGTTTGAAACACATATAGCCATTTGGTTGCATGGAACAATCTGCTATCTATTATTACAGAATATGTTGCGGTAACAAAACCAGCTTGGTCTATAAATAGTATTGATTTAGTTGGATGTAGGGCAATCGAATAATTTGTTTGCCTTCGTCCGAATATACACTTCGATAATTTGTTTGTAACATTCGTGACAATTTGGATAGCACCAGTGTTTGGTTGGCCATTTATTAATGCTTAATGTCAATGAAACAATTTGAAAATAAAACACAAAAATAATGGCGTAAATCTTGAAAACATTTACTTGCGTTCATGTCCTGTATTAACACGTTCTATATTTTCAAATATTCTAACGTCGTCGTTAGTCTGTTAGGCAAGTTTTCTAAGGTGCAAGTGCCTGGTTTGAAAATACAGGGTTCGAAACCAGGTCGTGGTTACACTTCTTTTATAACCGAAATCATTACGTATACATAAAACCTTACTTAAATTTTGTTGAACCAACAAAATCTTACAGGTTTCTGGAAACTAAATTTGAACAACAAACGTAGTTTCTTTTTCAACAAAATATGTAATTTCTGCTTAATATACAATTCATTTTCTTGAGCCAAACAAACTCTGTTTAATCATAAAAATAAAAAAACTCTTTTCTCAGTACACAATTAGTTTACTCCGACTTAGAACGTCTATGATTCGAGGGCAGACTCTAAACACCAGTATAGACATATTAACCAATTATCGAAAGCGCACCTTAGCGAAAGTGTTTTGGGATACAATTCGCAAGGAAATTTTTTTTTTCGCGAATAATGTACATCCATTCTTACGCTTTAAATGGCAACACACAGGTAGTCCCTAGCTATCGTGCAACTAAATTCATTGCTTATTGCGGATGGATGCAAAACGATTAACTCTTTCAGGGGTATATCCATGATGTTTTAACCCGTCTGGTCACAAATTAATTTCTGGGCTCAAGTGTTGCAACCGAGTAATTATCTGGTATGAGCTGTACTTGGGCTTAGCACAAGTCATTGCCTCTTCCTACATATATTTTAACGGGCGCACTCACTGAATGACATTCGCCCAGTAATGTTGGTAACGATGGAGGGAAAGTAGTTCCACACCTAAACGTCAGATAAATAGTTCTAGGTAACCATTTGTGATTACTTAGATTATTTATTTCCCTTTCTGTTTTTTAACGCCTCAGTGTGTACAAATTTACTTTCTTATTAATTTCACAGTTTTAATTCACCGGCATATGAATAAAGTGATCAGGCACATGGCAATATTAATTTTGCATAAGGCGGAAGAACACCCAAAGTGCATACAAGTAGATCGTAAGCAGAGCTCTCAAAAGTGCACATTTAACCGTGAACAGCCTTTAGTGGCATTAACCATTTATGTCAAAGAGATGTAGACAATTGCATAAATGAGATCAGCTACAAGAAAGATTGGGCAGTGATGCCTTGCTCTGTACAGTAAATGTCATCAACATATTTTATTTGCAACGTGTCCACGATAGTGGACACTGTGATAGAAAGGGATACAGGTCGGTATTAAAACCACGGTTTCTATCGATTAATATAAACAATAAATGCTAGTAGCAAAATGCCTGCAACATTTTTCTAGTATTTAATAATACAAATCAAAGTGAACAAAACAGCGCCGGGAGTCAGCAAATTCACGTATAGGCTGTTCAAGGTAAAATGAGCGCTTTTCAAAGCCCTGCTTAAGATCTACTTGTGTGCACCTTGTGTATTCTTCCGCCTTATGTAAAATTAACACTGCCATGGAGCTCATCACTTTATTCGTCCGTCGGTCAAGTGATACTGTGAAATTATTAGAAAAGTAAATATTTTACAAATCTGTTCTTTTTTAAGCTTTGATGCATTAAAAATACACAAAGTGAAAGAAATAATTTAACTTATCACAAATGGTTGCCTAACACTTTTAAATTGACTTCAAGATAAGGAAATATTTTCCATATATCATTACCAACTTTAATTGACGTATGTCATCAGTGCACCCGTTATAATATATGCAGGCAAGGGCAGTGACTTTTTATAAGGTTGATTTCAAAAGTGCGCGCTTTACCGTGAACAGCCTTTACCTGCGAGCACAAAAAGTTGCATATGACTAAGGCGAACGGAACTGGCGCATCATGTTGAGAGCGCCTGCACTTAGGACACAATGATCTCGAGGTATGTGGGCGCCGCAGTCGTTGCTTGTTAGCACATTTGTATCAAACTAGATGGGCAATGGGAGATTACCAACCGAGTAGTAAAGTCTGCCAGACTGATTGAATTTTATTTCCAACAATACACGAATAGCAGTGATGGCGATGTAGTCTGCGCGTAATATTATATGGGCCTGTGTACAGTGATACGCAAACTTGTGCACCCAGGTACGTGAAGTTGCATACTCCCGGCCCTGTATTGTTTACTTTGATTTGTATTTTTAAATATTAAATGAATGTTCCAAACATTTGGTTACTGGGATTTATTGTTTTCATTAGCCCATATATGCCGTGGTTTGAATTTCGACATGCAGTTTACAAACATCTCGTGTAAATGTATTTGAAGGCGTTGCAACGAACACGTTTTATGTTTAGAACTGTACTATCATCAGTATAACGCTATGTCATATGTCAGGACAAGTAGAAATTTACTTGTGTTTGCTGTCATGGCATACGATACTGCTGAATCTGTTATAAACAACAAATGACGTGTCTAGTTCCTGAGGGTTGTACCCCTGTATTTGCCGTTTTCTGTGGTGTACAGTATACGTTATTTAATTCACTTACTCTGCAAAGTGCAATATTTAGACCACCAAGCCTGAAAGGGATAATATATTTTTCTTTCATATACGATAAAATAACATTTTTAAAATGGGCAGAAAATATTTCCATGCGTAATAAAACGCATGTTGGGATTGTTTAAAGGCTTTATGGAATTTAAATAAACTTTTTCGAAAACTCTTTATGATAATGTTTTTAATCTTTTTTTGTAAATGTGAAGTCCGTTGGTCCAATTGTTTTATTTATGCGTCGATCATATAGATGTTGAAGTGAGGGGAATATAAATGCAATTCTTGGCCATATGTCGATAAAACAAGTAGAATATAAATTAAATAAATCCCTGTCCATATGTTTAAACGTCACACATTTGCAACGACGCTAAGACATGCAAGAACGTTTCCCACTTCAATGTCAAATTTGTTTGACGATACGAGCCTTTAAGGACTTTAATATGTAAGCATTTACATAAGTGATTTATCCGAAATATATTTCAAAAGTTTTCATTTGACCTCTAGACCTGCTGGCATTACGTGGACGATATTAATGTTTAAGAATGTATATATTTTTGAATTGTGAAGCGTTTTAATCTTACAATAACATAAATACCACAAGAAACGCGAGACTAATCATGAGAAGAATTAATCGCTTCTCACCTTATATGTATGTGGATTAGTAGGTGACATCTTTCTAAATTAATGTAGGCAATACCTTAGCGGGTGTATGAAGAGATTTTGAAGGCTCTTAAGATCGAGGTCTTGAGAGCCAATGATAGTGAAGCGAGATGAATGTGGAGCAGCGCCGGAATGAAAGGGCGGGGGAAACGGGAGATTCCCGAGAAAACCCGCCGACCAGCGACATCATCCGCCACGAATCCCACATGCGAAAATCCGAGGTTGACCCCGCCGGGAGCCGAACCCGTTTTACCTTGCTGGGAGGCGGGTAGTCTAACCCCTACACCACCGTGGCACCAAAAAATACGACTGGATAACATTGAGGATCTTGAAGATAAATGTCATACATTGAAACTCACATCTTGATACGCCATAAAACATGCAGCCAACAACATTACAGAAATACAAGAGACGAAGTGATAGATACATAAAAATTACTGGATTTAGTGGCCTTGCAAAGGCAGAGTATGCAAAAGACCAGGAAAAATATTCCATGACACGCAACGAAAGCTGTTCTATTTGAAACGGAAAAGGATGTTCACGAAACCTTCTATTAAAATATTTACTAATATTATTACTACATTTTTATGGCATGTATTCAGATTAATTATTATGACGGTTTAATCCATAAAGAAGGTTTAGCAAAGTATACTTTCTGAAGTATCTCAAATGGAAATACACTTAAATTTTATTTAAAAAATATAAATTTTTTAAATGCATTTAAATAATTATACTATGCAAAATATTTTTTACGGGCAATAATATACATTCTTTCTTCTTTCATATACAACTTAAATAGTAATTTCCCGAAAATGTTGGTAGTTTGTGTGCTACTTTTTAATTTTGTTGTACACTGTAAATCATTCAGGGTATTCGTAGATGTAGACAGTTCGTTTCAAGTCAGTAACGCAAAATGTATTTATAACCCCTGCCACAAGATGAAGTGACATTACTGAGGTTTAGGCTTTTCTACTCACGTTTGGAACTTCAAAACTAATAGTTTGCTAACTTACTTTTTCTCTTCTAGGTACCTAGCACTGGTGATTCCTGTGTAACGAATTCTCTTAATTTTGCCTCTAAACGAACGCGATAGTTACAATTTTCATAAAATAAAAACATGTATTTAATTTTTCGTTCTATATTATGTCATAACTTACGTAAATTATAAAAATTTTTCCCTTCACTCCAGAGTGGGAAATAACGAAATGGATCCTGAAACTGAATTTATCAAAATGTTGTATTCCACAATTACTTTTATTAAATGTGACCGTAAAATGTAAAACTTCCTTTTGTGGACAGCTATTTTTATTACACTCTCGAATTATTTAAATTTCTCGCTACGTATAGCGTGTTTCTGAACTCTCCCAGACAAACACTATTGAATCTTTCACTATTTACTCTTGCAAACAGCAATGGAGAGTGTCGATAATATCGTTACAAAACCAACTTTGTATTTTTGTACAGGGCAAGTTTACACAACAGTTCGAGCCAGACACGGACTGTTCACACACAAGTAAATAGGACATGTCAATGAACCTCCAAGTTAAAGGTGACCTCTTTGTAACAGCAGAGCACCTTACGGCGGAAATTCCCCTAAGGCTGGACTCACAACCATCGGTTGCACCTGTCACTCACTCATCCGTCAGTGTTTTCGTCCGTCAGCTCTCAGCGAGTCACGATAACCCGTCGTCCGGCAATCCTTCTGTACGGCAACATTTCAGTGTAACAACCTAACATCGTTATATTTCTTTAGTTGAAGGTATTTTCAAGTTGGAAGTACATAGGGGAGAGCAGGGTAAAGTGGACAGTGTGGGTAAAGTTGCTAAAGGCTATTCACGATAAAGTGAGCACTTTAGAAATGAACCCTTGTTAAAAGCCACCTCCCTTGAATGCATATATTTTAATAGGTGCACTGAGTGACATTCGCACATTAAAGTTGGCAACGATGGATGAAAAGTAGTTCCATATCTTAACGTCGAATAAAAAGAGTTTCGTAACGATTTGTAATAGCTTAAAATTAATTCATTCACTTTCTGTATTTTTAATGCATCTAAGCGTAAAAATTAGCAGATTTGTAAAGTATTTACTTTCTTAATAATTTCACGTTTCCACTTGACCGACGCATGAACATGGTGATGAGGCCCATGGAAATGTTAATTTTAGATAAAGCGGAGCAATACACAACGTGTATATAAGTAGATCTTAAGCAGGGCTTTCAAAAGAACTCATTTTACCGTGAACATCCTATATCAACCGGTACTTCGCTTTAGAGTGCTGCAGCCTGGTGGGGAGGGTTTGAAACATATGAGGGAAGATATTACTGTTCTGAGGGCATCTGAGCTGTAAATCTTACCAGTTATTGGTATTATTTTAAGGGTTTTGAGTTTTTGTTCACGCCTGATGTAAGGTAAGTGACCCATAACTATTAATTTTATCTCAATAAATATTAGGTTTATAATCATTTACTACAATCTCAATACAAAAACATGAATTTGTATTTGAAATCACACGTCATAAAATGTAGTAGGTAGATGGCCTTAACGTCACGTCGACAGTGAGGTCATTAGAGACGGTGCAAGTTTCGCAGGGAGGAGGAATTGGGGAAGGAATGGGAAGGAATCGGCCATGGCCTTTGTTAGGGACCCATCACAGGATTCACCTGGAGTGATTTCGGAAAACTATGGAAAACAAAAATCAAGATGCCCGAACCGGGAATCGAGCCCGGGTTACCGTGAATGCGAATCTAGTGGGATACCACTGCGCCACCTCGCTCTTTGCGAAACGTGGTAGTTTATTAAGTTTTTACTCGAGACAAGCTTTTGTGTAGTAGTGTTCAAGAGGGCAAAGTGACCATCGAACTATTTGGTTGAAACATTCACCACTTGAGAGTGCAATGATCGCAGTTAGCAAAAGGCTAGGTGATACTATACCATATAAAAAAGTAATGCTACAAACAGCACTGTCGCTTCTAGCAGACAGCCATAATAAAATGGTTAATGTGTTTTCCAAACGCTCGCCAATCGCAGAAGCTTGTTAGTATTGGTTTCCGTGATTTGCTAGTATTTAATTCTGACCCCAGGTGCTGGCTGTAGATCGTATGTCAAAGAAGGGAATCTCAACAATGCGACGAACGTAAGAGGTCTGTCAGTGGCAATTTTACCCGACCTAGTAGGGAAAAGTGGCCATTAGGTAAAGAAATTTTTAAAATTCAGTAAAGAGTATAATAATTCACAATACTTAAAAAATAATAATTTTAATTGTTCGTGCAATAACTATTTTGTATGTTGGGTGATTTGATATTTTTCTTTCGGTTACAGAACACTATTGAAATATAATATTACCTTTGTGTGGCCATTTGACCTTGCTGTCCCCTACCTGCATCTGGTGCGCCCCGGTAATAGCGCCTTAGTGACCTCTATTTAAGAGACAACTGGCGTTCTCCAAATGTTTTTTAATGAGATACTTTTTAAATATAAGATTTGTATGTAATAAAATATCTTCAAATTCTACATTATTACTTCTTCGTTTCATGTAAAACTTGTTTGATTGGCGTAGTTAATGCCTTTGTTAAGCATCAATAAATACACTAACAAACTCTATTACGTTCCTAATTGTTACGAAAATATACAAAAAAAAAACCTCAAGAGCTATAAATTTGAAAAAATACAATCAAATGATAAAATTACCCTAAAGCCAACAAAACATGACAATACTGGAGCGAAATAAATGTTTACCAAATGCCTGTCCGGTCTAAACAAAGTATAAATTTCACTCACTTTTTATACATATATAATGTTAAACGGAAACCAAAAGATTAGTCGAATGTACTTATTAAATAGTTGTGCGTACTAATTTCAAGTAACTCATGATAATAGATCAACCAAATAAGTGTTGAGCTTAAATTAGTTTTCATTGGTTATTTGGTCTAAGGAAAGAATGCGGATATTTGGGGCGAGAGTGTATTAGTTGAGTGAATAAAGTAATGTTCAAGCATATACTTTTCAAATATTGTATATAGTATCTGCATTTATTCATTTCTCTCAGTGCACCGCACTACCAGCGCCGTGTTCTCATTTTTGACCCCATTGTTCCCTTCATATTTACTGGCGGCAGAATGAGATAACGATCTTAAACAACAAAGGCATCCTAGCAAAAACTGGACAATGTGACTAAAAAGGCTAACACGACAATGTGTTATGAAATATTTTAACCCTTTCGGACCCTCTTTAATTCACAGTTTCAGGTGTCGCAAGCAAATAATGTTGCGATGTGTGCTGTACTTAAGTCGACGCAACGCTTGTTCCGCCGTTACAGCCACTGAGATGTAGGCTATATGTTCGGCTACAGTAATATGAACCAATTATGACATAGACAACGAAGATTGTTTGCGAAACATTTAACCACATGTAAAATCATTGGTTGTTAGCTTCGCAGTGCGGACTACAGAAAAAAAATCACCTAAACGTGCGTAATGTACACAACTGTAGGCTACACTGGGTTTGAATGGGTTAAGCAATATTTGTGATTTTTTAAATGTATGGTGATTATCCTCTAATTTTGTACTTACTTGCCGCTTGTATACAATTGTGTCCATTTAATTTTTGTATGTATTTATTTAAATTTTTTACATTCAGTTTGCTTTTTTTAGTGTTTTTTTAGCTATGGAATCACTAATTTAGTGAACTAAAATTTACCTTTATTAATATCCTAATTGATCAATTAAAACGGTTTTGTAAATTAAATAAATGTAAATAAGAATTAGTTAGTAAAAATACATGAACATAAACTTCAACATGTATATTTCCTACCACCAATTAATAAGCAAAGTAATAACATGTTTTACATTTACAAAAAAAATATTATTGAACAATGATATTAGAGGATACACAAAATTTGGTGGGGTAATTGAGATCATGAGTGGGGTAAATCCGATCATGGTGGGGCAATTATGATCACAGACATCTACAACATATGAAATGCTTTCGTCCTTCGGCACCAACACAGATTTCGTGATACCAGCTTCCACATTTCTGGCACTTGATCCAATCCCCTCTGCTGGCAGACTGACTCCATCTTCTGTTGAAAAAAGCACATGGTGCATCATTTGAAGCTTTATTAAGGGGGTTTGCTGTTTGCTTGAGCACATTTATTTTCTGCAAACAGTCTATGCCTTTTAACTGCGCCTTCCACCTGTTTCTTTTTCTTGTCGCAATTTAACTTTTTTCTGCAGTTTCCTTGATGTTTCCTTCCGATATCAGGTGCCGAGCTGTCCATTTCTTTCTTGTTTGCTTCGGAGTGTTTGGATTTTTGGATGGTTTGTGTGGAGTTGGAATGATGTCATTAAATAGAGAATTTGTCTGCTTATTGGGAGACTTTGAGGTAGAAGCTGGTACAAACAAGGTAGGTTAAGCTTGAGAAATGGAGCGATCAACTATGTTTTTAGATGTGGAATGATGGTAACATGATTTAATTTTGGCATGGCCTGGAGAACACTCATGAGAACATCAGAAAATGGACCTGCAGTGAGTGTAGTAGGAGAACTTCCTGTTGGGACTAAACAATAGTTAGTTTAGAAAGCTGCAGATGGCAGAAATTTATCAACTGAGATTACTTTAGGGTTAAATGGGCAGAGGCGAGTGCACTGGAACCCTTTGATAGCATTCCCATGGGATGCAGCCTTGTTCCATGCTGCTGTGAAAATATTTCCAAAGTCAGGCTTGGTGATTGACTGTATTGGGTTGTTGTGAATAACTGCAGTTGCTTCTTGGTAGTATAAAGTCTTTAATAGTTTGAACAATGTTCGATCTAAGGGCTGGAGGACGTGTGTGGTATGGGGTGGCAAACAGAGAAGTTCAATTTCATTGGCTGTACAGAAGTTCAGACATTTAAGTGAACAATGCGATGCATGCCCGTCCAGAATACGTAGGCATTTCCCTGGGAGTCGGTGTTCCTGAAAAGGTTGGAACCATTTGACGAACAAGTGCTAATTTATATAACCTGATTCAGACATTGCTGCTACAGAGCCAGATGACAAATTTGCTCAGTATGACTTCCGATACCGCACACACTTGAAAATCACGAATGGTGGAATATATACCCCATCAGCACTGAAACAAGCCACTACTGACACATTTTCACCATGTTCTACACTAGTCAGCTTGATGAATTCTCTTTGGCTTTTTTCGCAAATTATTTTCGATGGTTTGTTATTCAAAGGAAACCCTGACTCGTCTACATTGAAAATTCTCTCTGGCTTCTCACCGAGTCCTAGTTCAGCTGTTAAATTTCCATAAAGCTCGTAAAAACTGCGAAAGTCTTTTTCGTTCATGGCAGCTGCCCTCATTTTTGATAAACCTTCCGGTTTTCTCAAAGATATTTGAGGATGTCTGCCCATGAACCCAGCAAGCCAATCTTTACCTCCTAATTTTACGGAATTATTCCAGGGAACTTCGAGATGTTCCACTTTCGCGTACACGTACGCTGCATTTCTTACCTGAATGGTAGTCAAACCAAAGCCTCTTTTCGACAAGTTAAGCAGTCTCTCACACAGTTCCTCTTCTTCCTCAGCATTGAGTACAGATGGATTACCTACTCTATGTTTATATTCTTTCCCTTTGGCTCCAAATGACTGATGTAGTTTCACTTTTTGTATCCTATTTTGAAGTGTAGTTAACAGTATGTGATGTAAGCTAGCAGCTGCTCTGATGGTTGTATCCCCACGGAGGAAGCTGAATATAGCCTGCGACATCGACTCCTCGGACCACTGAAGGGTAGGGTTTTTTCTCTTTTGTAGTTTAATACCATCTGAAATTAATAAAGACACTGGTTTATGTTGATTTGCAATCATAATTTCTTCATCACAAGTAAGGATCGTGTACAATACATGAAAGAATAGGTAAGCATTGCGTGAGATTATATGTCCAACCGAATCACTTGGGTAGCATGGATTACTAGTGCCTTTGCCATGTATTCCAGAAGGGGTTTGAGGTACAAATCAAGAATGGACAAATAAATAAACTGATATAAATGGATGTGCATCGTGATAAATATTCTGCCAAGATGGTTCCCGCAGACCACATTTGGATACTGTTATTGTGATCCCAAACACACATTGATAAAAGTTGAAAACTCTACAGAATAGACCCTATAGGGATGCTGAGTGTTTTAACAGTATGCTGACCAATCCTCAAAATGTTGTATTGTTTTAGGCTTCTCGTCTTATATTTTATGAATGGGTGATGCATTTCTTCTTGTAACTACTGAATAGAAAATATTTATGGTAATTAGTTAGGCCTATACTGAGTGCGGCCAGCCAGCCAACTGTTCTTGAACGATATAGGGTGCAACCTGCCACAGTATTATCAGCAGCAGCGAAACCATTAGTCGCTAGGAATGCGCCCCGTCAAACAGATAAACATCACTACTGCCCAAAGGGAGACAGGTAGGAGACACTAACCTAAAGTTTATCGCCTGGACTGACCTTAAGACACCAAGCGTACCCTTTTCTTAGTCATCTGAGCTTATGTGGCTATGAAACTATAACAAGTAACAGCTATTAAGATTTGGAAGTAATTACGGCCCATTCCGTCTTCTGTTGTGCACAGAAATGCGTTTTTCATTATGATCGGAATATCCCCAATGTCTTGATCGAAACTACCTCGCTTTGTTGACTTCCAGCTCTGAAGGCCTAACTGTTCAGTGGAAATTACTTTTTATCGGAACAAATACACGGATATTATATTTCAATGAGTAAGCTACAAGACAAAACCAAGATACTACAAAAATATCCATTTCTGTGACTGCGAGGCCTTATTTGGAAACATGTACGTTTATTTAGAGATAAAAAGTAATTTTGTAACTTACCTTGGTATCGACATTGGTATCCTTGTAAACTGCAATTTTAATGATACCGTCGAAAACTTTTCACGAACTGAACACCAAGACTACTAACTCGCGACTGATGATGGGATGACAAAGTCTTCTTCGTGCTCGCTGCTTGCAGTGTTGCCAGTTTTCCTTTTACGATCGGATTTTCCCCGTGATCAGAATTGCCCCACTCTACCCTAAAAGAGATTTAAAGCATTCGTTATAAAAACGCTTTATTTTTTGGTGCAATGGGAACGAAATAAGTGTTTCTGGGGGCCCAACTAAAAATTTTCTCCATTTATCCTTTGCTTAATGTTCTTGTAGTCTCTCCTAATAGACTCACAGGACCAAAATACCACTTCAGTCCCGTTCTACACAGAAAAGACGCATGGGCAATATTCCTACATTATCTACTGAGTTTTGCACATAGTTAAATTTGTACCTCAATAAAGAATATTAATAATAACCATCGGGCATGTAAATAGAACTAATGCGTATGGTACATGTTTATCGTCTCGGTGGGGATAGCCGATTTTCAAGAATATATTTAAGGGCCAGTTATATTTCACAACCGGTTAGTTCCTATACACTTTCGTGATTAGATCATTTAAATGTTATACGTTTTTGATGTGTGCCCGCGAATCACAGGTGTAACAGTATCAGAGTAACTTAATTCTGATTGGCCACTCGAGTTATAAAATGTCTCCCCACATAGACAAGTAGCCAATAAGCAAAATAAAACTGCTGGTGTGCCAATAAGATATTGAAATCTAGCATACGTAGAAATATTTTTGCGGAAATCGGGTGGCCCTACGTATTGGCAATTTAAGTTCCTAAAGGACAAGAGGGCCGCATGAATTTATCTGTTTCGTATGAAGCAGTAATTTTCACTAATTTACATTGTCCATATGAAGGGAGTAAATGCGTGAGGCTTTCGGATTTGCTTGTCATTTAAACTGAATAGGTACTGCAAAATGTACGATATTTTTGTATTTTTCGCTGCTAAAATTAATTAACGTAAAAACTGGATCGTGTTGACATGATAATTGACGCTGTTGCGTGCAAATCCAACTAATATAAGTAAAAACACACAGACAGACTCTACGTTACGGTTGATCGAGAAGCGAGAACCTCTATATCTTAAACATTAGGCTTTCGCATTGGACTAAGGCCTGCCAGATCGTAGCACAGCCCAAGTTTCTGGGGCTTTGCGTGCGAATGCAAAATGCATATTGCACAGTTTGGAATGCGCGAATGTGCGTCACGATAGAAGGCACGTGCTCATTTCTTCGTTTCGTTTAGGTCGCGAGTGACGTCTCGTTTTCTTCATTACCTGCACGTCGGCGTCTGGACTCTATAATGAAGCAGAAAAACATACCGTGAATTGTGGCTTGTAGCCGGAGTTACTGCAGGGATTCTTACCTTCGTCCTTTCTAATTGGAACAATCGGATTTCCTTCATTATCCATAAGCTTTTTTCTCCTGCTGAATGTCTTTCATATTATTTTTCCCCCTCTCCTCGCTCCAGCTTTGTATTCACTGATCTTTATATGTTTTAAAAGATTATTTTGCTCTAGAGATTTTGTTGGAAACGAGAATTCTTATGTTAGGCGCATTTTAAGCTGCATGTATGTTAGTTAAATATGGGGAAAAGTTTTGCCGTTATGCTACGGGAGCTAAGCCTACTTTAAAAAAAGGAAACTCTCAGAGAAAATATATCCTCCAGTAATATAGTATTTTAATAAGGTTTGCTCACATGTGGAGGGAACAGAATGAAGAGATTACTCAGAAGACTAAATACACTTCGTGTAATTTTAAGAGGCTTAGTTACTTACTTGAGGTGGCCTATCATTATGTTCGGTAACATGGTATTGTAAAGAGCGGTTCAACATCGTAAGCTAAAATAAGGATCACAGAACAATATTGACTAACCCGTGTAATTCTCGCTAGTTAATAAAGTGTGTTTTTCACCCCAAAATATAATTCGCGATAATATTAATAAACAAAATTTTGAAACTCGTGAAAGAATTTTGTTTCGAAAAAAAACAGAATATGTCAGCTACTGTTTGGTAATGCAACATCAGGTATCGGCCGGAGCGAATCACTCAATCTCAAGCAGACAATTTTGTTAATAACAGACGTATATTTATACAAAAAATGATGTTTATTCATACCTTATAAGAAACCACGCAATATCTGGCAAAATTAATCATTGGAATAAAAGTTTATGACCCGTTTTATACTATCATATGCTGCAGTGGATGGCAGCATAATTTTTGTGTCTATAGAGTTAAATTTAAATATTTTAAGACTAGACACACTTGAAAAACACCATTACATGAACTAAAGTCGGATATTTTTTACGCCCAAACGTTTCAAATATTTACTTTTCTTCAGCTGGAGTTAGTAAACATTACTTTTCTCATTAAAAATCATTTCCTAACTATCGTGATCAATTAATTATATATCAGCACAAATATAAAATATCTTTCCCTAACTGTAGCAGCAACTTGCCTTGGGTTTTTAACTTTTATCATAAACTCCTGGAAAATCTATGTTGGGTTTAGTGGAATTGCACGTAACAACCATTTTATTGAATTGAACTCGTTGATTAACATTCCGTCAGTGAAAAATCAACAAATCTACGGTATCACGCAGTTTCAAGCAAAATTAATTTTGCAGCCGCTATTTTGTCACAAAATAATTTTACGGTTGAGTCTGGTTGTAGATATTCATCCATTCACACATTGTACGGATGTTTATCGTTTAATCATAAATATTTTTGTAAAACATGTAATAACCTTGTCTTTCTGCTCCACCTTCAGGGGTTTGGACTGCTCTTAAGAAAAAATTTAGATCATGTGTCGTATGTGTTTTATCGCCTTGTTTGTTCGAGACTAAATTAGTGGCGCAGTTTTTCCATGTAATTACGTGAAAACGATTTCCCCATATAAATGGGTCTGTGAGAATTTTAGGATTCTGTCACTTAGCAGTGAACTACAGTGATTCGCATACTAAGATCCAAATTGTGTATGGCTGGTTATAAGCTGCTCATATAAGTGGCACGAATATAATAACATTAAATATACATTCCACGAAATAATGACTTAACTAAATTACATTTCGAATGACTTAATATTAATCAACACGTCGTCTGGTCACTTAAACCGAACCGTTACCGAGGAATTGGAGAATAAATTTGAAAATGCATCAAGTTTCTACTGGGGTCAGTGGACTGACATATTTTATTAAATTATGTTGGGGAACCTGAAATTAATTGATATGGAAATGCATGTTAAAGGAGATTAAAACAATTATTAATGGAACATTTTAATAGGTTATTTATAAAACCATTATAGACAAAAACACAACACTGCCAAACATTCTTTTTACACTATAAGCAAAAATATTTTCTAACGATGCAGTGATACATAGCATAGCCAACCTCTCTAAGTAAATTACCACCCTTGGTTCAACGTACAATGACACTCGGGGAACTGTCCAACTACAGTTTTAATATCCAACCTTAGCTTATAAATTAATGTTTCGATCACAAAACGCTGAAGTTTTGCAGTAAGTGAGACTTCTTGTCATACGAAAGGTAGATCGGGGCTGTATTCACTAAAGCCCTTGTCACTCTGTCAAATTTCCCCTCCAGAATTCTTCCAGTTTGTTTGGTGAAATGACGTAGGAGTGTTCTTACGTTACCGAATCGTCATAAACGTCGCGACAATTCTATGAAATGTTGGAAGACTCCATCTTCCGTTAAAAATTTCAAATATGTATATCAAAACTGTTCTAATTTTTTTGGATGTTTAGCCATAAGACAAGTAAACATAACATGAAGTTTTCGATATAACTAATGAACCTATTTTCCTCTATACGGATGCAAGTAATATTAATGTAGTTCTTAAAAAGTTAGATGCAAGTGGGTTTTGACTTCTAGTCGACAGCGATAGCTTTCAAGATGCAACCAGAACCAAATGCAATACAAGCGAGACAATTACAAATACACACTTGTCTCACCTGAGACTCGAACACAGTACGCCTCGTAACATAAGGTGGCGTGTAGCCAACTACATTAGAGAAGTAGGATTTGGAGCGTCGACTTCGGTAGTGATCAGTCTTAAAAGTTTCGGTTGACTAGATTTAGCAACTTCATATTAAGTGGAAATAGGTTGACTGGTTGAGATATGGCATAAAAGCTTTAGTTTATGATTTGGCGATGTTGTATAAAATGCCTAAAAATAGGCCCTGTATATGCATATCCGATGCGTCAAATATATAATGTCTGGATAAAAAGTCTGGCTCAAATTTGTGAAATTAATTATTATATATTATTAAATATCTTAATAGTTTATATTGCACCATTTTGTAAAACCAAATATCTGGTTCACTTGTATTATGCAATTATACATGTTCCACTGTAATACTACTTGCGTGCAAAATTGGGTGAGAATTTGATGATTGGTTCCTGAGATATGACATAAAAGTAGCATTTTATCAGTTGGCTCTATCTTACAAAAATTCGGCAGAATATTATCTCTATAAACATATTTGCTGCTCCTAATGGTTACTCTTAGCATACTCAGTTTGATTGAAAGTGTTAAAATTGTTTAACAGATATGACAATCTTATCTACATAATGTGTATGACTGCCATACTATAAATTAAGCTAGACACACGTAAAACGTGGTTTACTGTAGCACAACTTATGTGCGATTTTCTGTTGGAATTGGTTAATTGGTTCCGGATATACGACATAAAATATTCAGTTTCTTATGTGGTGTTATTTTCATTACTGTATTGGCACATTCTATGTTTATCATAGATATTTCTACATATTAAAGTCGGAAACTGTTTGGGACATGTTGCTTACTAACCAAACATTTTCATGACTCTTATTTTGAAAATATGTGACTACCATCTTAAGTCATATAATTTTAGATGGTCTACAGAAGTATATCTTGTTGCTTGAATTTGGTGGGAATCAGTTAATGGTTTCCCGAGATAGGACAAAAATGCCTAATATTTCATATAGCACCATCTTACAAAATGGCTGACAAGTGAGCATATATATTAGCTTATTTGATGCTTGCATAGATGCTCCCAGCATACAATGTTAAGTTGGAACCAGTTACATGGTTTCATAAACATAGCATTGTAGTCTACAATGTTTTTTGGACGTTAAATTAAATATAATAGTCTAGTCTACTAAAACATGACAGTTTACTTGACGTACTATAGTATTACTCGAGTGTCAAGTTTAGAAGGAATCAGTTGATTGTTTCTCGAGATATGATACTAAAACTTTATTTTTAATGTGGCGCTATATTAGTAAATGGTGGACAAAAAGGTTGTGTTTAACACATTTGATACTTGTTAAATATATTTTCAGTATAACCATTATGATCGAAACTGGTCAAACAGTTTTTTAGATATTGCAAATAAACCAAATGAATTATATTACCGCCATTTTTTTAATAAGTGTTTTATCACTTTAAATTATCGAGACATGACGCAAAAACTTTTTTTCGTGTTGCACTATCTTACAAAATGGCGGAATATTATTATAACTTTTTAAATGCAATGATTACCTCATGCACTGCCTACAACGAAATTTGGTTTATATTGTTTAAAAAGTTACTGAACTGTAATGTAAAAGCTTAATTTATTATTTTGCTCTATTTTACAACATGGTGCACCGATAACATTATCTATTTCTAAATTAAATGCTAACATCATGCACTCTCCACGTACCAAATTTGGTTTAAACCTGTTATATTATTCCTAATATATCGGATAAGTCACCCGCATCTATTTTTCCGTATCAATGCAACCCGCACGCAATACTACCCATCTACAGAACACCACCAAAGTTGTAAAATAATCGTCTCTTGTGTAGCCGAGCCCCGTGCTCTGTACGTACTCGTTACGGCGCCTCGTCTGCTAGCTGGACATTCGACGCCGTTGTCATCCTGTGCCAATCAGCGCCGCGAAAATAGACAATCGCTACAAAACAGCACGCGCGCGTTGATTTATTTTCACCAGTTTAGTAAGCGGTGACTGTATTTCTATCTCACATGAAGAAACTCAATGGTTCGAAGCGAGGCAGATGTGTGCTACTAAGGACTCAATCGTTGACATAACACCACCCGTTCACCGTTTACTGTACTGACGACAACGAATCAGTGCGCTCGTGGTGTTCTGTTAAGATCGTCGACGTTTTGTTAGATGGGCAATAATGCATGCGGGTTGCATAGATACGGAAAAACAGGCGCGGGTGACTCACACGTTATAATGGAAAAGCTTAATTTTTTTAAATTCGCACTATTTTACAAAATTGAAGAACTATAATTCTATCGCTATATGATTTTAATTATTTTTTCACGCACTATCAACTTACTAAAATTTGTTTGTAGCCGGTTAAAATCTTCCCGATATATAACATATTACCTAAAGACTTAAAATTGCCGCCATTTAAAAAATAAGTATCCGGCATGTTCTAAAACTATAAGTGTCTGATGTAATTTCGAAATACTATAAGTGGACGTAGTTTACTGATATTCGCTGGTCGTGATTAAAAGTCATTAAGAGAAGACATAAATTCCGGACAGACAATTGGATGATTGCGATAGCATATCTTCCCTTCAGAAAGTAGGCTAAAAACAATCTTCAAAACAATCCCAGAATGGGCGCTAGTGATTTTATGTTGTTACTAAACATCCGTTATTTTTGTAATGAGATGGTAGGTAACAAAACATATTTGATAGCCTTCTCATAAAAAAAATCTGTTCTCACATGAAAAAGGAACCCTATGTTGCACAAAAGAAAACAAGAAGTTTTCGACATAACTAAATAGCCTACTTTCCTCTACACAGAGGCAAATAATTTTGATTAAATTCTTAAAAGGTTAGATGTTCTGTGGACCATCATGTATCATTAATAGCGATATCGTAAGAGATGCAGCCAGAAATAAATGCAATACTAGTGAAACAATTACAAATAAACACGGGCCTTACCTGGGACTCGAACACAGAACGCCTCATACGTAAGCTAATATGAAACCAACTACATTTTGGAGGTAGGGTTCTGAGCATCAACTTCGGTAGTTATAAGTTTAAAATTTCGATAGACTGGGTTTACCAGCATCAAATATTTACAGCGACATCATTTTGAAAATATGTGTGTGAGTGACTTAAATCATCTAAGTTTACATTTGGTACTACATGTGTGCATACTTTGGTGAAAATAGTATGTTTATTGGTTCTCGTGAATGGCATAAGAGCTTTTCTTTCTAATTTGGCGCTGTAGTACCAAAAATTCCCCCCCCCAAAAAAAGAAAAAAAAAGATTCTAATAGAAACTGTCGGTATAAAAAGTTTGGTGGTAATTTGTAAAATTATTTAATATAAATATGATAATATCTAATAATTAATTGCACAATTAAAAAAAATATCCTATCTACTTAAAATATGTAAGTTTACATGACTTACTTGTGTGAAAAATCTGGTGGAATTTAGACGATTGGTTCGCGAAGTATGGCATAAATGTTCAATTTTATCACCTGGCACTAATCACAAGGAAAGTGCAAGAGATAATCTCTATACGCATGTTTAATGCATCTAACAGAAACTCTCAGCAAACAAAGTTTAAATGGAATTGGTTGAATAGCTTAAAATATATGACAATCGTTTAGAAATTGTATTTATATGACATCCCTAGTGTAAATGTGCTTGTGTGCAAAGTTAGGTGGTAATCGAAATAATGGTCCCGGACATATGACTTAGAAGCTCCATTTTCTCATGTAGTGCTATCTTCATTATCGGAGAACCAATTTGTTATATATTGGCACATTTTATGTGTATTATATATGCCACTACACAATACAGTCGGTCGAAACATACGGCATACTAACATTAAAATATTTACATAGCTGTTATTTTGAAAATATGTGACTATCTTTTTAAGTCATATTAATTTAGATGGTGTACAAAAGAATCACTTTTTGTGTTTCATTGGTTTGTTTTCATGTTTTCAAAACAATTTCCATATTTACCTGATGCAATCCGGACTGATTGTGATACCCAATTGCAATTGTAAACTTTGGATACGAATTCAACTACATTTTAATACAGTGAACTGCTGTGACCATGCGCATATTTGTGAAATATGTATAATTGCATTACTATTTACCACAGACTGAATCAGATTCGAGTCTACTTTTGTGTGTGCAATGACTGGAAGACAACGTTTAATATTTATACCGTTTATGTGTTTAGTCAGTACTGCAAACATACATTTAATATAGTTCTGAAAATGACATGGACATATAGCAATTATTTCTATGAGGTTATTTTTTGCGAATGTAACTTGTATTGACATCAGAAAAAGTTATATAGTGATTTTTTCCTACGGAAGTTTACTATGATGTAAAAAGTTTTGCAGTGTATTATATTATCTCAAGTAGGGAAAATAATAAAAGTGAAAAGTGTTGACCACATTCCTATACCAAACCGTTTGTGTTTTAGACAGTGTCTAAATTCAGACATGTGCGCCCTTGACTACTTCATTTACCATAAGCCACCTTATTAGTATGTTTTGAATTTTTTTAGCGAAAATATTCTATTAATAACATACAAATCGTTGTAAATATAATGTGTATGCCAAAATGACTAATAATAAATACCTAGATAATGTTGCAAAAAGAAAACAAATGCTTGTGTATTTGTTGGTAAAAACTATGAAAACAAACAAATCAGAACGAACTCATTGACCACTGTAGTACTTCCATTTTATAAACAGTCTACAAGACCATGCCTTTTATTTAAAGTTACAATTACCATTACAATTACGTGTCGTGTTTTCAAGCGATAAGCTTTCATCTATCCATAGGCTATTCATACAAAACAGAACCTTTAGAAATTACAAATTTCCCTTTCGTTTTGTTCAGATGCCATGGGCTGTCATGATGAACAGGACCAAGATAAAGGTGAATTAAAGACCGAAAATGATAATGCTTTGGTGCTACATCTCAGTTACAGTGAGAGTGATATTTGTGTGAATGGATTTGAATATCTTCCAGAATAAAGTAGTTTCTCAGGTTCTGGAATATCAAGTGCTTGTGATAAGTTGACTGGAATTCAAGAGTACCCTAAGACAACTGATAAACCTCTAAGAAGAATGTGGCAGCCAGACAAAGTCGAAGAGGAATATTCGAAAGAAAAGGATACTAGAAGGATAATTAATATCCGTCAACAATATGTGTTTAGGTGCCAGCTGTAGTGTTGAAAGCGTCTTGCAAAGGAACCTGCAGGCTGAAACACTTCATGATTCCTGAACACCAGAGAGTAAATATTTTCAAGTGTGTTACTATATGGTGAACTATTATGGCAATGAGACTTTGTATATGCGGATACAATGAAACAAATAACAAAAACAAAAACGACACAGCACAAGTCTAGAAGATCATACTTAATCGTCTACTTCCTGTCGATTGATGGAATAAGAAAAAAAAGTGTGCAAGTCTATGTTCTTAAACACTTTGGGTATTAAAAAGATTGTTGTCGACATTGCTGTGCAAAAGAAGTCTAAAGAGAATGTAGCTGCAACTAATAGATGGAGAAAGAGTAGAGCCTATTTGAGTCCTGCACTAATTGATGGTACCAAAGCCCACATTATGAGTTTTCCATGTGTTCCATCTCACTACTGCATAGCTGGTATTATTAGGAAATACCCCGACTCCTCTTTGAACCTGGTGACAATGTACAGAATGCATATTCAGGACTGTGCAGACGTTGATAAACCAAAAGCAAAATTACCTGCTTACTGCAAGGTATTTCATGATAATTTTAATCTGGGATTCCATACGTGAAAAAAGACCAGTGTCGCCTTTGCATAACATTCAACAATGCTACTGATCTAACCGAGAATGCATGGAGAGAATACGGAGCTCTCTAGAAAAATAAAAATGATGCTCCTGAAGAAAAGAGGAATGACAAAAAGGATGTCTAGCTAGTGATAATGTTGTCAGCTGCAATTTTTATTTGCAGCAAGTTTTGCTTTGCCCAAGCGATCCAACTAACAATGCATTGTTCTATAAACGCAGATTGGCTACATACAATTTCACTGTTTTTAATGTTGCAACACAGCAAGGCGACTGTTTCATCTACCATGAAGGACAGGGAGGCAGAGGCAGTTGCGAAATAGCAAGCTTGCTTTTTCTGTATATTCAGTATCTTTCAAACATTATCACGGAAGTAAGATGTTTTAGTGATCGTTGTAGCGATCAAAACTATAATAATTACAGTACCGCAATGTGCATGTATGCTGTTCAAATGGTTGACAATGTGCACGTTATTGATACAGAGCTGTAAAATTCGTGAGTCCAATGACGTACAGGCTAGATTCTACAGTCGTATGTACAAATATGTCTATATTAACTGCATATTGAATATCTACTCTCACAGTGGAAGACGACGATTGGGCCAGCGTTCTCCAGGAGGTATGAAACACCGTATGTACCAATGGCTTAAGATATTAACAGACCATGTTCTGAATTCTAGCTTGTCCTAAAATGAATCCGTGAATTCTTCAGGTCTGCAGTTATTGAACTTAAGTTTCTGAAGCCTGGGCACATTGAAATTGAGTGCGATTCTATGAATTCCGCTATTAGTACAGTGTTCATGAGAGTCTGAAAGGTATTTTAGCCAAGTGACTGGAAAACTGTTTCAAGAGGTGCCCGGAAGAAAGGCGACAAGCCTTACAATGTATGTGACATTCAAAATGGGGATATAATCTCCTGGAAGGTATTCACTGAGGGCTATCTCTCCATTCGCAAAACTGACACTAATAGTCAGTAAGTTCATTTTCAAAAACTCTGCTGGTTTCGATACAAGAAAGATATCCCTTATGAATATGAGTGCAAGGAATCGTTTGGAGCTGAACACTTAAGGCGAGTAGACTGCAAGGATCCGGCTTTGCACAGGCTTTCGAATATTGCCTTGCTGCCTTGCTACCTTGCTACCCAGAAGGCCACCCCATTAGAGAAACCAAACACAAGGACCTAAAATATTGGTTCTCTATGAAACCAGCAGCAATGGGCCCTTGACTACTTTGAATTTTCTCAAATTTACTTCATGGTAATAAGGAAGGGGATGAAGATGATGACTAAATCTATCAATTTACCTCATCCACTTCGTGGATGATATATGAAGTTGTGTTCGAATTTTTAATGTATGTTTTGTCCTTTTATTTGTGTGTCTAATTGATTGTGTTTATTGTAAATCAACAGTATTATTTTCAACAAAATCATTATTTTAAGAACTTCAAAAATTGCACCGAGGCTATTATGTATTCCGGTGTGTTCTAAATAGATATATTTAAAAGAATTCAAATATATGATAAGTTTTTCTGTTCAATCATGTAGTGATAGTTGAAGAGAAATACATGGTTACCTACTGTATACACACATTATCAAACTACTGTTTGAAGATAAAATATTAATGCAAAACGTAGGTATCTATAATGTACTATTATAATGCCTGGAGCATCAATTTTTGACAGAATGTAATTCACCTTAAGATCTTATTACCAGCAATGAATTGCACATAATAAGTGAGGAAATTTGTTTCTTAAAATTTTTACCAAAGAAACCCATGAAATTAATTTTGCCAGTATCTCGAAAACGACTGCAATACAGTTACGAGTCATGTCTCCTGAATTTGGTGTGTATCTATTATCCTCCCCCCCCCCCCGAGATAGGACACAAAAGCTTAATTTTTCAAGTGGTACTATCAGCCAAAAAGAAGGACAAATGAATTTATATATTAACTCATTTCTTGCTTGCATAGATACTGTCAGAATACAAATTTAAAATGAAATAGTTTACATTGTTTTGTTGATATAGCTTATAATGCTAATATTTTATATGACTGCTATTTCTAATACAAGTGCCTAGTTCTAATTAAAACATGTCCGTTTACGAGACCTGCTATAGAACTACTTATTTTAAAAATTTTGTAGGAATCGGTTGATTGTTTCCCGGGATAAGACAAAACTTCATCAATTCATGTGATATTATCTGACATAGGCATAATGTCGGACAAAAGAGATCTTTAGAGACAAATATGATTGTTGTAATAGATAATATCAACATTCAGAGTAAAGTTAGGTTACTTGGTTTATTGCATTTAGAAGACAGCAATAAAATATTCGTATTGCCGCCATCTGGAAAATATGTGTCTGGCCCACTTAACACATGTCAGTTTAGATGGTCTACTGTAGTACCAATTATTTGCCATATTTAGAAGAAATTGGTTGATTGTTTCAAAAGTTATATCAAAACTTGATTTATTCATGTCTCACTATCTTATAAATTGGTGGGCAAAAGAGGTTCTGGTTAGACGCATTTGATGATTGTAATAGATACTTTCATCATAAAAAGTTTGGTCGAAAGTGGTTAAATGGTAGGTATGTTAGATATTGTAAATGAACCCAACATATTTATATTGCCGGCATTTTGAAATTATTTGTCTATCCAGTTCAATTGCATATATTAACATGACCCACAATTGTGTTACTTATATACTAAATTTGTTAGAATAGGTTGTGTAGTTACCGAGATATCATGTAAAAGTTTTATTTATCATTGTGAACTATCTTAAAAAATGGCGGATTAATGTCACCATCACGATATAGAATTTCGTCGTTCTGGCACAGGATTATAGTAGTAGGAGTAAGGAGGAATCGCGCGCCATGATGTCACAGGCGGCTGCGGCCGGCAGTAGGCTGCTTCGGACGGCCACGTCATCCGACAAAACTACATATTTCCCCCCCAAAAATCACTTGACAAATTATTTATTTTACCTAAAAATATTTTTATTCACCAAAACAAATACAAAAAAGAGAGAGAGAGGAAAAAAGGGAAAAGCGGATTCGAGGCTACACGATGCGAGAGCCTAAAAGTCCTCAGAGGAGCAAGTGGAGTCGAGACTCTCAGTAGCATGAGCCACTTAATACTCAGAGCAGTAAAAGCGGATTCGAGGCTGCGAGCCAGAACCAGCTGATCGGGGCGGATCAGTGGACATGGCCCTCTCCCACAGAAACAATCCTGCACCTGCCACATCCTCAACCCCTACCTCCTCACTCCTTCACTCGCGGCCATCGGCACGCTCACATCACACCCTCCCCCATCACCACCCCATATAATTACCAAAACCGAGAAAAGTCGCAAAAATCGAAACAAATTCTAGAAATACAGGAACATAAAATGTAACCCCACCCCTTCCCCCAATCTCTCCTCCGCACTAACCAAGAGCCCCTAACCCCTTCCCCACCAATCGTAAAAAATCAAGAATATTAAAATAAAAATTCTTATAATCGAGGAACATATAACGTAACCCAACCCTAACCGTTCCGACTACAACACCCTAATCAACCACCCTTACTAAACCACCAACAATTCACAAAAAAAATCGAGTAATATTGCAAAGTATCGAGAAAAAAAAAAACAAATATTGAGGAAAAAATTACATAGAAGACTTTGACCCCCATGTTGGTTGTTGGCGACCCCATGACATTACCACCAATGACCCTAAACTTTTATATATGTATATATATACATATATTTAGATATACACATATATATGGTAAATATCGAAAGAAACACGTAAAAATGTATAAACACATTACATTACTGACTTCGAAACTTATGCTGGATGCCGGTTATGTTGACCTTAAACGTTATAACAATAACCTTCTTAACGAAAAATCTAGAAGAAACTTAATAAAACGAATAAATTCATAAAAGTCGACGAGCATATTCCGTTACTGACTCCGACCTCCATATTGCATTTTGGCGACCGAAACTTTGAACCAAAGACGTTGGAATCGAAAAATTGAAAAAAGTGCAAAAAATCTATTTAAAAAAAAAAGTAAGAAAAACGAGGAAAACATTACATACCTAATGCAAAAAGCCAAGTTGGTTGTGTGTGAGACTGAGGGTTCGATTCTCGTAAAGATGGCAGAGCACAGCCACTTCCTAGTACGACAATCAACAGCCGACTGAACCCTCAATTCTTTATTTCATTGGGTACAAAATAAACCAATCCTCGGAAATCCAAAGCGAATTGACTTTATATAACACTCATAATCCCACCACCACCCATGCCAATGCCCGCATCACATCTATCATCGCCCGACTTCCCTCGTCATTTCCTCGCAATAGCACGATCCGCCCCCTCAACATCCTCACATTCTTCAACTCACCAACCATCTCAACCCCCTCTTCCCCAAATAACTGGCTGTAGCTCGTCCCCCTCACCATCCACCATCGCCATCAACCAACCACACGACTCTCCACGTCCTAACCCCCCTTCACTGTCCGAACCCCAACCGGATTCTGAAGAGTCGGATTTGGCCCAAGACTGGCTCTTGCTAAGTCAAATCCCTGCATAAATGGCTAGAACAGTGGACAACACAAATGGGCCATACGACCAACATATTCTATCGTCGATGACGACTTATCTGAAAAAATATGCATAATACGAATCACAATGCTAACACCTTCAAACAAAAATATCGCAAAACTTCGCAAACTTTTTGCAAATCTTTGCAAATCATGGCAAGCTCTTCACATATCTTCGTAAAAACTTCGGAAATCATAAAAAACTTCACAAATAATCGTAAAGGTTTTGCAAAATCTTCACAAATCTTCGCAAAACATATCACCTACAGCGAACTGTGTCAGAGTACTATACATATCGACCTGACCAACAGCCCGACTGGACCGACCAACCATACAGACTGTCCATATAAACCATACATATGAACCAACCATACCTGCTGACCATACGAGCTGAACATACGAATAACCCATACCAAACACCCATTCCACCCTACCAGACCAACATCCCAACAAGACAGACTAGGGTTACATATGTGCAAGACCGACGATACGATCCGACCATACCAGCCAATTATACGGTCTACACAGCCATACGAATAGACCATACGAACCATCTATAAAGACCAACCACACGAACTATCCATATCACCTGTTCACTTGAAATAATCATACCTAACAACCATATGATCCACTAATACTAGCCAGCCACACGAACCAACCATACCAGGCAGCCATGAGAACACACTATAAAAGCCAACAATACCAGCTTAAAATACGAATTAGCATTCCAGTCAACCGCGCCCCCCAACCATTCGATCCACCCACACCAAGTGACCATTCCAACCATCCAGACCAAAGAAAATCAAGGTCAGCCAAACATAACAACTGTTACTGCCGACCAGTCATACAAACTGACCATTACCAGCAGACCCTAATTAAGGTCCATACCAAAAAAACCATGTCAAGCTATCAGGCCAACCAACCAGACCAACCATCCATACTAGCAAATGACTTTCTATACCCAAGACTGACTTCAATCAAATATGGCTCCTGACGAGACTAATTCCTGCCAAACTGATTAGAAAATTGGACAAGACTATACATCAGTAAAAACAGACGATTACATTCAATCTCGCAAAAAAGTCACCTAATACGTATCTTTTAGTTAACCTCTTTACTAAAATTCTTCGCAAATTCTTAAGAAAGATTCGCAAAATCATCGCAGAATCTTCGCGACTCCTCGCTTTGCTCATTTATAGAACTTTTTTTGGAATTGTTTTATTGAAAACAATGATTTTTGGGTAAAATAGTTAATTTATGGAGTGAATTTTGGAGTGAAATAAGTCATTTTGTCGATAACATGGCCGTGTCACATACCGCAGAGATGAATTGGGTTTACAAAGGTCTGCCTATAACCTCTACGATCATGGAGCCGGGACCTGCGTCATCGTTCTCTAAAGTCCTACATGGATGGTTGAGTCCTACACTAAAGGTAAAATTTACAAGTCCTGGCATGAGGTAGAATGTATGTGACTAAGTCAAAAAATATTCCGAATCCTATACAACATGAAAATATATTCTAAGTCCTACACAAGGTGGAACGAATGTGACTTAATGAGAAAATCTCTCATATAGCTTTGTGGAATTTAAGATGACATGAAATAACAACATGCAAAATGAAAACTTCGCCTTTGACATTTGAATGCGATTTCTGCCACAGGCAGTTTACATGGAGTGATATTTTGAAGAGACATTCTGAAACTTGTAGCACTGGTTCTTTGCAGCTACAATCAGCTCCGCAATCAGCTCTGCATTCAGCTCCGCATTCAGTTCTGCTATGAACTCCCCTTCCCCACCGCAATCAGCTCTGCCTCCATCTTCGCATCCACCATCAGCTTCTCCTCCACCTCCACCTCCACAATCAGCCCCGCCTCTGCCTCTGCCTACACAATTAGCTCCGCCTCCACCTCCTCCTCCGAAATAAGCTCTGCCTCTGCTACCTCCTCCTTCTCACATGATGAGTCAGCGCCTCCACACAATTGGTCAGCTGAAATAATGCTAGACATGTAGGACAAATATGTGCTTAGGATAAGAATAATTTTTAACTGGGGTATGGTAGGCTAGGTTATGTTAGGCTATTTCTGATTTTTCTGGCATTTGGAAGGTTATGTTATGTTAGGTTTTTTGGGCTTTAGTGGGTAAGTTATGTTAGTTTGACTGATGGTAGGAATGCTTGTGTTATGGGTTGGTCTGGACTATGAATTTGCTTGGTACACTGGTATGTTGGGTGATGGTTTTTCCAGTATATCTGTCTTGCGATTGTTGGTGTATATCGAATGGTGTTGACAGTATGTGTGTGTCGGTGACTCCTATAATACTAAGTCCTGCTCGAATTAAAGTGTTTGGTATGGGTAGCCAGTGTATTTTGACTGGTGTCAGTCGGCTTGGTGGATGGCATGAGAAGAAGTTGATTGTGTCACTACTATGGGATTTATGCTTTGCTTTGTATGGTCTCTGTGGACGAAAGGTTGAGCTATGCTCGAGTTATAGTGGGTGGTATGGTCGGTAGGTATAAGCAGTGTTGGTTGGTAAAGCAGATGGCAAGCATAAGTTACAGTGACTGGTATTGAATTTTTATATGTGTAAGTTGTGAAGATAGATGGGGTGAAATGGTAGTCAATATAATTGAATGTTATGATTGATTAGTAAATCAGAAGTATGTTGGTTGATACGACCTGTATTGTTAATACAATGACTGAGGTATGCTTGGGTTAGAGTGAATGATATGGTTTGGGCTGTATGTTTTTTGGTTGATATGATTATCTGCTGTGGTGTTTAGATGATATAATTGGATGGTATAGTATCTTGGTATGCTGGAGGGTTGTCACCTTTTATGTTATGGTTGGTGTCTGATGGCAATGATGACATGCCATATATGTTGGAGTTACGACTTTTGGTATACTTTTTCTAATTTTTTTGTGATTTTTTGTTTTGTAGTATTGGAAGGTGGGTAGGTAAGGGTAGGGGTTTATTTTTAGGGTGCTGGGATAAATCTGAAGTTAACATGATATGTTATTAGATTTTTTACATTGTTGTGATTTTAGTGTATTTATTTTGTTTCATATGTCAGCAGTGTGGTTGTCAGTATTTTTATTTGTATGGATGGTTGGTATAATCAGGTGGTTTTTTTAATCGGTAGTATGATATTTGGCTGGTGTCTGATGGTAATGGTGACATGACAAACTTACTGGAATTACGATTTTTGTATATTTTTTCTAAATTTTTGTGATTTTTAAAAATATTTTTAGAGAACTTTTTTTAGAATTTTTAAAAATTTTGTTTATACTATTTCAATACAGTTTAAATAATTTTTGATAATAAAGTTTGGGGAAATTTTTTATGAAGAAAGGTGAATTTTTGGGGAAAATACTGATTTCAAGGTGAAAATGACAGGTTTTGGGGAAAAAAAGGGGACTTTTTTTTAAGGAAAACTGAATTTTTTAGGGAAATTTAATTGATTTTAAGGAAAAAAGGGACATTCAAAACGGCGGCCAGTAGCCTCTGAAGGATTGTATTGGCGGAGCCCTTTTTGTAGCTGGTCAAAACAGGAATATCTTAGGTGATTTTTCGGTAAAATAATCAATTTATGATGTGTTTTTTTGGGTAAAAACAAATGATTATTGGGACCCCGCCCCCTCTCTACTAGTCTTTTCTGATCTACTAACCAAGAGCATGTTCCCAAACACACTGTCTCCTGCAGAAATATATTACATTTAAATAACTCTAATGCATGCAATGATTTTTAAAATTTTTAGTTCTCTGTCGCAGGGGATTTTACGTCTCTCTTGACGGCCATCCCCTTGCTCTTCATAGTTAAGACTAGTTCTAAGTACACATAGGAAGGTAGTTATGGCCTCAAAGTGCAGGCCATGGCTGCCCAATCCCTCTTTGCCACGATTCATGTCTCTTTGCTTGCATGATTTTCCTTCCTTGTAGACATAAGGGGTTAGCCCTGTGACACAATAAAATCCCTCCCTACCTTCTGGCCTTAATTTCATATAACACTTCGAATAAGGTAGTTCAGAAAAAAAGTGATTCTTTGGTAAAAAGGCGTGATTTTGTAAAAAAATCCAAAATGGCGGAATCCAAGATGGCGAGCAGATCCCGCTCCTAAGCTCCTGCACCAGAACATACTATGGGTTACTACTTACTTGGACGATTGCGTCAGCAAGCGTTTGTGTCCGGCGCGGCAGGAATGGAGCTGCAGCGTGCAGCAGGTCCGACTAACAACACTTTCTCTCACGAGTGTCAGCTGGTTGCTGGGTCGGCCACGCATTGGTGGTGAGCGGGCCACAGTCGAGTGCCTGCTGGCCGCCCTGCCGAATTCTTGGAATTCGGCTGCCGATGACGTCACATTGCGCACCTACGGTCGCGCTATTGGAGCAGCGCGGCGTTACCGGCTGCGCAAAAGAGCTGGCGTTTGGTTGACGTCACTTCCGGTGTACTTGTGTGCGGGCCGGAAGTTTGAAGACGTGGCTGTGTGGCATCCAAATATGGAGATGAGTAAGTTTATACGGCTGTAATTGTCGGACCCCTCTAGGCCCAAATTGAACAGTTGATCTATATATGGCCATGTGTGTGTTGACTGGTCCATGAATACTTACTACTCTCTACGTATGAATGAACAGTTACCGAATTTGAACATGAAAAATCCCAATGGTTGCTGATATTTAGTACCCCTCTAGGGGTTATTGGGTTACTTAATGGTATATAATGTCTCTCTTCGGCTCACTCGAGATCGATTAGCAGCCCCGAGCAGCACTACAGCACCAAAGTTACGTAAATATGTCTTGAATTATAAACTAAGTAAAACAATATCCTGGCCATATGGCAGGTCCAGGTCAGACACATTTGGTGTCGTGATAGAATGAATAGGCGCCTTGATGTCTGAAAACAGTATTAAAATCAGCTGAGATTGCTTCATTTTTAGAGTTCGGCAACAGAAAAGTAAATTTAAAATGTATCTCAAATTGAAATTTGAATGGTGCCGAAAATTGTAATATTGTCTTGCATTAAGATAATTTTTATGATTATCCCTGAGGAAAATGAGAATTTTAGAAAAATACATTTAATTTAAGAATCTGAAAGAAACTTGTTTTGCAGATTTTCTAGAAATTTCAGAATTGACTTGTATGGTTTTGTACAGAAAAAAAATGCATTTAATGAAAATCTGTAAGAGTCATGATGTCAATTACACAACATATCTATAATATATTATAATTTTTTGGCCTTGGTAATAGGCACAGCTAGTATATTTCTTTTACCATTTGTAAATATTTGAGTTGGCCGTGGTAAGTTGCGAATGGCCAAAGGAACTTGATAAATAAATCTATTAACTTCACCATACATGTTAACATTGCCATATGTTGCTAGGATTTTGTGAAATTGGCTAAGGAAAAATGAAATAATTTTCATGTATTTTTTTTTATCTTACCTTTTAGAAAATTAAAGATTGTAAATTCAAGTTTCAAAATAATTGTGTATGGCAGTTTGGTCAATGCCAATATAAATTGAGGAAGTAATTTAAGTATTTTTTCTCCTATATTATTCCAAAGGTAAAATAAACAATAATCATTGTTACGAAGTTATTAGTACCAAGTTATTCCCTAGTATCGGCCAAGTAAAATTTTATCACATAATTGTAAGTGGCCGGTATAACCCTGTGAAAATATTATATATATATTTCATTAATAACTATGTTACGCTATTAATGAGATATTGTTTTATAAGGCGTGTTCGTTAGTAACTGAGTAGTATTTTGAGAACTATCAGGAAAGATTAAGAAATACAATCTGGAAAATAGTATTCCCAATTCATGTTAAAATGGAAGAAAATTGAGATAATATTTTGTAATGAAAAGCATAATTTAAATAGATGCCAAAATACTCAACACCATATGCTTGTAGCTATGTATTAAAATTTTGAAAACAGAAAACAATTAAAAGAGAACTCAATTATAATGCATGTGTCCTTTGTGTGGAATTTAAGACATTTCTTTCAGTTTATACGTCATCAGTGCCTTGTTCAGTGGGGTTTCTTTCTTTTGGAAGATTTGACTTGTTGGCCGTTTTTGGAAGTCCACTTTGCCGCGTCCTTGGGGTCAAGGGCAAAGAGGCAGCGTCGTTTCTCCATTGGCTGCTGCAAAGATGTGAATTCGCTCCCTTTCTGATTGCACTTCACGTGACTGGACTACACATTTATTGCAGCAGAGTTACCCAGGGCGTGTCAAATAAACCATGGTCCATTGACAAACGTATTACAAAAGTAGATGTGTTTGAAGTTCAATGCGTGCCCAAATAATAACGCCAATTTTGCAGGTATCTAAATATAATAAATCAAGTAATCGATAATGCTGCTTTTATTACCAATCTAAAAAATGTCAACGCTAACATGTGTGCTAGTAAACACATTTAAAGTACAATAGACAAAACTCTTTTTGCAATATAATTTTTTTTTTAAGAACTTAAATAATCCATTACAAAGAACGAGTTGCATGTAAGTGATTTAATGAGTATTTATTTAATTTAAGAAAAACGTGATGTATTAAAAATACTGAAGGTAATACGATTTATGTGAAGTTAAACAATGTATGTTAAAATTCAAACAAAATATGCAATTTTAAAAACTTATTTTATATTTAACATTGCGTGCTCTATTATTGCTATACGTAAAATACGTGCAAATATTTTTTAAGTACAATATACGTGAGGTATATTTATATACCGGTTTAGCAAAGTGCTGAATCAATATCAAGCAGGTAAATGTATATTTTACAGAAATTAGTTAAGATTATTTTTTAAAATACAACTAAACATAATTGTAATAATGATAGTCATGTTATTATTTATCTTTACAAGAAAATAGTAATTAGGAATTTAAAAGAAATTTCCACCTACATTTTGAAACGTTTCTTCTCCTTTCTGCAGTTTTTACGTGACACTTAACCTCAATCGCAAGAAAATCCGACATTTTACGAAACACGTTAAGGAAAGAAACAAGCAACACCCTCACGTGCTCGGCCTTAATCTAAGAACAGTAGAGTGCAAGGTAAGGCGATCAAACTGCTTAGTGAACACCTCCAGAAAAGTTTAACTACAGTATGTGGCTGTTGTTAATATTTTGGGCATTAGGGTGAACCCGAAAAATTAATAAATAGAATACCTTCTTCACTGAGATTAAGATGGCCGAGAAAAATTAGGTATCGTGTAAGTAGTGGTAATGGTTACAGACCTGAAAAATTCGCGGTTTCATTTCGGGACAAGTTATTCTTCAAAACCTTGTATGTACATCTGTATTGCTTGTTCTATTGGTACAACCATTAGTTTACACTTCATGGGCAACTCTGAGCCAATAATAAACTCACAATACAATGGAGACCAAATCACTGTCTCTTCCGCTGATACAACAAATAACCAATGAACAGTGATATTTGCATAATTTCTACATACGACAATAGAGTGGGCTTACAGCCTACAGGTCATTAAACTCGCGGATATTTTAGGTCTCTAGTCATGGTTATCAAAACAATGCACAGGGAAAGGAACCTTATTGTCTTGGGCCTACCAGAATTACGTTCATTAGGTAACATATTCGTTTTATTTATCCCACATGAAATATTCTGTTTACTTTTTTTAATTTATTAACAAAATACTTTTATCAGCAAAAGAAACTGATCACCATAAACCAACCGTGTGAATATAAAAAATGTTACCACAGAGAATAATTACAGCCCGAAATGAGTCCAATTTTCTTTTAACTATTTCAGGCACATTTTAATTTACGGTTTCAGAAGTTACAAACGAAACACTTAATAATACATTCTGTATGCTCGGCTACAGAAATATGAACCTATTATTACCTAGATCAGTAAGATGGTTTGCGAATCGTTTACCCATAGGTAAGATCATTGGTAGTTGAGCTACGCAGTTTGCAGCACAGACCAAAAATTACCTACACGTGCGTAATGTAGACAATTGTGCACACCGCGTTTGAATGGGTAAATGCAGTTTGCTTGAGCGGATTTGCAACTAAGGGGAATATATTTCCCTCATCATTCATAGGTGCAAAACGGGGACTTTGGGGATCGAACCCATGTCTCCATACGCGTTGGAGTATGACCAGACACTCTTGAGTTCTTGGAGGCGAGAGCTCTTTGTCGGCACAATGACACGTCATCGCTCGTAGATTAGCTCGCGAACTGGTTGAGGTTGGCGGGGGCAGAGAAACAGTGGCGACGACGTATCTTGTAAAACAGGATACTCTTTGTGGGTGGAACTTGAATGCACCTTTGCGTCGGCGAGCGATCCGGTATTGTCTAGGGGGCGCCCCCCCCCCCCCCCATCTTAGAGGAGCTAGTTTTATCTCGCATCAGCTTAGTCAAGGGAACTTGGCAGATGCGCCCCCCAGTGGCTGCGAACGGCACTTTAAGACGCCCAGTGTTCCAAGTTTGCAGGGCGAAACACAAAGGTCTTCCTGTTTTACCCCCTGCCGCCGCCTGCTCCACACCCTTTCAGCCAAACGTCCAACCCTTTCGCCTGCCCGAACTGCAAGTGCGCAAGACGCAGCCAAGTTACTCCTGAAAAGACGATGGAGCGGTCAGAACGCAACCCATCCTGCCTCAAGACTTGACCAACTATTCCGATTCACTCGACGGGAGTACTACTTGCATGACTTACAAGGGAGGGGGGCGGGGGAGCGTAGCGGTTAGACTACTCACCTCCCACCTGGGCGAACCGGGCTCTATTCCCGGCGGGTCCGTGCCCGGATTTTCGCATGTAGAAATCGTGCCCGGACGATGCCGCTGGTCGGTGGGTTTTCTCGGGGATCTTCCGTTTCCCCTGCCCATTCATTCTGGCGCTGCTCTATACCTCGCTTCACACTAATCGGCTCTCACGACGTTAATGTTAAGAGCCGCCCAGATCTCTTCACTCTGCTCAAGCGGGAATTCCATCATTTACCGGGATGTCGGTTAAAACGGGGATGTTAGCTAGACGATCTTGCCCCCTCCATTTCACGGTCATCAGTACGAACTCCTGATTTTTGCGAAATTATTTCCACCCATTCTAGATTCCATTTGTAAATGCAACAACAGGGAGTCACAGAGAACTAATAATGTAGATGTGTGGCCGAATTATTATGAAGAAAATGCTTTAATAGCTATTGTCCCTATACCACACAGAAAAAAAGTTATTTAAGTATACAATCCTGAACATTGAAACATCTCAGAAACAGTAGGTTTTTGAGGAAATGGGCGAAATTCGCCCGCTTTAAAAAATCGTGTAATGGTATGTGAAGAATACAGTAGTGTAAAAAATCGTTTTATTATAAATATAAATAATTATTCATTAAATTAATGGACAATGAACTAAAATATGGTTTCGTATATATTAATTGAAGGGTAATCAACTTATGGAATCTTAAAAGAATGACATGCTGATAGTGCCAATGCTGGAAATACGGAGAGGTTCCCTGTTTTGTCTGTACGGGACCCAGTTATCGTTCTATGTCGCAATGGAGCGCATCTCTGTATATTAGCTGCGTGTTTCCCTGGATGTAGGGAAATTTCAACAGTGTGTCTGGGCCACTCACAGTTACGTTATACAGGTAATAGACGCGTTTAATTCGCGAGCAGGCACCTAAGACCATTAGCAGCTAAAAACCACCTAATAGTGAAAGTGGATCACAATAAACTCTTCCCGTCGGAGATAAATACATCATTTAACGAAAAAGAATATCAACCTAACAGTGCAAATATCAGTACAACTCAGTGTCATATGTTGGGATCTGTACAAACGTGTTCGTATTCGATGTAACTAGCAAGTGTTAATGATTTTGAGGAACACAGTCTCAACAAGAAATTATGTCTCTCGCCACGCGAGGAACTTACTTCCCTTATTGTACTTTTTTTTTTCTACTGTGTAAAGTGAACATCATTAATTGAAATTCCTTTGCAACGTACAATATATACAACATCAAGACTGAAACTGTCAAAGTGTTCTGAAATATAACTCTATAGGAGCGATTTTGCGAAAATCATGTGTCCGTTAATGATCTGCGTTCGAAACCCAGCTGGATGTGGCATGTAGAAAAATTGTGACAGACCTTTCCAGTGACCGGAAGGGTTTTATCATAGTGCTTCCGTTTCGTCATTTCTCCCATTGGCATTCCACCCTCTCTCCACGGGCGTCAGAGAGCAATCCGTTAGGGCCACTTTTTGTTTCGAAAATTTTCGCACGCAAGCTTTGAAATCGCAGGTGCATACCTGCAGCTTTCTTGTCCTTTTTGTCAGCGAGAATTCGCAATGTTCTCACTTGGCTGAGCTGATCACAATTTTATCTATCCGGAAATGAAACGTTGCCTACAGGAACTCCCTGTTTCGTTAAAATACTTCGCTAATACTGGTTATTTCAAAACGTTTCACCTCAGATCCATTATTACTATTGAATTATATTAATTTCTCCATGTTTTAGGAGTCAGTTCGCCGATCACAGACGCACTGATAAAAAAGATTTTGTCGAATAAAACAAAGTTTGTTTGCCGCAACCTAATGAATAGTTTGTATAAAGGCAGTTAAATATTTTGCTACTGGAAGCCAATTATTATGTTGTTCTTTCTTCGTTGCTCCGAAACTGAAAGATTTTGTCGTTGCAACTGAATATTTACATGGTTCTTCGCACATAGCAAGTCTTTTTTTTATTAAAAAAAATTAAAGAACAAGCGAAGATTTGAACCAGGCACTTATGCGCCAAAATCAAGCATTGGTTTAATAAATGTTTTATTTTAACACAGAACATGTATGAACATAAATATTTTCAAGTTTATCAGCTTTATATTTTTGTTAACTGTTGAACTTGTTTCATAGTGATTGTTTATTCCATTAGCAAGCATTAACAAATGCACTAACAAACACTGTTACTAGCTCATTGTCACAAAAATTTTAAACAAACTCTCGAGATGTTAATTTGAACAGAGATAATCAAACCGCCTCATTGCCGCACTACCAACCAAATAAATGCCAGTACTGAACCAAGTTGAAATTGTTGCCGCCTATAAACTTCTGAAACAATAAATATATCTAGCTGTTCGTGCTAAACATATGCATATTCACTTTTAAAAAAAACCGATTTGACTCTGGCTGGATATTAATTATTTTTACGGTAGCCAAACAAATTAATTGAAAGTAATTCCAAAATAATTTTGTGAGCAGAATACATATAGAATATGCTGGAACAACCAAATGATTGTTCGGCTTAACTAATTACTTTAAAATTATTTATTTGATGCATGGTAATGAATGCAGATGTTTGGAGCAAATGCAGATTAGTACAGTTAGGAAAATAGTATTCATTGTAAACAAATATTTTCCATGTAAATTTATTTGGTATTTGTAACAACACTTCTCTCTTAGTATATGAGAACCAGAATGGGCCTTAACCAAATTCTGATTGGCATAAGTTTATTTTTTTAGCCTACATTTTACCATGCTGGATGCTTCAGAAAACATATTTTCGAAAAAAGAAACTTCATCAAGCAAGACCACCATAATAATGCCCAGGTTGTATGCAATAAATTTATGTAAAAATGCTTAAACATACGTTTAATTATTGATTTTATGCATTTCCATTACAGCCAAGAACTTTATCATTTTTAAAAAACTAAAATGAATGCATATAAAATTAATTATATATATTTTTAAACATGTCTTCTTAAATAATACAAGGGCCAACAGATTTTTTGCGCAAAGAATTCCTCTCAAGATGTATTTTAATACACTTTTACTCAGATCCACTTTCGCGATTGGATGGTTTCAACTACTGCTCGTATTCTGTATCTGCCCACGAATCACAGACGTTTGGTACCAGGGTAACCTAACTCTGATTGGCCCAGTCAACACCACACTGTCTTCGAAGAAGGCACACGGCCAATAACGGAAGGAAGACTACAGGTGTGCAATTAGGACATTGAAATCAAGCTTTTGTGGAATTTTTTTCACGAAAATCAGGTGGCTTCAAATAAATTAATTATTACTAGCGACCCGCCCCGGCTTCGCGCGGGTGCAATTAAGATAAAAAACTGCTTAACCCGGCGTTAATTAGGTTGGGTAAACTCTCCTAAAGCATTACAAAAGCACATTATAATTTAATAATTAATTAAATAATTTATAATTTAAAGTTTTTTTGCTATTTTTGTTAGATATTTTTTTACTTTTTTATAATTTTACATATTTATATACATTATATTACAATGCAATTTATCTGAGATAGAAGTATTTAATATGTTATTTGCTAAGACATTCTCTGTAGACAATGTTTGACGTCCTTTTATTGTTTGGTAGCAAAATGTACTGTTTCTCGGGACTTCCAACTCGTGATAAACCAGCATATAGTTGGCCATGGGAAAAACACTCTTTTCGTAGGTCGATTCCAACCAAAGAGAAAGTTTGACCCTGGGACTTATTAATAGTAATCGCGAACGATGTTTTTACGGGAAATTGCAACCGTTTGAAAGATATTGGCAAATCCGTGGGACTCATGGGAATCCTCGGGATGTTTGCCAGCTAGCCGGCTGCTGGACCGGTGAGGATGGTCGCGACAATAAAATTTTCTTTCAAGTCTTTAATGAGCAATCTTGTGCCATTACACATGTTAGGGGGGCTTATATTCCTTAAAAGCATGATAGCGGTACCGACTTTTAATGATAGTTCGTGAGGTGGCAAGCCAGAAGGATTAAGCGAATTTAGAAAATCTTGAGGAAAGTGGACGACATCGTCAACATTGGTGACTGTGTCAATCGACTTATAGGTTTTGACTTGGCCGCTAACTCTCTGTATAATGAGATTGTTGATTTAATTGACAGTGTCGTTTCTAGGCGATACTATTGCCCTGGAACACAACCAGTGAAAGTCTCTTTCTAGTAAATTTTCGAGTCCCGGATATACTGCTTCTATAAGATGCTGCAGACTGTGGACTATCTGACCTAATGTCTCGTTTAAAATGATTTCAGCAGAATTATTGCCCAAATTTAGAGAAGGAAAAACTCCTCCAAGTCTGAGCAATTGTTGTGGGAAATCTTTATGCGTGTCTCCACCAAGATAGGCTCTCATATTCGTTCCCAAATTTAGGTGTTGAATAGAACTCCACAAGGGAGATGATTTAAGATATGCTTTGATGATATCTGCACGCTTCCCTTTTGTAACTACAGGGAGTGTCTGCCGAAAATCCCCAGCAAACACAAAAGTAACTCCCCCCATAAAGGCAGTAGAGCTTCTAAGGTTGGCTCCGTACGCAGCACACAGCACGTTTTATTTTCCGAATCTGTCCGTCCTGCAAAGCCGTAGTACAGTATTTTGTTCTATCATCAATAGTTTTAGCAGAGCACCCAATGTAAGGAATTTTATAGGTCATTTATTTACACTTTGGGTTACAGTATTGGAGTTTTAGTAGGGATCCCTATTGATTTTTAAAATAAAATATAGCCTATGACACTCAGTGATAACGTAGCATTCTACTGGTGAAAGAATTTTTAAAATCGGATGAGTAGTTTCGAAGATTACCTCCTACATCCAAACACACAAACACACAAAGTTACAAACACTACCTCTTTATAATATTAGTATAGATGATTGTTCTATTTGACGAAAGTTTTCTTGCAGAACGTGTTTACTAAACATTCAAATTTGAAATACACTTTAATTTGTAATAAGAATGATATTTTATTATAATTTTTTTTAGCTTTTTTATAAGTAAAATCTTGCAAAATATTTTAGAGCTTTACAAAAGACAGTCCATTATTATACGGGAAAAATTTCAGAAGAACCCCGAATACCCGAAACCCGAAAATACGAAATTCCGGATAATCCGAACATCATTTCAAGAAAATTGACTGTAAAATTACCTCTATGATAAAAGAAAAAGTTTTTTCTACGTTATAATTTAGCAAAATAATATCAAAATGCATTAAGTACGTAGGCTCATTATAAATTTAAAAACAGACTGAAATATTTTAGTTGGCCCTAATTAATTGTTATTGCACCTTATATACTGGCTGCATAATCTTCTTTTGATGTAAGGAACTAAACCAGCTTGATGAAACAACGTTGCGCCGGCGTCGCAAAAACGTCACGTCGGTCGGCGTGTAGGCAGTGTGCTGTTCTACATACGAAAATGCCAGTTCAAATGCATTTACTGTGTGTTTTGGACGTTATTTCGGATAATCCGAATTTTCGCGAATCCGAACAGACCTCAGCACTAATTAGTTCGGATTTACGGGCGGTTATACTGTAGTACTTTCCTGACAATTATAGTGTGTATCTTGGTGTGTACTAGTTTTTCATGAAGTCTGCATGTTGTACAGACGGATGCAGTGCTGCTTTGGGTTTGGGTACCACACTCCTTCTACATCGAACACAAGCAGGAAAATGAACCTACATCCATGAGAGTTATTTTGTCAAAAGAAAAAAAATCAGAGTAGCGGAAACTCAAGATTCTAAAAACTATCTCAAGTCTGTTGAATGAGTGGATTCACTGGATCGCCATCGCAAACGTCATCGCTCGAAGCTGTTTCGAAAACTTCTCTTCTGTCATGTCTCTTTCATTTATAGCTCATTCACAGTTCCTTAGAACTTTTCTGAAGCTCTGCTAATGTTCTACTTCCATGAAATTCCTCCGCTTCAGGCAAACAAATCTTGACTAAATCTAGCAAATTACACCAAATGGACAACGCACCGCATTCGTGCGCACTCTGTGCAAATAATATTTTGCAAGGGAACTACTTCTTACTAAGCATTTCCAATACACCTATTTTCTCCCTATTCCTATTAATGTGAATTATGAATGAAATATTTTTATTTATTGTTAAAAATACAGGCGAGATTATTTTAACCAAAAATTAGACACTTTTAGGTTAACAGAAGTATTAAAAAGCTTGTGATACGTCCCATATTTAGGAAATCAACAAACACGTCATACATGGAGTGATTTTTCAAAAGTTTGATACGAAAAGTGTGAAGATACGGCGAATGCACTAGAGAGACTATGGTTCATCACGGGTAAAGAGCACTGTCTGCTGGGATTAAATGTGCGGTAGACATGTCCGAAAGTTTTCTTTCGTCAGGGATGCTCGATTTTCGCGAAAAGAATTCCGCGCATGTTGGATTTCACACCTTACGAGCATACCCAGGAGTTCACGTTTGCATATTGGCCGCGTAGCTTCGTTTGAAGATATTTTCTTTCTCGAGTGGCCAATCAGAGTTAGGTTACTCCGACAGTAAACGTCTATGATCCGCATTACACGAAATCACCCGATCACTAAGGTTGATCTGAGCTAAAGTGTTATTAATAGGGATAGGAAAATTTTGCGAGTTCAATGGCCTGTATGCTATACTACACAATTCATTGTAGCGTCGAGCTTCAGCTACTTGTTCATTGGCTATTGCCCCAGTGTTACCCCACATTCGACAGTACGGGATTCGCTTCTTGTCCCCTTGCAAGTCGGCTATTGGCACTGAGTCGTCTAGGGCGTGTCTAATAAATTCTGATCCAATTGCGAAGTTGACTTCAGTGTACACGCGTTTGAAATCTATCTTGTCCTAAAATGAAATTGCCAATTTTTCCTATCGCTAGTTATAAATTACAACTAGTCATAAAATTTTATTCGCGAAAATCGGGTGTCCCAAGTTTATTGGCTGTCAAGCGTTTTTGGGGTGGCGGTGGCTGAGCGGTTAGGCTGCTCGCCTTCCAACCAAGGCGAACTGGGTTAAATCTCCTGCCGGGTCACTCTCGGAGTTTCGCAAGAGGGAATCGTGCCGAACGATGCCGCTAGTCGGCGGGTTTTCTCGGGGATCTCCGTTTGCCCCAACCCATGCATTCCGGCACTGTTCCATTCTCACCTCATTTCACCCTCATCGGCTCTCAAGACCTCGTAGTTTAGAGACACCCAAATATCTCAGCTCAACTCATCTATATCATTTTATTGGACCAATTATATTTCTGATACTCTAAAGCAGAATTTTCGTGATAGTCTTCGAATAATTCAGCAGTGTGAAAAACTTGATCCTACAGTCATGAGAATAATCTAGGTAGAGTGTTATCGAAGATTGGTTGGCTGGAAAAATTTTTCGCAAATTTCCTGTGTGTCTACTCGTAAGAATCCGTGATCCCAGCCCCCATTTCGAACTCCGCAGCTTGGTGCTAAGAAAAGCAGGTCGCGTGGTGAGTTGCGTCGTTATTCCGCCGTGCGTCACTATTATCTTTATCTGTCTCCCTGTCTCTTTCTGCCCTAACCCCAGCCAAGCGAAGGACCCTCCGTGCAATATAAGCTGCAGAAAGTTAATCGGCTCAGAAGAAATGCTACTTTTTTTCCAGCTTCTCTTTTCTTAAAGGAGGGAAAAACATTCAATTTTACTCCCATCGCTTATTTAAAATAGTAGGGACATTAAATTAAATTCTCCCTCGGAGACGGAGGTGGCAATACCTGTGTCAACAGCAGAGCAGGAATCATAATGTTATGATAATAATTTGTTGGCGGCGAGGGCATTCGTCAGATAATCCCACTATATATTAATCCCAGGTATCCAGAATTAAAGATAGGACAATGTAGGATATACTCCCGAATCCTCTGTGTACTCGACACACAATTTTTTTTTTTTTTGATACTCGTCGAGTAATCGTTTTCCCCCAAAAACTCGTTGAATGGGATTATGTACTTGATTATTTCAGATTCATAAAGACACCCGATATTCACGGAAAAAATTCCACAGAAGCTGGATTTCAATTTCCTACTTGCAAATCTGTAGTTTTCCTTCGGTTACTTGCCTCGTGTTTTTGCCAGACGACATTGTGGCATTTCAATTGGCCAATATGAATCAGGTTAATCCGATACTGACTGTATGTGATTCGCAGGGAGACACCTAGACGCGTAGCTCTAAAAACCCATTCAATTGCGAAAGTTAATCTCAGTTAAATGTTTTTAAAAACAAGTTGACAGAAATTATTTATTCGGGAATTAATTGACCCTACATGAAGCATACTGCCCGATGTGACAAGTCTATAAACATTAAGATTTGTTTTGATCGGATTCGTCAGTAGCTTAAATAGTAAGCCATGGAGAGTTCTAGCGCAGGCGCCAGAAACCGGCTCGGGCTCAGGCCACCATCTTAGATTTCACCATATTCGAAAATTTTCTCTCAGAATCACTTGTTTTTACTCAAAAATCAATTATTTTACCTCAAAAATCACTTCAGACATAAATTATTTGAACCAAAAATCACTTTTTTCCCCTTAAAAATGTCTTGTTTTTCCCAGCTGCAAAAACAAACACCCTGAAAATTGCCTTTCAGGGACTCTGGCCACATCTTGAATTTCCCATTTTGCCCGAAAACTTTCCTGTTTTTCCTTCAAAATCGGTAATTTTTACCTTCAAATCACACTTTTACCTCAAAAATTTCCCTATCAGTTCTCCTTTTTTCTCTTGAAAAGCCCTAAAAATTTATAACAAATTTAATTTTAAATACTTAAATTTCCGGATGTCACCCCCAACACCAATGTTTCACATTGGTCAATTAGTCAGCAGGCCTCCACCAATTACTACTCATATTCGTTCGACCCATCACACCACGACTCATTCTATAATATTTTTTTGTGTGTCATTGGTTATAGCATTTGTCTCTCATATTCGTTCGACCAATTAGTCATATTCGCTCCACCACCATGTTGGTTTTCATGTTTTAATCACCTAGGTGGTGCTAATTACTTAATTTCGTTCGACTCCCACCAGATGGCAGCCATATTTGTCTATGTTTTTAAAGGATAAGTTTGCTAATTAGTCGTATTCGCTTTATCCCCTCCATGTTAGATTTTATTTTCTACACATAGGTAGGATCGATTACGCTGCCTGCTATCGGCCTGTACTAAATGTTGACATTGACCATTCCTGCAAAGTACTTAAATTGTATTTTTTTGTTTTATTTGTCAACACAAGTATTTTTATTAAAACCATTTTTATATAAAATGGATGTTTTTTATAAAATAAATAAAACAGTAAAAGTGTTTACACAAATGTTTACTGTACAGATAATAATACATACATAATCAGCCAAAAAATCAATCATTTTTATTAATCTACTTCAATTCGGACGATTTCGTGTCTAGTCGAAGGCAGCAGATTCACTGTCCAAGGCCAAGGCACTCTGCAGCAACTGCACGCTCTTCAATGTGCGGGTCCAGTCAGATTCTGACCTGTCGCAGACATATCGGTGCTGGTTATAGTAAAGTTTCGCCAGTTTGCACATTTCAAGACAGTGTATGCTAGCAAGTACCCAACCAGAACCCCTGGTCCATATATTCATCTTCACACTTGTACATCTTTCATTGTTGGATGCACCTTTTTCTCTCTTGTTACTCCAGTGCTTTCCAGATGTTCATAGCATCAACTCCTTGAATGCGGTGTGTCCGTAACAGCACCATGTCCTTGAAAACATGCTATACACAGAAGAAATCAGAGAATCTATTTGTCCTGTTTCAGATATGGAGGTAGATGTCTGTAGGCACATGATATTTTATGTCATGCATATGTCAGAAGGAATTACTTAGGCACTTATGCGAGCTCAGTTTCTTTGTCGAGTGCTGCAAGTGATTTAATCTTTCCATATTCTACGAAAGCTGATAAAATCTTCTGACGGCTAGAACAGCATTCCATCGTTTTCATTGGGCCCTCACGACGGTATAAATAAGTTTTAGATGATTTGTAGCAGCATACTTGCTGCTTTTATAGATTTAAAATTATGTAGCTAATGCTCAAGTCACTCGAAGTCAGTCAGAGAAAGAGGATTCTTACTCGAACGACAGACCAACTGTAAATGAGCCAGAGAGGTCGTGCATCTACATATATAACCTCGCTATTCACCTGCTCATAGTTCTTATCTTTTATCGGGATATCCACAAGTCTATTGGAAAGGTGAGAAAATACAATTATATTTTATGCTCCCTTTACAGGGCACCAGAACTTAATTCCTGCACCTTAGCCCACTTGGCTATCGGGACATGTACTAGGGCAAGGGTTTAAAAAGAGTATATGAAATATCATAGGTATTGTGATGAATGTATATTTTGTCGCAGTTATTCTAAGGAGTATATCAATTATTTTGAGTATCCCAGCAATAAGTATTTTTTCAGTATATATTTAAATATTTTTATTGCAGTTTTTATTATTCGATTTTTTTTAATTGTACAGAAATTGTATGTGTAGTACAGCAGAACTATGCAAAAGTCTATCATTTGCTTACTACATCACCATTCCCCTCTCTTGAAGTCTAATTATTACACTATGTCAGAATCTGCCAATTATTTAATATCGCGAATGTTTTTTGGGTATTTGCTATGCTACTCAGTTTTTTATTGTATGCATATACGAATAAACCAAGCCCATCATACAAGTAGAGACAACATGCACGAGTATGTTATAATCATATATGGATCAGCAGCAACCCACGCTTTTAAAGGCATAGTTGTCTATCGTTTACGAACCAATAGTCTCTTGAGACTTGGAATGATCGAGGGTGATAAACAGTCTTAACTTTTTTGCTATTCTTGACCATCAATACAATAATCCATATTCAAGCCATGGTTAGTCGTCTGTGTTTCTATCCACATATATATACATATATATAAATGATTCAACAAATGTCTCCAAATTTATGCATGTTGACAGAATTAAATATTTAGTATGCATTTTTAAACATAAATAATTTAATAAATATTCTGTATGTAGATCTGACTGTTAATAGTCGAGTGCTTATAGAACCACTTTAAAGTTGTGAGAGATAAAAGTACAAGACACATAAAGGAAAAAATCAATTACTTTTAAATAATTTATTAATAATTTTGTTTTTACAATTTCAGAATAAAGTCGTTCATTACATCATCTGATATTATCCCGACCTTTAAGTTATTCGGTGATCGAAACCACCGCTTTCAGGTTCGAGAAATCTCCACATTTATGGAAGTCAAGCAAATATGCGAGTCTATCAACAAGTTAATTCGGGTCTTCGGTAAACATGTAGTCAGTATTCTCAGCATCTTCCTCCTTCACACCACTTTTCGAAGGAAACTTGTTGGTGAAATGTGTGCGAACGTCGAGAGAATCATCATCTTCTTCAACACTATCACTATATTCATAGTCATCATAAAAGCTGTCTTCTATTCATGGTCATCTTCACTTCCTGTTTTGTTTTCTATATTAAATTTGCTTTTCTTTGTAGAAGGTGTATGTTCATCATTAGTTAGAACTGATTGATGTTTATTTTGAAGTTCGTCGACTTCACGTGCATGCCTTGCAAGTGCATATTTTGCGCAAACCGACTCTACTGCCCGGTGTAAGTCACTCATTCCGTTTTTAGAATTAACTGCCCCATCACAATCGTCTGTGGAAATAGTACCCATCGATGTAGCAGGAGGTACTGGCGACATCACTTTCTGGCTCCTAATAGACGGACCCTTGCAGATCTCGATGTGTTTCTCTACTGTATCGCCTTGCACAAACTGCATGGTACCAATGTCGTAATGCTTCATTGAGCCAAAAAACCTCTTCGTACAGACCGTTCTCTCATGCCGCCGAGCATGACAGTTTTTCTGAAGATTTTTTCACAGAAATGACACTGATTACGACGCAGTGGTTCATGCAAAAACTCGGATGGACCTGCTGTAGATATAGGTGCTAGAGCTAAAGAAGCAGGCAATGTAGGCATTGGTGTTTAAGGCACCTCAGCCGATGAGGTCGATGGTGCTTCTGGTACCACTCCAGAAGAAGTCGATAACATTGAGCAAACCTCAGGCATTAATCGACCAGCAACCTTTGTCTCCATAATATATTCCAGCTGCTTACACAAGCTGAGACAAAGTGTCTTTCACAACTGCCACTGTCAAATTAACCATACTAGCTGGAACCCAGCTCCTTATATACTCGCAAGTAGGCACCTTGACATTCAATGTTCCACACACATAGCTCATGTTTACAGTAATTATAGAGTTCTGACCAGCCAAAACTGAAACATCCCTACCATCGGCTCTACCAGATGAAATAAACTCATAGTTCATACATCTTACTATAACTCAAGCGTAACTCAACCATTCAGTCCACACTGACCTTACAAAAAATGTACTTACTGATCATACTATCTGATCTACTTGTTGACACCAGCCAAATATATACTAGTCACTATACCACCATACCAACAATTAGAACCCAAGACATACCAGACCACCCAACACACCATCTCCTATAAACAAAAAAAAATGCCAATTCAACCACACCTCTCAATACACCTAGAACAATATCGATCATAACTCGAGTGTACCAAGCAACCATACAGCTGAGGCCAGCCCATAACCTAACACCCATTATACTTGTTCTACAAACCCATACAATTTATTCCTGCCAACAATACTACCCACTATAACTCTAGCATACCTCAACCACTCGTCCACACTGATCATACAAAGTAAACATACATCCCATACCAGTGACACAATCAACTTATTCTCTTACCATCCACCATTCCGACTGACACCAGTCAAAATACACTAACCACCACCACCGCAATCAAGGGTCATTTATGGATCATGGGTCAAGGGTCAATGGGCCTGGTCAAGGGCAATGAGTCAAGGGCCAATGGTTAAGGGTCAGTTGGTCATGGGTCATGAGTCAATGGGTCAGTGGGTCAGTCTTTTGAGTGGTCGATCTGACTAGAGACAATTGATGACTTCATGGTGAGCGCAGATAACACAAGGACGAATATATATTCTCACATTAAAAAAAATTTACTTTCGGACAGGGTAATGATAAGTTGATGTTTAGCGAGTCGGTCAGAAGTTCATTCAACTCGTTTGGTAGAGTCCTTCCCAGGCTAACAATAATGTACATACCTTGTTTAGAAATTAAAGCTAATTTATTCCCATGGTAACTTGAATGTGAGGTTTTCTTTTTCCTGTAGATTATTACAAATTGACTTTGGTGTAAGGGGCTGAACATTAAAAATCTTGTGCTAAATGTTGTTTCACATTTGATATGTCTGTAAACATTAATGATAGACATAACAAATATTTATGATATAATATATGTTTCAAGTGCGAATAATTCCAAGATTTGTTAGTTAGTGATGGTGCAGGTCGTGGCTCCCTGGTCATCGATGTCAAAGGCAGGTCTTCATATTAGCAATTAATCTTCACTGTATAGCGAGAGAATGCTTCCAAATTGATGTTAACATTCCAATTTCTGAACAATAACTAAGGTATCAGCATGCATCACTTTTCATATGTTAATTCTCCCATCACTTGTAAAATGCTTTCCGATTTTTTCTAAGACCAATATAAATTAATATTGTTTTAATAGTTTCGGGATTCAAACTCGGGTCCCTACTCCATACCTAACAGTTACAGTATACTTAAAAGTTTGTAGGAGTTCCGCATGAATAATAAATAGTGCACGAATTGAGCTGATAAGCTTAGAAAAACTTGTGCTATTAATAAAATTACAAACTTTGTATTTCATCCCGACTCCAGGACTACTGCGTTTCGCCTTCATTATATATTCCTCCCATCACTGGGCAAAATAACCAAATGCTTTCTATAATATTTCTAATAGTTTTGGTTCTCGAATGCAGGTACCTGCACAATGCTTAACTGGTGAATATTGCTTAAACATTTATATTGGGTGTGCGTCATCAGCCAGAAGTTCGTGCGCGAACCTCACTGATAACTCATAACTTCGAAAACTTGCATCATTAATCGAATAAAGAACCACTTATCTTACCCTGTTCCCCATATCCGGTAGCTACAACCATAGTTTCGCCTTAATTATAAGTTCTTAAAACAGTCTCTGAATTTTTCATAAGTCCGATAGAAAATTAATATTCTTTATATTTTCATATCTCGAACTCAGGTCCTTACACCGTACCTCGCATTTGGAGATTGCTTAAATCCTTATATCAGGTGCATGTGTATACCAAACAGTGCTATAAGGTCTTCAAAACTCGGGTCATCAATCGGTTGCTACCCTATTATCTCACTCTGATTACTGTATACGATACCTAGAACTTCCGTTTCACCTTTATTATTCATTCCTATAGCATTCTCTGAAATATTTTCTAAGCCCGATAGAAAATTAATATTTCTATAGTTTCGGGCTTCAAACTGGAATATGCAAACAGGCAGAAAATCGCATACAATGTTAATTAAAATTGATCCAAGCCCAGGTCGGTATTCTAATTGGGGTCCCTATATCACTCTATATAATTTTCATTCTTTGTCCAATATTTGTCTAACATCATAAATTTATTCTGTATTTATTCCAGCGATTTTTAATAAGGTGTCACTGGAATGTCAGCAGTGGTTTTTCTCTCATTCTGAATTATTGTTTAGGAAATGAATAAACTTTTTTCTGAAACAAATTTTTTCGAGAGCAGTGCGTTCTCTGAGCTTTTTTTTTTTAAATTTACAGATAATTAAGTTTCTCAATGATCACCCGTATTGTTGGTTAACATTAGGATTGCTATTTTGAGTGAGTTTGGTAGTAAACTGTAGATTATAAAATATGCACCACAGGCACTGTGTGGTACGTTAGTGTCTGCCTACAAATACACAATCTGGTTAAGTAATGGGCTTTTACACAAGTTTCGCACGTGCGCGCATATCTAAGGTATCAACTCACGACACTGTGCGAACAGGGCTGCGATCTATGACACCTGCGCATAAATAACTTTTATTAGGCATGTTATTTTTCCCCTTTCAACATGCCTGAGTATCTATATAAGCCAAACGTTTTGCACAGAAACACACAATGACATACACTAAGTTTTAATACTTATGAATGATGCATGGTGATGCGAGCGTTTTTAAGCCAGTCAAGGCTGAGTTGGACTACGAGACGCGTCTGTGCAGTGGCTGGGCTGTTATCATTTCACACACTCAGCACTGTGCCACTCTAGCCCTAGACAGCTTACTACACTCGCCATCTCTTCGTGATAAGCTGCAGTCAGCGCACCCGACCACAGTCGGCACTGACACGAACTCCTCTATGTTCTGTAGAGAAATGTGGGTGTGTATATCCAGAGATTGCAGAGTTGAATACCACTTTTTTTCTATTAAATATTTTTTCCAGGAAGAAAAAAATAATGATATTAACGTATTTTTGACAATGTCCTACCTGGAATGCACTATCGCATTTTATTCTGCCTGTCCTCATACACAATACTAGCGGATTGGAGATAGTTAGTTCTGTGCAGGTGCAGACCTGCTAACATTACTATGTGTTGACTTATACAATCCGACACCATGCAGATGCAGACATGCTAACATTTCTATGTGCTGACTTATGCTATCCGACACCTGCAGTTGCAAAAAACGACTTAAAAGCAAGTACGCGTGCAGTTACCTGACACCATGCAGGTGTTGATGTGAGAAAATGAATTTGAAGCACTTACACTTGCAGGTACCTGACACCATGCAAGTGCAGACCTGCTAACACTGCTCTTGCCATGCAGGCACAGATAATTTTTACTTTGTCAAGGACAGCCTGCTGCCTGTCCATGCATGTGATGTCTCAGTGCTTGCATGCGATTGAATGAGTATTGGCTAGGGGGTCGAATAAATGTGAGTAATTGGTGGAGGCCTACCGACTAATTAACCAATGTGAAACATTGGTGTTGGGGTGACATCCGAAAATGCAAGTTTTTAAAACAAATTTTTATAAATTTTTTACAAATTATTTATAATTGTTAAATATTTTTATACTAATTTATTTTAAAAGGAAATAAGTGATTTTTTTATAAAGGGAAAAAGGGAACTTTGTTATGGAAAACAGTGAATTTTGGGTTTAAAAAAAATTGATTTATGATGGGTTTTTCGGGGTCAAACAAGCGATTTTGGGAGCAAAATGGGAAGTTTAAGATGACGGCCAGAGCTCTGAAAAGGCAATTTTCAGGGGGTTTGTTTTGCATCTGGAAAAAATGGGAAATTTTTTTTAGGGAAAATGATCTGTTTTTGAGTAAAATAATTGATTTCTGAGGAGATTTTTGAGGTAAACAAGCGATTTTTTGGGTAAAAACAAGTGGTTTATAGAAAAAAATTACAAGATGGCGGAATCCAATATGGTGGCCAGAGCCCGAGCCCACTCCTGGCTCCTGCGCCAGAACTCTCCATGGCCTACTACTAGCTTAGGACACCTTTTAAACCGGAAGAACGCGCGATATGATCCAGTGTTACCATATTGGACTCGCTTACAAGATAATTAAAAGGTCTATTTTCGGTTCGGCCATCACGGCTTCGGTTCTGCATGGTTTTCTGAAATAACTCTACAAGAAGGATGCCGTGTTTCATTGCTACATCCACTAGAGTGTGTAAGCAAATATTTTCCGTCTCTAATCCTACAGGGGGCCGCAGTGGCGCAGCTATTAGGGCTCTCCCCTCCTACCATATCGAATCGGGTTCGATTCCCGGCGGGGTAGCTTCTCGTTTTTCACACGTGGGAATCGTGGCAGACGATGCCGCTGGTCGGCGGGTTTTCACGGAGCCTTCAGTTTCTCCCACCCTTGCATTCCGGAGCTGCTCCATGTCTACCTCGCTTCACCCACATCGGCTCTAAAGTTCTCGTTGCTAAGCCTTTCCACCCCTGGAACATAACTTATGAGAAACGCCTTGTGCGAATGTGTGTCAATAACATATATGTAGGAAAGCCCGTTTTCCGTGAAAAGAATTCCTTTCAACTTGTATTTCAAAACACTTTCGCTATTGGTAGAGACCTGAAAAATTCACGAGTTCAATGACCTGTAGTCTAGACTCTACAGTCTTATGTACTAATATGCCAATATTAACTGCACATTGGTTGTCTGATGTCACAGTGGAAAGCGACGATTGGACCAGCGTTCTCCAGGAGGTGTCAACCTCCGTGTGGACCAATGGCGAAATTGATATAAACACAATTATATTGAATTCTAGCTTGTCTCAAAATGAATCCGCGAATTCTTGAGGTCTCTAGTTATTGGGTAGTTTCAACTGCTGCGCGTCTTAGGCGCGTGCCCGCGAATCACAGGTGTTCAGTAGCGTAGCAACACAATTATCATTGGCCCAGTCAAAAACCACCCTGTCTTCGACGGAAACACGCGGCCAATAACGTATTTACTGCAGGTTACCTTACACATGATACTTAATTGGTATTTTTAACAGACATAAGGAGGCGAACACTTTTATTTTAAAGCTGCTGCATGCTGATTTTTCCATATTTTAATTCAGTTCATTAAGGCGAAGGCCTAATTTGAATTTGGTTAAAAATTTTCCTGCATTAATTTCACTTCGCCATTGGATGCCTTTCATTGAATAAATATATACGTAATTAGTTTTCGTCTTTTCCTTGTTGTGTCTAAGAGTTTTATCAATTTCATATATGTGTAGGAGCTGAAGTAATAAGGGAATGGTCTGCCTTGTGAACGAACTGCGACAGGGCTGTTTTAATTGGCTGGTAAGTGAATTGGTATTCAGTCATCTATATATCATACTGTGTCCTTACATATAGTGTGTATAATTTTAAAGTGTTGATGGTTAATATGCAAATCTGCCTGCCATCTAAATCCTTTTTCTGCTGTGTTCCTGTTTTTCCCCAGTATTTTACATGGGCGCCCATGCGTGGTGCATAATTACCCGGTCTGCTGTCTGAATGATTACGGTTTTATTGCTCTGAGTACCCATATTTTACGATGTAAGCTGTACATTTTTCGTTTTGAATATCCTTGCGATACAACAACAACCTCGGTATTACGAACGACATAACAACGCGTTAACTGACTACTCGTATTTTTACGACTTTTTTGATGTTGAAAAATATAATATAATAAGCATAGCGTTAAAAATTTACGACTCACTTTAATATTGCTACAATATCAATCACCATAAAAGTTTCAAGAAAATTCAAATTATTTTGGGTGAAGCGAAAATAATGTAGTTGCTGAGTCACAAAATTTTTTTCGGCATCTCACATTGTTGTATTCCATCTTTGCAGGAGCCTCAGTATGGCATATGAGGATTATTTTATTACATAAAATATATCACTTTTGCAACAAAAGTGACGAATAAGTTGAATTATTTGTGACGAAAATAGCAGGAATATGTTTGTTGTATTTTATATGAGTTAATTTATACCTAATGCTTTAATGTTGAAGAAATAACAGAAAACGATAGTAATTACGAAATTTTTGCTTCCAGAGTGCATGGAATTGTTACAATTTGATTAACATTTTGCCATAATCTCATATACGGAATTTAATGTTTGTCCAAAAAATATTAACATTCCCCACTTCATGGAATTATTCCAAAGTAATTCATGTTTTGTCATTTGCAAATAGAAGTCATCGCTAGATACTTAAGAGGGAGGGAGGGAGAGAGAGGAGAGATTTGAACGGCTCTTAACACCGAGGTCTTGAGAGAAGATGAGGGTGATTTACGTGAGTATGGAGCAGCGCCGGAATGAAAGGGCGGGTGAAACGGGAGATCCCCGAGAAAACCTGCTGACCAACGGCACCGTCCGGCACGATTCCCACATACAAAACTCCGGAGTGACCCGGCCTGGGATTGAACCCGGATCTCCGTGGTGGGAGGCGAGAAATAGATACTTAAAGAGTTACGTACTTAGTAAAAGGAAGTGGAGCCATTATTACCAATAATAGTTCGATTTCGGAACTTTCTTAATAAACATAATGTGTATTTATTAACACATACGTTTGAAACTGACAAGAAGACGCAACCTATATACAGCGCAGATATAATAAAATGTATTTCCTTAGCGTGATGAACTTCTTTTCGGTTGATCATCTATTCTGACTGCATAACACAGCATGCCCTCTAGCATAAAATAGGCCAATAGAATAAAATATGTCTTCACAGGTGACGAAAAACCTTAAATATAAAAAAATTAATCAGTTTACATTGTTTCAAAAATAAAAGGTGATAATAATTCATTTGAATTATGCTTACGTGTTTTCCGCCTTTGTGATAAAAATTAAATGAAATTTTGTTCCAAATATACGTTTAAATAGTATCGCAGATGAGAACTTCTAATTAGCCAAGTGAAGAATCAACACTTACTAATAATTTACGAATAACGAGCAAAGGCGTTTTAAATTGAGGTAATGTTTGATTGCCTATACCAAAAATTATGAGAGAATATTGAGACTTCTTTGCTAAGTTGTTTCATCGGACTGTGAATTTAAGGAACCGATTCTGAAATAAGCCACAGGTGCATTCAAAACATTTTGAGAGTAAATGATTTCTAGTCAATTATGTAGTTAAATCGTTCCTTGGCAAACGAATGTAATTAACATTTCAGCCCTTATAAGTACGAACAAGTATGCCACGTTATTCCGACACTGGTGAATTTGAATTACAGAATTTAATACAGTATTGTAACAAGAGGTGATGGTTTTAGACGGACTTTTATTGCAAGAAAACCAACATTTTGCTAGGAGTCAACGGATTGTAGGCATGTAAGACAGTCTTCTTTCTGCTGTATTTCACTGAGCCAATGGCGACTATGATAATATAAAAATCACTGTTTGTGATTGGTCTTCAAAAAAATTAGCCGAATCAAACATGTGATCGTCCAACTAATAAAAAAAGTTAAACATTGCTGGAGTGTTAAAGAAGATAATGATGGCAGAAAAAATTCTGGCGATTTTTCAGTATCTCTAACTATGATTTTAGTTTACATTTAATTCACAAACCAAACGTCACAGTTATAAAATTTTGATTGTTAAATAAAGTGTAATTTATTGTGGTCTAAAAGTTTTATATTTAATGGCGTCGTCGTGTTAACACTTTGCCCCTTGTACACATTTACCGTGTTTCAAGGCAATATAATTGTGCCATTTATATACTACATTACAGTAACGGCTTTTATGTTGGTGTTACCTTTCACCCTTTCCTCTGACCTATTTGTTGGCGCCACATTTGACATATCTACCACTGGCTGACTTTCAGCCAATGGCGTGCCGAGTTGGAAGTCCTTCAATCAAATATGCATTCCTGTGTAACAGGTTATATAGTCTATGTTGTTAATTTGAGTTGAGCTGAGACATTTTGGCGGCTCTTAACAACGAGGTCTTGAGAGCCGAGGGGGGGAAATGAATTGAAAATGGAGCAGCTCTAGAATGCAAGGGCGGGGGAAACGGGAGATTGCCGAGAAAGTCTAACCGCGCGACCACTGTGGCCCCTGTTTATTTGAGCTGTTGAAATTAGTTTATTATTTTTAGTAACGATAATTAGTGTTGGTGTGCTTTTTAATTTTGTTTTATATCCTTACAAAAAATGAACGAAACATTGGAACTACAGCAACGCAAAATTTTTTTTCAGTGGCAGAGAAATTTCCCCTTTTAACGTATCCATGCAAAGTCACATTCAGGTATAAAGATTTAAGTGTTAAAAGGCATTGCTTTAAGAATAATTTAATAAATTTTGAGGAACAAAAGATCGGTATGATATTGAAGAAGTTACCATTTTTTTGAAATGATGTCTCCCTGTTTGTCGAGTATTGCAGCTTGGTTTCTGAAGGATGAACGGAGACAGAAGCACGGCGTAGACGGGGAAGGAGGGGAAACCGAACTCCGAAGAGAAGAAAAGACGTTCAGCGTTGTGTCGAAGTCGGAGACACGGAGCGCTTTTGTGGTTTCTGTCGACTCGGATCAGAGGGTAGTTGGGTAGTTGACAGGATTTCTTATCTAGTATCGCCGTTGTCTTCGCCTGCGCTTCGCCAACCCATTTCACGTAACTCCGAGTCTCTCTTCTCTTTCTGTTGTCGCTAACAGCACGCGATCATCTTGCAGACCTGGGAAATCATATAACCATCACTGCATTTTCCCGTCCCTTCAAACTTCACGATTCCACACGACAGAAAATTGAAAACTCTTTCCTGGAAACCAATATTACTTATCATAAATTAGGGTATATTTATTCAGTGAGCCTCTACCGCTTGTTTAATGAAGACCAGTGAACATATTTTGGTGACATCTATGCAATATACACGAGCTGCACGTGAAACAATACTCGCATGTTACCAGTAGTAGTAACCAACTTACGCACCTAATACGAATTTATAGTTTTACAATAATACAATACCAGGGCTTCTGCAACTGTAATAATTAGGGGCATCTGTTTTCCGCGAAAATATTTCAGGACAAGTTGTGTGTCAACGCACTTTACTTCAGAACCACCTTGGTGATTGGATTATTTGAATTGCTACGCGTCTTACGCGAATCACGGACGGTCAGAATAGGATATACTTAATTCTGATTGGCTGAATGACGTAACAGGCGTTCTTCGCACAAAGAAAATCAGCCAATAGGCGAAGGAAGACTGAATGTGTTGCCATAGGATATTGACGTCTAGTCTGCGCGTGAATCATGTCGCGGTAAACTGGTGGCCCTAGCTATAATATCAACCCGATTAAAGACACCTTCATGAAAAGCAATATTTTTTATGAGATACTACACTGGCGCTTGCTCAACAATAGGACGCATAACATTGGAGAGGTGACAACACACTTATATTCGATTTCCGGCCAGGCGGTTTTAATATCCATTCTTCATATTTTCAACCGCTATCACAGTAGATATAAAATTATAGTTCGGGTGCAGGATTCTAGGTGTAGGAGTCCGGATTCGCCAGGAAACGTGGCTCACATTACAGGTGAAGGTCACGACCGGCGGCATAGGGCAGCCGTGTTATCCAAAAAATGACCTGTTTCACCCCAAAAACACTTCAGAAATGAATTATTTTGCCCACAAATCAATTTTTTCACGAAAAAAATTCCGGCAAAAAATTGGAAAAATATTCTGATCGAGTCCTCGAATTTAAAAACAAAATAAAAAATTAAGATACTTAAAACACAAAAGAAATACAAAAAATACTTACAAATTATATAAATATATTTGATTCAGTGCTGCAAGGCCGGCTTTTTTGTTATTAAGTACAACTTACGAATGACACCCTTCGGTGTCATTCGTACCTACCTAAGGTAGGTAACCAACAACACTGGTTGACCCTAGTGATCACGGCTGGTCACATTTCTGGTATATAGAATGCCAAAAAAGTGCATCATATTACTTTAAACTTTTTTTACAAACGTCACACGATGAAATGACCGGAGAATAAAAGCGAGGCCGGGCCCTGACTTGCAGCATCTAGAGGACTGATGTACCAAGCAGGGTTGTTAATGAGCAGCGACTCGAGTTGTAGGGACTCGCCTACATACGGCACGCGAGTTTAACTAGCCACTTACACACAGCACTACAACATGTCCTACAGACAACACGACACTACAACACGCCAGTCGGGTGACTGGTGGGGAGCTTCACTCCCTCGCAGATAACACCTACATGTAAATTTACTGAGATATCAACAGTGGTTTACAGCTATGAATACAGGCCCAGAGCCCAGCTAAAAAATAAACACGGTAGCCCGCCGCCGGCTCAATAATTTGACCCAAGTCTGTCGGCCTGACGCTAGATTTGAACTCCTATTTAATGAGTTATGGGCAGGGTCACCGAATTTTCGCGAAAAGATTTAAGCAAATTCTATACTTCAATATCTCGTGTGCACACTTGCAGCCTTCCTTTCGCCTTCGGCTGCTTGTCTTTGTGTGTAGATAGTCTGTTGCATGAGCCAGTCAATCAGAATTAAGTTTGTCCGATACTGACCATTCGTGATTCGCGGGTGATCCCCTCCCGGATAACCCCACGACCCTAGCCAAAACCCCAACACGTCACCCGCACCCCATCCAGTCAAATAAAATCTCCCAACCATTCCCCCTAGGAGTCACGGTGGCTGAGCGGTTGGCCTACTCGCCTCCCACCAAGGCGAACCGGGTTCAATCGCCGGCTAGTTCACTCCGGTTTGCCACATGTGGAAATCCCGCGGCACGATGCCGTTGATCGGCAGGTTTTCTCAGGGATCTCCCGTTTTCCCCGCCCACTCATTCCGGCGCCGCTCCATACTCATCTCGATCACCCTCGTCGGCTCTCAAGACCTCGCTGTTAGGAGCCGTCCCCCCCCCCCCCCAACAGCCCTTCAACACCACATCGACCTGCGTTGGTGGCGCCTTCGCGGTTCTAGTTCTGGCCACGCTCTTCGTCTGGAGGCCAACTCTTGCACACTCTGCTCCCCTCCCTAGCTTTCCCTTCCATCATTCGTTCCTTCCCGACCTGTGGCAAGTTTATATACATCTTGGCACTACTGATATTCACCCTGCTTAAGGTCCAAGTAAAGCGACCACCTATGGAGCACTGCACCCGACTATACAAGGTGAAGAGCTCATAAAAAAGTAGTACAGACACCATGAAAACTGTCAGAAAAGTGCGATTTATGATCTATATAAAAGAAGAATGTATATATTTTGCATCATTATAAAATATTTTACTAAAATACACTTTTAAATGTGAAAAAAAATTATCGATCTGTAACGTCCGCATTTTTAACCAAATTTAAGTGCATTTCCATTCTGGATACTTGAGAAAGCATAATTTAGGATAAAATATTGTTCAAGAAATATAGTCATAATATTCACTACGATTGCATGTACGAAAATTGTATTAATAATGTAGGAAACTATTTTTGTAATTGATATTATGTGCATCCAATTGTCGCAAACATTTATGGCTGAAACTGACGTAAATAAAGTTAATTTTAAAACTGATATGGTACATTATTATTACCATTTTCTTACATTGAATCATAGTAAATGTCATGACGAACTTTCTTGAAGTAAATTTTATTGTAAATTCTGCTTTCTGAAGTATCCAGAATGGAAATGCCCTTAAATTTGGTTAAAAATGTGGACTTTATCGATCGATTGATTTTTTACATTTAAAAAGTGCATTTTAGTAACATATTTATTAATTTTGCAAAATTTGTAAATTATTCTTTCATATACAGCATAAACCGCACTTTTCTGACAATTTTCATGGTGTCTGTACTACTTTTCTACGAGTTATTCACATTGTATAGTTGGGTGCGGTGCTCCATAGGCAGTTGTTTACTTCAACCTTAACGTTACTCTACTCTACACTCCGTTTTCAAGTTGAATGCTGAGACCTGCTGCTGAAACTCCTTGAAGACAACATGTCTGAGAATTGTCGGCATCCGATGTCGATTGAGGGTGCTGTTATGCCGCCTTAATTTTAATACCGTGTAGTGAGCACGTGGAAATGTAGCTTGTCAAACGGTCAGTTACGACCGCAGTGTAGAAACGTTGGGATAGTTGGTGAAGTTGAAATTTCGTGTGCTGTAGTTGGTTTGTGCTGGGCTAGCAGTTAAGGCAGGGCTTTTCTAAATTTGGTTTAGATCGTTTCGAAAATTCTAGTTTTTGTATAACTGGGCATAAGCCTTGTCTGCGTGGTTTTGTTTCAATCTGAGTTGTTAGTTTTGTCTTCTGCCCGGGTTTAATTCTGTTGTAGTCAAACAGACTTTCACTGCGGCTGGGGCTTAACGCGTGGTACTATAGTTAGTTGAGTTTTAAATGTTTATTTTCTATTTGTTATGTCGGTTGGAGCTCTGAAGTATTTATAAAATATCGCCGCCATCGAATTAGACTTTTAAAAGCAAATTTTAATATCAAATCTTAGTGGGTTATTTTATGTGATGGGAGGCATTGAAGGGTATCTAATACTTCCCTACTTCACTTAGTCGTCTTTTATTATTTCTTTCATGTCTAGTCATTAAATGCTCTGATATAATATTTACGTGCATTGGTATTTTACGTGCTTTTATATCGTCAAAACTTTCTTACTGAATAACGTACTGTAACGTTGTTAAATTTTGATCTGAAATGTAGCGATAACAGTGGCTGTTTTTTTAAAAGGTATTAATCGATTTCTATATTGTCAGCAATAAATTGGTAACGCACTTTTGTTTCTTGAAGTGCGAAGTATTTCCTGATAGTTCATTCCTGCTAGGATTTCTTGAGCGTTTTAAAGACGTTGTAAATATATAGGAAGAAGTGAGCACGATCACGTATAATTTTTAGTGGTGCCTTTTATGAATATTTGCAATCAAATTGTGCTCACGTAAGAATTAGAGTACGTTGAATGAACTGAAGAGTGAAGAGTGAAGAGATTTGTGCGGCTCTTAACATCGAGATCTTCAGAGCCGATGAGGGTGATTGAAGTGAATATGGCGCGGAGCCGGAATAAAGGGGCGGGGGAAACCGGAGATCCCCGAGAAAACCCGCCGACCAACGGCATCGTCCGGCACGATTGCCACTTGCGATTTAAATGAAGTTGGTCTATTGCATTTTGTGTCGAACCAAGTAGGGTTTAATAGAGATAATGCTTTGGTGTTACCAATGAAAGATAATTTCAATTGATGGGTCAATTACGTTGCACATGGTGTCAAGTGTGTATGACATAAATAATTATCTGCCGCTATTTACTATTTCTACTATCAATTTTTGCTGTTCCTAAGAATAAACGAGGATGTATGTGTTTCAGTAGACCACAGAGCCGGTCTGTAAATATTCAATTTGAAGATATTACTTTATATCTTGATAATCTCTAGGCTCTATGTAAGTAAGGGTATATAAACAATTGTTTCTACCTCACAACGACGTCAACTGTTGAACATTTTTATGGCCGTGTTGGGGGTCTGCCTTTTATGATAATGTATTAAGCGTACTGTCTTCTGCAATTTGAATGTGTTCAGAATTGTATTCCACCAAATGGTTCCTGTTGTACGACATTTGTTGGGAAAATTTGGTTTTTGTGCAACTCAGGGGCATTTTAATGTCTGTGTCTCGGCAATAACTTATAAAAAAATTAAAAAAGAACATCATAGAAAAACTTAAATAATCGCAAAAAAAAAATCTAAAAAATAATCAAGGAAAAAATTACATTGTTTACACACCGACAGCATGTTGAATGTTGATGACCTTGACCGTTATCCGAAAAAATCTTGAACTCGAAAAACTGAGAAAAAAATTGGAAAAATCAAAAGAAACTCGTAAAATGGAGGAACATATTCCGTCACTGACTCTGGATATTGGCAACCCTAACCTTAACCATAACGACCTGGAACTCGAAAAAACGAGACAAAAATGCGAAAGATTTTAAAATTGTAAAATAAAGTTCAAGGAAAATGTTACATGCTGAATGCAAAAAACCAATTCGGATGTGTGTGACAATGAGGGTTCGAGCACGGCCACTCCCTTCATCAAGCGATATTTAATTTGTTCTATAGCCGATTAATCTTCAAACCCCCCAAAACGAATTATTGACTTCACATAACACACCTAACCTCTCCGTCACACCACTCTTCGCTGCACTTTCCTCGCCATTTACTCACCATAGCTCAACCCCGTTCAACATCCTCTCATGGAACCAACTCACCTCCCGACATTCCCAACCCACACCCTCCAGTAACTGGCCATATCTCTTCCCCCTCACCATCCACCCTCAGCACCAACCAACCATACGACTCTCCACCCCCTCACGGTCCGAGCCACAACATCTTCAAACACCCCAAAACGAATTATTGACTTCACATAACACACCTAACCTCTCCATCACACCACTCTTCGCTGCACTTTCCTCACCATTTACTCACCATAGCTCAACCCCGTTCAACATCCTCTCATGGAACCAACTCACCTCCCGACATTCCCAACCCACACCCTCCAGTAACTGGCCATATCTCTTCCCCCTCACCATCCACCCTCAGCACCAACCAACCATACGACTCTCCACCCCCTCACGGTCCGAACCACAACCGGTTCCGGAATTGACTGACAACCACCCAAGACTGGCTTCTGCCGAGATCAATTCCCTCAAAACTGGCTAGAACAATGGGCGAGACCAACCAGCAAGACCAACCGACCCTACCACCCACCTATACCCAAAGTCGATGTCGACCAATCTCGAAAAAAGTCGCCGAATACGAGTCTCATTGCTAATATTTTCGCACGAAAGTTCCGCAAACTTTCGCAAAATCTTCGCAAGTCCTCGCAAATATTAGCAAACTTTTCGGAAATATTCGTAAAGACTTCACAAATCTTCGTAAAACTTGGAAAATCATCGTTAAAACTTCGCAAATCGTCGCAAAACATACAAATTACAGCCAAATACCAAAGAGCCATACCAGATGACCGTACAATCCATAAAACCGAACCAACCATCCAGAGCAGCCAAACACACCAACCAACCATATTGGCCAAAGACTGACTCCACCCAAGACTGACTTCTCCAAAGAATGACTACATCCAAGACTATCTTCAATTGAGCCCATCACCTTCCGAACTGACTAAAACCCTTCGCAAAGATTCGCAAAATCTTCCCAAATCTTAAATACTCATCGCAAATCTTAGAAAATCTTCACGAATCGATCAAAATATCTTCCCAAATCTTCGCGAAATTCTTGCATATCTTATCGAAATCTTTGCAAAACCTTAGTAAATCTTCGCTAAACTTCGCAAATCCCTGACAAATCTTTGGGAAAACTTCGCAAATCATCTCACCCACATCTGATGATACCAAAAAGCCATACCAGTCAACCATACCGACCAACAATATTGGCCAAAGACTGACTCCACCAAGACTAACACATTCCTAGACTGACTTCGTCCAAAACTGGCTCCATCCAAGGCTGGCTTCACCCGAGAATGACACTACCCAAGTCAGACACTTTCCGATACCAACTTCTGCCAAACTGGCTAGAACAATGAACGAGACCAACCAGCAAGACCATCTCACCATACCAATTTTCCATGCCAAAAGACGATGATGTCCAGTCTCTAAACAAGTCGGATATATCAAATCTCATTCTGAAGGTCTGCACACAAAGTTTCGCAAAACTTAACAAAGCTTCGTGAAACTTCGCAAAAGAAATGCACAAATAAACCGTACAACATCTTACCCCCCGCGATCATGTAGCGAATCTAGCAGTGAGTATCGGAAATTATGAGAAGCGTTTTTCAAGTCATATCGCTAATCAATAAACGAGCTAAATAGCATATTTCAAAGTATATCGCGAAAAATGCCGCGAACTGTGAGGAGAGCAACGAAATATTACTCAAATTATATCAAGGACCGTCTCACAAACCAGGATGTGAGATGCGAGAAGTGTCTCGAAGAATGTCACGATCCCCATCATTAAGAGGAGTGCGAAGTGAAATATTTTTTGTGAAATCGTTGTTTGCGCGTATTCGCGTATCTCGGTAAATATGTGTTCTGTAAGCACGTCCTTTTGCTATAAAAGGTAAAAAAATATTATCTATGACCTCATGTTTTTACTTTTAACATATTAAGTACATTCATGGAGAAACGAATTCGTGAAAATGTTCAAATATCGCATTTTTCAAGCTTGCCTATGCAGTTTCCTTAAGCGGCAAAAGAAAAGCACAAACATACGGACGTAGTTTAATATGCTGGCTTTCATTGAATGAAATAAAATCTCACTGTTACTGATCTGATTTGCACAGTACAGGACCACGACGGAAACACTGCACGATTTGCGCGTAAGTGCGACAAGGCACTAGGCGTGCGTGTTCGTTTCGCCCGTATCACTCCCTCGCTTCTTCTTGACATTAGACGCGCAGGTTCGCACTCCTCTAAAACAAATGTGCCGATGCTCGATTGGCCGGTGGGTGAATAAATTATCCTCCCAAAAAATATCAGACCTCAGCTTCGTCCTAGATGAAGGCTCCATCTTCAAAGACGAGGTTTCACGGCGAACTTAATTTTGTATGCTGGTCGTAGGCCTATATATTAAACTGTTCAAATGTTTCTACACAAAGCCATTTATATCAGCCAATTTGTAAGCTAGCACCACCTGAAAAAAATGTCATTATTATGTCATATCTCCGGGGGAAAAAACTGATATCTACTAAATGCCGCAAACAAGTAGCACTACAGCAGGACATGTAAGTCGATATGTATTGAGTGGGGTGAGAAATTTATTTTCAAAACAAATTTCAACTTAACTTTGTATGCTGGTAGTATATATTACAAATTTCAAATAGTTCTAGACAGTGCCTCATTTCTCCGCAATTTTGTAAGATATCCCTACATAAAAATATAATGTTTTTATGTCCAATAACGGGGATCATTCAACCAGTTTTCACCAGATTCATTACACAAGTAGTTCTATGGTAGTTCATGTAAATTCAAGTGTTTTAGTCAATCATAAATGTATTTTCAAAATTATGGCGTTATAAATATTTCAGAATAGTAAATCCTCCGAAATTTATTCTCCGAAGCCTACCTCCTTAATACTGTTAGTTGCACACACTCTTATTGTAGGAGGTTTTCTGAGTTTGACGCCCGGGTAAGTCACGTGTGTATTTGTAAACATCTTACTTCTGTTGTATATGTTTCTGGCACGATATCTGATGTAAAGATATAAGTAGTAGATTTATATGTTTGGGGACAAGGGCATGGGGCACTGGATGACAGGATTGAGGAGCCGCCATGTTGTGACGTCATTCAGCCGCCATAGTTTTCCCTCAAAAATTCACCTTTTCCCTCAAAATCGACCAAAATACTACCAAAATGCCCCATTTTCCATAATAATTTCCTTTTTTTCCCCTCAGAATTTCTTTTTTCCCATTTGCGAAAAAAAATGGGTCCTCAGAAAATCCCAAATTTACCCGGAACATGTGACAGGGATCAGCGACTCAGGTGACCTGGGGTCAGGGCAAGTGGGACTCGGGACCGCTGACCTTTGACCTAGAAAATGCAAAAATGCAAAAAAAAATATTTATTAAAATTTTAATATTAAAAATTATAAAAAATTATCTAAAAAGTTATAAAATTTCTTAAAAAAAAATTACATTTCCTAAGGAGCCTCCCAGCACCTCGCCCACAGATGACTTACTACCCCCCCCCCCCCCCCCCACTAACCTCACCTATACTCATTCCTCCATCTTGATTTTTTCATTCGTCATTTATTTATACATTACTGGGAACTACCATCTTGGTAGCCGGCCACCATATTGGTAGGCAAACATCAGCCATCCACCATATTGATAGCCAATCACCATGACCTTGACCTCATGACACTGAATGACATTAAAAATGAAAACTAGAGAAATAGACATTAAAGTCAACAAGCATAATGTATGACAGATTACCACTGCCATATTAGATGCAGACTACCTTGACCTTGACCTCGTAACCTTGAATGACCTTGAAAACAAAACTCGAGAAAAATACATAAAAGTCAGCAAGCATAATACATTACAGATTGCAACTGTAATATTAGATGCAGGCTAGCTTGACCTTCGCGCCATGATCTTGAAATAAAAAACACTTGGAAATCCATTAAAATCAGCAAGAATAATACATTAGAGTATACATCTGCCATATTAAATTCAGTCTACGTGAACCTTGACGCAATGACCTTGAAAATAAAAACTAGAGAATAATATATAAAAGTCAAGAAACATAATACATTACAGACTATCAATGCCATATTAGATGTTAACTATGTTGACCTTGACCTCATGACCTTAAAAATAAAACTCGAATAAAAATACCTAAAAGTCAGCTAGCAAAATAAATTACAAACTGCCACTGCCAGATTACATGCAGACTACCTTGACCTTGACCTCGTTACCTTGATGACCTTGAAAACAAAAACTCGAGAAAATTACATAAAAGTCAGCAAGCATACTACATTACAGATTACAACTGCCAGATTAGATGCAGACTAGCTTGACCTTCGCGCCATGATCTTGAAATAAAAAACACTTGGAAATCCATTAAAATCAGCAAGCATAACACATTAGAGTATACATCTGCCATATTAAATTCAGTCTACTTTAACCTTGATGCAATGACCTTGAAAATAAAAACTAGAGAATAATATATAAAAGTCAAGAAACATAATACATTACAGACTACCACTGCCATATTAGATGCATACTATGTTGACCTTGACCTCATGACCTTAAAAACCAAAACTCGAATAAAAATACCTAAAAGTCAGCAAGCAAAATAAATTACAAACTGCCACTGCCAAATTAGATGCAGACTACCTTGACCTTGACCTCGAATGACCTCGAAAAAAACGAGAAAAATACATAACAGTCAGCAAGCATAATATATTATAGACCAGCACCACCATATCAGATACAGTCTACCTCAACCTTGACCCCATGATCTTGAATGTGTTTGAAAATAAAAAACGCTATAATAATTACATAAAAGTCAACAAGCATATTACGTTACAGACTACCACTGTGATATTAGATGCAGACAACACCGACCTTTACCTCATGATTTTGGATGACCTTGAAAACAACAATTCTAGAAAAAATACATAAAAGTCAGCAAGCATAATACACTAGAGTATTACCCCCATATTGGATGCAGACTAAATCAAACTTGACCCCATTACCATGAATGACCTTGAAAAAATTCGAGAAAAAATGCATAAAAGGCATCATGAGGGACGCCAAGAGAGATATCGATCCTTATATTTATAGGCATAAAAAATCTTCGATTTTCCACCCTATTAAAACATGTTTCCAATCGGCAGTATACCTACAAGCATGCTGTGGGAGTTTGACTACATGCATAATTTATTAAATACATATTTGTTATTAAAAAATATTTGTGTTTTACAATTTAAAATTTTTTTAAACTGATTATATATAAATGTACGTATAGTACAACAGTACTTTTATAATACTTTTTAAATTATATTTATTTTGTATCTGTACCTTTTAAATAGTAATTTTTTCTTGCACATTAGGTTAACATGAAATAAAAGACACTTTATTTTTCACGTACGTTTTTTATTCAATTAATTTATTACAGTCACTCATTCCTTGTTTAAAAAATTCAATATTCTTCAATATATATATGCAACTTTGTTATAGGTTACAGTCTTTTATGCATATCGCTATTCGCACTCGTGTTGTCCTTGTATGACAATATCGCGACATTTCTTACACCGATACACTCTGCAGGACAGACTATGTAGGAAACTACACTTTTGAGAAGGACATGTACCTGGGGTACTCGTGACTCCCGTTACGTTCACCCATGGACGGCCGTCTCCACTTCATTTAATTTTTATTGAACTCGACACTTTGTGAACTTCAAACGTTCTGAATATACAACAGTTCGTGAACTTGCAAACTTACAAAAACGCACTATAAAAATCGTTCATCATATACCTGGCTTACTTACTGTTTGGTTTTCACTAAAATATTAAAGTCCTGGCATTTAAATACGCATATATAATAAATATTATTTGTAAGGAGGTCGTCCTTTTTTCTTTCTGCTATTATAAATGCTCATCGTGTGATTCTTATTCACATTCTTATGCCAGCCAAAGATTTAATGTTTACTATTTTTTTATTTAAAATAAATCAAGTAATCTAAGTACTACTCGTGGAATTATTTACTTTACTACTCTCTGGGCTATATATATATATATATATATATAACAATTAACCTCAAGTTCTCAATATTCATTGATTACTATTGGCCTTTTTGCAACCAGCACACATATGTTTTGGATAATTCCTTTTATTTTTTGTAGCAGTAATTATGGTAGCAGATTATTCCAACCAAGGCCATAATATCACTCATCTGGATGTAAATATATCAGTAAGATTTTAAAAAATCAAGTTGGGTCCAACAACAGAAATGTAAGCCTACAGTATGCACAGATCTTTGCCTAAAACTAATGTATTTTCCCTAAAGGAAAAATAATTCAGAGGATAAAAAAGAGCGAAAGCAGTTCATCTTTCTTTTTAACCAGCAAAAACTTACCTGGAATTCTTTAATTTAAGACAATGTTTTTTAACACAGGAAATACTGACAATTTGTTAGGAGTCAACATACTCTACGCACATACTACTGTTTCCTTTCATTATTGGCCATCAGTCACGTACGTAGCTACTATTTCATTTCATTGGGCCAATGAGAACTCTTATACTCTAAAGCAGAATGTTTGTCAATTGTCTGCAAAGAACTTAGACGAGACAAAATCTTGATCGTCATTAGAAGAGAAGTGGCGAGTTTGTCGAAAGGACGGCTGGGGGGGGGGGAAGGGGTAACTCGGAGCTTTTCATATTCTGTCTTTTCGCTCCCCCAGTGGCCATTGTTCCCTTAAAATTCCCCTTTTCCTTTCAAAATTTACTAATTTTCCTCAAAATGTCCCTTTTCCATCAAAATTCCACTTTTTCCTTCAAAAAAGAACCGAGCAACCATCAGATGGTTTTGGCAGGCTCGCTTCTCGATGGTAGAGCAGTGGAAGCTGTATTGGTTTTATAGCCATAGGGTATGCCAGATCGATACATGGAATCCAGGATCGAAGCCGACCATCAGCCATCTTGGTTCTGTCAGCCATTTTAACCACAATGTTGGATGTCGGTGACCTTGACATTTGACCTTGACCCCAGTGACCTTTGACCTCAAACCAAATTATCCCAAAACAATTAAAAAATTCGCCAAATTTATAAAAAAATTACAAAATTAATTAAAAAACTATAAAATATAGAATGTTTAACGTTTGGGCTTACAGTAGTCGAGGGATGGGAAGGGACCAGCCACCATGTTATGACTTCACCCAACCATAATAATGGACACAGGTGACCTTGACCTATTACCTTGATCCTATCACGTTTAAATTGGCATTAGCAACGAAGGGATTGTTTCTTTTTATCCTGTAGTACAACTTGATGGGAAAAATCCAGTTAGTTGACAGTACCGAAGGAAATTGTGTATAGGGTACTGTGCTCCATGTGCGACCGAAATACAATAAACAAATAAAATATCGACTCCAACAAAGGAATGCATCAAGTCCTTTGCACAATCAACATGAAACAAATGCCACATAAACAAAGTGGGCCAAAATAAAGAAAATATTTACCAAAGGACCCGGCAACAAATTGAGAAGAAGTGATACACTCAAATAAACAATCATGCCGGGTGAGCGTAAAAAACAAAAAAGAAACAAAATGAAAATATGTGCAAATACTTTTTTTTATAATTCGAAACTTATTGGCCCAGAAGGAAAATATTTGACATCAATAATAAAACGTGCCTTACTGTTATGCGTTACTAAATATTTAGTTTAATTTTTTATTTTAATTTTAAATATAAATAAACGGAATTAAAATCTTCATCAAATAAATATTTTGGATTTCATTAATTGACCACAAAATAAATTGAGGAAAGTCATAATTAAGTGTTGAACCGTTAATTAGGCAACAAAGTTCTTGAAGAGTCGTTTATCACAAAAAATTAAAACTATTTTGTCAGAAAATAAAAATGGATAATTAATACAGATAACTAATTGATTTGGAAATACAATAGAATATATTTATTAGAATTAAACTTTGGTTAAATAAAGGGAAAGTAAATCGGTGCCTCGCAGTTCAAAATTTTTTAAATTTGTATCTCGAAAAAATATTAAATTACTTAACTAAAATTTAATAACATAAATCTTTTTAAATAGAAAATATTAGGGTTTTAGTAGCTTAATGATAAATGCACAATAAAGAAAGTTTCAATATAACTCACAACCCTAAAATATTATAATAAATTTTCCTCCCGTTGATTAAAAAAAATTCAATTTAGATGACTGAATCAACTGAATGAAGGCATCGTCGAATCCACAGGATCGGTAAGTGTCATTCCATTGGCAAGAAGATAACATATTCATTGCCTAACCACCGTACGAAGGAATTTAAATAAATTTTGACTATGTCGCCACCAACAAGGAAAGGGGCAGGCAATGTGCAGAAATGATTATCTCAATATATGCAGAGAGTGCTCGTTTTAGGTCGTGAAGAGAAGAGTTTCACTGGTACATGCACCCTCACTAAAAAACCAAAACTCTTAATAGATAAGTGAGTGAATATAACTGGTGCAAGAGGAGGAAACATTTACAAACCTAAGTGGTACTCACCAGAGAGAGGAACAGACGAAAATAGAAACCGAACTGCATGTTAATGTAAAATGCCAAACACCAACTAGAGCACACGCCGCAGACGATTAATGAATATAAAAAATAACTGCTAAGCATTACATTGCTTCAAAATTAAGTTCCGCAGAATACAGCCATCAGAGCACGATGACCACACGCCATCTTCATTCGTTGGCTGGGTAGAAAAGTAAGTTAAGCAAAGCTCGTGTAACCACAGAACATTGAAACAAAAGACATATGAAAATATTATGTTCTCGACTATATATGTCGCATGCTGTCCAGAAGTGACCGATTACGCCCAGACACACAGAGATGGGGCAAATTATCACTTGAACAGAAGACAATTTTTTTTTGGAAAAATCGCGTGCTAACTGCCTGCATACGGCAAGAAAATGGCGAGAACTGCAGGCTGCAGGGAGATACGTGGGAGACGAGCCTCCAAAAGAAACATCTGAAGTAATTCGCAATACTGCAGTGCACAACCAGCTGGAACAACAGACAATCATATGAAACTCCGGTCGGCAGGCAACAAACGGGATTATAAACTTAGCTTTCAAAGCACATCAATAATGTGGGCTGTATCCAAAGTAGCGAGACATTTTGATAAGCTCTAAAATATTGACCAACAGTGATGAATAAACTGAACTATATAAATAACTTCGTACATACGCTCTGAAAAACAATTACATAACAATAGAGAATAAACTTACTATAAGATAAGCAATGCGATGAATAAATACACAACAAACAGGACTCAATTAATAATTAAATTAATACTAAATTCCTTTACTGCTTTAATTAAAATAAAATAAAATGCATCATCTTAACGACAGTTAAATGTCGAAGTTATACCCTTAAAGTTATTTAAAACAGTAATACAGTGCCGTATTTTAAAACAGCATGGTACGTTAAAGTGCAGCGGGTAGTGTTCGCCTCCCACTGGGGCGTACCAGGTTCGATCAGGTTGGCGGGTTTTCTGGGGATATTCCAGTCTCCCCATCTTTTCATTCCAGCGCTGATCCACTATCATCTCGTTTATTCCTTATCGACCATTATTTATGTTATTATTATTATTATTATTATGAACCCGATGTTCAAAGCCACCCAAACAGCTCCACTCCATCTAGTGTACTAGGAAAATTTGTGTTAATCTAGTAAAGATGTTATTATAGGCTGTTCTCGGTAAAATGAGCACTTTTGAAAGCCCTGCTTAAGATATACTTTATGCAAGTTGTGTGTTCTTCTGCCTTATGTAAGATTAACATTGTCATGGGCCTCATCATTTTATTCAAGCGTCGGTCAAGCGAAAATTTGAAATCATTAGAAAAGTAAATATTTAACAAATCAGCTCACATTTACACTTCGGTGCATTTGAAAACACAGAAAAAGAAAGAAATAATTAAAGTTAACAGAAATGTTTACTTAACACGTTTTATTTGACGTTAAGATACGGAACTACTTCTCCATCTTTCGTTACCAACTTTACTGGGTGCATGTCACTCAGAGCGCCCGTTAAAATGTATGCAGGTAGGGGCAGTGGATTTTTTCTAAGGTTGATTTCAAAATAGCTCACTTCATCGTGAACAACCTTTACCTGATTTTCACGAAAATATTTCCACGCAGGCTATTTTTGCAATATATCCTAATTGCACACGGTGCTTTCCTTTGGTAATTTGTCACGTGTTTTAGTCAACGGAGAGCGTATAATTTGACTGTACCAATCAGGATTAGGTTACTCTCGAACTGCACGTCTATGATTGGCGGACGACCACCTAGGGCATGAAGCAGAAAATCCCTATTATAGCGAAAGTGTGTCTGAGTTAAATTGTTTTGGAACAAACCTTGGCAGGAACCCTGCTTCGTAAATATCGGGATTCCATATTTATTATTAAAACATCATTAATTGGTTTTCATGACAAGAAAATGCACCATAGTTTGTTTAAATACACGCCGGTTGCCAACTCAGAGTAAAACATATTTCCTTGCATATTGATAACATACATTAAAAAAATTATTTTGAAAACCACATACATTGATTTAAAATTACTAAGAAAGGTTTTACTGTAGGGTGCGGTACTAATATGACGTAGTCATTGGTTGTCTTGACTGATAAATAATCTCAGAGAAGGGTTCATGTAGGCACCAAAATAGGGCTTGAAAGTTACGAACCCACAGTTCGGTAAAGTTAAATCGATACCAGTGGGTGTAGCTCCTGGGAGTTTTTTGAATACAGAAAATCGACTCAAATACAGAAACCGTGCTGGAGGAGGTAGAAGGGTTTGAAATATCTAAGTCAAAACCCGCTACCAAAATCTGTTATAGAATGAAAAACAAAAAGTTACTTATATAATTAATGAGTAGGCTTTCCTTTACAAAGGTAAAACTAATTTTTAATGAAGTTCTTATAAGCTTAGATGATAAGAAGACTTAACGACTCATTGACAGCTATTTAAGTAGTAGGATTATGTATGTTTGGGGACAAGGGCGTGGGGCGCAGGATGCCAGAATTGCGAGCCTCCATGTTGTGACGTCATCTGACCGCCATGTTTTTTCCCCTTTTTTCCTTCGAATTCGATCAAAATACCCCAAAATGTCCCTTTTCCTAAAAATTTCCCATTTTCCTTCAAAATTTCGTCAGAAAATCCCAAATTTTTCCAAAACAGGTGACAGGGATCAGCGACCCAGGTGACCTTGGGTCAGGGCAAGTGCGACTCGGAACCATTGACCTTTGACCCTGACCTGTGACTTGAATATGGCAAAATCCAAAAATATATATAAAAAAATTCACAAAAAAATTCCAAAAAATACCAAAAAAATTATTATTAGAATGAATTATTAAAAATTATTAAAAATTATTAAAATTCTTAAAAAATGCTTAAAAATGATAAAAAATTGTATTATTTAAAAATTATTAATACTATTATTTTTAAATTTATTATTACAACTTAATTAAAAAGTTAGTATTAAAATTATAAAAAATAACTAAAATTTATCTTTAGTTGATTTTAAAATTTTAACCCCTGACGACCAATTTTCATAAAAATTTTACTTTTTTCTGTTAATTTCCCTTTGTTACCTTAAAATTACTCTTTTTTTCCATTAAAAATCCAGAAAATCGCAATAAATCATAAAAGTCAACAAACAAAATATGTTACTGACTACTTCCGCCATATTAGGTACAGGTTTCTGTGACCATGACCCTATGACATAAAATGACCTTGAAAACAGTAACCCTCGAAAAAATTTATAAAACTCAGCAAGCATATTATGTTAATGTCTACTACCATCATATTAGATGCAGGTGAACTTGACATTAACCCCATGACCTTGAATGACCTTGAAAACCAAAACTTGAGAAAAATCATTAAAGTCAACAAGCATATTATGTTACTACTACCATATTGGATGCAGGTGGCCTTGACATTGACATCATGACCTTGAAAATATAAACTTGAGAAAAATGCATTAATATTAGCATGCATATTGCATTACTGACTTCTGCCGCCATAGTGGATGCAGGTAACCATGACCGTGACCCCATGACCTTGAATGACCTTTGAAACAAAAACTCGAGGAAAATTCATATATTTCAGAAAGCATGTTAGGTTACTGACTGCTACCATATTGGTTGCAGGTAACATTGACCTTGACCCTGTGACATTAAACCCAAAAAAATAAAAACCATAATATTCTAAATATATGCATCTCAATACATGCAACTTTGTTGAACGTTATATTATTTTACGTATCTCACTATTCATATGCTTGTTATCCTTGTGCGAAAATATACTGACATTTATTACACCTACACACTGTGAAGGGCAGGTTATCTAGGTATCTGCACTTTTGAGGACAAGCATCGATGTCACAAGAGACCTGCTTGCAGTAAACCTGGTAACAAGGTCCTGATGAGAAATGCACTCCGCCTTTGAAATCTTTAAATTTTCCAAATCATGGGTTAGATTGGATGTAATATTGGGGTAAGCTGAAGGCTGTGACAACTATGGTGATAGGTTGATTGGCAAGATCATTTAGCAACTCGTTTGTTTGATATAAATTATCGAGCCACTTCGCTACCTCTTGCATGTACAGATCATGCATACCATCTTGGCCTAAATTATATAGGTTTGTAAATCTATCTATGTCATGGTTGCGTCTAGTTAGACACCTATTTATGTCCGTGCTGCTGGGAGCTGCCTGTAGTGAAGTAGCTATTTCACCTAACTGTTCAGCCTTGTCAACGCAAATGATGAACTCGTCCATCCAGTCGCATCTTTTTACACAGTATTGACACATCACTTGACGCATCTACGTTCTGGACTATCAACCCATATTGAAGTTAGTCTCTAAGTAACAGTTCTGGAACCATAGTGTTAGCCATATTACAAATTATAATGAAAACCAATGGTAATGATATAGGTTTATAACCCATGTAAAAACACGCGGAGTGTTGTTTGCTAAGGCAAACACTAATATGAATAGTTGTGTGTTAATAATAATGTATAATATTAACTAAAAAACATATTTTAATAATATATAATTACAAAACATTTGGGAGAACAGAGAGAGAAAGAAAAACGTGCGTAAAATTATTAACACAAAACACCTCACACTTTGCCAAGATGTCCGTGCAAGAGGTTTACACAAGTCACAGTGAATGAAAAAATGAGACGCAGAAAACGGCGAAAACGTACACACAATATATTAAAATGATTTTTAAAAAACGTAAAAAATTTTACCGGTTTACATGCCGTACAAATATATTGATTTAATTCAGATATGTGAATTTTACTCGTGAGATTTTACTTGCTACTTGTCATAGCTACAATACTATACGAGCGTGTCTGTGTAGATTGTAACCACGCTCTACTACAAAATTACTATGGCCTTGGTTGGATTTTTAATCTGCTACCATAATTACTGCTATCAAAAAGAAAATGAATTATTCAAAACACAAGCGCGCTGTATACAAAAAAGTATTTAATGAATACTGAGAACATGAGATTAATAGTTATATATGATCCAGAGAATAGTAATGTAAATAATTCCGCAAGTAGTACTTAGATACTTGATATATTTTAAATAAAATAAGAGTACTTAAACATTAAAACTTTTGCTGGCACAAGAAAGTGAATATGAATGATTTGATGAACTTGTATAAGAGCAGAAGGAAAAAAGGGAGACCTCCTTACAAATAAGATTAACTATATATGTATATTTAAATGCCAGGACATTTAATCTTTTAGTAAAAAAAAGACATGAACGATTTTTTTTTAATGTTCGTTGTTGAAAATTTGCAAGTTCACAAACTGTTGTATATTGAAAACGTGGGAAGTTCACAAAGTGCGGGTTCAATAAAAATGAAATAAAGTGGAGATGGCCGTTCTTCGGTGAACGTGACGGGAGTCACGAGTACCCCGTCACAGCTACCAGGTTAGCCTTCGAAGCTGCAGTAGGTATTAGACAGTTTCTGAGCAAAAGCGAAGAATAATGCAGCATTACGCTGCAAGCAGATAAGCCATCTCACTTACAGGAACTGTAGGCTTTTTATGCAGGTTATCTGACAATCTAAAGGTCGTTCATTCTGACAATCATTAAGGGTCCAATGTACTGAAACTTTTTCTGTGAAATCGTTGTTTGCGCGTAGACTCGTGTCTTGGAAAATAAATGTTCTGCAAATACGACTTTTTGTCTGAAAAGACAAAAAACCATTATGTATGCCCCTAATTTTTTTTACTTTTGTCATTTTAGGTGTATTAATAGAGAAAAAATTGTGAAAATGGTCAAATATCGTATTTTTAAAACTTTCTATGAAGTTTCTTTAGGCGTTAAAAGAAAAGTATGATTATATGGTTGTAGTTTAATCTGTGTACTTTCATCACGTGTAATAAAACCTCACAGTTACAGATCTAGTTTACACAGTAAAGCGTCACGACGGAAACACTGCACGCATTGCGCGTAGGAGCGATGAGGCTCTAGAAGTGCGTGTTAGTGTCGCCCGTATCGCTCTCTCGCATCTTAACCTTGGACGCGCAAGTACATATTCCTCTGAATTGCGTGTGTTGTTTCAGTGTCAGACATTGCCTGTCTGCGGTGTTGCTTCCTAAATGGAATGCCATTTACAAACGATGAAGCATTTGACGTGATAATGATACTAGGAGAATTTCGTCGGAATGCAGAGCTACTGCCCGTTTGTACGCAGAGAGATACCCACATCGCGTCCATCGCTCATACAATGTCTTCCAGCATCTTGCATGTCACGTGCACACAACCCAACTACTGCGACCGACACGCGGCTAAATTCATCGCATCAGACGACCTGTGAGACAAGAGGGCTGTTGATGTACTTGCTGCCATGGTATTTAACTATCATGATTCTACACAGAGTATTGCCCGTGACTCAGAATTCTCTCAGACTACAGTGTGGAGAATCCTCGCTGATAGACGTTTACATCCGTACCATGAACAGCTGCACCAAGAACTTGGGAATAATGACTTTCTTAAGCGAATTGATTTCTGCAACTGGTACCTGAGCTAAGTCCGTGCTTTCCATCGCAGAATTTTGTGGACTGATGAGGCCACATTAAAGAGTAATGGTGACATTAAAGTACATAATGCTCATTACAGGTCTGCAGTCAACCCAAATTGGCTCCGTCAAGTGGATAACCAGCATGTGTGGAGCCTTAATACTTGGCGGGGCCTTCTTGTGCATCGTGTCATAGGATCATATTTTGTTTTTAGGACATTTGAATGTTGCAGCGTGTGCAGACTTCCTAGAGAATATTTTGTATCAGCTGATCAACGATGTTCCTTTCGCTCTGAAATTAACACTGTGCATCAACATTATGGCTGTCCTGCTCACTTTTCACGCAGAGCTCGGGTAGTTGCTGACATGTTATTCTCCAGACGGTGGATCGGGCAAATGGGTCTTGATAGAATGGCCACCAGGTTCTCCAGACTTGTCGTCTATGACGTGCGTCAAATGACGAGGGAAGACATGAAAGAGAGAATCAGAGCAGCATGTGGATCTCTCAGCTGTGCTGAGGTCCACCGAGAAACCGCGAACATAAGGAGAGCAGAGTCGTGTCTGGTACAGGGAGGTCGACATTTTGAACACTTATGAAGAATGATGTGTGCGAAGGAGTGTTCCCAGTTCCGATTTCACAGTAGTTCTCTCGCACCATACCGGTATTTACAGTACACCCGGCGTCCTTTTCATTGTACGTAAACTAGGTACGGTCAATATAAAAAAACATGTTTCATTGATTTCCATTTGAATGTAGAAGAGCAAAAAAGTTTTTGATCAGTTTCATTGCGAGTAAACTGCGAACGTCACAAACCATATGCTTACATGATTTATTTTTTTTATTGTGCGTAAACTATACATGTCATAAAACAACTGTGTTAGTAAATGTTTCCTTTTCGACAATCTATCGAACAATACCCTATACGAGCCCTGTTCCCATTTGCAATTTAAATGCTATCCTCCTGTACCCCACCGCTGGTATGTTCGGAGGAATGGAATTACTACCAATCGATGGTTCATATAGGGTATAGCTATCACAATTGTTTCGCAAACCCTCTCTGTCGCGTTTTTCCAGAGAAAAAGGGGTGATACAGGTGCGGTGAATCAACCTTTATACAGGTAAATAGTGCTCAGAACAAATTTAATGCAACTACAGCGTTTCCTTTTAATTAACGCTTCGCGCTGTATTCTGTCTTCCGGGAATCAAGCAAAATGAGAATCTCCAAATACAGCAAATTAACTTCTGTTAACTAAACCAATTATGTGATTCGTGTAGTCAGACTCAAACGATAGTTTGTGTAGGACTACTTTTATCCCGTTTCACACGCTGGTCGACAGGTTATTTCTTTATTGTCTGAGGAATAAAGACGGAAATTGCGTGGGTACGCAATAAATATAGCGTGGAATAAGAATTCAATACTACGCTGTTGTTACACTTTGACCCCCCCCCCCCCTCCCTTAATCTAAACATCCTTTAAATTCTTAACACGCATCCAGTCAGGGTCGACACTACGGATTCTGGAATGTGGATACAGCGAGAAGTAGAGACAACAAAACACTATAGCAGCTACAATATCAGTTTAGACTCCTAATTCAAACGCTTGAAGCATCCGATTCACTACCAAAATTTCGCTGTCGCAAAGTCAAAACTGACAATATACGTGGTGGTTGATTGTTTTTGAAGAAATATAGCCAGCAGAATTTGCAATCAGGTAATTATGCAATATAATCTAAAGCACGAATGGAAATGTCACACCATCGAAGTTCATTACTTGGATAATTTTTATTTAACTATTTTTTCGTATAAATCAGTTCGGAATCTGACTATTCGCCCGAGTACAGGGAGGAGTTCCTGATGACAGTGGAAACGCGGTAGCTGAGCGATTAGCCTGCTCGCCTCCCACCAAGGCGAACGGGGTTCAATGCCGACCGGGTTACTCCCGGATTTTCGCATGTTCACGCCCAGATTTTCGCATGTAGGAATCGTGCCAGACGATGCCCCTGGTCGGTAGGATTACTCGGGAATCTCCCGTTTCCCCAGTCCTTTCATTCCGGCGCTACTCCATGCTCGCTTTGCTTAACCCTCTTTAGCTCTCAAGACCTCGATATTAAGAGCCACCCAAATCTGTCCACTCTACCCTAATCATTGAACTGGTAAATATTTAACTTATACAGAAGACCACCTGCTTTTCGAGAAAAGACCTCACTAGTTCTACTCCAAAAAATGTTAGTTCAGAATAAATATAGTGGTTTGATGATCGTAACTCGCAAGCGTATTGAGTGCCTGCCAGCCAATCACGGACGTTCAGTGTCGGGGTAACTTTATTCTGAATTGACCAATCGAGTAGAAAATTTATTCTCGTGCAAACACACGGCCAATGGCCGACGGAAATTTGCGAGTGTGCACGTAAGAATTAGTAGTCTAGCCTGGGAATAAATATTTTCGCGAAAAACTGGTGACTACTTATCTATGTTTACTGATTACTGCCTTCTCAAGAGGCGCGTGTTGGTGTGTTTTGTCCCTGAGCTTCGCTGATAACGACAGGCAGGAGCTTCAACTGGGGGAAATTCCTCCCACCGGGAGAGCGGGAAAGGGAGACACGGGGATAGTCCAGGCGTCGTTGAACGCCGAGACAGTTCACAGTCACTTTGACACACATACAACTGCCACTCCCCGTCGTTTTACCCGAGACACGGCATCGGGGGCGAAGCCCAAGAGTACCACGGCAGGGGGGGGGGGGGGGGGGGGCTTATCAGTTCGTAGTCTTCCAGAAACGCCGACGTTCTATTTTTGAAAGTTTTAATTTCCTGGTTATTCTTCATTGGCGGGAGATAGTGAGTGGCGGTTAAATAGCGGCGAGGAGGGGGTAACTTCGCGTCTCCTCGGACGCGGAAGTTGGAAGGGGACGAATGAGAAGACGTCGTGGAGAATGTCCAAATTGCAAGCTTCGTCTTCGTGGGCGAAGGAAGACTGCTGCGATGTGCGATACAATACTAGATGTATACCTCCCGTCGCGCCTACAGTAAACACACACGTCCAGCAAGCGGACACGTGCTTTTTTTCACGCTTTTTTCCTTGTGATAAAAAACATCCGGCTTATTTTGACCCGATAAAATACTGCATTTATATTATAACAAATATGACATCATTGCGTGTTTTTGCAATCATACTTTTTACGTCTTGGTTAATCAAAACGTCTGTGTGTTCTTTTGCAATCCACGTGAATCACATTTACGATACTTTTTTTTTTTTTTTTTGTAATTACTCGTTCGGATTCCTTTTTCAAACAGATGTGCGTGCATTAAAATGTTTTGTCGTGCAAAGCAATAGTTTATTTTCCTGATATCCCCCTCATATTTTAAGTAATCTGGCAAAATAGGCATTTTTGAATGGCACTTTAAACCGCGAATCTCAGTGACGAATCATATTTTATGGGTGTAACTAATCAGTTAACAATGCAAATGCACTACGTTATGACTAGAGACCTGAGATATTCGCAATTTCAATGACCAGCAGGCTAGACTCTACAGTCTTATGTAAAAATATGCCGATATTACCTGCACATTGGTTGTCTGCTGTCACAGTGGAAGGCGACGATAGGGACAGCGTTCTCCAGAAGGTGTCAAACACCTAGTGGACCAATGGCTAAAGTTATATAAACACACTTCCTTTGAATTCTAGCTTGTCTCAAAATGAATCCGCGATTTATTCAGGTCTCTAGCTATGACTGATGGATCTCTCCGACCACTAAACACAACGTCTGTAGCTCATTGGCTGTGTTAACGATATGTATCTTTTGTCAACTGAAGTATGGCATGTATAAAAAATGTGTTACTTGCAACACAAGAAATTTAAAATTAATGCGGGAACGATAGTGTTAGTTAACTTAAAAAAAAAGTTTGCTTGAAATGCTAACAAGTTTAGTTAATTTTTTTTTAATTACTAACATTAAGGTAGATGTAAACATATTTTATATTAATTTTTCCAGCGAAAATAAATGATGGCGTTTAAAAAAATCGCACTTTCCTCCTTTAGAATGAAATGTCCTTTTCCAATGTCCTTGTTTTTACCGAGTAGCTGGTCGCCCTTGTAGTGGCGCAAATAAAACAATATGAACTGCTGACGGGCGGGGAATATAAAAATATTGCCTGGAAGGGGAAACAGGATTCGAGAAAGCGCAACTGTAAGTGGCGTATCGGCTACTCGAATCTCGACCGGCCCGGGGCACGTCTTTTGAAAAAAGAACCGAGAAAAGGAAAATATTTTTTTTTGTTTTTAACTTCTCTTCTGCGAGCTTCAGTGCCATCGGAGCTTCGTCTGATAGTCGCGGAAATATTCTGTATCAGTTTGACACTTTATATAATGCGAAACTCCTCGGGAGGGTGTATCAAAGTTTTTATCCAAATAAATTTTCTACTTTTCCAAAAAAATAAATAAAGATTTTAATGTAGCTAAAAGAAAAATTTAATTAAAAAATAATTGTGCGAGCTACTCAAGTAGCAAAGTTAGGAAATTAAATATACTTTAACCATTTCTGTAAAAAATTAATACGGAAATTTCGGCGTAAAGAAGAAAAAATTATTTTGTTCGTAACTGTCCTAGTTTCATCATAACGCTCTATCATAGCCTATATCGGGACCAATAAACAGAAACCTGCAAAATTCGCGTCATTATTTGGGAACATGTTAAACTTGAAACACGCATACCTTGCAATACGTATGTCATTGGACCATACTTTACGTGACACATCCAGTGTGACTCTGCACCAATAAAGGAACACTTCACATGTGTGCCCCAGTCACGTGTAGTTCAGTCAGAGAGGGAGTGTCATCACATCTATGCAGCAGCCAATGGAGAAACGACGCCGGCTCCAGTTCATACAGTACTGTGAAGTTCAGCCTGATGCCAAATAATAACGCGAATTTTGCATGTCCCTTCCAATTAAATATGTGCTTGTTTTCTATGCTCTTGGCAGCAGCTCTTTATGGGACTACAAAAGTAGTCCCAGCAATTAATTGTATGTTGTTCATGTTTAGAGACCCGGGACATTTACTAACACAATAATTCAGCAATACACAATTATTGGCATCTGTGTGAGAGTATATAAGACTGCGAAGTCTACCCTACTGGTCATTGAACTCACGAATTTCTCGGGTCTCTAGTTATGAATAGATACGAGGGTTTATCGCAGGAGAAGCTGATTTGCTGTACACAACTCTAAGTGTTTTCTTCACTTATAGGCATTCATCCATGTATGAACCTTCTATCTTATTTCACTGGGCCAGTAAGGATTCTTATACTTTGAAGTAGAACGTTTGTCATTGGCCTGCATAGAACTTAGGCCGAGTCAACGACGTGATCGTTCAATCACTAAAGGATAAACTAACTATAGTCTGTTCGCATTATCTTTACAGTTTCTGAATCAAAACGTTGGAGAACCATCCCATGTATGGCATGTATGGTAAAACAAACGTTTTATAAATGTATCGATATAAACGTATCGGAATTAAACATTTACTTTTATTTCACTTATAGATTACATTGTTAAGTTTATAATTAATATGAATAAAACAGATAGAAAATAAGTGTGTTGGTGGTGCCTAGTAGAGAGTAGTTCTAATGCAAAATATTATTAAACTGAATGTGCATGAATGATGTGCGTTGTCCCTTTGGTGTAATTTGATATACTTAGTTAAACTTTGTTTGCAAGAGGCGGAGGATGTAACCTTGATGGACTATAGATAGTTTTCGAAGATATACTCTTTCAAAATTTTTTGCGATTTTCCAGTTGGTAATTTTAAGTTACAGGTACAGAAATGTGTTTGCTAAAGCCATATTTCCCCAGCGTAGTGACTGAGGCATGGTAGTGAAGAAGAGGTGGCACAAGGGAAATGGATGTTTGCAGGCAAGTTAAGGCGATGAACTCGTCTGTCGCTCGCAGTTTGCCGTGACGCGCGAACCTCGATGGTCGGTCTCTTCGCAGTCTTAGGGCCGTCAGCGGGCGCTAGGAATCAAGTGGATTCTCTTCGCACCCAACCACGATGTGCACTCCCGTGCTCACGAGATAATCGTAAAGCGATTCTCACACCCCTTTCCTTCCCCCAACCCTCCACCCGGACGAGGTGCCGATATGCTTCGTCTCCAAAAACCTTGCGAAATGAATAAACGTCGCATGTGTGTGGGAGTAATCGAGTGAAGAGATTTTGGTGGCGAGGGCTTGAGAGCCGATGAGGGTGAAACGAGGTGATTGTGGAGCAACGATGGGATGAAAGGGCGGGGGAGACGGGATATCCCCGAGAAAACCCGCCGACCGGCGGCATCGTCCGGCACGATTCCCACATGCGAAAATCTGGGAATTGAGAAGCGGGTAGTATAACCACTACACCACCGCGGCCCCTGCGAGTGAGTTGGTTGCGAATCTTGACAGAAGGGGATGGGCGGATTAATATCTCTCGTCGGAAGATCATATACTCATGGCACAGCGTACTTGAGAATTACAGAGGCGAAGTGGTGTTGCGTTGTGCTAACTCCAGCAACGCACGTCAGCAATAGTCCCTCACTGGCTAGGAAGATGGCTGAACATCGTTCACCAATCAGCTCTTGAGAACTACCTGGTCCGACGGCTCCCCGACCTATAAGCAGAGACTTAAAAAATTCCGAAGTTCAATGACCTGCAGGCTAGACGCTACAGTCTCAAGTACAAATACGCCGATATTAACTGCACATTGATTGTCTGCTTTCACGGTGGAAGGCGACGATTGGACCAGCGTTCTCCAGGAGGTGTCAAACACCGTGTGTACCAATGGCTAAAGCTGTATAAACACACGTCTTTTGAATTGTCTCAAAACGAATCCGCGATATCTTCAGGTAGCTACCTATAAGGAATATTCAACAACTTCCAGTAGCCAGTCACAGCCAAGGTTTGTTCCCACAGCTTCTCGCGGCCAATGAGCGACACCCATACAAATTCGCTTCTCTATACTTACCTACTCTGTGCTCAAGGTTTGTGGGCTTGTAGCCATCTTCCTTACACCGCTTCAATGCAAGCCAGAAAAGATTCGTCATACTAAGTGCAGGTTCCAAAATAAATGGTTTTTATCCCAATTATTGTCTGATGTAAGTGTTAGTTAGCAACATTCAATTACTTTCGACGAATCGTTAAAAACAACCAATCTTTAATTTGCTTGTAACTAATCAGTGATTATCTTAAACACAAAAATGGGTTCCGACTACGAGGACAAGCAAAACTTTTCAAATAAAAATGGTGTCAATCATTTGCTGTTATGAGGTTATGTCTGAATAAACTTGTTGGGAAAATATTTTTATTTGTTAATTAAAGAAATCGATTATAAATATGCACGACATTAAAATGCATTGATTACACAAATACAAGCTGTTTTTTCAACTATGAAAACGAGTTTTATATGTAATCTTGTTTAAATAACTAAACTCTTTATATACTACACATACACACACACATTCAAAATGTATACTATATTTTTGGGTAGACTAGGAAGAGTTTAGTTATTTAAACAAGATTACATATAAAGCTCGTTTTCATAGTTGAAAAAAACCTCTCTCTCTCTCTCTCTCTCTCTCTCTCTATATATATATATATATATATATATATATATATATATATATATATATATATATATATATATATATATATATATATAGGTAACTAGTTATCAGTTAAGAAAACACTTGACAGTATACAACTACTTGAAATTATTTTAATTTTTTTGTAAGTACAATTATTATTTCAGCGTTCGTTCTGTGAACACACTAAATGGGGTGTGAATATTTATTTACATGTATGTGAAAACCGATTATCTAATCTAGCCACAGTTTTACACAATTATCGTAAGAAAATGTACCAATTTAAAACCAGACCGACGTTTATTAATTCGAACACTATGTGAGAATGTCGAGTACGCAGATGAAAACTGTCAAGGAGATTATAAAGAGTGTATGGCGCCAGAAAAAATAAATAAATCAAAATCCGATAAAATTAATTTCTGAGGTCAATGTGTAATGCCAAATACAAAGTAGAAAATATGTGCAGAAATTCTTTGTGGCATTGTTGCACTTTTCACTGGCCCACAGCCACCACAACTTCCCACCCAACTTCCACCATGATCCTGCACATTTTAACAAGGACGAGGAAGGCATGGGAAGGAGTAATTCCACATGAAAACCAACAAAATTATAAGGTAAATTTTACACTTCAAGAGTGGAGTAGGAGTAACCAACAATGAACAACAAAAAGTTTGAGTTGGTTGTGAATATATAATTGTAGCGTTACTACAAAGAAAAATTACTCTACAATATTAAAAAATACAACCAACACTTCAATATAATACAATATTGTCCCAAACGTGACAATCATCTATCTTTAACTATATAAAACAACATACACATTATCTGCTTCAATTTTACATCGCCGGCCAAGGTCCTTGACTGTAGCCGTGAGGTTCACTCAAAATAACATCAAGTAACTCTTTCCTTCCGTCCTCCACAAAAAAACAGACCCGTAATTGCAGTCATATGAGCCAGAAGTATTGCACTCGCCAAACACCAAAAGTTTTGGCATTGGACCATTGCATACTTCTCATTCAACCATCCACAAACACAGCAAGCCGAGTTTATTTCCCTCACCGTACACACGAAGGTTCAGGTATTACTTGTCCACACACAAGTCAAGGGAGGTTAGGCGACACTCCCCCACCAACACTGTGAGATGCAGGTAGTGCTTGCCCTGACGCACAGCATGCAAAGTACAATAACCACAATTCGCAACACATCAGTCAACCACACTAGCTCACAGCGTTCCTCTTCCTCACTCATCCACCTCAACCCTACTTCTTCCTCTAGACGAACTACCAGCGAACCCCCCCGAGTCCCTTCCCCACACGGAGTAACTTCGGAGCAGCGCCTTCTATCATACCCTAAGTCCCTTTTCTCCGCTAATTCCACACACCCGCAATGCAATATTATAATGTCCAGAGTGGATATCCACCACTGTTCCAGCCAATGAATGCAAAGCCCCATTTCTCTTCCGCCAGAAACGAAGTTCTTTACTTCAGTCGGTCTAATATTTTCCATATCCAAACTCATCACTGCCAGAGACTAAGTCTCTCCCTTCATTCTGCATAATTATTTTAAGTCCCGACACATCTCTGCCTGAGACTAAGTCCCATACGTTATTCTGCAGAATTATTCCAATCTTCTACACTGCCATGCAAAACCCATAAATTCTGTCTGCAGAATTATTCTAACTGCCGCTGTGTGATTGCGAGAGATTAACAGAGTCCCGAATCATACTTAACTTATGCTTCATTAGGCCGATATTCGCGCAGCGCTTCCCCCTTTCCCAGCTCACCCGCCGCACTATATACTTGTCCTATACCATTCCCGCATAGCCCGCGGCTATAGTCGCAGGTCAGGCCTCAAGGACAATCGGAAACACTGTATTTCATCAACAGTCAACCACAAGCTTTGCTCCGATGACATTATTAATCTCCAGTATAGAGACGACGTGTCTTAGACGCACACACACAAACGCCTTCCAAATGGTGGGCTACGACCCGCCATACACATTTGTAATGCAAGTAGTCTCAATGACAGGCGTTGAACGTCTTACAATGTCGAACTCATCGTGGAGCAGATGTACGTTTGTTCGTAGGCTGGAAAAAACAAGTACTGACGTTAACCGTGCACATTTAATTATGGCACCATGTTTAACATGTGACGAAGCTCCAACCGTCACACAAAACAAGTGATTACTAGGAAAACAATTCAATAAATTTCCAGGTTGTTCCCACGCAGCACAAGAAGTTTGTTATATTTCAGAAATGTTGCAATGTTTCATTTAGGTAACATGTCACTGTGTATTACAGATATGTTTCATACATGTCCCATTGTGACATTAAAATTTTATATACAATGTTATGTTTCTGCTATGTATCAGTGCTTCAGAAATATGTTATTGCATTTGGAATGATTCAGATACACTTCTGTAATGTTTCTTTGAACTTTACCCATGAGGCTTTGTAATGCAACGGTTGAAGGCGTGTTATCTATGGGCGTGTTTAGCTTTTTTCGTAGTTATGTTGCATGTATGTTGTTTGGAGATAGTGGTGTGCTTTTCAAGTGTCAAAATTAGTTTTTATTCCGGTAAGTACGGTAAGTTGTAATTGTTAAATCCACTTTTGACTACAAAACCGAGGTAATCTTACATGTAGGATAAAACTTCGCGTGTGAATGCCTTAACCTTTTCAAACTTTTCAGAGTCTTCAAAACATATCTTAAATGATGTTCATAAAATGTAAACCAGTTTAATTTGTGGTTGTGTTGATAAACATGCAAAAAATATGTTTCATATAGGCATAATTTGTTTATGGAAGAACTATTTTTGTTCTTTGTGATTCTTGTGGTTAGTACAGTGTGAGGCCGTGGCTTTGTACAGTATATACACGCATATCTCATAAAAGTTTAAGTTATTTTGTCAGCTTTATGAGAAAAAAGTAAGATACCAGTATCTAACCTAACCTAGCGTGTGTTATGAACAATTGCTCGGACCAAGTTACATAGCATATAAACTGAATATTTATAATGGTAAAAGAATGTTGTTAGTATAACACAAATCTTCTTTATTTTTATTGTAATCGAAGCAACATAAGGCCTTAACCTAGGTCTATATAAATTATCTACTGGTAACATTAAATGAATACATGGTGCAGTTTATGAAGCTAGATGCTTTTAAAGTAAAGAAATTTCAACACATCACTGCCACAATAAATGAGTAACCATGAAACTGGGACTTTTGTAGATGGTAACATAGGCCTGCCGCTTTTAGCCAAAAAATGTTAACATAGCAGTATTTGTATTCTGTTCAGTTTGTCAAATTAATATAGAACCCTTCACTTTTACATTCCTGCGTTATCACGATCAAAATCAGTTACTATTTTTGGGAATTTTTACCCATTTTGCAATGCAAGCAGCTGCCTGCAATTACTACCCTCACTCAATGATTAACCTAAGCACAAAGCACAGAAGACGAGTTATGTCTGAAGTGTTTACCACTACAGTACACATGTTTGATGCGTAATTATTACCTTCAACAGAACAAAATTCATCTGTTATATCTGCATTCTATTTTCGTAATATCACTAACATTTTATGGCTAGTATCGCCCGTTTATAAATAATAAAATAACAGGTTAGGTATGTTTGTGGTTGTGAACAAGCGCCGTAGTGATATGGGTCAGTATATTGAACCGCACATACTGTGGTAATATTTTTATCTTGCCACCAATCAATTTATGAATTGTTCTGGTTTGAGAGTAAAGTAAAACTTCGTTTACTTTTGTGGAATCAACATGATCCCCACGCAAGTGGTTTTGTTTTATTATCGCCATGCACGTGAAGTAGATGAAAGATAATGCTGTATAAGAAATGAAAAATTGTAATACTAAATGTATGTAAGGGTTTTCACGTTAAAATATGCTCACATTGTGTTTTTAAATACATTTAAATTAGCAGTTTAATTTATGTTTTAGGAATTCAGGAATAATAACAGAATTGTGCAAATAAATGTAATATCTCGGTATTTCTCACTTCTATATGGCCAAGTGTAAAAACAATATAAATAACGAAAACAACCTACATTTTGAAGAAATGTAATTTAAAAAATTTACTTGGTATTTTGTGGCAAATCTGTCAATCAGTAAAACAATTTTTCACAAAAAAAATGCATGTAATTGCTTCAAATGGTTGGATACATAATTTTAGCAGATACAACACTAAACTACTTGTGATTATCTTATCAAAGAGCTGATTCAAACGTTTTTCTTACATATTTAAGGTTAGGTCTCCCATTTTTAATCATAGCGACAAAATGTGACACGATGAAGGTATTGCTGGAATATTAAGAGTATCCTAGTAATTGTCACTGAATTTGGTTGTTAGGGACTATATATTAAGGAAGAAAGAGGATGATAATAGGGACAAGGTAGGCTAATATGGATGAATTTTAGTTTTCCCTCAGTGTACATTTTCCTGTTTTTACACTTTTACTGTGTCCTGAAAAGTGTAAAAGTAAGGGGTTTCACTGTAGTTGTATGTATTTTTTTTATGTTAGAGACAAAAAATTATTGCCACTGTAAGTTATAATTGTTTTATACACATTACAGTTAGAATATCAATCATTGTAAGTCATTTAATTGGTCCAAATTCGGGGGGTAAAGTGATGGACAGAGCATTATAAATATTATGGGTGTATTACATTGCTTATTGTAGAAGCTATTTTCTGGTATTTAAAAACATGACATCAATACCATTATACATAGTTCTAATGGCACATTCTCTTTTAGCTTTTTGTGAAGTTTTTATTTGCTGTAACACTTCTGTAGTCGTGAGTTACATTAAATGTAGAATTAAAAAAAACTGTAATGGACCAATGCTTCAGTGCATTGTGTAAGTACAGACACAAACAAAATCAGTTTTACTCTAAATGGAACTTTAGATGATACATGCCAGTAACATTAAATTCATTTACTAGAGAAATTAAATATCTTGAAAATTAAGTAGCATATCATATATTACCATATTTACCTGAGAAGAGGCCGAAATTTTTTGCTAAGAAATTCAAGTCTCATAATGGTACTTCGGCCTCTGATAAGAGTATCAGAGAAATATAGGCCCATATATACCCAACAGCTGAACTTTTGTTATATTTTGAGTTGTGTATATTTTCCATTTGCATTCTTAAGAATAGGGGCTTTTTCAAAAATGGGAAAAAAATAATACCTGGATATGTTAGATAAGATTATTAGTACTCATAATCACTTGGAATTTTGGAGGTGCTTCAAGTAGTTTTCTGTAAAAATAAATAAAATATGTTAGGGAGGAGGGTGATCAAGATTGCTGTTTTTATGCTATAAAATGCGTATAATTTACGTAGAATATAGTTATATAAGGTCGCTGAATTGTTTTACATGTTAGAATGTCGTTTGCAACGAATATTGAATGTGTAAAACGTAATTTACGGGGTATATTTATAGCGCAGCGCCGAGGTTATACAGGTAAACAATACAACTATGGAGCAATGTCGGGACATTATGTAATTCTGGTGAATTACTCAAGGCTTACCTGGTCTTTGTTGACGAGAGGATAAAATGTATTACTAGTATTATATATATATATCTCGTAGATGTTACAGAGCCCCGTGCAGAGACTGTGTTTATCTTTGGAGGCGGTGTGTGCCACCATGTTATTTTCAATACACTGTGCGTCCATGTTGGTTGACGCCGGTGAATTGTGGGAAATTGCCGGACGTTGGTTTTCACTGGTCTTGTAGGAGGATTTGGGTTTACGATTGATTAAACGCGTGTTTTATTGCAACGCATGTTGTTTGAAGTGTTAAATCTAATAATTGTGTGAAATTTCGTATGTTTCTATGCAATTATAGCAAGGTAAAAGGTAAATTGTAATATCTGTGCGGTAATTAGTGTGCCTGCATAGTGTGGTAAAATGGACCGACGTTGTGGTGTGCGTATATTTATATACGCCGTGTGAATGGCGAGTGATTTGGTAAGTATTAACTAAATTAAATTAGTTTTTTGGGAAAGAAATCTTGGAAAGTTGTATAATTCCACTCCACTAATTACACAGAACAAGAATTTACCAGTTACATCAACATTTGACTAATAGAAACACCAAAAACGATAGCGGGGAGGGTTTATGAAGATCAGGGAAGTTGTGCGGTAAAACAAGTGAAACATACTTATGTACATCATTTAATATTTATTGACCAAAATATGTTAAATTGCAAAAATACTTTACAAGCGTAACCATACATTATGCACCGAGCCAGAGTCCCAGGGCAGCAGGGAAGTGAATCTCCAAAACAGTGATTCAAGACGCGCCGGCAATTTTTTTTAGGTAGTGACGCAAAGTGTCTCGCATCAGCGAAGCTTGGAGTTTCCCCGTAAATGATAGTCATGTGTAGCCTATTTGCACTGAGAAAAACTTTGTGTGTATTTCACTTTTTAACATATTATTGTAATATTTGTAATATTGTATCAAGAAAACATGTTTAGTTGCAAAAAGATGGAACTGAACTTTACCCAAATAGACAATGTTACAAATACAATTTAGAAATACGATAATGGGGAGGGTTATGAACTTGAGGGAAATTGAGGGGTAAAAGTTTATGATGAAAATGTACATATTTTGTATTTTTTTTTACTCCACAATTTCTCTGATCTTCATAGCCCTCCCCACTACCATATTTAGTTAATGTTTGGTTCAGTTTATTTTTGCAATTTTATGTATTTCCATAAATAAATATTACATTGTTTACACATTTTTCACTCATTTTACCCCACAATTTCCCTGATATTCATAGCCCTCCCCACTATCGTTTTTGATGTTTCTATTGATCAAATGTTGATGCCCCTAGTAAATTCGTGTTCTGTGTAATTAGTAGAGTGGAATAATACCACTTTCCGAGATTCTTTTTTTCAGAAAAGCCCCTATTTTTAATAATTACCTATGGTAAGTAAAAGTAAACTTGCTGTAATATATGAATGTGTGTTAATTTCTCTGTTTGATGATATATTTTAGTGTACTGTAATATTTTGTTCCAAATGAATCTGCTTAAGTAAACAATGATTAAAACAGGAAATGTGAACACAATATTGTGACTATTGTGAATATACTTTGTTGGGAAATGCAAAAGTAAATGTTTTTTTTTTTGTGTTGATAGTTTATTTTGTGGCAGGAAACGTTTCCATTTCCTAATTACACTACGCATTTATGTACACAAGTTTTGCAACGCTGCTTGCAGATAATTAATATATTGTATCATCTCCCCAGATTGTGCATGTTAGCCATGCTTCGTTGCATACATGTATGGTTATTTACTATACGTGTTAATTTATGTTATTAACACTTGGTGTAATTAGTACAATGTTTTCCTCCAATATAAATTTGTGATATCTTAGGAAAATGTGGCAATTGTAGTACTATACTCTGATAACACAATTTTAACTAATTTATTTTACATCTAATACCGTATACATGCTTCGAGTTTTCAAATGCTTGTATGTATCAAACAACAGTGTGGCAGTGTGTGTGTTTCGTATTTGTGCAAAACTTAGGCAATGCTCGAAACAAAAAAATTAATTTAGCATGGTTTTGTATACCCAAAAATCATTTGATTACAGAATATTGTATATGATAGTTTTTTTCTAGTGCAAGTCTGCAAATATATGAAATATTTAATTAATATCGAACACATTAGTATATGTAAACATGGGTGAAATCCAAGTATATTTACAAATTAAAATGGATTTATAATACTTCCTGCATGCATTAATTTTATGCAATTACGGTATCACAGTATGGTTAGTCATATTCACACTTACCTCTTGTCTGCTTTGAGTGCTGTGGTAATATAAAACACAATTTATCTGACGTTACATGACTCCTGTTATTAAATAGTTTTTACCACAAAAAGTACAATAATTTAATGCCATATATGTTATCAGTGTGTTTAAAAGTATAAGTTGTTGGATGATGGCTCTGTGACATGTGTATAGTTAATAGTTTTGTGTTTGAGGAAACTGAATACGAGATTTTCAAGCGAGTAATACACCAAGGACCGGTTTTATCACTTCATGTTAATCCTGGGGCTAAAAATCATCTCTGGACAGCTTCCATTTAACCTACCGAGGATGAGCTGGCAGCTAATTGCTGAACCAGAAAATGTACTATGATTAGGAGTTTTTCTAGAATATTAATTAAAGTATACGGAAATAGTAAAATTTTTGAGTAATCGCACTGAACCTTTGGCAGTCTAATAGCATTATCTCATTTTCGTACGTATTGAAAAACCTACCATTTGCATCTGGAGATATGTGTGTGCCCAAAGTGTTTACAACCTCGATAGATCATTTGAATGTATTATTTTGTTACCTGACATGCTGATTACTGTAAGTTATGGAGTGTGCGTGTTGCTGTTTGGAAAATGTGAACCATGCATTATGCGTTGAGGGATGACAGAATATTTAAAATTTAACCATCTTAGTTATAAGCCATGCTATGTATGTAAAATAAGACATTATTTTCTCAAATTACTGTATTTGCTCAAAATGAATGTCCCCTTTTTTTTGGTAAATTGGTACCTCGAAAATAAGATGGGTATTATATGTGCAGCTTAAAGCATGGCCAGTTGCCAACTGGCTAGATGGGCAGCTGGCCTATCAATAACAGGGCCAGTAACACTCAAGGTAGGAAGGTAAGAATGTTTGGTATTTACGAATAGTATTTCCATCTGTACATTCGTACATAGGCTAGAAGTGATTTGAATGACCGTGGAATGGCCGCCATTTTGCCACATAATAACTCTTGAATGCATATACAACGGAAGGGGAAAATAACCTTCACGCGAATAATAGATCATTTTCACCAAGTACGATCTGCTTCTGTTGTGAGTAAAATACTGCATAAAAATTAAGTAAACCAATTCACCCGTAATGTGTTTTTCCTTCAAAGAAAGTTGAAAGTTTTTGTTCCAGTGGAACTTTGTGAGTACATGTCGGATACCTTTGCGATGATCATTGCCAAACTAATTGTATTTGACAATACGATACCATAATATCATTTTAAAATACGAATTTTTAAATGTATACTTGGCCGTGATGTTCAAAAGCAAGAATTACAAGATTTTTGTAAAATCCTTCAAGGTGTAAGTGTTTTGATTGTGATACTGTTCTGGGTTATTCGTCCGAAGCAAGCCATCCATCAGCCATGTAGGTTTATTTACCGTATCACTGTATTTTTATTAAATTAAAAAGTATGTAGCACCAGAAGAATTTCATAGTTTATAAAAGCATAACATTAAATCTCGTTGCACTCCAAATTAACATTTTTCATGTACGTATAGCCATGTATCGATCAATTATATCGTTCACGTAGTACATACAAAATGTAAAAAAAAGAGTATAATCCTTGGGTACAAAGATGATTTTGTTCATTTTCGTGAGTAGTCGAGACAAATTTTTATGCTATTCACAGGTCTTGTAACAATAGGATTTTACTTATTCTGATTAGGATAAACTGGTCCCAATTTTCTTCTTGATAAAGTATGACTTAAAAATAGGTTTCTAATTTAAACTTGGGTTGGGGGGGGGGGGGGTAATTTCGTGTAAATACTGTGCTTGGCATATTTTGTTATTTCCACACATTTGGCCAAAAGCAGAAATACAGGCGCACTTTTTGGAATGGCGTGTCTGCTTCCCAGACTCAGAATCAGATCTGATCCATTGAAACTAGAGATGAGCCGGTTCTTGGTTTTTTTTTGTTTCACCTGTCCTTAGCCTTGAGAACCAGAACCGAGAACCTAAATTATTTTCTTGATTCCTTCACTTTATTAAAAAAGCAACCGAATTTCTCCTGCCAAATTTGTGTTACAGTTTTTTATACCTAAAATTTATTGGCCAAACGATACCACACATCACACAAAAAAAACTGTTGTTATGAGCACAATTTTAACATTACAAACGCCACATAACCTAGCAAGATCTTTTTTTATTAACATCTATTTTGATACAGATCTTGTTTCAGCAGTCAGTAATGTAATCGCAACAATTTTCACAATCAATGTCTTTATCCGAAGACATTTTCACAATGTTACGTGGTAAATGTTGTACATTGTGTCACCAATTTGATGAGAATTAATTTTTTTTTTTAATTTCAGACAAAGACTGCAGATTTTTTAAAAATTTTGCTATCACAAAAAAGTTGTTCCTATCCATAGCCATAAACGCAAATAAATGGCCAAAGTTGCCAAATCGTTGTGGTTTGCTCTGTGTACGGGAATTATCACACTATTTATGCTAGCGAGATTGCAGTCGTTCGAGTGGATTACTTGATAGCTTAATAATGGAATGGAAGTACGATCATTGCGACTTGGTAATGCATAAATGGCATTAAATTAATACTTTCAGCATTTTTTGAGGTTACCAAAAATTATTACCATCAAGTAGTGTGTGGCATTGGTTAGGGTATAAAAAAAATAATTCTTTTGTACTGAGACATTATGTCGATTTTCTGAGGTAAGAAGCTAATACCTGTAAGAGTGTCCTTGCAGTGGAACAAAATGATGGGATTGAATGCTTGACGATTTTAAATTATTAGGTAGACTACTAATGCGAAATAAAAATAGACATTATCATGAAGTGTTTTATTACAAAAATACCTATGTGTAAAGTTAAAGCAAATTGTCAAAACTTGTTTGTTAAAATAATTTGTTCAAATACGTAAAACTTAGTATACAACTTAGTATTGTTCTTATAATTTTTACATTCCTTTCCTTTGTGTCTGTAACTGCGAGTATAACTACTTTTGAATGCTGTGTATAAGACCATATGCTGGAACCAATATGATTCATTATATTTGAGCCCATGTACATGAAAATATCTGTGGAATAATTTATAAGTTCCAGAACATAATTTGTGGTAATGCTATCTGAAGGTGCACTCATTACTTAGCATATATGTGTATACAAGTGGCACTACCTGATACATTTGCCGAAAAAACAGTGGCAGACTGTTTACACGTAGGCAGAAGTGTGTATGGAGATTTAGTGTTTATTGATACTTGTTATTTTTAGTGCCACACTTCCGAAATAATAACGTAGAACGTAACTGGTTACTGCAGCTAATTCTTTAAATGACAATTTGAATATGAATTTTTCGTAAAATTGTTAAGCAATGTTCTTTATTATGTTTCGAACGTCCGAAGAAAGTAATGTTTAGCACACTACATGTTGGTTGATTATCAAACTATGTTTACTGAGTAACGTTTGAATACTCGTATTAGGTAGCCATTGTAGTCATATTGTGTTAACAGTTCGTGTTAACCTGGGAATAAAACTTGTCTCGTGCAGAACACTATAATGTTTTCTGATTGTCCGTTGAGCTTTCTTTTCCATATGTTCGTGATAAGCACATGTGAAATGGACTTAGGTGCTTGTGTTTCACACGATACAAGTGGAGAAAAATTGACATTAGTGTGTCATAGCACACACTTGTTTTATGATTGTGTTACAGTGACAAAATAACTACATAATATGTATACAAACAAGCATTTCAGAACATATTTCACAAGCATATAAGTGATAGGAAACACTCTACTGTGTGTATAAACAACCACATATTATCAATTTATTATCATTGAAATATTGCTATGTTTAGATTTGTTTCATCATTATCTGACTGAATTGGTTTGTAGGGGAGTAAAAAAACGTTTCTCAAATGCTACATAGCTGTGACTTTAAAAGTTAAACTTTAATGTGGCATTTAAAAATATGGTATTTGATATATTGCTGGAATAATTCATTTGATATATTTCTGAGACATTGCAGAGCAGTATTTCAGAAATATATCCCTAGTATATTTCAAACATATTGCAGTGCAATGTTTTAGAAACATTCCCTGATACGTTTCAGAGATATTTTAATGAAATGTTTCAGAAACATGTCCCCATACATATTTCGGAGATATTGCAGTGCAATGTTTCAGAAACATAACTCTGATATATTTCAGAGATATTACAATGGAACATTCCTGAAGTATAACACTGATATATTTCTGTCGGTGGACATTTATAAGTAACTAACACATATCTGAAACTTTAACAAAAAGGTTACAATGTTTCAAGAACTACATTTCTGAAATGTTACTGAAACATTTAGTGCTGTATGCGTTACAACCACATTAACTATTCTAAAGCCTTTGTAAAATTTTATTAGTGCATGTATTTTTGTATTCAGTAACACGTAAATTCCTGAACGAAATATCTTACTATCGGCGTTTTCATCAGTGTCTATAAACGGAATTGTCTAAATCAATGGTTATAAACAACCGATAATCTAATAAGAGAAAATCGCATACCAAAACGTCACAGTAGAGTAGCCGGATTTATCTTTCTTGTCTCTTAACTAACAGCTAATTTAGTGAACAGAAAATGTGTGTTGAATAACAGTATTCCACAAACCACTGTTTTAAAGATATATTTATATTTAGCACGTAGTCACATAACCAATAAACAATCATTGTGGACCCGGCCATCAATATCAACATTTTACACTTACAAGTTATGAACAAGACTGAATAGATATAAGTTGCTTACTATTTTAAGACCAAATTTAATTTATGGCTACAAGTATTGCAAATAAGAATTATTTTTATGCGTGATATATTTTAAGCCAACTTGATTCGTTATGACAACCAATGAGAAGAGACCTGCAAAATTCGCATTATTAAATGAAGAAAAAATGAACTTCTAACACATCTGCATTGCTTTTGTCATTGGACTATAGGTGGGTTGACACGCGCTGGGCGACCATAAACCAATGGAAACCATTAACGACAAGATTGGCAAATCACGTCCCACCAAGCCGAAAGGGGACATGAATCAGCATTTTAGCGTATGCCAATAAATGAACGACACCAATTTGAGTGTATATACAACAGTGAAGTCTAGTGTGACACCAAATAGTAACACACTTATTCAGGTCTCTACCAATAAGCTTTAATCTTTATGTTCTGCTATAGTAATATGAAACCTCCATAACCTAGAACACTTTCACAGTATAACTTATCAGTTACCGACAGGGAATATCACTGGGCATTAAGCCTTGCTGTGTTACGTTACCGTCCAAAAATAACGTTGCTGTGAGTAAAAAACACAATTGTGAGCGCTGGGCCTGAATAGGTTAAGCTCCGCCACCTAAAGAAAACTCAATAAAAAATTTCACCCAAATGTTTGACCATTCCGTTGTCGTGGTAACTGAACAAATACTTTCAAAATATTCAAATATGGCCTACATAGGTCTCCCGAATTTACTTCTGAAATCCCGTTCACAATAATCATCACGTATTTTACACTATATATAACATCAGTTAGAATATTTAATAATTTCAGAATGTAGGTACGCCATCGCTTCCGACAAGCCAGATTCAAAACGTATATATGCACCTGTGTAGGGCTGAACAATTTCTATCTCGCCACGGGCCGCGGTGATGTAGTGGTTAGACCACTCGCCTCCTACCTGGGCGAACCGATTTAGAATCTCGGCGGCGTCGCTCCTATTGGAATCGTGCTAGACGATGCCGATGTTCGGCAGGTTTTCTCGGGGAGATCCCGTTCCCCTTCACACTTTCATTCCGGCGCTGCTCCATACTCACCTTGCTTCACCTTATTCGGCTCTGAAGACGTAGTTAATAGCCTCCCAAATCTCTCCAATTATATTCGTCGTAATTTTTCTCGCCCACACGAAGTCCATCGGGTGTACCGAAAACAGTTTTCTGCTTTTCATTGTACTATAGTGTTCTATTACGTAGTCAACTTCACAGCCACCAATAACACTCGCAAAGATAATTGATAATGTTTATAGGCTGTTCACGATAAAGTGAGCACTTTTTACGCCCTTGCAACAGACATTGACAGCTAATAAATGTATCTTATTGCAGCCTCAGGCATTAAATTTTGATGGTGGTGAAATGTATACACTGTGTTTATTGGTCACGTTGCAATGTTGGTATTAAAAATCAGTAGTAATATGGAAATTGGAAGAAAGGAAAAAGTCCTTAAAAAATGCTCACTTTATCGTGAGCAGCCTATATCAGGTCATAGTGCTTAGTTACGTACCCCGTGATTGAAAGTCCGAGAAATTCGTAAATTATTTCGGTTGACTTTAAGAACGTATATCGAAGTATTGCTTGGATGATTGGAGTGGAGAGTGGGCGTATACAGATATGGGAGGCTCCTACCATGGAGGTCTTGAGAGCCGATGTGGGTGAAGTGAGGTGAGTTTGGAGCAGCGCTGGAATAAATAGGCGGTCGAAACGGGAGATTCCCGAAAAAAAACTCGCCGACCAGTGGCATCGTTCGGCACGATTCCAAAGTGCAAAAATCTGGGAGTGACCCCACCAGGGACCGAGCCCGGTTCACCTAGATGGGAGGCGGGTAGTCTATCCCCTACACCACCGCGGTCATTAGATGATTAGACTACAGTTTGGACACGCCTGGACGAAATATCCAGCCAGTAACGAACAGGAAGAAAATCTGACACCATATCATGTGCAACCAAATCGATATAAAAAAATACATTTTGCTACTTCAGTGGCCAATGGATAAACATTTGTGGCTTGGTCATCTAAACAACTGAAAAGTCTAGATAAACGCCTGTTAAATTCACGCCATTTCTCAACTTTACTTATTGTCAACCGGTATTTTTCGGGTGCACGATAATTGTTCAAGGATACATTTTTTATTCTATGCTGATTGCTTAGCAGAAGATGTCAAGGACGGCTCCCTGCTTCGAACATGTACACTGACTTGAAAAGCAAAGATCAACACAAGATTAAAGCCAAGGTTGGCGACCAGGTGCGCATCTCCAAACAGAAATGCATTTTCGAGAAAGGGTTACCAGCGAATTGGAGCCCCGAACTCTCTTGTGTGCATTGTATCCACATCTATGCTCCGAGGACCTACTTTTTCGAGGACCTCATTAATGTTCCTCTCCGTGGTGTTTTCTACGCTAAGGACATCCTGCCTACAAAGTTTCCAGATCTGTATTTGTTTGAGATGGTGCTCAATCAGCATATTGGGTAGTGTCTAGTGGTGGGGTTTCCCAGGCCTCTACAAAATCCTGGGTCGATAATGTGGACATCGAGCAGTGAACACAGAAGATTACAACTAATAAACCAGTTTTTTTCCCTTATTTTGTACATCACCAAATAAAATTAGTTTTTCAAAAATAATTTGGTATCATTTTTTATAAAATATCCTGCTTTATAAAAAATTATTTTGAATAAATATACATTGAAAAATAAAACAAAAAAATTAAATATTACAATTTACTTACTTTGCAGGAATGGCCAATGTCGCCATTCGGTACAGGCCAATAGCAGGCTGCACAATAGAGAAATTAGCACTACCTAAATATCTAAAATAGAATAAAGTATGGAGGATGCCGATAGCGCCACCTTAACTTTGAAGTCATACTCAATTATGGCTGACACCTGCTGGCTAAATAGACAGCTCACCCGGTGACAAAATAGAGAAAATAGCACCACCAAGGTATTGAAAATGAAAACATGAAATCCAAGATGGTGGCCTCCAGCAATGTATTAACAAATGATAAACGAAAACATCAGAATGAATTTTTGTGAGGGGGTGGTGGCCTGCCGAGTAATTAACCTATGAGAAACATTGGTAAAGGCCATTCACGGTAAAGTGAGCACTTTTGAAAGCCCTCTCATTTGGAATAATAGTCAATAAGTATGCTTTGCTTTAGCCTTAACCGTTAACTTCCGAGTGCGGTGGAATATACACACTGTGTTTATTACTTACATGGCAATATTTATTTTAAAAGATGTTTAAAGTATAAAAAATGGCCGAAAGGAAAAGTAACCAGGCCGTAAAAAGTGCTCACTTTACCGTGAACAGCCTATTTGGGAGAGGAATGTTAAGACAATGTGATTGAATGGAGAAGGGTCTATTGTCTGCTTGATATGGAGCTGGTTAAGGGGACATGTGGAAGTATTAGTTTTAAAATAAAATTTTTGATTTTATTTTCTAAATACTTATTAAATTTGTAAAATGTGTTTGTAGGTATTTTTTTATATATTTTTTGGGTTCAAGGTGATTCGTTGGCATAGGGTCAAGGTTAAGGTCACCTGGATCCAATATAGCGGACAAGATGGCTGACAGAACCCAAATGGGTGATGGTTAGGTCTTATTCCGGACTCTGGTCCCTGTTTATCGATTTAGCATACCCTATGCTTATAATATCCAATATGGCTGCTAATGTTCTGCCTTCGAGAATCGAGCCTTCCAAATACTTCCGAGGGATCGAAAAGTGCCTTTCTGCGGATGGTGTATGCAGGTTTTTTTGAGGAAAAAGTGGAATATTTTGAGGGAAACGGAGTTTTGAGGGGAAAATGCCATCCATGTAACCGGAATGACAGAGCACGAACAGCCCCGACGCTCCGGATCCGTAGCCCTTGTCCCCAAACATTCTTTATCATTTTACTACCGAGCGAGGTGGTGGAGTGGTAACTCACTGGACTCGCATTCGGGAGGACCCGGGTTCGATTCCCAGTCCGACCATCCTGATTTCGGTTTTCCATGGGTCCCTAATAAAGTCCATGGCCGATTCCTTCCTATTCTTTACCCAATCCCTCTTCCCTGTGGAACTTGCACCGTCTCTAATGACCTCGCTGTCGACGAGACGTTAAGCCCATCTACCTACCTTTATCATTCTACTGAAATGAAAAGATGCGTGTTGCGTTTACACAAATTCAAAATAATACCAGTATAAACTTTAACTTGTACCATTTATATACAACCTATGCTTTACCTCGAGATTTCATTTACAGCACACATATTTAAAAACAATTACTTTGAGATCATCAAAATCGATTAAAATATAAACGCTGAATAATGGAATGGAGGGCAGTTGTCTAAACCGATCAAAGCCTCCAATCCAATAAAATGATTTTAAAAAATGACGATAAATTATAGTTACGGTGGGAGGCGGTCAAAGTGATCCTATAAAGCTTCTACCTTTGAAAATAGATAGCTATAATACCAAGGCTACAAATTTAAAAGGACTGCCCTGACAAGTGAGTAGCGGAAACGGAAAATGCACATTAAATAAAAGATTCAGCTTGGGCGGCGCACCAGGTACAATCACGTCATGTTAAAACGAGAGTCACAGCAGATGCGACACCATAGTTAAAGTCAAACATAATTTAGAAGGGCAACCAGAAACCAAATTTAGGAAAGGAGAAGGAAAGTACTGCACACCCAAGCAACTACACACACATGCCACGCTAAGTTACAAAACCGTTAAAACCAGAACGGTGACGTCACTTGGCCGCAAACTGCCACCAATTACAGAGTAAGACGCATGCGTACGGGAAGGGGAAAAGGAGGAGACGGAGTGCAAGCAGAACGAAGGAGGGGATTCCGAGCATGAGCACGGAGTACGTCACCTACCGCAAGTATCAAGGCCGCTCTCAAAACTAACGAAGACGTGTAGTTTCGCAATATATGAATCCGTATAAAATGGCACATTTTTGATACGTATTAAATCAACCGTTAATAATACTTTTTTTTCAAAGCTAAATAGCTGTAACACTATTGTCACTTAAGCACTCCTTACAATATACAAAACAGTTTACTACTAGTTTATTGTATATAAGTAAGATATAAGCTAACAGTACATCAGTGATAAATGTTTCTATTATTTTTCATAATTTCATTCATTTTTTTACATCAGTACAAATACAATTTCTGCCAAAAGTTTAATACCACCCATTCGGGAACATGCATTTTATATTACAAAGAATATTTACATTCATTCACTCAATGTACTATTTGACACTGTCTAACAGGTGTTGTATAAAAGTTTTCAGTAACCGATGACACCTCCTGCAGCTTTAAGACACATCTATATTCTTGAAAGCATACTGCAGCTTCAGATCATTACATTTCTGTGTAGTGTAATATAGGTCAAATTCATCTCAATTTTTTCCGCTCGTTCCGTTTTCAAATTCCGTATCCGTGTTAATACGTATCCGGGAATTGTATAACGATCCTAATCATATACAGCGAGTAGCATGTGTTAGTTTCCTTACAGTGGAAAATTACATGTTTTTATTAATTATTAAAAAACAGATCATAACCTAAAGAAGAATGGGGATATTTAAAAGTAATTTTTAAGAAAACGTTTTACATTACAACTACACTAATAAAAATTTGTCCAAGTTAATTGCCTCAAACGTTTAAAACACTTGACACATTGTGTGATAATGGGCTGGTGGTCTTAAGCTTTTGGCATAAACGCTATTTTTGTAATGCATTTCAGTAATATAAACACTGATTTGAGTAATAAGAGAATAATTATATTTTAACTATTTCACAGTGTGCTGAAATATATTTACACACTTCGTCTTAAATAACGTTAAATAATAAAGTTGAAGATTTTTAATCTGCTACCGTGTCGAAATACTCTTGGCAGAGGCTGTAGGCGGTTTCGTAACGTAAGAAGTGTTAGGTAGAGATAAAAAAAAAAGAAAAGAAAATGTCTTGCGTGCGGAAGTCATAACTTCAGATTGCTTTCCTCTATCTATTATTAAAGTTCTTAAGCCGCTTCTAATAAAGAAAATTTACCCCCTACTTCTAATTTCTGGCGGCCTCGGTTAAAGGCAACTTAACTCTTGGCTTCGTGAAAGATTTAATCCTTACACCCATGCCACGGACTTTCGTAATCAAGAAGAACGGGAGGGAAGCCACAAATACAAAGAGAATCTTCGGCTCAAACAAATCACCGGTAATGAAGCCTGGTTAAAGTATTACAGACGTGTGGCTATATGAGCGTATCAGTTATCATTTTCACTTGAATTTCAAGCATCTCTTTCAGACTGCACATAAATAAATCATCTTATTGTATTAAGTAATTTATTTCTATTATAGAATTTATTTTGTACCGGTATTGCGTTCAGAAAATATTATTGCTGGGAAACTCTCGGAAACTATTGAATAAGCATAATGTGTCCGTATATCTGAATATTGCTGGAAAAAATTACACGCGTTTCTAATTTCTTGCTTCCTAAAATGAAAACGTATCCTCTAATAATTCATGCCTGTCATCCAATTGCGAATAACGAGAGGAACGTATACAATATCGGAATTATGTATACCTACAATGTAAAAATTTTACTGAATTGTTTCAAAACTTAAATATATTATTTAGAAAAGCTAGTCCATACAACGTATATTGCCTGACATGTTAAATGCAATCTATCATTCTATACAATTAAATAAATATACAGGACAGCGAACTTCCCCGTGCCTTCCTGTGATTCTCCTGGCGAAGTTTAATTACAAAAATTATAAGATAAATAAAATAATAACCTCGTCAATACAAGCAGAGTAACACGAGTACTGCATGTGAAGTAATAGCAACAAAAAAAATAACACATTTTTTTTGCCCGTATGTTTAAAACTCATTTCTAATCGATGTGGGAAATAAAACTCGACAACTTTACATATATTAAAGAATGACATAGGGGCACTATATTTATTTACTTCTGTTTCTATTCTTTTTACGCACACGAGATCAAGAATTTCCTTATTTGTTGCTCAAATTTCACAATTACGCTTGAAACACGCATGAAATTCTCCGTGTCTATGGCAACGTTAACTAGTTACCTAGGTCACGCGTTAACATGTGAGCCGAAGTGTTGCATCTGTGCAACATTTCGATGTGCAGTGTACTTTTGTCTAGTGTAGTTTCTGCGACTAGTCAACAACGGGGTCCTGAGAGCACACGCGTGTGAAACGAGGTGAGTAGGGAGCGGCGCCGGAATGCAAGGGCGGGGCAAATGGGAGATCCGACTAGCGGCATCATCCAGAGACAATACCCACGTGCGAAAATCCGGGGAGCCGAGAATCGACGCAGGTTCGCTTCGGTGGGAGACAAGCAGTCTTACCACTGAAACACCGCGGCCCCATGGTGAAAGGTAACATTTTAGGGGAATATGTGAATCCTAACCAGGGCATTTTAAATTGCACAAAAAAGCGATATTATCTACAGTAATTTCCGTTACAGCACAAAATGATTTCACGTAAGTTTAAAAAGAAAGGATTTCAAAAGAATTAGTTTAATTGCAAGTGTTACTGTCGCAGCTTTATTCTTGTCAACAAAACAGCGAGATTTTTTAAAATAATTATATACTTACTAACGAATCTTAGTGTTACGTTAAGTTGAAGTCGTTCGTGTTACGTTAAGTTGAAGTCGTCACTCTTACGTTAGGAAGGGTCAGCGCCGATGAAAATTTGCACCCAAGCGCCGTTTTTTCTTGATTTATCATCACAGATTAAGTGGCAGTGATTCGTAGGACACTTAAGTCGTGGAGAACACGTTGCATTTAGCCTTGACGTGTCTAACTATGTGATACAAAATGTTGGCACCGACATTCTAAATGGTAAAACATTAAGGTTTGATGGTGTATGGGTTTTCGTTTTTGTTTCACCTTGCCAGTGTTACGTCGATGTGGAATTATCTTCTTCGTTTCTTAATAGAACTGTTAAGCCAAATTTCAGCAAGCTCAATCTGACTGAATCTTGTACGAGCAGGTATTAGTTACCACTTAAATTATAATTTCAAAAATAATGCAACGTATGTATTGCAGATTTCATAGCGTGAAACGTGTGTACAAAGAGCAATGTTTTAAAAACCACGCACGCTTTAGAAATATATATTTTAAATTTTTAACATATAATTTTCAGTGGCAATAATTTCAAAGACTACACATTATTTACGTATATTTTTAGCTGAATAAATACGATACAGGACGTAATTTAGAGACTCTTTAAGATAATATTGTATTACAAACATACGTTAAGTTTTTATTCGGTCTTTCGTACTCACGCGTTTATGAATTTTCATATTTAATTAATAGCTGAAGTAGTAGTGCATTTAGAGTTCTAGACAATAGCCTAGGAGCCAGAACCTGGAGCCAGGGGGGTCGGTAATTTTCTCCCAAAATCACTTGTTTTTACCCAAAAATCAGTTCAGAAATTGCTTGTTTTACCCAAAAATCACTTCGGAATAACATGTTTTATCCCAAAAAAGCCTTAAGAATTATAATTTCCACAAAAATTAAAAAGGAAAAAAACGAGCCATGTTCCAGTATTGCAAGGAAATTACTCCCCAAAAAAAATATTTTCGCTTATTTCTCTTACAGGGATCAGTGACCCAGGCGACTTTAGAGCCAGGACAAGTGGACCGGTCAGGACTCAGGACCATTGAACGTTGACGCCCCCGAATATCTAAAAAAATTACAAAAAAAAATCCTACAAATCTAAAAATCCCAAAAACATAAAAATATGATAATTAGGATAAAAATAATAATAAAATTATTAAAGGTTAATAAAAAATTCTAAAAATATAATAAAAAATTTATTTTATAATTTATAAACTGATATTTCCGGATGTCACCCCCAACACCAATATTTCACATTGGACCTATCATCGCCTATACTCATTCTATCGTATTGTTTCTTTTTCTTTTGTCATTTGTTTATACATTACGGCTTTCTCAGGGTACCACCCGGTTGTGACAGGAGTGAATTTTTCGTCCTGATAAAACCCACACTGCAAGGGATTGCAGTGTTCGCAGACGAGTGACGTAATACCATTCTCTGCTCTTGATGTGAGACGCTTGACTGCGGCATTCTGCTAAGTTTTGGGCAAAAGCAAACAGGACAAAGGTGCTGTGCGCTGCCCCCCCCCAAAGTGGGAGGGTGGTGGCAACGAGGGAAGGCGATTAGTCAACCGTTCAGCCAACCGAGTGTGAGTTGCCACAAATCCTTCACCGGCTAAGAGGGTAGTGCAGGAAGGGTAAAGACAGCACTGGGCGTGGCGGTGGTTTCCGACCACTAACCCCAACCAGAGGCCAGAGAGCCTCCAGGTTACAAACCTCATCAGTAAGGATTCAACAACACCGATGTTGGCTTGGTCGGACACCTGGTTTTTTGTGTTCCAGGAGCCACCTGTAAAACCCATAAGGGCACAATCAGTGAAAGGCACTGTTTTGTGCAAACAATAACCCCAACCAAAGGAGTTGATAAGACTAAGGCACTCAATTATGTAAAGTGTATGACTGACTGCGCTACCAACTGGTATCAGGCGCTACCTCCCGCAAAGGAGGAGCTGAAATGGGTGAGAAAGATGTAGCCTCTGGTTTGGAACCAGGAGGACAAGGTGGTGGAAAAGCTGATTTCGGACTCCTATGATAAGAGTCAGAAGATGGCGGAGAGACTCCTAGTGGCAGCTGAGGGCGGCAGCAGCCAGCCAGAAAACGATATTGAAACAAGGAAGGAGAAGGGGAGGGACATAGTCCCTTCTCAGCAGCAACCAAAGGTGAGAGGATCCCCTCAGGTTGAGGTAGTGGAGCAGACTATCAGTGCTCTGGAGGCACAGCAGGAAATGTCCAAGGCTATGGAGGCGGAGGATGAGGAAGCAGTCCTCAAACTAAAAAACGAGAGGAGGGAGAAATCGGGACTGAAGGTAACGGATCCCAAAAGGCGAGGACCTAAAGTTATCATATTTGACGTTCCATGTTAATACGATAACCCTGAGTTCCTGGAGACTGCAAGTGCAGAATTTCAGAGAGATGTAAATCAGTGTCAAACAGCTGAGAGACATTGCAACATTGTGGTTCAGGACATTTCCTAGTGACAGAGACCAGGTTAACCTGTTCTTCGAGGTGACTCCTCCCCTCTGGAAACTGTTGATGGACAGGAATATACTGTATATGGGTTTCCAAAGATGCAAAGGCAGGGATTATGTTGTTCTGGCCCGATGCTTTAAGTGTCAGATTTACTGCCACATCAAGGACAAATGTAAGAGCGAGATGGTCTGCTCCTGCTGTGCAGAGAAAGGACACAAGTACTCAATGTATAAGGCAAAGGAAATTCATACGAAGTGCGCGAACTACGTAAGAGAAAAATGCAGAGAGGTGGACCATAAGGTGGGCCCTATGGACTGTCCAATACATCAACGAATGTTGGTATTGGAACTTGACAGGACCAAGTATGACTAGTCGTACTGCGCCACTACGGTTGGGCCGAATTAACCTGCAGAGGGGTGCATCATTTTCGGTGCAAACATTAATGCCAAGTCGGTTCTATGGAATTCTCCATGGACAGACGATCGAGGGGAGGACTTCAACAGGTTCCTCGTGGAGAGAAACATGCAGGTTATGAACGCACAGCGATACCAGGCGACCTATGTGTCTCTGGCCCATGGTGCGGAATCGTATCTCGATGTAACTGTGACAATGGCACAGGCAGCTGGGAGTATTGGGGACTGGAGAGTATTTGATGAAGTAGACACTGACCATAGAATGATCCTGTTCACCACCTGGACCGACAGTACGGGAAAGATCAGACCAGAAAGGACCACATATGTGACTGCTAAAGCCAACTGGCCCCTTTTCTACAGAGTGCTGCTCCGTGGCCTTAACGAGTATAAAGGGACTAAACCGCATATGACCCTGGAGTAAAGAACCAAAAAGATATGGGGATTAGTAATGAAAGCTTCTGAGAAGGCAATCTCCTAGACCAGGAGAAAAGTGACCCATCATCCCACCAGGGATGATGAGCTCGGGGTGATGAGGAAAGTGGTGAAATACCTCCGAAAGATGTTTAAAAGAACTTATTACCCAGCAGATCGGCAAAGAGCATTAGAGCGGAACAATGTTGTAAGATGGGAATACAAAAGAATATTGAGAAAGGAAAGACAAACTGCATGGAGTGAGATAGTCACAAAAGGAAATTAAGACCCATGGGGCTTGGTCTACCGGATGGTGACAGGAAAGGTCAAAAGCACAGATGAGCTACCTGCACTTGAGGCTGATGGGTATCTGTTGCAGTCACCTGAGGAGATCACGAGGCACATGATGGAGGTCTTGTTGCCAGATGATGATCTAACAAGGAAAACGGAGCATCACCTCCAGATATGGGCAATACAGCATATGCCTATGGAAACAGAGGAAACAGCACCCTTCTCCTTACAGGAGTTGGGTAACATGGTCAAGAAAAACAAGCTCAGGAAAGATCCAGGATTGGACGGTATGACTGGGGAAATGCTCCTCCGGTCATATCTGAGGATATGCGAGTTTTATTGGATCTGTTCAATTACTGCCTACTTGAAGGTACTTCCCTGTGGTGTGGAACAAGGCCTTCTTATAGTGATATATAAGGGGGGCGGAAGGAACCTGAGAAAGGCCAAATCGTACAGGCCAATTACCAGTATTGGGGAAAATGCTGGAGTGTTTATTAAACAGGAGTCTGATGGAATACTTGGAAGTGGTTCAGGGTATTCATCCCAGGCAATATGGGTTTGTACGGGGTAAAAGTACAGAGATGGCACTTATGGCCATGGTCGACCAGGTGCGAACCTACTTCCAGAAATACCTTCTCGCGATATTCATGGATATGTTGGGGGTATTTGACAATGTGTGGTGGCTGTAGATCCTGTGGCAACTGCGATTGTTGGAGTGCCCCAGGAATACGTATGGACTAGTGAAAAGCTTCCTGAGTGAGAGAACGTGCGCCCTGGATATGGGGACCCACAGAGAGGAGAAGGCGCTTTCCAAGGGCTGCCCGCAAGTCAGTACTTGGACCACTGTTGTGGAATGTAATATTCGAGTGACTGCTGAACCTTCCACAGGGTTGCATGATTTATGGTTATGCAGACGATGGAGTGTTACTGGTCCTGTCCTGGTCATGGAGCTAATTGTAACAGAATGCTTATAGTGCCCCGTGGAGTATTCATGGATGGGCTGAGAAGTCTAAATTGGACATCTCAGCAGAGAAGATGAATTTAATACTGTTAAAGGGAAACCAAAAGAGAACTCCATTGATCAGGTTACGGGGTAGAGTAAGATGCCAGTGAACTAAAGTACTTGGGAGTTATCCTAGAAAGTCGTCTGGCATTCCATGATCATGTTCACTATGCAGTGAACAAGGCTATGGTGATGTTCCAGAAGCTGAGAGCAGTGGTTCCTGCTAACTGGGGACTCGGATACCGGACATTGAAGTTGATGTATAGGTCAATGTTCCTGCCCATTCTTACGTACACATGTGGGACATGGTTTCTAGAGGCGAATAGAGTATATGGGAAAAGGAAGATTATTTATAAGTGCACATAGATCAGCACTGTTGGATGTCACAAAGGCTTATAGAACAGCCTCGAATGAGGCACTACAAGTAGTGGCAGGGCAAAATCACAATAGATCTGCTGGTGAAGGAAAAGGAAGAAATGGCAAGAAGAAAACGATGAGGTATTACCACACTGGCAAACTGTCAGACTAGATGGGAGAAATCGGAAAAAGTAAGAATCACCTACGGAATCTTCCCGAGCATCCAGGAGAGACTGAAGCAGGAGAAGTGGTTCGAAGCGAGTCATTATTCTGCCCAGTTCTTGACCAGGCATGGGAACTTTCAAGAGAAGTTGTTCTCTCTGAGCCTGGTTGACAACCCCAACTGTATGGTGTGTGGAGTGCCAGACACCCTGGCCTACACTGTGGAGTGCCCCAAGACAGAAGGTCTTAGATTGGAATTTAAGGGGAAACACGGACCTCTCCGCCTCTGGGACATGCTTAGGGACAGGGTCATGATCAAGAAAGTCATGGGATACCTTGCCAGAATAGGCAAGAGAAGGCAGGACTTCGATGTCTGTTGGACGAGTCGCTGGCTGAGCAACAAATTCAGAGACAGTCCAGAGAGCGAGGATGACACTAACTTTTGGAATTAGTGAACATATCTTTCTGAGAGTGGTGTTATTGGATGAGTGTGAGGAGGGTCCTCTCGCCTCACATGCAGCAGGAAGCCAGCAATAGTTGGTTCCTCTTCAAGGATGTAACAACAGAAAGGGGATACGTGGAGGAGTGCTGAAACCCCCCTCCGAGACGTCTGACACAGGAAATGGCAAATTAAAGGTAGGGGAGGAATTTGCCCTGTCCCAGCTCTTAGGCGAAGGTCATGGAGCTGGGGCAGCAGGGGTCCCTAGAGCATAGTGAAGGAAGCCAGAGCAATGGAGATGGTTTGCCCTGTAGCTGGATCCCTGTGGTGTTTGTCCGAGAGGGCTTAGCCCATGCTGCAAGCAGCATGGGCAAGCTCCGAAGGGATAAAAGGAGAAGAACGATCTGTGCAAAGAACCACGCCAGCCATGTTTGATAAATTCGAGTGCCAATGTGGGAAGTTCAAACTAGACAGCCTAGGAAACCGAGGCCTATAGGGAGATTTTCTCCCATAAGGAGTTGCTAAGGAGGAATGCAGCAACACCGGTCACGCAAAGAACTGTGACGATAGACTGGCCAGATGATAATAATATGGTCAATGCCTCAGTGCAGGCCTGGCCTATTCAAGGAAACCTGGACGACCCACATTGGCTCTATAATGAGATGATGGGGAGCCATACTCTCCAGACTCGAGGACATAAATATGCTCATGGCTGCTCTGGCCCGTGTAGTCAAGTGGTTGGGGGGGGGGACAGAATCCTCTTCCCCACGATGGAGGCTGTTGACAGACTTGTCGTCGCCCAAGCAGGACTGCCGACTGAGCAGCAGGCTTTACTAAGTCTGCTCAAGGAATGTTATTGGCGTAGAAGTGAGCGGTTTGATGAAGCCGACATCTTTAAGGAAGCTGTCTGTACACATGGGAGATGTACCTTTGACTATGGTAAGCCCTTCACTGGTTGTACTGTGGTCAGGTATTAGTCCTTCGTTTGGACAGCATCCTACAACAATATCAGGGATATGCCAATAAAAGTAGATGGAGGCTCCCAAGAAGGAAAACACCAGATTGACAAATACCTGCATACGACTGTTGACGACATGGCTAAATTTTTAGGTACAAGACTTGGTTTTCCCCTAGAGGGATTACTGATTGAGGGATGATAAATTTGGGGGGAGGGGGTCGAAAAGGAGCCTACAGGCCCCTCTCTCGGCTGTGCCGATCTCAGGATGGTGGAAAAAGAATGGGAAAGAAAACATGGAAATCACCCCCTCTCACCACATATCCCTCAATCACTCATGACTCATGTCATACCGAATAATAAAACTGCTGGATGGGGAAACCTGCCCAGCAATGACTACCAAGGCATATGACACCAGAATGAGAGATGAGAACTGATGGAAGGACCTCTTGAGGTCAAGGAAGAGTGAAAATGAGAAGTGAACTGTATATGTGTGAATGTAAATGAGACCATTTCGATAGACTGCAGTGTGGTTTCAATAACGCCCTTTGCGTTCGGAGCGAGGTGAGGGGGAATGTTTCTGTTTGACCGGCATTCCCCAAAACTTAGTCCGTACACAATCGAAGGCACTGGCCTGAGAAAGTTGATAAAGGGGATACCATCATGCTTAAATTGAACTTGAAGAAAGGAACTGCATGGACGCAATAGTAAGTGTGAGTTTGAGTAGTTTTAGTTTTCGTTTTATATTTCAGACCAGCATGACGATTTTAAAATTGTAAAGATCCTGGTGGCACCATGAACATCTAAAGAGCCGATATAACTTTTGTTTGTGGGAGTTACATATGGTTAGAAAGATGTGCTCCCGGTATGACATTTTAATAGGTATCAACCATCTGGAGGGGAGGTTCGGTGAGGCGAGTGCCGATTCCACCAGGAACTTTGGTTATACATTATTGGAGGCTGTCTGTTACCTTCGTTCGACTGCTGTATTGGATTTCATGTTTTCATAACCTAGGTGGCACTAATTATTCATGTTCGATTACCACCAGGTTGGAGTCATATTTTTTTTTTTAAGTATAGGTTGTGCTAATTAGTCGCTTCGCTCCATACTCTCCATGTTAGATTCTGTTTTCAAGACACATAAGTAGACTCAATTATGCTGCCTACTATCGGCCTGTACTAAATGGTGACATTGGCCATTCCTGCAAAGTACTTAAATTGTCATATTAAATTTTTCAATGGTTTTATGCTTAAATGCCAGTATATTTATTTAAAATATATTTTATTTAAAGTGGAGATTTTTTATAAAAAATTATAAAACAAAACAAATTATATATATATAATATACAAAATTTTACAAACAAATATTTATTTGCTGTGGTTTTATCGAAGGCAAGAAGAGAACATCATATTCTTTCATTAGAGGTTGATATGCACTCTGCAGGTGATCCACCGAATCAAGTGTCCAGCCTGAGCCCTTCATCATCATTTCTTCTTCCCCTTTCGATGTCTAATACATTACAGAGTGGTACATTCTGGTTCTTGAATACCCTTCTGCAATACTCGCCCTGGCAAGGTTCTGGTTTCGTGTAGATCCATTCCAGATATATACTATATTTTAGACCCCCTTGTTTTTCAATCTTTTCTGTAAGTTGGTTTATTAAATTTTGTTTCATACTTGACAGGAAGGAGCAGTCAGCTTTTGACGAAGCCGTCAGATTCGGAGCAATGTAATATTTAATAAGGCACCTGAATGCAGATTGATTCAGAATAAAATCGATTGGCATTACATTTTCTTAGAATGTGGACAAGTTTTCGAGCATGATGTTTACACGGTTTGACATGGTTGTCATACGACTCATAACATAGATTTTTTTAACGGTTATTTATTTCACATCGCACGTGTTCTGGACACCTTATACTTCATAACACATGAACTGACGACCACACTTATGACAGGCAAAAGTAAAATAAGTCCATCCTGTCTTCTTCGTGCAGTTATCACTCTTCGCGGGCCTACGCACATTACAGATTTTACTGAAGATCTCACCACAGTACCGACACGATCGACCCGATATCGACAGCGAATTGTCCATACTATTCATATGCGCATCCTCACTTATCGATAGTAGTGCCATTGCATTATCACTTACTGTACAAGGTATCGATTACATGTTTACATCATAACACACATCAGTACTTGTATGCCCATCATTTGTTTGTGGCGGCGACAATACATGTTTTTCAGGTTTTGCTGGTGGATAATCAAGTCCTTTACATATTTTCGAATGTTGGTCTAGTTTGTCAGTACGAGCAAACAGACGAAGGCACTGCTCACACTTATATGCCATGAGGAGTGGGTTCATCTTACATTGATGCTTTTCGTGTAGTCTAAAATTGTGGCTAGTCGCAAAGGCTTCATGACAGTACATACATCGAAGTATTGTAACTGTTGGCTTGGGTCGCGATTCCGATGGAGCTGCTATAGATGACCGACCGGAAGAGGTCGATGGCGCTGTCAACATCATGCCTGAAGTTGTCGATGGCTGCACTGCTGTAGGTGGCCCACCAAAAGAGGTCGACTGCACTGCTGGTACCACCCCCGAAGAAATCGATGACGCTGCTGGTACCACTTCCAAAGAAGTTGATAGCACTGTGCCAACCTCAGGCATTGATGACCCAGCAACCTTTAGCTCCATACTATATTACAGTTACTTACAGGAGCTGAGATGAAGTATCTTTCATGACTGCCGCTGTCAAACTAAGCATCCTAACTGGAACCCAGCTCCTTAAATACTCGCAATCAGGTACCTTAACATTCAATGTTCCACCAACTGTAACTCAGCATATCATCTGATCTACCGGCCAACACAAGAAAAAATATACCCATCGTTCATAGTTTAACTCAATCATACCTCTACAATTTAGTCCACACTGACCTTACAAAAAAATTTGTTACTGCTTATGTTACTCTCTGCTCCACTGGTCGACACCAGCCAAATATACACTATTCACTACACCACCATACCAACTGTTATAAACCAAGTCATACCAGACCACTCAACACTCGATCTTCTATAATCAAAGAAAACTTCAACCGCACCACCCAATACACCATGCACAATATCCACCATAACTCGAGCAACTATACAGTTGAGGCAAGCCCATAACTTATCATTAAAGACCTGCAGAATTGTCAAGTTCAATGACCTGCTGACTAGTTTCTACAGTCTTATGTACAAATATGCAGATATTAACTGCACATTGGTTGTCTGCTGTCACAGTGGAAGGCAATGAATGGGCCAACGTTCTCCAGGAGGTGTCAAACACTGCGTGGACCAATGACTTAAGTTATATAAACACACGTGTTTTGAATTCTAGCTTGTCCCAAAATGAATCCGCGAATTCTTCAGGTCTCTACTTATTACCCATTCAATCTGCTCTAGCAATCTACACCTTAGACACTAAATTACTCCAAAAATGATACCACCACCCATAAATGGCACATATGTGACACATAATGACCCATAAATAACCCATTTTAACCCATTTTGACATATAAATGACTTATTTTTTACCCATAAATGGCCCATTGAACCATAACTCATAATGACCCTTAATTGCAATGCTGATTTGAAAGATTGAACAATTGCTATGCTAAGTGTGACATTGAGTTCAACTTGAGTGATAATAACATGAGGACAAAATATATTTTCACATTTAAAAAAATATTTCCGGACAGGGAAACAATGATTAGTTAGCAGCTAGTGAATTATTAAGAAGTTATTCCAAATCATCTGGTAGGACATTCCCAGGCTAACCATTATGTAGATTATTTAACAATTAAAGCTGATTTTTTCCCCGTGGTAACTAGCACGTAAGGTTTTCTCTTTCCTGTAGATTATTACAAACATTGGCTTTGGTGAAGGGTAAAAATAAATTTTTTTTTTTTCCTATATGTTGTTTCACCTTTGACGTGTCTGTATATAGGCATTATCGACCAAAATTAATATTTATGCTAGAATTTATGTCTCAAGCGTGAAATATTCCAAGACTTGTTAGTAAGCGATGGTGGAGGTCGTGGCTCCTTGGTAGTTGAGGTCAAAGGCAGGCCTTCGTATTGACACTTAATCATCACTGTATAGCGAGCGAATGCTTCCTAATCGATGTTCACCTCACGATGTCAGAACGTCAACTGTCATTTTTTTCTATATAAACGTGGTTCTATATATACTTTCCACCATCACTGGTGAAAAACGAAGTCCAATATTTTCTAAGGCCAGGAGAAAATTGATTTTGTTTTAATAGTTTCGGAGTGGGAACACAGGTCCCCCTACAACATGCTCAACTGGTGAATATTCCTTAAACATATATATCGGGTGTACGTCATCAGCCAGAAGTTCGTGCACGAACCTTCCGCTCGTGTAGGTCTTACATTAACTTGCACCATCTATAATGACTGAGAAAAAAATGCCCACTCTATATATGACTTGAAAGTTTTTCATGTTCTGTAGGTTTTAGAAAATTTTTAACATTGTGAGGAGTTTTCATATATTTTTTCTACCTAGTAAAAGACACTGCATATTTTCCATTTAATCACTTATTTCGTATATTTACTCGACATCCACTCTACTTAACATAACTCCACTTTAGTATCAACTCAACCTTACTTCACCTAACCTAACATAACATAACCTAACCTTACCTGATATAACCTAACCATCATGTAGGAACTCATTTAGACAATGTTTGTTGGAATTGGACAAATGCATTTAGTCATCTTTGTTCCACCCTGGTGTAAGAATTTGAGAAATTTTCTCATTGGTTCACCTTCGTTCCACCGACATATATACACTACTGATATGACAGTTATCCTTGGGGGCGAACTGAAGGAAACGTTTTTTTTTTTTTTTCAGGGATCGTAAATAACCTGAACTACCTGTTGCTTATAGTAATCGAATTGATGTAAGAAATATGAAATGTTGGAAGACCTTTGCCGTTCATGAGTGTGTAATTAATAAAACTGTTGTTATAACTGTAACTTTAGAAACTGTAATGTATTCTTGTATATATATATATATATATATATATATATATATATATATATATATATATATATATATATATATATATATATATATGAGACTAAAATGTAACACTTGGTCATCTTGTGTATAATGTGTAAATATTTGACTGAAATCAGTTGAGTGATATTAATTTTATTTGCTTTAATGTATTCTAGCACAATGTCATAAAACCACCATAGTGCGGCACATTTTTAAAGTAAAAAGTTGTCGTCAAGATTATATATGTATTCTTAGGAAAAAACATATCCTACAAAAGTGCCAAAGACACTAACGCCCATAGAGAAGCTACCCTCTTAGATCGCTGACTGATACACTCAATAGAATGCCGAGTCACAGAATATTTTTTTATGGCTTCGTTGCCAACTTAACTGGAAGTTTGCATGCAAGTATGTACGGAAGCATGGGTGGTTTTTATTTTCAATGGTTAATTTGAAGGGGGCTCGCTTTACCGTGAACATAATTTCTGAATGGAAGTTATTACTCCGCCGCTGGGAGGCGCGCTGGAGGAGACGTTGTTTTGGGGAGGGGGTTGGGGGATGTTCGGATCCGCGTCTTACGGCACTGAATCACGTTTTATTGCGCCTTCAATACACGGTTGCGTCGCAGCAAGAGCTGAACAGGCTCGCGGACTGGCGCTTGCAATCGCCGCCATATACACTCGTAATGCCGGGTCTGCCCGAGATAAGGTTTCATTCCTGAAGGCGGCGCGGAGAATGAAATATGCTGCACCCTCGCGGGGTTCACCCCCACCCCCTCCTCTTTTCCCCCCTCACAGAACACAACCCCCAGCCGCAGAACGTCTTCCAAACACCCTCCCCAGCGCTTAGGAGAGACACACTGCACTAAATTCACCTTGCAACCCCCCCTCCCCAAACTTCCCCTCCACTAGGAAATGCCACTGGCGTTTTATTCACCGCGTCCGCGAAATTGAAACTGGATTTATACGTGAAACATCGTCCGCGTTGAGTCGTAAATAACTCTTCATTTTTTTTCTCCTTTATTGCGAAACCATCCCGCATAGGCTCAACTCCTTGGCTTAGGAATATTTCTCTGCCACAGGTGTTGCTACCAAAGGGAATTTTTTCGCCTGACAATTAATTACATATAAATAAGTCCTGGAAAATTTCACGAATACATTTTATGACAACCTAAACCTCTAAGTACGTTTCTGTAACATTCGCGATCGGACAACGATTTATGAGACATACCCAGGTGGATTCTGAACCAATAACTGACCTGCAAGGAAACATGCACCGAAATGCCGTGCCACCAGGTCTGGAGTAAAACTGGCTACACACTGAGGCATTAGCCAAAGAATACAAAACTGAGGCTCGATAATACACAGGACAGTGGTGTTCATATGACAGGTCGTTTGTAAAGCGAAATTTTTCTGGCCCCACGCATACACGATACCTGTTGCCGTACTTGGTTCTTGTACAAGCTTCTATAAGACCTGGTGTACGAGCAGGTATACCAGCCGCTATATGAGCCACCATGGAAGATTCATATTACACGAGAGCAGTTCGCGTACTAGCATTTGGCACCCTCGCCTCGGTGGGTGCGCAGTGTGTGGTTTGTAGTAAATATGAACCTCATTCGTAGAACTGCTACCAGTTAGTAACTTGCGTAGGCCTATTGAAGTTCTAGCTACCACATCTTAATATTGCTATATTACTTTTCGCGTTTTATATAAATTATTTGCATACTGGTATAGTTTCACTCATTTTCTTGAAAATGACGTATAGTCACTAGAGTACGAGTGTGTTATTTTTAATTTTGACGAAAATTACTAACCGGTTGCAAAATATAGTTTTTTTATATATACTGGGATATTATCCACATGTAAAATTAGATGGAAAAAATATGAATCCGACGGAGTTTCGAACTCATTCCCAAAATTTGCATTTAACTCACGGGCGCCGCAACTTTACCACTGTGCCACTAGTTCACACATTATGCATTGAGTTTATATACTGTACATACCAATCATTATTTTTAATTAAGTTTTTCATGCAGTAGGTAATGTTTTAAGTATTTAGAACGGTTTTAAACAGTAATTAAACGTTGTCATCGCCAATATTATTCGTATTTGTCGTACATTAAATATATTTGACTGAGTTTCAACCTCACGGATGTGAATTCAAGATGGAGGCGTCATTTTCAGTTTTTTCATCAACTCGTTTCGAGTAGTAGCCACAGGGAGCGCCCCTAAGCTCTGAAACTGCAAATGTGATTGGCCAGGTACGAGATCCGGTATGGAACCTGCCACGGAAAATAGGACAGGTCTAATTACCTAACCTGTAATGAAATCTGGCAGCGCCAGGCGAAAAATGCCATGACGGGTGCCGTACAGGCCGGTATAAAGGCAAATATGGCAGACCTTGTACAAGCTTTTACGAAATCTGGTACCGTGTAATATGACCTTTAAGGACCAACTGTAGACAATTTTCTAGATATAAAAATTGTTCACTATACCTGTCGGTCTTTGTTTTTGCTAGGATTGGTTAGGATATGCCTGTGTTACACCAGACACTGCACCAATACAACACTTATACAGTCTACATTCGCGATTGCTCAAGGTTTCCGTGATTTCATACTGAAATAACTAAATCTTTATCTAAGATAAATTACTTATACACGCAGAGACTCACAAAGTTTTGCAGCATACCCAAGGGGGTATCCAAGTTCGTGAAGGATAGAGGTCTTGATGGAGGTCTGGGTCAAAATAAAATAACTTAATTTTTCAATTATACCATTACTACAATTTAACAAACACTATATTAGTTATATAGATTCACAATTTTTTTTTGTAGGAGGGCGGCTGTTCGTCTGGGGGCCCGTAATTTAAGCTACAAATTCTATTTCTATTCAAAAGCATCATTCACACTTCCTAAGAAGGTGGTGATCTATTCTGCCCCGACCGAGACAGCTCCCCGACGGGTATCCTTTCGGCCGCCCCCCGTTTCGCCGCCCCAGCAGGAAAATACCAGGGACTGGGATTCCCACGAATCCGCCCGCGCGACCAGACGCCACCGGGCCCGCACACAGATAACTAGCCTTTCGGCCGGTCCGCCATTGCACCCAACGGTCGAATGGCCCCGCCCACGAACCCGAAGACCCCAGCCCCCTCCCTATCTGTACTATTCTATTTTGTTATTTTTATTTTTTCCCCTCGCCCACCGTTCTGCTCCAACCTAAGCATCGTCCAGGACATCAAAGTACCCCTTCTGGACACCCAAGCCTTCGTTTCCCTGCGGACGAGGGAATGGAGCTCCGCTTTTACGGGCGCCCTCTCCCCTCCCTCCATTTTTTTTACACAGACATATTAACAGACATCAACCAACATATTATCACAAATCACATCTTTCCCTCATTTAGATTTTCTTCTCCGCAGTTCCTTCCGTTCTTCTTTCGTCCGTTTCAGATCTTGTCTTTCTTCTTCTCTTTCATGCTGCTTCGCCTCCTCTTTTTCTCTCTTCTGTTGTTCTTCTACTTTCCTTCTCTGTTATCATCCCCATTTTCTTTCCTCTTCTTCTTTCTCTTCTTTTTCTTCTCTTCTTCCTTCTTATTCTTCTATTTTTCTCCATAATTCCTTCAATTCTTCTTGCATAAATTTTTCGTGTTTGGAGATTTTCAATTTTTCTTCCCCACTGCTATTCTGCAAAACTTCTATATTTACTGAAAATTCTGTTTCTTATTTAAAAGAGAGAGAGAGAGAGTTATTTATAATTTTTATTTAATTTAAACTATAAAACACTAGACAAACACAAACATTCACTCAATAATTCCCTTAGTTCCAGCACACTCTCATCGGGTCCCTAGACTACTCACATAAATCATCAATCATAGTTTTTACCAAATCATATATTTTACTAATACTTTCATCTATTATTTCTTCAATTCCTTGTCATATATATTATGTTTTTGTAATGGCCATATTTCATTAAATGGTTTTAATTTCTGTTCTAATTCTTTCCTTTCTTCTTTAAACATGTCACACAAGTACAGAATATGGTATACCGTCTGAGCTCACTTTTCACATTGACAACTGTCGTCTTCTATTTGATTTATTTTAGCTAAATATTCTTTAATTTGATAGTGTCCCGTTATTACTTTCAACACTCTATTATTTCTATTGCTTTCGTACCATTGTTGTATATTTTTAATATAATTGTTAGTATTTAGGCCAGTTTCTGTTGCATCGTACTCTGTTTGCCAATTAATAACACTAAGTTTATAGATTTCTTTCTTTAATTCTTTTTAACTAATAGGTAGATTATTTCAATTTTTTTCAATCCAAATATTATTGTGTTCTACTATCTTATTGTATGTATTTCCGTTGTATTCTATTTCGTCTACTTCATTTTTGATTTGGTAAATAATATTTCAATCTTTTATAGTATAGTCTATTGGGATTGCTGTACTAGCGGTTATCGTGGATACATATGATGTTGTTGGTGTTAAATTCATTATTTTTATCAATACATATCTTTGTAATGCTCTTAATATTCTTTTAATGTGTGTATTTTAAATTTTATTTTTGTAAGAAGTGCTAGCATATTTTATCATATTACGTTATAATGCCTGATATATTATATTCGTATTTTTATTATTATAATGTTTTATATTCCATACTGTTTGTTTTAATTTTAAAAATATATTCTTTTTCGGTGATATTTTTAACATTAAATATTTCCACGTGACAAAAGAGCACTGCAGTCTGTCGTTATGTTATGCTGAGTTACCAAAATATGAAACATAATCTGACATGTTAAGACAGAGCCGTTGGTAGGCGGTTAGGTTTCGTTAAGTATAAAACGTCAAATACTCAGGGCACATATTCGTTTTCCCTCACGGCCATGATTTTATCTTTTCTGGTATTATTTATTTTTGTGATAAAATAACCGTCCTTAATTTATTTTACATATGAATGTTGTTTTAAAGAAAAGTAGTTTAAAAAAAGTTGAACACAAGTTTTAACATTAGTTCAACACAAAACGTGTTTTACCACAACATAAACTCCAGTACATAAACCACAAAACAATAAGGAGGTACCATTCTAACGAAAGTAGTAATTATTACAGTAATTCTATATTAATAGCTTTACAGGATATTATACTAACGGCAACATTAGTTTCTAGCGTCTCGCAGATCAAATATTACTTCAGTTGTAACATTTATTGTGTTGGCATAACAAAGGTGTGGTAACCAAACAATATTCAATGTTACTATATAATTTTTTAACTTGGTCCCTTCACGCCTGGCAGATGATAGAAAGACAACTTGAATACTAATATAAACGCTCATCCACAAAAGGGAAATGTATAAATGTTTTAACGTGGATTCTAACACTAATACAGAGACCACTGTTACAGAATAAGATTATTTAGGCTTGGACTTTCTCTCTATAAATGATATGTTCATAAGTATGTTACATGGTTATACACGGCGTTAAACGAGGATAAAATGCATCCTTGATGATAAACGCACGCCCTTTTGTTAGCCACGTAGACTAAGGTTACCGCTGATTTAGACGCCAAACATAGAGCAAAGATTCAGTATAAAATGGTTTAGTTTAAAAAAAATGCAAATATTTCTCATTGACATATGCTTGCAACTGACATAATAAAACTTTTTCGTCCAAATGCATTTTTATTTATCATGGTCGTTACCTAGTATTGTGTTTAAATCTAGAACATTTTATATCCATAATTTTTGTATGAGATATTTAAATATGTGCAATAACTTAAAACATACTTTGTCTTTACACCATAAATATACAGGGTCACACTCTGAATGTTTAATGTCGGCAAGTTGTCCAAGAGAAGACTGCATAGCAGTCCAGTAACGATCGACCACAATACTATGTTGTCTTATGACAGCTTAAGTTACACGTGTTATCCTCAAATGCAATCCGCGATATCTGCCAGTACTTAAACTATACCAAAGCTACAAAATAAAAGCAAACGTTTCCTAAGTAGGCGCTTTGCGTGGCCACAAGTTTAACATACAAATTAAGCATTCACTTATTAGCTTTACGAGCATAACTTGCTCTGAGTAAAGAAACTCAATTATGAAATCATTAACATACGTATTACTTTTCTCTAAAGTCTCGGGATTTTCTGGGGGAAAAAAAACTAACACCGGATATATATATATATATATATTATATATATATATATTAATGATTGAGTAGTGCGTAAACAACAAAATTTAATATTCTTACTATTGAGCTTTCTTTATATATTTATTGATTATTTTCTATTTTTCAGACGACTCCTACAATTATTTTGTATTTGAAAAGCCTTCCAATAAAGTTTATTTAATAATTGTTAGATAATGTTGAAGATTAATGTAGTATTTTGAGTAAAAATTGTGAAATGCATTTTAATATTATTCATAAAAAAAATTTTTCTGACAAGCAAAAAGCTTACGATAGTGACGTACGAATTAATCGAAAGCCTGTACACTGAGAAAATTATTAAATTTCTGGTACCAAATAAATGCAAATTGTCGAGTGTTTGTTTACGTTGAGCAATATACTGTTCACACAACCATTCTGCTATTGCTCCAAACGTATCCGTACGTTCCCTTGAACTAAACAATGTATTTAAAATAATGATGTTGGACCAAACGCCTATTTGGTTGTTTCGATACCACAACAATTTAGCAAGTACGAGATCAAGTAATCGTATAGTTTTCGTAGATTTCATATTCAGGTGTCATGATAGATTAAAATAACAAAACTGCTTAAATAATTGAACAAATATTTAGTTAACAGGAACAAGGCGATGTTTGTGATGTTCCCATATATTGTAACAATAAAATGAAATTGTTACGTTACCGGCTTCCATTTGGTTGGCTGCGCTGTTATCGAGATACTTGGCAGTGTTTGTTCGCCAATACAATTCGAGCGTGAGTGCGTATTAAATTTATATGGCAATTAAGATATCAGCAGTGCTATTCAGTATGGCTGGTAAATCATAGTGCTGGTGTAAACTATCTCTACGATGTAATTTTAAGTGAAAACAAAAGAGGAATATTGATAAAACGATACGTATACATATATGGGTGTAATAAATATAATTATATCAACTATCTTTTAACGAAGTTGGGGTAGGTTGGTGAGTAAGAGACATTCTTGCACCTAGAGCTTATTGTTCAATCTCGGTCGCTTGCTCAAAGTTACTAATTTATACTTAGCTGCATATTATGAATCAACATCACGATAGAATACAGAATGCCGTGATTATTTTATAAACTGTTAAAAGTGTTCCCACAAAAGTATTTTTTTTAATTTCGACATAGTAATTGTCACAAACAACCAAACTCTTTTGTGTGAAAAAAGAGAGTGAATTTTCACCGTAGCACACCTTTTCTGGCTATAATTTTTAGTTGCCTCGGTAAAATATTTATTTGCCGCTATTTAGACGTGCAAATTTTGTTGACAGGAACAAATTAATATTGATAGTCTTAGTCATTTATTTATTTCAGTGTAGTATATGCAGAGAGACGGCTTGTAACCAAGTGTATTGGCTGATAACGGTAAAATGAGCACTTTTAAAAGGCCTGCTTAAGATCTACTTGTATGCACGTTGTGTATTGTTCAGACTTATATAAAATTAACATTGGCATGGGCCTCATCACTTTATTCATGCGTCGGTCAAGTGAAACTGTGAAATTATTATAAATATAAATATTTTACAAATCTGGTAAGTTTTAAACTTCAATGCACTAAAAAACAGAAAGCAAAACAAATAATCTAAGTTATCACAAATGGCTACCCAACACTTCATATTCGACTTTAAGATATGAAACTACTTTCCATCAATCGGTATAGGCTGTTCATGGTCAAATTAGCACTTTTGAAAGAACTGCTTAAGATCTACTTGTATGCACGTTGTGTATTCTTCCGCCTTATGCAAAATTAGCATTGCCATGGGCCTCGTCCCTTTATTCATGTGTCGGTCAAGTGCAACTGTGAAATTATTACAAAAGAAAATATTGTGCAAATCTTCTCATTTTTACACATCGATGCACTAAAAAAAAAAAAAAAACAGAAAGGGAAATAAATAATTTAAGTTATCACAAATGGTTACCTGACAGTTTTCATTTGATGTCAAGATATGGAACTACTTTCCATTCATCGTTACGAACTTTACTGAGCGCATATCACTCAGTTCGCCAGTTAAAATAAGCAGGTAGAAGCAGTGACATTTTTGTAAGACTGAATTCAAAAGTTCCCACTTTATTGGGAACAGCCTTTACCAAGTTAACTGGGTGCATGCCACTCAGTGCGCCCGTTAAAATATATGCAAGCAGAGACAGTGACATTTTTCGAAGGTTGATTACAATAGTGCTCACTTTTTCGTGAACAGCCTTTACGAACAAAGACACGACGGCAAGATGTTCGAACCCCAGATGTGCCGGGGAAGTGCCGCTCAAGAAGGCGCGTGGGCTTACAGCTTCTTGGGCAAGCATGGCTTGTTATTGATTGCACATTACAATCGCTGGCGCCACAGTTAAGAAGGGCCTTTGGTGATGCAGCCTGCTCAGATCTTGGTCGTTAGGAAGTTCAGGGGTAGCAAACTTACCACCAATTCGTGCCACCGTGAAAGCAACTTCAAGTATGCCCTTAGGTGGAGTATTACGCTCAAGCGAAAGTGCTTTCGCTGTCCGCCAATATTTATGTGCTCTTAGCAGGTAGCCTTTTCGACCGCCGCTTTTCCTCGCCTGCGATACGTAGCAGTTTTCAGTTTGGAAAGAATGCGCGCGTTATTACACTGCGACATGTTACTTCCAACGAAAATGTAATTCTGCTTTCGAAACTAACCCGGCAAACAGCGAATTTTCGCAAAATATATGCCAGGGGCGAAATAAAAATACATAACACACTTTGTTTAACATTTTTGTGACTTTCTAAATTGTTTCACGTGCAATAATGTCATAACGTGTAACACGAGATGTGTGACTGTTTTGTTTAAACTTATTTTCTGCATATTATTTTATGTTATTGTGTTACTCACAGAATTAAGAAAATCAGTGAAAAAAAAAACTTAAGAAAGCAGAGGGCAGTTACATATTTATGTGTAAATTTAAAAAATACTACACGAAGAAATAAGACTAAAACCAGCAGGAATAATATTTTGTAGGCTAAGACAAACCTTTTCTCCCAGTGCACCAGCACGACCGTTTAACCCTCTCCAGATCACACATTCAAGGAAACAAAACTTGTATTGATACTAATTCTTATTTCATGTATTTAAAATTTAAAAAATTCTATTCCAATTTTAGATAAGTGACAATACTTTTGTCACTCAATCTAGTATAGAGTCTCGCATGACAACAGTCTACAATAATATAAGCGGAAATAGCCACAGAGGAAATTTATAATCCGGCCAACGATAACATCGGTGATAATTGTACAGAATGCTTGGAGACTCAGTGACCAAACTCCAGACACATTTTCTTTAGAAAAATAGTAACACAAAAGCTTAATACGTTTTTAATCCGGAAACGTATTTTTATATCGAATCGGTGATTGTGTTCAAAGTTGCGGCGTACAACACCTGTAGAACAAGGAGGTGCGGTAATGCACGTAGGAGAACTTCCATAGGTCCGTAGGCAGCGTCGTGCGCCTACTTGCTATGCAACTTAACCTACACGCTTGCTCCGGATATAAGTGTAGAGGGCTTTCATGAAACTATTGACCCAAAGAAACTAGTTATTGAGTTTGGGCACAGAGTTCCCGAATAAACTGTATATACGTCATCTATTCGTGACGCCACTTCTACTAATGGGTATATTTCAAATGGATTCCATGTGTGCGCCAGATGAAATTATGCCGTATGACATTGCCGGTCTTTAAAAGGCCAACCCTCACGGCAAGCGAAAGGCTGCGCTAATTTCAACACCTGTTGCCAACCAAATCGGATAAATAATGTCGCACGCCACGAGTAACATGATTCTTACAAACCGAACAAAATAACACTAATAATTAAAAATTCTTAAAAATTAACACAAGAAAAATGGTATAGAAAAATGCTATAATAAATTAGGCTGTCGCTAGAATAAGGGTCTATGGCCCAAAATAGCATTTCGAGATACATTGATGTAAAGTTTTATCATACAGTTAGAAATTTTGAAAGTCTTTTAGTGTAGCCAGGTTCTTTAAAGGATGATTCTATCATGGTTAAATGAAATATTTAAAAATAATTTCGTAATTTTATTCATAAGCAATTCAAATAAAATACTCAAGTAATATTATATCTACAACTTGCTATTTACAGGGAATATGTGTGTACATATTCGTCCCCCAATTCACAGAAATTAACACAATCATAGAGTTAAAACCATTCTTTATAAACAGTTTTTTTTAGAACCTATTGAATAACTGTTAACATTACATATTTGCTATTGAACAGTTATATTTTTTTTTACGTTCAAGTCGGTTTGAGTTGTCTGTCGAACTCCTACATTATTTCAATCCAGATCTCGTTGGACAACTTGAGCGCTCCCGTACACATGCGCAGTCTACTCGTCGAGGAGTCGCGATGGTTGGGCGGTTTGCCTGCTCGACTCCCACCAATGTGAACTGGCTTCAATCCTCAGCCAGTTCGATCAGGATTTTTGCAAGTGGGAATTGCGCTGGACGATGCCCGGGGGTGGCGGTTTTTCGTGGGGAATCTCCAGTTCCGCCCGCTCTTTCATTACGGTGCTGCTCCATACTCACCTCATTTTACCCTCATCGGCTCTTATGACCTCGCTGTTAAGAGCCGCCAAAATCGCTTCGCTCTTCACTCGCTCTACTCGTCGGGTAGCACGCTGTCTGGAGAGCTCGTCGCCGTAGAACACACGCGGTCCCCGGCAGACACTCTCACCTTCGACCCTTTCCTGCATTTACCTACCGTCGCGCTTCGCCAAGTGGCTGCCATGAACTGCCCACCTTGATATGTTGATCCAACGTACCTAAGAGTGGGATGGAGCTGCGCGTTCATGGTCAAGAAGCGAGGGAGCGATACGGGCGACACTAACACGCACTGCTAGTGACCTCATCGCTCCTACGCGCAAGGCGTGCAGTTTCTCCGTCGTGACGCTATACTGTGCAAATTAGATCTGCAACAGTGGGGTTTTATTACACTGGATGAAAGACCACAGATTAAACTACGCGCGATTCTTGTACTTTTCTCTTGCCGCTTAAGGAAAATGCACACACGAGCTTTAAATATGTTATATTTGACCACTTTCACTCATGTTTTTCTCCAAGAACACTTAATATGACGAATGTAAAAACACAGGGGCATGTATAATTGGTGTTCATCTTTTCTGACAGAAAGTCGTATTTGCGGGACATTTATTTACCGAGATACACGTATTCGAGCCGACACATATTTCACAGAAAACATTTCGGATCCAACTCTTAAAACTAAGAGGAGACTTGGAGTCCTAGGTGGTGATAGGGCCGAAGTGGAATCAAGTCTGAGCTACGTACGCCTAGGCATGCAGGGAAGTTTCTAACTACAAGGACACATGCTCGCGGCTTTACTGGGATTGGGCAAACTTTGCTGCGATTGGGGCCATGGTTACATCCCATGCTAACCTAAACTGATCTACAAAGGGAGGGGGGAAACGTCGTTGGCACCGTAAAAACCCCTCGACAGAAAACAATTGCAAAATTGCATGCAATTTATGAATTATAAAAAAGATTTCGATAGACCAGAAGATGGGAAAGGATAATCTTCGCTGAAAGGGGTTTTGAAACACTAGAAGAGAGAGACTGGTCGGGAAGTTGTCTTATTTTGTTGATCGCGCTGGATGTTGTTTTGTGACCAGAGTGATGGAAGGTACGAGCTCCCCAGGTGGATGCGCAAATTCGGCACGCCCCTTCCCTTGCCCAAAAGTCGACACCTGAAACATAAGAAGGTAGAGATAAAGGAGAGGGTAGTGGAGAAGGTGGACAGACTGCCGCGGGTGTAGGTGTCCAAGGCCGCCTTTGCACCTTGGCAGAGGCTCGCGGCGTCGTGCGGCTCTCTGCAGCAGTTGGTGAGAGATCTCCCCTGAGTCTTATTTAATTATCCCTCACTCTCAAGCGAAGCTCCGTGGACTTGGGGTACATTGCCGTACATATGCTCTGTTACAGCCTATGGCTACAGAGATTTACCGCTGCGAGGTAGCACAATATTAGGATTAGACACATATGTCCCCGAGGACATATATTAATAGTAAGTCATTTAGATTATGTTATTCATTTAGATTAGGTTAATAATGTTTCCTTTCTCTCCACAGGATCATACTGTCTTCTTCTGATCGTGTAAAACCCAGCAAGTGTTGGCTCTGCTGACACTTACTGGCAGCTCTCCCTTTCTTTTTATTTTCAGGAAATCTGCCGGGGATTCGGGGGAAGAGGCTCAATAGCGCCACTTCTCCAGAGTGGTGTGCAAGCATCACTCTAATTAAAGCCAGCGCCGTCTCATACCAAACCAAGATCAGTGCCTCTTCTCTACTAGCTTTCCATCTCTACTAATAAAGAATCAAATCCAACCTTCTGTCTCCCGTAGAATGTATATTTAAAGCATGCAACAATTTTGAATTATTTCCTCTCGGCTGGGCATTTACGGTGTCTATAGTCTATTCACGACTGGAACAGACTTATGAAAATCAACCTCTGAAAAAAAAACCCTAGCCATCAGCTGCATGCATAGTTAGTAAATAAGGGGGCAAGTGCGGCTACTGTAACCGCACCCGCCACTTTTTTTACTTGTTATGCATGCAGCTAATGGCTAGGGTATTTTTTCAAAGGTTGATTTTCATAAGTCTGTTTCAGTCGTGAGTTCACTATATGCCAGTTTTTCCCAATCTCTTCTTAGTTATAGTTTTAGAGGGAGGTAGACATGCCCTCAATTGCTGACTATGGCTACCCAATCCCTCTCTGCCGCGATGCATGTCTCCTTGCATGATTTCCATTCCTTCTAGGCATAAGGGGTTCGCCCTGAGACGCAATTAGCTCCCATCCTACCTTCAGGATACACTTAACACTTAGTAATAGGGTAGTTAGAAAAAAACTCAAGATCGCTTTCGCATTTCCAGAGAGTGGCATCAACAGTTGATCATTACATACTGCACCACACTTTCCTGTACCACGACTGCCCTGCTGCGCAAGTTTATCATGGTCTAAGTTGAGTTGAGAGTTTTGGGCGGCTCTTAACAACGAGGTCTTGAGAGTCGATAAGGGTGAAATGAGGTGAGAATGGATCCGTGAGATGACCGAGAAAACCCACTGACCAGCGGAATCGTCCGGCAAGATTCCATCTTGCAAAAATCCGGAGTGACCCGGCCGTGGATTGAACCTGGTTCACATTGTTGGGAGGCAAGCAGTCTAGCCGCTCATCCCCCGCAGCCTCCTTTTTGGTCTGGATTCCACTAGGCCACAGAACCCTTCATGTAGCTACCAGTCCAAATTGTTCAAGGTTTGTCCTGACAAGTCACTTATTTTCCTAATATGGCTTCAGTGTCCCATCATATGGTTTATTTTATTTCATTAGATTTCATTCATCTGAATTTGTGTTAAAACTGTCAAAACTAATGGTTTCATACCGAGTAAAGATGCGCTATAAGAGAATCCAAAGATTTAGATAGTCATAATCAATCTGCTAGCATTGTAACATTTTTATTTTGGTTACCAACCACGTGTGAAAGAAGGACAATTTATGTGATGTTTGGATTCTTGTTAATTTTTTCCAAGAATGCAGTTGAAAATATGCATCCGGGTTTGCAATTGTTGTTAAATATGTTCAAAGTATGTGTAGAAGCTGTACGAGTTTTCATTGTGACAGTGGGTGCTACAGGAAAAATCATCAACGGCCACTTAGAGAACTGATTTGTTACATTGATTATTGGACGAGGGAGATTCTACCCATAGTCAAATTCGAGAAATAAGATGCCACCTCTTCTTTGCACATGTTAATGTCATCGTTTTTCATTCTTCTTGTGGAATTCATATGCTGAAAATACACGGACGATAGGGGTCATTTTCCAAATACATTGGTTTTAGGCATTCTGTCTATGTATAAGTATAGTTTCACGTAAAACTTTAAGGAGGTTTAATAAGCCATTTTAAGGTAAGCCTAAACGTTCTTCATAGCATTACTGAAACATTAAAAAGAAGTTCTTTTACCTTAAAACAGACCTCCAGGGGCGCAGTCGGTTGGTGCGCCACCGATCTGGTGAGGGAGGCTCTGGGTTTGAATCCCGGATAAGGCATGAGTGTTAATTTAAGTTACGTTATAAGTCAGTCTGTAAGCCGTCCCCTGCTAAGCTTTCAAGCATAACACCGGGGGACGTTAAAAAGACCCTTAAATTACAACATTTTACCATGAAATGTGGATTGTCAAAAGCAAGCCTATTTCTACGGGAGGTGTAATTTCTCCAACGGTGCGAAATGCCTTTGAAATGTTCTATTGACATCTGCTATACATCATTATCCAGTTACTTTTGTTTCCCAGGTTTACACCGTTTTTCAACCAATTAACTATCTCATAATATTTAGTTTGGCAATACACTCACCCTTTTTAAAATTTAACTTGTGAACTTCAGTGAGAAATGCCCTACAAACCTTTACATAAGAACCATTATTTTTCACATGAAATTTCCATGTATTCTCTTATTATTTTTGGGTCTACAGTGACCTTTTTACACTCACATTGGTGATTATTCATACATCAGCAAAATTATCTTGGGCCAATTTTCTTTGACCGCTGTAAAAATTATCAAGCTCATATTTTTTCTTAGAGTTACCGGAGTTTTGATAATACACTATTTTTTTTACATTTATTTACTATATTAAAGTTCTTCACTTCAACTGATGTGTTTATTTTCTTTGACACATAATATACACCACTTCATTTGTTTCTTTTTCTCACATTGTCGTTCCACATATGTATGTCAATCGTTTTTACGTTTGTCATCTTTCTTCACGCATGTAAGGACACTTTCCTTGTAATTATTACTTATTATTTCACTCATTACCAATCATAATTAAACACATAAATAAGAAACAACCACAGAATATCTATTTGAACTAGTCGACACACAATACCACATTTGATTTACAAATGATCTATGAAAAATGGACTTACAATAACAGTTGGCTGAATCGTCTCCACCGAACTCAAGAAATGAATTAACCCGATAACATTTGGTAGATAGGTATATTTAACTATCACGGATCCATTTTTGTTTTCTCCACAAAAAATAGGGCTTGTAGAGCTGTGGGCCCTTACTCCAGCCACAGCCGCAAATACAATCAACAAATACTAAGTTACAACTCAAAATACATGGAATAAATTATAATCGTTACTTACAAAACCACAACAAGTTTTCACTCGAATGCATACTAAAACAATATGAAAACACATTCACTTGCCACTGATTAAAAAATACTTACTCAAATTTATAACAAGACGTTGAAACACGACTTTACTTCCTCGCAATTGTCTGCTGAAGTACCAGTTTGCTCCCGAAAAATTGATTAAGTGCAGAGATATTCTTAGTAAAAAAAAATATTTTAAATATATGTTCCCTTAAGGACGGGCTGGCTAGGGATAGTAGGCCTATGTTTCGTGTCCGAAGCCTAGAAGCCTGAGAGCGCTAAGAGTGACGTAGATATGCGCATTGAATGTCCGGTCGCCCTTAAGACTACCACCTACCTGGACCTGTTTTTCTCGCTTCCGGCCGAAAATTCGGGAGCGATAAGGGCGACGCTGTCACGCGCATCAAGTGCGCCATCGCCACTAAACGCGCGGCTCTGAACTGCCGTGTAGTGCTCGCACCGTGCTTCGCGTACTTATGAGAATTTAAGCGGAGACTCTAATATGAATTGTTGGAAAGTCTGCGGGAAAGATCAGAGCAGGGCTCTTGAGTATTATTGTATATATCTGATGCGTATATTTAAAGATAAAACACAAAATACTTTTTTAGTTATGTTGAAGTGCTCTGAAATTGTGTTTATATTTTACGTGAAATCGTGAAAACACTCAAAAGGCCTAGCGGAGGTGTGTGTCCTTTTCGTAAATTAGAGCATTAGAAGCACATTTAATATTGTCATGGAGAAACGTGCACTCTAAAAAAAATTAGTAAAAAATGCCTGATAATTGTCAGGTAATATTCGCAAACTTGTTTGATAAGCATATTTTTCGTTACATGTAAGATAGCATTACCGCACTCTGGAGTAAGATACACGTACATAGCAGTAGAAAATCCCTTTCATGGATCGGAAAATTACCTTACGACGTGTGCATCTCCTCAGCATTGTCTCAACAGCTAAGTGGAAGGACGGTCCGAAGAAACAACACGAAGCGTTATGTTAGGTAGCTGGTACGACTTATATTCCGTACGGAAGGTATAATACTAAGAATTGAAATTAATTTTAAGGTAGAGAAAATCTAAAAAATGCAATATTATCAAATGGTTACAAATAAACTGACTGTAAAACAGGAAATAAGTAAACTCGTAACACACTGTGAAGATCGAATACATTTTTGGCCCCTGTGTTCAAATTTCAGTATACGCAGTTATCTTTACTCGCATAATTTTTATGTCAAAGGAATTAGTAGAAGACTTGGAAAGCCACCAAAGGAATTCTACACAAACTTTGCTTTGTAATGCACAAAAGTAACTCAGCGTTCTGATACACGAAATAGTTATTATAACAAGTTCCAGGACTAAATAATTTGTCAAGTTGCTCCAAGGGTAGCGGGAATGTTCAAGCTAATAATAAGAAATATGTATAATTATTTCAATTAAAATTTTTGCAGATAACTAAATTAATCATTTTTATTTTTCGTGGTGGAATCCATTAACAGTGTTAAAATCACTAACGCATCTACGCTGTCGTCGTGATGTAGTGGATAGAGCATCGGCCTTTCGTGATAGAGGATCCTCATTCGCCCCCCCCCTCCCACCCGCAAGTATCGAGGATATTAGAGTTGTTGTTTCGGTTACTATTCGTCAGAGAATTATAGGTAATAATGAAATTAACAGTATTAATGCCTCAGGATATTTTTTATGTAATTTTGTTATACAGTATATTTAATATTCCCTTACTTGTATGGGATTTCCACCCCTCTTTTGTCAGGTACTTTTCCCGTACGCGTAGGGAATAGTACTTCATTTGTTATGTAAATTTACTCTACATTTAAGAGGTAATTTTACCTTACTTGTAGAGGTAATTAGCTTCCCTTACATGAAAGGTAATTTTATAGGTTATTCACGGTAAAATGAACACTTTTGAAAGCTCTGCTTAAGATTAACTCGTATGCACGTTGAATTTTATTCCGCCTTATATAAAATTAACACTGCCATTATCCTCATCACTTTATTCATGCGTCGGTCAAGTTAAACTGAAATTATTGGAAAAGTAAATATTTTGCAAATATACTCATTTATGCACTTCGATCTATTAAAAAATAGAAAACCAAAGATATAGTTTATGTTATCACAAATGGTTACCTTACACATTTTATTCGACGTTGAGATATGGAACTACTTCACATCCACCTTTACCAACTTTAGTGTGCGCATGTCACTCAGTGTGACCGTTAAATATATGCAGAGAGGAGAAGTGACTTTTTTCTAAGGTTGGTTTCAAAAGTGCTCACTTTATCGTGAACAGCCTTTAACTCAATTTTTTTTACAGTGATGTATTTGAAACCCAGTGCAACGCAGTTGACGAGCCTGGTAGGAGGGAGCCATATATCGCAAGGCAGTTGACTGGCGAAGAGACTTACACTCGTCGACTCGCCTCATAAAACTTTGAGTCCCGACTAGAGGTACCTGTTCTTCGCGAAACGATTTCAGAACAAGTTGCTATCCAAAATCCTTCAGTTCAGAACCACTTTCGTGATTGTATCATTTGAATTGCCACGCGTCTTATCTTTCTGTTATGATGTTATGAACACGCCTTAGCTTAACATCCCCGTCTGAACCCGGCCTCACACCCTCAGATTATATCAGAATGCCGGGAATTGCATCAATTATTGCGAAAAGGCCGAGCGCAGAAACCCATACCCCTCCACCAGCCAACGATCGGGGACATGAGCGCATATTGCTAATTTACATAATGATGGATAATTAATCGATTAATCGATTAATTAAATGAATAATTGCTAATTAATCAAATTAATTAGTGTCATTGTATTAAGTAATTTTTTGATCAAATTTCTTTGAGTAATTTTCTTAAATTTAATTGGCGTTGAAAGGGTTAAGTGTCATAAAGGTGATATTGGCGGAGCAGCATCGATGTGTACTCTCTGACACACAGAAGCCGACTGAGCAGAGAGGTATATTGTAATGGTGTATATAGGTGTTGATGTTGGTGGAAGAGTGGCACAAGGGAATTTTTAAAAATCTGTATGGAGCACTTGTGACTGATATGTGAATAATGGGAGCGTGACTACAAGTCTGTCCAGGTGACTCTCGGGATGCATACTGTGGATTTAGATACGGAAGAATTGTTTTTTCTTCAGCGAAGCAAATATTTTTTAATAAATTAAACGGAAAGAGTCGATTCACGTTCAAATAGCCGACTGAAATAAGTACGAATTATTAAAAAATTTACTTTTATCACTAACCCTATCGGACGCCTAAACAACGCGCCGATATTGGCCAATATGAGGCGGGGTGTGTCTCCTTTTCCAAGTCCGACCAGCCTCCAGAGAAGACCATGAATGGGTGTGTCCGATCGTCGCTAGCTGCTCTACCGCAACAGCCTCCGGGGCAAAAGATTAAGTTTGGGACTGTCCAATTTAGTTTAACCGAGTAGTGACACGAGTTAGCGTAGTAATGTAATTTAAATTAATGTAATTTAATATTAGTCGATAGTGCTCCCCCGAGTTTTTAACAGTAAAACATAATGTTATTGTAAGTGCCTTGTTGCTACATATGTATAATATAATAAAATAAACCCCCTCATTAGCAGTAAAAGCTCTACCATCTCATCTTGCCATTCACCTACGCCCCTAAACCTTTTATGTATGGAGTTGATTCCTAGGCCAACTTTGTAACACCGCGAATCACGGATGGTCAGTATTGGAGAAACGTAATTCTGATTGTCTCACTCGTGTAACAGACGTAGACTTTCTTCACACAAAGACAAGCGGCTAATAGCTAAAGGAAGACTGCAAGTGTGCATGCAGGATATTGAAATCAATTCTCAGCGTAAACATTTTTGTGAAAAACAAGTGGCCCTAGTGATAACACTATAATTCCCGTTTTAATAATGAAGTAAATAGGTGTGCTGTGTGACACTATGATATGTAAAGTTGCCAGTACCGGAAGTTTAATTCCTGAAAATGATATTGAAACATAAAAGGCCGTGGTGGTGTAGTGGTTAGACTACTCGCCTCATCCAATGCGAACCAGGTTCGATACCTGACGGGAACGCCCTCGGAATTTCGAATGTAGCAATCGTGCCGGACGATGCTGCTGGCCTGCGGGTTTTTTCGTGGATGTCCCATTTCCCCCCGCCTCTGTATTCTGGTGCTGCTCCATGTTCACCTCGTTTCACCCTGATCGGCTCTCAAGACCTCGATGTTACCTAAGAGCCGCCGAAATCTCTTCACTCGCTCTGATAGTGAGACTATCGTATTAGCCTTTTTCCAATTCAATAATATTACACATTAGAGACGCGAATAGATCATGGAAAACAAACATTTGGTAATGAAATATGTCTTAAATGCTATTCGTAAGCAGACAGCGCTCAAAAATATGGGGGAAAAAATGTACATGGCGACTGGACCTTTCCTCTTTGTTCGGAATCTTGACCAGATGACATCTTTAAAATTTCTGGTCACAAAAAAAAATATTATTTTATATTCATACCAAATACTGTTGATTTTGTCGGCATTGCGTCTTACAAGTACTATTACTTAGCATTAAAAATTCCAGACCTCATATATTTCGCATAAGGGCATGCCAGATAACAATTTTAGCGTTTTTGGGACATGCAGACACCTACCGGAATAAGATCATTCACTGTGAAGTAAGATAAACTCGTGTTACTGCATAAAATATTTGAAAACACACTATGGGATGTTATAGTCTATTGGGGGGTTTCTTCACTTTTTAAAATCAAACCTTTGGAAAATCACTCCATGTTTGACGGTTTTAGTTATTTCCTAAATATATAATGTATCACAAGCGTTCTTTACTTGTGCTCATAACAGTAACTTTTTTTTTTTTTTTTTTTTTTTTTTTTCGAAAAATCGAAATGTTAGTTATATCCTCTCTATAAATTATAATATTTCATTTATAATTGATGCAAATTTAAAACAGTGAGAAAACGTGTGTGTTGGTAACGCCTAGTATTAAATAGTTCTCATTGAAAAAATTTTTGCAACTGAGTGCGCCGGAATGCGGTGTAATTTTCCAGACTTAGTTAAGCTTAGTTTGCACGAGTCGGATGAATATCCTGGAAGTAGAACTTTATCAGGGCTTCAGAAAAGTTTGAAGTAAACGTGAATGCATTATATAGTGAATTTTAAGGATTGCTCAAAATATGGACTCTTTATGCATGTTTTTTTTTTGTAGCAGTCTATGAGTTTTTGTAAAATAGATTTTGTGAAGCATACGTTAATAGGAATTAAGATATGATATTTCAGTCACGTTTTTTAAATAGTTTTCGGATATATTGTATATTTCATTTCTACTTTCCAAACTCGCTAATATATCGATATCAAAACCATGCATTAAAAACGTTTTTTTTTTTTTTTAATGCGAGGGAAGAGTACCAGTGAGTAGTATCTGCCGGTTGAACTGTATTTTGCACGAATATAAAATAACACATTTTTTGGTATCCATCACCCTAAACTACGAACGTGCTTTACTATTCGTAGCGACATCGGATTCTCACGAAAAGATTTCCACGCATGCAATATTCCACTAACCTACAGGCGTATTATGATCGGTTTTCCTTTGCTTGTCGGTAAGGATCTGCTAATTCGCGTTATTATTTTAGTACCAGGCTAAACTTAACAGTACTATATATACTTGAACCGGCGTCGTTTCCCCATCGGCTGCTGCATAGACGCAAAGTCACTCCCTCTCTGACAACTGCACGTGATTGGGGCACACAGTTGTGAAGTGTTTATTTATTGGCGCAGAGTTATACGGGAAATGTAATATAATGTATGGTCCAATGACAAACGCAATGCAGAGGTGCACGTGTTTAAATTTTAACGTGTCCTCAAATAATAACGCGAAATTTGCAGGTCTCTAATGATAGATTTAGACGGTTCACGGTTAATTACGAACTTTTGAGACAACTGCTTTTGACCTACAAACTGTACTCCTAATTTGTATCCGACTGCCATACTTTATTCATGCGTTAGTCAAATGAAAATGTAACATCAGCGAGAAGCTTAAAAAAAAAATATTTGAAGAGAATTCGGGGCGGCGGTGGTATAGTGGTTAGACTACTCGCATCTGACCTAGGCGAACTTGGTTTGATTCCTGGCGGGGCCGCTCCCGGACTTTCGCATATTTGAGGATAATGCCGGACGATACCGCTGGTCAGTGAGTTTTCTCGGGATTATCCCGTTTCTTCCGCCCTTGAATTACGGCGCTTCTCCATACTCACCTCGCTTCACCCTCATCGGCTCTCGAGGCTTCGATATTGAGAGCTGCAAATCTCTTCACTCACTCACTAATTTAATTATTTTTGGATTCATTGCAGGCTTAAGGCCCCCACCGACCTGGAGATTTTTTCCGCGTTTGAGGCCGAGAAGCGTGGGAGCGATAATGTGGACACTGCCATGTTCATCAAGTCCGCCATCGCCTCTAAGAGCAATACTCTGAACTGGCGCGCAGTGTTCTCGTCGCACTACATCTACCTATGGGACTTTCAGCGGTGACACTGTTATTTTACTGGTGGAAAACCTGTAGGAAGGTTCAATGCAGGGCTCCTGAGTAGTTTTGTACGGAACTGACACGTGTATTTATAGATACATCGTTTCAAAAAAAGTTCTTTTTTTTTTTTAGCCATTATGTAGTACTCAAAACGGTGTTACTAATGTGCGTGACGTCTTGGAAGTACTCAAGAGCCCTCGTCTGAAGTGTTTGTTATTTTCGTAGATAAGTCCATTGGAAGTACGTTGAATAGTTTCTTGGGAAAATGTGAATTACTAACACTATGTAACGCAGTTCCAGCGACAGTAGGCGGGTCGAGCGTATATGCAAGCTTTCATGCAGTTAACGGGCAGTGGTTTTTATTTCGTATGTTTGTTCCAAAAGTGCTCATATTACCATGAACAGACTGCAAGTATATTAATTGACAAGAAAGTGTACTGACTGGTAAATTAAAAAGGAATATTCCATTCTGGCCATGTCTCCTGTCCGAACTGAACAGTAAGAGCATTTGAAATAAAGAGGAGATTAAAAACAGCAAAAAATATCAGCCCCTTGCTGCGTCCTGGACCCAAGGATGCAGCAACGATGGAATTACCTCAATCCAAAAATAATGTGAGCATTCTAGCTAGAACCATGGCAAAAATGCCGACAAAAGAAATTTTCTTAAGTAGGTCAGGAGTATCATTAGTAATTGAAAAGTTCAAAACAGGAAGTATGGAAAAACTTCCTTTTACTGTAATACACTATTTTTCTTCTGGTTTTGGGCAAACATCACTTTTTTTTCTTGAAATATTATTAATCAAATTAAAAATTTAAAGAAGTAATACATAAAATTTATCTATGTTTATATCTTTGCAAAAACTCTTAGAAAATATACTCTCAAAAATGTTCCGCCATAATGCAAAGATTTCATAATACTCTCCAACTACTGGATTCCTATAGGTGCTTATAAGTTCAAAGAAGCCTATCAATATAAAATATTTGCTTAACAAACCAAGCTAATTTTAAATTTCACTAAAAACATAGCAAAATGCAATATTTATGATTCAACAGTATTTGTGTTCTGGCAATCAAGCAATACAAAAGCCATTCTAAAATAAAACATATATATTACCAGAGAAAATTTACGACAAGGAAATTGTATACTGTCTATTTAAAATGACAGTTCATTTTCTGGCTAACATGGTCAACCAAAGGCCATGCAAGATTTTACTTGAATTCAGAATTTTTCTATTTGACTCAACTTACGTGTGTATGGTAACAACCCAATTAAAGGGTTTCCACATGCAATTTTATTCCCCATTAATTTCATAAGTAATTTTCCATTCCTAGCACATTTTTAAAATATGACAAAAGCACAAGATATTTAAAAATACTTTAAAAACTCCAGGCTGAGCTTGACTTGCCTGTCAATTAATTACACACTGTGCAAAACATTAATTTTCCTCCCCTCATCCACTGACCAAAGCAACTGCTCGCAAGTAGAAAGCCTTAACTTTCGAGGAGGAAAATAGTATTTGAAAAAGTCAGATTCCTGCACCTAGACGACTGCATAGAAAACATATTTGAGAACTTTAAGTAGTCTTATAAGATTTCCATCATAATTATATTTGCTATTAGATTCATACTTAGAAAATTTAATCCCGTTTGTTCATACAAGCCTTGGGTCAAAGTGACATCATGATCTACTGCTTGAAGAGTCTGACTTTTATAGAAGATTAATATTCAAGTTACACAACTGATGGTGGTGAATGCTCCCTCGAGGCCGATCATCTGACTTCGAACGAGCAGATGCACAAAGTATTTATACACTCTTAAGTCAATCAGCTATTAGAGGGGTGTACATTATGAAATCTACCATGATATTACAATATTCGATTCATAAATTACAACAGCCAATCAGGGTGTGGTTGTCCAAATATGGAATGGCCATCGTTATAACTTAGTAGTGGGGAAAATTCAAAGTTCAATATGCAGTAGAGGGATATTAACAATGACCTGCCAATCCCAGTTCTTATCTGCAAAAATGTCAAAATAAGGAAGATACTACAGCACACGATCGTCAGTTTAAATTGCGCTGTAACTTTCTGCGCAGGTGACGATGCACCCCCACCAGGCGGGGATAAGCGATACCAGCGCTCCACGTAGCAGCGGAAGAGGATGCGTGAACTACACACCTCCGTGTCCGGCCACCATGCTGCCACCAATTGCGCCGACATCGGGCGTGCATTCTTCGTTACAAGTGTCGTAAAACGTTCATTTCTGCCACGCCGGGCCAAAAGAACATCAGCGTGCATCACACAGGTTGGTGAATACGTATATTATAAGTAGATCAAAAATGTTCATATCAATATTGCCCATAATTTCACTTTAAGCACTTTTTGCGTGAGTGTAGGTGACGAAATTTCGTACATTGTACAATTGAATGGGGCTAAGCCAGAGACAACAAAATCACGTCGATTTTCATGCAGTTATCAAAAATATTTCACCCGTTCAGGCCCAGTGTACACAATTGTATGCATTACGCAACGTGAAGTTAATTTTGGGTTTGAATTGAACACTGCGAAACTCAAATAACCAGTTATCTTACCTATGGGTAAATTATCCGCAAGCCGTCTTACTGGCCTAAGGCACGATTGGTTCATATTTCTGAAGCCGAACATATATACTAATGCTACAATGACAAGAAACAAGTGTTGTGCAAACTTAAGTACCGTACGCATAATAAATGTTCTGTTTGTAACGAACGAAAACGTAAATTTAATTCGACCTGAAATCGTAAAATGAAGTCTAAAGAATTACCAAACGAAGAATGGAAATATCGACTAAGGAATATAAAATGATGAATAAGATATTGTGGGAAAACACATTTCTGTCTCCAAGGGTAAACTGAGAAGAAGATTTTTTTGAACAAAATGGAGGTTGTTTGACGAAACCAAAATAGTTGTTTCTTTAGCAGAAAATTAATTGTTTTTTTTAAACCATATTATTTATGTTATTTTTATTTGGTTGCCCCAAACTATAATATTTGGTTGGTGCAGTTGGATATTTGTTCGGCTCTATGAATGCATTAAATATTTTCAGTTATTATTAAATGAAAAAATAAAAGCATTATCGAGTTTCGAACATTAAGCACTTGCAACCGAGAGCTATGCTGTAACAACACCAGAAACTACTGACAAAATAGGAATTTTTTATAATACATACACTGGCAAGCCAAAAGTCATGAGTAGAGGGCCGAGAAAATCGCGAGTTCAATGACCTATCGGCTAGACTTCACAGTCTTATATACTCTCATACAGATATCAACTGTTAATTGGTTGATTGCTGTGGTAGTAAATGGCTGTGATTGGGCGCACAAATTATTGCATGTTTGTTATAGGCTTGTTTATCTAGAAGAGGTGTAAAAAATATACGTCGACCAATTACAAACGCAGCATTAACGTACATGTGTGTGAATTCCAACTTGTCTAGAAATGAACCCGCGAAATTCTCGGGTCTCTAGTCATGAGAAACAGGCCCAGTATCTTAAAGGTCCTCCTTGGCCCTGTTAAGTACAGTAACTCCTCGTAGGATCGATTCCACAAGTGGATGAAACACCTGTGGAGAGATGTTGACGCATGCCGTCTACCCACAGCTCACTGGTATTTGTAGGTGCAGGATCTTGTGTGTGAATGGACCTCCCCAACACGTCATGTAAATGCCCGATGGTGTTCACGTCGGGCGAACGAGTTAACCACACCAGTCGTTGAAAACTCTCCAGAACGCTCCTCGAACCAGGTCTGTACAACTTGGACCGATGATACGGTGAGTTATCCTGTTGAAATGTCCCATCGTCGTGGAGGTACGTGAAGTTCATGGAAGTTTGCAAGGCAATGCCATGGCCAGCGTACACTCGCTCACGCGGTGTCAGAGTGCAAATGATACAGTGCACCACCTACCCGAGCAGACGCCTGGACACAACCCTAAAGAACATACTTTGCGGTGTCCTCAAGTGAACGGTCAAGGGGAAGGCGTTGCTTCGCGTGAATCTGGCTTGGGTTAACCAAGTTTGTGAAAGAACACATCAGCAACAGGAGATCGAGCATTCTTCCCACACAAAACCTTCTTTCATGCAGCAACTATAAATTAGGGATATGAAAATTTCGCGAGTTCAATTACCTGTATGCTAGACTCCACACTCCTTTGTATAGTAGAACCTTAGATGTTTATACATTGGCTGTCGCCCCAGTGTTACTCCACATTTGACAGTACGGGATTAGCTTCCTGTTCCCTTGCAAGTCGAATATTGGCGTGGAGTCGTCCAGGCCGTGTCTAATAAACTCTGATCCAATTGCAAAGGTGACTTCAGTGTAGACACTTTTAAAATCTATCTTGTCCTGAAATGAAGTCGCTAATTTTTCCTTTTCCTAATTATAATGGTTAATTTACCGTTTTTAGTTATGTATGGCCCCAATTATATATATATTAGTTATTGAACACACAAAGGGCGCACCTTAGACGAAATGGCCAAAAAAAAGGTGAAGTAATTTAGTAAAAAACAATTGATTGCAATTTAGTACAAAAATAACTATGAAAGTTGATATATTTTTTTCTGTTTGAATCGCACGCCTTTAAGTTCGTGGCATTCCTGTGTTCCAAAAAATTTTCAATTGACATATTTGATGAATATATGATCGCAGACAAGAGTATTAAGATTTGCGTTCCTTTATTCAGGAAAAAAATATGTGCTTAGCTGTGCGACGAAATGGAAGACAGCCAGCCGCGCTAAAGTGCCGGGGCAGGAAGCGTCCACATGGACGTCCCAGGAGATAAGTAGTGACAATCCTCTAGGCTATTCACTGCAAAGTGAACACTTTTTAAGGCCCTCCGAACAGGTATTAAACACTAAAAATTATATTTTATTACAGCCTCGGATATTAACTTTTGAGAGAGGTGAAATGCATACACGGTTTTTATTAGTCACATGGTAATGTTTACATGAAAAAGTGGCAAATGTATACAAACTTGCTGAATGCAAAAATTTAGCAGGGCCTTAATAAGTGCTCACTTTACCGTGTATAGCTTATATGGCAGCATCGCAACATGCAATGAGAAGTATGACAACAATGTCCACAGGGTAACCGGAAAAATATAAAGCAAAATAGTTGTACTAACAGCTGCGGCTCTTAACAGCGAGGTCTTGACAGCCGATGAGGGTGAGTGAGGTGAGTATGGAGTGGCACCGGAATGAAAAGGCGGGGAAACGGGAGATCACCGAGAAGACCCGCCAACAAACGGCATCGTCCGACGCGATTCCCACTTGCGAAAATCCGGTGAGCCGGCCGGGGATTGAACCCGGTTCGCCTTTGTGGGAGGCGAACAGGCTAACCACTCTCCACCGTGGCCCCAGTATCAATATGACAAACGATAGTGGTCGTTATTTCATTTTTTAGGTAGTTACAATCAATGTTTACAATACGATGAAATAACATATTTACGAAACAAGAATTAATATAGAAAGCTTTAAAATATGACCCACAAAAATATAAACATTCTAAGTAACAAATTAAACTATGTTAAATATATACACAAGATAAAGAGCCAATGGTAACTGTCAAAACATTAACAGGCATTGATTTATTTAACAAAGGTAACAAAATTTTATAGGTACAAACCATAATGATAAAACAAAGGAATGAAGGATTTAGGGAAAACCAAGCTTTGGCATAAAATGTCCGAAAGGGACACAAAGGGTAAAAGACAAAGAGTGTCAATAAAAAAAGGCACAACAGCTCTGGACACTTCCAAGACGTAACAGTATGGTGGAGTCACCCACTTTTATCTTTACCCATTACTTCTAGCATATCAGTGTACACTTCAAATAAAGCACAGCATACGAATAATAAATGTTTCAAGTTTTAACCTTTGCTTTTAAGTTTCCTGGTTTTATTGGTATTGTTATACCAAAATTAAGAATCAATAAACTCACTAACAAACACTGTTACTGTCCTTATTGCCACAAACATTTCAAATAAACTCTCGAACTGTATTATATAATTTGTTGCAGCAACAAGGCCCGCTTTGTCCAGATATGGAAAATATTTGGTTGACTGTAGAGTAATTGGGTCATTTGATGGTCTTCGTTCGAAAATACGGGTTTGAAAGAATCTAATTTTTATAACTACTAGGATAGGAACAAGGTGTGTTAGGGCATTTATTGATTCTTAATAATGGCATGAACAATCTCAATAAAACTATTTGGAAATAAAACAAAAATGCAAAGCTATAAACTTGCACCATTGTACTACAGTAGAACATTATATATTTACAAACATTATAACTACTATGTTTGTAGTCGTGTTAGTCGAGTTGGCTGAGGTATAGTTTTTCAGCACAAACGTTCCGCGATCGAATCTTAGTCGCGTTCTCAACTTGATGATAACCGAACTTGTTTAATCACAGTTTAATCACCGAAATTTTACAATTTTGTGGCAACCAAATACGAACACCAAACATTTTTTTTTATTCTACAGAACTTTTTTCTCAGAGCGTTTTCTCTACTTGTGTTGTGCGTCGGTTCCTTGGAAAGCATTCCCGTCCTAGTGATATAGGTTGTTCACGGTAAAATGAGCACTTTTTAAGGCACTTATAAATTTTTCCTTTTGTCCAATTCCCATCTTCCTTCTACTTTTTAATATAAACATAGCAATGTGACCAATAAACACAGTGTATACATTTCACCACCCTCAATATTTAATGCGTGAGGTTTTAATAAGATATATTTATTAGCCTGTTGGGAGGGCCTTGAAAAGTGCTCACTTTATCGTGAACAGCCTACATAAAACCTACTCATCCTCCCCCAGTAAACCTGCTAAGTCACCTCCGTGTTCCACGAACTCCCAAAACCGCGACGGCAAGGAAAATTCACAATGGCGCGATGACGCAGCTATCACACAAGACCAGTCTAGACTGTGCTTACAAAGCGACAATGCCTTGGCCATAGCAGTTCCGGAAATTGGCTCCACTCGAGCCCAGTTTTAATATTACTCTGCGAACATCTTACCTAACACTGTGAGCAGGTTTATTCCACCCTACTCGATGTAAAGGAATGGAAAATAACATATACTGTTTATTTATATCTACGTCGTTCCATGCGGAGAAAGAGAAAAGGGTTGAAAGTTTAATTGATTTAAAAAGAAGAAAAGAAAGCAAAATTGTGGAAGGCCATTTAAAAATAAGAACTAAACGAACTGTTGAATTTTATAAACTTTAGTGATTTTGAATATAAAGGAAGTTGAAGGAGTTTATAATATAAAAGAAGCAAAGGAAATAAAATTGTGGATAGCTGTTTGAACGGATGAGTTTTACTAACTTACTAACAATTTCGAAGCTGCGAAAGCCGAGTAAGCTATTATCAATATCGCTCAAAATGTCACGAGTTAATATCCGCGAAAAATTAGTGCCAAAACAAATGACGTCATTATGTAGGTGAGATTAGATTCATGGTACATATAAAACAATATGCTTTAATAACGTCCATAGTAGATGGAAAATGGGGATTCACCCGGAAGGATGCCTAATTCAGACACGCGGACACACAGCTGCCTTCTTGGATGATGTCACGACCGCCATTTTGAATGAGGTTACGAATTCGCCAATGCAAATTTTCTTACGCCAATGAACCCAATGCTGATTGTAAATATGCTTATGAGGTCAATGTTAATTGTGAATATGCTACACACGTCAATCACGCACACGTAAATCATGCATGTGTCAATCACCCGCGCAACCGCAGATTTCACCCGACGCCCACCAGGGGGCGCCACCAGCATCGTGTCTCCCGCTAGCCACCAGAGCGCACCAAAAGCTGCGTTTCCCCTACCACCTGCCAGAGTGCAGCACCATCGCCATAGTTACCCCACTGCCAGCTAGATCATACCACCGGTGACAGCCATCTTTGCTTCCGAATTCTGCCGCCAGGCACATCGATCTTACGCATACCCATTTCGGAGCAGGTTAGCTCAAAAAATGCCGGAGGAGCGCGGATCTTTCCAACATCCCTTGGGTTGGCAGTCTATAATGTTAAATGACCAATACGTATGTAGGTATCCCCGTTCCAGCTTTATACATTTAAAAAATCGCCATTGCATGGTTAGGAGAAGAAGTACTCGCATCCGCCTAAGCACTCTCCAGATAGTAAACGGCCACACAAAAAATGAGAGTTTAGCATATATATAACCCAACACAAGACCCGCACACCTGAGCAATAATAATAATAACAATAACATATATAAATGGCCGTATAAAAATTTTATTGTAAAATACAGTAACCTGTGGCGAAACAGATTAAACGCAACATGCCATGTACGCCCTATGGAAAAATAACAATAACAATAACAGAAATACATGGCTGTATTAAAAATTATCGTTTAAGACGTCAACCTACGGTGACACGGAGTATACACAGCCAACACCGCGCATGGCAGCCACAGCAGGGCGAAACACAGTAGACACTTGCACAGCCCACCAGCATAATGAGATGTGAAGGACACGTAAAGCAGTGTACATGTGTGTACCACAGCGTGGAAAAAAATGTCATCATGCAAAAAGAAGCCTGTACGCTCCTATATATAAGAGCAATAATAACCTATATGGATGACCGTATTAAAAATTAACATTAAAGATGCCAACCTAGAACATAAATACTACCAGTAAAAAAAACGAAAGGAAAGAATATAGATGCACTTACCAGACGACGAACCCACCACAGGCAACGACGTCACCGAGGAGCATGTTACACACAGTCAATCAGCATCGTCGTCGTCACCGCCACCTTCGTTATCCTCGTTGACCTCATCGTCGGTGTCCTCGACACCATCATCATCATCATCAGCATTATCATCTTCATCGTCGACATCAACATTGACAACATCGTCATTGTCGCCATCGTCGACACCACCAGCAAGTGGATCCGCCCAGAGGCAGGCTGCAGAGTGCACCAGGAGGGCCAGAATAGCATGTAGCGACACGCTAAACTCCTCATGAGTCACCTGAGCCCACACACACTTAGACCAATCTGTGAGCACATTCTGCAGAATAGATATTGCTATACGAGTAGCGTGAAGCTCCATGCCATTCCATTCCTGCACCGTGCCTGCCCGCTATGTCTCCATGGCCGCCTGCTGCACCTCGGAGATTCTGTCGAGCGTGGTCAACATTGCCCAGACTGCATCGTCTGTAACATTGCCGATGGCAACACCAACTTCGTCGGCCATGCTGTCGAACATGTCAACGTTGTCATCGCTGAAGTCAGCAAGGTTCGCGAAGTCTTCGCCTGCCTACTCAGACGAAAGTGTCAGCCTCGGACAAAGCAGACGACATCGGAGCCTCCGGAAGTAGCGTCACGACAGCCATGGAATGTGCCATGCTCCACTACGAGACCAGCGGAATTCACGAACGAGATCGCCACACACCCATGCCTCTACGGTTGCGAGGGAGAGCATTTGGCCCACCACCACTATCTGAGTCAGACCCATCATTATATGGTGGAGGGGGTCCTAACAGGCCCGAGTTTGCGGCGCAATGCGTGCAAGTCGAGAGGCTGTGTGACACAACAGCATCAGCCTCATCGAGAGAATGGATAATCTCGTCTTCATTAATGCATAGGTCTGCCATTGTGGGTGTGCGTATTTGGAATGGCTACCAGGATTGAGGTAACAGATAGATATAAAGACCTATCAGGCCTCCCTACCAGCCCCCAGGCAAGAGCAAAACCACCCTAAACATGGTTATAGCACCAAACATAAAAAACTGATAATATACGAGTCCAAGAATACAAAGTATCAGGCACTTCCCTACCAGAAACATGCAAAACAACAGTGGAAACCTCGGCGTGATAAAGGACCATCAAAAGTTGGTAATGAATAAGTGGGGATCTAAAGAAGGTGCTTTGAGAAAGGGCTGTCGGTTGCTGTCTGTGACCCATCCTACCCAGATTCAATTAAGAATGCCCGAGGCCATCGATGGTCCATCGCCGCCATTCTGCAAATGTTTCACCATGAATATTAAGCAGCAGCAGTGCACATCACATGGCCGAAGACCAACAACTGATGTCTCCAGATATAATGTCCCTGCAGAAATGGGTGACAACCAACCTAGAGAGGTAATTAAAAAAAATGAATTCTGCTGGCAGACAGCCATCCACATGCATGAAGGTTAACTGCTGGCTCTAGCCACTATAAATTTCAAGTAACATGCGACATTTAATGTTAAACAATGCTTGTGAGAACAGTTGGCATGTCCAGCCGGTCTCCAAGATCATTAACATCGTCACACTACCAGCATAATACAAGTCAGAAATGTGGCCCAATCCACATCTTCTGGGAGGCCATTAACAACCACGGCCTACAAACCCACTGCAATCATAAGAATTTTAGGAATGTTAAAAAGCAGCCAAACTGGAAGAACGTGTGTGTTTTGGGAATACCGGCATGCATATGGAGCAACACTTGTGAGAACACATTAATATGCACTGCACAGTATTACAAATTATAAATATGGCTCGATCTAAAATCCCCCAAGGCGTTATTAAATACTGCAGTCCACAGCTGCACCATGGAACAGAGGAGAAGCAGGTGGTCATTATCAACTGTGTATGTCAGACCTGCAGGAATGTTAACAAGCACCCAAACTGAAAGAAGTAGCCCCCATCACTAAAAAACATATGTTAGTACATTGTTCATGTCCATCTGGAAATAATCACAGGTGCGAGGTATGAGACCATTATTAATGACCATCCATGCCGAGACTCAGTACAATGCATACCCACCTGGAAATAAATAAAAACAAGCATGGTCATATAACATGGAGGAAAGTATGATGGATGTATGAGGTAATGAGGGAAATACAGACTATCAATAAATTACACAAGCACATATATTTGTAAGAATGAATTTATTTATACTTCAAAAAATACATTTGTTGGTGACACATACAGATTCAATTACACCTCTTGTATTGCAGTATCTAATTACCCATTGGTAAATGCATATCATTGTATCCAGTTGCTGTAATGTGAATCGGAACCCAACCATTTTACAAGAAGCCGATTGAGCGACCAACAGAGTATTTTTCTAACCAAATAAATGTCGGTAAATTTTGTATGTTGTATCTTATGATCATAAAACGAACCTTGGAGTAGAGTTCCATCCAAGTCCACTATAAATAAGTCCTTGGTTCGTTATTGCAGATCTTTACCATCCTGTAGACTGCAGAGCTCCAGTTTAGTGCTTATGATTTGGAAATGTCCCCTTCAATTGTTAAGTCCTGACATAGTCACCAACCTTTGCCTTACGCTTGCAAGTATCCCATTTCTTCTCAGCTCTGAACACAGTTTCCAGCAAATAATTATCCTAAACATATACTGACCACGTGTGTATAGTGTGGTGTACTGTATGGTAGTAGGACGACACCAGTCGGGACAACAAGTCCAGCCACTTGTAACTTCCCAGAGTCAAAGATTCTCGCCACATTTCATTCTTCAGAGTACGGTTAAATAATTACACAATGGAATCTGTCATCGCACTCTATGTGCTGTAGTGATTAATGTTATGCGCAGTTATTAACAAACAGAAGGCAGGATTGTAGAATTCTCTGCCAAGATCCATTTGCAAATTTTTAGGCGATGCTTTGTCTTCCAAAACAGTCTTCATAGCATTGCTCACATCATGGCCATGTTTCCAACGAACTGGTATAGCCCAGGCATACTTACTGTATCCATCTATTACTGTAAATGTGTATTTGAAGCCCTTATTAACATTTGCATATGGTGCCATTTCAAATCAGTTGACCTGGTATAGTCCTCTTAGCCCAAAGAATGAGTCTTTCTGCCTAGGGTAATCACATCATGTAGGGTGGTGGAGCTTGGTGGCAATTTGCACATGACATTTTTATTAGTATATGTATCGCATTCAAGCAATTCTTGTAAAATATTTACACTCTTGTTCATATAGGAATTATTGTCAGCTTGCTGAGATGCAAATAGCAGTCATGGACATGATATGAGATCATTAGCATCATCCCAGTAAACATACACGAGTTGGTTACTCTCATCCAGCTTCGAAGTCAGAACCGAGCCAGTTGCTAAGCCAACATATGGGAACAGATCAAGGATAATGGCGAATTTTGGGTGTGTCTCTTCCATATAAGAATTGCTGGAAGACACATTGTTTTCAAAATGTGCACTCATTAGGGTTATTAAGTACTTGTGCTGGCAAATGCCACATGCGAGTACTCACCAGACCCTCATTTAAACAGCAATTCATAGAGGCCTGGAGATGCCCACATTGCTTTGTCACCAACCTGTATAAAATCATTTGGCAGAAAAAAATTGTTTGCTCCCCAATAATCATTTCTTTTTGTGCCAATAAACACTATGTTCAATCATTAAACTTCATTGTCTACAATGATAGGTAAGTGCGAATGGTCGTGTTGTGCAAGTAAGGTCTATATTTTTTTATACTTCAATGCAGCTAAAGGCTGCAGTATCTTCAGGAATCATCTTGCACTTCCTCCCTGTCGTGGGTTCTATGTCTGGTTCAGTCTTCATTTTAGCAGCAGGGAAAATATTTTGATGTAAATTATCTAGCTGAGGTGTTATAGACTAGAATGCATCATCCAAAGTAGCATCGTGCTCCTTACATGTACACTTATCCAGTAAATACTTATTGTGCAAACTTTCGATTACATGCAGTCATTCTACTAAAAGCATCTGTATTATCAGCTTTATGATATTGTCTTGAGACTTGGAGAATTACTGAACGACGGTATCTCACACATGCTGGCAATGACTCCATTGTTCATTGTTTTAATGCAAGTCAGACAGGAAATGAACAGACCCACTGTGTATAAGGTATTTCACATCCAAGAGTGTCCCAACTAAACATCGGGTTTGTGCATCTATATTAGCAGAAATTCTAGTAAGAGTCCTGTTGTCTGTTCACTCGCCGACAGCACCGAGTTTCAATTTCATGTTGGCCACAGACACTAGCTTCTTACTTAAAGTGGTCATCTTGCTCGCACCCTCAGTTGCCACATTAAGGTGTGTGTCTAGTTTAGTAGTCAGGTCATTAATAACCCTATTGAAGACATCGAGCTTCGCCTCCACAACTGCAAGATCGCCTCCTAAAGCAGTTAGTTTATGCACATTGTCAGTTAATGTAGCAATCTCAGCATCTATCTTAGTAAACAGCACATTCGTGTTGCCGAATATTCGGCCTTCCACCACATCGAGTGCATCATAGGAAGCAGAAGTAGCTAGTTTGGACACCCTCTTGGTCAATCTGCAAAGCAGTAGTCAGTATATTCGTATCGAAGTGATGGTCTTCCACAGTGGAGAGCATCTAACCTAAAGCAGTTTAATTTGCACACTTATTCAGTCAATGCATACAATTCTGTAGTCACAGCTGCATAATCCCTGCTGGATATTCGCTCGCCCACACTGTCGAGTTTCGAATCAAATGCAGTGAGCCGAGTCATACCGGCCATCAGTGTGCAAAGATGTGTCTCGGTGTTAGTAGATGTGGTCTGCATTACTGACAATGGTTACAACGCCTCTGAAGTGACACTGTGGATAGAGGACACATTAGTTGAATCGCTGTAATGTTTCATTCCTCTCAGAGTCTTGGCACCTTTCCCTCCAAAACCTAAGCTACCATAGTCATTAGATGTAATACAGCCACCTGACACACACTTCAGTGTACTATGACCAAACTTGTATACAGTGTAGCTCATTGTTCACTGATGTGCGATAACGAACTCATCGGATCACCTATGACACCTGCTCTTATAAGGTGGAAAATTCTTAATTATGACAAGAAACCAGCAGGATCTAACCAGCAATATGAGCACATACTTTTAAACCCATCAAATACCATATCTATATTGACATGATCGGAGTAAACATGTCATAAATTAAGGTAATCCATGCCGAATATCCCAAGGAAATTAGTAATTTTGTGCAGGAGTTGTTTATGGATATGTGAATAAGTTTGACACAGGTAAATCGAATCCACCACTACATGTCAGCCCATTCTGAAATACTGCTGCATAGTCGATAGCTTCTCACGTGCCACATCTTCGAAAAGAAACACAGAGTTTGGCTAAGCAACACTTGGCGGCATGACTTCTTCATTGCCGCGACATGGAAAATAACAGATGATATCTATAGTTTGAAGTATCTGCACTACCTTTTGGTACTTTGGCTGTTGTAGAGATTTTGATTACAGGTAAATGTTCTCGAACCAAAGACTGTTGGGTTCCATCAACAGGCTGGGAAGTACGCATGTCTTTCCACAGTTGCTTAGTCCCACTAGGATACTTCACATTGTGTTTGGCAGCAGCTTCCAATGTTGTGATTTGTAGGAGATAGTTTTGTCATCAGCAGTGATGCGAACAGGAATGTGGTGGTCTGTGGCGTAATCTCCATTGAACTGATACATGAACACATTAACCACCTGTACTTATAGCATCAGGACTATGCTTGAGACCTGGCAAGGTAGCCACCCTTGTATGCATGTGCCCGAGGTCAGATGATATGGATAGCCAAGTACGATGTCTAGTGATGTGGTTGGCCACATGCGACAAAACAAATGCATAAAGTAGATGTGACGGCCAAGTTGAGTTAGTATGCTGTATTGTGCCTTAGGAGTAAGACTAAGAGGGGATGTGGACTGCTGAATATGCTGATCAACAGCCTTCCTTTCGAGGCACACATTCAAAGCTACAATACTCTGGGCTTGGCATGAGAATAGCACAGCAATTTAAGCATGCCAATGCCCTGTCAGTTTGTTGGATTAGGCTTGCAAGGAACATGACATCACCTACACGACCAGAAGCAAGTCTGAAGTAGACATGCAGCCCGCAACATTCTTGTGGAAAAAGCCAAGTCGATAGTTAGGTCGCCCAAGTCCAAACTCGACAAAACTCTAGCTGCTTGGGACGTGTCCAAGATTATGAAAAATTATGCCAAAAGGGGAATTGGTTTGCAGTTTGTAATGAAGGAAAGAACAAGGAAGACATGAAGGAAAGCTCGCAAAGCAGTAGGTAAGCGAGGAGGCATTGTGCCCTTCATCCTGCCAGCGTTCGTTGTCCACTGCAGCCTTATCGGTGGTGCAAGTGTTATAGTGAGGGTGGTGAACATAGCCAAGGAAGAAAATAAGCAGTTGACCTAAGCAATTAGACAAAATAGATGTATATAAATGCTCGCTAGAGGTAAAACAAATGGCGCCAGCCTGCATCTTTGTCCGTACTGTGTAGGTGGTGGTGGAGGAAAGAGGAAACACAGGAACCGGGGAAAGAGGCGGTCTAAAGGTCGTGGCCCAGTCGCCCACTCAAAAACACAGACATACAAAAGTTTGCTCGTAAATTAAAAATAGCCAATTTATGAGGTGTGCTCATGCACAACTACCTACTGCACAGTCCGAGACAAGTTCAGTACGGCTTAGTAAACCTAGATACCAGACTCGGACAGGGAATCATTGGACCACATATAAAACGTGTGGGGATACGGCAGAATAATTTGAGAGCTGCGGTAATTTAAGTTTGCCACCAGATATGGAAACATATCTGAGATGCGGGAGATTAGTTATAACTACTAAGCAGAGGAACTACCATGTGGATGGAAATGAGACCACTTATGCCTGTACTTATTTTCAAGGTAGAGATAAAAAGCATAAACTATAATTAAAGTGGAAGTACTACTTGTAAATATCAGTCATGTCCATAACCATGATTGCATTGTGCAATTGCTCGGAATTGTACTTTGTGCTCTTTCCTCCGCTAAACCTGGGTTGGGCATGGTCCAAGGTGCTCATAGATTTTCAAACCTATTTCTCTGTACCAAACATAGATGATCGCAATTGTATGTTTTGTTACATCAAGGAAGATGGTGAGATAGGCGAAGTGTGTGTACCCCCAGATTCGTATGAGAGTGAAGATATAGGAGAGTACCTTAAGCATGCACTGGAGCCAGAACTAATATTTTTTTTTTATATTTATAACTTTACATATTCATACGTTTTTATTTATGTACTCATTTAACTTTTGAGTAGAGTTAAATTGCTTACACAATATTAATACTCTCCCTTTTAAATTTTTCTCCAACATACACTGAAAACTAATATATCTTTAAAGAACACAATATCCTTAAAATATTAGGATGCTTAATAAAACAGTTTGACATATTTCAATGAAGACAGTGTGGATTTCACAAAAGAAAAGGGCGGGGGGACAGCCCTCTTATGTTGTATGTACGTGATATCTTTTACATTGGGAGCTATGAACCTTTTCATATTTGTTCGGAGAATGTGGATCTTCGATCAGTACTGTCATGGGCGAAAGGAACCTCACTATCTGAAACGGCCCTCGCCATTTCACGGCCAACTTAGCACTAAAATAATCAATTTTGAACTCAGGTGGTGAGCATCGACCAAAGTTAAATCACCAGGTTTCAAGGCTACATCTTTGTAAACGATGTTAATTTTTTGTTCTATTTTCTGGCGATATGTAACTAAATTGTGTGTCACATCAGTCCATATTTCTTCCAGTTTTTTACTATTCACATTTTCCAAACAAGTACCGTAGAGTTACCACATATTTATTAAAGGGTGCATAAATCTCCGCTCCAAAAATACTTCAGCTGGTGCATACTTGTGTGCACTATGAATCAAATTATTGAAACACAGTAACAATAGCTATAATACATAATCCCAGTGATGTTGCGTATCTGACTGAAAACTGCGTAAGGCAATCTTAATGTAATGGTTAACACGTTCTGTAAATTTGTCTGTGAATGGTACGGGGCAGTTGAACCATCTTTACCCCCCATAAAAAATTCAGTTCCCTGAATTCTTGCGGCAAAAAATACGTAGCATCATCTGTTACTACATATATAAGGGTGCACCAAAAACACTATAAAACTGTTGCATTACAACTTTACAGATTTCAACTGCCTTTGTGGTGCATAACGGGAAAATTAACCAAATTTGCTGAAACTATCTATTATTACTAGGACATAGACATAACCCGATGTAGTATGGGGCAACGTATCCATGGTGTCTACACACGTTCCCAAGGACACGTGGCTACCGTACCCGCATAGTGGCATTCTGGTTTTTGATTTTTTCGGTTTAACATGTTGACACACGCCACAACCTTTTACCCAGTTTTCAAGGTCGGTGCATACTCCCGACTACGTAAACATTTCTAACATACAACAGATAGATTTATCACGCTATGTGTCCTCCGTAATAAGATTCGTGGTAATATTTAAACACCATTGCCCACAAATATTCAGGTACAAATTCTCTGAATTTTCCTCGTTATGTCCATTCACCTAGAAAACCTTTATGGAAAACGTAAGGCAACATTCCATTCTTAATTCCAGACAAAATCTGCTTCCATTCCTGATCAGCATTTTGGTATTAATTAATGTCAGGAAACACGTTTGGGAATTTTTGTAACGTATTCAATTCTGAAACGTCTGTGTTTCCTACTGCTGGCCTTGACAGCTGGCTATTTACACCCGCCACACTCTCTACAGGTGCCCCATTTTTCACCTGCTCGTCGCCTTGCTCAAACTCTCTGGCGGAATACATGCGAGACAACACATCTGCTACAGAATTATCGACCTCGCGAAAGTGTTACACATTAAATTTGAAACAGGCCAATATTACCAACCAGCGTGCCAAACTGCCTGCAGGCTTTTGAGAATTTAATAACCAGTTGAGCGCTTGGTTGTCCATGTACAACGTGAACGGTGCGTGATCCAAACAATCTGCGAACTTATCCATAGCCCAAATACTACTTAAGCATTCTTTTTCATAAATAGTAAATTTACGTTCTGCTCGAGTCAATAATTTATTGGTACACGCTAGCGATACAAAATGATCAGTTATCTTCTGATTTAAACATGCTCCTATTACTGCAGAACTGACATAGCAGTGCAAAAAGAACTCCTCAGAAAAATTCGGTAAATGCATTATGGGAGGATTTTCTAACATATCTTTCAATTTTTGAAAATCATTTTCCTGGTCTTCGTTCCACTGAAACTACACATTTTTTCTTTTCAATTTATTTAAAGTCTCTGCAAGATCAGAAAAATTTGGAACTAACTTACAATAAAATGCTACTATACCTAAAAATCTTACCACTACTCGTGCATTTATAGGCTGCGGGATATTTACGACTTATGTTACCTTTACCGCCGGATCTGTTTGCCAACTCTCCTCTGAAATTATAAATCTCAAATAATGCATGTTTTGTGGTGCTCAACTTATCTTTTCCGGATTTACCGTCAGCCCGGATTTACACAATTCGTCTAATACTAGCTGCAAGTGTTGAAGATGTTCCTCTAACGTATTACTGTATATGCACACGCCATCTATGTACGTGAATACAAACTCATATAGATATTTTCCTAGTATGTGAGTTAACGCTCTAGAGATACACTGGGGTCCGGAATTTTCTCCCATCAGTAAACGAGTGCACTGATACAAGCGCCACAGTATACAAACACTAACGGTGCCCTACTATTGGGATGTAGCTTACACTGTAAGAATGCCGAATATAAATCCAAAATAGTGAAATATTTTGCAATTCGCAAAATGTTCAAATACAGTTTCCATGACGGGTACCGGATAGGAATCCACGTACAGTTTTTCATTTATTTTCCTATAATCACAGATAACTATAAACTGTCCCGGAGTTTTCTTGCGAATTAGAAAAGACGGGCTTGCGTACGGACTTGTGGAATTTTCTACGATTCCCTGCTCTTGCAATTCTGCGATAAAATTTTTAAATACTTTAATATTGGGTTCTGACACACGATACGTCACGCACTCTGTGGGCTCATTATCTTTAAGTTTTAATTCTACTGGAATCTCATTACAAAGCCCTAATTTTGACGTAAGCACATCTTATATTAAATTTTAAGCTGTTCTGATGCTTTCGCTACATCTGCAGAATATTGAACCAACTGAATTTTACGGAAATGAGAAGGTTTTACTTGCAAATTTACTAAAGTTTCGGGGGAAAAACTAAACCGTAATTCCTTCTGTGCTACGTCAACGAATTCACGCGTACTACCCAAAAAAATCGATACCTAAAATCACGCCATGTGACAGGTGTCCAAAAACACGGAATGCTACTTCCCAAGAGAAATTTTCTATTTTCACTTTCATCACAACTATTATGTTAGACTTTTTCAAACCTCTGTCAGCTAATGAAAATACCTCTGACTCACCCCGTTTTAACTGCACAGTTCCAAGCGGTGCGTTCCGCATTATTTTATTCAAGGTCTCTTGACTTATGAGCGTCGCTGAAGCACCCGAGTCAAGCAAACCTGACATTGTTAAGTTTGTAATCACAAGCTGCTCGTATAGTAGACCATTTTTGTTACATAGATTTGTGTTTTTCACGGCGCCTATTCCTGCAGGTTTTCCCTTTAACGGACAATTAAATTTAAAATGTCCGTCATTACCGCATCTAAAATAAATAATCTATTTTACGGTTTTCCGCCCTTCAGACTTTACAACAGTTTCTTAAATTTCTTTTACGTCTGACTGGCCCCCGTTTTCAAGCCGCATTTCTTTCACTTCACTATCCGATTTCTTATAGAAATATTTTTTCCGTTGGATGATTATTTATAAAACAAATGTGACTGTGACATTTTTGTTTTACATTTTCCTGCACAGAATTCCCTTCGCCTTTTTGCATTTTATAAAAGAATTTAGCCGTCGGATTATTTGTACGAAAACAGATTTGGCATTGCAGTTTAGATGTTACTAGTTTAGGTTCTCTTTACTTACAATCGTCGATCGTTAAATCCACTTGAATTAATAAAGCTAATAATTAATTTAATGTTTTCGGCTTTGAGGCAAATATAAAATATATTTACTATTTTCTGACAACAGATTAAAAAATAGTATTTCCACCACATCCGCTTCCACACACGGTAAACCTAACACTTATACCCATATAATAGTCTCGCTGACAAACTGCTGCATTGACTCAATGGGACTTTGAAATCCTTCCAATATTTTCATACGTTGGTGCGCGATAGCTTCTGATGAACCCGTCTGTCTCAACATTGCCTGACTAAACTCACTAAATGGCATACGTTCATTCATCGCCTGCCCCACTACATTTTGCAAAGGCTCTGGCACTTTAAACATTATAGCGGCATACAAAAGCACGATTTCACAAATATGAAAAGACACGAAAGTAGCTATTTGCACCAAAATATTTACAACTGACTTTAAATTCAGGATGCGAACTACCTCGATACTATCCACCAAGTGAGGTTGAAAATGTTTGATATTTTTAAAGATTCTAACTGCGTCGGACTCACCCGCTTGTTGAGTAGCTACGTCACCTTTCCTCACCAGCTCTCTCATATACTGTCGGAGGGTATCTATTCCGTCGTCCGGATTGAACGACACCCCGGCGTCGGTCAAACTTTTCTGGAGAGCCTTTTTCGTTAGGCGCTGGATCCACAATGTATGGATAGCTGTAAAAGTCATTTTTTTGGATGAGTTGATTCACCACTGCTTATAAAAGTCACTCTCACAATCACTGGAACAACCCCAAGGGAGTTTGTACTGTTTCGTAACTTTACAGAATTCCTAACTTGATTTTCCCTTTTTACTTCTCTGCATTGAGGAAGCAGAGTGGCGCAGATTTCTCTATCCTGTATGAGACGGTGTGTACCAACACACACAGGACGAGGTCTTTGTCTCAGTCTGAATGTAGGTGTTTAGGTTTGAAAACAGCTGAGAGCCCCCCAAAAGTGTCAAAAAGGGATTTGGGTTGGTTCCAGTGAAAAGGTTAAAATATTCATTGCCTTTGCCTTTATATCATGTATAAATCATTTACATAGTTTTCCCCCCAATCTCACAATAAATAATTTGTATCAAAATTAGATTTCTGTTAAAAACTTCACCCCAAAATTTACATTTTTTTTTTTTACAAAAATACAATTCTTTCCAGCTATATGCCTTATGACATAGAGCCTAAAGACATAGCACTAGTGCCTAACAGTGTAGTGCCTAATGGTATAGGCATAATGTAGTGACTAATGGTATAGTACCTAAGGGAATTGCCTAGCAGAGTTGTGTCTAATGGCATAGTGCTTAATATTGTAGTGCCTAACATCGCAGTAACTTTTTATTTTTATTTTGTGGCCAGCCAAGTCCGGTCACGCCTTTTTCTTATCGCCCAGTTACAGTACCCTTTCTGCACTCTAAATCTGAATAAGTGAGAATTTCACTGTTTTAATCAGTCAAACGTATCTGACTGATACAACAGTCACTTCAGAGAATTTAACTAATAAGGCAGTGAAAAAATGCCATATTTCCTTCACTGATTGATTTAATGACATTTCCCACTAATTGTTCAATCATGTTTTCACTGGTTTCTCAGTGGTTTATTTTTGACTGATGGTCCAGTGAAACATCTGAGCTACTTGCTCTCAGTCTCTAATTATTTTTGACTGATGTATCAGTCAAACTGTGTGTAAAAATGACTGTCGAATATCGTTAAAAAAAATGGCCATTAAACAACGTGTATCAAGTGAAGTAACAACGAATAAACTAATAAAACCAATACAAAATACTTTATAAAATTTGTTCCGTCTTACAAAGCCCCATTTTACGAAGTAATATGAACACACGAAGAGAGTGCATTCATACATACTACTCGTTCTAACAATCCTAACGGTACCAATCAAACTAAATACAAAAGGTATTAACATCCAACTTCAAACTAAACGAATCAAAGCAAAAATTTAAGACACATATTTTCATTATATAGTTTCATTTTGGCGTGGTAGCTCAGATGGAATGTAATTGGACTAGAGTCGAAAGGCGCGCGAGTTCAATCCGGGTCACCTGCTGAAATTGTTTTACTTTTTTAAATTACGGAAAATTGCACAACATAATTAGCAAACTGTCGTAAATATGTTTTATTATACGTAATCATTTGCCTACATTCAATAAAAGCAACATTTTATTCACCACTGTAGTCGGTCATCACTTATGCAGTAAGTGAAATTGTTTCACGTCACTAATTAAATCAGTGAGATTTTTTTACTGAAACAATTATTGGCTTTCCACTGATTCTAAGTGGAATTATTTTCACTGATTAGAGTAGTTGAATTTCACTGCGAATCAGCGGTTTCCCACCAATTCGAATTTAGTGTGTTGGTAATACAGAGGTATAGTATGTTTCTTTTTTGTGTTTTTTATTTTATACTTTATTTTCCCATTACAGCCATTATGGATTACGTTTTAATATAATATTGCAAATTATCTACACCAATTTGCATGAAAGGTGAGAGTGGCGTGGATTTCCTGCTTGACACTCTGACTCCCCTAGCAGCTTGGTGGTAAATTTCTCGAAATTCTGTTATTCTGATGATTATATTATGCTATATTCCGTCAATTAACTACTACGACTTAGATTTTATATATTTCAATTCCAGCCATCAGTTTTGGAACTGCCAGCAGAGAGGGGGGCCCTGTGGATTCCTTTTCGATCCCCCTCCCCCCATAGTCTTGTTCTTTAGTCTGTAACGTCATCATACCGTTACTCTTTGTTCTTATATATTGCCTAAGTCTTCAGCATCCTGATTCGTATCCTGTTTACTTGCCTTCGTCATTGCTATTCCGATTACTCATGTCCTTCGTTCGTTTAATTGATCTTCATTATACCTTTTAGGGTTCTTTCGAATGGAGGGCAAAGCCTCTCAACTTCTCAGTCGCCTTATGATATTTCCTTCCCAAGTTCTAGTATCTGTGCATTGAGAACACCCAAGTTGTGTGGTGAGGCTGCTCCCACCACAATTTCTTACAGCGGTTTTACAGTGTCAATTCCAGTATAACAATTTTTTCTTGAATCGGGTATTGGAAACCTTTATATATATTAAAGTGACTAATGATATTTATCTATTGCCATAATGCTTAACAGCATTGTGCCTTATGGTGTAGTAACTAACGTCGCAATACCTAATGGTGTTGTGCCAAATTTCACAATATCTAATGCCATAGAGCCTAATAACATAGTGCACAACAGCATAGTGCCTAATGGTGTAGTGCCTAATGCTATATGTTTAAGAGTATAGTGTAGTAGTGTAGTGGCTAATTCTGCAGTACCTATCAGCATAGAGCATAATAGCATAGTGTCTCACAGCATAGTGCCTAACAGCAGAATTCTTAATGGTGTATGCTTGATGGCATTTGCCTAATGGCATATGCATAAGGGCATTGTAACTGATTGCATATGTATAAGGTCATAGTGACTGATAGCTTAGTGCATAATGGTGTAGTATCAAATTGTATAGTGACTAATGGCATAATACCCAATGATGTAGTGATTGATGGTGAAATGCTTAACAGCATAGTGATTAACAGTGTAGTGCCGAATGGTGTAGCAACTAACGGTGTAGTGCCTAACAGCATAGATCCTAATGGTGTAGTGCCTAACATCACAATGACTAACAGCATATACTTAACTTCATAGTGCCTAGCAGCACAGTGCCTAATGGCGCAGTTAGTAATGGCAGAGTTACTAATGTCACAATGCTAAATGTTGTACGGCATAATAATGTAGTGCTTAATGGTGTAGTGTCAAATGGCACAATTCCTAACTGTGTAATACCTAATGGTGAAAGTCTATCATTATAGTGACTAATGGCTAGTGCCTTACAGCATTGTGCGTAATGGCATACTACCTAATAGCACAATTACTAACATCATAGTGCCTAATTGCATTGTGCCTAGCGCATAGCACACAAAAACATAGTGACTAACAGTGTATTGCATAGTACTTAACAGTGTAGAGCCTAATAGCATTGCGCCTAATAGTGTATGCCTAACGGTGTAGCGACTAACTACGTAGTGCCTAAGAGCATAGTACCTAATGGTGAAGTGCCTAACTACATAATGCCTAACTGCATGGTAACTAATGCCCCAATGCTTAATGGTGTTGTGCTTAATGGAGCATACCCAGCAGCATAGTGGCTAACTGTGGTGTGCCCAATGGCATAGTGCCTAACAGCATACTGCCTAACGGCATAGCATAGTTCAAAGTTATGCAGTTCCTAATGACATATTGCCGAATTGCATAGTGCTTAATGGTAAATACCTATGGATGTTTGCCTACTTTCATAGTGACTAAAAGTGTAGTACACAGTACCATAGTGCCTAACAGTGTAGTGCCTAACACTATAGTGGTTAATAGTGTATGTTAAATTGAGAAGTTACTAGTGTAGTGACTAAGGGAATAGTTCCTAACAGTGCAGTGACTAATGGGATAGTGACTAATAGAATAGTGCCTAATGGCGTATTTAGTACTGCTGCAATTTCTAATGGTGTAGTGATTAACAGTGTAGTGCTGAATGGATAGTGACTAACAGAGGTGTGCATTATGGTGTAGTGCCTAACATAGTAGTGACTAACAGCATATACCTAATGACATATTGCATACATAGTGTATTGACTAATGACACAGTGCCTAACAGCGCAATACCTAACAGTGTAATGTCTAATGGTGTTGTGCCTAACAGCATTGTGACTAATTGCCTTATTCCTAATTGTGTAATGTCTAATGGCATAATATGTAGATGGCATAGTGCCTAATACCGTAGTGCCTAAAGGCATTTTGACTAAAGGCATAGTGCCTAATGGCATAGTGACTAACGGTGTAGTGCCTAACAGTGTAGCTCCTAACAGTATAGTGCCGAACGGTGTAATGCCTTACGGCGAAATGCCTAACTGCAAAATATCCAACGCCACAATTCCCAACGGCACAAAGCCGAAGTGTGTAGAGCTTCATGGATCAGTGTCTGACGGTGTAGTGCCTAACGGTGCAGTCCCCAAAGGAGTAGTACCTAACGGTGTAATTCCTAACGGCGTTATGCCTAACTGAGTAATGCTTATGGGCGTAATGCTTCATAGTAGTACTTAACAGTGCAATGACTAACTTCGTAGTGACTAACTGCATTATATCTACCGGGGAACTGCCTAATGGTGCAGTACCTACTGACGAAGCGCGTATAAGCTTATTGCCTAATGGCTTTATGTCTAAATGGTGAGTTAGGCATAACGACGTTAAGTATTACGCTGGTCCCACAGATAGCCATCTTACTGTGCGTCCAGACACACGTGTACCCACTAGCGGGCAGATTGGGCGCGCTTGAGCGCTCCACGGGGCAGAAAATCAAAGTAAATCTCGAGATTACACCCACCGCGAGCCGGTGTGGTAGGCTATGGCTGGAGCTGGGTGAACCTCGTGGTATCCATGTTTCCTCCTAGTGTGCAGTTCTACATAGGTATGAATAATGTGGGCAGATTTAAGCGGCTCTTAACATAGAGGTTTTAAGAGTCGATCAGGTTGAAACGAGGTGAGTATGATGCAGCCCCGGAATGCAAGGGCACGGAAAACGGGAGATTCCTGAGACAACCCGCCGACCAGCGGAATCATCCGGCACAATTCCCACTTGTGAAAATCCGGTGGTGACCCGGTCGGGGATTGAACCCGGTTCCCAATGGTGGGAGGCGAGCAGTCTAACCTCTCAGCAACCGCAACCTCAATGAAGGCTGGTCTCGCCCTGTCTGTATAATCGCATACGTGCAGTCATTTGTGGTAGCCTTTTATCTTTGTACCAAACATTTTCGCTCTCGTCTATGGAAGGCTTTATGGCCCCCCACCTGGATGTAAACCTCGTGGTTGTGAGTTTAATTTGTAAAGAACAACGTAACATAAAGGAATCTTAGAGCTTTCACCCGAAAATTAATTATGCAGGTGGTGAATACGTGCCATTACTTCAAATAACAGTAGGTGTACTGCGCTTGAGAGTCGTGATATTTTGATCAGAGTTTAAAACAGCGAAATCTTGAGTGCTGGTGAAGATGAAGTGAAGTGGATATGGACCAAAGGCGGAATGCAACGGCGCAAAGATAACAGCACAGCGCGATACCTTATCGCTGTGTCCACTGGACTCTGTACCTGGCATGATAACGTTATCTCTAAATAGCAGCAGGCTCCATTTACAAGGTTGAACTTAAACGCGCCAGCCTTCGGTAATAATAGTTGGTTGACGCTACCAGCGATACTCTATGTCCATAACCTTAAAACCTGAAAACGCAATAGCGGCCAAACTAATGAACCTAATTCGGTTCCTTTTGTGTATGTGACTTCCTGAAGAAACACAATTCCAACAAACCACTACCTGCCTTAGCAGTTATTACTTGAAGACCAAAACGGTACAGAAATGACAACAAAATATAACTCTCTTCTAGATCAACAATCTTAACTGTCCAGGACCTATCGTCCTTATTGACATCCTTACTGAAAGACAAAATACTACGGTATACCTTCTTAGGATAACACCTAGACACACGACTCTGACGAGGCATCATAACGATGTGTCTTCTCTAATGACACGGAGCGATATGAACTACACTAACAGGTTACAAGCTTTAAATACATGCGGAACTGGTAACACGGTAACCTTAGATAACAATAAAAAGTACAGAAAGCATAGCGCAAAGACAACAGCACAGCGCGATACCTTATCGCTGCGTCCACTGGAATCTGTACCCGGCATGATCACCTTATCTCTAAATAGCAGCAGGCTCAATTTACAAGGTTAAATCCTAATATGCAGGATGTTCTGAACTGTATTTGGTTATTATTACCAGGCACTGTGAGATAATTACTGTTGTTGAAAATTTGCATATGTTTGTCATTATTGTGCTGCTGGAGTGATTCTGATTAAATAACACTTTGTCTGACAGAATTCGGTTTATTAGTTTGGGCGCTATTGCGTTTTCAGGTTTCAAGGTTATGGACTATCACTGGTAGTGTCAATCAACTAGTATTACCGAAGGTTGGCGCGTTTAGGCTTTAACCTTCAGTTGCTTGTATACTGTGTATTTAGAGATAACGTTATCATACCGGGTACAGAGTCCATTGGACATGATTAGGTATCGCGCTGTGCTGTTATCTTTGCGCTAAGCTTTCTGTCTTTTTTTTGTTATGTATGGTTACCGTGTTATCAGTTCTGCATGTATATAAAGGTTGTAACCTGTTCGTGTAGTTCATTTCGCTCCGTGTCATTAGAGAAGACACATCGTTCTGATACCTCGTCAGACTCGTGTGGCTAGGTATTATCCTTAGAAGGTATACCGTAATATTTTGTATTTCAGTAAGGATGTTAATAAGGACGATAGGTCCTGGACCGTTAAGGTTGTTGATGTAGAAGAGAGTTATATATTGTTGTCGTTTTTGTACTGTTTTGGTCTCCAAGGAATAATTGCTAAGGCAGGTAGTGGTTTGTTGGAATTGTGTTTATTCAGGAAGTCTCATACACAAAAGGAACCTGCGCCTAAGAAAATTAGTGTTATTGATCCTCATGACATAATATGTTGGAAGACTTATCTTGTTAATGAAAGGAAGGCAGATAATACTGCTGTTATTAGTGTATTCGATAATGCATCCGTGTTCTCTCGTAAGAAGATGAAGTTAAAACTCGGTGATCAGATTTTGTTGTATCGGAAGTTAGTTGATGCTACTGGTGATATGCATATTCTTGGTCTTGCGGAACTGTATTGTAATCCATAATATATCTCTTTTGCCGTAATAATCGGTGTATGATTTGTTATTGTCGTTTTTGTTGCATTATTGTTTATGCTATGGCTATTAATAATGAGTAATTACTAGGAATTTAAATATTCGCTTGTAATTACGTGCTACAGGTCGTATATATTGTAACACTTATACATGCTTTATACAGAAACCTGCCATTACAGAAATATCTGCCAATACAGACCCACCTGCCAATTGCCTTGCACCAAACCATACATAAATAATGATACACACATACGTGATTGACAGTTGACGGTGACATAACAGTTCTTGAAGGGAACTCATTAGGAAGAATATAACCTTGTGCTGTATTGTGGTTGTACTTTCAGATTTGATTTTAGATCCCATATACAGGCTGTTCTAAACTGTATTCGGTTATTATTACCAGGAACTGCGACATAATTTCTGTTGTTGGAAATTTGCATATCTGTGTCATTATTGTGCTGCTGGAGTGATTCTAATTACATAACACTTTGTTTGACCGAATTCGGTTCATTAGTTTGGGCGTTATTGCGTTTTCAGGTTTCAAGGTTATGGACTATCGCTGGTAGCGTCAACCAACTAGTATTACCGAAGGTTGGCGCGTTTAGGATTTAACCTTGCAAATGGAGCCTGCTGCTATTTAGCCTGCTGCCCACGACATCGTTCACCATGTTTCCCAAAATGCGAAGGGCAAACTAGATTCATGGCGAGTTGACCGAGAAATGATTTATATTACAAGCGTCGTGTATTCGTGTGAGCTCGCCACTTCCAACTGCGAGAAGATTGGAAAACAAAGCAGCTTCATTTTCATCCAGGGAGGGAAATCACACATGTATATCTTCTGAAGAAATCGCCTGGGTTAAAAGAGTAAAACATTTTTTTTAAGGTGCAACTTTTTAAAAGCCCTCAAGTATAAACCATAAAACTTTCTTTTTCACTCTCTTTCCATAACCAAATTCTGTTCTACATTTGTCCAATCAGTGTCCTCTTCTAGTCTTCCCTCAACGTCTGTAGCTACAACCTGCGCACTATATATAGAAATACTGACTCATGTGGTGGGTTTTCGCATGTGGGTATTGTATTGTATTGTAAAGGGCTTTTTAAACGTCCCCCGGTTTTATGCTTGAAAGCTTAACAGGGGGACGGCTTATATACTAACTTATAACCTTACTTTAATTAATACCCATTCCTTACCCGGGATTCGAACCCAGAGCCTCCCGTACCCCAGATCGGTGACGCAACAGCCGACTGCGCCACGGGAGGTCTACTTTCGCATGTGGAAATCATGCCGGACTATGCAGCTGTTCGGCGGGTTTTCTTGGATATATTCCGTTTTCCCACCCTTTGCACTCCTACGCTGCTCCATACTCGCCTCGCTTCACCTTCATCGGCTCTCAAGATCTCGGTATAAGGAGACGCTCAAATCACTTCAACCACTCGTGTGGTGGAGAAGCCATTAGGGAGGACATGGGTTCGAATCCAGGTCCGGCGAAATTGATTTCGGTTTTCCTCGGTTTCACTCGAGGCGAATGCTAAGATGTGTGCTGTCTTCAAGCGATGGTTGATACGCTCCCCCTTCCAGCTTTCTTCAGGAACTTTCTCCATTTGTAATGACCACGCTGTCGACGATAAATTAAGTCGTCTAATGCGGGGGACACATTTTAATATACCGTAACTAATGTCTGAACGTTGCTTTACTTCAAATATCAATATCCAGCTACGTTTATTATCCTGTACTTTAGAACGCTGGAACTAATTTGGGATACGAAGCCGTTCGAAGACTCACCCTCCATATTCCGCACTTTACAGGCCGCATAATGTGGAACTTATGACATGGAACTTGAATCGTTGGAACATCGAACTTTGCAACGTCCCGAACTTGTTCTAGGGCTCTACGGAAGTCTCTTACCTGGTATTTGAAATGCGTTACAGAGTGTTTGAAAAATGAGCGAGGGATTGAGTGAGGATATTTGAGCGGCTCTTAACAGCGAGGTCTTGAGAGCCGATGTGTGTTATTGAGGTGAGTATGGAGCAGCGCTGGAATGAAAGGGCGGGGGAAATGGGAGATCCCCGAGAAATCCCGCCTATCAGTGGCATCGCCTAACACGATTCCCACAAGTCAAAATCCGTGAGTGACCTGGCCGGGGACTGAATCCGGTTCGTCTTGGTAGGAGGCGAGCAGACTAACCACTCAGCCACATTGGCCCCTTTGAAACATGAGTATTTTGACGAAACTATTAATCGTCCCCCCAATGGGTTTGCCTGCGAAAATATAGCACATTCCAGATAACGACGAAATGATAATTTCAGGACATTACGCACGTTGAAAACATTATTTTCATGGCCTCCATTGTAGTTAACAACGGTTATCATCAGACTGCAAAATCTCAAGATATACCTACGGAGCGGATTGATGTGACACTTGGATTTTGTCACAGAGATGCGTCCAATAAAATTACAGGGTCACCGCTTAAAGCCAAGATCAGGCGAGTAGCCTACCTACGGGAAGACTGCACGTCAGTTGAGCGGCTTGCGCGTAGAGGCGATACCTCATGACATATGCCGGTCGGCGTCATCCGTAGCGCATCGTCGATTTTTCCCTCACACGAGCACACATCTTACTAGGCGACCACCTTAAAGTACGCTATTACAGAAGTAGATGAATGTTGTTAGCTGAAGGTCAAAAATTTACGTATAAGAAATCGCGTGATTTCATTAAAAAATACTGTAACCATATTAATTTTCATAGACAGGTAAAATAAAGACTGCTTAAATTTATAATTTTTTAAATGCTAAAGCCATATGTATTTTACATACAGAGCTTTACAAAAATGCATGTTTTTTTTTTCATTTAGACGAAAAAAGTTAGTGCCATATCACTTTTCATGCAGATAGGTAGCAAAAACTTGTATATTTTATGATTTACGTGAAAAACAATACTGATTACATGTAAATTTTTCTGGGGGTATATAAATATTAATATTGATTAAAACGTAAATTTCGCCCGAAAAAAATTTTAACGTGATAGTGCGTAATATATATTAATATAATATTTTACTATAAAAAGAGCTATTTTCTAAACTTTTCGATACCACTTCGTATTTTATTCCTTTTTGACAGGAATAATTTTAGTGGCTCCTCCAGTGATCTGGCCCAGCTCTGTTACTTTATATCTACTGCGATGTCGGATGTTGCGAGGGTTTGTTCGGGTAATCGGTGCATTTGTACCATCCGGATAGTTTACAATAACAAATAAAAATCAGAGCTACCAAATATAATGATGATGCCTTTTAATGAACAGTCACACTGAGGAAAAGGTTTCGTTGTATAAAACAATACTCGTTCGGCGCAAACATATTAATTGTTTGGGTAGCGGCTATGAATTATTTTGCTGTTGAAAACAAATTATTTTGTTGTTCTTTATTGGTTGCCCTGGATTATAAAATTGGTTGGTGGAACTAAATATTGGTTCGGCTCTACGTACATTGAACATTTCCGATTGATATAAAAAAAATATTGGGTACCCGACTGTGGTCATCGACCGTCAGAGTTTCGCCTCAACAACCTCTACTAACGTGATTGCTGAAAAAAAATTGAATGAAATGATTTTCAGTACATACATTTCAAATACTAACGTGAGGAAACAAATATTTTAAAATTTTCAGCCTTAGTTTTTTGTTTGCTATTCAGCTTATTTTATTAGGGTGTTTATACTATTATTAAACATCAGTTAATGCCCTAACAATCACTTTTACTTTCCTAACTGTTACAAAAGAATGCAAAAAAAACTCTCCATCTCTATTTATCGAACGAAGGAAATAAAATTATTTGCCAATAGACTATACAGACGTTTTAACAAACTATTTTGTCGACAGTCAAATTTCATTGGCTCTACACAAGTTATGTTTATACAAGCGTGTACCTTGTCGCTTTTCAAGTTTTATTTACTCAACTAAATATTTTGTCGGGGTAGCTAAATATATTTTTGGCCCCTTACAAAACCTTGTTGGAAGAAACGTTCCAGTGCAGCAACAAGCAATTTTCTAGACTTGACAAGGTATTAAAATATTTATAAAGTTAGTAATGTTGTGTGGTGGTTCAGTGGCCGCAAGGAACCCGTGGTCACCAACCAGAGGTTATATGAACACTAAATAGCAAGCAAAAGTTGCGAACGGAAACAGCAACCGATTAGCTAAGTCGAAACATGGACGCGGGCGGACATAAGTTCACAAGCCTGAGAAATCGCTCAAAAGTCCTACATTCAACTCTACGAATAGCAAAATTTTGCAGAGACACCATTTTCAATAGAGCGGTGCCGAAAAGAAAATTTAGAAAAAGGGGGGATAAACACAGCAGAACTGAATGAAAACGTAGCTTTCCATTGAATTAACGCCTGCTTTAATGCCGCCCTCGGTATACACGACGACCAGCTGATCTAGGGCCAACTCTAGCTAGTCCTGTACCACTTTTTAGCACTCGATAAAATTTAAGATGTTCTTATATTCTCTTCCAGAGAATAATTTTTATGGACAAACTGTTTGCTTTTCTTTTCCAGCACCTGCCACATCATTAATATATATATATATATATATATATATATATATATATATATATATATATATATATATATATATATATATATATATGTGTGTGTGTGTGTGTGTGTGTGTGTGTGTGTGTGTGTGTGTGTGTGTGTGTAAATCAAGGCGAATTACCGTAATCGCCATTTCTGTAATTTTCTGTATTTATCGAGCAATGTTTAAACATTTCTGTCAAGCTGTGATTTCAAAATTAATTTTTGACGAATTTCCGAACGTTACTTGATTAGGTCGGAAGCATAAAAAGTAATTTTATTTGAAAGAAAAAAACTGTCATATATTTCTTATAAAAATATTATATTTTGTATTTTATGCCACTGTGAACTTAACTTTTATAAAGTATTAATAGTGTTAATGTGAAATGAAAAAAACACTTGTATTGTTTCTGGTGTTGTACCGAGACACTTAGTATATGTGACAGTCACTAGTATTTCCAGAACGCGCACTGTTTCCCCTTTCTTGCTGGTAACTCATAATGACGAAGTTTGGCACGTTTTTGTGCTCTGCAATGAATCTTATTTACATGGAGTGATCCTCGAGCTTTTACCGCATACGGTAAGTGCCCCGAAAAGAATGCGCCATTCGGCGCGTGTTTTCTCGAGGTTCTTCCTATTCGTTCTGCCGCGCCTTGAATTCCTGCATTAACCCCGAAGTCGTCAATTTTTCAGGCTAATTGAAGAGACAGACGTGTGTTTGGAGGTGGGTGGCCAGCTGCAAATGCCGCCAACTTCCTACCGTACATTCTGATCCCAGCCAAACGCCGACAAAATTCGCAGACATGAGGTGCGTCTGGACAGCAAAAGATGTATACGGGCAGTTAAAATTACAGTTACAGCGGTCTTTGTTATGTGACACGAGTATCAAATTGACGTGGTACATGTCTTCGCGTTTCGGCCAACGAAACATGCTGCTATAGTCTATTCGTGGATTATTTATAGTTTTTGAACCAAATCTTCAAAAATCACTCCATGTATTAAGTGCTTGGTTCAATCCTATGTTAGTCTACGTATCACAAGCATTTTACACTCGTGTTAGCATTAAAGTACCTTATTTTTGACTAAATTAAAATTTTACTTCCATGTCGTCTATAAAATATAATATTTCATTTATAATTAATATAAATAATAACAGTGAGAAAATAGGAGTCGTAGGAACAAGAGCATTGAGGCATGACGGGATCAGGGATCGGAGTCGGAGCCGGGAAAGCCGCCATGTTTCTTTTGTGTCATTGGCCTTTTACGCTTGACCCATACGACCATTAATCTTGACCTTGACCCCGAGGAACTTTGAAGCCAAAAACTCTTTAAAATTACAAAAAAAAAACCTTAAAAAATTCCAAAAAAATTCTACATAAATTCCGAAAAAAAAAAAAATTATTACAAAATATTTAAAGAATTATTAAAAGGATCCTCAAAAAATTCCAAATTTTTTCCGAAACAGCTGACAGAGATCAGTGATTTAGGTGACCTTGGAGCCAGGTGACCGGGATCAGGACCATTAACCTAAGACTTGTGACCTTTAGCTTTGAACTTGGAAATGCACAAATCCAAAAAAAAATTCAAAAGTCCCAAAATTGTATTATAAAAATTATTACAAATTAATAAGAAATTATTTAAAATTATTCTAAAACTTATAAAAGTTTTTCAAAAATACTTACATTTCGTAAGGTCCCCCCAACATCACGCTTAGCACACTACGGACTCCCTCATCCCCATTCCCCTCAACAATAGCCATTCTGCCATTTTTATTTTTTCGTTCGTCATTTTTTATATATTCTGCACATTATACATCATTTATACATACTGCACGATCTTGGTAGGCGACCACCATCTTTGTAGACATCGCCCATCCGCCATATTGGAAGCCAATGACCACGACCATGACCCCATGACCTTGAATGACCTTGAAAACCAAAAGTCGAGAAAAACATGCATAAAAGTCAGCAAGCATAATACATTACTGACTACCACCACCATATTAAATGCAGACTACCTCGACCTTGGACCCATGCATTGAATGACCTTGAAAATAAAAACTCGAGAAAAATACATAAAAGTCAACAAGCATATAGCATTACAGACTACTACCACCATATTTGATGCAGACTACCTTACTCTTGAACACATGACCTTGAATAACCTTGAAAGCGAAAATTTGAGAAAAAATATATGCAAAGAAGCTGAAGCTAGCCGAGACGATCTATCTTCCACTTCAGCTGCTGTCAAACTAAACCTCTCCGCCTACCTCTCCCTAATGCTTATAACATACGAGTATGCAAGCCCTATGAAATAATATTGGCATTGAACCAATCGTACTGCACCATTAATGCACTGTGCAGACACCGTACAGCCAATCACGTGGGGTGGAGCAGCCAAAGATTGAATGAAAGATTGGGATTGGGATTTAGATTGGGTTTGCGGTAGCGGCGACGGCGACGGTGGCAGTGGCAGAGCCGATTGTAGTCGCTGAGAACCACTTTTTTAAGTTGTGAGGGATAAAAGGATACGACACAAAAATGATTGAAAATACAGCTATTTTTAATAATAATTTATTATTATTTTGTAATTACATTTTAAGAAATAAGCAGTTCATCTCACCATCTGATATAACCCCGATCCTTAAGTTCTTCTGTGATTGAAACTACCTCTTTCATGTTCGAGAATCCCCGCGTTTTTGCTTATCGAGTTAATATCTAAGTCTGTCTACAAGTATGGAGGGATCTTCGGTAATCATATCCTCAGTATACTCAGCGTCTTCTGCCTTCTTCGCATCACTTGTCGAAAGAAACTCGTTAGGTAAATGTGTGGGACTGTCGAGGGAATAATCATCGTCTTCAACACTATCACTGTCGTCATAGTCATCATCAGCAATGCTGTCTTCATGATAGACTTCACTTCCTGCTTGATCATAAATATCAGGTTTACTTTTCTTTGGAGAAGGAGTTGTTTGTTTTTCAGTATTTAGAGCTGATGGAAGGTTTATTTTGAAGTTCGTCGACTTCACACGAACTTCTTGCATGTGTACGTTCTGCACAAACCGACTGTACTGCATTCATTCCATCTTTAGCATTTACTGTGCCGTCATAATCGTCTGCGGAAACAGTACCCATCGATGTAGCAGGAGGTATTTATGACATCGCTTGCGGGTTCCCAGTAGACGAACCCTTGCAGATCTGACTATCTTCCTTCATTGTATCATCTCGCCAAAGCTGCATGTGACCATTGTCGTAATGCTTCAGCGAACGAAAAGGTCGATTCGTGCAGGCCGTTCTCTCATGTCGTCCAGCATTTCGACCATAGGTGAACATTTGATCGCAGAATTTACACTGAAGGCAACTAGTTAACTATGATGTAGGTCGTAGCTCCATGTTAGTTGAGGTCAAAGGCAGACCTTCGTTCTCAAAATTCATCTTTGTGGTATAGCGAAAGAGTGCTTCCAAATCGATGTTTACCTCATGGAGTCAGATAACCAACTGCAATGTTTTCTATATAAATGCGGTTCTTTTAGCAGTAAAGAGTCTAGCTTGTGACTACAAAATAATTTCCCCCATAAAAGGTGTATGTAAAAAAAAAAATGGAGCTCTCTCAGAAACTCCAAATACTCGTTCGACCAGGAAAACATTCCGGTTCTATTATATATACATATATATTAGTAATTTACATATATATGTAAATCTATAATTATTTTATATTTATTTTGTACAAAATTATGTATAGGTATAGGTATATAAGTATGTAAATATAAAATTATTTTCAATTTAATTTACATACATAATTATGTAAATATTTTAAAAAAATTCAATATAATATATATGTGTAGATATATGTGTGTAAATATAAAATTATTTTTAAGTTAATTTATATATGGTTATGTACATAAAACTATGTAAATAAAGATATATTTTCAATTTAATTTATATTTATAGGTGTAGAAGTATGTAAACATAAAATTAATTTAAATTTAATTTATATATATTTATGTACATATGGGTATGAAAATATGAAAATAATTTAAATTTATATATATGTATATACATATAAATATTGAAATATAAAAAACATTTTCAATTTATTTCATACATGATTATGTGTAGGTATATACACATATGCCTAGAAGCATATTATAAAACATATTTTTTTGTTAGTACCTGCATTTTTTCTTGGTCGAACGAGTATTTGGGTTTTCTCAGAGAGTTCCAAATTTTTTTACATTTAACTTTTATGGGAGAAATGGTTTTCTCGAACATGAAAGAGGTGATTTCGATCTTAGAAGAACTTAAGGGTCAGGGTTAAATCAAATGATGCGATGAACTGCTTACTTCTGAAAATGTAATTACAAAATAATTATAAATTGTTTTAAAATATAATAGTTTTTTCCATTATTTTGTGTCGTATCCTTTTATCCCTCACAACTTTAAAAAAGTAGTTCTTAGCAACTACAATCGTCTCTGCCGCCTCCACCGCCGCCGCCACCACCGCAATCCCAATCCCAATCCCATTCCAATTTTTCCATCAATCTTTATCTGACCCACCCCGCGTGATTGGCTAGACGGTGTCTGCACAACATATTAATGGTGACTTACGATTGGTTCAAAGTGAATATGATGTCATAGGGCTTGCATATTCGTATATTTTAAGCAGTAAGGAGGTTAGGCTGAGAGGTTTAGTTTGACAGCAGCTGAAGTGGAAGGTGGATCGTCTCGACTAGCTTCTGCCTCTTTGTATATATTTTTTCTCGAGTTTTTGCTTTTAAGGTTATTCAAAGTCATGTGGTCAAGAGTAAGGTAGTCTGCATCGAATATGGTGGTAGTAGTCTGTATTGCCATATGCTTGTTGACTTCTATGTATTTTTCTCGAGTTTATGTTTTCAAGGTCATTCCATATAATGGGGTCAAGGTCGAAGTAGTATGCAACTAATATGGTGGTGGTAGTAAGTAATTTATTATGCTGGTTGACTTTTAAGTATTTTATCTCGGGTTCTCGTTTTCAAGGTCACGGGATAAAATTCGTTGTCACTGGCTTCCAATATGGCGGATGGGCGATGTCTACCAAGATAGTGGTTGCCTACTAAGATGGTGGTCGCCTACCGAAATGGTGGCCTCCAGTAATGTTTTAAAATAGACGAACAAATAAATCAAAATGGTGGAATGAGTATTGGTGAGGAGAGTGGGGGTTAGGGAGTCGGTCCTCTGCTAGACGTGGTGCTGGGGGACCTTCGGAAATGTAAGTATTTTTTAGAAATTCATATACTTTTTAAAATAATTTGTAATAATTTCTATATATTTTTTAAATAAATTTTAATAATACATTTTGTAGGTTTTTTTGTAAATTATTTTAACTTTTTTATTTTTTCATTTTCAAGGTCAAAGGTTGATGGTCCTGATCCCGATCACCTGGCTCCAAGGTCACCGAAGTCGCTGAGCCCTGTCAGCTCTTCCGGGAAAATTTGGGATTTTCTGAGGATCATTTTACAGTTTCTAAATAATTTTTATATAATTTTAATAATACATTTTTTTGGAATAATTTTTAGATTTTTTTTTATTTAATTTTTTGAGTATTTTTAAGAAATTTTTAAAGGGCTTTAGGGTTTTTTGGGGCAAAGGTCCTCGGAGTCAAGGTCAAGGGTCACATGGGTCAGGGGTAAAAGTTCAATGAGATCCAAGATGGCAGTAGGGTGACGTAACAATGTGGCAGCTCCCTCGGCTCCAGCTCCGATCCCGGATCCCGTTATGCCCAAATGATCTAGTCCCTAATACTAATAGATATGTAATAATGCTTAATAATAAATACTTATTATGCAAAATATGTTTTACACCGAGTGCGCACGAATGCGGTGCGTTATCCCTTTGGTGAAATTTCCTAGACTCGGTTAAGTTTTGTTTGCTCAAGGTGGAGGAATATCCTCGAAGTATAACTTTAGCAGGGCTTCAGAAAAGTGCGAAGTAACCGTGAATGTATGAAACTCAAGGTACAGCAGTCCGCTTGAGGGCCACGCTGACAGAACAGCATAGAACAACGTAAAATGTTAACAGAATAATCGAACCCACGAACATGTGTGCAGATGAGATACGCCCACGCAGACTTGCGCTGAGAAGAAAAATTTTTCCCCATTATGTGTTATTTATTTTTTAATACTGCCAACAAAATACACACTAATTACATAAATGAAATAATTTGGTCTGACATAATACTGTAGATTCAATAAAACCATTTAATTTTTCGGCATATTACTTTACCAGAACAATGCCAGCATATTTACTAACCATTTTTTTTTAAATTCAGTAATATAGCTTAGAGGGTTCATCAGCTGTACCTTTTATTTTTAATATTTGACTGAGCAATGTTCTTTACTTAAATCGACAGTCAATTTCTGTAACGAATAGAAAGTAATAGACCTGCAAAGATAAATTACAAAGCACGAAGAAAAATGTCATTGACCTTGCAGATAACAAAAAATATACATTAATAAATTCCTGTATTTAAAAGTAATTATCAAAGAAGAAATTTCTGGATATAAAACTTTATAAGAAAGATAAAAATTAAAAATTAAGATAAAATAATAAATAAACGAGTAAAATAAAATCAACAGTAGAAAACAAAATTCCGGCTAACGTGTTGTTTGTAACAAGACGTAAGTCTATTTTACACGAGTAAACGGCATCAACAAGATCACAATATAATATAGAACGAGATCAAGGATAATAAACGTGTATGTTGGACAATTAATTATCGTCCCCTCAATAAAGGAAGGCCGCGATAAACTATAACAGTAAATTACAGCAAAAATAAATAAATAAAAATAGGGAAAAATGCAACAAATGCGAAACAGCAAAGAGAAACCAGTAATTCACGACGATTCGGTAGCTGAGATACTTTTTTTCAAGCTATAAAACGATAACTTTGTGAGATTTTTTATAACGGACTTTTTTCATTAAAACTGTACTTTACTTTTGTTGAAATAATGGCAGCATTTTTTGTTAGTTTTTGCATTTTCGTTTTCTGACACTAATCCATATGTTGATGTTATCTCTTCCTTAGTAATGTCAATGTGCAATGTCCAAATAAATTGTGAATGTAATTCAGCTATATATTTTTGGCATTATTTAAAGATATACTTATTTTGTTAATCCAAGTGCATTACAACATGCATTACGCTAGAGGATCATTGTAAATGCATGTTGTATTTACTGCCTCAAGTGTATTACGTTTTGCCTACCTGCAGGCGTCATAAGTTTTCATTAATGCTTCAATTACTCGAAAAATGTTAACACCATAAAGGTGTTAACATTCGAAGATCATTTTTGTTGATATCGCAATAATGATATTAATTTGTCTCTAAAATACTGCTTTTGCAACACAAAATTAAGAGCAAAGCAAGTGTGGCAAAAATACTTACCTCTGTTAAATGACGTATGATAACAATATAACCTCTATCGTAACACCGGCAAAATTTTTTGTAATGTTTGTAATAAACTTGTGTTTCAGCTCCTAGTTAAATGAGTGTAGAAAATATTTAAGTAGAAAACTTATTTGTTAAATTTTCAGCATAATTTTCGTGACAAAACTGGAGCAAACTTCTCCGCTGTTATTCAGATATAACGGGTACGCGAACCAAACCGTATAGAATAATACATCCTTACTTTCGGCTGTGATTTACAGAGTATTGTTAAGTTCATCGAAATTAATTCTGCAAAGGACGAATGACCTTTAATCTGTTAAGATTATCAGGGACGTCCTATACAGTGAAGTATCGTAAAGTTAATGATCGACACGTAAAAACTGAAACAATTACAAGTATGATTTGCTACGTATTTAGACCAGAAAACTTGTGGTTAAACGCAATATTTTCATGACTTGGGCAATGCAGGTAGTTATGAATAAATGGCCAGCTACTGGGTGGTGGTGGAGGAGGGGGGGGGGGGGGGGGTATGCAGATTTTTTCAAGCAAAGCACATTACTATTATAATAATCATAAATTTATATATTATTAAAACAAAACACGTGTCGTTAATTTTCTTCTAATCTGGCAATCACGATATGTAACAGTGTGAGGAGTACTGCGTTCGTATCCTGGGCGAGCCGTTTATTTACTTGCTATTTTCTACGCGTTAATAAAATTATATATTTAAAAACCTTCATATTGATATAAAGTGTGAACTGTCCATTTTATTTAAATAAAATAAATGCCAGGTTACGTAGTAAATGTGCATAATAATTAAGTTGACGACGTAAGAAGCGAAACGCGTTGTTACGAGCCGAGGACATAACAAGTGCAATGACTGACGCAGCAAAGTGATATTCGATACTTGCGAACTCAATTACAGATACGGTTTAATGCTGCGAGTGTTTGTAAGAATGCTAATAGGGAGTGTTTTATCTCCTCGAGGAATACGCTGCTTGGGAGGCAAAGAAAACCCCTGCCTGGCAATGGGGGTGGCTCGGCGAAGGAAGATGGCAAAGGGGGGAGGGGAGGAAAGTCGCAAAGGCAAGGAGAGGAAGAGAGAAGAGAAAGAAAGGTGTGGGTTGGGGAAGGCAAGGCAAGCTCTCACACTTTCTCAGCAACCTTCATAATTCATCTATCCTCCAAGATTACTGATCTTTAATCCTCCCAAACATACCCCGCCCTCCCCTTGACATGCCTTGGACCCCAAGATTTACTACCTCCTCGGAATTATATTGTTGCGTCTTCCGCTCCTTCCTTCTTCATACTTTGCGGTTAAAGGAAAATTATTATGATATATCTCAACGAAATCGCTTTTGCTAACGTGGGGGTCTGCTCAACAGGAAAATGGTACACAGACTAGGGCATGCCACGGTTGGGGCTTATCTGAAAATGTGTGTATGTGTGTGTTGGGCTTACCGTCCGTTGCCGAGGATAAAATATAGTCTCCTTTCATGAATCTTATTAAGATATCCCTTCGCGCGGCTGGGGGTTCCTTGCGAACCTTCCTTCCTATGTCTCGCGCCGCGGAAGAATATAGGCGAGGGCGCAAGAAGGCGAGACTCTGGCGCGAATATAAAGTTATGAGGAGAAAGTATATAATCCTTCCGTGCTATATATCACAAACGAACTTACTTTGTAACTTTGCGAGCGGCATTAGTACTGTATTTTCTATCTCAGGGCTCGGCGCAGCCTCCGCTCTGAGTGATAAAACTGGGCCGCAAGCGTGCCTAACTCTTTACCGAGGCTTCACTTCATACCAATGATACATTATTATCATTAACAATATTATAAGTAATCAAAATTAATTAATATAACCTTTTTAACACCTTCGTGAAAAATTACTAAAGTTCACCTTCTAATTACTTCGTTTAACTTTTTAAAATATAAGCAGTCTTAAAAAAATAATAATAATTATTCCTAGTTAAATGTTTTATTACACGAAGATAATAATCATGAATTATCAGAATGACCATCTAGCTCAGAGACTGATTTCTCATCTGTAATTATTACTTCCATTAACGATATTTATTCTTAATTAAGGTTCTTTGATTTTGTCGTACGGGAAACCATATAGACTACGATAACTCCTTTAAATCATATACGCAGTTAAAACCCAATACATGTAGACATTTAGAGTAATATAAAGGATCACAATATCGTACGATGGAGTTGTATTTTACACACACACATACATATACGTGCCAAACATACGTCTATATACTATAATATAAATTATTCTAGTGTCCTATCTAATATTACAATACTCGCCTGATTTGCTAGTACTAAATCTAATAAAAGAACTTTACAAACAATATTTTTTAAAATGTAAATACGTAAATATTAAACTCTAATAAAAAACAAATGTAATTAATTTATTGACTTTCAAAAACCCATTAACTGCTCAACATAATGAAATGCAACTAAACCGCATTATGTCGTCGTATTAGAATTATTTTTAATAATCAGTATAATCTAACACCACGGACCACCCACATATGCCTACTAATATATACGTTTTGTTCTAAGTTAAATAAAAATAATTACCAATAATCGTAAAATTATTAGTTGAAGACTTTGTATTGCTATTTCATTATATTAAGGGATAGTAATTTTTTCAACTTTCTGTGAATAATATATAACCCTGTAAGACGATTATTCTAATACTTACAGGTTTTGTACATTTGTAGGTGTAACTACAAAACATTTACTTAACTTATAATCAATTCAAATATTAAAGTTTACTTCAAAAACCACATGAGGAATTGAAAGTTATTTGTTCCATTAATTGTAATAAAGGATTAACAAATATTTGTTAAATAAAATAGGGTGTACCAAAGACTTAAAAAAAATGCAAAAAGTTACAGTAACGATAATTAATCTGTAAACATTCAAACTTTATTGCTTAGAAAAATTTTAATAGCTTAAAATTTACTTATACAATGAAAATTACATCAGTCCTTAAAGATATTGTTTCAATATAGCCAAGTCTCTGGTCGTAGCTAGGTTAATTTTGAATGGGGGTCTTAATTAAAGAAAAGATCTTATAATAATAACTTTATTTATTCCTATGTAATCCAAGAAAGTAATATTCAAAAATTAAGATGTTGTTGATAATGGCTGTTACTTGCTATTCAAGCCAAAATTTAAATAATCGTAATTCACCCAAGATACATTTATACAATGCATTATACACAGCAGACCTCCACTCGTCGGATATAGTCTAATCGCGGATACTTCACATTTTTTTTAAATCTAAGATTTGGAAAATCTCCCTATGTATTAGATGTTTTTTCTTCTTAAATACGCCATATATAACACGCGTTTAATACTTCTGTTAACGTGCAAGTCCCTTATTTTTGGTTGAATAGACCTTTTCCTTATATTTAACCCATAAAGAATGATTTTTTTATTAAATATTTATATCAATAAAAATCGAGAAAACAGCTGCGTTGGCAATGCCTAGAAAGAAATACTTCTTATTCAACATATTATTCCATTTAGTGTGCACGATTGCGGTGCGTTATCCCTTTGGTGTAATGTTTTTTATATTCGGTTAGTATTTGTTTGCATAAGGCGGAGGAATATCCTGGAAGTAGAACGTTAGCAGGGCTTCAGAAAAGTTCAAAGTACCCGTGAATGGACTATAATTCGCCCTTCCGCAGCACTCGCGCACGTAGCGGACACAGCCTCTCACACATTTGTTCTCCCGCGGTGTTCTTTTCTTCCAAGTCCCGGTCTTTCACTAGACACTTGTCGCACTTGAGCCAAGTGAACACCACCGACAAGCCGCCTGCGGCCGCGTTTATACTGTAGGTGTCCTGACCCAGAACCTTCTTTACACCTCGCGACATGGCATGGCGATGTTAAGGGTATTATGTATCTTCGCGTCCAATATCAAGAAGCGAGGGAGCGACACGGGCGACACTACCACGCACGCTTAGTGTCCCATCGCTCCTACGTGCAAGGAGTGCAGTGTTTCCGTCGTGACGCTGTACTGTGTAAATTATATCTATAAGAGTGGGGTTTTATTACACGCGATGAAAGACCACAGATTAAGCTACGTCTGTATCGTTGTACTTTTCTATTGCTGCTTACAGAAACTGCATAGGCGAGGTATAAAAATACGATATTTGACCACTTTTACGATTTTTTCTCCAAGAATGCACTAAATATGACGAAAGTAAAACGATAGGGATATAAACATTTTTTTTTATTCTTTCTGTCAAAAAGTCGTTCTCCGATTACTTATATTTACCGAAATACACGTTTGCGCACAAAGAACGATTTCACAGAAGATGTTCCCGTACATAATCCCGTTAAGCGGAAGGTTCTTGCACGCTCTCTGAAAGCTCATAGCATCTCTGGTTGAATTCACTGGGTATGGAACGCTCTCGCACATTTGTTCACTCCCACAACTCCTGGATAACTGAAATTTTTCTCTTCCAGCAGACCTATTGTATATGAACATTAACAGTTTTCATATGCTTAATCGCGCAATACCATGGTTCTTACATCGTTACCTTGACAACCAGTCTCTTCCATATCACATCAATTTTACATAGATAAAATTTGAAATGATAGTTCCACTTTTACAGAAGTAAGTTAAATAAATTTGAGTTTAAATTAATAAACATTTTTGACATTTATAGTTACTAGCAATATTTTGAGGGATGAAATTGAAATTTACTGCAACCGAGTTAATTCGAATTAAACAGAAAGGTAACATACCAAGTCAGCAATTGCTGCAAATTATTTTTTCATTCAAGCGTTCTTCTATCAGCGACATGACGACATTAGCTGTTACTAATAATTTTAGTTTTGAGCAGTATCGCCAACAAATTACTGATTATTTTATTCCAGCAATAATGTTAGTTTATCTTAGGTTAGAACGGTTCAAATCTTTGCAAAATCACTCTAAGCCCTTGGCAAATTGTATAGCTGATATTAAGGAAGCAGCTATGGTTCTTCAGTTATATATGAGTAGTAGGACACAGTTTATTCATGACCAGGGTCCAGGGTCCCGGCTGATGGCTCTCGCCCGCTATATTTTTTCCCGTTTTAACCAAAACTCGCTTGTTTATAACCAAGAAATCTATTGTTTTTAACCTAAAAATCACTTCTGAAATCGATTATTTTACCCAAAAATCACTTTTTTCCCCTAAAAAAATCCCTCTTTTCCCAGCAGCAAAAAAGGACTCCCCAGAAACGTTCATGTTCAGCCGAGGCGGGTGAGGTGGTACAGAGAGCCAGCTGACCTTGGGGTCAGGGCAAGCAGACCAGTGTGTACTCAGGACCATGGACCATTGACCATTCACTCCAAAAATCCAAAAAATATACCCTTTTCCTTAAAAAAATTCAAAAAATTTCGAAAAACGTATCTTTTAAAATGTTTAAAAATTTTAAGTACTAGTTAAAAATTCTAGTCCCAAGCGACCACTTTACCCTTACAGTTTCAGGTTCCTAACCATCACGAAAAGGGTCTACTACCTCCTTCCCACCCCCCAATCAAGAAAAAATGTAAAAAAATCTTTAAAAAAACTATTTTTTGTATTTAAATATATTTTTATAATAATAAAATTAAAGGTGTAAGTATTGAGTGTTGTATATCACCAGACTCGTCTTTTCAAGGCGAATACGGTCGTGACGGCGTATCGATTGTGTTACCCAGTGTCAGGACAACCATTTTGTATTTAAGAGGTGTGATATTACCTGCGGCCCAGAACCTCTATCGATATGCTCGCGAGGCACTCGGCTGACGGGCCTTGTTGAAACAGTCGTTAAACGAGCATACATCAAGGAATCGACGCATTTATAAATAATAAGAATTGTTTTATTTAAATTTATGATTTGTTAAATGCTGAATCTTAAAGTAAAAATACAGTAAAATATAGTGGAAATTTAATTTTAATGCAAATCGGGTTAAAAGATTTAAATTATGTAAATTTCACACATTCACATGACAGCTTCAAACATTAAAAAAAAAAACGAAAAGCCCCTCATCGAGAGACACAACGCGAACCTACGAGCTCTCGAACAGGAGTCGGGCGCTCTAACAACTCAGCTATTAAGTGACCACACGAAGTGCGGAGCTTAAAAGTTATATAAGCATACAAAAGAAGAAACCGTCTTTCCTTTGTATTAATATATTTAAATATTTTTTCAGTCAATACATATATTGCTTATGCATGCTATATTTTAGAGCGGTTTTTGTTCAATTTATTTTAGGGTAAGCAATGTATTATAAGTTATAGTTATTTTTTTAGTCGGGGTCTGAATCATGTGTGCCTATGGTCACATTGATTGTTTTTCTATTTTCCTTTTAAATAATTATGCAGCAGTCAGCATTTTTTCGCAAGTCGGCCCGTAAACAAGCAAAAATGTAATCAAATAAACAATATATTTTTATCAACAGTATAATTATGCATATAATCATCGTGGACCAAGATTGATCTCTAGGAATGCCACAAATAAATGGATAATCTGCTTGTCTTTGTCGAAATATTTTACCCCATATTTGTTCTTACCAATCTTGACATGCTACTGCATAAATTGTATTAATAGTCATATTACCTCTTGTATAACCTGTAGCAGGAGTTGTATGCTAATTAGTATTTAGAGCCGAAAGGCGTTTATTTTGAAGATCCGTCGACTTCACGCAAAAGTCTTCCAAGTGTACGATCCACACAAACAGATTCTAGTGCAGTCATTCTGTCTTTAGCATTAACTGTCTCGTCATAATTGTCTGGTCGAAGGTAGTTTGCCTGTCTGAAGGACAGAAGCTACGGAAATTCTAAGGACGACCCTGGCAAGAGCATAAAAATGGTTTCATTGTATCTACGCTCAACGTACTGTACTGGTGTGCAGTAGTTCAATCCGTAATATGCCTCAATTGTATTTTCAACAACAAAATATAGTTCATGATGTAATAAGTAATTCAAGGTGTGGTGTACGTCCCAACATATAAACGACCTTAAAGATTATATTCATGCTTTAAAATAATTACGAATATATTGGTTTGTTATTTTTACTTAAATAAAAGCATGCATCACAAAAACATGAAGGAACTAATTACTGAATACACGTACGTATGTAAAGTTGCTTAAATGCTTTTTGTAAGCAAGGCATTATTTAAGCACGTTAAATAGTTTCTGGATAACATGTTTTCTCCTGAAACTCTGCGCACAATGTGGCGACCTAGGCAAACTGCAACCTTAACATGCCGCAGTTTCGTTCAACGAGCATTTGTCACAGCATACGTTTTTGCCTTGAGAACACTGAAGCAGCTATTGTGAGCAAATTACTACCACTAGTAATTAAAACACAAAGCGATTTTCACATCTAAAACCGGATAAGCTTGTATGCCAAGCAGACGTGAGTCCTGTCACATGTCACCTCAAAACTATTATGAGAAAATTTTTTTCGCAAATCTCAAAAAACCTGTTTTTTTTACATGTAAGTGAAATTGACTTAATAATGAAACTTCTTGCCTATAACTAAGCTGATTTAAATATATTTAAGGTTTTTTTTTAATCTGTAGAGTACAGCGAGATATTTCCGATAGCAGGGCATATTTATAACGACAATATTAAGGTTTTTTGCACTCTGTGTGGCAACTAAATACGCCATTTTGTTACTCCATGCGGCAGAGTGAAGGTTCGAGTGTGCTATAAGTGTGCGGTTTGTTTTGTACAAGTGTCCCGTAGAAATCGGCGACCTATATTTTCTTATTGTGGGTGAGTAATACCTGCACTATACATGACATACATAAAAGATTTTAGGGTCAGAACATAAGCTTTATGAGTTTTCGTATATCGACTACTGCATTTCTTTATATGGTGAACGAATCCTCAGTTTCCTGCTATACCTGAACCTGCATTACAGCGCTTTATAGAGCTTGGTCTAAGAACTACGACCAGCCACGTTACATCGTACCTTGCGGTGCTATTCGGATAGTAATTCGAGGGGCCATTCTGATACCGCAGACTTTTGTAATTATTGTTCTCAAATTCTTAATATAATACCTCCGTATTTATTTTCAGATTGTTAGACATTATAAACGGAAGCATTTACGGCTGCAGTGGGAGAATAAAGCAATGAACGGTCAGTAACGTCTGTTGTTGAGGGGGATGTACCATTAATATAAGCAATAGGAATGAGACATCTTACGTCTATATGAAAACGGACAGTCATGAAATGGGCATGGCCACATCTTAAAACTACGTGAAGGTGGATATCACTACGAAATGAGCATGAAATGTGGACGACCATCGCCCAAGAAGAGTCCCACTGCACAGGACTAAAAACATTTGTACTACATAATAATAAAAAAGATGATAACCAGGATGATAACCAAGATGACTGCATACAAAAACCCTAAACAAAACTTAATCCTAACATATCACAAAAATACACATTTTCAGTGGTTTTCACAGAGCTTCCAACATCTTATTGTGAGGTCCCCAACTTTAACTGACTTAAATGGGCTTTACAATAAGTTCCCGAATGACTTTCATCTTCTAGCAAAACAGTGACAGGAGTCAGGAACCGATTTACCCGAAACAACCCTACATATTTGGGAGAAAGTTTTGTGCTAAATCTAGCAGCTTTATTGCTTAGACAATGTGTTTCAATAAACACTCTATCTCCAATATTAATAGAAATATATCCACTAGCATACACCTTCCTAGAGGTTAATTTTGTACGATATATATGTAAGTTTTGAGCCGCCTCATTGCCTCCAAGTCCTTCTTATCCACACCATCTAAACATATATCATGAAGTCCCCATGCATTTATTAAAGGATGGAACAGCCTTCGCCCAAAAAAAAACTAATTCTGCAGGGACTTTATTTGTTGCATCGCTAATTACATCGTCAAATGCAAGTGATAATTGGTACAGTGCAACATCCCAATCCGTGTGCGTTCCAGTCTGGAAGGCTGGAAACGTTTATTTTTTTATTGCGGTTATATCTTTATACCAGATTTGCTTTTGTGTAATAGGGGGTAGTTTGAATCTTATTGATTCCCCAGGAAAAGGCGAGATTCTTAATCTCTGCTGACACAAAATAGGTGGCATTGTCAGTCACAATGTTTACAGTCGACCCAAACACAGGAAATATTCTCTGACTGAGAATTTTGCAAATTTTTACAGATTTCATGCTCCTTAAAGGGAAGAAAAACACACATTTAGTAAAACTGTCAACTACACACAAAATATACGAAAATCCAGCAGAAGTCCGGGACAGAGGGCCAAAAAAGTCTAGGAACACACGTTCCCAAAGAAAAGTTGCTACACTATCACTATATGGACTCATTATCTTTGCATTACGAGGTTTCGCCCTTGGCACTCAAGACATTCCTTAACAAGATGTTCAACTTCTTTGATCAAGCCTGGCCAGAAAAACATTTCTTTTATCCAAACCACTGTCTTGTCTTGTCACAAATGCCCTCCAAAGTAAATATTATGATAATACTGGAAAATAGATCCTCTCAAGACTTGAGGAACAAGAAATGAAAATTTATGAGTTTTTGGGTCGACATGTCCTATTAAATCTTTCCTAATTTCATACACCCCACCATAACCAGCTTCAATATCAGCCTTGATAGTGACACATTCTGGGTCAATTCCCTGATGGTGCTGAAGTTTCAGGTATGCTTGGCGGAAATCCTGAAGGACCTTTACCTGTTCTACATCACTCTTTCTACCAGAAACTAAAGATTTATAACAACTTGGTATATCACCTTTTATTAACAGATCTGTCTGAACATTTACATTACTATATTCCTTGGAAAACCAAATTTTAGAATACACTTACTGGCTCGGGGGAATCTACCAAGAATTTCTCGGAATCGAACATCCTAGATAATGCATCTGCCACCCCATTATCAATTCCTTTCACATGCTTGACTGTGAATTTAAAGCAGGTGAGCCTAACTAGCCACTGAGCCAATCTACCAGCTGGTTTATTTGTAGAAAGGATACAGCTCAAAACCTGATTATCCGTATGAAATATGAATTATGCACTTTCCAGATAGTCCCTAAATTTCTCCATGCCGTATATAGCGACTAAAACCTTTTTCGCATATGTTGAGTATTTCCGTTCAGCTGTCAGAAGTGTACTGGCATAGGAAACTGGGACCAAACTGTCGTTTAGTTCTTGGCATAATACAGCACCTAAGGCTTTTGAAATAGCATCCACTTGCAAAATTAAACTATTTTTCAAAATGAGGTAACTGTAGCACAGGAGGAGTAGCTAATTTTTCCTTTAGCAAGCAAAATGTGTGGTTCTGTTGTTCTCCCCACTCAAACTCAACCCCTTTCCGCTTCAATGCATTCAAAGGCTCAGCAATGTCAGGAAAATTTTGAATGAATTTGGAATAAAACCCACCAGCCCTTAAAACAAACGAACACCGTGTACGTCCCCAGGAACGAGAAGATTCACAACTAGGCGGATTTTTTCTGAGTCCATCAGTAACTTGCACTCCGAAATTATGAAACCCAAATACCTGACATATGTTATTGTCCAGGTGACCTTATCTGGGTTTACTGTCAAACCTGCTTCCCTCAGAGCGAGTAAGAATAATCTAAGATTGTAAAAGATGCTCTTCAAAAGAATTGCTGTACACACAGACATCGTCAATATATGTGAAGAGAAAGTCGTACTGGTATTTTCCTAATACTTGGCAAAGTACCCTAGACATTGCCTGTGGGCCGCAGTTTACCCCAATTGGCAGCCTCTTCCCTGAAATCGTACCCAAGGAGTGACAAATGCCAAAATGCCCCGTGATTCAGGGTACAAGTCACACTGTAGAAAAGCTGAATTTTACTAAAAAATAGAGAAATACCTTGAATAACTGAGTTGTTGAAAAACCGATTCTATTGTTGGGAGAGTAAATGGACCGACATAGATTTTTTTTATTGAACTTCCTGTACTCACAGATAATCTGAAATTCTCCTGGAGCCTTTTTAGGTAACAGGAATGCTGGGCTAGAATAATTACCGTCTGATGACTCAAAAATATCTCCCTCTTGCATTTCCCCAATTATTTTGCGATAACTTTTTTCTTTTGGAGGTGACACACTGTAGGGCACAGAGGACAATGGATTGTGATCTTTCAACTTTAACACAATAGGTTGTTTGTTGTAATGCCCCAACTTGTGAGTAACTACATCAAAAAATTCAGTTTGCAACTTCAATAATTTACTATCCTGACCACTCTCCTGAGTTTGGATAGACTGAAGCGAAATCTTATGATATCCAAAATTCTTTGAAGTTACAACAACAGGATGCGATCTACAAAAAACAAAACACAATTCTCAATCACTTACATCAAAAGCAGCCTGTGTTTTTCCAAGGAAATCAACTCCCAGCAATAAATCATGGCTAAGTTAAGGTAATATTCTGAATTGAAACTTCCACATAAAATTATCTATTCTAATTTTTTAAATGGCTATCCCTTTTGAATTGATGATTCCCCCGTTTGCTAAAGAAAATCCTAACTCTTCCCCTCTCCTTATCTGAATAAGCCCTATGGGCATATCGGTAAGCAAAAAATTACAAAAATCTTGGTTAATAAGCGAGCACATGGCCCCAGAGTCCAACAATGCAGCAACCCTCACCTGATCTGCTATATCTACTGGGATGTAAAGTAGGCCATACCTGCATTGGTAACATTATATATTTACTGAAGGTTCTCCTACAACCTTATACTTAAAGGGACTATGAGTTTTCATGTGACCCTTCTGTTAACAAAGAAAACAGGTATAATCCTGAAAATGGTCTTTTTTCCCAGAATTCCCTTGATTGTCTCGAGTTTGAGAAAACCAAGAGCGGGTTTCGGCTTTGGTTTTTGAGAATCATCTGTAGGCGCTATGTACAAAATAGATTTCCGATGAAAACTGTTTTTAGCTAAATGATTTTGCTTGCCACATATCAAGCAAAACGTAGGGGAGCTATATTTACTGGGTTTGCTTACATATCTCTCTCTCTCTCTCTCTCTCTCTCTCTCTCTCTCTGGGTATTTTACCCCACAACTCTCTCCTTCTACCGAACAATCATGCATAGTTCGCTCTACCTCTATGGCGAAGTCCAAAAGTGTTACTGAAGTATCAGGTTTTGTAGAAAAAGTGATAAATCTACTGTAACGAGGGTGAAGATTGTGAAAAATTATCTGGGTGAAAAACTCCTCCTTGCAAGGAAAACCTAAGACATTTACAGCTCCTAATATTTCCTTAATAACATCCTGCATAGATTGCCTTGGCGATTGCTTTCTTTCCAAAAGCTTCAACCACAAATTTGTGATTGCTACTTCACTCGATACTGCCTGAAGGCATGCTTTTATAAGTTGGTTACATTCCCAATTTTCCTCGCGGGCTAAACTAAACAATGGTTGCAAAACTTCAGGTACCTTAAAGGTAGCTAATAAATAAATATCCTGTCTGTTACAAAAATTCAGAGCTATAACAGCATTTTACTTTAGAAAAAATAGAACCAGCACCTTTTCCGAAAATTCGGAAGGCACATCTTTCAGAATTTTAAATAATAGGTAGCTCTCACCCTTTGATGTCATAGTTCCCGTGACTCCACCACCTTCATCTTTCCACACAAGAGCCCGGAATTTGACACGCAGATCATCAATGGTTTCGGTGTCTACTCCCTCGACTCCAGCCTCCTTTAGGAGCTGGTACAGCGCTGGCTTGGATAAAGGTTGCACCCATGCTGTAGAAATCGCAAAAGTTAGAAATAGCCCAACACTTAGAATAAATTATTTTTTGACCACTAAAAATCTGTATGTTTCTTCTTAACTAGCACGTCAAATTTATGTGTTATTCCCAAAATCAATGCACCAACCACCCTGCCCAACGAGAGAAGAGTGCGCAGTTTTCCTTTTGCTACGCCCTTGGACTCAGAGATGTAGTAAAATTGGATTTCCAGAAAAAAATCAGAATTTTTCAACAGGTTTAGAAGAAACTCTCATTGAACATAGCACAGAAATTGCAATATATACCGACAACTTATGACATGAACAAAGAACACATGAAATATGACTGGAATTTTTCTTTAAAACGAAACTTGCTTTTTTTTTCATATGTTGTTTTCATTACACTTAGTTTCCCACAATTTCAGAAAATAGTACACGATAAAACATTTAAAAAATTGACTAGATGTTTTCTCAGTGTCACTTAAAATTTTCCCTTTCTGATTTAAGGAAAAACCTGGATACTAAATTATTTTTAAGTTTACCTCAGGCCTTTTACATTTACAAATATTATTTCGGCCAATACATATAATATTATTTATATAATTACTGTGCACAAGTTAATTAAAAAATAGGTAGGGGGCAATATTTATAAATAATGGCCAGACTGAATACATATTATTTTTGGCCCACATAGAAAATATTTTACTCAAATGCAACAACAAATGTAATTTTTCCTCAAAATTTACTTGATTTTACAAGAACCCATGGGTTCTTCATTATTCCACGATTGAGATTATTTGGCCTTTAAAATACATTACTATTTATGACCTCTGTAACAGTTTGAACTATTTAAATCTCCAAAGTTAATATTTACACAAAACAATATCGATTGTTTAGCCAAACTCACACGTTATGGCTAGCCTTAAAAATGAGTTTGTTTGTCTATTATTATGACTTACCATAGCCAACATAGGCCAACAACAAGGTCTCTTTATTTGATAATGTTAATTTCAACATATTACTAGTTTAACTGATTCCTTATTAAAGGGATACTTTACATAATTTAATAAACTGGCTATATGGCCGAACAGAGGCCAAAAGTTTTAGAGGTTTTAGATTTCATTTTTATTTTAGTAAATTCAAAACACTTGCCGAGAACCCCGAAGACGAGCCGAATACTGCAGAGAACCTCCAGAGACGAGCCGGAGTTCTACTAGAAACTACTGGCCGTGTGGCCGAACAAAAGCCAAAATTTGGTAAAACAGCACATCAGTTTTCAATTTTACATAGAGGTTTTGAAGATATATAGTTTCATTATTTTCTAGGAAAGACATCAAAATTTCCTTTAAAAAACATATTTTTAAAAATTTTTTGCCAGGCAACTTTGATGTTAATTTACATGTTATATTTGCCACCATGCCGAATTCAAAGTATTCTCATGAAAAATTTCGCTATGATGGCGCCACTTGAATTATGAAGACACCAAGTGTGCCTGACATACCCCAGCCATAAAGGCATAAGTTTAAAGTTACAAAATCATGTATTAATTTTGGTGTTACATAGCTTAGTGCAGGTGGAGCTCCTTCGGGGCGAATGATCGACCCCGACTGAGTCAGTACACTCCATTATATACACAGTTAAAGTCATTACCCCATAGAGGATTACACAGAATTTATGGCCAATCAAAGCCAAATAACAAAAAAAAAAAAAACGAAGAATTGGCCAATAGAAAAATGCATGGCCATATTGGGACAAACTGTTAATTTAGGCCTTATAGGAGGGATCTTTATTTGGCAACGAATCACAGCAATAATGTACATACATGGCGATCTACGTCACCACCACGTCGAAACACTTCCGGTGACCAGGCGAGCTTGAAGGTAGTAACTTTGTCGGCAGCCATATTTTTCCAATGTTGGTACTCCTGCACGCATGCGCAGCAGGTGGAGCAGACACCGCCAGCGCCCAGCTGGAGCAATTGGCCGCACCCATAAAGCTAGAGCTGCCATCCACCACTGGTGGCGTTGAAATCAACTACTAAAACAGAATCGAGTCTGCCACCAAGTTCGTCGTGCGTGTCGATGAAAGCTGCAAAATTCTACCGCGCTGAGTCAGGGCCAAAATTTTAGTGTGATGAATCACGCCTAGTTGTAACTGCCGAGAACGTCCAGACATTGAAGAACAAGGTATGCTGAAAGCAATTATAGGCTAAATTGTAATATTGCCATGTAAAAGTAGATGGTTAATTTCCCAGTAAACGAATACTGTAGTCCATGGCGACGTGTTGAAATAGAGTATTATTGGGACACAGTCACACATTTACCCAGGCAGAACAAAATCAATCAAAAATATCCCACCACCCAAAGTAGCAAAGGGTATTTCACGTTTCATTGGGATGGTAAATTTCTATTAAAATATATCCCTAAATTTGCTGAACATGCTGCTACACTGAATGATTTAAAGAAGAAAGGGACAACATTTGTTTGTGGTAAGAAGCTGCGAGAAGAATTTGAGATTTTTAAACAAATTATTGCTGGCCCACTTTTTCTTAGAACATTCGAGTTTTCTAGGCTAATCATCCACGAAACTGATGCCTCGAGCATTATCATGGCAGAGTTAATAAAAGTTTCATCAGTTTCTAAGTTAGAATGTTTAGAAGATATTTTTGGCATTGGCAAGTTTAGGCAAGTTTTGCAACACGGAAAAAGTTTCTTTTTGAAATGGATATCCAGTCACTTTAATGGTTAATCGATAATCCTAAGCAGTTAGTAAATATTTCTTCTCTCAAATTCAAAATTCAACATATCTGCAGTACTCAAAATTTGTTGCATATGCATTGTCTCGTATGTTTGAGAATTATCCTGAGGAAACCTCTTCTAAACAGGAAACTAATCTGTGCGGTACATTTTAACAAATTTTCCTTTAGCATTTCAGGATACTGAGGCTCTTTAAAATGAGACCCTTATCTTCGTAACATTATCGAACAGTTTCAGAAAGGTACGGCACCACAAGAAGCACAAATTATTTAAGGGTATTTTACATTGCAAGACTCGTTCTTCAAGATGGCATAAAATAGGGTTTTCTCAGACTGTTCGTGATATGCTATTTCAGAAGTTTCATTCGTCCCCAGTAGGTGCTCATCTTGGGATTTTGAAAACAATAAACCCAATTAGGCATATGTTTATCTGGAAAGGCATTTAACAAGTTATTTTAGAAAGAGTAAAAATGATTTGCAAACTTTGTGCATTATGTACACCTGTGCAGGATACCAAGTTGCAGAGAAACCATTACAGACATTTTTTATTGATTTTGATTTTATTGGGTGTTTTCCTCACTCTAAGTAAGGTAACAATGTTATTGGAATGCATTGATGCATTTACTAAATTTTTATGGCTCATGGCGCCTCTGTGTACTTCTGAAAAAAAAAATTCTACACTAGAAAATTTTATTTGCAAAATACCGGGAATTCCTTTCTACAGATGCCACGTGCGGAGTTCTTGAACAGGAAAATCCGTTTGGCTATAATTACCTTTCATGCTGACAGCCAGGTAAGATGGGATCAATATATTGAATGGTTGCAAATGGCCTTCAATTATGTATGCCATGAAGGACACAAGTCCATTCCTTTTCGACTTATGATCACATACAAACCCAGCACCCCTGTTTCCAAACATTGGTCACCTGCTGACATTTTGCCTGATGATCCGAAGAACATCAAGGAGACCTGGAAAAGATCTCGTCAGTATTTGAACCTGGCACATAACAAGTCAAAGACGGAATACTATAATAATCGTAAGGATAACCCGCTCAGAGGGAGCGATTTTGCAATGTTCAGAGCACATGCTCTGAGCAAAGCCATTCTCAAGGAAGTGGTTAAGCTCAGTTATAGATGGAAAGGTCCTTATCAGGTACAATGATTCCTCGTTCCAGATACAATTGCACTTTGTGACACTTCGAATAATCTATTTGTTTCTCGGGCCCACACTTCGCAAATTAAGTCCTCCTAACCTCAAGCAGGTTAGCATGGCTCATGTAATTTCATTTGGTTGACCAGAAGCCACTTTATTTAGCTCTTTTGTCTTCAGCTGATTTTGTTGGAAAAATCCAGGTACTATGTCAACAGTTGTTTGTGTGCACACATTGTTATTAATTTAATGGTACCCTTTTTAAGTCTCTACTGCAATATTAAGCATAAATACTCTACTTTTAAGCCTGTACAGTGAAACATATATGTTGTTTCAACTTCACTTGTGATCATGATCAGTGTCTTATATTATTTCTACAGCATTTTTGTCCCGCTATTATGGTATTTCGGATGCTTGTTTTTGCTATTATCCATACCTGTGTCTGTGTTTTAAATTGGCCTCGACCAAGCGTATGTATGTATTTGAAGGAAGACACTAGCATTTGCTTCACGGGGAAATTCTTTGCCTTTTGTCAGAAAAACATTTTATTTATTTAATTTTTTTTTGGGATTTAGTATAAATTGTTTAGAATTATTTTGGAAGTACTCTTAGTTGATTAAATTTGGGACGAAAACTTGGCAAATTTATTTTGACTTTATATTTTTCCTTGGGCTTTAAAGTTCAGTTTTCCATCCCGGTTAGCTGCACAGGATGCAAGAGAGCCTCACACAGCCACGCAGTCGTGAGAACACATTTTTACAATGTGTTCTGTTATCCTATGCCAGAATGTTGGCATGACTAGTTTTGCAGCAGTGTGTCTTATTCACACTGTGTCGTAACTCGAGCTGGAACAATTCCCCACGCTGTAAAATTAAGCTGTGCTCACAGTCTAGGGGCGCACCACTACAAAAAAGTGCCCATTGTACTGGTCAGAACGATTTTTGTGCATCCCAGTGCCATCTAGTGACAGTGTTGAAATTAAATATTAATGTATCTTTCTGCGAGCGATGCACTAATTCATGTATCTCTGCGATGGGACATACATGTTTAGGGTCATTCGCTTATTTTTGGTTACTGCAAAATGCTTTTCCCTGCAGCAGAAATGAATCTTGTATTCTTTAACAAGTTGTAGAAGCAGAGTGTACTTTATTTATTTAATTATGTAGTTTAGTCGGCAGAGAGAAGAATTTGTTATGTGTAATTCCATGTAAACTTATAAGAACCCTCCTCATGGGTAAGTCTGTTCGATGTATTTTTGTAATATTTTGTAACATGTTAGGTTCTATGACTAAATGCAGTTAAATTTTGATTCTATGTTTACAAAAGGTTTTTATTTTTCATTGGTATTAATTTTTTTCATCTCTCATCTTTACTGTCTGGTTCAATTTTGGGACGACCGTGCATAACTACAGCACGTTATTAACCGGTTTCAGTTGGTTGCTTCGATGTCTGGATGTTGCTAGACGATTGGCGAACACAGATATTATTCTATGCATCTTTTCTTATTAAATCGGTTTCTTCTAAAGGTCGCACTAACTCACTGCAAATAGTTTGGAAGTCAAGATATAGTTTTTTTTATTTATTTTGGACTGAAATATTATACTGAAATTGTGACCAGATTAAAAGAAAATATTCCAACGTGGTTATTATTAATGTGCCGAGTTCCAGATTCTGAACCCTGTTGCGCACAAGAGAGATGTACACCCATGTACATGAATAAAAATACGAACACATGTGTTCAAATGTAATTTATTTCAGGGATTGAATTCGTGAAGTTTAAATATTCCGGCAGACCTATGTTCGTTTTGTTTAATGCATCACAGCCAGCGAAACAGTGTACAACTTACAAAACATAGTCATGAAGATACTGCCATGTGTACTGCGAATAAATAAATAAATGTGGTGGTTAAGACCCAATATATGCTTAGTCACTTTCAAAAATAGTTAAAACCAAGATGTTCTGTAGTATGCAGAATTTCCATATACAAAATTGTTTTGTGTTCAAGCATATCACCACAACCTATGAGATCATTGCAAGATGCAAATTAATCATGTATTTGAGAAACCCCATAAGTCCACATTTTGGCAAAAATGAGTTGGCAATAGCATTAATATGATGGAAGGTAGTTCTACATTGTAGCAGATAACCTCACAAGTCCATGCAATGGTAGCATAGATACAGCCTTCTAAAGTTGCTATGTATTTGAGAAACAGCGTAAGTGGCCCAACTTCTGCAAATGAACGAACGCAAAATCAGCCTGGTAATTAATTAGGTCGACATAGACTTTGAAACGTATCATTAGCATGAATTGTACATTTGAAAGAGGGACTCTATGTATACTTATTCATATTAATTAGTCTTATTTTGAATATGTATTAATGTTAACATTCAGTATTGCTTTCTATACTAAACTACACATTTAATGGTGAAGTAGTTTAGACTGACCACAAGCAAAAGCAACAAACTTCCGAATAATGTGTTTTGATTTTATTTTGTGTATTTTAGAAACAACTTAGGTCCAGCATTTCTTTAAATGGTTTTTTGAGGGAATGTAATTACTATGTTCTTGTTTTCCAGGTTAAACAGTTGTAAATTCACTATACATATATATATATATATATATATATATATATATATATATATATATATATATATGTGTATGTGTGTGTGTGTGTTTATCGTTATATGCCAATGCATATTATGTTTTGTTCCAATTCCTGTAAAATTGTTGCTTGTAACTTAAAGTGTTTCACAAATTCTTGATTCAAATGTGGTATTTAGAACCTTACCTGTAAAATTTTTAAATGAAAACGCAAGCCTGGAGTAGGGTGAAGGTGAAATATATGTTTAAGAGGGGAAAATGCAGTGCATCTGCTGATTCAATGCCCAAGGGACCAATATACAGGCCACAAGACAAATGCTGGACGAAGTGTAAGCAAGGTAAGGAAATAATTTATCTGCAGGATGCATGCAGCTGTTCTTCACTTTACAAACTCATTAAAATATGTATATAGCCACCCAATTGACACATCTATGACAAGTTGGAATGTGAATGTACATGCAAAGAAAGAACTCTAAAATTATTGTACGAATGTTATGTGGGCCAGTATTTTATTTTCTACACAAGAAACAGAGTCAACACCAGCATTGAGTTGTGCTGGCCTTTCTTACAATACATGCACACTAACCAGAGCATTTTCCTGGCTTCACTTGGCTGCAAGATGCTGGCCTGACATATATGCATTAAATCCTATGAACAATTGTACGAGTTTCACATCCAGTCAATCAACAATAGAATACTGCTACTATGATGCGATTACCTAAGCATGTATGCAGAAAGTTGCGACAGTACCAGCATGCTAAACTGGAGATTTTCACACTTTACAAATAGCTGGTAATTTATTGTGTTTCTGGAAAGTAGGCTATGTTTGGCATGTCCTAACAAACAGTTGATCCCACCACCATGATTACATGATTTACTTCATGCATGTCTGCTCCCACAATAGATTACATGAAGCGAACTTCGACACCATTGGTCGATAATGGGAAACATCGAGCCAGGCAACAGGATACTGGAGAATGCGATCTCGACATCGCATGCTAGTGAGCATTCTTATCACAAATGACACTCCACCTACTGATAGATGCACCACTGGCTCAAGGTTAAAACTAGTGCCTCCTCGCCAATTTCGCCAGCACCTAATGCTAATTTGTGGAGGAGTCGTTGGATTTCCTGCTGCATTGGGTCCTGCTGATGAATAGACAGATATCCGCCCTGCTGATTCCAAGCTGTGTTATGTCAAGCCAGAAGTTGCCGACCTGATGATCAAACAGGAATCTATTCTACATTGCGGAGACAATTCAATGAATTTGCCAATCAGAAAGTGCTCCACTTGAGCATAATCATCGCAGTGATCCCACAATTTGTGTATCCCTACACAGATTGCTGCTGCATCATGTATTACAGTAAATGCTTGGTCTGTTATGTGATAGCTTAATTTAGTAGTTCGAATTCTCCTTTTCTTTTTAATTTTCTTTGAAATCTGTGTTATAGAAATAATTAATCACTGTTTTAGAATTTCAATACTATAACCAAGTATGACAAATAAATTATATTATTTTATAGTTCCTCGTTTCTTGGCATATGATTATAAAATTTATTTTAAAAATAATAATTGTATTCCAGCCATATTAAGTTTTTTAAGTTTAATTATGATATCCAAAACCTGCTAATCATAATAAACACAAGGCTTACATCGCTTATATTTGCACACATGTACACTGCTGAATGAAGAATATTTTTTTTTTAATTTTTAGTGACATTGGTAATTTAAATAAATTTAGAAATTCTATAAATTTAATAAGCATATATATTTAAATCAGTGTTCTTGTTGTATGTTGTACACCCATACATACTGCCGGAAAAGGAAAAACTTTGATATCATATGGTAAATAAAGATTTCCGATTTACTGTGCCTTATGATTGTAAAACAAATATGACCAGTATATTGACTGGATCACACAGACTGGTTAATAATGTTGTCAAAAATGAAATTAATTTTTATTTGCTATTTTTTTTTAATATTTTACTTTAACCAGTAATTTCAGCTCGAATAATACCGGGATCTGGAATTTGTGAGTCTGGAAACCTGGTCGACTCAGTTTACAATACACCTACTAATATATTGGACCAGAATTCACATTTTTATACTACTGAAAATGTTGACTAAAAATGTGAGTTTTCAAAGCAGCTGGACTGAAATATAGGATATCAGAGAACTGAATCTGCTGAAATGAATTTACTACAATTTTGTATTTTTGTAGAGAATAGTTCAAAAGATTCAAGCAAATTTTCTTTAAAAAAAAATCTTAAATCAAACTTTTGTTGTGTGTCCTGTGAGCTCTGCTGTGTGTATATGCGAGATTTTAGTAACATTTAATTACTTTTTTTTAATGTAGACTGAGAAACACTAGCGCTTTAAACAAGCGATCCTTGGTTTAATAGAAAATGGTGCATTCATCCATGTTTAATTTCATATAAACTTTAGTGTGCGTGTTACATTTGCCATAAATCCTTCTGAAGGAAATTCCTTCAGCTGAACTAATTCTGTGAAACTGACAACTCTACTACACCTGTCACTGAGAACTTCAACATAGCCATTGGTACATGTGTGTGTGTGTGTGTGTGTGTTCGCGCGTACGCGCACGCTTGTAATTGAAGTAGGGTTCTTAGTTAAAAAATTTTCTCATGTTCTTGTGTTAGCACGAAAGGTATTAAAAATGTTCATGAAGATATTATCGTATTTAGAAACTGTTTGTACATGTAGTATAATAGTATGTAGGTTTAGTCCTCGTATTAAATTGTGCCTATTGCTACTACTACATCTAAAGTGAAGACGCATATTTTAGTAATTTCAGAAAAAAAAATACTGATCAGCGTAATCGACACCCATTGATATAAGAAATCATTAAGTATGATATCGTGTAAGGAACTATTTTTTATGTCTTTTTAATATAGCGAGTATAGTTAGTGTCTAATATAACATTATTTCCCCTCCAGATCACTTATAGGCATAAACGTGTGATTGTTAATAAGCCCCTTCAGTATATTTCAGCTCCATCCAATATTTCATTTAATATTGCATATCCTAATGCGTCTAGGGTTGTTCAATTAGCGGTCCGCCAGACTAATCAGCCAGGCCCGCGGACAAAATATTTTATAAGCTTTTTTTATACAATTACCTCATTTAATGCCAACTGTTACTACCACTAACATAAATCTTGTCACAATAAGATAAGTTATTTAATCCTTCAGCTTCACGTATAAATGAACAACTATTTTGTAATAATTGCGGTGGACCTTCGAGCACTGAAATGATTTGTAAGTTGCCGTCTGGACAATCTAACTTAGTAGCCCTGGATGATTTGCATTGATCCCAAAGGCAAAATTATTGTAATGTTATACCCTTCAACATACAGTTAAAGTTTTGTTAGCGAAATAAGTGTTTATTTTTAGTTGGAGTACTTAGTTATTATGTAATTAATATTCAGCGAGGTACTTTTTAGTATGCAGCCTTAAAGAAAATTTGCCGAGACTCTATGCCAGATCCTTGCTCTTTGTAAATTATAAACTATTTCCTTCATAAATAGGTAAACATTTTTGTCGATACCATAAAAATTTTTAAATTTTTTAAATAGAATTTAATTAATTATCACATTTTGAGTTATGTTACAAAGAGAGAGCCATTGTAATAAGCATTAACCGATATAGATTTATTGCTCACTAAGTAACATAATTTAAGTTCATTTGGCATTGTTTACATTGCTAAAATTTGGACTTTTTTTATTAACCGTCATTTAAATATAAACTTAAATTTTTGGTTATAAAGACTTAAGAAGAATTTTGTAACTTATCATGCTTCTCCTGGTTCGAGCACCTCCCAAAGCGGTAGTTGGCAGCCGGACCAAGTTATCCTGCCACGAAAGCTCGAAAATTGCCAATTGCGGGACAAACTTGCCTGTATCTAAGGTGCAGGTGTGAAATATGGAAAGCGGAATCGATAGTTCGGCACGGCTGTAGGGATCTTGCAGGGCTCACTGGGCCCTCAAGTTTGCAACAAGACAGCTAAATATCGCCTTGCTTGTGCTTAGTGTTAGGCGCACTAAGTTCCTCAACTTCCTATGCAGGGTAAGGAAAACTTCACATGGCGACGAACGCTAAGGTAGAAGTATAGCGGCTTCCACTGGAGTACTTCGCCCGTATGTGCAGCATTCACAACTTATCTGCAAGTAGTACAAACATTGCCGACATTGTAGGAATAGTACGATTAATGTTGCATGTGAAAGAAGAATTAATATATTGTGTGACATTGTAAAATATCTTTTTATAAAATTTACATATTAAAATGATTTTAAAAATCAACTTATAAGAGTATATTTTTAATTTTATTTAATTATAAATGAAGGGATTTAATATTTTCGATGATTCAGAAAGAACATTTTGCATGCTGTATGTAAGAAAAAAATTGGTGCTTATGAAATAATGTAAATTCATTTCCTTACTACAAATTACAATTTTCGTGGCTGAAACGTACGTGCATAAAACTAATGTTTAAAAAAATTTGTAAACATTGTTTCTAATATTTTATTATATACAACCATAATAATTACTATCACGGTCCTACTTGATGAAGTGTATCTTTGCTAAATGTTCTCTGTAAAGTTGCCAGAAATAAAATACCGGTACGATTTTATTAAAAAGTGTTCTTTAATAACTGACTTTTTAAATATTTAAATTAATTTAAATAATTTATTTTACACAGTTACTAAAAATGTTAGCTTTCTTCTTTCACAAGTAAAATAAATCGTACTTTTCTGACATTTTTAATAGGGCGTGTACAACTTTTTCAAGAGTTGTGCACTGAGAGAAAGTTTGTTTTCAGCCAACAGAAAATTTATTTGTGTAGGCCGAAAAAGTTATTTAGCAGCCCGAACAAAATATTTTGTCGAATAAACAAAACTTAAAAAGCAACTAAATTAATACTGTCCATCTAAAAATACACGATTAAATAAATGAAACCTCTGTGTTGGTCATAAAGAAAATTGACTGTTAAAATAATATTTCGTTTAACCTATTGAATTTATTAGTTTGGTCACTCATTTCATGGCCTATGTTTGGAAATACAACTCAAGAGTTTGTTTGCATTGTAGTGACAATTAGGATAATAACAGCTCCTGATGGTGCATTCTTTGACGCTTAATATTGGTACAAAGGTCCTAATAGAACAAGTTCAAAAGAAACTAAAAAGTAAAGCTGTAAGAAGTAAAATATTTATTTATGAACATTGTCCAGTATTTGAAATGTATTTGTATAAAAAACATCGAAACGTGTTCAGTAGTCACTTTAGCCAAAATTGTCTAATAATACGATTTAAATAAATAAGTTCTCGTTATATCGGCTATAAAACTACGATGTCAATATGACCTAGAGTTGCTTCGACGAGGGGTGCCAATTTTGTGCGTGAGCATAGATTTCCGGGCAGCATGTAATTCGACTGCGATGTGCTGGTTAGCTGATTTGGCACCAAACGAAATATCTCGCCTTTATATATATATATATATATATATATATATATATATATATATATATATATATATCGATTTAAGCCATAAAAGTAAAATATCAATTTCATTAGTTTCATTTCATTCCAATATCTCAACGAAAATATTACCGGATAACACAGTTTTACTCGCGTATAACCTACGTTCGTAGGGAGCCGCGATGGTGTGGTGGCTAGACGACTCGCCTCCCACCAAGGCTAACAGGATTCGATTCCCGGCGGGGTCGATCCCATGTTTTCGCAAGTGGGAATCGTGCTAGATGGTGTTGCTGTTCGGCGGGCTTTCTGGGGAATCTCCCGTTTCATCCGCACTCGCTTCATATCATCGGCTCACATGACCTCGATGTTAACAGCCGTCCAAATATTTTCACTCACTCACTCGCTAACCCACGTTCGTGCCCCCGACATAATCACAGCTCAATTTTTTTTCCCACCTAGTTCAGTTATACTGCGAAAGGACATTTCCTAACATGACAAATAAACTTAATAACTTCGATTTTCCTTACAAAATGGTGGGCAACTGAAGCTTACACTAAGTGAATGCACTGTTACAATTTCTCTCTCGAAATTCAGTGGGGCTAAATCAAGTTCGTTAACGGATGGAGGTCTCAATTAAATAAAATATTTGATTATAATTTCCTAATTTTATTTAGAATAACTACAAACAAAATTCTCTCGACTCAACATCACAACAAATTGATATCACTTATTGTTTACAATTAATATTTTCAATTAATACAATTTAAAATGACCTCTAAGAAATCAATAAAAATAAAGAATTATAACATCAGACCCAATAGACAATGTATCAAAACCCATTCAATTATTTTATAAAATAAGTGTCCACATATGACAGTTACAATGTATACAGTAAAATCCGTATTACATATCCGCTCAGTCCCACCTCAGTTTAGTCCATGTCTCGCCAGTCCGCAATGTTCTACAGTTCTCCGAGTGCCCTCACGCACAGTATACTTTACTCGTCGGGTTTCACGCCCTCTCGTCCATTCATACCACGAACACATCGTCCACAGACGTACTTTCTCGACTTCATGACCGCACTCAGCTAGATGGCCTTCGCCAAAGACTGCTGGCCGCTGGACCGCTGCAGTATTTATAGTGTCGTAGGCCATCATCCAGAAGTTTAGCTAATTCCCTGGTTGCGCTAACTGTCGTGATTCCGAGAATATTATTATGCCTTCACTACATTTGTTGACATCTCCAGCAAGGGGAAGGAGGAACTGTGACGTCAGCCAGGTTTCGCCACTTTTTATCATTCTCGGGCTTCCCCAGGAGGGAAGGGGTGCAACGAGGCTGCGAGAGCGTCTTTTAGGGTGAGGGGATGGACGAGGTGGGTCACCCCGGACCTTGCATAAAGGAACCTCGCAGCCGGTGCCAGCTGCAGCGCGTAACACTATGTATTCGCACACTATAAACTCCAGGACACCAAATTAGTATGCCGTTTTTAAATGTTTAAAAATTTCTTAGAATATTTGGTTTATTTTATATCGTTTTAGAAACGATGTTAATAATTTTTAGCCTTTTGAGATATCCTTGCTTAATTAGAGTTTTGGCGTTTTAAGATATTACTTAGGTGGATTTACCCAGACTTTATTATTTTCTGTATCCCTGTAGTTTACATCCTACTGTTCCTAGCCCGTGCAAACAGGCAAGAAGGTCTCCACACTGCCCGTGGCTGTGAGAACGCCTACACTTTCAACACTCGTTATCGAATGCCCAGATGTTGACTGTTTTAGTTGCAGCGTTTCTTGTACTCGTGCGCTCCGTGTCTCAGCTCTCGTTGAACCTTTTCTCTGCACGGCAAATTTCACGCTGTGTCCATAGTCTGTGAGCGTTCTGATTTTTTTTCCCAACCTATCCTATTTCTAAATGTAAAGTGTAAGCCCGAGGTAGGGACGGCAGCTGATTGCGTCTCAAGGCCAACCCCATACGCCTACAAGGAAAGGAAATCATGCAAAGAGGCATGCATCGGGGCAGAGAGGGATTGGGCAGCCATGGACAGCGATTGGGGCCATGACTACCTCTCTAAGTATACCTATAGTTAACCTGTAACTAAGAAGAGAAAGGGAAAAACCAGCATAGGCACCGTGAAAACCCTTTCGGCAGAAAAGAATTCAAAATTATTGCATGCCTTAAATAGAAATGCTACAGGAAAGAGAATGTTTGGAATCATGATCTTTGTTAGAGGGGAAGAAAGACTAGTAGAGACTAAATTTGAGTGCATTAGTCCATGTGGGAAGGCACTATACAATGTGTCTCTCCGCTAGAGTGGCGTCGCCCCGAAGTCATTCGCATCTACACCTTCGCTACTGATAGACGTGTTTTCGCACCAGCTGTGGACAAATTTGCTCTCTGTGAATGCTGTAGTCGCTGTGTGCGTATTTACTTATTTATTAAATAAAGTAATCAACTTCCTTCAAGAAGATGTAGTTAGCGGAACTTAGGACTAGTGTTTTTGTTTTGACAACATGCTGTCTGTGATGTTCATCTATATGTAACTATTCCTTCAACTCTCCATTCGGGTAAGTTTGATGATAACCGGTTTTTGTATCTTTGTAACGCCTTAGTGATCAGTTATTAATTAAGACGTGATTGTGATGTGTTACAGAAAGTTTTGCAAGCGTAGTTCCTGTTCTGCTTTCACCCTCACACCTCTGCTTTCGTTTCGACGTCCGTTCAACTTTTGACTCTGCACCTTAATTCGTTTATATCTTTCGTTTGGGTGCTGGAGAAATGGCGTAACGTCTACTTCGTCTGGACCACTCGGCCTCAGTTCCATTGCCAGTGATGTTCGGCCGATCTAAGATGATTTATCTCAATTATTCACTACATTTTATCGCAATCGACTTGTTTTCTTCATGATTTTGTGTTGCACAACGATACTTTTTAGAAATTTTGAACTATTAAAGTTTCATTGTAAAAGTTTTTTTGTAGTGTAAAATAATATTTGAACTAGCAGATTATATATGTAATATATTATATTATATATAGTTTATATTCCTCAAGAGACAAATGCAGAAAGTCGTAAAATTTAAATTGTAGACTAACAAAGATATGTGTTATTATATCTTAAAAGTCCAGTATAATGATGTGCAAATATGATCACTTTGACTAAAAGTTGTAAAAGTAGTAGTGTTTGCAAATTTCATTCTAAATATAACGTCACATATCCGCCTATTTTATCACTTTCATTTAACACTTTATAAATTAGAGTTTTTTTTTGTGTATCCTCTGGTACTTATTAATACTAGGCAATTACCGCATTTTCTTGTTGTAATATTTTGTGTCACATTTTCCAACACTCATCTTCCTTGAATCTCAATATAATTTTATGGTAGCAGATTTAATAAGTGGCGCAAATATGAATGGTTTTCAGAGCGTGGTTATGGCAAAAATAAAGCATAACAGAGAGGCGATTTTGGCCATAACAATGTTACGTTTACATGAGGTTGAAGTTGCTTGAATTAATGTTGCCAGTCACGTGTTCGAGTTAACTTTCGTACGTACGACATTCTCTTAGATGTCTCTGCTGTGTGTGTGTGTTGAGCCAATTTTTCGACGGCAACGGAAAAGGTAAATTTGTTTTATATCTCATTTAACTTTGTGTTGTTGGGGTGTTTAATTTGTCACTCCCCCAGACAGTTTCCGTATCGCTCCGCGATTAGCTACTTTCACGTTTCTTTTGTCGCGATGTGCGAGGCCATCTTGCCTGGCCTGGTTTATATTATTAAGTGGGCAGTAACAATAATTTAAAAATAATAGAAAAAAGGACTGCTATGGTCTTTCTTAATGCACTCGGAATTTGTTTTCGTCGTTTTAGCCATTATTGGATTTTTAATGCACTTGGTCAATTCATACATGCATATTAGTTAAGTGTTGTGTGAAATTTCGCACTTTAATATTTGTGTGCGCTATGATAGTCAGTTTTTTTTGTCCCCTTAGTTTACCGTAGTAAACTTCGTGATTTGGAAAAGGACCCTATTATTGTCTGTGAGCTGTTGGTCAAGGACAAACTTGTTTACGAATTGCGTGCTCGTATTTAGACGCTTAGGGAGACACGCAGCAGTAACGTAAGAAAGAACGCGTAGCTTTGATATATGGTATTCTGTCCTCAGTGGACTACGTAAAGCACGTGGTTTGGATGGACGAGTTTACAACATGTTCGAAAAAAGTATCCTAGCTAAATGACACGACAGTTTTATTGCAGGATAGTTCTCATCAAGCTGATATACTTAAGTGCTTTACGAGACTAATACATGTAACACATATTGTTATTGTTACAGCTATTACGCCAGGGCCAGATACGCAACACATTATTAAATGAAGTAACCAGAATTTTAGAAAGTGTGAAAATGAACCACGAGATGGATCAGAAACGTTTGGGTGTTTTAGAAGGTGAAATCGAGCATCCAACAGTGTTTGAAACCCCAGCTGGTGATTCTGAATCTAACGGGGATCATAAACCAATAATTTTCCCATTTTAAGGGCACAAGATAAAAGGAATTAGTGTTCGCATCGTAGGTGTGGAACCAGAATCACTCAAGTCAACCCCCCCCCCCCCCTTCATACTCGCCCATTACATCCACCTCATCACCCTTCACTTCCAATCATACTTCTTACTCTGTCATTCCACCCAGTCCCAATTCCACTTCATTGGTGTGTTCAGATACTGCCGAGGCACACAGCGGTACTAAAGTTGTTGAAGATTTAACTTCAGTAGAGGTGATTTCCAGTAATGTCAACACACCAGTCGTCACTTCAGACATATCAAAACACGCGTAGGTTGGTGGTCTAAAACATAACAGAAAATGTTTATATCACCTAAAATAAAAAAATAAAATAAAAAAACAGAAATTACAAATAGATAAACATTTTGACACTGTGGTATACTCGTATGTATTATGAAAGACATCGATGATGAGTTAGGAAACAAATGACATTGTTTCGGTAATAGGAGATTTAATAAATGTACTGAAAATGGGTAATATGATTGGAAGAAGAAAGCAAGGTAAAACCACGCATAATGACAGGTCTTGAAGTCACTTAACAACGAGGTCTTGAGAGCCGACGAGGGTGAAATTAGGTGAGAATAGAGTATTGCCTGAATTAAAGGGAGATCCCGAGAAAGCCCGCCGAACTGCTGAATCGTCCTTCACGATTCACACATACGAAAATCCGGGAGTGACCCGGCTGTCAGTTGAAGCTTGTTCGCCTTAGCGGGAGGCAAGCAGTCTAACCGTTCAGCCATCGCGGCTCCTATAACAAATGAAGAATGAAGGGTCGTAAAGGGGGCAGATTTATTTATAATAAATGTAACATGGGAGAAACGCCGTTAATTCTCTTCCAAGAAGGGAGTACCAGTACCCGAAAGCTAAATTCCCAAGGAATACTTGTGTCTGGATACGAATATCTGCATACATTTGTGACAGACGAATTTCATGTGCGCATTCTTTCTGACGGGTTAAAACTATTCTTGTCCAGCTTTTATCCAGACGGATTTGGCCTCTACCTACAGGGAAATATGCCGCAACACATCCAGAGATTCAAAATTACGGCTGGAGTGAGTAACACTCCTACGAGTTTTTGGATCAGGCCATAACATCCTAGATCACCTGATTTGATTAATATTGAGAATTTACCGGATACTTTATCAATGAGTAGTTTAATGCCAAGATACACATCCTCGAATAGTTCATAATGTGTAGACCGATGTTGAGGACACGTGTTATTCTTTGACTCTTGGCTACTTCAGAAAGTCTTGCGGCGTTCGTGACCCTTGGTGCTTATGCAGTTCTGCGATTCAGAGTTGGGCCACCGACACCCTCCGTGCCCCCACACACATCTTCTTCCGCTCATTACGTCTCATCCTCCGCCTCCCGCCAGCCAATTCCACGATAACGTCCTCACATCAGCTAACCTTCCCCACTACCACTCCATTCTCGCCACACTCACCGACCGCTTCACCAAATCCTGCACCAAACACCTCACCAACTCAGCCATCCAAAAACTCACCATTCCCACTCCCCCACCATCTTTTCCCACTTCTCACCACCCACCACCTACGCAGCAGCTCCCAGGAAGAAGATGACGCAGAAGAAGCTGCAAGTCCCGCTGGAAGGTGAAAACAGCCAGCGCCAAGGCTGATATAGCACTGAGACACCCCATCATCTACCTTCATCTTCCCCCACTCAACGTCGTCTTCGGGCCCACACCTCACTCACCCAAAGCGCCCATCATTTTTCTCTTCAACATTCCTCCAAATGATGCGTGCCGGAGCTCCCACCGCCAATATACTTTCCTTTCGCCTATCTTCTCATCGTTTAGCAGCCCAGATCATCACCCACCACCACAAGCACCAAACCCGTAAGTACCGCCGGTCGGAAGAGCTTCACACTACAAATAAACTGATTACCCCGCACTACAACACATTACACTAAACAAAAAAACACTTTCGCCTTCGTACAGCAATGGACATCGCCGACATTATGTTACTGAGCTGATGCAGTATACCAGTTTAGCTACTGAGCGATGGGACAGTAAAACGGTAAGTCGTGGAGAACGCTAACCTTGCGGTTGGGTTTTTAATTTGTTTTGTAATTTGTGTGGCATAGTCGTGCTGTATCTTGGATGTGCAGTAAGGCTACGCCATTTCAAGATTTTAGTTTCTCTCGCACTTCAAAATTACGTTCCGGCTTATCTATGGTGTCGCGTTGCAGTGTCTCTCTTGCTTTAACGTGTCGTGTGTGTCCTTGTTAGCTGCCCAAGTATTTATGAGTATCCATTTTTTGCTGTCTTCACGACTATTTCGTTGGGGGATAAAAATTTTAATATGTTGTAAAATTATTTTATGGAATGGGAGCTTTACTGGGCAAGTCAATTGCTGCCCCCTTTTCTACAATTTTTGGAGTGAAATGGGTGGTGTGGTCTAGTCAAAGAAAATCGTAACGTTTCTAATCAGTGGTTAAATAAATAGAATTTCGAATTTGAATTTTATAAAAGTGTAGTTGTTCTGGAGCTAAGATTATATTTATAATGTATTTTTTCTCTTTTTATTGCTCCAAGGCAAATACAAAGAACTGTAATCAATAAAACATAGTATTAACAACTGTGATAATTATTGCTGTGATATACAGGCTGTCCATAAATTATAACTACAACTTCAAACGCTAATGAAAAATTACTTAAAGGTGATAGAGGTATGCGATTTTTCGCATGTGAAAGAGCATTTTCCAAAGTTTTTAAACAAAATTTATAAGACCTCTACATATGCACCCTTTGTTGCCCGTAGCACATCAAAACGATACTCCAGCTCCTACTATGTCCGCACTAGCATTCTCTCGTCGACAGTCTCAATGGTTGATAAAATCCTTTGCTTCAGTTCATCCAAATTATTAACAGGTTTGTTCTATACGATGTCCTTAACATAACCCCATAAGAAGAAGTATATAGGCGTGATAATCAGCGAGCTAGGCGGCGAAGGAATTGTACCATCTCTGCCAATCCATCGTCCAGGAAACCTCTGATTCAAGGATTCACGCACAGCCAAACCCCAGTGTGGGGGTGCTCCATCGTGTTGTAGGATGACATAAGTTTTGCATGCCTTTCAGTTGCGGGATCACGAATTCTGTTATCATGTCCAGGTACACATTGGATGTGATAGTTCTTTCAGTGAAGAATAATGGGTCAATGATGTGATCACACATGACACCACACCACACATTCACCTTCTGGCTGTCACGCACAATCTCATGAGATCCAGGAGGGAGTTCCGATACCCAGATCCTAACATTATGCTGGTTCACTACCGTTCATCTGAAACATGAAATGTTGCTTCGTCACTGAAGACAACTCACTTTAGGAAGTTGTCATCTTCATCAATGCGTTGCAACATGTCGCCAGCAAATTCCGTGCATCGTCAGGGTGCAGAGCTTGAACCAGCTGCACTTTGTATGCATAGAGTCGTAATTGCTTGTATAGAACTTTGTGCGCCGTTGACATGGGCAACTGCAATTGCCTTGCAGCAGTGCAAACCGACTTACCAATGGTATGCACGTATGCAGCACGCACACGGTCAATATCTTCAGCACTTGTGCTTGGCCAGCCGGCACCCTTGTGATGCAGAACGCTACCAGTTTCCATAAACTTACGGTGTCACAACCGTTTTTGGATCGTGCAGGTGGGTCCTTACCATACCTGGTCCTGTAATTAATTGTGTCTGATTTGGTCTCAACAAACCAAGAGACACATTGAGCCTTCTCTTGTGGAGTGGTAATTTGGGGGAATTAGTAGTCACACCTGAATAGAAAACCAAAATTCGTTACAAATATTTGGGAAATGCTCTTTCACGTGCAAAAAAACAGCATACGTATATCACCTTTAGGTAATTTTTTATTAAAGTTTGAAGTTGGGGTGATAATTTATGGACATCTGTATATTTTATTATTCATTCTAAAGGTTGTCTGCCAATTCGAATTGTAGTTATATATAATAAAAGGTATTGAAACATGTTTTATAGTGCACATTAATTGCGAATTGTCACAATACCTCGCATGGACACATGGAAGTCATGATATCAGGGTCACTGCGAGAAGAAGGAAAAATTTCCCGCATCTTCAAGAAACCAAGGAAGAATTACACTCTAAATCTGAAACATCGAGAATTGAGCCAAATCAGTGAAAATTGTAGAAATTGAGCAACTGATAATCAGTGGCTTATAACTAATTTAAATGCTTGCTGAATTTCACAGATTTATTTGTGATTCACACTGAATGTCACGCATTCCACTACCGTAAGTAACTTATTCCCCAGTTCATTTCCTTGAATTTCCAGTCTGCAGTAGCTTATCAACTGACTTTAAATGAATGTTATTTCACTGATTGATTTCACTGATTCGAGATTATAGTGAGCAGTTGCTCCGCTATGCAACAGATACGACGGTGGAAGAGTCGAAAGAAGGCAGTGATACGTGACAGACCTAAGGAAGTACAATATCTACAGTATCAACCGAGCTTCAGAAAGTTATGTTTGTTCCTCATTTCAAAAGCAATATCCCAGAAGGAACTGGAAGATGTAGAGAATAAATTTGAGGAAAAGTTAAAGCCCCGTAGTTGAAGAATTCTGAGATAATTTCACATCTATTGAAATTCGTTTTCTGACTGAGAAAAAAAATAAAATCCTGGATATTTAAAAACCATATAATCCAGAAACTTAAGTCTCATTGTAAAAGAAAATACCATGATAATTCAAATAAAATTAATAAAAATACTTGAATATAATAGAGTTGAAATCAAATGAAAAGGAAGAAAGTGATGTAAAAAGTATATCCTATCTGTAGGGCCGCCTGGTTTTGGGGAAAATATTTATGCAGAGGCAAGACTTCCATATCCTATGTGCACACTTGCAATCTTCCTTTGGCTATTGGCCGTTTATTTTTGTGCGAAGACAGTCTGTTACATGAGTGAGCCAATCAGAATTAAGTTTCTCCGATACTCACCGTTCGTTATTCGCGGGCAGACAGAAAATACGCGTAACAATTTTAATGATCCAATCATTAAAGTGGTTCTGAACTAAAGCTCGTTGGAACACAGCTTGAATTGAAATATTTTCGCGAAAATCAGGTGACCCTACCTATCTGTTTCGAGTTCAATGTTCTCAGTCCATTAGTTCGAACATGATGAACATAGCTTACTGGAACGTATACCATGCAAAAAAAAAAAAATACACACGTCACCTTCCGCAGACGATATGTCCACACAATTATGAGGGAATTCAAAACAGAGAATGCCGAATACGGCACTGAAAAAACGCTTTCTTTGCTGCAACACATAATTTGTCGCCGCAAAAAAAAAAAGTGTTTATATATGAACCACTGCAAAGTAGCCTTGCAAAAAAACATAATTTTTGTTTCATCTAATATAGTAATGACTATGATAACCTTGCACTGTCGTTACAGTAGCTCAGTAGACATATTTGTGGTAATGTCAGTTATACTGTAAAGGAAAGTTGTGCTCTGACAAACAAACGTAATTTGTAAATAAGAGCGAAGTAACTAATAATTCAAAATAATACTCACAAAATCTAGGCGATCCAGATATTCGAAACCACACCCCTTGTGCTATTAACCTAATGGCCTGCAACACCCGGCCGCTTTGTCTTTTGGTGTCGGGATTACTTTTGATAGGCAAGTTATGTAAGGTAGTAACATGGGCCAGAATACATTACCATCTCTTGGGAAGAATTGAGATTAGTGGTGTGGGAAATCACCTAACTTCAGAATGACATTAAACGTCTGCAGGAGTACTATAAACTTACTCAGCTGCAATTTCTTAACTGCGGAATATACTTATTGGTTTATAAACTTTTGCGTTGGGACAGCAGTTGCGAACTGAAAACTGCAATTTACGACAGAAAAGCTTTTAACCGTTACTTTTGGTTCAAAGTAGTATTTATTTACTGTGGACAAAATCAGGTCAAATAATGTTTATTCCTTTGCTGTAATCATATGCAATATTGCCATAAAATTTAAAAGTATAAAGAAAACATTTATTAGCAGCAAACGTGTGTTTCTGTAACCTTCTCTTTGAATTAAAGCTACATTGTATTGCTGTAAACGAAACAGCCTCAAAAAATGGGTCTCTTTGACGTACAGACAACTATCTATGGATTCTTTTAGAGTGCGTAAAGAGGTGATAAACTTATTCGCAATTTGTTTATTCACGCCTTACGCGACACTCTCATTTTGTTAAAATGCCAAAGAGTAATTACTGTAAATGTATTGTATAACTGACATGGTAAACGCACATAAACGAGATCATTATGCTTTCATTTGCTTAAAAGCCCATAAAACTTGTATTAAAAGAATAGTTGTATTAGTTCAATTATGTTGTTAAATTAATCATTAAATTGATATGTAAAAAAATTACAAATTTACATTACTTGAAAATCTCAGTGTTGTGTATATTCGAACCTGCTGTAGTGAAAAAACCGTTGGTTGCATAGTTCGTGAACGTATTTTCAAGAGTGACAAAAAATTTACATAATTTTCCATTCTTTCAACTTCGTCAAATTATTTAAATGTGTTTTCCCAAATACCGAACGTCCGTTAGTCGCAAGCAGGCAGGTGAGGCACGTTACAATTCAAATGATTTAATCACGAAAGTAATTCTGAACCAGAATGCTTTAGAACACAACTTGTCCTGAAATATTTTCGCGAAAAACAGATGCACCTAATCATTACTTACAACTGGAGTTATCCAACATACTGCATCCGAACGCTCGGGGGTGGAGAAAAAGAAAAGCAACACCTGAAAAAAAAAATTTTTAAATGTACAGTTTCGATGGGTGAAGTATGTTTTAATGGCTAATGATTGAGAAATTGTTGCGGAAAGTTTAGACCTTAAAACACTGTGAAACATCTATATTTATTTTAAATTTTTGATTATTGATTTTCCAAAGATCAAAAACTAAATAGTAGATAACAAAACCCACATGGGCACTCTAAGCCACACGGAAGTGAAAACAAAAATTAAACTCTTCTTGATACTGATATTTATAAATTAAACAATAAAATAAGTGAATAATTAGTATTGGTTGTTATAATAACACGAGAAACAGCCCAATAAACATTTTATGTCGAAATTTCTATATCACATATTAATAATATTAAAATTAATTTAAAGTAATCCGTTGTGTTCATTCAGGGGAAATAGTTTGACAAATTGTGATAGTGAGAGGGCATTGTAGCACCTTGCTTTTCGCTGGTCCGCAATAACTTGAGAACATTTGTGATTTTTGACGTGCGGTGGGAATTTCTTTTTATTCGAGAAGGAAATCGAGGCCAATTAAAGATCCAATTAAAACTTCCATAGCGACAGATTTCCAAGAAAAACAAAGTATTGCACTTTTTATATCGCATTCACTTGTGAATCATGACCTCGACTACAGACAAGTCATTAGAGACGGAATCAGACAAGCGGAAATTCCAGAGCGGGAAGAAATAAGTCTCGATCTACATTAAGGAACTACAGAAGAACAAGTGAAAACTAAAATCTGAATTGCTGGACCGAGATCGAAGTATGAGTTGTCCCGAACTGGCGGCAAGTTTGTTACTGTAAAGCAACCACTCCGCACAGATCCAGGAAACTCAAAATAATTTCTATAATTTTATGCTTTCCTCTTGCATAACAAGAAAGCCAAAAAGAGAGCAGTGGAGACTATTTGCAGACATTTCTTAAACGTAGTACCTGACATGGTGTAATGCCAAACAATCTAACAATACTCCAAAGTATGGCCAAAACGAGGGCCTGGGGACAGTTCAATTTATCGAAGACTATCGCCAATTTGCAGACAAACTCCGCTCAAAAAACACGAACGAATCATCAAGTGGTGAAACGGTAGAAGGAGTGGGGCGAGAATTGTGAACAGGTCCCCAAACTAATCAGCTGTTGCAGTTGGCTGGCTATAGGCAAGCTGGGAAGCACACTTCGCTCCCTGATAGGAGAGCCGTTGCAGTTAGAGTTTGGGAAAGTGCCCCTTCATAGTTATCCGTCTTGGGGTTACGTCCCTTATTCTTCCACTCTCCTTATCACCACCTTTACTAAAGGCTTGTTATCTTTACTAGAACCCAGTGGTTTCAATAAATACCTTGTTCAGTCTAAACTTTTATAATATTTAATTCGATTTAAATGGTTTTGAATCCACCTTGCTTTATCTATACTTAGGGGTATCCAATGTTCGCGAAAATAATTCCTGCCAAGTTGTATTTCAAAACATTTTAACTCAGCTGCGTGCCTAAGGCGCCAGCCAGCGAATCACAGACGTTCACTGCCGGAGTAACTTATTCTCAGGGCCACTCGATACTCGCGAAGAGAATATCATGAAAGCTAGATTACAGTAGCCTACTTGCACTCCTGCAGTTTCCCTTCCTTTACTGGCCGCGTGTTTCCGACGAAGATAGTGTAGTGGGCCAATGAGAATCAGTAAGACCACCTGTATTCCGCGGAAATATTCACGCGGAGGCTACACTTCAATATCGTGTATGCTGACTCGCAGTGTTGCGGCCACGGCAGTCGAATCCGCACCATGAGATGACGGAGCGCTGTCTTGGCGCACTTGCGGTGAGGGCAGCTGGGAATAGCAAGGATGGCAGATGGCGTTCCTGAATGTCGGCGAGTAGCAAACTATATAAGGCCGCTAGGGCCTGACGATGCCCAACTCTTTGACCCACTCTGCTGGTACCACTACTCGAGGGCAACATCGACGCCGGAGGTCGGCGCGAGTAACACGTGAGGCCAACACTGCAGGGCGAGGCGAGACACTGACGTCTTGGTGACACGTGACCAGATTGGCCAATCGCATCACGACAACACGACATCACGAGGCGGAGGAGCTTCGATCGTGTGTCACTAATTACCAGTGGTAAGGAGACATTCGGTTCTGGATGCAGGATATATCCAGAGGTTATATTACACGCAGCGGACTCTAGAGGTCCCCATTAAGAGCCTAATTTGTTAACGTAATTTGTAGCTTGAAAGAGTCGAGTCTTATTCATATTATTTGTTGAGATATTTCAAACCAGTATTTATTCAGTATTACTTGTTAATGTATTTGAGATCTTAATTGTATGAGAAGATGTAATAAATAATTTGTAGTTTTTGTAATTATCTTGTGTTACTGAACCATCTAGATTTTACCCCCCCCCCCCCCAGACCAGAGTACAGTAACGTTAAGAGGTTTAGCCTAAGAGATTGTATTGAGTATAAACTTTTGTTTAACAGTAATAACGTCACAATAGCCATCCCAAGTAAAGAATGTTACAGCAGCCATCCTCTGTCTATTGGCCGCTTGTATTTGTGTGAAGAGAGTCTGTTACGCGAGTGAGCCAATCAGATTTATGTTTCTCCTATACTTACGTCCGTGATTCGTGGACAGACAGATAAGAACCATAACAATTCAAATAATCCAGTGGTGAAAGTGGTTCTGAACTAAAGTGTTTTGGAACACAACTTTTGCTGAAAATTTTTCGCGAAAAACAGGTGCCTCTAAGAACTAGGTTACTCCAGTACTGAACGACTGTGATTCGCGGGCACACGCCTAAGACGTGCAGCAGTTGTAACCATACAATCGCGAAAGTGGATCTGAGTTAGTGTCTTGAAATACAACTTGACATCTATTCTTTTCGCGAAAACCGGGGTGGCCCTAACTCATCGGCACAGTAAACACCACACTAGTAGTATAACTTTCTTCGTTCGGTGACAAGAGGCTGGTGATCCGCGCCGGCAGGACGCCAAGTTGTGACATCATCAGACAGCTATTTTGGATGTCGGTGACCTTGACCTTGGTCCTTGACCCCATGACTGCGACCTTGAGGGACCTATAACCCAAACGTTACAAAAAACCCAACAAAGCTCAAATATTCTAGAAAAAAAATTTAATACTTAAAATATTTCAATAATTTATTTAAAAGTTTATAAAAACCATATTTAAAAAATACATTTCCGAGGTCCCTCCACAGCCAAACTCGCCAATTTTTATTGGTTAATTAGTCGGTCAATTACTCACTTTCGTTTATTACTTAGCAGGACACCACCCCGTTTCATCCAACTATAGAGTGTCTAACTCTTAGATTACAGTGTGCGGTGTAATGGACAATCATTCTCTCTTTCCAATATATAGTTTCTGTCGTTAACTCTGTACTTGTTGCTGCGTGCACTGTTGCCTGGTGTGTTATCTTTTACCAGCCTAAAAAAATTCCATTTTCGTTGCGTGCGCGCCATGCAGTCACAATGATAGGGTTTTTCACAGGTGTCACTTTTAAAGGAGCCGCTTAGCTTTGCGTCGAAGTATTGGATTATCTTAAAGAGTTGTCAGGGAGGTAAACAGATAAAAACCTCTCAATCAGGCCATTTCCTTCGCAACCGATTTGTTACTCAGCCTGCCAGTCACGTCGCAAAGCTGGAGTAATCTGCCAACAGTGCGCACCATTCACTCTGTATTGCAATCTAAGAGTGGGACGCACTATAGCCCCTCGTACCTCGTTACCGGATGTCAGTGACCTTGTCACTAACGACCCCGACGTAAAAAACCCTAGAAAAAATTATAAAATAACTAAGTAATTCATAAAAGTCGGCGAACATATTACGTTACCGACTACGACATCCTTGTTGAATGTCGGTTAGCTTGACCTTTGACCTTGTTGACAGTTAACTTGAACACCAAGAAATAGAAAAATAATTCCCTAAACAATATTTAAAATCACCAAAAATTATAGAAATATTATAAAAGTATTTTAAAAATTTATAAAAAAAATTAAATTTCGAATATTTAGGCTTAGGAAGACAGCGGAATGGGAACTGATCAGCCACCATGTTATGACATCCCCCAACCACTATATTGGATCCAAGAGACCTTGACGTATGACCTCGACCCCGTGACCGGGACCTCGAACCAAAAAAAAATGGAAAATTCTCCAAAAATTTTTAAAAAATCGATGTAAAAGAATTTATAAAAATAATCATTTAAATATTATTAAAAAATCTCTTTAAACACTTATAAAAAGTTATTTTAAATAATTATTTCCAGAGGATCCCTCGATACTACATTCAGCAGACGACTGACCCTCGGCAATGTTTCTCATTGATTAATTAGTCAGTTCCCCTACACTCCCTCAACTTTTGATTCCCATTGGTTAATTAATAGGTTACCCTCCCCTACTCCCTCACCGTTGTTTATTTTGTCGAGTGTACTTCACCCACCATATTAGTTTTTTCGTTTGTTGTTTGTTTACTTTTTCATCACCTAGATGACACAAGTGTATTAATTATCAATTTCGCCGTCATAGGAGCTGTCGATTAAGCCACCACGCGGATTGTCATTGACCTTAACCTTGACCTCAATGACATCGAACTCGAAAAGTCGAGAAAAATCGAAGTCCATACAATTGTCAAATACTACCTGGCCACAACAAGGGAGCATACCGACCAACCATGCTAGTCAACATCTTCCTGTACCCATTACCAACTCCACCCAATACTAAGTCCACCCAAGATTAACTCCTCCCAAGACTAACTCCACCCAAGACTAACTACACCAAAGACTCGTTCCCGGCGAGACTGAGTCCAAGACAAGCTCCTGACGAGACCAGTTCCTGCAAAACTTGTTTTACCGACTAACATGATCAAACTGCTTACAACCCACCTACACAAACAAACGAGGACAGATTATCTCTATAGTAGTCTCATAATAAGAGTCTCATAGCTAACCTCTTCGCAAAAATTCTTCGCAAAATTTTTGTAAAATATTTCTACCACTGCTGACTATACCAAAGTGTCATACTAACTTACCAAGCCCACTTACCAGGCCAACTGGCCAGACCAACCAATTAGTTGGGAAACATTCTTCAAAAATATTTCCCTCATATCATTCGTCCCCCATATAGAACTCATGTGTTTTAATCAACCCTAGTAAGACACAATACTTCAGATCAAACTATAGCCCTCCTCTTGCATGCACTCGCATAAATTTTGTCTTAAAAAAGACTTTCGCAATCGATTGTTTACTCCACTGAATTAATAAGTTTTTCAGAGAAGCAGAAGGGAATGTATAAGAAATTAAAATCACATTACTATGTATATATAAATTTAATCTATTTACTTATATTATAAATCCTTTCTTTCTAATTGTTTTGTACATTCGATGTTTACATTTCTCAGATGTTTGCAGATTGTAATTTGTAGCCAACTGTCTCATCAGATATAACCCCGATCCTTAAGTTCATCGATGATTGAAAGTATCTTTACAATGGGTGAGAGATACGCGCACTTTTGCGGGTCACTTAAGTTACTGAGTCCATCAACAAGTTCATTCGGGTCATCGGGAAATATGTAACGAGCGTTCTTGATGACTTTTGCCTTCTTCACACCACTTGTCTAAGGAAACTTGTTAGTGAAATGTGTGGGAACGCCGAGAGAATCATCATCCTTTTCGTCAGATACTTCATCAACACTGTCGTCATAGTCATTTTCGTCAATGCTGTCTTCATGGCCATCTTCAACTCCTGTTTCATCCTCAATATCAAGTTTACTTTTCTTTGTAGGAGTCACATGGTCATCGTCAGTATTTAAAGCCAACTATCGTTTATTTAGAATTTCATTGACTTCACGCCGAAGTCTTGCAAGTGTACATTCTACACATAACGACTCTACCACTCCTCATAGGTCTCTCATTCCATCATTAGCATTAACTGTCTCGTCTTAATCGTATGTGGAATCAGTACCCAATGATGCAGCAGGGGGTATTGACGACATCACTTGCTGGCTCTCAAAATACGAATCCTTGCAGTTCTTGGTGTGGTTCATCAATGTACCTATCACCTTGAATAAACTGCATGTGACCATTGTCGACTGCTTCATCATGCGAGTACCCTCGTCGTCTGCGAACATTTTATGTAGTGTTTTAACAGCAGGTAACCAAGTCAACACACACTGTCTCGAGTTAAGCAAGATGCGTTACCTTTACACGCACTAGTACGTGTCTTAAAATTATTGATTCTACCAAATGTTCTACCACAGTTGGCACATTATAGTGATTTGGTGGTAGGCCCTTTTAAACATTGGCTTTTTTTCATGTCGACGAGCATGGCAGCTTTTGCTGAAGATCTTTCCCCAGTAGCAACACCGTTTTCCATATATATATATTTCCAGCAGTAGGAGTAAGTACATCCATAGAGGTAAGCTCTACAATAGACTTCGTACAATCCCCGGCTTGCATCATCTTCATGAAAAAAAAACTGAATTCCTTTCCACAGTAGCAACATGTGCATCTATTCGACATAGGTGTTGGTATATACAGGTTGTTGCAATATTTCATGTCAATAATTCGGGGCAACATTCCTCACATCTGGGGGAGGAAAAGATGTTATGAACATAGGTCCGCAAACGCTTCGTTTCGTCGCTGCAGACCGTAATACATAGCGTACGCCCTATATATATAACACATATATAACATCAGTGAGATTTAAGCATTTTATGCATATATTTAACCAGACATTTTATCTAGTTTCTTGATAACATTACCATACATTTACATATTCAACATTTTCTTCCAGACAAGTTCTTCACTCAAGTTGAACTCATGGTCACACTTAAAGCAGATAACGGACTACTGCCAGACCGACCCCCTCGCAAGACTGACTCCTCATTGCGGAGAAGGCGGAGCTGATTGCGGAACATGCGGATCTGACTGCGCAGAAGTCAGAGACTGACTCCTTACGCAAGAGTCAGAGACTGACTCCTTCCGTAACGACTCCTTCCACAGATGTCAGTGATTGACTTGATAATAAGAATTAATAAAATAAATAAATACAGAGGGGAAATAGCCGCTTATTCCGCGAATTCAAACCGCACACGCCAGAAAAATTACGCCACTTGCCATCAACATGTCGGATTTCCGTTCGCCAATCAGCGCCTGGTATCTTACCCGCCAGCCGGCAGCCCCGCCAATGGGGAAACTTTCTCCGGACGCAGTAGCCAATCAGACAAATGTCCAGTTCCGAATGCTTAGTGCAACCAATTAGAGAATGGGTACGCCCTCATCAAAATAACAGCTTCGCCATTTCGTGTCTGTGTACTTATTTACTCTGTGATTTTTAGACGTCATAATTTTTGTGGGTCGTATTTCTCATAGTATGTTAACTGTTTACCAGACTTTAGAAAACAAATTTAATATATGACTATACGATATTTTAAAAGCGAGGTAGTATAAATAAATATGATTTCCCATAGGGCTCCGTTACAAAAGTGTTAAGAATATATTTAAGCATATTTGTGCCAACTGTTTATAGATAAAATATTTATACGCATGCTATACTTCAACTTCGTAACTTGCAAACTTGCTCATTTCATTTGGCTAATGGCCGCTTGTATGTGTGAGAATAAATTTTATACTTTAATTGCCAATCAGACTTAACTTCCTGCGACACTGAACGTCCGTGTTTTGCTGGCAGACATGTAAGACGCGTGATGGTTGCCGTCCTCCAACCACGAAATCGGCTATAAACGGACGCGTTTCGCAATACATCTTGCATTTGAATGCTTTTTGCGGAAAATGGGTGGCTCTAAGCACAGCATTATTGGTAAGAGTGTGCGGGGATAAAGGCATGTAGGTATAGGATATTTACGGTAAAGTGAGCACTTTTTAAGGCCCTGCTAATTTTTTCCTTTCAATTTATTTCTATCTTTCCACCACTTTTCAATATACACATTGCAATGTATCTGATAAACATACTGTTAATATTTCGCCACCCTAAAAGTTAATGTCTTTAGCTCAATAATAAATATTTGTTATTTAGATTTGCACTACAAGGTATTACTGCAAAAGCTGACTCTAGTTTCTTAGCGTTCTGTTTCTTCAGACGAGCAAATAATTCAAAATACCCAAAACCAAACGACATTAGCGAAATAGATTCTCGAGATATAATTTGTTGGAAAACATTCCCAGTTAATGAAGATGTTACTAGCAGTACTTCTATTATACGTTCATCTGTAAATCCTGTTATGTATTCACAAAAAACAATGAAATTTAATGTTGATGATCTAATTTATATTTATAGAAAGTTAACTGGTACCTGTGGTAATATGAGAATATTTAGTTATGTAGAATTGGTTTATAATCCTTGATATGTATTCTATATATTATTATATATGTATGTGGTCATATGTGATATAATGTATATTAAAAGGGTTTACCATATAAAGCGAGTTTCATTAAATAATACTTCCCGAAGCCCCGTGGCAGCGGCCCTAAATTTACCGGTCGCTGACGTGATAAGCATCCCGAATTGGCCATTGTAGCCATATAATTCATGCACTTATAAGACACTTGGACGTCGTAATATGTGAACTTTGATAACTTCATATGAGATATATATATTGTTGGGTTTGACGTCCCGTCGACAGCGAGGTCATTAGCGACGGTGCAAGTTGCACAGGGAAGAGGGATTGGGGAAGGAATTGGTCACGGCCTTTGTTAGGGACCCATCCCAGAATTCGTTTGGAGTGATTCTGGGAAACCATGGGAAACGGAAATCAGAATGGCCGGACAGGGAATCGAACCCCGGATCCTCTCTAGTTTGAGTCCAGTGAGTGACCACTGCACCATCTCGCTCGATTGTGGGGGTATAGAACGTAGCTGTGGACGCCAGGCGATACTATCCTGGCCAAATCTCCCGGCTACTTTAGGGGTCGCCACGGCGAGGTTACGCTCGCACAAACCCGGCATTTGTCATCGTCCGCTACGCAGATCCAGCCCCTGAATCTCCACTCGGCTTCCCGCCAGATGAAGCAAATATATCCTTCCCATTCCCGGCAAGAATTTACTTCTTGTCAACTTCCGGCGTGGTTGGAATCCCGCTCTCCCTCCAACCACACGCTTCGCATACACGTCGCATCTTTCACTTTACAGAAGCTCGGATCTCGTGAAAAAAAAAAAAATGTTTAGCCTTTGATAATTTTTTTTGCACATTCCGACTGAGAATAGTTCACAGCACAGAGTAAGAATACAAGTTAAACTGAAACTCCAGGTATATACTCCATACGAGGTGACATTTAACTTTTCTGAAGTCCAAATAAAGTTATACTTTCAGCAATTCCTCAGGCTCATGTAAACCAAGCTTAACCAAGTCCAGAAAAATACACCCAAAGCCCCTGTCACACTGTCAAATGTTCGCTTTCAACTATATTTGACAATAAATTCGGAAGACAAAATGTAGCCATCAAATTTTTCCTTTCAGCGAATTTGATAAAATAATCTGGAATGTGTTTGAAAATGTGTGACATTGTCAAATTTTTCTACTGGCTGAATATAATTTGAATTATTATTTAAAAATAATTTTCATAGTCAGATATTGTTTTTGTTTTTCCATGCAGCACATTACCGGAAGAAATGTAAGGAATGATGTAATTTATTTACGCTTCGTTACTAAATTCAAATTTTATTTATCAGAGATGATAACTGTACAATGAAATGTAATGCCTCTGAGTCGTAATATTATGTGTAATTTGCACTTAAAATAGCATTCATGCCCATACAGCTTCTGCATATATTAATTATCGTCATAACCTACTTCGTTTCCAGCCATTGTGCATTATTTTAAAGTGTCTTGACCTCCAGTTTTGTCATGCACAATTTTGATTGGCTGAGACCGTTAAATACGAAAGAAATTTTTGAACCGGTCCAATTTTCCAATATTTGATGGAATCTGAAGCCATCCAACTTTCTCAGACAAATATTGCGGCTTTTATAACGTTTCGATGACGTTATAACTGCCCAACATCATTTGACCAAACTTATAGGAAGCAGTTTGACAGAAAAAATTAACAGTGTGACATGGGCTTAAGGAACAACGCACCGCATTCGTGCGTGAATTCATTTTAATAAACTATTATGTAAGAACTATTTCTTGCTATATGCTGTTCACGGTACAGTGAACACTTTTTAAGGCCCTCCCAAAAAGCTTCAACCCCTAATAAACGTAATTTACTGCAGTCTCAGACATTCACTTTCGAAAGTGATGAAATGCGTACACTGTGTTTATTAGTGATATTGCAATGTTTATATTAAAAAGTGTCAAAAAGGTAGAAATTAATTGAAAGGAAAAATTTAGCAGGGCCTTCAAAATTGCTCACTTTACCGTGAATAGCCTATATGAATAACCAATCATGAGAAATCGTGGGCAAGGGAACAGGGGAGTAGGCGTCAGGCGCCGGCCGCCATGTTGTGATGTCACCCAACCGTCATCTTGGATGTCGGTGACCTTGACCCATGAACTTGGCCTTATGACCCCTACCCTTAAATGACATTAAAGCCAAACTTTTTTTAATCACATAAAAATATCTTAAAATTCTAAAAAAAAAAATAAACGATTTGAAAAAAATGTGTAGGTAAACAATTTATTTAAAACAATTGATTAAAAATTTAAAAAATAAATAATTCAAAATTCTAACGTTCGGATATAATAGGATCCGGGATCGGAGCAGAATGTGTTCGCTCTCTGTCATTCCAGTCGCCCGACGACCATCTCGCGTCTTTCGTTTGTCATATGTTAATTTTTACATCACACAGGTGGCGCTATTGTATTAATAACTGATTTCGCCACCAGGCGAGTTGCCGATTAAGCCGCAAGGCGAGCTGTCGACACTCATATATTTTTATAGGCATAGTAAAATCTGTACTGTTCATCATAAGCAGTATACCAACATGCATGGTGTGGGAATTTGAGTACCTGCATAATTTATTAAATCTAAATTTGTGTTCAAAATTTAAGATTTTTCAATTTTTAAAAGTTATTTTTATTTAATTATACAATGGCACATATAGTTAAATGGAACTTTATTCAATACTTTATAATTAACATTATTTTATTTCTGTGCTTTTTAAGTTTTTGTTTTTTTTCTGGCATATAAGGTACTAATTATGAAATAAAACACAATATTTTTCGCAGGCATTTATTTATTCAAGTCATTCAATACAGTCTCAAATGCCCTTGGAAAAAATTTACAATATTCATCGATAGGCATATATGTATCTCAATATACGCAACTTTGTTGTAGGTTACAGTCTTTATGCATCTCTCTATTCACACTCGTATTATCCTTGTTCCAAAATATCGTGACATGTATCACACCGACACACTGTCCAGGGCGGGTTATTTGGTAATTGCGCTTTTGAGGACATGTACTGAAGTCACGAGAGACCTGCTTACAGCAAACCTGGTGCCGAGGTACTTATGGGAAATGCACTTCACCTTTGCAGGTCCTTGCATGTCTTAGTAAATGGTCGCTACGACTGAACTGCTTACCGCAACTGTCACACAAATGTGACATACGACAGGTATTGTTGGCACAATGAACGCTTTCATGGTGCTGTACACCGTAGCCGAAAGCAAATGTCTTCTCATAAATGTGACACTGTTGACAACGTAGTGGTTCGGGCAAAGACTCAGATGGACCTGTTGGAGATGCAGGTGCTGGAGCTAAAGAAGCAGGTAACAACGGCACTGGTGTTCTAACTATCTCAACCGAACAGTTCGATGGCGCCAATGAAGATTTCGTAGACTTAACAGCGGAATAAGTCGATGTAACATCTGTAGGTGATCGTGCTGCACCGGTGGTAGTAGATGGTGGTAGTGATGTGGATGTCACATCTGAAGAATTCGATGGCACCATACCAACCTTAAACGATGGTAATGCACTGGTGGAAGTAGGAGCTGCTGGTGATGAAGGCATCACAGCTGAAGAAGTCGATGGCACTGATAAAATATGAGGCATCTCATTTGAAGAAGAAATATATCGCGAGAAACCATTGGCAGAAAATATTTACTTCACTTTAACGTAACTGGCCATTGAATACCTGGCGTAGAAGCTAGCCATGACGATCCATATTTCACGTTAGCCGTTGTCGAACTAAGCCTCTCAGCTGACCTCCCATTGATTATAATATACGAGTACTCAATCCCTATTTTGTCATATTGACATTGAACGAATCATATTACACCATTAAGATATTGTTCGGACGTGATTGAGTCAGTCACCGAGTTGCCCCGTGATTGCTGCTGGACAATCGCATGCAGGCATTGAAACATCACATGCGGGCAGGTAGGCAGACTTTAGGTGCTTATCATTATTATATACTATAGAAATCACACAAACAGACAAGTTCATCCGACCCTGTTGAAATTTTCCCAGTCGAAAACAATTTGCTCGCAAGTACAACCCGGAGACGAGGAAGCCAACACGGAACACAGGTACCTGATTTGCATGGACCTCGATGAAGTTTCGGATAAATTTGTCAAAAGTTTTTGAAAAAAAAAAAAAAAAAAATCTTCGTAAGCATGCAAAATTAATATTTTTAAAAGAAAAATCTTATTAAATGTATAGCAATATTCGGGTATTAGATTCCAAAAATATTCCGCCGTTAAGGATACGACGAGAAAACTAAATCTTCCACTTTTTTTTAGCGCCGTGTTCATGAAAGCACCCCGACCGCGCTACTCAACATGCGTACCGTCTGCAATCGTCCCAGACGCGTGAACTGAGGACCGATGCTGTGTATATTACGTACGCGGAAATTCCAGCCACGTTAGTCTCTGTCATAATTCCCCATTACCCTGTGTATGTGCTTGGAAGTCGATTTTTGTACAGTGTGCGTTGAACGGAAATTATCGACGCCCGAAATTAGTGCGATTTGCCTTCTGACTTAGTTACCAAACAAGTCTGCATCACCAATCATTCACCGCTGTTCAGCCTCGTCGAGAAGTGCAGGAAAGACTTTATGAGTGCGAATAAAAATTTGAGCATATTGTAGCCAGTGAATTACCGAGATCATGAGATTTTGGATTTAACGTTAATCTGTTTCGAATGCTAGGAAATTATTTCTGTGTAGCGAGGGTTATGTGAATAAATGCTGGCTCGCAGAACCTCTATGTTTTTTCGTATAAAAAATTAAATGTGAAATACTTTATTTATACCACTGAAACCAAAGATACCTTGTAATGTTGTGAAACTAAGAAGAAAGAAGAAAAAAAGTTTATTCCTCACTTACTCATACGTCAAACAAACAAACACAGAGTCCGAGATATCCCATTTGCAGGCCTGACTGATAGAAACATTATAAATAATTAAGATAAAAGCATACTTAAAGAAGTGTATACGAGTCTCATTACAAAAGTAATTCGAGAGACACGTGCATGTGGGAGGACCCAGGTTCAGTTCTCGGCGCAGATATCATGATTTGAGTTTTTCCCATGGTTTCTCGAAATCACTCTAGGGATATACTAGGATAGTTCCTTAAACCTAAATCATGTTCGATACCTTCCTCCGATACGGACTTTGCGTTTACTCCCTCGTCATCACTCCGCCGCTGCTCCATCCCCATCTCACCTCACGTCATTTTGTCTCCGGCCTGCAAACATGCCTCTTGTAACGCAGAAACCGAGTAGACACGAGTTTAGTGGAAATATTTGGGCAGCTCTTAAAATCGAGTAGTTGAGTACCGATTAGGGTGAAGTGAGGTGAGTGAGTATGAAACAGTACCAGAATGAATGGCAGGGGGAAAAGGAATAACTCCGGAAAACCCGCCGACCATCGGCAGCGTCCGGCACGATTCCCACAAGCGAAAATCCGGGGGTGTTGCAAGTAGTCCAAACACTACACCACCGCGGCCCCTTCTGCCTGTAATGGCAGCCAATGAACAAGCGACTTCTGCTTGAGTATGTAGTGGATTATAGCTTGGTGCCGTCTTGTACAAGATTTTCACTGTTAAAGGAGCACTTTTTAAATGTACCTTTATAAGCGTCAGTACTCCTACTTGTATACGTGTTAATAGGCACTAGAGATAGGCGTTATTTAATGTAACGGTTATTAAAAACTCTTACAATTTGGTAACACGTTACATAAGTAACACGTTTCATTGTTTATACCGTTATTTTGGAACGTCTTGGAACGTCTCAACGCCTGATTACTGCGCATGCGTAAAAGTTATTTTTTCGGAACGTCTAGCTTTTTTACTTTTGTTCCTTACCTCGTATATCAAAACTATATTTAAAAAAATCAATACTTCAAAGCCGTCATTTTCTATCGGAGAAGTTTATTTTGTGAACAAATATAATCATAAACATGTGCACACATACGTCTTTTAATATTATTTATACTCTACATTGCTGTAAATAAAAGTTTCCCGCCAACAACACAGACTACCTGTTCTGATTCGTTGCAGACGCATAAGTTTCACTTACGTTTCGGCTGGCAACTGTGAGTGTGCGCATGCGTAAAAGTTCCTTTCTGGAACATCTTGGTTCGCAACAGTGAGAATGCGTGAATGTTATTTCTTGGAACCCCAAGCCTTGGAACACGGAACAACGTAATCGTTATATTCCGGAACGTCGGGACAGGCGAGAAATGTTTTACAGTAACCTGTTACGAAAATAACATGTTCCTGGAACGTGTTACTTGTTTGGAACTGGAACGGTGGAACACGTTACACGAAAGTAACTATTTGACCCATCCCTAATATGCACCCGGTAAAGTTGGCAGCAATAGAGGGAAATCAGTTCCGTGTCTGGAAGTTGAACTCAAAGTGCTACGAAAATGTTAGGTTAACATTTATCAGTACTGAAATTATTTCTTTTACTTTATTTTTTTTTACGCATATTACTGTAAGTATAGGCAAATTTTTAAATATTAACTTTTGAATAATTTCAGAGATTTACTCAGCCAACGCATTGAAATATCGGCCATGTCCATGACAAAGTTAATTTTACATGTGGCGGAAGAATACATAATGCGCATATAAGTTTATCTCGAACAGGATTTTCGAAAGTGCGCAGTTGGGCCGTCAAAAAACTATAACGCGACGTGGTAGAGTCTTCAATGCGTGTATACTTATCCCAGTCCTCCGCTTTTTTTGTTATCACTGGGCTATGTAATATTTATTTTCCTTCACGGTATATATTTTGCCCTGCTGCTGTTTATGCACTTACCATTATACCAAAGCTACAGTTTTATAGAAGTTTGTCCTTATATGCATGGTTTTTATACACTGCGATATCATATTTCTCATGCTCCGCGTTAATCAGAACACTTTTATGTTTGCCGGATGAGATTTTCAGTACACTGCCAGCAACGAGTCCATCTCAGTGTGACTTTGTGTGAGTGAGAGAACTTTAAGGGTGGCTCATTATACTAGGTCAGTCTATGCTCTTCATCCTTTCTATTGACATTCGTGGATTTTAAAAGTGAAATTTATTTTTAAAAAATCGTGTAAAATTTTGTGTGTACTGAAGTATTTCACTGGATTGTACAACGTAATAGTTATTTCACGTGATAGTCATTGTGTGTTATATTTTGTATACATTGCTCTATTATATTTGTTGTAAACACATGTTAATAATAATATACATAGAATAAACTGATGCACAGTGTGAGTCTGAAAAATTCGCTTTCATAATCCATATAAAAAAAATTAAGCCGACGTATGGTCGAAAATGCTTCGTAAGTGCGTTACGCAACATTAGAGTCGAAGCAGAAACCGGTGTTTGTTTCAAATAGTACTGAAAGTATTTGAATTAGAACAAGGACACCCAGGATAATATGAAGTTATGTGAATATTTGCAATCACTGAAAAACCAGTCATTGCCATAAAATTATGTCACGTATTGTGATGACAAAGCCTAATTGGTTATCCAATGACAGATTAGGAATAAGCTTGTTAAATAATGAAAAAGGTCAGTTTGCGTTATCAAACCAAACATCGCCGTATGCGAAGAACTCATGTATAAAGTCGAAACTACTGCGTTACAGCACCTGGCAGGCAAGCAACACGCAAACATAACATGGAGTTGCTCAAAATGCCCACCAACATCTTCAACGCACAGGTTACAATGTTATTATTTTAAATGGCATTGTTCCATTTCAAATATTTTCTTTAATATTGACAATAAACATGTGTTACAGCTCCACTTTCAAGGGTGCGTATCACCCTCTAACAAACCATCGTCGACCATACATCGCAAATATATGTTTTAGACTTATATTTAATAATTATAATGTTGGTGGAGTTTGTCGGGGTTGTTCAGATTCGTCGTGTGTTGTTATGTTTTAAAGCGGTGAACTGAACGCCAACAACAAACTTCTGCAGATGATTCCTCATCAAAAATTAGGTTGAAAATATATACCTAAATATATTCCGAAGGGGTGTAATTACACCCTTGAAAGCGTAGTTGAAGCTGATGGTTGTTTTCGCTAGTAACACAGCCAGCATGAAATATAAATATCTGAGCATCTGGATACTACACAAGCAATACTAAACGACAAAGCACAAACATACATATGGCCTCCAATATCAATTCCCATCCATGAAAAGGGAGGGGTTTGGCACCACATTTGAGCAAATAAAATTGTAACTGTAAAACTTTGTTTTTTCCTGTGGACTTTTAAACAACTGTACCTGGTGAACAACCATTCGTTATTGTGTTTTTTATTCCAAATGCTGCAGTTTTCGAGAAATTAATTCATGGCAATGAAAGTGACGTGGGGCGGAGATAGAGCAGTGGCGAAATTAGGGTGGTGAAGTTGATGTCCCCGAAAAATTTTGTTTGTAAAACTCATACATAATGTTTATATTCAGAGAAGGAGACAAGTAGAGTCTGTGGGAGTTTTTTATGGCGTTTATAGTGTGACTGATATGTAGAAAACCTTTTGATGAATGCGTTCAGTGACTATTTTGTTGTGCGATGTGTGTGTTTGTCTCCTGTCATTCGGTGTTCCCATCTTCTGCAATGCTCGTGCTATTCGAGAATCTGAAATTCGTAATTAGTTTTTGAACACATATTTGCAAACCTCTTTTTCGCCCTCAGGTGACTTTCACTGCCTTCTTTCGCCCGTTTTCTCTTCCCGGGTTCTATCATGATTTTTCCCTCGATATACAATGTTTGCAAAGTACAGTCTTTTAGTCCATAATACCCTTAATGAATTTGTTTCCTACATTTTCAGGTAAGTTTATTTATTCCGCAATTGTTACGACATTTACAGAGGTAATGGCGAAATTATTTAGCGTTTCCTTTGTCTGTAGTATATTGGTTTCCTAGACTTTTTGACTTTAAGATCTTCCAAGGTCAATGTCATGGGTCAATGTCAAGGTCACCTAGGTTAAGCATGGCAGTTGTGAGACGTCATAACATTGTGGCTGTTCGGTTCCGGTCCCTCGTCACCTCTAATCCCGAACATTTAAAATAAAATTTTAAATAATTTTCTATAAATATTTGGGATTTTTTTTAATTTTTAATCATTTTAAATAATTTTTCAGGTATTTTTGTATTTTTTTTAAATTTTTTATTGTTTTCAAGGTCATTCAAGGTCACGGGGTCAAAGTTAAGGTCACCTGGGTCTAACATAGCAGACAAGATGATGACAGAACCAATATGGCTGATGGTTAAGTCTGACTCCGATTCTGGATCCCATGTATCGACTTGGCATATCCTATACTTATAAAATCAATATGGCTGCCACCTCTCTGCCCTCGAGAAGCGAGACCCTCAAATCACCGGAAAATTCTCTTTCAGGAGCTTGTTTTTGCCTCTGGGCGGCTCAGTGTTTTTTTTTTTAAGGAAAAAAACTGGACATTTGTAGTGAAGAGAAGGGAAATTTTTTGGGATATGTACTACATTTGGGGGGAATAAGGGAAATTTTTGGGAAAAAAAAATGGGAAATTCCAATATGGCAGTGGTCGGCTCCGGTTCCGATGCCAGACGTCATTGCGCCCGAAAGAAAATAATAATTCTACTTGTGGTTTCTTCACTATGTTCTCCTTCTTGAATCTGAGCTGCATGTTGTATTTCATAATAATTCTCTACTAATAGCATAGACCAGTTCTCTTTGTGTTCTGTAGCCTCATTTGTACGGATGTTTTATGCAAGTTTCTCCACTTCAGTATTGGCTACAATGGAAACGTCATTGGAAAATAAAAAGTTATGATTTAATGCCTCTTGGAATAATGCACTGTTTTCAGTGGTAGTACTGCAGTCTTGAGTGTTAATTTTAACGGCACTGGTATTAATTGTATACATTTCTGCGGGCCGAGCAGAAGCCACATCAGCAGAAGATTTAATCCCTTTAGGCCTACTTTGATTCATATTCTGGTAGTCTTTTCCTCCAGGATCATCTAAGATATGAAACAAGGATAACAAAATAACGTTTTTCGTCCAATGTCTTCTTTATGTATAGACAGCATAACAAACTAGCAGGAAACAAAGTAAGCAGTTACATTTTGGGCCAGTTATTAAAACCGCTACAACTGGCTGCAGCATAATAACACATGATAAGGTTTGCAAGAATTATTCAGTTATGTCTTTACATATTTTTGAAATAAGTTTTCATTTTCAAATAGGCAATTAATGGCTGTAATTTATAACTTTAAGATTTTAATTTTGTGACAAGTTTACATTAAGCTTGTATTGGGATTGCCAAAGCAGCTTAAACACCATGTTTTGCCCTATGCTCCATTCATAAAATAAATTCAAAATGCCTAATTGACTTATGCGACACTCCAGTAGTAATACGTGATTTTTGTCTCTTCAAACAATGTTTAGTCAAAGCTATTTAAATGGGCCAAGTAAATAATCTTGGAATAGCATTTATTTTCTCTTTCCCGTATTGAACAATTCGATAGATATGACTTTAGTGCCATGCAACGGTCACATTGTTACCTAATAATGGTGATTTTTTTTTCATGAACAACTTTTGTGTTAGCCTGTTACTAACTAACCCACTTGTAAATATTACCTTTTTCGTTTCCAAAATTGATGTGATCAATTTTCATTTTATGTTTGGTAAGCTAGAGATGTAGAAATTAGTATAACGATGCATATGAACTTCAGACTTGACAAAACTTAAAACGACAATCATTTATTAAAATTTATAATACACCTACCTTGATGTTGGGATAGGTTTTACATATATACAAATTCCAGTAAAGTATTTCATGACTCAGAGATGATAAAATTATAATGGTGGAAACACTCATAAATGGTGGCTAAGTCTCTCTGGCAATAGCTTCAAAACATTTGTGCAGTGGTGCCACACTAACCTGTGTACAAAAAATTTACCTTGCAAATATTTCTGCAACTTGAGCCAGTTACGAACCATAGAACAAACTTTTTTCTCCATCATTATGCATCAATATCTCAGAACATCACAGACTGTCGCTTAAGTTACATATTCGCGTCAGAAGGTGCCTTTTCCTTTTCAACCCTAATCGAAGGAATATATTTTCACACCGTGAGTAATTTCATGCGCTGATCATTTATTTTTCCACATGGAAACTTCAAAACAGAAAAGCAGGAAGGGAGGGAGGGGTTGTTTTGAAAGTGTGTGCTGAGAATCCAAATTTATTTTACTTCTCCAGTTTTGTTTATTCGTCTCTTAATGCGAATAATTCCCCGCCCTCTTCCGAAACTTCTGTATTTTATTACTGCTGATCCCTTAATGGACTGGAGATCTCCGCCACTGAGGGAACCTACAGTTCAGAAGGAATTAATTCCAACTTTGTCGAGGTTAAGCAGTCTGTAATTGTATTACGGTGTCTGAAATATACACCGCTTAATTCTGGCAAAGGGGCACATAACGGTTTCCAAATTCTTGTTTCCGCGATTTTGGTTTCATTAAGTCTCGTGTTTTTCTTGCCCGTCCCCATCACGAAAACGTGTGTTTTGTTGGCAGTGAGCAGTGTTCAGATCAGGAATGAACGCAACGTTAGAGTTGTGAACAAACATTAGGTAGGGCTGTGTGATGTCCACTTTGCATTATCGTTTTGAAACGTGTTGAACGTATCGTTATTGGCGCGATATATCGATTCAAGAAATTATTGAAAATCGATGAATGTATATCTCAAATATAGCTTGTATTGATATCGCAGCTACAAGATCACAAATATAGCTCACACCGGTGTCACAAATGTGGATATTGCCCATATAGGTCATACTGATATCGCAAATATAATTCATATTGATATAGAAAATGCCATTCCAATTGATATCGCAAAAGTTTACATTGCAAATATCGGTCATATTGTCGTTGCAAATACTGTACTGGTATTACTTATATTTCAAATATCTAAATACCAATACCTGTACTGGTATTTCGCTAAATTACAATAACCAATTATACCAAATGTCCCACAATATCGGCACTATTGTAATTTTATAATAATTGTAATCACAAATAGATACTTTCAAATTCACACAACAATATAAACATAGATTTTTTTTCAAATAACACGGTTCCGGAACATAAGTATTGCCAACATCGCAAAATCGTCAACTAAGCATACCGTCAAAGTCGTGTATCGCTAATACCGCGATATATGGTGTATTGCTCCACATCGTTGGACCATATCAGAGTCAATATCTCAAAATTATTGTTTCGTGATTATCTATCGCCATGTCTTAGAACCTTGCCCCAAGAATGCAATACGTTTCTAGTTTCTGAGTTCGTCGACTTGGTGACATATATATTGTTACAAATTTCTCGAAAGTCAGTGGGCTTATCCAGGTTCGTTAAGGGTTGGAGGTCTTAGTTAAATAAATGAGTGTATTATAAATTCCTAATTATATTAAGAATGATTGCAAAGAAAATTCTCTCGACACATCTCACAATAATTGGATTTTACTTGCTGTTTACAATTAATGAATTCAATCAATACATTTTACAATTACCTTATGGAATTAAATATAATAAAATTAAAAAAACCACTCCCAATAGACAGTATATCAAAATCTTATTCAATTATTTTGTAAACTATATGTTCATATTTGACAGTTCCAATATTTATAATAAAGTCCGTATGACATGTTCATTAGTCCCACCTCAGTTTTGTCCAGGTCCCACCAGTTGGCCATGCTCTAGAGCACTCATAGCGCACTTATGCACAGTAACTTTCACTCATCGGGTATCACGCCCTCTCGTACATTCACATCGCAAACACATCGTCCGCCGTCGTCTCGCAATCTCCCGTCGTCGCCTGTCCCCTTCGACGATGTCATTCACTGCATCACGCGTCGCTCGATTACCGCACTCAGCCAATTGACTTCCACAAAGCGACTGCCGACCCTTTGACAGCTGCAATATTTATTATGCCGTATGCCAGCGCCCAGAAAATTATCTAAATACCTCGTTGCGCCGAGGGTCCTAGTTCCAAGAATATTTTTGCGCATCCTCTAAACTCGTCGGCTTTTCCAGCAGGGAGGAGGAGGGTCTGTGACGCCAGCCAGGACGCCACTGTTACTCATTTTCCCTAGCGAGTGGATCTAACTTTGGGAGGGGAGAGTCTAGATTAGCCACCCCCAACAGAAACTCACGTATAGTGCAAGCATCAGCGTGTAACCCTGCCCCCTCCTTAAGTTTGTTCGTCCCGAACAGACTCTCCAACATCAGTACCTTCATACAGCGCCGGTCGGTCGATATAGACAACCTCAGGCTTCGCCCGGGAACCCTGTCGACCAATCCAGTAGACCACCTCATTTGATCTGTTTCAGGATCCTGTAAAGGCCTCCCCAACATTTTTGTAGCATCGGGCAATATCCCTTCCGCCTCTGAGGGTTGTAGAACCACACTAGCACTCTTTCTTGAAAAGTCTCTTCTGGCATTCTCCGGACTTGTAGTGTTTTCTTTCTGTCACTATTAATTTTAAGGTGCCTTATGGCACACTTATGAATGTCGACAAACTTTTCGCGTAGTTTAAGGGACTATTCGGGGTGGCTGCTTCTTATTCCACTGGACGTCCGAACAGTAGGTGACCAGGGAAGCGGAGCTCTCTCCCAAGCAGCATCCTTGAATGTGTTACTCGTGTAGACTTGTGGACTCCCGAACGTACCTTGGAATCCCAATCTTTCTTCGAAGATCACCAGGTACTGTTCCAGGGTACGATTTAGCCTCTCGACCATCCCATCCGACTGAAGTTGTAAGGCTGTGGTACAAGTTTTCAACATACCTAAAATCCTTGTTACCTCTTGGAAGAGAGTTTATTCTAAATTTCGTCATTGATCATAATGAAGCTCAAGTGGTACTCCAAACACGGGAAAAACATACGCTTCAAGTGCAGCAGTAAACATGCCAGCATCATGGTTTGGCACTTAGGTCACTCAAGCCACTTTGTGATATAGTCTTGTGCTACAAGGAAGTACCGATTACCCCTCTCAGTAACTGTTAGTGATCCGAGAATGTCCACTGCCATCCTCTCAAATGAGGCTATAATATTGTATTTCTGAAGGGGACCTCGTCCCTCCCCCCTCTGACCACTTTCTCCGGTACATACATCACACAGATGGTACCACTTCTCAACATCCTCCCGACCGTGCAGCCAATAGAATCTCATTCGAACTCTGTCGAGGGTTTTATTTACACCAAAGTGACCACCTGCTACTATGATGTGCAGTTCTATTAGCACTTCTGTGACTCGGCGCTCTGGTAGGTCAAATTGTAAATGACTTTGATTCCCTTCATTAATTTCCTAACTCCTGTAAATTACACCATTCTTTAGAACAAGGGAATTCCACTGTGCCAAGAATTCCTTGACTCTCATGCCTAGGCTGGATAACTCCTCCCATCTTGGTCGATGCCCAGCTTCCTTCCACTCCAACATTGGATGCAAGGTTGCATCACTTAGCTGATTATTTCATATGTTATTATAGTCCCATGTAGGTGACTCATTGAAAGATTCAGAGCCTTGAATACTTGTCCTCCTTGCTTTCCACGATACACCGCCCTTTTCCCCTGGCATTCACAGTGACAATAGAATAGTTCGCATGGTCTTCTGGAAAGTGCATCATTATTGCTGTGAACACGTCCAGACCTCTAAAGTATTTCAAAGTCATATTCTTGCAGGTGATGTATACCCCAGGCTATTTGACCTTCGGTGTTCCTGAAATTTAGCAGCCAGCATAATGAAGCATGATCCATTGTTAGGATGAAGTGTCTGCCATAATGATACATGTGAAAATGTGCAGTTCCCTTCACCACTGCAAGAAGATCCCTGCACGCCACGCAGTAATTCCCCTCAGGCTTGTATAGCACCTTACTCAAGTATTCCAATGGCATCTCATTTCCATCTTGAATCTGAGATAACACAGCCCCGATACTTTCATCACTAGCATCAGTATATAGAATGAATTCATCCTCTCTACTCAGGAATCCCAGTACTGTGGAAGATATCAGAATTTCCTTTAGTCTGTTAAAAGAAACTTCGCACTCTGAGGTCCAATAAAATTTTGTTTTCGCCTCAGCAAATTCATGAATAGGCTTGGCTATTGTGGCGAACCCAGGCACAAATCGACAGTAGTAAGCAAACGAAAATTCACCATTCAGTTTTATCATTTGTTAGAGGTCTCTCTGTTATTTCTCTGGTCATCTGAAGGCCTATTTTAAAACCATGAGCCGGGACAACTTGGCCAAAAAAATCATTTTCTTTTGGAAAATGTGACATTTCTTAGGGACTAATTTCAGGTATGCTGCAGCGACTTTTGCAAACAGAGAATTTACATGTGTCATGTGCTCATCATATATTCTTCCCATAACCACAATGTTAGTCTAGGTACACCTGGAAAATGCCTAAGAGCAGAAATTTTACCACTAGTCATTCTAAGGTTGCAGGGGCATTGCATAGCCCGAAAGAAAAAACCTTGAACTATCGGGTTCCTTTCTCTTGAACTCAAAATGCAGTCTTTTCTTTGTCTTCCATGGCCACATCGCAATGCAGTACCCACTTTTCATGTCAAAAAAAGGAAAACACTATGAACCTGCTAGGATATTAGGTGTGTCGTCCTAGGAAGTGGGTAAGAATATTTCTTGGTCGCGTTATTAGGTCCTTCGATCAAAGCACGGAGTAAAGAGGCGGTTTGCCAAGTGTTCGCCTAAAAATTCGCATCTGGTTCCCTCACAGGACGAAGTGGCGCGCAGATAATATGAGAAGAGACAGACGCTCAGACAATATACGAATATTATGGATGTACATGTCACGTACAAACGTCCGATTTCTTGCCGTATTAATAACTCGTCCTGAATAACCGGTCAGAAACTCGCCGCAAACTGTAGCTACACTAGAATAATCTGCGAGAAAACAAATGAGGTATGCAAGGTAGAAACAGCAGTCTGTTGCAATTTGGTTCTAACAATGATAACGTTAATATTATAATAAACAACGCCAGAAAAATAATAAATGGGATTGGATATAGCCTGAAAATTCATGTTGATATTTAACTCACTTTAATTTAATACTCGCCAGCGTATCAGGATAAACTGGTAAACGCCAGTGTCATAAATATCTATAAAACAATTAGATAAAACTATCCACAGTAGCTATGTCCAGGTGTTTTTCACGGGAGAAAAAAAAAAACGAAGGTGGTGACATAGAATTGTTTACCTACTATAAAGTGACATCACCAACAATACCTGAATTATTTCGAAACTGTAGTCTCCTCAAGTCTTTACACACCAGTCACAAGAAACAAAACAAATAAAGCGACAGGAACAAGTTTGCAGGTATGCCAAGCAGTTTGCAACTTCATGTACACAAAAAAAAAATTCAAATATTGTTGCAACAAATAAATTACCATTATGTAATTTATTTTAACCTTTATGTTGTAGTGAAATTAGCAATGTTGTGACGAAGTTAGTAATGTTAACAATTTTTTAGGACTTAATACTACTGTAATGTGGAAATATTCTGTTGAAGTGTTGATGTTAACAAACCCTCTAAGTAATGTCGCGGCAAACCAAATGTTGTGTTACGCTAGAAGTTACAGAAAGAGCAAAATATTTGTTTTACTACGACATTAAATTAATGCTCAGCCAACACCGGTTTACACTGACTCGACATTGTATTATGGCTGATACTAGTGAAATTAATACACTATTATCAAATTTAAAACAATGAATGAGAACTAAATGTAACCGAGATCAGCTTTCAAACCTTGAAAATCATTTTACGTGTGTAAAATATGCATATGTTTCTAGAGCATCGAGTAATTCCACATAACGAAAGAATACCCACAACTTGAAAGGTTGTTAGATTTCTTGAAGTAGCGTTCGCCCTGCGCACGAGGCACGGGTTCAATTCTCTCCTCTCCTCTGCCTTAACTGAAAAAGAAATTGCTAGTGACTACAGAAATTGTTTGTTTGATGCCTTCCAGGGCGAAATTTTGTTGTTGCTAAGAAACCGACTGTGGTGCCCAATAATAAGTAGATTGACTAGTACTTTAGCTATTTAGTACTCACTAACATATTTGTTTATTGGAAAAAAGTTTATTGGCTACCACGAAATGATTAGTTGGCATAGTAATAGCATTCATATCATACACAGTAAAATATTTTGCTGCGATTTCAAAACTACGTCTGTTATATTCTGCGCATGCGCTCTGGCATATTTGAAGTGGCTACATTCTGTCTGGCCACGACGCCGTATTTGTCTCTGTTCGGTTCTTTGTATCAGGTTACGAACTAATTCATTAGGGATAGTCTTAAGTAGTTATGAACGGATTATATTATTTCTTTATTTTTGGTAATTAAATGTTATACGTAAGTGATTCCATAAAATTAACTTTCCATGAGGTTAAGTGTACAAGGCTTGTCGTGTGGGCTACTTATTAGATTTATCTTATAGAATAGATGAAGAAAACGCTTTAATGACGAGCAATGTAGCGTAATGCTAACACGCAGCACTTGCAGTTGAGAGGTCTAAGGTTCGAGCCCCATTCATGAAGACTTTGAATAGAGGGTTCAACTTTGTTAGATCATACCTCCTTACAAAAGTTCACAATCCGCAAAACACCTTTGCGAACTTCACTAACCAGTATTGCTGCTTTCGTCGTAACGATTTCTCTGCGACTAACGAACACATTATTTCCTACAAACACACTGAATGTATTGATGAGCACAAACGTCAGTTTGTAGTTTCTACTATATACTGGAATTACAAAAAAATTTCGTAGGCACCACGTAATCTTTTAATATCTCTACGTTAAAAGAATTTTTTTTTTCGCTAACAACAATTTTGTGGTCACTACAAAACAGTTTTTCAGAGTTAACATTTTTCTTCATGATTTATATTTCGTTTTGTGGCAAAATAATTGTACTTCATTTATTTTACATAGAAATGCTGTTTTAAAGCAAAGAAGTAGCAAGAAAACATTTAACACAGGTGTTAATATCAATTCAACACAAAATTAAATTTGTTTTGCTGCAACATAGCCACAACCTTAATGTTGGCAGTTCAATAAGGAGGCTACATTGTTACAAAAGTAGTTTACATAAATATAAGATTAAAAGCATAATTTACACTATTAGCAACATTTGTTACTGATGGCTAGGGACATGCAAAATTCGCGTTATTATGTGGCATTAGGCTGAACTTCATATTACTGTATGCACTAGAGCCAATGTCTTTTCTCCATTGGCTACTGCATATACATGACTTCACTCACTTTCTGACCGAACTGCACGTGGTTGGGGCTCACAGTTGTGAAGTATTCATTTATTGGCGAAGAGTTACCCAGGGTGTGTCACATAAAGTATGGTCCAATGACAAACGTGTTGAAATGGTACACATGTTTGAAGTTTAACGTGTCCCCAAAAAATAACGCGAATTATGCGGGTCTCTACTGATGGCTCACATATAACAAACAATTACTGTGCATGTAACATTAGTAAAGACTGTTCACGATAAGTGAGCACTTTATAAATGAACCTTAGAAACAAGTCACTGCCCCTGCATGGTTGTATTTTATCGGCCGCACTGAGTGACATTCGCACAGTAAAGTTGGTAACAGATATGAAAACACGTACAAATTACACTACTTGACACACACGCCTCTCAGTTCTACACATACCTTAAATTATTTTAATATACGTCCATTCGATTGGGAAGTTGCTGTAAGAATGATGTCAGTATAGGATTTGCGAAGACTTACAAGCTGTGTGTCGTCGAGATGTGCAGCTCGACCGGCATCTGGCATCTGGCGACTGAGTTATAGATACGCGAAAAGTCGGAAATGTGTAATGAACGAAACATTTCGGCGAAATAAAATGGTTATGAAATAGCTATTGAAATGAGAGGTGAACACGTCCTAATACACACAACTACATCATAAATGGATAAAAATTATGATTATGATGCACATATTAGATGAAACAACGAGATTTAAAAAACAAATATGAGAAATATTTCCCTACAAAATAAAGTTGCAAAGGAATTACAGAACCTATTTCCAAGTCAAAATGAAAACTCGCATACCACCTGCAGCAATCCTGATAACTTAATGTACAAGATAGAAGCACATTTATTCAAACTTACTTATGAAGTGATACAAAGTAATTAACAAGACCAAAAAGGTATCAAATTTGCATAACGAAATATGAAGAACTCCCCAAAAAAAATATTTCACTTGGAATTTTAAACAATATACAAATAAAGCTTTCCCACACAAACAAGTACTGAAAAAACTTACCCCATTTCCAAGAATAAAATAACTTTAACACTAGCTCCTTTGAAAACATATCGCAATGAAAGTTTAAAAATCCTCGTAGCGAACACACGTAGAATAGTTTCGGAATTTACATTTTAAAATCCTAACCGAATGAAAAATCGCACCGATTATTTTTAAAAAATAATATATGCAAGCAAACTTCCAAATGGAGGAGACTATATGTACACTATAACCTATCACAATAAAATTTTACTGAATCCCATAGTTGACACTAGAAGAGAAATTTCATAAACTTAATTAAAATGATGATTGATGCTTATAAAAATTAATCATTTTATTAACACTTGTAAAAATTGTCTAACGCCTATTGCAATTTATGTTAAGAAGAATATGAAAGTACAACTAGATTCTATCTCCGGAACCCTGTCCTCTGCCCATGTAGGACACCCAACATCCTGGGTGGTCAAGAACAACTGGCCGAAAATACAATTAGGGAACACAAAGGCAGGTAGCTTTCATCCTATCTCTCTCTCTCTCTCTCTCTCTCTCTCTCTCTCTTCTCTCTCTCTCTCTCTCTCTCTCTCTCTCTCTCTCTCTCTCTCTCTCTCTCTCTCTCTCTCTCTCTCTCTCTCTCTCTCTCTCTCTCTCTCTCTCTCTCTCTCTCCTCTCTCTCTCTCTCTCTCTCTCTCCTCTCCTCTCTCTCTACAATCCCCAAGCTGAAAGCTACTGAAGGAGCAATAACCCTGTCCTTTGTCATGTAAACCATTTGGAAAAATTTTGCAGCCTGCCTCGCCCACAAAGTATTCTTTCTGGAAAAAATATAACTTAAGAAATCAATCACCTTGGAAAAATATAGCTTTATCACCTAAACATGAATAATCACATTATAATTATTTTTAACTTAAACAATTTTCCAAGAATTATAATATTGAAGGTAATAAATGTAATGTAGTTTACAGCAGCGAATAAATTTCCCTATCGTAAAAAATAATTCACATTTTAACAAACAAAATTACTTGTGTTTAAGTTTAGCGAAATTTGTATCGCGTGGAAAACATCTTATAATTATGAGGTAACTTAAAAACTGGAATATCACATAATCATGATTTAATATTGAACGATTAAGCACTTCCAGTTAACACGTACAAATAAATATTTCCAAACTTGTATTTTGAATTATACCTAAAACGAGGTCAAAACATATTCTATTACCCTAAGAATTTATGAGTTATAAAATAATTAAATTTTAACCAGACACAATAGCATTCGTCATCCACATCTACCTCGGCTCTCAATATAAATGGGAAAAATTTGAATTAAATTAAAAAAAACTAGAAACAAACATAGATAATGAAAAACTTACTCCAATGCCACGTTTAATGTATTAATACACAATTCCACTTCCGTGGGAAAAATTAATAATACACTTGCCTAGCGATAGAATAAATCATTTTTATCACAAATTCCGTTAAGTTGGGAGAGAACAACTTCGGAAAATCAATGCACTTGTTAACACAACGATAGTTGAAAATCCTACGAACTCTTGGAGACCAACCTCAGAAATGTGCTTGACATGATTAACAGTTTAAAAAAGAAAAACTATGAAATTATTAACACGCGAAAATATTTCGAAAAATAATTCTACAAAGACTGTGGGCAAGGTGTGAATCCCGGCCAGATAGGTGAATAAAACACCTAGCAAGCATTGAGGGTAACCGTATCAGTCAGGACAAGCACGGTGTCGGTAGACTCGTAAGCAGCATAGGTGAACGCTGTAGGCTGGATCGAAACCCCGATACTAATGTGGGCGCTATCCCTAAACCATCACGCAAGATGCCGTCACATTCTAGCTGCCTGTGAGGTGCTAACTCTAACAGCGGCGGACATTGTTGTGTGGAGTGTACGACAGGTTTTCGAGCGAGAGTCCCCGTGACAGTAAGCTACCCTCTCTGGGTTGCTGCTAGCCAGCGAAGGGGGGTAGGGGTTGGAAGTGACCACTATTAATCCCCTCTCCACCCTCACTGCATCATTTTTGTCTTTTCAGCTTTGAAGCAGAAAGTTGGCAGAGCGATGACCTCTCTCCTTTGTCAGGGGGAATGGAACGCCCTGTCAGGCTGTCTTCAAGCGACCAGCCTGTCTCTCTCGGGACAAGGGCTGCTACTACCAATGCAATGGCTTTATACATTTCCTGAGCACGTCCTGCCTGTAGGAATCCTGCAGGCTTCACGCAAAGCATCAAACACATTTGCTTTCTGAATAAACACTAAATTAAGTTATTTACACAATAAAAGTAATTTCTAGGTGTTTTAAATGTCCTGTGAAAATCGCCAGTGTTTGCTAATACCAATTAACTAAATTTTACATTTGTCTTCAAACCCCGTGCACTATTAGTAAATTATTTATTTCATCTTGTTTTCTGTGAAGACACAAATTCATTTACTCTATTGTGATTCTCCAAAGTCTTTATTGCATTAAACTTTTTTTTCTGCAAAAACATTGGCTTACTCATTTCTGTAAGGAATATGTTTTATAAAAATCCAGATCTTGCAAACTGTTTGGAGGTAAATAATAATAAAAATGAAACACATGTTCAGATTGAAATACATTTTTAATATATCCCCTTTTTACAACAACCACAAAATCTCTTAATTAATTAATTATTCAATCAAGCGTTACACTTTACATGTTTGATGTCATATAGTTGGTGATATAGTGATTCCCATGCCTGGGGAACGATGTTGATAACATTTAGTTGGTGTCACAGGGAGACGAACTCGTTACTCTAAAATCTGTGAGAAGTTGTTATTCACAGCGAATTCTAGATGAGGTGTTGGCTGTTAGACTTTCAGATTAGTTATTTTAAGCTACTATCTGTCAGTTGATTGGTTGAATCTCGATATGGCTGGAAGTTTAATTGACTTGTGGATTCTATTATGCCAGTTAACTAGCTCATGGCGGTATTGCAGGTAGCAGAGCTGATTTTATTATGACACTAAGTGTAGCAATGCAGAAAAAATTTAGACAGGGATTCTATAATGCTCTGCAGGGTAAAGTTGATATGCCTTCCGACTGAATGAAACACTGCAATACAAGAGGTGCAAAGCTGATGGAGAAAATTTGACACACACCTCGTACTGGCATGAGGCAAGGCTTACAGCTCAGCAGGTCTACACAATCTGGATTCCGTAAAAAGACAGGAAATTTACTGATTTCCAATTATATTACAACATTATACCAAAAATAAAAAATTGATCTGTGCATCACGGCAAGTGAAGAGATTTTGGCGGTTCTCAAAACCAATGTCTTGAAAACCAATGAGGGTAAAGCAAGGCGAGTAATGGAACAGCACCAGAATGCAAGCCTTCTTATCTCCAATTAACTTGTATTACTTAGTGTACTTGCCACCAGCAGTGAATACCCTGTATTGTGAGACATGGATATCCATGTACGATATCAGTTGCAAACTTCAGCCTGAACCATGCACACTAAATTCCTCAAGTCTGTTAGTTAAGTAAGGCTTAAATGTATTATTTTAGATCAAGCCAACATCGGAAAAATGGAGGAAAGGGAGGGATTTTCTCTGAAAAAAGAAACTTTCCATAGCATCTTCCTCCACTGTGAGGGATTTAACATACTTACATGCTACAGTAATGCAAATTCTAATAGGTGATGCTGTAGTTAAATCTGGATATTACAATTCATGCATTCATAAAGTCGGTAAAACACAAAAGTATTTTCAAACCATTAATTCTGTTACATTTTGCTTACAAAATATATTTTCTCATCATTAGGTGTTTAAAAAACTACTTCATACATAATTTATTTTCCATTCTCTTCTGGGCAATACAAATACTTGAATTATCATCTGTTTGATTGTTTAAAAAAATTTTGTGTACTCGGGTGCATGTAATATTATACAGTCTGGTAAATCAGAAAAAGTTTCATAAAAGTGTGAATACTCTTCTTCGATGCTCGCTGGTAGACTTGTATTCGGACACATATGGTATACAGGGCATTTTTTTCAGATCTAGACAAGATAATTAAATCATTGCATTTTTCACTCTTAAGGGACATTGGATGTTTTTGAATTAAAACAGTCCATTGCATATCTCTCCAAAATGATATATTATTCTGGTAAACAAACAAGAGTAATTCACACTTGAGTTTCCAGGGGTGACAGAAACATAAATACCAGCAGGGTGGAAGAAAGACATGTTTACATCAGGAAAGTCACAAAAATACTAAAAGTACTTCTCTCTGAGACAAGCTCTAAATGGTTTACTCCAATGTGCAACTAACTTGATGATAATCAATGTACACTTTGATTTCTGTATGCCCAAGTATGTAATTTCATTACTATCTTGAGCCATCTTAACAAAATATTGGTTTACATAAAACAAAATAAGTTTTTATACTAAATTTCACTCATTAGTCCACAATGTTCTCTTATCCCAAATAGTGCCATTTTACTCATATAATATCCACTGGGGACTCTGGAGGAAAATCATCTACTTTAACCCATTCAGACATCAGTGGCCAAGTCAGCATTAATTTAGAGTTTTCCTCTGCAGAAAAGAATGTCGATTTATACCCACATTTTTACATAATTGTTTGAATAATGGACAATTGTATTCTTTTTGAATATCTGTTACTGTCCCATTCTGTGCAAATTCTAAAATATGTTATCCCTCGACTCCACCTACATATATTTCACAATTATTTAAGTATTGCTTGCAAATATCTTCTACATTCTCATACTCCATACATACACTCTCATAATTTAAACCATGATGGTGCTTGGTAACCCATCTATTAGTTTTCTTGTATTTGGGATTTAGATATTTCCAGTGCAACAGTGCTTTGAAGCTGAATGCAGTTATGTGTTTTTCCATAGCAGTAATAACTAATTCTTTAATGATAAATTTATCTGTAGATTGAAATCCCTTCACATTGCAAAACATCTCATCACAATCGTGGTTAGTCCTCTACTGACTCGTCATTTTCACCAGTGTATCTGTTACATGATAGCTAGCCAATCTATTGTAAATTATCAATGCAAGAGCTTGCATATTTTCTGGAATTGGTGTATTTGCAATTATTTTGATATGTGAATCTATAACATCATTGCTGATGGTATTGTTTTGTTTGCTTACATCAAATACAAATAACATTCCTCTAGTTTTAAATGTGTGGGGTTCTAGTGTCTATGAACTCATTTTGTTATAGTACAATTCCTGAAACTTTGTAGACATATTGTAGCAAATAAGGAATTCCCCATTACCAAAGTTCATACTAAATTCAACATAGGGATAAGTTTGGCTGTTTGGATATAGTTTAATATTTTTCATATCAAAATGATCGAATAAATGATCGATCTACTTTTAACTGGTTTTGTCAGTTTGTTTTGAAAACAAATGAAAACATATCTTGGTTTTTTGAATGAAAATCTTGATTTCACACTCCACACGATTTTTGTTATATTGATAGTGATGGGAAAGAACCTCATCCCATGATATGAAAGCAATATTTAGATTCTTCCCTTTTTCGATATATTTTAAAAATTTATACGTTCACTAGTCCTAACTAAAATATGTGGCATTAGCCATTTGACACTGTTTAATTAAAATGTTACAACTTCCTCATTATTAGCAGTATTGTATATGGCATTCAAATGTGTATTAGCAAATAGGATAAATAATTCTTGTTTAGCATTTAATATGATGTGTTTATAGTCTTCAGCGAAGTCAAGTACAATACTTAACAGTATATCAACTTCATATTTTCTGCCTGGGTATATTTGTAGTGGTTAATCACTAGTATTGCTACATCCAGCCATAATACCTATATAAAGATTGTTTATAGTTTTGGATAGATAGTTCTTTATCGTGGAAGTAATTCCAACATCTCTTGTTTAATCGATTTCCACTCCATTGAGCAGATATGCAATTTCATCGATTAAATGAAGTATTACATTTCGTACTATTTTTGTAGTTACAGGATTACTTGCATCAGCTGTCTTTTTAATTATTCCTTTAAACCTTAAACCAGATTTCGATAGTAATGTGTAAATATCGTGATTTGGTATTGAAATATTTATTTCCGATGGAAATGGAAATGGCCATGCTTGGAATGGTCCATATACATGTATTTCTGTATTGGTGATTGCATCTTCATATTTTATTGCTTCTTCATCATAAAGTATGTCTTCCATTTCTATTAACCATATATCCTATTTACTTTAAAAACAATGTGTTGCGCTGTGTTAACTTCACAGGTAACATATTTGAAGTGAGCGATTTATGATTGCGTTTACATCTTTTTATAGTTATATTCTTAGAAATACATTCCTTAGTGAGATACTTCTTACATATGTATTGACTATTATACACAATACCCATTATGATTGCAATGTGCATGGAATGCAACTGTTAATATGGTTTTTTTCGTGTAAATGAATGGTAACTTTTAGTTTCGAAAATTAGAAATTTTACCATCTTGATCGACAATTGTAACAACTATTTCATCAACACAATTCACTATTACTGGAAACTATATCAATGTATTTGGTATTTCTATTTTTTTATATATTGCAACCACCGCACATGTGAGTTCATGTAGTGTGTTTGTTGGTTTCCCATTCAAATATGAACCGCCTACAATATTAACATTTATACGACATACATTTACCAACAATATATTTACCTGTTTTGATTATTCATGTAATTCATTAGCAGGATACACACTCCATTCGAAATGTAACATATTTGCAAATGTATTGTCTTCAGTGAAACTGATATCGATGTTACTATACTTCGCACTAGTAAACGTATTTGGATTTCCACTTAATTGAAAATGTACATCTTTAGGTAATGCTGCTTTAGTGAATGTTTTTAAATCATCCCACACATAAGATCCTATCAGTATCACAACCTTGTAGGTTTTTTTCACCAATGTTAACAGTAAATGTTTAGTTTTGCATATCAATGTTTGGTATGCTGTTGTAAGCAATGAATTCGATTAGACATATTTACCATTCTCCATCTAACTCAAAAGCTGGGAACTATACCACACACAATTGCGACTAATTACCACTTAATATCAATGTTATTGACATATTACTAAAATGTTTACTGTTGCACTTACTTATATATCTACTTTATATAAAGAAAAAAGTAGATTGTATTTGGTAATTTTTCCAATTTCTAATTGTATCTTAATTGTGTGTTTTTATTAATAATTACATATTTCATTGGAGGATGTAAAACACCAAAACTATCATAATACAATGATGATTTAAGTTTTTAATTAGTGCTACCCAATGTGTTCCTTCATTTTGTTTTGAATGTAAAATCACAATTATACATTCATGTAGGTTTTGTTTCCTATACACACCTCCAAAATATGAAATATCCAGTTTCTTTACAAATACGAGAATGTCTTTGTTGGTAAGCGCACATTTTGGAATACTATTTAGGACTTTCTATTTTTTTCCCCACATTTGGAGGTTTTCGCACTTGTCCAACTTTATATGGTTTCAAATACATTCCTTTACCATTTGATATAACTGTTCTACATATTGCTGAAACTCCTCCAAGGAGCGATCCAAGAGCTGTTAATGCTGGAAATTGGAATGGAATGATTCCTCCTTCCTTGGTTTATAGTTTAGTCTTGTGTTTTATGCCCATGCCTCTTGTCACCTTTGCTCACATTACTTTATCCAAAACCCAAGCTCCAAGCTTTTCACCTGTAGATGAAGACAAATTCTTCCTTATATTTGCTGCTTTATCTGCTAAAATCGTATCTGCTATATGTCTTTGTTGCAAACTGTTTGTTCGAACATAAACTATGTCATGTTCTTTACAAGCATTATACAAAAAGTTTATTTCATGATCATTCCATGCCAGATGTTTTGCAAACTTAGTTCCGGGTCCACAATAACTGTATTTTGGTAATTGCAAATAAAATTGTAATTTGTTAATCAATGTATTCAATACACTGCACCCTTCTTTGATATGTTTAATACAAGTCATTATTTTCAACTGTACATGAACCTATATATAGTCCCGAATTTATAGTTATACATTAGTAAACTACGTTATGTAATACTGTTTAAATGACGGTTATAAAACAAAATGTAAATCTTCTGGTAATTGTAAACACGAACGAAAACGTAGTCGAATAGAAACATGGAATACTTTTACCTCCAAATATACATTGTATATTAAGTGGTCCTTCTTTATGTGGGAAAACTTCCATTATTATGTCGCTGTTGGAACATCCAAATGGTCTTATGTTTGAAAACGTATATGTGTTTTCTAAAACAATACAAAAAGATAAATATCAATGATTAGTGAACATCTTGTCGTTAATTGAAGGAATGTGTTATTTCCCTTTTACTAATAATGAACATATCGTGCCTCCGAATGAAGCATTACCCAATTTTGTATTTATATTTGACGATGTTTGGAGCGAACCACAGGGTGAAATACAGCAATATTTTAGTTTTGGTAGACATTCAAACACTGATTGTTTTATCTTTCACAAAGTTACACATTTATTTGCAAACATAATTTGCACAGTAATGCAAGTATGATAATTGTGTTTAAAATGGACAGTATGAATCTGCAACATACTTACAATGACCATGTTTTGGGCAAAATTACATTTACAAAGGTTATGTGTTTTTACTGTTGGAAAAACAAATACAGTTTTCTGGAGATTATACCAATACTTCTCCTATGTAAAGGTCTGGATTTGACAGTTTTTTACTTCCTGAGCATGAATAATGAGTATTTCAAAGTTTGGACTTAGCAGTATAAAACACAATCATTACAATATCTGTTTAACCAAAAATTGCGATGGGAAATGCGATTTGAATAGATATATTTTACACAATGTGGGTATGGCTGTGAAAAATACTGATGGGGCAAATAAACGTCATGTGGAAAATTTAAACATATGTAAATCACAATTGACCAATATAGAAGAGAAATTAATAAAATTAGTTGATTTTAATGCTAATGTTTATAAAAAACAAGTGTAATTGCAAACATTTATACCAATATTCAGAATGATTTGCAGAGTAATGAATTTAGAATAGAAGAATGTTTAAATGGGTTTATTAACATCTTCAATGAAGTGGAAATATAATATTTACAACACATTTTGCAGAATTGGTAGATAATCTGAGACTTGTAACGTTAAATCTGCTGTAAAAGAGGAATATTAAATATTTAGAAGCCAAGTGATCCTGTATGGAAAAGGATGTTTTAAATGAAGAAATATTGAAACCTGTTACGAGGAGAATAGATACATTATATTCTGTGTTGAATACGCCTAATGAAACACCTTTGGAAATGAAATTGGAAGAATATTTAACAAAGAAGGAGAAGCAAAACATTTTCTCTTTAACACAATGTTATTTAGCTTTGAAACATTCTTCACCTATGGGCGATATGATATTTGGTGGATTTCGAAATGGAAACACATGGTTTCTGGGAGATACGGTAATTATGTTTTTACCTGAGAATATAATTAAAATAGGTGATTATGTAATTGATATGAGTCAAGGATTGTATGAATTATTATTTAAAAGTTTCCAAATGTTTATTCCGACACCAATTTTCAGAAACACAAATAACTTGTTCGTCGTACGAATGCGAATATTCGTTCAGCAGATGAAAACCATCCGAAAATACATTTATTAAACAATCTTGTCGGAAGTGGAATATATAAAAATGAAGTTGGCAATCAGTTTTCTCCTGTGTATTAGAACAATCCTAACGAATTGGTCGATAGATTAAACTTCTCATCGCTTTGAGAGACTCTGGGAATACAAACGAAATTGTTTCTATTATTGAAGAGCTGACAGAATACAGTTATATTACTAATGAAGTTCAGTAAATTCTCTTAAGAATTTCCGCCCAGTTATTACTAAGTACTTCAATGATCTTTTTCAAGCCGATATGTGTGAAATGACATTGCTTTTGGAATATAATAAGGGATACAAATATTTTTAACTGTAATAGACATTTATTCCAAATATGGTTGGGTATACCTCTCAAGAAGAAGGCAGGGCAACAGGTCAGCGATGCAATGAAGATCGTTTTGCAAGTAAGAACACCAAACTCGCTCCAAACCGACAGACAATCCGATTTTTTTCTGAACCATTCCTGAAACTATTGTCCTATTATGGTATCAATTTCTATGCAATGTATTCAGACCTTAAAGCCAGTGTGGCAGAAAGATTTAATACATCTATCAGGCAGTTAATACATAAGTATTTCACATCGAAGGGGACTTACAAATGGGTGGATGTTTTGTCTGTAAAACTTAAATTTTATAATTCCAGATCTCATAGAACTATCAAGATAGCACCCGAAAAAGTTACGCACAATAGATTGATGAAAAATGTATACAATAATGTAAAAGTATTTGATGAGAGAAACCAAAAGTTTAAAATGGGCAAATTTATATGAATCTCAAAACAGAAAGTCCTCTTCGAGAAAAATAAGCCCGTTAATTGGTTTTATGAAGTATTAAAAATTATTTGAGTTAGACATACATATCCCAGAGTGTATTACCTAGTAATCTATGATGGACAGCCTATAAAACGTGGATATTACAAACACGAATTCCAAAAAGTTACTTTTCCAAATGAATATTTGGTTGATAAAATCATTAAAAGGATAAAATATAGGTATTTGGTTCGATGGAGATGTTTCTCAAAAGCGCACGACTCGTGGGTTAAGAATAAATATCTTATAAGATTGTAATACAATGTTTGTAAAATTATGATGGTAAATTTTTAATATAATAATAAATATATTTCCATAAATTTTTTCATTTAATAAACATATCGATATCGATGTGGTTTGGATCTTCAATTTATTGTGCAATCAATCCACTTGTTGATTGGATTACCATTTCACTAGATTAGCATTTGGGTTAATCCATTAACATTTGTTTCCTTTTATTTGTGATGTAATTCGTTGTTTGATTTGTAATTCAATTGGTAAATGTGATAGATTCGTATTTTTAATTTATTGTGTTAGGGTGTTAATTAGTTGTGATTGATTTGTAATTCAATTTGTTTGATTTGATTCCTTTTAATTGTGACCTAATTCATTGGGTTTGATTTGTAATTCAATTCATATTTCGTGTTTTTTTAATTGTGACATAATTTATTGTTTTAATACATTAATGTTAGAGTGATGGTTTGTTTCTTGGAATACATTTCTGGGTTTTTAATTGTTTGTGCTAAATTATATCTCTATGCTTGTAACAATATATTTCTTAGAAAATTAATAAATGTTTATTTTTTATTTTTAATATTGAAAAGTCCATTTACCTCACTTTATGAAATATTTTCTTTTTAAACTGGAAAAGCGGTAATTAACATGTAAAGTTTTCTCTTAAACAAATCGTGTTCGAAACTGGCTTAACTTGAATACAATTTTGTATTCTAAATGCAGCCTAGGGCGAAACATGTAGCTGGGAAAAACAGTGTGGGCGGGTAGAATGTATCACACTGTGGTGTATATTGGACTAACACTGTGGAATGTGAGCTGCCTAGCTGCTAGTTGGAGTCGGCGAAGGGGCAGTGGAGGGGAAGTGTCTATCATCTTGTGCATGCATGGTGGAGCTCTGCAGGGAAGGGAAGTGGGCGGGGAGGGGCTGTCTCCCGCAACTCACTTCAAACTGCCTTGTTCCAAAGGGTACGACTGTCCCGCAGCTCTGTCCATCCCGGTCGCTGTAACTAGTGCTCGAATCTCTCTCTGTCCCACACGGCCCAACTTCTTATGTGCAAACCGCTCCCTCATCACCTATCTATGTGGCTCTCTCCACGAAGCTTTCTACACCCTGTGTTTTGTAAACACTTTGTGCGCTGTTGAAAACTACGTGAGCCCACTGCTTTCAAACACACACAACTTACAACCCTCATTAAAATTTGAAATATTTTAATAACAATAAAGTGATTCACTTGACTCTAATATGACTTGTTATTCATATTATTTGTTTGCAATAAAGTTGGAACATAATATTACTTATTATCTCAGGATAATCTTCAATGAGATTATAACCAACAATCTTACCTGGAAACTTTAGTTATAAGTAAAAGATGTACGAAATTTTTTTCTTTGCTATGTACAGATATTTGAATACCTGCATTTTCCATATTTAAAACCTTTGACTTCGAAAAAAAACATTAAAAAATTGAATTAGTGGAAATATCTCTTGTAAAAAATTATACTTATTTGTAGGTTACTGGATATCAAAATTTATTGTAAGTTTATTGGAAATAATTTATAAGTTTAATGAAAAACAGAATATACTCTAAATTTATTGTAGGTTTACAGAATTAAACTTAACAAAAATTTCTTATAAAAGGCTTATATATCTATTTAATTTAGTGGATTAAAAATAATTTGAACAATACTGTCGATGGAATTTTTTTTCCAGCTGAACTTGGAAAATTTTATTTTGCTGAAAGGAAATATTCAGACACTTGAGACACGGTACATTTTTGAATATCCCTTACCACAAAGGCTTGGAGGTTTGTGACTTGCTCCAGACTAGGTGGACGAAGGGAAGCGTGGGGGAATAGCTATTTCTTTCACACAGCCAGACAGGGCAGAGCTTCGGGAGAGTCCAAACTTGTAGGGTAGAGGGGAGGGAGGTATGCAGACAGGTCAACACACTGGAAAAGTTTAAACTTTGAAGGTAGAGGGGAGGTAGGCAGGCAGTCCTCGAGCTGGACAAAGACACACTTCTGGACTAGGGTTAAGAATGGGAGAGAGTGACGCATAGCGCTACCTTCCAACCATCCTTGCTGCCCAGTAGCTCAGAGACACCATTTTAGTTTCTCGTCAAACCTCTCTGTGTGCATTAGGATAACTGGCTCGGCTCTCTGCAATCCGCTCTTTCCCACTTCACCACCCGCATTCAGCACTCTGGTGGGGACTCGTGCGAACTTCGGCCAGCATACCCGGCCAGTGGGCTTCAGCTATCGTTAAACATTTTCATCGAAAAATATCTGCTCTGGGGTTCACTTCTGGATCACAGTCTTCATAAACTACAGTGCGAAATATTTTTATAAGTTTTTCCCATATTTAACCTTCGTAAAATAAAATATGATAGGAGTTAGAATATATTTATGTGTATTATTAAAATAATTTATTTTTATAAGCATCAGTCAACATTTCAATTAATTTTCTGAAGTTTCTCTACTAGTGTTAACTATTGGATTCGCTAAAGTTTTATTGTGATGGGTTATAGTGTGTATATAGTTTCCTTCAATTGGAACTTTGCATGCGTCTATTTTTTTTAAATAATCAGTGCGATTTTTCTTTCGGTTAGGATTTGTAAATGTGTATTTCCGAAACTCGTCTATCTGTGTTTGCTAGGGGGATTTTTAAACCTTCACTGCGATACGTTTTCGACAGAGCTTGTGTTAAAATTATTTTAGTCTTGGAAATGGGGTAAGTTTTTTTAAATTAATTGTTTGTGTGCGAAAATTTATTTGATGTTGTTTAAAATTTTAAGTGAATTCTTTTGGGGAGTTCTTCATATTTCGTTATGCAAGTTCTAAATTAGTAAGGAAATAGGTTACCTTTTTGGTTTTGTTAATCACTTTGTATCCCTTTGTATGTAAGTTTGCATAAATGTGCTTCTATATTGGACATTAAGTTATCAGGATCGCCGCGGGTTTTATGCTAGTTTTCATTTTGACATTGAAATAGATTCTGTAATTCCTTTGAAACTTTATTTTGTAGGGAAATATTTCTTCATATTTGTTTTTTAAATCTCTTTGTTTCATCTAGTATGTTCATCGTAAACATAATTTTTATCCATTTGTTATGTAGTTGTGTGTATTTGGACGTATTCACCTCTCTTTTCAATTGCTTTTTCGTAACCATTTCACATCACCAAAATGTTTCATTCATAACACATTTCCGACTTTTTGTGTCTAGAACTCAGTCGACTCCCAGACGCCAGTCGAGCTGTCGTCTTAACGACACACACAGCTTATAAGTCTTTGCAAATCCTATTCTGACTTCATTACTACAGCAACCTCCTGATCGAACGAGCGTATATTAAAATTAATTTAAGGTACATGTAGAACTGAGAGGCGTATGCGTCAAGTAGTGTAATTTGTATGTGTTTTCAAGTCCCTTGTTAATGTGTCGTGTAATTTTTAATGTCTTAAATTGTACCTATAACTCGTTACTTGATTTATTTATGACACCAGGATAGCTGGAGTCTCTAATTCATTTGAAATTTGCGCTTCGATGAGCCCTTAGTGTAAATTATATTACTAGCATACAGGAAATCGTATTCACATCTCTTTTAATTTCATTCTTTAAGCCATAACCTGTATCGACTGCCAGACGATGCCGACGGTCGAAGCAAATGTTTCTTAGCCCTTAGTTGCCTGACAGATGGGAAAGAACTCAATAACACTAAATATTACACAATGCCTATACACACACCTTCACCAATACAGCCACGCCACAGTACAATGGCAGATGTCCAAGAGTCAGGACAAAACATGGTGCTCTCCAAAAAAAATTAAGACCCTCTACACATATATACCCCTTCCCCAACACATAACACCTCAGTACAATGCCAGACCTCGGAGAGTGAGAACCTACCATGAGGCTCTCAAAAAAAGTAACTTAGCACACTCTTACACCAAACTATACTCTTATCAATTCACACAACATCCAAAAATTAAAAACATTTATTAACTATTTCAATTAAATTAATTGGATCAAACAATCGAAATTATTTGATCGGATTAAAATCGGATCAATTTTTTTGATCGTATTGAGATTGGATTAAGCCTTTATCCGATCAATCAATTTGATATCAAATCAATTATCCGATTAACCAAAAGTGATCTAGGATTCCTACGCCTCTACTATTTATGTATATTCTTGGAGAAAAAAGTCGTGGAACTAGTTAAATATCGCATTTCTAAAACTTGCCTATGCGGTTTCCTTAAGCGGCAAGAGAAAAGTGCAAATATACGTTTAATCTGTGGTCTTTCATCGCATGTAATAAAACCTCACTGTTACAGATCTAATTTGGACAGCACAACATCACGACGGAAACACTGTACGCCATGCGCGTGGGAGCAACGAGGCGCTAGGCGTGCGTGTTAATCTCGCCCGTATCGCTCCCTCGCTTCTTAACCTTGGACGCGGGATTCCACGGATGTCCATCCAACTCTTATGTTTGAAGTAAAGCGACTGCCTATGGAGCACTGCACCTGACTACAAAATGTAAATAACCCAAAAAAAAAAGTAGTTCATACACCATGAAAATTGTCAGAAAAGTGTAATTTATGCTGTATATGAAATAAGTATGTATATATTTTGCAATATTATCGAATATTTTACTAAAACATGCTTTTTAAAAGTAAAAAAAATTTATCAATCGATAGTCTGCATTTTTAACCAAAATATAGCGTATCTTCGTTTTGGATGCTTCGGTAAGCAGAGTTAACAAGAATATCTTGTTCATGGAATAACGTCATAACACATACTATGATTACATGTAAGAAAATTGTAATAATAATGTAGGGAATAATTTTTATAAGTGATTTTATGTGCTTCGGTTTGTCACAAACATTTATGGCTGAAACTGATATAAATAAAAATTTAATTATAAAATTGATATAATACATTATTACAATGATTTTCTTACATGCAATCATAGTAAATATTATGAATATCTTTCTTGACGAAGAAGTTTTTCTGGTAAATTCTGCTTTGCAGGGCATCCAAAAAGGAAATACACATAAATTTTGTAAAAAATGTGGACTCTAGTGATCAATTAATTTTTTACATTTAAAAAATATGTTTTAGTGAAGTATTTTATAATGTTGCATTAGATTTGATACATTTTATAATGTTACATTCTGCTTTCATATACAACATAAATCTCACTTTAATGACAATTTTCATGGTGTCTGTGCTACTTTTTTACGAGTTCTTCGCGTTGTATAGTCAGGTGCAGTGCTCCATAGGCAGTTGCTTTACCTCGACCTTAACATGGTAATAACTAGGACCATCTGTTTTTCACGAAAAGATTCCGCGACATATTGTACTCCAAAACACGTTAGTTCAAAACCAATATCGTGGTTTGAATGGTTTTAACTCGCACGTGTCTTATACGTCTGCCAGCCTATCTCATACGTTCAGTTTCGGGGTGACTTTATTACGATTGGCCCAGTCGAGCAGAAACTTTCTTCTCACGCGTACACCCGGCTAATAGCTAAAGGACATTTGCAAGTGTGCACGTAGAGGTTAAAGTCTAGCCTGGGCTTAAATATTTTCGCGGGAAACAGATGACCTTAATAATAACAAAAGTGCACAGGCTTAAATTTTATTTATTTTATTTATTTTTAATATTCTCCTGGAAAAACTGTTTTTTCGAATATATGTATTTGCTGAGATAAGCTTAAATGCGTGAACAACGAATGTGCATAAATTACGTCCGGGCTACTAACTCTTAAGGCTCCTGCCTAACTCGCGCTTTTTTCCGCGTTTGAGGCCGAGAAGCACGGTAATGATAAGGTCGACACTGCCAACCCATTAAGTGCGCCAACGTCCTTAAGCACAAGGCTCTCTCTCAACTAGTGTGCAGAGTTCCCGTCGAACTGAGTGTACCTATGTGTAGGGATAGGAAAAATTCGCGACTTCATTCCAGGACAAGATAGATTTCAAACGCGTGTACATTGAAGTCAACTTTGCAATTGGATCAGAGTTTGACACGCCCTGGACGACTCCACGCCAATAGTCGACTTGCAAGGGAATAAGAAGCGAATCCCGTACTGTTAAATGTGGGGTAACACTGGGGCAACAGCCAGTGAACAAAATTCTGAGGTTCGACTATACAAAGGATTGTGGAGTCTAGCATAGAGGTCATTGAACTCGCGAAATATTCCTTTCCCTACCTATGGGACTTTCAGCGGTGACACTATTATTTTATTAGTTGGATATCTGTAGGAATGCTCAATGCAGGGCTGTTGAGTATTTTTGTATGTATCTGCCGCTTATATTTTGAGATACTGCACTTTCAAAAAGCCGTTTTTAGCCTTTTTGGAGTACTGCGATATGGTGTTGCTAATGTGCGTGACTTCTTGAAAGCACTCGACAGCCCTGGTCTGAAGTGTGTGCTCTTTTCGTAGATCAGCACATTGGGTGGACGTTTAATATTTTAGTCCAAACAAAACAATTATTTCAAACACTCTGCAGCGCATTTCTAGTGCCAGGTAGGTGGGAACCTTAAACCTTTCATTCCCACATTAATTTAAGATTTCTTATGTTGCAAATAAGAAGATTTTTATGCAAGCTGTACGTAAGTTGGCAAATAATATGTATCGTTAATACAATCAATGATATGCAGACGTTGTGTGTAGTGGTCTGAGATATGCACCAGTCATAACGTAGTGCAATGGCACTGTTTACGAATTACTAGGGATAGGAAAATATCGCGAGTTCAATGACCTGTAGACTAGACTCCACAGTGCTGTGTACACTCGAACCTCAGTTGTGTGTTAATTGGCTGCTGCCACAGTGTTACCTCGCACCCGGCAGTATGGAATTCGCTACTAGTTTCTTCGCAAGTCTACTATTAGCTCAGAGGCATCTAGGGCGTGTCAAATGAACTGTAATCCAATTGCACTGGTGACTTCACTGTATATGTGTTTGACGTCTATCTTGTAACGAAATGAATTCACGAAATGTTCCTACGAATTAATTACATCCATAAACTATAAATGATCACTGAACTTATCAGTGTACAGTTCCAGTCAAATATAACCTTCCTGTGATAGATGTAGACAATTGTCTACACTTGGAATGAAAGGGTTAACGGAGCAAGTATCTTTCCGAGTGAACGACAAAATCCGAGCCAGGGCCAAGGCGGGCGAGTTTAATGCGCGCTCTACCCACTGCGTATCTTAGCGGGCGTGGGGAAGTTGCCGTTGGCGCTTTTCATCTTCCTTAGATCATGAACACGTCCCTGCGCGCGACTTAATACCTAAGAGGGGGCAGGCGCCGGGTATCAAACCCCCCAACTCCCGGGACCACAGCGCGGTGCTGCCCGCCGTAACTTAGGCTTTAAGACATCTTCCACCGTGACGGCAGGGAGGGAGGGGTGTGGTTGCCTAGAGTCGCCGAGGCTTCAACACGTGTAGCTCCCAGATAAACACACTTCGTCAAAACTGCCCTTGGTTCCGTTCTCGCCCCGCGGCACAACCGCCCAAGCGACGCCTACCCGTGAGGACGAGATTCCCATGCCGTCGTGCAGCGCCCGGCGACCTTAACGGCGTCCGCCGACTGCGCGGTCCCTTCGTGCCCCGGTGTTCGACTCCATGTATCATCAGAGACAGTGTGGCTTGGGAGTGGGGGACTTGGGGGGGGGGATTTATTAGCGAGATCAAACAATTACCGCATGAGCCATAAACATGTCTCGGGAGAACCACCCGACTGCAATAAAACAGCTTAAGATACGGACCAGGAAGTAAGTCATGTTCCTTCGACGGCGAGTTCGTCCGTACGGGCATTGATCTTTGAGGTAGGCCAAATTGTCGCGAATTTTTCTGTAACACGAGGCCCGGCAGTAAGGGTACCCCGCACATGCTAAGATTTCGATAACCCACGCGCGCTTCAGCAAGATTTCTTCTGCTTATTGGCGGCGTGTCTTTGTGTAATGATTAGAGACCCGAGAATTTCGCGGGTTCATTTATAGGCAAGTTGGAATTCACACACATGAACTTTCATGTTACGTTTGTTATTTTGTAGGGATAGGAGAAATTCGCGGCTTCATTTCAGGACAAGATAGATTTCAAACGAGTGTGCACTGAAGTAACCTTTGAAATAGGATCAGAGTTTATTAGACTCGTCCTGGACGACTTCGTGCCAATAACCGACTTGCAAGGGAACAAGAAGCGAATCCCGTACTGTCAAATGTGCTGTAACACTGGGGCAACAGCCAATGAACAAACATCTGAGGTACTACTATACAAAGGATTGTGGAGTCTAGCATACAGGTCATTGAACTCTCGAAATGTTTCTATCCCTGGTGGTGGCATTTCCCTACTTGACTGCGCAATCAGAATTTGGCAACTTCAATTCTTTGCGTCTGTGATTCGCTGGCAGACACAGAGTAGGGCCACCCGACTTTCACGGAAATATTTCACGGCCAGTTATATTTCGTAACAGTTTAGCTCGTATACACATTTGTAACTGGACGATTGAGTTTTTATGCGTTTTAGGTGCCTGCTCGCGAATGACAGACATGCATTAACGAAACTTAATTGTCATTGGCTATTCAAGAAATCAAGCGTCTCCTGATAAAGACACCTGGCCAAATATAAGTGACGTACCATAGCACGTGACAAATGTGACATCGGTTGAGTAGAGTTGGATACACTTTTCTTGTAGTCTTGTTTTACAACTTGGTAGGCATGAGAGTAGGTAAATTAGCACATTTAATGTTTGCGTTAGGTACGCTATTAAGATGTTCCGTACATTCATGGAAATGATAACGTAAATGCACAGTAAACATACGGAAACATGATCAGTAATGATAAGAACCTGAGCCGAGCTTCGTAAACACAAAATATAAACGTCTCCGTATTTACTATATCTTTGAGTTTCGGCAACGAACAATGACGAGTGAGTCTACACGAAGCTTTCTTCATGACTTCAACCAGAAAATTATCATTTCAGTGGCAGGTAGTCCATCCATGCCATTTTAGACCTACTCCTTCGAACATCAAAAAGTAGCATCAGTCGCCCGCACCGGTTAGCAACATATATTAAACGTTTCTACTAGAAACTGAAAAAGTTAACGTGCACTGTAAAAAAAATTATCTGATACACTTTCTTAACTGTAATGGAAGAATTTATGCTTAGTATGGAAATAATCACAACATTCTGTAAATATAAGAATGTTTAGTGTCGCTACTATACAAAGTTGGGGACTTTGAGGTTCCGCGGTGGCTGCGCGGTTAGCCTGCTCGCCTCCCACCGACGCGAACTGGGTTTTAACACGTTTAGTCCCCACGTCCATGATCGAGGAAATGTTGTAGGCCTACGCGAAGTAAATTTATGGCCGTCGCTGTACACAAGTAATAAATGGCCGGTGTTTTGAGCGGTTTCTGCAACTCTCATCACTGAGTGTTTAACGTCGACAACAACGAACATGGAGCAGCGATTTTCACCAAACTCTGTACAATTTTAGTACTTAGTAAATACATCCGTCATTAATTCGTATTCTACCGTGTCAATAACTATTTACAAAATGGTGACAATTTTAATATTTAGGGCGCCATTTCATTTCTCGCGACCCGTTAAATAAACTAAGACCAAATTCCGTATTATTAAAGTTCATCATTTTAATATTTGATTTCGGGGGGGGGGGGGGGGGTTATAGTTAATGGGCCACCATTTGGGAAGACATCACTGCTTGAAGAAATTAAGTTTGACCATGTCGGGGAAAATACATCATAGATTCCTGCCAAATTTCTCTGTTAACACTCTGGTATACCGTGTTACCATATACGATTTAAATGGATAAGAAATATTTTTTCATCATGGTGGCCATGTAAATATTTAAGGTTAATCTGGTAAATATAGTGTACTCTTTAACCAATTTCGACCATACATGATATGCTGAAAATATTAATTACTAGCATTAAAAACGGTAATACATACCTCATTTTATGTGCATTTTTTAATTGTATCAGACACTTATTTTCAAAATGGCGGCTATAACACAATTTTAGCTTAGTGATATGTATATATGAAGGTATGTAATCGAGTTTAACTTAACTTTGTTGACTGGCAGTATATAATCATTTGAAGTGTCTTAATAAATAACCATTTTGTTTCCATTTATGAAGATCGTCACATGAAAAATATGGAGGTTTTATGCCATATATCGAGGACCATTCAACCGTTTCCCATAAAATGTTGCAAGCAAGAAGTGCTAAATGATGTTATGTAAACTGAGATGTTTCAGGTGCGGCAATCTATTTCTAATGGTGCTATTATAAATATCTTAGTTGTAACAATGTAACAAAACAAGTAAATTCAACCGAATTTTGTACACTAAGGTTATTCAAATTGAAGCATCAATTGTGCATACAGAGATCCATTTTTTCGTATCTTATAGCAAAATTGTGGCAGTTAAAATAGTTGAATGTGTGGCTATATTTCTGTAAGAGTTCAACAAATTTCCACCAAATTGTAAACACCACAAATGCCATACAATGCCATGTAAAATTTCATGATTTAAGTGGATCATAAAACGATGTTTAAAATGGTGGCTTCATAAGTAATTTACATAAGTTTGCCACATATATTAAACAGTTTAACCAAATTCAGCCAAACTATGTTTGCTAACAGTATGCATTTGTAGCATCGTGTACAGAGCCACTTGTTTGGCAATTTTGTACGAGAGCACCAAATAACTAAATTAAGTTTTTACTCCATTTTTTAACCCAATTAACCAATTTCCACCCAATTCTTCACACAAGTAGCGCTATGGTAGACCATATAGTCTAATCTGTAGAGACCTGAAGAATTCGCGGATTCATTTTGAGACAAGCTAGAATTCAACACACGAGTATTTATATAACTTTAACCATTGGTGCACATGGTGTTTGACACCTCCTGGAGAACGCTGGCCCAATCGTCGCCTTCCTATGACATCAGACAACCAATGTACAGTTAATATCGGTATATTATTACATAAGACTGTAGAGTCTAACCAGCAGGTCACTGAACTCGCGAATTTTTCCGGTCTCTAATAATAATACATAATATTATTATAAGTGGTTCAGACAAAATGGCGGTGCTGTAAATATTTTGGGCTCGTAAACCATATCATTCGAATCATTCGACGATTAAATCAGCAAGTTGATGCCCAGAATCCGACCACTACCGCAGTTGACTGCACGCAACTTATGGTGCGAGGTTTTCTAGGTTCGAGTCCCGGATTAGGTACGTGTGTATCTGTAATTGTCTCACTAATGTTGCATATGTTTCTGGTGTCATCTGTGATGATGTCATTGGACACTGATGACTAGAGACTCGGAAATTTTGTAGATTTATTCGGCAGCAATTTAGACTCTGCCATACATCGTGTTCTTGAGATCAGGTAGTTTTTCATTGGCTGTTGTGTCAGTTTATCCTACAGACCAGCCAGTACGGGATTCGGTACTTGTTTCCTTGAATGTTCACTATTTATTGGCTTAAAATCGTCGAGGGCATGACCAACTCACGTCAATAGAATTTAAAAAAAAAACTTATGAACACGTGATTGAAGTCCCCTTGTTCTAGCAAAGGTAAAAATAATATTGAGTTTATTGTCCGCCCCAGCAACAATGATTCCTTCGTGCAAACTTACTAAAACATTCTGACAAAATACCCAGGAAAATTCGAACTAGGGAAGACAGTACGCAAAAAACACTACATTTACCTTTGGAGATTATGTAGTTATCATAACAATATCAAAACACACACCAACAAAACCAGACTCACCAATTACGGGTTAGTATGCACACACAAAATGATTCCCTCAACGCAATGAACAAGTGTACAGAATCAAAACCGATTCCAATAATAACATGTACGGAAATTAGCCTAAAAGTAACACATAATGGAAACAAATAAACTTGTAACATTATTTGAATATTTTCCCCTCTAATTTATGTTCTCCATCCCACTGTACGAGGGACCGCAGTGGCTAAGCGGTTAAACTGCTCGCCTCCCACCAAGGCAAACAGGGTTCAATACCCAACCGGGTCACTTCTGGGATCTCGCAAGTTGGAATCGTGCTGTACGATGCCACTGGTCGGTGGGTTTTCTCGGGGGTCTCCCGTTTCTCCCACCCCTTCATTCTGGCGCTGCTCCATACTCGCCTCGCTCCCCTCATCGGCTCTCAAGACCTCAATATAAAGCAGCGCCCAAATCTCTTCACTCCCTAATTCACTGTATGGCCGGATGTAATATTTTTGGCCAGGATGCTAATGTGTGAGGTGTGATGGATGCTGCCATGCTTTGGAGATTTTCTCGGAGTGCTCACGTTTCCACCTGCGTATTCATTTTAACGCTGCTACATCCCCACATCATCCTAAGTCATCGATTTTTCGGGGCTTGCCGTGATAACAGGGTACATAAGACAACTGGCTGCATTAACGCCAACTTTTTCTCAGTCTATCGTAACTCATAAAATAGTCATTGCAATGTATATGTCATAATTAGGGACCCGCAAAATTCGTGTTATTTTCTGACAACAGTGTAAAATTCACCGTCCTATGCATATTATAGACGGTGCGATTTGTTTATTGGTTACTGCAGCAGAGAGGACCAATTTCCCTTTTTATCTTGGTTGCACGTGATTGGGCAAGCCAATATTTAGTGGTCTCCTACTGGTCCAAAGCCATCCACGTCATGTCCGGACAAACTGTAGTCCAATGATAAAAGCAATACAAAATCACAAATGTTTGGAGTCTAGCCTGTCGTCAAATAATAACGCGAATTTCGCAGGTCGCTAGTCATAACGCGGAAAATGTCTACAACTAGACAGTTAAATACTGTCGCAACGTCATATTTACGTTTACTAGACGTATCTCATAAAAATGGGTGTTGAACTTCTAAAATGATAATAAACACGGTCACCCTATTTTCGCGAAGAGAGATCCGCTTGCGATGCATTTCATTAACCTACGAGCATATCGGCAGATTTCTATTGCTTATCGGCCACGTGTATTAGTGAGAAGAAATGTCCTTACTCGACTGGGGAATCAGAATTAGTGTACTACGATACTTTACGTCTCTGATTCGTGCGAAGACACTCTAAACACTTAACATCTAAATTATCCGGTTATAAAAGCGCAGTTGAGCTAAATTTTTATGAAATATATTTGGTCATGACATCTTTTCTCGAAAATTAGGCGGCGCTAATAATAATAAGTAAATATTACCATTTCATATTTACACATACGTGTATTTTTAAAGTATTGCATTGCGCACTATTACATTTTTTTTTTATATTATAAAACTTTAAATTCCGTTGTACTTTGAAAACTTGTTAGAATGGCATGATTACCTTAATCTAGTTTGCAGGACTGTATTTGAAAAAATTTTTATATATTCACACACATGTACGTTCATGTAACGTTTGTAACTGCTCGACGTGTTTTTTGACTCCTCCTGGAGATAAATAAGCCAATAACAAACATGCAAGAAACTGTGCGCCCAACCACCGCCTTTTACTGCCACAACAATCAAGCAATAAACAGTTGGTATCTGTATGAGAGTATATAAGACTGTGGAGTCTAGCCTACAGGTCATTGAACTCGCGAAATTTCCCATCCTTACCTATAATTGTGTGTGTCTGGTAACGCAGCTTGCGACAGGCTGCGGAGCACGTCCGCCGTGGAGGGTGAACAGACAACCTCTGCACACGTTATGTGCTCCTGATACCCCGGTATGCACGACGAGGGTGACGTGGCGCGCCCAAGCTTGATGGAGATCGATGACGCCTGCCGACAGCTGAGTTACGCAACCCGAGGCGCACGCTCCGTCTCGCGCGCACGTTTGGATCTGCATGCGTGAACGTAACTGTGAGAAGGGGGTAGGATTCGATCTCCCTCGCTCGTTTATCAGTGGCGCGACCCATGCCTACACACAACTGCATCTCCCTCGCTACCAGGAGAACATCAGTCGGCGGGAGCTATTGATTCCGGGAGCTCCTTTTCCCGCCAAAACCCAGGCCTCCGGGCCGACGCGCCTCGCTTACCGCTACGTTGTAATTTTGTTATTAAGTCAATTCTCGTTTATTCAACACGCAGTGCTGCTAGATATTGTGAAATACGAGTTCTAAAACCCTAATAAATAGGGACCTGCAAAATTCGTGTTATTTTCTGACAATAGTATAAAATTCACCGTCCTATGCAGATTATAGACAGCGTGATTTGTTTATTGGTTACTGCAGCAGAGAGGACCCATTCTCTCTTTTTATCTTGGATGAACGTAATTGGGAAAGCCACTCGTTAGTGGTCTCCTATTGGTCCAAAACCGTCCACGGCATGTCCGGATAAGCTGTAGTCCAATGATAAAAACAATACAAAATCACAAGTGTTTGAAGTCGAGTCTGTCTTCAAATAATAACGCGAATTTTGCAAGTCCCTACTAATAATAAACCTAAAATGAGAATATCTCTCATTTAACTCCAGTATTATAAAACATAGACCTATAATATTGCAAAAAAACTGCTCAACAATAATTGTGTAACATAACTAGAGACCTGAAGCATTCGCGGATTTATTTTGAGATAAGCTAGAATTCAAACGCGTGTGTTCATATAACTTTAGCTATTGGTCCACACGGTGTTTGACACCTCCTGGAGAACGCTGGCACAGTCGTCGCCTTCCACTGCGACAGCAGACAATCGATGTGCATTTAATATCCACATATCTGTACACAAGATTGTAGACTATCGTCTGCAGGTAATTGAACTCACGAAATTTGCAGGTCTCTAAATATAACTACATATTTTTTAAACATTGATTAGTGAGTTTTAACAACTATCTGGATTTAGATACATTATTATTTATAACAATACCATCATGCGTATCCCTATTAAAATCATATAGGGTCACCGGTTTTTCGCGAAAAAATTTCACTACTAGTTGCAATACAAACCCGTTAGTTCAAAACAGACATCGTGGTTTGAATGATTTCAACTCGCACACATCTTGATCTTTTGCCAGCGATTCACGGACGTTCAGTGTTAGGGTAACTTCACGCTGGTTGGGCCAGCCGAGTAGAAAATGTATTCTCACACAGACGCGCGGCCGATAATCGAAGGAAATTTGTAAGCATGCACGTAAGAAGTTGAAGTATAGCCTGCGCATAAATATTTTCGCGAAAAACAGATATCCCTAAATATATATATATATATAATTCAAATAATGGAGACTGGTGATTTATCTTAAATTATTTGTCAGCTTCGAAGACACAAAAAAGCCACAACTAAAACTACAAAAATACATCATCACTAGACACCCGAGAAATTGGCGGGTTCAATGACCCGTAGGCTAGACTTCACAGTCTTATATAAAGTTTCATACAGATATCAACTCTTTATTGGTTGATTGTTGTGGTAGTAAAAGGCGGTGGTTGGACGCACAATTTCTTGCATGTTTGTTATTGGCTTAATTACCTCCAGAAGGTGTCAAAAAGCACGTCGACCAATTACAAACGTAACCTGCACGTACATATGTGTGAATTCCAACTTGTCTAGAAATTAACCCGCGAAATTCTTGGGTCTCTGATTATCACTTATCTAAATATAAATATGTCACAGAAATAGTTTTTATAGCAAAGTCTTTAAATTCAAAACGGTTAAGGTAAAAATATTTTAATTTAAATAAATTCTCATTTTCTCATTAACGTCTGCACCTTTTGCAAAATTGTGCAAGTGAGTCACATTTTATAAACGTAGACTGATTTTATCTAGGACAGAAATGCCTGAAAAGTGTACTTTGAAAAATATTCCAAACCATACTATTTTTAGGAACCTGATGACTAGAACTTGATATTAATCGCAGCGTTCATGAAAGACACGTTTTCATGTGAAACAACAAAACAATGCTTTCCCAATGTTTATCTACAACAAGAAATTCCCACACAAATAAATAGGGATACCCGAATATATTTCGCGAGAGTATTTCCGCACATATTAGACTGCAATACTATACGTTTTCTTTTGCTTGTCAGTAGAGACCTGCAAAATTCGCGTTATTTGGGGACAAGTTAAACTCGAAGCACATGTAACTTTGCAATACGTTTGTCGTTGGACCATACTATATGTGCCTCATCCTAGGTGACTCTGTACCGATAAAGGAACACTTCACAATCGTGTGCCCCAATCACGTGTAGTTCAGTCAGAGAGGAAGTGTCTTCACATCTTTGCAGCAGCCAATGGAGAAACGACGCCTGCTCTAGAGCATACAGTACTGTGAAATTCAACCTAATGCCAAATAATAACGCGAATTTTGCATGCCCCTACTTATGGGTGGTGTCTGTGTACGGTTTTCTACTTGACTGGCCAATCAGAATTACGTACTTCAATACTGTACGTCTGTGATTCGCTCGCAAACACCTAAGACACGTAACACGGAAACCATCCAATCACGAAAGTGCATCTGAACTGAAGTAGCATGATTTACAACTGGTCGTGAAATATTTTCACGAAAATCAGGTGTCGCTACAAATAAGACATAAAAAAGCAGCTTATTCAGTAAGTCACAGACATTGTAAATAATATTTCAGTGTCCGGCATAAAAAAGAGGGTCACAGAATAATTTAAGGCCTGTAAAGCCATAAGCATTTTTGAAAAGTTATCAACATGGAACATGTTCTCTTACCTAAAATACTAACATTTAGGATAATATTATAGGAAATTTTGAAATTCAAGTGTGTATATATATGTATATATACCACGATGGCTGAGCTCTGCTCGTCTTCCTGCACCAAGACGAACCGGGTTCAATCCCCGGCCGCGCCTCTCCCTGAATTTAGCAAGTGGGAATCGTGCCGGACGATAGCGCTGGTCAGTGGGTTTTCTCGGGGATCTCCCATTTCTCCTGCCCTTGCATTCCGGCGCTGCTCCATTGTCATCTCATTTCACCCTCATCGACTCTCGAGATCTGGTTGCTAAGGGCCACTTAACCCATTCAGACCCCCTTTAATTTAGTGTTTCAGGTGTTGTAAACAAAACATTTTGTGATGCGTGCTGTACTTATGTCGCCACAACACTTGTTTCGTTATCATAGCCCATTAACTGTAGGTTCGGCTACAGTTATATGAACCAATTATGGCCTAGACCAGTAAGACGGCTTGCGAATCATTTACCCACAGGTAAGATCATTGGTCAATGAGCTTCGCAGTGTGCAGTACACACACAAAATTACCTACACGTGCGTAATGTACACGATTGTGTACACTAGGTCTGAATGGGTCAAACCTCTCAACTCAACTCAATTTCGTAGGAAATAGTTGAGCATAGGTTTAATTTCAATTTTTTATTTGTACTCTTGCCCCTTTCCTTTCGTTATTGGCAGCCTGCTGTGAGCATAATAAAAAACATATTCTTACTTGAATGGGACAATCCTATTTAGGTTACTCCGACAAGTATGTTATTCACATGTAAACACCAAAGACGTGTAAGGGTTAACACCACCCAGTCACAGAGTAAATAGGCATACAGAGGCGAAATAGCCGCTTATTCCGCGAACTCCAGACGCACAAGCCAGCAAAATGGCGTCAGTGGCCAGAATCACGTAGTAACGTCGTTCGCCAATCAGATCCTCTTAACAATGTAAAAAAAATTGTGTAATTTTACAGAAAATGTGTGGCAGCAAATATTCCACCAACATCCATGTAATTTTACATCAAAAATGTCCATTTTTTTGGGCTCTTGTTTCACAACAAAAATGGCATTAAAAAGGGTATTTTGTCCTGGTTAGTCACTCGAGTAACACTATGTCTTTTCATAAAGACAAGTGGCCAATTGACAAAATAAAACTGCTGATGTGAGTTAATCTTTTCGCGAAAATCAGATGGCGCTACTTACGGCCAACTGTTTTTTGCGAAATTTTTATGCGGAGGCTTGACGTCAATATCCTATGTACACATCTGCAGTATTCCTTTATTTATTGGCAACTCGTCTTTGCGTGCAGAGAGTCTGTTACATTAACATGAGTGACGCAATCAGAAAAACGTTTCTACTATACTAACCGTCCATGATTCGCGGGCAGACAGATAAGATGCATAACAATTCAAATGATCCTGCCACTAAAGTGGTTATGGACTAAAGTGTTTTGGAACACAACTTTCCCTGAAATATTTTCGCGAAAAATAGGTGCCCCCACCTGTAAGTAGAGACCCGAAAAATTCTCGAGTCCAGTGACATGCAAGCTAGACTCTACAGTCTTATGTACAAATACGCCGATATTACCTGCACATTGGTTGTCTGTCACAGTGGAAGGCGAATATTGGACCAGCGTTCTCCAGGAGATGTCAACCACAGTAAGGACCAATAACTAAAGTTATATAGACACACGTGTTTTGAACTCCAGCTTTTCTCAAAATGAATCCGCGAATTCTCTAGGTCTCGACCTATTATAAGTAGAGACCTGAAGAATTCGCGGATTCGTTTTGAGACAAACTAGAATTCAAAACATATGTGTTTACATAACTTTATTCATTGTTCCACACGGCATTTGACACCTCCTGGAGAACGCTGGCCCAATCGTCACTTTCCACTGTGACAGCAGACAACCAATGTGCAGTTAATATCGGCGCATTCGTACATAAGACTGCAGAATCTAGCCTGCAGGTCATTGAACTCGCGAAATTTTCCTATCCCTACATATAAGACATAATTTTTTTCACCAAATGTATGACTGCTTTATTAAATTAACACATTTCTGAAGCATGGCCGAAAAAAGAAGTGCATCACAGTGCAAACAATTATGTAAAATTTTCTCCTTGTGATTTCATCGGCGTATCATTTTCAGGTACCCTAAACTTTGGAGAATTCATTTGAGGACAAGCTAGACTTCAAAACAATGCATGTTTGAATTTAGTTTTCGATTAGGTCGCAACTTTTTTATATGACGTGGGCAAATTTAAGCAAATAAAAAAATCAACAAACAAAGTCTAAACTCTGTGCTACGTGGTTTGTTTTTAAACAAGAGCAACAAACAATACACAGCTAACTTATCCTCGAGTAAAAAAAGGATTGTTAGTCTAGTTTGTTGCCGAATAAATTCTCGAACTTCTGTGTATCTAATAAATTTCTGATTATTTACAAATTGTGAATCTTTATTTTTTGGCAGTAGTTGTTTTCGATTCGAGATTTTCAGAATGACTATATAATAAAGGTAATAGAGTTATAAAATCGGAATGATAACAAGTAGCGCCATATGTTTCTCGCGGAAGATTTCATGACAAGCTGTGTTCCAAAACGCCTTCGTTCACAATCAATTTGGTGATTGCATCATTTGAATTTTCGTTACGCTTCTCATCTATACCCGCGAATCACGGACGGTCAGTAGTGGAGAAACTTAATTCAGATCTGTTCATTCATTTAGCAAACTCCTTTCGCACAAAGACAAGAGGCGAATAACCAAAGGAAAACTGCAAGTATACACATAGGATATTGAAGTCCAGCCTCCACGTCAATCGTTTCGCGAAAGCAGGTGTACTTCCTTCTTATTGTTAGAGACACCCGAATTTTGCGAAATGATATCAACGCACGCTAGATTTCAATACCCTACGGCCACATCAACAGTTTTCTTTTGCTCGTTGGCCACTCCACTTTGTCAGGAGAGAGTTTCTAACTCGAGTGGCTAATCAGAATTAAGGTACTCTGATACTGTTAGATCTGTGATTCGTGGGCAGACACTTAAGACGCGTAAATAGAGACCCGAGAAATTCGCGAGTTCAATGACGTGTAGGCTAGACTTCACAGTCTTATATACTCTCATACAGATACCATGAGTTTATTGGATGATTGTTGTGGTAGTAAAAGGCGGTGGTTGGGCGCAAAATTTCTTGCATGTTTGTTATTGGCTTATTTATCTCCAGGAGGTGTCAAAGAACACGTCGACCAATTACAAACGTAACATGAACGTACATGTGTGTGAATTTCAACTTGTCTAGAAATGAACCCGCGAAATTCTTGGGTCTTTACACATAACTAGGGTCATATGTTTTCTTACGGAAATATTTACAACGCGGCTAGATTTCAATAAGCTATGTGCACACTTCCAGCCTTCTTTAGCTATTGTCCGCTTGTCTTTGTGTGAAGGGAGTCAGTTACACGAGTGACCCGATCAGAATATAGCTTCTCCAATACTGACCGTCCGTGATTCGCGGGCAGACAGACAAGACGCGTAGCAACTCAAATTGTCCAATCACGAAAATGGTTCTGAAGTAACGTGCGTTGGAACACAACTTGTCGTGGAAGCTTTTCGCGGAAATTGGGTGTCCCTGCTTTTAGTGCAGCTAGAGTACCGACCTTAAATATACCTCATGTGCAACATGTCCTCGGACATGGACACGGAGACTGAGCGGGCTAACCATTTCCCGTCAGTGAAGGCCACGTCGGTCGTGAGCGAGAGGTAGGTACGTAGTCGGGCAGCCAGAGGCGACCTCACTGGGGAATGTGCTGTAAGGCGTGGATGAAAGCGAAGGCCAGCACGACACGCGGAGGGTTCGACTAAGTCCCGGCGTCGGCGGCCCAAAGTGTCCTCCCATCATCAGACACCGCGCCGCGTCTCCGGAAGAGAAGACATCTTAATAGGATTACCGCAGGCGGTAGAACTCTTGTCTTGATGCTATTACTGTCTCGGCGATGGCACAGACCGCGTTACGTTACAGTGTAGTGGAGGGTGTGCCGAGGCGGGAGGGGGGTGTGGGGGTGTCGCTTCATCGAACTCCAGCCAACATCTTGCGCTTTGAAGAAGGGTTGGACCGTATCGCGGGGGGGGGGGGGGGGGGCTTCATTCGCGTCCGAAGACCCCGACCCTTGCGACGGATGACCATGGCCGACGACGTCTGGCAAAGTACCTGCTAATTAGACGTATAACAGTATTAGTAATTAGCGAAGTGACGATGCGCACGTGTATATATGTGTGTGTGTTACCTGTGGGGTGATGATGACCACTTGGGGCCCCTGCGCTAGAGAGTAGTTCCTTAACACTTTGAGGGCGGTAGAGATTTGCAGACGTTCAAGGAAAGCCCAGAAGCCAGTCGCTTGTGTCAAACGCCGCGTCAACTCCAGCTCTACTGTTCTCTGTATTCGAAATTACCTCCGTCCTATCGGTATAGACGGCACACGCTTACACTGCAAAAAAAAAATATTTTTGTACTATTACAAGATAAATCTTTTGAAACCCTGTTGCCAAGAAAATACTTTGCAAAACAACAAACACTTTTCTTGTTAAATCTGAAGAAAAAAAAGTTTTATTTTAAAACTTATATGCCTGTATTACAACTTACAATTTTTAAAAGTGGACACAAACTGATTTAATTTCCCTCCTGAAAGCAAATGTGATAAATTAATAATAGGTAATACGAGAAAAAGTACTTTCAAATATAATTCACGAAAAAAAATTACTAGTTCCAGCACGAAGATTAGAACTAACGACCCTAACATTTTTAGCCCACACCTTTTACACCACGACCAACTTAAGTTACGAATTTCTGGATAATTTTTTAACTTAATCTAATAGTAAAAACCTGTACTGTAAATATTATTAAATACCTAAAAATTATTAGTGGAGTCGTTTAGTTACGAAGAACGCATTTATTTCATTTTACGATTTCGGTGTATACACGGAACATTAACATTAACAGTTATGAGTAATAGAGTCACGTGTTTTTAAAATCTTAGTTTATTTATTATGACTATTGGAATTATTTTAAGTATTTGGCAATACATCTATTTCTGCACGCAACTGAATGTTGTATTTTGACACTCAGGTGTCACCTGATATGAAGTGATATACTGTTACTGTTTATATTGTTATATGTAAGTTGTGTATAGGTAATATTTTTATTGTATGATGTTATTGTGTATTTAAACTGTATTGCAATTAGGCTAAAGTTATGTGGCAGGCACAGGGAATGTATATTGGCAAACTGAGCTGAATTGGGGTAGCGTTTTATGTGTAGAAACAGGAAAAACCATAGTAAGTGCGCGGTCAAGAATAATGACAAGTGTCCATAAAATCTTGGAGCGTTCAAGTTGGTTGCAATCGGGGCTAATCGTTTCAACAATACGAGCAACCAATGGGAGGTGTGTAGCATGACGTATAATGGCTATGAAAAAACCTACGTGATATGAACTCTGGTGTAAATAGGTGTAGAAAATAAATGTTGAAGACAGAGAGGAAAAAAACTTTACATACGACCAGGGTATAGATTCAACAGCTGTGGTTGATATGGAAAAAAAAAGTAAAGGGGCAAAGAAGGTGGTTCTGTAGATTCGATCTATACTCGCTTCGTGGTGTTCTGGGACAGCCGGGAAAAGGGAACAGTGTTCAATATTTTACTTCTGCGGTGGAATGTAGGACTCGGTGTTAGGTTCTGGAGTTTGTTGGTTGGTTTTCCGAACTATAGACCGCCGAATCCAGTGAATTTCACAGCAAAAAGTGGATTCTGGATGTTGGAAATGATCAGAGACTCGGGACTTTTCACACAAGGTATACATGCATTTTTTTCTATGTGTGTTGCAACTAGAGCTGGTGTGCTCCTGCACAGTTGTTTTTTAAGCCTAAGGGAGAGTCGTGCCAGAGAGAGGCAGAGGCCGACATGCCAGTAACGAGTGAGGTTCGGTACCGCCAGCACCAGCGAGTTAACATCGGAGGAGTTCTTCAGGATTTATTGCTTGACGCTACAAGGGCGCGGAAGATCATCAACAGCGTTACTAACGCCATGATTCCACCGCAGTTTATCAGCGCTACAACCTGCTTGCAAATGGCATGAGGCTGGTCGCGGGACCGCTCATCCACCATCCGCAGTGGGCAACAAGGTCCAGATCGGCGGCTACACGCGGCATTTGGTTTACAGAGGGTTGGTCCAAATCCACGAAGCGACAGGGAGTTTCGCCGACCAAACTGGTGGATAGGAAGCGCCGATATAATAAGGTTGGATCCGACCGAGCAGTGAACTGTAGTTAACACACTACCAATGCCGATGCTTGCCACATAATTAATATGACAATGTGTAAAGTAGTAACTATTGTCAGAACATTGTTTTCAATAAATCATGAGCATACCAAAGTGATCAGTTCTCATGATTCAACTTAGTTTACATTATTCCAATTGGACTATGCCTTGGTATTGTTGAGTTATGTTAAGTATTCTTAGTGATATCAGATGGCGTAGGAGGAACCGATCGGTGAGCCCTGAAACCAATTCTTTTCTGTGTGTTTGGTGAATGGGGGCCACGTAAGGGGTAGTTCAATTTGACCACTACTTTTCGCCCAAACAGCTATATGCGGTTTCACATTGTTAGGTGCCCGCAATTTTGCTTCAGCTCGTGTATACGAAGGGTCAGTACAGTACAGACGTTTCTTGAGGTCTTTAACAAATACGGCTCTTGTAGTTTTACAAACGAGTAATTATAAAAAAAATACTATAACGAACATTTTGTTGTGATTGTACTAACCATTCAGTAAAAATTTTAAATATTAATTTTTATATATAGTAAAATTCAGTTTTAGAAAAAGTTAGTAAAGCATAAGCTTTAATTTTTCGTATGTGTTGGCAAATTGTAAGCGTGAGTCAAGCCATATGCTCGTGACACACCAGAGCTTATGAAACAAGTTGTTCCTACATACTAACATCAGTGGTTATTTCACATCAAATAGTAACCTACGTCACAGGAGTTTGCTTGAGAGGGCGACTTGTGCTCGATGAATAATGCAGTGATCAAAAAATTCATTCCAGAAAGTTGATGAAACGTGTGTATTGTGAAGTAAGAGGAAAATAAGTTTTTTTTTTGGAGGGGATCGTTCTGGTCACTGAATATAAGAACTGGGCTAGGAAGGCAGGGGGAGAGAAGCTAGTCAGTAGCGGATCAGAGGCTAGTCAGTAGCGGAAGTAGCAGCATGTAGATGTCGAGCTGAAGTGCTAGGGATGGAAGTATGTAAAATTCGAGACTTATCCGAACATCTAACGAGACGTGAGACCAGTATGGTTACAGTTTAATTGCATGTATTGCAAGTTGTAAGACGTTTTCTTTAAAGATGGTTAATGTTGTGCTTACGAGAAATGAATAATTAAGATGAATAGTACTTCATACGGTGGTTAGGTATTGCCTTTAATCATTCCACTTACCCACAAAGAATTGAAGTATGAAGGTACATATCTATCCGCTCGAGATATGACAATTTGTACAATTACAAACAATGTCTAAGTAAAAATTACAATTTTTTTACAGTGTGCTGTACTGCACAGCATTCATTATTGGCCGACTGACAGTGAGTGACTGAGTGAAGAAACCTGATAGCCAATCTCAAACTTAATCATCTTACTTAAATAGCACATGAGTAGAATACATACTTAAGCAAACTTGTTGCTAGTGTCTTACGTCCGTCCGACGGACATATGCTCAGGGCGCCCTATTCTTGTACATGATGTTACGTGGGTGGCGATAGTCAGAGGTAGAGATGATAGTACTTCAGGTTAGATGTTGCGGAGGTTGATTTACTAGCTAGAGAAAAACGTTAAACATTGTACTATCTCAGCTGTGGTTTAATGAATTTAATAAAACATATTCAATACAATTTACGTGACTCTAGTTAGTTATCCAATCGGGAAGCCCACAGTTATTATATTAATTAAGCTACATAGTTATTTGTTATACCATCCTGGTTGATTTCTAATTAGAACATTGCCACCTGCTCTTGAGTCCGGAGGCTGCATCTAGCAGTACGGTAGACGGCGCACGAACACACCCCACAAGCTGCGTTCTTCCCTCGTCGATTGGCGATGTAGTAAAGACCCCGGGCCGCACCTCGCGCTGCACGTCCTCGCCTGTTGTTTTGTAAACAGGTCTCATTAATCTTCATGCTTGCTCGGGCCGCAAGTTCTGTCATATTTCGATTAGTAACGCCGGGTTCAGAACTGTATGCTTTATTAAGGTACCTTCATGAACCCACCAGCGTGTCCGCTACAATACCAATAACAGCAGTCTGATTTACAACACCTTCATGAACTGGAACAGTCATCCAACAAATAATACCACGTCGATCAACGTCATTCAAATAGTTAACTGTACCTGACATCTGAAGATTACTCTGGATTACAGAATTCGTTACTCTCAACTAGACACGGAATGTGGCGAACTTCACAAATCAAGGCCAGCAAAGTATAAATATTGCGTCAGCCCTCCGAGCCGGCAGTTGTTTAATGGATGTGTTTCAGTCATAGACGACTAGCGATAAGAGAAGCGCGCGGCGAGAGGAGTTACCAGAGGGAGGAAAATCTGCGACTGCGAACATCAGAGCAGTGAAGAGTGCGACTGCAGGCTGGACTATTGGGCTATAACTAGGGATAGGAACATTTGGCGAGTTCATTTCAGAACAAGTTAGACGTCAAACACGCGTACACTGAAGTCACCTTTGTAATTGGATCACAGTTCATTAGACACATCCTGGATGACTCTGAACCAATAGCAAACTTGCAAGGAAACAAGTGTTGCATACCATACTGCCAGGTGTGAAGTTACACTGGCTAATCTGTGGGGCAGCAGCCAATGAACAAACATCTGGGGCTCAAGTGTACACAGGACTGTGGAGTCTAGCCTACATGTCAATGAACTCGCGAAATTTTCCTATCCCTAACTATAATGAGACAGAGACATTCAGAAGGCGTTATTTAGAGTTGAAATAAACATTAAATATTGCGCTCACTGAAAAATAAAAATAATAATAGTGGAGATAGATAATTTGATTCTGTAAATAATATCTGTGTGAATAAATTAGAAACCAAATTTAGTTCTTTATTTTTATAAGGACCTCCATCCCTCACGAACTGAGATACGCCACTCTGGCCTCCATGTAACAATATTATTTTGCATGAGAACTATTTCTTACTAAGCAATGCCAACGCCCCTATTTTCTCCCTGTTTTATTCGTATTAATTATAAATGAAATACTAACATCTCTAGATAAAACATATGTTACCGTACAAATCAACCAAAAATAATACACAGTTATGTTAACTGAAGTATAAAATTCTTGTGATACGTGATATGTTTAGGAAACAACCAGGCACTTCATACAAAGGGTGATTTTTCAAAGGCTTGATTCAAAATATGTGAAGTAATCGTGACTGTAATATATCGTTGTCTTTGACAGAGTCCCTCTCACTTCGCAGTATGATTATAGAGATGGTAAACTTTCGCAGGCACACTTATATGAATTTCGTGACTTCAATAGGCCTAGTCCGCGGTGGTGTAGGGGTTATAATTCTCGCCTCCCACCAAGGCGAACCGGGTTCTATCGCCGGCCGGGTAACCCCCGGATTTTCGCAAGTAGGAATAGTTCCGGACGATGCCACAGGTCGGTGGGTTGTCTCGAGGATATCCCGTTTCCTCCCTACATTGCATTCCGGCGCCACTCCATTGACCCCTCATTTCACCCTAATTGGCTCTCAAGATCTCAATGTTAATAGCCGCCTAAATCTGTCCACTTCAAACTTAATAAATTGTCATTGTACTGACGAGTGTTTAGATAGATCTGAGAGTTAGCTTAGACACACGACTTGCCGGATCAATAATATTGTGAACTGATACTTTAGTTAGCACATGCAGTATACGTGAAGCGGAAGTAATATTCTAGTGTCTGAAATTACATTTACCGTATATTTTGATTATTCATAAGAAATAGTACATATGTTTGAACGATAATCGTTAACAATTAATTACCTTATTTTGAGCTCTTTCGTGAATGCTGAATATTATATTCTAAACCAAAACTTGCCTGAATTCAATTGCAATCCTACATATCTCTGCAGGCGTTGAGAAAACGGAATTGTTTTATTTAATGGTTTATAATCTATTAAACCCTGAAATGAAAGACGTGAACACTACCTTAGTAAGGGGATAAATCTATAAAAAAATTTTAAAATCCCATAGCTAAATTGCGTGTTTGTCGTTTATTGGTTTAAAGACATATTTTTATGCATCTGGCAAACTATTGTTTTAATTTATTTTTATTACATATATATGTATATGTAACTAACTATATTCTAAATTTTCTGATAAGTTTTTTACCTATTTAAAACAGCCATATTCATAAATAATTTTTAAAAATGCCAAAAAATGTTTACTTTATACATGCTTCTAATACTTTTAAACGTATTATTGTAAAAGGCTTACTAACAAACAAAAGATCAATTTTGTTGTATTGTTTCCACTTTTTCATAATTTATACAAGAACTTATTACAATATTTGCAAACTTGGAAATGAAAATTGGCTAAAACAGCACAAACAAAGTTTATAAACACGTGCGTTATTCTGAAGGTCTTGGCAGGCTGTGCTTGAAATTGCCCTTAATAAACGGTAGCAGATTTTGTACTAGCTTGGGAGTTGTCTGCCACAGCAGTTTTTATACAAGCCAGTACGGCACCTTGCATGGCATTTGTCGCCTTGTATGGACGTATTGCATACCAGGTATTGTAATAGGTCATGCCATATCTTCCATAAACAGTTTCATACCACCTTTCGTACTTGGCCAACCACTTTGCAGTTTCAGAGCGTTGGAAACTCCCCGATGTCACTACGTGAAACTAACTGATAATGAAACCGTTAGGAACCCTGTATTTGATTACATTCATGAGGTTGGCATTTTATGAGATGGCTTCAATATAGGACATTTAAGAAGATTTTATTTTTTTGGAAATGTATTTAAAAAACACGCAAAACTATCTAGATAGCGAATTTCAGAATCGCCATATATTAGTTAAATTTAAATCAACTTTAGTTGTGTATTTTTAGCACCATTCGTAGGTTCCCTGTCTTTATATTATTGGTTATTTAATCGAAATGCGTTCAAATTCACATTAAACGATTTTCTTACTTTATGTTGGGGCAGCGGTGACGCAGTGGCTAGGGCGCTCGCCTCCCACCATGGAGATACGGCTTCGATCCCGCCGATTTGAGTCCCAGATCTTCGCATGTGTGAATCGTGCTGGACGATGCCGCTTGCCGGTGGATTTTCTCGGGGTACTCCCGTTTCCCCCGCCCATGCATTCAAGCGCCGCTCCATCCTAGGGTCTCATTTCATGTCATGTCCGGGGATGACGGGCACCTACGGCTCCCAGCTGGAAAGCCCGTCACTCGGAGAATGTTGCCTCGCCCTGAGTTTACTCCCCACTCCAGTTTTTTCTTTCTTTTTTTTTTACTTTACTTCATGCAATAATTACATTTTGTAAACTGATATATATCACGCAAATACCTGAAAAAAATTCTCGAGTGACATAGTATTCTCAGTTATTTGATTTCAACATTCATTAATGCGCATTAGACGGTTTTAATGCCAATGGTAAGGAATATAAACCCGGGGGTTTCGCACGTTAATGCGGCTATACAATAGAAGACTCTGGTACTTACTTGTTACAGTTGTTTTTGGGCCACGCGCTTCCTGATAATCCTTGCAAGAATGTGAACTCATTTAGAAAGAGGCCGAGTGAATTATACACAACCTAGTACAGAGGCAGGTAAAACTCACATCTATTAATCATAATAGTAATCACTGCTCTATTTCACCACGCATGGTAGCTATATAGTAAAGAAATAGGAGATGGTAAATAGTTGTTGTGTTAAGCCTGACAAGTAATGTCTTAAAATTCTGTGATATTTGCAAGAGGAGAATTGACCTAAACAAACAACGTGCTCATTCCACAATGCGTCCTCGGCAAGCATATAACGCTTGTCTTACGCGAAAACCGCACTAAATCTGCTTTCAAATAAAAAAATTGATTTCTGTTATTTTGTTGTTGGTAATGGGTGCAGAAAAAGAAGACAAAACCATTTTACTTATTAACAGTGCAGTTAAATTAAATCAACAATTCAAAACATAGTGGTTACCGATGTATATTGAACAATGTGATATTCGAGAGTAAAAAATAAAGTAAATTTTAAAAAGCTGGCGCTGCTGATTGGATTAATATTTATAGTAAAATTAATAACTGATTTTTTTAAATCTTTAAAAGTAGTAATTAACAGGGAAAATATTTCCTCCTTTATATCTCGATATGACTTAAATGAAAACTAAATGAAGCTATTTACTTATTTTTTGTAGTTTTGCCTCTTGCTGTAAGTTTTGAATGTTAAGCTTCATTTAGTCAATCAAGATTTCGAGTTACGAAGCATAATTATTATCTTTACCTAATGCGAACTGCCCTCTTTGTATTGCCTGTGCGAAATGAGCGTTATGTAAATTTATAGAATCATGTTACTGTTATTTTGCAACAAGGTATGCAATCACGTATATGTGGCTTAGAATAGCTCTGGAGGCAATTCAGGGACTTGGAACTGTCTTCTAGGCGAATACCTTAAAATTTGGCCTCAAACATATTCTGGCAATGTTCGCAGAACGTAAACAAAATTCTTTGGCGGATTATCTGCCGAAGGAATGCGAATTGGTACACTGTTCACGTACAGACGTAGAAAGTCATAATAAATGGCCTGCGAGAAAGGACGTGTAAACAAGATAGGGAAATGAACGGACAAACTTATTTCGATTTACTGCCGTTTATCATCTCTACAACGACGTCTGGATTTCTCGTCGGAAAAAATTTGCGTCTGATCGGGGATGGACTTTGTGAATAGAATTTTGCGTTGCAATATGTGAAGGGGGTATAACATTAAAGTAAATATTTAACTTATAACAATTATGATTGGTATATTGAAGTAAATAGTCCACTGGGAGTGTCCTGCGAAATTCTCTTTAAAACAGACTGCACTTTAAGCACGTGTAATTGTCTAATTATTTTGTCACTGTGCCGCAATATAGTGAGTGAAGAAATTTCGGTGGCGCTTAAAATTGAGGTCTTGAGAACTGATAAGGGTCAAGCAAGGTGAGTATAGAGCAGTGCCGGAATGAAAGAGCGGGAAACGGGAGAGCCCCGAGAAAACCCGCCAATCAACGGCATCGTACCACACGATTCCCACATGCGAAAATCCGGGACCCCGCCGGGAATCAAACCCGGTTCGCCTAGGTGGAAGGCAAGCTTTCTAACCACTACACCACCGCGGCCCTTAATTTTACGGAGAATTCAGTATGATTTTTACATTAACTTCCCTTCCGTAAAATGACTGGAATTAAATTTAAAAAAATGTAGCCACTTAATGCATACCTACGAAATTCGCGTTATCATTAGAGACCCCGAGATATTCGCGAGTTCAATGACCTGTAGACTAGACTTCACAGTCTTATATACTCTCTTACAGATATCAATTGTTAATTGGTTGATTGTTGTAGTAAAAGACGGTGGTTGGACGCGCATTGGTATCATAGTGCTTGACGCTAGACTTCGGTCCGTCTATACTCTAGTCGGTGCCAGTTTTTCATTGGCTGATGTCTCAATACCAGTTAGAAATCATTGCGACTTGACGGCGCATGTTTCTGTCACTACAACAAGAAGTATTCATTCATCTGCGCAGTGCTCCCACGGCACAGAATACTAAGGATACAGAGGTGAAACATACGATTATACCGCGAACTTAAGAGTACTATGTAGCTGCGCGTCCAAGGGCAATAAGCGGGGGAGCTATACGGGCGACACTAACACGCACTCCTAGCGCCTCATCGCTCCTAACCGCAAGGCATGCAGTGTTTCCGTCGTAACGCTTTACTGTGTAAACTAGATCTGTAACTGTCGGGTTTTATTACACGCGATGAAAGTACACAGATCAAACTACCTGCGTATAGTCTTACTTTTCTCTTACCGCTTAAAGAAACTTCATAGGCAAGCTTTAAAAATGCGATATTTTACCACTTTCGCGATTTTTTTTCCATTAATACACTTAATATGATAAAACTAAAAAGTTAGTGACATAGGCAATACTTTTTTATCCTTTCCAGCAAAACTTCGTATTTCCAGAACATTTATTTACCGAGACACGCGTTTACGCCCAAACAACGATTCCACAGAAACCGTTTCAGTATATAGGACCCTTAAGTCGCACACGCCAGCATGATGGGGTGGCTGGCCAGCGAGATGCTGCAGCGGAGTTCGCCAATCAGAGTCTGGCAACCTACTTGCCAGCCGGCAGTCCAGAGAATAGCGAACCTTTGGCAGCGTGCAGGAGCCAACCATATACAAGGATTGTTCCCAGAGTCTTGCCCAGCCAATCAGAGAACGGGTATGCCCACATCACAGGAACCGCCACATCATTTCGTCTCTGCGTTCTTATCTATTCTGTACCCACGGCGTGTCGAACACAATGAGATTGGGGTCGCGGTGGTGTAGTGGTTTGACTACTCGCCTCCCACCTAGGTGAACCACGTTCGATTCCCTGCGGGGTCACTCCCAAGATTTTCGTATGTGGGAATCGGAGTGGACGATGGTGCTAGTCATCGGGTTTCCTCGGGGATCTCCCGTTTCCTCCGCCCTTTCATTCCGGCGGCGCAATACTCAGCTTGCTTCACCCTCATCGGCTAACAAGACTTCGAAGTTAAGAGCTGCCCATATCTCGCGCCACCACTCCACTCTGTAATATTACGGACATGTTTTCAAAAAAAAAAAATTTTTGGTAAATTTTACAGAATTATCCCGGAATTACTAGACCGTCTGCTCGTTTTTTTTCTGTACTGTTGGTTAAAAGAAAGAGATTATCACAACACTTTTATATTTTCTTTATAAACTTTATAATAGTCAATTATTTTTATTCTGTGACAATAGACATGAACTTGAATTAGGCTATATATTTTGAAGTTCGAGATTTTGTACATTCACTTTCAACATTCTTTTGTCAAAGCAGGGTATAAATATAAATGTATAGATGTGATACGCGTAACTTTTCCAGTTGCTAGTTGTGTTTCATAGTTTTAAGTGATCCTGACTGTTAGACGCATGATGATACGCCTTTGTCTAGTCGAACATCAGATGTTCGTTGATTGGCTGTTGCCCCAGTGTTACCCCACATTTGACAGTACGGGATTCGCTTCTTGTTCTCTTGCAAATCGGCCATTGGCGAGGAATTGTTTAGGGCGTGTCTAATAAACTCTGATCCAATTGCAAATGTGACTTCAGTGTACACGCGTTTGGAATCTATCTTGTCCAGAAATGAAGTCACGATTTTTCCTATCCCTATAAATAACACACAAAATTTGGAGGGTTCGTTTTTTTTTTTGGGGGTGGAGGATCCAGTTATCTGCTGGTCGTCATGCCAGGAGCATAGTCGCTGATCAATCCTCCTTCCATATTTATGAGAGCTGAACCCGGTACTTTCTAAACGTAAGTATTTAAGAATGATTTTTGTATTTCTTCAAAAATTTCCCAAATATTCTCAATTTTTCTAATTTAACATTTGAAATCAATTTTTAGCATTTATTCACACAGATTTACATTTTTTTCGATGATTGAAGTCAAAATCAAGATCATGTTATCTTAGATGGTGGACGGGGTCAATAATATAATCTCTCATCCGATTTTTTGGGAGTGTCATGAGTTCTTGGGATTTTTCTAGATTTTCGACTTCGAGGTCACCTGGAGACAAGGTCAAGGTCATTCACGAATCAAGGTCCTAACCATGGAATTCTATCATGATAGTAGGGTTCGTATGTATTATTTCCCCCTTTTTTACAATTTTTGTGATATTTTTCAGATTTTTATTAAGGGTCATCCCAAGGTCACAGGCCTTAGGTCAGGACCATGGGCATAGAGTTGAGGTTCAGATCATCCAAGATGGCCGCCACCCGAGGTAATACACTCTATCCTGAATCCCTGTCCACCATCCCCTTGTCCACGACTCACCATTTCTCTACTACTCAGGCCAACAGCATTCTCGAATTTTTTATTTTATCTCGCACAGTTTATGAAGATTTTCAAATAAATACTTTATTTCCCGACTTTTGAGCTTATCTTTCTCCCTTAGTTATCGATCGTATTATGCTTTTTACTCCATTTTTCATAACGAATCATCTCACAAAATTTTCACGTAAAGTTAACGATCATAATGTATAAATACGGGTGACTAAACAAATGCAAAACTAACTTGTGAATACCACGTAGCTCTGGTCATGATTAAATTTAATGTAAATTTCAAAGCTTACCGACATTTCATATATACGACTATAATTTCCGATTGCACAAGCACCAGGTGCTCCGTTTCGCGGCAAGTTCTGCTGATTTGCTCACCTATTATGTAATTAGGCCTCGCCGCGTACCGATGCGCATGGTATGGGGACGGAGGAATGTTTGTTTGCTGTCGTCCCCAGGGCAGACGCGTCTTTGGAGAACCCACAGATACTTGCGAGTAGCCGCTTTCTGCTGTCGGGTTGTGGTGCCGCTCTCAGAATCAGTGCGGGTTTGACGGCGCCCGCTTTTCTAACCTCCGTTAGCCCCTGAGGATGTAATCAAGGGGATTGAATCGGTTGCTCGTGTATTTACCGTTCGGAGGAAGCAGGTATTTAGTTTGCGTGCTAGCAAGTCGAGCGAGCGAGTCTGTGTCAACACAAGCGTCCACAGCGAGTGCCTGTACTCACTGCCAACATGCAGCATGCAGTGCGATGTTACCCTTGCGGAAAAACAACGACCTCTGTTCTCAAAAGGTAGCTCTGTTCAGCAATTTCGGACCGAATTAAATTCTTAGAATTATACCCGATTGTTAGAGACCTAAAGAATTCGCGAGTTCAATGACCAGCAGGCTTGACTCTACAGTCTTATGCCGATATTAACAGCACATTGGTTGTCTTCTGTCACAGAGGAAGGCGACGATTGGGCCAGCGATCTCCTGGAGGAGTCAAACACCGTGTGAACCAATGGCAAAATTCATATAAACTCACGTGTTTTGAATTCTAGCTTGTCTCGAAATGAATCCGCGAATTCTTCAGGTAGCTACCGATTGTTAAAATTTCCACCTGTTCTTCGCGAAAAGATTTCAGGACAAGTTGTGTTCCAAAACACTTAAGTTCAGAAAAACTTTGATGATTGGGTCATTTGAATTGTTATGCTTATATGTCTGCTTGAGAATCACGGCCGGTCAGTATCGGAAAAACTTAATTCTGATTGCCTCACTCATATAAGCTATCTTATTCTCTTCACACAAAGACAAGCGGTCAATAGCCAAAGGAAGGCTGCAAGTATGCACATAGATAGAGACCTGAAGAATTCGCGCATTCATTTTGAGACAAGTTAGAATTCAAAATACGTGTGTTTATATAACTTAATCCATTCGTCCACACGGTGTTTGACACCTCCTGGAGAACGCTGGCCCAATCGTCGCCATCCACTGTGACAGCCAGCAGACAATCAATGTACAGTTAGGCCTAATATCGGCATATTTGTACATAAGACTGTAGAGTCTAGCCTGCAGGTCATTGAAATCACGAAATTTTTAGTTCTGTACACATAGGATATTGATGTCTAGGCTCTGCGTAAATCTTTTCGCGAAGAACAGGTGCTGTCTTATACATGAAATGATATCTAATTGGGAAACCGCCAAATCGGCTCTCCATTGGCTGAGAACCAGCGAATAATAAACGATATTCAGTGTAGTAAGTGTGTTGAATGTGGTGTGAACGAATAGGAGGGTGGTAAATTAGAAAGCAGATATCAGCAGAAGTGGCGTACTTATAATGACGGGTTGAGTGGCAGAAGATATTTGGATGGCTCTTAACATGGAGGTCTTGAATGCCGATGAGTGTGAGTGACGTGAATATGGAGCGGCACCGTAATGAAAGGACCTGGGAAACGGGAGACCCCCGAGGAAACCCGCCAACCAACGGCATCGTCCGGCACGATTCTCCTTTGGGAAAATCAGAGAGAGACCCTGCGGGTTATCGAATCCGGTTCACCAAAGTGGAAGGCGAATGATCTAACCAGTACACAAACGTGAGCCTATAATAACAGATGCAACACAATTCTAGTTTGTCTTCAACACCATTAAAGGTGTACAGAGTGCTAAGTGCTAACGTATGGTCTCAGATGTTGCAAGCTTATTGCCTGGCTACTATAAGCAAACAATTGCTGTGTTAAATTACATTACAGCACGGAAAAAAAGAGTTAGATTTTTTCCCTGCTGTGCTATAATTTGACACAGCAATAGTTTAGTCATCGTAACCAATAAGCTGTTGGCCTTGTTTTTCCCTATATAAATAACAATAAATCCTAATCTAGAACAATAACACGGTTGTGAAATCAGAAATTTCAGGAATATAATTTGTCATTGAGCCTCACTATACTCTGTTCACAGTAACCTGAGCAATTTTGAAATCTCGGCTTTAGACCTGTTTGTATGCACATTGTGTATTTTATTACACTGTATCTACATTTAACAATGCAATGACTCTCATCACTTCATCATTGCATCTGTTAAATAAAACTGTGGAATTATTTAAAAATTTACCTATTTAAATATCTGCCAGTAGTAGTAGAAGTAGTAGGAAAATGTATGCTTGGGCATAAGGGGATCGGGGATCGGATTCGGAGGAGCTGCTATCTTGTTAGGTCACCCGGCCGCTATCTTGGATGTCATTGATCTTGACCTTGACCTTTGACCAGTGGCCTTGACAACGAGGATCTTTGACTCCTAAAAACCACTAAAAAACTTTAAAAATTCTAAACCATTCTAAATTTTTTTTTTTAAATCCCGAATAAATTTATTTATAAAAATCATTAAAAATTATTATAAAAATATTTACAAAATTATTAAAAGTATCCTCAGAAATCACCTATATTTTCTGAACTGCTGGCAGGGATCAGCGGCCCAGGGTCAGACCCAGGTAACAAGGGGACAGGGTTCAGAACCTATGACATTTGATATTGAACTTTGACCTTTGACCTTGAAAATTCAAAAATAAAAAATTAATTTAAAATGTGTTAAAAATCGAAAAAAAAATTATTATAAAAATTACAAAAATGTAATATTATAAATTTAATTATAAACCGTCCAAAATTTTAAAAAATCGTTTAAGTATTTTTAAAAAATTTTATTTAAAAACATTATTAACTAATAAATCTTTAACCCCGGTGGCCATTTTTCCCTTTTTCCCCTCGGAATTTCATTTTTTCATTACAAAAATTCCCTTAAAATTAATTTATGGAAAATTTAATTAAAAACCCACATCACCTGAGGTATCCCTCACACCACCAATTACTCAAATCTGTTCGACTCCAGCATGCAACTTACTCCCTCGCCTACACTCACCTCACCTATACTCAGTCCGCCACCTTGATTTTTCGTTCATTTGTTTACATGCTACTGGAGACAGCCATCTTTGTATATATATATATATATATATATATATATATATATATATATATATATATATATATATATATATATATATATATATATACATATATATGTTACTGGAGGCTGCCATATTTGTTTTTCGTTTGTCATGTGTTTATACATTACTGGAGGCCACCATCTTGGTAGGTGACCACCATCTTGGTATACATCACCCATCCACCATCTTGGAAGATAATGCCCAATAGCAATTTGCCTTTGACCTGCGACATTGAAAACGAAAATTCGAGGAAATGCATAAAATTCAGCAATCATAGTGCATTACAGACTACTACTGCCATGTTAGATGCAGACTACCTCGACCTTGACCCGATGGCCAAAATTAAATTTGAAAATAAAAAACTTTAGAGAAAATGCAGAAAACACAGCAAGCATAATACATTACAGACTACTACCACCATATTAGATGAAGACTAACTTGGCTTTGACCTCATGACCTTCAATGACATTCAATGTCCTTGAAAATAAAAACTCGAAAAAATACATAAAAGTAATCAAGCATATGACATGACAGTCTACCACCAGCACTTTATAGGTACAGACTACCTCAACATTGACGTCATGACCTTGCATGACCTTGAAAACAAAAAAAAACGAGAAAAATTAAATAAAAGTCAGCAAGCATAATACATAACAGATTCCTACCGCCATGTTAGATACAGAATACCTCGACCTTTGATCCCATGACTATGGATGACCTTGAAAACAAAAATCGAGAAAATCCACAAAAGACAGCAAGCATAATACATTGCAGGCTACTTCTTGCCATATTGGATGCAGACTACTTTCACCTTGACCTCATGATCCTGAATGACCTTGAAAACGAAAGCTCGAAATTGAATTCATAAAAGTAAGTATGCTTGAGGTCAAGCGTGTTGTCGACCCTTATATTTAGAGGCTTTAAAAATTACTTGTAAAATTTCACCCTATTAAAACAGTCGTTTCCAATCAGTAGGGATAGGAAAGATTCGCGACTTCATTTCAAGACAAGATAGATTTCAAACGCGTGTACTCTAAAGTCACCTTTGCAAGTGGTTCAGTGATAACTAGGCCCGCCCTGGACGACTCCGCTCCAATAGCCGACTTGCGAAGAAACAGGAAGCGAATTCCGTACTGTAAAAAGTTGGGTAACACTGGGGCAACAACCAATGAATAAACATCTAAGGTTCGACTACAAAAAGGATTGTGGAGTTTAGCATACAGTTCATTGAACTCGCGAAATTTTCCTATCCCTACCAATCAGTAGTTTACCTACAAGCATGATGCAAGACTTTGACATCATTCATAGTTTATTATATATGTTTGTTATTTAAAATTTATAGTTATTTAATTATAAGAACTTTTTATTTAATTATATAATTGTGCATATAGTACAATATAATATATACAACAACTTTGAGTAAAGTTTATTTTATTTCTCTACCTTTTAAAATTAATTATTTGGTTTGCACATGATTGGCCCTGCAATCGCGTGACAACTCGATGGTTGGCCGGTAGGTAATTTTCTGGTCGGTGTTCGCACAATGTATTAATGGTTCAATACGATTGGTTAAACCTCGATATGACGTCATAGGTCTTGCATGCTCATATATAAGCATTAGAGAGGTCAGCTGAGAATCTTAGTTTGACAGGAGTTCCCGTGAAAGGTGGATCGTCTTGGCTAGCTTGTGCCTCTTCGCATCAAAGTCTTATTATACATCTGCGATGCCTCCGGGTACTCCAGAGCTAATGGTAGCTACGGTAGTGCCATCGATTTCTTCGGGAGAGGTACCAGTAGTGCCATCGACTTCTTGAGGTATGGTGCCGACAGCACTAGCGACTTCTTAAGGGTGGGTCACCTACAGTAGTGTAGCCATCGACGACATCAGACATGAGTCGATAGTGTATTCGACTTATATGGGAGGGCTACCTACAACATCTCCATCGGCATCGCCAACTGGGCCATCGACCGCTATTTCAGCATAATCTGTATGTTGAAATATCTCTGCTGAACCATTCCGACAGTATAAGTGTCGCTTCTGTGAAAAGACATTCACAGGCAGCCGCAATACTCGGCAACATGAGCGCTTTAATTGTGCCAAAAATCTCTGTTGCATGCCATATTTGTGTTACAGGTGCGACAAGCAGATCAGCAGTAGCGACAGTTTACTGAGACATATTAAAGAAAATCGTAATTTTTCTCATGGTGTTGGCGATTGTAATAAGTTAATTGAATTAAAAAATTGTACGTGAATAAAATTGGGTTTTATTTCATGCTTAAATACTTTGACAAAAAACTATTAAATTTTTAAAGGTAGAGAAATAAAATAAATTTTAATATAACATGTATATAGTATATTGTACTATTTGTACAATTATATAATTAAATAAAAAGTTTTTAAAATTAAATAACTATAAATTTTAAATAACAAATATGTATATAATAAACTATGCATGACGTCAAAGTCTTGCATCATGCTTGTATGTAAACTACTGATTGGAAACAACTGTTTTGAATAGGGTGGGAATTTACAATTCATTTTTATATCTATAAATATAATGGTCTACAGTACACTTGGCATCCAGCATACTTACTTTTATGAGTTTAATCTCGAGCTTTTGTTTTCAATCTCATTCAAGGTCATGGGGACAAGGTAAAGGTAGTCTGCATCCAATAGGTTGGTAGTTGACTGTAATGTAATATGCTTCCTGAATTTAATGGAATTTTTCTCTTGATTTTTGTTTTCGCGGTCATTCAGGGTCATGGGGCCAGTGTCGAGGTAGTCTGTATGCAACATGGCGGTAGGAGTCTGTAATGTATTTTGCTTGCTGAATTTTATGGATTTTTTCTCGAGTTCATTACTTTTCAAGTTCATTCAAGGTCATGGGGTCAAGATTGAGGTATAACATGGTGCTGGTAGTCTGTAATGCCATATGCTTGATGACTTTTTATGTATTTTTTCTCGAGTTTTTGTTTTCAAGGTTATTCAAGGTCATTATGTCAAGGCTGAGGTATGAATGTGCATATAAAGCGGGGGTGGTAGTCTGTAATTGCATATACTTGATTACTTTTAATTATTTTCACGAGTTTTTATTTTCGAGGTCATTGAAGGTCATGAATTCAAGGCCTAGTTAGTCTTCATCTAATATGGTGGTAGTAGTCTGTAATGTATTATGTTTGCTGACTTTTATACATTTTTTTGAAATTTTTTTTTTAAGGTCGCAGGTCAAAAGTCAGTTGCTAATGGGCATTGTCTTCCAAGATGGTGGAAGGGTGGGGTATACCAAGATGGCGGTCGCCAACCAAGATGATGGCCTCAAGTAATGTATAAACAAATGACAAACGAAAGACGAATATGGTGGCCTCCAGTAACATATAAACAAATATGGCTACCTCCAGTAGCATGTAAACAAATTATGAACGAAAAAATCAAGATGGCGGATTTAATATAGGTGAGTTAAGGCGAGGGAGTCACTTGCCTGCTGGAGTCGAACAAAGTTGAGTAATTGGTGTTGTAGGGGGAGAGCTCAGGAATTGTATTTAAATTAGAAATTTTTATAAATCATTTTTAAGGGAAATTTTGTAATGAAAAAGGGAAATTCCGAGGGAAAAAAAGGAAAAAATTGCCGCGGGGGTTAAAATCTCTTTCGAATTAAAATTTTTAAGTAAAATTTTATAAAAAATAAGTTATAACAATTTTTGTCATTTTTAGACAATTTTTAATAACAAATTTTTTAATAAATTTTTATAATACAATTTTTTATACATTTTAAAGGAATTTTTAGTTAAATTTTTCGTTATAAATTTTTTTTATAATTTTTGCATTTTCAAGTTCAAAGGTCAAAGTTCAAGGTCAAAGGTCATAGGTTCTGATACCTGTCTCCTGATCACCTGGGTCTGACCCTGGGTCGCTGATCCCTAGCAGCTTTCTGGAAATAAAGGGTCATTTCTGAAGATCCTTTTATAATTTTTAAAAATAATTTTATCGTAATTATTTTAGAATTTTTTAGGATTGTTTGGAATTTTTAGAATTTTTAAATGTTTTATAGTGGAGTTTGGGGTCAAAGTTCCTAGGGACCAAGGTCAAGGTAACTGGTCAAAGATCAAGGTCAAGGTCAATGATATCCAAGATGGCGATCGGGTGACGTAACAAGATGGCGGCTTCCCCGAATCCGTATCTGATACCCGATCCCCTTATGCCCAAACATACATTTCCCTACTACTTCTGCCCATTCTTACATTAACAGTCATCAAAAAACCAGAAAGCAATATAAATCATTTCAGCATGAACAAAAATTTACCTGGCACATTAGATTTGACGTTAATACATACGGACAGCAAAATTTCGTGAGTTCCGTGACCTGTATGCTAGACTTCACAATCCTTTGTGTAGTAGGACCTCAGATGTTTGTTCATTTGACACATTTGAGAGTACGGGATTCGGTTCTTGTTCCCTTGCAAGTCGGCTATTGGCGCAGAGTCGTCCAGGGCGTGTCACTTTGATACAATTGCAAAGGTGACTTCAGTGTACACTCGATTGAAATCTATCTTGTCGTGAAATGAAGTCGCGAATTTTTCCTATCCCCTATTAATAGATGTAACTACTTTTCCGCCATCGTCACCAAATTTACGAAGCACATGCCATTAAGCCTGCCTAATTAAAATACACGCAGGTAGGAACAGTGGCATTTTCCAACAGATTATTTCAAAAGTTCTCAATTAACCGTGAATTCATTTCCAGACAAGATAGACGCCTGGTACGTGTACACTAAAGTCACCTTTGCAATTGGATCACCGTTTATTAGGCACACTCTGGACGACTCCGCCAATAGTCGACTTGCAAGGGAACATTAAGCGAATCCCGTACTGTCAAATGTGGGGTATCACTAGGGCAACAGCCAATGAACAAACATCTGATGTTCGACTATACAAAGGATTGTGGAGTCTACCATATAGGTAGGGATAGGAAATTTCGCGAGTTCAATGACCTGTAGGCTAGACTCCACAATCCTGTGTACACTCGAACCCCGGGTGTTTGTCCATTGGCTGCTGTCCCAGAGAGTAGCCAGTGTTAACACACACCTAGCAGTATGGGATTCGCAACGTGTTTCCTTGCGAAATCTGCCCTTGGTTCAAAGGCGTACAGGGCGTGTTTTTAAAACTGCGGTCCAATTGCAACGGTGACTTCACTGTATACGTGCTTGACGTCTATCTTGTCCCGAAATGAATTTACGAAATTTGCTTATCCCTACATATAGGTAATTGAACTCGCGAAATCTTCCTATCCCTAATAATTGATGCTCGAGTACACAAATGGTTGCGAAGTATAACTTGTTGCCGAATGAATACACTAAATAACCGGGTCTATAACAAAGATTCCCTAATACAGTGGTCTGAACAATCGCTTCTAATCATTACGAACCAGTTTCTATTTCCAGGTAGTTTAACCAGGATTTTCGCACTGTAAAACAGGGAGGGCTTTGGAATTGGCGTCGTAGTTTACAGGATTTGGCCGTTTTCCCTCGTCATTGCATCCATTGAGGCGTAATATTCAGTTCGCTTCACCCAAGCCCGTTTGCCGCTTGTAGCGATTGCCTCGTCAATAGTTGGTTTTTAGTGGAATTTCTCAAAAGTTGGTAGGCCTGTGTGTGCGAACTGGCGTTCGCAATAAGCTCTTTGCCCTTTTAATTTGTATTTTATATTGATTATTAATGTAATTAATTATATATATAATACTAAGCATTTATATTTAGATCACGATCACGTATGTTACATTACTTTTATTTCTCAGCTGAATTTTATATTAATATTTGTACTTGTATTTTTTTCGCCGTCCAGCTGTGCTGGGCCGTTGAAGCTGTTTACTGTTTAGTATGTAGTAAGCGTGGTCGTCGGTAGTGGCGCTCGGGTGACGGCGTGTTTCTTTGCGGTAGGCCAGGGCATAAGTTTGCCTGTTGTCTTGCCTTGTGGAGGCACCAAGTGTGTACTCGCGATGTCAGCTGTTTTCGCTGAGTGCGATCGAACGGAAGGCAATGGTAAAATTTGCCTGTCGCGTGACCAGGCTTCGGCAGTTACTATATAAACAGTGCTCAAGACGTCAGCGTCTGGTCTGAACTTGAGTTGGTTAAGTTTTTGCGTCGATAGCCTCCACGAAATTTACAGTAACTTGTGTGTTTGTTTTTCGCAATGTTGGTTGCAGTACATTGTCTTGTCCGTCACGTCACGTTCGTAAAGTTTTACGAGTGCGTGAATAGACTGTTGAAATGGAAGCACGTACATTGTGTTTCGGAATAAAAGTGGCAATTTATTGGAAATATTCTTCGCTACACCGGACAGCGTGCGGCCGACATCAGCCCAGTGCACCATCCCATTTGGATGAAGTTGGACATCAGGTTTTCTAGGCTGCCGAGATTGCAGCTGCTAAGAACGGCCGTTATTCTTCGTATATGCCTCGAGGTTGCATACACGGGTTCATCAATCAACAGAAATTAAGGTACTGTCTCATCGATAATTTCGCCCAAGAACATCGCGGGCGATTACGGCTGAAAGTTTCCGCAAGTTTGACTATCATGATTCACTCACGCGGCCCATCAACGGCGATCACTTTTAATGTGTGTAAATTGTATTTTTATAATCATTTTAATGTTAAATTTTGGAGCACCTGTGTGTGATTCGTAGGTGCATGCAAAATTCGCGTTATTATTTGGCATCAGGCTGAATTTCTCAGTACTGTATGTTCTAGAGCAGGCGTCGTTTCTCCATTGGCTGCTGCATAAATGTTAAGACACTTCCTCGCTGACTGAACTACACGTGATTGGGGCACGCGATTGTGAAGTGTTCCTATATTGGCCAGGATGTGTCACATAAAGTATGGTTCAATGACAAACGTACTGAAAATGTACGTGTGTTTCAGGTTTATAATGCCCTTAAATAATAACGCGAATTTTACAGGTCTCTAGTGATTCGTTAATATTTCTTACAGTGCCAAATATTTACTACCACAAAATTAACCCTAGAGTGCAGCGTGTATACGAATGAACTTAAAGTTGTGTATAAAATATTTTTCCAGTAATTGGAAATAAATGAACTCGAACTTTACTTGCGTGAATTATCCATTAGTAGTGTCGCTGATCCCGTGCATACTCCATTTAAAAAATATTTCACAAAGACATGAACGCATTTTTGCCAGAATACAATCGCTTTAAAGTTAATATATTTATCTTAAATATATTCATAGGGATGAAAGGGCATAAGGGGTTTTTGTTGTAGACGAATGCTGCTTGTCCGTTGATGTGTTATAAATGTTGCGTGGGGGTTTCGGCAAGTGAGGTAGACGTGCCTGAGCCCTTAAGGGACAAAAGTGACTCACGCTTTAGTCCTTATTTGTTAGGTGACACTCTACAGGATATTTCAAAACATGTGAAACCCATTTCACAGGTGGACAGGATACACTAAAACAATGAATAAATTACTGAAAGCACGTTGCTTATTTGACATTATTTCCGAATTAATGCCACATACTGGACATCTCCCGACCTGTGTACTATGTATGCTATAGAGCATGCCTGTGTATCCTGGTGATAAGATCAATTTATGTTGTGCTGTATTGTGACTTGGACGTGGTAATGACGTGGTAACCTTTTGCACACGTGCAGCATTCATTTGGCTATTGGCCGCCAGTTTGTGTGTGAAGGGATCTGTTACTTGAGTGAGCTAATCAGAATTAAGTTTCCCCGATACTGATGGTCCGTGATTCGCGGCCAAACAGATAAGAAGCGTTACAATTCAAATGATCCAATCATGGAAGTGGTTCTGAACTAAAGTGTTTTGGAACATAACCTGTCCTGAAATTTTTTCGCGAGAAACAGGTGCCCTACTAATGAATTATTCAAGTCACAAAATGGCAGTCATGCATTTGATGTATGGGTTCGATGGATGTGATGCAGCAGAGGCCAGGGGTCTCCATGTGGGTCACGAACTCCTAAAAGATACAGGATCACTTAAAAAAGAGCGACAGATGGTGAAATTTCCCGTTAGTGTTCGAACTGTCACTCTCTAGAGATCTGGAAAATTCACGTTATTACTAGGTAAGTGTTATCATTTAACACGTGTGTGTCTGCATTAATTTGTCATTGGTCAACATAATATCTGACACGCCGTGGTTAACTCTGCGTCAATGATTAAATACTCTTTATTGGTACGACCGAATCACGTGCAATAGTGGCACACGGACAAGGCCTTCTTACAAAGGCTCTAGCCAATAAATAAATACGGGTCATTGACGTACACATATCACGGTGAAATCTAGCGTGGGACTAATTAATAAATAGTGACCCGAGAATTTCGCTCATTCAATTATATACAAGTTGGAATTCATATACATGTACGTTCATGTTACGTTTGCAATTGGTCGACGTGTTTTTTGACACCTCCTGGAGATAAATAAGCCAATAACTAGACACCTTCAAAATTCCCGTTATTATTTGGGGACATGTTAAACTTGAAACACATGTACATTGGCAATACATTTGTCATTGGGCCATACTTTATCTGACACGCCCTGGGTGACTCTGCGCCAATTGAGGAACACTTCACAATTGTTTGCCCCAATCACTTGTAGTTCAGGCAGAGAGGGAGTGACTTCACATCTACGTAGCAGCCAATGGAGAAACGACGCCGGCTCTAGCTCATACAGTACTGTGAAGTTCAGCCTGATTCCAAATAATAACGCGAATTGTGCATGCCCCTACCAATAACAAACATGCAAGAAATTGTGCGCCCAACAACCGCATTTACTACCACAACAATCAACTAATAAATAGTTGATATCTTTATGAGTGTATATGAGACTGTGAAGTCTAGCCTACAGGTCATTGAACTCGCGAATTTCTCGGGTCTCTTTAAATAACGCGAATTTTGTAGGTTTCTTTTCATATCGAAGCGTGCATTACGTAGCGTGTTGAAGAAAATGCTTGTACTAGTAAACGAAGAATAGCAGCAGTAGAGAAACTTGGGACACGCGAACACTGTTTGGAGACTATAGCGACAGAAACTGCTTTATCCATACTTTTTTCAACGATTACGGGCGCTTAATAATAGCAATTCCCGTCCAACAGCCAACTTATTTAATTAGTTTCGACAGATGTCTATCGATGATGCGTCTTTCCTCTCCGCCGTATTAGTATTCGCCAAAAATATAATCATCACATCTCATACCACTTGTTGTTAGGCGGGGCCGTGGTGGTGTAGTGGCTATACTACATGCCTCCCACTAAGGCGAACAGGGCTCGATTCCCGGCGGGGCCACCCCCGGACCCTCGCATGTGGCAACCGTGCTGGATGATGCCGCTCGTCGGCGGATTTTCTCGGGGATCCCCGCTTACCATGCCCCTGCACTCCTGCGCCGCTCCATACTCGCCACGCTTCACAGCTCATCGGGTCTCAGTACCTCACTCTTAAGTGCTGCTCGAATATCTTTACTCACTTCAAAAGAAACATTTTTTTTATAATTGGGTTTTTACGACTTTAACAAAAATAAGAATTATTTTTCTTTAAAATTAAATTTGCTTGTATCTAAAATAAAATAATTTCCCCACAGGAAATATTTTTTCTGAACTTAAATTGATTACTTTGTTAATATTATATATAAATGTATAATGAAATGGGTCTCCTACTTATTTAATTTACTTTACGTGTGTGCTAATACTATCACTGTCGAAAAGTTGGTGAACTGGCTCTCCGAGTGTATTCAGCCATGCACCACGGCTTCCGTCAACATATTAAACGTAATAAGTATAAACTAATTATTAGAGACCTGAATAATCGCGGATTAATTTTGAGACAAGCTAGAATTCAAAACACGTGGGTTTATATATCTTTAATCAGTGTTTAACACCTCTTGGACAACGCTGGCCCAATCGTCGCCTTCCACTGTGACAGCAGACAAGACAACCATTGTGCAGTTAATATCGGTATATTTGCACATAAGACTGTACAGTCTAGCCTACAGGTCATTAAACTCACGAATTTTTCATGTCTCTACTAATTAATAAAAAGTTTTTAACAAATTTTGAGGAGTTAATTTGAAAAGCAGCTATCATTTTCGTTGGCTAGTGTTGGTTCCGAACATACGCCCAACGCTTGGCGCCAGTTGACCCAGTGGAAGGGTTGCTGACGATAAAAAGAAAGGAAACGATAGGCCTACGTCCCGTTGAGTGTCGTGCCACACCAGGCAGGGAGGGACTGACTTTTTACCGGGTCCCGGAAGTAAAGCTGACTCCCTCAGCGAATCCTCGAGCTCGTAGTTCGCTGTGTTGCGGAAATGCAGCTTAGGGCGGAGATTTCTGCCACACTGGGAGGGGAAAAGAACCGGAGCATTAAATTCCTTGTCCAGCCCTCCGGTCATTTAAGAGACCTCTTTCCCATGCAAAACTCCCGGGCAAAAGCCGCGCAAAGACCGAGGTTTAGGATTCCCACCTGAAATTAGTTGCCATCTGATGGAGAGATTTTTCATTTGGTTTATTATCTTGGTGAATAAAGTTGTCGCCTTTTTAGTTATCTCAAAAAATAAGTTCATTACTACATAACGAGATGCACAATAAAGCATTTCTGTACTTGTTACAAAAATTTATTTAACTACTTTCCAAAGATTTTCTTAGTACTCTGCAAATGGCAAATTGTACATTTGCAAAATATTATTTTTGAAAACATACAAAACTGTTTATTTAGCTCGACGTTTATAGTTTAATTTAATTCTACAAAACTTGCTTATTAAAATGCAACATTATACATACTCCACTATTAGGTTTTGTGAAATGACCTCATTTATTTGTAGTGTTTACCTTTGCCAACTAGTTTCCCGAAGAATTGCTTTCGCAAATACAAAAAAAAAAAGTAATCGCTTTCTACTGAAATGCAGATAATTCTCTATTTCGTATATTCATAGATACTATACTATGTAACACAGGTTAGTAGGTATATGTACATATGTACACGTTCATATATTTATATACACAGATTTTCCAAAAACCTTTCAAAATCATCCAATTTTGTTTTGCTATATAAGATTTGTTTTGCAGTTATCTTATTAAATTTCTCAGAAGGAAAGAAAATTTGAAATATATGTTAAATGACAAATTTTTTTATAAATAAGCAGGCCTATATTTTCACAATGTTAGTAATATTAATTCTGGTAAGAAATAACGACAATCACAACAAAATGTTAAGATAAATATTTTGTAATTTATAGCATGTCTGAAATATTCGCAGGTAGCAATACATAGGGATAGGAATATTTCGCGAGTTCAATGACCTGTATGCTAGACTCCACAATCCTTTGTACAGTCGAACCTCAGCTGTTTGTTCATTGGCTACTGCCCCAGTGTTACTCCACATTTTACAGTACGAGATTCGCTTCTTGTTCCTTTCCAAGTCGGCTATTGGCGCGGAGTCGTCCAGGGCGTGTCTAATAAACTGTGATCCAATTGCAAAGGTGACTTCAGTGTACATGGGTTTGAAATCTATTTTTTTCTTAAATGAATTCGAGAATTTTTCCTATCCCTATTCATTCATGATAAATCCCAACTTTTCTGAAGCCCTGCTCATGTTCTAGGTTCAAATATTCTTCCGCCTAATGCAAACAAAGCTTAACTAATTCTATAAAATTACACCGAGTGGACAGCGCACCATACTCGTGCGCACTCGGCTTAGTTATATTTTGAAAGAGAAAAACTTCTTAAAATACATAATTACCAACACACCTGTTTTTATGATGGTATGATTGGACTGTGATCATTGCCGACCGTGAGACTCAATAAAAATCGCACACACACAGAACTCAACAAGTCAAAAACGATTTTTTTTTCATATGTGTCTTGCTGAGTTTTTTTCTCTCTCTCTCTCTCTCTCTCTCTCTCTCTCTCTCTCTCTCTCTCTCTCTCTCCCTCTGTGTGTGTATGTGTGTGTGCGTACGATTTTTATTTAGTCTCATGGTTGGCAATGGACACAGTCAAATCACACCATCATAATAACACGAACTCACAATTGCCATTAAACTTCAAAGATAATAGTACCAACAACTATTTCCTTTCTTTTTTTAATCCATATTAACGATAAATAAAATATTGTAATTTATAGATAAAATGTAAGTAAAATTTCAATTTAAAAAAATAGACTGTCACGTTAACAGAAGTATAAAACGCTTGTGATATATGGCACGTTTAGGAAACGACCAAACAACATACATGAGGTGATTTTCCAAAAGTTTTATTAAAAATAGGGCGAATATACTGCGAAAAGACTATACAAACAATGTGGGTAACCAGTTTCCAAACAATTGTTTGTATAGTTACAAATATGTGTTCAGTGAAACTTTGTGTTATAGAGCCATGTAAGGGTGCAAGTGAACTTACAAAATATGCTGTCACAGCCTCCATGTTGGTTCTCTTTAGCGATGTCACCTAGACATTAAATACTCACATGTTATTGCCATATGCAATGACGATAGGGGTAGTAAGGGAGTGGGGAGAATTGAGCGACTCTTAACATCGAGGTTTTGAGAGCCAATGAGGGTGAGGTGAGAATAGAGTAGCACTGGAATGCTAGAGCGGGTGAAACCGGAGATCCCCGAGAAAACCCACCTACCAGCGGCATCTTCCGGCACGATTCCCTCTTGCGAAAATCCAGGAGTGACCCGGCCGGGGATTGAACCAAATTCACCTTGGTGGGAGGTGAGTAGTCTTACCACTAAACCACCGCGGCCCCTGACTAGGGTAGACTCGCCGGTAAACAGGACATACATAGGTAGAGTATGCAAAAATAGCGTTATTATTTTGCATCACGCTGGATTTCACAAGTACTGTATGTATTCGATCTGGCGTAGTTTTTCCATTGGCTGCTGCATAGATGTGAAGCCACGTCCTTTCTTACTGAACTGCACTTGACTGGGACACACACTGTGAAGTGTTCATTTGTCGGCGCAGAGTAACCTAGGCCGTGTCAGATAAAGTGTGGTCTAATGAAAAACGTATTGCAAATGTACAATTTTTGAATGTGTAACGTGTCCCCAAATAATAACGCGAATTTCGTACGTCTCTATACATGGTCGACCACACTAGTTCGCAACCGATGACCTTGGCATCACGCTTATCACAAAGTTTCGTAGGCAGTGGCCGTGTCTAGCGGAACATGCGGCCATATCTGGCGCTGTGAATATAGGCGCAGGTTCGATTCCCCGGCGGGAATAAAAACTGGAATTTCGAATATGGACACTTGGCGGAAGTTGAGATTGGCCGGAGGGTTCGAGTTCCTTCGCTGCTCCGTCCACACCTGACTTACCTACATCGGCGCCTGAGGTCTCGTCTGAGAAGCACCGATCAATTTTCTCACCCACGGCATTTCGCAAGCTTGCTGCATTCACAAGCGCACGATATTCATTTTCTGCACTAGGTTCGTAAAACCATTTGGAAACTATTTGCCAATTTTATACTATTTTTTTACTTTACGACGTTTATTATTGTGTATTTACAACAGCTTATTTTAGAAAACATAACGGAAATTTTATGCAGCTCAATATTTATAATAAACTTGAAGTCTACAAGATTTCCCTGTTAAAATTCGATATTAGTTTTACACATTCTGTGTTAAGATTTGTAAAATTTATTCTAATTTGTTTGTAGTGTTACAAAAATATTTTCGGAAACTACTTCTGAAAGAATTCCACGAACAAATACAAAAAAAATATCTGCAGTGCGTGCTTCTCTTCAACTCTGCTGAACTCGCCGCATGTTGATCATGTGGTCAGTTCATGAACACCGCCACAAAACTGCTTCAACAGTCGTATGTTATCTCCATCTGTAGAGAGCCTGCCATATTCGTGTTATTATTTGGAGACATATTAAACTTAAAACACGCTTACCTTTGCAATTCGTTTGTAATGAAAGTATAATTTATCTGTCTCGTCCTGTGTAATTCCTGCGCCAATAAATGAACCCATAACAATCGTGTGCTCCAATCACGTGCCGGTCAGTTAGAAAGGGAGTGACGTCACACCTATGCAGCAGCCAACGGAGAAGCGAAGCCGGCTCGAGTATATACAGCACTGTGAAGTTAAGCCTGATGCCAGATAATAACGCGAATATTACAGGTCTCTAGTCATCTGCAAGATTTGATGTGGTCGCGCAGTCAGCAAAGCCCGAGCATTCCATCCGCTACCACACAGATAATGCTGATTCTCTTTCGTCATTTCCGTTCATCGCTCCACACGTCCTGTTGCCGTGGCCACTATCGTGAATATGTTGCACGTGACTGTCTTTTACGGCCAGTACTGCACACAGCGAAGAATAAGTACCTACACTCTAAATATGAATCACTGAGTATTTTACTGTTTGATAATTTACAAGCATCTGACTTACTCAACGATCACTTCAGTCGATTTAAGTGATGGCATTATCAGAAACCTGAAGAATTCGCGGATTCATTCTGAGACAAGCTAGAATTCAAGACACGTGTGTTTATATAACTTCATTGATTGGTCCATACAATGTTTGAAACCTCCTGGAGAACCCTGGCCCAATTTTCGCCTTCCACGGTGACAGCAGACAACTAACGTGCAGTTCATATCGGCTAGGGGTCAAGTTAGGTAATTCCGTGATACGGAGATTTTTCTGTTACTGTTTCGAAAATATTAGGCTATGCTTATTTGTCTTTGTTTAATGAGATAGAGGGATTCTTTACGTACAACTTCATACAAAAATATTGTAAATAACGGGTTTTCCCTCAGGTAATTAATAACAAATTCTGGTAATAAAAGTAGGTATCTCCGTGATATTCTAGTTACTCCGTGATAGTATTCTAGTTGCTCCGTGATAGTATGGCGTTTACCACTAAATGTATTATTTGACTGTGAAAAATATTTTCCAATGCAATGAAATTGTACTTATAATAGTAATGAAGGGCCTGGTACATCTGACAGATGATAACGAAAAATCACATCGTACAACATTATTCACAAATGGTAAAAATATTCAAATTTCAAAATAAATTTACAGAACAAATTTTTTTCAACTTATCTCAAGAGAAAGGGATTGAGTCCAGCAGCTTCAGCGACCCTATAGGCCTACCCCACGCGTCTGACCTGGTTAACTGTAAGTCCAAAGCCTAACATCTGCATTTTTGTTATTTAGTTCACTACCTTAAGTTAAATTACAGGTGGCATAGCAAAAGGCTTTCCAATTTTTGCAAGAGTTGCACTATATGGATTTGCTAAAGATTTGGTGCAATAATCCTCCAGTGTACTCCACAGGATACTAAAACGTTAACTAGCCTTGAACAATTGTCCATCCTTCATCCTTCACTGAAGTAAAGTTAGCTTAGAATAATTATTGGGTTTTAATTTGACAGCCCGTAAACATGTCACTTAATTACAGGTTTAGAGCGCAAAGTGCTATGTTTCAATGGCTTTATCATGAAATTCAAGAGCCTTCTCCTCAATGTAGATGCATACTTCATTACTCCAACAAGGAGATATTAACGTGCTAGAGTTTTCTAACGTTTGCAAGTAAGGGTTTTTTATTTTATACCCCTTAAACATATAACTGTATTACAGGTTTCGGGTACAAAGTGCGATGTTTGTATGCCTATAAAAACAAGTTGGCAAGACAAATTCGAATCTGGGATTCGAAGCTAACTTCACTTCAGTTCATCCTTCACCAAACGCAACGTTTCTTTCAGCCTTTCAGACGTATAGAAGCGTCCTGGTTTATTCCGCTTCGGCGGCATGTCTACGCGAAGTGTGAAGGAAACAATCCCGAAACCTAAGAAAAACCATCACATTGCTAGGCTCACACACCTTTAACACGAGACACTACTTCCATGCCAATTTTAAACGTTAATTAAATGTATCTTACTTTTGAATGTTGTTAATATGAAATTTATACACCGGAAAGTTTGTTTCTGAGAAATAAAATTGTCCACTACTGTTTTCATTGCCAGTAACTGTCACGTCCGTGCTACTCCGTGGAGAAAATAATTCGTAGAGCTTCATACAGTTGCCTATAGATGGAGTGCACAGGCTTAAAAGACTCCTGGATGCTTCTGCCATCTGCTATAAAAATCCTAACACCATTTGGAGTACAAGCTACGAAGTTACAAGAGAGCATTCTATACGTCACTGAGTTACTTGATATCACGGAGTTACCTAACTTTACCTATTTGTACACAAGACTGTGGAGTCTAGCCTCCAGGTCATTGAACTTGCGAATTTTTCAGGTCTGCATATGAATGCCCGTTTTCCTTCACTTATTGATTTAGTGACTTTATCTACTGATTCATAGACCATTTCATTCGCTATTTTTCAATGATTTGTTTTTTTTTATGACTGACGCATAAAATGAAACAACTACTCATAAACTAATAAAACCAATAAAAGTAATTTTTCAATGTGAGGTTCTTCTTTCATGATACAATTTTCCGAGGCAACGTGGAAATTCAGTCTCTCATTCCGTTTTTACGTATTTCAATTTGTTTTCACATAGTAATCACACAGCGCTCAGTTTGAATGTTTAAACTGTATTAAATGTATTGTAGTGAGAGTATTCATACGTACTATTTGTGTTAACATTCTAATGTTACCAATTATAAACTAAAAACGAAAAGAAAGGGCACAGAACTTAAAGTTGCATATATATGATAAACGAATGTAATACATTGTTCTCCCCTTTGTAAACAACTATGGCTTTTAACTCGGTTGGTAAGGTAACAGACTAGATGAACGGTGATGTGTGTTCAAATCCTGGATGTCTATGAATATATTTTTTAATTAAACAATAAAAACAATGAATATCAGAAATATGTTTATTTATCGTAACTATTTGGCTAAATTCACTAAAAACAATAGTAAATAAATCGCACACAATTGACTGTCACTTATTCAATCTGTGAATTTTTTTTCACTGAAGCAACGAGCGTTTTCCACCTATTCTAAGTGGACCCATATTCACTTATTCGAGTAGTTTAATTTCACTGCGAATCAGTGATTTTCTATTGACTCGAGCTTAGAGTGCAGTGCCTTGAGAGATTTCCTGACGGGTGAACTGATCTGTTTAAGTTTCTACAACTATCGTTTATGAATTGTTAATGGTGACGTCCTTGATCATGCAGAATGTTGTTCACTGGTTGCAAATATTTAGCTAGGCACAAGTACAATGCACAACAAAATAATGCACAGATGCAACACTAGCTCGCAAGATAGTGCGTGACCAACGGGTTAATTATTTCATTCCCTATAATGGTATCAGAATAACGTCTTGGTTAAATAAAAAATTACTTTGTACATACGTCACTGCAGCGGTACGTCGCCAAGGAAAACATAGAGGATTACATTAAATACATGCATGAGGACGAATCAAGACTTTCTGTTGTCGATAGATAAAGCTATAGCACATGGCCATATTAATTAATTAAATCATTAATTTATTTCGGAGCTTAATGTGCCACCTACAGTAGGGACCATTAAAAGGGTGGCAAAAAATGCATACATACGTACAAACATGCAAGCAAAACAGAAATTGACAAGTACAAACAAATAAACAAATCTAATACAAAAAATCACAAACACAGATCAATATATGTATAACAAACAGAATAAAGACAATTACACAAACATACAACAGAACTACTACACAACTACAGCACAATTAGCTCAACTACGACACAATTTAATTTTCACTAGCATAAATAAATTTAAATAAAACAACTTGAACATATATACAGCCAAAATTCAATTTAACCTAAAAAAAATTACAAATAAGGATTTTACTGAAATGATTTATTTATTATAGTGCTTAAATAAATCATGAAAGGTAATTTTCTTTCCCAAAATGGTATCAAACTCATGTAACAATTTGTTATGATTTAGAAATCACCATTAAAATGGTTATCTTCCTTCTGGCACAATGGCACCCAGGACAGGCGACAGGCGCCGTTCATGCTCTGTCGTTCCGGTCGTTTGGTGGCCATTTTATAGACAAAATTACCTTTTTTCCTTGCAACTCGGCAATTTTTCCCTTAAAATTTCCCTTTTTCCCCTTCTATGCACCCATTTATGCACCCTGAGCAAGCGTGAATACATATTTGGGTTTAATGGCATCAGAAGTTTCAGAAAGCGTATGGAAAAACTTTTTATTGACTTTGTAGGTCCTTTCCCTAGAAGTAAAACAGGTCACAACAGGTTATTATTTTGTGTGGATGCCTTTTCAAAATTAATTTGGTTGGTACCTCTTAGAAAAGCAGATACTGTATCAATGGTACGAGCACTTCAAGTTAATGTTTTCCAAAATTTTGGTGTACCCTCAGCTATTGTTTCCGATAATGGGTCTCAATTCACATCCAAGTTGTTTAGAGACATGTGTTTCTCGTTTGGTATTAAGTACATCACCTTATAACCATACAACACACACACCCCCCCCCCCCCCAAATTTACATGCGGAGTATTTTAATCGCAACCTCCATTCTGCTTTAATAGCTTTCCATGCGAAGGACCAGGCGTCGTGGGACAAACACTTACCTTGGTTACAAATGGCTATCAACTATGCTCGGCACGAGTCGCACAAGTCAACCCTTCCTTTTGATGTTCACATACTTGTCAAATAATCCCCTCTCAAATTTATGACAATTGAGTGACAGTCTTCCTGATGATACTCTAAACATTTGTGAAATTTGGGCAAGTGCCTTTAGAAATCTCAAACGGGCTCATAAGAGGGCCCATGTAAAGTATGACATGAATAGATTAAGTACTCCATAAAAGGGTGGGGGACCTTGCTTTGTTGAAAACTCATCCCACGAGTAAGACTGTATATAAGAATGGCTAAGTTGTCATTTCGTTGGTCACCTCCATACAATAGCCAACGTTTTTCTTCCCCTGTGACAGCTCGACTAGTCAATGTACATACTGATGTCTATGTGACACGAGCACATGTTTCGCATTTATAGAGATTTAACCACCCACCCACAACGTAAGTCGTCTCGCAGAATTAGAGTACCTGCAGGCTCTACCTGTGCCGTGTTGGAAGGAAGTAATGGAAATGCTTTTCCAAAAAAAAAGAGAAAACTGTATGAAATTTTCAATATGTTTCGGTATGATGTGTTAGGGTTTGCCCCTTTCGTTGGTTCAGACTCAGCAAGTGGACTGATCACCCACTGGTTAGGATCAAAGTATGACCATTGTTTTTTGAATAGGCCTATGAAATAAAGAAGAAAAATACATGGTACTAGTATTTAAGTCATCCATTCTATTCTTTTGTGTACAAGTTGTATAAGTAATATGAAATACATTTCAAATGTAATCTAAGCGTTATGTTATTGAAGTTAGGGGACGTTATTAACTTGGGATAATGTTTAAATATTTTTTTGTGTATTTGCATTCGGTTAGTACAATCTATTTTAGTTACATGAATTAGTATGGTACCTTTTTCTGTTCAAGAGGAGCCATTGTTTGTTTTAGATTGTTCCCTTGGGAGTGTTTCTTTCTCACATTCATCACGCTTGCGGCATTGTTGGCCGTCGTATTCTGCTCGCTGTGTTTCTCCGAAATCATTGCAAAAAATTTTTATTCTGGTGCAGTCTTCGAAAAGGGAGATAGCATAATTTTTTCCGACATTTGTTTTCTGTCGTGCTGGATTTCTACTTAGTGGAGTTAGAAGAGGAAGTGTCAGAACTAGATGGTTTAGTGCAAGACATTATTACGACTCATGAAAAGGAAAGTGAAATTATTCGGGAAAATTGTTTATGTGATCAAAATTTTCAGTTTGCAGTGGATCAGTTAATGGAATCTTCTTTAGCATTTAAAATGGAAGTTTCTACCCTCACCTCCTTGCTCCCAATCGATACCCGAGAAAGAAGAGGGAATATTTATTTTGGAGGCAAGATATTAAAGACTGTGTTTGGGACAATGTATAATGACGATCTTGATAGTTTAGAGAAAATACTGGAGACTATTATTGACACTTAGGAGGACATTTCAGAAAATGTAGCTAACCATATTATGATTGTCAGAAATTTACAGAAGTTGGTTATAAAGAATACTATAGCAATTCAGAAATTGGCAGTATATTACTTTGAACACTACAATAATTTTTACCGATTGGTTAATCAAACTGTCCAAGAACTTACACACAGGAGGGTTATTGTAAGCTTTAGAGTTGACCTTAATATTTTGTTACTTCGAGTAAGTGAGACCCTATCCAATGCCAAATTGGAGCTGTTTGATTTCAAATATGCTATTGAAAACAGTGTACATAGTAAACTAAGCTCCACCTTCTTGAAGGCACCTGTGTTTTTGACTGTTTTGGTTGGAATTCAACGTCTCATTTCCTTGCCATTGTTAATGAGTGCTCCCATCAGAAATGAAAACCTTTATATGTTTTGTGGACTTCGTACGGTTCACGCAATTGTTTTCCAAAAACTCTCAATGTCATTACTAATTTACCTCTGGCAATTAAGGACAGTTTATTTGAAAATCACAGAATTTTTCCAGTTCATTTTTTGTTCCCAAAACTAAACAGGTATTTAATGCTGCATGTAAGTGATAATTTAGTTGTTAGCCATGACAGAAAATGGTTTGCCGCTGTTAATTCTCATGCCCTTGCAAGTTGTAAGACACATGGAGTTGTTTTGTGTCCATTAGTGTTTCACTTTTTTGATGCCCATGTTGTCAACTATAATTTGTTTTCAAACAAGCCACATGTGGATTATTGTGATAAATAATTTGTGAATATTGAACTGCCGTTCTTACAGAAAACTAATGCGCTCTGAATTTTCGCCATTAAATTTATTATAGAGGTAACCTTATCGTTCTATCAGTGACTCATTTTCCCCTTTAACTCTTTCCTTGAACGGAACTGGAACTATCAATATTGCTGCCCGTTGTGAACTTGTTAGTCCCTATTTCAAAACTTTTGGATACGTAAATTCTGTTTTCCATTTGAATGTAATCCTACCCAGAGTCTACATCCCTAAGCGATCTAGTAACCTCATACTCAACTAATGATTCACTTTTTAAAGAATTGTATAACATCATGAAGTCCCAGCCACATGGATCTAACTTCCATGATGTTTTTAAGTTTTTGCATCCCGCTCGTCAGCCAACACCTAACCTAGGAATTATCAGACCTACCTGTGATCTACCTTGTCTTACCTTGTTAGTTTTCCTAGCCTTTGGGTTGTGGCTTTGGCTAAAGTTACGCCCTACCCTTGTCCCACCATATTCTATTCCTCAATCTTTGTCCTCTAGTGCTGAAATGACAGTAGTAGTCACTCTACCACTTCATTGTAGTGATTCTGTGGGATAGTAAAAAAAATTAATTAATAAAAAAGGAGAGTGTGTTTTAGAGGGTTATAATAGTTGTATTCTTTGTGGTGTTTTTATGTGTGGGAAAAGTGTTAATGCATTTTGTTTCTAAAGATAAAGTTTTTTGAGGTTATGGGCCACCATTCCACCCCGTGTTCTGGTTTGTGTCGGGAGGATGTGCCGTTTTTTAGGCACGTCTTTTTGTTCACATAGCTTTGTACTTTGCCTGGAAGAGTAAGAGAGGGATTTTATGTTTTGTCATTCCCTGAGAATTTTTGTGTAAAGTAAATTTTGCTGCGGCAAAGTCCCGATTATTGTTCACCTTATACTATTTAGTATTTTTATTCCAACTGTTGTTATTAACTATTGATGTCAATTATTGAAATAAGAAAACTTTAGATTACTGTGTTTACCTTTTATTGTGGACGTATTTTTGTAAATAAAATAGTTTTTAACGAGCAACATGTAACACTTTAGTGGTTCTCTACGACACTCTTTGCAGCATAGTGCCTATGTTTCTCGTCGCAAAAATTCTTCGCAGAATATTTGCAAAACATTTATATAAGAGCTGTTGATACCGAAGTGTCATGCTTACTTACCCAGCCAACATAACAGACTAACTGACCAGGCCAACCAACTATTTGTGAAACATTCCTCACATATATATCGCTTTCATCTCATTAGTTCTTCATATATAACTAAGAATACGAAAATTTCGGGAGCTCAATGACTTGTAGGCTAGACTCCACAGTGCTGTGCACACTTGAGCCCCAGATGTTTGTTCATTGGCTGCTGTCCCACAGATTAGCCAGTGTAACTTCACACCTGGCAGTATGGTACTCGACACTTGTTTCCTTGCAAGTTTGCTATTGGCTCAGAGTCGTCTAGGGCGTGTCTAATAAACTGTGATCCAATAACAAAGGTTACTTCAGTGTACGCGTGTTTGACGTCTAACTTGTTCTGAAATGAACTCGCGAAATGTTCCTATCCCTATATATAACTCAGTCGATTTTAAACGACTCGAGTAAGGCATAATAATTTAAAACTAACTATACACATGCTCCTACATTCAATCACATAAATTTGATCTAACACACACTCTCTCATTTGATTGTCTTCACCACCGAATCAATAAGTCTTTCAGAGAAGCATACGGGACCGTATAAGCTTAAATACACATTACTACGTATATGCAAATGTAATTAATTTTCTTATTGTATATATTCTATATTTCTAATTATTTTGTACGAGTGATCTTTGCATTTCTCAGAATTTGCAGATCACGAATAGTGGCCAACATTCTCATATGTTATAATCCCGAATCTTCAGTTCAGCGATTGTTGAAGAGATCTCAACAATGTGTGAGATCGGGTCTTCGGAAAATGTAACGAGCGCTATTGACTCCTTCCGCCTTCTTCACGCTTCTTGTCGAAGGAAACTCATTAATGAAATGCATGGAAACGTAGAGATTATCATCCTCCTTCTCATCAGATACTTCATCAACACTCTCTCAAGACCTCGCTCTTAAGAGCGGCCCAAATATTTTCACTCTCTTATCAACACTGTCTTCGTAGTCATTTTCATCATAGCTGTCTTCATGAATATTTTCACCTCCTGTTTAATCCGCAATATCAAGTTTACATTTGTTACGTGCTGCTTTTTCTGTTGGCATTAACAATTCGTGTCAAAAAGATGTAGAAAATTCCACAAATATTATTAACCACAAGCAAGACTGGGCATTGGTGCCCTGCTGTGTACAGTTCCGGTAATAACTTTCATTAATTTGTAGCTTGTTCACGATTGTGGACACGTTACAAATGAATAGGTTAAGAACACCCTGCGATAGACGAATTGTGGCGTGTTTTTACAGGATTTATCAGAGGAAAATGAATCGAAAATGTTGTACACCAGAGATGCTGATGCTAGCTCAACCACAGAGCAAATAAATGTACAGACACGTAATGTCGTGTCGGTTCCTTTGATGTATTCGTACCCAACCTCTGGTTGGTCTTGCGAGGCTCTGAGAATGGGCCTTGTGTCTGATTGGCTACTCCGTGCTGCGGAAGGTTCCCTATTGGTTATGCTGCCGGCTGGCAAGTAATTTACCAGGTGCTGATTGGCGTACGGCATTTCAAGGTGTGACTGGCTAGTGACGTCATTTTTGTGGCATGTGCTACTTGAGTTCGCGGCACAAGCTGCTATTTCACACCACTAAAGGCTGTTCACGATAAAGTGAGCACTTTTGAAACCAACCATAGAAAAATCACTGCCCCTACCTGCATTTATTTAACGGGCGCCCTGAGTGACATGCGCCCAGTAAAGTTGGTAACGATGGAGGGGAAGTAGTTCCATGTAATAACGCCGAACAAAAAGTGTTAGGTAACTATTTGTAATAACTTAAATTATTTCTCTCGCCTTCTGTATTTTTTAATATATCGAATTTTACAAATGAGCGGATTTGTACAATATTTACTTTTCTAATAATTTCACAGTTTCCATTCACCGACGTATGAATAAAGTAATGAGGCCTATGGCAATGTTGTTTACATAAGGCGGAAGAACATACAACGTGTATACAAGTAGTTCTTAAGCAGGGATTTCTAAAGTGCTCATTTTACCGTGAACAGCCCATATTCTTATTTACTCTGTGGCTCAACAGAGACTTGCGAACGAGGTTTCAAAACGTAGACTCGCCGCAACGAGTAAAAAAAAGTGATAGTGTAAGTGCTACATAAACCGCAAACCACCGACATACTAAGAGTACCTACCTTTCATCCAAGAACTGAAAACTAATTTATGGCTTACCCCGGAATTCGAACTCTGATCCTCTTATACTGGTGGAGGCCTCGGTGGAGTAACGGTCAGATACTCGCCTCCCACCAAGGCGAACCGGGCTCGATTCTCGACGATGTCGCCCTGATTTCTGCACATGAAGAACGTGGCGGAACTTGCCGCTGGCGGCGAATTTTCTCGGGGCATTTCAGTTTTCCCCCCGGCTTTGCATTCCGCCGTTGCTCCATCTTCGCCTCATTCCACTCCCAGCGGGCGTCGATGTTAAGCGCCGACATCTGAAATTAAGTTTTATACCCAGAACACGCCTCACCTGCCATATTTAATTTTTTATTAACTTTTCCTGATTTCAATTTAGGAAGACTCATTTAAAAAATATTACAATAGGAGCTGTCATTACGGAAATTTTATATGGACTATTAACACACATTTATGCAACAATTCTTCACACAAAATTGTATATATTAATTCATTCTCACATTTTAATGAAAACCAGGGGACACCTATTAAACAATCAGGTAAAAAAAATTTGCACAGAACCATGAAATGTAATGCTTCTATAATGAAAAATTTATTAGTAATGACTAGAGACCAGCAAAATTCGCGTTATTATTTGGTGACGTGATAAACTAGAACCACACGTACCTTCGCAATACGTTTGCCATTGGACCATACTTCATGTCACACACCCTGGATGACTCTGCGCCAATAAAGGAACACTTCACGATTGTTTGCCCCAATCACTTAGAGTTCAGTCAGACAGAAAGTATCTTCACATCTATGCAGCAGCCAATGGAGAAACGACGCCGGCTCTAGTGCATACAGTACTGTGAAGTTCAGCCTGATGCCATACAATAACGCGAATTTTGCGTGTCCCTAGTAATGATCCTGACACTTCTGTTATCACACTAAAGAAGCATAATTTATATATAAGTGGTCACACAGCATCTTTGGAATGCATGTCACTAGAGAAATTCGTTCGTATGTGTGCTAGTTTATGTCCCAGTTTAAATGCGCGAATTGTTCATGGGACCGCTGATGTAACGAGACGTTTCGAACATTAACACATTCGATAAAGCAAACGATTGAGTAGAAAACACTGTATAATAAAACGTATTAATAATTTATATTTTGAATAATTATATTAAATGTGAAGGCTATGTGAAGATAAGACTGATGGATAAAGATACGCAGTTTAATTTTGGTGTATGGTCTGGTAAAAACATTTTGAAGAACTTCAGTACTATCTACAGTAATAGCTAGGGATAGGAAAATTCCGCGAATTCATTTCAGGACAAGATAGACGCCCAATTCGTCTACTCTGAATTCCCCTTTGCAATTGGATCGCAGTTCATTACACACGCCCGGGACAAGTCTGAGCTAATAGCTGACTTGCAAGTAAACAAATAGCGAGTGCCATACTTCCAGGTGTGACGTAACACTGGCTACTCTCTGGGCAACAGCCAATGAACATGCATCTGATGCTAAAGTGTGCACAGGACTGTGGTGTCTACCCAGTAGGTTATAGATAGAGACCAAGGAAATTCGCGAGTTCAATGACCTGTAGGCTAGACTTCACTGTCTTATATAATCTCATACAGATAGAAACTGTTTATCGGTTGATTGTTGTGGTAGTAAAAGGCGGTGGTTGGCAGCACAATTTCTTGCATTTTGGTTATTAGCTGATTTATCTCCAGCAGGTATCAACCAACCACGTCGACCAATTCAAAACGTAACATGAACGTACAGGAGTGTGAATTATAACTTGTCTAGAAATGAACCCACGAAATTCTCGGGTTTCTAGCTATTGAATTCGGGAAATTTTCCTGTCCGTAGTAGTATCTAGAGACATGCAAAATTCATGTTATTATTTGACATCAGGATGAACTTCACAGTATTTTATTTAATTGAGACGGCGTCGTTTTTCCATTGACTACTGCGTAGATGTGAAGCCACGCCCTTTCTGACTGAACGACACGTTATTGGGTCACACAATTGTGAAGTGTTCATTTATTGGTAGAGCGTTACCCAGGGCGTGTAAGATTAAGTATGGTCCTGTGACAAATGCATTGAAAAGTTACACATGCTTCAAGTTTAACATGTCCCAAAATAAAAACGCGAATTTTGCAGGTCTCTAGTAAAGCTAGAGACCTGAAGAATTCGTGGATTCATTTTGAGACAAGCTAGAGTTCATAACAATTGTGTTCATATAACTTTAACCATTGGTCCATACGGTGTTTGACACCTCCTGGAGAACGCTGGCCCAATCGTCGGCTTCCACTGTGATAGCAGACAACCAATATGGAGTTAGTATGGGCTCATTTGAACATAGGACTATAGAGTCTAGCCTGCTAGTCATTGAACTTGTGAATTTTTCAGGTCTCTAATGAAAGTTTATAGTTCACTGATTGCGGAAAGTAAACTCGACAAAATAACACTGTACGCACAAATACTATATGATTAATGCTTATGTTTGAAAATAAATACTTGACTGAACGCTGACTTAATTTGCGGTTTTGGGCGTTGAAAAAAAAAATTATAATGCGTGTTGTTCTTAAGTCGACAAACACTTGTTTCGTTGTCACAGCCAATAAACTGTAGGCTTTGTGTTCGGCCACAGATGTACTAGCTTGTTATAACTAGGGACATTAGATTTTAACGAAAAGAGTTACTGGCTAGCTGTATTTCAAAAGCCTCCGTATATAAATAATGCTCTCTCGATTTTCCACGGTTTTATTTTCTTGAGAAGTGGGGAGGTAAATCCACACTCTAAGAAGTCATTCGCAAATTTACCGCATCTGTGCACGTATAGTAAGAAAGAGCACATTATAAAATATTCTCCCTTACATGTATTGTTGCGTTCCTACATTTGCTCACACAGAGTCGAATGCGAAGGAAATTACGCAATTTCGTAGAGTATCATTGCTAACCATTGCTATATTCGCACCCATGAATGTTTTGTTATTCTTAAACAATGTATATGTTAAAAATTGCCTTTACAGTTTAGGAAGATTGGTAGAGCATTTTGCAATGCTTCGAGGCCCTTCAAGTCTACAGAAAAAATAGCGTTTTCGTTTTCCTGCCGTCTAATACTTTCTCTCTCCTCTCACACAGTTATGTATAATAATTTGTGGGAGCCGCTGTGGTGTGGTGGACAGATTACTCGCCTCCCGTCTAGTAGAACCGGATTTGATTACCGGCGGGGTCGCCCCCGGATTTTCGCTTGTGGGAATTGTGCCGGACAATGCCTCTGGTAGGCGGATTTTCCCGGGGATCTCCCGTTTTCCCCGCCCTTACATTCCGGTGCTGCTCCATACTCACCTCACTTAACTCTCATTGGCTCTCAAGACATCGATGTTAAGGACCTCACAAATCTCTCCCCTGCCTTTTTAATACTTGTCTAACGAATTATGCGCAGAGACCTGCAAAATTCGTGTGGTTATTTGAGGACATTTAAAACTTAAAACTCTCTTCCGTTGCAGTACGTTTGCCATTGGGCCATTCTTTTCTTGACACGCCCCGGGTAACTCTGAGCCAATAAATGAACACTTCACAATTGTGTGTTCCAATCACGTGCAGTTCACTCAGAAAGGGAATGAATTCACATCTAAGCAGCAGCCAATGGAGAAACGATGATGACTCGAGTATATACAGTACTGTATATTTTAGCTTGATGCCAAAAAATAACGCGAATTTTACCTACTTGTCTTTTTGTCATCAAGTGTTCTAGGAACTAAACAAGCTAAGATGTTGAATATTGTTTTTTGGGTTTGTGCAAATATTCGAAAACGTGAAGATGAAAAGGATAACCACCAACGTGTATAGTTATTAGTTACAAGACTTTTCATTTTGATAGACTTTATTGTATAATAAAAATGCACTTTTATAATGGGTAACAGAATAAGTTACTCTTAATTAGTATTTTACTGCTGTTAACAATATTTATCCCGTCCAGTCACTCTGTCTACAGTGGAGGGAACGTTGCATATGAGTTTGATTTATGAACGCTACTGTAAACATCAAAGCATCAATGCCCAGTAATTCGAGAGTCTTCTTCGTGGCTAATCAAATTTGTGGGATTTCCTGCACCTCTTTGACATGAATTGTTAATGCCGATATCATCGATCACGCAGAACGTTGTTCGTCGGATGCAAGACAAGTGCTGGAAACATATGCAGCGCACCCAGAAACATTGCTTGATTGCACCACTTGAACACAAAAATTAAAGATACACGACACCTCAAACTACGACACTACACCTAGAAAAGTAGGAACTGCACAGTAATTAGTTTGTTACAGATGTGTGAAAGCGTATCATCTGCACTAAAAGAAATGTTCAAAATGCTCTCCATCAGCACGAACACGTGCACCAATCTGCATTGCATGAACACTTGGATGCGTTTATGAATACCTTGAAGATTCCTAGTTGCTTCGTAACACTCCACAACACATTTGCGGAGGGTGCCCACATCGTCCACTGGGGTTGCATACACAAGTGCCTTTAAATTTCCCCACAAATAAAAGTCAAGTGGATTTAAATCAGGGCTCCTCGGGGGATGGTATGAGGCTACCAGTTACAGCTGCGATGACATTCCACAGTAACATGATCCAGCCCGCGGGCCATAAACTGTACATTATGTATTATGGGCTGCAATAAAGAAACGAAGCGTTTCCGGACCTATGTCCTTATAAAATTTTTTCATCCTCCAATTGTGAGGAATATTTCTCCGGTGTAATGTCATGCAATTTCGCAACATTCGACAAAATTTACCTTGACGGGTAAATTGGGTGTTAGATTCAGTCGTTTACATTTAAAGGACGCTGTACTGGAATAAAATGCCTTCAACTGAAATTGAACAAGGTTGACACCCCTGAAGAGTAGCTGATCCAACCCGGCCAACACAAAAAAATGTCAGAGCGGAGTGCACAGAAATCATATTATTACTAGGGATAGGGAAAATTCGCGACTTCATTTCAGGACAAGATAGACTTCAAACGCGTGTACACTGAAGTCAACTTTGCAATTGAATCAGAGTTTATTAGACACGCCCTGGACGACTCCACACCAATAGCTGACTTGCAAGGTAACAAGAACCGATTTCTGTACTGTCAAATGTGGGGTAACACTGGGGCAACAGCCAATGAGCAAACATCTGAGGTTCGGCAATACAAAGGATTGTGGATTCTTACATAAAGTTCATTGAACTCGAGAAATATTCATATCCCTAATTATTACAGTGAGTAACGACCTACAGGATATGCAAAATTCGCGTTATTATTTTGCATCAGGCTGAACTTCACAGTACTGTATGCACAAAAGCTGGCGTCGTTTCTCCATTGGCTGCTGCATAGATGTGAAGACCTTCCCTCTCTAACTTAACTACACGTGACTGGGGTACACAATTGTGAAGTGTTCCTTTATTGGTGCAGTCACCCAGGGTGTGTCACATAAACTATGATCCAATGGCAAACGTATTACAAAGGTACATGTGTTTCAAGTTTAACACGTCCCCTAATAATAACACGAATATTGCAGGTCTCTAGCCATTATCATCCATTCGTATAAGTTTTACAACTAAAAATACGTTTCTCGCGGATTAAAGATCACTTTCTGCTATAGCTGCTCTCCCATAGCACTTATGAAATCGACCATTGAATGGAAATTTCCAAGCCTCTACATCTATTTAATTTTATCAAAAACATAACTGACATGCAGTCAGTGGAGTTTGCGACGATTAAGGAAACGTAGTTACATGTATTGATGCAGTATTAACCAATTCAGACACAGTGTACACAATAGTGTACATAACGCACATGTAGGTAATATTTGGTTTGTACTGCACACTACGAAGCTCAATGACCAATCATCGTACCTGTGGGTAAATGATTCGTAAACCGTCTTACTGTTCTAGGTCATAATTGGTTCATATAACTGTAGCCGAACATTTAGTATTCAACTCATTGACTGCGACAGCGGAAACAAGGGTTGCGTCGATTTAACTAGAGCACGCATCGTAATTTGTTTTGTTTGCAAACCCTGAAACTCTAAATTAAAGTTTTTCTGAAAGGATTAAATGTGTGATGTATGAATTTGAGGACACTGCTTGTTTCAAGCAATTAGGCGTAGGAATTATTATAGAAGTATCATTCTTACGTTCTTCAAAATTACGTAGTTTCGCTTGAACAAAGAAAACCGTTAATGTTAAATCTTGGGTAAGGATGCAAAATGGTACGTTCTAAGCAAGGACACAGAGAATATAATCATATAGAGAAGAAATGCGTGGCAGTTCTTTCGATGTGGAGTGCCCACTCTGGCTGCGCGAGTCTCTGGGGACGAACCTTGAGTCTGATTGGCTGCAGAGTGCTGCTAATGGTTCCCTACTGGCTACGCTTCCGGTTGGCGAGTAGGTTCTCAGACACTGATTGGCGGACGGTGATACTTCTTGTGGCTTGCTAGCGTCGCCATTTTACTGGTGTGTGCGGCTGGTGCCTTTCCGATGTAACACTCAATAAGACTGGAATATCATTACTCTTCATACATGACAGAACATTCATGTTATTGTTGATAATTATTATCTAAATTTACGTGGTAGTTGTTTAATTGTTACGTGTTGTATCTTGTTTATGTAATTATGCATAGACACTCACTTCGTATTAATTTTTTTCAATTATGTTGATTGTATCATTTTATGTTTGTGTTCATGTGTATAGTTTATGGTTTTGAAGCTCGTACAAAGTCATACGTTATTTTTCTGTATATTTTTAATTGTTATATTTTTACAATGTACTGTATATCACAGCGTTTCTCATCCAAGGCTTACGGCAGTTCGGATGCACTAACAAATGCTAACATATAATGTAAAATATTATATTATATATGAATGTCTCTCAGTGACAGATGATGGATGACGTGCCATCCCACAATCCCTCTGTTTCAGGCACAGCTTCAGGTACTTTTTTTTCGTACTTTGCATTTTACTTTGTACATAATTTGTGATATAATATGATTTTTTAAAATAATCCCTGTAGTAGATTTCACACCCATAAAATAATCATTGTTTGTTTGTGATTTAGTACAATATAGTTTGTTGTTATGTATTAATTTGTACCAGCCTAAAAGTTCTCTGCCTGGTGAATCACTTTAAAATTCTGAAATTATTTATTAGTACGCTACTTGTGTGTTTGCACTGTTAAGAAAAGACCGCTAAATATTTACAAAATGATCCGCAACTGTGTTAATCGTGTTTCTAAACGAAAAATCTAACAATATATTATTTTTTAAATCTTGGTTTTGTCTAAGTAATGTTCAGTTCGTTATACATATATATATATATATATATATATATATATATATATATATATATATATATATATGTATAACGAACTGCATGCTACACACGTATATCTGTTACGGTGTGATGCTTTCTTTCCTACCCACGGTAACTGGATAATGGGCACTGTCTAATATTTTCTAAGTAAAACTACATTTTGACATAGCATGAGCTTTACTTTGAACAAAAGAACCTAGAAAAATAAATAACTGTGCATCCCTAAAATTTTCCAATTTCTTATTTGTAGTAACCTGCATTACTTAAAATCTGTATAAATTGATATATTAAAATGAATAAGTAGTGCGAAATAACAGTATATGTTAGCTTCATTATAATTTACCATTGGTACAAGCATTACTACCACAGTACACACTAATAGGTGTAGTATAGCATAAACTTGTTATCTACCAATTCATTAGGTAATAAGCGTTTTATAAAATACCTACAAAATTACGCTTATACCTATTGGTGTTTACTGCATGCCAAAAATATAATTATGCAGCATGCATTTGTTAATGTGCAACGATTGTAACTAAACTACTACAATTAAATATTATTTTATTGTCTGCGAAAACAGTGACTTCAAAAATAAATGTTGAATTTTATGTTGCAATCTTGGTGATAAATTTTCACGGTCTTCGAAGTAACAACCAGATAGAACGTTATGCTTCTCTGTCCACGGAACAGAAAAAAAATCCTATTTATAAATGATGCAGAAAATCTATAGTGACCAGTTTGATAAATTTTTGTACTTATATATGTCTCCAACCTGAACTCTGATCTCTTTGCTTCTTATTATTTCTGCTACAGCTGAAGCTTTTGCTGCCCGAACTTTTTTTTTCTTCTCTGCTTGCCTCCCTCTTCTTTTAACTCTGCTTTCAGCCGAAGAGATATTTTCTTCTCTCTTGAGATGTATTTGCTCTTTGCCGGACACAAGAAATTACATGCGACGACATATACTGTTACAGTTAGAATCGAGATTGTGAAGTTGGGTATCGATTGGCTCAGACCGGAGGTTACGTGTCTTTGTAGACGGTAGCGATACATCTGGTATTATTCAAAACGTAGACTTTGCAAGTGTGTCAACTTCACTTGCTCAGTTCTCATATTGTCATAAAAGAGACTTGATACACGCTTCGACGAATCCGGTACGTGCGTAAAGACTTAAAATAGAATGTTGGAAATTCTTCTATCAAACAATACTTTAAAACAATTGTTGACACTTTTGTGTTAGAATTATACTTACAATCAGATATAGTCCTTTAGAACAGCGACTTATCTTGAACTCAATACTTACAATTCCATACTGGCAGAAACAACGGCGCGGTAATTTTCGTCACGTATTAAATACTGTAAAATGGGTTTTGTTCCGATTCTTCAATTTTATTTTATGTTTTAATTGGGCTCCCTGAATCGTTTAAAATCCAGTACATATTATTTGTGTAAATTTATATGTCGTGCACTTTTACATAAGGGACGTTGAACAAGAACGCTCAAGAAAACGCTTAACACAATTTCTTTATTTCTTCTTTCTTGATAATATTATTTGTTATCATTCACACACAAAGCCATACGATAAAAATAATTATTTCCAAAAAATATATATATATCCACCAGTTATTCATAGAAATAATATACCTTAGCCCATAGTTGTGGATGCTAATAAATAATTTATTTTATATGTATGTTATAAGCTGAAATGTAATGAATAGCGTTTATTTATTCTGTGACATATCGCTAATGCGTTTGCTTCATACCATGAGATTCCAGGTACAAATCCCAAGTAAAAATAGGGATGTAGGGGTATCATTTTTAATATTATGAAATTTAAACAAAATGACTAACTTTACTGCACAAGAGCGAGAATATTATACCGTGGTCCATTAACATTCCAACATTAAGAAGGACGCACGTGAACGAACGCAAGTTGGGTGATTCCACGGAGCAGGGTATGACATTTGACGTGATTGGTTGTTCAGCCGAGTGGCACATCATATGCGCCAATGGCGACACTGATAAGCGGTATCTAAGTGGAGGTCGGGAAGTCGCTGAGAGGCTGTGGCATCATGTTTCCCCGCCGTTAGTTTGCACAGATGGAGTGAGTAAGCCGCGTCGAAGAACTCGACTACCACATGAGCAGGTTTTCGCCATTGGTCGCAGAAGAATCGTGGCCTATTGGGATTGCGGATTATCCTAACGCGAAACTACTTCTCACCTTGGAAGAAATGCAACATCAGTGAAGCCGATATTAATCAATGGATATACAAGGGACGAGCTGGTACATGCAGGAAGCTAATAAGGGCGGGTTTATGATTAAAGACTGAGAATTAATAATTTTACTTAATGACTCTATAAGCACACGGGAAATGAACAGTAAGACGATTTGTAGTTTATTATTTAATTATAAACTCTTAAGTCTAGCCATTAGAATCGTAGGAGATGAAAGCAACCGACATAGCCTGGAAATATGGACTAGATAGGAAATTATTAACAAATATTTAAATATTTGTGGTTACTGCTTGTGTAATCGTTTTGAAAAACTCGTGACATCTTATAGAAGGGGATGCCGATGCCAACGCTGGGTATTTCCATCAATACATCTGAACATGTTAATTAAAATGAATGCAGTAACCTCTTCCAAGAAAGAAAACATGAAAATTTTCAGTTCTTTAAATTAAGAAGATACTGTCTCTCGATTAAAATAGTTACTATCATTCAATTTCACAATACGACATAACCTAAAAACAAGATTTAAATATAGTTCCCCGCCAAAAACAAATGACACTGGTCTCGGATTGGATACTTCGTCTTGAATTGAACTTAAGATATAAAATATGACGATATCTAAAGTCACGCCAAGAACGCACACGGCTGATTCATTTCTTAAGCACACGGCACACTTATTCTGTTAAGTCAATCGTAAACCCACCTTAACGGCTTTGTAGAGCAAACGAGCGCCATGACATACATTTGGTGCGCAGTGGAAATACGGAACTTGCAGCCACATGAAACACCCTCGCTATGGAGTTGAGGCATGTGGCACATCAATCTGTGTATGCACGCGCGGTTCGTTAGCCTGCCGCCTGCAGCACCATGATATCTCGTGCAGGCAGCCAGTGACTGCTCGCCACGAGCATCTGTGGCTGCAGTCGGGCCTGGAGGGACGAATGAGTGCCCTGCCGTCGCCTCCTGCAACGAATGACGTTTCTCCTTCTACCACCACGATGGTTGCATCCATGTCTGGCAGCACCGCAGTGCCCGTCTGACCAAGCCCTGCATTATGCACCGTCATAATGGCTGAGCACCCGGAGGTATAATACGGGTTGTCATCGTATTCCTGCCTCGCTAGCCCCTTTCCCTCATAGCTGGTGCGCTGACTAGCAACCATCACATGGCGGAAGTGTTGGAGCCTGTTCCACGGCCACCTCGGGGCGCTGTACCAACAGGACAAACACGCGACGTATGTGGCACACACAATTCAACGGTTCCTAGAAGACCACCACGTCACACTGCTTCCTTGGCCTGCGTGTTCGCCGGATCTCTCGCCTATCGGAAACTTGCGGTCCAACGACAACTGGCTTGCCACATGCCATCCGTGCCCACAGCGGATGAAATGTGGGCTCACATCGAAGCGGCATGAGCGACTATACCCCGGACGAATACCCAAAGTCTCCTTCTCTAAGTGCGGCGTTATGTCGTGGCAGTTATTACCGCCCGTAGTGGGACCACAGAGTACTGATTTCACGGTATTCTATAGCTCTCCAACCGAGCGAGGTGGCGCAGTAATAATTAGCTGGATTCGCATTTGGGAGGACTCGGTTCGATTCCCGGTCCGGCTATCCTGATTTCGGTTTCCATGGTTTTCCGAAATCACTCCATGCGAATGCTGAGATGGGTCCCTAACAAAGGCCATGACCGATTCCTTCCCATTCCTTCCCAAATTCCTCTTCCTTGTGCAACTTGCACCGTCTTTAATGACCTCGCTGTCGACGAGACGTCAAGTTCAACTACCTACCCAACTGTAACTCTCAAGACCTCGTTGTAAAATGCAGTCCAAACCTCTTCACTCACCCACGGTATTCTGTACCGTAAACCAAGCTTCAAGAGTTACCATGTCACCTACGTATGATGGTTCTCGCGTCCAATAAACACGCTTGTGACAGCCCACCTTCTTCGTGGTTTTGCAATTTTAATGGCAAACATTGCAATAAGCATAACTGAACTAATGAAACTACTATTCGTATTACATTGCAGCAAGAACATAAATTGAACCACGTAAACGACAACGAACGCAGTACTTAAAATATTTCTGAGTGTAAATACTTTCTTTATAAAACACTCTAAAACTTGGCAAAGGAAATTCGAATTTTGGAGGCATTTAAAACACTCAGGTAGCGACATTGAGACAGTTCCTGTTATACCATTTGTTGGGTCTTTGTCACTTTGATAACCATGTTGCCCCCAATCGGAAAATTTAAAAATACGATTTATATATATATATTTTTTTTTTTCATATATTTTGTCGTGCAAAATTGTTGTGGCAGCCGATATACCAATATTTTATGGTCAAAATGTATGTCACAATCCCTGTTGTAAAGTGGTGTGAGACACACTGAAACATTGCACATACTTTTCCCACGTCGTTTTCCGTAGACTTTCCAGAGCTGTGTTTAGTTAGCTGCTTGAATACCGATCGCACAAGGTTCGTGTGATGATGTTTCGTTAAAAAATACATTCGCAATTTCTAGGCATAGGAAAATTTCGTGCGTTCAATAGCCTGTATGCTACACTCCACAAGTATAGTCGAACCTCAGATGTTTGTTCATTGGTTGTTGCCCCGGTGTTACCCCACATTTGACAGTACGGGATTCGCTTCTTGTTACCTTACAAGTCGGCTATTGGCGCGGAGTCGTCCAGGGTGTGCCTAATAATCTCTGATCCAATTGCAAAGGTGACTTCAATATATATGCGTTTGAAATCTATGTTGTCCATGAACTGGCGAATTTTTCCTATCCAACCAATTATATGCCTACTTTGCCATGTTGGTTGAAAACGAAGCTGAACAGAGTTTAGCATGTAAACAAACTTCTCGCGCCTTAAATTCATTTTGTGAACGTTGATATTAATGTTTATTATACATAGGGACAAGTGTGTTTTTCGCAAAAATATTTCAATACCAGCTGTATTCCAAAACACTTTTGCTCACACCCACGTTCGTGGTTGGATGATTTTAGATATCACGTGTCTCAAATGTCTGCTCGCGAATCATGGACGTTCAGTATCAGAGTACTTTATTACGATTGGCCCAGTCAAATAAGAAAATGTTTTCTTGCGTAGACACGTGGCCAATAACCAAAATGGAAGTCGTGGTTGTGGACGTAGATTATGGGAGTATAGAATGTCCATAAATCTTTCCGCGAAAAACACTTTTCCCTAACTATACATATATATAATGTTCCTTAACCATACTTAAAAATACACAAATGCGTCCCCTACATATACACATAGACTAATTAAGGGCAGAGTTAAAATTATTTTATCTTTATAACCTAAGTTTTTGGCAGGTTCCTGCCAACATGTACGTCACTTCTACTTTCTCACTCACCACCTTCCTATTGGTTAGCCAAACATTTCAAACTCTCAGTTCACTGTTTAAATATTATTACTGGCTGGTTGTCCACCAATGGAATGCCGAGTTTATAGTAGATCAGTCTAACATCATATCATGTAACAAGTAGGGACATGCAAATGTAGCGTTATTATTTGGCATCAGGTTGAACTTCACAGTACTATATGCACTAGAGCCGGCGTCGTTTCTCCATTGGCTGCTGCACAGATGTGAAGACACTCCCTCTCTGACTGAACTACACGTGATTGGGGCATACAATTGTGAAGTGTTCCTTTATTGGTGCAGAGTCACCCAGAGCGTGTCACATGAAGTATGGTCCAATGATGAACGTATTGCAAAGGTACATGTGTTTCAAGTTTAACATGTCACCAAATAATAACGCGAATTTTGCGGGTCTCTAGTAACTGGTAATATAACTTATATAACAATATAACAATTTAATATAACAATTTCTGGTTCCGTTAAAATATATTTAATTTTATTTTCGATAGTTTGTGTTCATAATATATAAATCTATTTTAAGATCATGACAAGGATTAACGAAACAATGAAACTATGTCCTAGGGATATTTTTTTTAAGGGACAGAGACATTTTCCTCCTCAGTGTAGCCCGAGTTAAAATCTGGCATGGTGTTGTGAAAAATTTTAACTATTGAAACACACAACATTTTTGATAAGTATTTGGAAGTACGTGAGATGGACACAGAATACTTAAGGAAACGGATGTAAAACAGCCGCTCACACCGCTAGTCATACCCCATACGTAGGAATAGGAAAAATTCGCGACTTCATTTCAGGACAAGATAGATTTCAAACGCGTGTACAGTGAAGTCAACTTTGCAATTGGGTCAGATTTTATATTATACACGCTCTGGACGACTCCACGCCAATATACAGCTTGCAAAAGAACAAGAAGCGAATTCCGTACTGTAAAAAGTTGGGTAACACTGGGTCAACAACCAATGAACAAACATCTGAGGTTCGACTATACAAAGGATTGTGGAGTCTAGCATAAAGTTCATTGAACTCGCGAAATATTCCTATCCCTGCCCATATGACTGTCTCGCGTATTTTGTGGCGGCGTTTGATATTCAAACCATACGGGATTGAACTCGTACACGCCCTATACATAGGTGTTCAACAACGGCTTGTGGCATTTTGTGCATACATCCTCGAAAACGAAATGGAAGGTGACATTTTTCTTTCACCCTGAGTATTCAATGAAGAGGCCACATTTCATCTCAGTGGTACGATGAACTGTCACAACGTAGAGATATGCGGATCACAGCAGCGACATGCCATAGTCGAGTGAGTGAGTGAAGAGATTTAGGCGGCTCTTAGCATCGAGGTCTTAAGGTGAGTATGGAGTGGTGCCGGAATGAAAGGGCTCGGGAAACGGGAGATACCAGAGAAAACCCGCCGACCAGCGGCCTCGTCCAGCACGATTCCCGCATGTGAAAATCCCGGAGTGACCTCGCCGGCAATCGAACCCGGTTCGCCTGCTGGGAGGTGAGTTGTCTAACCACTACACCACCACTGCCCTCTGTAATCAAGCATGAGAGATACTCATCTAAAGTGAAAGATTTCTGAACCGTTTCCCGAGAAAATAAATGCTATTTTTTCCCTGACAATACTGTCACGGGAATCTCATCCCTGCAAACGCAGAACTGGATTTTCCCGTAGTTACAGTGCATTACGCTGATTTCAATTTCCAACAGGACAGAGCACCGCCCCGCCGCACAGCGACTTGCAAGTTTGAACAGTCCTGAACAACGAGCTTCTGCACCAATGGATCAGCTGTCAGGAAACTGCTGTTTTGGCAATACACCAATGGCCACCAAGTTCGGCCGATCTCACTGTCTGTAATTTTTTCTTGTGGTTGTTTGTGAAGATATCGGTTTATTTGCTGCCCCTTCCTACAACAATGGACGAACTTTATAACAGCATAACATCAACAGTGGCGGCAGTAACAGCAGACATGCTCCCTTATGTGTGGGACGAGTTTTACTACAGTATGGATGGCTGGTATGGGTGGCTGGTCCATCGGTGTTGGTTGGTCTGATCTCTCAATATGGGTGTTTAGTACCGTGGTTTAGTATGGCTGGCTGGTATGGATGGATTGTATGGTTTACTTGTATTGTTTGTATGGCTAACTATAATGGTCGATTCGTATGTTCAGCTGGTATGGATGATTCATATGTCTGGCTGATATGCCTGGCTTGTATGCCAGACTGGTATGGCTGGTTAATATATTTGACTAGTATGCTCGGATCGTATCGTCGACTGGTGTGGGTTCTTATTGCCGGTATGTCTGGTTATTATGCACTGTAAAAAAATTATGTTATTTTACACGAATGTACTAGGTAGCACAATCTCCACACATGTTCGTGTATTTTTACATTTACATATGTACGTGTAATTTTACTGTGTGTCCCATTTATATTTGCAAATACAATGCTAGTGTAATTTTACTATACTTGTTATTTTTTTCACTAATCATTATGATCATTCACAAGTACTATGTATGTGTTATTTTACTTTTTTGTTGCCAATATGAAGCCACATAATGTAAATTTACACAAAGTTTGTTATTGTAATTTTGTCGTACCTGTCAGTTTCTTTTACTAATCATCACATTAAATCACATGTACTCTATACACGTTATTTTACTATACTTGCTACTAATTTTCTACGACACATTGTAAATTAACACAATCATCGTTGTGGTAGACTACACGGAGTCTGTTACTGTTTAATGTTCCTCATGCCCAATTACATGTACACTGTAGGTGTAATATTATCATACCAGTCTTTAATTTTTACTTATTATGATGTTAAATAACATGCACTCTGCGCATGTAATCTGACTTTGTTAATTATAGATTTCCTGCCACATACAGTAAATTTATACAACCATCGCAATTGTAATTTCACCACTGCGTATGTGTATTTTCTCACTAACAAAAAAGTAAAATCGAAGATTCACTGCAATTGTAATTACAAAATATTGTAACTTGGTAGTTCAACAGTCATTAAAAGTTATCTCCAAAAAGTGAATAACGATTGACATCATTTTTTTTTTTTTTTTTTTTCGGGAGTCTCCAAATCCCGCACCGTCAACGTAAGCACCTTCACAGTTCTGTGTGCCCTCCGGCATGCATGTTAGTAGCTAAGACGGTTGGAGAATGGGACGTGTCTCAGGGCAAGCCCTTTACGCCTTAGGTCGGGTTTAATTAACAAAATGGGAGCATTCATCGCGGCTGAGCAGGGTTGCCTGGTGCCATGCCTGCAATTGTAGCCAGGGACACACCCCGAAAGAAGAAGGGTCTAGGAAGGGGCATAGAAAACCAGGCAAAGTGGAGAGGGCCTGGAGAAAACTATGCGACAGTCGCGGAGGATAAATGGAATTCCTTTATTGGATTAGGGCTGGAGAAAGTAGGGTGGTGTTAGTTTGCGGAGATAGACATTGTGAATGTGATGCAGGGTGAAATGAAATGAGGTCGTAGCTAGGTTGATATCCAGGGTCGCGCTATGCGGCCCTGGTGGTGGGGGACAGAACTGAGCCACCCACCCGACAGATGTCAGTCATCTCTCTGTAACACAGGAAAAAGTGTTAGTGTGTTACAGGGAATTACAAGAAACTTAAAACTAGGGGTAATATTTTATCACCTTGTCTGTGACCTCGCGTGCAACTGTGTGTAGGGGTGTGTTAGTGTGTGTCAATGGAGGTGTGAGTGAGTGTTAGTGTAGTGTTAGTGTGCCACTCCACCACCCTTACCAGCCACTGCAGAGAGCACCCTACGCCACAAGCCATCTCACTGCTAGCCAATCTCTGGAGTTATTGCTGATTAATATCCAGAGCCTTTGAAAGGCTAGATATGCTGTAAGTGACTGCCTTGGAATCGGCAGTGGCGACGACGGGTCATACATACACACAGCTGTCGGATGAGAGAAGCTTTGTAGCACATGTGTGTGTGGTGCAGTGTGGGTGCAATGTGAATCACAGGGCCATCTCCGAGGCAGAGACTGTACAGAGCCTGCTTCGCCTTGTTCTGTGATCACATAGTGCTTCGCTAATTTGTGATAATTATTTTGTCAAAGTGTGTATTTTGTAATTAAATGTATTGCAGTATTACGGGTTTCCGGGGTTAATTTGTTAGTCGGGTGCATGGCTGAGGGCTTGCATTGCGAGTTTCACTGTTTTAAGGTGGCCTGTGTGCTAAAATGCTTTTAGGCCGCTTATATTTTTGAGTCTCGTCAGGGTCATAATCGCCGAGACTAGATATTTTCGGGTTGGCATGTGTGGCACAATCATTGTAAAATTTTTCGCCATTTTGACGAAGTGCTCGTCTAGTTTTTCGATTTTGAGTACGTTATGCATATCTGTAATGGAGCAGTATCTAGGTGCGCCTGCTGCAATTCGCAGGCATTTATTTTGCACAATTTGCGATCTCTTGATATATGTTTTAGCTGCATGGGCCCATGTGGGCGCAGCATATGTTATAACAAACCGTATGAGCATGATATATAGCAATACTGCTGTGTCTCGTGTTATGGCACTTCGCCTATTAAGTATAGGGTATAGGGCGGAGAGTCTGCCTTATGCACTTACGCATTTGATAAATGTGCTTTCCAGGGCAACGTTCTGTCCATATGTACGCCTAGATATTTAACAACATCTTTATGGGGTATGGGTTCGCCAAATAAAGTGATTTGCGGACGATTCGTAGCTTGGGGTAGTGCCCTACGCGTGAAAACGATCGCCTCGCTTTTACCGACATTGATTTTAATCCTCCAATTCGTGTAATATTCTTGAAAGGCTATTGAGGCAGTTTGTAATCGTCGTGTTGCTATGCCGAGGTCGTGTGAGCGACTAAATATGACAGTGGCATCGGCATAGCAACCGAATTATACCAGTCGGTGGTCTGGTTTCGGTAAATCGTGTATATAAAGATTAAATAAAACTGGGCCAAGTATACTGCCTTGAGGCACTCCAGCATAAATGGTTTTACTCTCTGATTTCGCCCCTTCGCATTGGACAGATAAGGTCCTGCGATTCAAATATCTGGCTAATAATTTAATATAGCAATCGGGGAATTTTAATTCACATAATTTATAAATTTATCCAGAGTGAAAAACTCTGTCAAAGCCTTTTCAATATCTGTGAAAACTGCGACTACATAATCTTGCCAGTTAAAGGCATGGTTAATATATTCAGTGGTTCGTACCAATTGATGTGTTGTGGAGTGCTTTGTCTAAAGTCAAACTGCTCTTCGGGAAGCAAATTATTATTACTTATATGAGAATTATTCTGTCTTAGGATTATATATTCCGCAACTTTAGAAAGTGTATTTAAAAGACTAATTGGCCTATAATTATGTGGGAGTTTCTTATCCTTCCCTCGTTTGTGAAAGATAATGACATTGGCAGTTTTCCATTCATTTGGGAAGTATTCCAGCTTGAGCATAGCATTAAAGCATGTAACTAGATACTCAAGGGCCAGTTCGGGCATTTTCTTTAATACAATAGCCTGAATTCCGTCTGCTCCTGGAACTTTTCTGGGATGCATGCGACGAATTTCCAGTTTTATTTCGTGCGACTGTGTAAAGTCAAGTTCGTCTTCAGTCGGTTTTCTTTGCTTTATTTTAATTTCTCGATAAATGTGGGTTGTAAAATTTTTATCACGGGGATCCTGATTTGGCTGAAAAGTATTTTCCAGCACATTTGCAAAGGCATATATATATGTGTGTGTGTGTGTGTGTGTGTGTATATATACACATATATATATATAATATATATATATATATATATATATATATATATATATATATATATATATATATATATATATATACACACACACACACACACACTTCAAATATTGCAGAGAAAATCCTCAGGATCAAATACAGGTCAAGTTCGGATTTCAGCAAGATCAGATTAAGCAATTATTATCTTTTACCCTAAAAACTCAATTTCCAATTACTTTTTCCTATATGAAAGTTTAGTATTAATGCATAGAGATTATTGCATAGAGATATGAAGGTAATGGAATATCATTTTCATTTACTTTAAATGTCTCGCTTCAATGTTGAGTTAAATAAGTGGGGCCACAGTGGCTCAATGGATAGAACTGTGTTAAGTGGGGCCGCAGTGGTTTATTGGGTAGAACTATATCAAGTAGGGCCGCAATGGCCAAGTGGATAGATGTATATCAAATGGGGCCTTAGTAGCTCATTTGATAGATTTCAAGTGGGGCCGCAGTGGCTCGATGGATAGAGCGATTCCAAGTGGGGCTGTAGTGGCTCAGTGGATAGAGAGATTCCAAGTGGGGCCATAGTATCTCAGTGGATAGAGAGATTCCAAGTGGGGCCATAGTATCTCAGTGGATAGAGAGATTCCAAGTGGGGCCTTAGTGGCTCAGTGTATAGAACTATGTTAAGTGGGGCCGCAGTGTCATATATATATATATATATATATATATATATATGAACTAAACGCCTGCATATTCCATCAGTGGGAGTTCAGATTTCCTTTTGAACACACAAAAGGAGTTCGAAGTAGTTCTACTCCCTACCGCTAGATTGCATGTTTTAAGCAAATACTTGTAGTTATATTTAAATTCATAGGAACATTAGTGCATAATTACAAATACTGTCCTCATTTTAAGAAATTACACATAAAATTGTAAAGTTACCATAAATTTGTATGTGTAAATATACCCTCATATACTTTCGAATTTGTAATTATACGCCCTTATTAATGTCAATATACCAGTAAATTTTTGTTTTTTACAATAAGATCGTACTACCTATTGAGTGAAAGAGAAAAATATGTACTTTTACAGCGGTGTACGTGTTCTAATACAAAATTGGCGTGGTTGTAAAAACACAGAAGCTTAATTTTTAGTGCCTTGCATTAGTGTATTTTACACATACTTTTCCGTGTGTAATTGTACACCCTTTTAAATGTCAATATAACAGTGTATTTGTATGTTTTACAGTAACATTGTACTACCTTTTGAATGAAATAGAAAAAGATGTTCTTTTACATCGATGTACATGTTTCAATACAACATTGGCGTAGGTATAAAGATACACAGATTTTGGCTTTAATACTTCATGTTCCTGTAAATTTACACTTACTTTCAAATTTGTAAATTTGCACCACCCCTCCCCCCCTTGTTAATATACTAATAAGATTGTGTTTTTTATAATATCATAGTACTATGTTATGAATAAAGTTGTACATTGCTGTAAATTTACACGTACTGAACTTGTTTTTACAAATTACAAATAGAAAATTTAAAATTAACAAAAGGTTGTACATGTATTTTTACACTTTTTTTACAGTGTACTACATTCCCGGTCTCCTCACTTCAAGCCGAACTCTTACTCTATGTCAGAATCTGAAAATCATCTATTCCTTTGACTGTCATATAGGCACAAGTATGCTACTTGGTTTATTTAAATGTAATTATGGCATGTGTATCTGACCAAACCAAGCCCATCAAACAATTAGCTACCCCTCCAAGTCATATAATAATCATGGCATGGATCAGTATGTACCAATATTTTCATAGCCATACTTCGTTATGGTTTAAGAACCTTGATACATGGAATGTACAACGCCAAGTTTGGTGATGGACAGTGTTTTCTTCCATGTTATTCTTGGGCATCATACACTATTCCATTAGCTATTCGATCAATATCCTAATATTTATATCTCCCAGTATTTTGATCAATCTTTCAATTTTTGTCCAATCCTTTGATCAATCTTTCTATCTTTCGTCAAATCCTTCGATAAATATTCCAACCTATAGTATAAAAATTACATAAATTTACATATACAAAGCGTTGGTAGTTTTACAGTTTTGTATGTTTAATCTTGGAAAACAAATACAGTATGTGTAATTCTACACAAATGTTTTTAGGAGTACAGAAAGGCTTAGAAATGTATGTTTAAAACACACGAATGTATAGATTTATTAGCAAGAAAGTTGTTGTTAAATTACATGTTTAAAAGTATGTAGTAAATATCAACACTAAGTACTAAACCTCTTCATTTTGTATTTTATTACCGCACTTTCATTGTATTAAGACATGTATATCGTTGTAATAATACATGCCTAATAGTGAACTTTAAGAATGACTTAAATAATTGTTAATTTGTATTAACAAGTTGAGTGAAAATATTATTATAAACAAGCAAAGAATTAATTTCTATTCATATCTCAAACACCATATGTTTCTGTAGGCAGCCCGAAAATTTTTATTTTATTTTATGATAATGTGAAGTGATTGGTTTGAACAGCTCAGTCGTCCCATGGTTACAAGCACTTACTCTTTATTACTTGTATAATTCAGCGAAAATAAGCATGGCGGGGAATGAAAACGTTTTTTCCACAAACGATAAACAGTATTCGAATATATTATCACATGATGTCAAACACAGCCAAGTCTTGCTTCTATTGCTTGGCTCTTATAGTCTATTCATGGTAGAGTGAGCACTTTTGGAAGCCCTCTCATTTGGAATAATAGTCAATAAATTTATTTTATTTTTGCCTTAGACGTTAACTTCCGAGTGCGGTGGAACATACACTTTGATTATTACTTAAATAGTAATATTTATTGGAAAAGATGGTTAAAGGATAAAAAGTGGCTGAAAGGAAAAAGTAACTAGGGCCTCAAAAGTGCTTACTTTACCGTGAACAGGCTATACCATAATAGCATCCACAACTTATTATTGCAGATAATTATACCAAAAAAACTGTGAGTTGCTGGTTGTCTTGTGGTTACGACGCCTTGCTATACTACTACGAGTGTCGTGGGTTCGAATCATGGCTAGTTCAGAAAATTTACAGGCGGTGAAACGCATGAGAGTGGGTCAACCGAGACTACAATATATACAATAAGTATGTGTAAAGGGTGTGTAATTTGTGTACATATTTTTTTTTATTACTGAGAATGTATCCCTTTATTGTATTACGTGTTATTTGACACAACAGCCTTTAGTAATACAAGCACAGTGGTTAATTATTTTACTTGTTTTAATGACATTTTTACTGTGACACAAAAGTAAACACGTATGAACTTGGTTCGTGTAAATTTACATAGATGTTGGGGGATACACTGCTACCACATACATTCTGTTGAATACTACACAACAATTTTTAACATATTATGAATCTGTCCATTAAACTTTCAATCATCTTTCTGTTAATAATTCGATGTTTGGCTAGTCCTCTGATTAATCTCTCAGTCTTTCCATTAATCCTTCAATCTTTCGTCCAGTATTTCAGTCTTTCCACCGGTATTCCAACCTTTCGATAGATCTTTCAAACTTTCGTCTGATTCTTTGATCAAACTCTCAATCATTCTATCAATCCTTCAATTCTTAGCACATTCTTTCAATATTTTCATCAAAATTCTAATATTTCCATTTATATTTCAAACATTCAGTAAATATTTCCATCAATCTTCCATACTTTCCATCAGTCCGATCTTTCGATCGATCGTCCAGTCCTTAAATCAATCTTTAAATATTTCGACCAATCATCAATCTACATAATAAATCATTTGTTTTGTCTTCGCGCTAAGTATACACTTGCTAGACGTCTAGCAAGTGTATACTTCGCGCGAAAAGACTCTACTGCACGACGTAGGTCACGCATTCCATCATTAGCATTAACTCTCTCATCGTTGAATTCGTACCATCGATACAGCAAGCGGTATTGGCGACAACATTTGCTGACTCCAAAAATACGGATTCTTGCTAATCGTGATGTGATTCTTTGATGTATCGCCTTCCATAAACTGCATGTGGCCATTGTCGTAATGTTTCATCATGCAAACAGGATTCTTCACACCGACGGTTCTCTCTGATGAGGAAGAGCATTTTGACCGAAGATGAAGACTCGATCGCAGAATCGACACTGACAACAATCATGCAGGCGTTAAGCAGGCCACAACTCCATGTTCCTTGAGGTCAAAGGCTGACCATCGAATTCAAAATTCATTTAACTATATGGAGAGAGAGCACTTCCAAATCGATGTCCGCCTCGTGGTATCAGAACTTTAACTGAGCCACTGATGACTCTTATTTATCTTATATAACCACGATTTTTTTTACCAGTGCATTAATAATTTATAAATTCAAAAATAATCGTAACTGGTTTCAAAACAATCTCATCGCACTATTTTGTTCTCACCTTGGACCTGTTCCAAATTATTAATTCCAATTTTCTCTTACAATTTGATGTGAATTTCATACTTACTCATTTATGCTTAAGAATTTCCATAAACATTGTGCAAAAGAGACATGCGATATTTTTTTTTTAATTTGTAAAAATGTTATATATTATTTTACAGTTTTGGGTTTCAAACTCAGAACCTTACATCATGCTTCTCCATTAAGAATTGCTTAAAAATTTATATCGGGTCATACGAGCACCAACTCAATCAGAATCTCACGTACGACCATCGCTGAAAGATGCGGAAACTCGAGATCAATCATCAAACAGCGATCATCTTACTCTTTTCCCTATATCACACAAAGTCAACTCGTGTTTCTTCTTTATTATTCCTTCCTTAAAAAAATATCTCCGAACAATGGGAAAAAATTACATTTTTTTTTCTATGCCCGAAAGAAAATAAATAATTTTTTATAGTTTCGGATCTCGAAATCAGGTCCATACATCGTACCTCACCTTTGGATATTGCTTAAATCTTTATGCGAGTGTGCATAGGCACGCAACCATACAGAAAATCCTGTACAGACATCGTTAAAATTATCGGTATCTCGGGTTGGTATTCAAACTGTGGACCTTAGATCTAACTAAAACAAATTTTTCTAAGAGCCTACATTATGTTTCCTACGCCATTTGTTTATATGGGATTAATTCCATCATTTTCTCATTTTCTATTAAGCTGAAGTTAGGTGGTTCTTGCATGTTAACTAGTAGAATACAAAAGCCGATTCTTTTGCAAAAGGACAGGGGACCAGAGTCGTCCATCCGCCATGTTCTGGCATCACCCGTCTGCCATCTTTGATCTATGTGATTTTGACGTTGTGAACTTGACCTCGGAATAACCGTAAACACAAAAGTTCCCAAAAAACTTTCGAAAAATCCCAAAAGCCGTAAAAAATTAATTACAGTTAATAAAAAAAATTTAAAATTCAAATAAAAAAATTTAATTAACAAATCTAAAAAAAATTTGAAATAGAAAAACAAATTTAATGACTTGCATGCAGGAAATCAGGTTTTGCAACAAAGATGGTGGAGAACACATCTTCCTAGCATGGAGACTAGCAGACGACTGATTCCTACTGCTCTTACCACTATTTAATGAACTACTTTCCTCAAATCTGACATCTTCGCTCTGCCATCACTTTATGAGCTTTAGGTCGAATACATCATGCCCTCTACCCAACTATCCAAGAAACATTTTAGCCCAATGGAAAAATTTTATTTCTTCGCAATTACTTTTATTTTTCTTAACAAATAGACCTTCCCGATGTTTACAAGTCTTCAAAGACGAATTCATTTCAAGGAGATCAAGGCTAAGTTAAATGGAGAGCAACAATATCATATACATTTAGCCTATGTCATGTTTGTCGCCCGAGGCCATTCACTCACATTCCTTGCCCCAAACTCGTATTTTGTATTCTACAAGTTTACATGAAAGAACCACCTAAATGACACTTTAGTAAAAAAAAATCTGGAGTAAATGCCATATAAATATATGGTGTATGTCACGAAATGTAGCCTGGTAGATAAGTTTTGGATGAAGATGTGATAGTGAGATTCAGGGTCCACAATTCGAATAGCGACCCGAGTTACGTATCATTTTTAACGATATTTGTAGATGATTTTCTGTCTATTTACACGCTTATATGCACTAGATAAAAATATTGTAGCAATATCCAGAAGTGAGGCATGGTGTAGGGACCTGAGCTAGAGACCCGAAACTATAAAATATATTAATTCCCTTTCAGGCTTAGAAAAAATTGGTGATTATTCCCAGTGATCGGAGAATGTTTTAAGACTTAAAAATGATTGGTAAATGCAGTTTTTAGACGTCTTATATACGAATAGAGGGAGATAATATGATCACTGTACTATTATTGATCTCGAGTTTCGGAACCTTTCAGCGATGATCGTATGTTCTGATCGAGTAGGTGCTTGAACAGCCTAATATAAAGTTTTACACAACTCTTAACAGAGAAATATTAGGTAGGGTCCTAAGTTTGAACTGCGAAACTGTAAAAATTATATATTTTTCTTCTGAACTTATCTGCCATTTTTTGTGTGGTGTAAATAAATATGCACAACAGTACATTAATATATAATATGCATGAGAAAATGTAAGCATTAAGAAGAATTGATAATTCGAAACTGGTCCTGCGTGAGAACAAAGTATCCTGGTGGGATATTTTGCCATCTCTTCCGGGTTTTGTTCTTATTGAAGACACTGGTTAAATTCGTGATTATATACGAATAGTGACAGTCATCACCATCTTAGTTAAAGTTCTAATATCGTGAGGTGAGCACCGATTTGGAAGTGCTCTGGCTCCATACGATGAAAATGAATTGTGAATATGAAGGCATGCCTTTAACCTCAATGACCACGGAGCAGCGACCTACATAATCGCTGCACGATGTTCGTTAGTGTCGGTCAGTGTCGATTCTACAGTCGAATTTCCACCTTCGGTCAAATTGCTCATTGACACGAGAGAGCCATCTATTTTAAGAATCCTTTTGCGCATAATGAAACATTATGACAGTGGACACATTCAGTTAATGAAAGGCGATATATTGAACAAACGCTTTAAAATCCTCAAGAATTCGTCTTCTAGGAGCCAGCAGAGTTCTGGCCAGTCTCTTTTGCTTCATGGAAGGGCACTGATTCCACAGGTGATTATGATGAGACAGTTGAAGCTAATGGCGAAATGATTGAACAACATCGATCAGTAGAGTCGGTTGGTGCGAAATATACAGATGCAAAACTTTCGTGTGGTACCTACGAGATTGAAAATAAAAGGACACCAGCTCTAAATACTCTTGATCACCATACGATTAGTGCCACAAATAAAACACAACTTGATATCAAATACAAACAGGAGTTGAAGATAATCAGGAAGATAGCATTGATGAAAAGGGACATGAAGATAGTGTTGACGTTGAAGACGATGGCGAATTTCTCGATGCTCTAGAATATCTCCACACCAGATTTGCTGCAAGAGTGGCATGAATAACGCAAAAGACGCTTGAATGCTGGTTATATATATATATATAACCATATATATAACTTCGAAAGATTGGAAGAGTAGTGGAAAGATTTATCATAAGACTGAAGGAGTGATGGAAATATTCGCAGATTTGTTCGAATGGCTGATGGAATGATGGATGATGCCCAACTGTAGCATGGGAGATAACATTGCATATCTCCCGACTTAGCTTCGTACAGTCCAAGTCTCAAGCACCTTGCACTATTGTTTCCTAAATCATAACTAGAGATGATAGTTTATCGCGGGAAAAGTTAACATTTTGCAAGTATTCAATGTAATTTACACATGTCCGACAGTTTTCTTTCTTTATTGGCTGTTATGCATGTATGAAACTACTACCCCATTTCACTGGGCCAATGAGGATTCCGATACTATACGTTAGAATGTTCGTGATTGATGTGAAAACAACTTACCCGAATCAAAACATTGTTTATCCAATCATGAAATAATAAACTAGTTAGAGTGTTATGGAAGATATATTTTGGATAAAAAGATTTTCGAGATTTTCCATCATATATAATCATAAACAACTATGGCTATAAAATTATTGATACATGCTAATTAAGGTTATCCACGATCAATTGAGCACTTTGGAAAGCCCTCGCATTTGGGATAATAGTCTTTAAATATATTTTATTTTAGCCTTAGACGTTAATTTCCGAGTGCGGTGTAATATATACGCTGTGTTTATTACATAGATGGTGAATATTCATTCAAGAAGGTGGTTAAAGGATAAAAAATGGCCCGTAGGAAACAGTAACTGGAACCTCAAAAGTGCTCACTTTCCCGTGAACAGCTTATACATACCATGATTATAATACGACTTGGGCGGATTGGTCGCTACTTGTATGCTGAGCTTGGTTTGGTCACATATACATACCATAATTACATTTAAGTAATACAAGTAGCATGCTTGTACCTACATGACTGTCGAGTGAATGAGTTGAGGGAATGAATGATTTTCAGATGCTGACATTGAGTAAGAATTCGATTTGAAGAGACAAGACCGGGAATGTAGTACTTAATGTATTTAATCTGCAAAAAATTGTTCGAACATTAATATGTCTATAGTGAAAACTTTAATTTGTAATTGAGTGAGTGTAGTGAAGTTCATAGCCTGAGTACTTAGCAAGTCGTGACGAATTCTCCTCGGAAAGATGCATCTAGTAGCATGCCGCATGCTGCAATTTTGTCCCTAAGGTATTAAAAAATGTAACTGATATTGAGTTAATAGTATCTTTAAGTGAATGTAGCAACTGAATGAGAAACTTCTGCAGGGTTTCTCAATACTCTTAAATACAATTACGGTACGAATTTAAAAAAAAAGTAATTTTTAAATAGGATAATACATTTAGATTTTCGATTTGACATTCACTAAGCCTATAAAACAACATACGGCGACCTATTCATATAGACGGATGATTATGCATATGAAGTTAGTGGCCGTAACTGCTGAGCACATACAGGTACCTTCAGCCATCCTACGATGAAGGTTTCCGAGTATGTCCGAATCGAACCGAAGACTGCCGAGTTCGTCCGAATTGAGCCGAAGTCTCCACAGCCACAGCCATGCAGCTTTAATTAAAAATATATTGTCTCCGTTCATTTATAAACATACTACTCTCGCACTATCACAGTGAGCATTTAAATATTATTATATATAAGATATTTTGAAAGATAGCGTTTCATATAATGTATAAATATCTTATTTTATAATACAAAAAATACTGCCTCGAATTCGAAGAAATATGAAATACCTATACTAGTCAATAATTACTTGGATTGATTTGTGTGGGCAGCCACGCGCCACTGCGCTCATAAACATTTCGACTGTACTTCGTATCAATTGGATTGTATTGGAAATGGCTTATCAACGTCCCCTGGTGTTATGCATGAAGGCTTATCAGGGGATGGCTTACAAAATAACTTATGACCTAACTTAAACAAACACCCACGCCTTACCTGGGATTCGCACCCCGAGCCTCCCGTGCCCCATAGATCAGCGGCGCACTAACCAACTAACTGCACCATAGGAGGTCGGCAAGTATCGATTGTATGGATCAGGTAATTTGTTTTCAAAATAACTCCCTCGTTGAAATTTTTGTCTTTTTTACCCTGTTTAGCGTGCTATGATTAATGACAAATTTACTTGAAAATTTAAATTAAATCGTATGTCTCAGTTACTTCTAAACATTCTGCCGCAAAAAATTTGCGCACTAAAGTACTATGGAGGGTTATCCAATATTTTTATGACGAAGTCTATTATTTTCAAAGCGTCAATCTTTTGCTTGAAATGTTATATGTCATATTCTGATGACATCACAACAGTTTTAATTTAACTTAGTGTGCTGTATTTTCTCACGTGCGTACTAAAATAATTGTGTACTAACTCCATTAATTCGCAATTTTGGAAGGCAAATATTTATATTTTTCAATTTATATTATTCGAAGAAATTTATATCCTTACATCACAGGGTCCATCTTATAAACTACTAAAAATTTTATATTAAATCTTTGATTAAAATTTCTTCCACTGAGACGTTTTTAACATGTATGATCCTATTATCTAATCCTTTACGTACAGTATCAGAATTACTTGTACAATGCGTAGTTGAGGAAAGTAGGTTAGTTAGTTAGATTGGCAACTTATTGTATTTACTAAATGAACAATTTATTTATAATATTTTTAATGAAATGATGCATTCATAATGTTATGAATTTATTCACTTCGCTGAATAAATTACTACATAATTTATTTGTTCAAGATTATAATGTTATTTCAAGATAAATACGTATTTCGATTAAATTCAATTGACTCTTATAAGCTCTGTATTTTGTAATTAGCAATATCCTGTAAAACAAAAACCGTATTTAAATATTTGGATAAAATTCTGTTTAATTTGTTTTATGCTCTGTAACTGCTTGTTTATTGTCCCACGACTATTATGCCAATTTGAGGAAATCAATTTTTCTGTCAATTTTACTAAACGAAAAGTTTTAAAATATTATATCTGAAGGATTTATGTAATACTGTCGCGATTTATGAGGTAAAGTGAATCTCAGCAGGAGCACACTTGCATTTTACTTTAACAATAAACCGTGTTTATCATAACTAGAGACCCGAGAAGTTCGCTAGTTCAACGACCTGTAGGCTAGACTTCACAGTCTTATATACTCTCATACAGATACCAACTGTTTATTGGTTGTTTGTTGTGGTAGAAAAAGGCGATGGTTGGGCGCACATTTTCTTACATGTTTGTTATTGGCTTATTTATCTCCCAGAAGTGTCAAAAATACGTCGACCAATTACAAACGTAACATAAACGTACATGCGTGTAAATTCCAACTTGTCTAGAAATGAACTCGCGAAATTCTCGGGTGTCTAATCATAACGAACTACTGTACCAGCAAAAATTCATCTAATGTTTTTTTTTTTCAGCTTGAACTACGTTGCCATAATTTCTGAGCAACGCATTGCAAGAATAACATTTCTTCATTAAAGCAGTGAATAAACAAAAAGTTAACTAATAAGCGTACTTTCCTAAACATGGGTGAAATCATATTTTTAATAAGTTATAAAACTCTTAAGTTTGTAGGTAGGGCTTGGTTTCCCTTTGAAACAATAACATTAGAAAAGAAACCAGAAACGTATGCCACATTAGTGAGACAATTACCAATGCACACGTTCCTTACCCGGGACTCATACAATTTGCTACCTTGCAATGCACTGCATTATGGAGGCTGGATTCGGAGAATTCACTTCGGATATAATCAGGGTAATGTTTTGAATGAAAGGGTTTACTAAATTAAAATATTTAGAGGGTCGTCACTATAAAAATAACTGACTGAGCCACTTAAAACATGTAAGTTTACATAGCCTTCCGTAGCGCTATTTGTGTGATTAATTTTGTAGTATTCGGTTGTTTGTTCCCTGAAGTATGACATACAGAACTTTAATTCCTTATTCAAAGCTTTTTTACCAAATAAGACTTTATATACGATGTTTCTAATGTTTACTGTCTAAATACAAATATCGGCTGAATTTGCTTAAATTTTTTAAATATTTATATCAAATGTTCCTAATTATTTATGATACTGCCATTTTGAACATAGTTTTCTGACCCATTTAAATCGTGAAAGTTTACATGGATTTCTGTAGCATTTATGAATTGCACAATTTGGTACAAATAAGTCGAAATGTTCCAGTGTAACATCTGATGGAAATCGATTGATTGGTCCTTGAGATATGGAATAAAACCTCCATACTTTTCATATGGCGAACTTCATAAAGTGAGGACAAAAAGTAATGCAGTAGCACATTCGATTATTGTATACTGCCAATAAACATATTTAAAATATATTACATAGCTTCGTAGATATAGCACACGAAACTAAAATGATTTATAGCCACCGTTCTGAAAATAACAGTGTTATACTTTATATATATATATATATCTTTCCACAGTACAACTTCTTTGCCAAATTTTGTAAGAATGGGTTGTTTGTTTCCCGAGATATACAATAAAAAATTTATTTTTACTAGTGAACTAGCTCACAGAATGGCAGAGAAATGAGGTTCGGCATATTTGATGGTTTCACAGCATACAAAATTAAGTTGTAATTTGTTTCGTTGATAAAATATACTGAGCTAAATATTTATATATCCAAAATTTTTTTAATAATTGCCTGACCTACTTAAAACATGCAAGTTTACACCGCCTGCTACAGTACTATATTCTTGCCAAATATGGTAGGAATAGGTTACTTTTTTTTTTACCGAGATATGAAAAATAATTCTTTATTTATTCGTACGGCACTATCTTCCATAACTGTCGACAAAAGTGGTTATTTTTGGTTTATATAATGTTTGTAACAGATAATTTTAGTATACAAAATTTGGTCGAAACTGTTTAAATTGTACGGTGGACATACCTACCAAATAAACCATAAAATATTCGTATGTCTGCCATTCTGAAAATAATTTCCTTATCAAGTTCAATTACGTATGCTTACTTGTCTGTAATAGTATTACTTACCTCCTAAATTTGGTGATAAATGGTTAGTAGTTTTCGAGATATAATGTAAAATATTAATTGATTCATTTGCTGCTATTTTACAAAATGGTAGACCCACAACAATATCGATGTCAAAGTGTAATGCTTACTTGATACTCTGCCAACACACACAATTTGGTTTAGATCGGTTAAATGGTTTCCAACATATGACATATCACCCCAAATTTTCAAATGGACGCCATTTTTAAAGTAGGTGTCCAACGTATTTAAAAACTATAAAAGTTAGGTATCCTTACTAAGTAATTTACGTGTACCAAGTTTGGTGAAATTCAGTTTTTCCCGTTCGAAAATTAAAATGGGGGCACACACACACGCACAGATGCACAGACTCACTGACGGGAAAGTGATCTCACAAGCCTTCTTTCCTTCGGAAAGTAGGCTAAAAAGAAAAGGTTTATGTTCACTATTAATACCCCTTTGACTCAAATCAATATACTGCGCATCTATGCAAAAAAGACCTAAAGGAGGTTTACGATTGACTTTAAAGAAACATTAAGCAGTGTGCTTAGAATATCAACCAGTGTTTTCAAGGGTATTTGTTTATGACTGCAGTGTGCGGGTCGTGTACTGGTCGTGTGCGTTCTTGGATTGAATGAGCAGCACTTAGCAACGCTCCCAGTGTTCAGTTTATAAGAAATGCATTTTTTGAATGTTTCGATATTTCTTTGTCACTTAGGTATAGCTTGTTCACAGTAAAATAAACACTTTTGAAAGCCCTGCGTAAGATCTACTTGTATACATGTTGTGTGTTTTTCCACCTTATGTAAAATTAACATTCCATGGGCCTCATTACTTTATTCATGCGTACTTCAAGTGAAACTATGAAATTATTAGAAAGTAAATTTTGTACGTATCTGCTCATTTTTACACTTCGATGCATTAAAAGGTACAGAAAGCGAGAGAAATCATTTTAATTGTCACAAATGTTTACCTAACACTTATTGTTCGACGTTATTATAACTTTCCCCTCCATCGTTACCAACTGTCCAGGACACATGTCACTCATTGTGCCGGTTAAAATATATGCAGGTAGGGGCAGTGACTTTTTTCTAAGGTTGATTTCAATAGTGCTCACTTTATCGTGGACAGCCTTTAACGAAAAAAACATAAGATCTGCAAATATTATTCTCCGAAAACTATAAAAAGTTTTATTAAATCGTTTCCTTAAGGAAAACACCCATTAAAAAATAATAATTTAGGTAAGTTATGATTTTTGTTACGAATATACAATATTGCACATTTTTTTATTTATCATTAATTTTTCCGTTTTTGTTATTGGTTTGCATTGACATATATTTACATGATGAAAGATGTGTTAGCATGCTTCCGCAGCTCAGTAAAATTGACCCTAAGTCCCCACATATTTAGAACCTTAAGTTGGTCACGCGATCTATTTAGAAATTTAATCAACGGTCTCGTAGCGGTTTCGGAGACGAAGTGGACTAAGGTTTTTTAAACTGTTGGCGCGTCCTTCGACTTGCTGTTTTTCCTCACGACTACGGCGCTATCTACGTACGGAGTAGTAAACCAAAACGCGCCTAAAGTTCATGAGGAAGGCGCAAAGTACGATGGCACTCGCAATACGAACTCTAATACAGAACGAATGTTGTAACACGCACTCGCATACGTGGAAAAAAACATTGAGCGAACACAAAATTTTACTCCCTAGTGACGATCGGCGATAGTTATTATTCCGAACATGGTGAGACGTACATTTGATGGCCTACGTGGGCAGACAGTACACATGACTGCCGATAGATAGCGCGCATGTAGTGCATTGATATTTTACCGCGCTTCTGCGTAATCCCGTCACTTTGGTCAAACTAATAAGCAAATGAAGGACGAACAGTATCTAGTAATAGGATGTACGCGTAAATTTGTGATTCGAAAGCATCGATTACGATTATTTTTTCATTGAATAAATAATGGGTAAAAATAATCGAATGTCTTGTTCTAATTCACACATAAAAATTAACATCAAATGCTGTATATATTTATAAATTTGTTTTAAACTATTCTCACCAACATTTTCGGTTTATTTTTAATAATTTCTTCTATTTTGAAAATGTGTCGCTTCAAAATTATATATTATATTTTATAGAAGATATGTAGGTATCTGCAATGTTTTGTTTAAGTATAAACCGCTAAAAAATTGGGAAATAATAGAACTTTTTGAAGAAGAAAAAATCGATGAATCGATTATAATTAAAAAATCGATAAATCGAAGTATCGATTAAAATTATATAATCGATAAACCTATTATTTTTACATGCCATTAACCCATCTCTAAAAGTAACTTTCATAACGTCGACGAAGGTAATTAAAAAGTTGGGCTACCGGGAAGAAAAATATTAACTTCTAGAAGAATTTCGGAACGTTCATTTTCTCGTTAGCATAAATACAAGCTAGAGAGGATTCATCGTGCGAATTTGATTTGACCATCAAATGTTAACGGGAATTCGTAGTAAACATTAATAACTGCAAAAATATCACATCCAGCCATAACTAAGCATTGAAACTGCAATTGAAAAAAGCATAAACAAGATTCGCGTGATTGGTTTCTCCTTATAATTTTAAGTCGTGGCTAAAGGGTTTTAACACAGCAATCTGTCCAGAAAAGATACACCATTGTCGATTTAGTTTAAACATGGATTCACAGAAAACTAAGGGCCATTTTTACAAATTCTCGTTATAAGTCCTCGTAACTTAACCATTCGTTAAGGCTAACCATTCGTTATAGTTGGTGGCGCATTTTACAACTCCTTTTTCTGGTGTCTGTTAAGTTACAGGTGGGTGCATTCCAAATTCCGGACGAAATACCTACTCGTTAGCAAAAAACTATTAAAGTGTGATGTCATTGGCTGTCTACAGATGCGCATTTGTTCAACCTCGAAGTGTCATGTGCTATTGTAAACAAACATAGTTAAATAAACATCGTCTTATGTCTTGAATTTTGGTTTGATTTATTTCAGCGAAACGGGAGATAATAAAATGAAAAGCGAAAGTAATGGCAATTTCTCTACCACGCACTGAAGAGCATATTATAACTTTAATTGCAAATGTTAAACATGTGCTATGAAATAAGAGAAACAAAAGGTCTGGGCCTGCCCTACATCGTTCCTGGTCCAGCCTGACAGCTGCGTTCAACAACCAGGGTGGAGTGTGTATAGAAATTTAGGAAGCTAGAAATTAAAATACGTTAATCCAAAAAGAAAAGGCCGCCAAGTTGCCGCCCACGATAAAAGTGAAATCCTAAAGCATTATAAAGAAACAGTTGTCGGGCGTGTGCTATTATATTGGTGCCAGTATATTGTATGACTAGTTTCTTGTGCATGTGAATATTAATATAACACTCCCTCTAACCAGTTAAACACACGTTTGTTTTCACAGTACATATGTCACTGTTAAAGAATAAATAACACCATTAAATTGCTCAATATTGCACGTGGAAGATGCCACGAATGTTGTTAATGGTTTGTTTATTAAGACCTTGATTGTGCATATTTCATTAATGCGCGCGAAATAAAATAACTAACCTTATAGCATAGTTAATGTGCTGTGAATGCTAGTTTTTCATTTTGATGAAATGAAGCAGTTTCACAGTATACATTAACATTAAAATTTTATCTCGGAAGGAAAGCATGCTGTGAAAATGATGGTAGGCTACAATATGTAGGTACGGCCTGATTAGATTTGTGTGGAGTCGTGCTTTTAAAATTTGGAGTAATTTAGTAACTTAGAATAATTGCATTTTTATGATTTGGGGATAGTTTCCCAATCTGGTATCGGAATATCAGCAATTTGTTATTATGAAATATGTGAATTATTACCTAAAAGACTAATTTCAATGAGCATTTTTACTAGCTGTTCAATATGTTTACAATGGGGAGAATGTGAACAATGGGTAAAAGCGTGGCTACAATCAACGTAAGAAATAACAATAAAAAATTGAACCCACACTTGTATATGGGACCAGCTACGACACAACAAAACTGTGTAAGATGGCAGCCTGCTCTCGGTAGCGGCGCGTAATGAGGATTCACTTTTTTCAATTCTCTTACGCCGAGTTCTACGCAGGTCAATCACGAGACAACATTTCCAACCACGAGAGTCAGTGCAGTGCAAGATTGTTACAAGAACATAGTTATTAAATGAACTTTGCGGTACAGTTCCAATTTCCGTTTATTTAAATAGTCAATGAAATTATTAACATGTATACCACAATTTAAATATCTCCAACCACGATTCCTACAAAACTTTTTTCATCGCAAGCAGATAAACAAAAAGAAATATCAGGTTAGCCAACACGCTGTTTCTAAATATCCGCGATACATGTACAGCCTGTCTTCTTTTGTGATTGTTTCTCATTGGCCGCGTAACAGTTTTCTTACTGCGATTGTAGCCAGAACATTTTAATATTTCCACGGTAACGCCACTGTTATTTTGTTACAGGAACGCTACTGTGATTATAGCCTATGCTTAAGCCTTCCATCATAATCACTAGTGGAAATATCAGCAAAACTTATGTATTTACTTGTGATCTTAGAAGAGTAGGGCACTGAGGAAATTCATTATAATATGAATATAAGCCAGTGCTTACAAATCAACACCATTATTTAATGAAGCTGTAGTTAATGAATGTGCAATATTCACGGTAGTCGTTATCACGCCTTGATTTTAATTTACAGCCTTCATAACACTGATGAAAACATTCTTCATTATAAAAACATAATGCTTTGTGTTTGTACAGATAGGCGTACAAATAGCTCATACATATATTTTATTTAATTCTCAATCTCATACGGTATAAATTATATATCTCATTTTTTTTTTACAAAACTTGGATGTACAGCGAGGTTGTGAATATCTGAAAATAACTACAAAATAATTGTCCTGTGATTTGTAATTACTCAGAAGCACTTATTGGGGGACTCTTATTTTGTGCATATGGCCATGTACACAGTTCTCACTTTCTTTTAGATTACAAATTGTTGTACTTATATACACCTTTTTTTTTTTTTTTTTTTCATAAAATGGTTTTACATATATAGTAATTTGGAGTTTTAGTTATCTAGTCTCTGCCTTCTTTAAGGAGTAGGCCCTGCATCATGAATACAGGAGAAATCCTGTCAAGGCAGTCAAAGTCATGAAACCTTGCAAGCATGCATGACATGTCATCGCCATTTTCTGTTGGTACATTTTGGTTATTTGTTGGTAATTAGAGGAATTTTCACCGATTAGAAAATATGGGTGAGAATCATAGTTATTTGCGCAGACTGTATGCAATAGTGCCTATTTATTGAGAGTTAATTATTCAAATTATGTAATAATATTTATAATTACAATATTTATGTATGTAAATTGCATACTTTCTGTTGACATACTCACAAAAATGCACAATTGGTTTGATTTTATTTTATCCACCGCATTTGCAAAGAGAGCTTGCAATAGACATAACATGCACATTTTTTAATTGTGAGGCATGTAACTTCAGCATTTATATACATATAGATATGATGGGAATATGCTGCTGGGCCAGTATTAGTTACACTACAAAAAGCAGATAGAATACACAAGTGCTCATGGTGTAATACTCATGAATAGACGGACGCACACAAGTCAAATGAACACATTTTCCACGCGGATGTGCAGTCACGTGGAAATTGAGTTGGTCTGACTTTGTGTGCAGGTATGTATTCATGAGTACCTACCAGTCTGGAGTACATAGTTGTGTATTCTATATCCTTTCTGTAATTTAACTACCGGTATATACATAATGGTTTTTATAGTCTATTGTTAAAAACAAGTAAATATTGTAATGAATGTAGGACCAAAAAAACCTAATTTTGAACTCCTTCAGCACCTTTGACAGGCGGTATTTATGGAAATGTTTCAGGTGAATAAAACACAATTTTATTAGGATTGATTAACAAATACATTCGCTTCAACCCAAAGCAATTACAGTGAAATCCTGTTATAACATCCCCTCTTATTACCTTTCCCTGTTTAGTAAGCTGCAAGTTTTTAAATACAAAATTACCCTGATTGAAAGTTTTCCCTTTCTATAAAAGGCACATTCCTTGGGGCCTTTGAGAAATGTTATAACAGCGTCCTACTCGTACTTGAGGATATCTGTTGGCAGGCAGATGTTAAAATAAACAAAAAAGTACACAGTTAATTTTCTAAGTTTATTCAGTTTACAAATGTAACATATAAATTATGTAGAATGATAAAAGAGAACAAAATCAAAATTATACACATATTAATTTTCTTGTTTGCCACAACTCTTTAATGTCACAACATTTTCTCTCTTCATATAACTTAACTGCAACCTGAAACAAAGTAAAATACAGGTTTGAATTTTGCTGCTAAGCAGTCAATGTGTATAGATGTTTTAACAGTCAAGTCATTCGTAAATAGAACATTAGATATTACTGGTACAATATGTGGCCACCCACCACCAGTAGCAGCGCACAGTAAGTCTTACAATTTCAGGACTCCAAAAATTAATTCAACTAGTTCCAAACGAATTTTCTGCTGTCCTTCAGACATGCACATGTAGAAGTTTCCAAAATGTAACCCCATATTCAGATGTATATTACAATGAATTGTTAAGTACATTTATTTGCACACTCACCACCAACACACTCAAGCAGAGAATGAATGGCTACAGAGCAGATACCAAACAAGCCATAGCTGGTCTCATCAATAACCTACAGGACAAACAAGTTGCAGCACATACAGCATCACACAACAAAGATTTTAATTCCTGCTTCAGTACAAGAGATGTGAGAGCCCTGCCACCTTCAAGCAATAGCTCAGAACTCAGACGCTGGGAATTAGCTCACCAATTTATAAAAAAATTCAGGCAGCCGCCTGGCCTCAATATAAGATAATCACAGCTCATCACCACACTAATCTGATATACCTGCAATATTTAAATTTTCCCACTCCACCCTAGTTCGCCACCCGGCCGCTAGGTTTACTACTAACAGCGTTCTTCCTCCATACTGCAGTGTCCTACAACTCGCTGCCCGATGAAGATCGCGTAGCCAGCGAAATGTCGCAACCGCCTGAAAAAATGTGTCATCCTACTTTGTTGTGTGACTATCGACAAGTACTAGACTGTGAGTACTTGGATTCCTGTCCTTTTATATATTTTTACATAATAGAGTAGAGTACAGCACGAAATGTCACAATGAGATTCCAGATTGAGACCAAAAGCCATCAAAGCTGCTTAGTCAGTCTTAGATGTGGAACTCAAAACAGTGCCCTCTTAATAATAGCCCCCCACCAAAGCTGACACAGTTGGATAAAGGTGAGTATGTAATTAAAATTTCATTAGATACAGAACACTAAGGACGACAAATACTTTCCTAGCCTCAAACTACGTGGACGATTAACTACGCCACACTTATAAAGAAATCTTTGTTAGTGAATACTTATATACACCCAACTGTCACACTATATGCGTGTGTGTGTAAGTATGTATGTGTGTATACACTCAAGCATTCACACACAAAAGCAAACCGCTTTTACATTTGCCCACATTTCATCCCTGCTAGGCACTTACTGGAATGGTAATCACATGTTATACTTACCGAGTGATTGTATTTTATGGTGTGTGCAATCCAGCGAACCAACTACACGAGGAAAACATGCAATGTTGTGAAATTTTTGCTACAATTCCAGCACTCCTCCTTCCCCTCTACAAACTACTGCCTCAAGGATGCAATTGCCCTTGTCAACCTGTTTACAGTGACACAAGCTGATTATTCACCCACAACAGCGAAAATGCTGACGGCTTGATACCCCATACAACCTCAATACCAGGAGCAGTTGGATAGTACTGTATGGTTCCTGTAAAAAAAAAAAAAGCATTATCATAACTATGAGTATCTTTGTATAATGAATAAAAAATACTGAAATAAAAATTCACACAGAAATTAATTTCCCGTTCACATGTATGAATTACAATTTTTACGATAAATCAGTGTATAGTAAAAGCAAAATTAACGTACCATAGGTCTTATTTGCAAAACTAAACAAAGGTCTAGCAATAAATTATTGCTATTATGCAGTTTTACGTTTGGTAATTTTCTAATATCATCAGAAGGGCTCATTAGAAGGGGATGTTTATTTGACCTATTTATGGTGTATTTCTGTTTTGCCCATGCTACTGTTCATAAAACTTGCCACATTTCATGATGTTATGTGGATCCGGCAGAAAAATTTGGAGTTGTGTAAAGCTTAACCACCAATGTTAACGTGTGTCATGCTAAAGAAGTTGTATAATGGCAAAATGTCACATATTAAATGAAATCGTTAACTAGCAATATGTGTGATATTTATCATTTGAATTTGTGGGCATATTCATTATGGATACCAGATTGCATGGTTAGTAGAGAGTGTAGTGTTTCTGTGTGCATTAGTGGGTCATGTTTAACTTTATTGTGTGAAGGCTAGTGAATTGCGAATGGAGTGAGCGAGCAATTAAGAATGTTTACTGGGTTTTCAGTCATCTGTATGGTGGGAGTTATCTTGGTGAGTATCAATTTGCAGAACTCAGGTTTTTTAGGACACATGCATACGTACACACCACTTTCTGCTCACCGGCAAGGAAATAAGTTAGTAAAAGAAATGTGTGCAGGTTTAAATGGAAAAACTAAAATATTGCGTGACCTGAAATAAAGCTCCCAAAATGTGATTTCACACAAAATCTGTGCCAATCTGTTTTCCGAAGCACACGCGACAGAAAGCATTTAGAGCCGCACCAATTTACTTGCTTCCTACATTGTTGGGACATTTCTACTAAACAGTTAAAAACAATGACGAAGCTGATAAATGGGTGTGGGTTCTCTGCGCTTGCTGTTGCTTATGTTGCGGGAAGCAGAGTGGTGCAGATATTTTTGCATGAATTCACTTATAAGGAATTATTTCTTGTACTTGTTGACCATTATTGTGTCTTTTAGTATTATATTTTTTTCCTAATTTGTTTTACAAATTTTACCCCACAATTTCCCTAGAATTTATATTCCTCTATTCCTCCCCACTACTGCGAATCTGAGAATGTAACAGTTACTTACATACCAATGTGACCAAGTTGTTATGAATTTGTGTGGGGTAGAAGTGTCCAAACATACCACTTGTCAAGGTCGGGCTACAATTGCTATAAGCACATCACTAACACAGCACAGTTATATACATAAGAATTAAACTGCTTGTTTTCAGTTCGAGTGGCTACAATCACGCACTTACCTAAGCACAGTTATAGTTACAAGAAAAGTTCAACTTGGTTTAACTTTCCTTATTACTATCGCTGTGCGTCAATATTCAGCCAATCAGAAGCCCCGACATCTGTACTACATTATCAAATAAAAAACTTATCTACGAATCATGAACATGTGTATGTTGACTTCATTCCTCGGCAGATATTTTCTTTTGTTTATTTATAGATAATCGCAACCACAGAAGTTTTGTAACTTTTTTAGGTGACGTTAACAGTAAAAACTGAAATGTAAATTATTCCTCATTTCAGAAACGTCTCAGATCAATCAAAAAGAATTATGTTTGACACAAAACCGCTACCAACTGTACAGAACTTAATTTATTCGGTACAAATGTAGCAACATAAACAAAGTAATATTATCGTTATATCAATTGTAGGCAAGCCACTGTGCTTGTATTATGTTTTGTATGTGTTTATCTTTATAATTGTGAATGTGTTAGGTATATGTCAATTGTAGCCCGGCCTTTACAATAAATGTTCAGTTCTATAGATAATCCCCTATATTATAAAATTACCCTAAATTTTAATAATCCTTTACAGTTGATGAGTCCTGCATGGACAGCAGAACAGAAATATAAGGCCTCTGTTACTTTCATTATGTATACATTTTACTTTTTCCTTTGGAAACAAACTAAAATGTGTAGAAATCAAAGTTTAACATGTCTCATGGAATTATACTGTACTTGTAAATGCAGTGAGTATAATCGATAGGCCTACAATGTTAAATTTTTATACTGTGAAGGGGAATTATGATTTTTATATCATTTCCTGGAAAAAAAAATGTAAGAATGTGGTTTTTGAAAAAAGACGATTTGTAAAAAAAATGCATAAATGTAAAAATTAGTGCTTAACCTTTAAAAGTACTTCTTCACAAACAGCACCGACTAGTCATTGAGGAATAGTTATACACATTTTTTAAATCGGAAACTACATGTATTTGAGAAAACAAAATAACTCTCTTCTCAAGTTGCACAAAATCAAGTCGTTAAACATAATTAAAACTTCAATCCAACTATCCACTTTTTTTTATCAAACTCTAACATCAAATTTTTCACAAACGAAAATATCAAGATGGCGACAAGCGGCGCTAACCATCTGTAAATCCAGCTAACGAGAACCCAGAGTAGCTTTTAGTTTAACAGAAACTTTGATGGGAACTTCGGCGATAACGAGGACTTGTAAAATGCTTTAAAGAGAACTTTCCGGTTAAAGAGTTCTTTAAGACTTAACATATACCTTAACGAGAAGTTGTAAAATTGCACCTGAACATCGTAAACATAGGGCTACGGACAACGATCATCGCTGACTTTGACAGTTTTTAACGACCACGTTTGTGTTTCAATAACCAAATATATGAATAGGTAACGATATACCGACTTTCATTTCTGTCCTGAAAAAAAGATTTATATTGAAAAAATCAAAAGGTTTTAAAAAATTAGAATACATAGAAATGCACATATGACAATTAGGGAGGCCTCTTTATGACGTAAAGGGGCTGCTGTGGTGTAATGGCTAGACTACTCGTCTCCCACCTGGGAGATTCGGGCTTGATTCCCGGAGGGGTCGCTCCAGGACTTTCTTATGTGGGAATCGTGCCGGACGATGAAGCTGGTCGGCGGGTTTTCTCGGAGTTCTCCCGTTTCCCCTGCCCTTTCATTCCAGTGCTACTCCATACTCACCTCGCTTTACCCTTATCGGCTCTCAAGAGCACGATGTTAATCGCCCCCCAAATATCTTCACTCACTCACTTAATGACTTAACAATGATATAAAGTTATTTTACATAAAGGCAACTAAACTAAAGTCTGTTCGCGACAAAGTGAGCACTTTAGAAATCTTACTTACAAACAAGTCACTGTTCCCACATGCATATATTTTTATGGGCGCAGTGAGTGCCACGCGCCCAGTAAAGTTGGTAACGATGGAGGGAAAGTAATTCTATATCTTAACGTTGAATAAAACCTGTTAGGTAACCACATGCAATTACTTAAATTATTTCTGTCCCTTTATATTTTTATACAGTGAATTTGACATAAAACGGAAAAAATACACACATTGCATACAAATAGATCTTAAGCAGGGCTGTCAAAAGTCCTCATTTTACTCTGAAGAGCCTATATATAATTTTTTTCACGAATAATGTTCTTTTTCCATGTCGTCGCAGATGAAATTCAAGGCGTAAACGAAAATTAATAAAGGATTATATCTCAGGCTGTTTAGAAAACCGTCTTCATTCTGGATACTAAGGCGCAAGACAAAACACGGAAGTAGTGAAGGCGATGGGATACCCCGATATTTTGTTGGGCTCTTAACCAAGTTTTGCTCATAAATTGAGCGAAAGAAATTTTATTAGATACGATTAAGTTTAATCGGAATTTTAATAAACGGAGAAGCCATTGTGTGTAAATTTAAAGAAAGCACAAGCCATTTACGTACGTCATTGTACGACAATCGTTTTAACAGTTATGGAAATAACAGTTGGTTACATACCTTACTGTTATAAAGTATTTTACAAGACATGTTTTGAAGTGCCCAGACTTATCACTATCCCTCAGATTTTATTTTGAAATAAGAGACTATCTACATTAAATATTCGCTCTACTCAAACTATTTTCCGAACTGTGGCACGTAGTGACAGCTTTGAAAATCAACCACGCTGGTATAACATCATTGTTATTTCATAACTACGATATAATTTGGCGCCCAAGTTCGAGGTAGATTTTGAATAAAATAATTTGTTATGAAGAACTATATTTGGCCGAGCCTTGTGACGCTATGTTCAACCACTCGGCTCATTTTGTGAAGACCTGGCTTCGATTTCCAGGTCCGGCCATCCTTAATTTCACCTATAAAGGTGTGTTATGCTCGAAATAACTATTAACATTTTCTTATCCATAAGCATACAATTGCCATAATGAAAATGTTGTGAGTAGTAGGATTATGACGAGTCAGGCATAATGTATTTTAAATGGGAACTGGGTGGCTGGGCGGTTGCAGCTGAGAGTCACCTACTGAGGATCGACTAGGACGAGCTCGGCAATCTTCGGCTCGACACAGGGAGTGCTCGGAAGCCGTCGACTCGGGTTTGTAGGACATACCCGAAGGTGCTCGACAGTTACACCCACTAATTCTTCAATCATATGTATGTTTATGCTAGCCATATTGGCATTTTAGGCATAGGGTATGTCAAAATGAAAAATATATTTATAACCCTATTGAAAACATTATTTTTGATAGTAAATTTTTAATTTTTTTTATATTGTACCAAAAATTATACATAGGGTATTGAGGAAACATGCAAAAGTCTCTCAACTACATTTTCAGTCCCTCTCTTAAAGACTGATTAATATACAATGCCAGTATCTGCAAATTATTCACTACCTCGACTGTTTTTTTGTAGGTATAGGTATGCTAATGAATTTTTTTCTTTCAATGTGTGTATATATGACTAATCCAAGCCCATCATACTAATATCGACCATATGCACGAGTATGTTATAATCGTGGTATGGATCAGCATCTACCATCCATTTTATAGGCATAATTGGAGTTAATTTAAATGTCAATATTGCCAGACTTTTGAAACTTTGAATTTACGGGGGTGATAAACAGTTATTAATTTCGTTGCTCTTCTTGACCATCAATCCATTAATATTTCGCAATCAGCACCACAATCTTTCAATCCTTCCATCAACCTTATGAAATCAGCACTGCAATATTTAAATATTCCCATCAATCGTTCAATCCTTCCATCAGTCTTTCACAATCATTACCACTAGCTTTCATTTTTTCCATTAATCTTGCAATCTTTCCACCAATCTTTAAATTTGTCCATCGATCTTTAACAATCAGCACCACAATTACCACCACCATCTTTCAAACTTCCTGTCAATCTTTCGCAATCAGCACCACAATTAGCACAGCAACCTTCCAATCTTTCCATCAATCTTTCACAATCAGCACCGCAATCTTTGAATATTTCCATATTTAATTCTTTTCATCAATTTTTCGCAATCATCACCACAATCGGCACCGCGATCTTCCATTCTTTCCATCAATCTTTCAAACTTTCCATCAATCCATGAGGTTTGTCGTCTATCTTTATCCACAAATATTAAAAAAGAACATTCACCAATCGTCTCCAAATTTGTATATGTCTACAGAATTAATATTTTTGTGCAGTCAACTATTCATACATTTTTACACTAGCATCCTTATTATCATTCTACATGCAGATCTCTCCGTTAATAGTCCTGTGTTTATAGCACCACTTTATAGTTGTAAGGGTTGATAGGAAAGGACACACAAAATAAAGGTAAAAAATTATTTTATAATCATTTATTATCATTCTGTAACTACAATTTCATAAGAGGGCAGTCCATCGCACTATTCGATGTAGCGCCGATCCTTCGGTTTACTAATGATTGAAGATATCTCGTTAATGTGCTTGAGAGGTCCACGTTTTTGAGGGCCAATCAAATATCGGAGTCTATCAACAAGTTTATTGGGGTCTTCAGGGAATATGTAACAAGCGTTATTGACACCTTCTGCCTTCTTTAGACCACTTGTCGAAGGAAACTCGTTGATGAAATATATAAGAACATCAAGATAATTATCATCTTCTTCAACTTTATCACTGTCGTAGTAGTCATTATCATTACTGCAGTCTTCATGATCGTGCATGCTTCTGTTTCATTCTCAATATCAAGTTTGCTTTTCTTTGTTGCAAGAGGTGCATGTCAATTAGTATTTAGAGCCAAATACAGTTTATTTCGAAGTTCATCGATTTTCCACGAAGGTCTGCATTTCGACCTTGACGATCATGGAGCCGCGACCTGCATCGTCGCTAAATGTTTGACACCAGTGCCGATTTTGCAATCGAGTTTTCCCCTATGGTAGAAATACCCATTGGCATGAGATAACGGTCTGTGCGAAGAGTTCTTTTCGCGTGATGAAGCACTGGTCACATGCAGTTAGTGCAAGGTGATATATTGAAAGAACATACCAAGATCTGCATTGGGAAGCATGGCGAGGGGCCTGCCGCAATGCCTTCATGAGATTGGCCAGCTGCAGTTTATGAAAGCTGATACAGTGAAGGAACACATCGAGATCTGCAATGGTTCGTTTACTGGGAGCAAGCAAGTGATGTCATTACCTCATGCAACATTGGTGGGTACTGTTTCCGCAAACGATTATGACAAGACAGTTAATACTAATGGCGAAATGTTTGAGTCGGTATGTGTGGAATGTACACTTACAAGATGTGCATGTGAAGTTGACAAACTTCAAAATAAACGGATGTCGACTCTAAATACTGATGATAAACATACACCTCCTAAAAATATAAGCAAACTTGATATTGATGATGAAACAGGAAGTGAAGACGATCATGAAGACATAGTAGATGAAAATGACTATGGCGACAATGATAATGTTAAAGACGATGGTGCAAAATAATATAGGTCCTACACCAGCGGAAAAATGTACAAGTCGTACGCGTGGCGAAAGATATTCCAAGTCCTACACAAGGGTGGAACGAAAGTGACCAAATGAAAAACATACTAAGTCCTACGCATACAAAAAAAATATTCTAAGTCCTGCAAATGTAATCGCCTGGTCCAGACGAAAAAAAAATACGGCAGCCTAAACCAGACAAAAACTAATTAATTAAAGATGGACTCCTAGAATACACATTATGTATGCGGGCTGAATAGTTGGGGCATGCTTTAGTCATACTAGGCGGTGAATATATTTCGTTTAGTGTCGGTAGAACAATGGTATGGGTAATAGGTATATTTTATTTTGGTAATGCTGCACGGACTGAATGGTTGGGGTACGCTTTAGTATTATTTTGTGGTGTGGTGACTAGTAAATTTGGCTGGTGCCGGTCTATAGTGGAAATTGAATGGATGTTAAGTTGTGGGCTGATTTCAACTGTATAGTTGCTCTAGTTATGATGGATGGTATGATTGGTGGGTTGGGTAGTATGTTTGATAATTATGGCTGATTTTTTCTTGCGATATAGGAATTGGTACATTGGGTGGTCTGGTATCAGTTGGTTATGTTAGGTTGACAGATGGTAGGAATGTTTTTGTTATGGGTTTGTCTGGACTGTAATGTGACTTGGTATCTTGGTTTATGGTGGATGGTGGAAAACTTTTCCATGAAGAAGAGGAATATGTGGAAAAGGGTTCTGCTGTTTGGACACTTGCTAGCATGGACTGTCCTCCATAGTTCTATAGTTCCATAGCTCCATAGCGCCAACACTCGGTTGTATGTACATATGTGTGCATTTCGCCTCGGAAATATTTATGTGAACTATGTTCATTGACACACAACAAAATTTTATGTGTTATTGGTCTCGTCTGCAAATTGGAATATTTCGGGCTCTGTGTGCCTATCGGTGTGTGTGTGTGTGTGTGTGTATGTGGTTTTAAAGCTAGACGGCTTAGTTTTGAATATTTTTTGTACAACAGTAAAAACAAATTTAATAAAAATAAATATAAAAAATATCGATTAAATTGATTTAAAAAGAAAATAAAGTATTAAAATTAGAATATTTTTTTAGAAAGTCTTACCTGGAATGCACTATCGCATTTAATTTTTGCCTGTACTTATACACAATATTAGGGGATTGGAGATAGCTATCTCTGCGCAAGTGCATACCTGCTAACATTGCTATGTGCTGACTAATCATATCCGACACTGTGCAGGTGCAAAAACGACTTGACAGCACGAACGCTTGCAGTTACCTGACAAACGTGCAGGTGCAGACTGTCTAACACTGCTCTTCCCATGCAAGCACAGACATTTATTTAAACTTTGACAGATGGAGTTTTTTCTAGGAAATCAATAAAAATCAGAGGTATTGAGATGCATTTATTTAAGTATTTACGAATTTTTTATAATTTTTGTATATTTTTTATAAATCTAAAATGGTGGTCCAGCCATTTGGCTACACATGCAATATGACAGCACAATCGTATGCACCTCGAAAAGACGAGTCCGATGTTATATAACACTTAATACTTACAACTTATAAAATTTTAACTTTAAAAATTGATTTTTTTTTTTAAGTTTTTTAGAATTTTTCAAGTAAATTTTTAGGTCGGAAGACTGATTTAAAGATATGAATGACTGGTTTTGAGGTTGAAAGAGAAATTTTAACCGAAAATGGGAAATTTTAAGGGACAATGGGACATTTTGAGTTTTACTAAGGGAAAGGATTGATTTTTGGGTAAAATAATTGATTTATGAAGTGTGTTTTAGGTAAAAAACAAGTGATTTCTGGGTTAAAAAAACTTGATGGTTTTTAGAGAAAACTTCTAAAATGGCGGCCAGAACCACCGAGCCAGACCCTGGCTGTGGGCGATCGCGAACCACAGTTGCCGGGCCGTGTACCCTGCGCACGAACCTATTATGCCCTACTACTGTAGGCGCAGTTACCAACAAGTACGGTGTGCCTCTCTGGAGAGAGCTAAGACTAAGACTGATCGGCTGAAGTGTAAAAAATGGGTCTTGATGCGTGAGTAGCGGATATTTAAATGTCGTCAACGCTTTCAGACCCACTTTAATTTGCGGTTTCAGGCAATGCAAAGAAAAAAAATATAATGCATGCTGTACTACAGTCGACACAGCGCTTGTTTCACTGTCACAGCCAATAAGCTGTTGGCTATAAGTTCGCCTATAGTTGTATCAACCAGTTATGACCTAGACCAGTAAGGCGGTTTGCGAATAATTTACCCACTGGTAATATGAGCTTCGCAGTGTGCCGTGCAGACCAAAAATTACCTACACGTGCGTAATAGACACAATTGTTTACACTGGGTATGGCAGCGGGCATTATGATCGTATATGTGTAACTAAGTGAAGATTAAGTGAATGAAGCAAGTATAAATACAGTGACAACGGTAATTATAACTGAGTTTGGGTTTAAAAAAAGTGCTCTCTGAGACGAATAATGGTGAGTTCACAATAAAAAATAAACATAGGCACAGAGCATGGAACATAACAGTTGAACATACATACGACCACAATTCTTGTGCGGAATTGTATCACAGTTGAATGCATATGTAATATTTTTAGCCAATGAAATTTTGCGATGATTCTGGCGTCCGTTGGTCGTGTGGGTAAATAATGAATTTTCTTGACATATTGCAATATTGTGTCGGAAAATTAGTGTTTTAATATATTTAATAATTTTTCTTTTCCTTCAAATCTTTGCTTTTGCTATCGGGAAAATGGGAATAACTTTTAAAAAAAAATTTCTTGTGCACTGTCATCTCTTCTTTCCTATAACTTCTATCACGCATCATTTATTCAATTCTTCTGCATAATTGTTCCTACCTTTTAAATTAACAATTTCTTTAACGTATTTTATACTCTTCTCTGATTACCTCTTACTCAATGTGCCTGCACATGTATTGAAATATAACGACTTTTACTGTGCACTACATCAGGAGCTCTTATGGACACGGCCTGTTATATAGGCTGTTCACTGTACAGGGAGCACTTTGAAGGAGCTAGTAACTTTTTTCCTGTCAACCATTTTTCTATTCTTCCACCAGTTTTTAAAATAAATATTGCCATATAAGTAATAAGCACAGTTTATATATTTCACCGGACTCTAAATTTAACGTATAAGGATACAATATGCTATATTTATTGACTAATAGCTGAAATGAGAGGACTTCAAAAAGTGCTCACTTTACCGTTAATAGCCTATAGACATGTAGAAATAATAAGTCACTGTTGTGATTTCGATTGTGAACAAAGCGTAAGTATAAATAGTAAGGATAGGCAGTTGTATTTTGTAAATAATAGCTGTGTGTGTACTTTTATAATATTGTAAATAAATTAAGGCCACAAATTTTGATATTTTATTGAAGAAAATATAAGCTTATGAGATAACTTTCCTGTCTGTGTTTGTGTGTATATGTGCATGTATGTGTGCCTGTGTGTGGGCCCCCTAAAACTTTTGAACCCGAGAACCGAATTTCACCAACTCGGTACACGTAAATTACTAAATAAGGACATCTAAATTTTATAATTTCCGACCTCGCAGGATGCCTATTCTGTAAATGGCAACAATTCTTACAGGTTTAAAGTAAATAACCAAGGTAGCATACGGGACTATGAATATCGACGATACCATATTTTTATAGTTATTAGCATGTGTATTGTGTTCAACAGTTGTTGAACAGCAGCTCATTCATGACAACTGTCTGGCCTAATGAAGGAGACTGGTTTCCTACATTGAGCCATTCACAGTTTATATTTATTTTTTTAAATATTTCCTTAACTTTACATACTATTGGCCAACCTTCTTTATAAAGTGAATATCAATAGTTAATGTCTATATTTTGCTACAAAGACTAAAAATGTTATTAAATTTAAAGGAATATATAGGCGTTTTCTTTAAGTGGCCCATTGGTACCAACCTTCACCTACTACCAAATTTTACACCCAAGTAGTACAAGCGGGTCGTGAAAAATAGTATGTATAATACAGTCAGGCACTAATTTTCAAAATTGCGGCCATATAAACATTTAAGCTTAATACATTATATCTACGAAACCATTCAACCGTTTTCAACAAATCTTTGTATTCTGGCAGTATCTACAACAATCAAATGTGTCCGCACAGGGAAATCTTTTATCCACTATTTTGTAGGATAGCGCCACATGTAAAATAAAACTGTTGTCATTTCTCGGGAAATAGTATACTGGATCTTACCAAATTTGGAGACCATGTAGGACATGTAAACTGATATGTTTTAAATGGGTAAAACACGTATTTACAAAATGGCTGCCATACAAACATTTTAGCTTGGTACACTATATCTACGAAGCCATGTAACAAATTTCAGCTTATTTTGGCATGATCGCAGTAACTGTTACAACCGTCTAAAGTGTGTATACAGAGCCCATTTTTCTCTACCTTTTTGTATTAAAGTGCCACATGGAAAAACAAGTTTTTATATGCTATCTTTGGGACTAAACATCAAATCATAAACATATTTTTCACTATGGTAGTGCTACCGTAGGGCATGTAAACATAAAGGCTGTTCACGATAAAGTGAGCACTTTAGAAATGATACTTAGAAAAGAGACACTGCCCACTGCATGTATATATTTGAATGGGCGCACTGAGTGACATTCGCCCAGTAAAGTTGGTAACGATGGATGGAAAGTAGTTCCATATACTAACGTCCTTACGTCGAATAAACAGTTTTAGGAAACAATTTATGCTGACTTAAAATTATTTCTTTCACTTTCTGATTTTTTTAATCAATGAAATGTAGAAATTAACAGATTTTTTAAGTATTTAGTTTCTTAATAAATTCAGTGTTTCATTTAACCGATGCATTTTAGAGTGACGGTGCCCATGGCAATGGTAATTTTACACAAGGCGGGGGAATACACAACGTGTGCACAAGCAGATCTTAAGTAGGGTTTCAAAAGGATTCATTTTACCGTGAATGCCCTACACATGATTTAACTGACTCCGATAGTTGATTTTAAAAATTACTGAACAGTAAATATTTTAGGTTAGTAACCTGGGTCCTCCAGAAGGCGAGTCCGAAAGTTAATCACTGTGCCACCTCACTCGACTCTTATAGTACGACAGGTCATGGGTTCGAGGCCTGGGTAAACCACATATGTATTTGTAGTGGTCTTACTAGTAATGCTAATGTTTCTGGTTACATATCTAATGTTATTTATGTCAACAAGGCGTCAAGGCCTGCCTACAATCTATGCCTTTAAGAATTTCATCAAACTATTTGCAACCATGTAGAGGACAGTAGACTCATTAGTAATATCAGTAGATTCTTGATTTTTTCAAAGCCTCCATTCCTCAAGAACTTGGATACGCCCTAAGCAATATCCAACCATACGGATAGACATGTAAAAAGTGCAGAAGTACATAAAGAAAAAAATGCCACTGACTGCTTCTGGGAACTGTATTGTTAACTCCTGAGCGGGAAGACCTATGTTACATGTTTGCCTTAGGTATACAGGATCTGTTAAAGTTATTGTCATTTATAAATCACTGTGTAAAAACAAGAGGACTTTTTAAAATAATAATATTCCGGTATTCTCTGTCATTTATTTGAGAAGGATATTCTACATACAGAATGTTGGTCACCTGTTCTTCTCTTAAGTTTCAGAAAAGAATGCAACGAAAAACAAACGTTCACACATTTCTGAAGTCTGTAGAAATGTAGATTTTGAATCGAAACAATGTGTGGTTAAGTTACAAACACACACATAAACGACACAGTAGAAACACAGGTGCAGGGGCGAACGTGTAAGGGATGGATGGTTAATAATCCTACTAGGAGCCTAATAGCCAGAAGCCTCATAGATCTGCATGAAAAGAATAGGCAGATGATTTACAGGGAATTTTAATAGTCCCCAGGCATGAAGTTAATAATTACGGTAAAAGATAGATGCAAAGAAGGATTGTAAATTAGTAGGCAAGAAAAGTTAAATTTGGGAAAATTTTGAAGTCTAACTGGATATCTTATTCCCAGAAATCCCGGATAAACATAAAAGAAAAGTACTCTTAAGGTTTAAATTCTGACATTTTACGGTGAGTATTCCACATCATCAACTCAGCAGCTCCCAACACCCCTTTCCACTATTTCCAATGGAGGCCCCTACACTTCCACTCTGCCCCTGCATGGGTGTCCTCAATTCTGCAGGAGAGCTGTGCAGCTCACTGAGTGGTATCGACTTTCCCCACGAGAGCTGTGCAGTTCACTGAACAATGTCGACTTTCCCCCACGAGAGCTGTGCAGTTCACTGAGTTGTGTCAACTTTTTATTAGGAGAGCTGTGCAGTTCACTGAACAATGTCGACTTTCCCCCAAGAGAGCTGCGCAGTTCACTGAGCGGTGTCGACTTTCCCCCATAAGAGCTGGTCAGTTCACTGAACAATATCGACTTTCCCCCACGAGAGCTGTGCAGTTCACTGAGTTCTGTCAACTTTTTATTACGAGTGCTGTGCAGTTCACTGAACAATGTCGACTTTCCCCCACAAGAGTTGTGCAGCTCACTGAGTGGTGTCCACTTTCCCCACTAGAGCTACTCAGTTTACATAGCGGGATCGATCTTGATGCTGGGCTGCCGGCTGGTGTTGGAGCTCCGCGCGGTGGCCGAGCTGGACCGCCGGTCGTCTTTGTCGTCGCCCACCACACTGAAGCTCCTGCCCTGCTCGGAGAAGCTCAGCTCACGCCGGCGCTCGAACAAGCTGAAGCGGCGATCATGCTCGGAGCCCTCGTCGCTCTCGCCGTACAAGTCGAGGGTGTTGCCGAGTTGCCACACCTTCATGTCGAGCACCACGCCCAACGTCGTCAGCACTGCCGGCACAAAGCAATGTTCACAGTATTAGAAACTGTAGTTCCCATCTTCTTACCTCTTGTCCATATCAGCGTATCGATAAATAGTCAAAATTTGAATTAATAAACCCAATGCTTAAAAAATAGCTGCAACCATAAATAATTTTCACACAAGAAGGAAAAGTTGGTATGCAGCACCATAGCATGTGATATTAAATCTTGAATAGGTTAAGCTGCCTTTGAGAATTTACAACTGCCACCAGGAGTACTAAAACCATTATAACCCAGGTAATATGAATGGTCGTAAGACGAAGCCTTTTTCTAAATAAGCAGTGTTCGTGTGGAGTATTAGTGAGTAGCTAGCATGCCTCGGGAACACATTCGACACTGGTGTGTTTAATTATATATTTCGAGAGAACACACATCTTTGAACCACGGGAGGAAAGGTGGACTTAATTTCCTGCCATATGGATCATTGTATTGGGAACATGAACAACACAAACACGCTGGTACAAGCATGCTGGGAATGATCTTCGGCGATCCAGAGTGACTCTCAGAATATAAGATTGTTTCGATGTCTGATATTAACGAATTCAACAATCTGCATCTATTTCCATAACCCAGAGACATGCAATGGCATCATTCCTGGCCCCTATTTCCCTCCCGAACTATTGCGAAGAAACGAGGAGAAACATATTTGAATAACACTGTATTCCATTGATACCTTGACAATGGTAACTTCGATTGCAATTTTTGAACTAGTTGGCATGAATGACTAATGAAAGAGAGGCCATGGTGGTGTAATTATTAGACTGCTCGCCTCCTACCTAGGCGAACCAGGTACTATTCCAGGCGAGGTCATCCCCGGATTTTTGCATGTGGGAATCGTATTGGACTATGCCGCTGATCAGCGGGTTTTCTCAGGGATATTCCGTTTCCCCACCATTGTATTCCGGCGCCACTTCATACTCATACCACTTCACCCTCATCGGCTATCAAGACTTCGATGTTAAGAGACTCCCAAATTTCTCCACTCCATACTAAGGAAAGGTGGTGCATCGTCTTTAATAAAAAATACATGTTTTTTCTGGACATAGAGAATAGCCGTACTCGAGTATGGAGAGGAACAAACAGCGCACAAATACGGATCCCGTTGTTGAGTGACAAACCGCCAGTACTGTTGTGTCATGGCGTGGGAGACAATCTCCTATGATTCAAATAACTTCCTGGTAGTGATCAGGGTAACACTGACGACACAGTTGAGTGTTCAGGATATTCTCAGGGTCACACCCTTCCCTTCATGGGACACTCTAATGGAGAAACTTTCCAAACCGACAATGCTTGCTCAAACATAGCACGGGGGTCTCAGGATTGCTCTCGTGATGCTGACACCCTCCCCTTGTTAGTCCAGTATCCAGACTTCTCGACTGTACAGCTTGTGTGGTGACAGCTGGGAAGCAGATTCAATATCGAAGTGCCTGCAGCATCTTCTGCCGTAGCCTCTGTGACCACATGCCGTAGGCTATTGTATCGTATCGCTAGGGCTACCTATTTTTTCGCGAAAAGATTCCAGGACTACTTGTAATCCAAGACACTAGAGCTCAAATCCAATTTCGTGATTGGATGATTTTAACTGTCACGCATTGCTGGTGTCTGCTCACGAATCACGGACACTCAGTGTCGGAGCTACCTAGTTCTAATTGGCTGAATCAGGTAAGGAACTGTCTCTTGGCAAAGAGACATGGGCAGTAAACAAAGAAAAACTGCACGTATGTGATAGGTAGGGATAGGAAAATTTCGCGAGTTAAAATGACATGTATGCTAGACTCCACACTCTTTTGTATAGTCGAACCTCAGATGTTTGTTCATTGGCTGTTGCCCCAGTGTTACCCCACATTTGACAGTACGGGATTATTTTTTGTTCCCTTGCAAGTCGGCTACTGACGCGGAGTCGGTCAGGGAATGTCTAATAAACTCTGATCTAATTGCAAATGTGACTTCAGTGCACACGCGTTTGAAGTCTATCTTGTCCTCTAATGAAGTCGCGAATTTTTCCTATCCCTGGTGATAGGACATTGGAGTCTGAATTTTGCGTGGATATTTTCCCGAAAATCAGGTGGCCCTACTTATCGCCATATGCATCTACTCTACAGGTGGTACAACAATGTGCTAGAGGTATTTTTCAACTCTACGTGTTTGCCTAACACAATTATAAATGTTATAATGTGTAATCAGTGAATTTATTGTAGTTCCCATTGAATGTGCCATATTTAATTCCACTTAGAAATAATTACGGTGCAGCAATTTTTTATGTCAATGTTTGTTCAAAATAACTTATATTTTAATGAAAATGGGTAACAAATAATGATTAAATAATATCTTACGACTTTCTCTCATTTATAGTGTTGTTAACACTTACAGAAAAAAAGATAACAAATGGATCTCTCTTAGACTTCACTTTTGATGACATGAGAATTTTTTTAGATGTTAAGTTATTTATATTTTCCTTATATATTGGCAAAAATAATAAAATAACTACATCAATTTAATGTTCATAAAAGCATAAACTATTAAAAGTTTACATTTGTTATATTTTTCTCACTACGGTAACATTAATAATAATACATATATATATATATATATATATATATATATATATATATATATATATATAATATATATGCGCGTGTGTGTGTGTGTGTAACATCAACTTTTTAATGTATATTTATTTATTTTCTACTGTTCTTAACACTATGGGGAAAACAATATAATTAATTTAGCCTCTTTTATCATCGTTGATGTAAGGGATTGTTGTAGACCCTAATGTAAATTTATTTCCATTTATTCAGCTATGAAAAAACAAATACTTTATTTCTGATATATGAATGTCGTGAAATGTTAAATAGTTCTATTTTTTCTAAATTTTGACTACACCAAACATTTTAAACACCAAAAACAAAGTATAAATAATTCCTATATTTTCATGTTAGAAACCTAACAATTTAAAATGACGTTATTTTAGGTCTACATTTTCTTCCGTTCCTAGTGTTTTCAAAACTTGGGAAATAACGCATGATTACGCGTTTAGTTTAATTTCGAGAATGCCAAGAATAATTGTAAGGTTATATTTTGTTCTCTTTCTCCCACTCCTTAGGATGTGTATAATAAAAAAAAAGAATTAGCCCCTATAACACAGTGTTTATAATGTAAGAAATGATTATAACTTTTTTAAGCTACCTATTTTTCCTGCTTATGGAATTGATAACACTTGATAATTTATAAAATGTTGTTTTGTGTTTTGCATGTAAAGTGGTTTATAATCTGTCATGCTGAGTTGTTCCAGCCCTCTTAATAGAATGGAATGTAAACAATTAAATTGATTTAACCAAGAACTTCATGTAGTCATAGTGCCAACTTACCTGCCGCCGCAGCATTCATGTATAACCTGAATTTGTCTTTGTGGTAGAGCCAGCAGTTTCCTTTCTCTGAACAGCTTGTGTCCCACATGAGGCATGTTGCATCTGGACAACAAAGAAAAAATAGTCTCGCTTTATAAAAACTAATTAGAGTTCCTTACTTCTATTAACTGCCCTTGTTTTTACCTACAAAATAAACAAAATTAAAAATGTATTGATAGTGGAACCGGTTTTAATGAAATGCTTAAAGTTAATGTGTATGTTTGTAATTTTCAGTTCTAAGATGCTACGTTAATCTTGAGTTAACTAATTCAAGTTATTTTCTGCCGACTCCTAACAATGGGCTCATGAGCGCCTTGGAGAGGGAAATTAGGGGAGGATAGAGCAGCGCTCGAATGCAAGGGTGGAGGAAACCTGGAGCAACCGGAGAAAACCCGCCGATCAACAGTAGCATCCGCCATGTTTTCCAAATTCGAGAATCCGCGGCTGACACCGCTGGGAATCGAGCCCAGTTAGCCTTGGCGAAAGACGAGTCAATTGGGGCCTCCATACTGAAAAAAGGTTTTGTTGAATCGAACTATGTTTGTTGGCAGCAAACAAATCGATTTTTTTTGTATAGGCGCAAGGAAATATTTTGTTGTTAAAACCACATTATTTGGTGGCCCCAAACAAAGAGCAGGCTCATTTAAACTGACTGATTTTTGTGACATTCGAATGTTGCAGAACGTGCGTAAATAAATATTTCAAGTTTTACAGCTTTACTTGTTAGTTTCCAGTTGAACTTGTTTTATTAGACTGTTAGTGCATTTATTGAGCGAGCATCAATAAATGCTCTAACAAACACTGCTACTATGCTAATTCTCACAAAAAGTACAAACAAACTCTCTAGCCGTACTTTAGAAAGAAGGGGACAAGTAGCCAAACAAATATATAGGTACCAGCCCAATGTTCAACCCAATATTTTGATGACAATCCAATTTCTTCTGTCCCAAAAAACATATTTTGTAAATTCAAGGGTGTATTTAGTTAAATGTACAGTCTTTATTTGGTTATTTTTAAAGTTTTGTTTACTGAACTAAATATTTTATTTGAAAAGTTAATATATTTTTGGCCTTAAACAAACTAATATTTCGCAGGCTGTTCTCTCAGTGCGAGTCAATCACATATGCTATGATTTACTTACCAATGATGGCCCCGAAGATGATCGGTCCTGGTATGAATGCTAGAAGGCTGACGATCAGAAGACTTAGGCCTTGTGCAAGTACTTTGTCTTTCTGCTTTACGCATCTGAAATATGTTCATAACATTTTTTTAGATGATAATTTATACCATATATTACAATGATACAGGCATTCAAATACATTAACAGGTACAATCCCGAATTAAATTTTTCAGACCCAGTATACCAACACAATTGTGTATATCATGCATGTATAGGTAATTTTTTTAACCGTACTACACACTTCGAAGCTCTATGACCAATGATCTTAACTGTGGGTAAATGATTCGCAACCGCCTTACTGGTCTAGGTCATGATTGGTTCACATTGCTGTAGCCGAGCGTATAGCCTATAGTTCATTGGATGTGGCAACGAAACAGGTGTCGTGTCGACTTAAATACAGCACGCATCATACTTTTTTTGTTTGCAACACCTGGAACCGTAAATTAAGGGGGGTTTTAAAGGGTAAATTTATAAACGCAAGTGTTGCAATAGTTAAATTTTTGATTGGGGGGTTTGTACTTGTGTCAAGCGTGCTTCTCGCGATTAGTGGACGTGATTGGCCAGCTGCAATCACTTAACAACCCGGTGAATAGCTGGTCGGTGATTGGCTAGTCGGTGTTCGCAAAATGTATTAATGGTTCAATACGATTGGTTAAACCTCGATATGACGTCATAGGTCTTGCATGCTCATATATAAGCATTATAGAGGTCAGCTGAGAATCTTAGTTTGACAGCAGTTCCCGTGAAAGGTGGATCGTCTTGGCTAGCTTGTGCCTCTTCGCATCAGTCTTATTATACATCTGCGATGCCTCCGGGTACTCCAGAGCTAATGGTAGCTACGGTAGTGCCATCGATTTCTTTGGGAGAGGAACCAGCAGTGCCATCGACTCCTTCAGGTATGGTGCCGACTTCTATGGGTGGGCTACCTACAGCAGCTCCATCGGCATCGCCAACTAGGCCATCGACCTCTATTCCAGCATAATCTGTATGTTCAAATACCTATGCTGAAGCAATCCGACATTACAAATGTCGCTTTTGTGAATATACATTCACAAGCAGCAGCAATGCTCGGCGACATGGGCGCTTTAATTGCGTTAAAAAGTCTCTGTTGCATGCCATATTTGTGTGACAGGTGCGGCAAGCAGATCAGCAGTAGCGACAGTTTACTTAGACATATTAAAGAAAATTGTAATTTGGTTCATGGTGTTAGCGACTATAATAAGTTAATTGAATAACAAAAATGTTTGTGAATAAAATGGTTTTTTTATTTCATGTTTTCCTACTTTGCCAAAATAATATTTAAATTTAAAAGGTAGAGAAATAAAATAAATTTAAAATGTAGAGACATTAAATTAATTTTACTAAAAGTATTGTACTATATGTACAATTATATAATTGAATAAAAAGGTTGTTAAAATTTATATGCTTTAAATTTTAAATAACCAATATATATTTAATTAATTATGCATATCATCAAAGTCTCGCATCATGCTTGTAGGTATACAGCTGATTGGAAATAACTGTTTTAAATAGTGTGGAAATTTACAAGTCTTTTTTATACTTATAAATATAAGGGTCGACAGCACGCTTAGCCTCCAGCAAACTTACTTTTTCGAATTTATTCTCGAGCTTTTGTGTTCAAGGTCATTCAGGGTCATGGAGTCAAGGTAAAGGTAGTCTGCGTCCAATATGGTGGTAGTATTCTGTAATGTATTATGCTCGCTGACATTTATAGATTTGTTTCTCGATTTTTGTTTTCAAGGTCATTCAGGGCTAGGGAGTGAATGGGTCAATGGGTCGTGGGTAATGGAGTTAATGGGTAATTGTTCATGGGCCGATGCGTGATGGGGTCAATGAGTCATGGGGTCAGTGGGTCATGGGGTCAGTGGGTCATGGGGTCAATAGGTCATGGGCAATGGGTCATTTGATCAATGGATCAATTGGTCAGTCTTGTGAGGGGGTCGGCCGGATAACAGGAGTCAGTTGTCTACTTTAAGTGTGACCATGATTTATGGTGAGCGAAGAACGTGTCTGGAAGAAACTGTTGACGATATAACTGCATAGTAATATGATCAAGGAACTAGCATCTTAAGCCGGCCTAGATACCTGTGCGTGATGTCTCAATGTTCGCATGTGATTATTTAGCTCCAATTATGTGGTAACTTGGTGACTGGCTAGTCGGCGTCTGCACAATGTATTAATGGTGAAGTACGATTGCTTCCAAGTAAATATGACGCCATATGGCTTGCAAACTTGTATATTATAAGCAGTAGGGAGGTAAGCCAAGAGGTTTAGTTTGACAGCAGCTGAATGGAAGGTGGACCGTCTCGACTAGCTTCTGCCTCTTCACATATATTTTTCTCGCGTTTTAGTTTTTAGGTCATTCAAGGTCATGGGGTCAAGATCGAGGTAGTCTGCATTTAACATGGTGGTGGTAGTATGTTATGTATTATGCTTGTTGACTTATATATATTTTTCTAAGTTTTTATTTTCATGGTCATTCAAGGTCATGGGGTCAAGGTCTAGATACTAAGTATCTAATATGGTGGTAGTCTGTAATATATTATACTTGCTGACTTTTATTAATTATTTCTCGAGTTTTATATTTTCAAGGTCATTCAAGGTCATATGGTCAAGGTCGAGGTAATCATCATCTCATATGGTGATGGTAGTCTGTAAGGTATTATGCTTGTTGACTTTTATGTATTACTTCTCGAGTTTTTTATTTTCAAATTCACAGGCGAAAGGTCAATTGCTTTTAGGCATTGTCTTCCAAGATGGTGGATGGGTGATGAATACCAAGAAGGTAGTCATCTACCACGATGGCGGTCGCCTACCAATATGGCGGCCTACAGAAATTTATAAACAACTGACAAACGAAAAACAAATATTACGGCATCCTTTAACATATAAACAAAGATGGTTGATTCCAGTAGCATGTAAACTAATGACGAACGAAAAAATCAGGTTGGCGGAATGAATATGGGTGAGGTGAGTGGTGGTGAGGGAGTCAGTTGTCTGCTGGATTCGAACAGAGGTGAATAATTGGTGGTGTAGGGGCAGACCTCAGGAAATGTAAGATTTTTAATTAATTTATTTATAATATTTTTAAGGGATTCTTTTATGGAAAAAGGGAAATTCCGAAAGGAAAAGGGGAAAATGACCTCCGGGGTTAAAGCTTTTTAATTAGGTAATTTTTAAAATAAAATTTTATAGCAATTAATTTCAAATGATTTTTTTTAATTTTTAAAAGGTTTTAATGAAATTTTAAGTAATAAAATCTTGACAAAATTTTAAATCAATTTTTTATATTTTTGTGAATTTTTCGGTTATTTAAAAAAAAAAAATTTATTTTTGCATTTTAAAGGTCAAAGATCAAGGTCAAATATCATAAGTCCTTATCTAGGTGACCTGGCTCGGAGACACTTATCCCTGCCAGCATTTTTGGAAAAAATAGGTAATTTCTGTATGTCCTTTTGATAATCTTTTAAATAATTTTTAAATAATTTTAAATAATTTTAATAATATGTTTTCTGGAAAAATTTTTTTGGAATTTTTTAGAAATTTTGAAGGATTTTTTGGAATTTTTAAATGTTTTTTTAGTGTTTTTTGACGTCAAAGGTTTACGGGGTCAAGGTCAAGGTGAAAGTCAAAGGACACACGGGTCCGGGGAAAAGGTCAGTGACATCCAAAATGGCGGCTCCCCCGAATCTTAATTCTATCCCCGATCCCCTTGTGCCTCAACTGCCATATCCCTACTACTTAAGCTTGGATCACAACCATCCATCACTTCCGTCAGTCGCCTGTCCGTTAGTCCACCATCCGTCGATTTTTTCGTCCTTCAATTGAAAGCGACTCACAACAGTCCGTCGTCCAACGATCCGTTGGCGTAGAAAATGTTCTGTGTTCCCACCCAACAACACTAACTTTCTCTCGCACAGACAAATGGTTTTAATGAATCTAATAAATAGATTATCTTTCCCTAAAGTAATTTTCACAATTTCCTCCGAAAATCTACAATTCAACTTCAGTTCAATGGAAAGGCGAAACATAAAAAAGTAAACAACTTCGTTGCCTTGTGCATTTAAAAATAAAAATATTCAGACCAAAAACAAGCGTTTTTTTCCCGACTCCATGTTCAAGGAACGATATTACAAGGCCCATCCGTCGGTCCGCCGATAGAAAAAGTTTGAGATATACTTGACGGACGGACGGAGGGAAAAAAAAGTGGCCTTGCGATTGGTTGAAATTCACGTGACCGACGGACGGACGGGCGACTGACGAATGAAACGGATGGTTGTGAGTCCAGCTTTACTAATATATTAATTTTTACTTCAAATAATTTTACAGTGTCAGTTTACCAAAGCATGAATAAAGTGGCGAGGTTCGTGGTCATGTTAATTTTACATGTGGTGTAAGAATACATAATGTGCATATAAGCAGATCTTAAAAAGGGATTCCAAAAGTTCTCAGTTTACCATGAACAACATGTAATAAAGATGCACTCTACCTGGTAAGGAAATTGGGGTCTTACAGTGAGTTTATAATAAACGGTATTCACGTGTCCACAATCTGTTTGCACACGAAAAGAAATAGCACCTAAGACTAAGGCGGAATACAACTTCAACAGAACACGCTTATTGCAAACACTAGTTTGAAGCTCTTCAATATCCCGAAAATCTAAATTTTCAGACAGTTCGCTTGAAATATTCTGGGAGAATGATTACGAAACTAGTATAGAGACCTGCATTTTACTTTCCAGCAATCAAATGTTAGGTTGATCGCTTGAAATCCCTTAGGTAGGAGCACCAGTTTTTCGCGGAAAGATTTCAGGACAGGATGTGTTCCAAAACACTTTAGTTCAGAACTACTTTCGTGATTGGAGGATATTTATTGTTACGCGTCTTATCTTTCAGGCCGCGAATCACGGACGCTCAGTATCGGATAAACTTAATTTTGGTTGGCTCACTAATGTAAAGAACGTCTTCACATAAAGAAAAGTGGCCAATAACCAAAGGAAGGCTACAAGTGTGGACATAGGATATTGAAATCTAGCCTACACGCAAATCTTTTCGCGTAAAACAGTTGACCCTACCTATAGGTACACGCAGTGCGGCGAGAACACTACACTCCACACTGTAAAAAAAATTTGGCGTGAACCTACCTGTCAAATGTGGACTAAATTTACATTACAAGTACGGTACTATTCCCTAATCGTACGGGCAAAATACATGACAAAAGTGTGTGAAAATCCCATACAAATATGGTAATATTAACTATACTGTAAAATAAAATAATATTAAAAAATACACGGGTAATTAGTACTGTTAATTTTTTTTTATTATCTACGTTCTCTGACGAATAGCAACCGAAATCTTCACTCTAAAATCCGTGATACTTGCCGGAGGATCGGCACGAACCAAAGACCTCTATCACGATAGACCGAGGCGCTTTCCATTACTCCACGACAACATGATGTAAGTAGTGAATATTACTGTTTTAAATTATTCTCTCTTCAGTCCGTCCTCCCATTTAGCTGTTGAGAAAATGCTGAAGAGGTGCACGCGTCATAAGGTAATTTTTCCATCCATTTATGGTATTTTCCACCGCTATGTACGTGAATTGTACTCCAGAGTGCGGTAATTATACCTTACATATAAAGAGCCATGTTGGACAGCTTGTATGAATAGAAAACAAAAATTAATTGTAAGGTGGAAAGTGTATATTATACAGTTGTCAAATAGTTACAAGTCGACAAGGAGATCCACACGTCATATGGTAATTTTCCCATCCATGTATGGGATTTTTCACTACCATGTAGGTGAACTTTACTCCACTCCCTTACCGTACACGTAAGGAAAACTATGTTTCCTCCACAAGTTTGCGAATATTACCTTACACTTGTTAGGCAATTTTACCATTATTATTTACAGTGCAGTTCAGAGCCTTGCGCTTAGCGGTGATGGCGTACTTGATGCACGTGATAGGGTCGTCCTTATCGCTGCCGCGCTTCTCGGCTTCGTACGTAGATAACAGCTCCAGGTTAAACGGGTTCCTTAAGGAAGACCCTGCTTATTAATTTAGTAATGAAGTACCATGCTATATTTCACAGCCGCATACACACTCGAGCAGCGGTCAGGGGTTCGTGACTGCTGTCAGAGTCAAAAACACATATTTTTGATTGTCAATAACCTTCTAAATATCTTAAATGCTGTTGCTATAAAGTTTGCTACAAAAATATGTTGAAGAAGGTTTTCATTTTCAAAATTTTTAGAACGAACCCTGAATATATCTCGGACTAAGTGTTCTTTCCCATAAACGAAACTCGCATGAATGCCTTTGCAGTCATTTTATTGTATTTATCAGTATCTTACAGAAACAATCCAGTCCATCAACAAAAATAAGCCATAAGTAAAAATTTATGTGTTTCTAATGCTTATAGGCTGTTCACGGTAAAGTGAGCACTTTTTAAGGCCCTCCCAACAGGCTTTATATATATATATATTTGGTGGTTAAAGCCTGTTGGGAGGGCCTTAAAAAGTGCTCACTTTACCGTGAACAGCCTATAAGCATTAGAAACACATAAATTTTTACTTATGGCTTATTTTTGTTGATGGACTGGATATATATATATATATATATATATATATATATCTTATTGCAGCATCAGGCATTCAATTTTGAGGGTGGTGAAATGTTTACACTGTGTTTATTCGTCACAAAGCAATGTTTATATTAAAAAGCAGCAGGAAGATGGTAATAGCAAGAAAGGAAAAATTTAGAAGGGCATTAAAAACTGCTCACTTGACCGTGAACAGCCTATAAAAGAACACGATGGGCTGTAAGTAGTGTTAGTTCTATCAATGTGGTTTAACTGGTAATTATTCCTGAACAACGTTTTACCACAGAGCAAATAAGAGTACAGATGTGACGTAGTCGTTTATTCCGCGAACTCCAGCGGGACACGCGTCATTAGCCAGCAACATGTCGGAATGCTGTTCGCCAATCAGCGTCTGGCAACTTACGTACCAGCCAACAGAATAGCCCATAGCAAACATTTCGCAACACGCGGTAGCCAATCAGACACGAAGCACGTTCCTAGGCCCTCGCACAACCAACCAGAGACTGGGTACTCCCAAATCAAAGGAACCGACACGCCATTTCGTATCTGTATGTTTATTTGATCTGTGCTTCTGCGGTAGAGCAGTGGCGCGTGTCTCTCTTGTGTAGCCTGGACAAAAACCAAGCTGGCAAAAGGAAATACAACAATCAGCGTTACTTATCCAGCAGCGATAGACGTAGATAACACATGTCTAACTTATCTGTAATGTATTAAATGCGTGCCCACCTCAAAGTGTTAATAAGCATTCTAATCGATACTAATCGCCATTTATAAACATGGACAATGCGAGTTAGAGATTTACGCTGTAATGAGTGCCAATATCACTAAAAAAAAATGCTGATATATTGTATGGCTTCTAATACAATGGCTAGACTAAAAATAAGTTAAAGGTCAATGCATTAATCGGACGTTTTTTCATTTGAAGTTACGTATGGCTTACGTGTCTCTTTGGCATGCTGTATTATAGGAAAAGCGATATAGCAAAGGTGACAACGTTAAAGTCAAGTACTCTTGATTTCACAATATTTATATTTGAAGTCTATGTCAAGCCGTAATTTTGTCGATGACCAATGACAGGTAACTATTGTGGAAATAATAATTGTTCTGTTTTTATGAAATGGTTTTTTGATTCCGATACAGTGAGAAGTGTTCGTAGTAATATTGATTTGACAAACAATTCAATAAATAGATGACGAATATTTTGTGAAAATGACAAGACAGATGTAAGCGGATACTTGCAAACAAAAAAAAAAATGTGGGAGTCATTTTTAATTGTTTGAAACGTATTGTTTATATCACGGCCATGTCTCCTTTAAGAAGAAGATAACGACGTCGTTTTCTGAGCGATAAGACGGGGCCGCGGTGACTGAGCAGTTAGCCTGCTCTCTTCCCACCAAGGTGAACCGGGTTCAATCCCTGGCCGGGCCACTCCCGGATTTTCGCAAGTGGGAATTTTGCCGGACGATGCCACTGGTCGGCGGGTTTTCTCGGGGGTCTCCTGTTTCCCCTGCCCTTGCATTTCAATGCTATTCCATTCTCGCCTCATTTCACCCTCAGACCTCATTGTTAAGAGTCACCAAAATCTCTCATCTCTTCTCAACTCAACTGAGTGACATTTCATAATATACAAAGCAAAGTTTGCATTAAAATAAAAATGAAAAATCAGATTTTCAGTTTCCTGAGAACTGTGACTTCAATTCGTATGATAAAAATTCTAGTTTTGCATTTCCCTGGGCTCGCCAAAAATTATGTACTGTACGTCTGTTGACTCGTCATTATCCGACATCTGCAGTAAGTTTTTAACTTCTGGCTGTTTCGACTTCCAAAATTTTATCTCAAAAGTTAAAATTTATCTATATAAGGGCAAATCGAATAAAAAATATATTACATTCTATAGAAAACATTTTGAGCTGCAGGTCAACATATTAATTTTGTACGATTTTGAGACTTGCACAGCAATGACATAAATTACAAAATTCCTATAGCGGGTTTAATTTTTTAAACTACTTTTTCCCAATGTCGAACTATTTTCAGACCATTGTTTCATACATCATCTTGGTAGTTCTCTAACTCGATGATCGTCAAGAATTACTTCCGGAACACCATAGGACAAAATCGTATGTGACCGTTGGCATTTACATAAAAGCAGAGACAGCACGAAAAATTGACGACTCAACCCTGATTGACGAATTTGATTTCTTGAAATATCTGGATAAATTATTCTAAATATGTAAGTAACAAGAAGTTACTGATATGATTAATAAGCCTACTTTCTTAAAAATTGGTGCAATTAATTTCTAGACAATTTCTTAAAAGTTGAGTTGGTAGGTAGGACTTGTCTCGTTGATAGCAATATCATTATAGATGAAACCAGAAACATATGCAACAGTAGTGAGACAATTACAAATACACACGAGCCTTACCCGGGACTCGAATCCAGAAAACCTCGTACCAAACGACAGCGTGTCATCAACTGCATTACGTAGATCGGATTCGAGCATCAACTTCGAATTTACTCAGTCTAATAGTAAGGAAAAGGGGACTTTTGGACAAAGGATAGAGTAGGATTGCAGGATTGAGGAGCCTCCATGTGGTTATGTCACCCGACCGCCATCTTGGATGTCATTGATCTTTTACCCCTGACCCTTAACTTCGATCCCGGGGACCTTTGACACCACCCCCCTCCCAAACCTAAAAAATCCCCAAAAATACTCGAAAAATTACAAAAAGAATTTTAAAACAATTCTGGAAAATCTATTAATAAAAATTATTAAAGTTTATTTTAAAAAATTTAAAAATGATCCTCAGAAATAACCCATTCCCACTCAAAAATGGTAGAAGCCCTTCAAATACGATTTTCACCCAATTTAAGCAATTTGAGGATACAATGGATACAGGATAGGAGTCAGACATAAGCATCAGCAACCTTGCATCCATATTGTATGCAGAAGACCTTTGACACTGACCCAGGACAGTTCACATTTACATTTGACCTTACACCTTGACCTTTGACATTGAAAATACAAAAAAATCACGAGAATCCAAAAAAATCCGTTAAAATGTATTATTAAAATTTTCTTTAAAAAAATATTAAAAATTTATTATTAAAAATTATTAAAATTTATTTTAAAATACTTAAATCTACCAGAGGTCATCCCAAGACCACGCCATTTACACCATCTTGGTAGGCGACCACCATCTTGGTAGACATCACCCATCCGCCATATTAGATGCAAACTACCTCGACCTTTACCCTATAATGTTGAATGACCTTGAAAACAAAAAAAAACGCGAAAAGTACATAAAAGTCAACAAGCATATGACATTAAAGACTATTACCGCCATATTAGACACAGACCAACTCAACCTTGACCCTATGACCTTGATAACAAAAAAATACGAGAAAATACATAACAGTCAGCAATCTTAATACATAACAGACTACTGCCACCATATTAGATGCATACTACTTCGACATTGACCCCATGAACTTGAATAGCATGAAAAACAAAAACTCGAGAAAAATGTGTGCGAAGAGACAGAAGCTAGCTGAGACGACGACGTATCTTTCACAGCAGCCGTTGTCAAACCAAGCCTCTTAGAAGACCTCCCAACTGCTTACAGTATACGAGTATGCAAACGCTATGACTTCATATTGACATTGAACCAACCAACCATACTGTATTATTAATACATTTTGCAGACACCAATCCCCCAATCATTCCCAATCTTTACAGCAATTCACCAAATAATTCCCAATATTTACACCAATCCATCACAATCATTCACAATTTTTACGCCATCCCATCCAAGCTTTCACACTCTTTCCCAATCGAGTGGTGGTTGTTGTTGTTGTGGCTCTTGTTATTGTGGTGGTAGAGCAGATAGAGCAGTTAATGATTGATGGAAGGATTGGGATTGGGATTGGGATTGGGATTGCGGTGCTGAATACGGTGCTGATTGTGATTTTGGTGCTAACTGCGGTGCTAACTTTGATTCTAATTGCGGTGCTGATTGTCATTTTGGTGCTAACTGCGGTGCTAACGCGGTGACAACTGCGGTGCTGCAGTGCTGATTGCAGTGGTGCTGCGATGCTAACTGCGATGCTAATTGCAGTTACTGATTGTGGCGCTGATTGTGGTTGCGGTGCTGAATGTAGTGCTAAGTGCGGTTGTGATTGTGGTGCTAAGTGCGGTGGTAAGTATGGTTGTAAGTGTGTGTGGGTTGCAAGTGAAAAAAAAATCCATGTATTTTAAAATGAAATTATATAGTCGTTTCTCCGAAAGCTGAAATGCAAACATTTTATTCTAATAATCTCGCTTTAAAAAAGTACATATCCAGGTCCCTCGGTATATTTAATCGCTTCCTGGGTAAACTGTATTTGCACTTTGCACTAAAAGTGCCTAGTTATAGGGCAGACTCCCACTAATTCTTCGCCATTGGTCGATGAACAACTTGACGAGGTAGTCTGCATGTAATATGGTGGCAGTAGCCTGTTATGTATTATTAGAGACATGCATTAGGCTGAACTTCACAGTACTGTATGCACTAGAGCCGGCGTCGTTTCTCCATTGGCTGCTGCATAGATGCGAAGACATTCCCTCTCCAACTGAACTACACGTGATTGGGTTACACAATTGTGAAGTGTTACTTTATTGTTGCAGTCACCCAGGGTGTGTCACATAAAGTATGGTCTAATGATAAACGTATTACAAAAGTACATATGTTTCGAGTTTAACTTGCCCCAAATAATAACGAGAATTTTGCAGGTATTATGATAACTGACTTTTATATATTTTTCTCGTATTTTTGTTTTCAAGGTCACATTATCAAGCTCGAGTTATTCTGCATCTAATATGACGGCAGTAGTCTGTGATGTCATATGCTTGCTGACGTTTATGTATTATTTCACGGTTTTTGTTTTTTAAAATCGTCCAAGTTTATTGGACGATTTTGGATATTTTGGATATACAGCTGGGTCATGGTCTAGGTCACCTGCAACTAATATGTCGGTAGTTGTGTGTAACTTCATATGCTGGCTGACTGTTATGTATTTTTTCGAGTTTCTGTTTTCGAGGTCATGGAGTCAAGGTCGAGGTCACCTGCATTCAATATGGCGGTAGTTGTCTGTTATGTATTATACTTATTGACTTTCAGGTATTTTTCTAGAGTTTTTGCTTTCAAGGTCGTTCAAGGTCATTGGGTCAAGTTCAAGGTAGTCTGCATCTAATATGTCGGACCGGTGGTGTCTACCAAGATGGTGGTCTCCTACCAAAATTGTGTAATTGGTATGACCTCTGGCAGATAAAAGTATTTAAAATTTTTTAAAATAATTTTTCATAATACATCTTTAATAATTTTTCATAATATGTCTTTAATAATTTTTCATAATGCATTTTTAATAATTTTTTAATGATTTTTAATAGTATTTTTGGGATATTTTGGATTTGTTTGTGATTTTTTTTTATTTTTGCATTATCAAGGTCAAAGGTCAAATGTCAATTTAAAAAATATCCTGGGCCAGGGACACAGGTCATCTGCATACAATATGGATGCAAGATGGCTGATGCTTAGGTATACCTATAAAATTAATTTGGCCGCAATTGCCCCTGTATGTCCAAAAAAGGGCCCCTCAAATTACTTAAATGGGATGAAAATGTAATTTTAGGGCTTCTACCATTGTGTGAAGGGGGGGGGGGGTCATTTCTGAAGATCCTTTTCAAATGTTTTATATAAATTGTAATAAAATTTTTATAATTTTAATAACACATTTTTTCGGAATTTAAAATTATTAAAATATTTTTGGGGAGTATTTGAGGATTTTTAAAATGTTTTTAGGGGTTTTGGGGTCAAAGGTCATCGAGGTCAAGGTCAATGTCACGGGTCAAAGGAAATGGGCCAGAGGTAAAAGGTCAATGACATCCAAGATGGTGGTCGGGTGACATTACAACATGGCGGCTCCTCAATCCTGCAATCCTGTTCTGCAATCCATTGTATCGAAGTCCCCGTTTCCCTACTATTCAGTCTAATGTTTCGAATGATAGGATTTACTATCTTTAAATATTTCAGGGGCGTCGTTTTGAAATAAGTTATTCAGCCACTTACAACACGTACCATATCGATACTTTTGAGAATATTTTGATCTAAATCGGCTGATTAGTCCCCGAGATATGGCATGAAACATTCATATTATTCATGTGACGATCTTCATAATGGGAAGATAAACACAGTTATGTATTAGCACATCCGATGATTGAATACTACCAGTATACAGAGTTAAAATAAATTCTATTACGTAGTTTCGTAGATGTATCACTCTAAGCTAAATATATTTAAAAGCAACCATTCTTAAAATAAGTCTTGAAAATAAGTGTCTGACATTCTTAAAATATGCCATAATACATTATCTGGGGCAGTACTACTTGTCTACCAAATTAGATAGGAATCGTTCTATTGTTTTTCGATGTATGGTATAAAATCGATCTATTGATGCAGCGCTATTTGACAAAATAGGGGACAAAATATGATTCGTTTAGACAAAATTGATAGTTGTAATCTTTACTGCCCGCATACAAAGTTAAGTTGGAATCAATCACATGGTTACGACGAAACATCATTCTTAGCTAAAATTTCGATATGGCAGCCATTTTCGAACTAAGTTTCTGGTATATTTTAAACACTCTAATTTACAGCAACTGCCGCAGTACTTCTTATCTGTCAAACTTGGTGGGAACCGTTATTTTTTTTAACCGTGATATGACAAAACTGTATTTATTCATGTGGTGCTATCTTACAAAATGGCTGACAAATGTGTCAATGTGTTGGCATATATGATGTTTGTAATAAATACTTTCAGCATACAAAATTTGATCAAAATTGAGTAAGTGGTTAGGTAAATATGTTAACTATTTGTACAGCCACTATTTTGAAAACAAGTGCTTAATCGAATTCAATTACTAAAGCTTAGCTGGCCAATAATAGCGTTACTACATGTCGAATTGGGTAGGAATGGTTATAATAATTTTCTATATATAATGTAAATTCTTTATTTATTTAGTGCTATCTTCCAAAATGGCAGACTAACAACAATATCAGTTCCAAAATTTGATGTTTTCACAATGCACTGCCAGCAGACTGAATTTGGTTTAAATCAGTTGAATGGTTTCCGAGACATGACTAGAGACCTGAGAATTTCGCGAGTTAATTTAAGGACATGTTAAACTGTATCCACATGAACCTCGAAGTTTCGCTTATATTGGACCACAGTTTATTAGACACGCCCCGGGCGACTTTCGACGAATAACGAACCTGCAGGGAAAACAAGGATCGAATCCTGTGCTACCTGGTCGGTTATTAAACTGGAGCAACAACCAATGAACACCTAATTGAGACTCGAGCACACTAAGGACGGTCGAGTCTAACTTGTTGTCATATGTATCCGCAAAATTGTCGGGTCTCTAAACATGACATACCACCCTAAACATTTAAAAGGCCGCCATTATGAAAGTAAGTGCTCAGCGTGGTTGTAAATTATAAAGGTCAGGTGACCTTACTATGAAATATGTAGGTATCGAGTTTGATGAAATTCGGTCCCCGCGTTCAAAAATTAAAGGCGAATACACACACGCACAGGCACACATAGACACAGACAGGAAACTGATCTTATAAATCTTTCTTTTCCTCCAAAAGTAAGCTAAAAAGTGTTAATGTCTCATGTTTGTATTTTATAGCTGAACTGACCGATATAATATACTGTATATTGGGTCTTAGTCTCTGGTATGTATTTCCGCGACTATAATACTCTGCAAAACGTTTAACAAGAACTATTTTATTCCATCGTAGACGATTTCCTAAAATAACTTTCTAAAACATCGAAACAAATTTTTTAAGCATGCCTTCATACTGAATAATTAATAAAACAAATGTTAATTAATTAGTGTACACTATTAACATCCAGGATACAATCCCCCTGTTATAAACGCCGACTCCCTATCATCACAGGAACAAATTTGATGTTGTTTGAGAAACCTGGCCACCTCTCCACAATAATTGTTCTGTTTTTTTTTTTTATGTTCCTTGCAATAGAATACTTATTTCTCAACATAAAAATAATAGCCCATCTAAAGCTAAAATTAAAATACATGTTAAATACTTGAGAAGATAATTAAAACATGAAATATATGTTTTATAGATTTTTTTATCTTAATGAGCTATATCAGCCATTTTCTGCTGATACGCAAACACAAATGTTTTTGTTTTAAATGCAGTATATAATGTAATTTTTTAGCTAGAGATGTGATTATTTTAATGTTATGAATAGAGACCCGAGAAATTCGCGAGTTCAATGACCTGTAGGCTAGACTTCACAGTCTTATATACTCTCGTACAAATACCAACTGTTGATTGGTTGATGGTTCTGGTAGTAAAAGGCGGTGGCTGGGCGCCCGATTTCTTGCATGTTGGTTATTGGCTTAGTTATCTCCAGGAAGTGTCAAACAATACGTCGATCAATTACAAACGTAACATGAACGTGCATGTGTGTGAATTCCAACTTGTCTATAAATGAACCCACGAAATTCTTGGGTCTCTAGTTATGACCTAAGCATTCTAGTGGCAGGAATATAAAACAGAAAAATGATTTCGGAGACATGCGACGGTGCTTCTCAGACTGCATCACAAATACATACAAGTTTCACCTAATTTTACAAATTTTGGTTGTCAACAAGGTCAACACATTTTGTTATATGCTGTTCACGGTAAAGTGAGCACTTTTGAAGCCCTAGTTACTTTTCCTTTAATCCCATATTTGATCCTTTATCCACCTTTCAAAATAAATATTGCCATGTAAGTAATAAACGCAGTGCGTATATTCAACCACACAGAAAGGTTAACGCCTAAAGCTAAAATAAAATATATTTATTGGATATTATTCCAGATGAGAGGACTTTCAAAAGTGCTCACTTTACCATGAATAGCCTATAGGAACACATTTTTGCTTACGAAGTAAGTTCTCTTAAAGGCTGTTCATGATAAAGTGAGCACTTTTGAAAGCCCTGCTTAAGATCTACTTGTATTCACTTTGTGTGTACTTCCACCATATGTGAAATTAACATTGCCATGCGCCTGACCACTTTATTCATGAGTCGGTCAAGTGTAAAAGTGAAATTATTACAAAAGTTATTATTTTACAAATATGCTAATTTTTATGTGCATGTTAAATATAAAAATTTAAATTAATAATTTCAGTTTTCACGAGTGTTTTCATAAAACTTTTAATTTAAAGTTAAGATAGGAAACGACTTGCTATCCGTCGTTATAGGCTGTTCGCGGTAAAATGAGCACTTTTGAAAGCCCTGTTTAAGATCTACTTGTACGAACGTTGTGTATTCCCTCGCCTTATGTAAAATTAACATTGCCATGGGCCTATTCAATTATTCATGCGTCGGTCAAGTGAAACTGTGGAAGTTTTAGAAAAGAAATTATATTAAAAATCTGCTCATTCTTATACTTCCATACATTAAAAAAACAGAGAGGAAAAAGATCATTTCAGTTAGCACAAATGGTTACCTGACACTTATTTATTTGATGTTAATATATGGAACTATTTCCCATCCATCATTACCAACTTTACTGGGCGCATGTCACGCAGTGCGCCCGTTAAAATATATGCACCCAGGGACAGTGACTTTATTCTAAGGTTCATTTCAGAAGAGTTCACTTTATCGTGAACAGCCTTTACCAACTTTACTAGGTGCATGGATGTCTGTTTAGCCGTTAAAGCAAATGCAGGTAGGGAACAGTGACATTTCTCAAAGGTTGACTTGAAAAGTACTCAGATAATCGTGAACAGCCTATAGCTTGCCTGAAGTTGACGAGAACGTTGCCGATCCTGCCGGAGCTGCTGAGCGCCTGGATGCAGAAGCCGACGAGGACGTAGGTGTAGAGGATGGAGGTGCAGTCGACGGGGCATGGCCCGTTCAGGACCACGGAGCTCGTGTTGGTCAGGAAGACCGGCGGGTCCGCCCGGCACTGCGCGGAGCTGACGTCACATCCGCCGGACAGCCCTCTCGTAATGCAACTGCACTCCGTGAACGTCTGCGACACAACCACCCACTTCTCAGTAAGTTTTTTTTTTTTCATACATGACAAGCCGTAGGGTTGAACCACGCATGTGTGATTACCCACCCATCATATACTGCACCCTTTATAGGTAGGGGTAGTTAAATTTCGCAGAAAGATTCCTGGCAATTTATATTTCAAAACACTGTAGAGTCGTTTACCTGTCTTGATTGGCTGAATTGCCTCTTGACACGTGATCACTGTCTCCGCACGAATCGCGTAGGAGCCGTGCTGATGTTGCCGAATTCTGAGTGGCCCAGTCAGACATGAAAACGCCTTCTCAATCAGACAGCAACCAATGACCAGAGACATAAAGAATTCGCGGATTCATTTTGAGACAAGCTAGAATTCAAAACATGTGTGTTTATGTAACTTTAGCCATTGGTTCACACGGTGTTTGACACTTCCTGGAAAACGCTGGCCCAATCGTCGCCTTCCACTGTGGCACCAGACAGCTAATGCGCAGTTAATATCAGCATATTTGTACATAAGACCGTAGAGTCTAGCCTGTACGTCATTGAACTCACGAATTTTTCAGGTCTCTACCAATGACAATAGATAGGGACACCCAAATTTCACGAAAAGATCTTTGCACACTCTAACTTTCAGTACCGTACGACTGTACCAACAGTTTCCTTCCACTTATTGGCGGCGTGTTTCTGTGAGAAGATATTTTCTTAGTTGACTGGCCAATCAGAATTAAGTTACTCCTCTACTATACGCTTCTGATTAGTGGGTAGAAACGTAACCTCTTGATCTCCCAGTTACAAAAATGGATCTAAGCTAAAGTGTTATGAAACACAACTAGTCGTGAAAACTTTTCGCGAATTTCGGGTGTCCCTAACAATAGACAAACTGCTTTTGGATGCTTATAGTATTGAAGTCTACAGTGTACTCATATTTTAGGTTTGTTTGGTTACACGTACATTAAACAGTTTAGGCCGATACAATTTTTTACAAGTTCGACCGAGTTCCGAACCTAGGTCATCTGCGTCCGAGCACTATGCCTTAATAATGTCAGCTAATTTGACAACTGATGATGCCGTATAGCTTTTAAATATATGTACTGCAAATATTGGGCAATGTGTGGAAACAAATATTTCATGTTTTCAGTTTCTTGTTACATTGTTTTATTAATGTCTTTATACGATTGTTAAGCATCAATAGGTGTACTAACAAACATGGTTACTACCCTAATTGTCACAAAAAATACAAACAAACTCTCGAGCTGTATTTTCGAATGAAGGCAGTCAAATGAGGGGCCAAACAAATATATACAGCTAATTCAACAAAATATTGTGTTGATAGTCTTTATTTTTTTTTTGGCCCAACACAGGGATTTTGTTTATTTAGACGTATATTTTGTTAGACGAACTAAAGAAATTTCGTTCCTTTTCAAATTTAGTTTTCTCAGCAATATATTTTGTTAGGGCAACTAAATATATATTTGGCTCTATACAAACAAATACTTTGTTCGATTTTCTCTCAGGGTAAGTACACTCTAAACCTGAATCCCTAAGAATTTCACTGTTTAAGGCCGGGATTACGATGACTTCACGTTTCACGTAACATATAAGTGGGGCCGCGCTGGTGTTGTGGTTAGGCTACTCGCCTTCCACCCAGATGAACCAGGCTCGATTCCCGGCGGGGGTCGCTCCCGGTTTTTAGAATGTAGGAATCGTGTCGGACGATGCCGCTGGTCGATGGTTTTTTCGGGGTTCTCCCGTCTCCTCGTCCATTTCGATCCGGCGCTGCTCCATGCTCACATCGCTTCACCCTCATCGGCTCTCAATACCTCTTCACTCACTCACGTAACAAGCAACATGTTCACGTAGGCTGGCTCCACCTTGACTAATGTGTTCCAAGGAGACCTATTACTATCATTTCACGTAACGTTCACGTCATGGGAAAGCTGGTCAATGTTTAGCTATTGCGTGGTACGTGATAAGTGACACTGCACTACGTGATCACGCTGGCCAATCACAATAGGGACGTTGTTGTGCTATCGTTAGAGACCCGAGAAATTCGCGATTTCAATGACCTGTAGGCTAGACTTCAAAGTCTTATATACTCTCATACAGATATCAACTGTTTATTGGTTGATTGTTGTGGTAGTAAAGGGGCGCACTTATTTCTTGCATGTTTGTTAATATGTTATTTATCTCCAGGAAGTGTCAAAAATCATGTCGACCAATTACAAACGTAACATGAAGGTACATGTATGTGAATTCCCACTTGTGTAGAAATGAACACGCGAAATTCTGGGTCTCTAGTTATCGTTGCTTTCCGTGGATTTGTTTTTGATGTCGTCTAATTACGTTCTTAATTAATGTACAGCATATATAACTTTATCCCGTAAATAAGGATGAAAGTGTAGTACAAGTCATGCTGAAATTATTTATTTTTTAATCCGTAAAAATTAAGGGAGCTTTACATAGCCGCATTTTATTGATTATGTTCCTCAGAGGTGTAAAAATGCATGCATGAATGTAAAGAATGTTTGCAGTTCTATTTGAAAAATTTAGTGCGCTTCTTTTATAAAACAAAATTTAAATTTTCTTGGCAGATCAGAATTTATTATTACGTACGATTGATTCCATGTATAAAAAACGTGTCTACATCTCCCAGGGATATATATTTTTTGAAGTTATGACTGTATACCAGTTGTTTTTAAAGTTTGTATAATTCACAAACGCCGCACTTTCACAACCTGTTCGATATTTAAATACAATTACGCCTGTATAACAAGAATTGTGAGAGTTTTCATTCTGAAAAGCAATAAGACTTACCTCCGACATTTCCAGTCAGTGCACAAAGGTTACGTGCTTACGTGAAGTATCATAGAATATTACCAAAAAAGACCAAGTTTTACGTACACTTGTAAGTGTAGCATGATGCATGTAACGTGTAACGAGAAAGCATCGCAATCCTGGCCTATAAATAAGTTTGCGGCGTCTGGCTTACTAAACAGTCACTTCAGTCAATTTATCTGACGAATTAGTGAGGGGAAAAAAATGCCAACTTTCCTTCACTTAGGCCCTATTGATACTGTTAAATGTTTCTCACTTATCTCACGGAAAAGTGCTGGTAAAAGAATTCTCCAGAATTATTTGTAAACTCTCCGTAAAATTGACACTTTGCTTTTCAAAAACGAACTTTCCGTAATTTTCACAGATAAATTTTTGTGAATTCACTGAACATTTGCGTAAATTTTCTCCTTCCTTTTCTGTACTTTCTGTTTACTTAACCGTTCACCTGCATTCTTTTTGTACCATTGCAGGCATCATTTTGGTATTAGATGTGACGACTTATAGGACTGTTTAAGTGTCTATTAAAGTTAGTGTACTTTGCTAAATGTTACTGCCTGATGCTATTTTTTTTCGTTTGAAGGAATATGTTTAAGTGTCGTGGATATTATGACAGAAACTAATTTTCTTGTTACAGTGGCGAACAAAGCTTCGTGTGGACTCTACATTGTTCATTACCGAAACCTGAAACGAATAGCACATACAGAGACTTTCCGTATTTTGTACTTACGGATATTATCTCAGTTTCTCGTCTTTCCGGGTCGCGCTTCCGTATACTTACTCTACATTTCCGTAAAAGTGTCCGCAAATGTACGGAAATTTATAACAGTGCCGATTTTTAGTGATTTTCTTTTTTGACTGATGTATCAGCTTTATATGGTGTATAAAATGACGCCACAGCACGGAAACTAAGCAAACCCATCAAATATACTTTTTTAAATATTAAATTACGGTTTCGTTACTAATAATACCATTTTACGAGGTAACATGAACACTCATTCTTTCATTTCTATTTCATGTCTATTTTTCTTTTCCACGTTTATATTTTAGTTTTCACTTAATCGCCACAGTGCTCGATTTAGATGTTTAAACACCTTAAAATGTGGTGAAGTGAATGTAGTCATGCCTTAGACCAACTATTTAAATTAACAACCGTTATGTCACCAATTAAAAAATTAAAACGAAAAAAAAAAAAACATTGCTTGAAATTTAAAGTTACATATTTTTGATAACTCTCTTCATTACACTTCAATGCATATATTTTCCTTAAAAATGGCAACGTTGGCTTGGTAACTCCATTTAAAATGTGACAGACATGGAAGCAAGGTGATGTGGGTTCAAGTCCTGGGTAATGTTTTATTTTTACTTTTATAAAAATTACGTTGAATTTAAAATCAACAGTGATAGTCAAAAAAACATGTTTGTTCTCCTGTAATTATTTGTCTAAATTTAATACAAAATATTTTATTCCCCGTTTATTCAGTCAGTGAATGTGTTTCTCTGAAACAACTAGTAGATATCCACTTATTCTAAGTGGAGTCAGTTTCACTGATTCGAGTAGCCAAGTTACATTTAACTGCATATCAGTGATTTGCCACTTATTCGAACTAACGAGTGCACCCTCGCGTACGAGCTCGCACTCTTAAAATTAACACTTTGAGTGTGATAGAGTATTACTGAAAATTATTACAAGCTAGAAGTGAGACGCCTATACAGAGTATATCTAAAATACACGTGGAAACTGTGAGTTCGTATTCAGGAGATGTAGAGGAGGCAGACATGTTAATGAACATACATCCGAAAATGCTTCAGTTCAATGTACCGGGTGAGACACTGGATCCCGGTTATGTAGAATGGCATATCGGCACTGCACAATGCAAACCATACATCGTAACACGAACACAGTAAACACCGCGAAACGTATGTAAGCATAGCACAGGAAATATTAGACATTATAAGTAGTTGCCCCAAACAAAATATATTGTTGAGCACACAAAATTTGAAAAGCAACAGAATTACTTTTGTTCGTCCACCAAAATATATGTTTTAATAAACAAAATCTCTGTGTTGGGACAAAAGAAAAAAACCGTCAACAAAATATTTAGTTGAACCAACTGTATATATTTATTTGGCCTACCATTTGACCGATTTCGTTCGAAAATACAGCTCGAAAGTTTGTTTGTATTTTTTTGTGACAATTAGGATAGTAACATTATTTGTTAGTGCATTTATTGATGCTTAACAATCGTATAGACACATTAATAAAAACAATGCGACAATAAACTGACAAGTAAAGCTATAAAATTTGAATTATTTGTTTGCACACGTTGCCTAATATTTGCAATATAGCTATTGAAATCATTAGATGTGATTGCTAAGGCGTATCGTGCGGGCCCAGATGGTCTAAGTTCGAAACTCGCTCGATCTCGTAAATTTTTTTATATCGGCCCAAACTGTTTAATGTACGTGTAGGCAAACACATTATTAGTTGCACCAACCAAATTTTACCGTTTGGGCCAACCCAATGTGAACAACAAAATAATTTTGTTTCAGCAACAAAATATTTCATTACATCTATACAAACAAATAATTTGGTCGCGCCAAACAAATCTTGTTTGATTCAACAAAACCTTCTTCTGAGTGCAGGGATCCAATATCTCTCATTGTACGCAGACTTTTCTGCCTCCTCTGCACATCCTGAATATGTGCCCACATTTCTGACGTGCATTTCATATACATTCTGTATTCACAACTGCAACATCATAATTTATATTAGTCTTTGTATCTCCATTTACAACCACTATTTGGTTCACATAACACCGCAGAAACACTGTACTGTCCAACGCTCATTACTGGCCGCACTCTGTCAACATATTACCGAGTTTAAAATGTCCTAATCAAAATTTCTGTCCTACAAAAAATAATACACAACCCATCCTGTTAATTAGAGTAATTTACTCTGTTTGCTGATGTACACTCTAAATCTGAATCAGTGAGAATTTCTCTCTTTCAATCAAACGTATCTAATTCAACAATCACTTAGAGAATTTTACTGATGAATCAGTAAAATATGCCAGACTTCCTTCACTCATTGATTCAGTGACATTTTCCACTGATTCATTAGACTTTTTTTCACTGTTTACCCTTTGGTTTATTTTTGACTGGATCAGTTAAACAGCGTGGAAAAATGGCCATCAAACAACGTTCAAAAAGGGCCATTAAACAGCGTGTATCAAGTGAAATAACACGATTAACCTAATAAAACCAATGCAAAATACTTCATAAAATGTGTTTCGTCTTTCAAAACGCCATTTTATGAGGTCATATGAACACGCAGCCTTTCATTCCATTTTTACGTCTTTCATTTCGTTTTCTTGTAATCGCCACCGCACTCTGTTTAAAGATTTAAACTGTATATAATGCGGTGAAAAGAGTTAACTCATATATACTAATCGTTTTAACAATCCTAGCGTTGCCAACTAAAGCAAAAACGAATAGTAAGGGTACACAATTTCAATTTTCACGATTTCGGTAACTGTATAAAACGAATGCTTTCCTCAGATATCATATTGAATTGGTAGCGCATAGGGAAAGGTAACGGCCTGGAAAACAGAAGGTAAAGGATCCGTGTGTTATATACCAGCTACACGTGAAATGTATAATACTTTTTTAAATATGATAAAAATTGCCAAATGTAAATAGTAAACTATCATAAATATATTTATTTCAATTAATTAATTGGCTACATTCAATAAAAATAATATTTAATTCGCCACTGCAGTCCGCCGACACTTATTCAATCAGTGAAATAATTTCATTTCACTTATTCATTGAGTGAAATTTTTTCACTGAAACAATCAGTGGTTTTCCACTGATTAGAATTTAGAGTGTAATCCCTAATAGTATTGTTGCAATTTCTCTCTCTAGGAATAAAGTGATCTATAACAAGTTCGTTTAGGAATGGAGGTCTTAATCAAATAAAAGAACTGATTATAATTCCCTTAATTTTTATTTACAATAACTACAGCAGAATTCTCTGAACTCAAAATCTCGCAATAAACTATATCACTTACTGTTGACAATTTACATCAATTAATCAAATTTATAATTACGACAAAAAAATCAACGAAATTAAATTATTTAAGATCAGTCCCAATAGACAGTGTATCAACCTATCCAATTATTTTATAATTTATGCGTCCATATTTGACAGTTCGAATATTTACAATAAAATCAGTATTACACTTCCATTCAGTCCCACCTCAGTTCAATCCATTTCCCCTCCAGTCGCAATGTTCTAGAATCCTCCAAGCGCCCTCACGCACAGAATGCTTCACTCGTCGGTTTCACATCCTCTAGTCCATTCAAACCACGAACACCTCACTCGCCGTCGTCCTGCAATCTCCAGTCGCCGTCCACACTTATTTCCGTTCGTGCACACTTGGCCAGACGGCCTCCATCAAAGACTGCCGGACGCTGGGTTGCGGCAGTATATATAGTCTTAGACCGCCACCTAGAATCTTCCCCAACTCGCATGATGCATCGCGGAGGGCTGATTCGCCAGCCAGTCTCACCAGAACATTCTTGCGTCGCCGCTAAACGTATTGGAAACTCTAGCAGGCGAGAGGAAATCTGTGACGCCAGCAAGTCTCGCATCTCTGTCGGCATTCACGGGATTCCCAGAAGAGGGGCAGACAGCCATGAGTTCATCGATCCAGGAAGAGGGGAGGGCGAGGTGATCTCCGATTACGGCGCGGGCAGCGGAGTCAGGTCCAGCTTATTAATTTCTATCTTTGTGACTTTGCATTCTGTAAAATTTTTATTATACCTTGTATAGTTGACATTTATATTATAAAATTATACTGATTTAATTAAATTAATGACAGACAATAGAACTAATGGAACTTGGCAAGTACTTCTACATTACTCTGCCTGGAGTTGCAACTTTGTCCACTGTGCTTTGAATACAGTTACCTAGGTAGCGCTGAGTGCCTCAATATATTGTCGCGCTAATATTGTCTCGCGCGCCATGCCTGAGAAAACTGTGCTCTGCTACCAACTGCGCTGTGCTACCAAGACTATATATATGTATATATATATATCTGCCTAGTCGACTTATATTGACAGCGACTTAAGACCTGACGCCTTATGTGGACTAACTGTGTAAGTCCTATACTTTCTTTTACTGTACTATCTGGTAATACACTTTGAAAGAGAAATTAAGTTCTCTCCTTTTTGCTCTATATTCAACTTCAAAACACAAGTATGTTACGAGGCTGCCTGCCTGCCTACTTAGGTGCGGTATCTTACGGTTGTGCCGTCTGCGCCATGCGGTTCATTAATATTGCTATCTTAATGAGCTTATTGTATATACCTGCTAGAGCAATAGTCAGAATAATAATCGTGGAAAGGCTGATGTAATTATATTGTTCCTGAGTTAATAACGAAAATATGTGAGTTTGGCTAAATGCTGACAGAGATTCTGAATACGTGATAGTGGGGAGTTCGGCATGCGTAATTTTCCATTCACTGTCAATAGTGTCGTTAACTGAGTAGAATGAAATCCCTTTGGTGGCTTTGAGTTGTTGCGCTTCAAATTCCTTATAGTGGAGCCATTGTACTGGCACGACAGTGTACTAGATTGCTAGCTTAGTGCTCTTGATATCGCATAGATGAGTAGCCTTAATGGTAGTAACTTTCTCTGAAGTGTCTTCGCATCCATAGGGTATATGCATTTCTATAGCTCCTACCACGGGATTGTGAATTACTTTGCTTAATGTCTTGTTACTACACCTGAGTACCAATTCGCCTGGTGCGTTGGTTATTACGCAATGGTGTGGTTGTATGGCTTGTACTGATAGTGAATTTCTAGGTTTACAATACTGAAAAAAGTTTTGAGATTATTGAGAGAGATTGCAGCCTTCAGGCAGTTGGTTTGTGGATTATCGGCTAATTGCTTAGAGAGAAAGTAAATGCCTTTGGCTTGTTTGGGCCTATCGCAAAATTCGCATGTTTCTTTTGTAGTGATATCAACGGCGACTATATTTGAAGGGGTTCCTGCAATGCATGTTTCATTATTGTACACGTAAGTGAATTTTCTAGAGCGAAAGAATTGCCAGGGACTTTTGATACCTTTTAAAGGAATTTGTATTTTTAACATCATTTATGTCGGCGAAAGCATGCATTCGGTTAGAGGTGAAGTGCAGTATTTTAATATTTTTGTAATGGGGATACTTAATGTTAATCCTAATCCATAAACGTGTTCCTGTAAGTTAAGAAGATCAGCTTTTAATATTTCTTTGTCACTGCTTGGAATGGTAAAATTTTCTGTTGACATTGCTGGATGTACGTGTTGATCATATGTTCATTAACGATTTATTTTCAAATTCCAGCAATATATTAGTTAATTATTGTGATTGAATGAGTGAGGATTCTATTTCTCTATTCTGATTATTCATTTGACGTGACATGGCCCCTATGTTTTTACTAAGCGAGTTTACTTTGTCCTCGACTTGAGTTTTTATTTCTGACATGCTGTGAATAGTAATCTTGAGATTATTGTTGGAAGTGATAACATTGTTTTCTAATGCGTTCAATTGCAACGCTAACGTTTCTTCATTTGTGAGGAGGGATTTTAGGTAACGGGTTGTGAGAATGTCTCAACACCATGTTGCGGCATATCCTAAGAAGGTAATTCCACGTTTTCTTTTATTTGACACAGCAATCTCAGACATAAACTCTTGTACAATATTTTCTGTAGTCTCGTTAAAGAATCTGTGCAGTTGGTCAACATTTTTGCATACCGTGCAGTTCTTTGTGGTGCAGGCCTGGTGGTACCACACGTCGACATTGCTGGGAATGGCAGGTTGATTCAATGGTAGGGTGTACGCCAGGGGAATGATCTCCTCGTACTGGATGTCCGGTGACAGTTGTTGAAAATTAATTCCGCTGTGCATCTTGTATAAGTGAGTGCCCTCGTACGCCGACACTATGTGGAGTGCAATCAGCAGCACCCCCACTCTCATTGTCCCCATATCAGTGGCGAGTTATTTGTAACATACATGTTTAAATTAGTTTAGTATATTAGCGAGTTTAACGTTTATAGTATTGTCTGTGGCAATTTTTGTGTGGCCCCGTTTCTTTATCTCGATCGATATTGTAGAGGGTCCCAGTATCGTGGATCTGGTATGGCCCATGGAATTTAAAGTTATCCGCTTTTTGCCTTGCGTAGTTCTTTACCCATACATACCCCCGCACCAGTCAGCAGCACGTTGCAAGAATGTTTGTACTATAACATGACATTGTTGGACGGCTTCAATGTCGTGTAACAGGAAGAATGGCGAGAATTTAGTGCTTCTGTTGATTGTAGAGTTGTAATTGAAGACTGTGTATGGGACATATTCATCCCAGTGCACATGGTCTTCATTCGTGCAAGCGGTTAGTTGTTGAGAGAGAACTTGATTTACTTGCTCGGCCGGCCCGTTTCATGCTGGTGGCATGCTGTTGATTGCAATTATTTTATTTGTAGTTTTGTAATAATTCTCTAATCATGTAATTATTAAATGATGTGCCCCGATCTGTTAAGATTGACTTGGGGCACCCATATTGAATAATGACGTCTTTAATGAATTTTGCGCACGTTTTTGCATCAATCGATTGGATGGGTTTCGCTACTACGTAATTGTGAAAAACTCCATCATCACAAGAATATATTTATTGCCGTATGCCGCTGTTTGAAGTGGACCCTTGGCATCCAGACCCCGCGAATAGAATTTAGGGGGGGGGGGGGAGCTTCGCGATGGAAGTCATAAGACCTATAGGTTTTTTTGGTTGGCATGTTTCACCTTTTGGCAAATGGGGCTATTTTTTATATATTCTTTGACATATTTTGCCATTTTGTCCCAATAGTACTGATACTTTATTTTTTCTAATGTTTTGTATTAACCGAAATGCCCTCCACCTAATAGGGTGTCCTGATGTGCCGTGATTATTTCTGGGACCTAGTACTGAGATACTAGTGTTAAGCGTGTGTCCCTGATGGGTTTGTGTAATTTGTAGTATATTTCTCTGATACCTGTAACACCATATCTGCATGCTAGGCATATGTACTTTGGTGTGGCATTTTGTGGGTTTTTAAGGGCGGTTTTTATTTGTGTGATATGTGGATAATTTTAATATTCCGCCGAAAATGGGGAAGTTAGTATTTGTGTGATAGTTGCTAGGGACAGTTGTGTGTCATCTTAGACTTTAATATATTCTTGGTCGTGTATATAAATGGGGTGATAATGTAGTGTAGAGTCTTTAATGATTATGATAATTTTGCTACTTAAACATGGGTCAATAACTGTTGATTTTATTTTGTTTACGTGTCCTTCCATATTAATTTATATATTGGCCTGATATAGTGTTATGATTTTGGCAATGGTTTGTAAGGGTTGATATTCCTCGTTTATAATCATTTTAGCCTTGTGGCTTTGGCATTTGTCACAATATCAGGTTTGATTAATGTTTTGATCTCTTGCCAGTTATTGATCATGGATTTTGCTATACTATTTTTGACTTCGTCTTTGTTTGGGTTTGGTAGCAATAACTCCCCAAGAGCTTTGTAAATGGAGATGCAATTAGTGTATTCTTTTTTGATAGTATAGTGTTGGTTTTCTACCGTTATTTGAGTTAAGTCTGCTTTGCCTGCTGTAGGGAATCGACTCAGTGCATCTGCTAGTGTGTTTAATTTGTATTTGACGATCTTCACTTCGAATTCATATTCAGCAAGTGCTATTGCCAGCTTTTGAATTCTTATACTGCGTTCGGCCATTGTCTTTAAATACCAAAGGCTGGCATGATCTGTCTCAATGGTAAATTTTATCCCATACAAGTATTGTTGAAAGTACATAACAAAATATTTAATGGCAGACAGCTCCCTTTCTGTCGCTGACCATTTCTTTTCATTTAGAGAGAATTTTTTTGACATGAATGCTATAATGCTGCGCTGTTTCCTACCTGGTATCTCCTGCATAAGGATGGCCCCTATGGCAGTCTGAGATGCATCACTGTCTAATATAGTGTGTCTGTTTTGCTGGAATTTCTCTAGGATGGGAGGATTTAATAATGCTGATTTGAGGTTTTCAAAGGCTTGTTGCCATTCTTGTTTTCATTGGAATCGTGTTGATTCTTTAATGATGTCCATAATCAGTTCCGCAAGTTTGGCTTAGTTAAGGGTATATCGTCTTAAGTATGACATTAAGCCTAAAAATGTCCACAACTGGTTTATGTTCTTGGGAGGAGTCATTGGTTGAATGGCTTCAGTTTTGTCAGGGTCTACTCGGATCCCTTCTGGCGTGATATAATGCCCAAAAATTTTTATATCTTGTGTGAAGTGGCAGTTCTTAGAATTGATTTTGACATTATACTTTTGTAGTCTCCCCATTACTTTACTAATGTTATGCAGATGTTCTTAGAATGTGTCATCTATGATGAAAATATCACACACGTGTATATATATATATATATAGGCTACCGCTGTATTCCAATGTAGTGGCCCAAGCATGATATCTACAAAGTTCTGAAAATAATTAGGGCTTGTGGCCTGCCCCATTGGCATATGGTCATACTCGTATAAGCCTACACCATATATGCTAAAGTGAGTTTTTCCCTGCCTTGCTCCCTTACTGGGATTGCATAGAATCTACTAAACATGTCTATTGATGAAACATATTTGGAATTTTGGAGTGTATTTATTATGTCTTTGGTTATGGGCACTGGGTATTGTACCTTATTTAAGTGCTGCTTAAGAAGCCGAAAGTGTGTTAAAAATCTTATGCTTCCTTGGCATTTTTCGATAATTAGGCTCGGCGCGGCATAAGGGGATTCAGAAGGTGTGATTATTTGTGTGTTGAGCATCTGTTGTATCTGTATGAGTACTTATTCTCATAATTGTGGATATATATTTGATATGGCCTAGTATGCATAGGTTCATTTGTAGTTAATTTCAGATCACTTTCTTAATTTTTTGTCTCTGTTAGTTCTGTGATGGTGCTAGCAAAACGATCTTTGTATTTTTCTAGTAATTATTTGAATTGTTCTTTCTTGTGTAGGGATAGGTTGTTGTTTTTTTTACCTAGTCTATTGTTATCATGGGGGTTGTCCATGGATAAAATATGTTTATGTAATATTCGATGCTATTGTTTGAATCACAGTATACTTGTTTTGTGTTTTTTGGCATTTTCACCACATACTTATTATGGTAGGAGTATATGTACATAACATCCTTGGTTAATATCGGTACAATGTCATACTTTTTTTTATAAAATCGACTCCTATTAGAATATCTAGTTTCAAATAATCAATTTAAAGGAAGTCCTGATTAAAATTGTACCCCTCTATGTTAATATTAAAGTTAGTTTTGTATTTTGGTATGTCGATATCTGTGGTCGCACCCACTAGTGTGAACTTTTCTGTAATTGGTTGCCTATTATGTTTATGTATGAGTGTCAAGCAACATGTTGTAAGATCTGCCGCAATCCAGACAAGGACGCGCTGCATGATGTTTGCATGTAGCTTACGCGACATTCATCTTTGCCTGTTAGCAGGGCTTGTTTCTTTTGGGAATTTGACATGGTATTGTGGCTCAGTTTCTGCTTTCACTTTTCATCATTGCCACCATTTTCCATGTCTATGTTTGTAGTATCATATTCATATTATGTGTTATTACTTGCTATCTTAGGGATGAGTAATTTTACATCTGCCATGTCAAAACATCTTTTCAATTTCTTAAACCAATCATTTATATTTGTATTAAATTGTAGTTCTTGATTTGGAAAAAAAGCAGGCATTCTGTGGCTTGGTGACCCTTATACATACACAAGGCACATTTCATGGCCGTCAGCGACCGCGGTCCAATGAAGGCAGTGCATGCGCCAACATCACGATCACGCTGACTCGTGCATTTGTCATGCCTGTTCCAGCTTGCCCCGCCACTTCCGTGCTGTCTACCATCTCGGCTTGCACAGGCGCCATGTTATGTTGATGTGAGGCTATGTTCTTGTGTGAGGTGTCAGAATTACCTTTGTTCTTCCAATACCTGCATTTAGTTTCTTTAAATGTAATGCCTGATGACCTGCTTTCTTTGTTGTCAAGTTTGGGAAACTTCTCTGTAATTTGAATTTAGTTTTCCTGTGGGAGTTCAAAGTTTCTGATCGCGAATTCAACCTAGCAATATCCACATTTGAGTGCGTTGGTATTTGCTTGCTAAAAAGCACCTCACAGGTGTTGATGATACATCTCACATTTACTTCTGGTTGAACATTTCCACTCTCTTTGTTTTGTTTCCTGTACTGGTTCTTTGTGGCTCTGGTTATACCTGTACGATTTCTTTAACATGTTGGGAGGCTGTATGTTCATCTATATACATTTTTTTTTCTTACTCCCTTAAGGACCCTGCCTGCCTGTAATTGCTGTACTTGGTTTTATGCACCTTGCATTGTGTTTTATCCATGGGGGGGGGGTGGGGTGCTTATTGCCCCCTTGTGTAGTAGTTTTTTTGTTGTTTGTAGTTATTGGTTGAGTTATTTTTTTGGTGTGTTTTATTTGTGTTTTGAGCATTATTTTGTAGTGTGGGGTTTGCTCAGAAGTAGTTCCTTGTTTGCGAATTACCATTTTGGGGTGGACTTCTGTTGTCTTGGAGGAGTTTGTAGTATTTTTGTGGTGTTTGTACATATTCCCTGACTACAACAATGAGTTGTCTGTTTCGGCTGTATTTGTTGTGTTGGTAATACTATGGTGTCTGCGAGTTGTTATATCTTTGTTGATTTTTGTATGTAACTGGCTTTTGCTGCTGCAATGTAAGGTTCGCAATTTCCTCTTTCAATTTCACCATTTCTGCTCTTAGTGCATCTGTTTCATAGTGCGTGTGTTGGACTGTAAGTGCCTGGTTATATTGAAATAATCCTACCTCTACTCTTTGAATGTTCGTAAGGAGATCATCAGTTGTGTCATTCTTTAAGCCTACAATTTTTTCTGCGATGGAGGGGAGAAGTGATCGCCGCACAATGCTAATAAATTCTGTCTCTGTGACATAAGGATTATATTTTCTCCTGTAGAATAGGAGGTTCTCAATATGCTTTTGACCACTTTCATTCAAATTTTGTTTGGTAGTGTATAATAAGCTTTTCAAGTGTTCCTCATTCGCTGGTGTGGAAAATGTCATTCTCATTTTACTTATGATGTCAATCCAGGTGAGTTAGCTGGCCTATGTCTGTAAATAATTTTCTAGCATATGTTTTGCTGACCCCGTGACGTAGTATTTGTGCCGGCGGCATTTTTCTGTATCATCCCAGTTATTATTTTCTGTGGCATGGTTGTATTGCTCTAGGAATTATGCCCATTTTTCACTTCCGTCGCCCGAGAATTTATTAACTCCCATAGGCTGTTGAACTATCACATTGATTGGTGGTGGATTAGCCATGTTGTTTTGTTGCATCTGATGAAATGGGGAAGCTAAAGGTGAATTCTCATACGTGTGTTCTGTTGTGAGTGTGTGTATTTTAGAGTACTTGTGTTCTGTTGTCATGTCAATTTTAATAGGAGTTAGATGATTTGTGTTGTGGTGTTGTGTATTTTCATTTGAAGGTGGGGTGTTGATGGCAGAAGGCCGCTGTTTGTGATTTATTGATTAAGATATGTGTCAGTCGTGTTGATGTAATGTCTAATTATTCTACAATTTCTGGGTTTTCTGTTAATAGTTTCTCTGCCGAAGCTATTAATTGATGGGATTTTGCTGTACTTGTTGTGTGCTGTGTTGTAATTTCTTTTGTGTGTCTGATAAGTCTATGGTAGCCTGTTTTAAAATGTTCCTTGATGATTTAACAAATGAGGCGGTAGGTTTGTCTGACACGTTATGTATTTGTTGATTGCTGCTGTGACATATGTTTAATTACACTCAACAGTCTCCCAAGCTTTCTATACTCTATTTTTCCCCAATTACCACTCTTTTGTGGAAATTTGTGATAAGCAAAATAAAAAATCGGTCCGAAGAGCGGAACCGTGGTTAAGCATGCACGAAGCAGCTTAAGCAAACCACACACACTATTATCCTGAATACAATGGGCGACTGTCTGGCCGGGCAGCTTTTCGCAATGCGGTAGTTTCTGCCCGGTTGCTCTGGTGCGGCCGTGATATTCTGCTGACTGACACAACACACAATGCAGTGAATGAGTGCTTACTTCTTTTACAATCGTTTACTATGGCGGATTCGTTGACCTGGACTACTCGAGAGAGTTAAAACCCTGTGGGCAGGTGGACAGCACTAATGTCCTTATGAATTCTACTGTGAATTTACTTTTACTTTAATTATAAATTAAGGGGAGGGTGGGAAATCTAAGGCGCCTCCACCATTGCTGTGGCCTGTCCAGAGGGGATCGGGGCACGCATTAACTAGGGGTATAAGTGTAGCTCAAAGGAAAGCACTCGCTTACAAAATACTACTTTTTATTAAAATTAACAATTACTATTACGCCTCAAGTAGGCGGTTAGTGCATCGATTGAATTACAGTATTTTTTCGGCAAGTAACAGGCTTGATACTACCATTAATCTCAACAAGGCACTGATGCCTTTACTTGATTACATTAAGCGTTATTCTTGAAGGCTGTTCTATGCTCAGAGGGAGCTTAATAGCCTTCGCTAGTCCCGCGCCCTACATGCCTTCAGTCGCCCTACCAGGGAATGGATATTTACCCTCTCGCTGTCGAAGTCTCGTAGTAGCTCTCTCGATGGCGGGCTCGTCGGGTGATGATCTCATCTCACAGTCCTCGAGCAGGGCCTCTGGCGGCAGCAGGCAAGATGGCGCTCAGAGCCCCCATTGCTCTCAGCTTATATACTCCTGCTCTGACCTCCCGCTCAATGCCCCGGGATGTGTTATGTTAAAACAAAGGCTCTGCTGGCCGAGGTCGCTCTGCGCCTTGCCTCAGCACGCAGCTTAGCAACCATTGCAGGACCCAGCAGCAGTACTAATTACACCTAAAGTGAGTGAGTGAAGATATTTGGGCGGCTCTTAACAGCAAGGTCTTGAGAGCCGATGAGGATGATTGAAGAGAATATGGAGCGGCGCCATAATGAAGGGGCAGGGGAAACGGAAGATCTCCGAGAAAACCCACCGACCAATGGCATCGTCTGGCACAATTCCCACTTGCGAAAATCCGGTAACCCAGCTGTGGATTGAATCCAGTTCGCCTTGATGGGAGGCGAGCGACTATATGTAAACGATAATATTTTATGTATAATGTTTTCTTGTTGTGTTACCTAGTGAGACTCAGAGGGGAGGCTAATGGCCCCTACTCCCCTTTCCGACACCCCAGGGAATACCCGATCATCGTGGCAAGAGTTCCTGTGATATTATATATACATATATATTTTTAATTATCTCGTGTCCACTTTCTCGATTGCATGGTTTTAACTGCTACACTTATTTTGTGTCTGTCCGCGAATCACAGACACATTCAATGCTGGAGTAACCTGATTCCGACTGCCATATACTGGCTTCTGGGTTTAAGCCGCTTTCAGTGCCAGGGGAAAGGTTAGCCATTAACACATTGAAAACTATGCATGGCCGTAGCTGGAAAATATGTATTAAATTTTTTTATTTGTCATTGAAAAAACTCGTGCGGCTGTAAAAACATTGTTCCGCTGTTGTTAGAGACCTGAAGAATTCGCGAGTTAAATGACCTGCAGGCTAGATTCTATAGTCTTATGTACAAATATGCCGATATTAACTGCACATTGGTTGTCTGCTGTCACAGTGGAAGGCGACGATTGGTCCAGCGTTCTCCAGGAGGTGTGAAACACCGTGTAGACCAATGTCTATAGAAATATAAACACACTTGTTTGTATTCTAGCTTGTCCCAAAATAAATCCGCAGATTCTTCAGGTCTCTAGATATTGTTTAACAGCAGCTTAACTTTTAACACTATAGCAATTACATCAAACACAAATGCATTTTCTTCCATCCCGACATATAATAAAATTTTATATTGATACTACTACAGTTCCAAACAAAATAAAATCACTTCAGAGCCTAAAATCACATTTTGATGTATGTTATGCCTGGAAGAGTCAAATAGGGAATTTTCTGGAGATGTAGGTAAAGTTAGCAATGCTGCAGCAAATGGGACGAGGCAGTGAAGGACCTTATGTAATAGAAAACTTTAGCATTTGTCTTTACTTTTTTTTTCCTTTGGGGAAACCATCACTACACAATACAATTGTAAAGTCAAAGTTTAGACAATTGAAAATTGGTCCTACGAGCTTCGTAAAAAGGCGTATCTTGTTATGTAAATCATAATCATATTATCTAGGAATGCAATATACGTGCGTTATTTTTAATACGCTTAACATTAATGTTAAAAGTTTATTTCAAAACAAAAAACCTACTTGTTTAGTTTATTAAAATATATCAATTCATATATTCTCTTTGTATTATATTCGTTTGCTATTTGTATAACATACGACGAGATTGGTTTAACATACCGAGATGAAAATCAACCTACAATAAAATCTCATTCTACATAATGACTGCTTTGTTTTGAATTAAATTTCAACTTTTCGAAATAGTGAAGTAAAGAGTGCTTGACTTCACATTTGACAGTTCCGTTGTGCCAAGTTCCATAGAAACCAACGTGTCGGAAAGCAAACGTAAAGTCAAATCGTAAAGTCAAATGTTAAATTTTCCTGTTGTGTAAGGGCCTGAAGGGAGCTGTTACTCACGGTGGCAGTGGCATTGTTTCCTAGTGTGGCAGCATGGCAGCCGACGTGGCAGGCCGAGTAGAAGGTGGCACCGTCTGCAGGGAAGCACACGGGCTGGTACTTGATCGCCTCGCAGCCACACTCGCTGTTGCACTCGTTCACTATGTTCAGCCTGCAAACAGCCCGGCACTGTAGGTGCTTCACGGTAAACTAAGCACTTTCGTAATCAACCTATTAAAAAAAATCACTACTCCAAACAGAATGATAGGTAGTTGGGCTTAACGTCTCGTCGACAGCGAGGTCATTAGTAGAGACCTGAAGAATTCGCCAGTTCAATGACCTGCTGGCTATATTCTACAGTCTTATGTACAAATATGCCGATTTTAACTGCACATTGAATGTCTGCTGTCTCAGAGAAAGGCAACGATTGGGCCAACGTTCTCCAGGAGGAGTCAAACACCGTGTAGATGAATGGCTAAAGTTATATAAATACACGAGTTTTGAATACTAGCTGTTCCAAAATGAATCCGCGAATTCTACAGGTCTCTAGTCATTAGTGAGGGTGCAGGTTGCGCAGAGGGGAGGAATTGGGGAAGGATTGGGGAGGAGTCAGTAATGGCCTTTGTTAAGGGTCCATCTCAGCCTCAGCATTCGCCTGGAGTGATTTCGGGAAACCATGGGTGGCCGAAATCAGGATGGCCAGACCAGGAATCGAACCCGCGTCCTCTCGAGTGCGAGTCCAGTGAGTTACCACTGCGCCACCTCGCTCGGCTCTAACAGCATAGATTTTAACTAACACACTGCCTGGCACGTTCCCAGATAAGTTGGCAGCGAAACACGGGATGCTGTCCCGTATCTAAACATCGTTATTGGAAGTGTAACTTTGCATTTGTGGCCACTGAATTTATTTGGAATATTTTATGTCGGTTTTTACGCAGGCTATAGTAAAATTGAGCTTATTGTTAAAATATTTTCATTCTTAATTATTTCACAGATTCCAGTTTCACTTGACTAGTGCATGAATAAAGTAATATGATCAGTAGTAATTCTAATTTTACAAATGATGGAATGATACAAACTACGCAGAGAAGTAGATCTTAGTCATGGTTTCAAAAGTTATCATTTAAAGTGAACAGCCTTTAGCACTACCCAACGACAATAAACTATCTCTTTCTGGGACCCCGGTGTTGTAGTGGCCAGACTTCTCGCCGCCATTTGGGAGTACCTGGCTACGACGAAGCCGATGTCGGGGACTTTCCGCCATAGTCTTACGATTTAAAAATTTTCTAAAACTAGCGATTTTTCAAAGAAAAAATTTTTGGCGAAAAGCGAACACTGCTCTTCCCATGCATATGGTCATCCGACACAGTGTAAGCGCAGACTTGCTCTGTGCTGACTAATGTTGCCCGACACCATCCAGGTGCTAAAATGGCTTGTAAGCACGCACACATCTTGTTACCTGACACCGTCCAGGTGCAGACTTGCTCTTGCCATGCAAGTAGAGATATTTTCACACATGGACCACCAGGAACACCAATTAAAAAAACCTGGTATTGAGATGCATTTATTTAAATTTTTACAATTCTTTAAATTATAAGTTTTTTATAAAAAAATTTTAAAGAAAAAGTGAATTTTTAGGGAAACGGGAAATTTTTTAACGAAAAGGTGAATTTTTAGGTACAAAAGTGAATTTTTAGGAAAAAAAAGGGGAAATTTTTAGGGAAAATGTAAATTTTTAGGAAAATTTCCAGAGAAAAAAAAAGGAAATACGAGATGCCGGTCAAAATCCAATGAAGGATTTTTTTGGAGATCCTTTTTGCGGCTTGGCAAAATAGGGATATTTTAGGTGATTTTTGGGTAAGAACAAGTGATTTGTGGGTAAAAACCCATGTGATTTTTGGGTAGAAACACTCCATTTTGAGAGAAAAATTCCTAGATGGCAGAAACCGAGACGGAGCCGAAATTCCGAATCCTGCTCCTAGGCTCCTGCTCCAGCCTTCCCCAAAACATACTACTCGTATGAGGCTTCTGCATTATGCACAATGAGCAGTTTACTTAAGGCTTGTAAGGCTCATGGAGTATGCACAGTATGCACTGTACTTGAGGCGTGTGAGGCTCATGGAGTATACACAATATGCACTGAACTTGAGGCGTATAATGTACCTGGAGTATGCACAATATGCACTGTACTTGAGGCGTATGAGGATCCTGGTGTATGGACAATATGCATTGTACTTGAGGCGTATAATGCTCCTGGAGTATGCACAATATGCACTGTTCCTGAGGCGTATGAGTCTCCTGGAGTATGTATAGAAATCACTCTACTTGAGTCGTATGAATCTCCTGGAGTATGCAGCGAACGCGCTGTACTTGATGCGCATGATGCTCTTGGAGTATGTACAATATGTACTGTTTTTGAGGAGTATGATGCCACTGGAGTATGCACAATATGTACTGTACTTGAGATGTTTAACGCTCTTGGAGTATGCACAATATGCACTGTACTTGAAGCGTATGAAGCTCCTGGAGAATGCACAATATTCACTGCACTTGAGGCGTATAAGTCTCCTGGATTGTGCACTGTATGCACTGTACTCGAGGCGTATGAGGATCCTGGAGTATGCACAATATGCACTGTTCCTGAGGCGTATGAGTCTCCTGGAGTATGTATAGAAATCACTCTACTTGAGTCGTATGAATCTCCTGGAGTATGCAGCGAACGCGCTGTACTTGATGCGCATGATGCTCTTGGAGTATGTACAATATGTACTGTTTTTGAGGAGTATGATGCCACTGGAGTATGCACAATATGTACTGTACTTGAGATGTTTAACGCTCTTGGAGTATGCACAATATGCACTGTACTTGAAGCGTATGAAGCTCCTGGAGAATGCACAATATTCACTGCACTTGAGGCGTATAAGTCTCCTGGATTGTGCACTGTATGCACTGTACTCGAGGTGTATGAGGCTCCTGGAGTATGCACAATATGCACTGTACTTGAGGCATAGATATGCTCCTGCAGTATGCACAATATGCACTGTACTTGAGGCTTACAGACGCTGCTAGTGTATTCACAGATGCAATGCAATTGAGGGGTAGAGATTCTCCTGGAGTATGCGCAATATGCAGTGTACTTTAGGCATGGCGATGCTCCTGGAGTATGCACAATATGCACTGCACTTGAGGCGTGTGAGGCTCCTGGAGTATGCACAATATTCACTCTACTTGAGACGTATGACGCTCTTGGAGAATGCACAATATGCACTGTACTTGAGGCGTATGAGTCTCCAGGAATATGCACAATATGCACTGCACTTGAGGCGTATGAGGCACCTGGATTTTGCACAATATGTACTGTACTTGAGGCCTATGACGCTCTTGGAGTATGTATAATATTGCACTATACTTGAGTCGTATAACGCGTGCTCGGATGCCAGGATTATGCCATTTTGGTCGAGAACTTAAAGTATTAAAGCGACCTTCTTCGCTCATGGAGTAGCAAATTGTTAGCGACATCTGATTTTTTCGCGAAAATTTTCACGACCTGTTGTAATTCACAACATTTTAGCTCAGATACACTTTCGAGATTGGCAGGTTTTCGTGTTACGCTTCCTATGTGTCAGCGTGAGAATCACATACGTACAGTATTGCAGTTATTTAATTTTGATTCACCAGTCAAGTAAGAAATATCTTCACACCAAGTACCCGGCCAATAAGCAAAAGAAAACCGTTGGTATGGCCGCATGTTATTGAAATCTGGCATGTACGGAAATTATTTCGTGAAATTAGGGTGTCCCTACAAATTGTATACATACACTGCATACTACATGCGTGCATATCGTATTGGCAATTCACTACGCTAATTCGTTTCTTCTTAAAAGAAAGCTTCCAAATACAAGTAATGCATAAACTTACTAATTTTTCCCGATGACCAGATAAAGCACTGTATAAATGATAAACATTATAGAAGTGTTTTATTTCCTTTAAGGTCCTCTCCGTGTCATAGAATTTTGTGCTGTGTAAATATTGTTAGTAATGTGTATATTTGGGTGATTGTTGAATAATCAGTGTACAAATATGTAACGTCTGTTCAAAGAAATTGAGATATTGTTATAATGCGAGATTGATTTGTTAATTTATGGGCATAGAATAACTTAATTAGCAGACAATAAAATCTGTCAATATTTTAAATTGAGTTTCCTTTATTGTGAAATTCTAAGGTAATTGTTTTACAATTAATGTGGCCTATCCTAACCTAACTTAACCTGACATGACCTAACCTAACGTAATCCATATTGTTAATTTTTAAAGTTGTGACTCCTTCATGCCAAGAAAAATGTGTCTAGGAGAAATATAATGTATGTAATTGATGGTCGGAACATAAACATGAGTGGTTCCAAAACAATGAAGAAATATGTCAGGTAGTATTTTACATCCAGGTGACTCAGTATATTACCTGGAGTTATACTCCTAAAGCCCGTTACATTTTCATCTGGAAGCCAGGAACACGAAAAACGAAATTTCGCTTCGAGCACACAACGATAAGTCTTCAGTACTCGTCAACCCACGTGTTATTAAAGACCATAGCATGTTTCTTCCAGCAACAAAATTCTGCTTTGGAAGGCATTCATATTGACAAAATAGTTTCCGTAACAATTTAGAAATATTTTCATTGAGTGTGCCACGGGAGGCAAAGAAACACGTACTCACTTGCCAGTGGCTATGTCGAGACCTCGTAAGCCCTTGTCTTCGCAGCCGAGGAATATGTAGATGACGGAGCCGATTACGTGGACCAATCCCAGAAGTACGTTCCAACCCAGCACGAACTTCGGTCGCGGCTTGAACTTGCCTATCAGGAAGCCGGAACTCAGGAATCCAAACACCATCGCTATCACATTGGCGGACCCTGTAATAAACGTATACTTTTTTTTTTTTAGATCTTATTAAGGGGCCGCGGTGGTTTAGTGGGTAGACCACGTACCTCCCATATAGGCGAATCGGGTTCGATTCCCGGCGGGGTCACTCCTGGACTTTTGCATGTGGGAATCGTGACGGACGATGCCGCTGGCCGGCGGGTTTTCTCGGGGATTCCTTGTTGCCCCCTCCCCTTCACTCCGGAGTAGCTCCATTCTCACTTCTCTTCACCCCCACCGGCTCTTATGACCTCGATGTTAAGAGCCGCGCAAATATTCCCACTCCACTTTGCTCTGATTTTATCTCCATTTTAAACACTTTATTGCGGTATATATTTACAGACAATAAAGACAAGTTGGAGGTGATTCACTTAGATTTATGACAGCATGGTCATCAATTCTGTTGATCTTATTCACATTTAAAATCGTCATATTCGTTCACACTACACCGGAGAGGTTAACTATACTGTACAACCCCCATTACTAGAGGCCTGAAAAATTTGTGACTTCAATGACCTGCTGGCCAGACTCTGGAGTTTTATGTACAAATATGCCGAGATTAACGACACATTGGTTGTCCGCTGTCACAGTGGAAGGCGACGATTGGGCCAGCGTTCTCCAGGAGGTGTCGAACACCGTGTGGACCAATGGCTAAAGTTATATAAACACACGTTTTTTGAATTCTAGCTTGTCTCAGAATGAATCCACGAACTCTTCAGGTCTCTACCAATTTATAGCGGGTAATTTAAAATCTTTAGGGCCACGTGTTTTTCGCGAAAATATCAACGCAAGGGGTAGACTTCAATATTCTACGTGCACACTTGCAGCCTTTATGGGGGCTCGCTACGTCCCGCAATAAGGACGACACGAGAAACGCCACGTAACCAAGAATACCACCAGTCTATGAAACCAACAAACAAACTATGAGAACCGTTTAGACGCATAGTATCTCTAGAAGTTACAAACACACACACTGTATGGGAAAAGCCTTTGTATTTTAAAACCACCTTTAAATAAACACATTACAAACCATGCAAAAGCACCAATATTCACTAACACTTCTTCCGCAAAATATACTGTAACAAAAATCCACTTAACTATCCAACTACATACATTCCTCGTTCATTAAAACAGAGAACATTTTTGACTGCTCAGTAAAGTTACTTTTATAGGTTTCAAATCAAGGCTAGACAAAGGCAATGTTATAACAGCCCTTAAAACATTATGACTAGGGATAGGAAAAATTTGCGAGTTCAGTGACCTGTAGGCTAGACTTAACATTACTGTGTATACTCGAGCTTAAAATGTCTGTACATTGGCTGCTGCCCCAGAGAGTAGCCAGTGTTACTTCACACCTGGCAGTATGACTATCACTACTTGTTTACTTGCAAGTCTGTTATTGGTTCAGAGTCGTCCAAGGCGTGTCTAATAAATTGCGATCCATTTTCAATGTCAACTTCAGTGTACACGTGTTTGACGTCTATCTTGTCCTGAAATTAACTCGCGAAATATTCCTATCCCTAATCATGACACAACATGAAGATTTCCACTTTACATAAGGCTGAAAATCACAACTTTTGGTGTGTGTTGAAAACATTAATTCTTTTAAGTCTCTCATGGTACAGCACGCTAATTTAACTTTTCCACTAATTCACGTTTATGGGTACTTCCCAAAATAAATATTTGTTAAAATGGTGTAAGATTCTTGTTCAGGTACATTTGTTTTCTGTCTCACTAGTATTTATTGATATCACCTAAGAAATTATTTTCCTTTCAAGTATAACGATAAGTATTCCTTGTATTTCCTATACTTAAAATATCTTTCAAAGTTACTTTTTTTTCAGGACAAAGTAAAACTAGAAAAGACTAGATATTTTCTTTTATATATGTTTCAATACATTACTTCGATTATCAACCTACACTAAGGCTGAAAACGCATTTTCTTAACATGGCTTTGGTTACAAAACCATAATTAAAATTAAGTCTTTTGGTACTAATTTTTAATAAATTTAATAGCCACCTCCAATCATTTGTATAGTCCTACCAGGATAACTCCTACCAGCTACATGGACAGGTAAGAAGGTCAATTTGTTTCTACTTTTAACCTTGCCAATATAGGCCCTACGACATGATGTTAAATACTTAATTTAAGACATGTCTAGAAACCAGCAGCCGAGTCTCTGGCGACCAGTCGGCTGGTGGGTAATTTTTAATACAAGTTGGAAGGGGAAAACACCCCACTACATTAGGGACAAACAGTCAATTTTTAATTTCGACCAATGGCAAAGATGTTAAATACTTAATTTAAGACATGTCTAGAAACCAGCAGCCGAGTCTCTGGCGACCAGTCGGCTGGTGGGTTTTTTTTAATACAAGTTGGAAGGGGAAAACACCCCAATACATTAGGGACAAACAGTCAATTTTTTAATTTCGACCAATGGCAAACATCTGTAGCTTCCAGAAGGAGTTAATTTCCAAGAAGTAAGATCCTGGTTGTGATCTCTATACCGCGCATTACACGCTGGTACACACCCCTTCCGCTACACTAGCGCCCAAGGTGGCTAGTCAATGAACCATGTTTCCCGGGCCGTTCAGATTAACAGCAGTCTTACAGCATGACGGTCTGCCGCGGCTCGGGCCCCGATTAACAACACGTAAACGTATGTCGTTCATCCTGTACATCACAGTTCCAGTCACGGTTCAAGTTAATTTTTGCTACGTCGCACAGTAGCACACAAGTATTTTGCGTATTTCCAATTCTAGGAAAAATAATCTCCACCGGAATATTGCACCGTGCAGTGTAGATAAGTCAAGCTAGCGCACGCGACGTCGGTTGTAGCGCCGTTCGCAGTCAAGTTGGGGGCGTGGTTGGTAACTTTCCGCAGTACATGAGACTCACTGTCTCACCTTCCTTTGGCTATCGGCCGCTGGCTTGGTGATTGTGTAAACACAGTCTGGTAGATGAGTGAGCCAATTAGAATTAGATTTCCCGGTACTGACAGTCCGTGATTTGCGGCCAGGCAGATAAGACGCAAAACAATTCAAATGATACAATCACGAAAGAGGTTCTGAACCAAAGTGTTATGGAACACAGCTTGCCCTGATATCTTTTCGCAAAAAAGCAAGGTACTGCTTAAGAATATTATACAATCCATTTCGTTCATTTGAGATAATTTGCACTTTGAGCGTCGCTGACGCAGTACTACGTCACAGAGGGCCTTATGAAAACTGCTGTAGAAATAATATTGCTTAGTTAGTGTCATCACAGAATGTGGAAATTGTCTTGTTACGGAAAACTCCATATACACGCATACTTAAATGCCAAAGTAAGCCGGAAGACACATCGATAGGGAAACGTGATTTTTGCGAAAAGTTTTCCAGACTGGCTCTTTTTCAGGTTCCTTCTTGCACTCGTGTACCTTTGGTTAATTGGTAGAGACCTGAAAAAATCGCGAGTCAATGACCTGCGGGTCATTATACGTTTTACATTACATATTTGTACATATAGTATTATGTACAAATATACCAATATTATCTGTTCATTGGTTGTCTGCTGTCACAGTGGAAGTTGACGATTGGGCTGGCATTCTCCAGGAGGTGTCAAACGCCGTGAGAAACCAATAGGTAAAGCTGTTTAACACACGTGTTTTGATTTCTACCTTGTCTCAAAATGAATCCGCGAATTCTTCAGGTCTCTAGCAATTGGCCGCGCGTCTTCGTCAGGAGACAGTGTGGTACTTGTCTTGAACAAACAAAATTAGCTTACTCCGGTATTGAACGTCTGTGATTTGCGGGCTTGCAACTAAGATACTAGCAGTTTTAAGGGCGTTGGCCAGGGAAAATTTTGTTATTGTATAGTTGTACCATATACAACGTGTTTAGTAAATATGTGTACAAACTCGGGCGCGTGATTCGTGACAGGAAAACTGGAATATTGATATCGGAATCCATGGTCCATCTTACATATAAAGGCTGTAGAAGTCCCTAAATCCGGAGAACGAAAAGCATATTACGTGGGATATTAAGCAAAGTACTTACTTTAGAGGAACACAAATTGGTACACGGATTAATTAAACCAATATCTTGGATACAAGGAATATGTGGTCCGTCGTACACGCCCCCATCATGTAAATAATAGGGTTTGGCACCCTTTGATTGCATGCAACATTTACACCGTGAGGTTAAAGTTACGGTGAATACCATTGGATGAAGCAAGACGTCATAATTATCAAAAACGTTCTCCTAGTTGCAACTCTCTAGGACCGACCGTTTCTGGTTAAATCACAAACGAAGGGTACAGTTGTAACAATATCATGACCTAGTGAGTAGGCAACCCTTCCTGCAACCGGAGAAATTCAGCGGGGATTCCCCGCCGAATGAATGAAGAGATTTTGCCGGCTCGTAACTGCGCGATCTTGAGAGCCGATGAGGGTGATTGAGGTGTGTATGGATCAGTGCCGGAATGAAATGGCGGGGCAAACGGGAGATCCCCGAGAAAACCCGCCAACCAGTGGCATCATCCAGCACGACATGTAACATCGTGCATCATACCACCAATATGTGTTTAAGCCTGGTGCTTAGCGTGTGGCCTACTTACCAGGCAATAGCCTTGCTACTACTGTACCCTTCGTTTGCATTTTACACGGAAATTGTGGGTCCTAGGGAGTTGTAACTAGGTGGGCTTATTTGCTAATTACGATGTCCTGCTTCATCCAATGGTATACAGAATCACTTTAACCTCACGGTGTAAATGTAGCATGCAATCAAATGGGGCCAACCCCTATTATTTACATGATGGGGGTGTGTACGACAGACCATACCTTCATTTTATCCACGATATTATTTTAATTAATCTGTATACCAATTTGCGTTACTGCAAAGAAAGTACTTTACTTAATATCCCACTTAACATACTTATCGCCCTACGGCTTTAGGGGTTTCTACAGCCCTTAGTATTTGAGATAGGCCATGGGTGTCCTATAAAAATCTTCCTCTTTTCCGGTCACGAATCGCGTGCCCGAGTTTCTACACATGTTTCCTAAATACGCTGTATATTGTTCAACATGTAGACAGTAACTGTAATAACCTTTTGGTCAGGTAAAATTTTTTATACCGCATCATTTCTACAAAATGGCATGTCAAATTCAAATAAAAGAAAATGTAAGAAAGGCAACTGAAATATCATGTATTTGTTCATTTTAAGGTATGTTTAGCAAAAGTAATTTTCTAAAAGTTTATAGGCAGTCAGAAATCACATCAGTGCAAGATTTCCCTTATTTTATGCAAGTTATTGAAAATACAAAAACATTTCCTGGTACAATTTTACAGACGTCTTGAAGTATATCTGGGCATCTTTTTTCAGTGTGAATTATATCGTTTCTGCACGTAATACTGTTTTCATAATTTGTACATTTCTGAAAGCGTAAAATTATGGCTTTGGCATGCACTAATACGAAAACTATGCGCTCAAAAGTATAATCACTATTGATAGGAAAATTTCGCGAGTTCAGTGACCTGTATGCTAGACGCCACAGTTCTATGCATACTCGAGCCTCTGATGTCTGTACATTGGTTGCTGCCTCAGAGAGTAGCCAGTGTTACTTCACACCTGACAGTATGGCACTAGCTACTTGTTTCCTCGCGAGTCTGCTATTGGCTCAAAGTCGTCCAGTGCGTGTGTAATAAACTGTGATCCAATTGCAAAGGGGATTTCAGTGTACACGTATTGGGCGTCTATCTTGTCATGATATTAATTTGGAAATTTTCCTATCCATAGTAATTAGTAATCACTGATAACGTCTAAAAGTTAAACAGTGTGTGGTACAAAATATAACAATTTTTTGTGGCCAACGCCCTTAAATCATACATAACCACTGGAGACCTCCATAAAACTGCATTATTTCGGGCTTTATAATAATCCACAAGATGTTTTGTGCTCATTGTACGTCTTTCATTGGCCGATAACTTACGTGGCACGTACCAAGGTCGGTTTGAACCACTAGTAAAGGCCACAGTGGTTTATCAACCAAACTCGAGCAAAGAGACCATGCTTGAAAACGACGCGAAATAGTTGTTGGTTGAAACCATGAATTTCGCTCAAGGAGTCATAGAGCAGTGATGTCTAGCATGTTAAAGGCTGTTCGTGTTAAACTGAGCACTTTTGAAAGTCCTGCTTAAGATCCTTAACATCTACTTGTACTCACATTGTGTATTCTTCCATCTTATTCACATTTAATGTTGCGATGGGCCTGATCACTTTAATCATATGACGGTTAAGTAAAATTATGAAATTATCATAAAAGTGAATATTTTACAAATTTGCTTATTCATACACTTATATGCACAAACAACAGAAATCAAAGTAAATAAATGGCAGTATTCACAGTTGTTTACCTAATAATTTTGATTCAACAATAAAAATGGAACTATTTTCTCTCCGTTACAAAAGTTCTCAAATAACCGTAACGAGCCTATAATTACAAATTTTATGAGAAATTTAGTAATAACAGTTATGTAGAATTGTTCCATCCTGGTTTGTCTTTTATACGTAGAGGCATCTGTTTTTCGCAAAAAGATTTCAGGACAAGTTATGTTCCAAATCACTTAAGTTCAGAACAGCTTTATTGAGCGGATTATTTGAATTTTGAATTGTTACTCGTTTTATCTGTCTGCCCGCGAATCACGGATGGTCAATATCGGAGAAACTTAATTCTGATGGGCTCACTCATGTAACAGACTGTCTTCCCACAGAGACAAGCGGCCAACAGTCAAAGGAAAGTTGCAAGTGTCCACATAGGATATTGAAGTCTAACCTCCGAGTAAATCTTTCGCGAAAAACAGGCGTGACCCTGCTTATTGCGAGCTTTCTCAATAGAATACGACTTAAGTTCACAGCGGTGAATTATGTGCTCGGCACCCTTACATAAGTGTGACAGTGTGGTACCTGAGATCATGCTGGCTCCAGCAGCGGAGGTGTGATACTGCGTCTCCACGTACTTCATGGAGAAGGTCATGGCTCCCGACTCACCCATTATGTAGAACACGCCGGCGAAGATGTTGTACAACAGCAGCTTGTTCTGCAGTAGTCTCTTCAGCGACTCCAGAAACCCTGAAAAAATTATAAACTTACATTGTTTTCGCCTATATGCAGAGACCTGAGAATTTCGTGTGTTCATTTTGAGACAAGTTGTAATTTACACACATGTACATTAATGTTACGTTTGTAATTGGTCGACGTGTTTTTTTGACACCTCTTGGAGATAAATAAGCCAATAACCAACATGCAAGAAATTGTGCGCCCAACCACCGCCTTTTACTATTATAATAATCAACCAATGAACAGTTGATATCTGTATGAGAGTATATAAGACTGCGAAGTCTAGCCTACAGGTCAATGAACTCGCGAATTTCTCGGGATGTCTAACTATATGGGCTGAACCTGCGGTAGCGTAGCAGATATAATTAGGGATAGGAAGATTTCACGAGTTCATTTCAGGACAAGATAGACGTCAAACACGTGTACACTGAAATTGACTTTGCAAATTGGATCGCATTTTATTAGGCACAGCCTGGACGACTCTGAGCCAATAGCAGACTTGCAGGGAAACCAGTAGCGAGTGCCATTCTGCCATGTGTGGGGTAACACTGGCTACTCTCTGGGGCAGCAGCCAATGAACAAACATCTGATGCTAGAGTATGCACAGGACTGTGAATTCTTGCCTACAAGTCACTGAACTCGCGAAATTTGCCTATCCCTAGTTATAGTGCCCGACTCCCACCAAGGCGTGTTCGATTCCCGACGGGATCCCTCCCGACATTGGGCACGTGAGACTCGTGCCTGACAATGCCTCTAATCGGCCGGTTTTCTCAGGGGTCTCCCGTTTCGCCCGCTTTTTCATCCCGACGCTGCTCCATTTCAACTTCGCTTCACCCTCATCACTGCCAGCCGTTGTTGGTTTTCACCGATATTTCTAGTTTAGACGCTGATTACGACAACTTGCTGTAGTATTTTAGACCGTTTTCCATAGCTAGGAGAGCTGGAAGCGACAACTCTTTGAAGTTAGTTTTCCAGTTGTCTCTAGTTAGGAGAACTAATCTCGGCGACCTGCGTAGTACGTGCTCACCAATGTCTCCAGTTAGATGACTCGAAAACCAACTGTTTCCAGTTAACGAAGCTGACCTTGACAACCAGCATATGGTTATCGTTTTTATTGCTGATTGTTGTTAGAAGAGCTGACCTCAACAGTCTTACACAGTTATTTAATTACAGAAACACTACATAAATACATATTAAAGAACATACATTATGCCACAAGGAATTTCAACGCCAGGAGACCAAGACCCATATGAAAAAAAAGCCATACTTCCAAAACTAAAAACCATAACGTACCACCTCAGTCTGCCCTGAGACGGAGGCACAAACAACCCAAGAAATTAGAGATGAGGAAACAAACGACAAGCCTATAATGAAGCTGACGGCGAAGTGTTCGAGTCACACACACTCCCTACAATCGCTGGCCAGACGAGAGAAAGACGCGAGAGCGGGGGAGGGGGGGGGGAAGCAAGGATAAGGGGCAACAGGCAAGGAGGAAATGCCTGGACAAATGAGTGTCTCGTCGGCCAAGTGTTGAAGCGGGAAGTTAAAATTCTGCGCGGCGCACACTTCCAACTAGAGGCACAAACATTCAGTTGATTCTGACCGCGCGCCGCTGACCTGGATAGCCAAGTGTATAGTTAGAGACCTGAAAAATTCGGGAGTTCAATGACCTGCAGGCTAGAATGTACAGTCTTATGTACAAGCATACCGCTAGTAACTGCACATTGGTTGTCTGCTGTCACAGTGGAAGGAGACGATCGGGCCAGCGTTCTCCAGGAGGTGTCAGAGACAGTGTGGATAAATGGCTAGATTTATATCAACACACGTGTTTTGAATTCTAGCTTGTCCCAAAATTAATCCGCGACTTCTCCAGGTCTCTATATATAGTCCATTCACGGTTATTTCCCCCTTTTCTGAAGACTTGCTAAATTTCTACTTCCAGGAAATTCCTCCGCCTCGTGCAAACAAAGCTTAACCTGGTATAGAAAATTGCACCAGTGGGACAACGCACGATATTCGTGAGTACTCAGTGTAATAATATTTAGATTAATAACTACTTCTTACTTAAGGCTATTCAGAATAAAGTAAGCACTTTAGAAAGCCCTGCTAAAAATCTATTTGTATGCACATCGTGTATTTTTTCCACCGTATGTAAAATTAACATTGGTATGTGCCTAATAATTTTATTCATGCGTTGGTTAAGTAAAAATGTGAAGTTATAAGAAAAGTAAATATTTCAAAATATTGCTAATTCTTACATTAGTAAATTTTAAAAATACAGAAAGTACAGCAAATCCTTCCAGCATTATCAAACATTTTTCCTGGCACTTTTATTTCAACACTAAGACATGAAACTTCTTTCTCTCCGTAGTTACCAACTTTACACTGTGCATGCTAGTCAGGAGACCTGTTAAAATACGTATAGAAAGGGGCAGTGATATTTTTCAATGGTCGATTTTAAAAGTACTCACTTTATACTGAACAGCCTTTAGCCATTAACAACACACCTATTCTCTCACTGTTTTACTCATATTAATTTTAAATGAAATATAATTATGTATTAATGACAAATAAATTAATTATAAATTTTACTAAAAATAATATAATTTATTATTTACAGAAGTATAACACGCTTGTGATACATGGAATATTTAGGAAACGACAAAACACGTTAATTTTTTTTTTTAAGGTTTGATTTTAAAAAGTGGTTAAACTGCGAACAGACTATAGTTAGATAGTTACACACATGAAAAATTCGTGGATTCAAATCGAAACAAGCTGGAAATCAAAAGTCGTGTGTTTATATAACTTTAGCCATTGGTCGACACGGTGTTCGATGTATCCTGATAAACGCTGGCCCATCCGTCGCCTTCCACTGTGACAGCAGACAACCAACGTGCAGTTAATATCGGCATATTTGTACATACAACTGTGCAGTCTACCCTACAGGTTATTGAACTCGCGAATTTTTCAGTTCCCTAACTATAGTTAGGGCCACGTGTTTATCACGAGAAGACTTACGCGGAGGCTAGACTTCAATATCCTATGCGCACACTTGCAGCCTTCCTTTGGCTACTGGGTGCTTGTCTTTGTGTAAAGAGAGATTGTTGCATGAGTGAGCCAATCAGAATGTAGTTTCGCCGATACTGAGTGCCCGTGATTCGCGAACAAATAAAATGGGTAACAATTCAAATGCTCCATTCAGGAAAGTGGTGCTGAACTAAAGTGTCTTGGAACACAACTTGTAGTGAAATCTTTTCGCAAAAACAGGTGCTTCCAACTATAGTTAGTTTGGGACCACGGTGACTGAGCGGTTAGCCTACTTGCCTCCCACCTACGCGAACCGGGTTCAATCCCCGGTCGATTCATTCCAGATTTTCGCAAGTGGGAAAACGTGTCGGACGATGCCGCTGGTCGGCCGGTTTTTTAGGTGATCTCCCGTTTCCCCGCCCATTAATTCCGGTGCTGCTCCATACTCACCTCACTTCACACTCATCGGCTCTTAACACCTCGCTTTTAAGAGCTGTTCATATCTCTTTACTCCCTTTAGTATAGTCCATTCGCCATTTCTTCGCACTTCGAATCAAACATATGAAAAATGACACAATGTATGAGGTATAAGGCAGCTTCCTAGTTTCGTTATGCATAGAGATATGAGAAATTACCGAGTTCAATGACCTGTAAGGTAGACGTCACAGTCCTATATACTCTCATACAGATATCAACTGTTTATTTGTTCATTGTTGTGGTAGTAACAAGCGGTGGTTGGGCGCACAGTTTCTTGCATGTTTGTTATTGGCTTATTTATCTCCAAGAGTAGTCAGCAAACACGTCGACGAATTGCAAACGTAACATTAACATACATGTGTGTGAATTCCATCTTGTCTAGAAATGATCCCGTGAAATTATCGGGTCTCTAGTTATGTATCACAAGCGTTTATCACTTGCGTTAGCATTAAAGGAACTCTTTTTTGCTTAAGTTGAAAATATATTTCTAATTTATCTATAAATTATAATATTTAATTCATAATTAATATTTACTAAAACAGTGAGAAAATTGGTATTTTGGTAATGCCTAGCAAGAAATTGTTCTTATGCAAAGTATTACTATACTGAATGCGTACGAATGATGTGAGTTGATACTTTGGTGTATTTTGTAGACTCTAATAAGCTTTGGTTGCACGGGGCGGAGGAATATCCTGGAAGTAGAACTTTAGCAGGGTTTCATAAAATTTGTAAGTAACGGAACTGTAAAAAAATATGAGGTAAAATTCCTTTACATGTAAAGGAAGCTAAGTACCTCTGCATGCAAGGTAAAATTACCTATTAAGTGCAGAGTAAATTTACATAACAAGTAATGTAGGTACTATTCCCTAATAGTACGGAAAAAGTACCTGACAAAAGAGAGGGGGGGGGGAATCCTATTCTTGTAAGGGGAAATTAACTATATCGTTTTATAAAATGATACTTAAAAATATCCCGGAGTGTTAGTACTGATAATTCTTTTATTACCTATACCATCTGAAGAATAGTACATGAAACCTCAACACTGAAATCCTCTACACTTGCTGGTGGGCGGCCGTGAACCATTGTCCTCTATCACGATAGGCTGATACGTTATCCATTACACCACGACGGCAATTTGACATCAACAGTGAATATTAACGTGTTAAAGGATTGTTTCTTCCGCCCGTCCCCCCACTTAGCTGCTGAGACAATGCTGAAGAGATGCACGCGTCGTAAGATTTTTTCCCCAACCATGTATGAGGTTTTCCACTACCATGTACGTGAATGTTACCCCAGAGTGCGCTAATTTTACCTTACCCACTAGGAAAACTATGTTTCCCCCACAAGTTTGCGAATATTACGTTACACTTGTCAAGTAATTTTCCCATTATTTATTACAGTGCGTGAATGTACTGTATAGTTATTTCGGACGTCTACGACAAGAGCTGACCTTCGTCGAGGAGGGACAGCCGTCGGGAGGCTAGATCGTAGTCCTTCTCTGGTGAGACGTCTCTGGTGAGTGGCTCGACCTCCGGCGACAGCAAGCCGCCGTTCTTGTCGGGCATCTCCTGCTGCGCCACCGCGGCCGCCTTCGTACTCTTGCTGGGCAGCTGCTTGGGGAACCACGCCATGAGGAAGGCCAGCACCAGCATCATGGAGCCCAGCACCAACCACCCTGCGCCGAGCAAACCTCGCCCTTACAGACACAGCTCCGGTATTCACGGGTATTACACTGTAACAATTTGTTTGCACTTTAACAAGAAAAATCCTTGGAAACCCAGTTGCCAAATAAATTATACGTAGAACTACAAGAAGTTTTCTTGTAACATCTGCAAAACATATATTTGTAAATAAGTTATTAAAGGCTATTCACCATAAAGTGAGCACTTTTGGAATAACCCTTAGAAAAAAGCCACTGCCCCCGCCTACATATATTGTAACGGGAGCACTTGTGACATGCGTACTGTAAAGTTGGTTACGATGGGGAGAAAGTAGTACCATAACTTATCGTCAAATACAAAGTGTTAGGTAACCATTTGTGATAACTGAAATTATTTCTTTCGTTTCTTGTCTGTTTTAATGAGTCGATATGTAACAATTAGAAGATTAGTGAAATATTTACTTTCCTAATAATTTCACAGTTACACTCGACCGACGCATGAATAAAGTGATGAGGCTCATGACAATGTTAATTTTAGATAAGGTGGAAGAATACACAATGTGCTCAGAATTAAATCTTAAGAATGGCTTTCAGAAGTGCTCATTTTACCGTGACCAGCCTATACACATGATAAGCTTGTACTACAACTTACCTTATTGAGTGAAATGAAAATAAATAATTTTTTTTTGTTCTTGTAGAAAACATATCTCCAGGATCAATAACGAAGGGTAGGGGAAAATATATCCACAAATATAATTCACGAAAAAAAGCAACAACTTGCCAGCACAAGGACTAGAACCCACATTTCTTGCATTATTAGTTCCACGCTCTGAAAGTTGAGGTAAAACAGCTGCCTATGGAGCACTGCACCCGACTATACAACGTGAATAACTCATAGAGTCATAAAAAGAGTAGTATAGACACCATAATAATTGTCAGAAAAGTGCAATTTATGCTGTATATGAAACAAGACTATATATTTTGCAACATTATAAAATATTTTATTTGCAAAAAGTTTTTAAATATAAAAAAATGATCGATTTAAATAGTCTGTATATTTTAACAAAATCTGAACTAATTTCCATTCTGGATGCTTCATAAAGAAGAATTTGCAAGAAAATCTTCGTCATGGAATATCGTCGTAATGTTTACTGTGATTGTGTAAGAAAATTTTAATAATAATGTTGGAAGTTATTTTTATAATTATTGATTTTATGTGCGTCCATTTGTCACAAACATTTATGGCTGAAACTGACGTAAATAAAGTTTATTATAAAGTTGAAATTGTACATCACCCTCATCGGCTCTCAAGACCCCGCTGTTAAGGACCGCCCAAATCACATCACTCACTCACTCACTCAGCGATCAGCTTAACATGCTATCCCGAGAATACTCGTTCCCATAAGACGTGTTGAAAAATGTTCAAATCATGGTCGCTGCTGTACAAGATCAGAAGCTAGCGTCATTGCAGTCGGAGATTTTTTCTTGGTCAACGCATTCAGCTGCTGCTAGATCACCAAAATATTTTATTGGTTGTTGCCGGTGCCATAGACCAATTTAACCTCTTTTCGTAGGTTCTATCGTATGAGTTGTTATAATCCATTCACTGTTAATTCACAATTTTCTGCAGCCCTGCTAAAGATCTACTTCCAGGATATTCCTCCGCCTCGTGCAAATAAGCTTAACTAAGTCTTGAAAATTACACCAAAGACAACGCTCGCGTTCGTGCGCACTCAGTTGTTAGAATATTTAGCATTAGAACTATTTCTTGCTAGGCGTTACCAACACACATGTTTTCTCACTATTTTTATTCATACTATTTATAAATTAAGCATTACAGTTTATAAATAAAATACAAATATTATTTCAATATAACCACAAAAGGGGCATTTTAATTTACAGAAGTAATAAACGGTTGTGGTACATTGCATATTTAGGACATAACTAAACAACGTCATACATTGGCGATTTTTCAAAGGTTTGATTCAAAAAGTGTGAAAGAACAGTGACTAGTCTATGCAATGAATTCGGAAGCACATGTCAGACCAAAAAGCTCATATTTTGCTACACCTTAAATGAATCATATATATATAAGTTAAGTAGTTAATAGACTAGATAGTCAGTGTAAACATCAAACTTGAAACGGTGAGCAAAATATTGTTTGCCAAGATGTTACTTGACAAGTGCCACCCTGGCCGTAAGAGAGCAGCACGAGTAGTCTCTCACGAGAGACAGAAGGGGAAGGGAGAGGGGGACGCACCCAGCCACCACGCGCCGATCCACCTGGGGTCCTGTGACGTGATGACAGGCGTCAGTCTGGGGTCTATGTACAGGCTCAGGCAGAACGACGAGAAGGCGAAGCCTGCAGCTGGACCCAGCATCCGCAGCGACATCACCATCGCTGGAACAACACAGCTCGTTGCAACCGCACTGTGGAATTATGCATCGAGAAATTCTTTTTACATTTACATACTGTTGTTAAACCTTTGACGGTATGGACCTGCAAAATTCACGTTATTAATAATTAGGGATAGATAAAAGTTCGCGAATTCATTTCAGGGCAAGATCGATTTCAAACGCATGTATATTGAAGTCACCTATGCAATTGGACCAGAGTTTCTTAGACAAGCCCTGGACGACTCTGCTCCAATAGCCGACTTGTAAGGGAACAAGAAGCGAATCACGTACTGTCAAATGTGGGGTAACACTGGGGCAACAGCCAATGAACAAACATCTGAGGTTCGACCATACAAAGGATTGTGGAGTCTAGTATACTGGTTATTGAACTCACGAAATTCTCCTGTCCCTATTAATAATGAATGGCATTAGGTTACATTTCACAACACTATATACACTCGAGTCAGCACCGTTTCTCCATTGGCTGCTGCATAGATGTGAAGTCTCGCCCTGTCCAACTGAACTGCACGTGATTGGATCACACGATTGTGAAGTGTTCATTTATTGGGAGAGAGTTGAAAAATTCGCGAGTTCAATCACCTGAAGGCTACACTCTACAGTCATATGAACAAATATGCCGTTATAAACTGCACGTTGTCTGCTGTCACAGTGGAAGGCGACGTTATACAAAACACGCGTGTTTTGAATTCTAACTTGTCTCGAAAGGAATCCGCGAATTCATCAGGTCTCTATTATTGGTGTAGAATTACCAAGGGCGTGTCAAATTAATTATTGTCCAATTACAAACGTATTGTAAAGTTCTATTTTTTTTTTTTTTTTAGTTTGTCGTGTCCCTAAATATTAACGCGTATTTTGATGTTCTCTATTAATGAATATGCACGTATATACTCGGTGCTATATTTATGTGGAAATCGCTTTGTTCTTGGAGAAAACACTTACACTTTTACTGTTTTACAGTTTCACTGTACTATATCGGAATATAAATAAAAAATTACAACTAGTTAACATTTTAATTCGTAACAATAAAACAGTTCTTTGAATAATTTCTCAAATTAAAACGATGTATTGTAAAACCCGTTAACTTGGTCGCAACATATTAACTAGCACACAGTCAACAAGCGATTTCATTGTTCCACGGCCAGCCAATAATAAAGGTTTCAGGGCACAGTAAGCGTGCCCGGTGTAGCCAGGACCAATAGAACAATGGTAAGTGGAGCTCCAGAGACAAACACAGCTGATATTGTTGTAGTGGAGAATATAGACAGCTCACTTCAATCTTGTCCTCAGTACCAGAAAAGTTGCCCCGTCCTTAAAGGGTTGAACACAGTGATATTATTTATAAAGGGCTTTCTTTGTAACGTCTTTGTAATGCGCCTTGAAAATTTTTTTGTAATGTCCAGAAATAACTTTGAGTTGCGAATTCCAAGATACAAACTACTCATTACATCCTGTGATAATTATTTCACTTAACACAAGTTAGTTAATGTGTTTATAAACGATAAGCTATTTTATAATAATCGAATTTGGGCATATTTTTCCTTAACGTTCTTTCAAGCGTAAAAAACTTCACTGACTGGTTGCTTCGGCATTAGTGTAAATTCCATTGTTTTAAATGATAATGTGTACATTTGTCGTTAAAACAATTGGAAAATCGCCCAGGATCATAAATCACCATCCTGCTTTTTTTTTCGAACTGATGGAAGCACGGCTCAATCAAGACTAGACATTGGTCCAAAATTCATATCAGTGTGTAAGACGATGATAGAGTCTGCGTTTTGATGCACCGTTCTATAGAAAGAGTCAACTTAAAGCATAGATAGAGCCAGTTATTTTACGCGAAGATATCTAAGCCCACGTCAGCTTTCAATGTTATACGCATATACAAGCAGTCACTTGTCCCTCATTGGCTGTTGTTTCCAGGAGAATCCGTTTCAATATATGACCGAGCCGCTCATAATCCAGTAACTTCAGGATTGATTATCTGTGATTCGCGGTAGGCAATTGACAAATCCAAGGCACAATACTCCCAATAAAGAGACACTGTAAATCTGAAACAGTGAGAGTTGAGCCAAATCAGTGAAAATAGTGAGAACTGAATGACTGATAATTATTGCCTGATAACTAACTAATATGATTTCTAAATTTCACAGATTTATTGGTAATACCCACAGAATGTCGAGAATTTCACTGCCGTAAGCCACTTGTTCGCAGTTCAATTCCTTCATTTACCAGTCGGCAATAACAGCATATCAACTGACTTTCAGTGAATGCTATTTCCCTGATTGATAACATTGATTCGAGCTTAGGTAAACGTCCCCATAGTGTTTTGAAATACTTATACATTACCTCTAAATTTTTCCACAAAATATCATTGCCTCTACGCATGTATAAATTGTAAACGAAAAAAAAATGTGTATGGTTTTTATTATGTATCGAAATGAATCTGACAATGTTTCGTGTATTTGTTCGTAACGTATAACTTCAAACAATTTTATATGATATTTGAATTAATTCTCTGTGTGTTTGCGTGTGTATATTGTTATTAAGGCCACCGTGTTTTCGCTAATTTCCACTCAAGCCAGATATCACTACCCTAACGGCGTATAACTAGTTTTTATTTGCTTATTTACCACGTGTCGTTTTCAGCAGAAACTTTCTTATACTCCAATACTGCATGCCTTTCTTTCGCAAGCAGACACATAAGACCTATAACATATAACTCATCCAGTTACTAACGTGCATATGATCAAAACTGTTACGGAATACAACTGATCATGAAGTATTTTCGCGAAAATCGGGTGTCCCTGAAAATTATTATGATTTCAATTAAAATCTACCAGTGTGATATAATATTTTTAAAAGGCTTATTAACGTCCCTCGGTGTTATGCCTGAAGGCTTATCAGGAGACGGGGCCACGGTGGCTGAGCGGTTAGCCTGATCGCCTCCCACCAAGGCAATTCGGGTTTCAATCCCCGACCGTGTCACTCCGGATTTTCGCATGTGGAAATCGTGCCGGACGATTCCGTTTGTCTGCGGGTTTTCTCGGGGATCTCCCGTTTCTCTCGCCGTTTCATTCCGGTGCTGCTCCATACTCACCTGTATCGCCCTCACCAGATCTCAAGACCTCGAAGTTAAGAACCGTCCAAATCTCTTCACTTCACTTCACGTATCGAGGGACGGCTTGCAAACTAACTTACGACCTAACTTAAACTAACACCGATGCCTTACCTGGGATTCGAACCCTAGATCGGCGGGGCACCAACCGACTGCGCCACGGAAGGTCGGCTGCGTGGTATAAACGTTGTGATGTTTCGCTCACCCATAATGAAGGGTGCGTTGGTTTTCTTGGTATGGTCATCGAGGTAGGTTTGTCCGAGTGAGTGGAAGAGTGTGGTACCGATGCCCAGTACGAGCTGCGAGAAGAATATGAGCACCAATGGCGTCACAGACGTGTCTCCCCTCGCGCCGCTTGAGCTACACGACGCCGGCTCCCTCGTCTTGTTCGACACGCACAGCAGCGACATCTCGTCTGCAACCACCACCGCATACATACATGCACACATCAAACAAGCTTTGTATTTTTACAAATATTTTTTTCGCACGACACAGTAAAGAATGTCCGTACCTATTCTTATACTCTATGTACAATTTATTTTGGAATTTTTACAATCAATTATTTGAAAAATATTTGCTAAAGAAAATGCTTGTAACGCAACCAATAAGAAACAATAAATTTCACTAAACCTTACTCTTGAATGTGGAAAACTGATTGCGGATTTCTGGACAAATGTGAATTCAAAAACATTTACAAGTTCATTACTTCTGCGATTGGTACTATCTTCATTTAACCTGAACGAATAATAAACACGAAAAAATGTTATTATGTTGGTGTGAGTGGACTGTGTCTATTGCCGACGATGACTCTTGCTCAGCAATGGACACAGTGCAATCACACCAAAATAGTAAAATGATTTCACAACTGCCATTAAATTTCAAAGATAAAATTAAACAAAATGTAGGGGCCCAAACATTGACTTTCACTCTTAGAGCGGTTATTAATGAACAGTTTATATCTCCATGATTGTTTGTAAAACTGCGAAGATTACGCTACAGAGCGCTTAACACGCTAGATTTTCACATCGCTATCAATTAGTTTTAAATTTATTGGTGTGAGTTAATTTCGGTAGAAATATGTAATTGCTGGAAGTATTAGAATTATCTTCTTTCGGGCACAATGGCATCTGACGTCGGAGCTCGGAGTTGTTCATGCTATGACATTCCGATCGCCCGTCCGCAATTTTGGAAGCCCGTGACCGTTGACCTTTGACCTTTGAACCCAAAAATTAAAATAAAAAATCCAAACCAATTTAAAAAAAATCCAAAACATTTCAAAAAATTTCTTATCAAAAATCATTTAAAAAGCATTACAAAAAATGTTAAAAAAAAAAAATTTTAAACTATTAAAATATGGTTTTTAATTTCCAGTTACTCGGCGACCATTTTCCATTACAATATCCTTTCCCCCCCCCCCTTAAAATGTCCCCTTTTTCCTCAAAAAGAATTCCGAAACATCGCAATAATTTCATAAAAGTCAACAAGTATATTATGTTACTGACTACTGCCATCACATTAGTTGCAGGTGTCCTTGACCTTAACCCCGTGACCTGTAAAACCAAAACTGGATGAAAAAGGTATAAAAATCAGCAATCATTTTAGATTACTGACTACTACCGTCATAATGGATGAAGATGACCTTGATCCCATGTCATTGCATGACCTTGAAACAAAAACTCAACAAAAAATTATAAAAGTATACTAGAAAACAAAAAAAAATTAGAAAATTTATTTAAAAAGTCAGCAAGCTTATCACCTTACTGATTAATACCACCATCATAACTGTCGGTAACCTTGACCCTTGACCGTTAGCCCAAAAAATAAATAATTAAAAAATTTGGATAAAAAAATTAAAAATTAAAAATTTTATGAAAGACTTGGTTTTTAATCAATCTTTCCATCAATATCGCAATCGCAAATAGGCACCGCAATCAGCACCACAATCGTAATCAGCACCGCAATCTATAATTAATATATTGTCTGCAGTCAACTATCCAAGCATTTTTAATACTAGTCTTTATTATAATTATATATGCAGATCTTTACATTTATAGGCGAGTGCTCACAGCACTACTTTTAAGTTGTGAGGGATACGGCACACAAAAAATAAAAAATAAAAAACTAATATTTGATAATAATTTATTATTATTTTGTAATTACATTTTCAGTATAAACCAGTTCCTCACATCATGGGATATATCCCCTTTCTTTCAGTTTACTAATGATTGAATATATCTCCACAATACGCAAATCATACCCACGTTTGTGAAGGTCACTTAAATATACGAGTCTATCAACAAGTTAATTCGGGTCTTCGGTAAACATGTCGTCAGTATTCTCAGCATCTTCTGCTTTCTCCATTTCGCTCGTCGCAGCAAATATGTGGGAGGGGCGTGTCATTAGATCGAGAAAATTGCCATCATCGTCTTCAAGATTAACAATGTCTTCATGTTCATTTTCATCTATACTGTCTTCATGACCGTCTCCACTTCCTGTCTCATTCCCAATAGTAAATGTTATTTTCTTTGTAACAAGAGTTGTACACTCATCAGTGTTTAGGGCCGACGACAGTTTCTTTTGAAGTTAGTCGACTTCACACGAATGTCTTCTAAGTGTACATTCAGCGCAAATCGACTCTGCTGCACTCATTCTGTCTTTATATTAATTGTCTCATAATAATCACCTGTCGAATAGGTATTCATTGATGCATCAAGAGGTATTGCCGGAAACACTTGCACTGAAAGAAAAATATTGTTCTAGGAACCAAAATTCTGCAGCCATTACCCTCCAAGACTGTTAAAATAGGGACAGCATTCAGTTTGGCTGTGGCTATCCGACGAATATTGTTTAAGATATGTGATAACGAGAACAGAACATATTGTAAAATGTCAGTGCATCACAAATCAGTGATGTCATTGCTTTATACGGAATAAATTGCTGCGATTACAAACGAGTATGTTTCTGACTACAGTCAAGTACGGTATTCCCTACATTGCTGCTCTGGTGCTCTACAGAGCTGAATGTGCACCCAGCAGGATCATATGGTAGTGCTAACAATCTGCTCTGTTGCCGTATCTGAGTACCATGGTAGCCCCAGCAAAAGTGTATAGTAATCCTAACTATCTGTTCTGTTGTCTTTACTGAGCGGTGTGGTGGCCCCAGCAAAATTGTATGGTAATATTAAATATTTGCTCTGTTGCCTTTACTGAGCGGCATGGTAGCACTGACCATCTTGTGTGATCTATTGTAATTCCCTCGTCATCTCATAGTAAGCATAGCAGTAAAGAGTCTAACTTTTGCCCACAAAAGGCCTTCCACCATAAATTTATATGTAAACAATATGGGAGCTACTCTGAGAAACCCCGCATACTCGTACGCCACAGAAGAAACCACGCAGATACTTTTACGTAACAATATTATACTTAAATATGTTTATAGGCACATGCATATATAAATTAAAAAAGTTTAAATAGTTTTATATTTCCATATTCACATATACACAATTATTAGACATGCGAAATTTGCGTTATTATTTGAGGACATGTTAAATTTTAAGCACATATACCTTTGCAGTACGTTTTTCATTGGACCATACTTTATGTGACACACCCTAGGTGACTCTGCACCAATAAAGGAACACTTCACAATTGTGTGCCCCAATCACGTGTAGTTCAGTCAGATAGCGAGTGTCTTCACGTCTATGCAGCAGTCAATGGAGAAACGAAGCCGGCTCTAGTGCATACAGTACTGTGAAGTTCAGTCTGATGCTAAATAATAGCGCGAAACTTGCATGCCCTAACAATTATATATAGAATCAATTAAAAATAATTTCATGTTTACATATTTATATAGCTACACAGGATTATGTACAAACTTAATTTAAAATTATTTTGTGTTTACACTTTTATATACCTATTAATAATGATGTAAAAAATTAATTAAAAATAATTTTGTTTTTACATATAAATATTTACGTATACGCCATGTATAGGCAAAATTATTTATAAAATAAATTAAAAACAATTTTGTATTTCTAAATTTACTTATGCATAATAATCTGCGTGTTTTCTTATGGGGCGAGCAAGTATGTGGATTTTCTCAGAGTGCTCCCACATTTGTACTATACATTTTATAGTGGAAGGCCTTTTGTGGACACAAGCTCGACTCTTTACTGCAAAATAATCGCATTTATACACAAACATGACATTTGACGTTTCGACAACGTGAGGGAAAATCGATTTGGAAGCGCTAAAGATGAATTGCAAAAACGAAGGACTACCTTTGATCTCAACTAGCATGGAGAAGTGACCTGCATCATCGCTACCTGATTGCCGTCAGTGTTGATTCTGCTATCAAGTTTTCACCTATGGCCAAAATGCTCGTCGGCATGAGAGAACGGTCTGTACGAAGAGTCGTTTTCGCGAAATGAAGCAATACGACATTGGTCCCATGCAGTTTATGCAAGACGATAGATCGAAAGAACATGCCGACATCCGCAAGGATTCGTCTACTGGGAGTCAGCAATTGTTGCCGGCAGTACCTCTTGCTGCATCGATGGGTACCGATTCGATAGGTGATTATGACGAGACAGTTAATGCTAAAGACGAAATGAATGTTGTAGAGTCGGTTGGCGCAGAATGTACACCTGCCAGACGTTCGCGTGAAGTCGACTAATTTCAAAATAAGCAGTCGTCAGCCCTGAATACTGATGAGCATACAACTCCTGCTGCAAAGAAAAGTAAATATTATATTGAGAATGAAACAGGATGTGAAGACGGTCATAAAGACAGCTTAAATTAAAATGAACATGAAGACAGTGATAATCTTGAAGACGATGATGGTGATTTTCTTCATGTAATGACACGCCCCTCCAACACATATGCTGCAACGAGTGAAACGGAGAAGGTAGAAAACGTTGAGAATACTGACGACATGTTTAACGCACACCCAAACGAACTTGTTGATAGACTGGCATATTTGTCTGACCTTCACAAACGTGGGTATGACTTGCACATTGTTGAGATACTTTGAATCATTAGTAAATTGAAGGGAAGGGGATATATCACATGATGTGGTGAAATGCTTTCTTCCGAAAGTGTAATGACCAATTAATAATAAATTATAATAAAATAATTGATTTTCGTTATTTTTTGTGTGTCGTATCCCTCGCAACTTTAAACTAGTACTGTGAGCACTCGCCTATAAAAGTAAAGATCTGCATATAGAATGATGATAAAGACTTTAGTATCAGAAAACGCATAGATAGTTGACTCCATACAAAATATTATTTAAAGATTGCGAAGATGATTGAAATTGCGGTGCTGATTTCGGTGCTGATTGTGGTGCTGAATGAGATTGAGGTGCTGAATTAGCGGATGACTGCGATTTCGGTCTTATAGCCGTGCTGATTGCGATTGCGGTGCTGATTACGATTGCGGTGCTGATTACGATTGCGATGCTGATTGCGGTGCTGTTGGCTATTGCGGTGCTGATTGTGATTGAGGTGCTAATTTTGGTGCTGATTGATGGGAAAGATTTTTAAGTTGACAGAATGATTGATACAATAAAAGGCTTTCATTAGTTTTTTTAATTTTGTAATTTTTTGAGATTTTATATTTTTTGGGTTTAGGGTCAATGGCCAATGTCAAATGTAACCGACATCCAACGTGGTGGTGGTAGTAGTCAGTAATGTAATTTGCATTCTGATTTTTTGGAATTTTTTCTCGAGTTTTTTTGTTTCCGAGAAAATTCAAGATCACTTAATCAAGATCACCTGCTACCAATTTGGCGGTAGTAGTCAGTAACGTAATATGCTTGATGACTTTTACATTTTATATTTTTTTCTCAAGTTATGGTTTTCAAAGTGATGGGGTCAAGGTCAAGGTCACATTTACCCAATATTGCGGTAGTAGTCACTAAAATAATATGTTTGTTGACTTTATTGCAATTTTTCTCGAGGTTTGGTTTTTAAGGTCATTCATGGTCATGGTGTCAAGGTCACATGCATCTAACTGGCAGTAGTAGTCAGTATGCGTAATATACTTGCTGACTATTACGAATTTTACTCGAATGTTTGTTTTCAAGGTAATTCGATACAACAGGGTCGAGGTCAAGTTCACCTGCATCAAAAATGGCGATAGTTATCAGTAACATAATATGTTTGCTGACTTTTATGAATTTATTCTCGCGTATTGGTTTTCAAGGTCATTCAAGATCATGGGGTCGTGGTCACGGTCACCTGCACCCAATATAGTGATAGTAGTCAGTTATATATAGGAACATGCAAAATTCGCGTTATTATTTGGGGACACGTTAAACTTTAAACACGTGTATCTTTGCAAACCGTTTGCCATTGGACCATACATTATTTGACACTCCCTGGGTAGCACTGCGCCAATAAACGAAAACTTCACAACTGTGTGCCTCAACCACGTGCAGTTCAGTCAGAAAGGGCGTGACTTCATATCTATGCAGCAGCAACTGGAGAAACGATGCAGGCTCCAGTCCATAAAGTACTATGAATTTCAGCATGTCTCTAGTTATGTAATATACTGGTTGACTTTTATTTATTAATTCTTCGTCGCGTTTTGGTTTTCAAGGTCATTCAAGATCACGGGGTAAAGGTCACCTACATTTAGTATGGTGGTAATAGTAACATAATATAATTGTTAACTTTTATGAATTTATTGCGATTCTTTGGAATGTTTTAAGGAAAAATATGAAATTTTAAGGGCAAAAAGGAAATTTTACAATAAAAAAAGGGAAGTATTTAGGGGGAAAATGGAAATTGTTAGCAAAAATGGTCGCCAGGGGACTGAAATTTTTAAATAATTTTTAATAACTTTTTTAATAAATTTAATAGTTTTTTTGGAGGTTTTTTTTTTAGAATTTTTTGGATTTTTTTTGGAATTTCTTGGATTTTTTTTTTATTTTTGGGATCATAGGTCAAATTTCAATGGTCAACGGTCTCTGGCTTCCAAGATGAACAGCTCTGGGCTCTGACGCCAGATGACGGTATGCCCAAAAGAAGATAATATTACTACTGTTGGAAATAATGTTGCATTATACTGTATTATAAAGCAATTTTTCACCTTATGTTTATCCTAATAACAACATGCACTAACACCGCTTATACATATTTAAATCTGAAAAGGCTGTTTTAATGTGTAGTTATATTAAAAATAGACAATAATTTCGAGAGAGGGAAATCATTATCTTATTGTGTAAAAATGTTTGTAATGAGACACTGTTTACTACGAAGAAGTTATGCAGGCTGACTGTGTAGCATGTGCAACCTTGTAACCAACTCTTGGGAGTACCCCGAGAAAAACTGCCGGCCAATGGAAACGTCCACCACGTTTCCCCAAAAGGGAAAATTCGAGTGACTACCACCAGGAATCGAACCCGGCTCACTTTGGCCGGAGGCGAATATTCTTAACATTACGCCATCGCGGTCCTCTATAAACGAGAAAGGACACGTCCATGGCTGCCTGAAGTGATTAAGGAAAATCGCGGTGAAGACTTGAATGAAACTGGTCGAAGCAGGAATAGAACCCGCAAAGAAAAAGTCTAATGTTCTAAAAATAAAAATTAATTATATTAGAGCATTTCTTCGATCGTTTATGCTGTAGTAAAATTAATAATGTCGTGACAATGTTAATAATGTCAATTATTTACAGAGTCTTATATTACTATATTGCTGTTGAAATGTTAATGTTCATAAAACCTCTAAGTAATTTTGCTGGAACCAAATGTTGTATTACACAAAAAATAATAGGAAGAACATAATATTTTGTGTTACTGCGACATTAAGTAATGTCATATGTTTACACTGACTTGGCGTTGAGAAAAAAGTTTTGTCGAATCAAACAAAGTTAATTTGGCACAACCGAATTAATTGTTTGCAGAGGGACAATGAATTACTTTGTTGTTATTATTCGGTTGCCCCAAATAATGATTTGGTTGGTGCAACCAAAGATGTGCGTGGCTCTGCGTGCAATACAGAGTTTTGGTTAACACAAGAAAAACTGGAATCCCTCACCTCAAGTGACAACTGAGTAACATGGAGTGTTATTTGAATGTATACAGTACAAATTGTGCAAATAAATATTTTTAGTTTGACAGATTTGCTTTTTAGTTTCATGTTGAACTCCTTTTATTAGGATGTTTATACAAATATTGAGCATCAATAAATGCACTGACAAACTCTGTTACTATCCCAATCGTCACAAACATGCAAACAATCTCTCGAGCTTTATTTTCGAACACAGTCAGATCATGCGAGCGCCTAAACAAATATATACAGTTAATTCAACTATGTACTTTGTTGGCAGTCTATTTCATTTTGGCCTAACTCAGAAGTCTAGTTTTTCCAAACACATATTTACGTTAGATGAACAAAATTAATTTTGTTTCTTTTCAAGTTGTGTTTATCCAACAAAATATTTTGTTAATGCAGCTATATATATATATATATATATATATACTTTTTAGGCCATATACATACAAATATTTTGTATAGTCTATTCGCGGTTTTTGCAAAACTTTTAAAGTAAACCTTTGAAAAATCACCGCATGTATGACATGCTTGGTTGTTTTTTTAAATTTAATATCTCACAAGCTTTTTATACTTCTTTTAAAAATAAGTGTGTATATATATATATATATTTTTTTTTTAACTGAACTTCTGCTTACATATAATTAGACCCCCGAGAATGTCGCAGGTTCATTTCTAGACAGGTTGGAATTAACACACATATACGTTAATGTTACGTTTGTAATGGTTGACGAGTTTTTGACACCTCCTGGAGATAAATAAGCCAATAATAAACATGCAAGAAATTATGCACCCAACCACCTCATTTTACTACCACAACAATCAACCAAAAAACAGTTTATATCTGTATGAGATTATATAAGACTCTGAAGTCGAGCCTACAGGTCATTGAACTGACGAATTTATCGGGTCTCTGCATATATAATTTTAAATATTTTGTTTATAATTAATATTAATAAATACAGTTTGTAAATAGGTGTGTTGTTAATGTCTGTTAAAATTTGTTTCCATTCAAATAGTTATTCTACTGAGTGTGCTCAAATATGGTGCGTTGTACGTGTGGTGTAATTTTCTAGACTTGGTTTTGCTTTGTTTGTGTGAGGCGGAGGAATATCCTGAAAGTAGAACTCAAACAGGGCTTCAGAAAAGTTGTAAGTAACCGCAAATGGACTACATGTATGGCCACCTGTTTATCACGAAAATATTTACGCCCAGGCAACATTTCAATATCCTGTGTACAGATTTGCTGCCTTCATTTGACTATTGGCCGCTTGTCTCTGTGTGAAGACAAGTCTGCTGCACGAGTTAGCCAATGAGAATTATTAAACTCCGATACTGATTGTCCGTGATTCGCGGGTAGACATATGAGATGCGTAACAATTCAAATGATCCAATCACGAAAGTGGTTCTGAATTAAAGTGGGCTGGAACACGCTGTTCACGGCAAAGTGAGCACTTTTGAGGCCCAAGTTACTTTTATTAAAATATATATTGCCACTTAAGTAATAAAAACAGTGTGTATATTTCATCGGACTCGAAATGTAACGTCTAAAGCTACAATAAAATATATTTATTTACTATTATTCCAAATGAGAGTCCTTCAAAAAGTCATCACATTCTTTACCGTGTATAACATGTGTGTGTGTGTGTGTGTGTGTGTGTGTGTGTGTTGTGTGTGTGTGTGTGTATATATATATATATATATATATATATATATATATATATATATATATATATATATACACACACACACATATATATATATATATATATATATATATATATATATATATATATATATATATATATATACACACACACACACACAAGCGAATTCATTTTGAGACAAGCTAGAATTCAAAACACCTGGTTTATATAACTTTAGCTATTGACCCATACGGTGTTTGACATCTCCTAGAGAATGCTGGCCGAATCGTCACGTTTCACTGTCGCAGCAGAACAACCAACGTGCAGTTAATATAGGCATATTTGTACATATGGCTGTAGACTCTAGTTTGCAGGTCGTTGAACTCGCGACTTTTTCGGGTCTCTACATATATAGCATGTCCCAGAAAGCGCACATAAGAACCATACCACGTGAATCCTGTGCGAAATTAGAGACGAAAATGTTAGTGGCAATCTGTCGTACGATCTTTCGCGCACAAAGTGGCAACACAGCACGGAGTTTGTCCCCTCATTTGTAAAATGGTCAACACCTTAATAAAACTACACGGTGAACAAATGTAAGGACTGGGCGGGATTTGAACCCGCGCCCATAATAAGATGGCCATGCCAGTGGTAGTACGATATAAGTGGAGCGTAAGAGGGGACCAACACAGCCATCCGTCGATTTTCTCGTCCGTCAATTGAAAGCGACTCGCAACAGTCCGCCGTCCGTCAATCCGTCGGGCCAGAACATTTCCAGTGTTACCATCCAACAACACTAACTTTCTCGTGCACAGTAAAATGTTTTTAATAAATGTAATAAATATATTCGCTTTCCTAACGTAATTTAGCAGCGTTTCTTCCGAAAATCTACAAGTCATCTTCAGTTCAATACAAAGGTGAAACACAAGAAAAGTAAACAACTTCACAGCCTTGTGTATTTAAAAAGAAAAATATTCAGACAAATAAACAAATGATTGTTTTCCGACAGCCATGTTCAAAGAACGATATTACAAGGCGGTGACCCATCCGTCCGACCGTCGAAAGTTAAAGTTTGGGATATATTTGACCGATTGACGGATAGAAAAAAATGTTGCCCTGCGATTGGTTGATGATCACGTGACCGACGGACGGACGGGCGACTGGCGGATGGTTGTGAGTCCATCTTGACAATTTCGTCTCCATTTTCGCTCAGGATTCGCGTGGTGTGGTTGTTACGTGCGCGTTCTGGGACATCATTCTGTATAGGAGAGGTACTGACGCAGACGGTCGGGCGACGTCGAGTTGAGGACGGACAGGTCGAGGTACTCCTCGGTGAGGGCGATGGCGTCCTCCCCTGCGCCGTACAGGAAGTGCGGCAGCGCCAGGATGTAGCAGGACACGGCGGAGAAGGCGACTCCCCAGGATATCCACAGCGGCCGACTGCCCCTGCCGCCGTGGTACGACATGAACAGCGAGAGCATCACCTGGCTCACCTCGTTGCCGCTCATCAGCAGCGCTGCCAACACACGCAAACAAACATTCCCTCCAACTGAAGTCACACCGGGTGTTCGCACAAGGCGATCGTGACGCCGGGGGATGCCGCTGGCCGGCGGGTTTCCTCCAGCCCTTGCAATCCGGCGCTGCTCCCTACTCACCTCACTTCACCAACGTCGGCTCTCAACACGTCGATGTTAAGAGTCTCCCAAACCTCTCTCTACTACACTTTACTCCACATGCACACTGTAATAAATGTTCTGGTAATCTTCCTAAACTGAAATGGATGTTTTTAACCTATAAATTGTCTGGGAATAATACCGCACGTCAGACTGCACATATAGGAATGTTGAGCGTCGTTACTATACAATGTTGGAGATTGTTTCGTGGGCGACTATAGGAACGGTACCGTGGATGTATGGGAAAATAGTTCACCATTTACACTTCCTCACTATTAGTATACATTTATATAGTAATTTTACGAGTACTGTAAGATGAATTAAGGCTGTTAACGAACCGCAATTTTTCTTCCCTGTTTTGAGGACTTTTATTGTTTCCTGACATTATAGCGATAGCTACTTCATAAAAATAACAAACCATTTTTTAATAAAGACAGTTGAACATGGGTTTTATTTTGGCGTAAATGTGAGAATTTTAATTTAGAATATTAATTCGTGCAAATTTCAAGAAGTTTTTTGAATTCAAAATATCATTTTTTCTAATGTGTTTAATGGAGTCGCAGGAATGGGATGTTGCGATTTATTTGAAACACCCGACTCTAGGTTAACCTGCTGTAAGTGTTAAAATTTAGACACTTTTTTACTTTTTTACTGTAGGGCAAGTGAACAGCAAAACGAATTTCCAAAAAAAAAAAAAAAAAAAAAAAAAATCATGACATTCTAATATTACAAGCAGCTATTTTGAGATTTTGCCTATCAATTTAGTTTTGTTCAGTTTCTAGATTTGTACTGTGACGGTTCTGGAACACCGTACATCCAGCATTGTTATCAGCGCAGGGAGTTGTACGTCCTAACGCGGGGATCGCTCTACGAGGGAGCTGAGGATTACCTTGTTGGTCACCCGTTAGACGTAAGTCGTCGTGGACGTTGGTGCCGATGCAGGTGCACGGCAACCGTCCGACGCTACCTCCGACGTCATCAAGATTTGAATGTTACTGGACTCGAAACACAACGAAACCATCTGGGATGTTCGTCAACATCCTGGTCAATGTATTTCCCTATTATAAAAGGGGTGGTCTTTCGTCTTGGGATGAGGACATTATAACTTGGCAGAAGGCATATCCTGCCTTCTTTGATGACGGCATTTTATAGGGCATGTAAGGGGAAAATTTTAAGATAAGTTTTTGATATACTCTGTAATTTTGCAAATTTTATAATATTAACGATGAGTTTGTATTGCAATGGTAGCCCATTATTAAATGTAAGTACCCGTAATTTTCGTAACCAACATTATAATCGTAACATATTTTAAAGTCGGTTTGGCTGTTTGTATATTTATAATGCTTGTAATTTTACTATAGGTAGTTTATGGGGAAAAAAATAACATAATAAGCCCGGAGATGAAAAAAAAAAAACTTACAGATTTTTTAATCATTTCTCACAATTTTGGGGGTCAGTTATCTTGTATTCCAGTTCATATCAGGGGATGTTTGAACTGTCGCAATTTGTATTAGGCTATTTAAACTGTGCTGCTTGAATCATTTGGTAATACTCATTTTTCTTAAATGATTGGAATGGAAGGAAGGGGAGATGAAGGTCACTGTCATGGAATAGTGGGGTTTCCTACAGGTGCTCCAGATCTGTGACAGTACGAAAACATATGTAAATTTATAATTCGTATAACGCGTTTCATTTTGTTTTTGAAAGTCATTTTCGTACCATTTCAAACTTTTTTCACATTAGAAGAAATCAAAGAAATAAAGAATGTAACTAGCTAGAACAGTAGAAAATATCTTAAGTATCTTGACCGCACTTAAGATGCTCGCCTATACTTGGTTTTTGAAATGTGTCGCAGTGTGTTTGAAATGCATGTTTTTTACACAAAACTATTAAACCTGCGTCATATATTGTGATATACGAACTGTATAGATACCACAGACCAGGCCTGTTGAGTGATTTCAAGACGTTACCCAAGTTAGAAACAACATTAGGACTACTCCAACATAGCTACAAAAATTAGCTTTATCAAAACGCCCTTCCTCAAAACACACACACACACACACACACACACACACACACACACACACACACACACATATATATATATATAATCACGGGTCCTGCACTGAACCTTTTCACAGCTATTATACTAATCAAATGAAAGTCGCATACACGACGAGAGCACTGCACGCCAATTTACAGTCTGGCGTTTAGTGACAATGGCGCATTCAATGTGCATGGTAGTGTCGCCCTTATCCCTCCCGCGCTTCTCAGTCTCAAACGTGGAGAAGAATCGATCTACCTGGAACTATTCTTCTCGTTTCAGACCAAGAAGCGTGGAAGCTAGAGACACCCGAATTTCGCGAAAAGATTTCACGACCAGTTGCATTTCATAACACTTTAGCTCATATCCACTTTTGTGAATGGGTGATCTAGATGTTCCGCGTCTACCCACGAATCAGAGGCGTATATTATCGGATTACCTTAATTATGATTGGCCAGTCAACTAAGTAAATGTCTTGTCACAGAAACACGCCGCCATTAAGCGAAAGGAAACTGTTGGTACGGTCGTAGGTTATTGAAAGCTAGTATGTGCAAACATCTTTTCGCGAAATTCGGGTGTCCCTGGCGAGAGCGATAACGGCGACACTGCCACGTGAATGGAGTGCGCCACCGCCTCTACGCGCAGGTCTCTGAACTAGCGTGCATTGTTTTCGTCGTGCTGCGTGTACCTATGCCACTTTGAGTGGCGACCATATCAATTTATTGGTGGGGATTATGTGAGTAATAGGGGCGTGCCACTTCTGGACCACTGCAAGAATGGCATGGGGATGGAGCAATCAAAATATAGATTTTGCGGATTCATTGATTAATTAATTGGATTAATTATTGGCTAATCCGATGTATACGACGAAGGAATCAGTCCTTAATCCGATACACTGGATTAGCCACTAATTATTACACTTTAGATTATCCAATCAATTAATCCGCAAAATCTATTTTTAGATCTGTCTATCTCTATGTCATTGTAGTAGTGGGCCAGAAGTGGCACGCCCCTACTTCTTATGTGAAAAAGTTAAATGCAGAGCCTTTAGTGGTTTGGTAAAAGAATTCGCCCAGCATATTTGAGGTTATGACAGCCTAAATATGTCGTTTGTGGCCATGTTGAAGTGCATCCAAATAAGGTTCGTAATTAGCGCGATGTGTTTAAAATTCGTATCCCGCCCTAGTCTGAACTATTATTTTTTTTTAGTGAGCAAAGAGATTGTTCACACATGGGAAAGTCTGTCATAAAAAAGAGAATTACAAATACACGGCAAACCAGTCCACGTACCAAGTAGATGAGCACCTTATGCCGGAATCACATAGCCCCGACAAACACGGCACGACCAGCTCGACACGACACTTAAAACTAAACAGCCAATGGAATACATGATAGATCTCGCGTAAGCACGACAATTCTGACGTTCGACCAACACTTTTGGATAAGATATTATTTCTATTCTTCGTCGTGTCGTGAGGCACGACGCACAGAGCGCACAACCTTGCAAAATGAAATTGTATGATAAGCTTTCCATACAATGGGAAATACGTAGCTTAGAAGAAAACAAATTATGAAAATAATTGTGTTTAAGTCTTAAAAATAATAGTTTTACCTTTGTACGCATTAGCTGTAAACTTTCTCACCATCATGTATTCCAAATTTCCCTTCTACCCACCGCCTTTGAAACTAGCGTAGTTAATCAGCGCCATCTAAATGGATCCGAAAAATTATACTCGTAGTGTCGCTTCAGTAAACCATCGGGTTGTAAATTCAAGCAGGGAAATTTAAAATGTTCTTGGTTGTGGTTTTTGTCGTATCCTGCTGTATACTCGTCGTGGCTATGTGATTCGGCTTTAGTGGGTATCGGAACCCGCCATCTTGAATTTACTAAATTTTCGCAGAACTTGAGTAGAATAAACATTAACTTGATTAGGCTTTGTTTACACGAGGCGGAGTAATACCCTGAAAGAAGAGCGTTAGCAGCTTTTCAAGAATTGTAAATAAAGTCTGTTCACGATAAAGTGAGCACTTTCGAAATTAACCTAAGAAAATTGTCACTGCCCCTGCATGCATATATTTTAACGGGCGCCCTGAGTGACATGGGATTAGTAAAGTTGGTAACGATGGATGGGAAGTAGTTCCGTATCTTAACATCGAATAAAAAGGGTTAGGAAATCATTTCTGATAATTTAAATTATTTCTTTCACTTCGAAGTGTAAAACTGAGGAGATTTTTTTAATATTTTCTAATAGTTTAACAGTTTCACTTGATCGACGCATGGATAAAGTGATGAGGCACATGACAATGTTATTCTTACATAAGGCGGAAGAATACACAACGTGCATACAAGAAGATCTTAAGCAGGGCTTTCAAAAGTGATCAATTTACCGCGAATAGCCTATAACTAGCGATGATGGAAAATCGCGAAATTTTTTGAGCCAACATATCTTCTATAACACTCTAACTTGTATATTTTTTCATGATTGGATGAACAAGTTCTTGACTCGGCTAAGTTGTTTGCATACCAATCACGAACGTTCTGCGTTATAGTACCAGAATCCTCATTGGCCCAGTGAAATGGGGCAGTGGCTTCAAACACGCATTTCAACCAATAAGGAAAGAAAACTTTCCGATATGTTTACAGTACGTTGAATCCTAGCAAACAGTCAATTTTTCCCGCGATAAACCATCATCTCTACCTATAACGATGAAGGGAGTGTATTGCCTATGGTCTGGCTGGGTATCTTGAAGCGTTTCTCGAGTGTGGTGAGAGTGGCGGACATGTATATGTAGGACATGCCCTGCACTGTGCCCAGCATGCTATACACGAAGAGGAACCACTTGGTGCTGGCGAAGCGCTGCATGCACGCTGGCCGCAACGAGCCCAGGCCGCACGAGTTGTCCGTCTTCTCCATCGCCGCTCACAACCGTCAACTGCGCACACAAAAATATTCCGTTGAATCGAAAGAAGTTTGTTGGTCCCAAACGAATAAATGTATTTGTATAGGGACGATGGAATATTTTGGTATTGAAACCAGATTATTTTGCTGTTATTCTGTAGTTGCCCCAAACAAAGATTTATTTGGCGTGAATAAAAATTTGTTTGGTGCGACTAAGGATTTCTTTGGTGTGACTAAAGATTTATTTGGTGTTACTAAAGATTTGTTTGGTGTGATGAAAGATTTGTTTGGTGCGACTAAAGATTTGTTTGGTGTGACGAAAGATTTATTTGGTGTGACTTAAGATTTGTTCGGTGTGACTAAAGATTTGTTTGGTGTGACTAAAGATTTGTTTGGTGCGACTAAAAATTTGTTTGGTGCAACTAAATATTTGTCTGGTGCGACTAAAGCTTTGTTTGGTGCGGCTTAAGATTTGTTTGGTAGCAGTTCGACCAAGATCCAAACCTTGGTCATTTTATGGCGAGCACTACACCCTAGCAACTTCAGCTAACATGATTTATAATGTGATAGGAACATTTTTAAATACATTCATTTCAAATAATGAACAACGTGCGCAAAAAAAATTCAACTTTTGCAGCTTTACATTTATGTTTCCTGTAGAACTTGTTTTATTAAGATTTTCATGACTTTATTAAGTATCAATAAATGAACTAACAAGCGCCGTTATTATACTAATTGTAACAAAAAATGCAGACAAACTCTCGAGCTATATTAACGAAGAAAAGTAACGAAATGAGTGGTCTGGCAAATAGATACAGTTGATTCAACTACATATTTTGTTGACAATCCAATTTCTTTTGGCCCAGCACAGAGGTTTTGTTAATTCAAGCGAGTATTTTGTTAGATGAGCAAAATAAATTTTGCTGCTTTTCGGATTTTGTTTACTCTACAAAATATTTCGCTGGGGTGACCAAAATATTTTTGTTTTCTGGAAAAAAACACTTTCTCTTAGTATAAACATGTTATGTTATTGACAAATTGAAACGATATGTTTGCTTACACTAAATATTCGTTTAACATACTGAAGCAGCGAAATATTTGTTTGCCACAAACTAAATTTTCTTAAATAAACTATTTGCCATTGTAAACAAATTAAATTCATTTAAAGGGACTGAGGCTTGGTTGTACCAACAAACTATCTTTTAGCTAAAACAAACTCTACGCGAACAAATATATTTGGAATACTACAACAAATCATTATTTTTCTCGGTGTGCACACCGTAAAAAAATGATTGCGATCTTAATAATAATTCTTGAACACTAACTTATTATCTCGAGTGTACTCCTGCACACCTGACATGTTACAGATTGTGTGAAATCATGCTCGGTGTTGTGTGAGTGAAAATCCAGAAGCTAGCAGCGTAACGTACGCCGTCTTTCCCTGCTCTCTAAAAAAAAAAAATTCTTGGGAATCTTCTTAAACTGAGCTGGAAGTTTTTAACCCATATATCGTATGGAAATATTACCAGACGTCTGGCTATAAATATGGAATATTTAACGTCGCTACACATACAAAGCTGGGAAGTTTCCTATGCATTTGACTAATTCCTGAGAAAATGTAGGAACGCTAGCATGAATGCATGGGAAATAACTTTACCATTCGCGCTTTCTCACTCTACGTATACACTCATCTAGTAAATTTGCAAATAATTTCTTAGCGTGTGGGAAATGATATTGTTTCCTGCTGACACTTCAACTAATTTATGATTGGTTGCTTCTTGTGCCGGTGATATACGGAAACCGTTTTCAAACTGTCAATGTGCCAAGTCTTATTAGAAATTTTTAAGTATTTTCACACCAAACATTTGGTATTTTTAGTGTAACGTCTGAAACTAAATTAAAAGTGTACGTTAAGTGGTTAAATGATTGATGGCAATATTAAATTACAACAATACAGTAATTTCACCGTAATACCCAAAGTTAATGTATTATAATAGCTACAACATAAAAATAATTTATTATTAATATTACGATGTAGTGCTATAAAATATAGTACTTTACAAAAATTCTTTGGCAACCAGTTGGGAAAATTTATTTTTGAAACACTGTAAGTAAACTCAAAAAAAATGTTCAAAACGTTGTTTGGAAAATATACATTTAATATTGTATTTTAAAAAGGAAATACTGCATTTTTCACTTTTTCTATTCCAAAATTTCTTTTTACAAGTATTTATTTGTAGTTTCCATAAGTATTTCTTTAATATTAAAAGTAATATTAAACCAATTTTACAACACATTGCAATGTAAAATATAAATATATCATTGTTTTCTTTAATAATAAAGAATTTTAGGTTTCATTAGTTATATAGAGATACAAATATTGTACAATACGTTTAAAAGTGTGTTGTAAAGAAGAAGAAGAATTCACTTGTGGTGCTGCAAAAACTTGCATGTTTAAAAATATTCCTCTGAGAAATAATTGCAAAAATAATGCTTATAACACACATAGTAACAAAAAACAACATTTACTACACGTCACTCTGTTATAAATACAGCAACTTTGAACATATCACGCAAATTCTACACATATTTTGGTTTATTATACACATGGTGATACATAGTAACATTTATGTGTGTGTGTGTATATATATATATAAAATTAATTTTATTGTGTTTGGAAAACACAAATTTAATTAATCATACTATTTAAAATTAATATGGCAATATGGGAGGTATTATTTTTATTTTGTGATCTGCTTGGCAAAATTAATTAACAATTATTCAGAAACAACCATTAATAGAAAATATGTGGATCTTTCCTCGCATTAATTTAATAACAAAATTCAGAATATTTATATATGGTCTTTGTGGTTGCATGGTCAGCTACTGGTAATTGTTGTCATCTTTAAAAATACAAATCTCCTCAACAATGGGGGGTCGCGATGGGGCAGCGGCTAGAGCTCTCAGCTCCCACCGTGAAGAAACAGGATCGATTCCCGGCGGTGTCACACTGGGATTTTCGCACGTGGGAATCGTGCCGGACGATGCCACTGTCCGGCGAGTCTTCTCAGGGTTCTTCCGTTTCTCCCGCCCTTGCATTCTGGCGCCGCTCCATACATCGCTTCACCCTCATCGGCTCTCAAGACCTCCATGTTAAGAGCAGCCCTGATCTCTCCACTCTCCGCTTCGTTAATGCTTATGTGTTAGTTTCTTTATTTATCAAATACATTTAAAATGACAAATTCAATTATATAAAATATGGATTTTAAATTTTATCATTTGGGTAAAGGATAACGAGTACTAGTTCAGCTGTTCTAGGCATGAATATAAAATAATGGACCTTTTTCTACTATACAGCCTTAACCCTGTAAATAACAATGTCATATATACAAGAAGTTATTCAACTACGTTTCGCAATTCGAACCATGGAATCTATGTATGGTCTAATACAAGAAATAAATCCTTTTAGCAAAATGTTTGGAACATTCATCTAGTATTTTTTAATTACAAATTGAAGTTAACAAAACAGCGCCGGGAGTCCGCAACTTCAGGTACCTACGTGCACAGCACGTTGCATATCACGAAGGCGAACGGAACAGGCTCGTCATGCGGCAGCCGTATGTACAAAGGACGCCATCAATATACGTGCAGAACCTATGTCGCCAATACTGCTGTTTGCGTGTTGGGAATAAAATTCAATCACTTCTGGCTGCCTTTACCACTCATTTGCGAACCCCCCATTGTCCATGTAGTTTGTCACACGTGCACGGACAAGCAACCACGTACCTCGCCTTAGTCATATGCAACTTGATGTGCACGCAGGTACGTGAACTTCCGGACTCCCAGAGCTGTTTTGCTAACTTCAATTTAAATTAAAAAATACTAGATGACATTTCCAAACATTTTGCTAGTAGAAATTCTTGTTTATATTTACTCGTAGATGCCGTGGTTTGAGTTTCAACATGCAGTTTAAGAACATCTTGTATATAACGTTCAATAAGAAGTGGTTGTAATGAGCTACACTGTACATAGCAGGAAACAGCTCACAATAAGGCACAGTAAGTCCATATGGTGGGAATTGTTCTTCGATGTTGTGACTAAATTCCGCAGTATAGTAGAAGGTTGCGGGCAATGGCATTAAATAAAAACCACTTTTTTTTTTTTAAACTTCGTCACATGATATAACGTTATTCTGAATTTTTTTACAGTTCCCAACAAAAATTAAAATTTCGTTGCAACATCAAAAAATTCTTTATTTGTGAGTGAAAGTGTTAATAGACTGTGCGAGTTCGAGGCTCGCTTCCAACTAAAGTAATACCGGATGCGATTCCCGACATCGAGTCTTCTCGCGCGTGGTAAACATGGCAGACGTTGCTTATGTCCAGAAGGTTTCCTCGGGGTACTACCATTTCTCCGTAAAACTTCATTCCGGCTCCACCGCACATAACTTGTCCCTCTTCATACACTTTCCAGTCCGACAGGTAAGTGGCAGTGTGCCACTCAAATCCTTCACTCATCACAACCTAGGTGACCTCCGCCTTCAATGCGATCAGATCGTGCGGATATTTCTTATGTGTTCTGAATTCAAATTTAGTAATAACTATTATTTGCATTAATCACAGCTCAATTTGCAAATAAGTCATCGTACTTTTCTAGTAGTAATTTTAGGCATACCTAAAAATATCAGTAACTCTATTGCTCAACGTACGTCATTTAGTGTCTTAAAAATACAAGTTTCGCGTTTAGAGCAAGGCTGATTGTCTACTGAAAAATAAAGTGTAGAAAACAGCACCCGATAAATAGTCTGAACATCTTTTTTTTTTTTTAAATTTGGAATATTTCCTTTTTGGGATTTAAAATAATAACTTTTACGGATTACACGGCAGTAATATCTCGTGAGTACTCCCTTAATTATATTTATTTTATATATACTTTAGCTTCAAAGCTGTATCAATTGACATTGTGTCAGTAACGGTATTGTACAAATACTTAAAAATTACTACAACAAAATTCGTGAAATTTTTTATCATACCGGAAATACTGAATCCGTGGTTATTAATCAATTATAGAACAGTTAGGTAAGAGAGTATTAACAATCCTGTAATTATTTACAAAATCATATCTGTTATGTACACATTGATTTATGGTATTTTTTGTAATTGTAATATTTTAATTTAAAAAACTCTTTAATGCTTTGTTACACAGTAAAAATGAAATTGTAGGGGTAGAATAATTCTGGCGTATTTGGCGCAAGAGGGTGGGGGATTGGAACTCGGAGCTGTTCATGCTCTGTCATTGCGGACCCCGGCGGACATCTTGTTCTCCATGTTGGATGTCGGTGACCTTGACATTGACCTTTGACCTTGAAAACCTAACAATTAAAAAATCTACAAAACACAAAATAATTATAAAAAATTATTTTAAAAAATTATTAAATATAATGAAACCATTACTAAAATTATCGTAAAGTTATTGTTAAAATTTTATTAATAAAAAAATGTTTAGAAGAAAATTAAATTTCCAGAGGTCCCCCAGCCCCACGCAGACAACTGATCTCCACCACCAATTGCTATTGTCTGTTTAGTCGGCAGGTCTCAACCCCCACCACCCCTCACCTGTACTCATGCTATTGCATGCAGCCATATTAGTTTTTGCGTTTGCATTTTGTTTAGTTATTGCTGGAGGATGCCTGTCTTGGATTTCATACGTTTATTTTTACATCACCTAGGTGGCGCTAGTGTAATAATAATCGATATCGCCACCAGGCAAGTTGTCTATTTAACCCCAGGTGGCAGCCTCATTAGTCTAGGTTCTTAAAGTATAGGTTGTTCTGTAAGCGCCTTCCATATTACATGCTATTTTCTACACATATGTGGCATTAATTTCTCTATTAAGCCGCCAGGTGAGCTGACGGCACTCAGATTTATAGAATTAGGAAAATCTGAATTTTTTTTTTCCAATTAAAAAACCTTTTCAATCAACTGTATACCTATATGCTAGATGCGGACTTTGACTACCTGCATAATTCATTAAATAATTTACTTTTTATTGAACATCTAAAGTGGTTCAGTTAAAAAAAATTTCATTAATTATACAATTGTACACAGTACAATAGTAATTTATACTACACTTTCTAATGTAATTCATTTAATTTCTGTGACTTTTAAAATTTAATTATATTCTGGCAAATTTGGTAAACATGAAATAAAACACAATTTCATTCACAGGCATTTTTTATTCAAATAATGTATTACAGTTGCTCATGCCCACTAAAATATTATAATATTCTTCAATATGTATGCATCGCAATACATGCAACATTGTAGTTGGTTAGTCATTTATGCATGTCGCTATTCACATTCGTGTTGTCCTTGTGTGAAAATATCGTGGCATTTATTACACCGACACACTGTGCATGGCGGGTTATGTAGGTAACTACACATTTTCCGAATTCACAAGAGACCTGCTTGCAGCAAAACCTGGCACCGGGGAACTGATGAGAAATGCACTTCACATTTACAGGTCTTTGCATGTCTAAGTAAATCATCTCTACGGTTGAATAACTTACCATACATATCACACAAATATCACATTCAACAGGGCGTTTTGGCACAATTAAAGCGCTCATTTCACCGTATATTGTGGCCGAAAGCAAATGTCTTATCACAAAATTGTCACTTATGACCACGTTGTGGTTATCCAAGACTTGGACGGACCTGTTGGAGATGTAGATTCTGGAACTAAAGAATCTGGTACCTCAGCTGAAAAGTTCAATGGCTCCAGTGAAAATTTCGTAGGCATCACAGCTGAAGAAATCGATGGTACTACACCATCTGTAGATGATCATGCAGCACTGGTGGCAGTAGATGCTGGTAGTGATGTAGGTGTCACAGCTGAAGAATCGATGGCACCATACCATTCTGAATCGATGGTACTGCACTGGTGGAAGTAGATGCTGCTAGTGATGTAAACATCACAGCCGAAGAAGTCGATGGTACCGGTAAAACCGGAGACATCTCACTCGAGAAAGAAATCGATGGCGAGAAACCATTGGCGGGTAATATCCACTCCACTTTAACGTAACTGGCCATGGATTATCTAGCGTAGAAGCTAGCCGAGACGATCCATCTTTCACGTTAGCCGTTGTCATGCTAAGCCTCTTGGCTGAACCCCCCCCCCCAATAGATTATAATATACGCGTATGTGATCCCTATCACGACATATTGACATTCAACCAATCATATTACACCATTAAGACATTGTTCGGGCATCAACTGTACAATCACCGAGTTGACACGTGATTGTAGCTGGCCATTTGAATGCGGGCATTGAGATATCACATGGGGGCAGGTAGACAGGCTTTATGTGCTTATTACAAGAACAACGCAAACAGAACATCCAATCAGGCCATGTGGAAACTGTCTCAGTCGAAGACATTTACTCGCAAGTATGACCCTGCGACGAGGAAGCCAACCCGTTGTATGGACCTCAATGAAGTTTCGGATAAATTTGTCAAAAGTTCAAAATGTCCAAAATGCCCTCCATCAGATCAGCAAGATCACATGCATCAACCAGCCATTGCATGGCTTTCCGGTTGCGTTGATAAACACCCTGGAAAATTCCTAGTTGTTTCGTAAGACGCCTCAATATGGTTAAGGAGGGTGCCCACATCGTCCACTGGTGTTGCATACACAAGTGCTTTTAAAAGTCCCCACAAATAAACGTCTAGTGGATTCCAATCATGGATCCTCGGGGGATGGTTTAGGGCTGCCAATTACAGCTGCGATGGCATTCCACAGTAATATGTTCCAGCCCCGGGCCATACACTGTACGTAATGTATTATAGGCTGTAGTACGAAAAAAAAAAAAACCTTCGCAGACCTATGATCATGTAACATTTTTTCATCCTCCAGATGTGAGGAATGTTCGCCCGAAGTATTAGTGTGCAAAATTCAACATCCTGTATATTGAAGAATACTGTAATTCTTTCTGAGGGCATGAGCGACTGTAATTAATTAATTGAAGTAAAAATGCCTGTGAATAAAATTGTGTTTTATTTCATGTTTACATAATTTTCTAGAACATAATAATTATAATTTAAAAGGCGTAGAAATAAAACTAATTTAATTAAAGCGTGCTGTATAAATTACCATCGTACTATACGTCCAATTATATAATTAAACAAAAAATACTTTTTCAAATTGAACCAATTTAAATTTTCAATAAAAATTATGTATTTAATGAATTAGGCAGGTATTCAAAGTCTCGCATCAAGCATTGTGCCGTCTAAAATACGTCACTACATTTTACATGAACTTTTAAATACAACGACTATATTATCGTATTGATTATATAACCATAATTTGTCTCTTAAGTATGTCCCTATGATTTTTTAATATGCCACTCTATCAATTTATTAATGTCTCACTATTGAACTATTTTGAAAACATAATTTTAAATGTTTTGATCAGTTACCACATTACTGAGTATTATCATTGCCTCTCGCTCTGTATACTTTCATTCCCATTTTGAACTACATATTGTGACGATGTCTCGTCACGATAATTGGTATCTGGTATTTTATTGCAAGGTTGGCAACAGTTGGTGGCCGTGGCGCAATGGCGCAACTGTAGAGTACTTTTATTCTGTGCATATTTTAATTCACGTGGCTGAATATTATTTTTGTATAGTGTTTATACAATGTAACGCTATATTTAATAGTTTTAGAATTTATTAATCGTATTTGTTTTTTGTGCATTTATTTTATGCTAATATATTTCAAAAGGTTCTTGAAGTAACGGCCGTAGTTTAAAGTGTTGTGAGGGTAATCGCCGCAAGGTGCGCTCCTGACCCGTGTGCAGCGGCGCTGCTCTGGGTAAGCGGCGATAGTTGGCTGACCCCCGTTGCAGTGAGGAGACGTAGTGCCCGATGGTTCTTGCGCCGCGCGACCGGTATAAAACTGTGGCAGACTTTTCATGAAGGGAGACTGTCCGCGCCAAAATGTTGTAGACGTAACAGATTAGTATGAAGTCACTAGATGTGTATAATGACAACATGTTTAATTTTACGTTACGTACAATTTAAAGCTGCGATGGCCACCGCAGAAAAATGCCGGTTTCGTTGTAAAGTTTTGCTGAAAACTTGTTCCCCGATTGGGGAAGTGACTAGTATCTTTCTGCGGTAACGTAACTGTACCCTGAAATATGCTTATTTGTACGTGGCGGGCGTGTATAGAATGCTACGAGCGTCGAAGTGCATTCGATGCACTGGAGTTCCAGTCAGCTGTTGAGAGCTGCGTGACCAAGTTGTCCTGGCGGGTGCTGAGGCCCACGACATCGGAGTTTTCCCTAGGGCTGTGTACTGCCCTGTGACGCTACATCGTGGCTGATTTATCAGGTATGAGAGGAACGAGTCGCCTTGTGGCCAGCACTGCCCCGGCCAGATGTTTTCTGCAATTTGTACGTCGTGACAGTGTTGCAAAAATCCTCGATGCGGAGCGCACCTAGTCCGCGACTGCCTTGTGCTGTGGCGTGTAACATTAACGATAAATAAAGGTCAATAATATTTTATTGATTGTGTTGTCAGAAAGAGTAACTTTTAGAATAAATTTTTAACCGCTTTAGGAGTAAATTTTGAAAAGTAAATGCTTGCTAAGCGTGAGACGGAGTGGTAAAGAAAATCAAAGTAGCCGACTGTAAAATATTAATAAATAAAATACTTGAAACCCGCTCTGAGTAGAGGGCGACTCAATATGAGTCGCTTGACTAATAAATAAATTATATTTCCTATATATTTTATTATCTCTATTTTCATCTTCGTAAAAGTAATTTATATATTTTAACATTTGGTTTATCTGGCGATATAAATCGATTATATTTCTTTTCCAACCTACTTCATATGATTTTCTTAATATTTTAACATTTAAAGCCTTTTCTCGAAAGTTTCGTTCCTATGCTGTACAAGTTAGTACTTTCAAAGCTTCATTCTCAATCTCGTTAGCGGTGTGCAGGACCGCATTTCATGCTTTGTTTTTCATTTCCACCGGACATGCTGTGAAACGTAGCACATTCCTTTGTCTCGCCAACCGTAGCTCCCTCTTTCACTCACTTTTTTTTCTGTCGTAGCTCCTTCAGCATTTTATTTCTGTGATCACGAGGTTGCTGCGTGATTTCCTAAAAAAATCGCTGTGTTTTCACGTGCTAGCGAACATCGGCGCAGCGCTCTACCCCTTTTAATACACCTTATGCCGTCTAGTTGCGATTGCGGTACTACGCTTTTCTCGTGTCCTACAGCTCCACCGTACATTCCTCTACACATTTGACTTTCAAGCTCGCTGCCGTCAGGGCGCGGTTGCACCATCCGCTAGCCGTGAACATAATTTCAGGGACTTGAAGTCCTTTCTGTGTGTTTTCTACACACTTTTGACATCATGTAGTGGAGCCTATAATGTAGTTTTTGTGGTGTGGCGATTCCATTTTCTTATTTTATTCTGGTGTTTCAAACTTCTTCTTGCAACGTGAAAGGATAATTTGGTTACCCTCGTTGCTGAGTACTGGTCTAATTTATTTACGTTGCATCTACGTGTGTCCATCCAGATTACCTTTATTAATAATTTCCGTTCCTTTGTGTTTCTTTTTTTTAGAGAGTGTTCCAGGGTTCCATTCTATTCCATCCCACGCCATACCTGGGCTATTTACAAGGCTATTTCCATGCTGCATTTCGGTTCTACATTTTGCTTCTACGGTTATGATTTCACATTCAGTACTCCAGTATAGTCTAACTTTTCAAATAATGCGGTTTGCTGCTTCTCGTGTCATGCTGCACATCTATTTATCGCCTAATTCTACGAGTTCTACTTCCCTCAACTCTTCGTTTGCCACCCAAGTCTAGGAAAATATATTTTAGTAAACTTTTAGTATAAAAAATAAATAAAAAATAAAGAACTTCTCAATTTTCATGACAAAGTTGTACGAGACAATTATATTCTTATTGGAAGTATTATTTCATGGTAATATTATTTTTTGTTGGTCATGTGTAACTAACTTTCTGTCGGCTGGATGCATCCAAAAGTCAAGTATTATCCATTAAGCATTTTAAAATTTTAATAGCCTATTAATTAATGTGAAATATTTCTTTCATGCAAACGCCTCCACATGGCATTTTAATTTTTATTGACATACAGGATGTTTATAAAAGGGGTTTGAAATGATTATAGTATAGTAAGTGAGATGGACGAGTTCCGTCACATGGAGCGTACGCAGGACAGTTTCAAGTTTTGTTTAGTGGGTAGTGGAATATGTGCATCAGAGGTTGGCATGCTTGCGCGGCCTGACCTTGCCGACGGTCGCTCTTCAGTCGAGTGACGGCAGGTACAATGGTTACGCCGCAGGAGAAGGCACAGTGTGCGATTTGGTTAATTGGAACGAAATCCGTTGTTACAGCGAAACGCATTTATCGAGGTGAGTATGGAGTTAACGCGCCTACGTGCAAGATTCTTCGCCAGTGGTTAATGCAGTTCAAGGAAACGGGCAGTGTGTTCAAAGGGAAATCACCCCGGAGGCCGCCTACGTCAAACGGGCAGTGTGTTCAAAGGGAAGTCACCCCGGAGGCCGCCTACGTCAAACGTAAACGTGGAAAGAATTGTAGCCTCCTGTACGCGTAGCACAACAGCGTCATTAGAACGGCGCGATTTGCAGTGAGGGATTCCGAAGTCGACTGTACACAAATTGGTACGTAAAAGGCTTCGCTTGTACGCCTATAAGTTACAACTCTTGCATGAAGTGAAACCTACGGACAAACAAGCAAGAGTCGAGTCCGCTGTCTGCATGCTGAACATGTTTGAGGAAGACGAGGACTTCATGAAACTTGTTATTTTTACTGATGAAGCAACATTCCATACGAGTGGGGGCTGTGAATCGTCGTAACTGCCGCATTTTGGGGGAGAAGCCACCACGCGCATTTATTGAACATTAGCGCGACTCACCGAAGGTCAACGTATGGTGCGGTTTGATGTACGATCGTGTAGTGGGGCTGTTTATCTTTGCCGAAAAGAAACAATTACTGGTGATGTATATTGTGACATGTAAGAACTCTTTGCGTTTCCGCAATTTGGGTGCCATTGAAGAGGAAAAGGGTTTGGTTCTTTTCCAACAAGACGGAGCACCACCACATTACAGCAATCGTGTTCGACATGCGTTAGACACACGATTCCCGAACAGGTGGTTGTGTAGAGACGAACCGATTGCGTGGCCGCCGCGAAGTCCAGACATGACCCCCTTAGGTTTTTTCCTTGGGACATGTTAAGAACATGGTGTACGCAGAGAAGATGCGTGGCGTTCGACACCTGCGTCAACGCATTATGGCTTCGACAGCCATACCACCTGACATGCTGGCACAAACATGGGAGGAGATTGAATATCGTTTGGACGTGTGCAGAGCCATAAATGGGGCGCACATCGAAATGCACTGAACACCGCAGAAACTTGAAGGTAAGTCCTCTCTTCTCATATATTGTTGTTTCAGTAATGTTGTCTGTGTTGCATACCGAAAACTGTTTGTGTAACCCCGGAGTTCTTTTATAAACAGTTGTGTACTGACATTATTCAAGATACTCTTTACAAACAAAATAATGTTAATTTTTTTAAATTATTTTGGTGAACCTAAATATATATTATATTAAGACTATTGTGAGGTTCCCAATCATGTTTATTTAAAATTATTGTTACCCCAAAGTATAAGAACATCCATATTCATTTTTAAAATTTTTTTTTTCTGAGCTGATATTACGTAAAAAATTATATTTATAATACTATTTATTCGGATTCTTGAAACTATTCATTTCCTACCATGTTATAAAAATATTTTTTTAGAGATTGAATTCAATAAATTTTCAAAGGAGATTTATAGTACACCACCACAATTAACGTGTTTTTATTCATAATCTCTAGTTGACTTACCTCTGGACCTAATATTTATTACTATTTGACAAGCAAGTATTAAGTCTTGCTTATTTTTATAGGATATTTTCTTCATTTTGTGCCATGTACGATTCTCAGCATATATGGCTAATATATTAATTACGCCATTTCTATACATAATTGTATGTGATTTCCTATTCAGTTCTTTTCTTGTGCTTTTAGTAGCCACTTTGTTAAAATATGTTTCGGTGGCGATTTATTTTCATAAAGGGCTGATTTTCTTTCTTTGGAAGTGAATTTATATTATATTATTTATCCCCTATTAACGTACATTGGCACAGCATGTAGGTATACTGTTGATTGAAAAAAATATATATATTTTTAATACGACAAGAAAATACATATTTTTTTCGATGTCTATAAATATGAGTGCCGTCAGCTCACCTGGTGGCTGAATCGAAAAATTAACGCCACCTGTGTATTTAAAATAGAATCCAACATGGAGGGCGCCAACAGCGCAACCTACAATATACTTTAAAAGCAAAAACAAATATGGCTGTCCCCTGGTGGTTAAATCGACAACTCTCCTGATGGTGATCTCGATAATTAACACACTAGCGCCACCTAGGTAATGCAAAAGTAAACATATGAAGTCCAATATGGTGTCATCCAGCAATGTATAAACAAATGACAAACGAAAAATCCAAGTTGGTTGCATACGATAGAATGAGTACAGGTATGTGGTGATGGGGGAGGAGACCTGGTGACTAAACCGCCAATTGCAATTGGTGTGGGGGTGAGTCGTGGAGCTGTGGGACCTCTGGAAAAATAATTTTCTTAAAAAAATAATTTTAATAATAATTTTAATAATACTATTTTAATAGTTATTATTTAATAATTTCCCAACATTTTAAAAATAATTCTAAAATAAATATTTTATTTTTTTATAATTGTTTTAGTGATTTTTGGTATTTTTTGGGTTTTCAAGGTCAAAAGTAACCGAGATCAAGGTAAAATATCATAGTAAAATGTCAATGTCAAGGTCACTGACATCTAACATAGCGGAAAAGATGGCAGCTAGGGGGCCGGAATGACAAATAATGAACAACTCCGAACTCCAATCCCCCATTCCCTAGCACGTAATTCGCCATTATAGCTCTACTTGTAAGAAACAGGGACACATTTTTGACATGCAGAACTATTGTCCTGAGATGAGGTCGTTGTTTGTGATACTTGAATTGGAGTTCGGTGTAATCTCATTGGTGTCACTGGGGTTGCCGTGAGTTGCAACATGCAAACCTAGTAAAGTGACATTCCACTTTCAATCAAACAAAAGCCACATCTCTTCATGCACTGAACAAAACGTGTATGTAATCGTACAGAATTAACTTTAATGCGTCATTCGAACATTTTTAAAGTATAAAGTAATGCAATAGGTTGTCTTGTATATTACTGAAATTAACAAAAAAATAATTATTAAATGCTAAGCCAAAATATTTTTTCATCTCTTTTAAACCAAACTATATCAGTTGGAAAAATGAACATCATGGCATTGTTTTGTAGCCTTTCCCACAGTAGTTATAGTAGCAAAAATACATTTCAAAATTTTATAAATCAATGCAGCTTAAAATCTGCACTTCCTTTTCGTGGAACCAAATAAGTGAGATGTCTTGAAAATCATATTCAACAACACTGATCTGTGTCACTTAGAAATAAATAAAACATTCCTTGTAATTCATATGTATACGCTGTTCACGGTAAATTGAGCATGTTCGAGGCCATAGATACTTTTAACTTTCAGAAATTTTTGAATACTTTAAACACCTTTTTAAATAAATATTGCCGTGCACGTAATAAACGCAGTGTGTATATTCCATCGCACTCGGAAGTAAATGTATAGGGATATAATTAAATATATTTATCGACTTATATTCCAAGTGAGAGGGCTTTCAAAAGTGCTAAATTTACCTTTTATAGTCTATATGAGTGTTGCATGGTAAAATAATTATTGAGTCGTGGCTCATTTAAATTACCTCAAACTACAATTCACGATTTTTTTAATGAATGGGAATACGACTAATGTATCAAAAATAGCATATTGTCTTTTCAGACAACGTATCATTTCAGTTACCCAGAGGCATGTACGGCAAATACACATAAAGCATTTCAATCATTTTTCAATGAAAATTTATGTGCTGCAACAACAATTTAAAAAAATTCCCGGTTATAAAAGCTACCTGTGGTCAAAATATTTATGGAAAACGAAAAACAAGCGAATGAAAAATCAGTTCAGTTTTAAAGTCACCAATTTAAGAATATCAATTGCAGGTCAGTTTCATCACAAAATAAGTTGAAACAGAGATGCTTTGTTTAATTGGTTTCTAAGAGAAGTTGAATGTTTTATAAATTTAACTTTATATGGTAATTGTAAGAAGGTGAAACATCAGTATTTTGATATTGTGTATTTGTATAAGAACCTGTGACGAGAGGCTAAAACCATTTTGCTAATTATAAAATTATTACATAGAAACAAGTGATATTTCCGCCAGCATTTCATGTTAAATGTCGTGGTACGCATGTAAGTATTCGTTACAATCATGCATTAATGCCAAATAAAAAATAAAGAAAAGTTTGCCTTTCGTTATTTCTTTAAGTCAACATTTTCTACGAACTCGTGCAAACATATTTAAACGAAAAATTACAATGGCAACGTGCGTGGCACCCAAACAGCTGGTTGCCTAACTTACAGGGCGCCAATTGTTGAGAAAGTCATGTGCACTCTGCGAAAATGTGAGCTAGGAATATTTTAACACACATGGCGTACGAAACAATTACAAGTGGAAATTTCATGTATGTGCATTCCGCTTTCATCAGTAAAAATATGCGAGAGCTGAAGAAATACTTACTGATTCACAGTTTAAAGGATCTGAGTCAATCGTCAAATATAAGATGAAATAATAATCATATAAGGACGCCATTAACACATAACAACCACATAACCGAACGAAAAACCACTAGGAATTAACGGGAAATCCGACAGTCAAAAAACATCGACAGCAAGTCATAAACCGTCTAGCAAATCAAACAGCAAAACACTGAACACGAGGAACACATATTGAAAACCTTTTAGGAGTGTATAATATCCTAGTTATAAAAACATGATCAACGAATAGTAATCCACCAAAAAAAAACGATATGGTAAAGAAACCTTAACAATAAACAAGTGGGGTGGAAACCAGTCGAAAAAATATATTTATTTCTTTATTTCTTCCAATTGCGGTTTTTTTGGTTCAAGTTTTTCGTCATTTTGTTTCGTAGACGGTTAATTGCTTGTTGTTGATGTTTTGCTGACTTTAAGATCTCTGTCACTTCCTAGTTATTTATCGTCCTGTTTTATGATGTTAGTGGTTTTTGGTGTCCTGTTTAAGTTATTTTTTTACGTATGCAAGACAATGGGAAATGTTCATTTCAAATTGTTATATTTATATTACAACCTTGTCATTAACCTTTATATGAAAATAATGAATCTCATAAAATTCTTTTACTCATTGAAAAAAATGATTATTAAATTTATTTATGAAATAAATGCTCAGCATTTACTCAAATTTCATTTACACTACTCTCGGAACAGCATTTTGCAATGTGACTTAGAGGAAATAAGAGAATTCTGTGTTTAAGGTCCTCATACTAGCAGATGTAATTTGTTCCGCCACAATCAATTGTAATGGAGAGATTTTCCCGAATGGCTTTCCATAAAAAATAATATACAAACCAATACAACTGACAAAATGTTGAGCACTCAGAAGTAATGGTCCAATTTGGACATAATTTTATACACATTCATACCACCGCAGGGCGTGTAAATAACTGTGATTGAAATGATTTATAGTTGCTATAACGCCCCCACAGAGAGAGTATTATAGGTCGCACAATGATAAGAGTGACAAAGACACTGGAAAATATCGAACAATTCTTTAAACAAACAGATTTTCGATAACACTGAAGCTAGCTTATTCTTTTATGATTGGCTGCTCGCGTTTGTTTCAGCAAAGTACTTTGTGACCAATCGCGAAGGTTCTGCTTCAGAGTTCCAGAATTCTCATTGGCCCGGTGAAATAGGATAGTAGCTCCATACAAGCATGTGAGCAAGAAAGGAAAGGCTCACATGTGTACAGTAAGTTACGTTAAATCATAGGACGGAGTAAACTTTCCCCATGATTAGTCAACGTCTCTAACAATGGTGTTAAAATAGTGTGTGCTGAACGTCAGACAGTCAACACAGTGAAGGAAGCCCGCCGAACAACATATATCTGGTGGATCCCTTGGGGCTACTAAAGTGCCTACAATTCTTTTCTGTCCTTTTTAGTTATATATAAAACATTATTGTGATATAATATAAGTAAATATTCTGGTGGCAAAATTGTTGTTAAAATAACTTTCGCCTACTTTTTAGAAAAATCAAGAGCAGTTTAACCTAAAATTATGTATAAAATTTCAAAAAAGTATACGAGCACAAAGTTTGATTTCAGCTAAGGTATTTTTTGTAGCCTTAGGAAACCCGCGAATAAATTTCTCTGTGCGATTACGGTATAACTTCCAACTATTTTGAATTTCATTGTAAAATCTAAAATATAACTACGGTCGAACAACATGAATAATTTCCATGAAATTTTCTTATCTTATTCTAATGACGTCAACAGTTAATTTCATCTTTAGCCAAGCATGCAAATTATACAAAGTTATGAAATTCTTTTGGTGAAATATATAAAATTATAAGTTCCCATAACTTTTGAAATTGATTTTCCTTGATAATTTTTTCTTTCATCAGACTACTACTTGATTAAATACCACGGAATTATAAAATACCCTAGATATATAGCAGGTAATTTTAGGTGCTTGAACGCTCTTAACATCATTACAATTTCTGACGAAGTATGGCGTGTGCCGTAGGCTGGACTCACAACCATCCTTCGCGTCCGTCAGTCGCCCGTCCGTCAGTCAGTCATCCGTCTGTGTTTTCGTCCGTCAGTTGAATTGAAAGCGATTTACAACAATCCGTCTCCCGTCAATCCTTCTGTGCGGCAAAATTCGTGATCTTTCTTTAGTTGGAGGTATATTTTGGCTGGAAATATATTTTCAAGAGAGAAACATTCTGTGGAATATTTTTTTTACGTTGTAAGAATTTATCATGAATTATTGTTTACATTTTAAATTCCTGAATTTTTTACCAAATATAAATAAACACATATCCACCGCCTTGCATTATAACTTAAAATGCGTATTCGCGTGTACGGAATGTCGCCAAGAGGCGGTGGCCCACCCATCCGTCGAAAGTTAAAGCTTGAGAAATATTTTACCAATTGACGTATGGAAAAATAGGTTGCCCTGCAATTGGTTGAAGATCACGTGACCACCGGACGGACGGACGGGCGACTGACAAATGCGACAGATGGTTTGTGAGTCCGCTTGTATTTTAGGCGTGCATGAGGCCGGGTGGACATATGGTATATTTGCCAGACTTGTTGGGGCATTTCGATGCCACAGTCGGTATGCGAAGGCACCCACGCGTGGCGCGAAAGTAATGGTCGACCAAGAAAGACCACACAAAGGAAGGATCGCTGTAATGTCCACCAAGTAGCCTACTACAGAATCCCATCAAATGGACGCCCTAGCACATTGCGTGTCAACCCGCTCCATGTATAGGAGATTGGCAGCAACCTGGCTGTAGGTTCACCGTCCAGCGTGTATTGTTACAAAGTATGCCTTCTGGCCGTACTTGTAATTAAGGGCTAGGGGGAGCTGTAACAAGAGGTAGAGCTAATGGGTAAATTGACAGAAGACTATCTGGAATAAAACCAGGTTATTATTGTGTTAACAGAACATTACAATTACAAGAAGCAATATATTATCTGCGGAGCACTTTGTGTATATTTATTATAGCCTAGTGAGGGCCTGAAAGTAACTGGCTTTGTCCCACCTTGCGTTGAGCACCGAGGCTGTTGCACTGAGGCGGGGTTACAACGGACGGCACACCATGCTCGTGGGGTCCTCCATTCTGGTCGGCGTCACGACGGAGAAAGACGTCGCCTGCGTCTCAGTGACGCCGGATATTTGTGTCGCATGTTGCAAACCGCCTGCTTCCTGGTTGGTAGTGGGGGTCCTTTCTTACCAGCGTTTGGTGATGCACGCCCAGTTTGCAGCAACCGCCTTCCTGGTTTGTTTGTGCTTAAGTGATATGGCGGGCTCAGGCGACGATGTAATTGAAGGCGCGTTCACGCCAACATAACAGTACGCTGCTTTTCAAATCAGAGCAAAGACGGCGTTGTTTGGAGTGGTGACGTGACAGAGCGACGTCGCATCATGTCTACTGACGACGCTCGGTTGTGCTTTGAAAGTATGGCGATGCAGAGGAAAGATGGAAGCAACCAGACAATGTTGTGGAGAGACACGCTGGCACTAGTTCTGGCATCATGGTGTGGCTACAGAAGGTATGGTGATCTGTGATAGTACCGCACAGCGGTACGTCAGTGAAATCTTGTGTCCTCATGTGTTTGTCCACACAGCGCATGTGTCTATGGAACGCAAGCGCCGTATTGTGGTACTCTTGTGCCAGCAAGGCCCCCGATTTTCCCCCCAAAGAAAATGATTGGGATCTGCTCAGATGTCAACTCTTGCCTGGTGTCAATTTGCAAGTTGTCGTGAACCAATGACAGCAGCTGTGGCCCAACTTGCCAGAGGAGAACACAACGGTCGTACGCCTCCTTCCCAAACTATGGTCTACTGACATCCCACTAACAATATGCCCGTACTGCCAACTTTGTTGTCCATGGGGCCGCGGTAGTGTAGTGGTTAGACTATTCGCCTCCCACCACGGCGAACCGGGTTCGATTCTCGGCGGGGTCACGGTGGGAATCGTGCCGGACAATGCCGCTGGTCGGCAGGCTTTCTCGGGATCTCCCGTTTCCCCCACGCTTGCATTCCGGCGCTGCTCCATACTTACCTCGCTTCATCCTCATCGGCTCTCAAGACCTCGATGTTAAGCGGCCCATAGATGTACGAGTCTGGTTCGGCTCGACGTCCAAAGAGAGGAACTCGCCCGTGTGCGGGGTGTCACGAACCGGGCCTGGTGTCGCTCGACAGGGCCTTCCGTGGGGCTCGGCTCAGCTCGGCTCGGCTCAGTTCGGCTCGCCGCTTACTCGCTATTGGCTCGTACGCGTGTGGTGAGTCGGGGACCAGGCTCGTGTATCGACACGCGCAGACAGTACGTTGTCTGTGTTGTCACAAGGATGTCGTCGTCCATGGCGAACGTTCATGAGTCCCGAATTCCTGATAAAGTTTTTGGAAAAGTTCCGAGAATTACCCGTTTTGCAGAATGAGGCCTGGGATCAACTCATGCAATACACACGAGAGAAAATCGCTGATGCAGAATTGCATTTCGTGTGTGTATGTATCTGGGCCTCGTTTAGAAAATGACTGCGCCGTGTTTGGGATACCAAAAGAAGTGTTGCGTCTGAGTGCGAAGTGTACAAGCCTACATTATGGTACTACGATAGGCTTCTTTTCACTTGCTATAAAGATTGTCAGAGAAAGCGCAAAGGTATTTGGATGTCCAATCTGAAGATGTTGTCGTTGGAGGACTACAATAAACAATTTTGAAAGAAGTAAGGCACACATAAAAGATGTATTGTAAAATTTAGTGAAAAATTTTTTGTACAAGTACAGACATTTGAAAAACTACAATGGTAATCTTTGTCAAATTTATTTGTTGTAACTTTACAAAGGCTTTTTTTTTGTAACACCTCAAGGTTAATGTATGTTATATGTATGATAGGTAAACGATACGTGTAACGTAATTTATAACTAATGAAACTTTTTAAAACTTAAATGTCAGTTATGTGTGCCTATCTTAACGTTGCGTGTTCGAACCCTGATGTCACCGGGGTTTCGTTTTTTGCATGAATGCAAGTGGAATATTTGTTCCCTATTTTTCTTTATTCTTTATTTATAACATTTTCTTCCTAGATAAAAATTACGAATATATTCCCATTTGTACACAGTTTCGATTAAAATGCAGGCCTATAGTCTGTAATATTTGAAATGTTTGGATTGTCTGTTTTATAAGGAATTTATTTATAGTCCTGCAAAGTATATCCTTGGCAACTCAGTTTCTTAAGATTTGTTGTTTTTCACAGGTACACACATATTTTAGAGTGTAATATTATGAAATTTGTACACATACCGAAACGACCATCGACCAAGAACGCACATAAATATGGAACGATTTTTTTTTTTTATGTTTAAGATATTACCAGAAGGATTTCAGATTCCTAGCAATTCAGTCGCTTCACCCATGATGTTTATTAACCTGATACCATAGGACATTGGCTTTGCATTGTACCACAAATGTACAGTTAAGTGCAAATACCACTTTGCTCACCAACCTGTCTTGGAATGGAACATTTCCTGGCCCGTCGAAGTATTGAATAAAAGTGTCTCCACTGGAATATGCTTCAGTTGTAGGTTTTACCTGACGCACATTACGAACCAAATTAAAACATCTTTGAGGTTGCTTTGGTATCCAGCCTCCTTCCTCAACACATTCTTCTGCCAGATAATCTCTGTCCAGCATCGACCCTGGTGTATACTGCGTTCTATTATGCCTCCGAAGTAAATTGTGTAGAACAACAATGGACACCACAATCTCGTCAACTTTTGATGGCACCAAGTTAATCGTTGGATGAAAAATATGGAAATGCCCTCACATACTCCAGATGCATTTTCTACGCAGCAACTCGCACGGCAAAATCTATATTTGTATATTTTTTTCGTACGTCAGGTCTGTATGAGGGAAGTGTTACAAAAAATTTCGCGCATTCCAAAAGACTCGTCTGCAATGAGCACACAGTTCATGTTCCCTACTGTCATCATTCCTTGGAATAGTAAATTCTCCATCCTTCAACTTTAGGTATGTAAAAAATGTCTCTTATATTACACCGCCATCTGAAACCCTGCTGTTGCATCCTATATCTGCCATGATAGAGTCGAAGTTTGCATACACGAGTCCCAAAAAAAAAATAGTATGGCATCGCTTCTAGTTAAAGTAGAATGATCATTGACATGATGATTTCACAATAGCCATATGCTTTCCGTCCAAGCAACAACCACAATTGGGGAAGGTCCACATTGGCTCAAACTCTCTAGCAATTGTGTACCATTCTTGTGAAGAGGTTGGGAACTGAAACAAAAAGAATGTAGTGTTAGAAACAGGCTATCACACTAACAAAACATAGGTACGCTCACACAAGATTATTTCACGTAAGATTTTCATCGTTCAGTAATCAATTCGTGGGATTTCCAAATACCCAAAGGAAAAAGAGTTATCCGAAAGTGAAAAATTGAATCGCAAGGTTCACTTTACTGCTGCAAAATTCCGCTAGACCAAAATGAATAGTCTGCTGTAGATTCCCCGGGAGTTACAGTTACATACGGGGTGGCCGGATGGAAGAAAGACATGTTTACAATATGAAACCCAAACTAATACTAAGACAAAACCACTATTTCTCCCCTATACAACAGCGAAACAATTTTGAATACAATAAGCGCCTAAGGAACTTGGTTATATTAACTTTACACTCGCATCTTTGGATGCACAAGCAAGTGATCTCGTCCTCTTCTACCATCTTATACTGTATATGCATACATAAAACAATTATTTACAAAGTTAAAGTTTTTTATTACATTTCTTAGCAATAGTTCATTCAATGACGATTTGTACTATACTAGTTCCAGAAGAGTTCGTAGGTGGATGGTCTGTCTTCGTAATATACTTTTAAAGACAACTGGATACAAGTATTTTACGACCCAGCACGTGCAAATGTGTTTATGTTATGTTTCAAGATGCAGCACTACAGGGCGAGGAGGTGTCAGATGAAGGCGAAGGGACTTCGGGAAGCGTCTGACAGTGCTGCGGGCGAATGGCCTCATGACTTACTGCAAAGAGCAATATAAATATGTACTTAACTAGCACGACAATGAATATGGCGCGCTAGGTAAAACGTACGCTGCAAAACTGCTGCGAATGCCTGCCGCTCAAAGGGGCATTGCTGATATCTTAATTAATAATGTCCTATTTAAAAGTATAATTAATCAGCTTACGCCGCACACTTCCGTTTATGATTACCACTTCCCCGAAACGTACTCGCGAGAAGAGAGCTTGCAAACGTTATTTCCCCATGAAAATAACTACAGTCAGTAGGGATGGCCCCATATACGTACTGTATCGATGTAAAATGTCAATAATACGTTGAAGGATACATGTGAACATACGCAAATATTGTTATTATTTTTATTTTTCTTACCTTCAAATATTCTCCTTTGAGGGTGTTGTAGGTATACAGCCTTGCAGGTCTCTGGAATAACTATGCCCAAGGCTTCATGTGAAATGAGTGAGTCAAACTTGAGATCTTCAAACGACTGTCCTGTGACGAGGAAATGAATAATTTCTGCAAGACGTGCTTCAGGTGTGATAGCATTTCGCACCACAGAATCTTGTTTCACAATAAATGGTGTTGCGTTTGCGAGCAAAACATTGCCATCCTCATGAGACATTCTGAAGCAGTTTTTGTTAGTCGTCAGAGTTACACCTCGCGAGAGGACCACAACCGTCTAGTACGATAATTGCAGCTGCTACTTTCTTCGACCAACTCATTTCGACAACTAAAATGGGCGAGCATAGCTCGGCGTCTGTTCGTCTCGTGTGTGGTCAAAATTATCCGAGTGTGGACCGCTTTAAGAGCCATCCAAACCTTGTCACTCGCACACTCTGTTGTCCGTGTGAACTGATATTTTAGACACTGATATTAAGTCCCGTGAACGTTCAACACGTGCACTTTCAGTTCTTTCCCACCACTCCAGCATAACGAACTTATTTTTACGTTACACCATAATTTTATATGTTTAAAAATAACATATTGTATGATATATTATATATCATATGTTTTGTTAATAACATGGTATTGTCGGGTCCCTCCCGTCAACTTTCTTCAGTTCCTGTATTTAAAAGTTAACTACTGCAGTGCTATTTGTAATTTTTATTGTAATCATTAGGAAGCGGATTTCTCATATTGGTCAAAAAAAAATTTAAGTTTAACGCCTGTCTTTCTAAGCCGTTATACGTTTGTTTGACCGGCATTCATATCAATAAATCAAATAGAATCTTACAATATTATTATGTCGATAGTGTACTTGAATGCTGAGTCTCGCTAAGCGCTCACGCTGACTCATTTCGATGAATGGAGAATTGCTTAGGAGCAATGGTACTCAATTTTTTTTCAGCTCTGTCCCCTTTGACATGTGGCAAATCACCTCGTACCCCTATCACTTTTCAGCAACGGTTACGGGGAGGAATGTAAACATAATCTCAATTAACAAGGACAACATGGTTTAACAGGCAATACGGCTGATTACTAGTTTACTAGAACTTGTTCCGCGAACTGTTAGTATGCAGGATTATTATGAGCTCTGAGTCGAAAACTTGCGAGGTGATTTCTAATGCAAAAATTACGTATAAAACGTAAGGCGAGTTACGGCCAAAAGTGATACGCCTTTAAAAACCAACATTTGAAATAATTTTATTTCGAAATAAGTACTATAAACTTCTTCAGATGACAACTATGTCCTGAACAGTGTTCCGTTTTAATAGAATCTGATGTGTGACATTTAATGGGTAGTATCAATCGTCTTCGTTAAGAAAATCCGAGGCACCATGTTGTTATTACCAACAATTCTGGAACTCTCGGGCTGATTGAAACTTTAATCATGGAGAACAACTTAGTGTGTTTCAATTATCTTGAACAGTTGCCTCAGTGTAACGATCCCAGGTGAACTAATCTCATTAAAAAAATGCTATAAATATTTTAATGTAGTTGTTTGTTGTCTGCCATTATGAAACCGGAGAGACATTATTTTGTTTCCTTAACCCCCGTTTACACACGAGCGCTCGGAAACGAACGTGCGAGAACGAGCATAAACGAACCGAATACTCGCACAGGTGTACACGATATATGAGTGCGGATGAGTGCCCTTCGTCCGCGTTCGTTCAAGTTCGGTTCGTATTCGCTGGTGTTCCATTCGTTGTTTGTCTCTCGTCGCATCATCAAAGGGTAGAGGGTGTTCGCTCGCGTTCCGTTTTTCGCGCCTAGTTAACACCGGCGAGTACAGATCCGAATCAAACAGGAGCGAATGGAAGTCAACATGTACGAATGATTCGCGCGTGCTCGTTCGCAAGTGGTCGCATGTGCTCGCTCCGATGCAAATCGATCTATGTGTACACTCTAAGATATTACCCGCAAATTGACCAAATCAGTGTATGCGTATATCGTGAAAATGAGAATAGTAAATTATTTCTCCAGACATCCACGATAGCATTCCTATATTTGCTCAGAAAACAGTCTAATGCATAGGGAAGTTACCGACTTTGTATAGTAGCGACGCTAAAAATCCCCATATTTAAATCCTGATGTGCGGTATTATTTCTCTACTATGTGTATATGAAAAATTTCTACTGGAAATTAGGAAGCCTTTCAGATTTTTTTTTGCAGTGTAGGAGGATGATACTACCACCAAATGTTCACTGATTAAAGCTTTCAGCTCCTGAAAAAGCTATTATAATGCAGGGATGTATTATTTCTTGTGAAGTAGCTAATATTAATTTTGATAATTAACATTTTTAAAACAAAATTTTGGAGGAAGCGCATTTTGCTTGATAATAACTGTATGTCGTATGTCTTGCGTAAGATTTTCCAGATTATTTTGCGTAATGAATGACGTCCCAGTGTTTTTACCGGTTAATTATAATCCGGTTTCTTGAACCTAACAAATTATACTTCACCAAGAAACTCGCGAGAGATTATACATATTTTTCTTAGGTGTTTTTGTTTTAATTATAAGTTAACACGTAGCGAAACTGAGTTAGTTTGCAAAAATTCACTCATTTATATGTCGTCTTAGACATTCTAAAAATAATTTGTGTGAAATCACTTTACCCCAGCGAGTTACAGACAGTACTTCAAACTTTAATGTTGTGGTCCTTCGATTAATAAAGAAAGAAGTTTCTATTCTGGCATAGTTTCCAGGAATTGCTCGTTGATGTTCCATGAGAATTATATCAAGAATGTGTTGCTTAATATCGAGCACTTTGTTCACCTCCCATTTCAAGGACGTGACTCTATATTACCTAAGTGCCTGGCTAAGCCCTGGACAAACATTATATACTGAATTTGTTACAATAAATCACATTTATCAGTTACAGCAGTCCAGATAGATTCACTCTTCAAATTGGTTGGGTGCAAGTGGAGAAGACACATCAAGCTTTGTACTTAAGGTGAGAGGGAATGTCGTTTGTTATTTATGTTCATTTAATATAAAATGGTATGGATATACACTGTAAAAAAATTGTGGTTAACGTCCAAAAATGTAATGGAAGTTTTTAACATATACGATGTATGAAAATAGTACTACGTATCAGGCTGAAAATATGGGAATGTTAAGCATTGCTACTATACAAAGTTGGGAACTTCCCTATGCATTTGACTGTTTCCTGAGGAATCATAGGGACGTTACAATGGATGTATAGGAAAATATTTTGCCATTCGCGCTTTTTCACTGTACTTTTATACTGATATAGTAAATTTACAAATAATTTCTTAGAGTGTAGGTACTGGGTTTCGAGTCGTTTAATCTAAGACAAAATATTCTCCAAGCATTATAGAGTGCTCACTTGATTTACTAAACATATACATCAAATACGGTTCTTTATTTAAAGATATCTGATAAAGCAAAGTATAAAATATATCCATTAATTTTGAGCACGGAAAGAAAACGCCTTTTCCTTAACGTCTTGTTACTACCAGGATAAAAAAATTGCCGTTTTCTGAGTGCCAAAATTTTTGCTTATAAAAATTTGTAACAAAAAACTGTTAAAATAACTGTGTGATTTGACAAACATCAGCTACAAGATTTGAAAATTCCTTTTTATATAGTCTATGCGCCATTGCTCACTGTCATAAAATATTTCAATGTTCTAATTTCATGCAATAGAATATTAAAAACTAATACAAATATAACCTCTGTAGACAACTTAACTTTCTTATAAGCTGTTCAGCTTCCACAAAGAGTATAGGCCGGAAGAATCCTGAAACGATTCGCGAACGATTTCTGAACATTGAATCGCAACCTAGGAAAATTCGTTTACTCTCAATCGATGTAAAAGCTGAAGGGAATTATTGAAATAAATCACTTTATTGATGTCTTCAATCAATAAAAGATTTTTTGTTTAACTATAAACTACTTCATCAGGGAGAATCACTGAAAATTTTGTGATAAATTAGTGGAGACTAAATTCGGCTCACTTTGTTTAAGCTAGGCACATTACAGTAATAACCGATGTAATATTAACATGTCTGTTCCCTACAGTTTTACTGAGTTATTAAATTTGACAAATGTAAACCACTAAAATAAAAATTGCGTCCAGATTGTTATTAAAAAAGTCTCCTAAATTCAAATTTGTAGTCAGTTTACTTAATGGAAGTATGGGTTTCTGTAGACGGAGGCGCCAAAGCACATTCCCTTAAACAAAACTCCTTGTATGTCATTTTCCAATTACTTCAAATAAGTTTGTATGTCACACTACTGCATCTCGGTGAAATTAATTGAGCGTATATGAATATTAGCTAGTTAAGTTAAGTATTTAGCTCCTATACAAACAGTTTTAACTTCTGCCATTAATATTTTCGTAACTAAATACAGATAATACCTCCTCGTCGTTGAAGTATGTTTGCCGGTCCAGCGAAAGGTAACGCTGTAATCACTTCATCATTGCACGTGGTGCCATCGTACGTCCAGCCAAGCTATACGTCGCTCTTTTTCTTCCCTTCTTCCCCTGCACACTCTTTATATTGGATAATACTATATTTTGACGCTCATAAACCCCTATCACAATCTCAACTTCTCTCATTCAAATATATTTGGCAATATTTGAAGACGAAATACAGCCATCAAATTTTTCCATCAAACATAGTTGGTCCAACAATCTCGAATATGTTAGAAAAAACCGTCACACTGTCGACATTTGTTATATGACGAATCTGGTCCGATTTGTATGTAAACATAATTTTCAAGTGCGCAATACTGCTGTTATGTTCCCATGCAGCATATTACAGGAAGAATTGTTGGTAATTTGGCTATTAATTTCCAATTTTAAGATAAATTTATTATATTTATTATGGATATCATTTGCGAGATGATGCCTTTGATTTTTTTGTATATTATTTCTCAATGTAAACTTCCAACAGCATTGGTTTCCTGACCGATGCTATGTGAATTGACTATCTCCACAACCTTATTTCTAATCTAGAAGGGAATCGTGCTGGACAATGCCACTGGATGGCGGGTTTTTCTTCAGGGATCTCCCGTTTCCATATCAACTTTGCTTTGCCCTCATGGGCTCTCAAGACCTCTCTCCACTTTAATCTAGGCACTGGTCGCGATTTTGCATTTTAATGGGGACCTAAATAAATGTTTTCGAATTACGCGACTCTGATTTTGTGAACTCACCGAACACCGAAGCGATACTAGGACTGGTCGATTATAGAGAATGTTTGACACGAACTGTAAATATCCACCGTTTCAGGCAAACATGGTGGCGGTAATGACTTTTCGGCGAAGCCACAGCCTTCCACCTGAGTTTGACAAACTTAGTTAGAATCAGTTTGAAGGGGAAAGTTTGGCAGTGTGACAGGGTCTTGGCTTGGCTTGCCACATTATCGCGCCACGAGTAAATGGTCACGGTTACAGTGGAGTGGAAAGATTTGAATGGCTCTTAACATCGAGATCTTGAGAGCCGGTGAAGTTGAAGTGAGGCGAGTATGGATCAGTGCCGGAATACAAGGGCGCGGGGACAGGAGATCCCCGAGAAAACCCCTGACCAGTGGCATCGTCCGGCTCGATTCCCACATACGACAATCCGATAGCGGTCCTGTTGGGCGATCGAGTAGTCTGGCCAGTAGGGCACCGCGTCGATTAGAGAGCAGTGTTTTTTTCGGGATAGGTAAACATCTTCAAAGAGAAAGAGATATTCTCTAAAGGCTTCGTTTCTTAACTCATCCATACCCACTGCACACAACCGTGTACACTTACACATGAAGGTTGTTTCTGGCCGGCATGGTAAATTGCACCTGTCGTAACTGATTCATTAACTGTATAATTGATCTAGGGTTTGACTGGTTTATATTACTAATGCCGAACATAAATCATTTAATTCATTTGTTGTGTCAACAAGAGAAATGTGTCGACTTATGTGCAGAACGCGTTATAAAATTGCTTATTTGCGATTAAGAGAGACATGCAAAATTCGCTTTATTTTTGGCATCAAGCTAAAATTTACAGTACTGTATATGCTCGAGTAATCGTCGTTTCTCCATTGGCTGCTGCTTAGATGTGAAGTCATTCCCTTTCTGACTGAACTGCATTTGATTGGAGCACACAATTGTGAAGTGTTCATTTATTGGCGCAGAGTTGAATCGGGGCGTGTCAAGTAAAGAATGACCCAGTGGCAAACGTACTGGAAACGGGAAGAGTGTTTTAAGTTTAACATGTCCTCAAATAATAACGCGAATTTTGCAGGTCTCCAGCAATTAAGTGTGGATGTATTACAATACTAAACAGAATATCGCATACCTTTTGGTTGTTTCCTCTCACAAATACATATTTATGTAGGTTTCTCAGCGTGGCCATGGTGATATAGTATTCAGATCATTCGGATCTTACCACAGTCAACTATGGGTTTTCTCGGGGTAATACTGTTTCTATTGTCATTGCATTCCATCTTATAATCTGACAACCAAATGAGCTCCATGCGGATCCAAACGTAAGTCAAGCAATTTTATCAAAAATAGCATACCCCAAACAAGTACTAATCACAGAACAAAGCTAGGAATAACTAGGGAGAAACAGGGATCTTAGGAGTCATTGAAACATAGACAACAAACAATAGAAAATCTGACAAACAATGGAACACACTTTATATAAAAAACTAGAACAGAGAAACGTCATGACGAATGTTTTCTGTTCATTTATTAGATATTTTTGCCCTGTCATCTATCGAAGTTTTATTTACTGCTGGTAATACACCTTTCTAGTTATTTTTCGTCTTCTTATCCGTTTCTTGTCTGATTGTAGTGTTATATTTTTGTTGTTTTTTGAGTTATGCTGGAAAATGGTCACTGTTTATATCAATTATCAAATCAGACATACTAAACCGTTGGCATTAAACTTATCATCTCTCGGGGCCGCGGTGGCGCAACGGCTAGAATACTTGCCTCCCATCATAGCGAACCAGGTTGGATTCCCGGCGGGGTCGCATGGATTGCGCACGCGGGAATTGTGCCGGATGATGCCGCTGGTCGGCGGGTTTTCTCAGGGATCTCCCGTTTCCCCCCACTCTTGCATCCCGGCGCTGCTCCACACTCACCTCGTTTCACACTCATAAACTTTTAAGACCCCGGTGTTAAAAGCCGCCCAAAATTCATCCACCCTTTCTGCTCATTCTCTGCTCTGTCGGCCCCGAAAACCTCAACTGTCAAATATCTCACTTGAAAAATTGGTCACTCGAGATGCTCTTATGAAAGAAAGTTACTGTTCAAGTAAAGCAGCTGCCTATGGAGCACTGCACGCGACTACACAACGTGAAGAACGCATAAAAAAAAAGTAGCACAGACACCATAAAAAATGTCAGAAAAGTTTTATTTATGCTGTGTATGACAGAAGAATGTATATATTTTGCAACACTATAAAATATTTTACTATAATATACTTTTAAATGTAAAAAATAATTTATTAAAATATTCTGTATTTTTAACAATATATAAGCATATTTCCATTCTGAATACTTCAAAAAGCAGAATTTGCAAGAAAATCTTTGTCACGGAATATCGTCACTATGTTTACTATGATTGGGTATAAGAAAATTGTAATAATAATGTATGACATAGTTTTATAACTGATTTTATGTCCTTCCATTTGTCACAAACATTTATGGCTGAAGCTGACGTAAATAAAGTTAATTTTAAAATTGGCATGATTCATTATTACTATGATTTTTATTACATATTGTAGCGGGAACCAAGGCGCCGTACACAAACCTCCTAAGGTTCGAAGGAGTATAGCTTGCGGAGCAAGGTAATTGTTTGTAAGACATGCTCCACATAGCCTACGAGCTGGTGTGTATTTAAGCGACGCTCAGGGCGTCACCCCCCCCCCCCAAGTAGTCACCAGATGGTCACCGCAGCGCAAGAAGACAGTCAGTATATTATTCTCCGAAGTCGACTACGAAGCTCTGAGGGCATCATTATAGACCTGGCCTAGAGGAGCTCTAGGCTATACTGCAGTCAGCTATATTGGTGAGCATAATCCGCGTAGCAGTTAGGAGTAACGCTATTTCTCGAGTCACCATTACCAGTTACCCTAACATAATAACTCTGGCAAAGTTTGGCAGTTCATTTAGATCTTGCAATTAGAATACTTTTACTTCCTATATTTGATGAGAATCAATATTTGTGTAATTAATAATTGTGTATTTTACGGTGGTCTCAAACGTGTAATTATTGCTATAGTAAAAGTCGTCGTGTTAATGAATTCTGGTCTGCCAATCCGTCTAGAGTTACGTACCCCCTGAGTAGTCTCCCTCCTAAGATGACGGTTATGTTATACAGTAAATGAGTTATAATACAGAGAGAAGTGTAGACCAGTGGCAAGGTCATTAGGAGGTAGGACTGCTACAATATGATCACAGTAAATAGTATGGCGATCTTCTTGAAGAAGATTTTCTTGTATATTCTGCTTTCTGAAGCATCCAAAACGGAAGTGCGCTTTAATTTTGTTAAAAATGTGAACTCTATGGATTGATTATTTTTTTACATTTAAAAACTATATTTTAGAAAATATTCTATATCATTGGAAAATATATACATTCTTCTTTCATATACAGCATAAATCACACTTTTATGACATTTTTTATAGTGTCTGTACTAATTTTTTACGAATCCTTCATAATGTACAGTCGGGTGCAGTTTTCCATAGGCAGTTGCTTCACTTCAACCTTAAGAAAAATCAAACTTCGCATAAAAGAACACAAGTTTCAAACCTTGGCACGGGAAACTTTTCCCTTCTGAATAAACAAAACAGGAGTGATGAAACTGTATTAGTAGGAACACTTGATTTTCGAAAGAAAGAGTTCCACGCAATCAAGATACATTTAAATAATCTGCATACATTAAAAGTAGGGATACCTGTTTTTCGCGAAGATATTTACGTGGAGGCTAGAATTCAATATTCTAGGTGAACACGTGCAACCTTACTTTATTGGCTGCTTGTCTTAATGTGAAGGACGTCTATTACGTGAGTGAGCCAATCGGATCGAACTATCTGCCTGCCCACGAATCACAGACCGTCCGTGATTCGCGGCCAGACAGATAAGAGGCGTAACAATTCAAATGGTCCAATTACTAAAGTGGTTCTGTACTGAAGTGTTTTGGAACACAACTTGTCCTGAAATCTTTTCGCGAAAAACCTGGTGCCCCTAATTACAGGAGTTTTCCTTTACTTGTTGGCCGTGTGTCTTAATATGAAGACATGTTCTTACTTGATCGGCCAATAGAATGACATTACTTCGATACAACTCGTCTGTGATTCGCGGGCAGACACCAAAGACGCGCAACATGTAAATCATCCAACCACGAAAGTGGATCCAAGTTAAACTCCAAAATATCGATAGAGTTAAAACTGCTCCAAATCAGCGGATTTGACTTCATACCTGTTGAAACTACTCTACTTTCATCAGTAAAAGTTTACTACTTATTTAAGTTGCTGCTATCCAATGATAAAACCGGTATTTCTACTGAATCATTGTGAATTTCCACCGACCTGGCAGATAAATACCAGTACATTCCACTAGTGAGTGAGTGAAGAGATTTGGGTGGATATTAACAGCGAGGTCTTCACAGCCGATGAGGGTGATTGAGGTGAGTATGGAGCAGCGCCGGAATGAAAGGGTGGGGGAAACGGGAGATCCCCGAGAAAAACCGCCGACCAACGGCATCGTCGGGCACGATTCCCACATGCGAACATCCGATGACCCGGCCTGGAATTGAACCCGTTTCGCCCTGGTGGGAGGCGAGCGGGCTAACCGCTCGGCCACCGCGGCTCCCATTCCACTAGTTCTCCAGTAGATAACAACTCATTAACTGAAGACCAGTAGAATAATTCTGCTGATTGAAATCACTGATTCATATTTAGAGTGTGAAATGTTATCAAACACGACTACAGGCTGTTCCCAGTAAACTTAGCACTTTTGAAAGCCCTGCTTAAGATGTGCTTGTATGCACATTGTGTATTCTTCCGCTATATGCGGAATTAACACGGAATTAACACTGATCTCTCTATTCATGCGCTGGTCTAGTGAAACGGTAAAATTGTTAGAAAAATATTTTTTTTTTTCAAATTTGCTAATGCTTAGGTACACTTAAATGCATTATAATTAGGGTCTCCTGTTTTTCGCAAAAATATTTATGCGGAGGCTAGACTTCAATATCCTATGTTCACACTTGAAGCCTTCCTTTGGCTAATGGTCTCTTTACTTTGTGGGAAGATGGTCTATTATAGAGTGAGCCAATCAGAAGTAAATTTCTCTAATACTGACTACCTGTTATTCGCGGACAGACAGGTAAGACACATAACAATTCAAATTATCCAATCACAAAAGTTGTTCTGATCTTAAGTGTTTTGGAACCCAACTTGTATTGAAATATTTTCACGGAAAACAGGTGGCCCTAATTATAATACACAAAGCTATATTATTAATTTCAATATTCACAAATGTCTACCCAACACTTTTAAATTAAAGACATGAAACTGCTTTCCGATCGTCGTTTCCAACTTTATTGGACGACTGCTAGGCTGTGCGTACTCTCAAATAACCGCTAAATGCCTATAGTTATAAAATGTTTTCCTCTAAAATCGGGTGTCCCTTCTTATTACTAGAGACCCGGAAATGTTGCGAGTTCATTTAAAGAAAAGTCAAAATGTATCCGCAATTACCATAGAGTTTCCGCTGCTATTGAAACAGAGTTTGTTAGACACGCCCCAGATGATTTTCGACTAATAACGAGCATGTAAGACAAAACACGACAGAATACCGTGCTACCTGGTTAGTGGTTAAACTGAAGCAACAACCAATAAAAACCGAATTGAGTCTCTAGTACACAAAGGATTGTGGAGTCTAGCTAGATGTCGAATGAATCCGCAATATCTCCGAGTCTCTTCTTAGTACTGAGTTTAAAAGAAGGGAAGAAATTGTGAACGTATTTCAACTTACGTCAAGGAACCTGGCAATATGTCTGTGAACGTTGCGTACGACGCACTCGCGTGTTCGCAGACAGTTCGCACGAAGCGGCGCCGGTTAACTCAGCCCACAGTAGCTGCTTGACTGATCTTTGTTGTCGCCGGTGTAGAATTTCAAGCAGGGCACGCGAGAGTATGAAGTCCTTGTACCGACACGAGCTTCATTGCGTAACACCTGGAATACGCCCGGGCGCTTATGTCACGCACGATCCCGTTAATTCCTGTGTTGTTTGTCGCATTCTCTTTCGCTTCTCCCTTGCAGATACCAGCGACCACAAAGGTTCCAAGGACGCCCGAGATAAACAACAGTTAAACGTTCCTCAGATGAGCGCTATCTCTCTCGCTCTCTCTCTCTCTTCTCGTTCCGTTTCTCGAATGAGTGACTCCTTCGACACCACAGTATTATTCGGGCTCTTTTTCGCAGAGTCCGTGGTCTCACGTGTGTTCATGTGTGACGTCACACAGAGAGGATTTTGTATGCCACCCGATTAGTTCCAGACTGCTCACGCTGCGTGGGCACTTCTGAAATGAACTGTTCGTTGGCTAAATTCAATAAAAAAACAGTATTTAATTCACAGCGCGCAGGTGACTTAGTTATTCAATCAGTGAAATTCTTTCTCTCAAACCACCAGTGGTTTACCACCGATTCTAAATGGAGCCATTTTCACTGATTCGAGTAATCGAATTTCACTGCGAATCAGTGTTTTTGACTTATTTTAATTTAGAGTGTTTAGTTTTTTAATTAGAGGGAGTTAAATTCTGCTTGTTGTGAGTACATGTAAGAGTAGTGTTACAATTTCTCTCTCGAAATTCAGTGGGCTAAACCAAGTACGTTAACAGATGGAGGTCTTAGTTAAATAAATGAGTTAATTATAATTTCCTAATTTTATTTACAATAACTACAATCAAACATTCTCTCGACTCAACATCTCGCAATACAATGGTATCATTTACTGTTTACAATTAATGAATTCAATCAATACAATTTATAATTACCTCAACTAAATCAATGAAATTAAATAATTAAAAGCTAGTTCCAATAGACAGTGTAACAAAAACTATTCAATTATTTTATCAATTATGTGTCCATATTTGACAGTTCCAATAATTACAATAAAATTCGTATTACATGTTCTTTGAGTCCCACCTTCATTTGGTCCATGTCCCGCCAGTCCGCAAATATTCTAGACTTCTCCGAGCTCCATCATACACAGCAGATCTCACTCGTCGGGTTTCACGCCCTCTCGTCCATTCACACCACAAACACCTCAACTGCAGACGTACCACCCTAACTTCGCGCCCGCACTCAGCCAAAAGGTTTCTACGAAGAGTGCTGGCCGCTGGACCGCTGCACTATTTACAGGGTCGTACACCTCATTCAGAAATTTCGACAATACCCTAATTGCGCCGGGTGTCCTAATTGTCAGAATATTCTTGCGCCTCCTGTATGTTTGTCGGCTCCTTAGCAGGGGAGAAGGAGGGGCCACGTCTCGCCGTTGTCAATCATTCCCGGGCTTGCCCAGGAGGGGGAGACGGCAACTAGGCTGTGAGCATGTCAGCCTGGGGAGGGGAGGGACGAGGTGGGTCACCTTTGACAACGCATTACGTGAACTCGCCGTCGGTGCCACTTCGGCTGCAACTTAATACGATAAAAGAACGTGAAAACACAAATACGACATATGGTTAGGGCCACCTGTTTTTCGCGCCAAAAGATTTACGCGATTGCTAGACTCTAATGTCTTATGGTATACGTGCAATTTTCCTTTGGTTATTGGCCACGTGTCTTTGGCGGGAGACAGTTACTTACCTGACTGGGACAATCAGAATTAGGTAACTCCGAAACTGAATGAGATTCACGGGTAGACGCCTGCTATGCGTGACAGTTAAAATCATCCAATCACGAACGTGGATCTCAGCTCTATGTTTTAGAGTACAAGTGGTTCTGAAATATTTTCGCGAAAAACAGGTGTCCCTCCCTACCTATGGTCTAAAGTACATCCTAGGAACGGTACACATCTTTGAAGTGGGACATGAAGCACTAGTTTATTACGAATACTGAAGAAAATATTTAAGATGGAATACTCAGTGTCTGAATATTGCATAACGTTAATTGTGACGTGCGGATTGTTAATTCATCTCAAAAATACCAAGGATTCTACAGCGTCATGGAGATTAAGTCGAAATTATTGGGCAATAACCGTGATTATTTCCAGGAAACAATGCCATGACAGCAGCTGATTTTATGGTGTTTGCAGATGTTTGCTCCGTTACATATAAACAAACACTAAGTGTTTCTCCTTAAATACTTTCTTTAAATATTTGAAATAGACTAGTGCTACATGTCCAACTTCAAAGATTCAAATATGTGTACCGGATAGCTCTGCTAGTACTTCATACACTGCACCAAGTCACTTGATTCGGTACGTGAAAATCTGTCGATATGTCCATTAGAACATCATCCCTACAGACGGTATATAAGAAAGGACAGAAAAATATCGCGTTTCAAACGAACTGTATGCCAAACTACACGGTCCTGTGTATTTTCGAGCCTCAGTTTTCTGTTCATAGGCTGCTGCCCCATTGTATAGCCAGTTATCGCTCAGACCAGGTGACACGGTGTTCGTTGCTTGTTTCCATGCAGGCCTGTTATTGGCTCTGAGTTTGCCTGTGGGTGTCTAATAAGTGGGATCGAATTGCAAAAACAAATAAAATGCTAATACGTTTGAAGTATAGCTTGTCCATAAATTAATTCCTTATACAGGTTGTTTCCAAAAATACTGTCTCTGCTTACAGGACGTGCAGTAGTTAAACATGTGAAGCAGAAAACATTAACATAATATGGCCGATTCAGCTTCCCTTTCGCGTAATCGCCTTACAAAGCTTCAGGGTCAGACATTTTGCCTTCCACCATGGCGAACCTGTTTCGATTCCCGACGGGGTCGCTCCCCGAACTTTCGAACATGGGAATCGTGCCGAAATATGACGCTGGCCAGCGGACTTTCTCGGGGATCTCCCGTTCCCCCCGTCCTTGCATTCCGGCGCTGCTCCATACTCACCTCGCTTCACACTCATCGGCCCTCAAGGCCTCGATGTTAAGAGCCGTCCAAATCTCTTCACTCACTTACTCACTCTTAAGTGCTTTATGATCCCGAGTAGCATGCACTCGTTTACGTGCGATTGGCTGAATAATAACATAAATCATAGTCGATGAATGTATGTATGGCTTAGGGCCACCTGTTTTTCGCGGAAAGATTTATGCGGAGGCTAGAGTCCAACATCCTATCTGCACACTTACAGCCACCCTTTGGCTGTCGGCTTCTTGTGTTTGTGTGAAGAGACTCCGTTACATGAGTGAGCCAATCAGAGTTAAGTTTCTTCGGTACTGACCGTCCGTGATTAGCGGGTGGACAGATAAGACGCGTAACAATTCAAATGATCCAACCAAGGAAGTGGTTCTGAACTAAAGTGTTTTGGAACCCAACTTGTATTGAAATAGTTTCACGGAAAACAGGTAGCCCTATGTATGGGTCATTGTAGGGACCAGTAAAATTCTCGTTATCTTTAACCATCAAGATATACTTCACGGTCGTGTATGTACTCGTGCCGGGGACGTATGCTAAATGGTTGTTGCCTAGGAGACAAACCGTCTCCCTTCTGTATATATGGCACGTGATTCGGCATTATCAATCTAAATAATACATTTATTGGTGTAGAGCCACCCTGGGCGTGTCTCACAAAGGCTGTCCCAATGACAATAGTAGGGCGAATGTACGTGTCCTTTAAGTACGAAACGAATAACGCGAAATTTGCAGGTTTCTGTTCATTGTTTGCTGTTGGCACGCTGACGTTTTATGGTTGGATGGACATACGAAACGGAATATTAATATGCAATTTGAAAGGAGATAAACAATATGCTGAAAGAAGTACTTTAAATTTAATATAGAAAGTGCTCAGATAACTTCAAAATGGCTGCAGAAGTAATTTCAGAGCTTTTACATTCGCTGTTCTTCGGAAACTTAGCTTGACGATTTCCACCCTGTAAGGGTTTGTGTGTTCAGTCCCGCGCAACAACAAGTGCATATTCTATAAAATACACTAAACAAACACAGCTGGTTGGCTTGTAGACCTGTTATCTTACCGGCCAGATGTAAATTCCAATTCGGCTGCGCTCAATAAAACATCGCCCTTGTGTGAAGAAGAATGCAGCCCAAAACTCACAACTCTGAAAAAATATACATACTGTCACAACCCAGAAGCGTATCCGTATTCGTAATGGATGGGTTCCTGATAAAAAAAAGTAGCAAATTTAATTTCTTAATCTATTTACAATGTCAAAAAATTCACATAACTTCATTTACAACATTAAACTACTTATTTCTGTTATTTCATGGGCGCCGCAGTGACTAGGCGGTTAGTCTGCTTGCCTCCCTCCAAGGTGAACCGGGTTCAATCTCCAGCCGCTCCACTCGCGGATTTTCGCATGTGGGAAACGCGCTGGACGATACCGCTGGTCGGCGGGTTTTCTCGGCGGTCTCCCATTTCCCCCATATTTTCATTCCGGCGCTGTTCCATACTGACCTCAATCGCCCTCATCGGCTCTCAAGACCTCAATGTCCAGAGAGCAGCGCAAAACTGTTCACTCTTCATTCATTCACAACTTTAAAATATAGGCGATAACGGTGAATTTTTTGGTATTTACAATATATTACAAACTCCGCTATAAATTTGTATGTAGTTCAGTGGGGTGCTGTGTAGTCCCGTGTTATTTGCTTTAAGTTGTAGAGTTAAAATACCCGTCGTGAAACAAATTTTTTATATTGTTTTAAGTGACATATTATTGCAGTTTATACCTTATGTTCTTGTTAGAAAAAGTTTATTTCTGTAATCAGTTCGTCTAAAAACAATAAAATGGAAGTTGCTGCACAGTGCAATCGACTGGTTGTAGTTCTTTGCTAATCAAATAGATTATTTTTTAAAGTAGATCATTCTGTGAAGGAATATCTTGGAAGCAGAACTTTAGCAGAACTTTCAGAAAAGTGTGAAGTAACCGTGAATGGCCTATACCATCCAACTTGTAGATATTAATTGCAAGTAATCTTCCCTCGCATAAAAATATTAGATTGGATACTTTTGCAATTTCAATATATATTTTTTGGAATGTACAAATAAAATAAACGATCATATTTACTTGAAATTTAACAAGGGTGACCAAAAGTTCATATCTGATTCATTTTAAGGTAAGCTTAGCAAATTTCATTTTACAGAAAATCATAGACTATACTGTCAGCAGATTTCTAAAATCACAAAATCTTTTCATACCGTAATTTTAATTTTTTTTTAGTGAATTGTAGTAGCTTATTTCAATGTAAATGGTCTTATTTCGCTAAGTAAGCTGTTTTTTATAATCTGCACATCGTAAATCACTAAAAAAATGTGATTTCGACATGCCATTATGTAGAAGGTTTGCTGCTTAAATTTTTAGGCGAAGAAACAATATGTACCTATTAGTAAGTGTTATGATTCAGTAAAGGCGGACAAGCCTAGCGAACTGCAGGAACGCATCAGTATCCACGCCAGACGAAGAATTCAAAACACATTACAACAATAATAGTTTATAAAACATATCAGCGAAGCGACAGCGGTTCTCCGCTCCCGGCGGCTCGGTATTTGGAACAGTTATGCCACCAGAAACTATTGCTGTGACCCCGCTTTCGCCAGATGGTCACGCTTTCATTAAGGGGTAATGCTTAGTTCAGAAATGGCAAGAGAACTTTATACAAAATACTACATTTATTAACTCCAAGTGTCGTACAAGCGGTGATGCTGGGAAGAGTTACAATAATGGCAATACTTCAGGTACTGATCACTGTTGTCTATACGTTACAATAATGGCAATACTTCAGGTACTGATCACTGTTGTCTATACGTTACAAGATCTGATAAAAAGTTCATTAGACTTTAGTAACGCTCTTTAGGAGCCTTCAGAATCAGCTTCACTCTACTCCGCCTCACGTAACCTGTAACGCCCTATGGGAGTGATAATTACCCAGCAAGTCGACGACGACTACGATGAGGCTCTCTTGACGGCTACTTCCTCCAGGAGTCGATCCCAGACCGCAAGGATGGTGGTCCTCTCGGCAGTGACGTCACGGGCGACCTCTGGCATGGCCGCGAGCTACCACCGCTCGCCCCACAAAGCAAGTAAGGGGACAAGAGCGGGCACTTCCATGTTGTAAAGTTCCTCTTATTTTCAAGTCTTTTTCAGGGCTGGTGGGTGGGTGGTAGGTACCTGGATTAATACCAACAGCAGACATGCATTACGAAAAATAATTACCTTTTGTAATAAAACTTTTTGCTATTTTTTGGACATTTATGAAGAATGGATGGCAACAGGTTAACCAAACGGATCTTCAAATATCTTTGGAACAAGAAATCAACAACAACCTGGATTCAGGAAGTTAAGAAAGATCTTGAAAGAAACAATATAAGTGAAGAAGAAGCAACAGAGATAGAGACATTTTTAAGAAAAAAGTGTTAAAAATGGAAGGATTCCAAGCCAGGAAGGAAATGAAAACAGGCTCGAAATGGTCTGCGGAGAGGAAAAAGATACGTATTCAGAAGATGAAGGAGTGCTGGAGAAAGAAGAAGGAACAACAAAGGACAAAGCATTGAAATTGGTTCATGATCCCTAAAGGAAAAAGAAGAAAGGAGAAGAAGAAAACTAAAATAATAGTTTCTAATGATTATTTTGTGATAAACATACTAAATTGAAGTATTTAATAATCACGTTGTGTTAAATGTTTAATAAAATGGATTATTTACAATATATATTTATTATGGATATCATTTGTATTATCATTGAGAGGTTCTAGATCGAAATTTTAAAAATTGTTTAGTTAGAACTTACTTGACTAACACCATTTAGTTGCCGAATGTTCTTTTCGGCAATAATTAAATATATACCACTGCTGTATGTGTTTGCTCTGTCTTTTAAATATTTACTTTACCTCCAATTGTGATCAACAAAATGGAATAAATCTTGTACATGGAGTGCAAAAAACGGATTAAATATTTCTAATCGTTTTAGTAAGTTACTAAATCAGAACCTAAAATATATGTAGGTTAAATCAGTATGTTTGAGATACAAAACATGCATCGTTTAGACTCAAAACCGATCTGTTCCATAAAACCATTCATTCTAGTGGTAACATGTATGTTGGTATTTCCACAGGTACTTACTTCAAATAACGCGATTGTAAGCCCTATCTAGTGTCTCCCCCCCCCCCCTGGCCCTACCCACATATACTCTGGCGCCCGGCCTTGTTTAGGTAATCATTCCCCCGGCTGTTTTAATGAATCTAGTTGCCGAGGCCGGCTTCCTCTCAGCGTTCAAGCTCGGCCTGGCAACCCTTGCCTGTGACGATCACAGAACTATGTAATACTTGGCAACAATTTGTATGGAGTCCGTCAGTCAGTGGGTCTGTGTGTGGACCCACACCGATATGAAGCCATCAAGATGCAGCTTGACGTGTCACTCGTCGCCTTCTGACTCAACACTCAGCCTCCGGTGACTGTATCATTCAGGTTAGCCATATACTGTAATCGATCAGGACCTCCCTTGCCAATAAGTTATGATTAATGTATATCGTAATAGTTCAATTAAATACCAGCTTTATCTTCATAATTAACTTCAGTTCTTCCCTCATAATAATATAAACCTTCCACAGTCCCTAGATAATAGTATAAATATATTAAAACCATTACTATGGACCCGAGAAATTCGCGAATTCACTGACTTGTAGGCTAGACTTTATAGTCTTATATCTGCTTATGCAGATATCAACTTTTTATTGGTTGATTGTCGTGGTAATAAAAGGCGGTGGTCGGGTGCACAATTTCTTGCATGTTTGATATTGGCTTATTTATCTCCAGGGGGTTTCAAAAAATACATCGACCAATTACAAACGTAACATTAGGGTACATGTGTGTGAATTCCAACTCGTCTAGAAATGAACCCGCGAAATTCTCGGGTCTCTAACCATAACATACGTAACGTTTACGAGTTGAACTGTATGTACTTCGCATGAACATTAAAAAATGAATTTTTTGTTGACCAGCACCCTTAAGGAAATTTCCGAAGCATCCAAAATGAAATTACGATTAAAATTTAATTAAAAATATGCCTTCTTAAATGGATTATTATAAACATTTGAAGGTGTTAATTCTTGCCAAATATTTTACAGTTTTACAAAATTCATGAATTTTTTTCTTTCATGTGCAACATAAATAGTACTTTTCTGAAAATTTGTGTAAAATGTTTACTATTTTTGTAACGAACTCTGCATGCAGCACAGTCGGGCGCATTGCTTCATTGAAAGCCACTGTATTTCTATATTAAGTGTCGCCTTCGCCCAACTTACGGAAATTCTTAGTTTTCGCGTCATAACTTCGGATTCACAGTAATTAATGGCAAAGTAGGAGTTTAGAAAGTTTACATTTAACGAGTTGTTTAATGTTTATATGCTGAAATTTAATTGTGTGTTACCTGCCAGTTGTAAAATTTCGAGATTATATTTATATATTACTAATAAGTTCTCGCCTTTTTGCAAGCAGTAAATAACACGCAGGGAAAATTAGATAAATGCTGTTCACGATGAATTGAGCACTTGTGAAATTAACCTTTGAAAAATGTCACTTCCCCTGATACCGACGAAAAAAAAAAGTAGTTCCAAGTCAACGCTGAATTGAAAGTTTTAGGAAAACATTTGGACACACTGACATTATTTGTTTTACTTTCTGTATTTTTAATGTACATATGTGTATGAATTAGCAAAATGGTCAAATATTTAGTTTTATAATAATTTCACAGTTTTACTTGACCGACGAATAAATTAAGAGACCATGCTCATGGCGATATTAATTTTACATATGGCGGAAGTATACGGCATGTGCGTACAAGAAGATCTTTAGCAGGGCTTTCAAAAATGCACACTTTTTTGTGAACAGCATTTACAAAAGTATTAAACAACTAGTAAATTATAAATGTTCTATAATCAAACATTTTCAATAATACCATTGAAACTGAAATTATGACAAAAAAACAGCGAATTTATGCTAAAGGGGCGAAGCCTAGCCATAAGAGTTCATGGAACATATATTTATAATTTTTTTTCGCATTCGAGGTACAGTGATAGGGGCGATAATAACACGCCCGCCCAGCGCCCCAGCGCCCTTACGCGCAAGGCGCTTAACCGGCGTGCAATGCTTCCTTCATCACGCTCTTCTGTGCACGTTCGATCTGTAAGTGTGGGATTTATTACACGCGACGAAAACACACAGATGTAAAGGCTGTTCACAGTCAAGTGAGCACTTTTCAAATAAACCTTTAAAGAAAAAAAAACCACTGACCATAACGGCATACATGTAAAGTAAAGTTATAAAAACAGTTCTAAGACTTGGTGTGTTGTTGCGATTCAAATGTTTATATTTAGGGCTACTCAAGTCAATATTTCTTGTTCTACAAACAGTAGAGCCAGAATATGCTTATAATTAATACCTTAATTTAACTTTAAAAAAACCCACCTGTTTCACTTGAATGACGTATAAATAAATTATGTGATGAGGCCCGTGTCATTGCAAATGTTACAAATGGTGGAAGGGTACAAAACGAGAAAAGAGGCATATCCTAAGCAGTACATTTAAAAGTGCTCAGTTTACCGTGAACAGCCTAGAATTACCGCGTAGCTGTATTAATTTTCTCTTATAGGCTGTTCAAGGTAAAACGAGCACTTTTGAAAGCCCTGCTTAAGATCTACTTGAATGCAAGTTGCATATTATTCCGCCTTATGTAAAATTGACGTTGCCATGGGCCTCGTTCCTTATTCATGGGTCGGTCAATTAAAACAGTAAATTTATTATAAAAGGAAAATTTCACAAATCTGCTTATTTTTACACTTCGATGCATTGGAGGAAAAAAACATAAAGCGAAAGAAATAATTTAAGTAATTATAAGTAGTTACCTAACAATTTTCATTTGACGTTACGATTTGGAACTACTTTCCCTCCATCGTTACCAACATCACTAGGCACATGTCGCTCAGTGCGCCCGTTAAAATATAAGCAGGTAGGAGCAGTGACTTTTTTCTAAGGTTGATTTCAAAAGTGCTAACTTTATCGTGAACGGCCTATAGGGACCTGCCTCTTAAGGAAGCTGTGCAGACAAACTCTGGAAATGCAATTTTTTTTTCCACGATATTTTGTTTCTTCGATTTCATATGATAAAATTAGAAACAATGCGGGCTTAGATGATTGGTTTTTATCTTTACTGGGATAAAGTTGTATTGCCAGGACATTTATTTGCTAAGATGAGCGTAAACACGCAAATAACGAATATACAGAAAATATGTCCTGACTGCTGAGCCACCTTCAAAGTTCTCGCTGACTGACTCTGCGTCCGGGTTACAAACACGCTGGGTCGTGTTTATTGCAGGCTATAAATCACGTCCCAAACCTTTATTGTCTCGACAGTTTCGAGCTGTTCTCAGCGGATTAAGATAATTTCGACACCAATCTCCTCCCGGATATAGCGACGTGTGTCACACGCTCATTTTCCGCATTCAAATTATCGAATAAAGAACACTAATTGTGAATTCTGACGTGTTCGTTTTTAAATTACCTTAAGTTTATTATAAAATATTTTGGGACGTGCCCCAAAGTTAAATATCGCTTATACTAGTGGAAGCAACAGCATCCTATCATTCGAGCTGGCTGGATATCCAATTATAGGCGGTTCACGATAAAATGAGTACTTTTGAAAGCCCTGCGTAATATCTACTTGTATGCACGTTGTGTATTCTTCCTCCTTATGTAAAATTAACATTGTCGTGAGGTTCAGCACTTTATTCATGCGTCGGTCAAGTAAAAATGTAAAAATAATTTAGGAAAGTAAATATAAAAAAAAACTGCTCATCTTTACATTTCTGTGCATTAAAAAAGCAGAAAGGTAAATAAATAATTTAAGTTATCACAAATGGTTACCTAACACTTTTTATTCGACGTTAAGGCATGGAACTACTCCCCATTTATCGTTACCAACTTTACCGGGCGAATGTCACTCAGTGCGCCCGTTAAAATATATGCAGGTAGGGGCAAAGACTTTTTTCTAAGGTTCATTTCAAAAGTGCTCACTTTATCGTGAACAGGCTTTAGATATTTACATATACGAATTTCCCCCTTACGTAAACATTATTCCTTTATGGGGAAGCGGTGGGTTACTGGTAAGACTACTCACCTCCTACCAAGGCAAACCTGGTTCGATTCCTGGGGGGGGGGGGGGGGGTCGGCCCTGGATTTTCGTATGTGGGAATCGTGTCGGACGATGCCGCTTGTCGGAGGGTTTTCTCGGGGATCTCCCGTTTCCTCTACCCTCACATTCCGGCTTTGCTCCATACTCACCTCGCTTCACTCTCATCGGCTCTCAAGACCTCGATGTTAAGAGCCGCCTAAATCTATTCACTCACTGTCTTCCCTTCATAATCGTATACATGCCCCAAGCCAACTTATATACATTCCTTGTGTTAAATTCGAAATATAATTAAAAATATAAATTGTTATTACTAACCTAAATATTTACCTCGGAAGAATGCACATATTGTGTTTGAAAAAATATGTAGTAGTTGAGTAATTAACATATTTACATTTACCTTTGTACATCGAATGCGATAACATGTAAACTTTTTGTTCTCAGTTTATGAAGATCGTCATATGAACAATGGAGATTTAATGCCATATATCGAGGACCAATCAACCGATTCATACAAAAATCATGAAGTATTACTACAGATGAGTATATAAACTAACATGTTAATGTGCGGCAGGTATGTTTTAAGTTATACCTATGAAACGTTTCAACAAAATTCAACCAAAACTTGTACGCAGACAGAATTAATCAGAATAGTCATTTTTGCATACATATATCCTCTTTTGCCGATTTTTTTTTGCAAAACAGTGTGCCAGGTGAGTAAATGAAACATTTTGCTATATTTCCGGGACAATTAAACTAATTCCCACCAAATTCTGTACAAGTACAGAAGTCCATGTAAAGTTACATGATTTAAATAGAGCCAGAGATTTATTTTCGAAATGACGGCCATGTATTTAGATATATTTGGAATACCCATTTAACATTTTAACCAAATTCAGTCCAACTTTCTAGGCTGGCAGTGTCTATAAGAAAAATCCTATTAAAAAAATAAAGTTTGTATGCCATATCCCAAAGATCAATCAACCGATTTCCACAAAATTCTTCACACGAGTGGCATTAATGTAGCTCATGTGCACATATGTGGTTTTAGCAGGCCAGACATTTATGTTCAAAATGGTGGCCTTGTAAATATTTCAAATTAATGAACCCTATCATATAAAACATTAGAGTGATAACCTCCGAGATTAATTCCCTGAATCCTACCTCCGTGATGCATTTGATTGGCGCGCTAGTAGTAGGAGATAGTTCCTTGACGCACAAGGGGTCGGGGTTCGGAATCGAATTCGGGGGAGCCGTCATCTTGTTAAGTCACCGTCCGCAATATTGGATGACATTGACCTTGAAATTGACCTTTTACCTGTGAACTTGACCTTGACCCCGGTGACCTCTAACCCCAAAAACAAAAAAAAATCGAAAAAATATTTAACGAAAAATGTTATTACGAAATCGTTTAAAATTTTAGAAAACGATTTAAATATTTATAAAAATGTATTATTTAAAAATTTTATTTAAAAATCGTTTAAGAAATTAAAAAAACAGTTAAAAAATGTATCTTTATTAATTTAATTAAAGACATCTCTTATTCAAAAATCTTTGACCCCGCGGCCATTTTTTCTTTTTTCGAAATTTCCCTTCTTTCCCTCGAAACTCCCCTCAAGAATTTTTTTTTATTAGAACTTCGTTTTAAAAATTTGTTTATTAAAAATGCATTAACCCCCGCGGCCTTTTTCGCTTTTTTCCCTAGAAATTACCCTCAAGAAAATATTATTTAAAAAATTGTTTTAAAAATTGTAATAATAAAACTTAAATTTCCGGATATCTCCCCCCTGCACCCCCAAGTATTCACCACTGTTCGAATCCAGCAGACGACTGACTCCCTCGCCTCCACTCCCCTCACATATATTCATTCCGACATCTTGATTTTTCCATTCATCATTTGTTGACATGCTACTAGAGGTAATCTTTGTGTATATGTTACTATAGACGGCCATATTTGTTTTTTTCGTACATCATTTGTTTATATATGTTACTGGAGGCTGCCATGTCGGGAGGCAGCCATCTTGCTAGGTGCAGTACTCCATGTTTTTAATTGTCATTTGTTTTACAGTTTGTGTCTCACCTTTGGGCGACAACCCGATTATGTACCAAATGATGACATTGACCATTCCTGCAAAGTACTTAAATTTATTTATTATTTCTTATTCTTATATATAAAGCAGGGAAGATTTTTTGAAATAAAGCAGAGCATATATTTTTTACACAAAATTTATTGTACACATTATAAAATATACAGGTTCATTAATCTTCTTCAACATTCACCGCTCGATGTCCACCTCGGCGACCCAGGAATTGTAGCAGGCAGGGAAACCCCACCACTTGAAGCTGGCAATCCTCGAAGACGAGTAAACTGTTACGGTGTACGAACAATCAGCTGCGCTCATGGCAGTATTTTGATGGTTCTGTCTCGGCAATTGTAAGATACAAGCCGGTCGTGAAGTATCAGGCAAAATGTGTACGTGTTGGCAGGAATAGTTCCATATGTAGTGAATTCGATCCTGCAGTCGATCACATTGGAGGTAATACGCTCATCCTGTTTACTCAAATCGAATACCATGAGCGGGGCCAAACTCTTGACCGTATCAGGGCTCAATATCGGGGATTGGGTGTGTCCATAATATGCAGTTTGGAATTGAGCGTACATCAGATATGTCAGCAGGTACTGGCCATTTAAAAAGTTCGTGTTCATGTCTATGTACGGGTAGCTTTCGCTATTCAAAAATATTTTGACATTTTCTAATTGGCATGTGTCGAACAGCGAATAGCTCACTCTTACAGTGTGCTGTCTTTCGGTCTGTAACCCAACAATGATGTACCTCGGTTTCTCAGAAGCAAAGCTGGTATTCACCATCCAGTTAATGCACTGGCTTGCTGGCAATCTGAGGCATGTCTCCAGACTACACGATCTAAACGCCCCATCGATGCTATTACCATCGTCCACATTCTGCAACATGTGTAGGCATTCTGCAGTGCTCAACTGCACATGAGGCATCATCCATTCGATAGACTGTAGGTTCAGTTTCACTGCCTCCAGGTTTTCTCTAGTACCCACTATGGTATCCAAATGCATATTGGTGAACATTATTACCAGCTGCTGCTTCGAATTGAAGATAATTCGTTTGTAGTCTTCCGCGAATCCCAATAGCATGGAGTGTGGAACATATACTTCGAACCTTCCTTCGGCATAAATGGTACCACTGTAGCCATCTTTGATTCCCCAGCCTGCCATCTTGGCTGCAGGCATCTCATTAGTCGTGAACGAAAGGTAACTTTTTTATCGTTGAGGTTATGTCCACAATTCGCGACTGGTCCACCTCGGTACCATTGAGAAATAAGCCTGGCTATGCGACCGATTAGGTGAATAATTCCATTGCTAATTATTTTCGCAGATGCTGGATTGGTCCCATCTTCTTTCACCAAAGTCCCCCTGAATCGCAGGAAAAACTGGCAAGGAAAAGTGCAGATATCTTGGTGTTGGACTGCTATCCGAAACCTCCGATGGAAGTGTATATGGCCTGATCAGGAATGGTTGGAATGCACGAAGTTCCACCTTCGTTATGCTGTCTTCTAAAATGGTTGGCTCTTCGTAGTTTAGGAAATCTTCTATGGCGATCGACCTCGTAGCCAAGACTGCAGGGGATAATCTTGCTATCACATGTTAACTTCTTGGAGACCTGTGACGTACTGATGGCAGGTTTTGCACGACATGTTCTTTTATAGCATCTGGTCGGCGTAAATATTATACCCATCTTCTCAAATGCAGGCGTAGGGTGATTTATTCGTTTCGAAAGTTCACCAACTCTACGCACTGGTCGACGATGTCACGACCACCTCGTGTGCTCTCTTCACGACGACCGGAACGTAAATGATTTTTTGTGGTGCCACGACCAGTTTATAACCATAGGCGAAAATTCGTGCAGTGTACTGCTCGGTCTGCTATTGAGGTATGTGCCGCTCGCCAAATTGGAGGTTATTCGTATCACATTGACTGGCAAAATATTTACAGGCTGCGACGACACGTGTGTTTTAATAGCTTCGTAGATGTGCGGCTCGAACCCCAGCATCGGTCCAATGGTATGCGGTTTCGTAAAGTCGATATCTTCGATGCATCTGATAACACTATTCAGAGTATTGGGATTCCCACATAGTTCGAATTCAGTGTCGGGGGGCAGCGAATCTTCAATGTACCTTGCAATATCGTGTATTTCATAAGAGCAAACGGGTAGCGAAACTTCATCTGAAACGTTACCACTTTTTACGAGGTAGAGCTTGCAGTGTTTGTCATCAATGTTCGGTATCGCACTGTAAGTTTGAAAATTGACAATGCCTATGCTTCATCCCCCATCCAGGTCGAGTGGTGGAAGATGTACCGCGCGCAGCTCGGAGCTACGACCCCTCAAAGTAGGTGTTATAAACATGACTGATAGTTTCCTTGCGGTGTATAGTCTTTTTATACAATTACTTGTACGAGCAAACCAGGAAGTGAAGCCACAAATGTCTGCAGTTCCATGTGTTAGGCAGCTGCTCCATTTCGTAATTGTAAGTTAGATTACAATTTTTCAGGTACTCGTGCAATTCGGGTGGGGGATGCAAATTCCCAAAACTATCATAATAGTCTGCATGTTTACCCTTTTTTATGTAGGCTACCCAGTGCATGCCGGGCCTTGCTGTCATATCCAGATTAATAACGACGCATTATTCTCTCTTGGGTTTAGCAGGCAAACCATCTCTCATAAACACTCCGCAAAAATGAGTATTTTCAATTTGCGTGCAGACAGTTCCAAATCTACATTCGTGAGTGCTCGTTTCGGTAGAGATTTAATTTATTGTTTCTTCCTGCTGCGTCGCTTTTGCACACTTCCGCCTCCTACTGGGTATGGTCTTCGGCAGAGGCCTTGCCCGTTTTTTTTTTTACCCATAGCGATAGCTTCCATACTTTCATTGTGTGTTTGGGCCTCGGTTAACTGCTTCTGTTCATTCGATGCTGTGTTGACGGCTCGGGCGATACCACTCGTGCCTCCGATTAGGACTCCAAGGGCTGCGAGTGCGGGCAAAAGCAATGGGAAAAATCCACCGGTAGATATATTCTTAGACTTGGCGGCTTTTATTATTTTTGTAACTGCTTTTCTTTTCACTTGTGCATTTCTTTTGCGCTTATCACCAATGCCCATCTTCACTTTGGCATTCATCAAGTTGAAAACACCCCACACTGCTATTTTTTCTTCGAGCCCTGCATCTGATGATTTTCTTATTTCGTCCGCCTTCTGTGCAAGTAAGTATCTTGTCTACCCAGTGCCTGGCTTGCAGATCCTTGTGCTGGGAATAGGCAATGTCATGCTGCTGGCACACCTCGTCCAGGGCGTTTTTCTATCTCGTTGCGTGACAGCCTTTTAGCTAGCTTGGTTCCTGGTCCACAGAACCTGTATCCAGGGATGTGCAGCTCGAATGGTAGATTGTTGATCAGTGTATCGAACGAGCGAGAAAAGTATAAATACAGCCATTTTATACATTTTGTTTCAGTATCATTCTAGACTTGGAACAGTACGGACATGTCACATATTGCAATATGGCATTTCAGTGCGATTTCTGCCAGAGACAGTTTACTCGGCATGATAACGTGAAGAGATATTCTAAAATGTGCTTTATGTCATCAAGAGGCTTGTATATGCTACCTCCCCCTCCTCCTCCTTCTCCTCCTCCAATGTATGATTCAAACCAAGCAGACAAAAACAGTATACAGATCATTAAACAAGATGTTACTCTACCCATATGCATTCATGCTGAAGATGAAGCTTTCGCCCAAGAACCATGGCATGAAAGCCTATTTCCTAATACAGTGAGGTGCATCATCCCAGGGCCATCGGGTCGCGGCATGACGTGTGTCCTACTGAGTCTGTTGGAAGAAGAGAACGGTCTCCAGTTCGAGAACGTTTGCCTATACTCCAAATCGCTCTAGCAATTGAAATACCGGCGATTGGCATTAGTACTGCAGGCCGTGGAAGGCGTGGGTTATTTCCCATGCAGTGATAATGAAGCAGTCGTACCTCCGAACGATGCACTGCGAAACTCGATATTTGTCTTCGACAACATTGCCTGCGAGAAACAAACTTGCATTCAAGAATACTTTAGCATAGGGTGGCATACATGTGTGGAGTGCATGTACCTCGGCCAGACTTATTCGTGCATACCCAAACAAATGTTTCCCGATAATGCTTATGTGTTGGTGTTGTTTCGCATGGACGACACTAATTTACATCATGTTTACGACGATTATGTAAATATGGGCATGACGCTACCAGATTTCAAACATACGTGTACTTTTTGCTCGAAAGACATATACGGATTTTTGATGATTGTAAAGGTCTGGCCAATACATAATGGGAGGTACAGGCACGGGTTCGATCAGTTCATCGCCAGCCGTCGAGAATGAGTTAAAGCATATCGAAATTTGGGCAGAGTAGCCCCAAGATACGCCATCATAAAGACAACGATGGTGGTTGTCTCGTACCAGGGGATGATGGAACTTGTAATACTGGTAGAAGAATAATTTGAAAGGTTTGTGAACCCGAACGACCTGGAGATACTGCTACTAAACATTTCGTCCTCGAAACTAGCAATGACATCATTTCGGAACTGCGCAGAATATTGGCTGAACAAAATGTGTTCTTTCGAAACTACCTGTCCGAGCTCGGAGCGAAGATGAAGCATGTGAAGACGGAGATCGTCCGCGATATGGTGGCCATGGACTAGCATGTGACGAGTGTTCAAAGGCAAATTATCGACAGATTGAATGTAGCATCTGCACAAAATGAAGAGAATATGAAAAAGCTGGAAGGATATATGACACGATTTCCCACATTGCCACGAAAACATATATTCAGAATTACAGAGAACATCCAAACAAGATCGAAAGTATGTTGCTGATACTAGCAACTAAACCAATAAAAGAGAGTGACAGTGAATATTTTTATTCAGTATGATGGAGGACATTGATAGCGAACTACGTTGGGTGATTCAGTCTGTCCACTTAAAGTATTTGCTCGCCAAGAGAGCCAAAATTTCACGCGACCATATAAATGAAGAAATTTTTAAACCCATTGCTCATCATCTCGATGTATTCAGGAGAGCTATGGGGCACCCGTAGCTGTAAAGTCCGAAATCAACAATACCGCTAAGTCTTTGCAGAAGCAAAAGCATGACGAAGTACAGTCAGATCAGGACGCTGGGTCGGATGTGGATTTGCCACAGAAGAAGAAAGTACGGAAGAGACCCCTAAAATCTAATGCTTTGGCTCGACGGTACCTACGATTGTTCACTTCTCGTAATAATGATATGATGTATGGTGTATATAGGCATAATGATAAATGGTTAATGGTTCCTCGGTGCTGATGAAATAGAGTTTCTACCAGGTGGGAGCATCCGAGTTGGCAATTACATGGTATGTGGAACCCCTGGACTATACAAACCTTTATTTCTCAAGGAGGCCAGGGAGTTTACAGAATCCGACCTTCTGGAGTACAAGAATTTGCTCGAACTCATGCATGCACTTTACCAAGAGAACAATCCCGATGTGTATATAAGGTGTATATAAGGATGAAGATCACGAAAATATCTACATTTTCGCAGACCTCTTCAGCAGCGTAGCACTGAAAAGCGGTGAAGGTCTGAAGAAGATAGACGATGGCAAGAACATTGATGATGTATTCTGGGATGAATCGAACGAACTGGTAGATAAATTTTTGGAAATGTCGTAAAATGTTGGAAATTCCTCCCACACCAATGAGATAGTTTCAATCATAGAAGCACTTAAGGATGCGGGCTACATACGACAAATCGATTGGGTATCGCCAATGAACTGCATGCTGCCGCCAGGCATAACTACTGCCATTGCAAGGTCATGATTTGTGGGATGAACGATCTGTTTCAAGCAGATCTCGTCGAGATGATACTGTATGCACAAGTCAACAAAGGCTACAAACACACGTTGACAATCATCATCGCCTATAGCAAATTTGCCTGGATCAGACGGGTCAAGTCGAAGAATGCACGTGACATCACCGAGGCCATCGCAGATGTGTTGAGCGAAGGACACATCCCGGCCAATTTGTAAATCGACCAGGGCAAGGAATTCTACAATGCAAAGTTCAGGGCCCTGATGAAGAAACATAACATATAACATTATTCCACATACAGTAATCTCAAAGCTATAATTGTCGAGAGGTTCAACAGGACTCTGAAGGGCAAGATGTCGAAGAATTTTGCAACAAATGGCAACTACAAGTGGCTTGACTTACTTCCGAAACTTGTGCCCAAGTATAATTCCACAGTGAACTCGACCACTGGCATGAAGCCTGAAGATGTCTGGGACAACTCCCTGGTTCGGACTGTGTATGCTATTCCGAAGAGGAAGGACCCACGCAAACCTAAAGCCAAGATCGGTGACCTGGTGTGCATCTCCAAACGGAAAGGTGTCTTCGAGAAAGGGTTCACAGCGAATTGGATCCCGAACTGTTTCGTGTGTGACGTATACATAACTATGCCCCGAGGACCTACTACCTCGAAGATCTGAACAACGTACCCATCCATGGTGGTTTCTACACTGAGGAGATCCGGCTGACGAAGTTTCCAGACGTGTGTTTGGTGGAAAAGGTCCTGAAATGGCATAATGGAAGGGCCTACATCAAGTGCCCGCTAGAATAACTGGGTCGCTGAGGCGGACATCGAGCGGTGAACGCCGAAGAAGATTAATAAACCTGGATATTTTACTGTGTGTACAATAAATTTTATTTTTAAAAAGATATGCTGTGTTCTATTTCAAAAAAACCTTTCCCATTTTATATATAAGAATAAAAAATAATAAATAAATTTAAGTACTTTGCAGGAATTGTCAATGTCACCATTCGATACAGGTCTATATCAGGTGACATAATCGGGTTGTCGCACAAAGGTGAGACACGACCTATAAAACAAATTACAATAAAAATCATGGAGGACTGCACTTAGCAAGATGGCTGCCTCCCAACTTGGCAGCCTCCAGTAACATGTATAAACTAATGATGTACGAGAAAAATTAATATGGCCGCCTTCAGTAACATATACACATAGATGGCGGCCTCCAGTAGCATGTAAACAAATGACGAATGAAAAATCAAGATGTCGGAATGAATAAATGCGAGGCGAATGGAGGCTAGGGAGCCAGTAGTCTGCTGATTCGACCAGAGGTGACTAATTGGCTGTGCGGTGGGTGTCCTCCGAAAAGCAAGTTTTTTTTATTAAAAATGTTTAAACAATTTTTTATAGAAATTTCTTGAGGAAAATTTTCAGGGAGAAAGGGAAATTTCGAGGGAAAAGTGCGGAAAATGGCCACCAGGGTTAATGAATTTTTAATAAACAAATTTTTTTAACGAAGTTATAATTTAAACAATTTTGAGAGAAATTTCGAGGCAAAAAGGGATATTTCAAAGGAAAAAGGGAAAAATAGCCAATGGAGTTAAATATTTTTTAATTAAGAGATGTTTAAATTTACATTTTGTAAAAATAAATTTTCTTACGATTTTTTTTATTTTCTAAACGATTTTTAATTAAATTTTTTAATAAAACTTTTGTTTTAAATTTGTATATCGATTTTTTTTTAATTTTTAAACTATTTTTGATTAAATTTTTTGTTATAATTTTTTTAAGTTTTTTTTAGAATTTTTTCGCAAATTATTTTGATTTTTTGGGGTCGGAGGTCACCGGGGTTAAGGTCACAGGTCAAGGAAACCAAGATGGCGGGTGGTGACATAACAAGATGGCGGCTGCCCCGAATCCGAAACGGATCCCTGATCCCCTTGTGCATCAAGGAACTGTTTCCTACGACTCATGCTAGCTTAATTTGAGTAGTTTTTCTGTACTCTAATCCCGGGTAAGTCACTCTTGTTTGGTAATGTTTTGCATGTATGTGGCTTCTTCTCTAATCATATTTCTGTCAATGAGACGTCAACACCTACCTGCCATTTGAGATTTTAAGAATTTCACAAAAATTTATTTGCACTCATGTAGAGGAAAATTGGCTCATTAGTTATCACTAACTTTTTTTTTTTTGTAATTCGCTCACTTGCCCAGCGAACATTATTCATATGCAACCAATTACAGGTGGTGCAAAACTATTATTGTGTTGTATATGTAATAATTCTGGCAAACGAGTCTTGCTTGCTGCTTTTGGCATTACATTTTATGTAATCGTACAAAACCTATTGCTTTATATACAAGGTTTTTCTTAATGTCGAAATTAATACCACGGAATCTAGGGGCAAATAGAAACAATTCATTCTTTTAGCAAATGCTATGAAATGTCACCCAGTATTAAAAAATATAAGTTGAAGTTTAACGAAACAACGCACGAAGTCCGCAGTTTGACGTACCTGAACGTACATCAAGTTGCATATCACGAAGGCCATCGGAACTGGCGCGCCAAGCGGAGAGCGCCTGCACATAGGACACCATAAATGGAGGATAAGCAATTGATTAGTAAAGGCTGCCAGAAGTGTTTGCATTTTATTTCCAACAACACGCAAACAGAAGTATTGGCGACGCAGTGTCTGTTCATATTTTCGTTGTGGCCTATGTACAGGCGTTCGCCACATGACGCGCCAGTTCCGTTCGCCTTCGTATTATGAAACGTATTGTGCACGCAGGTATGTGAATTTGCCGATCCCCGGCGATGTTTTGTTTACTTCAATTAATAATTTATAATACTAGACGACCTTCCGAAAGTTTTTTGACGTGAATACGTCTTTAAATTTGCGACCAGAGTGGGAGGCGATCCAGAAAATCCGACGATAGAAAAATCGGGGGATATGGTTTAGCATTACAGTTCCGAATCTATCATCTACATTCTAAATTCAATTACACCACTCGATTTCCAAAGGATCAAAGAATATGATACGTTGAGTGATAACTACGAAGCATCGTACGAGGCTGGGAGGGGGGAGGGGGCGCAATTTTTAGTTCGTTTTGCCGCGTCTCATAACTTCCGCGTAGTATAACTTTTAACTAGTAGAATCTACGACGCTCGTTTAGGTTTCAATCGACAGCTCTCATCAAGGACAGTCGATTGAGTGGATAAAAACATTTTTTGGCATGGTTATGGTGAAATTGTATGAGTTTAATGTGAAAAATTAAAAAAACTTAACACAATGTCGGCCTATATTCGTCAAAAGTCAAGTTGAAATACAGAGATCGTATACGGTTGAATAGAGCATCTCAAAAGCAATCCAGTGATATCTATACAACCCCATATGATCGAGTGAAGTGGTGCCAGGAACGTAAAATAAACATCAAGGTGTCCGATCACGTCAACGTAGACGTATTCAAGCAAAAAAAAAAAAAAAACGGCCCTGTCCCCAACGCAGCCACACCCTATTTTTTCTTGGATTTGTTGTTTATATGAGCCCATAGATGATATGTTTTGAATTTTGACATATTCCAAAACACCTTGCATGTGAAAATTGCTTTAAGGTAATGGAACACGTCAATTATAATTGAGGACAAATATTAAATAATGAATGGTGTGTTATCGTACACACAAAGATATCGAAATTCAGATTCCCTTGTGACGGTGAGATCGTATGACAAGAGACAACCAATTTTTCCGTAAAGAGTTCCTGCCTAGCTGTATTAGAAAACTCTTTTAACTCAGATCCATTTTCGCGATTTTATAGTTTCAACTGGTGCACGTCTGTGGTGGGCGCCCACGAATCACAGACGTTTAGTACCAGAATAACCAACAAAATTTTTATTGTCCAAACGAAACAATACGCTGACAGTTGATGAATCGCGGCCAACAACCAAAAATATCTGCTAATGTTAAAGTAAGGTATTGAAATCTAGCCTGGGTGGAATTCTTTTTGTGAACATTCCGTGTCCCTGGGTACGGCACAAGGCTCTGCCCTTTGGGAAGAAAGCGTGGTTGTAGGAACCCAAGATCTGTTTAACATGATCGGTGATCACTAAGGACACCTGATTTTCGTGAAGAACTTTCCTTTGGTCGTTGGCGGTGGGTCTCTTAAGGAAGAAAGTTTTGTTCTTGTCTGGACCAATAAGAATAAAGTTACTCCCATCCTGGCCGTCTCTGATTCGCGGAATTCCACATGAGGTGCCTAACAATTACAAGTCATCCAATCACGAAAGTAGATCTGTGCTAAAGCATTTTGAAATACACCTCTTCATTAAATCTTTCCGCGAAATCAGACATCACTAGTCATCAGTTTTGTTTGCTGGTTTCACTTAAAATGGTGTTACAACGTAGGTAGTAATTCCAATAGAACTTACTTCCTTCAACTTAACAAATCCGCAGCAATAACATATTTTGAATGGACCGAGTCCATTGAAAATCACAAATTATGTTTGGCAATGGACTCAGTGGACTCAGTCTTTTCAGATTGTCTTGTTGGTATTGCCTTTACCGTTAAACGTTTTTTGCAGAGGTGTTCAAGATATTTTCTATCGGCATATAACGCATTGCCCTGGAGAGAAACGGTGGGGTCTATTTTTACGTGTACCTTGTAAATATATCGAAGAATACAAAAACATTTGTTACGATAAATATCTCGTCTTACATTTCAAACATATAAAGGAAACAGTTCTTGGAAACTTACAGGAATGCAAGTCTTCTCCCTCTTTTTTGTTGAAACTGAAGAATGAATTCCCAGACATTTTACAGATACTGGAGGTAAGAAAAATTTAGCGTTCCATATTGTCACTTACAATTTCAGACAGTTTAATAAAACACAGAATAAACGGTAAACACGGGCAACTTGGAAAAACACATGAAATGCAACAGATTATGACCATAATATTTGCACCAAAAATTTATTTTTGACCTGAATCATCACATGCCTAAACGTCTAAATCGATAGCAACAATTTATTTCAGAACATATGTTTCTCGCTAATAGGTATGCATAGTGACATTTTTGATATTTTTCGCTCTGAGATAATACTTTTGACATGTACAGTACACTGCTACGGCGACATTTTTCACTCTGCAAGATTTTAAACGAACAAGAAACAACAGCTTTCTATGACGCCAGTGCGTGTGCGTAGTGCTAACGCGATATGTTCCTGAACATTAGGAGAGTAGGGAAGTTACATTTTATATAAATAATAAATACATATACCTTTTCTAAGGTATTCTTATGCGTGAAAACGCTTCACGAAGTTTGTCAGTGTAATTAAGAACTAACCTACATAGTTGGACCTTGGTTTAAAGGTGACGTAACAACGAACATTGTAACTAACTGTCTGAGGAATTGTGAGATGTTTTGAAGGCGATGTTTTGCAGTCTTTGAAAAACACGCACTAATGCGATTGATGTTATATAATACAGTCTGTGCCTTTCAGTACTTTTCGTCTGATCCTTGAATGCATCGTCGGTAATGCGTATTTCCGGTTCGAAGTAGATATTTTTGTTTATACACATGCCTTCTCACTCTTAACCGCTTGAAGTTATATGTATGTTTATAGTTTCTATCTGTATTAACTAGGCGTCAGTTCAGTTCCAATCAAATTACAAGTTCAACTTCACTATTTATTTACAAAGAAAGAATTACGCTTTGATTTAGTCGAAGGAGTTACTCTTTAGAATGTTCTCTTTTGCGTAGTATCATAATCACCAGTAAGGATAAACATGATTTATCAATTTATGTTAGACTGTTTACTCCCATGAAAATTAAGTTCAATATATATACCGTAGAAACTGTATATCCTCTACTAATATTTACACGAATTCAACGTACATATTTTGTGAAATGTGATGATTACACGTAAAAAAAATCTTGTGTACTTCGTAACAGATGGTAAGTTAATTCTAAATAGAGTTATGCGATTTTTTGCTTTACTATTGACATGCTAAAATCCACAGTCTTCTATGTACGTGAGCCGGAGCAAAATGTTACTAATTCGTGCCACAAGAAAGATTAATTTTTCCCGTTTTTTTGACTGTCCGTGTTTCAGTGGTTCCGACATTAATAATTTCTTATTAGCTCTGAGTATTCCAGGGCGAGTATGAAAACACTTATAGGTCCAGTGAAAAGAGCAATACAAATGTCACTTGTTTGAAGTCTAGCAAACGGAATTTGTACGTCCGTAATAATAACAGATACCACGATCGTTAAGACTGTTAGAAGTTTAAATTATCTCCGAAAAATTTGTAAATGGAAATTCAGGCTTTCGTGTCAAATATGGCAGTGTATTCACATCGGGTTGCTGAATCCCTTTGGTCGTTTGTACACTAAAAAGAGTTTCGGAAGGATGTCATTGTGTAAATTATTTTTGTAGTCACGACCAAGTTATTTTTAATACCACAACAGTTTATGATGACGATTAAATAATTTTGTGTTCAACACACAAATATTGGGCAGGAACTACTCACAAAACATTTTGAGGCTGCCACAGAAAATTTATTTCAGTGTAAGCCTATGTTATTCGACTGCTGAGGAAGTTTCTCTTTCAGGTAAATCCTCGTGGATTAGTATGGGACATGCTGTAGAAGCACCACAAGGATCTAAACAGGAAACAGAGAGAGACTGTTACATAGAGACAAGGAAATTATACAGAGTTAATAACGAACATGTTAGCCTCCAATTCCCTTTCTACGTCGATCGACAGCGCTGGGTATGGCAATTTAACCCCGGACAATGTGGTAAGTAATTCCACCCTCTTTTCCCTCCAGGTTTGTTATTGACTCAGATTCGTCTAGGGCGCTCCCGACATACTTCGGCGATATTTATAAATTTACTTAAGCATGCCTGAAATGAATTTCCGAAATGTTCCGGTCCATCATCAATAATGTCAATATTTAGAATCACAGTCTCTGATGTCTAGGAGTGTTTAAAACGTTGGGGATTATTCCTGGCCTAAAATTCGGCGATGGTAGTTCCAACCCCGACGTCGAAGGCGGTAGCTTTTTCACTCCAGACTTCTGAGACTCTTTAACCGCGAGTACTTGGTTGAACTTGCTGGTGGGCTTGAGTTTCGGCGCCGTCCTCCTCGACGGGTAGGGTATGGGCTGCAGAGGTATGAGGGGCAACTGGCCCGGGAGTGGGGCACCTCCCACGGGGTAGGCGGGTAGCTGGGGCGCCGGCACTTGAAAGGGAGGCCACGGCGGGAACAAACCGCCGTTGCCGAAGTTGAAGCTGTACCCGGAGGAAAACTGGCCCGTGGGCGAGTTGAAGACGTGGCTGCCCGTGAGCCCTCCGCCGCCGCCGAGCATGGAGCCCAGCAGGAAAGAGTTGATGGCCGCCAGCTTCGCGAGAGAGGCCAGGAACCGGCCACTCCTCGGAGAACTTTCCTTGTCGACCTCATCGTCGAGGGCGCTTCCGCTCTGCTGCTCACTCCCCGCGCATCTACGTGACAAATCTCCAGCTTCTGGAACAAAGGAGTACCAGAAGATCACGGTTATGGGTGGGTCGAATTTGACTCAACATTTGGATACTTGCGTTTTAAAAAATCTTCGTAAAGTATTAAAATTTGGAATTTGGATTTCGAATTTCAAAACTAATATTGGCAAATAAATAGAGATATTCTCATAAATTTATGGACACTTCGTTTTTTTTTTACATGAGTTTCACAGAACATCCAGTGAATTCATGAGATATATCTGTAAACTCACAATTTGAGAAATTCTTTGCTTTTGATAAATATTTGAATTCATACGAGAAAAAAAAAGTATTTAAAAGGAAACTGAAGTGTGTTGTTAGCCCCAATATAATTTATTATTTACTAAATTAGGAAAATATACACAAGAAATTTGACATTATGAATACATCGTGTAGTTGGTAATTGTTTAGATGTTCATTTGTGCACAACATATATTAATTTCGGCAAAGGAAAATTATTCCTTCCAGGCACTGTAGTTCTAAATATATTCAGATATCTTAAATATAATTTACATTTTTGAACTTTTACTTTCTGTCGCTTGAAAGAAATGTAATGCTATTAACACTAGTATCATTAGTTTTGTCCTTTTCAATTATTTAGATACAACACACTATTTTATTATTTTCTACTGAGTAACTATTTTAGCTGCATTAGTTTCACCGAAGCAAATATGTTCTTGAAATGATCATTTATTTGTGAATCCATAATAGAAAATCAACTTCCAGTACCAGGTAACTGAGAACATACACTTGGTAAATAACATTCGAGCAAGGCTACATTGGGCTCTTGAGATGGTGTGGAGCTACATTTAACATAAGAGACATAAATACCAGGCGAGAAACACAACTTAGAATTGTGACTTCGCTTTGTGTCGCTAGTCAGTATATGGCGATATTCCCATTTCATAAAAATATAAATATACTTAACATAACTTTTAAGCGTATAAAGCGATTCCAATGCAGGTTAATTGATTCAGATGCTGCAGTCGAACCTCAATGTCAAATCACCTGTGAAAGCTCAGTTTATCTGCTCGTTCTCTTATCACAACACTCTGTGTTCAGTAGGAATAAAGCTTTTTATCAAAGACGCATATACAGGACAATAGAAAAAAACTCACTTTATAGTAAGTTAACATTTACACTAGTCAAAATATGTCGAACTTATAAAATGATAATGATATAATGTTTCATCGACACACAAATATACTTATGACAACGATTTTACATGAAACTAAAGCTATAAAAATATTAAGCATTATCAAGATGAGGGCAACAGTATAGTAGGGCAAATTATAATGCAAGAGTATTTAATTAATTAATTAAATGAAGCACTCATATAACTTTTTAGCGCATGTTATTACATAATTTCCGTTTAGCAAAACACAAACATATATTAGTTATACAGTAAAATTTTATTACTTTTAAAATAGCAATTAATAGTACTATCGTGTTAGAACAAATATTTGGGAATATGTATGTTGATGTTGCAGTATATTTTAATTCATTTTACCAAAGGCATCACTTAAATTCTACAACATTATGAAACATCAAATTATTTTCTTTTCGGATTAAAAGGAAAAACTAGATGCAGGAAACATAAAACACTGTTTCAGAATGACAGTTAAGTGAATTTCTAAAACGTATGGTGATTCCAAAGATTTTATGTTAGAATCGATTTTGATGAAGCTCGATTGACGACAATTGATTTTGACAATTTTGAATGATTTTGATAACATAATTCACACGTATGGCCTGCCTGTTGCAAATGCACGGAATCCACCGTTTTTGTGTAAAACGCTCACAAGACTTCGGCTGCAGCGATACAGTACCTGGCACATAGGCAATACTATAAACATGCGTGCATTGTATGATGTGCTTACTGCACAGACCATGTTGAAGGACGTTTTGAACACTTGCCGTAAACAACATGCACCATACGTCGATATGCTTACAGCACTGAAGGTGCCTGTTTGAGATCCCCTGCAGGAAGTGTTTGTATTGCCTGCGCCTCTAACTGTATGGCAGCTAGCCGAAAGTTTTGTGTCCTTTTTACTCTAAGTCGGTGAGTCCTGGCGAGTTGAAATAAAAGGGTCATTTTTGTCCATTTACTTCCCAATAAACTGGTATCAAACTTTAATAAACCCTGACTATGAAAATGATTTATGCGATAAGAGGGTGCCCTCGCCCATTATTTTCATCATGATGGGACGGATGAATAAGACTTTGATATTACGTTGAAGATCCCAATAACAAACTCAATGTTCGGGGAATTACAATTTAATTTCACTTCATTTCCGATATTCCGCAAAAACAGAGTTCAAAAATTCGATTTTGAAGAGCTTATATATCCCTCAATATTCATTCGGGTAGAGGGTTTCCTGTATATTTATCAATTGATTTTGCGTAAAGAATCACTATACAAAGTTTGTCAGACGAATTTAGACTTATCCTGTATATGTGTACACGTATGTATATTTTCTTCGCTAATAATTACGAATGTTTCAAATAATATACTCCAAACTTAACGCTAAATTAGTGATTTTATGGAACATAAACTTTTACAGATGGCCGTAACATATGTTGTTCAATTTTCCTTGAGGAAGCAGCTTTCCAAAATTTTGGTGTCCTTCATCATTTGTGTCGAATCATTATTTTTAATTTATTATACACGGATTTCTTTGAGGAAATACAGAAATTTTTACGTTAATACATACACACATTTGCAACAACAATTATGACCGTAAACGAATCGCGTGAGTTCAACGAAGGTTGCCATGCATAATCGTTATAGCCCGACATGCACCCCATCTGAGTTTAATGTGGATTACTTGCTCGGATGGGCATCTAAGGGACATACATGTCCCACCATCATAGCCGCAAGGCATTGAAAAATGCCTTAGTGTGAGCCACAGACCCAAGTTCAGTGAACACGTGACATGCCCTGGCGGCGGATTCAACAAGCCTTTGCCCAGCCGGTTGGGTCGGCTTCCGAGAGGCAGGTTGAACGTTCCGGCGCATTGCTCGTCACTTGCACTGTTCTACCTGAAGTGTGATTCGGTGTTGGACGTAATGGGAACAGGAGTGTACATATACTCATCGAGAAGGCTCAGGTCTACCCCGGCGGATCATTTCATGCGCCACAGGCTGTAAGTACTCCACTGGTGTTGCTGCTCACTATCCAGGGATATGTCAGAGCAGTTGAGGGTACAAATGTCTCCACCAGCACCATATCCAGGTGGCTAGCAGAGCAAGATCTGTCGTCGCGGCGTACCTTACGACGTCTACCATCACGACCTGAGCACGTGTGGCCTTCTACCAGGAATGGGCAGCATGGCAGCTTGCGGATTGACCACGATGGTGTTCAGCGACGAATCACGGTTCTGCCTGGATACAGAGTACAGTTGAATTCTAGTCTGGAGATGTCTTGGCCAGCGCCATGATCCACACCTCATTGCAGAGCGGAATGCCGCCACAACGAGTGGTGTCGGGGTGTGGGGGGAGGGGGCGGGAATTTCCTACGATGCCCGTACCATAGTGTTGGATTAAAGAAACCCTGACAGTGAAGCGATAAATCCAGGAAATTCTGTGACTATATGAGCTCTTATCCTGGTCCAGCAAGATAATGCCGGCCTCATACAGCAAGGGTATCTCTGGCCTGCCTTTGTAATTTCAACATGCTTCCTTGGCCAGCAAGGTCTCTAGACTTCTCGCCCTTAGAGAATGTTTGGGACGAGACTGGACGGCAACTTCGGCCAGTAGTAACTATGGCTTATTTGGAGGGTCAGTTGCGCCAGTTGTGGTAGGATATTCCTCAGGAGATCATCCGATGTCTGTATGAGTCCATGCCCGACAGTATCGCTGCCTGTCTCTGTGCTACGAGTGGTCCATACTAAGTTCATCCTGCAAGTGTTCGTCCCCTTCAATGCATACTTCGTGAGTTACAATATTTAAGTCCCTACACAACGGAAATATTTTGTTAGTCCTGCATGAAGTGGGAATTTTTCTAAGTTCTGCATGCAATGAAAACAATATATAAGTCCTACAAAGCATGAAAAACTTCCCTAACAAAGATGGCAGGGTAGAGCGAAGGCTACTAAGGTGGAATAAAAAAGCACAAGAAAACAGCGATTGAATGATAGAGCATCATGTCAAGATGATAGATATCAGGGTGGGTTGTTAGAGCACAAACAAATTGAAATCCAAGAGGGTAGTTCGAGAGAGTGGAACACAAGTGTAAGAATAAATAATTAGCAGGCAACTAAAGTGGAATGCGAGTGCATGAAGAAATAGGGATTGAATGATAGAGCATGGTGTCAAGATGGACATCATGGTGGAATGAAGAAGCATTATGTCAAGATGCTGGAGTGGAGGGAAAATGACTCAAATAGAATGCGAAAGCATAAGAAATAGGGACAGAATGATAGAGCACAATAAAATTAAATTCAAGATGGTGGCCGGAAACGAAATGGCAGACAGGATGTAGAACAAGATGGTCGCCGGAAAAATATGGCGGCCTGTAAAAATATGGTGGACGAGATAGCCAGAAACAAGATGGTGGTCAGTCGGAGCCCGAGCCCCATACTGAATCCTGTTCCTGAACCTACCAAACCCCTCTACTCCCAGGCAAGCTCTAAGAATCGATTTTTTTTTTACGATTTTTTCTCTTTGAATACAGATAATAAGGTAAAAGTAATAAAAACAGGTGCTTAGATAATTTATTTGTTGCCTTTTCTGTCCAAAGGTCGTATTCATATAATATTTATGTACTTACAAACAATGAGATAATATTCAGAACTACTCTCCCACTCCATTGTATTCTTTCATTTACTCTTGAATAAAGTATATGTAGGCTTAAAATTAAGCTTAAAAAATTTTTACTTTATAAATTTAGCTATTTGCTTTACTCTGCTGTACACACATGAAACCTGAAACGTCGACGTAAATTTTTGTCATAAATTGCTTAATATTGCGCCGTCTGCGTCGCCTTCGTTACTTTTGAGAGCGGCCTTGATGCTTGCGGTCGGTGACGTTCTCCTTGCTCGTGTTCGGAATCCCCTCCTTCGTTCTGCTTATACTCCGTCTCCTCCTTTTCCCCTTCCCTTACGCGTGCGTCTTACTCTGTAATTGGTGGCAGTGTTTCATTTAATGCATTGTTCTGTCTTGCGCCGTCTGCAGGACCTCCGAGTGCGTCTTCAGCAGCTCGCAGTGGCCAAACCTGAACCCACACATTCCGACGAGGTCAATCGCATTATTAAACGCTTGAAGCCTCGGAAAGCACCCGGGTTCGACTACCTGCAGGCTATAGTTCTCAGGCAGCTTCCTGGAAGCATGTTTGAAGCTATAGCTGTGTGCACAAGTTCATTTTTTAATCTTGCCCGCTTCCCTACTCCCTGAAAATGAGCTACAGTAACAGTTTTTCCCAAACCGGGCAAATTCCCGTGTCAGGTACAGAACTATCACCCCATCAGTCTGCTCAGCTCGCTCTCGAAGATTCACGAGTGAGCCTTATTGCGCCGCCTAATTAATCACATCCGCGAAAATAATTTATTTCCTAATGCGCAATTTGGCTTTAGGAAAAGTCATTCAACAGTACATCAATTAGTTAGATGGTCTGAGTATATAACTACTACATTTAACTGGCGCTATTATAAGTTTGCGGTATTTTTAGATGTGGAAAAGTCCTTTGACAGGGTTTTCCATGGAGGGCTAATTTATAAATTATACCAAACTAACTTCCCCGACTGATACATTGAGTTTCTAGCTTCTCATTTTTAAGAAGCGCTCCTTCTCTGTCTCTATGGAAGGAGCGACTCCAAAAAAGTAACTTATTAGGGCAGGAGTCGCCCAGGGCAGCATCCTAGGACCAGTCCTTTATAATATCTATACCCACGACATTCCACGTCCCCTTAAGTGGCATATTAATTTGGGTATTTGTGCTAATGACACGGTCATCTATACCCGGTCCCGCAAAGTTGATCTCGCCATTCAGCGCGTCCAGGCACAGCTCACTGAGCTGGAAAATTATATTCGCCTGTGGCGAATCAAGATAAGCGTGGGTAAACGCGAGGCGTTGGTCTTCACGCGCCATCGTTCCCCCTTAATCCCCCCCCCCCCACCCAAATCACTCTTTCCAGAGAAAATATTCCTTTTAAAAATGAGGTTAAAAACCAGGGCTTCATTATGAATAAAAATCTGACATGGCAATGCCATGTGGAGGCCAAGCGAAAAATCGCTCATGGCCGCATGTCAGCTTTATATCCACTACTGAATCGCGGTTCAGGCTTGTCGCAGGAAAATGGGATTCGTCTACATCAATCTATGCTCCGGCCCATTATTACATATGTAGCCCAAACATGGACTTACTGCGCACAAACCCATTTAAATAAATTGCAGGTGGTGCAAAATAAACGCCTGAGAATGGCAGCTAAGCATCACGATATGTCCTTATTAGATACTTGCATGCAGAATTAAAGTAAGAAATGCTGCAAGAAGTTATCCGAAAACAGACCCAACATTTTTATGATTCAAATGAGGAGCATACCAATCCACTTATAAGTGCCCTTGGGGGCTGCGATATAGAGGAAACTCAGCGCTATAAGCGACCTAAATCATTTCTAGAGCATAGGTCCCCTTAGCTTTGTGTGTAACACACTGCCAACCCAATCATAATAGCACCCTCATTTCTCTATTACAGTAGACTAATCTGAGAAGTCCTGAAGGGACTGCCCAGTCTAACTTAAATTTTATATTTTATTTCTCCTAGACTTTTACCTAATACACCTCCTAGTCCCAGCCATCTGCCTGTACGTATGGCCCGTTCACCACTGCCGATTCCAAGGCAGCCTCTGGTCAGACAATCCGCAAATATCTGCAGAGGCTTGTGGCGATAGTGTGCTCTCTGCAGCAGTTGATGAGAACCGCTCATCAAGAATGAAGGAACCCCTCCCCCCTCCTTCGCCCTATGCGAAGCTCCGTGCACTCGTAGCATATGGTCGTAGATATTGTAGCGTCATATGGCGGCGCTACACCACTTGAGGTCGTGCGAGATATAGCTGTGGCCGGGCGCTGTGATGTCGCAATCTTGCCCTACTTGGCCCAGCTATGAAAGCGACCCCGCACGACGCTGCCCCCTTCCCGCTCCCACCCTCCAGACGGCACCACGAAGTGAAGTTTTATACTTCTGAGTGAGATTGTAGGCTGAAGAGGAAGCAGGCGATTTAGGCTCAGTTAGATCTGAGGCCTGCCAGAACTTCAGATATATCAGGTGAGCATAAACGCGTTCGCGGTAGGGAGCCATTCCTGTTAGGAGCCATCGTCCCCATTCACCTTGTAAAGTAACTGCGATAAGGTTAGGGCATAGCTGCGGATATTGAGAATCCAGTTAATCATTGATTGAGTATAATTTATAACGTAACTGTAAACTCATAGTTGAGCTATATTGTATCTGTGAGCCCTTGTGGCATAACGTAATTGTTTCCTTATTGTCAGTAACGTAATACGTAATTCTATTGTTGTCCTATAACGTAAATATATTGTGTCTTGTTATTCAGAATTGTTGTTATAGTAAAGATATATATTTTCTTAAATTATATTACTTATTTAGCCACCATCTCGACTACCCCCCTCCCCATGTACACCCCTTGCCACTTATTGCAGTATAACAGAGTTAACGTTGGATCGATTATAGAGAATTCGGAGTACGGAGAGATTAAGAGTAATTAGTATTCAGGAGGAAGGAGAGTGTTACATTATGCTATGTTACAGCCAATGGCTACAGATATTGGCTACTGCGTGGTAGCACAGCATTAGGTTTAGACACATATGTCCCCGAGGACATATGTGTGTCCGAGGTTCGTTTAATTCTTCCTAGCATGCATGATTTTGAATTCTATTTTTGTCGATTGGGTTTTTACGGTCTCTCCCGGTTTTTCCCAATTTCGTCTTAGTTATAGATTAACTATAGGTATACATAGGGAGGTAGTTATGGCCTCAATTGCAGGCCATGGCTGCCCAATCCCTCTCTGTCGCGATGCATGTCTCCTAGCATGGCTTCCTTCCTTTGTAGGCGTAAGGGGATCGCTCTGAGACGCAATCAGCCCCCGATCCTACCGCGAACGTACATCTAACACTTAGAATTAGGGTACGTTAGGAAAAAAATTCACGCCGTCTGGTTTTCACTTCGCTTGCTCATGCTGTACTTCTACAAGAATTATGCTATACTGATTTCAACCGCCGACATCTAATTATTGTTTCAGAGCGATGGGGCAAATTACGGTGAGTCGTGGAGAACGTGTGTGTGTTTTGCTGTAGGGTTTTAACAGTTCTGTAACTTAGCGTGGCATGTGTGTGTAGTTGCTTGGGTGTGCAGTATGTTCCTTCCCCTTTCCTAAATTTGGTTTTTGGTTGCCCTTCTAAATTATGTTTGGCTCTAACTATGGTGTTGCATCTGCTGTGCCTCTCGTTTTAACATGACGTGATTGTACCTGGTGCGACGCCCAAGTTGAATCATTTATTTAATGTGCATTTTACATTTCCACGACTCACTTGTCAAGGCATTCCTTTGAAATTTGTAGCCTTGTTATTAACGCTATCAATTTTTAATGGTAGGAGCTTTGGAGGGTCACTTTGACCACCACCCACTGTAACTATACTTTATTGGCTTGGAGGCTTTGATGGGTCTAGACGACTGCCTCCATTCCCTTATTCAACAAATTTGTATTTTCATGAACGTTATTATTTTAATCAATTTTGGTGATCTCAAAGTAATTGTTTTAAATACGTGAGCTGTAAATGAAAGCTCGAGGCAAAGCGTAGTTTGTTTTACAAATGGTACAAGTTAAAGTTAATATTGATATTATTTTGAGTTTGTGCAAATGCAGCCTGTTTCTATTAACTTCAGTAATGTATTTTAGAAACAGCAACGTTGTAAGAGAACATTATTAAATGCTATCAATTCTGATTTAGTGTTATGCTACTTACTTGTGCTTGTCACAATACACACATCAAAATATAAATACATCCTTGCTTTTTCACAACTACAACATAACACGTAACGAAATTAATTACAAAAAAAATTAAACAGCTCATAAAAAGACAAAATTTCTATAGTTATATATTCTCAGTAAAAACACTGAAACTGAAATGATGGCACGAAAACTAAGAATGTCTGAGTGAGCTCTTAACAGCGAGGTCATGAGGGACGATAAGGGTGATTCATGTGAGTATGGAGCAGTGCGGTAATGACAGGACGGGGGAAGCGGAAGATCCCCGAGAAAACCCGCCGACCAGCATCATCGTCCGACACGATTCCCACATGCGGAAACCCAGGAATAGCCCGGCCGGGTATTCAGCACGGTTCGCCCTCGGGGTGGGGGTGGGGGGGTTCTAGCAGGTTAACCGCTCCGCCACTGCAGCGCCTTTCTGAATGAGACGTGAAGTGAAGCCTTCAGAGGTCCGCCGACCTGGTAAAGACTGTTCACAATAAAGTGAGCACTCTTGAAATCAACCTTAGGAAAAAGTCACTGCCCCTGCCTGCGTATATTATAACGGGCGCACATAAGCCCAGTAAAGTTGGTAACAATGGAGAAAAAAAATAGTCCTATTCCTTAACATCAAATTAAAAGTGTTAGGTAATCATTTGTAACAACTTAAATTGTGTAATTCGCTTTGTACTTTTTCAACGTATCGAAGTGTAAAAAAACGAACAGTTTTGCGAAATATTTACTTTCCTAATCAGTTCACAGTTTCACTTGGTCGACTCACAAATAAAGTGATGAGGTCCTTGACCGTGCTAATTTTACTTAAAGCGGTAGAATATACAACGTGCGTAGAAGTAGATCTTAAGCAGGGCTTTCATATGTGCTCATTTTAACGTGAACAGCCTATACTCACGATACGTTGCAGTGTGTTGGAAATCCAGGTTTTCCACGAAACTATTAAACATGCTTCTAGTGAGCTGATCTATGGAAAGAACACACACTTCAGACTATGCTTGTCGATTACGTTCAAGACGTCACGCGCATTAAAAACTCCATTTCACAGCACTCCAACATCGTTAAAAACGCCTTTTACAAAGCGCTGTAGATCAAAACACACGCGTTATGAATATACATAAGCACTCGAGAGGCAAGAACTGAACCTTAATAGACACTTGCAACCAATAAAATAATAGTGTCACCGCAGAGTGTCCCATAGGTAGAGACCCGAGAATTTCGCGGGTTCATTTCTAGACAAGTTGGAATACACACACATGTACGTTCATGTTAAGTTTGTAATTGGCCGACGTCTGGTTTGACACCGCCTGGAGATAAATGAGCGAATAGCAAACATGCAAAAAATTGTGCGGTCAACCACCGCCTTTTACTACACAACAATCAATCAATAAACAATTGATATCTGTATGAGAGTACATAAGACTGTGAAGTCTAGCATGCAGGTCATTGAAGTCGCGAATTTCTCGGGGTCTCTACCCATAGGTAAACGCAGTGCGACGAGAACACTACACGCCAGTTCAGAGCCTTGAGCTAAGCGGTGATGGCGCGCTTGATGCTCGTGCCACTGTCGCCCTTATCGTTCTCGCGTTTCTCGGCCTTGAACGCGCGAACCACCTCCATGTAGGCGGCGCCCTTAACATATTTCCTGTGCATTCGTTGTTTGCGCGTATACAGATTTCTAAGCAAACTAATGTCCTGACAGTACGACTTCTTGCCAGAAGAGATAACAAAACAGTTATCTAAGCTCGCACAAGTTTGTTGTTATAACATAAAGATTACTCTAATTGAAAAGTCGTAATTTTTAGAGCTTCCCTGCACAGTTTCCTAGTATAGGCCGTTCATGGTAAAATGAGCACTTTTGAAAGCCTTGCTTAAGACCTACTTGTGTACACGTTGTGTATTTTTCCGCCTTATGCGATATTATCATTGCCATGGGCCTCGTCATTTTATTCATGCGTCGGTCAAGTGCAACTGTGAAATTATTACAAAAGATAATGGTTTGCGAATCTGCTCATTTTAACACTTCGATGCATTAAAAAAGCAAAAAGGGAAAGAAATAATTGAAGTTATCACAAATGGTTGCGTGGCACTTTTTATTCGACGTTAAGGTATAGAACTACTTTCCATCGATCGGTACCAACTTTACTATGCGAATGTCACTTAATGCGCCCATTAAAATATATGCACGCAGGGGCAGTGACATTTTTCTAATGTTCATTTCAAAAGTGCTCACTTTATCGTGAACAGCCTTTTAGGCAAGAGAAAACGAACTCCACGGTCGCAGTTTAATCTACGGGCTTTCTTCATGTGTAATAAAGTCCCACGGTTACAGATCTCATTTGCACAGGAAAGCGTAACAGCGGAAGCACTGCACGCAGGTTCAGCGCCTTGCGCGTAGGGGCAACGGGACGCTGGTCGTGCGTGTTATTGTCGCCCTTATCGCTGTGTCTCGAAAGCGAAAAGAAAAAAATCTCGGGGCCATATAACATTTTAAGGGGACTACGCACGGAAACGTTTTCTTTGAAATCGTTGTTTGCACGTAAATGCATATCTCGGTAAATAAAAGTTCTGGAAATATGAATTTTTACCAGAGAGGATAAAAAAGCAACTGTTTATGTCCCAATCTATTTACTTTTATCATATTAACTGTATTAAAGGAGAAAAAATTCGTGAAAGTGATTAAAATAGCATTTTTAAAGCTTGCCTATGCAGTTTCCTTAAGCGGTAAGAGAAAAATTCAACGATACAGGCGTAGTTCAATCTGTGGTCTTTCATCGCGTGTAAACCCCTATGTTACAGATATAATTTGCACAGTACAGCGGTACGACGGAAAAACTTACGCGTAGGAGCGATGAGGCGCTAGGCGTGCGTGTTAGCGTCTCCCGTATCGCTCCCTCGCTTCTTAACCTTGGACGCGCAGGTATAGGCTGTTCACGGTAAAGTGAACACTTTTTAAGGCCCTTCCAACAGGCACTAACAAGTAATAAATATATCTTATTGCAGCCTCAGGCATTAAATTTTATGGGCGGTGAAATGTATACACTGTGTTTATTGGTCACATTGCAATTTTTATATTAAAAAGCAGCAGGATGATGGAAATTGGACGAAAGGAAAAATTTATTAGGGCCTTAAAAAGTGCTCACTTTAACGTGAACAGCCTCTACATAGTCCCCTTAAGCCCGACCGTAACTTCTCGACTCTAGTTTACCTGGCAAGCGCACCTCACCTGTAGAACTCACCGAGCGTGTTGAAGCAGGCGCCTCTCCCTTTCTCCTGCAATACCGCGAGGAGTATAAGGAGGAAAGCGCGCGCTAAGTGCAGCTTCATGTCTGTTGGCAGCGCGTCACTGCCGCTCGTTGGCCGCGGTATCTCCGTCTCCCTGGAGCAAGTCGCGTCATGGGGGCGGGAGAAAGTGCTGCCAACTTGCGAGCACCTGCCACACCAACACGTTTCACTTCCCGCATCATTTCGCGCAACACATGGGGATGTCGCGCTCCTGACCCGAGGGTGGGGGGGGGGGGGGGGGGAATGGAGGGGCCCTATGCATTGTCTACTGCACATATAGACTGTGCACGGTAAAGCGAGCACTTTTGATGCCCTAGTAACTTCTTTCCTATCAGCGCCTTTTTATTCTCCTACTATATTTGTAAATAAATATGGTTTTGTAATTAAGGTAGGTAGGTAAGTGGGCTTAACGTCTCGTCGACAGCGAGGTCATTAGAGACGGTGCAAGTTGCACAGGGAAGAGGGATTGGGTAAAGAATAGGAAGGAATCGGCCATGGACTTTGTTAGGGATCCATCCCAACATTCGCATGGCGTGTTTTCGGGAAACCATGGAAAACCGAAATCAGGATGGTTGGACTGGGAATCGAACCCGAGTCCTCCCGAATGCGAGTCCAGTGTGTTTTGTAATTAAGAAATAAAATATACTTACTTCAACGGGCTCGCAATTTAACGCCCAAGGCTACGATAAAATATATTTATTGACTATTATTTCAAAAGAGGAGGCTTCAAACGTGCTCACTTTACCGTGAATATCCTATACCACCGCTTGGTGCCGCGAAAGTGCTCTCTGCGGTGCACCGCTATACACCTGAACCCGCTGAGTTAAGAGATTCTGGCGGCCCTTAATGAGGTCTTGAGAGCCGATGAAGGTGGAATGAGGTGAGCGTGGAGTAGCACCGGAATGCAAGGGCGGGGGAAACTGGAGATCCCCGAGGAAACCCGCCGACCAGCAGCATCGTCTGGCGCGATTACCACTTGCGAAAAATCTGGGATTGGGACATTCAACGGTGACCCTATTATTTTATTGGGGGCAAGTCTGTATCAAGATTCGGTTCTTACCTCTCAAGTACATATGTATATTCATAGCGCATATATTTTGAGATACAGCGCTTTGTAAAAGGCATATTTAACGATGTTGGAGTGCTGTAAAATGGCGTTTTTAATGAGCGTGACGTCTTGAACGTAATCGACAGGCATTGTATGAAGTGTGCGTTCTTTTCGTAGATCAGCGCACTAGAAGCACGTTGAATAGTTTCGTAGAAAACCTGGATTTCCAGCACACTGCAACGTAGTTCAAGCACAAGGTCGGTGGACCTCTCTAGCATCCGCATCACCTAGCATTCAGAATATCTTCGTTTTCATGCCATCATTTCGGTTTCAGTATCATTATTGGCAATATACAACTACAGAAAATTTTCATTTTACGAACGGTTAGTTAATTTTATTTTTTTTTTTTTTGTAATTAGTTTGTTTGCGTGTCATTTGGTAGTTGTAAAACGTCAGGAACGCATTTATACTTTCAAGTTTATACTATGCTATTTATGACAAAATTTATTTTACGTCGATGGTTTGGATTTCATGCGTGTAGGTACTGCAGAGTAAGGCAAATAGCCAAAATTCTAAAGGACAATTTTTTACAGTTTTTCTTCACAGTTACGTACTTAATTTAAGAGTAAATGAAAGAATCCAACTGAATTGGAGAGTAGTTCTGTTTTTTTTTTTTTTTTTTAAGTTGTTTGTGAGTAATATTCTTTGAATACCACTTTTAGACCGAAAAGGAAATAAATCAATTATATAAGCCCAATATATGTTAATTTTATATTATTACGTATATTACGAAAGAAAAATTTGAGATATTAAATGGAATCTTTAGAGCTTGTCTGCGCAGGTTGCTTTAGAAGTAGGATAAAAGTATATTCATACGGACGTAGTTTAATCAGCAAGCTTTCGTAGAGTGTAACGTAGTCGTGCTGTTACAGATTTATACTGTATGGTACAGGCGTACTTCACAACGACGGAAAACACTGCACGTCTTGCACGTAGGGGCCATGAGACGCTAGGCGTAGGCTACACGTCAGTGTCGCCCGTATCGCTACCTTATTTCTGTCTCTTAAATGCGTAAAAAAGCTCGCGTATTCATGTATTCTTAAGGCAGAAAGAGAACATATATGTATAAACGCGCATATGTCATATGTATATATATATACACACACACATATATATGCCTATATGTATACAGCATGTTTAGAAAACATGTGTACAAACTTGGGCACCTACTGCACTTTTGATTAATCGGATTATCAATTTGATATCAAATTGATATTGAATTGATTGATAGGATTAAGAATTAATACTATATTAATCCAATAAAAATGGTCTTTAATCTTAATCCAATAAAATTTTATTGATTAAGTCAATTGAATTAATTGGACCAATCAATCATAATTTTTTTAATTTTGTGTTAATTGATAAGCGTATTTTTGGTGCAAGAGTGTGCTAAGGGTCCTTAATTTTTTTGTGTGGGAGCAGCATCGTAGGTCCTCAACTCTTGGAGCTCTGGCATTGTACTGAGGTGTGTGTTGGGGAAGGGGTGTATAAAGGTATCGTGTACTATTGATTTTTAATTGTATTGGGTGCAGTACTTTCTGATTTACCATATGGAATTCGACTGAGGTAATGGCAGAGTTCAGAAAAGCATATTTAATGAAATTATTAGAAAATACATAATGAAAGAATATGTATTTTATAGAAAAATCAATTAAATGAAGAGAGGCCTGAATATGATTTACATCCACAGTGACAGTTTCCTAACCCGTCCTGTATTTTAGGAATATAATTTATGACAAACAGGAGATATTAAGTATCAGAAATGAAAAGAAAATGATTGACATGCAAATAATGACTTTTTAATAATCCAATTAAAACAAATGCAACTACATGACCTATCATAAACCAATTAAAATTATGTTTATGACATAGGTACTAGATGAAAAAACGAACTTAGAAAAATTAAGAACTATTTATCTACAAAATAAATTACACGATTCCAATACTAAGTAATCGCAAACGAATTACAGAACCAAATTCCTGGTGTCATAAAAAAGTCAAGCAACGAGTTATACCCACAATAAAGCCAAAAAAAAACTATTTCCCTACAAAATAAATGACACAAAATAAGTGCTAACTCGCTAAAAGAATTACAGAACTTATTTCCATATCAACAAAGGCCCAGCTATCCTGGTGTTATGAAGAATGCAACAAGTTAATAGAAATATATCTACAACGAATCCAAAACACAACTGTTTAGAACATACACGTACCTTAGAACGATAAATTATTTTAAAACACATCTGTTCGGTCAGGAGGTTGCTGTAGGAATGAGTCCAGTGTAGCATTTGCAGCGAATTATAAGCTGGACGAGGTGTTGGTCGCAAAAAGAGTGTGCTTTGGCCGATGTCGACTAACATTATGGCAGAAATCAGAGACACTCATTGACATTAAAATAACTAAATATTACATCACAAATAAATAAAATTTATTCATCCCTGTTAACGAATTCACCAGTTTATATTTCCAACATAAGCTAGTTACAATAGCTAAATACAATAGCAATATACTAGGCACATACCTTATCATTTAATACAGAATGGTTTAGCACTTAAACACTTCCAGTTAACACAGACAAATAAATTAAATGAAGATTTCAAAACTGAAGAGAAACTCGCAAGTCACATTATTCATGCACATTCTGAATTATACTTACAATGAAGTAAAAATCATATCCTATTTCCCGAGCAATCAAGTTTTAACATCTCCCTCAACATTAAGTGTTTCAAATGAAATTTAAAAAATGGATACAAGCACCGAATTGCTCAGAAAAATTCTTAGTGTATCCCATTTCCAAGTTTTAAAAATAAATTATTTTTTTAAACACAACTTCCTTCGAAAACCTACCACAGTGCATACACGTTCAAACTTACTAATGAAGTGAGACAAGTAATTAAATTTTAACCAAACACAATAGCATACTAGACATACAAGGATGTCACCCACATCCTCATCGGTCTCACATCTACAACAGAATGTTTGGGAATAAATTTTAACCATGCAAACAAACATAGATAAGGAAAAATTTACCCAAATCCCATCTTTTAAATTATTAATACACTATTTAACTTCCCTGGGAAGAAATACATTTTTTTTAAATAAATAACTTATTGCATTAAAAACAATGTATTCACAAACATAGTTTCCTACTATGAGAAGACATATTAAAAATAATTCACTTTTAACAAGCAATAAAATTTCCATTGAAGACTAGTGCAATGTTCCACTCATGTCTACAGATCTGTATATTTATTTTGTAGATTAGCTTAAATATGGAATTCACAAACAGGTATCCCGAAAAAAAATGCATATAATGTGTGAGAAATGTACAAATAGTAACCGAACGTATTGAGTTAAACATTCCACACAGGTCCTTGAAAAACAATAAAATTAATTAAAATCAATATCAAGTTACAATTTAAAATATTTGACACGTGTAGACGTTATAAAAAAGCATACAATCGCACTTCTGAACACTAATGGGTTAACTACTCTCGAAAGACATATCGAACACTTTAGTCAATCGTAGATAAATTTCAGAAATGGAATTGACTCACACAATTTTTCCAATAATCCATATCTATAAAAAGCGAAATTATTTTATTAACACACATAAAAAGTAATTATTACAATGAAATTAAAAAATGAAAATATTTGCACTGAATTTTTATGAAGAGTGTGGGCAGAAATCTATGTATACAGAGCGAGAGGTAATCATAAACTAAAATGGACTCAGCTGTGATGGTTGGAAGGTACTGCTAGGTACAACCCCCCTCCCCTCCATCAAAGCGACTCCTCCTTACTGTGTCCTAAACCAAGGATGTAGCAAGGCAGGATTTACATAAAGACCTAGCAAAACCAACAGAATACTAAAATGGCAAAAGCCATGCATAAACCATTTTTTCTGTACTGTGTATGAGTAAGTTGATAATAATAAATTATTTGTAACAGAAGCATGGAAATGTGGCAATATTAATTTATTTTGGTTATATTTCCTTCATTTTTCATTTACCATTAACCATACACGTGGACAAGCTTTCATTGGTATAAATTTTACATACATGAGGAAAAGTTAACGTTATCTCCTCTCCCTTCAATAATGTAGTTAAAAAAAGGTTACATTAAAAGCCAGGTTGCCAAATATAGAGTAAAATGTAACCAGAAATTTCAGGTACAATAAATTTGCCGTTATTCAGCTAATACTTTTAAAATTATACACAGGTTATGTTTATGCCTATATCTGGCCATATAAGTAGTAAAATACACACCGACATTTACTCCTGACATTACAGAATAATTTTTGTTCCTATACCAGGAAACCCATTTCGGTAACATCTTACTGGTCGGAAATCAATGAACATTACAACTTCAATATTTAATATCCAATTATACTCGTGATCCCACGTGGATGGGAGCAACTGCTCAGCAATGCCAGCCTTAACTCCTGCGAGTAAATATGATTTTGCAAAATGCACTAAACTAAATAAGGTCGCATATAGCTTACCATTACCTAGACTCGTTTTTAAAATGCTAAGACCATAATATTTGTTTTTGGTTACCAGTGATTACAACCACCCAAGTCCTGGTTAAAACTTTGTCACATACTGCCTCATGGGTCGTTTACAAAACTGTTTACAGAAGGTAATAGTATCAAAGTTCGTTTAAGAGCCAGCATTTCGCAAGATTTAAAGTATTTTTTAATTTCTGGCTATACTGGCCCTCACCTAGGGTCAGAATGATGTAAAGGGCCTATTCGCTTGAGGAGCCTGACTGACCCAGAAGGAAGTGTGAACAGGCATGAAATACACAAGTCCGCCACCTAGCACTGCCAATCATATTAGAGACTCGTTATTTTCCCTTCAAAAACCGTCATTTCAAGAAATAGTATCAATTGTCCCTGGAGGGGTTGTGATATTCACTCCCAATGGCATTTGATGTTACCTAATAAGGTGAACTGATGCAGCGGACACCTATTTCCCTTAGGGGGTCTTCACAATTGAAAAGTCAAACACCAATAATATTACAGTACACCATCAAACTTCTGGCCCTTCAATCAAGTTGCTGGAAACTGTGTAATCAGATATCGCCATTTTGGGGTGCGTGCATGCCATGGGCAAGCATTTCTCTTTGATTACCATTGATGGTGCTGCGCTTAAGTGACGAACCGCTAAAACATCAATCTGCCACAAAAATGTCTGTCAGAATAGGTTGCTGCGGCACGTGAAAACTCATATGTACAGTACTGCTTGTGTTCCTGGCACCCGAGGTTTTTAAAAGTCTTTTTAAGGTAATGTAAACCTGGTGAGAAAATTACAGTTTACTAATTTAGTACTCTTGCATAACTTTAGAGGATTTTCATAGCAAAATCAACAGGATAATGTGTTCGTACATATTGGACAGTTCGCTGCTCAAATTATCAAGTAACCAAACACAATAAGTACTCGAATGGGTGACTGGCGACGTGGTCCAGCCTTCTAATTACTTATTAGTTTAAATTTTTGAGGGTTTGTGCGACGTGGTCCAGCCCATTAATTTTAAGAGTTTTTAGTTTTAAGATTGATGATTATTCAAAGGTGTGCAGTGGCGTGGTACAACCCATTCGATTACGATTTAAATACGTTCATTATGATAGTATTTAAGTCTTCCACATAAAGTTTATTTACCGCATCAGTATCTTTCACAGCCACATTACATAATATATATTTGTTCAAATCACAATTTCCATCGTGAATTTTGGCTGAACAACTGTTGTAATGATTGCATTTTGTACTGCTATGTCCAAACTTTGAAATACTCATTATTCTTGGCCATGACATAAAAACTGTCAAATACAGACCTATATCTGTCTTTATATAGGGGAAATGTTGGTATAATCACCATAAAATTATACTTGTTTTTCAAAAAATAAAAACACATATCTTTAATCTTTGTAAATGTCATATCGCCCGAAATATGACCATTGTAAATATGTAGTAGATTCATATTGTCCATTTTGAACACAATTATCATATTTCCATTATTGTGGAAATTATGTTTTGGAATATGTGCGTTAATTGCGATAGATAAAAAAATTCTATGTTTGAATGTCTACCAAAACTAAAATATTGCTGTATCTCATCCTACAGTTCGCACAGAATATCGTCAAATATAAATACAGAATTGGGTAATGCTTCATTCGGAAGCACGATATATTAATTATTAGTAAAAGTGAAATATTGCATTCATTAAATTAACGACGAAATGGCAGCTATTCATTAATATTTCTCTTGTTGTACTGTTTTAGAAAACATACATTTTCTAACTTAAGTCCTTTCGGATGCTCCAACGTCCACATAATAACACCCTTTTTTCCACATGAAGAAGGATCACTTATTATACAATGTATATTTGGCAGGAACAGAATTCCATGTTTATGTTCAATTATTTTTATTTCGTATTTACAATTACCAGAATATGTACATTTTGTTTTATAACATTCATTTCTATACAAATAAACAATATTACATAACACAATGTACTAAATAAAAAGTATAAATGCAGTTCCATACAAAGGTTCGCATTCAGTTGAAAACAATGGCTCATACTAAACATATTAAAGAAGGAGGTGGTGTATTGAATACATTTTTAATAAATTACCATTTGAATTGCATTTACTGAAATGCAATTATTGAGGACATGGAACTAAGTTTGTAAAATGCCTGGCATGGAACAACAAGGAATAAACTTTTGGATAATGCTTGTAAAGAATATAACATAATTTACGATCGAACAAAGGATTTGAAACAAATATATATAGCAGATACAATTCTAGCTGATAAAGCAGCCATTAAAAAAAAAATCCAACTACATCTATAGGTGAAAAGCTTGGAGCTTGGGTTGTGGATAAAGTGATGCGAGCGAAGGCGAAAAATGCATGGGCATAAAATGCAATACTGAACGAAAATCCAAGAAAGGAGGGATAATTCCTTTCCTTTTCCCAGCATTAAAGCTCTTGGATCACTTCTTGGAGAAGTTTCAGCAATAAGTAGAGCAGTTAAATCAAGCGGTAAAGGAATGTACTATATTTTGAAACCATATAAAGTCGGGCAAGGACAAAAAATCTCCAAACATAGAAAAAATGCAAAAAGTCTTCCAAAATGTGTACTTACAAATAGACATTCTTTTATTTGTAAAAAAAACTGGATATTCCCTATTTTCGAGGTGTGTATATGAGAGACGATTCACCAAAGAAACCAAATCTTCGTGAATGTATGATAGTTATCAGATTTGATCAAAAATGAAGGAGTGCAATTTCTTGCATTAGTTAAAAAGTAAATCAATCTTTGTATTACAACAGTTTCGGTGATTTACATCCTCCAATTCATTACTTACAACAGCATACCAAACATTGATATGCACAATCATTTATGGTCAACATTGATGAAAAAACCTATATGATTATGATACCAGTAGGATCTTATGAGTTAGATGATTTATAAATGTTCATTAAAGCAGTATCAACTAAAAATGCACATTTCCGACTATGTGGAAATCCAAATGCATTAACTAGTGCGATGTACAGTAACATTGCTATCGATTTCACAGAAGACAATTCAATTGCAAATATGTTAGGTTATGAACTGACAAATACACTACAGGAATTAATGTGTGTGATGACTCCAGGATATAAAATAATTGAAAAACGAAATACTTTGATATATCTTCCAGTAATAGTTAATTGTGTTGATGAAATTGTTCTTAGAATTGTCGATCAAGATGGTAAACATCTTAATTTTAGAAATGTAGAAATTACAGTTTGTTTACTTTATATATATATATACACACACACACACACACTTGCTTTCCATGCACATGGCTATCATAATGGGTATTGTGTATAATAGTCAATATGGGTATTGTGTATAATAGTCAATATGGACATTAAGTAGGCAGTTATTTTAAGAACTATGTCACTAAAGAATGTATTTAGAAGAAAGTAACTATAAAAATGTAAATGTGAACATAAAATGCTCACTTCAAATAAGTTACCCATAAAGTTAACACAAGGTAAAGAATTATTTTTAATGTAATTGGGATATATGGGTAACAGAAATGGAAGACATAGTTAATGCTGAAGAACCAATCAGTTATGAAGATACAATCACCAATACAGAAATACATTTATATGAACCATCCCGAGCAGGTCTGTATGCATTTCCAAAGGAAATAAGGATTTCTTTGCAATATCACAATTTTTACACGTTACTGTCGAAATCAAGTTTAAGGTTTAGAGGTTTAGAGGTAAAATTAAAAAGACAGCAGATACAAGTAATCCAGTAACTGCAAAAATAGTAAGTAATGGAATACTTCATTTAATTCACAGAATTGGATATCTGCTCAATGGTGTTGAAATCGATCAAACACAAGATGTTGGCATTACTTCCATTTTTAAGACATATCCCTCACAAAGTGTAAACGATCTTTATATAGGGCTGATAGCTGGGTGGAGCAATACTTGTGGTTATATACTGCAAATAAATTCATTTGCAAAATATGAAGTTGTTATACTATTAACTATGGTACTTGGCTTTGCTGAAGACTACAAACACGTCATATAAAATGCTAACCAAGAATTAATTATTATATTCACTAACACACATTTGAACACCATATATGATACAGATAATTGGAAGGTATAACATTTGAATTAAGCAGTATCGAATGGTTGATGCCCCATGTTGAAATCAATACTTGTAAACATGTAAAGTTTTAAAAATATATCGACAAAGGGAAGAATTTGAACATTGCTTTCAGATTGTGGGGTCTCGAGACTTTTCCAATGCTACCAACATCACAAAAAATAATGTGAAGGTTGAAATAAATTTTTTTTACTGAAAAACTGAGATATGTCGTAATTTGTTTTCAATCAGACCATCAAAACAATTTAAAATCAAACAGATCACTATTCGATAATTGTGCTATGGAAAATATTGAACTGTATCTGAACAGTCAAGACTATCCCTGTTCATATTTAAATATAAACTTTGGTAATAGGGAATTTCTTATTTGCTACAATATGTACTCAAAGTTTCAGGAAATGTACTATAGCAAAATCAGTTCACCGATACTAGAACCAGAAGCATTTAAAACTAGAGGAATGTTATTTGTATTTGATGTAAGCAAACAAAATGATACAATTAGGAACAATGTAAATGATTCATAAATTAAAATAGTTGAAAATACACCCATTCCAGAAAATATGCAAGGTTTTGCTTTGATAGTTCATGATAGATTAGGAAGTTATAATGTAAGAGATAAGCTGGTGAAGATAATGACTTGAGTCAGCAGACAATGAACCACAATTGTGACGAGATGTTTTGATATGTGTAGGGATTTCAATCTCCAGATAAGTTTATCATTAAAGAATTCACTTTTAATGACAAGGAAGAACACTGAATGGTATTCAGCTTCAAATCGCTGTTCGACTGGAAATATCTAACTACCAAATACAAGAAAACTAATGGATGGGTAACCAAATACAACCATAGTTTAAAATGGGAGAGTAAATGTATGGAGTATGAGAATATAGAAGATATTTGCAAGAAATACTTAAATAATTGTGAAATATATGTAGGCGAAGTCAAGCAAAAATGCATTTTAGAAAGTGTGTGGATTGGGAAGTAACAGATATTTAAAAAATATACAATTGTCTATCGTTCAAACTGTGGCAAACCCCAAATAATTTACATACAAATCATAACAAAATATTGCATATTGCAAATACAATTCAAAATTAAGATGGGTTATTAAATTTAATCACTACCTTTTTAATATCAATTTCCCATCATGGTTCATTCACTACAAAGGTAGGGGAGGGCTGGCCAATGTGCACCTGCAGAAGGGAGGGTAAGGCAAGCCCATAGAACAGGGAAACAGGATGGGATACCAAACACAAAAAATGGAGAAGTGGGGATTGGAGGAACTAAGGGTGCTGTCCACATGCTGGGGTCAGCACAAAACCATTATTCAAAACATATGGATGTAAATTGATAAACTTATATGCAGAGGAAAACTCTAAATTAATGCAAACTTGGTCATTGATGACTGATGGGCGAAGTAGATGATGATTCTCCTCCTGAGTCTCCAGTATATATTATATGAGTAATATGGCATTATTTGGGGTGATAGAACATTGTGGATGAACAAGAGAAATTCTGTATAAAACTTATTTGGTTTTATGTTAAAAAATATTTTGTAAAGATGAATCAAGATGACAATGAAATCACATGCTCATGTATATACAAATAAAAGTGTAAATTGAATATCAGCAAGGTATTTGTATGCTGGAGTACACCATTTAGAAGTTTTTTTTAGGAAAGAAATAGTTTTATAATCTTTGTGATATTCCTACTGTAAATATGTTTTTCTTCCACCCAACTGGTATTTACGTCTCTGTCACCCCTGGAAACTCAAGTGTGAATTACTCTTGTTTGTCTAATCGAATAATACGTCATTTTGGAGGGATGTGCGATTTATTGTTTCATTTCAAAAATATTCAATATCCCTTAGAGGATGAAAAATGTAACGATTTAATATCTTGTCCAGATCTGAAAAAGTCCTGTATACCATAAGTGTCCGAATACAAGTCTGCCTGTGAGCATTGAAGAAGTGTGTTCACACTTTTATTAAACATTTTCTGATTTACCAGAATATATAATATTACACACACCTGATAGCACAAAAATGGTAACAGATGAAAATACTACAATTATTGCCAAGGAGATAAAGATAAAATTTATGATAAAAAAGTGTTTTTTTTTCAAACACATACTATTGAAAATTGTATTCTGTAAGCAAAATGTAACAAATTAAATGGTTTGAACATACTTTTATGGTTTACTTACTTTATGAATGCATGGATTGTAATATTCGCATACAGTATAATTAATTCTGACAACGAAATTTTATGTAAACTTTGGTTACGTGCATTTAACAATCAAATATAAATGTGTTTGCACATGAATGTTAAAGGTCTGTGTGTGGGATATTGATTAAATTAAACATAGGTAATTTGTAATTGATTTAATACATAGAACTCTGTAAACATACATACTACAATTCATACATATTGTGTTTAAAATCGAATAATGTAATCGAATTGGTTCCTAGAATTGCCTATCATTGACTATAAAGGCTGTGCAAATTCAGGTTCTTTTGTCAGTTGTCTTCATACATGTGTAGATATCTACACACATCATTTTATCAGAGATTTGCAATAAACTTATTTGTATACATTTTCATTTTAGTGTCATTCTCAACTTGGAATATTATAGAAGCAATGATGCCTCTGCTGTGTTGCTTCTGTGGGAAACCATTTACAGTTTTGCGTCACTTACGACGACATGAAAAGACGACCTGTGGGATGAAAAATTAAAGAAAACAGTTTCACTGTGATTTCTGTCAGAAACAGTTTTCTTGGAGTGATGATTTAAAGAGACATTGCAAAACTTCCAGCACTGGTTCTCCACATCCACTTGCTCCACAATCTGCACCACAGGCTCCACAGGCTTCACATGCTCCACAGACTTCACATTTTCCACAGACTCCAAATGCTCCACATAATTCACATACTCCACAGGCTCCATATGCACCACAGGCTCCACGTGCTCCACAGGCTCCACAATATGCACCACAGGCTCCACATGCTCGACATGCTCCAAATGTTCTACAGACTCCACATGCTCCACAGGCTCCCTCTCCTTCTCTGCACCTAGCTCCATGGTTAGCTCCACAGAGTTCACAGAGTTCACCTACTGCACAGCACTTAACATTTCCCCCTCCCCCTACTGCATGACCTCCAAAATTTTGATACATTTATTCAGGGATGAAAAGTAATTCGTTTCTGGTTTGTTTTCTTCAGTGAAGAGTTTATCATCCAACCTCATATACAAGATACTGGCTAGTGAATTCACTGGTAGATTTATTGATGCACAAATAGTTAATGGTAGGATTAACACTGACACAGATTTTGAAAGATTTTTCACGAGATGCAGAGTTTCTTTGTTAGATTTAACTTCAGCATCACCCCAGCCTATTTGGATTAATGTTACAGTAGTGTGTGAGTGCCTGAAATCCATCCATCATGGCAGAGGAAGATGCTACAGATATGTTTTATTTTCAAGGTAATTCCCTCCCTGGCCTGCATTTGTCTGATGTTGGCATAATTTTTGATGAATCATTTAAGTCTTACGTAACTACCAGACTTCAATAATTTAGTGCTTGTGGGAGTTGGTAGATTTTAAAACTGATATCACAAATGGACATTCATATCTCACAATATAAGGCATTTACCACTGGGTACAAGTACACTAAATAATAATCCAAGTTTATTGGCAATAAGAAAACCTGTAATCCGGTCCTGCTCTATTACTTGGCCCGCTTCGCCCTCATCAGCTCTCAAGACTTCAGTTTTGAGTGTAGCCAAAATCTTTTCATTCGCTTAGATGCACAGATAAATTTTTTTTTGGCATAAGGTTTTAAAATAATTGGAAATTCGTGTAGGCCTGCTGAACTGCAAGCCTTGCCTCATGCCAGTACAATGTGTGTGTCAAATTTCCTCCACCAGCTTTGCACCTCTTGTATTGCAGTGCTTCGTTCAGTTGGATGGCATATTAACTTTACCCTGTGGGGTATTATGGAATCCCTGTCTAACATTGTTTCAGCAATACTACACTCAATGCCATAATAAATTCAGCAGTACCACCTGCAATACCGCCAATGAGCTAGTCAATTAAACTTCCAGCTCTATCAAGAGTGAACCAATCAACTGAACGATAGTAAACTAATCTGAAAGCCTAAGAGCCAGCATGCCAATGCCTCATCTAGAATCTGCTTTGAATAACAACTTCTCACAGATTTGAGAGTAACAAGATTGTCTCCCTGCACCATCAACCAAATGTTGTCAACATTGTTCCCCAGATGTGGGAGAAGTGTCTTACTGCAGCCTAATGAAATATGTTATAAAACATGTAAAGTGTAATTCTTGAATGTCTATTTAATGAATAAATACATTTTGTGAGACTCTCTTATATAAATAAGAATGGTTGTTTTTTATTCATGTAAAAATAATATAATATTGGTTTTAAAAAGGGATATATTAAAAACGTATTTCAATCTGAATTTGTGTTTCATTTATCTCCAAACAAACTGTAGAACTGGAATTTTATAAAACTTTTATAAAACATATATCTTAGAGAAAAAGTGAATCAATGTTTATGCAAAATTTAAATATAATTTATTACTTTATCAACCAAGGATCGTAACTTTGTATATTGTTTGTGTGAAGAACGTGTATTTATTCATGGGTATAGCCTTTTTACAAACATATCTTAAAAAATACATATCAACACACAAAAATGTTTTAAGTAAGCAGACATATTTGGGTCTGAATATAATACGTAATTTTTATTCACTCGGTTTAACGAGTGTATTCCCAACTACTGACGAATATATTTGTCCGACCGCATTCCATATCAGCGAGCAATACTGACTTGCTGTGAAATCAGTTTGTGTGAATATCACCTGTAACAGCGAAATCATTAATATTTAACACAATAAATATTTCGGAAATTCGCAACACAGTAAACGATTTTGTGTCTTAACATAAAACAAGACAAAATAAACAAATAGTGATATGGGGTTTGAAGATGTATGTAAAATATACTTAATTTTTTTTTAACAAACACTGATGATTTTCATGGGAAATTTAAAACACCTAGAAAAGCAATTTACTATATAGCTGCATTTATTGTGTAAATCAGTTAATTTAGTGTTTATTCAGAAATAAAATGTGTTAGAGGCTTTGCATGAAGCCTGCAGGCTTCCAACAGATAATATGTGTTCAGGACACTTATAAAGCCATAGCAGTGGTAGTAGCAACCATTTGTCTGGAGCGAGACAGTCTGCTGCTTGAAGATATTCTAGCAGGTTGGTCTATACCCTGGTGACAAAGAACCGAGGTCATCACCACTAGCATCCTACTTCAGAGCTGAAAATACGAACAAAGGGGAGGGGAGTAGCGAAACCTTGCAACCCCCACCTGCTACGCTACCCCATGGTCAGGAGAGGCTCTCTGCTGTTAGGAACTAGCACTTCACCGCCTGTGTTCGGTAACCTGGTGGCTTGTCGCGGCACAGTGCAGGGTTACCTGAGCACCAGACTTCGAACCCGCTTGTGCACACTGTATGTCTGGCTGCAACAGCTACCTGCGGCGCTCGCTCGGCGCTTTCTTCAACTATCTGGCTGGGGTTCAGACCTTGCTCACGGTGTTTGTAAAATTAAGTGCAAAATATGTTCATAACTTCTTTGCATAGTTATCCTTTGTAACATTAAATGTGATAGGAGCCACAATATTATTTATGCATGTTAATAAAATAATTCAGATTTTTATAATCATACATTATAATGAAAATTGTGTGTGTCAGTTCCATTTATGAAATTCATCTATGATAGGCTAAAGTATTCTATATGTCTTGCGAGAGTTGTTAGCCCAGTTGTGTTAAGAAGTGCATTTGTATGTTATTTTTATAATGTTTATGTGCATCTAATATTTTTTAACATAACTTAATATTGATTTTGATTCATTGAATAGTTTTTCGAAGACCTGCGTGGTATGTTTAATTCAAATTGTTCGGTTATTATTTGTACATTTCTCACAACTTACATGCATTTTTTCGAGAAACCTGTTTGTGAAATCCATTTTTAAGCTAATCTACTTCATAATTATACCAAGGTGTTGACACGAGCGGAACATCGTACTAGCCTTTAACAGATATTTTATTGCTGGTAAAAAGTGCATTATTTTTAATACACCTTCTCACAGTAGGAAACTACGTTTGTGGGTACATTGTTTTTAATGCAAGTGAATTATTTGTATTTTTTCCCAGGGAAGTTAAATTGTGTAATAATAATTTAAAATGTGGCACTGCGGTAAGTTTTTCATTATTTATGTTTGTTTGCATGGTTAGAATTTCTTTTCAAACATTCCATTGTAGATATGAGATCCGATGAGGATGTGGGTGATGTCTGTGTATGTCTAGTAGGCTATTGTGTTTGGTTAAAATTTAATTACATTGTATCACCACGTTAGTAAGTTTGAATGTGTACAACCTGCGGTAGGTTTCCGAGGAAGCAGTGTCAAAAAAATTCATTTATTTTTAATACTTGGAAATGGCATAAGTGTTTTTCTGTGCGATTGAGTTCTTGTTTCAGTTTTTAAAATTTCATTTGAAACATTTAACATTGAGGGAGACATGATTAAATTATTTGTGAATAATAACAATAATAACTCATTAAAATTTTATTGCTAGGGAAATGGGATATGTTTTTTACTTCACTATAGGTATAATTCAGAATGTGTATGAATAGTGTGACTTCTGAGTTTATCTTCAATTTGGCAAACGTTATTTAATTTATTTGTCCATGTTAGCTGGAAGTGTTTAAATTGCTAAATTGTTCCGTATTAAATTATAAGGTACGTTTCTATTAAGCTATTGCAATTAGCTTCCATTGGAAATATAAACTGGTGAATTCGTACACAGGGATAAATAATTTTTATTTATTTGTGATGTGATTTTTAGTTATTTTAATGTCGAGGAGTTTCCATTATTTCCGCCATAACCTTAGTCGATATCAGCCGAAGCACACTCTGTTTGCTACCGACACCTCGTCCAGCTTATAATTCGCCGTAAATGCTACACTGGACTCATTCCTACAGCAACCCCCGACCGAACATACATGTTTTAAAATGATTTAACATTGTAAGGTATGTGTACATTCTAAACAGTTGTGTTTTGAATTTGTTGTACATATAATTCTATTCTTGTTGCATTCTTTATAACACCAGGATAGCTGGGCTGTTATTGACATCGAAATAGGTTCTGTAATTCGTTAAGTGAGTTAGCACTTGTTTCATGTAGTTTATTTTGTAGGGTAATAGTTTTGTAGCTTTGCTGTAGGCATAACTCATTGCTTGATTTCTTTATGACATCAGGAATTTGCCCTGTAATTCGTTTGCGATTAGTTAGTATTGGATTTTTGTATTTTATTTTCTAGGGAAATAGTTGTTAATATTTTCTTTAAAAGTTCGCTGTTTCATCTAATATTTGCATCGAAAATATAATTTTTATCGATTTTTGATAGTCATGCAGTTGTGTTAGGTTCAATTGGATTTGTAAGGTCATTGTGTATTGGATGTCAATTGTATTATTTTCATTTCCAACATTTAATATCTCCTGTTTGTCATAAATTATATTCCTAACATTCAGGTGGGTTAAGAAACTTTCATTGTGGACATAAATCATATTCAGGCCCCTTTTTAAAAATTGATTTTTCTATAAAATATATTGTCTTTCATTGCGTATTTCCTAATAATTTCATTAAATATGCCTTTCCGAACTACGGCATTACCTCAGTCGAATGCCATAGAGAAAATGGGAAGGGACTCCTACTCAATAACATTAAAAATTAATATTACACAATACCTTTATACACCCCTTCCCCAACACATCACCCCTCATTACAATGCCAGAGCTTCAAGGGTGAGGACCTACCATGTGGCTCCCACCAAACAAAAAGAAATAAGATACTTAGCACAGTCTTGAACCAAAATATACACATATCAGTTCACACAAAATTCGAAATTAAAAAAAAATTATATTTATTAATTAAGTTAAATTAATTGGATTAATAAATCAAATTTCATCACATTCATCTTATCGGATTAAGGTTAGTGGATTAATTTTTTTGGTGGATTAAAATCGGACTAAGGTTTAATCAGATCAATTAGTTTGATATCAAATTGATAATCTGATAAATCAAAAGTGGCCTATAACACCACCGCACCTACTACTTGTATAATGTGTATTCCTTTCTGGAATTATATTAGTTGGTCTATGTGGCAGAACTTCAGTATTCAGTTTCAGCCACCAGTTTTCATTTTGTAATATAGGCAAGTATGTGTACTTAACCTCATTAATTTCTTGTTTCGTTAATTTCTTGTATGTGTATCCAGCTAGAAAGGCTGTGTTATTTACCGATGTGGTTGTGTAATTCTGTAAGGTTTAATGTTTCATTAATTTCCTGGACATCTTTCTTAGAATCTGTCTGAGAATTTTTAATTTTTAATCTGTAAAAAAAACTTGTCAACATAGTTGTAATTTCTTCATTATCTATGACTATGATTAATAGTATAATTAAGTCGGGTATATTAGTACTGTATGTCCATTGGCGCTTTGTTAGATTTTTTCTCTTTTTTTTGATAATCAAACATATTAAGCCGAGAAAATTTTCCTTTTCAGTGAAATAATTTTGTTGTTTCCAACCATATGATATAAGTATAAATTTAAGAAATGCTGTATAGTGAGAAGGAAATAACAATTGATTGCGTGTAATAAGGAGTTAAAACAGTTTTTCATTTTACAAATTTTAAGTGTGATAAAATGTCACATGTTATTAAACAGTTTTATAATGTTTTATATCGATAGTGTGACTTCCTGATTCGATTCTTGGCCATGACGACTTCCGGGCGTACCGACTTCTTTCTTCACGACTTGACAACCATGTAGGACATCTTGATTCATAATTTCTCCACTTATGTTTTTCACTATTATGTGGAGTAGTTTTCTTTTTGACCGCGAATGTAAGTTTAAGTTGTTATTTATGTATCCTATTGATGCTTGTTCCAGTTTGCTTAGGCGGGCAATGTTTATTTTGTGCCTAATCCTTGTTCTCAGCAGTCAACGACTACCGCCCTAAGTACTAAGCTTTGAGTGCTTCGTTTGTGTATCGCAATGAAGTTTGGCATCCTCCTTCTCATGTAATTTTCGGCATCCCAGCATCGTCCCGGCTGTGGGCAAAGCTGAATTCTACAAACTGGTCATTCATACTACTTTACTAAGCATGAAATTTACTAAACTCTAGACCTCGCCTTTGAAACAACACCTTTCGGATTCTGCATTTCTATGCTGCCTTTTGGACACGAACTCTCTTGAATTCGCGTAATTTTGTTTTATTCAATGGTCATGGCAAGAAACCTTCAGAAAGAACTTTGAAAAAAAAATTGCGTAACTATTTAAGGGGTTCTTGACAAATCTTTTGGTTGGCAAGATGGCCACATATTTCATTTGTCTTAGGTAACAAAAAGAAAGGTAACTAATTTTTAACATATTTTCTCGGGATCCCGATTTCAAAGAAAATCTAGTATACAATTTAATAACAATAATGTAGAAGTGTTTATAAAAAATATGAGTATCTGAGATGAAATTAAGAAACTAATGATATTAAATAGAGATAATATGTATATTGAATGTCAGATGTGTGGAAACCTATTTGAAGTAATTTAAAAACAACAAAAAAAAACTTAATAAATCTTGTCCTTCCGAAGTAAATTTTTTTTTTTAAATTATAATCGTAATTCATGACCCGAATCCATAAACTGTAAGGAAATGTAAATACAGTCCATAACCAAAATGTTTTGTGAGTTATAAGTTTCGTAATTGAATATATTTTATTTAGAAATAGCTATGCTGTGCTGAATGCTGGTCCAGCTCTCCCTTTTGCTTAAATTAACCCAGTACTGCACACTCGTCCCAACTAGTTTCACGGCACGCTTCGTTACTTGTGTTGTGCTACCTGGCTTATCTTGAGTTCTGTCAGGGGCAAATTTTCTACCTCTGTGGAAGTTCTGTGAGCTGGGTAGTTAAACACACGAGCGTTTGTAGCAGGAGCTGGTGGTTGGACATGAGTGTGCGTACTTGTGCATTCTTATGCACACTTGCATTCCTTTTTGCGTGTTTTGCCTTTCTTTGCATGGTCCTGGGGATTTTGAGGTTGTATTGACATAGACACATGCACCTAGGTGATTTTTTTGAGGTTATTATGCTTACCTATTTAGTCATTGACTGTTAGGTTATAGTTTTGTTGTGCAATTTTATATGTCATTTTGTGTGTCCCTTTTTGTGTCCCTTGCTTAAGTTTTTGTCATGGATACCATAATACTAGAATATTAAACACATGATTAAATTTTGTACAAATGTGCCATTCCTTGGGTGGCAGCACGTAGTGCTTTGCATGCGGCACTCGGTACTGATGTACCACTAGATTTTGAGTACCTCTCAGCATTCAATGTTGACAGCGAATATCGCATTTGTGCATCTAAGATAATTTCCATTAAGGAAACCTATGATAACATTGAAGAAGACCCCAGTCACGTGACGTATCACCATTTAAGAAATAAGACAAAATAATTTGCTTAATTTGTGCTCTGATCAGCTTGCTGATACCCAAACACAGTTCGTTAGGAAATGTTATTGTTCTGGTGCAAACTTTGCTAGAAGCAGTATGTAACCTAGAAAGTGCTGAGTCTCAAAAAAATCCGCAACATACCAAAGTCTCCACTATTTGTGATCACTACTTGTAGCCTCACCAGTGCAACCACCTCAGTTTCATTTTCGGCACCTATTCAAAATACCCTAAGCACTCTTCCCGTAATTTCCCAACCTGATCCACATTCAGTTTGCCCCTCAATTCCTGGCCACATGCCCATCACGTCATTCCCCACTCTTGTCAATTCTGCCTTCGCTACCACACCGCTAATGTCATCCATCTTTGTACCCACCCATCAACGCTTTATAGCCACTCTTTTTGGCAAGATTACCCACCCACTAGAGTGTATGCTACATGATTTTCTGGCCACTGAAGGCCTTCAGGTCCCTAAATTTATAGAGTTTTTGAAGGTCATTGTCAAATGATGCCAGAGTAACACAGTTACAGAAACACAGTTATTGGAAATAATTTATCCCTTCACACAAGGTCCTTTAAGTGAGAGAATGAGAGATGCAATTCAGCATAATTTCACTATCGACCAATTTCTTGAGGACATTCTCCATAATTTCATACCGCCAAAGTTATTTACCCAGCTGCAGCTGCATATGTCTAATAGGTTAAATTAATATAACGAGTCTATCAGTATATGTAAGCAGCATCAAGGAAGCAGCTATCCTTTTGCAACTGATGGTGACTGAAAGTGATATTGTTAATACAATCTTGGAAGGGCTAGAGTTACAAGTGTTCTCTCATTTGGTTTTCATGGGAAAACCCCATTCTTTTGCAGAATTAGACAGTGTGTGCATATATTCACAATATGTAAGGTATGCCGATCAGAAACGGGAAAATGTCTCAGTTCGGGCAAATACCCTAAGAAAGCAAGACCTACTCATGACAGAAAATCTAGGGCACCCAACTCTGACATTAGTACAGTTACAAATGAAAAGTCAGGTAGTACTTCTACGAATACTAATAATGCCACGACGTTTTCAGGAAAGTATTCTCGGGCATGCTTTTATTGTAAAGAATCTGGTCACCTTATTGCCAGGTATCCTGTTCTCATGGCAAAAAACTAGTCCAGCGGGAATGAAAAATGAGTGTTCATTTCCACCCGCCTGGCAACCTAGCCAATTCGCAGTTAAATGCTCATGAGATACAGTCAATCAACCTTGGTCAGCAGTTTCAGTGTCTCTTTGGTACTCATCAGTTTTGTGAAAACAATAGTCAGTTTAGTACCCTTCAGATTAATTTTCCTAATTTTGTCGCTGTCACAAGTGTTCCTACCCCACGTATTGGTATTAATTTGGGACTCTTGGTTGTCGATACTTTGGTGGATTCTGGTTCTGCTCGCACCACAATTTCTGGTCAACTTTTTAATCAACTGAAAGAGCTACAATTAGTGAAAGCCATTGAGCCTTGTAATATCCAGTGTCACACCGCTTCTAGCGAAGCACTACCCATTTTGTGTTCTGCTACTTTCAAGCAGAAAATTGGATTACCATTCATTTTAGGGGCAGATTTAATGGCCTCCACAGGCCTTATTTTAGACATACAGGCACAGCACATTTTTTTTTTTTACATTTTCCCCTACAGACGAAATCATTTTCACTAATTGTGAACAAAGCCCACCCCTCTCAACCGAGGTTAGCCTTGAATCTGAAATGGTTACTGACCCTTTTGTACATTTACCATCCCAACAGCGACTGACTATCCAAGAACTTTGTGATGATTTTCCCAAGGTTTTTACTCCATAGTTAGGCCTCACTGACCTTCTGGAATGTGAGATAAAGCATGTGGACAAAGAGTATGTCACTAGCCACCCATATAGACTGCCCCCTCCCCTTAAATGGAAATATTAAGAAAACAGGTTCAGGAGTTAAATGACCAAGGAGTTATCGAGCCCTCCACTCCGTAATACTCCAGCCCTGCATTTTTTGTTCCAAAACATAATGACATACACAGAATGCTTATAGATTACCATAAAGTTAACAAGAAAATTGAAATAGAGTCTGTCCCACTTCCTGGCCTTCATTCGGCCTTCAATTGGTTTGGTAAATAAAAATTTCTCACCACCATTGATCTTAACTCTGCTTATTACCAAATTCTATTTTCCAGAGAATCCAAACCAATAATTGGTTTTTGTGTGCCCTGGAATCTTTACCAGTTTACCAGCATATCTTTCAGTCTGGCCACTGGAGCCGAAGTACTCACGCATCTTTTGGACAAAATCTTTCATGATATAATATTCAGATATGTGTACAACTAATTGGATGACCTAGTGGTATACTCCGAGTCGTTTGAACAACACCTAATGCATTTAAGTGAAGTCCTTTCAATCCAGCAATTCATTACCATTTATCATTGCCAATGATACATGTTCCGAAACTTGTTTCTAAGTTCTCTCCCGCTAATGCATTCTCATTACTTAATATTACCATTAATGACTCCCTAATTAAGGAACTCGATAACTTATTAGCCACTAATCCTGTGGGAACTTATTTTCATGAGATTTTACACCTCTTATGTCCTCGTCCTGTGCAACCCTCCTCCTATCCAAAACTCATCACTATCATTGTGTCTTGCAGTGTTTTGCTCTTTGTGTATTATTGCCTTTTCGTTAAAATCCAAAGTATACCACAAATACATTCTTGCACCTTCTGCTCAATCTGTTGTAGTCACAGAGGGATGTGTTATGGTACCTCTGCCTAACCCTTCTGCCTCAACAGAAAGTTAGTTTTGTGTTTGCCCTTAAAGTAGTTCTTTAGGTTATTTAGGAGTATGTGTTTGTGTTGGGCACCTGGAACCCGGTGCCCTATTTAAGGGCGGAGCCTGGGCCACCTTGTTAGGCACACACTTTCCATTTTATGATTTTTTTGTGGCTGTCGTAATGTGTATTCCTTTCTGGAACAATATTAGTTGGCCTATGTTTCAACAACCAGTTTTCATTTTGTAATTTTGTCAGGTGTGTGTACTTAACCTCACTAAGTACTTGTTGCATTAATTTCTTGTAATTGTATCCAGCTGGAGATGCTGTATTATTTACCGATGTATTTGTGTAATTCCATTAGATTTAAAGTTTCATTAATTTACTGTACATCTTTCCTAAAATCTGTCTGAGATTTTTTAAGTTTGAATCTGTAAAAAAAAATGAGTCGAACAAAGCTGTCATTTTTTATTATTGTCTATTATGTTTAATAGTATAATTAATAGTATAGTTAAGTCAGGTATAATTAGTATTGCATGTCTGTTGGCACTCTGTTAAATTTTTTCTCTTTTTTGATAAACAAACCATTAAGCAGAGAAAATGTTCCTTTTCAGTGAAAAATTTTTGTTGTTGCCAACCATATTGTATTTACTTTGAAAGTTAATTTAGTGGAAGTTTAAATTTCAGAAGTGCTGTATAATGAGAAAGAAATAACAATTGATTGTGTGTAATAAGGAGTTAACAAAGTATTTCATTTTGCTAATTTTAAGTGTGATAAAATATCTCATGTTATTAAATAATTATGTAATGTTTTATATCGACTTCCTGGTTTGATTTTTGGCCATGTCGACTTCCAGGCATACCGACTTCCTTCTTCACGACTTGATAACCATGTTGGACATCTTGATTCATAATTTCTCCACTTCTGTTTTCCACTATTATGTGTGGTAGTTTTTCTTTTTGGCCACGAAAGGTAATTTAAGTTGTTATTTATTTATCCCATTAATGTTTTTCCCAGTTTATTTCGGCTGGCAATGTTTATTTTGAATCTAATAATTGTTCGCAGTGGTCGATGACTACCGCCCTAAGTATGAAGCTTTGAGTGCTTCTTTTGTGTATCGCAATGAGGTGTGGAATCCTCCTTCCTGGCTATGTGCGAAGTCTGAATTATACTAACATGCCATTCATACTACTTTACTAAGCATGAAATTAACTAACATCTAGACCTCGCCTTTGAAACATCATCTTTCGGTCTCTGCATTTCTATGCAGCCTTTTGGACACGAACTCTCTTGAATTTGTGTAATTTTGTTACATTTCAATGGTCATGGCAAGAAACCATCAGAAAGAACTTTGAAAAAAAAAAAATTATTTTGCATAACTATTTTAGGTGTACGTGATACATACTTTGGTCGGCATGATGGCTGCATACTGTTTTTGTATTGAGTTACAAAAAAAAAAGGAAAATAATTTTAAACATATATTCTCAGGATCCCGATTTCAAATAAATTCTAGTATACAATTTAATAACAACGATGATATTAAAAAGAGATTATATATATAATGTCAGAAATGTGGAAACCTATGTGAAGTAATTTAACATCTAGAAAAAAAATTGATAAATATTGTTGTCCTTCCGAAGAAAATTTTTATTTTTTTTGTAATGGTACTTCGTAACCAGAATCCATAAACTGTATCGAAAAGTAAATTCACTACATAACCAAAGTGTCTTATGTGTGTGTTATGTTACAAGTTTGGTAATTGACTATATTATATTGACAATGTGGTACCCAGGCTTCAGGGATGAGCATTTTACCAGTCTGATTTTTCAGACAGGCAAAGCGGTTAGAATGCCTGCAACCAGCCCTTTTTGTAGAGTGTTGAGTTGGGGTCATGTGCCGATGGCCCGTGGGGATCCCTTGGGTCTGTGTTGTACTGTGGCAGGTGCAGATTACCACGTGTACTTACACCAGAATTAAGATGATGATTTTTACCCTCACAGAAAGCTTGGGTTGTAGGTCTCCCACACGCCATTTACTTACACTGATTCTGTGCCTTCCAGAGGATAGCTCCCTTAATTACAATTGTACACACTGTTTACCTTCGGCCTTAAGGATGCCATACCCAATAATTACCTTGAGAGGTAAAATAAATGATAAATGTAACTTCTGGTAAATAAATGTTAATTAATGCAAAACAAATACAACACATTTGTTTAATGGGATGTATGAAGCTGCCTCTGCAATTAAAGTTCTGCTGATGAACTAGAACTGTGACGCTGGCCAAGGCCCTTAATGTTTAAATTAATAATTACGTTCCCTCTGATGTGAAATGCTGTGAGTCTGACCCTCTGCACTTACAAAGAAAAGATGAGGTGTAGCGAGGGTGGTCACAGAGCTGACCTCCCACAATGCTGTTCTCTTCGCCTGTCCAGACCAAGATGCCAACATGGCCACGACAAGGGCTCCAAGAGCCTGTGCCAAGTTCAAGTAGCTAACTACGTGAATTATGATGTGTGCACTCTTAAAATCTAACATAACACATTTAATGCCCTGAATTAAACAAACATGTTTGTGACATCCCCACGAGTTGCCTAGCATTCCTTCAGGTTCTCAAAGATTTTTACGTGGGGAATGTCACCGAACATACTTTATAAACAATTCTCTCCATGATTGCACTGTGCAGTTCCTTTTAATAGAATTTCTTTGACACTGAATTTACTACTAATAAAGTATGCTTGCAGAGTTGTTGCTGCTATTTAAGCATCCTTAAGAAAATTTGACACTTCCACTGCCATGGTGCTGCAGAACGTCACTTCTGCCCTGCTCACTCTACACTCTGTGATGTCACTATGTAATGCAGTTTTATGCATTCTAAAAGGGACTATGGAAACTTCAGTTTGCCAGGACTACAACATAAACTTAACACTATGCACTCGTCATATGGACTAAATTCGAAGATAGGCAGGGCAATGCTATTCTATACCTATTGGAGTTACATAGGGGCTGCAACACACTTTACAAAGACTTACAGGCCTGCCTATGTAGCACACATGGTAGAAACTCACTACACTATTGTGCAGGCAATTCACTTGCTCCTAACAATGAATGTTGTACCTGGCAGTCGTGACTTTGTGGGGTTGCCATGACGGATCATTAATGATTTGCCTTCAGGAGTTACCTCCTGAAGGCAAATTATTAAATCGACGGTTGTGAGTTGCGCGATCCAGTTCCCCGTGAAAAGTGTCTTGCTTGTTCTCTGCAATCTACACCAGTATACTCTCGGCTGTTCTCGTCGACCCTCGGCATGCTCTAGGTACGGTTATTGACAGTGCTGTGCAAATGTTCAAGGAATATGCAGAGTGAATCCTGTGTTCACCTCAAACGCCCTCCTCTCCTGTGACCATTTAACCCCACAGTCCCCCATATGCTCCACCATGCTGTCAGGTACATCTTGTCGGCTCTTCAGCTGGTGACAAGGTCGTAGGTAGTAAGGCCCATACTGCTGCTTGTCGGAATCATCTGATGCTACTGGTGCACATGGTCGTAGGCGATAAGGCTTATGTCGCTGCATGCCAGTCTCTTATGCTGCCACCACACATGGAGGTAGTCGATAAGGCCTATGCCACTGCATGTCGATCTATTGCCTTGCTACACCATCCTTATGCTTCGTTGGTGTCGAGCGATCTGTGGCATGTGTGTCTGGATGGGGAGTGTGCCCACCACACCCAATGCATGTTGTGCCGGCCAAATGGCGCACCTGTATTGACCTCTGTGGAGGGGTTGCTGAGCCTCTCTATGCCGAGGACTCTTCCCCACTGTTTCAATTGCTGCCAGTGCTCCCTTGGCTGGTGTTGCTAACACTGTGTCCAGTGCTGCTCATGCTCTCTGTGCTGCTTGCATTGCTGCATCTCCTGCTTCTTATCCGATGCTGTTGCTGGAACCCTGATGCTGGTTAAGTGGAAGGAGGTGGCAGCCCTCACGACTACTTTAGCAAGCTGATTCCACTCCCCCCAATGCCACCACTGAAGTTCTCTTCTGTTGGTGCCACCGCTGCCATCTCTATTTACGACGTTACTCCAACTGAGGTAACCTCGGGACTCACCAGGGTAGTGATCTCTCCCACTGGTGCCACGGGTACCCTACTTTGGGCATTAATGTCAAAACGTGGCCTTCCAGCCTCCATCGTATACTGCAGTCAGTGATTGCATGCTTTTCTTCACTCCTCTGTGCTCCTTCCTTCATATTGCATGCTTGTTCCTCCAACTTGCTTGCTTGCTCCTCCAACTTGCTTGCTTGCTTTTCCACATTGCTTGCTTGCTCCTCCACATTGATTGCTCCTTCCTCCATGTTGCTTGCTCCTTTCATGTTGTTTGTCCCTTCTTCCATGTTGCTTGCTCCTTCCTTCATGTTGCTTGCTCCTTCCTCCATGTTGCTTACTCTCTTCTCCACATTGCTTATGCTCTCTTCCACATTTCTTGCTTCTTCTGCTGCCACTTGTGCTCCGAATATGTAGCAGCATAGCCAACTTTTTTGGTATTCCAATGGAGTGACTGCTCACATTAGTGATCAAGCTGACTTTTCTTCGCCAACAATCCCAATGCCTGGCATTACGGCAATGCCGTAGTCGGTGCTTGCTTCCTTCCTGCTATCTCCTGCTTTTGAATCTTATTGGCTTGCCTCGTATGATCAAAAATCTAACAGAAACACAGCAGCCGCAATCGCCAGCATTATTCACTCTTACAAAGATTGGTTTGCCAATTATATTTTAGAGTTAACAGAGGTGAAAGACTTTGCAATAAAGTTAGATCTCACAATCGACAAACCTATAGGGACCTGCCCTTACAGAATCAGTCCCAAAGTTAGAGATGAACTTTTAAAACAAATTAATGATATGGTTTACACAGGAATTATCCAAGAAGCAGACTCCTTCTATTCTGCCCCAAGTTTGGTGATTTCTAAGAAAAGTGGAGGCTTAAGGTTTTTAACAGATTTTAGAAATCTAAATCGGTATCCAACTAGGGTACAGTAACCATTACCGAGGACAGAGGACATTTTAAATGTCCTGCAAAGTTCCCTCCACATAAAAAGTTTGGATTTATTCTCAGGTTTTTATTGTATCCCCATCCGGTAACAGGATCATTTTTAATTGGCATTTGCAATTGACGGTGCCAGTTTATTTCAATATAAAAGAATGCCAATGGGTCTCAGCACCTCCACACAATATTTTCAAATGTTTATTAATAAGCTATTAGGTCCCCTTAGATGGACAGTGGCAATAAGCTACATAGATGATATTTTTATTCTGGGAAACACTTTTAATGAACATTTATCTAACATACAAAAAGTATTTGAGCATTTCCTCAAGTAAACACAAAAATGCACTTTTGCTGAACAAACTGTAAAAGTATTAGGTCACATAATTACCCCTAACTGTATTTTGACCAACCCTGAAAAAGTCTCAGCTATAGAAAAATGGTATAGTCAGCAAATTTAAAGCAACTTCGTACTTTCCTTGGTATGACATCATATTTGCGATGTTATATCATGAACAATGCAACACTAGCACAGCCACTTATTACATTGACATACCATGATATATCATTTAAGTGGTCTGAGGTCCATCAGGAGGCATTTATTAACTTCAATAAAGTTATTTTAAAAGTCCCTGTATTACAAAGACTCGATGAGGATACAGAAGTTATTCTGGCTTGCGATGTGTGTAATGATGCCATCGGCGGAGCACTCCTACAGGTAGAGCCGCAATAGAAACAATTCTCTAATATTGCTTTTGCGTTGAAAAAACTCTCAGATCAGGAATTGTGAAGGAATACTACCGAGAGAGAACTTGAGGCTATTAGATACCTTTGTAACCACTTTCGACAGTATCTATATGGTAGGCGATTTAAAATTGAAACGGGTCATGTGAGCCTGCGATACCTATGCTCTATGATGGAGCACAGTATCCGAATACAGAAAATAGCAATAGTGCTCAGTGAGTATGACTTTGAAGAACATATTGTATGAGGTAAACTGAACACCCACCCCAATGCATTAAGCAGAATCACTAATGCCCCTCAAGTGCCAATATGTACAGTTACAGTTAACAATATTCCTTGCGCAGTTAAAGAAAACATGTTGACATGCACATCATTTACACAGCTTAGTGGAAGCCCTTTACAGGACACAAATAAGGCAGACGAAATTAGAATCACTGTTTGCCAAATACAACAAAATCCATTCGGATGTCATTAAACACTACTTCAAATCACAATACCAAGAGGAATAATAAAGATCAAATAGCCAAACTGCTAGTGAACAAATATATCTTCCCAATGTACGCAATCTGCAAAATTATTACAACTTTGTATCAGGTCAATGTTCAAGTACTTAAGGAAAATAGCCCCCTCAGCTAGAAACTTGTATCGATCCCATGCTGAAATGTAAAATACTTATTGCTAATAAGTCGGAGATACTGCATTTTTTACCTGTACACACACATGATCAGGAATATATAAAAATTGAAGATGTTTCAATTTTTCTCTTATACCCCATCACTGTTAACACATCCCCTTTTGTAGGTGAATACGATCATGACCCTCACATCAAAAATACTCAAATTAGCATTACTGAATCCAAATCAGGCCAATACTAAGTACCATCATTTAAGCGGTAGATATGAGATTACAGCAAATGGTGAAATATTTTGAAAGATTAATACACCTCAAAGCCCATCCAAGTTACCCTTGTTCCACAAATATATGTCAATTTAATTATACAAGCCCATCACAATGCAATATTCGGCAGAGGGCATTTTGGTACTCTCAAACCCCTTGAAAAAGGAAGCAATCATATTATTGGGATAACATGACACAGAAGTAAAAAGTATGTAAAATTATGCCCTATGTGTCAAAAAACAAAGGCCATTAATTCTAAACCGATGGGGCAGATGACCTCAATTCCGCTCCAACCCCTTTTTAAGACATAGGCATTAGATGCTAAAGGGTCCCTCCAGACCACTATCCACAAAAATAAATAAATTCTAGTCATGACTGAGTATGCTACTCGCTATGTTGTTACTAAAGCCGTTCTCTACATTGATGCCGCCACTTGTGCGGACTTTATTAAACAAGTCTTTCTCCAATTTGTTACCTTGAGCCAATTTTAACCGACAGAGCCACAAGTTTTCAAAATAAATTGGTTAGTCATCTTTTACAATCTCTAGGAATTAAGAAATTAACGACTACAGCCTATAATCTGAGGTGTAACGGTCTTATAGTGGCTTCGAACCGCATAATTGAGGAACAACTCACTGCATGTGCAAACACAGATCAAGCTAACTGAGACTTGTATGTAAATTTAATTTCCTTTAATTATAACACCAGTATTAGTACTACAACTATGTTCACTCCCTTTTATCTGTTGCATGGAGTATAAACCGCCCTTCCGCCGCAAGTAGTTGCAAGCCAACACTCGCCCCAATTGCACAATTGGTGCCAAAAGCTTATTCAAAACCATGAAATGGGCATACTGAATTTAATTCACGCCCAACAGAGTTAGACCAATCAGTTCAACCGGTCTCATAAGAAAAGTACAATCCCTATCAATGATTACGTCTGGGTACGATACAGAGGCAGTCAGAAGGCACTCACTCATCGCTATTGTGTATCCTTCCAGGTTGTGGACATATTATGTGAATCAACTATACGTATTAAAACCAACAAAACTGGGCCACCAAAATATGATACAGTGTGCACGCATCACACAAAACCTGCTTTTGTATACTTATTTATTGTACTTTGTCGTCCTTAGTTTTTAAGATGTATATGATCTGTGGTTAACATGTTCCTTTAAATGTGTTACATTATATTATGCTATCTTTCTGGATGAATAAACTGACATGGGCCAGTGAATGAGCAATTCAAGCAGTTGCAAACTGTCTGTTCACGTTGCGCCTGTAGGCATGCTGACGACTACTTGGCCTCAGCAAATATACATGTAGCAGGGAGCAGGCAACACGAGACTTCAGCCGAACTTCCTTGCTGCTGCCAAGCCACGAGACTTCTGCAGCACACACACTGCACAGAGAGGGAAGTCATGCCTGCCAACCTTACACCATGTGCGGTGCCGCATCAACAGCAGCTAAAAGGAACTGCTGCCTCTACACAACACTGTTGGCAGGCCTTCACGAGCAGGACCCGTGCTCTACGCTGGTGTGATGTGGTTGCCATGGTGACTCCAACTGGTGGCCACCTTGGAGGCAAGGAGTAGGGAATCCACTCAAATCGATTTGCGGTCAAGGTCATGACAGCCCTCTGTGTACTCCTTCCAGCTGTTTTGACACTGCCAGGTATCATACAGAGAACATACCAGAATCTACTGGACACCCAAAGCAGTTGACTTTATATACGAGGATAGTTTGCCCCTCGTGTACACAATCCCATTCAATTTTCCACAGACCCCTGAGAGTTTGGACCAGTACTTGCATGTTGTATGTGCGAATCGCACATCAACCTCGTGCAAAAATGGCAAAGTGTTATATGATTATTTACAGGTGGTGGAGTGCACAGTTCTCCGCGAGTCCTTGGATGACGTCAGTACATGCTTTCGCCAGAAGAGAGGAATACAGGTCCTCTGCGATATCGGCACGTGGTGCTCCAATGTGCTCACAAATAAGCACTAACAGGCACTGCTAGATAATGATGTCCAACTTTATAACCAAATACACGAGCTCACTGACAACATTTGCTTTACCAACAATGCACTTAATTTCGCCCTTAAGGTGATAAATCAGATATAACATAAGATCACAGACAAAGTTAATTCTCTATCAAAGACCATTAACGGTCTATCAGATATATTGCATGGCCAGCGGTCAGCCTTAACCAATTTAAATAGCATTGAGCTACAATTCACTCTTCTATCTACAAGTATTCTGCAATTAATAAATAATGTAATTGAGGAGTTGATGCAAACTATACACTCTTGCCAGATCAGTCGACTACCCTTGTGCTGTAAACAAGTTACAGTTGACTCGTGATTTACATAAGTTGGAGGTAGAATTGAACAAGCTGAACCATAATTTAAGTATTTACATGGAAGATTTAATGAAATATTACACCAACAACTTGACTGAATGTAGTTTTACAAGTACACAGTTAGTAATAAAATTTCAGATACCTGTCATTCATACCCACTCAAACTGGCAGATTTATAAAGTAATTGCAGTTCCCTATAATTTCGACATGTATGATACATGCCAAATTCACATTCCATCTACCATTGAGGCAATTGATCTCAATAAGGGTGTTGTCAAAGCTATGGCACCATCATCTGACATTTCCCTGGATGTTATAGCAATCCCCAAGGAATCGCTAATGTGCGAAAATTCAAAATGTATAAAAGCAACCATACTGCTTTCAGATGCCAACGAATTTTTCTCCACGTGTAAATTTCATTGTTCTCATGACAACTCATTTTCAATCCACCCCATTCTTCCTCGTCAGTGTGCATTTACCAACCCCACCTGAGGGTACAGTTTTAAGATGTTCAAATAGCTCTCTCAATGCCGATGTACAGATCTATAAATTGGGTATTGTTGAACTACATGTGCCACGTGGCTGTCATGTTGCCACACATTACCAAATATTAGTAGATGCTACACACTGATGTGATGTGCGAGCACCCACTGTACCCCTCCAGAAAACTTTGATACGGGTGCACTGGTTAAACCAGCAATCATTCCATTTGCAACAACTCGCACTCACAGCTGGGATACAGTTTTACAACATTAGTTTAGCTCTTGACACAATCTGGCAAATAAATCATACACTATTGCCAGTTCTGCCAGAATTTTATTCAGAGTACAGATATGGTAAGTTCAGAGAAAACAAACTGTTTTCTGTATTAGATCCTCTATATTTTGACTACATTTCAATGGGCATTATAGGTCTCGCCTCTTATTTACAGTGGTCGCCATGTATGTCAAACTCCTCAATTTTTCAATCATATTGACATGCCTACAAACTCCTACTTAAACAACTACATTGCTTTCGTTTGGCCTGTAGATAGCCATGCTTATATAAGCATACAGTATTGCATTACACTCCTATAAATAGGGCTTGGTGATATCAGCTTTATAATTATTTAAAGTATTGTTTGCCAAATGGAACACATTTTCCTAGTCTTTAACGAATACCATTATTTAGTTCACATCGGGAACATATTTATGTATATGTTGAGTACATTTTAGTATAAGGTCACTGGGTCTTTACAATTGAAGTGTGTATCAGAACACAATGTTAATATATGTCTCCTTGCAATTGCAAGTTTACTACTTGATTGATCTATGATGTTTTATGAATATGTTCATTCCAGATTAAGGCATTTCAATTGAAAGCAACCTAAAATTGTTACTATGATAGCCTCTTGATTACATATGTGTAGATATTGAATCCGTGTTTATATTTCTCTTGTGTAACCAATAATTTATTTCCTATTATCCCTATATGTACTGATGGTTTTCTTCAAACTTTAAGGTTTTAAAGTTTTAAGGTTTTAAGCTTAGGTACTTGGTAACCCAGTACAACAAATAATTATTAAGAGGCATTTACAATCTCCATCTTATCTTTTTAATATATGTAAAATGTGAAACAAATAAAAACCTTACCAAATTGTACATTTAAGAGAGTTCTCATTATATTAATGTTGTATTTGAGATATATATGCAATATTCTGTAGTAATAATATATATAGTCCATTCCCCATTGAAAGGAACTTTCTCGGAGTCCTGCTAAATATCTACTTGCAGGCCCATTTCTTATCCTTCTGCCAAATGTAAACAAACATTGCCATGTGACTGACATGTATCATCTGTCAAAATCAATGTTTACATTCCATTGTGTGTGTAAATATGTTCGTATACTTTCGCTACTCTAAAAATAAACATTTAAATCCGACTTATACTTTTATACCTGTCAAATGTGTTGTTTACTGTTTATAGTTTTTCAAAGAATTCTGTCATATTCCAAAAACCATTCCGTATGAATATTCACAGTTTAAGACTCTAACATTATTTAGATCAGCTTTATGTTTTAAAGATGCCTGAATTGAAGACAGTTCTTGTGGTTAATTTACATTAACATATTTGTTTTCCACGACATAGCTCAATACATGTAATGCACGTTAGTATTTTGCTGCGACTGTGTTTAACACTGTTACAACTGCGAGGTAAAGGGCTGTACTAATTGTAATTATCCTTTTGTTATTAATATTTGTTGGGTCATTTATCTAAAAGGATGACCTCAGTTGGAATAAGTATTAAAACGAAGAAACAACCAGTGAAAAAGGCACATTAAATTCAAGCGTGCATCTCATGTTGCTCATTTTTGTCATACAAACTTTAAAATATAGCGGTGAACATGCACACAAATAAGCCAATGATAACTTTTATTCCGCTCATTGATCTATGTATTGCTACTTAGTGTTTGTTAGGTTTATTGGAATTTATCGGACTGGACTTAGTATTTTTCTTCTGGGATTGTGGCAAATTACAATACACAACTGTGTTTCAAACCCATTGGGGCAAAGGTACAACGTTGTGATAAATAAACAGATGCGGATATAAATAAATAACTTCTTCATAAAAACAGTTTACATTTAAAATGTATAAATATTGCTAGTCAAATATTTTAAATCACGCCCACACAGGGCCAGCGTGTCGACTACGATGCACAAAGGCATGCCATTTCACAGAGGCAATGATTAACGAAACACACATCACAGTATATTAATTAATGCAATGGAAACACGGATTTATCACAACACAGCAACTTGCCTATGTAGGTTCAAAAAACACAACGTCTACAAACATTATGTCTGAATTTGAAGTCTTTTTTCGGAGTAAGAATAATTTACGCTTCCTTTGACACAAAGTAACATGCCATATCATGGCTCGCCATGTCTACCAACTTAACTAGATAATGGCCCCGCCATCATATCTAAATATATTAATAACTCTTTATAGTTGTAAAATACAAATTCAAAAATCATTATTTTGCTGTAATAAGTATGAAATATGCTACAATTGATAACATATATAATTTATTATTACTTACTAGCAAAGTGAAATTTACCGAGTGTGAAAGAGACAAAGCAATAGAGGGAGAGAATTGCTTTCTCTTTCGATAAAACAAGCTCGTATCAGTACGGCCTACTCACAATATTTCCCGCCGTTATTTTAAACTGTGAAAATGAGATATGTTGCCATCGAGGCTACTTAAATATTTAAATATTTCGATAGGCACCGTTTAATTTACAAATAGTATTCTAAAAAACGAGGTTAAAATAATATTTTAACTGTGAACTATTTCTTACCATTCGTTGCCAAACATCGCTGCACGCACTGCTGTTAATTCATATTTAAAGAAGAAGTAAATATTGCCAGTTATAGAAGATATTAATGTAAAGGTTCATTTATTAAATAATACAGTACTCTAAAGTTAAACACAGTGTTAAACAAGTGACTTGTTATGCCTAGAGTGTTTTTCAAAGGTTGATTTTAATAAGTCGCTTCCATTCGGGAAGGAACTATACATACACACACACACACACACACACACACACACACATATATATATATATATATATATATATATATATATATATATATATATATATATATATATATATATATATATATATATATCACGAAACTTCTATATAACTATGTTGAATAATTTCAATGCCTTCACGCACATGTTTATAATGTTTTATTACTTTACTATGTTGTAAATGAAGTAATTAGTGTGGAACTCTTTACAAGATACCATCTCTGTGATACGTGACTTCCAAGGTGACATACATCAAAGTCCACACAAACATTAAAAAAATCAGCATATTACAGTCCACTGAAAGACATTCTGCATGAACTTAAAAGTGTACATTAGTTAAAGCGCAACAAACTTATCCAAAGACATTGTGCATCAAAAAGTGCAAAAACACTACCAACGAGCTAAATGAGCCACGTGCTACAACAAATATAAAAAAGAACATATATATTTTTTCTCCTTGTAAAGTCAATGTCTCTTATAACTCTATTGTTCCTAATTATAGCTGTTCAAATTGTAAATAACTTGTCATATCTAAAATTAAGTTTCCCTGCAGTGAACTTATTTTTATTCTTAAAAGAGTCTTCTAACAAGATTATTGCTACCTATATGGGACTAACAGAAAAAAACATCACATATAATTGAAATATGTTTAGTGTAACGAAAAAGTGTAATTAATATATATGTTTATGTGTTTCCTGTACTTATCTATATAAGGTTTTCAATAAACATGCTGGTGAGTAAGTAATGTTGAAGTTGCAAAAATAGTAACACACCACCAAACAGCAATCTGCCAGCTCAGTGGTAATATCGCTGTGCAGTACTTGACAAAACAATGTGTCTCTGTGCAAAACAGCCAACTTCGGCATGCAAACACTACATTTCCTACAGGTAGTAAATTACCTAGGCTCTAAGTTTCCCGTTTTCAGTTTAATATTTCTTACTTAATAACTCTGTCTAGTATTTCAATCAATACAAATTATAAATTTCAATTCCATTTTTAACCAGCTGGCACTTACAACAAAATCTTAAAAACTGTACAATTTGGTAAAAAGTAACTTCCTGGCATGTTGTTGAGTGAACTAGTACCACAAGAACTCACAAAAATTTGAATTCCCTCCTACCCACATCCACCGCCTAGTCTTTGGGGGCCTTTTAACAATAAATGTGGCGATGGATGTACCACTGTCTATCCCGTGGTTTCTCTATGCAACATGCATAGGCATTTTTACGGTGTTCTAATCTTTTAAATTTTCAAATGTTATTTTATCATAAATGTAAGATTCATACATCTTTCCTACCTTGCCATTTATCAACAATTTCCAATTGAGTTTAATCTCTTTGTCAAATGGTGCCTCGACTTAAGTATTTCATCTACATGTCTGCCATTATGTATAATCACGTATGCCACCAAGCACCTACAAGTCGGTCGACGTTTGTGCCTGATGTCTTCAGCACCACCGTTTCAACCCTGCCTTCCCAGGACGACCATGCAAGCCGACCTAATTCATAGCAGCCAGGACAGACTGCTATTTCGACCTGAAGGGTAGGGTGGCGGATGCTAGGGGGCTGCACACGACAAGCTAAGGTAGCATTCACTATAGATTCCTTGCAAGCCCCCTGTTTGTACAACAAACTTTGTTTGACCCACTGCCAACTGTCTATAAAAGCTTAGTACGCCATACCCCCCCTCCCAGACCCGAGTGAGTGATCAAGAAGCGACGACATGTAGTCCCAGAGTGGCACGAAGACGAGGACAACTTGATATCAGGGCCTGGAGGAGGTCTGGGCAGCACTGCATCATACCTTTCTACAGTTTATGGTGGGCATATCTTCAGCTAGGCGGTTAGGTGACATCCTAGATCTCGAGGCACAGTTAGCAATCTAATAACTGATTAATATTCTGGCAAGGTTAGGGATTAACTTCATCGTGTGCTAATCATTGTAAGAGACTGAGTATATCGAAGTAAAGTAATTGATGTTTATTGTACAGTATAAAGTAAATGTATTGTTATATTCAAGTATAGTTATATTGTTATATTCAAGTACATGTTTTGTATAGCGGATTCTTAAACATTGGTTTAGCCATCGACAGCTACTTACCCCCTGTAGGTCTCCCAATCCTAAATTGTTATATAATAAGATATTGAGAATAACGGGAGTCAGTAAGGACTGAGTCGCGGAGATACAGTAGGCGTGCTTTACTAGGTGTTAGGGAAAGGGAGAACACTACAACATGATGATCTTGCTGTTGTTCACCTTGTACAGGGCCTCGTTTGTTTGTTAAATGAGGGGCTGGTCGGGTGGCCCAATCACCATGTGGTATTGCAAATTAATATAAAAATACTTTGATCGGTGCTATCAGACTCCCTATATGTGGATTGTTTGGGCCAACCACACACCTATAAATACTAGACACGAACACTCTAAAATACGTCGCAGCACACATGAAAATAAATAATAACCATTGAAAGTCATATAAATCTTGCATAAAAATGGTGGGTTTAAGTGCTTGTGCCCTGAAATGCCTTTCGGTGACCAAAATAAAATGCATTGGTCAGTTTATGGTACTTATTCGGTAACTTTACAATCCCCTCCAATAGGAAAACTGACAATGATTGCTCGCTTTTGCCTGCTGCGAATGCGACACCGATAAAAAGCTTTAAGCTACATGAAAATTAAGTGTGCTGTTATATTTACAAACTCCCCAGGCAATGCAATTCCTGGAGACGTGAAGGGAGTGTCCCAGATGGCAGAAAATAAAAGGTTCCAGAACATTTACGCTATTGCAGAAGAATTACTGGTTATGTAGAAGATTAGAGTCGTCCAGACGGGAAAAGTGTGACCGCGATTTCACATTTAACCTCCCCCTCTAGATGCGACTTGCTGACTGACTTCCTGCTGTGGTGGGAGTGCTGGCGAGCGTAAGCCCACACGTCATGGAGGGATCTACTTGTACATGTGGAGGAACTCCTGCTGTTACATTATGACAAATAATACTTAAAAACCCTGCAGTATCACATGAAGCAAACATAACTCTAAGGCCTATATCTCTAACATGATGGAATTAAGTCGACAAGACACTGGTGGTGGTGAAAATAAACTTTTTTGTAAAACACAACATTGCAAAAACAAAACAACTGGTAGCATGAGGACTTCTATGTATGTCATCCTTAATTCCTGTACATGTGTCATTTTCCAGTGTCCACAAATGCCCTCAGAATGTTTTAAGGGCACTTTTTATGCATACTACCCAGTGCGTGTGGCGCTGCAACCACATACACTTTCCTGCACTTGAACTCACTTGCACTCACTTGCACCACTCCTGCACTCAATGTTACTAAACACATTCGCCGCTGATCACACGTCAGGTGCGGGTGCTTGCTGTTCTTGGGAAGCTCCCAGCATGACAAACTGCCTATGGTGGGGAGTGAAACTCGTCAATGCCACTTCCCCCCTTTTTGTGGCAGTTTGAGGGCGGATGCCGCTACCTGCAACACTGGGATGTCCTCGTGGTCCTCTGAGAGCACAAGAAGTAGACCCTCCCCTTCTAAGCTGCTTCTGCTCCCAGTGCTGTGTTGTTCTTGCGGCGAGCTGTGCGGCAGGTGCTGAGGTGCACCCGCACTGGCAGCATTGCTGAGGCTGGTGAACCCGCCATATTGTTCTGCGCAGGCGAAGTGAGGCAACGAACCGGCTGCCCTCACTCCCATCATCACTGCTACTGCTACTTGCATCTCATCGTCTGCTCTTGTTTTTTTCTTTTTCCTGCTATCCTCTTTCAACCATGCTTCCTGCTGCAATCTCCGGGCATGACCTGGACGATCCTATTCATTCTGTCTGTGTGTGTGGTTTCATCCTGCTCCTTCCTCTTCTGCTGCTTATTCTTCTTCTACACTTGCTGGTGTACTTGCTGCTGTCGACCTTTCCTGAGGTGCTGCTAAAGGAACGGGTGCCATATCACTAGCGACAGTGTTTGTAGGCGATTCGCTGTTGGAGACATGGTTAAGCACTCCATCACTCCCTGTCAAGTTCGGTGATGCCGGGCAACAGTAAGTTTTCTACCTCCTCTTATTCCCTCTCTGCCTGAGGCATGGGTGTACCTTCCCCTCCTCTTGCTTGCACAGAGAGCTCGTCCCCCATGAGGCCATCATGGGGCTCACCAGGTGGTTCCACCAGATGCATAATTTGTGGTGGAGCCGAAGCTGTACGTTCTCCCTAAATTGCCTGTGTACCTCTCTCCTCTCTTGCTGTGTCAGCGAGATCGGCAGCGCCATCGCCATCCTGGGGATGAGTGGCACTGGGACCAACTTCGTCGTGGTTGACAGCCGGTGTGACCTGGATATCATCCCGATGGAACCTTACCCTTCTCCTGACGATGCAGACCATGTAGTGACGCCATTCGTTTCCCCCCAGCCCGTTTGCTCAACCTCCCTGGCAGCTGCTGCAGCTACCAGTACTCTATCGGGTGCTCGTGCATACCGGTTGGAGATTGCACCGCAGCAGTCGAACCATGAAGACCTCAGTGCGGCCGCAAGGGTCCAAAAGAGCACACTTAATGTGAGCAGATAGGAAAGTGTAGGTGCCGAACAAGTCACGTGCGCACGTGCGCACATGTCTTAAAAGAAGACCCTGCAAAATTGGGCATAAGTGAGAGAAGGTTTAAGTATGAAATGCTCAAGGATGTCCATCCATGCAATTCCAAGTTAAGGAGACCTACAAAATTTTGATGCCCCCATGGGGTTTAATCACAGTTTTTCCATTTTCCATCATTTGCCATTTTCACGTGTTTCACCCACATTTCGTTTATTAAAGGGTTCCGAATTCCAAGAGTAATTATTTTTGTAAGAATTGTAATGTTTCAAGCAACGTGGTTATGTTTACTGAGATTTTGTGTGTGTTAGAAAATAGACCTTGCGGCTGGCATGTGCTGACCGACGGAGTCGTATTTGGCACGCTTGGGTGGCTCTTCATCTATGTTCACCAATCAATTCACAACAATAGACATTTATTAACCGGAACATTTATGTACTTTGTAGCCACACAATTTCACCACTCCTCTCTTCCAGTGGAATAGCATCGCCAGGGAAGGCTTAAGTTTCATGTAAAATCTTTGTTGCGTTTGTGCTGTTGTACAGTGTCACCCTGCCAGAGGTTTAAGACCGGCAATATGTATAAGTTGCTTCCTGGAGGAGCCTTAATAAAACCCAATGATTAAAATACTGTGTGTTCTCATTTGGGTTGCCTATGGGCCATAGGGGTGCGAGAACCATCTTTCCCACAAATCATTAAAGGTTATGTATCAGTGTTGTGTATTATCTTTCAGTGTTTTATCTACGTACAACTAATTATGGATGTGTGAGCCACCCTAAGATCTTATTGCACAGGTTATCAGTATTGCAATTGTTTTAGTAACAATAACGACGGTAGGAGCACTGGGTGGACACCACCTGTAGGTCGTTGGCACACGACCCAGAGAGGAGATGCGTCTGCTCTACATGAGCTAGTTGGTATTTCGCTTAAAATACCCGGCACCTGTCATCTACAAGAAGAAGAGTTGGTGAGAATCCACGGAACATTTACCTGTCCCACTCTCAACCTTAATGAACACTATTTTCCTTCACTACCTTGCCTTCAAATGGCTTTCCCAACTTATGAGTGTGTCCTACCGCCAAAATACCCTTTTGAAAACACTGTTTACATTTTCTCTAAATTTTCTGCAATTTTCTACGATAAGAAACTGTCCTTTTCCGCTTTCCCTGACTTATGCCAACACCAAGGAGTCATGAATAACATATCATATGCCCATCTGGAGCCATGGGATGCCGTTGGGATGCCCCCAGTATGATGGAAAGTCGAGCTGAGAAAATGTAGATAAGAAAATCGCCTTCCTCTCACGCTACCCGCTCCCATGTCAAACAGCTGTGCGTGCCCACCGTGCATTGAACTCTGCCTCATGACGCACCGAGCAGCACAGCCATGCTGTGATGTCAGCCATGCCGTGCCGAGCATCGCCCACTCCCGACTGCACTCCCACGTGCAGTGCATCCGCGACAACTCTCTCGCGACCACGTAGACTTGTATACAAACACGGTGGCTGGCTGGACCAGTAGTGACTCCATCGAGTTTATCTGTCCGCAACTCTTATGGCCATAACCACAGGACATTTTTTGCAAAATACGGGCGTGACACTACCTAATGTAAGTGTGACCGGCAATCCAGCACAAGCATTCGGGTCGGGAACAACAGTGGAAGAGAAGGGCGAGTGACAGTGAACCAAAAAATCTAAAAACTAAATTCAACAGTGGCATTTCGGACAAACAAACAACAAATTGGTGCCATGACCTAGTCTGCCCAGGTTGGTACACATTCTTATTAAAATGCCATCTTATTAGTAACCGTTATCATATAGAGTGTTTGAACGGAAGCGAGTTGCAAACAATTAAAGGGTTAATGTTTTATTCTAAGCAGTACAGTACACAAGCCTTAACCCACAAGCAGATCACGTATAATTGGGACACGTTCTTTGGCAAGTTGCAAAGGATAAACATGTACGACTATAATGGATGTATGGGGAACTCTGATGGAAGCATAAACGGCTATGACAAAGGAAACATTAGGGTCCACCTAGAGTGTCAAACGGAGATGGAGCGGCAGACAAACTGTGAGGAAAAGTTCAAGTGTGGAGACTGCATGGTCAAAGAGGAAGCCACCTGCTGAAGTACCCAACGTTCAGAACACGTCGGTGGTACTACCCAGGGCGAATGTACCCGAGTCCCAACCACTGCCTGTAATTACCCTCCAGTACCAACCTTTGCCACTAATACCTAGTACACCTTATGTTCTGTGCCTGCAACCATATTATTCCCCACCTATGTATACTCCGCATTTTCCAACAGTATTGCCCACCTAACAGAACCAGTTTCCACCTTCAACACATTTTCCAAATTTACCGACTCACTGATGTACCATGTAGACCAATGCCTACAAAGTTCCAGAAACTGCCAACCTTTTCTTGCCAACTGAACGAGGATCCATCCGTATTTGTTCAAGATTGCACGATGCACCTGCAGGGGTACAGAGTGTCGTAAGAGGAATGGCCCGGATGTGTTGAGAAACAGTTAGAAGGAGATGCTCGGAAATGGTGGCGATCGATAAACCATTAGAGATTCAGTTGGGGAGAGTTCATCCATGCGTTTCAGTGCAGCTTCGGAGGTACGTTCACCTCAATCTAAGCTCAAAGGAAACTCATGCTCCAGGAACAACAGGACGGCAAAACATTATCGACATTCCTCACCAGGAAGACACGCCTGGTACAAAGATTAAATCCTGGATTGAGTGAATGGGAAGTCCTCGAAGTGATAGCAGGAGCCCGCGTTACCAGAGTATGGACCAGGATTAATACTACTATTACACAGCAGACTCGCAGAGTTCATGTGCATCGCTATTATCCTCGAACAAAACACGAGTGTTCCATGACGCAAAGTGGAAGGCGCCTGGGCGTACCAAGGACCTCATGAGTTCGGTAACTACTGTGGCGATGACCACCGGATACACAGATAGAACTTTCAACCATGACGACCGGAACTGCAGCGAGTTAACTGAGTGAACAGTTTTCAACCCCGTGCACGAGGTGGCAGGGCTAAATGTGAACGAGTACCGTAATGCGAATCAGTCTGTTCGGTGGGACCATATGAGACAGCCTCCAATGCTGTGCCGGTATTGCCCAGGACGGCAGTTCCATTGGCACGCCGATTACCCGGGAAACCCGCATTGGAGACAGCCGAACAACAGCAGCGGGAATGCCCACCAACAACTGGACAGCAATAAAGACCAGCAGGGAAATGGGTTGCAGGGGTAAAGCCAGTAACCACTGCCTTTACACCTCCCCGTAACACTAGCACAGCAGTAACACCACAACAAGCCCTAATTACACTCAGGTGCATAACAGGGTGAAAATTATTGTTGAATGTGTATTAATTGGTAATTTGTGATGCCTGTCGACACATCTTTATCACACAACATTTATCACCCTCGTTTTGTCAACAAACGTGACATAACTTCAACCAGACAGGTGATCCTGCATGCTAACGGGGAATGCACTAATACAGTTGTCAGCCAAGCGACTGTTACTATCAAAATAAGTTATTTGGAAACCATAACTACTGCAATAATTACTACTGAAATTAATGAAGATGTTATTTTAGGAGTACCATGGCTCTCAGAGCAAAGCACAATAGTAGAACCGCCCGAACGTCGCCTCGATTTTGGAATGGAGGAAAGATGAACAGTTTATAACGTAGACAGTTGTAACCATGATCATATGCCTAAAGTAAATTTAACAGAGTTTGAACATGACATACCAACAATGCACCAAGCTGTTTTCAGCCCTTGATAGATGAACATAAACTAGTTTTCCTGAACCATGATGCATTATGCAGAGCAACGGTGGCAGAGCACACTATCCTGTTAACTCCGGAAGAACCGATCTTCAGTAACCCCCGCAGCTACTTGCCTCACCAAGCTAAAATAATCAAACAGCAGATATCCGAGATACTTGCAGATGGGATAATCGAACAGATTAAGAGACGGTATAGCTCGGCCATAACTCTCGCGCCGAAAAAGTATGGGACCTAGAGGTACTGCATGGACTTCAGGCCAACCAAACAGGTGATGTGCAGTACTATACCTCCCTATATATGTGTCAAATACGCCCTTAGTTCACTCGGAAGGGTCGGAATAATGCCATCGCTCTATTTGCGAAGTGGCTACTGGCAAATACCAGGACACCAGGAGGACCGGGAAATGCCGCCTTCAGACACATTTCCCTGCAGGCCGACGCCAGCCAGGAAGAACTGGGCGCCATACTCTACCAGTATGGTGACACAGGGGAGAGAAGGGTAATCGACTTCGCGAGTGCAAAATTGTAAAGTACCGAAGGCATATATGACGTCAACAAAAGAGAATGCCTTGGCGTGATATGGGCGATACGAAAGTATAGGCCGTACGTAGAATAGTGTTGGTTAACGTTGTGAACCGATAATCACAGCTAGTATAGCTCAACAACATCAGGGAAGCCAGGAGCAAACTTGTGAGATGGGCACTTTCGCTGCAAGCTTACGATTTTGCTATCGAACACATACTGGGAAAGGAGAATAATCTGGCGGACACATTGTCACGAACGTCAAAAGCAAAAGCAATCGTCACAGGCGATTTTGAATGGGAGGAGGTATTACCCCCATTACAAAAGAACCGGTTATGCAGGTAAACTTACACAGGATAACTGTAAGAGAGGATTACCGACTGATGGCAGATTTGTACTGCGATGTAGTGATAGTGCAGGAAACTTGTGAGTTTGCGAGAGAGAGAAGAGAGAGCGATGTGGAAAGGAACACGTGGACAGATGGAGATGTGTAGGAGGACGTATCGAGACGTGCTCACCACAAGATGATATTAAATGGAGACTGTATGTACCACCTAGTCATAGGGCGAAAGTATTTGAACACGCTCATAGGAGTGTAACGGCAGGACACCCAGGAGCCAAGCAGACGCTTAAGAACATTTTAGAACAGTTTTTCTGGTCTGGTGTCACTCATTATGTCAGAAATTGGGTATGCAGATGCCATAAAAGTAATTTGTTCAAATCCCGACAGTCTGACGGAAATCAACAACAGTTAAGGCAGCCTAAATTACCATTTGAAATGATCTGTTTAGATATCATGGGGCCTTATCCGAAGTCAGCCGGTGGGAGGCGATTCATACTAGTAGTAACATACAGTTTTTCAAGATGAATCAAAGCATACATGGTAAACAGTGCTAGGACCGGACAAATTACGAAATGCATGGAAACCGAATTTTTCACAAACTGGGGATATCCGAAATAATTACTTATGGACAACGGATCCCAATTTACCGGCAAAATATGGCGTGAACTTTCTACAAGCTGGGGGTGCGGTCTTATGGCTGCATCCACCTGTGTTAGAAACTACGGTGGTAGTGCTTTCATCACCGAACTGAAGCGGACATGGCGGAAGCTGGCCTAGCCGCAGGCAATTGGTGTGGTGTAATTTACAGTACCTAGATCGATGCGTGGGCGAGTACGCGTGTACAACACGAAATGTATTGTTTTAATTTAATTTGGTTTTGGTGCTGATAATGTTATACATAATCGCGTGCTATGTATACCCTACATAAAAATTATATAATTACTGTGTGAGACTAAGAGCCGAGTAGATAGAATGAGTGCAACAGAAACATGTGGATGTAAGTGTGTTGTGTGTGGATTACGAGTGAAGCATTTTTCCAGCGGTGCTTTCAGTTTCAGGAAAGATGTGTCATCATAAAAGAGGGTAGGTAGACACCTGAACTTAGGATTATGACAACATACAAGAAAGGTAATTTTGTACATCATTTCGAAAAATAAATTTATTAGAAACACTCGTGATTAGCTGGATGTAACAGCATAAACAAACAATTTTGCTGGCCATGTTTATTCTTTTCAAAGAATGTTAACACGTGAGTTTTTACATTAAAACATTAATTTACTTTATATTAATTGTGACAGACGTGAATGTTTGCAGATGTAATTATAAGTGTAATTTGTGCTCAGTTATCAGAAATGTTAACACAATGCTTTAATATGTTATCTAACTCCGTCCTGATGATGAATCCTAGTAAATTCTCGATTTCAGTGTATATGGTAGGCACTCGCACTCATTAACATTATATCGCCGCTCTGTAGGGCCTAGATTGGCACTAGCGAAATCAATCACATTCCTCTCTCCGCTGTTGGCTAGTTGGTATGGCACTGTGCCTACTCCTTCCTGGCTGGCATCTGTCTGCAAATATAAGTCTGTCTGTGTCGTATTTCGCCAGTGTCGGACATGTGCGGAATTTTGTTTTAATTTCCTGATATGAATTTTCTGCTTAATCAGACCACTGGGACCAGGTTTGAGGTGAAAACAAATTTGTTGACTGTGCTGTAATCACTGAAAAATTCTGAATCTGTTCCCTAAGCCAATAAATCTGTGCAAATGTCTTCTTGTTTTAGGCCTCGGGTACTCTGCAATTAATTTAAGTTTTTCTGGGTTTAGCTTATTACCTTCTGCGTTAATTATATGCCCTAAAAAGCCAATGCTAATTTTCCCAATATGACATTTTTCTAGTGCACATGTCAAACCAATGATCGCTAATCATTCTAACTGAGAGGTGATGTAAATGTTCTTCCCACGTGTTGGGCCATACAATCACATCGTCCAGGTAGGCCATTGTCTACTCGCCTATTAAACCATCCAACACTTGCACCATCATAGATTCTAAAGTAGCTGGGACGCACTTAAGCCTAGAGGGCATGGCGCAAAACTGAAATTGGCGCCCGTCTGGCGTGGTAAGGACTATTTTTTTTTGCGGTCTTCCATTTCTACAGGCACTTGCAGTAGCAACTTTTAAAATCAAGAGATGACATTATTTTCGCCTGTCCTAGCGAACCTAAAACATTTTTTACACTAATATATAGCGGCAATGATTTTTAGTTACTTTGTTTAGTAGCTAAAATCAACACAAAAACGCCACATCCTGTCCATCTTAGGCCCGAGCATGATTTAGGAATTACACGTGCTGTCAGAGTTGGTTCTATCACGCCATCGTTCAATATTTATTGAATTTGTTTTTTGGTTATTTTTGCCTGGTGGGGTAAATAGCTATGTGGCAGCGTACAAACAGGTTCAGCATCTAATGGGATTTCTGTTCCCCTACAGTAGTCCGGTGTAGAGCATCTCGTGTACCGAATACATCGCTGTGTTCATTCAGTAAACATTGGAAGGCAGTTTGATGTTCGGTTGGTATGTCATGGTCAAAGTCGCCTAACGTAACAAACGGTAAATTCTCGGCTGACTTGCTATCCAGGTTGTACACAGTATGCCTCTCTTTTTCTCTGAAATGAATTATACATTCAGCCGGTTCTACAATTGTATTTTGCTCGGCTAACCACGAGATTCCTAAAACAACATCCTTCTGGATTTCCATCATGACAATAGCTGTTGTTACGGTACTGATATCTCTGATGCTAATGGTGATTGGAGCTTGACCAAATGTGGAACAGTTTTTATTTCAGTAACTAATATGATAACAAAATTTACAGGTTTCACTTCTTGTGATTGAACAAATTCTGGGCGTATTAAATTATGTGATGCTCCAGTATCGACTAAGGCTTAACATTTATGACAGTTCAAGCTCACAATGATCCAAATGAACTGCTACTAATCATTACTAACCTGCTGCAATAATGCCTGCTGGAGTGTCTGGTCCTGTTGTTTGCTTGGCAGGTCAGGGTGGGAAAGATGTCCAGCCTCTTCACCCCTGCATCCCGTTTCCCTGCTTCTTGTTTGCTGCTGATTAAATATTTTGCAAATGTAGGTTGTTGGGGCATTTGTTATGCCAGTGATATGCTGGTGTGGGACAGTATCGACACAGATGTCGCGGTGGTTGATTTGGGTCCCATACACGTGATTACACTCCCACACTCTGAGTTCTACTTTGCACTTCATGTCTTCATTCGTTTTGAAACGGCTGCTTGCGTGGGTCTGAAAAAATTTTGTCTGGGTTGATCGAACAATTCGGGGTTTGCTTGCTGTACTGGTGGTGGGGTTGTGTGCCCCCTCATGTCCATTTGCTCGTTGTGCCATTAAACTGCTACCGAATCACGATGTGGTTGCTCGTGGTTGCGCTTTAGCAGTATCGTGGCGTGCATAACATTCTAAACAGTACCATTCAGTAGTGGAAATAATGTGTGACGAAATGTGTGACGAAAATCCTGCCACTGCAGCCCATAATGGTTAAGAGAGTGCTACAAGGACAGTGTGTCTCCTTGAAGCTGCACACCAACACAACTAGCCCATTACTCCTGACTTACTCCATTTCTAGTGAGCCTGCTGGCACAGTCCTCTAGAAAGGCAGTGGGGTCCTCGAACAACATTCCCACGAATGTGGGCAATACTGAATACGGCTGGCTGTCCTTGCATGTGCTTCTCCTGGTGGTGTTATTTTGTGATTAGGCTCTGTGGTTTCCATTTCTCTCGCCGGCTCTATTGATGTTCTCATTGCTTGTGCTACTCCTTCTACATGCAGTTTTATATAGGACATGGTGGATGGCACTGTTGGGTATCGTGTGGTCAGTGGTGGTAGTAGGGATGGGTACAAGTGTGGTAGATACAGTATAGGTATTAGTGGAAAATATGGGTTGACTGGCAAGTATGGTAAGGGAGTTGCATCACGATGGGGTGGTGGTAACATTGCTGACAATAGCAGTTGATGTATCCCTCCACTCATGACATGTGCACTGTTTGCATGTGGGTGTTTCTCTCTCTTCTGCATCTCCACGATATATGCGAGGTGTTCCTCACCTCCTGCGGCCTGTGAAGTAGCTACCTGTTTCTTGTCGATCCTGCTTGCTACATCTCCTGCCTGCCAATTAAAATTTTTAAAATTTCTCACATTACTATCTGCCTGAATGTGATCCATTGACAATAAGTCCTGAACATGCTGTTGCACATTATGTTGTACGTCTCTGGTGTGACAGGTACCACATGTAAACATTAGCCCACTTGCTTGTTCTTTTTCACTGAAACATTCCATATGAAATTTTGTTTTGCAGTCCTGACAATGTAGAATAACTGCTCCATGCCCGCCACAATTGAGGTTGTTACAATAATGGAGTGCATGGTAATTGGTCTGATTCTGCCTTTACTGTTGGCGATTGTGTTACTTTGGATGACAAAGATACATCTAACACCACTGTCGCAGTTGTGCATGGTTGCTAGCAGTTGGTCGCTATGTGGTCGTTTGCTGGCAAGTCGTTTCGGCAGCTGAAACAGCAAAATTGTGTGCCCCATTCAAACTAGTCTAAAAAGTCCCTGGCCAGTGGTTTTAGACACTGCAAACACAGTGGCGTATGTGTTCTTGCGGATGTAGTATGGTTTGCCATGTATGTATACATAGCCATGTGCATGGCATGGATGGCAGTCCAGGAACACGAATGTGGCGTGGAAGGTCACAGTGCATCTGTTCCACCCGAGCACACGTGGGCACGGGGGTCAATGTTCCAGCGATGCTCAGCTGTCTGTCTGCCTCCCTCCTGTCCTGCTTCATGCACTGCTGCTGGTGGCAGTGGAGGGGATGGCATTGACGTGCCCTCCCTTCCCCTTCTTTGTCTTGTGTCCTGCCTGGTGGCATGAGTCCTGTTGTCACATGCTGCACCAATATGGCTGCCTTCTCGCCATTCTGCACTGCTTTCCCCACAATGGCGGTGAACCAGCATTTGTGTGCCCTTTACCTTGCAGAGCACGTGGTCCACTTCCCGGCATCTCCCAGGCATCTGGAAGGCGTCTCGATGCTGTAAATTTGTCTCCTGTGCTTCTCCTCATTGCTGGTAGGCAGTTACTTAGGGTTAGGATGGCATAGATGGTCAAATTGATGTGGAAATTACAAAGGTTGGTCAGAAGTTCAGTTGTAGGTTTTGGCGGGAAATTTGTAACCACGGGATGGCACCAATTTGATGCCGTGGCATAGTATGATATGGGGTCGATTATGGCTATAAAGGCAGTGAACAATTTCGAAGGAAGTTTGTTTGGAAATTGTTACCTGGTTGGCGCAAGACGTCGCTGTGGCGGCGTCAAAGATGATAATGCAGCAGAGCTGAGATCACATTGATGCTCTCTGGGCGCTATGGACCAATCACCCAGCCAACTTTCCGTGACGATCTTGCTGTTGTTCACCTTGTACAGGCCCTCATTTGTATGTTAAAAGAGGGGCTCTTTGGGCTGTCTAATCACCGCATGGTATTGAAAATTAATAGAAAAATACTTGGTTATGCGCAATCAGACTCCCTATGTGTGGATTATATGGGTCAACCACATGCCCATGAATACTAAACACGAACATTCTGAAATATGTTACAGCACACATGAAAACAAATAATTACCCTTGAATATTCACATAACACTTGCATCAAAAATGGCGGGTTTATGGGACTGTGCTTTCAAATGCCTCTCGGCGACCGAAATAAAAAATGCAGTTCATGCTATTTATTCGGTGACTTTAGAGTCCCCTCCAGTAGGACAACTGACAATGATTGCTCGCTTTTGCCTGCTGCGAACGCTAGACTGATAAATATTTTAACTACATGGAAATTAAGTGTGCTGTCAAATTTACAAATTCCCCAGGCAATGCAATTCCTGGAGAGGTGAAGGGAAGTGTCCCGGATGGCAGAAAACAAAAGGTTCCAGAAGATTAACGCTATTTCAGAAGCATTACCAGTTATGAAGAAGTTGAGAGCAGTCCGGGCGGAAACGACGCAGCTGCAATTTCACATGCAACCTCCCCCACTACGTGTGACTTGCTGACTGACTTCTTGCCGTGGCGCGAGGACTGGAGAGCATGGGTGCATATGTTGCAGTGTTATCTACTTGCACATGCGATAGAATTATTGTTACATTATGACAAATGATACTTAAAATATTGCAGAATCACATGAAAGAAACATATTTATAGGCCTATATCTGTAACATGGTGAAATGAAGTAGGCAAAATACTGGTGGCGGTAAAATAAACATTTTACATGAGCTGAGCACTCCCGTGTGCTCTTATGACCATTTTTGTTGCCACAGTCACCTACCACATTAGTGCACACCAGTGGGAGAATCGAACAGCCTGGAGTACTTTGGTGCATGTAGCCAGGAACAGCGAGTAACTTTCCCAGTGACCCAAATACCGTAACTCAGAAATCGGCAGTTTAACCTGTTTTTCACAAGAGGTAATTCTTGTGAGCAATGCATTAGCGGTCTGGCATTGCGTCCCTGTGAAGCCACGACTGTCAGACGATAGTACAATTGGAGTGAATGTAGGGGCTGCCTGTACAACAGCGTAACACATGTCTCCAGTTTGGAATGTGTCGGCGGGACTGTAGGAGTGTGTCAAAAGGCTATCATTGATATCCCATTTATTGTGTCAAGACGCCACTCGTGTAGTCACTCATTTTAGCATAAATTCCTTTGTAGGCATGCAGAATAAAGCTGCACTAGTTCGCTTTAGCATTCAGATGCATCGCATAAATGCATCCCATAGGTGTGATGTCACAGAAAATGCATGTTCCCAGGACGTTCCTTTATGCAACCGACGTCCTGTGAACAGCAAAGTGCAGTACTCTCGCCAGTAACAGATTTGGGGCAGAGTTTTTAAGATAATTTATGTACAGTGTTTTGATTCGTCATTATGTTTCATTTTTCATTCAATGTTCATTCAACAAATTCAGGTTTGTATAAAACATTCAGAAGGGCGTGGCATTCCCATGACGTCATTACAAAACCTGTTAATTTAGTATTTAGAGCCACAGGAATGTCGCCAACATGTTTAATGTAGTAAACTAGAATTAAGATGGCATGTAGACATGTTATTTAACCTGTGTGTTTTAATTAAGGGCAAAAGCATAATGAGCTTGCACAAATCTGAACGCAACCTCAGCTTTCGCCCGTGCGAAACTGAGCATTGTTCATAGACTGACCTTCGCCATCGGCCAGCACGCTGCTCGGGAATCGAGCTCTTCAGTGCGTCCCCTCAGTAGCGCAACTTTTGGGTGCAAATCATTTAAATAACCATTGCATAAATTCCAGAAACTTTTATTATTTTTCTAATACCGAGGGGCCGACTAACAATAATTTTACCGTAGAACTTAAGTGGGCATTATTTACATTGTGGATAGTAGCATCTGCTATCAGCAGGCCACAGTGCTGAGCCCGTTTAAACTAGCAATGTAGAATACAAGGTCAGATTTGTATTCAGATAGATACAATAAAAGCGTGTCTGAATGATTCCTGCTTTTTATTGTTTTTACCCAAGGTAATTTATGGCACGGCATAATTAAGGCCGAAGTTAATCTCAGTGCTTTGTGTCTAGTATTATAGATCCTGCCCTCCATAGGCAGAGTAGATTCAGTGTTTATCAACGGCTGTGTAGTGGGCCTTTAGCCTTACTCTTGTATAGTGGTAGAGACCACTAGTTTATCATCAATGCCGGTAAGTGCACGACGAACACCACAACTAGCATGGTGGAAACCTCCAGGAAACCTCGTTGTTGTCGGCCCACTACCCCAAACATCGCTCAACCGAGCTGGCGCCGGGCAATAGTTCGTCCTGCCCCTGCCTTGGGTAAGAGGTAGGGCGACCCAAATCGTTCCTGTGAGGGGGCACACATCAGAAATGATGCCCGACTTTTTGGGGTTAATTCAACGAGCTGCAAGGAAACAAGCTAACTATAACGTACATCATAAATCACGTGGACAATGTGGGAAATTTGCAACAACGCACACTGCAAGTCACGTCAAAATACAGTGTAGTTTGAGAAGAAAGTACGACATAAATATAAGAATAAAGGATTTCATTCAGCATAAACCGGTACGTCTTGATATGTGTGTGTAGCGGCACGAAATGTTTAAGAGTACTTGTAAATAAACTCATAAATCAAACATTTTAGATAAATTTAATGTCAATAGTGTCCTGTGTTTACATCTAAACACAGTGGGTATGCAAACAGTACCATGCATTTGCAAGTGCTATAACGAGCATGTGATTTCTGATTTGTTCACATTCGGGGTTAATATTTTATGATCATGTAAAAATTACCTGGAAATTGGCATGCACTTAAGGTTGTTGATAAATGTTCGCTTCATTTATGTACATATTTGTCATTCAGTGACTATGCATTTAAGGGCAGTGTTCTTGTATGTACTTGAGTGTTGTGTTATGCACGAATTGTATCCCATAGCAAATACACTGGCGAGCGGTGGAAAACATTGTCCCTGCTCCAGTGCAATAATAGTGTTTGTATGCATTTAAGGACAGTGTTCTTGTATGTACGTGGGTGTTGTGTTATGCATGAATTGTATCCTATGGCAAATGGCATGCTGGTGAGTGGTGGAAAACATGGTACCCACTACAGTGCAATAAGAGTGTTTGCATGCATTAAGGGCTGTGTTTTGTATATCATGTTATGTCTTATTGTGGTGTACTGCCTAACATTCAGGAAACCACGTGTGTATAAGAGAACAGTGTATGTCATGTTATGTGTTATGTCTGGTGCAACTGCCTAATGTGCAGGAAACCACATATCTGCAAGTCAGTAATTAATGAGTAATAAAATCCTGCAAAATGCAATAAACGAGTGAGTAACAAAGTTGCATTTTTCATAGCATCTCAACACATAACAGAAATATGTGCAACAGCAAAATCTGGAAGTCTTATGAAATTCATTTTTATGCCAAACTAACCTAACGAAATTACATTTAAGAGTTTTGACGCAATTAGATAAATTTTCGTCAAGCAAGCACCATTTTTGTGCGGGAAAAGTGTAATAATCACCGCGAATGAAAAACAGCTGTCTCGATGGCAGACACTGCGCGAACAAAGCCACAATATGCACACTATATTCCCGACGCAATACAACATTTTATAAGAAGTTTCATAAGCAGTCATTCGGCTATTCAGAAAACTGATTTTCAACATTTTTATTTGAACAAGCTAAGAAACATTAATTATTTTGTAGACACACACGTAACATTTACGAGCGAATCCTGAGCGCAGTGTGCTGAAGATTTTAATTAAACTTATGACAGTTGCATACCATCGCACAAGTGTTTTACAGTCAATGGGCAAAGAAGTCATACAGGCCATATATAACATGACACAGAAAACATGCCAACTTGAAAACAAATTGGACGCTTTCCTAAATCATTACTGGATGCAACAGCACATGACAAAATTAAACACTGCAGACACTTTGTTTTCTTAAAGCACATTTTTGGGGATATATTGTAAAATACACGAATTATGATAAGTGCAGTTTTCAGGGCATACTAACATTTTTAAAACTTAAATATTCTAAAACTTTTAAGTATACACTTTTATTTTATTTTTATTTAACAGTTTCTGGTGTGCATAAATTAAAGTTAGTAGGAAATACAGTGCAACCATACAAAACGTGTTTTAAGTTCGATGTACAAACTGTCATATGCCCACAGTGCAACAAATTGCAATGCGCAAGTGAACTTGCAGGAAACTACCCTGAATGCAATTGGCTATCCATGCCTGCATTTTTCCCAATAGAATTCGCTGCACTTCCCACAACATCCACATAGTTTTCTATTGTATGGTTGCAGCTAGCAGTGCACAAACGGTGCCCGAAGTACTCATGCTCAGGGACCAGGACAGACACTATTCAGTGCGAGGCATGTTCTCATCAGTACCATCAGGAGTGGATAGGACCAAGTGACTATGTGTTTACCGGTATCTGCGAGGGGTGGATATTATGCAATAGGTGAAACAACAGTGTACAGCCACAGACACCACACACAGAAATTCCCGCAGACACCAGTATTATCATTCACTACCACACCGCCGAGACAGGGTGGAGTAAACACACATGGCAACTGCAAATGCATGGATGCATATATAGAAATCATCAGGCATACGAAAAGGTGGAAATGAACAGAAATAGCCATGAGATTGACAAGGATGGCCGTCCCGACAACAGCCTCACTGCCACACAGATGTCACCGAGATGTGCACGGAAGAACAGGGCGAAACCACTGCGTGTGAGTAATGTGGAAAGTTGTCACATTAGCAGTACATGACCGAACACAACATTGTCAGCACGATTACTCGACATTTTCGATGTGAGCAGTGGGTTCACAGGTCGCAAGAGCAATTGCAATGAGCATTTTCGGAGCATCGAGAAGTCCGATACGAAGCACTCAGCACTATTTTAAATCCAGTCAATACTAAAGTAGTAGAGGCAAGAATGAACCAGACCACAAGGGGCAGATGCGAGGCGGGTGATAGGCGACCTCTGGTAATACCACCAGCCAGGGTCAATGCTTACCCCCAAAAATCACAAGTACCCCAGATACGTCACATAACATCAAACAAATTCCAGAAGTTACCAACGTTCTCAGGTTTAAGCAACGAAGACCCCCAAGCATTTTTGAGAGATTGTATGGGCCACTTAGCAATGTATCTAGTGTGTCGCGAATAATGGGGGCAATGGGTAGGCGAACAAATGCAAGGGGAAGCGTGCACATAGTGGAGATCCATCAAGCATTATGACATGGCATGGGAGGAGTTACTTACAGCATTTAATGGCCATCTTGCAAATAACTTTTCGTCACTTCAGGCACAGAGTATAGCACTTATGGATGCCCAAGGTTCAGAGGAGCGTTTAACATTTTCCATGTGAAAAATTAACATTACCCGGCAATTTCACCCACACATGGGCGACACCAAGATTCTGGAGGCAGTGAGTCCACTGTACAGCCGGACTGCAAACCAGCAATGGCACTACTAATACACGACAGTGTGGAAGCAAAGTGCGGTCAGCGGCATGATTGGCCCAAGGCGATAGGGAGTACCTGATAGGAAGGAGAGTAAGGGAGAATGGACATGCCAACAAGGACCAAGATCCAATGCAAGGCAATGAACCCAGGTATCAACCAACACACTCCAGTAACAGAAGGGGAAGTAACTTCCAACCTCGCAGGGACAAGAGATGGGGGACTAACACTGGCCCACCACCACCAAGATGGAATGAACTGAGGGAAGACACAACAAGAGAGAGATCATTAAGGGAAGACAGGAAAGGACAAAACCCTCCACTTCAATGCATCTACTGCCCTGAAAAACACTGGCAAAATGAGTGCCCAGTCCTGAAAGCCAGAATTGAGCGGAACATCACAGAGAAACAGATGGCAAACTAGTAGCCTGGGTGGGAGGACAAGACGCCAACTACCGCACTGAACCACCGAGCATCCAAGCAGCAGGGAAACCCCAGACAATCAAAAGGACCACAGAAGCATTGCAACAGATAATCCTCCAACAGGTTGAAGAGGCTATGCTTTAGATGTTAATAATTCCGGTGATTATTAATGGCATCAGGCATTTGGCATTAGTGGACACAGCAGCGTCCTAAAATTTCGTCAGGAGGGGCTTCATGAAAAGTCAGAGGCTACACCCAACTCACCAGATGGTACACCTCGCCACACACCCCCATACAGGGCAGATGGCCGGAGAGGCAGCGGTGACAATCCACATTCGGGATGTCGAAACAAAACTGACATCCCTGGTATCAGAGGATCTGCAGGAAGATGCTATCCTAGATATTACATGGCTCACCAAGCAACAGGTGATTGTGAAACCTGCATCCCGCAGTATCAATTTTGAGTGTAAATAACTGTACACGGTGTATGAAATGGAACCTCGCATCAACAACATCGCATCAGAAGTCAGCCTGGACGAACTAAACCACGAAGTACAGCATGAGTACAGAGAAGCAGTGCAGATAATACTCCACGAGCGAAGGGACGTGTTCGCAGCTGCCGACCCACTACGAAGTACAACAATTGCTGAACACGCAATACCATTGGAACACGACCAACCAATTTTTGCTGGGCCACGGTGTTACCAACCACACCAGAGTACGATTATTAAAGAGCAGACCAGAGAGACATCGGCAGACAGAGTCATAGAACCTACAAACAGCCACTACAATAGTGCCATTATGCTCATGCCGAAGGGCGGCATGTGGCTTTTTGTGTGGCTTCAGGCCACTAAACAAGATCATGCGGAGCGCACCCCCAACCCACATCAGTCTGAAGGATGCCTTACACACTCTGGGGAAGGCAACAGTAATGACTTTGCTAGATTTACGCAGTGGGTACTGGCAGGTACCTATTTGACCAGGAGACGCACACAAAACCACCTTCACAACCCCTGATGGGCGAAGGTACCAATTTTGTGCCATGCCCTTTGGGCTGAAGTGTGCACTAGCGATTTTCCAGGCCATTATGGTCCGAGTACTCGACAGATACGTAGGTGACTTCAAGCTTGTGTATCTGGACGATGTGGACATCTGGTCTGAGAACTGGGAACAACATCTGCACCACTTATCGTTAGACTTAGAAAGACTTGCAATCAACCAACTGACATGTGCGAACAGGAAAGGGCACATCGGCAAGAAACAAATCGAATTCCTTGTGCGCCTGGTGGACGAGCGAGGCAGTCAACCGATTCTGGAATAACTTGGACTTATTTACCGGCATGAACCCCCGAAAACTCGCAAGCAACTGAGGAAGTTTTTTGTTTGGTTAATTGGCTCAGGGATAACATTCTCGGATTCGCAACAATTATAGCACCATTGACTGACCTACTCTCACCCACACGCAAATTCATATGGTCCGTAGACCAGGAGGCAAGCTTTCGGAAGCTGAAACAGCAATTCTGGCAGTGCACAGTCCTAGCATGTAATGACCCCAGCAGGCACCTGTATTTACAGACAGATGCTAGCGAGAAGGGCCTGGGAATGGTATTGTACCAACTTGGGGAGAACAACAAGAGGCAAGTCATTGAGTACAAGAGCGTCAAGTTTTGCCCAACCGAATCTCGATATGACATAAAGGAGAGAGAGTGCCTAGCAGTCTTGCAGGCAGTAAAATGCTACTGCACATACCTAGAGTACCAGCATTTTACACTGATGACTGACAACAGGGGCCTGCTCTGGCTTCACACAATGTGCAAAGCCAGAAGCAAACTCGCACGCTGAGCCATGCTGCTGCAAGAGTATGATTTTGAGGTCCAACATGTCCCTGGTGCTGCGAACCAGCTTGCAGATGAGCTCTCACGGGCACCAGGTTCAACGATAGCCATCGATGAGGCAGAGTAGGAAGATCTGCTACCCTCCGTACACAGAACACCAGAGGTGGACGGCGTAGGAGTCGCAAGGTGCTATGCAATCGAGATGGAGAGCGGCATCGATGAGGTGCTAGAAGTTGTAGCAACCGCACTGATGTATGTGACCATGCAAGAGGAAGGAGAGAGCTTCTAACACAAGGACACGACTAATGGTGGCGGGTGTGGAACGGCCAGATAGAGTGTAGACCGCACCATCTAGAGGCAAGATGGAGAACCATTGTCCCCAAGAGGGCACGAGAACAAGTTTTGCAACACATTCAGAGCAGCAGATTGGCAGGGAATCCAGGGGCCGCACAGAAAGTGCGGAACCTAGGGAGATTCTTTCACTGGCCAGCAGCCAGCAGCGGAAGTTCGTGAGGCAATGCATCACCTGCAATCAGTACAAGAGCAGACAAGCAGATGGGGTCACCCAACAACAGCCTAGGTTTCCTAAAGAACACTTTGAGCTGGTTTCGATGGATTTAATGGGCCTATACCCTCCAACACCCAATGGTAAACGATTCATACTGGTGGTGAACGACACATTCTCTCAGTGGACAGAAGCTTATCCAGGTTCCAGTGCACGTACACACACCATTGCACGGACACTGGAGACTGAGTTCTTACCACGCTGGGGATATCTGAAGAGTGTACTGTTAACATGTCGATTGTGGAGGGACATGTGCACTCGGTGACGAATATCCCACCTCTCCACAGCCATATACCATCCAAGATCAAACCCAACAGATAGGCGTAATCAAGACCTCAAGACCCAGTTGCGTCTCTGAGTCGGGGATAATTATGCATCATGGGCAGACACCAGCGACGATACTGCAAGTTTGAGAGTTGCCTGTCCTAGGAGAATTCGGGAACCGACGTGAGGAGGAAGATATCGGGCAAGGGAATGGGGTGGAGAGGGAAAACTGTGCAGAGAAGCCGAATTGGCAGCAGCTCTAGAGGTGCAGGAGCATTACATCACCTGGTGGGTACCTGCCACTAAACGGGCCCTGCGCAGGCTGACAGCAGGTCAGTTAGTATATGTCAAGGAATACCAGCTTTCCAAGAGCGCCAAGCAGTACTGTGCAGGGTTCGTACCGAAATAGAGTGGGCCACACACCATCATTAAAGCATTAGGGTACACCACATACCTTGTGAGGTTGAGCAGCAGGAGAAGAGTGGCCGTTCACCGCGAAGACCTCTGCCTGGCAGTAGAGGCCCCCGGTGACAGGGTACCAGAAATGGTAACACCAACACAGGGTGGCAGGCAAGAACAACAGCCGGAGGCACATATGCCAACGAGAAGCAATGAGAGCACGCATAGCACCGAAAGTGAGGAAGGCATGATGAGATGGCTGTTCCCGCCGACGACGCCCAGCATTGACGTGCTGGACACGGACATGGAGGGCACAGTGCGGTCTGAGGCGGACGCGTAACTGTTGGCACCAGAAGGGATTAGTGTCGGCAGTGCACAAAAGCAGGTAGAGGTTGACTGCTGCGTGTTGGCCAGAGCAGCTGAAGAGCTTCGAAGCAGATAAATCGCCATAGGTTGGGTGGCAGAGGCAACTGTGGGGCTGATCTCCCCACAGAGAAACATACTGGACACCCCATATACAACAACCCCAGCAATGCAAACAGCAGCAGTAGAGATGGGGGATGATGTTCCCAGCGTTGGGGAAGTGGGACTGGATTGCACGACCTCTCATCAGGACCCCCACCTCCTCCCCTTGCATGTAACCAGAGTGTGGCAACAGCAGCAAAGCAACCGAAGCATGAGAAAGAGCAACAGTAGGAGCATTAGAAAAAGCATCGGGAGGAGCATCAGCATGAGCAGCAGAAGTAGCAGGCGCATCAACATGTGCAGCAGCAGTAGCAGGAGCATTAGCAGGAGTAGCAGCAGTAGCATTGGAGATGAGTCATAGGCAGGGAGGGTATCGACCCATCCACGACGATCCCAGAAACTTTGACTCTTGATCAGCACAGCATGCGTGGGTTGCGGTGGGAGAAAACCCCACATTCACCAGCATGCGGCAAAGCGACACCAACACAAGAATCATCAGAAGGACCCTAGCAACAGAGTTGAAGACAGTACGGAGCAGCATGGGCCATACAACCTACGGTCTCACCGACTCCTGAAAGCACCAACAGTCTGCTGCACCTGAGGGCATGGTGGAGCTTGGGGAGACTGCGGGGTCCAAATGCCCACCACAGGGATTTGGGGGGGGGCATTTAATGCGAGCCGAGCACAGCCATGTGCTCTTATGACCATTTGTGCCACCGCAGTCAGCTGTCACATTAGTGCACCCAGGGGCGAGTCGAACAGCCTGGAGTATGCTGGTGCAGGTCGCCGAGAACAGCAAGTAACATTCCCGGTGACCCAAAACGTGTAACTCCAAATCGGCAGTTTATTATGTTTTTCACAAGAGGTAACTCTTGTGAGCAATGAGTTAGCGGCCTGGCATTGAGTTCCTGTGAAGCCAAGGCCATCAGACGATAGTACCATTGGAGGGATCGTGGAGCCTACCTGTACAACTGCGCAACATATGTCCCCAGTTTGGTGTGTGTCGGCGGGCCTATAGGCCGAAGTATAAGAGTAGCGATGAAGTGGAGTGTGTCAAAAGGCTAGCATAGATATCTCATTTATTGTGTCAAGATGCCACTCATGTGGTCGCACGTTTTTGTATAAATTCCTTTGTAGGCTTGCAGAATGAAGCTGCACTTAGCTCGCTTTAGCATTCAGCTACATCGCATAGAGGCATCCCATAGGTGTGACGTCATAGAAAATACGTGTTCACAGGACGTTCCTTTATGAAACCGACATCCTGTGAATGTTAAAGGGTGGTACTCACACCAGTACGAGATTAGGGAGTAGTTTTTATGGTAATTTATTTACAGTGTTTTAATTCATCATTATGTTTAATTTTTCATGCAATGTTCATCCAACATATTCACGTTTGTATTAATCATTCAGAATAGTGGTGGCATTCCGATGACATCATTACAAAACCTGTTGATTTAGCATTTAGAGCTACGGGAATGTCACCAATATGTGTAATGTAGTAAACTGGAATTAAGAGGGCATGTAGACATGTTATTTAACCTGTCTGTTTTAATTAAGGGCCAAAACATAATGAGCTTTCACAAATCTGAATGCACCTTCAGCTTTTGCCCACGCGAAACTGAGCGTCGTTCATAGACTGACCATCATCAGCCAGCATGCTGCTTGGGATCACGCTCTTCAGTGCGTCCCCTCGGTATTACAACTTTTGGGAACAAATCATTTAAATAACCATAGTATAAATTCCAGAAAATTTTATTATTATTCTAATACCGAGGGGCCGACCTACAGTAATGTTATCATAGAACTTAAGTGGGCATTATGCACATTGTGGAAAGCAGCATTGGCTATCGGCAGGCCACAGTGCCGAGCCCACATAAACTAACATAGTAGAATACAAGGTCAGTGTTGTGTTTAGATAGATACAATAAACGTGTGTGCAATTCATTCCTGCTTTTTATTGTTCTTACATGCCGTAATTTAGGGCACTAATTTCTCAAGTCCGAAGTTAATCTCAGTGCTTTGTGTCTAGTATTATGGGGCCTGCCCTCCTTAGGCAGAGTAGATTCAGTGTTTATCAACGGCTGTGTAAGGAGGCCTTTATCCTTACTCTTGTATAGTGGTAGAAATCACTATTTTAGCATCATTGCCATTTAAGTGCACGACGAACACCGCAACTAGCAAGATGGCAACCTCCAGGAATTCCCGAAACATCGTTCAACCGAGCTGGCGCCGGGCAACACTTCATCCCACCACTGCCTTGGGTAAGAGGCAGGGCAACCAACATCGTTCCTGAGAGGGGGCACACGTCACATTAATGAAAAACACAACATTGCAAAAATAAAACAACTGGTAGCATGAGGGTTTCTATGGCTTTCATCCTTAATTCCTGCACACGTGTCCTATTCCAGTGTCCAGAAATTATATCAGAATGTTAAAATCTCTTTTTATGGGGCATGACAAAAACACCGTTCACTTGGACAAGTACATGAATAAATTTTATACCCTTGCTACTGACATTAGTAATTATAGCTTGTTGGGGAATTACCGCTGTGCTGGTGCTGTGGGGAGGGATAAAATCAGCGGTTGCTGGCTCTACCACTAAAACCCGCTTCCCTGCTAGTCTTCACTGCTGTCCGGTTGTTGGTGAGCGTTTCCGCTGCTGTTATTCTGCTGTCTCCGATGCAGGTTTCCCAGACAATCGGCGTGCGAATGGAACTGCCTTCCTGGGCAATACTGGCATGGGATCGGAGACAGACTCGTACGGTCCCACCGAATGGACAGGTTCGCGTCACTGTACGAATTCAAATTTTGCATGTTACCATCTCCTCGTGCACGCGGTTGAAAACTGCTCACTTGATTAACTCGTGGCTGTTCCGGCCAATGTGGTTGAAAGTTCTGTCTTTTTATTCTGTTGTTATCGTTGCGGAAGTTCCCGGACTTGGAGGTCCTTGGCATGCCCTGGCACCTTCCGATTCACATCGTAAAACACTCGTGTTTCATTCGAGGATGATGGTAGAATGTATGAACTCTGCGAGGCTGCTGTTTAGTAGTGAAACAAAGGCTGGTCTGTACTCCGGTAGCCCTGTCTCTGCTATCACTTCGAGGACTTCCTGTTCACTCAATTCAGGACGGAATCTTCGTACCAGGTGTGTTTTCCTGTTGACTAATGCTGTTAATGCTTCGCCCTCCTGTTGTTTCTGGAGCGTGAGTTTGCTTTGATCTTGAGATGAGGTGAACGTACTTCCGAAGCGGTACTGAAACACATGAATGAACTCTCCCCAACTGAGTCCGTAATGGTGCATCGATCGCCACCATTGCAGTGTGTCTCTTCTAACTGCTTCCCAACACATCTAGGCCATTCATCTTCCGACAACGCATACCTCTACAGGCGCATCGTGCAATCTTGTACAAAGACGGATGGATCCTCATTCAGATGGCCAGAAAAGGTTGGCAGTGTCAAGAACTTTGTAGGTGTTGGTCTACATGGTATGTCAGTGCGATTGGTAACACTGAGTGTAGCCATCGTGGCTCTGTTTACATCTGTCAGTAAATTTTTAAAAGGCTTCGAGGAAGGAAACTGGTTCTGTTAGGGTGGCAATACTCCAGGAAAATGTGGAGTTTACATAGGTGGGAAACAATACAGTGGCAAGTGTGGAACACAGTGTCTACTAGGTATTGGTGGCAAAGATTGGTACTGGAGGGTAGTTATAGGGAGTGGTTATGACTCGGCTACTAGCGCCCTGGGCGGTACCGCGGACGTTTTCTGAACAATGGGTACTTCAACAGGTGTGCCTTCCTCTTTAACCGTGCTGTCTTCACACTCGAACTTTTCCTCACTGTTTGTCGTTCCGTCTATGCTTGTCACTGCAGATGGATCCTACTATTTCATTTGTCACAGCTGCTTATTCTTCCATCAAAGTTCCCCATACATCCATTACGGTCGCACATGTTTATTCTTTGCAACTCGCCAAAGAAAATGTCCCAATTATACGTGACCTGCTTGTAGGGTAAGAGTTGTGTGCTGCACTGCTTACAAGAAAACATTAGCCCTTTAATTGTTCGCGACTCCTTTCTGTTCAAACACTCCATATCATAATGATTACTACACAGTTGGCATTTTAATAAGAATGAGTACCGACCTGGGCAGAGCAGGTCATGGCACCAATTTTTTATTTGGTTGTCCGAAATGTGAATGTTGAATTTAGTTTCTAAAGGTTCTAGTTCACTGTTCACTCGTTGTTCTCTTTCGCTGTTGGTCCCGACATGGATGCTTGTGCTGGATTGCTGGTCACACTTACAGTACATAGTGTAATGCACGTATTAGTCAATAAAGTCCTGTGTTTGTGAACACAAGCACTATGGACAGAGAAACTCGATGGAGTCACTACTGGTCTGGCAAGCTATCGTGTTGTTGTTCCAGTCCACGTGGTAACAAGAGAGTTGGCACGGATTCACGGCACATGGGAACACGGTCGGGAGCGGGAAATGCTCGGCGCGGCATGGGTGATGTCACAGCACGGCTCTCCTGTTTGGCTTGGGCGAGTCAGGGGTCAATGCAAGGCATTCGCACACAGCTGTTTGGCACGGGAGCAGATGGGATGAGATGGAGGCCATTTACTTTTCCTCATTCTCTCATTTCTTTTCGTCCTTCGTCCTTCTCGTGCATGCACGACATGGGCGCAGTGGAAGGAATTGCAGCCCCTTTGTATGCTCAGCGCCTGGGTGGCACAAGACGGCTGATGTTAGGGTGCACCAAAATGGCCACTATCCCTTGTCCTTCGGATTTCTCCCTCGGGGTGGTGGTAATGGTGGTTTCCTTGTGGATTCCCCGTGCTTTTCCCTTGTGCAACGTGCGTAGACTTTTTGGTGTCCTGGGCATGGCGACAGCATCCCAAGCGGCCAGATGTTCACAACAGATGTTGTTTACACCTCCTCGATCGTGGCGCAGGTCGAGGAAAGCGGTAAAGGACAGTTTCTGATTATATAAAATTGCGGAAAATTTTGAGAAGATTTCAACGGGATTTTGAAAGGAATTTTGGCGAAAGGGCACACCTCTAAGTTGGGAAATCCATTTGACTTCAAGGTAGTGCAGCAAAGTTGTGTTCATTAAGGTTGGGAGCAGGACAGGTAAATGTTCCGTAGATTCACACCAACTCTTCTACTTGTAGATGATGGGTGGCAGATATTTTAAGTGAAATAACAACTAGCTAGCATAGAGCTGACTCTTTTCCTCTCCAGGTCGTGTGCCGACAACCTATGGGTGGTGTCCTCCCGGTGGTCCGACCTTCGTGATTAATACAAACACAGTTGTGTTACTGAAACCCTGCGAAGTGAGACCTTGGATCACCTCACACATGCATTATGAGTTGTACATAGATAAAAACACTGAAAGACAATACAAAACACTGTAACGTAACCCTTAATGATTGGCGGGAAAGATGGGGGCCCGCACCCCTATGTCCTGCATGCAACCCGAATGAGAAAGCACAACATTTTACGTTGAATCATTAAGTTTTATTAATTACTCCTCCAGGAAGCAAACTTATACACGGTGCTGGGCTTAACCAGTCGGCAGGGTTACACTGTAAATTTGGCCCGAAGGCAACAAAGATATTTACGTGAAAACTTAAGCCTTCCCAGCCGAAGCTATTCCACAGGAAGGGAGGAGTGAAGAATCTTCCGTGACTGCGAAGTATACAAAGGTTCCTGTAAATTAATGTCTATTGCTGTGAAGTGATTAGTGAACAAAGATGAAACACCACCCAAGGGTGCAAACATGACCCCCGTCTGTGAGCATGTCCAACTCCTCAAGTCACCATGGTATCACTAACTGTCGCATGCAGTGTACCTGCCGAGGTTTGGCAGGCAGGCCAGTCACACAAACTATTTTCTTACACTCTCAAACTCCATAAAACGCATCCACGTTACTTTGAATGTTACAAAACTTACAAAAACCATTACCCCTCAAATTACATATTACACTGTATGAAACAAAATGTGGTTGAAACAATTAAATAATGATAGTTACTGAAAAATACAAAACACTGCCATTAAGTTCCACGGTGGCATCAAAATATTATTGGTATCCTTGATTGTTCATTTGGTGAATGGGCGTCCTGGATCTTTTCTTAATTAAGCTTGATTACACTCAAACATAAATTTTCAGGATCTCCTTTTAAGTCACGTACATGTGGGCGGACATGGCTTGCTCAACACTTGCACTTTCCTGCTCAAGTCATGAGCCCTCTCTTCGGCCCATGCAGTCGCACTCCTAACAGAGGTCTTAGCGGTACGTCTGCTGTGATACACTCTTCGACCATTGCGCACGAGCGCCCGGTAGAGTGCTGGTAGCTGCAGCGGTTGCCGGCGACAGAGGTTAAACGGGCTAGGGGGAAGCAGATGGCGTCAGTCCGTTTTCACACCATTCAATCTGCGTTTGCGTAAATGTGCAGTTATTCTGCACGGTCTCGACCTCTTTGTAAAGTTCATTAACCTTTACTTCTGATCGCGCTGCATATATCTGGTTGAGCTGTGAATTGCATAGTTGTTCCCATGGATTTGGCGGAAGAACTCTGCTTCGTCATACACGACAATATCCAGATTCGAAGCTCGCGACAAAGTATCAGCCAGATCATTTTCTCGCCCGGGGATGCACTTTATAGCAAAGTCATATGCTTGTAGTAGCAGAGCCTACAGGATGAGTTTACTATGTGTCCTCTTCATACTATTGAGCCAATCCAAGCATCGGTTTATCTGTGCATAAAGTGAACCTTTGGTACTAGACATAAGAATGGTACTTTTGATGGCCCACACTACTGCCAAACATTCCCTTTCGTTGACATTGTATCTACTTTCCATCGGACCTAATTTTGCACTTATGTAATCAATAACATGTTTCTCTCTGCCCCATTGACACTGGCAGAAGACCGCACCCAGCCCCTCCTGACTCGCATTGGTCTGCAAGATCAATGGTTGTGTAGGATCATATTGTGCTAGTGTTGTACATGCTTCAAAATGTTCTTTGATTTCTACAAACGCCTGCTCTGCTTCACTGGTCCAAACAAGCCGTTTCTCTAGTGACACTAATGCTGTTAAGGGTGCTGTTATCATGGCAAAGTCTTTAATGTATTCCTTATCCTATTAATAAGGCCGAACGATTTTTGTAATTGTTTACGTGTATGTGGCGTACATTCCTGGTCAATAAGTTGTATTTGCTTTGGATTCTGTTTCTTTCCTTCCTCGCTCACCACATGTCCCTGGAAGTCAACTTCCGTGTTTCCTAGATGACATTTCGGTACCGCGAATGTTAACCCGTTCATTTCCAACCTCTCCAATACAAGCGACAGATGGTATACATGCTCTTCCCATGTCTCCGACCACACTATCAATTCGTCTAAATAAGAGAGGGTGCTTTCGTCTATTAGCCAATCTAGCACTTGCATCATCATAGATTGGAAGGTGGCAGGTGCACACTTCAAGCCGAATGGTATAGCGCAAAATTGGTAATGGGTTCCATCTGGTGCTGTGAAAGCAGTTGTTTCCCTATCTTGCAATTTTACTGCGATCTGCCAATATCCACTTTTTAATTACAAGGAGGTGAGAATTTGTGCTTTTCCTAATGATTGTAAGGTATCCTTACACTTATATAGGATGGTACTGCACTGCTTGTTACTTCATTGATAGGCCGAAAATCAACACAAATGCGCCAACCTCCATCCTTTTTTTGGGGCAAGAGTAGCTGCGGAATTAAATTTACTATGCGTTAGTGCAATTGCACTGTCTGCGAGCATTTCCTTTACCTGTTCCTCGATAATATTTGCTTGTAGTTGCATGTGTGGTGTAAATAGGGCATTCTTGTGTTAATGGAATGGCATGTTCTGCTATGGTGGTACGCCTGAGTGTGTCATTCTGTGCAAATACTTCCCTGCACTCATGTAATAACCTTTGAAATGTGGCCTGGTGTTGTGGCGGCATCTGGTTGTCAAACTAGATCAGATGTACTGCCGGGGTGTTATCTGTGCTACACCAGTCAATATATATATACAGTGCGGCCCTCAGTGGAACCACAATGAATTCGCCTGGCAGCTGGCTCGACTACAGTATTCTGTTCGCTAAGCCAGTATATACCTAATATTGCCTCTTCTGTTATTTCTGCCGTTACTATTACTGTGGTGATGGTCTCCAAATCACGTATCTTAACAGTGACCGTTGCTTGATCTTACACACTGTTACTTTAATGTCGGGTTGCCAATATAATAACATGCTTTGTAGACATGATATCTGCTTTGTTTACAAACTGTGGCTGTAAAAATTTATGTGAAGCGGCGATATCTATAAGTGCATGGCATGGTTTGTTGTTGACAAATATCAAAATGCTGATGAATTTGGCAGTTACTCCACTCACATGATTGTTGGGGTGTTATGTCTGGTTGTTGTTGTTGTGGCAGTACTGGGGCGTCAGATGCATCTGGCCTCTTTACCCCTGCTTCCCCTTTTCCTGCTGTGACTTGACAGGTATTTGATAGCAGTCAAGGTGCGGATTGTTGGGGCATTGGCTTTGCCAATGGTATTCTTACGCAGGTCGGCAGTAGTAACAAAGGTTCTGTGGTCTCCCTGTCACTTCCTGTCGGATATCTTGATTCGTAGAAGCATGCGCGACACTGCTCTGCTTGTTAAACATGGCATTCCTTGCACTGTTTACACTGTTGTTGACACTTGAGAATTTTGAAGTTTGCTGTCCGAATTGTAACTTGTGGAAAGTTTTCTGTGGCACACTGTCACGAGCATTGCTGTCCTCACACGTCCTATGCTGCCATTGCGCGGCATCACTCTCGCAGCGCAGTTGACACCATGACCTCAATCACTTCCCTCTCCATTAGGGGTTGGTGAATGCGCCTTACCAAGTGTACTTTATGTGTGATGAATGTGGTGAGAGGATCGCCAAGTTGTTGGGATTGTAATGCAAGTTTACTCTGTGCTTGCAATGATGAAAATGCCCCTCCAAATCGGCACTGAAAGCCATGAACTAATTCTTGCCAGGATAGTCCATAATGATTTAGTGAATTCCACTAAATCTTTGCTTCATTTTGCAGCTGTATTCCCACACATCCAGCCCATTCCTACTCCCATACGCGTTTCTCTGCAGATGAGCGGCACAGTCCCGGAGAAATGCCTGTGGGTCTTCTGTTGGTGCTCCTGCAAAAGTGGGTAACATTTGAAAGCGGTTTGGTGTTTTATTTTTGTCTGCTTCTTGTGGTGGTTGACTCCTGTTGCTTTGCATCACTGCTAGCGATGTGCTGAATGGTCTCCATTGGTGTTCTATCGTTGCTTCAGTATGGTTCGTCGGAATGGGTGTCATGGGGATATTGGTTGCATATAGAGTGAATATAGGTTGGATGTGCTGTGGGATTATTGAGTTGTGGTAGAATGTTAATAATATCTCGGGATATGGAGTTACAGGTATTAGTAGTTGAGGTGCTGGGGTCATGGTGGGTTGCTGTGTGACAGACTGTACCTCCTCGTTGCTCATGCTATTATCTGCCAAGTGCATCTTGTTTACATATGCCTGCAGCTCCATGCCTTGCAGTCGTCACCCAAAAATCCTATTCCTTGAACCGTTACTTTCTCTTGCTCTATCTGACACTTCTCATGTACTGGGGCTTTAAAATTTTGGCCCTTGTAACTTTCTCCCCTTGCTTCTCCTGTGCATGTTGTCCATGAACACGCCATGACATGCCTGCGGAACTCAGTGAAAAACTCCTCCCAGTTGAATGGTGCTGTTGGTTTCTGTTGCAAGTTTTCATTACTCTGGCTACAGGTCTATTTCTCGATGGATGCACTCTCCACTTCTCTCACGTTGAGACATTCGCAGTGACAGTGAATTTCACACTGCATAAAGGTGATTGTCTGCGTATTCGGTCTTGTGCACAATAGACTACTGCACCAGTTTTCTTTTGTCGTTGGTGTAAAATTTTCCTGATTTTGATTGTCCGAAAGATTTGTTTCCTGTTTCACTGTTTCCTCGCAGTTGTCCATGATGCAGTAGCTTGCTGGGTTGGTCTTACTGCAGTAGCAGCAGTTGTCATTGCTGTACTCGAATTTGGACCAAAAGTCTTGTGGCCGAAGTTTTAAACAGTGCGGGCAGAGAAGGGCCGGTGCATCTTTCGCTGTCCGGCCAGCCATGGATTATAGTTGTAAATCTCGCGGAGCATGGAGTCGGACACAATTGAAGCAACTGTCCTGCAGACGCGATGCGGGGTCAATGAACGGTGGGCGCACAGCTGATCGCCAGTTGTGCAGCAAGCGGATGGTGCGGGAGGGAGGAGAGTTTTTGTTTCTCCTACCCACAGCCCTCTTCTCCTCCTCGTGGCATGGCACAACGCAGGCAGAGGGGTGGTTGGTGATGTGCGTGCAGCTCCCTTTGTCCTGCTGGCTTGACTGACGCCACTGTGCAGCTCCAAAATGGCTGCTCTGCCGGCCATGTGCTCGCCTTCCCACGATAATGGTGGGCACTCACTGCTCTTCTCGTGCTTTCCCTCTGGCCACGTGCTCGCCTTTCCCGATGTCTTGCAGTCATCGGAAGGCCGTCCCGATTATGTGAGCATGCTGTTGCAGTCCTTGTTGTCTCTCCATTGCGGTTAATGGGAAACAGTGGGAAACTGCTCAGGAGAAAAATTGAAATTTGGCGAAAGTTTGCCGTGAAATTTTGCGGAGTGATTTTACGTGGTTTTGATGATCAGGAAATAATGGTGAAAGATAGGCCACTAAGTTTCGGCACCATTTGATCGCATCCACATGCCATGAGATGTGGTTCATGGATGATGGTCCAGGAGCCAGAATAGAAATTTGGAATAATTAGAGATTTGACGAGGAAATGTGTCTGGGTGACCTGAATTTGATGAGGTATTTTACCCGGGGTACCAGGCACTACAAGACTTAGTGCCATAAAGTGGTAGAGCAGACTCTTCTCTCTGGGTCATGTCGTCGATGGCCAAAGGCAGATATCATTCCATGCTGCTGCACTCCTCTGAAGAATCTTGATTAACTGTACCAGTAATACACGGTGGATTTTGAGGGAATCAACACCCCTATGCTACATTACACACTGAAAAAATTGCAAAAAAAAAAAAAACGAAAGTTCCAAAACGTGTGCAAATTGGCAGGAAATTGTAAGTGCCCATACCCTGAAATGCCTTGCGCCTTACCTGAATAAAAACACTCGATTTATTAGTGATATTTATTATGCACTTGTTGAACATGCCCCTAGGGCAACACTTTACAAAATACAAGTTGGACAAGGAATGGCCACAGCTGTAAAACTGTAGAAAATTGGCGCGAAGCCCATGCATGACTTACCGTGCAGAATTAAGCTTCCCCACGCGATTCAAGCACTGGGGAAATGAGAGGCAGTTTCCCGGGCAGCTAACCAAAAAATGTTCTGAAGATAATTAAACTATTGCAGTGAAAAATGATTGGTGATGCATACTGCCCGGGAACGGAACCTAACAGTACACGACCAACCTCTCTAAGCTCCCGGAGTCTACTGTCTTTCCAACACTGCATGATCGCTGGGGTTGCCGCCAAAGCATGCTATGTGGAACTACTTTCTGGCACCATGCACATTAAAACTATGCTAAACACAACACACACTTGCAATAAATTACTATAAACCTAATACATTATTAACAAACATAAAACTGCAAAAATTCATGAGTTGAGGTGTAGGCAGTTGCAGCCGGTATTAAAGAGCATATGTACATGTGCATATAGGCTGTTCACGGTAAAGTGAGCACTTTTAAGGCCCTAGTTATTTTTTCTTTCCCCCATGTTTTATTATTTAACTATCATTTCAAATAAATACTATTTTGTAAGTAATAAGCATAGTGTATATATTCCACTGCAATCTGAATTTAACCTCCAAGGTTACAATAAAATATTTTTTATCGACTATTATTCCAAACGAGAGGGCTTTCAAAAGTACTCACTTTACCATGATAAGCCTATACCCAATTTTTGCCAAATATTATTTCGTAAAATTTTAAATAATTTCTGGATATTTTGTCTCCCTAGCACAGTTATCAGAGTTCGTTGCATCGAACACACACGTCTGGTATTTTTATTCTGTTATCTGCGATGTTGTAACACTTTGAAGTGCACAGCAGAGTTGTGCTCCGATTTTACACTATTTGTGCATGCGCAAATCGAAGTGACATCCCTTATGGGAGGTATAACCTTGGACAAGTGTAAAAGGATGCCTGTGCTCTTTCTTTTGTATCTGTAACATACAGAGGTGGTTCCAACGTTTGGCGCTTAGTAGCAGCACTGACTCAAGAAATGAGATTTCACCACCACAGCTCACTACTAGATGCCAAAAGAGTTGAAAGTGCTGCATTAACACCAAACAAAATTATCATAGCAAAAGTAAACAAATCCTTGTTCATTGTACTGAGCTGACACTAAGTTTTTTATATTAATTTGTGTAATTTGTCATGCGGAAGAGCAAAAAATTTTCAAAAAATTAGTATGAATACATGTGCGTTTTTCTGTTTCATTGGACACTGTACTCTGAACAAGACATGCTTTTACTGAGGTATGTTGTAAGTTTACTTTCAAACTAATGCTAACATATTTGAGTCAGGGTACTACTTATAGTCGGCACGACTGAGAGGCATTAGTTGTTTTTCCAAGCTTCGAAATGAATTCCGTTCAATCAATTTTAGCGAACAGAAAACTGACTTTCGAGGAAAAATTATCTATTAAATGTTTAGGCCCAGATATACCACATTTATAAATAACCACAGAAACTAAGACACAAAAATGTGTATTCAGACACACAACTGGTTATGTATGTGTGTTCAAACAAACACTTTGTTTTGTTTTCCGTGTCTGATTTTTAGTGCTAAGGTAAGTGCCTGGACAAATTCCAGTTTTAAGGACCTCGTACATTTAAGCGAGAAAAAAAAACTCACATGCTCACTAAAATGCCACACTTGAACTATCACTTCTGGGCAGTGTAAATATCAGCATGCAAATTGGCAGTGCTTACAGGCAGTCAGTCAGAAAACATAATGAACAAGTGGAAAAAAACAAATACATTCTTGGTAGACTGATTGATTGTGTGCAATTTAGTGGGGTGTTTGAACTGGCTTTACGAGGGCATAACGAAAGTTAAACTTCCGAAAATACCGGGGTTATGGGTTAGCAGCGAACAAATATCAGCAGCAATAAAACAGGACAATTACTCAGCTGTTGTGGTAGATGAAACAAGTGATGTGTCCACTACACAGCATTGTGTACAGGTATGATAACAATTGTATTATTATTTGAAAGATTTTGGTGATTTTTTAATACAGATGGGCAAGATGCAGAATCCTTGTACAAAATTATTATTTACTCAGAAATAGACGCACAATTGGGAGAATACAAAGAGAAATCAATTGCTTAGTGCTACGATGATGCTGCTGTCATGAGCTGTCATGTTAATGGAGTTCAGGCAAGTATCAGAAAGCAATATCCTATCGCTTTTCACATATACTGCTACACTCACCAGTTTTAATTAGAGATGCAAAAAGCCACTGCAATAAATAGTTACGTGAGAATATTTTTCTCTAACTTATCTCGTTTTCCTGCATTCTTTGCTCGATCTTTGTAGAGGACAAAAATTGCTCGATCGTGTAGTGGAAAAGAGACTACCAAAATTGGCAACCACAAGATGGGTTTTCATTATTAGGGCAGTTCGCACTGTGTTCGAACAAAAGAATGAACTGATTGAGTGTTTAAAAGATAATCGTAATTTTGAACGAGTAGACGACAAGACACGATGAGAAAGCAGTGGACTTCTGTCTAATTTACATGATCCAGTGTTTTAGTTTTGGCTTGAGTTATATCACCGTATCTTACCCCATACTGACATTTTATTCAAAAAATTACAAACCATTGCCATTGATTCTGGGAAAATTAAAACATATATTGATGAGTTCGTAAGTTACGTACAGACTGATAGAGATAGTGCGCAGGATATAAGTCTTTCAGAGGAACAAACTGATAAGAAAAGAAAGGAAACTCTCAGAGGCAGCAGTAATTGCAAATGCTAAAGAAGTGTGCGATGCAGTAATTGTTGGCATCGAGGAAAGATTTTCCTTTGAAAATCATTCGATAGTTTCAAAACTCCTCCATGTAAATTTTTCACTGCATTTTCGAAGACCTTTCCAAAAGAAGAATTTAAATCTACTCTTGAAACATATCCATTTCTAGCAAAAGAGCAACTACAAACAGAGCTTCAAGTTCTGTACACCAGGCACGACTTTCATTAAGCTAACAGTGCTTTAGTAATATTACAGTTTCTTCTGAAAAACAATTTGGACAAGGACACATTCCTCCAACTCAGCACTCTACTTAGGATTATTGTAACAACTCCAATAACAACAAGCGAAGCTGAAACGTGTTTCTCTACTCTTAATAGGATAAAAACCTTTCTCTGCAACAGTATGTCAGAAGAATGACTTACTGCTTTAGCAATGTTATCAATAGAAAATTCTGATAAATAACATGCAGGATTTAAACCATCGAGTTATCAACCAGTTTGCTCAGCTGAAGAACAGAAGAATGGATTTTGTGTACAAATAAGAACATGTCGTCTGCCCCAGAGTACTTAAATTTGTAGCAACATAGTGTTTTTTTTGTATGTCTATTTGTTTATCAGGCTAATGCCCCGCCTTAAATTCAGTAAATAGTAATTTGCATATAATATCGTTTGGTACACACAATGTAGAACTTGGTCTGCCACTTTAAATCTATAACTCAGTGAGAGTGATGCATTAATAATTACATTTATACTTTTAGTCCAACACTAAAAAAATGGTGATGAGAATAATTTAGTCATTCATTAATGGTACATTAAATCTCTAACGACTCATATTGAAAGTTGGCTTATGTGTCCACTGAGTTTTGTTGTGCATCATATTTTGTGTACTTGGTTTAGAAAACTTTAACAGTGTCACTTTGACATCAGTGCATACATTAAACCGAACACTTCTTCACAACTGCAATATTAGTTGCAGCTACTAACGGCTGTTTCAGCACCCTGCCAACCCAGACAGTCTGCCATAATGCTTGGGCTTCAAAAACTGTAACAGGTAGGTTGTATTTTATTTTTATTTCTGTTCTGCTCATATTCTTAGATTGGTTTTTACAATAAATACTCTTTTACGTGTCGTATGCTGTTCACACATATTTTTTTGGCATATTAACGAGCTAACACAATTATGGAGTGAATGTCTAATGCAATTACTAGCATTTGCTTGTAGTCATTACCTCAGCAGATATTACACGTAAACTTTTCATGTAATTAACATGCACTTTATTTGTATGTAAAAAAAAACGAAAATTGCATAACTTTAAAATAATAATACTAATTTTTCTATGCAAGCGGTTTAATCTTGCTCAGATGGGTAGAGATTATGAAATGGGTTTCTTTAAGATTTGCATTAACATATGCCTGGAGTTAGGACAGAAAATTACCAGAAAAAAATTCTATCCTAAAAAAAACTTGATATTTTTATCAGCTGTATATTCAATGTTTGGATACAAAAACTGCTTAAATAGCGCCATTTTGCACCTTGAAATCCAAATTTTCCCAGGCAGAAAGCCTGGACACCCTGCTTTATTTTCCTGGGAAGGGGATGAAGAGTAGGTGTGTGTGAATGTGTGTTTGTGAACACACATTTTTTTTTACATCACCGACTGCTACTAGGTCTAGGTGGTGACACGTGGATGGGTACACTGACAAAACCCTTGCAAAAACCCTTTAAAAAATTATCATAGGGCTTTAAAAGAATGATTAAGGATGTCACTACCCTAGCCCTTTTTATGCAATGTTTCGGAAATAGTAATAGTATGGTAATATTTCCTGGTATCACTGCTCGCTGTGCACATGGCTGCATGTCCACTGTCCTCACATTCGTTGCTGTGTACCTGTAACATACACTTATACTGCACTGTTTTGCCCCCGTGTCGTGTAGCTTACCGACATGCTACCATGCGTGTGTAAGAGTGTGCCTCCTCATTATGGCTGTTGTTGATGGCGAGCAAACGGTCTAAGGGCTGGGAGCTTGGCTCACATCAGTAAATGACACATGAAACAGTTGCCTTGTGTGTGGCCATTTGCAATCCACACAAGTTGGTGCCTCGAGTGCACGACATGTTTAACACTTCAGTAAATAAACAACACACTACATGGCACTAAAATGACTAATAATAATAGAGAACATGAAAGAGACTATGTGTCTAGTACTTACGCATTGGGTAGGTACAAAGGAGAATAAAACACTATTGATATGACACTTTGCAAAAATAAATACATACATAAAATAACAACACTGATATGTAAACATTGGCACATGGTGTGCAACTCTGTGTGCTTTATGCATTTGTAGGTTAGACTACTATTGATGTTTCAAGTAAACAATATGCACATGATATATTGGCTGTGTGCACTCGTGCAAGATACGGAATGAAAATAGAAACATGACACTGAAATATGTTGAACTGAAAAATTAACTTAACAAAACACTGTCATGTGCAATTGCAGAAATACTTACGTAAATAAAAAACATGATGGCTACACACAACACTCACTCACACTTCCCTAATATATTTAACAGACCATAGGAAATTACATTTTCTACACTTCTTTCTCCCTGTTGCACCAAAACAGACGCACAAGTGACACTGATTCACTTACACAGGTGCTGCTCCTTGGTGTTGCAGCCTATTCTGATGTTTTAGTCGGCATGACATGGGGAATGGCCTAAGATCAAGGATCTGTCGACGTCAATTTTCATTACTAGTCCGAGGATCATCTTGCTTTAGTATGGCCTAACTTTTAGTCTGGACTGCGGGTAAGACAAACGAAGTACTAAGGTCAAAATGAAACATGGCGAACATAAAATATGACAGTTTCGTTAGTATTACATGGCAGTGAAAGCTAGATAAAGTTCATAAAACATAACAATTACGTTTAAGGGCGATTCTGGCAATCTGTATGCGAAAATATGCTGACCTAATTAATGAAATGTTCTGTAAATAATAATTCAAAGGAAATGAAGCTAATATGCTTAATAATACATCAGTTTTTAGCTACAGCATTGCCTTCCTATTTCTGTGTTAATCAAATGCCTTCTCTAAAAACAGATTCTTATGAGATGTGATACCTATTAACACACTCAAAGAGGATTTTAATACAAATCTTAATTTTCGAATATATATATTAAAGAATTCAATTTTACTAAAATGTAGCTCAATGACAAAGTCGTCGGCTCATGTGCAATATAACACAAGTTCAAATCTCATCTGAAGATTAGAATTTTAACCACTTTATAATGAATTTTTGTAATATATTTACCATTACACTACACAATTTACATCACTATAAACATAGTATTTACATCATAAAATGAAACCAGCCCATATTACCAGTGCATAGGGGTGTGCTATGAAAATCTAATAAATCAATATGGAATAATAAGATATTAGTAAATTAATTTTATCATCCTCCACCATACAATAAGTAAGATATTAGAATTTATTGACACTGTCAAATTGGACAATGGTGCAATGAACAATAGCCCCACTTGGTCTCGCCATTTTTATGCCTGTTGGGACTTTGAAAGAGGGTTAAAAAGGTTTTCAGGGGCGGTGAAAATTAGGTCTAGGAATGATTTTACCTGGTAGGCATCAGAAGCAATCGAAGTGATGTTAATGTAGCTGCTGCATCTCTTAACCTCGGGGTTGCGGGCTATGCGCCCGGACCAATCTCCTCGCCGACACTGTTGTTGACCTCTGCCCCGATGATTATTGCCTCAGATGAATTATGTTTGCAAAACGGTAGCACTTCGGACGACTACATACCATTCTTTATCTTGGCAGGAAAAATACCTAGCCATTAACACTCCCATGCGTGGATAGTCAGGGCCTTCCACACGCCCATACAGTGAGGAACAATACTTAAGAACACCTGTAGAATAAAAGACTTACATAAACTTAGTGAGCGAGTACTGTAAGGGCCCATACCCTGGCACACATGATGCGACCGTAAATACAGTATGTACCGTTCAGTTCACATACATATTTATTACGATTAATTACAGCTCCCTCTATGGAGAGCATTTTACACAAAAAATTAGTGGCTATTTTGACTAGCCATGCAGTGAAACTGAGAAAACGACTTGTGACAAACAATGTTTACTGCAAAAATGAAAGCTCCCCAGGGCAATGTTATTAGCATGTTGAGAGAAGGTGGCATACCGGGCAGCTAAGATAAAAGAAAGATTCCGATATTACATTAGAGTCTATTGTAATTAATGTCAAGATGCAAAAATTAAAGGCTGCCCGGCATGCATGGAAAAACGCCGGAGCTCACTGCATGCACTCCACATCTGTTGGCTGCTATGTGCTGAATGACTTCCCGTTCGACGCATGGGCTCGCCTCATCTTACCCACAGGCTGAAGTGGGACTACTTTCTATCATGACTTACATTTCCTGCCCCTGCATCATGCTAATAATCAAATAGACCCTTCCAAATCACAAAAAAAAAATACTACAGTACAAATCTCTTGTGAATGGAATGGACAGAACGCTAGGTGAATGATGAAATAAAGCACGATATGTTAACACTGCCCGGAAACAAATAAAGCACAAATAAAAACAAAACAAGCAATAGATATTTTTATCATTATATCAAATAATGTCTGAGTTTGGCTTTGACTCTCAATTCGGAAATTATCCTCCTATTTTGTCCTCCTCTGCAGTGTCTCTGGTCGCCACGGGAACGCTGGCTACTCTGCACTGAAGTGCCCTTGCACTTACCATGCACTTGATCGATCCAGCGACCGAGCTCACACTCTACTTGGTGCAGAGTGCGCAGCCCTGCTGCTGTTTAATGTTCAGGCTACGGCCGGACAAAGTGTCTTAAGATGGGTTTACGATTGACTTAGGGCATGTATTACGATCTGTAGATACATGTGTGGAATAGCTATTCACTAAATAAGCTATTTGATGGTAACTTATATTATGAACATTACATTAGCTAAGTTATCATTTAGATAAGTAATCCCAGGTTTTGGTTCGTTACAGTGTTTGTTGGCAATAAAAGTAACTATATTTTCGATATATGGCTTATGTTCAGTTGTAAGTAATGAGTGCGAAATTTGTTTTGCATAATATATAAGTTATATGTTATTGCTTCTTTAGCGAAAGTGAAGAAAATAGAAACTCTGAACCAAACTGAGCAAACAACATATTTGTTCATTATTATTACTGTCGCTGGTAATATCAATCCTCTCGCAGCTAGCTTAATATCCATACAATTGATCGCAATGCATGAGACACGGTTTCTTACCATTCAAGATTGATGTTCAAGCCTATTTTTTTTAATTATTATTTTGAGAATGGAAGGGGGAAATAATTTATTTCCCAAATTTCAAGGAATGCGACTCCACAAAATGACATTAAACCTAGTTCTAATATTTTATTTCCCTTTTTGTCATTACAAAATGCAATTAACACAACTAAAAATAATAAAATTTCCGAAACTAATCTTCTATGTCGTTATGGACAGTTGCTGGGTTTACTTGCATTTTGCAGAACTATTCTATATAATGATAAAAATAACAAAAAACTACTTTTCATATTTTATATAACCTCCAAAACCCACATGTTTAGAAGCAAAACACCAAGATCTGATGTTCGAGACACCATTTTCAAGCTTATCTAAAGGTATAAATGCTTGTCTAGCACTGGAAGCGATAGTTTAACCCCTTGAAAACACCTGATGTATAACTAGTGGTCGTAATATAGGCTCTTAAAAGAATAAGATCGCTGTGTGCTTAAGATATGAATCTATGTATTCAAGGGTATTGGTTTATGACTGTCATGTGCGGGTCTTGATGGGTCATGTGCATTCTTGGCGAAACTTAACAGATCATTATATTTTACATCTTAAGTACAAGTCAAGATGAATTAGCCAATCAGAGCACAGAAACAGTTGTTGTTGCCGGGAAACTGTATTTGCAACTTTTATTTACGTTATATCATATTGTGAAATTGTATGAAAGTAATTATTTTAATCGACAGACAATATCCTCTTCAGTTAAAGAATAGTTCATGGTCATGTTTTCTTTTGTGGAAGAGATTATTGAATTCACTTTTTTCAGATTTTTTATGTAAAAGAGTAATGTTGGCATCAGTTTCCCCTTCTATAAGATTTCAAGTGCTTTTTTAAATGAATACACAAGCAGTAACCACAAATAATTAAATGTATATAAATTGTCAATTTTTCCTGGTTGTTTCGGTTACTTAAATCTCCTACAAATTTGATTGGCTAGACTTAACAGTTGTTAATTCAATCATAAACGACAAAGCTTCTTATTGTAATTATCCATGTGCTTATCGAATCATTAATTATTGATGAGGACTGCATCCCTGGGCCAATAACCCCATCACCACGATACCATCCAGGAGTCGTCATGACCACTCTGTACCACGTGGGAGCACTGTAGCCAAATCCACCATCCCACGTGTGTGCACGAATGCAGGTGCCATGTTCAGTGCAATGTTCAGTGTTTTGTATTATTTTCTTCAGGGTAAATGTTTAGTGTCTTTTAATATTAGAGTCAGTGAGTGTAACGTATGAAGTCGCAGTGCCACCAGTGCACGTGACATTATTTGTGTCTTTCAGGGCTAATGTTTTCAGTGCTATGTTATGTTTAAGGATATTTCAATGTGTATGCAATTTTTATTAAAGGTGTGTGTGTGCCATGATGTCGCCCATGCAATTCCGTGTACATATGTTTGTTTTTGTTTGTTTGGTTATGTTTAATCAAGTATATCTGTAATGTGTATTTTATAATTATTTTTAGCATTATTGTTCCCCTATGTCTACCGTGTAACACACATGCAAGTACTAGGCAAATAGTCTCCATTATTTATTTTATATTTAAAGGGTTTTGTGTCAGTGTACTTGACTGTGTTTTGTTTTATGAGTGAAGTAGCTTATGTGTCTTAATGACCTTAAAACATGTTTAGTTGTGACACTTGTAAAATGTAAACAGACTTGATATTCCAAGCAAGAATATTATTTGTCAATTTTAAATTCATTAATTGCGTGACTGAATGTGGCCGATGACATAGTTACAGACACACTCTTGAAGCATCATGGTTCACCAAACACAGTGCCGCAGCTGAAAACCAACTCACCAATTACTTGTCTCGCTCACTGGGCAAAGAAACAGCACAGGACGAGGATGAGTGCGAAGGAATTCTCCCCCCATCCCTCACAAGACACTTTAAGCCCACCGGCTGTACAATGTGCAAACGTTACGGTACTTCCAGCTGCCGTAACTCTGACCGCCTTGTGTTACATCATAAGAAGGGAAAAACAGCAGTGTGAGATGGCAAGTAAGTGTAAAGAAGAGTGAACAGAGCCAATGGTCGAGAATTTGAGAGGGTTATAAATGGCTGTATCGAGTCGCGGCAAAATGTAAACAGTGACACATGGTGTGTGTATGTGCCGGCTGCAGCACGTGATTGCCATGTTACATCACACCCACACTAACCACTTGTTTGGATATCCCAGTGTGGCACAGACCAGACACTATATGTGTAGGTATTTCTACTGGCCAGGAGTTGCACTACAGGTTAGAGTATTTGTAAGAGACAGTTCAATGCGTAACCAGTTTAAAAGCAGAAGCGGATATGGGCTGCAACAACCACAGCCATGCACGCCCAACGAGCCATTTGAAACTGTTGTGCTCGATTTCATGGGTCCCTACCCCCGTACACCAAACGGGAAAAGATTCATTTTGTTGTAGCAGATCTCTTTTCATGGTGGGTAGAAGCATACTCCATCTCAAGTGTGTGTGCATGCGGAATCGGAAAGACATTGGAGAATGAGTTTTTCGCCCACTGAGGTTATCCCCACACAGTGCTAAGTGACATTGGGACACAGTTCACAGAAAATGTTTGGAGGGAAATCTGCACCTTCTGGGGAGTCCAACACCACACGTCAGCCGATATTAAAATGCAGTTATGCCTCCATATAGGGAGCAACTGCACTACAAGGGCAGCCTTCCTGCCACCTTATTCATGATATGAACATGAATGAAGTAACAGGAAAAACACCAGCCCAAATAATACAAGGCCATGACCTTCCCCTCAGAGCAAGTTCACCAGCAGCCTGAGGGAAGTGCCACTCCTATTGCTGTTCTTACGCCTTTTCAAAAAATTTAGAGAAATTGATAGCAAATAAACTGACACATTTATTAATTAAAAAACAACGTTATTTCATTGTGTCAGTATAGCTTTGTACAGGGCAGACACACAGAACAAGCTATTTGCAGTTTTACTGAAAAAAATACTAACTTCTTTTGATAAAAAACAATTCTCAACAGGTATATTCGCAGATCTTCAAAAGCTTTGTTTGTGCCGACCCAATATTTTATTGCAAAAACTAGAACAGTGTGGAGTAAGACGTGTAACCAATAATATGTTTAAATCATATCTTGAAGACAGAAAATAGATCACCTCCATAAGATATTATTATAAAAATCACATTACAGGTGTTATGTCCAATACCAGAACTACTCGAGTAGAAGTGCCCCAGGGATCAATACTTGGACTAATTTTATTCTTAATATTTATTAATGATTTTACAGAACAAATAACCAACGGCTCAGGTATAATGTTTGTGGTTGACACAAACATTTTGGTAACTAGTTCAAGCAATGCTGTTCTTGAAGAAAATATAAAACAAACAGTGACTGAGATGTCCAGTTGGTTCCCGTATAATAAATTAATATTAAATGCAGTGTGGCAAGTAACGACGCAGATGCAGAGCAGAGTGAGCGCGACCATGTGTGCATGGTGCTGGAATACGAAAATAGGCATTGTGAAAGTTCTGTTATAATTTAATATGTTCAATTAAAGGGTAGGGTCAGTTTACGCAAGGGGACACAACTAATAAAGACACCTGCCTTCGCAGCCCTAAAGGCCTCAGTGTTTTCAAAGTGTCTTTTTGTAATTTTCTGTAATGATCATTCACATATCTTTCATCTCCACATCATCCACACAGTGCAATGTTTCGGTATAATAAATAATATTTACAGGGTTCATTTTAGAAGCAATATTTAATAACCAGTATGCAGGATACATGTCTAATTTGCAAATGTTGTGTGCAAGGAAGTACTGTAACGCAGAGTGCCAGCACGACAAGCAGGCAGACATACAGTGCAGAGAAAGTTCAGTACACGTTCATCTTTGCTAGGGTTGTACTATGTCACATCAAAGCTCTTGTTTCGCGCACTCGGGCAGCCATCACCATGTTGGACTAATCATTTCATAGCAATAGTTATTTAGCATACTGGAACCTTTTCGTTTTTAGCTGCCTGAGACTTACTGCCTCTCGCACCTATCCGTGCTTGCATCGCCTCTGTAGACTTCAATTGTACTTAAGTTATTTCGTGTGACAACATGTCTTTTTCACAGTACTACCCGAGCTAACAGGATTGTAAGCAGCACCAAATCTAACCTTTTCCCGATGGGACTGTAATCATGAAACTGAATAAATCGCAGCAGTGACGAGTTACGATGTGTGGTTTATTTCCAGTTTGCTGCAAGGCATTTATGGTACTGGCCGTCTTCCACAAATTTTCTCAAAGTGTAACTTATTGTGCAAATATGTTTGAAATGGTCATGGGTCAGTTTAATAAGTAAAAGTGCTTCATATGGGCACGTGGTGAGTCCAGATATCCCACAACGCAATAATTAAGGGAGTAATTCAGTCAGTATTAATTTAATTCTACGAGGAGACAACTACACTTGGAGGATTTGCCATGGTCCTCGGCCGAATGACTCTGAGGAACAAGTCAACTGCTGCTCTCCGACTACACAATATTATCAACTCGACAATATTTTGAGCCCTGGGTAATTATATACACCGAGATTCCAAAACTGTATTCACTGCTCCTCGCCTAACCAATATTCTTACTGACCAACACATTGACACCAGTTGCCAGCCTCCTGTGCATTAGACAAACGTCAAATGACTTACCCCGATTGTGTGGCAGACCTCTACCACCTTACCGACACCTTAACCAATGTCGAATGGTGCCGAACTTTGGTGCAAATCCTCATTTTAAAATCTGAGCATTTTTCCTACAATTTTCCTGCACAAAAACAAATTTTCCCACGAGGTTCCTGCATTTCCCCTGGATTTACCAAGAACGAGGGAAAACATGGTCAACCAGGTGACCCACATGACACTTGGCAGTATCGAGATGACTTGAAGATGCCCACAACGAAGTCTGGCAGGACGCATGTGGCCGGTGTGCAAAACACGCCAAAAGAGCTTAGCCATTACTTCAGCACAAAGGCGTAGTGATAAGAAAGTGCAAGAAGCCGCCCTCTTGGGACAGCGACATGATGTCACAGCATCCAGACAACGAACAGGGCGAGTCAAGCGCACCAATCCACCCCTCTGCCCGCATTGTGTCATGCTGTGAGGAGGGAGAAGGAGAAATGAGAAGAGGAAGGAACATCTGGCCGCTCCTCCCCCATGCTCTCTGCAGTGTGCCAAGCCATCCGTTGACCCAGCCTGCGCCGTGCAGGACTGCTGCGCTACCATGATACTTTCATGCAGGTCAACCACGCTATCATGCTTACACGTACCATGTTTCCATGCTTATGTGGTAGTGTTGTCAAACCACCATGGCTGGGTAGATGCAGTACGGCGTGCCAGCACTACTGTGTCTGCAATGTCTGCGTCAAAAAACCACTGGACAGGTACAAAATGGGGACCCGTTTTTGCAAGTGCGATCGAAGAACGCAACCACGGAGAAGAGCAAGTGACAGATCATTAGGTCATTATCAACTAAATTCATAATTTACCCCAGTTGCATTTGTGCGGAAGATTGTTATGCACAAAATTGGGAACCACACAGAGCATGTGTGCACGGTGCCATATGCACGTACACTAAGAATGCATGAATCCTACAGAGTTACACACCGCAGCCAGTTTGTGGTTCATTTGCGATAAGTGTGTTGGACATTTGAAACCGACAGTGATCACTAACATTTCAACCGACTTACGCACTGGAAATTAGCCCGTGATTCAGTGTGCCGAAAAAAGACAGGACGGGAACAATATGCAAGCAATGCAAACTTACTGAAATTGCATTGCCACGGTAAACACGGTATGTCACATCGAGAGTGAAGGAACAGGCGAAAAAAGAACGCAAGCCAAGGAAGTACACTGCAAGGTCGAGGATGTCTGCAACCACACGTCACCTGTGGTCGAGGCCCCTGTGACAACTGTCAATCATCCGGCACTGCATGGCCAGTGCTTGCAACCATTGATAACCCTACCTCTCTTACTTCTACCACTCCCACCAATGACACCTTACCTACAGCAATTTTCTGCCTACCAACCAACACCAGTATTTCTACAACAAATACCCAGCATATTTCCCATGTCTTTTCCGGCACCGACATTTCTAACATCTTTTCCCCAATAACTATGGACAGCAACCTGTGTCCAGTTGGCAACCAGAGAGGGAACTGCAAAAAGAAGCAAAATAAGTCAGAAGCAACCCAGACACCCCCAGTAACCCGAAAGGAACATCAACACGATTTCAACACCTACCAACCTTTACTGGCATGGCAAGCGAGAGCCTAGCGCTTTCTTAAAGGATTGCACGTCATCTGAAATGCTACAAGGTGAATGAAGACGAGTGGGCCATTTGCATCGCCAGCCAATTACAAGGGGAAGCAGGGAAGTGGTGGGGTGCTGTCAACGGTAAGAGCGAATGACCAACTGGTAGCATATTTGTACAGCGACGTTGTGATAGCGCAGGAAACTTGTGAGTTTGCGAAAGACAAGAAAGAGCGATGTGAAAAAGAACACATGGACAGATGGAGATGTGTAGAAGGGGGTATTGAGACATGCTCACCGTCAGACAATACAAAATGGAGACTGTATGTACCACCTAGTTACAGGGAAAAAGTGTTTGAACATGCTCATGGGAACATAATGGAAGGACTCCAGGGAACTGAGCAAATGGTTAAGAGCATTTTAGAACAGTTTCTCTTATGCCTGGTGTCACTCATTATGTAAGAAATTGAGTACGTAGATGCCACAAATGTAATTTGTTCAAATCCCGGCATTCTGACCGAACTCAACAACAGTCAAGGCAGCCTAAATGCAGCTGAGTGGGTCCCGACGAGCAAACGAACACCACCAATGCTCGAACCTGGACAGCTAGTGTACGTGAAAGCGCATCCGCAGTCGGCAGGCTGCCAAAACATCTGTGCCAGGTTCGCTGTGCGATAGATAGGCCCACATCGGGTTATAAAAGGGCTAGGACCAACCACATACCAGGCCCGCATGGGAGAAGGACAAGAATGTATCACTGAGATGCCATACGCCTGTCACCAGGGGACATCCATGGCAACGAGGCCAGTGACAACATCACCCACAATGGAGCAACACCCGCCGAGACCGCAGAGCAAGGGAGTGAGGAGGAGAGTGGGGCAGCACCTTCCACAGGAGGTTCCCCACCAGATGACACTAAGTCGCCGATGCAGGATGAGGCCACGTCCGCAACGTGCCGGGATTACATATGCCTGGATGACGGAGGTCGCATCGAACCAAAGGCCGACGCCACCTCAACATCGGCTGGAAACAGCGCACAGCAAACAAAAGGGGAGTTGCACGAACAGCACGAAAGAGGCACACGAGTCCTGGAGGCTCACGACGGCACCATCGAGTACGAGCTCCAGGGGAGAACAACAAGCATGGAAGGTGGGTCAGTACCTACCCCAGGACCACCAGCAGTGAGTGCCCAAGGCAACGATGTCACCTGGTGCAGTGGTGCCAGTTAGATTGCATCTGATAGCTGACTCCACAGAGATTGACGGCACAGCAGCTACCAGAGCACCCCAAAGAAATCCGGAACTGCAACACACAGTTACACCTATGGGAGGGGTTCCCTCAGGAGACGATGCGACACCCGTCATCAGGATGCTGATCGTCGAGGAGGACAGCACCACAGAAGATGCAACAGTGCCAACACCAGCTGGGAAATCTCCCAAGGATGACTCTAACACCCTCCCCCCCCAAGTAGTCACTAGTCCACCTAGCTACTGCCAGCGATGTGGTGTTGTGCACGAGGACATCATCAGTGGCAGCGACGACAGAGAATCGTGCAACTCGTACGAGGTCCGTCACTCAGCTCGCCGACGCCGACCACCTGCGGTAAGCCACACATGTGTGAGCTTGGGAGCACCACGGCGATGGCAAGAACACGCAGAACGACGGCAGCAGCCATTAGTTGCAGAATGTCCACGACGGGCAGACACAGAGAGGTGTGTCAGTCATCAGTGACGTGTGCAGATACAAACTGTCTAGGAGGTGGGGGCATTTGACATGTGCCCACGTTCATCCCTTCTGCTTAGCCTATTTGCCTGCTGCACTAGGTTCCATCACACAATGTGTGTGCATTCTCTATGAGTGCAAGTGAAGTTTAGTGTGGCAAAGAACGATGCAGGTGCAGAGCAGAGTGAGCCCGACCACGTGTGCATGGTGCAGGAATACAAAAATAGACCTTGTGAAATTTCTGTTATTTAATTTGTTCAATTAAAAGGCAAGGTAAATTTACACAAGGGGATGCAACTAATAAAGACGCCTGTCTTCGCAGCCCTAAAGCCCTTAGTGTTTTCAAAGTGTCTTTTTGTAATTTTCTGTAACGTTCATTAACATGTCTTTCATCTCCACATCATCCACACAGTGCAATGTTTTTTTATAATGAATAATATTTACAGGGTTAATTTTAGAAGCAATATGTAACAACCGGCATGCAGGGTACGTGGCCGATTTGAAAATGTTGTGTGCAAGGAAGTAGTGCAGTGTTGGGTGCCAACCCGTCAAGCAGGCATCGGAAGCGTCTCGTATGGTCCCACCGAACATAATGGTTTGCGTCACTGTACAAATTCACATTTTGCCTGTTCCCACCACCTCGTGCATGGGGTGAAAACTGCTCACTTGGTTAACTCGCGGCTGTTCCGGCTGTCATGGTTGAAAGTTCTGTGTGTTTATCCTGTTGTTATCACTGTGGAAGTTCCCAAACTCGTGAAGCCCTTGGTGCGGCTGGGCGCCTTCCGATTCACATCGCGGAACACTCGTGTTTCGTTCGAGGATAATGGCAGCACACATGAACACTGCGATGCCGCTGTTTATTAGTGGAACTAAGGCTGGTCTGTACCCTGGTAGTGCTGTCTCTGCTATCACTTCGAGGACGTCCCGTTCAATCAATCCAGGGTGGAATCTTCATACAAGGTGTATTAATCTGTTGTCGAATGCTGTTAACGTTTCGCCCTCCTGTTGTTCCTGGAGCATGAGTTTCCTTTAAGCTTGGGTTGAGTTGATCGTACTTCCGAAGCAGCATTGAAGTGCATAAATTAACTCTCCCCAATTTAGTCTGCAATGGTTCATCGAATGCCAGCATTGTTGTGCATTTCCTTTTAACTGCTTCCCAACACATTCGGGCCATTCATCTTCCGATACCCTGTAACTCCGCAGCCACATCGTGCAATCTTGTACAGAGAAGCGGATGGATCCTCATTCAGATGGCCAGAAAAGGTTGGCAGTGTCTAAAACCTCATAGGCATTGGTCAAAATGGCACGTCAATGCGATTGGTAACACTGGGCATAGCTATCGTAGCTCTGTTTACATCTGTTGGTAAATTTGGGAAAGGTGTTGAGGTAGGAAACTAGTTCTGTTTGGTTGGCAATACTGTTGGAAAATGTGGAGTGTACATAGGCAGGGAATAATATGGTTGCAGGTACGGAACATTGGCAGCAAAGATTGGTACTGGAGGGTAGTAACAGGCAGTGGTTGTAACTCGGGTACTATCGCCCTGGGCAGTACCACGGGCGTGTTCTGAATGTCGGGTACTTCAGCAGGTGTGGCTTCCTCTTTGAACGTGCTGTCTTCACACTCAAACTTTTCCTCACTGTTTGTCTGCCATTCTGTCTCAGTTTGACACTGTAGGTGGACCCTAATGTTGCATTTGTCACAGCTGCTTATTTTTCAGTTAGAGTTCCCTGTACATGGGTTATGGTCGTACGTGTTTATACTTTGCAACTCGCCAGAGAGAGTGTCCCAATTATATGTGACCTGCTTGTGGGGTAAGGGTTGTGTAATTCACTGCTTACAAGAAATCATTAGCCCTTTAATTGTTTGCAACTCGTTTCCATTCAAACACTGAGTATGATAATGGTTACTACAGAGTTGAAATTTTAATAAGAATGTGTACCGACCTGGGCAGAGCAGGTCATGGCACCATTCTATTGTTTGGTTGTCCGAAATGTCAATGTTGAATTTAGTTTCCAAAGTTTCTAGTTCACTATTCACAACCTCTTCTCTTTTGCAGTTTTTCCGAATACTGATGCTTGTGCTGGTTTGCCGGGCACACTTACAGTACGTTGTATCATGCCCATATTTGGCAATAAAATCCTGCAGTTGTGGTAGCAAGCACTGTTACAGAGAAACTCGATGGAGTCACTACTGGTCCAGCCAGCCATCATGTTTGTATACAAGTCCACGCAGTCTCGAGAGAGTTGTTGGAGATGCACAGCACATGAGAACGTGGTTGGGAGCACTGGATGCTCGGCACTGGTGACGTCATGGCACTGCTGTCCGGCTTGGCACTGTGTGAGACAGGGGTCAACACATGGTGGACATGCACAACTGTTCGGTGCAGCAGCGGGTAGCATGAGAGGGATTCTATTTTATTTTACTCCTCTCGTTTCTTTTCCTCCTTCATCCTCCTAGAACACACACACGATGCTGGTGGAGGGTTAGCAATTGCAGCCCCTTTGTCTGCTCGATGCCTGGGTGGCACGAGCTGTCTGAGGTCACAGTGCACCAAGGAGGCCGCTATCCCTTGTCCTTCTGCTTTCTCCCCTGTGGTGTGGTAAAGGCGGTGTCCTTGCACATTCACTACATTTTCTCCTTGTGCCACGTGCATAGACTTCTTGGTGTCTTGGGCATCGCGAAAATATCCAATGGGTCCAGATGTGCACAGCAGATGTTGTTTATGCCTCCTCGATACTGACACAGGTCAGGGAAAGCTGAAAGGACAGTTTCTGATTGCAGGATATTTCGGAAAATTTTGAGAACATTTCAAGGGGGTTTGAAAAGAAATTTTGGTGATAAGACACACCCCTAAGTTGGGAAAGCCATTTGACACAAGGTAGTGGATCAAAGTGGTGTTCATCAAGGTTGGAAGTGGGATATGTAAATGTTACTTTGATTCTCACCAACTATTCTACTTGTAGATGATGAGCGCCAGGTATTTTAAGTGAATTACCAACTAGCTAGCATAGATCAGATTCTTCTCCTCTCCAGGTTGTATACTGATGCCTTATTGGTGGTGTCCTCCTGGTGCTCCTGCCATCAGGATTATTACAAAATAGTTATCTTACTGAAATCCTGTACAGTGAGATCATTGGGTGGCTCACACACCCATAATTAGTTGTACGTAGATAAAAACACTGAACGATAATACAAAACACTGATACAAAACCCTTAATGATTGGCAGGAAAGATGGGGGCCCCACGCCCAATATGGCCCATAAGCAACCCGAATGAGAATGCACACAATTTAACGTTGAATCATTGGGTTTTATTAATAGCTCCTCCGGGAAGCAACTTATGCACGGTGACGGGCTTAACCCGCAGGCAGGGTGACGCTGTACAAACGGCCCGAAGGCGACAAAGAATTTACATGAAAACTGAAGCCTTCCCGGGCGATGCTATTCCACAGGAACAGAGGAGTGGAATATCTTGGGCAGCTGCAAACTAAACAAAGGTTCTGGTAAATTAATGTGTAATGCTGTGAAGTGATTAGGGAACAAAGATGAAGCATCGCCCAAGCACGCAAAATACGACCCCATCGGTAAGCACGTTCAACTCCCCGAGGTACCAACGTATCACTAACTGTCCTGTGCGGCGTGCTGGCCGAGGTTTGGCGGGCAGGCCATCCACGTGGACTATTTTCTTACACACACAAACTTCCATAAAACATAACCACATTGCTTGAAACACTACAATTCTTACAAAAACAATTACCCTGGGTGTAGGAACCCTTTAATAAACATATTATACTCTGTTAAACAAAATGAGTGTGAAACACGTGAAAATGACAAATGATAGAAAATGGAAAACATTGATTAAAGCCCACCAGGTAATCAAAATATTGTAGGTCTCCTTAATTTGCCTTTTCGTGAACGGGCATCCTTGAGCGCTTCTTAATTAAACCTTATTTCACATAGTCCAATTTTGTAGGGTCTCCTTTTAAGACACGTGCACATGGGAACAGATGTCGTGCTCGGCACGTGCACTTTCCCGCTCACGTCTCAAGTGTTCTCTTCTGCCTCAGCGGCCGCACTCGTAACTGAGGTCTTCGCGGTTCGACTGCTGCGGTGCACTCTCCAACCTGTGCGCACGAGCCTCCGGTTGAGTGCTGGTAGCTGCAGCGGCTACCAACGACGGAGGGTAAACAGCCTAGGAGGAAGCAGATGGAGTTAGTTCCTAGGTATATACATTTACATTATTAAACTTTGATCTCCTTTTGTTACCGAATCACTCAGAAATAAAACACATTTTGCTAAATTCGTGCACTTCAGTAATGAATTTTAGCAATTTACATAGCCATATATATTCATACTGTTTTTACAGTAGCTAAAATACATATTGAATTCTGCAATAATAGACTATCTGTCTCTTACTTTTTTATCATAAGTAACCTAGATAACATGTATAACATTAGGAGAATAAGAGCCTTTTTTTTTTTCGTAAAATAAAAGATTTGGGACATATTTTGACTAATATAGTGCCAGGAAAAGAAAATTTAATGCATTTGATACAGCATTAACATTCATGCTTGGAAATTGTACTGAGATAAATTATTTTCCAAAGAGCATTCGCAAATGACTTTGTATATCAGAATTTACATTGTGTCACTTGGTCTATAATTGCATAACTACGCCCAATTACAATAACTTAAAATTACATAACATAAAAAACATGGTTAACCTTTTCTACATAGCTAAACAGTCAGCACAAGTTGAAACACAATTTATTTTTGTTAAACTACCTTGACTTACGGATTATCTTACAAAAATATATAACAGTAAAGTTTCCATTCTGTTAACTTTCATAAGTTTCAAAATTTTTGGCTGTTAAAAGGTCTGGGCAGGCTACCTGCTTAGTCAATAATATCATTCGGCAACGCTCGTTTTCTGTCGGTTATTATCGTTTGTAGAACAAGCAATATAGGGTTCCCTAGACACTTATTGGCTTGTGTTTGTGTACAGAATTAAACAATCAACAGGCAAGTGCCCACGCGCGTGTAGGTGGTTAGAATGTTGAAAATAACTCCAAATTAAAGAAAACAGAATTTATTTATTTTAGATAAATATTATAACATTATTCAAATAAAGTAAATGTGCTGTAGTATTTAAACGTACATGCCTCACTGCAACAATCCTTCTACCTTGATCTTAAAAGAGATAAAGCAGAAAAACATAATCTCTGTGTATTGGGGCATTGCATGATATATCATGTTCGTATGGACTGAATTCTACACTGTGTTTTTCTGAAAAATGCGTTTATAGTTCGTGACTGGAAAAAGAGAAGAAATTGTTACTGCAAGTTAAAAAACGTATCATTGAAGAAAATGGTAAGAATCTTTCCCATTTTTAATCTGATTTATTTTCTTTATTAAGCTGTCTGCAAGTGTGATATGGGCGGGTCGCGCGCGGTTTTTAAATTTGTGGAACCATACGGCTGTACAAACCCGCGTGGAATGTACGGTAGTTCGATGGAATGCACGCTTTTGTCAGTATTGTTGTGTTTGCTGTCATTTTAATGCCGTTTGAAGATCATAAATAAAACTTAATAACATAAATATTTGCGCAAGTCTTAGATTATAATTTTATCATGTGCGGAATATCACAATTTTTCAAAACGTATGAGATTCGTCCATAACTTATGTGCTTGAAAATTACTTTTTAATAAAATGTTAATTTAAACATAAATCACTTTGTAATGAAGCCACCAAAAATAATTAAGACAATTAATGGCTTTAACCAATTAAAGTTGTTTTACATTACTGCATTGTTTCAATCCTACAGAACTAACTTGTTGGCAGGTGTGAATTAGATTTATTGTTGTGAAATCAGACTGTTTACCTACCTATTGATCATATTTTTTATTTGTGTATTTTCTGTTGTATTGAATAGTAAATATGGACTTAGAGCTAATGAGTCTTGTACCATTTGGAATTTTGTTGTAAACAAAGAAAACACTTTGCTTGCACAACACAGTTTTATTTCATTATTTTTATGTGCAATGGAGTAGGCCTAACACTTTAAAGACATGTTGTTACAATAAACTGCTCAAATCAAGTAGCATAGATGCATTATCAGATGACAAACAACATAGTAATAAATGTATAAATAAGTTAAGCTGATTTACTGAGGTTGTGTGTGAAATGTACTCAAATTCTAAGAATAGTGATTACAATGAAACTTTTCATTCAGTAGTTATTTTGCAGTAAGCTCCTACAGCTTGTTTATGTGTATATTTTTCTGTTTATTTATTATCTGTAATTGAAGGCTTCCGGAGCCAAGGCTCATGTGGATGCTGTACATAAAAATATATTTAGTATAACAATATAAATAAAATGTTTTGTTGTCCTTATTACATATTAAAACTTTGAAGAATTACTATAGCATAAACTGGTAATTGTTAGTAAATAAACTAATTCACACTGTCACACTATTTTTTATTTGAATAAAATTTGGTTTTTGTGATTTGTATCTCTTAGTTATTTATTTTGACCTCAGAATAATTTTTCAAATTTTAGAATCGACCTACTTTCTTCTGAGATGGGCTACAGGCAATAAATAGCTAACAATGCAAATAGCCAAAATTGAAATTTCAGTATTAGTTTATAAATTTTACATATTTTTTAATTGAATTAGAAAGAATGCCATACAGGTTCATTACAAAGCCTAAGGAATGATCTTCTTGTTTAACCAATATGAACTTTTATTTTCTGGATAAGTAGAGTATTTTAAGGTCTAAATTTGCATTCAATAATTAATTATTTTTTTTAAATTATTTTGTAGGGGCCTATTTAAATATTATTAGGATTTAATGTAACAAACCCTTTTTTTCTTACGTGTGGCTCATATGGACACAAAAATTATGCTATTAATGGTAGGTATATTTTTGACTTGAAAAAATTGCTTGAACTTTGAAAACAAGAAACTAATTCATGTTATTCCTAGAGAATGAGGGGTCACAAGTTTTTGAATTAGACCAAAATAATAAAACAAAACACGTTCACCTTTTGAATTGAGGCTAAGCAGGCAGGATTATTTCCCAACATTATTTAGTTTAGTAAGTTCGTAGAGTTTATTAAATTACGACTATACTACCTAATGTGCACAAGATGAAAACCACCAAAACTGACTACGTTTACTGGGAAACTGGCATCATTTACAAAGAAGTGCTGCATCTGTTTTCAGGTAGCAAGTGGTTTCAGAGGCTAAGGAGAAGCAAAACTACGACTAGGCACAAGTTGTTATAATAAGATCAGAAAACTAACCCCCACTCCTATTGTTGTCACTATAGTGATGAATGTTGAAAACTTAATTTTTGTTATTCTGTTGAGCCCATTTTATTAGGGGAACTACATATGGCTCTGTAACATAGCATAAGATAGCCTATATTTTCTTTATCAAGCCATTCAGAATTCAGTAGATAATGTGGGTAGGCAGAGAGTTAGCTTACATCTTTTTTATATGCCTATGAGATAACTTTCCTGTCTGTGTGTGTAAGTATGTGTTTGCCCTCCTCCCCCCCCCCCCTCTAAAAAAATTGAATGCATGAAGCCAAATTCACCAAACTCAGTACATATATAGCCTAGGACTTAGTTAAAACATCCTAGTTTTATAGCTTTCGACCATGCCTGATGCTATTTCTAAAATGGCGACAGTTTTCAAATTTAGGATGTTATCTCATATCTTGGGAACCATTTAACCGATTTGAACAAATTGTATGTTGACAAGAGGTCTACAACATTTAAGCATTGATTTTAGAGATTGATATTGTAGTTGGTAGACCATTTTGGAAGATAGCACATACATAAAAATAAATAATATGTATTGAAAACTACTTAACCAATCCTTTCCCAAATTTGACATGCAAGTAATACTATGCTGACATATGTAAACATTTATCATTTAAGTAGATAAGTCAGTTGTTTTCAGAATTGTGGCCATACAAATATTGTACCTTTATTACCAATATCTACCATACTGTTAAGCCAGTTTCAAAGAGCCTTTTTATGCTGAAAGTGTCTTACTACAAGCATCATATATGCAAACACATAGGCACTTTTGCATGCCATTTTTTAAGATAGTAACAAATGAATACATTGACTTAGTATGTAACATCTCGGGAAATAATCACCAGATTCATACCAAATTTGGAAAACAAGTAGCAGTAGGGCAGGCCATATAAATTTATATGTTCTATGTGATTCAGACACATATTTTCAAAAGGCAACCATATTAACATTTTAGTTACGGTACTTACATATGCTGAATCTATGATACCATGCAAGGAGAAGGCGTATGGCACAATGGTACGGCCAATGTTAGAATATGCTGCAGCAGTATGGGACCCGTATGTGGAAGTGGAGGTGCGATAACTGAAAAAGGTGCAGAGAAGGGTATCAAGATGGGTGAAGAGTAGGTGGAGAAGACAGGGCAGAATGATGAAGAAGAAGGGAACTATAGGCCATCAGTGATGATGAAAGAAATGGGGTGGAGCTCATTGAAGGACAGGAGGAAAGTTGAACGGCCAGTCAGGATGGTGAATGAAGAATGAGGATGGGGTGGGCTACACTGCAAGCTAAGTAAGGGGGTGTTTAGAGGAAGAGGAAACAACAGTGAGAAGCTTCAGAGGATGTGGAGGAGAACGGAGCGAGGTAGGCAGTCCATGCATGTGAGGTCTGTGAGGGAGTGGAATGTGTTGAGGGAGGAATTAGTATCTGTGAGAGGGGTTGGTAAGTTCAGGAAGGGAGTGGAAAAGGAGTTGGTTGGGCGAAGGAGAGGTGAGAGAGCTCGCCACCGGGCGGTAGCCTAATTGCGAGTCTTCATGGTTGTTGTCTTTTGCTAATACAAGTTGCTGAGGGTGAAGAGGTTGATTTTCATCCTGCCACTTTGGACGCTGCTGTAAGGTGTGAAGATAGTCCTAATACAAGCATTTCCAGAAATCTTGCTGAATCTTCTCCACGAGCTGCCAGCGCTGTAAACGATTCAGCTGGATGTCTTCCAGATTTGGCTCTAGAACTGTGACAAGTGCCTCAAGAGTCAAAAAATGACCAGGAGTAAGCTTTGACAAGTCATTCTGGTCCGAGCTAAGTGGACAGAGAGGCCTGGAATTGAGGATGGCTTCGATCTGCACTAGAACAGTATTCAGTTCCTCGTAAGTGAGAATTTGTTCTCCAGTAACACGCCTCGTATGGGACTTGACCGACTTAACTCCGGCTTCCCATAATCCACTGAAGTGAGGTGCTGCGGGGGGATTAAAATGCCAAGTTACCCCAAGGGTGGCCAAGGAGCTTGCCATGGTCTGTTGGTGGTTGGGAGAAGCAAGCAGCTGTCGCAGTTCATTCAGATAGTTATTTGCACCCACAAAGTTGGTTCCATAGTCACTATATAGGTCAGATGACCTGTCACTACGGGCAAGAAAGCGTTTGTGTGCACCTAGAAATACATTGGTAGAAAAGGTCAGATGCCAACTCAAGGTGCACTGCTTTTGTTACACAACAAACAAATATGCAAAGATAAGCTTTTAGCAACACTGGGTGATGAACTCGGGCGAGCTTAATAGTAAACGTACCAGCATAGTCCACCCCGGCCTTTGTAAAGGGTTTCACCTGCTAAATCCTCATGGCAGGAAGGTCTCCCATTAATGATACAGAAGAGGCAGGTCTTGTCTTAAAGCACTTCAGGCATTAACGAAGACAGCGATGAATGGCACACCTGTCTGCAAGTATCCAAAATTGTGTCCTGAGGATACTCTGAAAAGTTTGAACATCTGGATGCTGATTGACTTCATGATAATGACTGATTACTAAGTCTGTAAAACAGTGCAATTCGGGAAGTAAAGCTGGGTGCTTTTGCTCAAATGGCAAGTTTGACTGAGGCAGCCTACCGCCCATCCTGGCCACTCCACAGAGATCAATAAATGGAATCAATTTCCGGATCCAAGGTGATACACGCTGCGGCTTCTTTAGAGCATTAATATCAGCTTCAAAGCAAGAAGCTTTGGTGTACCTCAACCAAATGTTCAAGCCTTTGTCTAGTTCATGAGGTAGTAAGGCATCAGTTGCCTTTTTTTGTGGCACTCGACAATTGTGAATAAAACATACAATATATGCTGTTATGCGGATAAGCTTATTCAACTTGCTGCACCTTTCAAGCAATAACTCCAATGGGCTGATGTCTACAAAGTTTCTGAATGAGAGAGTTTTCTGTTCAGGAATGATGGAGGCTGATGCAGAGGTCTCTTCTGTGGACGTATAGCAGGGCCAATGATCACTGGTTTCCATCAATCACCATGGTCCAGTCCACCACAAATGATGTTGCTGAAGCTGTGCGGGTGTCAAACCTCGTGAGGCGCAGTCAGCAGGATTTTCCTTCGATTGAACATGATGCCACTATTCAGTTGATGTGTAATCTTGAATTTCACTGACTCGGTTGGCCACAAAGATCTTCCAGAGGTGAGGTGATGATGTAATCCAAGATAAAACTACCATAGAATTGTCCAGGCGTAAGTGGCCTCAATGTGCAGCCTCGAATTGTAGTTGTTGATGACGAGACGGAGAAGCCGAGCTAGCAAAAGAGCAGCACAGAGTTCTAGGCGAGGTAGTGACATCTTCTTCACAGGCGCAACCTTAGATTTGGCAACCAACAGGTGAACTATTGCTGGACCCTGCTGAGGTTTCACACAAAGGTATACAACAGCAGCATAACCAATTTCGGAACTCAGCAAAGCCGTGAACTTGATATGTGCACCCTTGCAGATTCACTAGTGGACAGGCCACAGCAATGGACTACAATAATGACAGTTCAGATCTAACACGGTCCCACTTTTCACGCACTTCCAGGGGTGGTTCAGTATCCCAGTCCACACCTTTCAGCCACAGCATCTGAATCAAGCGTTTGCCAAACAAAGTTAAGGGAGCTAGCCAACCAAGCGGGTCAAACACTCGAGCCAAGTCTGACAGGATGATGCGTTTTCTAGGCAGATTGGAGTTGGGATGGATTACATACGAAAATGAGTCAGTGGAATGGTTCCATTGCAGGCGTAGGACTTTAATAACCAAGTCATGGTCAAGATCAAACGAGTGAGATGATGATGAATGAATGTCCTCCGGTGGGAGCCAATCCAACAAGGCTGCATGGTTGCTCATAAACTTTCTCAGTTGAAATTCACCGACCTTCAGTAATGCTATGAGTTCCTGCTGTACATTGAGTGCAGCCTCAACACTGCAAGGTCCAGTGGCTATATCATCTACATATGTGTCTGACCATAAAATCTTTGCTGCAACAGGAAATCTGCTCTTCTCATCATCTGCGAGTTGATGGAGAGTGCGTATGGCGCAGATGACACCCCATAAGTAACTGTGTTCAGTCTGTATTCCGCGATGAGTTCATCATCCGAGGATCTCCACACAATCCTCTGATAATCTGTCGCTTGGATGAATGGATATCTGCTGATACATTTGTTTGATATCTGCAGTAAACACAATAGGGTACATACGAAACTGTAGCAACACATTAACAATGCTGCTTTGGAGTTTTGGCCCTATAAGAAGTATGTCATTGAGCGATTGGCCATTTGTGGTTCTTGCCGATGCGTCAAACACCACTCACTACTTAGTGGTGGTGCTATCAGGCTTTACTACAAAGTGGCGAGGAATGTTGTAGGCCTCACTTACAGAGATTTCTCCCTATGGAATCCTTTCCATGTGTCCAGATGACAGGTAATCTTCCATAAAATCTGCATACTGGGCTCTTACTGAGGGTTTCAGTTTCAGTTACCTCTCGAGACGATGAAGCTTATGTATTGCTTGGTTCTTAGATTCCCCTAACTGTGGTTTTGGTTGACAAAAGGGCAAAGCAACACTGTAGCGCCCTGTTTGGTCTCTTGTATGAGCTGTTACGAACATATCTTCACAGAGTGCTTCCTGAGGAGAGTGATGTGTTTTCTGAGGAACTTCTTCTAATTCCCAGAACCTTTTGACAATGTAGTCAAGCGATGGGGATGATGTAAACAATGAAATACAACATGATGTTGTTGGTTGCAATGGAACAGCAGTTTAACCCTTCCCGTGAGGATCCATCCGAACACAGTCTCCAATGCGGTGGGCATTTCCTTGCTTCCATCTCTTTTGCGGCCAGTCATCAAGTGGAAACAGCTCGGCACCTATCAGCATGTCGATCGGGCCTGGATGGGCAAAGGTAGGATCTGCAAGTTTCAGGTGCGTTACAGCATCACAAATGCTATAGGGTAGCTGAGTGTTAGGGAGATCACTTGAAATGCGCAATAGAACAAAGGCATCCAGACTGAATGATGGTGAAGTTTGTCCTAAAAGACTGATTAGGCAAGTCGTGGTTGACTTGGAAACACTTACTGGCACATTGGATAATACATGGATTGGGAGCTTAATCGTCTGTCGGGGCAGTCCCAATCGCTGTAGGCAGGCCTTGGTTATTAAACTAGCCTAGCTAGCCGAGTCTAGAAGGGCACGTACTTGTTGGGGAGCTCCAAATGCATCCTGGATTTCTACTAGAGCAGTAGACAGCAAAACAGTGGTGGTAGCTGTCATGGTGGTATGAGCTGCAAGTGTGGATACAATTTTAGTTTGGCCATTTCCTGTATGTTTTTCTATTGTGATATCCAAGGGATCATCTATTTCAGGGGCCGATGCATCCTGTGATTGAGCAAAGTGTAGCAATGTGTGATGTCTAGCACGACAGTGTCGACACGAGAATTTGGAGTGACAGTTTCTAGCTCAATGTGATGATCTGAGGCAGTTCAAGCACAAATTCAACCTTTTGGTTAGAGTGTAATGTTCCTTTGGGTCTATACTCAGCAACTGGGAGCACTGAGAAGGAATGTGGTCTGCCTTACATAGGGTACAATTAGTAGTAGCTGTTTGTGTCATGTTCACCATGGAAGTAGTTGGACTGTACGAATTATGTTTGCTGGATTTGGACACAATTGAAGTCTTTGACATAGAGGTCTTGACATGGTACAAACCGACTGCTTCGACTGATTGACACTGCTTTTCTAAGAACTCTATGAATTCTGTCAGCTTTGGCAGTGATGAATCACTTACTGTCAGCTCCCACTGGTGGTATAGGTAAGGGTTTAGTTTCTTCTCCATCAAGTGAAGCAACAACAAGTCCCAGTGATCCACAGGAATTTTCAATGCTCGCAGAGCACCCATATTTTCTGCTAGCGCAGTTAGCAGTGTACGCATAGAGCTCAAAGAGTCAGATGGTACCACTGGCACTTGAAGTAATGATTCAATGTACTTTGAGGTTATGAGTCTTTTATTGTCATCTCTCCTCACTAAAATCTCCCATACAATAGTGTAATTTTCTTCCGAGAGTGGTAGGGACTGGGTTAACGACAATGGTTCTGCAGTTAAACATGACTTCAGGTATGTGAAACGATCCACCTGAGATAAGTTATCATTGGTGGCTACCATGGACTGAAACAGGTTTGCAAAGTTCGACCATGACTGACTTCGGGTCACCATTGAAACTTGGAAGTTGAATAATGTGTAACTTGACATGTGATGTGACTGGGTGGCTCCTTTATCATTCCTACCATTGCTCGCTATGATACGGTCATGTATGGCCATTACAGCATAATAGTCATCATTAAACTTGATAAGTCGTTGGGCATGGGACTGGGTGTCAAACTCACTACTGCCTTTGAACGCAACTTCCAGTGCGATGTGGTCATCATCAAAACCGTTCCGAATTTGAGCTAAGTCCCGGCAAGTAGAAAGGAAGAGGCGTGCATCAGTACTGTCACCTTGTACAGAAACTGACAATGTAAATGCATGGTGTAGTCGATTTTCCGCTCTTTTGAGATGTCTCTGAAGTGCTAGGTGTTTATCAGCCATGTTCAACACTATTCCGCACTATTAAGGCCAAAAGCAACAGGCGTGTGGAGCTTGCGTATGCTGACAATCCTGTTCGTAATAGTAATTAACTAACTGTGACCAGTAACTGTGATTTTAGCACATTTCTACAAATTAAAAGTGATTTATAACTGTTATAACTGTGATTTTATCACAGTTTATGGGACCAAGTAGCTGTAATTTCTTAACTGTTCCAATGTACATTAACCTTATCCTTAGTGCATGTAGATCACTGTGAATACAAACACGATACACACATCAATACAACTAAATGCAAATATGCCAGTTTTGGCAATGTACTGATTTATAAATGCTCTGACAAGGTGCTGGGACAAAATTCCACCACAACTTCTGAAACTCTTGACGAAATACGAGTCACAAACGAGGTTGCATGAGTCACGACCGAAATAGCACAGCGCGAACAAATACACAAAACAGCGATGCAGTAGATAATCAACTATGTGGGAACAATATCCGGCCCGGAAGACGAATAAATGTTGTGTCAAACATCTTGATGGACTGTATTAACCGAAAGTTTGTTGATAGAACTGGCGGGCACTACCAAACACCATTTCTCCTGAACAAATTGTGAACAACTGACTGTCTAAATATACTAGTTTGTAGAAGCACTACGAGTGCACCACTGATAGCAATGGCGGGAAGTTCAAATCTGTACACAGTAATATTTACAAAGACATCTATACACACAGTACCAAACATGTACATTGCTGGGCCGTTGCCAGCTATGCAGTCAGTTTGTTGCACCGTGCTGATGAAATTGCAGGTCTAGTATACTTTCCGATTCCACATGTTTGTTTTTATGCGTGATGTAGTTAATGACGTAAAGTCGTTGGCCGTATAGTTGATTAAGTTGGTAGTAATTGCAACAAGTAAAGAAGTATGTTAGAACAGCTGAGTAGTTCAGTTTTCGTAAGTTGTACTTCTGTATGTTTATTTGTATCGTAGAATAGGAAAAAAAATTATGAATAGTTGGTCTTGAGCTGTCGTAGAGTAAAAAAGGCAATAGTTTACTTGTTCAGTGTCTTCAGAGTCAGTATTGTTACGTGGCAGTGTGTCATAAAATGTAGACGTACTGTATAGAGTAATAAAGTAGTATGCTTTATATAAAGTGAAGTGGTATGGAATAGTGTACAGAGTAAAAAAAATATATGTTGTGAATAATGGTGTTGTCGCTGATGGATAATTATATATGTACCATAGTGCAAACAATGTGAGTGTTGTGGAATACTGAGGATGAGTGTGGCATTACAAGTTGGCAGAAAATGGATCTGTTTGTTACAGGTAAGTGTTAAAATGTTAATTTAGTAATGTGTGTATCGGGTTATCAGGTTTAATTAACAGTGTTGTAAGTAGATAATGTTAGGTCAGGATTCTGTAGAAGGTACCTAGTCTTTACCATTTGTTATTAATAATTGGATATATCTAATGTTTGTAGTGACATGTAGAATACAGTTGTTGTAGGTAGGTCTTGTTAGGATAGGGGTAGTATGTTTAGGCGGTATTTGATACAGCGGAGCATATAATATAGCAGAAATGGTATTTAACTAAACTGGGCAATATGATTGTGTGTGGAAATAATCCTTTACAAGTGGTCGAAATACGAAACCATTGCAGTGATTCATCCACACACGACCCACGATAAACAAGATGTGGCTGAACTACTAAAAATTGTGATTAGTCGTTTACAGATATACATTAGTTTAAGCGGCAAATTAGTTATTTATGGACTATGTTTATTCGAAATATGCATCCAATACAGTTATTCGCCCACACACAGCCCATGATAAACAAGATGTGACTAAAATACCAAAAATAGTGAATTGTCATGTACAAATCTGATACGTTAGTTTTGGCAGCAAAATAGTATTTTATTGACTATAATCTCTATGTATTATTGCATAGTACACTTGGGCGGATGGGCTCTAGTGTACTTCCCAATTCCAACGTCTATAAATGCTGAAATTGTCCCTGCCCGAAAACCCCCACATTCCCATGGATGCCCCGTTAGATTGTCATAGGTAAGGAATGGTGCAATAGTAAAATACATATGACGTCATGGAATTAGGTTCTACACTAATCTTGAAATTTCCTTCTGCCTAGACACAGCATGCAAACAGTACATATGGATATGTAATCATGCATTATTTAAATGGGTCAGAAACTAATTTTCAAATTGGCAGCTATATCAGTAATTAAGATAATTTGAAGGGCATGGGTGTAAAATATGGTAATTAGGAGTTTATTAGTTTTAAGTTGTACAATACTTTGTTTTTCCAAAAGTACTTCAAGAATATATCTACTTTTTTTGTTGTATCAACCATAAGTATACATTTATTTTAAGGTATTAAAACACTAATAATGCACATGTTATGAGATAACTATTTATATATGTCTAGAAATTAAATTTATAAGAAGAGTGGTGCTGCATAGATTTATACATTTACCATGGTTTATATGCATGCACTCAAACAGTTACCATATTTTACATGCGAACATATAAATGTTGCTTTTGTTAACAGTATATAGAAATATTATATTAAATATAATAAACTAATACTACTGAACAGAAGAAACATGTTTCAACAATATACTTATACATATTTAAATTTGTCTGTTATAGACTTCATGGTAAAGTGAGCACTTTTTAAGGCCCTTCTAAATTTTTCTTTCATCCAATTTCAGTCTTCCTGCTGGTTTCTAATATAAACATTGCAATGTGACCAATAAACACAGTGTATACATTTCACTACCCTCAAAATTTAATGCCTGTGGTTGTAATAAGATATATTTATTAGTGGTTAATGCTGGTTGTGAGGGCCTTAAAAAGTGCTCACTTTATCGTGAACAGCCTATACCTAAAGTTTAATTTTTGCAACATAATATCCAATATTGAACCCTCAACTGAAGTAAGATCACACTAATCTGAAATTAAAATTGCACACACCTTAATCAAAAGAAACTAAAATAATATTAGTATATCTTAAAGAGTTCACAGTAGTATTAATAGAATTCAGATATTAATAGGCCTATTAGAAACTATTATTGATTGACACTTTAGTCCAAAAATGTTTTTCACATTCTACTACTGTATTAAGTTCTTTACTTTCGTATCAATCTGAATATTGACTCAAATAATGTTTGTTGCAAATTATACATCAGACTACATAGGAATTTTTTTTTTTTCTGTTACACAGCTATTAAAAATAAATACACATGACTATGTTTATCTAACTAATCATTATGCATGGGTTGCAATTTCTTGTAGAATTTGTGATAAGTTGGAGGTATCCAGGGAAGACATGACATTATGTCTCTTAGTTTTGTTGCTTCTATATGCCTAACAGAGTCAACTTTCTTAGGAAGACATCCTGTGAAGTTCTTCAGGAAGCTGTGAGGTCGTCCTTTTTTCCTAAGTGACATAGGTTCCAAACTCCTATTGTAGGTATCAGACAGTGTGCAATGCTAAATCAAGCAGTGCCGTAGCTCTTCCTAACCCTTCATCCACCAACTTCAGAAAACACACTTTTAACACATGCGGTACACTTTTTTTTTAAATTGCTTCTACTCAGGATATCATTCTAAAATCGCTTACTTAAAAAACATTCTAATTGTTTGCGAGTGTTTCCATGTACATTTGAATTATTTACAAATATCACTTAAAAGAAATGTAAAAAATTAAGAGTTGAAATATTTCCCACTAAATGATTATCACATTGTACTGAGATGAATAAATGAGTTCTTTACTTTAGGTTAAAAGCAGCTTGAAAACTGATTTTAATATTCCTCTGTCTTGCTTCTTGTTTGGGCTTAATTCACGTTGAGTTCAGGAAATATTACACAGATCTGATGGACAGCGGTGCGATGCTGATAGTGTCCGCCATCCGACCCGAATGCCTGATATACTATGTGGTCAAAACACATGTGCTACACTGCTACCTAGTAGAGAATATGTGAATCAATAATGTGCGATGCTGGGCAGGAATTCCTTGTTTACCAGGTGCTAGCAAGCAAAGCGGCAACAGATGAATGAGTAAGCCAGTTCAATTCATTGTCTCTCGTGCGAACCAGTATATTGATGTCGCATCATTTCCTTTATCAACAACTCTGCCAGCCGCCATTCAATCAACACCAGGCTAACTCACTTTGGTTTTTTTATTATTTTGTTCTGCATAAAAAATTACTTATTGGTTTTTTCCCTCAATCACACAACCAGTGACGGAGTTGAGCTCCGGCTGCTTGGGGCAGTACTAGAATGACACTCTGGCGCTCCGGCATTACTACACCACTGGTATCAGATATATTAATAATGCTACCGTCTTCATTATTTGATAACATCAGCCAAACCGCTGTTTTTATACAAAAATAGAGGCCACAAGAGTACTTTAGTTGAATTTGGCCCTAGCGCTGAAATATTAAAAAAATCTTCATGCTTAATTTCCTGCACGATGAAAGGCTGCTTCTTCTGGCATTATTTCAGAAGTGTGATCCGGTGCTGAGGTGTGTAGACAAGCGGACAGTGTGTTCTAACATGTTTCTCAACAAGCTCAAAATCTCTTGTCAGAGGGCAACATTGTGTGGCCTACCTGGGGAAGACATGCTTAACCATTTTACTGTTTTGAATCTTCCTTCTCTAATAATCCGTAACCAGTTACTTTCTTACTATTGTCCAATTTTTATTTTGGCTGCCACAGTTATCAGATATGGCAATGAGTTTGTTGCCTCTTATATTGTTTACTTCAAAATGCTTTAACAAACAGCTCCCAAATTCATCAGTTCCTCTGCCAGTGGTTTTTTCATCCCACATATAAAAGAATCCCTGATTCTCCCCTAGAGAATGTACATTCATATTATAGCACAACATCTTTTTGTAGAAAGTATCATCTGCTGAAAGCTTAGGAGTGTGTAGAGCCTGTTGAAGATCGAATTTCATTGCATATATTCCTGATTGTCCTGCGTGCTTAGTTGCTATTTTAATGGTATCTTGACCTGCTTTTGCCTTCCGGTGATGAAGCTCTTGTTTCAGCAATAACTGCTTTAGAGTTTCTTTGTCATTGTTGTGCTTCGACTTTTCAATTGCAACTTTTAGTGCATCACACTCACTACAGGAATCAGTATAATGGATTTTAAACAAAATATTATAGTCTTCTGTAAATATCAGGTGGAATTTGTCTTTCGACAACGGGTGTTTTCTCTTCTCATCACACTCTTCCTTGTATTGTGTGTAGCATGATTCAACTGTATACTCCATTGACATGTAGAGTTTATCTGGATTGTCATTATGGTAGTAATGGCTTGGTATTTAGGAAGATTATCAATGAACAGTCTTACATTGTCTACATCTGAAGTGGAGTTCTTTACAGGATGTTTATTATGTTTGCCTCTTTTATCAGTGGGTGGAGAAACTATATCTTTGCTTAAGCTAGCAGCTAAATTTTCAATGCACCCCCTGGTGTTTTGTAACCCATGAATATTTAAAAATGATTTTGCAGATGTTGTACTTGACACCTGTTGTTCCCAGAACAGAATAATGTATAGTGTAAGAATGTCAGGAAGGGCTATCAGACTTCTTCATTTTATGTTGTATATTTTCCTTTCTCATACATCCAAATAAATCATCTGTTTGTAGATTGTTAGAACCCATTTCCCAAAAGTCTGAAAAAAGTTTATTTTTGTTTTCAGATGTCACAATTTCAAAACACTTCTTCTTGCACTTACAGCCAGGTTCAGGTTGTTTCTTGTTAACAATTCACCCCTTTCCTCTTCTTGAAATATATTCTTCTCCACACTTATGCCCCCTTTGTATTATGCTTTGGTTGTTAGTATGGCTCTTTCTTTTCCTTCCTTTATGCTCATCATCCGGTTTCTCTCAACTGGTATCAGAGAGTGTACTTTCAGTTAATACCTGAAATAGATGTTTACAATGGTAATTTGTGCATTTTCAGGCCCAAGGATTGCTTTTACCAGACTCCCCGAAACCCCATATCTTAGACCTGTTAACTTTCAAATACCCCCAATTAAATATATTAGAATTAATAGTGTTTTTCCTCCATGAATGGTTAATATTGGTAAATCATCTTTCATGTAGACAAAACAAAGATTTAGTAATATTATGTTCGTAGATTTCGCTCTCAGATTTTTTTTTCAAACAAGCTTTGGCTAGATCCTTACAGATTACATCACTTTATCTCACATAACCGGGAATGACCCCCTGCTTGACATCCTTAAAATTTTCATTTAATCAAGTTTTCTATCTTAACCTAAAAAAAAATAAGTAATTGATATACTGTAACTATGTAGCCTACTTTCATCTACTCACATAAAGGCATATGCAAGTTAGATTAGGTTGCCAAAGTCTTTTAAGATCTTGTGTTTTAGAAAAAAAAATCTACATAAATAATTTTTTACAGTAATTTTGGTGGTAATTGATACAGTATTTTCTGAGATATAAAAAAAAAAGTGGTGGCACTGCTTTTGGAAAAGGCATCACTGTTGAAAACTATTAAATTAGGATGTCCATACTAAGTAATATAAGTGTATCACATTTGGTGAAACTCGATTCAGGAGTTTTGACATTTTTAGGGACGAATCACACACACACAGACAGGAGGGAATCAATCGGTGAACTGCAAATAACTGATGCCGACGGGTGAGACAAGGAGACTATAGCGACAACACTTTACCTGGTGATTGATGGGCGCCAGCGGTGGTTCCTATGCACCGCACTTCGTGACTCAAGAGTGATCTCAGGGATGCTGTGGGTTCTGTGTGCTTGCATCACCTGTGCGTGCTCACTGAACAACTTTACACGCGACAATACACTTAAGAAACATTGACTGGGCTGGGTATCTGACGCTACTAAAGAACATTCATATTTTACAGTGTGGATGTAGGTATTTATTGACCAATCTACAGTCGGTGCCAAAATAAATAGTATGGTACGTCTCGAGCGTGCCTAGCCAGTTCTGGTGGGTGATTCCTCCAAGCACATAACTCAACTGGCGCACCTCTGACTGGATGATGCTCCGCGGTGCAGGAAGGCACAGCCTCTACAGAGTAAGGGGCCTACAGCCGGTTGGATGGACTGCAGGTTTTAACCAGAGACCGGACACGGAGTATGAAATGAACACTAACATATTCCTTTGCAGTTAACACCTACTGGTCGGGACTCGTCCCTGAAACACGTGTTGTGCGGCGACTGTCAAACACATAGAGGGCTAATGCAAAACAATCATGTCATACAAGGACTCAAAATAACACTGGAAGAAAATAAGGCACGACATGAGAAGGAAAATAAACACATATCAGGTTTGAATTCAGTCTTAGATGGCGCAGATGCCGTTGGATAGGGCTTGTAGCGGACCACGTTTGCTGGTACAAAAGCACATCATCTACCCGGAAATCCAGTCAATAGTTATATTCTCAAGTGATTGCATTTGCTTTGTGAAATTATATTTGTCAGAAAATAACGTACAAAAACCATTAGACCACATTATGGCAGAAAAAAGTCAAGTGCACAAGTTGACCACGTGGTCAAGACCGAAGTGTGTTAAAACACATAAAATGCATGAGTCCTTATTGAAAACTACGTAGAACTCTGAGATAAATTATGGCGCGTAAGATGGAAATACAAATAGCCCTCATAACACGGTGATTGCATGGATACGGACTTGGTGATATTTGACCGCGTGGCCATTGGCTATGCGGCCGTAACACATGATAGCATTACAAAACCCTCAAATAATTACACTATAAAATGGCCTTTAATATTAAACGTCACCATAATGCAGAAATTACATTGAAAAACCCTGAACATGGGGGGATGGCATCTGATACACAAGTGGTGCGGGCCTTGTGGTCTCCCCAATACAACACGCTCCTTTCCTCGTTTACATCTTCCAAAAAACTTTTAAAGGCTGCAAATGATTAGGTTAAGTGGATAGCAATATGCTGAGGCATCCGGCAAAACGTGCACAAGGCAAATGTTAACCGGTATACTAAATTGTACTGTTGAAACCTACATCAGTGAAAAAAGTTGAAGTGCGTACATGACAGCGTCTTACCTCGCCGGCTCTCCTAGTACGGCTGCCCAGATGCAGGGATCACATCTACTGATCATGGCTGCCTATGGGTTCACACAAGCAGAAGTGCTATGCACTCTGAGTAAATATTAATATGGAAAATTGAAAAGGCACCAAAAGAAATACTAAACAGTTTTATGTACAGAAATTAAATTGGAATTTTCTGTTAAAATCATAATTGTCTTTGGAAGGCATTCTCTCCTGAAATCATCGTCTCATTTTTAGCGCCGCTCACTTTGGCTTTCAAATGCAATTACACACAAAAGCTCAAAAATACAGATAACACTTTCATAAACAATTTTACACAAATACATTTTACACTGAAACAACTGATATTACATTTCTGGAAAGTCTGTGGCCTGTAGTGGTACTTAGCCACATGCTCACCACCATGTGTACCTTTAGCTGCAAGTGTCGTCATGGGCTAATTGTGGCTGGCCCTTGGCCGGCATCATAACTTAGTAATAAGGCCAATAACTTGAAATATACCAGATAGACTTTCATCATTAGTATGTATACAACTTGTTGAAAGAATATTTACGTTAAGAATAGCATTGTACTTACTTTCTTTAAAGTGTAATTGATAATAAAGTTAAGGATTTAATTTTATATACGTTATTATTAACAATAGTATCAGATATTGAAAGAATTACACAACACTTTTAAAATATTCCATATGACAAGGAACAACGAACAAGGAAACTAAATAAAATTTCCTATATAGTTGAAAATTATTACCTCAAAAACTAATAATTAATAGTACTCTTACTTTCTTATTTAGCCATGCAGTATATGACATAGCACCCTAAATTTAAAAATTGTCTTAATTTTGAAAACAAGCAACCAGGTCGGAGTACGGACAGAATCGTAGTTGACAGGCTTTGCATTTGGTACAATATACCATCTGCAATACTTCCTTAGGAGCTGGTAGACTTCCAAGCCATTGACGTTACACCAGCCATGTTCATATGGCGTGGGAGTCATCTGCAAACATGTCAGTGATCTCTGCCAAATAGCAGCCTGGTAGTTGGCTCTACTCACTTGAAGATGTAATGTTGAATGACAAGACGGTAAGAGTTCTGACATAACACTACCTTCTTTTGAGCAATTTAATCATATTGTAATTTATTGACATCATTGGTTTCTTTCCCGCCATACATTTGACACAAAAGCTGCTCCAGGCTGGCATTTAGGGGCTTGCTAAGAGTCTATTCTTCACCGAGAGCTTTAAAGGATTGAACGTAGGGAGTTACAGTGCTCATTATTTTAAATAGTGTTCCCTTGCCTTTTCCATAGTAGGTGTAAATACTGTCACTGCCTGTGAAGATATTAAAACCAATTAGAGCTGTAATGAAGTCATCTATAGTGCATCCATCTGACAATTTAATACTACGTAAATTGCTGACTACATTCTTATGAGCAACAATTCAATCTCTTCCCTGTTGGCCTATTGTCACATTAAGTTGGCATTTGATTTGTTGAATGAAACGTAGTAGAATCACTTATACACCAGTGTCATCATCATGAAAAACTATTGCAGGGATATTGCTCTTGCTAACAGGTGCATCAAACAAGGCTAGCCTTGTGTCGGCCTCTTCATGGCCACAGGAAAGTTACGCATAATGTTGATTCATCTGAAGTTACATTCCAGAATTTGCCTTCAGTAGCAATGAACATAACTGTACTCTGTAGTTTGCTTTCATAGGTGGATGTTCTTCATACATCAGCTAGAAACTTGGTTGAGATTGGTCTGGTTTGAACTAGATGTAATGAACGGTGACCGAGACCTAACTATAAAGTCCCTTTTGATGTCTGCATACAATACAGATGTGCTATTTTCTTGCTAGTGACCCCTCTCAAAGTCTTTAATCGAATCAGACATGTATAAATAAATAACTATTTTGATTACGTTTCCTGAGCACTGGAGTGACGTTTGGAAGATATGTAGGGCTATTTTGTCAATTTCATCTAAAGTCAAGAAATTGGGTATTCTAACATTCCACAAGCAAAGCCTGTCCATCAAAATCAGAAGCTAAATTATTTAGGTAAACAGGTTCAACAGGAACATCTTTTTCAAGAATATTCTTCAATTGGTTCTTCACTGTGTTTCTAGGGGACCCCATTGCATCTGACCAGGCTCATGGAATTGGCCCCAACATAACGATGCTGCCCTAGCAACCTTGCAAATAAAGAAAGATTAGCTGTGATTGCTATGTCATTTCTTCAGGAAAGAAAGGCTTATGAGCTAGCTTTCCTCTTTGTGTGTATCTATGTGTTGGTGCCCATGTGTGTGTGTCCCCATTTCAATTTTTGAGTGTGTAAACTGAATTTCACCAAACTAGGCACACATATAGTACTAAGCAATGACACCTGACTTTTATAGTATGCAACCACATCAGGCAATTAGTTTCAAAATGGCGGCTATTTTAAATTTTAGGGTGGTATGTCATATCTGTGAAACCATTCAACCGATTTAAACCAAATTTTGTATGCTGACAGTGCAAGTGGTAAGCATTGAGTTAAAAGGGGAATGTTTTGTTGGTCCGCCATTTTGTAATATTGTCACATTAAAAATAAAGCTTTTACATTACATCTCAAAAACTACTCAGCCAATTTTCACCAATTTTGGCATGTATGTAATACCATGACATGGCCTGTAAGTGTAAGGCAGGCCATGTCATGTGCAGGTAAATGTAAGTAATTGAACTTAATTAGGCATTTTTTCAAAAATTGCAGCTTTACAAATATTTTAGGTTTTTTAGTATAACTACCATACCATTTGTTCATCTTCAATCAAATTTTGTACGCTGACAGTATCTACTACAGGTATCACATAAGCCAAAAAAAAAACCACCTTTGTCTGCTGTCTTGTAAGGTAACATTACATGAATTAATGAAGTTTTTATGTAATATCTCGGGAAACAATTGACATATTGCTACCTAATTTACCAAACAAGTACCACTGCTGCAATTGATATGTACATATATGTTTCAAGAATTTCAGACTCTTATTTTTGAAATGGTGAACATCTAGCCATTTTAGCATAGTATGCAATGTCTTCGAAACCATGTAATAAATTCCTACTTAACTTTGTATGCTGGGACTATACAGGATGTTCCGCGATTCCACCAAAATACGTTAGCAGTGTATTTTAGGGATTGTTTGCAACGAAAACGTTATACACATAAATGGGCTACGTAGCTTCAGTACCGAGTTACAGGGAAGGACGTGCTAGGAACACAGACAGATGCAGTGGAGAAACCCGCCCATTGCTGTGCCGGCAGGAAGACAAACACATGCCGGCATGGCCTGTCAGTGTGTGTGTTATTAGGCGAGGATACGCACCATGCTAGGACTGTTTACACGAGCAGAGTACGCGGGCATGGTGTACGTGTACGGATTCTGTGACGGCAATGGGCTTCGTGCGGCGGTGGAGTATCGTCAGCAATTCCCAGTTCGCCGAGTGCCATGTCATACGACGTTCACCAAGGTGTACCAGTGTTGGAGGGAGACAGGGGCCTGCCCATGATGAACACAGGAGCGTGAGTATCGCCGGCCTGATGTGGCTGTACTGAACGAGATTGCGGAAGCACCACATTCCAGCGTGTGTACAGTTGCACGTATGAAGGGGGTGTCGCCAACACAGGTGTGGCGGATATTTTGCGCCGACGGCCTGCATCCCTACCACTCTACCATCTGTACCCCAGGATCATGCACCCTGTCTGCAGTTTTATGCCTGGATGCAGGAACACGTGGGCACACTGCCCCTCATTCTGTTCTCCGACGAGGCAACGTTCACACATCAGGGCATCACCAACAGCCGCAATGAGCACACGCCAATCCGCACAATGTTACGGAAATCAATTTCTAAGAAAGGTTTTCAGTCAATGTGTGGTGCTGTGTGCTTGGCTCATGGCTTGTCAGCCCACATTACTTTGCTGGCAGTGTTACTGCTCACGTCCACAGGGTGTTTCTGGTCAACACCCTCCCCGTGTTATTGGAGGATGTACTGTTAGAGGTTCGCTGGCGGATGTGGCTACAGCAGGCTGGGGCTCCTCCACACTTCGGAAGGACTGTCACAGGGTACCTAAATACTGTTTTTCCGCTTTGCTGGATTGGACGGGGTGGGCTGGTCCCATGGCCGGCGCATTCTCCGCACCTCTTCCCTCTGAACTTTTTTATGTGGGGCTGCCTGAAGAGTCGGGTGTACGGCGGACCGCTGCCAGAAACATGTGCCCGGTTACAGCAGGCATTTACAGATGCCGCCGATCAGTTACGCGCAGACCTACCTCGCATGCAGTGGCAATGCACCATGATGCAAAGCATCACAGCCTGCGTACGGGTGGATGGTGCACTTTTTGAGCAGCTGGTGTGAGCCACTCCACATTCTTGTAGTTCAATGCAATAAAGGTGTTCCGTGAGGCAACGTGTGTTGTTCTTTCACATTCGCCCCTGTAACTCGGTATTGGAGCTGCGTAGTCCATTTGTGTATATGACTTTTATGTTGCCAACGAGCTGTAGGATACACTGCCTACGTATGTCAGTCAAATCGTGGAACATTCTGTATATAAAAACATAAAATGTGACTACATGAAATCTCTTTTGTTATCCAATTTGTAAGATAGCACCACATCAATAAATTAAGTTTTTATGTCGTATATTGGGAAACGATCAACCGATTTCTAGCAAAAACAGCAAACTAGTAGTACTGAGGTAGGTGATGTTAACTGATATGTTTTAGGTATGTCAGACACTTATTTTCAAAATGGTAGACATATAGCTATTTAAGTTGTGTTTGTTTCATCGTCTAAACCATGTAATTAATTCCAATCAAACTTTGTATTCTGGATGTTTATATTACAAACATCAAATGTGTCCACACATAATCTCTTTTGTCTGCTATTTTGTAAAATAGTATCACACGACAAATTAAAATTACACAATATCTCAGAAAAAAATAACAATTTGTACCAAATTTTGCAAACAAGTAGCACTACGTCAGGCCGTGCAAACTGATAAACTTTGAGAGGGCCAGATACACATATTTGAAAATAGTGTCCATATAAAAATTTTAGCTCAGGAATTTTTATCAACGAAACTATAAAACATATTTCAACTTAACTGTGTATACTTACAGTATCAATTATATCTATCAAAAGGTCTATGCAAAGCCATATTTCTCCTCCTTTTTGTATGATATCCCCACATGAAATAATACCAATATTATGTTGTATCTCGGAAAACAATCAACCGATTTCTTTCAAATTTGGCGAAGAAGTTTTATTGCGGTATGCTATATTAATTTATTTGTTTAAAGTGTGTGTCTTATTTTCCAGATGGCACCATTGCAAACATTTTAGCTTGGTGTGCTATATCTACGAAACTACGTAACATATTTAAATTTAAATTTGTGTATTGTATCTATGACAATCATCGAATGTGCTAATACATAAACTTTTTGTGCTCCATCTATGAAGATCGTTACATGAACATTGCTCTTTTCATGCCATATCTCAAGAACCAATCAGACAATTCATACAAAAATTTCACGTAAGTATTGCAACAGTAGGGCATGTGTGGCAGGCTTGTTTTAATGGAGTTTATATAAATTATTTAGATTAATTTATTATATCTATGAAATGTTTAAAAAAAAATTCAACCAAATATTGTACACAAATAGTATTTATTAATTAGAAGCATCATCTATGCATACAGAGATCCTCTTTTGCCGGATTAGTTTGTAAATAGTGCCGTGTGAGTAAATTGAACATTTTTCCATATTTCCGGGAAAATTCAACTAATTTCCACCACGACTACAGAAGACCATGTAAAGTTTAATGATTTATATAAGGCCAGACATTGATTCTCGAAATGGCGACCATATAAATTTCAAGATATATTTTTGGCCTGTCTATTAAACAATTTAACCAAATTCAATTAAACATTTAATGGTGATAGTATCTATTAGGAATATCGTATAGATCAACTCTTTTCAGGAAGTTTTTTATAAGATAGCCCTGTTTGAAAAATGTTTTATGCCATATCTCGGAGACCAATCAAGATTTCCATAAATTTTCCACACAAGTAGCCTTATGAAAGCTATGTAAACTTATGTGTTTTTAGTGGCTCAGACGCATATTTTCAAAATGATGGCTGAGTAAATATTTCAGGTTAGAGAACCTTATCATTCAAACCTTAGGCTAATTAAATCTGAAGTTGATGCTCTGAATCCTACCTTCATGATGCTGTTGATTGCATGCTACTCTTTAAGGCCATGATCCTTATAGTTCTACAGCTTTTGTGAGACTTAATTTTTTGTACCAAAACGGGAGCCGATATTCAAAAATCCGCTTACAATTTTGTTACAAATAGTTTTTATTATGTAGTCAAAGTTTTCCAACACAAAAAAGGTGTATACATTTATCCAAATAATTAATTAAAAATTTGTTTATTTAGTAATTAGTTCAAATTATACAGTTTTTGTGTTAAAAAAAATTAGACTACATAATAAAAACAATTTGTAACAAAACTGTGAGAGGATTTTACAATATCGGCTCCCATTTGGGTACAAAAAATTAATTCACACAAAAGCTAAATGGAGGTTTGTGGCCTTAATTTTACGAGTTTTTCGGAATTCAAAACAAGGGTTAGTCGTTCATGTACTTAAATTGTCTTAGTACTGTTGCACATGCTTCTGGTTTCATCTTTAATGATATTGCTGCCAGAGACATCAACTCCTACCTTCCATCTAAGCTTTTAACAATTTTTCTAAAATTTATTTTCACCCATGTATAGGAAAATAGGCTCATTAGTTATCATTAACGTCTTGTTATTCTTTGCAGAAGTCACTTTTTTGACGAAAATGTATTACTACACAAGTGCACGTACCAACTTAGCAGTCACATGATTTACGACGAACCTCATCACATGAAATATGTCCATTTTTGTTATAATTTAAATTACCAAAGTTCCTATTATATGTATTGGCTCTCAGCTTTATACACCCTTTTAATGTGTTTGTTATGCAGCACTACAAAGGGATAAAAATGTTTGAGTCGAAAAACGTTAATCTAAGTAGTACCAAAGAAATGTATAGTTGCTATTAAGAAATATATTGGCGATTTTAAAATACACACTTGCTGAAAATATTCTCTTCTTTCAAACGTAGTCATTTTCTTTATCTCTAGTGCAATGTATGGTCGATTTTTAACGTACGTGATTGTGCAACTCATTAAAAATAATAGTTTTTTGTTAAATAATTACCATATTAAAAATAACTGTAACATATAACTTTTCATTACTATGAAGAGTATAAATTTTTATGAAATTTAAGCATAAGAATGTTGCAAGATGCATTTTACAGCTGATTAAAGGAATATTGTTCGTTTTTTCAATTAATTGAAAATTCAATAGTTGGCACAATCCTTAATAATAAATTAATGTTTTCTGGATATGATATATACAGATGGGTTTCTAGTTTATTCTAGGTGCTTTAGTATTTATTGATTCAAAGTTTTACAGCTTAATTGCTTAATTAGTGGGGCTGGACCATTTTTGGTTCACGTATACCATCCAATATGACTGAAATCGAAGAGCTCTAATCGGTAGCAAGTGGTTCGGCACCCACTATAATCAATATCTCGTCAATTTATACAATTTTTGCTAAACTGTATGCCGTAAAACCTTCAACACTAACTTTAAACAATTCTTTAAAAAATGTGTTTTATTAGTTTTTAAATCAAACCTATTTGAAAGCTACCGATTTCTATTTGTGGGTTAGCATATTCGTAATCTACTCAAAAAAACTGAAGAAAATGACACCCAAACAAGTGTCATAACTTCAGCCAAATACGCCAATAATTTACTTGCCCCTCAAAAAAGTACTTTTGAGCTGTTAACCGAATATTCGGAATTCGGATGATAGTTTCGATTTCTGATGAGACTATTCGCATAAAAATAGATTTCGAGAATAATTCGATTTTGCCCAGCACTACTCTTGAATGAGGCTAGCCCACTCCGCCTACCAACCCAGTATGCCGGGTACCATTTTTCCCTCCACCACCTGTAGTCACGGGAAAGGGGGGGGGGGGGGTTGAGTGGCAGGGGGCGGGGAAGTCTTGCTTAGGCGCCTTCTACAATGACACGCACGCATGCAGATCACGGAAGCGGATGCGTAACACAATCTACAAATACACGCATGCTGATACGAATCACGGAAGCGGACGCGTAACACAATCTACTATGACACGCACGCGGATACGGATCACGGAAGTGGATGCCTAGCACTATCTACAATGACACGGAAGTGGATTCGAATTATGGAAGCGGATGCGTAACACAATCTACAATGACACGCACGCGGATACGGAAGCGGATGGGTAACACAATCTACAATGGCACTCATGCGGACGCGGATAACGTACAGATACACGTAAGAAAGCTCGGCAGGAATCGAGTATTTGGTTTGTTGATATTCGTTTTCGTGGCTATTGTGGTCTGCACGGCAAGTGCTTCAATTTTCCGTGGCGATTATAATTTTTTTGTAAAATAAATAAGTGCACATGGTTCGGCGGTAGTATTTGCGTATTTTTAAACACTGTGAAAATAAACAAAATAAGATGTGTATATTATGAAACGTGTATCAGTAATTTGTAAAATCAGAGTATTTTTTATTTCAAAAGTTGCAAGACTGTACGTTTATTCGTATTGTAGAATGGTTAAAATTCATTCCGAGTCGTCGACTTGTTCAGCTTGCTTTTCCGAGTCCGTTTTCTTACGTATCCGTGCATTGTAGAACAGGCTTAAGCGGTGGCTGGTTGCGAGCAGTTCCGAAGGATGACGCTCACAGCGTCTGCGTACGGCCGCACGGAGACTTGGTCTGGCCGGACATCCGCCGCAGCGCGAGACCCACATGCGCGCATTACACACTTCGAGTTATTCGAATACAAAAACTGTAACTTTACCCAAACAACAGCAAATGATACACCACTCTAAAGTATACAATTGGGGCTAATTGCAAGAAGTTAAAATCAATTGATATAATGCTTTAATTTGTACCTGAGTACAAGTTGAATCTACACTAGTTTTTCGGCTGAAAATTTTCCTAAACAAAATATTTTTAAAAATTTCGAAAACTGCTGTAAGTTACATCATTAAAATTTTTACGTCGCATTCTCTGATATACTGTGAAGTTATTTAAATTTTCTAGTACTTTATGGTGGAATACGCTTTATGATTTTTGTTGGTGAAGAAACTCAAAAATACCAACTAAAATGTAAAAAACTGACTATTTGTGATTAGCATTTGTATTCTACAGCTAGTAAACAGGTATTAAACTTTCCGAAGTTAAGCATTATTAAAATTTACGATTTTACGTAACCACTGGAACAGCCTTAACAAAGGGGTTTTGAGAGCCGATGCGGGTGAAACGAGGTGATTATGGAGTGGCACCGGAATGCAAGGGCGGGGGGAAACGGTTGATCCCCCGAAAACCCGCCGACCAGCGGCGTCGTCCGGCACGATTCCCACATGCGAAAATCCGTGGAGCGACCCCGCCGGGAATCGAATCCAGTTTGCCTTGGTGGTGACGATTAGTCTGACCACTACACCACCACGGCCCCAATTGACGTTGTATTGCGAGTGTAAGGTTTAAATGTATTGCCACTGAAGTCATTATTTTTTATCATGTACGCATCACAGCTCGAATATGCATATTATAAACGGATTTACATTCTTTAAAAATTGCATATTTTCACTTCAATGTATTATGAATAAAGTGATGAGGGCATTGCCAATGTTAATTTTTCAACCCGTAGAGGGATACGAAATTGGATGAAAAGTAGATCCCAATCAGGTATTTCAAAAATGTTGAATTAGCCGCAAACAGCCTGTATGATGGTACATTCGATGCGTGTATGTGGGTCACCCTTATCGCTTCCTTGCTTCTGTGCCATGGGACATGGAGCTTTTGACACAATTTGGGTAAGAGCTTTGCTTTGTCCCAGATAAAGGTTAACATCGTACCACATTTTTTTCGTTTAAGAAACAATGACTTTAAACCCCACAATAATATATACTTAACGGTTAAAGTTTTTATTTATGAAGAACGTAGTAATTTACTTAGCTCTCATGTGAAATTAAAACTAGGCAGGTTTTGCAAAGTTTTCCTGGCTGGTTCAAAGTTACCTGAAACGACTGTACCCGGGCGCCGTGCACTCGTTCGCGGGACAGACCATATAGTCGGTTCCTTCCGAACTGTCCTTCAAGGACACCTGTCACCCTGACTGGAAATCGAATTTAATCCACTTACGGTACAGCGAATGATTAGAGGCGTTGGTGGACCAGAAACGACCTCGATCTATCCCCGAAATTAAAATGCGCGGTACTTCTGACTCGCCTGTGAACTAAAGCAGAAGACGGATCTCGTGTGCCAAGCTGGCAACTTCCGGTTAGTAGAACTAGTGAAGTAGGATTGACTATGCCTGGTTAACCCTTTCCGTCAAAATTAACTATACAGCATGAGTATAAAAGAATACCCCAACTTTGAATGTATATAATATCAAAACCAAATAACCCAACAACCTTCGTTGACCAATCAAATGAATCGTGGAAGCGTGAAGTTTGTTTACCATATCTTCATAAATAATCAATGTGACGACCACAAGCGGCTGGAAAATGAAGTCCCCCACCGCCTCTTCTAACTGAGGAACCAACCACTCTGTAAGCATGTCCAAATAAGGGATTCCAGTAACAGTGGGCTCGTGAAAAAAAAAGGGCCGAAAACCGTGTCTTTGGGTACAGCGCAAAACACATTCACTTTAGGGGAAGCGCGCTCTTGTTCGGTGGTTTCATGTGGGTGCTCCTGACCCCATACCAGCACGTTGTGCCGGTTTACCTTGCCATTTGTATGGAACGTCACTTCATCGCTAAAAACTAGCTTAGATATGAAGGCATCGTCTACCTCCTTCTGGGAAAGAACGAACGCGCAGAAATCACGTCTGAGTTCTTTATCCCATTTGGTAAGAGCTTGTACAAGCAGTAATCTGTATGGTTTGTAAACATTTATGACTATATGGTAAACAAACTTCATGGTCCCACGGTTCATTTGATTGGTCTACCAAGGTTGTAGGTTGTTTGGTTTTGATAATATAGGCATTCGAAGTTGGGGTATTCTTTTACACTCATCCTGTATAATTGTAGACGTTGCAACAAATATATATTTGGTTCGGAACTGTACTGATATCCAGACGACGCTGTGTCTTACATCGGGACCAATAGAAACCTATCTGTGCTTTATATTACTGGCAGCAGTGGCTTATGAGGCTACTTAACTTAACATAGTTTCAGCAGCGAATGATATCTCCCACATGTAGGGAACCTTCCTTATTGGACGGTATGTTCTACTGTGTACAGTGCATACCATTAAAGCCACTTCATATGCAATGTGCCAGATAGAGGATTAATAGGCGTCAGTTCCTCATTCTCATAAAATAATTTTAAATTGATACTTTATGCTAAAACCCCATATCTTCAAATGCGTATGTTTAAAATGTGCGGATTGAATGTATTATTGTATCAGTATATTTTATTCGTCAAAATAATGCATACCGTGGTCTCGTTTGACACAAATCGAGTGAGACAGCCCAGTGGAAACTCACTGGACCGTGTTCGATTCCGGATTCAGCCATTCCTGGTTTGTGTTTCCCTCCGTGGATTTCCGATGCCACTCGAGACGAGTATTGGGATGGCTCCTTACTGCAGGACATGGCCGATTCCTTCCCCAGTCTTGATCGTCTGAACGATGATAATTTTATCCCTACTACACGTTTTGACTGTTATTTGTATGACTGGAATTGATGTGCATAAAGTAAGTTATTAAAGGGTATCCACGATAAAGTGAGCACTTTTGAAATCAACCGTAGAAAAAAGTCGCTGCCCCTACCTGCATATATTTTAACTGGTGCACTGAGTGGCATGCGCCCAGTAAAGTTGGTAACGATGGATGGAAAGTAGTTCTGTATCTTAACGTCGAATAAAAAGTGTTAGGTAACCATTTCTGATAACATAAATCATTTTTTTCGCTTTCTGTTTTATTTTTGATGCATCGAAGTGTAAACATGAGCAGATCTGTAAAATATCTACTTTTCTAACAATTTCACAGTTTCACTTGACCGACGCATGAATAAAATGATGAGGCCCATGCCAGTGTTAATCTTACATAAGGCAGAGGAATACACAACGTGCATGCAAGTAGATCCTTAGCAGGGCTTTCAAAAGTGCTTATTTTACCGTGAATAGCCTATAAACATGTTTGAACATAATTTTCTTATAATCCTTTTATGGTTACTTCCAACTTTTCTGAAACCTTGCTCAAGTTCTACTTCCAGTATATTCCTCCTCCTTGTGCAAACAACGCTTAACAAAGTTTAGACAATTACACCGAAGGGACATCGCACCACATTCGTGCGCACTTAGTTTAACAATTTTTGCACGATAACTTTTTCCTACTAGGTATTATCAACACAACTATTTCATTCCTGGTTTATTCATATTAATTATAAAGAAAAATCTATAATTTATAGATAGATTATAAGTTAAAGTTAAAAGAAATATAAAACGCTTGTCACACACGACATATTTAGGAAACAGCCAAGCACCTTACGAGGGATTACCTTACTTCATGAATGTTTATGTTAAGATGAGGTTTGTTTACTTCCTTATCATTGAAATAACACTTGCTGTTTTCACGGGAGGAGGTTGGATGTATCTTGAAGAGGAGAAACTGATCAAAAGTGGAGCTATTTGGAAGAAGTGTATTTTTGTTCTGTAGAAACAAGCTACAAAATATGAATATTACTTTAGAATTATGTTTACGAATATTGTTGAAGCTGTTTTATGTTAATTGTACTCGACGCACGATTCCTTAGCAGTTTACGTAGCTCTTTTCTGTAAAGTTTCTGTATATATAACAGTTCACCATCCTCCTTAAGGGAAAGGGGGGTTATAGTTCTGTGTATAACATTTTTCATACCCGCGAACATGCACAACAGCGCAGTAGAACGATATACATGTTTAATGTTAATGTGTATTATTGTTATTCAAGTGTTATATGGTTACCACAATATATTTATAAATGTGGTTAATATATGAATTAAAAAGGAAGTGAATATATTCAAGTTATTTATTTTATAAAATGTTGTTTCTTATATTTTGGTGTCACCCTTTTTAAATTTTAAGGTGGCCAAGTTAGTGTAACCTAACCCATCCTAACTAAATCTAACTTAAGCTAACATTACCTAACCTATCAGCTTCTTCATATCTATTATTTCAGATTCCAGTATGTCCTGGAGAAACATAATGTACAGGTTGAATGGTCGAAATCGAAGACCGGGAGGAAATCTGTTTACCCCACCATATATGTGAATGATTATAGCACCTACTATTATGTTAAAGATTATGAGGCTGATGACGCTTTAACTGTGGTGATTTGCAGACTAATCTCCTCAAAATGGTGCATATTCGTGGTACTACATCAGGCCGTAAATGTTCGATCGTGTGAAAATCAGACGATTTGTAAAACTTATATGCGTGTGAAGTTAAAACTTTAATCTTGCCGTATGAATAAAATATTCTTTATAAAAAGTGATTGTAATTTAAACATTCGTGACGCTGTGGTGATACTGAATTCGTCAAAAAGTGGATCGTTTAAATGTATAATCTTAATTCGGTAAGGATATTTGAATTGGCTTTTGGTTGTCCGATCGGAATAGCATGGTAATAAATGCACGAACAAGCTGATAGTTATTTTTTCTAGAGGAAGTTGAGTAATTTTTCGCTTACCAACGTACTCTAAACAACGTTTAAGTAGCCTACCATTTTGCAAATATCAGCAGTTATTATGAACCGAAACAAACAAATTTGCGTACAGAAAACTTAACGCCGAGTATTTCCTGGATGCATAAAAAATGTATAATGTTTAACTTCACCAGTGCATCTTGCCTGTTACGAAACGCTTATCAGTTGTGAGTTGAGTGACACATTTTTTTCTACGTTTTTCCGTTTACCATGTTGTATGTTTTGTATGGGCATGAATGCGGTCCTTTCTTCGCTTCTCCTACAGCAACTGGCATTCCCGCTTCTATGCCCACGGGTATAAAAAAACTTGCAGATATTAGTTACCGTGTAGGACGGGATTTACTTGTACTGCCGCTTTTCACCAATTTTTTCTATCATATCCTGTTGATACTCCAGGCTGTGTTCTGTCTTAACATATGTTAATGATGTTGAGAAGTTTCGTTTTTACTTCCACTTCATTTGCGATCTTGTGGTTCTTTGGTTAGTGGTATCTTTTGGCTAGATGATGCTTTGTTTAGATTCAAGCTTGTTTTGAATGTCATGCGTGTTTGTCCAGTTGCAGTTGTTTTGTATTCCTCTGTTCCCCACGCTCTGTATTCTTAACACGCATTAAAACCACAAGCCTATGCCCAGTAAAGTATAAATGGACTTGGACACATTTTAATGACCAGTTAAACCTGCTGACTTGATTACAGTACATGATTACAGTACTTGGTTACAGTACATGGTTAGAGTGTATTAAAATTGTTATTCCTGTGACTTTTCCTGCCTCACCCCGGCTTGAAGTATAAGTTTATCAATTTATCAGTGATGTTCTCTGAAGCACGCTTTTGTGTTTGCGTACATGTTAACTTTGCCAATCACAACGTTTCGTGTACCTCATTTGTATATTTAAGTGCTACCTTGGTGCACATATCGATTTCTTTCTTAACAAACACAAAAATTTGTTGGCCATTAATTCGTTTTTTATTTCCCCATAGAGGAATACTGTTAATTTTTTTTTCTGTGTTATGTTTCCGTGTCAATATTGTGCCGTGTTAGTCAAACAAAGTCATGTGGTATACTTTCTGCAATGCATGGTATCAGTTTATGTACACAAATAGCTTTAATTTGTTTACCACGGTTGGATTTTTTCCAAATGGTCGGTTCTTCATCATGTTCATTTCGGTCATCGACGTCGTTAGGGCGTTTGTGGATAAAGAGATTCTGGTTCCATTCCTGAGTAAGTGAGGGATGTATTTAGAGTTGTGTGTGTGTAGGTGTGTATGTTCCTAAAAACTTTCGAAACCACGCATATAATTCCACCAAACTCGATGCACGTATTAGTTCTTAGAAAGGGCACCACAATTTTATAGTTTTCATTTCGAAAATTACACCCATTCTGTTTTTTGAGTGCTGTATCGACCGAGATCATTCAGTCGATATGGGATAAAATTTATGCGTTCAAGGCTTACACTGTCAGCATTAAATTCCGAAATTCGTGGAGTGGAGATTTGGGCTGTTCTTAACGTCGAGGTCGCGAGAGCCTATCTGAAATTCGTGTCCCCGTTAGTTCTCCATTTTGGAAGACAGTGCAACTAACATTTAGACTTATTTCAAGCAATGTTAGTATGCTGACAATGCCCATTGCAAGTATTATGCTCGCCAATCCACAGCTCTATCCCAATAAATCGAGGGAAAGATTGGGTTTGGCTGTTTGGAGACACGTCCGTTTGTTTTGTGTGAATACGTCTACGTTGACGCGCTCGGACGCCTTGATGTTTATTTTACTTTCCCGGCACCGCTTCACTCGATCATATGATGTTTGATGGGTATCACTGGATTGTTTTTGAGATGCTTTTTCCAATCGCATACGATTCCTGTATTTCGATTTGGCTTTTTGACGAGTATTGGCCGAAATTGTGTTAAGTTTTCTTAATCTTTTTTACATTATACGCATACAATTTCACCATAACCACACCGCACAAATGTTTCTATACACACAATCAATTGATTTTGACTAGAGCTGTTGATTGAAACTTGAGCGAGCGTCGTATATTCTTCTAGTCAAAAGTTATACTACGCGTAATTTAAAAGACGCGGCGAAACGAACTCAAAATTGCGACCCCCCCCCCCCCCTCTCGGTTGTGCGTGATACTTCGCAGGCCTCACTCAGCGTAACACATACCCTTTGATCCTTTGGAAATCGAATGGTGTAATTGAATTTTGAATGTAGACGATAGATTCGAAGCTGCAATGACAAACTGTATCCCCCGATTTTGTTATCATCGGATTTTCTGGATTGCCTCCCACTATGGTTGCAAATTTACAGACGTATTCACGTCAAACTAAAGCTTTTACAACATAACTCGAGAACGATGTATCCGATTCCCTCCAAATTTGGCATTTACGTAGTATTACGGTATGCTGCCTAAACGTATATGATTTCAATACGTATATTCGTATATTTAAATATTGAAAACTTTACAAATTGTTAATTGTTAATGTCTACCGAACCATTAAACCATCATTTACCCTTGGTATATTGGCGGTACGTTTTATGAGAAATTCACGCCATATTTTATACCCTCTATTGTCTGCCATTTTGTAAGATAGCACCACATGCAAAAGTATAGCTTTTACATCATTCGGCAACTAATTTCCGTCAGATTTAGCGTACAAGTAGTGCTAATATGGGGTGCATAAACTTGTATGAATATTTTATATCGAGTAGTTGTTATTTTCTAAATGGAGACTAATTCAGTCCTTAAATAGACTCATTCACAGACTGTTATGTCCACTGTTTTGTAAGATGTAGTCACCTCGAAAAATGAAGCATTTTTACATTATATCCCTGGAAATACTGACCCGAATTCCAACAAATTTGCCTGTAATAGGCCACTTGAATTTGTATGTTTTTGTTGGTTAAGACGGTTTCTCTTTTTAGGATTACACTAAATACATCTGAGGTAATATTCCTTTACATGTAAGGGGAGCTAACTACCTGAGATGTGAGGTAAACTTACCTCTTAAATGTAGAGTAAATTAACATAATATGTAAAGTATGCTACTATTCCCGGAAAAAGTACCGTACAAAAGTGGGGGAAAATTCCATACAAGTAAGGGAATATTAACTATATTGTATAATAAAATTCATTTTAAATTATCCCCAGAATATTTGTACAGTTGATTTTTTATTACCTTTATCCTCTGACAAACAGTAACCGAAACCTCAACACTAAAATCCTCGACATTTGCAGTTGGGTGGACGCGAACCATAGTCCTCTATCACAACATACAGTTGCGCTATCGATTACACCACGAGGACAGCGTAACGGTATTAGTGAATATTAGCATTTTAAGTATTGTTTATTCCGCCCGTCCCCCCACTTTACTGTTGAGACAATGCTGAAGAGATGCACGAATCGTAAAGTAATTTTCCCATCGATTTATGGAATTTTACGCCGCTATGTACGTGAATTTTACTCCAAAGTGCGGTAATTATACCTTACATATAAAGAACCATGTACGACAGCTTGAATGACTAAACAATACAAATTAATTTTAAGGAAAAAATATATAAAGTACAATTATCAAATAGTTACTAATGGACGAAGAAATCAACACCCCGTAAGGTAATTTTCCGATCCATGTATGGGATTTTCCACTACCTTGTACGTGAATTCTACTCCAGAGTGCGGTAATTTTATCGTACCCGTAAGGAAAACTATTTTTCCCGCACATGTTTGCGAATATTACCTTACACTTGTCAGGCAAGTTTACCATTATTTTTTACAGTGTAGATAGAGTGCTATATGTCGTTCGCGGTAAAACGAGCACTTTTGAAATCAACCTTTGAAAAATGTCACTGCCCCAACTTTCAAGTATTTTAACGGGTGCCCCGAGTAGAATGCGCGCAGTAAAGTTGGTAACGACGGACGGAAAGTAGTTTCATACTTTAACGTTCAATTAAAAGTGATAGTTAAACATATGTGAATTAAGACCTAATTCATATTGTTTTCTGGATCTTTTAATGCATTTAAGTGTAAGAATGACAAAATTTGTAAAACATTGACTTTTCCAATAAGTTTACAATTTCACTTAACCGACGCATGAATAAAGTGATCAGGCCCATGGTAATGTTAATTTTTCATATGGCGGAAGAATAAACAGTGTGCATACAGAGCTTTCAAAAGCGCTCAGTTGACCGTGAACATCCTTTATATCCACATAACAACTATACCGATATCAGTCCAAATTTGTATGCGCGGTACTTATGTAAGCAGTACATTTACTTATTTGTAGCTTCTCTCGCTCGTGATTTTGAGAGACTGTACCTTCTGAAAAGTAAAATTTTTATATCGTATCTTAGGAACTACCAGAACGAATCAAAAATTGGTTTGCATAAATTTAGTACAGTGGTAGCCGCATAAACTATTGGTTTTTTTTTTGTGGATAAGGTTCTCTCTTAGTGGTGGTGTAATTATACGTTGTATTGTTTGCTTTATCTCTGGAACCATTAAACACATTTGAACGTGGTTTGTTATGCTAGCAGTAATTACTGACTGCACTAAATACTCCTGCTGATAAACTGTCTGCAGATAAACTGTTTAGTCAACCATATTGGCAGACAACGTCATCTGAAAAAAATTAAGTAAAATATCGTATCTTAGTAACTTGTCAACCGAGCCGCACCGCAGTAAGTAATATAGGGCCTGTGGAAGGCCACCGTACAATTTTGTAGAGATGTCACTTATTTCTATAACATCGGACTCACTCTTGTAATGATATATACCATATTATATACCCTATTGAAAACCCAACTTGGTGTGCTGAATTATCTTGAGTTTTCTGACGATCACCATTCGATCTGATGAAGAATCCTTATGCCGTATCATTTTATTTTAACACACAACTCTACTGTATTTTTCTTGTAATATCGTCAAAATTACTTGCAAACAGAGCAATTTGGTTGTTTGAGACCACTAATTAATTATCTCAAATTAATTGCCTCAAATTAATTGGTTATTTGAGACAGTTAATTTGAGGTAGTTAATTAAAGACGTGTTAGTAAGGAAGTACGTTTTCAGTAAGCCATAATGTAAAATAATTTTAATATTTGCTATGCTAACGTTTGTTGAGGTAAAATATGCAATTTACTAAATATTTAAAAAATCTTACGACACGGCCAATATTAGAACCTGAGGCTTTTAATTGTCATTTTAATACTGTACTGTCCTAACTACCAGTATCTACATTTTAATAAATCCGTTGATATATCTGTAACTAATATAACACACTGCTAAGCACATGTATATTCTGTTTAGTGTGATTTATTTTTGCTTTTACTTGAAATGATATACTCGAGATGATTTGTACCAATATTACGCTCTAAGTCACCTGCTGTGAGAAGCACTACCGATAATCCTGATTATCACATAAATTGTGTACGAACGCTCGAGCTGTATTATCGAACAAAAACTCGCGTAACTCGATCAGCGGTATGTAAATAATTTAATTATGCTCATTGTCGAAAATAACTTAATCCAGTTACTCCTAAAACAGTGTGTGCACCAACGTGTCGATCACGTGGAACATACCCCCACCTCTGCCCCGACGCCGGGTTGAATCTCACACATCTGAACACTCGTCCGGGGCGGCACACCGATAACACCTCACAGTCGCTTAGGCTCACATGTCGCTGTCTCCGCATTTCTAGTAACTGCCGTCGTCCGGCGGGATTGTATTCATAAAGGCTGTTCGCGGTAAAATGAGCACTTTTGAAAGCCCGGCTTATGATCTACTTATATGCCGTGGTGTATTCTTCCGCATTATGTAAAATTAACATTGCCACGGGTCTCATAACTTTTTCCATGCGTCGGTCGAGTGAAACGGTCAAATTATTAGACAAATAAATATTTTAAAAAAATCTGCTCATTTTTACACTTCGAGGCATTAAAAAAAACGGAAAGTGAAAGAAATAATTTAAGTTATCACAAATGGTTATCTAACACATTTCATTCTATGTTAGGATACAGAATACTTCCCATCCATCGTTACGAACTTTACTGGGCGCATGCCACTCGGAGAGCCAGTTAAAATATACGCAGGCAGGGCCAGTGGCTTTTCTCTATGGTTGATTTCAAAAGTGCTTACTGTATCGTGAAAAGCCTTTACCTGCGTCAATCCTTTCAGAGTTATTGCACACTTAGTACGCCTTCTGGGTGGGAGGGGCTAATACAGCATCGAGAGTTTCTTGGACAGCTGATGCAGTTCCCTATGTTTGGAGCTAACGAGAAGTCTAGGTTTAGGATCTCCGCTAACTAACGACTTGCCCTTCTTTCCTCTAGCCCTAATCCAGTTACATCAATCCTCTGCGACTGTCGCACAGTTTTTCCCAGTGCCATCTCCGTTCTGCGCTGATTTGCTGTACCCCTCCATCTAGACCCTACCTCTTTCGGGGAATGTCCATGGCTACAATTGCGGCCATGGCACCAGACAACCGTGCTATAGCCGCGATGCATGCGCCCTTTTAAACATAATAATCCGACCTATAGCATGTAAGGCTTGCCCTGAGACGCATCCCATTCTCCAACTGCCTTAGTTAGGCTATTCGCGGTAAAGTGAGCACTTTTGAAAGCCCTCTCATTTGGAATAACAGACGATAAATATATATTTTTTTAGCTTTAGACGTTAATTGCAGATTGCAGTGGAATATACACACAGTGTTTATTACTAACATAGCAATATTAATTTTAAAAAGTGGTTAATGGCTGAAAGAATAACTAGGGCTTCAAAAGTGCTCACTTTACCTCGAACAGCCGTTCGTGGGCTCGCCACAAAAATAATTGTGAGGTTTAGGAATACTTGCAGGAAGGTCGCTACCCTCGCTTTGATCTCGTACTACCCGTATTAAAAATATCGGGTCGCGAAAGGATTTTCGTTTCTTACCTTCACAATCACTGTCATCATCAGGGTTTATGTTTCGATTATTTTGTTTAGTTTTAAATAATGTCCTTTAAATTTAAGATTAACGAGAAGATTTAATACTTTTTATTATATGATATGACCACACCATAAAAATGTCGGGTCGCTTTCACATTGACATTTATACATGTGTTTTACCAATACTTAAAGATGTGTAAGGGAGTGAGAATAAGTTTGGATTCTTTAATGCCCTATTAAAATATTCAACAGCATGACATGACAAGGCTGCTTTACTCTTACACAAATCTTGGCACAATAGTGACGTATTTCTTTTAATTTATTTTAATATTTGCTCATCCTTGAATACCAATTTCATATAAAAATGACACGAGTATCAATAAGTGCATGGTGAAACAAACATAAGTGCATTCTGGATGATAACTATTCAATTTAAATAATTGAGTGCAAAACTCCTAGAAGTGTTAAAACCCTTTAAACTATGAATTAGCATTTTGCAGCCACACATACATAACCTTTAAAACTACAAGAATAATTATTGACGCTACAAAATTACAAATGGGGAGTGGCAGCGCAATGCCCGATAAAGTACTCCTCGAATAAAATACAGTATCAACCAAAAAGATATTGGGCACTTGTCCACAATGTTTGCTCGGTGGTTGTCATCCCGTTAGAATCTCGTAGAGCCACCTCTTGCGGCTATAACAGCAGCCACCTTGTCCGGCACTCTCTTTACGAATGTGTTCAGGACATCCACGAGGATTCGTCGCCATTCCTCTTGCAACCATTCCATGAGTTGAGCAATGGATTTTGGCCGCGCCTGACGAGCCCTCACCCGGCGATCTAATTTGTCCCAAAAATGTTTTATAGGGTTGAGGTCGGGGCTCTGGGAGGGCCAGTCCAATCGGCGAACATTGTTGTTGGTGTACCACTGCATAGTAGCCCTTGAAACATGGCAATTGGCATTGTCATCCTGGAAGTAAGACGGGTCCATTCCGTAAAAACGCCATTTTTTTTTGGAGTATTTCAATATCCGTGAAGCACAACTCAACTGCCGTACTGAATTACCTATCTTCACGGGTGTCCAAATACTTTTTGGTAGATAGTGTACATGTTAACACCTACTAAACATTTTTATATAATTACTGGCCGGCTGCGTGGCGACGAAAATTTCATATAGCCCTCCAAGGTACTCAGCCATAAAAGAAATATTTAATTGAAAAACACATTTAAAACAAGTCTCTGCGGAAAGCCGTGGAAGCGAGCGGCAAGGCGTTGTAAGTTAGCTCGGGCCAAGCAGTAATCAAACACGACTGAACTCTTCAAAATATTAAAGGGAATTTAATTCCAAAGCTAGAAAATTCTAACATGCTACCAAACATGTTTTAGAATAAAGCCTACACTGCACACACTCAATTATCATTACGAAAAAGGCTAAAACCAAACATAGAATAAATGCGCCACACATCCACAACTTACCAAAGCGTTTCCTCTCAACAGCGGACATGAAGATTAAAATAGTATTAATATATTAAAAACGTAGTATATTAAAGCCGATGAAGCCTAATTGCTTAAATGCGCTGTGCCACAAGTTAATCAATTAATATCGCAGCTCATGATGTTTGAAGTTGGCCAATGTTATGACACCTTGATTTTAAAATTCGTGACGCAATACGGGAGGGGTTAAGGGGTAAGGAATGAAAGGAGATAGGAGGAGAGGCCAAGTTTGCATAGAAGAACCCATGAAGGCTACTGTCGGGCGGTCGTTATGTGAACTTAAAGCGACAGTGCCGCTGCAACATTGTATGTTAATTAATATTTTATTAAATTTTTATTTAAATTTCTAATGATTTTTTTTATAAATTTTTAGGAAATGTTTGGCACTTTTGCAGATTTTTGGATTCAAGGTCAAATGTCACCAGTATTAAGGTAAAAGGTCAAGGTCACTAACGTCCAACATAGTGGTCGTAGTCAGTTATGTAATATGCTCACCGACTTTTATGAATTTACTCGTTTTTTCGCAATATTTTCTCGAGTTTTGTTTTTAAGATCATTGGGTACAAGGCCTTTGGCATCCAACATGGTGGTTGGATTCATCGATGTAATGTTTTCCTCGATTTTTATTAATTTTTTTTAATCTTCAAATTTTTTGGGTTGAAGGTCATCCAAAGTCACAGGCATAGTGTCTAGGTCATGATTCAAGGTCACCTGGAGCCAATAGGGCGGCTAAGATGGCTGACGGTCAGGTTTGACTGCGTACCCTGTGTATTGATTTGACATTCCCTATGTCTATAAAACCTATATGGCCGCCACTGCTCTGCCCTCGAAAACGATATCCCCCAATCTTTCCAATGGATCGAAAATTACCTTTCGGGTGATCGTTTTTGCAAGTGGAAGGATCTGTGCTTTTTTTTTTTTTTTTTTTAGGAAAAAGGAAAATTTGAGGAGTGAAGGGAAATTTTGAGGGAAAAAGGACATTTTAATGTAAAAAGGGAAATTTAAAAAGGAAAATTGGTCGATTTATTGTAGAAACGGGAAATTTTGAGAGAAAATGGCCGCCGGGCGACCGGAATGACAGAGTATGAACAGTTTAGAGTTCCGACGTCGGACGCCATTGTACCCGAATTCTCCAAATTATACTACTGTTACTTCCTAGTAAAAAATAATTGTACAGTATACTCTTGGCTATCCACATTGTGCTTAACAATTTTCGGCCTATCTGTGTGGCTTTGTATAATTTTAGTTAATATTTTTCTCGAGTTGTTTTCAAAATTTTTAAAATTATGAGCTACTGTTGCAAGTGCAGTGTGGCTGAACACAGGGCACTCGGCTAGTATGCACAAAATGCAGCCCAGGCGCAGAAATTGGAATATGCAGTTACGGGCACTGCCTACCGGCTGGGCAGCTGCGAAATTTTAATAGGAAATTCCATGTTAAGGAAATTTCGCCTCTGTGCGTTAATTTTAACGATGGACATTTCAAACAAAATGTAGTCTAGCGAATTTTTTTAGAAGTTGAACAGCGGAAATGTTTCCTTATCATGTATAGCATGTTTGCAAGGAACTTTTAAAATTAATGTTTTGCAAAACAGTACATACTGCTTATCTAGATTGAACATATACGCTCGTAGATATTCTCCTAAAAATTCGTGAAGAATACATTTTGTTTGAGACGCCTGACTTTAAAATTAACACACTGAGGTGAAATTGCCTTGACAAGGGATTTCCTATTTAATTTCCGCAGCTGCCAGCCGGCAGGCAGTGCCCTTAAGGAAAAAGTCTAGCGGGAGGTAGTGTAATTCTGTGTCGCCAGAGTGAACTGCGGTTCTGTAAATACTTCCAAACCATTGGCTAGATGGCACTGCAGTCGTCTTCCCTCCCCCTCATCCCTCATGGTAACACCGAGTGCCAGGTAATCCGCTTACCTCTCTAATGACCTGTCGCTTCTAGCATATTCCTCTGTGGTATAACAATGTTTTCGAGTGTTAGTAGTACTACGACCATGCGTATTACAGTACAGATACCAGTATGGAAGATATGCACATTTGGAAAGCCAATAATACGTTTTTGTAAACCTTGCAATATTGATTACAGTGGTTAGGAGCGTCTAAGATTCGTTATTTTGACGTGTTAATGAAACTATGGTAGTAAAAATGTGCGTTTGTTTATACGCCGATTGAGATGTTTGCCCGAAATTATGTGTCAAACGGCAAGTAATTTACTGCTGAGCATACTGGAACGAATTTTGAATGTATTTTCATCCGATAATGAAACTTATATTGGCAGTGTTTATTTCCATGAAATTGATCAAGAATTTTATTATTTTTCACGATGTTAGTGCATAGTGTTTGCACGAAAGATATTGTTTGGTAATGATGTAATGTGAGCAAAAATATTATCATATATAGAAATGCAGTGAAAATGTTTTTAAAAACATGGCACGGTTTTCTAGTCTAATCATCTGCTGACTTCTAACGTTGTAATACGATTTTTGTTAATACTTTGAATTGCATTTTGCATAAAAATTTTCCGCAAAACATTTCGTAGCAACGAATGATTTTATTTGATGTACTGTATAAGTGACAATAGTGCCCTACTGAACAAAATCGTGCACTAAAAAAATTCGCTCATGTAACCTTCAAGTCTTACAATTTAAATGATAAGATGAAAATTTCATTAATCGTTCATAAAATATTATTCCTTCTCAATCACATTCTTATCGATTTTACACATAACCATTCCCTCCAAATGCCATTGTATAGACAAGTACATACATCAAATTTTGTTTGTGTACTGTACCTACATGTTATTATGTTTTCCACCTGACAACGTCCGTAATTGTAAATTTACTGTACAGTTTCAAATTTCAGTTTCAAACTGAGATAAGTGAAATTCATACTATTTGCATAATACAAAGATATCTTTTTGGCTGCATGGCAACATACATGACAACATAGACCAGCAATGGTGTGCTGCTCATGGTCGCATTACTTGCATCACTGTAATTTTTATAGGTAGCAGCAAATGCTCGTGGCGATAGCCAGAGACACAGGCAGACAGCCCCCCCCCCCCAAATCGGTAGAAGCTCTTTCCTCGGTTCACAACCCATTAACGCGCCTGTTATCATCATGCACATCACCACCTTTTGTATTTCCAATATTGTGCGGTAATTTGACATGTTATCGTTACTGCGATTGATTTATATGGAATCAGCCATTAATATCTTTGTATACGAAAAAAAACACTGTCTTTGCCATTACTTTCAATTCAGAAAATAAATAATTTAGTCAACAAGTTTAATATGTATTGCAACTGATTTACATAAACTTTTCTTTTTAGCACATCTATAAAATGTAATGCGAATATTTTCTCGTATACAAGCATAGAAAGAAAACTGCTAACCTGGTTAGATGAGGATTTAAAAAAATAAAACTAACTTTGTAATTCATCCAGAGATGATATACGCATATTCTTGGGTAAGAAAGGAAAATTTCTTTTTAAAATTATTTTAACCATCAAAGAAACTTACTGTGGCGGCATGTCCCATACTGAATAAAACATAAAAACACTTATGTTTCATATGAAACTAAAGCCGTATTTTTTGACGATTTTGGAAGTTTCTAACAGTAGGTACTTTTTGTTATGCATTTACTGTAGGGCTGGTTGCGTCACTGTAAGGAGATTCGTTTTACTTCTACCTTGTCATACAGAAAACAAATGAGCTTGTAAATTAATGTATTGTGTGAGTTTTGTGTGATTGATGATATGGCATGTTAGTGCCAGTCAGGTAATTTTTTTGTTTTATTTATTTATTTTAGAATTTGACTTAAAATTGCTGTAGTGCTAAAACAAAGGGAGAAATTAGGGTTATTCGGTAACTTCTGTGGCTTGTCTGGCTAGAATTTGTAACAAATCAGTGCTATCTTTGTTTTGAATTTTGTAATAATTAATTTCAGTGGTAAAGCTTAGCAACCGATTTTATCAGTAGATGCTAGTTCGTGTTGCTGTTTTGCCTTGCGTAAAATTTTATATTAACTATTAGTTTTTTTCGGAAGTGTTTTGTGGTTTCTGATTATATTTTATAAATCGAAAAATGTACAAGTTCATTTTACTACTCTGTTAATGATTTTATTTTTAAATTGTGTAGTCAGCGATTTCTTATTGCTTGTGATTGTTTATACGAGAAGTATCAGTGCCCACCGGCTATGTGTTTTTTTTATATAAAAATATTGATTATTTAATTATTTGTGGCACTTCAAGTGGCAGTATCCCAGTCATTTGTGTACTGAAGGATCTTTTGTCTAACTTAAAAGCTTCGTTATTAAATATTTTAAATTACCAGTGAATTGTTTTAACTACTTGCCTGATAATGTGAAAAAGCAGGTTCGCAGTTCAAGAAGAGAATGTTATTGTTTCGCTTTTGATACATGTTTTGTAATATATAGTAAATATGTATAGGATTTTTCTTGATTTCATTTCTGCAGTTTTTTATTATTTTCATAGATATTGCTTTTCACTGCCACTGCTTCTTGAATTGGAATTCGCTCAACATCACACTGAAGAAAAATGATCGTGAAACTTTAGAGAAAAACAGGGTAATTGCAAATCAGGTGCTGTTGGGGACCCTGTTATGCTAATCAACCATTCTCTGTTGCAACTCGCAAGTGAGGGTCGCGGATGACACGTTAACGAAGCTAGAGGACTTAAGCTTATCAACCATATGGCGTTGCAACTCGAAGGCAGGGTCGCGGAAGACACAATAATGAAGCTAATGGGCAAGGAAGCCAGTTGCTAGAAACATCTGACTATGTCAGTGGTTCGCCAAGTATGGTCCGCGGACCAGTGGTAGTTCTGAATATGTCGTGAATTATTTTCATTGGCTGGAGACGCCTAAAGGCTGTCCACGATAACGTGAGCAATTTTGAAAGCCCTGACTAAGATCTACTTGGATACACATTGTGCATTCTTCCAATTCGTACAATTAACATTGTCATGGGTCTGATTATTTTATTCGTGCTTCGGTCGAGTGAGAATCTGAAATTATTAGAAAAGTAAATATTTTACCATTTTCCTCTTTCTTACAGAAAGCAGACGTACTTGATGGGTGACTTCCAAGGACCACCATGCTGCGTTGGCACATGTAAACTATAGGCAACCGCAAGGTATTCCATCTTAGGCACGTAAATTCGGCTCACTGAGAGCTAGGAACTCTGACTACACCGTAAATGCAGTATAGCTGCATTTACATTTACATTTGCAGAAGCTTAGATCTAAACCTTGACAATGTAGATTTTGCACCATATTTAATGTTATATTTAGTGATTTATCATGCTATAAGGGATTTTAAATCATAGTAAATTTGCAATATTTATATTAAGTACTTTTTTTTACATCTATAGGAAGAAAAAATGTCATGTTTTATGATATCTTCACATTTTAATAACCTGTTAAATCATTATTTGTTCAATTTGTTAATTAAATGAAAGAGATGTCGAGGTAGGTAATTCATGTTATATTGTCCTTGTGTGATAAAGGATAGTTCGAGAACTACTGCAAGAGGGGCCGCGGTGGCTGGGCGGTCAGCCTGCTCGCCTCCCAGCAAGGCGAACCGAGTTAAATCGCCGGCCGGGTCACTCCCGGATTTTCGCAAGTGGGAATCGTGACGAGCGATGCCGCTGGTCGGCGGGTTTTCTCGGGATTTCCCATTTCCCTCGCTCCCTTATTCCGGCGCTGTCCCAAACTCACCTCTAGTCTCAATTCGATGTTAAGAGCCGTCCAAACCTCCCCACAAAATTTAGTGGTGTCTACTAAAAAAAGGTTGTGTTCACCACAAAATAATTTGGCAGGTTGAATACCAACAAAACATTTTGTAGCCGCCGAAAAGTTTTTTTTTTTTTTCAGTGTAATCTATGTTCCAGGCAGCCCGGAGGACGGACGTGACGAGTTGGGCAGGCGAAGGAATGCAACGGCGTGGAAGTACAGGGAATATCCCGAGAAGATACACAAGCATCGTCAGCCACATGTTTTACAGGATGTTCCGTAACGAACCCGGCAAACTTCGCCAGCGTCTTTTAGAGGCCATTAGCAAAAAAAAAAGTTATCTTCACATGTAGGCTATCAAGCCCCGTTTCAGAGTTAGACGGAAATGCAATAAAGACATATTTTCAAGAACGGTTTTCATTGAATGTGTGGTGCGGGTTACGTGGCAATCATCTCATTGGACCACATTTAATACAGGGCAATCCCAATGCTCATTGATACTGACCGTTTCTGGAAACCGACTACCACTCTTATTGGAAGATGTGCCATTATTAGTACGACGTGGCATGTGGTTGCAGCAGGATGGGGCACCTCCACACTTCAACAGGGATGTGACTGAATTCATACGACACTCGCATCCACTGTTGCATCCACACATCCCTTAAATACAGAATTCGTTCGTCATTTGTTTACATTATTGTTTACACTGATTTTGCGCTTGTGTGTTTGCTTTTGAATTTTTGATTAAAATGGATGGAATCTTTTTTTTTTTTTTTTGTTTTACTTTTAACAGTGCATAAATTGGACTCCATCATAATCGCAAAAAATAAAATGCTGTTTAAAATACTGACCACTTGAACAAACAACTTTATTATACACATTAATCATTTTAAAAATGCGTTTGTAATTTATGTATGCTCGTCAATCATAAACTGTCCTATTTACAATAAATCTCGATTTCTACTTACAGCCATTGCCAAGCAGAAATGATAAAACCTCAAATGTAACAAGATTTTCGTCTGCAGTAAATTGTTAACATTTCATCGAGATCCCATAGATAACACAAATAAAGATACAACTTCAAAGTAGTAAAAAGTGTGTTGCAGCTAGCGCTACCTAAGTGCGCTCTAGCTATAGCAGAATTCTGATGTTTCCAGCCCTTCACTGCAGCCATGTCCACAGTGGACGTATCCACTGGATGCGGAAACAGCCGATGTGAATAACGATATTCAGTAATTACACGTGCTGTGTGTGTATTGCATTTCCGTCACTGTAACTCTGAAATGGGGCTTCATAGCCTACATGTGTATATGTCTTTTTTTTTGTCCATAATGGCCTCTAGAACACGTTGGCGAAATTTGTTAGTTTCGTTGTGGACCATCCTGTTCATGTTACCCCACTGGGAATCGAACCCGGATCGCCGTGCTGGCAGGCTGGTGAGCTGATCAAAGTCACACTGGCTCAGGTGAAAATCATTCGTACACAAACGTAAACTCCTATTACGATACTGCAATCACACATCTCATCACTTACTTTATCAAAACCACTTCTGGACTTAGCTTCTTGAGTACGGCAGGTATTTATGGTCATTTGCCGATTTTCTGTGGTTGGTCTCCATAAATCGTATTAATTTGAAGGTGCAAGCTTGCGGGTTATTTTCCGTGTATCTTGGCTATGTTATATCAATAAAAATATGTAAGCTATAACTAGAGACACGCAAAATTCGTATTATTATTTTACATTAGACTGAACTTCACAGTATCGTATATAACTTAACCGACGTGGTTTCTCCATTGGTTGCTGCGTAGATGTGAAGATACGCCCTTTCTGAATGAATTGCACGTGATTGGGGCACACAGTTGTGAAGTGTTAATTTATTGGAGCATATTTATACAGTACGGGTCAGATAAAGTGTGGTCCGATGACAAACCTATTGCAAAGGCACGCGTGTTTCAAGTTCAATGTATGTCCAATTAATAACGGGAATTTTGCAGGTCTCTAGTTATAACTAATGAGTGCGATAAGAATGGGTTCGACAGATTTGTATTTGCGTCTTTTTTTTTTCAGGTAAGTGGATGGTGCATCCGTTTATTGATTTTGACATGTAGCCATAAATGCAAACTGCATCTCCTTAAGTTGTTATACTAGAAGAAATTTGGAATAAATGTAGTGGACTTTGAAACTGTAAGTATACCATTTGTGTCTGAGTACCTAGTCAGTTTGTTTTAATCCAATGCATATCATTTGAATGTCTGTAAACCCTGTAATATATTTCTTAAGCTATGGTGTTCACCTTTTTCTTTGCTGTTGGTCGGTATCTTAATAAAAATGGCAGACAAGCTATTACTGCATCATTCCAGAAATTTAAAATTAAATAAATTTATAATAAATGTCAATCATGAGTAGTAAAATTATGTCTCTTTGTCGCAATGGGATGGGGGATAAGAGCGTAGGAGCTGACTGGCCGCCATGTTGATACGCCACCGTTCGCCATCTTGGAAGACAGTGCACAGTGACCGTTGACCCACGACCACAAAAACCCCCCCAAAAACAAAAAAAGTCCAAATAAAATCTTGAAAAATTCCGAAAAAAATTATTATTTAAAAATGATTAAAGAAAAGGTCCCCCAGAAATTTCCAAATTTTCCCGGAGCAGGCGACAGGGATTAGCGACCCAGGTGTCCTTGGGTCAGGGTAAGTGGGACTCAGGAAGATTGACCATTGACATTTGACCTCGACCTTTGGCCTTGAAAATCCTAAACCATCCAAAAAATCAAAAAGATTTAAATAAATTCAATAAATCCCCAAACAATTATTATTAAAATCGCAAAAATAATATTAAAACTCAATTATTAAAAATAATTAAACATTTATTATAAAAACTTAACTTTGCAAAGGTCACCCCTCATCACTACACATTCCCCCATCTTGGTAGGTGACCACCATCCTGGTAGACGTCACCCATCCACCATATATTAGATGCAGGCTGCCTCGACCTTGACCCCATGACCTTGTATGACCTTGAAAAACAAAAACTCGAGAAAAATGCATAATAGTCAGCAATAATAATACATTACAGATTACTAGCACCATATTAGATGCAGACTACCGCGACCTTGACCCAATGACCTTGAATAACCTTTGAAACGAAAACTCTAGAAAAATACATAAAGGAACCAGCAACATTACTAACTACTACCTCCATATTATATGCAGACTATCTTCACCTTGACCCTATGGTCTTGAATGACCTTGAAAACAAAAACTCGAGAGAAAATTAATTTCAACAAGCATATAACATTACTGACACCATATTAGATGCAGACTACCTCGACATGGACATCATGACCTTGAAAACAAAAAATCGATAAAATACATACGAGTCAGTAAGCATAATACATTACAGACTACTAATGCGATACTGGATGCAGACTACCTCGACCTGGACCCCATGACCTTGAAACAAAACTTGAGAAAAATACACTATCTACCAAAAAGTAATTGGGCACCTGTCCACAGTGTTTGCTCGGTGGTTGTCACTCCGTTAGAATCTCGTAGGGCCACCTCTTGCAGCTATAACAGCAGCAACCCTGTCTGGCATGCTCTCTACGAGTGTATGCAGGACATCCATGGGGATTCGTCGCCATTCCCCTTGTAACCATTCCATGATTTGGGCAATGGATTTTGACTGGGTGGGCAAGTCCAATCGGCGAACATTGTTGCTGGTGTACCACTGCATATTAGCCCTTGAAACATGGCACCTGGAATTGTCATCCTGGTAATAACATGGCTCCATTCCGTAAAAACGCCACAATTTTGGGATAATTTCATTATCCAGAATGTTACAATAGGCCTTTGTGTTCATGCTACCACAGACAAACACCAGCGGCCCTACACCGAAGGCAGTGAAACACAAGTCAACTTACGTACTGAATTACGTATCTTCACGGGTGCCCAATTACTTTTTGGTAGGTAGTGTACATAAATGTCAGCAAGCATAATACGTTACAGACTACTACCACCATATTATATGCACACTACCTTGACCCCATGACCTTGAAAATAAAATTTTTAGAAAAATACATAAAAGTCAACAAGCATAATACATTAGAGACTACCATCACCATATTGGGTGCAGACTACCTTAACCCCCTGATCTTGAATGACCTTGAAACAAAAATTTGAGAAAAAATAGTACATTCTCCACTCACTCAAATGCGAAACACCAAAACACACACACCTACACACATGCACCTACACACACTACCACACACAGAGCCCAAAATATCCAAATTTGCAGGCAAGACTATTAACACGTTAAAACCTGCTAGTGTGACTATGAACAATGTTCACATAAACATTTGCAAGGCAAAATGCATACATATGAACATACAACCCAATGACGGGGTTGAGACAGAGATGGAGGTGGCATTGGATATGGCATAGGTGGAGGTGGGGTGGAGCAATGGATCGATGGAGCAGTTGGAGAGAGTCTTGGGTAGACGAGTCTTCACAATATTTTCATTAATCTTTACTCATCCTCCATCTCAATCTTTAGCAATCCTCCACATCAATCACAGTATTTCCATAAATCAGTATCAATCTATGGGTGTTTGTCATCTGCCTCTTTATTTTTACTTGCATTCCAGACATCTCACATTAATTAATAGAGGTTTTCCTTCCCTTATTCACAGATTACTCTTTTACTGCAAACATAATTTCATCAAAAGGTGCTCATTTATTTTCTAATTACCTTTTTTTTTTATTTCCAGAGAAGTCCTTGTCGATAGCTATACTAACCATGTATATACATATATTTATTGTTCTTATATACTCATAGCCTACAAATATTTGTATATATCAAGGCATCGCATACAACCACCAGGAAAAAAAATTATGTTCAATGATATGAATATCATGTTCATTACACACTTAACTCAGATTAGACTTAAACATGTCTCCTGATTATTCTAAGATAAGGAGGGAATTAATAAAAAACAATAGTCTTCCATACAATTTAACTTTATTTCACATACACACTTGGAAAAAATACATATTAATAGTTAAATACACTCAAACATATTCTTCATTAAAAAATAATAATAATTTAGTCTAGTTTTATAGAACAAATCCTGTTGTGGACATTCAAAGTACTCCTATGACCATACACCATACCGCAATTTTCACATGGATACATCAGTTAGTAACTGTATGTTCAGTACCTCATACAAGATGTATCCATGTGAAAATTGTGGTGTTATGGATGCGAATCAGAGTACCTTGACTGTCCACAACAGGATTTGTCCTATAAAATTAGACCAAATCATTATATATTTGTTGAATGAAGAATTTTTGAGTGTTTGTAACTATTAATATGTATTTTTGCCAAGTGTGTGTGTGAAATAAAGTTTAATTATATGGAAGACTATTGCTTTTTATTAATTCCCTCCTTATATTAGAATAATCAGGAGACATGTTTAAGTCTAATCTGAGTTAAATGTGTAATGAACATGATATTCATTTTATCATCAAACATAATTTTTTTCTGGTGGTTGTATGAGATGCCTTCATGTATACAAATATGTGTAGGCTATGAGGATATAAATATATGTATATACATGTTTAGTATAGCTATCTACATGGACTTCTCTGAAAATATAAATGGTAATTAGATACTAAATATGCTCATTTTGATGTTTTTTTTTCCAGTAAAGAGTAATCTGTGAATAAGGGAAGAAAAACCTCTACTTATTAATGTGAGAGGTTTGAAATTCAAGAAAAAAATAGAGGCAGACGACAAACTCATGGATTGCTAAAGACTGATAGAACGATTGTGATGAGGTAGAGGATTGCTAAAGATTGAGGTGGAGGATTGCTAAAGATTGATGGAAAGATTGCAAAGACTCTCTCCACCTGCTCCATCACTCCATTGCTCCATCCTGCCTCTTCCACATCCACCTTCACCGCCACCACCACTTCCATCGCCATCGCCATCGCCACCACCTCCACCTCAACCTCCTCCCATCGATGGGTCGTATGTTAATATGTATACATTGCACCTCGGAAACGTTTGTGGATGCTGTTCATGGCCACACTGCCGGTTTTTAATGTGTTATCAGTCTTGCCTGCAGATTTGAATATTTTGGGCACTGTGTGTCTGTTGGTGTGCATGTGTGTAGATGGGTGTGTTGGTGTTTGGCAGATGAGCGAGTGGAGAGTGTACCATTTTCCTCCAGTTCTTGATTTCAAGGTTATTCCAGATCATGGGGTCAAGGTCAAGGTAGTCTGCATCCAATATGGTGGTGGTCTGTAATCTATTATGCTTGCTGACTTTAACGCATTTTCGTCCAGTTTTTGAGGTCATTCAAGGTCAGTGGGTCAATATCGAGGCACTCTACTTCTATTATATTGGAAGTAGTATGTAATGTATTATGCTTACTGACTTATGTATTTTTCTCGAGTTTCTGTTTTCAAGGTAATACAAGGTCATGGGGTCAAGGTCGGGGTAACCTGCCTCCTATATGGTGGATGGGTGATATCTAAAAAGATTGTGGAATGGGTATGGGTGAAGGGTGACCTTTTGGAAAGTTAAGTTTTTAAAACGATTTTGTAATGATTTTTTTATAAATTTTAATCATTGATTGTTAATATTTTTTAAACAATTTATAATACTTTGTTTTGGGACTTTTTCGGAATTTTTGGATGGTTTTTTATTTTCTAGGTCAAATGTCCTGAGTCCTATTTGCCCTGGCCCAAGGTCACCTGGATCGTTAATCCCCGTCGCCTGCTGCTATAAAATCTAGATATAACTGGGGCGTCCATTAAAATTTTTTTTGCAATTTTTTTTGGACTTTTTTGTGTTTTTGTGGGTTTTGGGGTCAATGGTCATGATGCACTGTTTTCCAATATGGTGGACGGTGACATAACAGGGCAGCCGGCCGGCTCCTGCCCTCCTATCCTCCATCCCCTTGTACCCAAATGCAGATAATCTAACTACTATCATGACATCAGGTGTAGTTGAGTACCACAGTACCTCGCATTTAACTATGCTATACGCAGTGTACAGCAAATATTTTCGCATCTGGATATCACCAATTGCCATAAAAATTCACATCTAGAATAAATTAACTCCAAGAGGGGGACAATGTATACTGTTTCATTACTGGCAATTTCGTATCTTATTTAAGTTTGCCTACGATTTGCCTCCTAGGAACTGCCACAATGAAGTATTGGCTTGCATCCATTAATGCTCATATGAGCATACGAGTGTGGTTCAGCACGTTCAGTCCCAGTTTACAGAAGTGTTATATTTGGGCAGCACAGTATACAGCAAGGCTCAGTGTCCAGTGGTATTTCCTGAAGTTAATGGATTTTTAAACAGCCCTTCTGCTCTGGCTTACGACTGGTTAATATCAAAGCATACATCTCATTGGCAGAGACGATGGTTTAACGTGGGAAAACTTGAAAGTTTCCTAGGATTCAACGTACTTAACACATTTGCCACATGTTTTTTTCGTTATTGGTTTCCATGCATGTATGAAGCTACTATCATATTCCATTGGGCCAATCACGATTCTAATAACTTTAAAGCAGAATTTTTTTGGTTCGTCAAAAACTTGATCATCTACTTATAAAAGTATAAACTATCTAGAGTGTTATCGAAAATGTGTTGGCTCACAAATATTTCGCGATTTTCCAGTGTGTGTACTCATTGGCAGTGACCTGCAAAATTTGCATTATTATTTAATGACATGTTACACTTAAAACACATGTAATTTGCAATAAGCTTGTTATTCGATCATACATATAGTCTGCTCCAATCACATGCAGTTAACTCAGGAAGGGTGTGGCTTCACATCTATGCAGCAACCAAAGGAGAAACGATGCCGTCTCTAGTACATACAGTACTGTAAAGTCTAGTCTGATACCAAATAATGATAAATTTTCAGGTTACTGATCTTTGGTAAAGATAGTGACAAAAAATACTCTCTCATTTTTAGTTCAGTGTAAATTAAATGGTAACTCCTGGTAGCGTGAACTGTATTAGGGTAAAATAGTATGCAGCATAATTAATATGCATGTGCAGTGATTAGTGCGTAGCTAAGAAGCCTTGACGATGCAATCGACGCAAATATATAACTCGTATAGAGCTACACCGTAAAAATAATTCTGGTAAACTTCCAAATTTTTAATTGAAGTTTTTAACCTATACAGTATATGGAAATTGTACTATGTATGTACCAGGCTAAAAATGTAGCATTGCTACTATACAAAGTTGGAACCATCCCTGTGCATTTGACTCTATCCTGAGTAACTGTTGGAGCGTTACCATGTATGTATGGGAAAATATTTTACCATTCGCGCTATGTCACGTGTACACTTATATGGTAAATTTGCAAATTTCTTCGAGTGTAGAGAGGGTAAACCATTGGCTACGGGAGTCAGGGTGGTCGGACTATCCGACGTTATAGCCAATTACTGTTTTTTACCATTCTTATTATTTTTTATTATTAGTGTTTATCAAACAAATAAAAGTTACAGTACAATATTTTACAATACTTAAGTATAGGATAATTGGTATCTTTCTACACATTTATTAAAGTGTGGCGAAAAAGAGTTGTAGTATTTTGCTGTTAATATTTACAATAAATTGCAGCGGGGAAATAAAGTTATTATACGATGGCGATTCAAATATGTGAAATAAATAACGAAGTGCTTATTTTCAAATGTATTTTATTGTGTAAAAGAATTATTAGATTACTTACTTGTAAATGCATTTTATTAATTTTTAAATTGTAATGTAATTTATATGGCACTGAATGTTATATGGTACACACACACACTACTCAAAGTTTTGCACCACCAGGATTTCTGAGTTACTAGGTTGACTATAGCCCAAGTGAAAGTATGGGATGAAATTCACACTGTCTATAGAACACCACACCAGACTTAACAAGCATAATTTTTTTTTGTAATGCGCCGACTGTCCCAGCGAACATTCTTCATGTGCAATCAATTACAGGTGGTGCAAAACATATGTTGAGTAGTATATATTATCATGAGCTAATTTAAAGAATTTACATGTATTGTTATAATACTGTTTAAACTAGTGTTGCCAACTTTTTCAGATTTGCCATAGGGGATACTTCCGGCATCTCGAAACACGACATTTGACATCTAGTAAAATTATCAAGGAAAACTATTATTTACAACAAAACCATTTTAATACCATCTGAAATGTAGAAAATTCAGTATTACGAATTTTTCAAATCATGTTTCTATGTAACGATGGTGAGTCACACATTTTCCTTTTTAATTTCAGAACTCAACGCATTGACAACACAACTCGGCGTCAAAAAACTGTAGCATCGTAAACTGAAAGATAACTATACACATCTCGGCAAGCACTACTTCCACTTATGCTCTTGTTGACAAATTCCATCTGTCGGCATCAAATGTAACATCTACTGGCCGTAGAGCTACATTAATAATCGCGTAAATAGTAAGTTACTGAGGTAGATAGATTTAGTAGATCCAGGAACAAGGGTCCAGGGTATGGAGCCGGCCACAGACATCTTGGATTGTCGTCGCCGCCATCTTGAATTGTCACCATCTCGGATTAAATCAGCACCGCCATCTTGAATTTCATCATTGCTGCTATCTTGGATTATGTCACTATTTTGGATTACACCATCGCCACCATTTTGGATTACACCATCGCCACCATTTTGGATTTAATCACCATCTTGTATTACATCATCGCCACCATTTTGGATTACATCATCAGAATATCTTGCATTACATCACCATTTGGTATTATGCCATCACCGCCACTTTCTGTCATGCTATGTCATTCCATACCTACTTTCTCATGCTCTGTAATTCCATGCCTGCCATTTTAACATCATGCTCTGTCATTCCATTCCTACTTTATCATGCTCTGGCATTCCATTTCCGCCATACTGTATTTAATTATCTTGTGCTTTGTCATTCCACACCCTCCATTTTAACATTATGCTCTGTCATTCCACTCGTACTATTCATCCTCAGTCATTCCTTTTCACCTTAGTCTCCTTTGTTCCTGCCATATTGGCATTATGCTGTCATTCCACATCGATTTAGTATCCTGCTGATTACACTCGAACTACCATCTTGGATTACATCATGTTCATTCCACTCATCAAACAAACCATCATATAACGTATGTAAGACCTAACCATTTGTGTTGAATGTATATTTTTCACCACTTTTGTTCCATCTCATCTAGGAACTCATATATAGTGTTTGTGTATATTTAGTTAAGGACTGTTGCATCTGATTCATTAAAAAAAAGTTATGATAGGTTTTAAAAAATTAAAGGGAAAAACATATTTTGTTTTAAAACTATAGTTATTCACGAACATATACAAGCATGTGAGTTTTCATTCTTCATTGATTCTGATACATAGTTCACCAACTCCCCCTCGCAACATTCATGTTTCGTCCAAAACAAGGGAAATGTCGAGGGACCACACCCAGCATAATGCGTGACTGGATGCAACTGTCTCCTCCCTGAAAGCACAGATCTCATCCATAATGTTTTGGACAGTCAGCCTCACATTGCCATCTAACATCTCTAATGGAATGAGCAAAGGCTCCGTGTCGATCATATATTCACTCCAAGGTATTGACCGAGACCAAGCAGTGACAAAGAATTTGCAAGTGGTGATGTTACAGGTCTGGTATCTGCCATAATCATTGGCAGTGGCCCATCAGCTGTGATCATCAGTGTATAATTGTTCTTGGTTGTAGTAGGCTGTCTCTTCGGTAGCAGAGTAGCGGAGTTTTCCTCACCAATGATTAGGACATACAACTTATTCATTGCCTCGTTTCTGAGTGAGCTGTATCCCGACATCTCGAGCGAACTGATGTCGATCGCCAAGGTGCGGCCATATTTATATGCTTCATCTCGAAACTGAGAGGTTGAAGGAATAATCAGTAGCATTAAAAGAGAAAATATATATAAAAAGGTATTTGTAAGAGCCATACATCACAAAAGAATATGTACACAAATATCAAGTCAATATGTAGAAAACTGTTAAAAGTAAGTGCTATGCCTCAGAGTATTAAAGAGTCGACCTAAAAAAAATGTTTGAATATAAATACGTGTGGTGCCAACACAGTGCAACTGTACATTGCTACTGAGTGTAGCCATACAGCATGGTACTAAACCCATCATCCATTATTTCACTCTTATCCTGCCATGTTAAACACAATTAATTGCTGGTTTGTGTATATATCTTGTCATGATGAGACCTGATGTTATTTATTTGTACCATCATTCTTGTTTGCTGTAGTTATACTCTTTTGTAGTCGTCAAATATTATTTTGTTATTGATTGAGGACTTATGAAAAACTTTTGCTCTCTTGGCAGTCTTTCCATTGTATCTATGTGTATACATTTTCGCTTTCAGCCCAATAAACTCTTTTATTTCTTCTCCTCTACACTCTTCCTTAAATTTACCCACCACTTTATTGTTGGTTGTCGAATAACACTGTTGAGTGGGTGGGTGGCACTTGTGTCAAATTCCATCATGAATTCTGGATCTGAGGTCAGGTCTTGATAAAAGTCTCCTGTAATGTTTTCAAATATGAAACATGCCGATATGTATCCATATACACTAGCTGTATATTTTCATTTTTTTCTCCATGATGCTGTGAAACCGATACATCAAAGTCTTGGACGTCAAGTACTGTGAAGCTGCATGTATTGGCTTGTCGAACAAGAAATTCTACTCCATTTTTATTAATGGTAGGGATTCATTATATATTATTCGATCATTGAATGTTGGCCGTGGGAAAAGGTTTTTCAGTCTCTTCTCCTTGTATACAAATTCCATGTTCTGATGCTTCCTTTTATTTTCCATTATCTTGCCAAATACCGAATTGTTCGCAAGTTTGAAGAAATCTTTTTCAATATCTATGGCAGCAATATATCGTTTTGAGGTATTCAAGTCAATATATCGTTTCAGCCAAGCTGCCCTTATTAAACCTCATCACTCGATTAATCTTCTTTACAAATCATGTTACACCACCTATTTTAAGTGCATGAAATGAACAATATAATTCCTTTTTTCTGTAAGAGTGGTCATCAACTTTGCTTTGTTCGGGGGAGGGGGGAGTGGCATTCATTGACTGGTAAGAATGGTAAATCTTTGTGGGCGTCACGAATTCAATTCGGATACTCCACATCAACTTCCAGTATGTATACTTTATCATTGTTATCTGGCATGCTTGTTACGTCCAAGTCTGTGTCTATCGATTCAAATCCTGAGTAAGGGAGAGGCAGCGACATTGCCCATTCATACAGGTTATAGGTATCAATATATTGAAAGTATGTTGATTGCATCTCTGGATCATATTCTTCAGCATGTACGGGTTATTTGCCACACAGTGGGGATTGATGCATTGAGCTACTTCTCCCCAGATACCAGCCTCTACAAACAGATGCATGTCATAATCGACCAGCAATTCCAGTTCGACCTTTGTCTTGCACAGCATTGCTTCAAAAGGGATTGCAGGGGCATCGTATAATAACAACAGTCCAGGCCATATGTGTCCGTACAGAGCTCTCGGAAATTCTCAAATACACCAGTCAAGAGCAGGACATCTGTCACCAGGTATAAGTCGGAATATGTTTCCATTGTCTTGCATCAAAATCTCTTCCACACATTCTTTGCATGAGAGTGGTCTTCATCGATGATGTGAGAGCCAGTGAGCATGTTGTAGAAGTCTTCCTCTTATGGCAGTTGAATCTCCTGCAGCTTCGCCTACGAATCGATGTAGTTGTAGGGGAATATACCCTTCCCTTTGACCAGCTCCATCTCTTCTACAGTGTAGAATTTCTGTATTGTAGAAAATTTACAGGAATACAGGTTCTTCGCCAGGCTTGCAATACTTGCAGGCATAGAACGAAAGGTATCTATAAACTGTATGCTGAAACCACCTTCGATATTCTTTCTGAATGTGATTACATGTTCTTCATAATGTGGTATGATTAAGACATATTTGGTATCATAGGCAAGTTCTTTGATGATAAAGTGCTTGTCATAGCCAAGATTATGAAACAGTATGGTAGCTTCTTTGGTCGTCATCACAGTTTATTCCATTCATTGCATGCAGTTCCAATATAATTGCCAGTAAGATGGTCATGGTTGTGCATTTTCTGTTCATCATAAATGCAGTGGAGTAGTAACAGCATGTTCTTGCTTGCAAGTAATTTTCGTATAAAAGCTATGGCTGTATGGCTCATGTTTCTTGTAGCATACAGCATATGAATTGGAAGGTTCAGGCTAACAAGTATGAACAGGTAAAAGCAAGGCTTCAGAATCAACATAGATAAAAATAGGAAGTTTGGTCATATTTTGATAATTATTGAATTCCAGCACAGGACTGTCCACTCTTCTCTGGAGCTGGCATTTGAATTCTTTCAGGTGCATGCAGAGAGCAATATTTCTTGTGCTCTTCTAGCATCTCTTCACCAGATTTGCAAGTTACTCTCAGCTGGTTGTCATAATGGCGGAAGCATCATTTGCAGACATGTGTTTTCATTTCATGTAGTCATCCAGTCATCTGTGGTTTCACCAGGCGAGAAAAGTACTTGATGTATATATAATATGAGTTCTCTTCATTGGTAATGCTCATTATTTTCCTCATCTACCATTTGCACAGCAACAATGTTTTTTTTTTTTTTTTCATTTAAATTGTACACATTGATGCTGACTCCAGGTTTCTTCACAAATAATTTCATCAGTTTGAGAGGCATTGGGAACTTGGTTTTGTTGGTTTATTACAGCTCTCTTCTCTTAATGGCATCTAGTAGATCAATATATGAAGAGACCCACAAAGGATCAAGCTTATTTATACATAGTGGGAGTCTCTTGATGGTTGTAAGCATCCAACCAGACACAACTGGCATATGCAGGCATCCACAATTTCTTCTATATCATCACTATTATAGATAGGGATATTTTTGGTTTTGAATGCTCTTTGGTCTTTTTTGTTTTCATAGGGCTCGGGTTTGCCACTATTACAGTCAAGCCAGAGATTAAATATAAGGCCCCCTTGCATTTGTAATTCACATTCTAGTTGTCCAATTATATTTTCTTCATATCCTGGAATTGTACATATATCACATTCCTTTTTGCTGGTGCTCTCGGCCACATGTCTTAAAATTCCTATGGAAAGCTATTTTCGCCTCAACGAACCTGCAGTCTGTTGGTATCCCAGACCCTGATACGATTTTTGGACAGTCTGATGGTCTTACTACATCTCGTGCATGTACACAAATTGTCTTTGTAGTAGGCCTGCTTACCTTGTCTCTGCGAATTTGTAGATGCATTGTCAAGATGTCACAGCAAGCAAACTGGCTACTGCAGTGATGACGCTTTAAGTCAAATATTACTATGGTTAAATTGACACCCTGTTTCATGCCTTCTTGCTTGTGTCAAATGTCCAAAAAACTTGTAACAGAACTTGCAGCTTGTGGTAGATGCTTTCTTATAGTACCAGTACAGGTATGTAAATGTCTCATCATTTCATATTTTCTGTTAATGGATTTACCACATTTCTCACACATCAGGCACTCTTCCCCATGGAGATTTAGCTTACAATTTCTTTCATGTCTAAGCATGCTTATTCTAATGGTAAAGACTTCATTGCAAAACTTGCACTGTGACTTATCGGAGACACAGCACCTACCTCAGAATCTGCATCCGTGTTGTTCATGATGATCAATGACGAAACTAAAATCTGACAACCTAACTACCTAGAGAGAATCTGATAACCTAACCTCAAAACCAACTAAAATCTGAAACAGTAATGAAATAAAATATGACAACCTAACTACGTAGAGAGAATCTGATAACCTAACCTCAAAACCAACGAAACTACAATCTGACAAGCCGACCTCCTGTGGCACAGCCAGCTGGTGTGCCACTGATCTGGTGTGTGGGAGGCTCTGGGTTCGAATCCTGGTAAGGCATGGTTGTTAATTTAAGTTATGTTAGTAAGTTAGTCTGTAAGCTGTCCCTTGCTAAGCTTTCAAGCATAAAACCGGGGAAGGGGGGTTAAAAAGCTCTATACAATACAATCTGACAAACCTAACTACCTAGAGAGAATATGATAATATAACCTCAAAACCAATGACGAAACTACAATCTGACAACCTAACTTCCTAGAGAAAATATGATAGCCTAACCTCAAAATCTGCCAACCTAACCTCAAAATATTGACGAAACTAACTCCAAGTCAGTTGAAGTATGAGAGACTGTGTAGCATCGCACAGTGGAGTCACATTGGTATATAAAATCAGCTTTTACCACTGGTAATCATCCATAACTTCTTTCTCTTCCCACAGTATCAGCATTGTGGCATGATACTTCCTTCGACTTAAAAGAAACTATATCGTGTCACAGGAGATGTTCGCTCTTTCGTGGTCTATATGGGACTGGCTGAAAGGGTCAGCATCTAGTTCCAGTGGAACATGATGATTATATAAATTACTGGAAACAGAGAAAATCGCTCTGTTGTTAATGAGTCCTGTGTAGAGTCGGTACTGTGTGAAGTGTGACTGTGGAGTTATTGCTGCAGAGTCATCACTGTGCAGGAGGACAAGTGTATGAATTCACATGTGCTTGAAGATGGTGCAAACCACTGATGATGTGAAACCGAGTATTTCGTGTAAAACTGCATACAAACCTTCAACAATTGCTCAAAAATTGGATGTAAAACAATTTTATTACTGTGCCAAGACCTCAGTAAAAGTTGCAAAGCACAGCGACATGAAAAGTGCGAATGTTCAAAGAAACCGACTTCCAGGATACTAAAATATGATGAGAGGTGCAACATTTGGTAGAAGTGATACTTTAACAAGACACTACAAGACTTTTAAAGATCATGTTCCATTGCATGCTACAAACAATGTATTGGCATCATTACCACAAGACATATACACTATCGACCGAAAAGTAATTGAGCACCCATGAAGATAGGTAATTCAGTACGTCAATTGACTTTTGTGGCCCCCATACGCTGCAGGCCGGTGTAGAACTAGTTGACAAGCAGATGGCACGAGGTACAGAACTATCGGACATCAATAAGGGCGTGATTGTGGGCTACCATTTCAGTGGGTTGTCTAGCCGGACGATTGCACGGAAGGTAAACAGGCCCAAATCAACAGTCGCATTCGTTCTGCGTAAGTGGAAGTTCGATGGGCATTGTGCCAATGCTGCAAGTTCTGCGCGACCTCCAATCGTGACCGAAAGAAATCGCAGAACCCTGAAACGTGAAATTGTCAAAAATAGGGCACAACTCATGGCTACTTTCCGATAGGCGTTTCATGCAGCAACAGGAGTATTGGTTTCCATTGGAACATTGTGTACAGAGGCCCACCGACTTGGATATTTCGGAAGAGCAGCTGCACGTAAGCCCCATATCACGAAAAGCAATAAAACTCGGCGAATCGGGTGGTGTTTGGACTGTCGCAAGTGGACACTGGAGCAGTGGAAATCGGTTCTGTGGAGTGATGAGTCGAGGTTTATATTATTCCGGTCTGATGGACGTGCATGGGTGTGGCGTCTACTCGGGGAACGGCTTCTGCCGGTGTGTATAGTGCCAACTAGGAAATTCGGTGGTGGTGGAGTGATGGTGTGGGGCTGTTTCACGGCCTTCGGTGTAGGACCATTGGTGTTTGTCCGTGGTAGCATGAACACAGAGGCCTATTGTAACATTCTGGATAATGAAATGCTTCCAACATTGTGGCATTTTTACGGAATGGACCCATGTTACTTGTTACTTCCAGGATGACAATTCCAGGTGCCATGTTTTAAGGGCTACTATGCAGTGGTACGCCGACAACAATGTTCGCCGATTGGACTTGTCCTCCCAGAGCCCCGACGTCAACCCTATATAACATCTTTGGGACGAATTGTATCGCCGGGTGAGGGCTCGTCATGTGCTGCCAAAATCCATTGCTCAAATCATGAAATGGTTGCAAGAGGAATGCGACGATGTTCTGAACACACTCCTAGAGAGTATGCTAGACAGGGTGGCTGCTGTTATAGTCGCAAGAGGTGGCCCTACAAGATTCTAACAGGGTAACAACTACCGAGCAAACATTGTGGACAGGTGCCCAATTGATTTTTGGTAGATAATGTACGTGGCTCGTCCTTCTGCTGTCTCGACTAATAAAGTAACTCTGATTCAGTCACGTATAAAATTATCTCACTCTGCTTTGTGTTCTGAGCTAATGGATTATATGAGAAAAATATACGTGACTAATAGAATTATAGGTGATGTTAGTGGTTTATGCACAAGAGAAGCTATTTGTTTGAAAAAATTACCCACAGAACAGACAGTCTACATTTGAAATGGAAAATGACAGACCTTTGCAATGTGCTATGAATAGCCTTGACAAACCTATGTGGAATGCTGATGTGTCTGTAGCTGTGAAGACTGAATGTGTAACAGAGGAAAGGAAATGGAATAGTGTAAGTTCCACTGATGTAAGTAAGACCTCAGTAATAAAGAATGATAAATGGATTGACGAACATTTGAAATTGAAGCATAAGAGAATATTACGAAAGCAAGAAATGGAACCTAGTTCTTTGGCCCAACAGTACCTAATAACATGCTCATCATGGAATAACAATACAGTATGTAGAGTAGCTAAACACAGAGGCAAATGGTTTCTCGGGTCCAGGAAAATTAAGTTCTTGCCTGGTGGATTTGTACGAGTAGGTTATTACCTAACATATGGTAGTCTGGGTCTGTATGAATTGTTTTTTAAGAAGGAAACCTAGCAAATATAGTGAAGGAGAGTTGCAAGAAAACAAGAAATTACTGGGACTATCACATACCGACTACCTAGGTAACTATTCTGATCATACCAATGACAGAAAAAAATACAGCAATTCCGAGACTGGTGGTGATGATCGAGAAGAAATGACCGTTGGCACCGATATAACCCATGGACCTAGAGTAAAGAACAGGGGACTGAAGAATGGTGGCCATACAAATATTTTTGGTTTATTGTGTATTTCTACTATCTCGTTTAATCAATTTCAGCCAAATTTTGTCAACTAACAGTATTTATTACAAGCATCATATAAGCCAAATGACAACCTGTTCGCCATTTTGGAAGATAGCACCACATGAAAAAATAAAGATTTTGTTATATTTGGAAAATTCTTCAACCAATTTTCTTCAAATTTGACAAGTAAGTAATACTATGATAGGTCAAGTAAATGTAAGTTATTGAACTTTATTAGGCACTTATTTTCAAAATATCGCCTATGCAAATATTGTAGGTTTATTTGGTATAACCACCATATCATTTGTCCAATTTCGACCAAATTTTGTATGCTAACAGTATGTAATCTAAGCATTATATAAGCTAAAAACAACCACGTTTGTCCATTTTTCAAGATAGTGTCACATGTAGAAATAAATCTCTTACATTATATCTCGAAAACTACTCAACTTGTTTTTGCCAAATTTGGCACGTAAGAATTACTATGATAGGCTAGGTAATTATAAGAAATTAAACTTTATTAGGCACCTGTTTTAAAAATGGTGACCATACGAATATTTTAGGTGTGTTTGGTATAACTTCCATAACATATGGCCAATTTCAACCAAATTTTGCGTGCTGACAGTATCTATTAAAAGCATCAAATAAGTCAAAAACGGACACTTTCGTCCTCCATTTTGTAAGATTAGTGGGACATGAACTAACAAGGTTTTTGTGTTATTTCTTGGAAACAATTGAGGGATTCCTACTAAATTTGGCAAACAAATAGGACTACAGCAGTTGATATGTACAAATATGTTTCAAGTATGTTAGACACTTATTTTAAAAATGGCGGCAATCAAGCTGTTTTCGCATAGTATGCTATATCTTGGAATACATTTAACAAATTCCTGCTTAACTTTGTATGCTTGGAGTATATATAACAAACATCAAATTTGTTTACATGGAGCCTTATTTGTCCTCGAATTTGTAAGATATAGACAGACATTCGAATAACTATGTTTTTATATCATATCTCGGGAAAAAATTGGCCGATTTCTATCAAATATGGCAGACAAGTGAGACTGTGGTAGGTAATGTTAACATGTATGTTTTAGGTATGCCAAACACTTATTTTCAAAATGGCAGCCATGTAGCTATTTTAGTTTAGTATGTTATATCGTCGAAACCATGTAATTAATTGTAATGTAAATTTGTATGAAGGATGTATATATTACAACAGTAAAATTTATACATATAAAATCTCATTTGTCCACCATTTTCTAAAGGAGTATCACTTTACATTAAAATTATGTGATCTCTGAAAAAACAACCAATTTTTACCTAACTTGGTTAACAATTAGCACTGTGGCATGTTATGTTAACTGATAAAATTTGTCAGGAGCAGACACACATATTTTTAAAATGGCGATCGTATAATCATTTTAGCTCTAAATTTTTTATATACGACCTGCAAAACAAATTTCAACCTAACTTTGTATGCTGACAGTATCAGTTATATCCATCAAAGTTATCTATCCAAAGCCTCATTTATCTGCCATTTTGTAAGATAGCCCCACATGAAATAATATAGTTTTATGCCGTATCTCGGGAAACAATCAACCCATTTCTTTCAAATTTGGCGAAGAAGTTGTACTGTGGATCGCTATATTAATTTATATGTTTTATGTGTGTAAGTCTGTTATTTTCTGAATGGCGTGTATAAAAACATTTTAGCTTAGTTTGCTATATATTTGAAACTGTGTAATAGATTAGTATATTTTATATATGACAATAATCGAATGTGGTAATATATAAACTTGTTGCCCTCCATTTGTGAAGATAGTTACATGATCAATATAGATTTTATGCCATATATTGAGGACCAATCAACCGATATGCATACAGAAATTCTCCTTTGTTAGATTTTTTTTTGCAAAGTAGTGTCAGGTGAGTAAACTGAACATGATATTTGCCGAATAATTCGACTAATTTCTACAAAATGTTGCACACCTACAGAAGGCTAAGTAAAGTGACACAATTAAATGGGGTCAGACAGTGATTTTAAAAATGGCGGCCATATAAATATTTTCATATGTTTGGTATATCTATTTAACATTGTAACAATTTCAATCAAACTTTTTATGCTGACATTATCTATTACAAATATTGTGTACAGAGCCTCATTTTAAGCAATTTTGTAAGATAGTCCCATTTAAAAAAAAGTTTTTATTTCATATCTTGGGGACCAATCAACCGATTTCCATCCAATTTTTTACACAGGTAGCATTATAGTAGGCCATGTGAACTTGGTGTTCTAGTGGCCCAGACACTTATTTCCAAGATTATGGCCGAGTAAATATTTCAGGTTAGTGAACCCTATCGTTCAATACATTTGCACTGATTACATCCGAAGTTGATGCTCCGAATCCTACCTCCGTGATACCTTAATTTTACGATTTTTTCTGAATTCGAATCTTGTGTAAGTCACTTATGTATTTTAATTGTCTTTGTACTGTTTCACATGTTTCTGGTTTCATCTCTAATTATATTGCTGTCAATGAGACGTCAACGACTATCTACCAACTAAGCTTCCCAGAACTCCACTGAACTGTATTTGCACCCATGTAGAGGAAAGTAGCCTTACTAGTTATCACTAACTACTTGTTATTAATGGAATCAGTATGCATGCATGTCATCACAATGGCAGTACGTTCTTCCCGAATTTACATTCTTCATACATAGTCGCCTCTTCTCGACTCGAGTGGAGTCCACTTGCGCAGGAATGTAGCCTTACTAGTTATCACTAACTACTTGTTATTAATGGAATCAGTATGCATGCATGTCATCACAATGGCAGTACGTTCTTCCCGAATTTACATTCTTCATACATAGTCGCCTCTTCTCGACTCGAGTGGAGTCCACTTGCTCAGGAAAGTAAAGAAACATGAGTGTGCAACTGAATTCATTACAATTTTTTTGTTTTACTGAGAATTTTTTTTTTACATTTACAATCATTTGTAAAATATGTTCCTTGTAACGTTAAAATAGCCATGTTTGTAATACAACCAGAAAACATTTCTAATTGCTCGGTATCACTTAAGTCACAAAGTCCACGTAGCAAACTATTACATTCTGTTGTAATTATTTAACTTGAAACAAGTGAATATGTTTACGAATAACATGTAGTTGAATAATATGTAATCATTTAATTGGGGGGAAAATGTTTCATTTTAACGTTATTTCGAAAAAAAATAAATAAAAAAACTTGAATGCATTTTACTTCCATAGGAATAATAATCATCTGCGACACGCTGGTGTGTCTATTTCCCCAGTTCAGTAAATTTCTTAAACAATGGAACAGACAGTAATTATAATTTGTAGGTTTGCAGTGCCAATAACTATTATATCGACGCATTCAATAATAAAACGATATTGCCTGCCATTATAAAAATATTACTATAACTGTTCAATTCGCCTGCAGGCTAGATGTGATTTTGAAGCGCTTTGGTAGGGACATGCAAAATTCGCGTCATTATTTGGCACCAGGCTAAACTCCACAGTACTGTGTATACCGGAGCCGACGTTGTTTACTCATTGGCTGCTGTATATACGTGAAGCCACGCCCTTTCAGAGTGTTCTGCACGTGATTAGGGCACACAATTGTGAAGTGTTCATTTATTGGCGCAGAGTTGACCAGTGCGTGGCAGATAAAAATGGTCCAGTGACAAAGGTATTGCAAAAGGTACACGTGTTGGAAAGTTTAACGTGTTCCCAAATAATAACGCGAATTTTGCAGGTCTCTACGCTTTAGTTCTCTAAATCACTAACTTCAGTCCTTCCCAAGATGTCATATACTTATCTCGTACTACCATGAGGGGCCAACATCCGTAGCGAAGTTGGGTACACGCCAGCTTTCGATGCAAGAGGTTCCGGTTTTGAGTTCGGGCATGGGTGTACACACAATTGCAGTACGTCATACGTCAACAAAAATTGTATAAAGTATGGCAAAATGCTTGCTGTTGTAACACGCAGGGTGATGGTTCGAGTTTCGGTGCCCGCATAGCCTTTTTTCTTCTTCTCGTGATTACAATTGGTAAGTTTTTCCTATCCTGCCTAATGTATTCGTCTAGCCGTTTTCGAAAGCATAATAATAATAATAATAATTTTATTTCCACTTCTCAACAATATAAGTTGAAATACAAGTATTAATTCTTAATATTCCAAATATCTGATTGCCATTTACACAATAAAACTTTTCGCGGCTCTACATTTTTTTTTTGGCAATGGGTTTTCAAAATTTTTTCTCGTAAATGTACAGTAATAGTTTACAGTTTATACGACAAACCTTCCAATCACGCGCACGTAAGTTTCTTACGGAAGTATCACAGTAAGATGAAATATTATGATTATCAGGTTTTATTGATTATGTTTTTTAAATTACTGTCCGTTTTGAGTCGGACCTGTTTTTACTTGGGGCAGCCTGCACATACGTATATTTTAGTAGAGGTCAGTACTCCTCTACATTTCTGTAACTTAATTTCTAGCTCTGCAATAAAATGTATAGGTTTTGTTGGTGCTGGGAATAACTCGACACACATGCATAACTGGCAAAATATTTGCTCCCAAATTTGGCAAAAATATTTGGTTTTAGCATTGCCATTTCTTGATTGTCTTGATATTGCTTCCTAGAACTTGTAGACTTCGATTTAAAATGTTTTGTGATAATTAGTATTTCACATACTCCAACTCAGCCGTATCAAATACTTAAACGTCACCCTCCCCCCTCCAAATCGCGACAGTTACGTCTTAGTGATGTTTTAGGGTTGTTTCTTCTCAATTTCGAACGATAACGTCTGAACCTTCTTCATAAAACCTAATGTTTTAAATATGTAGTAGTAATGTACGTTTAGTCGTTTAGGGAAAAGTTACATAAGATTTTTGTGTAGGGGAAAGTTGGATAAAAAGGAGTAGAACATGTTAAAACATCAGTAGTGAATAGAATAACAGGTGCTTTAAATCTATACCTCCTCAGCCAATTATTTAAAACATTCCCTTTAAAGAAAAAAGTTATAATTGCATCACAGATGTTATTTGTAGTAGAAATATCTAGTTAGAGTTACATTGTAAAGTACCCCGTTTTATAAAACTCTGGTAGGATAAAACGGTGTGGCTATGCAAAGCAATGTAAACTGAGATGATTACGCTTCTTGGATTAACTTAATGCATTAACCAAGAATAATGTGCACATAAATAATGGTCAGTAATTTATCTTCCTATTAATTACGATTAAATAGTACATTTTGATCAAATAATTAGATTTGAAACTAGAAAACTGGAAGATTTTTTTAACTAAACTGTAGTATGTATGCTTGTCATGAAAAGGAAATAAAGCTAACTCCATACAAAACAGCCATACACCAATAGTATACAGTATCTAAGCTTATCATTTATATCATTTATATATTATATTTTAATTAAACGTGAACTTTAAAATAATAACATTAAAGTTAACCACACTGATTACATTATTTGTATTCTGCAAATGAAATACAGGTTTTCTTTACTACTTTAGACCAAAATACAGTAGCAATGAACAGCATATAAACATTTAATAAACAAGCATAAAATTACAAACTGGAATGAAAAAAATTGAACTTCGAACCAAAACATTAATTAAAACATATACCAAACACCCATTCATTGTAAGCTCTTTCACAAAGGAAAACTAAATTATGTTACTTCTCTTAAAGACATTGGCCCGTAGTATCCTATAAAGAAGATATATAAACAATTCAAAACTGGTCTGATAATTTGCACCAAATTAAAATGAAACCTTGCTTGTTTCAAGTAAAATGAAACATTATTTTAATTTATAAGAATTTTTCAATAAAATACTACAAAGCTAAAATTAAACTATATAATTAAAGGAAAAACGGTTTTCTCAAATAAACAAAATATGTCACTCAGTATAATTTCAGGTGAAACATATCTAGGCTACATTTTAATTTTGAATATCTTCAGGAACTAGACAAATCACATTTTAAGTTTAAAATGTTCACGTGCACATGTCACAAATAAATGGTGTCCAATTTTATTTACCACTGCACTCCTCTTGAGCTAAATTTTTACAGGATACACACATAATACAGGTTTTACTTAATGCAGAATTAGAACATAAATCATCACAAAATGAACATGCCACATCTGGATCATCTTCTTCTGAACTTAAACAATATTGATTCTGTTGCATTCTGCATATTCTGTTCTGGCTACGACTGCATTGTCGTTTTCCTTTTGCAGTTATATGGCATGGTTTAACATTACAACATCTGAAGGCAACAAACACGCATGTTTAAATTGCCGTGTAAAACGGGGTACATTTTTTTTGCACAACTCTTCACTACCATGTTTTGTCCAACTACGACATATAGCAAGATTGGAGATGTTAGGTTATTTTATTTACTACTTTTCAATCGTATACCGTGGATATACACTTAAAAGTGCGTAGATCAATGATATAGGTTTATTTATTTGATTCCATAAATCCTGCTTTTGACCTCGGTAAGCGCCATGATGTAGAATACATGTCAAAGCATTACAAAAACAATAACAAAAACCAATAAATTTAAACCATGGTATACAAATGCAAAACAGTAACAAGGATATATTAACATAATAAAGTATCACTAATAAGACCGTACAAAACAATAATTTTGGGTACATAAATAATCATGACGTATGTTGCAATACAAAAACAAAAAATACATTAATAATATAACATACAGTACACATTAAGATAAACATTCATTTACAGAGTAAAAAGGTTTGGCAATAAAAAACTTAATATCCGATGGTAATTTGTTAACATTTTAAGAGCAGTCTAATATAGTTCGTTTTGATACACTTTTAGTGCATTCGTTGGATCGTGCAAATCATTTCATTTCTTGTATTGTGCTGGCACAAAGTAGTATTTTGCATTAAAGTAGCCCAGTTTTGTTTAACAAGTAATAAAACTGAGAAAATATATTAACATGGGCATGTGAGTGTATCATTTTCAATAAATAAATAAAGGGCCTTACATATTTACGTTTCTTCTTGCAACAGTCAATAATGCTGGTTCGGAAAGATACAAATTCAAACTAGAACACTGGAAGAGCTCACTGGCGTACACAATGGCTCGCAATTCTTATGCAATCGTTTGTTTTAAAAGTCTGGTTCAACAGTTTGCCGCATGATAGCAGCAGCTACCATGGCTGTATAGGATGTTCGCGGTAAAGTGAGCACTTTTGAGGTCTTAGTTACTTTTTCCTTTCAGCCATTTATTATCCTTTAACCAACCTTTTTAAATAAATATTTCCATGCAAGTAATAAACTTAGTGTGTATATTCCACCGCACTCGGAAGTTAACATCCAAGGCTAAAATAAAATGTATTTGTTTGACTATTATTCCAAATGAGAGTGCTTTCAAAAGCCCTCACTTTACCGTGAATAGCTTATAGACGTAAGTATTCCACTCTGACAATTCGATATAGTAAAGGACGTTAAAATGACGTCGAAAAACGGAAGTGTTATAATTTGTGCATAAACGGACCAAGCTAGTGGGAGACGTCATGATTCACTTTCTAAAGCCTCTGTCAGACTGTCAAAGTTTTCTATTTATTTGACCTAAGTTTGATTTTTAATTAAACTTAATTTTCAAAGCGGGATAAGGCTATTGTGTTGCCGTTCACAGGAAGGAATATTAAGATCATTGTCTTTAGTTTTCGCTTCTGATCTCAATTTAAAATTTATTCATCGTGTGTATTTGTTGCGCGCTGAAAAATTTTGTATTTCATTTTTCACTATTTTGAGTCAATGTGCGCTTCCGACAGCGTTCATGTCCTGATAGATGGTAAGGTTGAAGTAAAGCAACTGCCCATGGAGCACCGCACCCAACTATACAATGTGAAGAACTCGAAAAAAAAAAGTAGTACAGACACCATCAAAATTGTTAGGAAAGTGCGATTTATGCTATATATGAAAGAAGAAGTATATATTTTGCAACATTATAAAATATTTTACTAAAATACACTTTTTAAATGAAAAAAAATTAATCGATCGATAAATTCCTCATTTTTAACCAAATTTAGCGCATTTCCGTTTTGGATGCTTCGGAAAGCAGAATTTACAAGAAAATCTTCTTTGAGAAATACCGTCATAATATTTAATGTGATCATGTATAATAAAATCATAGTAATACTGTATCATATCAATTTTATAATTAACTTACGACAGTTTCAGCCATAAATGTTTGTGACAAATAGACGCACATAAAATCAATCATAAAAATTATTACCTACATTGTTGTTACAATTTTCTTACACACAATCATAGTAAATAGTATGACTATATTCCATGACAAATTCTACTTTCTGAAGCATGCAGAATGGAAATATGCTTAAATTGAATTAAAAAAAGATACTATTTTAATGGATATATTTTTTACATTTAAAAAGTATATTTTAGTTAAATTCTTTATAATGTTGCAAAATATATACATTCTTCTTTCATATACAGCCTAAATCGCACTTTTCTGACAATTTTTATGTCTCTGTACTACTTTGTTAATGAATTCTTCACGTTGTATAGTTGGGTGAAGTGCTCCATAGGCAGTTACTTAACTTCAACCTCAAGCAATTTGACGGAAACATTTGGCAGTGTGACAAGTAAGGAAACCAACCAACTTAGGCCGCGTAGTAAGCCGATTTGAGTATCAAGTTAATGCTCATTCCTGCATTCATGAATTATTTCGTAAGACAAGGTCATTGTGACAGCAATTTTTGATGGATGAGCCCATACTGGACGTGACATCACAGTGATGAAAGAAATAGAGATACTGCGAGCAGCCGGTTTCTTCTGTTTGTTTCATTGCATCCATAATAGTACATGGATGTTGGAAAAGTCATACAGATCCCATTATATAGCCTTAAAGTTACAATGAACGTATCTTATCATAATAGTACATGGATGTTGGACAAGTCATACAGATCCCATGATATAGCCTAAAGTTACAATGAACGTATCTTATCATACATATACAAACTGGGTTACAATGCAAATAAATTAATAATTTAAAGTCAACATTTTTTTCCTTCCTCTTCATGTCCGTGGTAGGCTACCGATGCCAAAGGAAATTTCTTCATTGCACTGAAACCAAGAAAACATATCAGGAAAATGGGGCGATATATGTGCGGAATGCAATAATATAGTTGTTAATGTTTATGATTTAAGTATTCTTCTGCTGATTACAAAGCATGTTCTGTAAATTAAACGTCCCATCTGCTTTTTAAATAGTATTGTGCTCGGGAACGTACGGTAACGTCTGCTCATTGCCACTGAAATGACGCTATGTTCTTCGAATGATACTTGCAATGGGTGTAAGTATTTAGTGATATATATATATAATTTATATATATCTGAGATACGCCATTGCAGAACCTTTTCGCCTAGAAAAAAACAGAGGATGGCATTAAAAACACGCACGAAAACAAGCCATACCAGCTGTTGTGAGCAAGGAATTCATTCAAGAGTGCTCCCAAGCTGTGGCAAAACAAAACAGGACGTGAAACAAGCGTGTGTTTCCTTTGACGATATAGCTCTGCAGTGGCGTATGTCGAAAGTATTTTTATTAATTTAATGAAAAGACGCTGATGGAGAGTGGAGAAATTTGGGCGGCTCTTAAGGGTGCCGGACCCCAAAAAATTAATAATTCTACATTTATACCAAACATTGTTCAAATTGTGCTCATTGCATGTGATGATATTTTCCTCGAATAAAAACAATTACATTTTATACTTTATAAATAATTTCATGTCAAATAAAAAGCTCTTATCTATTGTTGCAGCTACAATAGCAAATACTAGCTAGGTTGTACAGATGAAAACATTTACAAGGTAAATCAGTCCCATTGATTACCGCGTGGCACATATGGAATCACCAAATAACAAGCTCTGTATTTTAAATATAAAGAAACTGCATATTTTTAAAAACATTTTATTTAAAATGTGTGAATTGTTATTTGGCGATTAACATACAGAATGTGTCTAAATTCCCATTACACAATGTAAGGGTTTGTATTGGGGACCAAGACGGTTACGTTTTGCATAGGAGTTATGTCCGGAAAAGTACCGTTTCCCCGCGACAAACAAAACACCACCACATCACATGTTGACCTCTCCCATGTCTGCAACATACATTACGTTTTTTATCTTCTGGGTCCACTTACAAGAAGGACTCGATGTGACGACCAGCGACGTCTTACACAAACACGGTACATACGTACCATGTTCTAATACACATGTCACCAATACCTGGACGTCCAAGATCCGCCGCAGCCATAATCCGCGCCAGCATGTCCTCCTCTGATTCCACAGGGGCCTCGTAAATCACACCCTTCATGTGGCCCCACAGGATGTAGTATAGCGGAGCCAAGTCGGGTGAACGTGCAGGCCAAGCAATCGGGCCACCTCGACATATCCACTGTTGGCCAAAACGACTCCGCTAGACTACTTCCTGTGGAGCTACATGAAGGGCTTGATTTACCAGACCCCTGTGGAATCAGAGGAGGATCTGCTGGCGCGAATTATGGCTGCGGTGGATCTTGGACTTCCAGGTATTGGTGATCGTGTGTACCAGAACATGGTACGTAGGTACCTTGTTTGTGTAGACATCGCTGGTCGTCATGTCAAGTCCTTCTTGTAAGTGAACCCTGAAGATGAACAACGTACAGTATGTTGCAGACGTTGGAGAGGTCAACATGTGATGTGGTGGTGTTTTGTTTGTCGCTGGGAAACAGTGCGTTTACGCACCTAAGTTCCTATGCAAAACGTAACTGCCTTGGTCCCCACCACAAGCCCTTAAAATATGTAGGGAATTTTTACACATCCTGAATATGTCAAGCAGTAACCCATGGCACCGGTTAATGTTGTAAATTTTTTTTATCTGCACAACTTAGTTAGTGTTTGTTATTACAGTTGGAAAAAAAAGAAAATAATTTTGTATTTGACGTTATAATATTCAAAAAGTATAAAGCACATAATGTTTTTATTCGAGGAAAATGTCATCACATACAATGCGTACGAGTTGAACAATGTTTAGTACAATTATAAAGAAATCAATTTTTTTCGGTCCAATATCTCTAACATCGAGGTCTTGAGAACCGATGAGCGTGAAGTCAGGTAATTATAGAGCAGCTCCGGAATGCAGGGGGGGGGGGGGGGAGATCCGCGAGAAAACCAGCCGACTAGCGGAAACTTTCAGCACGATTCCCACATGCGAAAATCCTGGAGCGACCCCGCCGGGAATCGAACCCGTTCGCCCAGGTGGGAGGCGAGTAGCCTAACCACTACACCACCGCGGTTCCGACGCTGCTGGGTAGTAAATATATTAGTGTTTTATTCGCTTTGAGAATGCTAGACGGCAGTATCTCGTTTCAAGTGATTGAAAACTTATCAGCGTATGGAACGATTTGAAATATTAGGATGGGCTGAGTTAGTCACGAGGTAACTCGTCATCGATGATAAGGCGCGCGTGGGTATGATTACTTTTGTCTGGCAGTCAAACAAGTTGAGATAAAATTCTATTCGATTTGCTTATCGCTGAAACTTGAAAATGTGACTGCTCTTGTCGTTGAATAGGGTTGACCAAGTGGGCGTTGTATCACTGGTCGATGCTGGCGTCGGTGTCACCTTAATCTTGCGAAATGATACACTCTAGACCTGAAGCCAAGTCGGCGACAACCAGTGTACATGGGTCCACTTCAGAACTCAGTTAAATACAACTGATTTGACGATAGCTTCGCGGCGTTGTATGAGGGCGGATACCTGCGAACATGTAAGGTTGTAAATATAGCAGTGCTGTTTAAATCCACAATTCACATGTATTAGCGAAGCATGAAGCATTTTTACGTGGGCGGAACGATTGCTGTTCGTTTGCCACTGTATTTATTTTTCTCAAATTTAAATGGACGAATATAATATAAACGAGTAGAGAGGTCACATTGCGAACGTGTGATGTAGTGTGTGTTTTGGGTGACTGTACGATCTCATTTATCTCCACAGTTATTTATGAGCTCAGTTTACGATGAAAAACGTACGTTTCAACATAAAATTTGCTGTTGTTCATAGCACGGCTCACAGTCGTTGTGTACATGAACAACCTTTATATACACGGTGGCTATCAACTGTGCCATAAAGAATACTTAATTTCATTTTGATACGTGCGTGCTCGTTATATATACGGTTTAAGTCGTGAACTGAGCTTTATAGTCCATTCATGGTTACTTCAAACTTCCTGAAGCGCTGCTAAAGTTCTACTTCCAGGATATTCCTCCGCCGCATGCAAACCTAGCTTAACAGTCTAGGGAATTACGCCAAAGGGACTATTCACCGCATTCATGCGCTTTCAGAATAATATTATTTCGCATAAGATCTGTTTCTCACTAGGCATTATCAATACAACTATTTCTTCCCTGGTTCTATCAATATTAATAATCAATTAAATATTATTATTTATAGTTAAAATTAAGTAAAATCTCAATTTATCCAAAAATAAAGTACTTTTATGTTAAGTCTCTGTTTCGCCCCTTTTGACAGAAATTCTTCGTTTTCGTATCATAATTTCGGATTCATAGTCATTACTGGCAATATACGACTGTAGAAAATTTACGTTTTAGGAGTTGTTAAACATTTTTGTGCGTAATTGTAATTGCGTGTTATCCAATTGTTGTAAAAAGTCGAGAACATATTTATATTGGCGAAGGTGCTTGAGGTGGGTATGGAGGAGCGCCGGAATGAAAAGGTGGGGGGAAGGGAGATCCCCGAGAAAACCCACCGACCAGCGGCATCGTCCGGCACGATTCCCAGATGTAAAAAATCTGGGAGTGACCGGGCTGGAGATCGAAACCGGTTCGGCTCGGTGGGAGGCGAGCGGGCTGACCGCTGCGACACTGCGACCCCGAAAACATACTGAATATTAATAAACGAGTGTCAGTAATTTACCACATCCGCAATTACAGGCACGTTTACTCTAATTCGCTAACCCAATGGATAGCGACACCCGAATTTCGCGAAAATATTTTCGCAGATGCTAGATTTCAATAGGTACCCTACTAGCGTACCAGCAGTTTCCTTTTGCTTATTGGCAGCGTGTGTCTGTGAGAAGACATTTTCTTAGTGGACTGGCCAATCAGAATTAAGTTACTACGATACTGTACGTATCTGATTCGTGGGCAGACAAAGACGCGTAACATCTTGTTCATAAAGTGGATCTGAGCTAAAGTGTTACGAAATACAACTGGTCGTGAAATGTTTTCCCGAAATTCGGGTGTTTCTAGCAATGGCCGTAGATATTTACAACTGACGCAGGCAGGTGACATCCGTCAACAAGTGGCGAAGTCTGTACTGTAGTTTTCCTTCCATTGCATATTGGTGTCTGTTATAAAGCCGAATAAATCAGATATTCAAATCACACTGAATTATGACAATATTTGCAACTAATATTTTGGTGTATAGGCCTATGTTTAGAGAAAATGTTGAATGATGTATAATACTGACTTTTGTATATTACAGATAGTCAAAAATCTACTTTATCATTTCATTGGGCTCTGATATGTGTCAAGTTGTCAGAAGTGTCCTTTACGGGAAATTTGAAAATGTTAGCAACTCTACCCGACTCTGGCCCAGCACTGATGTGTGTGGCCATACCTTTATGGTATACACAGTGAAAAACTTTAGCATGTTTAGAGATTAATTTGTGAGGTTTTCAAGCAAAGAATGGAAAAAACAAACAAAAAAAGAATACCAGCAACTAATAAAAAACACGTAACGGAGCGTCAAAAAACTTGAATGCAGTGGAAGTCCTGAGAAATATATTAAAAGCATTTGCCGTCAGTATAATAAGAACTTTGATTTTGTAGCGGTAATGCCGTCGTCACTTGTGTTCTTAATTATAAGCGTGTAATGTAATAACTGTCAACACTGAAGATAGCATGGAGATGTTTGCTCAGCTGCACCTGATTGGTTATGAAGTGACACTTTGCAGTGGTTAATGTGGCCGAAATTACTTAGTACTCTCGAACTTACGACCAGGTAGTGGGTAGGTCTTGTTATTATTTGTGGTATTAGAAAGCTTTTAAATACGCGGTACTTGCCCACATCTAGGATAAAACCCCACATTTTGCTGACCGATCCATTACAATGATGGATAGACGTTAATAAACACATAACGATGCTGATATTTCGGGATGGAATGTGACCGCATAGAGAGGAAGTTCAAGGAAGAAGTAGAGTGGCTGCCAAGTGGGCACTGCACCCAACTGTACAACATTGCACAACTCCTCAAATTGTAGTACACACACTAGCAAAATGGTCGCGAAAGTACGATTTATGTTGCATATGAAAGAAGCATGCATATATTTTGTAATGCAAAATTGTTGTTAGAATTACTTAGATGTTAAAAAAAAAATCAATCAGAAGTCTATTTTGAATTATAATTCAAGCTTATTTACATTTTGGATGCTTCAGAAAAGACATTTCGGAAAAAAAAAAAAAAAACTAATTATAAAAATTACTGTGGTTGTAACGTAAGAAAAAAAGTGTACTGATTAAAGAGATAACCCTCCCCTCGAAAATCATTTGATAGTTATTATTTTCAGTCATGCAATTATAACTTTCGGGCTAAAATGGACGCGAATAAAATATGATTAACCGAAAAAGACTTTACCTGCATTTAAAGAAAAATTGAAATAAGTGACTTCTAGCAAAGTATTTTACAGATTACAAAGTTCATGCATTCTTCTTTTACATGCAACAAAAATCGTACTTTTCTGCGAATTACGGTAGCGTGTGTGCTACTTTGTAATGAGTTCTCCGTGTTGTACAGTCGGTGCAGTGCTCTATTACAAGCCACTCCACTTAATACCTTAAATACCACGTACACATCCGTAGCTTTTATTAGTAACCTGTGTATCTGAATTTTTCGATAGTGCGTTTAGTCGTAAAAATCCACGCGCAATGAATTAAATAGACGTGTTTGTGATTTTAACGCATTGGATATTGAGTAGTGCTGAAGGTGTGTTTAGCGTTAGGTTATCATGGTACAGAAACACTGGCGTCATACTGATCAGACCACGCGTCATTACATAACATGTCCGTAGTCCTTGCAGAATGTGAACCTGTGCGTGTGTGATCAGCAGGGGGTAAAGATGCTGCAACAGCTCAAGGCAGACGTGTACCGACCCATCAGCTAATTTTAACGAAGTCGCATTGTTGGCACGAGGGGAACGGTTGATTGATGCCTGGATGTTCGTCCCTCAAGGCATAGTTATTCGATTCGCTGCCTTGGCTAGGAGAGCAGTTGATACCGGATGTTGCAATAAATACATTCCGGAATTTTAGCATTAAAGTAGTCGCCTATATGGCACATGAATTGAGGCGCAGCGTGTTCGAAAAACACGATTTTTGTGTATGAAACTATTTAACGTGTCCCCAATAGGTTTACATACTATAGGCTGTTCACGGCAAAATGAGCACATTTGAAAGCCCTGATTAAGACCTACTTGCATACACGTTGTGTATTACTCCGCCTTATGTAACATTAATATTGCTATGGGCCTCGTCACTTTATTTATCAGTCTGTCAAATAAAACTGTGAAATTATTAAGAAAGTAAGTACTATACAAATCTGCTCATTTTTACACTTCGGTGCATTAAAAAAACAAAGTGAAAAAATAATAATTTTAAGTTGTCACAAATGACATATACTTATACTTTTTATTCGACGTTCAGACATGGAACAGTTTTCCAACCATTGTTACCAACTTTACTGGGCGAATGTCACTCAGAGCGGCTATTAAAAATATATTCATGCAGGGGCTGTGACATTTTTCCAAGGTTTATTTCTAAAGTGCTCACTTTATCGTGAATAGCATTTAATAGTAAACATTACCCAGAAGAATACTGAACGGCAATAATAGCGAGCAGAGTAAGTAAGCAACTCGGCGACAACAGAACAGTGTTACAGCACCTATCTGTCATGTTGTGTGTTGGTTGGTGTTTTGTTAACTCCCCCGTTTGAAGTTCATATGCGGCAGGTGTCCACTATGTGTGTTAGGCATGCGATTTTCATAGTCGCAGTAAGCAGTGTGCGAATTAGTGCTGGGGGTGCCAGCGAATTTCCCCCCTTAATAAGTTTTTCCCTCGCGCATGTAAGAAAAATGATATCCCTGCCAGAAAAAGTGATTTCCCTCCCTGAAGAATTATAATGCATTGTGATTGGTGAGACGAATCGTTCCCACTGACAAATTATTACAACGCAGCTTAATACCAACCTCAGATGGGACATACTGGATCGAAAACACACGAGGCCACAGACTGCCAAAATCGATGTTTTTTTTGTCGTGCTAAATTCTGTGTGGCCCTTGATGCTCATACTATCACACTACAAACAGATTGGAAACATATAATAATGCATTTTGTTTGTAACCTGTAAACTAGTGCATACTTCCGCCACCAGATAGCAGCTTTGCTGGACAATGAAAAATCTCCGAAAAGTCTCGACCTCAATAAACAAAAACCCTCCCCCACCACCTTCAGCAAAAAGTTTTGTTTGCACCATGGCAATTGGCAGTAATACACTCACCATGCAAAGGCACGTGTTTGCAGAGCTCACTGACATGCATTTAGTTTATGGTGGAGCTGGTGGCAATGGAATGGAAGCTGAGGGACTGTAACGCAAGCGATTTCCTTACAGATGGAGCGCAAGCCATAAACAATATGGTGCCGATAACAATCCCTTCCAAATGAAGGATGGATGGGAACCCCATGTGCGCATAAAAAATATAACTCTCCAGGACTCCTGGGTCGATCTCTGTGAATTAATAATCTATCTTATACTGTAAACAAAAATATCATTTTGTGATTCTACCCTACACACTACCTTTTTGAGAATTTAATAATTAATGTTCAAAGAACTGATTTGAAATGTTTGCAGGTTAGAATATCATGTCAGAACATTTGGGAATATATTTTCACTTGAACATGCAACATAAAATGTATTGCAGGTGTTGACAAAAACCTCGTGAAATATGTTATGAATCAGCAAGAAATAAATGCAAATGTTTTTAGTTTTAACAAAAGTGTGAAATTGATTCAATTGTTATTATATATTTAATAACTGAATACGGGCTACCAGTTAAGTTGGCAGCCTATTAATAATAAAACTGTTCTTAAGACTTAATGGTGTGTCGGGTATAGTTTTTAAATTTATGGTAGTTCAGTAACACATCCTGAAACTCAGAGAATCTTTAATTCTGGTTGTGTTACTACTAGCAATAAAAATATTTCATATACACTTTCAAGGGAGGTTACATCGTCCCGGAATAGACTCAGGCTATGGTACATCGTGTGTGTGCATACAGGTTGGCAGGGAAAAAGCGTTACAAATTTATAAAGGTGATATATGGCATGAAATTTAATTGATATATTATAATATACGCTATATCCATGAAGCCGCTCCGACCAAACGGTTTGCCGTAATACAAAAGACCCGTATGTTTTCTTCGCTTTTCTTCATTTATGTACGCAACACTGGTGTTACAATCAGCCATTTTTATACACGTAGTTTATTTCCTAAAACGAAGATACATCTCATTGTTCACAAGTCTAGACGCCACACTTTTAATACTACTTTAAATCTCGTGGCTGTTTTTCCTACAGAATTGCCACCTTCACCAGTAGCATGTCCGCTAAAACACGCGAGTTCAGGAGCAGTTATTTATTTTCGTAGGTTGCCAACAGCAATAGCTTCCAGCATTCTCGTTTATTGAATAGTTTACCAAGGACTTCGGGTAATGTTATGTAGAGTCCGCAAAATAATAAAAGAAGAAGAAGAAAAACTTCAACGACTGGGCTATTTTTAGCCGGCATCCTTGAAATAAACGCTGCCTCTAAGAGTTATCCATTAAGGTGGTTGCCCACCTGCTTCTTGAACTAGAGTATTTCTGAAGTACTGTTTTTTTTGGACAGAACTGTTGAATATGTCCTCCAATATGTTTACCTACAATAAGAGAACATTCCCCACACGAGGACAGAGTGGTGCTTTCAAGATATCGTACCGTGTTATGAATATGAATTTGAAGAACCACGACATCGTTAAAAATGGCTTTTTCAGACTTATATCTTGACAAGAGCGAAAATACGATATACGCTGTTCACGATAAAGTGGGTACTTTTGAAAGCCCTGTTTAAGATGTACGTGTACGCCCGTTCTGTAGTCTTCCGCAACATTCAAAATTAACATTGCCGTGAGCCTGATTACTTTGTTTATGCGTTGGTCAAGTGAAACTGTAAACATGTTATGAAAGTAAACATTTTACAAAGTCCCTCATTCTTACCCTTATAAGCTCAAAAAAGACGGAAAACAAAATAATCATTAGATTTTTTACAAATGTTTACCTGACACTTAGGCCCTTATAACTCAACGTTAGGATATGTGGCTACTTTCCCACCGTCGCGTCGTTATAGGCCGTTCACCGTAAAATGAGCACTTTTGAAAGCCCTGCTTAAGATCTACTTGTATGCACGTTGCGTATTCCTCAGCTTTACGTAAAATTAACATTGCCACGGGACTCATCACTTTATACATGCGTCGGTCGGGAGAAACCGTGTAATTTTTATAAAAGTAAATATGTTAACAATCTGGTCATTTTTAGAATTGATGGATTAAAAAAACAGTAAACGAAATAAATTATTTAAGTTAGCACAAATGATTACCTATCAGCCTTCACTAGTTTTATTGGGCGCGTTCCAGTCACGGCTCCCTTTAAAATACGTGCATACAGGAGCAGTTACATTTTTCAAAGCTAATTTCAAAAATGCTCAATTTATCGCGAATAGCTTATGGGAGCTTGTAATGACTTCGCTAAAGGTTTGCTACCAATAACATGAACGGGTCACTGTACAGAGTCTCATAGATATACGCAAATTTCAGAACCTTGCGCGTAACGGCTATGGCGCACTTGATGCACGTGGCAGTGTCGCCCTTATCGCTCAGTTACAGGCAAGGCGGGTACCATAAGGTAGAAGTAAGAGTGGTTTCCTATAGAGCATTGCATGCGACTGTATAAAGCCTGGTTCATATGTACGCTGATCACGCCGAATAGACAGGGCGTTAAACTAGAACAGCCATTCAGAAGCCGTCCACGGTTTCCGCGCGAGCCGTGCAGAAACCGAGGGCGACTTCTGATTGGCTGTTCTAGTTTTCCGTTATGTATGTTCGGCGTGATGGGCGTACATGTGAACCAGGCATAACGTGCAGAACTCAAAAGTAGTTCATACACTACCAAAACTGTCGGAAAAGTACAATTTATGTTGCAAATTAAAAAAGTATCCATATATTTTGTGACACTGTACTTATATACTTCTATAGAATTCACTGATACAACTGCATTAATTAATCGTTAAATAAGTGTGCATTTCTAATAAAATTTGAAGCGTATTTTCATTCTGGATGCTTCAAAAAATACATATTGGGGAGGAAAAGAAAAACAAGAAAGCCCATTAGAGTTTGTCTAATTGTATGTAAAGAAATTTTGTTATAATGTTTATAAATAGGTCTATATTGTTACAAGATGCCATTCGAGTATTCGAGTTCGTGAGGGATGTCTCAATAAATACAAAATAATTAAATATAGACTTTTTTTTTTACACAGCTATTATTTACAACATTAAACAATCTCCACTATTACTCTTATTGTTCTCAGCGAGTGCAGTAGGTATTTAATGTCTGTATTAACTCTAATTAAAGTCCTTTTCAATGGGTCTATATTTGTTGCAGTCACTAAAATCATACTCATTATTTACTCATTCAATGCGTCTATTGCTATCATTCCAAATGTCCTACACTCACGCATCCAGTTCAATAGTCCCGCCCGTCAGTCTCACTCTCTCTTCACTGTACCAACGCTCGCAGTCCGCAGACTTCACTCTCGCTGGTTGCTGTCGCCACCACTCGTCGCTGTGCTAGCTCGCCGCCTCGCTGTTTTCGCACACCTGTCGCGTAAGCGGAGACCCGTCGCGGCTTAATTAGTTTCGTTGGCCCGATCTAGAAGCTTCCCAAATTCCGAGTCTCGCTGAGAGAGGCCAGAGCAATGACCTGAACATTTTTTTTCATAGATAACCTCATAAATTCAATATGCCCAAGGTCAGGAACGTACCAGTCGCGATAGGCTTATCGTGGTTGAACGTGGCGGCTTGCCTTTGTAAATCTCAGTCTCCTCTTGGATTACCGCTTGAATGACCACACATTGCTTCGCTCTCGTGAACAGGACGGGGAAAGGGAAGCGATGAAGAGCAGCGAGCATGTAACAATATTTAATAATTGATTTTATGCGCATGCTTTTCAGCCAGTGACAGTGGCTGAAATAAATGCACATAATAATAAGTACTAAAAATGTTTTTGAACATCTTTTTGAACATTTTGTACAATCATTTATACACATTTGCGAAAAATTGGTCACCCTGAAAGTGCCATCGCAGGCGCACTTAAGTGGGTACAGGCGTTGAATATGGTAGTATAAAAACAGAAAACATCAAAATATTGCACCACATCGAGCAAGTGTAGCAGGGGACCAATACTTGTAGGATGCACTTAGTATTATTGTTGGACCACTCGAACAGACAAAGGCAGCGATACGTTCGGACATGGAAGCATGTAAATGTCAGATGTTCTCTTGAGGAAGATCCTGCCACAGTTGGCACAACTGACCCTCAAAATCCTCCGTTGTTGCCATCCAATCTGGTCCCAAATATTCTTGATGATGGGCGAGAAGGTGGGGACTTTTCTAACCAAGGAAGCATGTTGACATCACGAAGGCTCGCCAGAGATACCCGTGCTGTGTGAGGTAGGGAATTATGCTGCTGGGAAATGGGGTTGTCAGGTTGCACCAGGAATGGGAATACACATGGTAGCAGAATTACTTGGACGTATCGCCGTGCTGTCAGGATTACTTCCACCACCACTAGGGGGTGTGGGAATCTTAGGAAATGGTCCCCAACGCCATGACGCCATGACAACTCTCGGTGGGGCGGTGTGCTGCTCTATAATGAAGCGTGGATCATGGCGCTGGACAGGATGTCTCCAGACTCGAATTAGGTGGTCGTCTGTATACAGGCAGAACCATAACTCGCCAGTGTACACCACTCGTCGACAATCCGCAAGCCGCCATGCTGCCCACTCCCAACCGGATGTTAAAAGTGTTCGGCAATGCTCAGGAGTAAAATGATATAACAGATTCTTTGGCCAGGGGATGGGAGATAGGAGCCAGGCGCCAGCCGGCCGTCATGTTGTGGCATCTTCTGTCCTCCATCTCGGAAGCCAGTGACCGTTGGACGTTGACCTTTGACCCCAAAAACTCTAAAAATGAACAAAAATAAAAAATCATTAGAAAATTATTTAATAAGTTATTTTAAAATTCGAGTCTCCCGACAAACATTTCCCCTTTTTCACTTAAAAATTTCCTTTTTCTTGTAAAATTTCTCTTTTATCCCTAAACAATTCCAAAAAAATCGCAAAAAAGGCAACGGGCATATTACGTTAATGACTACTGCCGCCATATTTAATGCATGTGACCTCTAACCCATGACCTTGAATGACCTTTAAAACAAATACTCGAGAAAAATACATTAAAGTTAGCAAGTATATTATGTTACAGACTACTGCCACCATATTGAAGCAGGTGACTTTGACCTTGGTCCCATGACTTTGAAAACAAAAACTATACAAAAATTTATCAAAGACAGCAAGCATATTTCATTACTTACTACCACCATATTGGATACAGGTGACCTTAACCTTGACCCCTATGGTCTTGAAAACAATAACCCCAAAAATCATCAAAGTCAGCAAGAATATTAGGTTACTGACTACCACTGCCATATTGGATGCATGTGACCTTGACCTAGACTTCATAACCATGAATGACCTTTAAAACAAAAACTCGAGAAAAATTCACAAAGCCAGTAAGCATATTATGTTTCTGACTACTACCACCATCTTGGTACAACATTGGTATTTTTTATTTTTTTTAACATGCATGTTTATATAAAAGCTAGTAGTTTTTATCATCGATGCGTTCAAAGAAAAATAAGCCATATCCCATCTCCTGCACATGCTCACATAAATTTGATCTAAAACACTCTCTCGCAATCGATTGTGTACACCAATAAATTAATAGGTCTTCCAGGGAAGCAGAAGGGACTGTAAAATAAACACATATTACTTTGTATACAGAAATTTAATTTATTTTATTATTATATAAATTATCTGTTTCTAATTATTTTGTACATTCGAGCTCTACATTTCTCAGGTGTTTGCAGATCATGGAGAGTAGCCAAACAGTCTCATGTGACATAGCTCATTGCCTTCAACTCCATGATGATCGAAACCTCCTCTTTCATGTTCGATTAAACCCTGCCTCTTTGCTTAGCGATTAAAATTCTGAGTGTCTACAAGTTAGTTGGGATCTTCTGGTAACATGTAGCCAGTGTTCTCGGCGTCTTCTGCCTTCTTTGCACCACTTGTCGAAGGAAACTGGTAGGTGAAATGTGTGGGAATGTCGAGGGTGTCATAATCGTCTTCACTGTCCACACAGTCACCATAATTCTATCATCACTGCTGTATTTATTATCGTCTTCACTTCCTGCTTTATCATAAATACCAAGTTTACTTTTCTTTGTAGGAGTCCCATGGTCAGCATCAGTATTTAGAGCCGACGACTGTTTATTTTGAATTTCGTCGACTTCGCCTGAACGATTTGCAAGTGACTTGCAAGTGTGCATTCCGCACAAACCTACTTTACTGCACTCATTCCATTATTACAATAACTAGAGACATGCAAGATTCGCGTTATAATTTGGCACCAGGCTGAACTTCACAGTACTGCCTATACAGGAGCGGGCGTCGTTTCTTCATTGGCTGCTGCATAGATGTGAAGCCACGCCCTTTCTGACTGAACTGCACGTGATTGGAACACACACAATTGTGAAGTGTGTATTTATTGGCGCAGAATTACCCAGGACGTCTCATATAAATTGTGGCCCAATGACATACGTACTGCGACGTTAGACGGGTTTAAAGTATAACGTGTCACCAAATAATAACGCGAATTTTACACGTCTTTAACAATAACTGTCTCGTCATAATCTTCTGCGGAAAGAGTACCCATCGATGTAGCTGGAAGTATTGAAATCACTTGTGGCTCCCAGTAGACGAACCCTTGCAGATCTCGATGTATACCTTCGTTGTATAAACTGCATGTGGTCATTGTAATGCTTCTTCGCGCGAAAATCTCTCTTCGTACGGGCCGTTCTCTCATGCCGCCGAGCATGGCAGCTTTTGCTGAAGATCTTTTCACAGAAACGACACTAATTACGACGTAGTGGTTCAGGCAATGACTCGGACTGACCTGTTGGAGATGTAGGTGCTGGAGCTAAATAAGCAGGTAACATCGGCATTGGTGTTCTAGGTACCTCAGCCGAAGAGGTCGATGGAGATTCTACTTTAGGCAACCCACCCGAAGAAGTCGATGCTGCTGTCGGTACCATGATGAAGAAGTCAATGGCAATACTGGCACCACTCCCAAAGAAGTCGATGGCACTGCCGTAGCTACCATTAGCTCTGTAATGTCTGAAGACATCGCAGATGCAGAATAAGACTTTGATGCGAAGCTGCAGAAGCTAGCCGAGACAATGTATCTTTCACGACAGCTGCTGTCAAACTAAACCTCTCAGCTGACCTCCTTACTGATTATAATATACGAGTATGCAAACCCTATGACGTCATATTGACTTTTAATCAGTCGGTATTACACCATTACTACATTGTTCGGACACCGACCACCAATCACGAAGTTGCGATGTGATTGCAGCTTACCAATCGGACACGGGCATTGAGATGACCTCACATGCTGCTAAAAAGCGACTTCAAAAACAAAAATACAATTAAATAAACGCCTACTTCCATTTTAATTTCGAACAACATTTTTTAAATTTGCGTTTTTATTGTATGCTGAAGATTTGTTAGGTTATTGCTGACTGCCAAATCTTAACTGCTTAGTGCTTAAGTTTGGAATTGTGTAAATCCTTTTACTGCGACATAAAAAAATGAGGTTGCTGTTGTTCATGTATTGTTTACGCCGACTTGACTTCCCCCCCCTTTTCACAGCTTTACATACAGTACTTGAAACCAGTAGTTCTTTTTTTACCACGGCGAAGCAATGGAAGGGTTATGATTTTAACACGATGTATGTATCAGTGTATGTATGTTTGTATATATGTATTTATAATTTCCGATGTTCCACTGTAGCATAGCACCTATGGCACTGATTTTGATAAGTGAGGTGTATATCGGTTCCTTTGATAACCAGAGTGTCATAGGCTATGACACATTAAAGAAAATTCACGATGACGGCCGTGACGAATGGCGCCACAGGTAAAGTTAGCTCGCGCAAGTATTTCATTAGTGGCTTATGGTAGAGCGCGTACGTACGAATTAATTTCCCGTCAGTTAAACTAGATGGCGCCACGGGTAAATTTAACTCGCGCAAGCATTTCATTCGCGGCTTATTTCGGAAGTATGTGTCATTAATGTTTTACGATCATTTAACTTTAATATTAATAATATATAGGTTAAGCGTAATAATTGTCAACCTATATTTGTGTAGATAGAATCTCAAAGGTATTCAGAAATATATTTATACACAATGCCTCTAGGGCGTAAAATAAAAAAAAAATTGTTTAACTTATTTCGGGGAAAAATTGGTAAACAAAAATAAAGTTATAAAAAACCAAAACCCGACTACTCAAAAGTTAAAAACAAGTTTTCAGTTAAGTGTACGAGTATGATTATAAATCCATAGTCACACGTCGTGCCGTTTAAGACACTTTACATATAGGGGCGGTACAGGAAAAAAAATTAATTTGCAATTTTATGTCACTTTTAAGTTCTAAGTCTGGCTCAAGACCGTGACAAACGGAAGGCACAGGTGGAGGCCTTTGCTCAGCAATGGGATACACTAGGCTAATAATGAAATTATAAATACGTATAACGCACGATTGAGTACATCAAACCATTCAATCACAAAAATCACTTTACAGAACTGCACATTTTTATGGTTCCATAGTCAACAAGAAGCCTTTATAAGATCATCAGGTCCATCCGTTTATTCATACTGGGGTGTCACAGCGATGTAGTTTCTACAGCACTGAACAGAAATGTATGAAATTTAGTACATAGATACTATCAGTTAGATTGTTTTCCCCTGTACCTCCCCTATATGTAGAGTGTCTTAAACGGCATGACGCGTGCCTACGGCTTTATGATTATAGCACTTAACTGAAGACTTGTTTTTTACTTTTGTGTAGTCGGGTTTTTAGTTTTTTATAATTTTATTTTTTTATTTCTTGCACACTCGGGACCGCCATTTACACCAGGAGAACGCGTGATACCGTTTTTACGTCACAGCCGCTCCCCCCTCCACACTACACTCACACGAACACCCTCCTCTCCCCACTCACACAAACACCCTCCTCTCCCCACTCACACAAACACCCTCCTCTTCCCACTCACACAAACACCCTCCTCTCCCCACTCACACAAACACCTTCCTCTCCTCCATACTCAATAGACACCACCCTCTCCACACTCAATAGACACCCTCCTCTCCACACTCACACAAACAGCCTGCTCGAGACTCCCGCCTATTCGGTGTCGTGTTGCAGAGTGTTTGAAATACAGGCTTTCCTACGACTGTTAAACGCGCGTCCAATGTATTGATCTACCAAAAGAACACACACTTCATACGAGGCCTGTTGAGTGCTTTCAAGAAGTCACACACATTACAAATACCATTTTAAGAGTACTCCAAATTGGCCAAAAAAACTGAATTTTGGAAGCGCTGTATCTCGGAATATACGCGCCAGTTCCATACAAAACTACTCGAGAGCCCTGCATTGAACCTTCCTACAGACTTTCCAACAATAAAATAACAGTGTCACCGCTGAAAGTCCCATAGGTACACGCAGTGCGACTAGAACACTGCACGCCAGTTCAGAGCCTTGCGCTTAGTGGCGCTGGCGCACTTGATGTGAGTGGCAATGTCGCCCTTATCGCTCCCGCGTTTCTCGGCCTCGAACACGGAAAACAGTTGAGTTTAGAAATTTGGGTGGCTCTTAACAACGATGTCTTGAGAGCCAAAGAGGGTAAAATGAGGTGGGAATGGAGCAGCGCCGGAATGCAGGGGCAGGGAAAACTGAAGATCTCCGAGAAAACCCGCCGAACAGCGGCATCGTCCGGTACGATTCCCACTTGCAAAAATCCAGTTGTCGCCCGGCCGGGGATTGAACCCGGTTCGCTTCGGTGGGAGGCGAGGAGTCTAACCGCTCAGCCAACGTGGCTCCCAACGCGGAAAAAAAACTGTAGGTAGATGGGAGCATTAAAACGGCTGCCCAGTGTGAACCGAGTGAAGGATGATTAAGAGTTTTCATACTAAATTGTTTTAAGTATGTCCAGGCCACCTTTCACGGCATCACTTCCAAACAAACCCTCCCTTTTTCATATTTGCGCCCGGCCATATTGCTACAAAATTATCTTATTTTTTGTTAAAGTTTTAATACTCTGCAAACTGCGGGTAGATTAAAAAGTAATGGCACTGCAAAGAAGCAAATTCGTGCCCCTACTTGCTCTCTTGTAGCATGGTTCTTCTCTTAAAAGGGCACAAAGGGTTTTTGGATTGATGTTGCAAAAGGTAGTTGAGACAATCCTAAAATCATTTAATATGTAAAACAATACCTCTTCTCTCGGCCGGCCCCGCACTAGACACTCCCATTAATGCTGGTGGATAACAAATAGTTAATTATATTTTTGTACCACACATTATTCAACTTGTACGCATTGTATGCAATGCCTTTCTCGTAGAATGAAACATTTTTACACTTTGTTTTTTTGCAATAATTTAAATGTCAACTCCGAAATTCTTGTGTTTTTCCGCAGCCATATTGACAAATCTAAAGGCTATTCACGGTAAATTGTGCACCTTTGAAAGCCCTCACCTTTGGAATAATACTCAATAAATATATTTTATTGTAGCCTTTGGCGTTAACTTACGAATCCGGTGAAATATATACACACAGTGTTTATTACTTACATAGCAATATTTATTTTCGCAAGTGGTGGAAATATAAAAATGGCTGATAGGTAGAAATTAACTAGGGCCTTAAGAGTTCTCACTTTGCCGCGAACAGCCTGCAACTAAGTTCTACAAATGAAAAAAAATTACAATGAAAACTAATGCCGTAGGCTAGGTACCGCGTCACACATATGTAGACACCATATATATATATATATATATATATATATATATATGAAACAAATGTTAAATATAAAGACATTTTTGCATACTTTTAACATTTTCTTCGAAATGCATGAACTGAAATGAATGGTATCACATACAAAGCGTACAAGTTGCACAATGTTTGGTACAAAAATAAAATTGTTAATTTTTTGGCATCCAATAGCCTTAAGGTAGACGGAGAGTGACATTCAATGTTGCACTGCACGCTACTGTACAACATGCGGAACTTAAAAAGTGTACATTCACTACCAAAATTGTCAGAAGAGTACGATTAAGGTAGCTCGTGAAATAAGAATACATATATTTAGTTGTAAAACTGTAAAATATTGTGATAAAAATTATTTATTTTAATGTTTACAAAAATCAGTTGTTTTTTGTTATCAACATTTAAGTACATTTTCATTCCGGATGCCTCAGTAAGTATATTTCTAAAAATAACAAGCAAGACAATATTTACTCAAGGCGAGTGTGATAAAAATCATTAATAAAGTTTACAAACATTTTAAATAATTGATTGAGTGAAATTTACATTAAATCGATTACTACAATTTAAAAAATAATTAGGTCAACTGATGTATTTTTTTTATTATCCTTCTTGACGTCTTAAACCAATCGTAATCATACATTACGTCCACGTGTTCGCTCACTTGAATTTTAATTCTTCTCCTGGCCATTTGTGAATCGATCGGGGGGGGGGGGGGGGGCATGCACAGAACGCTTGGATTTAGAGTTTTTTCGCCACAGCGAAAATACAAACTTGTTTTACGTTTTGTGAATTGAATAGTCATATGTCGGCATTCTCTGAATTCCGCTTTGTGTATGTGCTGTCGTTATCGCTTCCGTTGGCTGCCACTCGCGGAAAATAACTATTACATGACAGCTGTAACAAGTTAGAGGTCGGGATTTATAAATTACGGTTGCTACATAGTTTTTCTCACCAAGTCTTTGTGTTTTGACTCACTTGCATAGAAAAGGGATTAGTCGCTTGTTCACAGGTCGTTACACACCCGATGCATGTTCATGTCTCCTCACAAACTCGTCATTTGGAATTCACAGCACCAATGCATGAAACAACTGGCGCAAATGCCTAAGGTAGTCCACACTCGGTCGATGTAGCATTTGCAATATCCCGAACACCCTATTTTCCCGACTTTGACGATCGGATACAACCATTCTCGACCGGAGCAAGCAAGGTACTAACATGGCGGACCCAAGCACGCTACCCCTGATGTCGCCAACACGGTCGCCACCACCACCACCTTGAATAAAACTGACGTGTCCCAGCATTCCGCCCACCAAATTTGGTACTAATTTAAGAATTGTCAACATTTATTTACACTATGTACAACACTAAGGAAGAAGTTACTGAGTGGGAGGGAGAACAGCCTCACAACTGCTCTCTTGATTAATCCCTGGCGAGTCTTGATACTTGCAACACGACTAACCCCATCTTTGCCTGGATGAAGTGTGTCAATGCGACCAAGCTGCCACTGAAGAGGAGGAATGTGGTCTTCTCGTACCAATACCAGGTCTGCTACCTTTACTGTAGACCCTTGCTGAGACCATTTACTTCTTTGTTGGAGAGAATGTAGATATTCCTTTGACCATCATTGCCAGAAATGCTGTGTAGATTGTAGTGGCAGCTGCCACCTGTCGAGGATTTGTGTGCAATTCCGTTTAATCAGCAGCTGGTGCAGCTACTAATGCACAGCCAATGTGAAAATGTCCTGGAGTCAGGGCACTCAGGTCATTAGGATCTGTGGAAAGAGCATGTAATGGTCTTGAATTCAACTCTGTCTCTACTTGAGTGAACAGTGTGGTCAATTCCTCAAAGGTTTACTTGCTGCCCAATTACATGTTTCACATGACCTTTTGCTGATTTGATGCCAGCTTCCCAAAGCCCACCAAAATGAGGGGACGATGGCGGATTGAAGTGCCACTGGATACCATTTTCTGCCAGACTACTTGCTACGTGTGTTGAATTGGATTTATCTTTCAAAATGTTCCCAGTTCAATAAAGTGCTTGTGAGCACCAACAAAGTCAGTGCCACAATCACTATAAACATCTGTACATAATCCTCTATGAGCAGTGAAACGATAAGAGTCATTCAGGAATGTGGTCGTAGTCAGTGCAGAGACGACCTCCAAATGCACAGCCTTTGTAACAAAACATACAATCAAACATAGGTATGCCTTCAATACACTTGCATTCCAAATATGAGATTGTTTGATATGAAATGGACCTCCATAATCCACTCCCAAAGTCTGCAATGCCCTCGTGCTCTGAACCCTGCTGGTTGGCTAAATGCCCATTATTGGCTGGACAGGTAACTTCTTAAAATGTAAGCACCTCACACATTTCGAAATTCTTGATCGTATCATGCCTTTGCCTGCTAAAATTCAATACCTGTGTCTGATGATAGAATGCACAGTGCTGACACCTGCGTGTAAGGACCAGGCATGGTATTAATCAATGACCAGATTAGTGAGGTGATTTTTCTTGGGTAACAGGATTGGATGTTTTTCATCGAATGACAACCTCGAGTTTTGGATTCGTCCACCAAATGTAATTAGACCTTGAGGATCGAGGAAAGGGTTGAGGTTTCTGACCTGTTGTGAGCATTCCCTTTCCTTCTGCAACTGATCTATCTCCATCTTGAAAACATATTGTTACTCTTGGTGTACACAACGAACTTCTGCTGCTTTGAGCTCTGTTGATGTCAAGGTGCCACAACAGCAGCTTGATGGATGCCGTACCTGAAATGAAGCGCAGCACAAATTCTAATACTCGTCGCAGCCTTGATAAGGAACTAAATCTCTCTATCCACTCAGAAAAAGAAAATCGTGTCCTGCGCAGATAGGGCTGTTAATCTCGAAAGCTTCCATTCTTCTTGATAGTCTGGGGAACTAGAGTCCGAGTAACCTCCTGTCCAGGCATGTTCTGATTCAACAAGCCATGATAGACCACTCCACCAAAGGCCATGACTGACAAGCTTACTTGGCATCAAGCCTCTCGAGTCACAGTCTGCAGGGTTGTCTTGTGATGGTACATGTCGCCACTGACACACTACTTTGCTTTCCTGTATTTGAGATACTCTATTTGCGATAAAGATCTCGAGACAATATGGTTCAGTATGGATCCATGCAATGACGGTTGTTGAATCACACCACGCTATCACCTTCTTGACAATTACCCTTTTTGACAAAATTGATATGATTAAGTTCATGAGTTTCACAAGCAAATAAGCTCCCAGCAGCTCTAGGCGAGGGAGACTTACAGTTTTCAATGGTGCGACACGGGACTTGGCCACCAATAAATATACTTCAAATTTGGCCTGTTTTGCATTCTGCAGGTATACAACTGCTGCATAACCTTGGGTTGATGCATCACACAATCCATGAATTTGGTATACTGCACCATCAACTTGTGTCACTAGACGAGGAATAGCAACATAGTGTAAACTGTCAAGTTGCGCAATGAATGTGAGCCACTTATCTTAGATATCATGTGGTGGAGGTTCATCCCAATCAATTCCAAGAATCCATAGATTCTACAGAAACTGTTTAGCCTTGAAGACAACCGGGCCAATCCAACCTAATGGGTCATACATCTTAGCTGTTTCAGACATCACACGTTAAGTAATATTATTAGAACTGGAACTGTGAGTATGATATGAGAACACATCTCCCTTGGACTGCCATTCTAGTCCCAGAATTTTTATGACTTCATCCCCATTTTCTTCAAATGTCAGAGGGCACACTCTGTGGTCGTCTGGAATGGCATGTAGCACAGCAGGATGATTGCTGGCCTATTTCCTTAGCTCAAAACCACCTCTCTTGAGTAGCTCTATCGACTCTTCCTGGAGTGAGAGAGCAGCTGTCACTGATGAAGCACCTGTAATCACATCATCCACAAACACATCTTCCCTTATCACCCTTGCTGCATTGGAATAGTTAGTTTGCTAGTCAATAGCTAGTTGATGCAGGGCCCTCATTCCTAAAAAAGGAGCTGAAGATACACCATATGTAACAGTGTCCAACTGATACTCTTGAATAGGTTGATCATAACACTCATGCCACAAGATTACCTGGTATGGGCAATTATCTTAATGCATGCGAATATGCCGATACATTTTGCAAATGTCTGTCGTCATCACAATGGGATGTATGTGGAACTGGGTGATGATTTCAATTACATTCTTTTGCATTTTCGGTCCCTTGAGAAGTGCATAGTTAAAAGACTGACCTGTTGATGTTACTGCAGACGCATCAAACACCACCTGCAATTTAGTTGTCGCACTGGTTTCTTTGTGGACACAGTGATGAGGAATGTAGTACCTAGCCTGGTGCATCTGAGCTTCACTCAGAAAATGCATGTGACCAAGGGATTCATATTCCTTGAGAAATTTGAAATACTCAGCTTTCAGTTGTTGCTGACGTGCCATACGATTTTCAAGATGACGTAGTATTTTTTCTGCCTGCAAGCATGACTCACCAAGGTTGGGTTCCACATCTTTGAAGGGCAATCTTACCATGTATCGTCCATCTGGACTACGTGCACAGGTCTCTTTGAAATTATCTTCAAATAGATCCTTTTCAGAATCAGTATGTTTGGTTGTCTGCAACTCTTCATGTTCCCAGAATCGCTGCAGCACATCTGAGAGGTTTGGTAAAGTAACAAATAGTGAAACAAGGCCATCTGCGTTACTAGTGGCTTCCTCGCTCAACCGTTCCATTAAGATCCAACGAAATTTACTTTGAAAAGCTCCTGGATAACCAGTGGGGCCTGGATACCATAAAAAATCTCGGGACAAACATCAGCACCCAACAGAATGTCAATGGGCCCTGGAGTATGAAAGCCTGGGTCAGCAAGATCTAAACTCTCGTAATGGGATTTTACATGTTGAGGCAATGCAACAGAGGGCAAATTTGAGGTTATTCAGGATTAATGTATTCACAATTACCTGGAAACCCTCATGAAGGAACGATTTTAGCACACAAGTTACTGCACCTTTATTGGCTTGAACGACTGACTGCCCTAGGCCACTTATTGGTACATGTGACCTTCTCCGATGCAAACCCAATCTCTTCACATATTCCTCAGATATGAAGGAAGCTTGTGATCCAGTATCGAGTAGAACACGAGCCCTCTGGAGATAACCATAGGCATTCTTCACTCTCACAACTGTTATACCTAGAATCACAGTGGCAGTACTAATGCTGGAACTAGTAAGTGAAACTGTTTGTGTATATTCCTCACATGTCCTGCTGGTATGTCCTGCTAAGCTATCAATATTTTCCGTCTCATCAACTAAATGTGGTGGCACCTTATTACTAGCCTTGTTGACATCTGATGTGGAATCAAGATGAATTAATGTGTGGTGGCGTTTATTGTAATATTCACATGAATGATTTGAAGAGCATACATTAACACAATGTGGTTTTAGGCAATTGAAACAGATGGTATTATTGCACCAAATCTCTCCTCTCCAGAAGTGTGTGACCAAGAAACACAGGACATTTATAAATGTCATGACCCTGATTACATACGACACATACTCGTTCTGAACTGGCAAAGAAGGATTTCCTAGAATTAATTGTAGTCACAGGTCCAACCTTCCTTGTTGTGCTGAGTGATGCGGACATCACTGAAGCAGCAGACATCAATGCTTTACACCGAAATTCCAAAAACTCTTAACAGTTGCACAAATTTAGGCATATTTACTTCTTTATGCTGCAGCTTAAAATCACGTCGCGTTTCCGCATCAAGTTTACATAACACAATGTTCAATATCACAAAGCACCACTGGTCCACTGGAAACTTCAACACTTTCAGAGTACCTAGGTTTTCCTTCAGTACATCAACTGGACATCTTAGTTTATGTGGACAACCTTATGTTACCACTGGCACATTCATGATGTTCTCCCAATGCGTCGTAGCTATTTGACACACATCTTGGTATCGCTCAGTTAACATATTTCATGCTAAGTCATAATTTCCTTCAGACGATGGTACAGATTTGATGAGGTTAAGTGGCTCTCCAGTGAGAGATGTGAGAAGATACTGTTGCTTCTCAACATCTGAAAGCAGACTGTTGGTATGTACTAACATACTATATAGCTCACAGAAACTCGTCCACAGTGTAAGTTGTCTGCTGAGTGTCGGTAGCTGCAATGTTGGAAGCTTCAGAGATTTAGATTTGTTGTCAACATTTGATTTCCCGTCACCATTATCACTTTTTTTTCGAATCAAAGACCGTGATGTAAACTTCTAAAATTCGATAGTAAGCTGAGTCAAAGTTATCCATATCTTGTTTAGAGACTCGGCTCGATCTGATTTACTAGCTGCTAACTGAACAATGATGTCTTCAAAATCTGTTTTCAGTTGTGCTAAATCATGGCAATGGGCTTCAAACAAATCTAATCGCGACCTGTCCTTGTCAACTTCATTAGCTAGAGAAAACAGTCGCATTAGTCTGCATTCTGTTAACTGAATTCTCGTTTCCAACTTTTTAGTGACAATAACACTGGCAGTAACAGGTATACCAACACATACAGCGAAGCAGTACTTTTACATTACAGTTCGATATCTCGAAGAGCAAGATCGATTAACACTCGTTTGTCGACTGCACGAAAGAGTTTGTCCGGTGACCATTACAAATGTAAACAAAGGATAGTAACAAACGTTAGTTCGATGTTCAAACACACTTCCAAGTCCGAAGTTAGCAGATGTCCAATAAATCCGGCCCGGGGGACCAAAATGTTTTGACTCACTTGCATAGAAAAGAAATTAGTCACTTGTTCACAGGTCGTTACGCACCCGATACATTTACATGTCTCCTCACAAACTCGTCATTTGGAATTCACAGCACCAATGCACGAAACAACAGGCGCAAATGTCCAAGGTAGTCCACACTCGGTCGATGTAGCATTTGCAATATCCCGAACACCCTATTTTCCCGATTTCACGACCGGACACAACCATTCCCGACCGGAGTAAGCAAGGTACTAACATGGCGGACCCAAGCACACTACCCCTGATGTCGCCAACATGGCCACCGCCACCACCTTAAATAAAACGGACGTGTCCCAACACTTTGAATTTAAGTCCTGTGGTTGCACGCCTGTAAATAGTCTCCCACCTGACATTTGTAAGGCTGTTAAGGATTACAGCTGATTTAGACTTATGCAATCACGCTACCAGACGGCCAAGCCTGGGGTGGAATTGAACCTACGATGCAACGGTTCGCTGGTTTGCGGACAACTGCAAAGCTGGAACTGGTGGTATACAGCGTATTCCCGAAATGTTTACGGTGTCCTAAAACTACAATAATTCTGGGCGGAAATGTAGTTTATCATTTTATCGTTAAAATTCTGTTCTACGAAATTTTACTTGCTTGTACATTACAAGATCTCTATAGTGTATGGAAATTTTGTGTAACACCTGTCTGTCGTTCCATCGTAGCTCAGACTTATTAAAAGTGTTTTTAATCCCCGAGCGTTCTGGTTACATCTCGCGTTAGTATTTTTTGTTGATGTTTCCAATTTTATTTTATTTATTTTTATTTTTAGTTTAATTGTAAGATACAGATATCCCACATTTTCTCACATTCATTTCTTTTATTTTCGTCGGAGCTGTGAATCTCGTTATATAACAACTGCAAGATTTGTCAAGTAATCCGAATTAATCTGGCCTACAGTGTTGCCAGTTTGTACAAAAAACGTTTCGTAGGATAGCACTTGATCACTTGTGATTTTCGTCTTCATTTTCATCCAGGATTCACATGATGTGGCAGTGTATGTTAAATTCGGGTTACGCATTGTAAACGATTTCCTGAAAGAAGTATTAAGTATCAGAGTCTGTATTTGTACTTCTTACATGCCAAATTTAGCTGACATTTTCCATCGTCTGTGTTGATTACGAAACTTAAATCTAGGAAATAATTACACAATAAAATGGAAATATTTTCAAATAGCGTAACAAAAAAAGTACAGTGGTGTTATCAAATTCTTCAACATACTGACATATATGGAAGAATAATTATCTGGACATGAGGAACCTAGTTAAACTTAAATAAATAAAACTACATAAGTTCTTGTGGAGTTGCCATTGACAGTGCATTGCCCAACATTGGTCCTGCGAGGGGATTATAATTATTATTGGCCATCAGGTGCTTTAATGCCCTGTAATTTTACAGATGTAACCATGAATAAAAAACAGCATATGAATCATAACTGTATTTTTATTTTGACGAGGTTTCCACGCTCGTAAATAGACAAAAGGATATTGGAAATCGACAGTACACCTACATCATGTGGTTATTTGCATCAGTGTAGATGTGGTAACATGTCTGAACCAAATTCGATAGGTCACTGGAGCCGTGCAAGCTGGTAGCACTTGAGAATGATTTCCCCAAGTGGTTAGGGAGTGCTTTCCACAAGCGATTGGGGGTCGTTTTCCTCAAGTGGTTGGGGGCTGCTTTCCCCAAGTGGTTGAGGGCCACTTTCTCCAAGTGATTGGGGGCCACTTTACTCAAGAGGTTGGGGGTCGCTTTCCTCGAGCATTTGGGGGCCGCTTTCCCCAAGTGGTTGGGAACCACTTTACCCAAGTGGTTGGGGAGCACTTTACCTACATGTTTGGGGAGTGCTTTCCCCAAGTGGTTGGGGAGTGCATTCCCCAAGTTATTGGGGCTAACTTTTCCCAAGGGTTTGGGAGCAATTTCCCCAAGTGGTGGGGGAATGCTTCTCACCAAGTGGTTGGGAAGTACTTCCCCAAGTGGCTGGTAAGTGCTTCCCCAAATGGTTGGAGAGTGCTTCCCTCTAAGTGGCTGAGGAGTGGATTATCTCGAGTGGTTGTGTTGACCTTTCCCCAAGTGGGAGGGGTGACATTTACTCAAGAGATTGGGGAGACCTTTCTCGAAGTGGTTGGGGCGAACATTCCCCAAGTGGTTGGGGAGAACATTCCCCAAATAGTTGGGGAACACTTTCCCCAAGGGGCTGGGGAGCATGTTCCTCAAGGGATTGGGGAGTATTTTCCTCAAGTAGTTGGGGAGCATTTCCCCCAGGTGTTTGGGGAGCATTTTCCCTAAGTGTTTGAGAAGCATATTCTCCAAGTGGTCGGGGAGTGCTATTTCCAAGTGGCTGGAGAGTGCTTTTTTTCAAGTGTTTGTGAAGTATTTTTTTCCAAGTTTTTGTAGTGATTTTCCTAAATAATGATGGAGTGCTTTTTTCCAAGTAATTGTGGAGTGCTTTTTTCCAAGTAATTGTGGTGTGATTTTTTTCAAGTAATTGTGGAGTGCTTTTTCCTAGTGATTGTGGTGTGTTTTTTTCCAAGTGGTTTTGCGGTGCTTTCTCCCAAGTGGTTGTGGAGTGCTATTTTCAAGTGGTTGAAAAGTGTATTTTTTCCAAGTGGTTGGGAATAGTTTTTTTTCCGTTCAAATGATTGGGAAGTGTTTTTTCCAAGTGGTTGATAAGTGCATTTTTCTGAGTACTTTTTCCCAAGTGGTTACGAACTTTTTCTCAAGAGGTTGGGAAGAACCTTTCCCAAGTGGTTGGGAAGTACTTTTTCCCAAGTGGTTGGGAAGTACTTTTTCCGCAGTGGTTGGGATGTTCATTTCCAAGTGGTTAGGAGGTGTTTTTTTCTAAGTAGTTGAGAATAGCTTTTTTCAAGTAATTGAGAAGTGCTATTTACAATTGGTTGGGAAGTGATATTGTCAAGTGGTTGGGGAGGGTTTCTTTCCAAGTGGCTGGGAAGTGCTATTGCCAAGTGGTTGAAAAGTGTTTTTTTCAAGTGATTTGGAATTGCTATTTCCAATTGGTTGGGAAGTGATATTGTCAAGTGGCTGGGGAGGGCTTCTTTCCAAGTGTCTGAGAAGTGCTTTTTTTTTTCAATTAATATTTTGGAAGTGCTTTTTCCAAGTGTCTGGGAAGTGCCTTTTTCCAAGTGGCTGGGACGTGCCTTTTTCCAAGTAGTTCGGGAGTGCTATTTCCAAGTGGTTGGGGAGTGATATTTCCAAGTGGCTGGGGAGTGCTATTGTCGAGTAGTTGGGTAGTACTATTGTTGAGTGGTTGGGGAGTTATATTGCCGAGTTGTTGGGGAGTGCTATTGCCGAGTGGTTAGGAAGTGCTATTGCGAAGGGTTTGGGGACTGTCATTGCCAAGGGGTTGGGGTGTGCTATTTATATGGATTGGGTAGTACTATTTTCAAGTGGCTGGGGAGTTCCATAACAAGTGGTTAGGGAGTGCTATTGCCAAGTGGTTGGGGAGTGCTATTACCGAGTTGCTGGGTAGTGCTATTGCCGAGTGGTTCGGAAGTGCTATTGCGAAGGGTTTGGGGACTGCTATTGTCAAGGGGTTGGGGTGTGCTATTTCCATGGGTTGGGGAGTGCAATTTCCATGGGTTGGGGAGTGCAGTTTCCAAGTAGTCGGGGAGTGCTATTGCCAAGTGGTTGGGGAGTGATATTGCCAAGTGGTTGGGGAGTGATATTGCCAAGTGGTTGGGGAGTGATATTGCCAAGTGGTTGGGGAGTGATATTGCCAAGTGCTTGGGGAGTGATATTGCCAAGTGCTTGGGGAGTGATATTGCCAAGTGTTTGGGGAGTGCTATTGCCAAGTGGTTGGGGAGAGCTATTGTCGAGTGGTTGGGGAGTTCTGTTGCCGAGTATTTGGGGAGTGCTATTGCCAAGTGGATGGGGAGTGCTATTGCCAAATGGTTGGGGAGTGATTTTTTCCGGGTAGTTTTGGAGCATTTTTTTTTCAAGTGGCTGTTGAGTGCTTTTTTTCCAAGTGGTTATGGAACACTTTTTCTTTTCATGTACTTGTGGAGCATTTTTTTCTAGTGTTATTGTGGAACACGTTTTTCCAAGTGTTCGTGGAGCACTTTGTCCAAATGGTCGTGGAGTACTTTTTCCAAGTGTTTGATAAGTGCTGTTTCGCTTGTGATTGTGGTGTGCTTTCCCCGAATGGTTGAGGAGTGGATTCTGTCGAGTGATTGGGGAGTGATTTTTCTCGAGGGGTTGGGGAATTCTTTCACCTAGTGATTGAGGAGTGTTTTCTCTCTCGAGTGGTTGGGGAATTCTTTCCCCGAGTGGTTGGGGGAAGTCTTTCCCCAAGTGGTTAGGGAATGATTCTGCATATTTTTTGGAGAGTGGTTTATCCGAGTGGTCGGAGAATGCTTTCTCTGTGTTTTGGGTTTCTTGTCCCGATTCCATATTGTCAGTGCATTTCTGTAACACATTCATTTCGGATTCCTCACATATGAGGACTCGCATGATCCCTGAGGAACTTCTGCAGATGTGAGAAAATAAATATACAGGCCAGCAAGAAAAATCGACTCAACCACAATCTTCTATTATAATGGTTTTATGCAGAAATATGTTATTAACTATTATATTACTTGGTGATTTCTGAAAACATCAACACTCAGGTTTTTAACATCTCCACTATGTCCATTGTGATATCGTAACTACAGAGTAAAACCATTATTGGACACATTTACATGAGGGAGGGGTAATATAATATTTATAATCACACATTTTATGGTAAATATATATCTTTTTGTTATCTTGCATTTTAGTTTTGATTGCCTTGTAATATTTCTCTGTCATTTCTGACTCCTTACTTTTAACACTGCGTGTCTCAATGGGATGTGGCAGGATATAGGAAAGAACTTGTTTCATTACAAGCTTTTATTTAACTTCACCTGTATGTATGTATGTGGGTGTGTTTAGGTCAAATCTTGCAAGTCGATTTTAAACCACTTCCTGTTATCCAATTGAACTGAAATTTTGCATACATGAGTAGTTCCGATAAAAAAAATCAATGTGAAGGTACCACTAAGCTGATCTGATGATAGGACCGAAAGTTACAAGCTTTTATGTAACTTCACGTGTATGTATGTTAAACCACTTCCCATTATCCAACTGAGCTTGCTGCAGCAATGTTGCCAGACCTCCCTGTCTTTGACTGTCGCCCTTGTGTATCTGTGTCACAAGCCTGCCTCGATCAGGCAGGGTGGCTTGGTACGTCCGATAAGCTGTGCTCGTGCGCACGTGCATACATATAGTCGAGTTGCGTCGTTATCTAGTGTATTAATGCTGATTTTTCATATTATGTAACTAATGCATTTTGCATAAATGTTATAGTGTGTTGGCGAAAGTTTATGAGAAACTTCGATGTCTTGAAAATGCTAATTTAAATTCATTTCTCTCCTCATATAGTAAACGTATCGAGCTTGGCCTCATTGGGCTTTTCTCGGTGAGAAATTTGGTTGTAGATAGTGACGAGTGTCTGTAGCAATTATGTAGCAATGCACATTAACAGACATAAAGCTCGTCGTGAGATGTGCATTGCTATATAATATAATAACAAAAAAAAAAGGTGAAACTATAAAGTGAAAAATAACTTTAAAAAACTCTTAAAACCAAGTTTTTATTTATAAATGCACTAAAAATACAAAAATAATTATAGTAGTTACGCAATTTGTAGAACTTTTAAGATGTGGTCGAACAGCTGTAATAAACTTTACTACAAATTAATATGTTTGTATCAATTTATATTTAGTATATAAAAGTTTGGCGCAATATAGAATTTATACCTCATTTGCGAAAGCGTAGTAAGCACATATATTGCGTAAGGCTCTTGACTATTCGCGCCAAGCTTTTATATACTAAATATAAATTGATACAAACATATTAATTTGTAGTAAAGTTTATTACGGCTCTTCGACCACATCTGACAAGTTCTACAAAATGTGTAACTACTATAATTATTTTTCTCTTTTTAGTGCATTTAGAAGTAAAAGCTTGGTTTTAAAAGTTTTTTTTACAGTTTATTACAGCTAAGCATTCTAGCTTTTAATCTGTACCCATTTTGTAACTTTTATTTTTTTAGCCAGTTTTCAGTAATATGGACTACCTTCATACCTATGGTTTGAGTCGATTTTTATGTCCATCAGTGTATTAATTGTTTCAGCGTCGTTTTGTTGCTGCAAGTGTGAGGGTTTGTTTTTCTGCTGCACTGGTATGTGGTCTCGTGCAGAGTGCAGAGTGCAGAGTGGTTGCAGAGAACCTCGGGCGGATCAATGTAGCGAGTACTTGAAACGCCGGATGGGTCTTCCATAAACAGTAAACTACTGCTTATAGCCACTGCCAGAATGGCGGCCACCCATTTACTCAGCTCAGAATACGAGGACGCGTACACCAAATGCTATAAAAAATAGGTCAGATATCGTACGTCTTTCTAAATGTGTTCTGTACATTTTTAATGGAATGTTGATCTGATACGCATATTATTATTTTTTACTGGATATAACATTTTCTTTCTACGATTTTTTTCTAACTTCGTAAATATGGTTTTTATGTATTCGCAATGCCCTTTCCTAAATAACCTGTTTCCCATTAATCCCCATACTTGATCTTTAAATAGTGATCTTCAAAAATGTTGGTGGATACTTCGTATTTTTGAAACTACGCAGCCAGTTTTAACCGGAGTTTTTAACACAAGTATTTAATAGGTAAGTAATTATAATATCTGAATAATGGGATACAACGTTGTCTTGTCATTTTAAGAGATCGCGTTACCCATGAAAAAATAGCTCGAAAAGAAGCAATGATTTTATTGACATAAGCTGTTCTTCCATTCTGAGGTATAGCAATGTACCGTATTTCTGGAACTGTTTAAGGTGGCAGCCTGGTTGAAGGAATTTTGCACGTCTGAAGCCTAAAAGCGTGGAAGCGCTAGGGGCGACAGAGACATGCGCATCAACTCTCTCATCGCCCCTACTTGCAAAGCACTGAATTGGCGTGCAGTCTTGCCGTCGATAACACGTCCCTCTTGAGACTTTCAGCGGAGACCTTACCATTTAATGACGTAATAATAAAAATAAATGTTTGATGCACGTTCCTTATATTATTATTATAAAAGTTCTGTGCCAGAATTGTTATACCTAAAAATGACAGTGAAAACATCTGTTTGAGCCATTTTCACTATCCCACAAACATGCTGTAGAGAGAAATGGAGGAACTTATAAACGTATACAAACGCGTAACATGTCTTACTGGTATTCATTAGCAGACCTCACTAAGATAAATTGGACGACGGTATTTTAATAGAACGTTTTCTGCTGGAGCTCTGCACTCCGTTCGGCGGCCTACCACCTTAAGGGAAATGGTGCATGAAAGCAGTATATTTACGCGATTTTCGATACAAGTCGTTTTCCAAAGGATTTGTCGAAATTTTTGGCTCGACAAGACGCAAATAATAATTTTCAAAGCCTTTTTACGTTGTTAGATATTTACTGCCGTAATTATTCTCGGAGCGCTAATGGAAAAAAAAAAATATTTTTGCTTTCTTATCTTCCATCAGTGCTCCGAGAATAACGAAACAGTGAATTTGTAACAATGTAAGAAGGTGTTCAAAATCGATATTTACGTCCTGTCGAGTTACCATTTTTGAAAAATCCTCTGAAACACAAGTTATGGCAAAAATTATATAAATATACGGTTTGCGTGCACCATTGGACTTGATCTTTGCCACATAGTTTTGCCTGCAAGTTTGGGTTTTAGGAACGGGGTAGGAGCTCTACAGTTTAAGTTTTTTTTTAAGTAGATGAGGCTGTATTACCACAAATTTTTTTATATTTTCATATGAGCATATTGTTTCGCGAAGCAAGAGACCCACTCGAAAATGGCACGTTGCCACAACTCAATCAGAACATCATACATTTCAGTTGAGGATTCGTGTTATAAGATCTGTTGTGATAACTTTCAAGTTTTCCATGTAACGTGCCAGAAAGTAGGTGGTAATTATGAACACCAATAATTTGAAGTTGTTAAACCCATGTTCAACCTATTGTGTGTGTGGTTTTACTGAGGAGCGTTGGTTAGCAGAAAATTCATTGTTTTTTAATTTTTGCCTCTGTTCTAATAGTAAGCATTACCTGTGATGGCCTGTTGTCCAGCAAACAAAAACATATTTATTAGTTTTTGTATTATCACATGTCAATATCAAAGTTTTCCTTTTGTTGTTAGTATGAACATAAACAAAACAATTGAAAAAAAGCAACAGTATAAAGGAAATGTTATAAGTGTTGTATAAATTCATTTTAACGTACGTTTAGCAAAAAAAAAAAAAAAACAACATTTCACGAAAATTTAGTTACAGCCACAGGGATAGGATTTCTTACATTCGATAATTAAAGGTTAAAGTTTTATGGTTGCGTAAGTATAATTAATTAGTGCGTGGAATATTAAAAAATGTAAATTATCCCATGCCCTCAAGTAAGTTAGTGTTTATTTTGTGTGTAATTTTACAAACAGTTAAATAGTAATTGTGACATGAGATCGTACGAAAAAAGAATCAATGGTTTTTCTTTTTGTTATGCTGGACATGGAAGTCTTATTTAATGAGTATAAATTTCCTAAATATAGATATTTAATTTTGGCTGTGCAATGTCCTTCAGTATTCAGATTTGTTGCCAGTATATATTGTGAATGGTTCAGACATTTACAATCAAATTTCGTAAGCAGGCGCATTAAATTTAAGTTAAATTAAACAATGTAAATCCTGTATGATTTTGTATAACCTGAATATCTATATCCAAAATAATTTCAAATGGCTGTTTCATATTTTCTTACTTTGATTTGGTTTCGAGATATTTTATATTTTATTTAAATTGTGTAACAAGATGGAGATTTTTGGACATTCACCATTGAGATGCAGATGTCTGTCATGGAAAAAAACAGGACTGAGCACGAAAAAATACTTAAAGAACAAGCAACCTCTGGACGAGAAAAGAAATATATCTATACATGACTGGAAAATTCCACAAGGGAATAGAGTCTAAAACAAAAACAGCAACTAATTACGAAAAATATATGTATATGCAGATAACACATAGAAACCAACACAGGCAAGAAACCAACTGACAAAGTTAGGACCACGCTGACAAAATAAGTAAGAACAAAATAGGGTAACAACAAAGAATGCTGTAGTCAAGACTATATAGGCACAAAGCCAGAAAATTCCATGAAGGAATCGAGCCAAATAAATTAGGATGACAAGATAAATGCGAAAATCTACTTTCATATATATATATATATATATATATATATATATATATATATATATATATATATATATATATATATATATATATATATATATATATATATATATATATATATATATATATATATATATATATATATATATATATATATATATGTATACGAAAAAAACTATATACGACCAACAGACAACACAACAAAGACGACACAGGCTAGTTATCTACTTTCACAAATAAAACAAACACAACGAGGAAACTCGCACAAAAACAAATGGTAGTTCTTCCACGACTGACAGAAAGCGACGTTTCGGTAGCGACACACACGGTCCGAGAACACAAGTGCAACTGACGAGTCGCACTTCTGTGGAAGAGGCATAAGGACTAGTTAACCTTATGAGAGGCAGGACCAGAGCAACGGTTCGTAAATTACGACATTTACAAAAGGGCTTAACTCATAATTGATGGTCTGCCTCAACCAACGACCAATCACTGCATCGGGTGAGGGGTTGGGCGAAGGGCGTAAGGGATGAGGCATTAGGGTAGATAGCCAGCAGATTGTGGAGGTAAATATGGGCGTGGATGTGGTGAGTTAGTTTGTATCCTCCTGTCCGAAACCCCTTCCCAGGTTAATCTTATGGCACTACGCATGATTGGTGTTATCGTTGAAAGATTGTCCAGGACACCATTCCTCGCTTAGTGTTTTGAAACACCCTCCCCCCCCCCCCCCCGGGCTCCCGTACTGATGTAGTTTGTATTATATTATCAGTGTTTTACGCAAAGAACAATGTAATCGCGCGTTTGACAATGGAGCCTGGTTTTATTGTTTGTTGCGGCGACTTGATCCTTTATCTGTACACGGTAGTTACAACAAACAGTTTGATATACGAGGACAATGAAAATGTCATAAGGCGACCTCCATGCATTCACGAAATATTAAATTATAATAATTACGCCGATTCGTATTTTGTTTCATATTTTCGCTTCACAGAAAGATTTACACTGAAGAGTGTATATTTTGTTGGCTGAATCAAATCCCGCAGAAATTATTACTTGAACTTGTGATTTCTCATTCACTGACAATGTTTGTCAAAGTGTCCGCGTGCTGTTTCAATAACTATTTAATGTATTTAAAATTTACGTATTTCTTCCCCTTCAGATTATTTACGTTCTACCCATATTCCAAAGATAACACAACTCAAAGTCTATAGGTTAGTGGGAAAACCCTTGTCAGCGCTTCCTAGATACACAATTTTCCTCAAATATCGGGACATAAACTTAGATTTACTTCACAGGTTTAATTACCTGATGTATGTGCGTGGTGGAACGCCCGGAACTTAAACGTCGGTAAATTGAGAGTTAACATTTTAAATTAGTTCAGTTAAGCCGAGTTTAACTATAAAGTGGCGAAACTGGGCCTTACTTTCTATTTCGTAACGCAGGTTTAACGCCTGAACAATACGCTTCCAGGGGAGACTTGAGTTATTCGTTTCGTAGCTTAGGTATTGCTGTTTGATGCTCGTGGCGCCCAGTTTTTTACTAGTTGACTTACGGCAGTTAAAGAATGTTGTCCCTCGATGGCCTTGACATTTATATTTATCGTCTCTAAACTGAGCCCCGTGCCACATCTAAAGCCAGGCTTCGCCATGCATGGACGTGTATAGAGAATCAAAGGTTAAATTCGGTCAAAGATCTCTCAGTCGTTTTGTTGGTAGTATTTTCAACTAAATATTTTTGTTTGAGATTGAACTCATCTAGATAAGTTTCGTTATTTATAAAATTGTGACATTTTATAATTAATTAAAAAGTGCATTTAAAATTTAAAAATTAACATTTGAATGGCTTACAAATGTAGATGCGTTCAATCTTAAACAAAAAGACCTTAGTTGAAAATACTAGCACAAAAAATTACTGAGATATATTTTCCCGAATTTAGCCTTTGATACCCTATACGCCCATGCTTGGTGAAGGATACTACACGATACCAGATTCCGTAAAAGCTTGTGCAAGGTCCGCCATAGCAGCTGGTATACGGGCTAGTGTGTCACCAGTCATGGCATTTCCCGCCGTGTGCGGCCATATTTCGTACCAGGTTTGGTATTAGGACACGTCCTATTTTTCGTGGCAGGTTCCACACCGGCTTTCGTACCTGGCCAATCACGTCGCAGTTTCAGAGTGTAGGGCGCTCCCCGTGGTTACTACTTGAAACGAGTTGATGAAGAAACCGAAAAGGACGCCTCCGTCTTGAATATATATATATATATATATATATATATATATATATATATATATATATATATATATATATATATATATATATATGGATGTCGCACGTCACGTGTGACAAGGGTAGGAGTTGCGGAACACATGACGTAACTTCATATTTCAAAACATACATTTATTTACAAACTTTTATCGCAGCAAAATGACCAGTATTTGAAACATGACTCTTAATTATTCGTTAAGTGCAGGATATTGACATACGATACCACTGTAAAACAAAGTAGGAAAAATAATGCCTACTTTTAAGACATTGTGCCGAAGCACAAATAATTGTACACAACAAACACATTTTAATGCTTGCATTTAGGCAAAATATTTTTGTAATAGCTAGTAGCACCGTAAAGAGGGGTTTCAAACCTCTTACAATTAATAGAAGCTGATCATCACAAGGATTTCCAGAATCCAAAATTTCATACAAAAGATTAAAAGTCTAACAAAAGGAATTAGACATACAAACCTAAGAATATTCAATGTAATGCTTATACAAATTGACATTAATTTAAACGGTAAGTGCAAAATTACCACTTGAATAGATTTATTAAAAGTATTAAAAAATTCCAGAATAAATACGTTGACTATAGTTATAATTACGAGCTATTTAAAAACAGGCGCGCTGCCTAAAACCCAGTAAAGCCTTCTTTTTTTAAATAAACATTTCAATAGCTTTACTAAAAATTCTTTAAAAGCGAAGTACCGGCGGATGCAATCAAATGACCCATCAGAACTCCAGCGATCATAACGCAAAATAACAAACACATTTAAAGAATTAATAATTTACGCCCAACGCGAGAGCCGTGCACGCAAAGCATATGGAAAAGAGTTTAATCATTCTTGGGCTGCAAATAAACTTGACACTACACGTTAAAACCACTAGAACCCACAGCAAAGCTAGAGTTTTAGTTAAACCGAAACCAAGTTTGGGCTGGCGACCGAAATCATAATTTAGAAAAACCCACCAACTCACTGCATGCCAAAGATGACACAAGCTACGCCACACAAGTATTAAAACATTAAAAAAGGCCCAACTAGCACAATGCTTACAACCTACGACTCGCCGCTTCGTGTTGCTCAACCATCGCGGCCACTCAGGCGACGGAAAAAAAAATTAAAACGTGCCTCATTTCTGCACACTTCCTACGGGCGGCTAAAATATAATCAAGGTGTGCAACGATTTAAATTAACGCCACGATCCTTCATTTCTGTAGCTTTTGCAAGAATAAATTTTTTGTACCCAAACGGGAGCCGATATTGTAAAATTATCTTACAATTTTGCTACAAATTGTTTTTGCTATGTTGTCAAATTTCAACACAAAAACGGTGTAATTTGAACTAATTGTTAACTAAACAAAAATTTAGTTAATTAATTAATTAGATACAAGTATACACTTTTTTGTGTTCGAGAAATTATATTACATAATAAAAACAATATGTAACAAAATTGTAAGAGAATTTTACAATATCGGCTCCCATTTGGGTACAAAAAATTAATGCTAGCAAAAGTTGTATAAATGAAGAATCGTGACCTTAACTTGCTTCATTAACAAAAAAATGGTGACGCACGAAACGAGTGAGATCGGGAGAGGGGGGGGGGGGATAGGAGTGGAACCGAGCCGGGCATAGAGCAAGCCACCAAACAGAGTCGAAAGTAATGACGTCTGGCGCAGCGAGCGCTAGCGTCGCAACATCGCCTATATATGAAACACTATTTCTGACTCTCCAAACATAGCTATAAAAAACTGGGTTTCCAGCCTGTTTTGCCTCAAAATGCAGTTATATGAAAGTATAGTATAATCATGTACTGAATTTCGCTACAGATTTTCCATCAACAAAATAAAGGTCCACCACTTGAAGTCTTAGTGGTAAATGCAGTTGTAGTACATCCGATAAGTTTTTTGTCTTTAGAGGCGATGGGGCATTTAATACGCGTGTCTTTGTTGCCCTTATCACTCCCTCAAACACAGAAAATAGCTTTAGGTGAACGAGCCTCTCAAGGAACGGACCTTGATCATTACCAAAAAAATAAAAACATTTACACATTAGGATCGAGACATATATGGAGGATGTTGGAATGAAAGTAAAGTAAGTCGTAATTGCCAAGTTTTGCAACACGAGTGAATTGGTGCAGTTGAGACTTTCGAACTCGAATTCGGGAGGACCTGGCTCGAATCCTGGTTCGGCTGTCCTGATCTCGGTTTTTTCAGGCGTATACAGGGATGGTTCTTCCTAGTAAAAGCCATGACCGATTCCTTCCATGCTGCTGCTTATCTGAGCTAATTGCTCCGTATCTAATGATCTCGTTGTCGATGAGACGTTTAGCCCTACCTACACACAAAGTTTTGCAGAAGAAAGTGTACTTCAATAAGATCTTTAAAATTCCAAGTGTTTTTAAAGATTACACTTTTAATATTTTAAGCTCATAAATTTGCAATTTTAAAATCCTTAACAAAAAAATATTATTTTCTCTGTGGGTGTTTTTTACTTGCGAGCAGGTATGTCTGCCGAGTATGAGTAATGTTATTTTTGGTATACTGGCACATTTTTATTCTTACCAAATTATGCATTACAAAAAATATGAAAAATGAAAAAAGAAATACATTCCTTGCCGTCGTTTGAGCAAAAATTATTCGTCAACATGTGATAACCTTTGTAAATTACCTTTACGGGTGTCTTAATGTTTCTAAAGTATAGGCTATTCACTGTAAAATGAGTACTTTTTAAGGACCATCAAACACACATTAATAAAAACAATTTAACTTAGTCCTCAGACGTTAACTTTTGACATCTATAACATATTTATTGACTTTGTGTTTATAAGTAACATGGAAATTTTTATGTTATATATTGGGGAAAGGATACAAATAAATTGTGAGCAACTTTTAATAACTGCCTAAAAGTTCTCACTATACCTTGAACAGTCTGTACCAGTGATGTACTGCAGGAATGTATTAAAAAAAGTACAACATGTCACTGAAGAAAGTTTTTTATCCTTGGTCCCTTGAAGAATTTTTCCTGTGTTACTGTTTACATAAATCTTGGAGCGTGTTTTTGTACTGGGAGAAAGGTTTATTCTCATGGCTGTTCACAAACTCTCCTTCTATGGTTTTTTCTTCTTTTAACAGGCTTCTCAAGGGACTCTGTGGACAGGAAGTCGTCTGCTTGCTTGAATCTTTACTTCCAAGGTTAAATGTTATAGTAACGAAGGAAGCAATCACTTGTCTCATTATACAGTATGTTCCGTAACATGTGGGACCCACTTCACCGGCGGGCAGTGAAAAAAAGCCCGTAAAACACGTGGCCTATTTGACCTTGTTTCCGAGTTAAACCACGTAACTCGACATCTCTCAACCTGTTTACTAGCTGTGCTACGAGTTATTCCAGTTTATTCTCCTCGCAAGAGCACTTGTATTATGCAATGTCTTGGACGCGAGGATGAACTATTTGAACTCGGGTAGTAGCAGACATGCAGACATGCAGTTGTACTGTTGCCGGGATACGTCGTGGCATGACTGAGCAGGGAGAAAGCGTGGTAAGCCAAGCAGGGGGGGGGGGGGGGGACATGCGCGCGCAGGTGTGGCCGTGCTATCTATTCCACAAACATCAGTTACGGCGGGCTCAGTTATACGCGAGACACTGGAGGACGAAGAACGTTTCCAGAGGTACGGAAAAGTTTTCAACAGTAGAGAACGCGAAATTATAAAGCCGGTCATTACACGTTGTGGCGAGGAGGCGAAAAACGGTTGTCTACGTGAGCCACTTCAAAGGGCAACTGCAAGAGCAGCCAGATATACGGCGGTCAGTGAGAGAATCATACACATACAGTGTTTATAAAAGACCAAACAAAACAATACATTTGAAACAATGGCGCCGCTACAACATGTATTATAATATACAACTTAATATCCATTTATTTACAACGTCTACCCAATTAACCTGCGTGTAAGCATTATTTTCGTGTGTAACGGTAGGATATGTGAACGTGTGGTCTACATACCTACATACGCTTAGGTGTTCAAATTAAAAAGCCTACTAAAATCACAGTAAATCTTTACAAATTAATATACAAAGGCTGTAAGGATTTCGTCGGTTAATGTATTATTTCTAAACTTCCTAACTACGTGCAAATGTAATGTCACCGGTAATGATATGTGACCACATAATTCTGGTTTTGGCAGCACGGTGGAATCACTGTAAAACATTTCTGTAGCCTTTACGATAAAATTGTCTGTACTTACTTAACAGTCCGTAATAACATTTTTCTATAATTTTTGCCATTACAAGTTATTTCAAACGCAATGTTCATTAAGAGTAAAAGTTTTCGCTAGTATTAAGCAAAACATGTGCAAATACGCAATCCTATTAAAAAAATCATTAAATACTACAACACTAGCAGTTTGAAATTATATGCCTGCCAAATTACTACACTGTAAAATGTTTACTTTGTAAACTTCCTGCTCCGTAATGGAAGCATTTAACCGATACATTGTACGGATATAATACCACATGGCAGACGGCAAATATAGGAATGTTGAGTGTCGTTACTATACATGGTCGGGGACGTCCCTGCGCATTTGACTGTTTCGTGAGCGAATGTAGGATCAGTACCGTGGTTGTATGGGATAATAGTTTACCATTAGCACGTTCCCACTATTCGTGTACAACTATATGGCAATGTTGCGAACATGGTATTGTATTGTATAGGGCTTATTAACGTCCCCCGGTTATATGCTGGAAAGTTTATCAGGGGATGGCTTACGGATTTACTTATAACCTAACTTAAATTAACACCCGTGCCATACCCGGGATGTTGCGAATAATATTGTACTGTAGACAGATTCGAAATAAACTCTGTCGTTATAGTAATAAGTACATTTGTTTGTTGGCTTTGAAGTTAAGGTCTCACGTTCGTGCCCAAGACGTTGCAGGTTCGAAGTCTTGTTGGTTTATTTTATTTACATTTAATATATAATATTAGTTTAACAGTTGGGGTATAAATACATTTACTGTCGAACAGCACATACAGAAGGTAGACATCTAGCGCACGCTGTCACAAGAGCACTGCTCTATGTATTTTCAAGAAACATAGGTCTTCGTGTCCACTTTTGCATTTGGTAACTCAAGGCACAACACCGAATGTTTTTATGTCCGCGCGTAAATTGCCGGGCCGCTGTCTTGCCGCTCCGCTACAGACCGGACTGTGACGAGCCGAGCCGAGCCGAGCCGCAGTCTAAGCAGTAGAAGGAGACTCGCGTGCTCAGACGTCTCCCGGCTACAATACATACTCACGGAATGTAATGCAGCGGAAAGAAGGTGTCTCTTTGTGGATCGTTTCCTTGGTATATTTTTATGTTCCAGACAAGAAAATCTTCCAGTGATTATGCGAACGCCTGCGAGATCAGGATGTTTAAAAATACCAGTGCCAGACGATGGCAGATCAGTTAGTATTCGAACTGTTAATCTCGAAGAGAGGATCTTGTAAAATATTGTGAGAAATGCTGGCACTAGTACCCAAACACTATCAGCAGTAGAGAATTTTGGACACGCGACAGTTCGGAGTTATGAAATAAGAACTGCTTTATCCGTACCACGTTTAACAAGTGTAGGCGCTCGATTACGATCTTCTTCCAAGAGTCGACTGCTATACATGGTTTCAGAAGATGTCTATCGTTGATCCGTCTTTTCTCTCTCACCGTATTATGTACCTACGAAGCTGGATTCACCAGAGATGGAATCTTCAATTTTCATAACACTTGCCATTGGGCTGAAGAAAACCCACGTATTATGCATCAATCACGACACCAACAACACTTGAGCGTCAATTTATAATGTTTACGCAACTGATTGGTTAAACTTGTTTGTAAAATGAGTACTAAACACATTTAAACGATGTTGGAACAACTAAGTACATGCTTGGCTTAACTTATTACTTTTAAATGCTTTCTTTGGTTCAAGGTAACGCATGCAGATGTTTTGAGCAAATGCAGATTAGTTGAGTGAGTAAAATATTGTTCAAATAAATATATTTGGTATATGAAACTAATTATCCTCTCAAGTGTGTGGTGAAATTCCATTTGTGGACGCACCTCCAAACGCTCCTCTGTTACCTAGGCCGTGGATGCTGATCAAAATGCGGTCAATAAATGGATTCATGTTAGGGTAGAAGTGAGAGTTGATTTATCTACATCATTTTTAAGTCAAACAATTACAGTTAATGCAGAACTCATTAAAAACTATTAAATAGGCCAGAAATAATAACGGTATATCACGATTGAAAATATAATTGAGATATGAATGTATATATATTAAAATGATACAAAATATTTATATTTAAATTTTACGTTTGCTACTTTGTATAAATATGCTCAGTACAAATTTTTTATAAAACTTAGTACAAATGTTTTATTCCATAGCATGAATGTAGTTATTCTTATTGTGTTGCGTGAACAATTTTTTGACAGTTCACTTCTTTACACATACATAAATTTTGATGAGAAAAGTATTCATACTAATAGGATAGTTTTTCTATCATTTGTAAAATAGATACACTCTTCTCTCGTGTACAGCTTTAGTCGTGTGAGTTACGTATTGTTACGTGCTATAGCTTTCACCGGCTGCGAGCTCTCGTTATGAGGGTCTGGCTCTGTGGGGGCTGGCCCACTTCGACCCTTCCCTACCCCAGGCAGCCAGCTTGCTGCCTCGTTGATACCCCCTCCCCTCCCTTGGGCAGTCGTATTGAATGACTGACAGCGGTGACGTAGCTGGCGTCACAGGCCCTCTTCCTCCCCCCCCCCCCTGCTGAAGAAGTCGACAAGTGTAGAGGATGTACAAGAATATTCTGGGAATTAGGACCCTCGACGCAACGTGACATTTTGAGAAATTTCTGGGTGATGGCCTACGATCCTATAAATATTGCAGCGGCCTAATAACGGCCGGCAGTTTTCGGAGAAGGCCATCTGGCTGAGTGCTGGGGCGAAGTTAGTTGCCGTGTGGGACGGACGACGACGGAAGATTGCGGGCGAGGTGTTCGTGGTGTAAATGGACGAAAGGGCGTGAAATCCGACGAGTGAAGGCTACTGTGCGTGAGGTCGCTTTAGAACATAGCGGACTGGCGGGACATGGACTTAACTGAGGTGGTACTGAATGAACTTGTAATATGGGTTTTATTGTATATATTGGAACTGTCAAATATATACATATAACCTATAAAATAATTAGCTAGGTTTTGATACACTGTCTATTGGGACTGAAATTAATAATTTAATTACATTAATTTCCGTGAGGTAATTGTAAATTGTATAGATTGAATTCATTAATTGTAAACAGCAAGTGATATCAATTTATCGTGAGAATTTGGTTCGAGAGAATTTTGTTTTTAGTTATTGTAAATAAAATTAGAAAACTATAATTAACTCTTATATTTAATTTTAAGACCTCCATCCCTTAACGAACCGGGTTTAGCCCACTGATTTTTGAGAGAGAATTTGTATCAGTATACGTTTCTTACAATTAAAAATATTCGTATCAGCACCTAGCTGAATAATGCAAAAAATTTCCTAACCTTGTATATTGCCATTACGAACTTAAGGACGGCAACATATACTTGATCCGTTTTCGCCACGGAAGTTATCTCATTCCGAAGTCACTGTAAACAGGTATGGCTACTCAAACCCGGTAAGTTTTTTACGGTAACACACTTCGTAAATGTTTTGAAAATTTTGAAGATAACCATTCTTCACAGATTCTACTTGAAGACTGCATGTGATGAGAACATCGTGTTTTCACTAACAGGGTGTTGTGTCATATGATCGCTACTCAACTGTTTTACAAACGTAATTTGTCCGCTTATTCCAGTACATAAACGTGGCGAATTTCATTCGGCGCACTTGGGAATTTTCACTGTCATTTTACGCCATAATTATCTGGAATATTGAGATGTGTAAACTTTCAGTTTAACGGGAATGCAAAACGAGTCTCGTGGTACTAGTTGGCCTCCCCAAGCCCAGCAGCATAAAGCCGACCCTGCACTTTGTTTGTAAAGGCTGTTCTCGGTAAAGTGAGCATTTTTGACGCCCTAGTTACTTTTTCGTTTGTCATATTTAATCCGTTAACGACCTTTTTAAATAAATATTGTTATGTAAGTAATAAACACAGTGTGCATATTCCACAATTCTCGGAAGTTAACTTCTAAAGCTGAAATAAAATATATTTATTGACTATTATTCCAAATGAGAGGGCGTTCGAAAGTGCTCACTTTATAGTGAATAGTCTATAAGATCGCATCGGGCATTGGTTTTGCATAGTCTATGCACGATTACTTTGAACTTTTCTGAAGCCCTGTTAAAGTTCTCCTTACATGATGTTCTTTCTCCTCATTCAAAAAGAAGTCTCTAAAACTTTACTAGACTAAACTACGCATTCGGTGTAATAAAATGTTGCATCAGAACGATATCTTAGTGGGCATTACCAATCCACCTATTTTGTCGTCATCTTTAATCATATTAGTTAAAAAATTAAACAGTGTAATTTATAGATAAAATATAAACAAATTTCAATTTAACCAATAGTAAGGTACTTTTATGTTAGGATGTTTTTTCAAAGGTGTGATTCAAAAGTGGGACGAAACCGCTAACGGGCGGTAGTCCTTATTCAAGTAAACAAATTGTACATTGGAAACCAAATTAGAAAACGAAAACTACCATTCGTACGTGGGAAATGTCTTAAATGTGATTCGTCGACATACACCGCTCATAAACGTTCAACAGTTTGTACGTGAAACGTCTTTAAAATCAGACCGAAACATACGGGTACCAGAATAGAAATTAGGACGATAACAAAAACGTCTATATCGTCTCGACTTAATAACCCCCTAACTATTACCCTTAGAGACGCAAGTGCGGTGTCATTTTTTTTACCATATATGATCAGCTAGCTAATGGGACCTTAAGTTTACGTCGCGGACGAGTGTGACCCATGTGCCGGTTGGGGGGTGGGGGAGGGGGGACGCAAACCGGTTGAAACCGGCGCTCTCGCTTCTTTCTGTTCCATGTAACTCACGACTCAGATGTTGTAACGTAGTGATTCGAGTGTTTGTGTGGTAAGTTTGTCGAGAGCTATCGATGTAAGTAATAAAAAGTGTATCTAGGATAGTATTTCTATATAAAATCTTTACGTAAGTGTGCAAAAACTATAAAAATTCAATATGTCGGCTTTAGCCCGCGCAAGAGCTAGCCGCAAATATACAGACATGGACGTAAGTATTCGTACAATAAAAATATGTTACAGTAAGCGAAGTAATATTTCGTGTGCATTTTCTATTTCCTTTGGGTAACATGTATGAGATATCCCGTAATACCATATATCAGCCACACGTGCAAGACTGTATTTGTGTGTGAAAACGAGAAATGTTTACGTCGTAACGTCCAATTCTTTCCGGACAGAAGTATTCGTACACTAGGCTATGAACAAGGAAGCAACGGACAAACTAGTTGTCTACCACACCCAGTCTCTCGGGTTTAGTCTGCATGTTAAACATACTGTATTGAGTGACTGGTGGGATACAACTGGTTCAAATGGGTCGCAAAAGATAGGAAACTACAGTGGAAATGAGGCGGCTGATTGTCTCATTAACTCGTAAAGGGAAATCGTATTCCGAATTGCAAATATCGTAGGGAGAAGTCGTTCGATTGTGCAGAGTATAACTAAGCGATTCAAAGAAATGAAGTTGTTAATAAACAAAGAAAAAGTTTATCTCCCACGTCGTCTACATCTAGTGCAATAGCTGCTTATGTTAGAGAACAGTTCGGAAAGCAAGTGACACCCCGAGGGATAAGGCGTCTCATCAATCGTGCAGGATACAGAGCTAGGGTACCCAGAAAGAAGCCCTATATAAGCAAGAAGAATCGGAAGAGCAGATTAGAGTTCGCAAACACTTATGTAGGAAAGGACCTCGATTTCTGGAACAGCGTCGTTTTCTCGGGCGCAAGCAAATTACACCTGTTTCATAACGATGGTCGTGTTTTGGTTTGGAGGAGGCCCAATACTGAACTTGACGTCCCAAATCTTCAAGCTACCGTGAAGCATGGTGGAGGTGGTGTTATGGTCTGGGGGTGTATGACCGCGTCTGGTGTCGTGAACTGGTTTTCATTGAGGATACTATGGACAGAGTTGCTTATTTACGTATTCTGAAGGAAATTTTAAGAAGAGTGTAGAGAAACTGGGTTTGGGAAACGATTACTATTTCCAGCACGACAACGATCCTAAGCATGCAGCCGTGATTGTTCGACTATGGGTGCTTTATAATACGCCCCACACCCTAAAAATTCCAGCACAGTCCCCCGATCTCAATCCTATCGAGCACTTCTAGTGTGAACTGAAAAGAAGAGTCTGAACACACCACATCTCTAGCAAATCACAGTTAAAGGAGTTGCTTCTGAAAGAGTGGCATAATATTGGAGCAGAGACAACTGGAAATCTGGTGTACAGTATGAGCAAGAGACTAAGCTAAGTGATACACAGACGAGGTTAGGCACACCAGGTACTGAGGGACTGAATTCACCATTGTTTTACGTTCGAGAAGATTACTGTTACGTGAGTGTACGAATACTTTTGTCCGGCGTAAAACTCGTATTGAGAGAAAAAATGTTAATTTTATGCATGAAGAACGTAACAATTGTTTCATTACTGTGTCCATACGTTCAAGTGATTAGTTATCTTTATGTATATCATAAGTATTTATGTTTGTTTGTATTGCGGGTTTTACAAATAAATACTTTGGTTGTTTCCTAGTGGCGGTACGAATACTTACGTCCATGTATTTACTTGGTTCTCCTTTTTTTTTTTTGCCACATCCGAGATGCTACTATTTTCATTGCTGGAACTATTCATTTTTCGGCAATGGTGTGAGGATAACCGGTCTCAGCAATTAATTTTTGTATTTCATAAGAAGGTTTTCTGATTAAGCGCCCTGAGAAAACATCAAATAAATATTCTTTTTGCTAGCTTCGAATTCCCTTTTGTTTTTAGTTATATAGAAATCTGTTGGCTTCTGACTCTATTCTGGTTGTTTTAATTCTATGTGCCGCTTCAACTTTGAAGGTTTCATGGATTCGTTTGAAAGGGCCGTATTACAAATAATACATAATGGTTCATCATCAGCACCCTCGATAAAAACGAATTGTATATAATCCTCAGAACATTGTCGGGTCCAGGACCCCTTTTTTTTTGTTAAAGAAGAAGACTGCATATCATGAGACAGTTTTTTAGTACTGCTCTCAGAACTTGTACCCGGCTCCACGTCATTCGGCTGTATTGTGCCACTTTCAGAATGTCTACTTTGTTATACATTTATCCATCTTCAAAACGAACGTAATCAGTATCGTATCACTCGTTTTTGAACATTAACTGAACGAATGACCTTGAAAAAAGGGGGGGGGGTGGGGTGCTGATGCAAGAATTCATTCGGCCAGCGCAGCGGTTGAGGCAAAGTGTGGATGTGTGTTCTTCCGCGCCACCCCACAGCGCTTTGCGAGTTACGATATTCCGAGTCGACCCGGCAACTTTTTTCCGTCACCTACCATTTGGAAAACGCTGAACGGGCGCAGTTACTTAATACGAATGCTCTTCATTCCTTATTTCAAGAAATCAAATGGTCGAACGAAATGTTGTATAATCGTTGTTTAGTGGAAACTGCAATTGTTATGCATCCAATGTTATCACCTGAGGAAGGGAAACGAAACATCATGAAGTCTTGTTTCATTGTTTGCATTGAGTTTTCGTTATTATTGTTTTGTTGTGCCCTCGTAGATTTTCTGTTTGTTCTAGTTTTGCATTTTGTCGGTTTTCGGTATTTTTTTTCCCTCGCGTTTACTTATCTTTAAAATTTTTTATGTACATTGACAATGAAATAATTGTTCATGTATTGTGTTCATTGTCGCTGTGAAGCCTTGTATTGATGTCTGTTTTGAATTTTCGAGTTTATTGTCACTTCATGTCCTCTGAAATTAGCTTCTGTTAGTTTCAGTATTGCATCTTGTCGTTTCTCTGTATTTTTGTGATAACATTTTTTTGATAAGTAACATTATATAATTATATATATATAATTATATATATATATATATATATATATATATAATATTTGAAGCTACTATCTTTTGTCGGGTTTTCGTTTTCATTGCCCGGCTGTGCGTTACTGAAATTCGTTCTGTGCTCTTATAAGTGTTACAGCGTGACCATAATGTCTCTCTGGATTTCGGATGGGTTTTAAATTATTTTCGAACAGTTTCCTTTTTCTCTTGGCACGAAATAATCCTTTCCCGACTTGTGTTTATCTTGACTTTGTCAATTATTTATATGGCCCTGTTAGTTGCCTTTCACGCGTTAGTTCATGTTTTATTGATTCCCACGTTCTTCTTAGGCCCCTTGTTCCGTTTCTGTAATTTACTTTCAGAAATATATATATAGTTTTTTTTTTTTGTTCTTTTTTTTTTCAGTCGTGAATACAGTCCTTTTCAACACGTGTAGGAAAACATAATTTTGTTTTCAAATAAAATCTGTGGCTTTTTATAACATGACATAATGCAATGTTTTCGGAGTTCGGAGATGCTTGTTCGTTCGTTTTCGTCGCTGATGGAATTCTGGACCACGTGGCCGCGTAGAAGGGGTTTAGTGACTGAAGAGATTTGGGCGGCTCTTAACAGCGAGGTCTTGAGAGCTGATAGAAGGGTTTTAGGGTCCATCGAAATTGTAGGCTATGCCGCTATGGTCTCGTTGGTGTGTCTATGTAGGGTCAAGGGGTCGCCCCGATAACACTACTGCGGCGACCTACAGTGGAGATAAAGTGAGTGTAGGATACGTTTCCATGTAGAAATAAAGCGTGTTTTGTGCGAGCGATGCGGCTGACTCACGCTCTGAAAGGTCGTGTGTGCCACTAGCAGATTGTACTGGAAAGGTTTTTTTTTTACAAGTCTTTCTCGTCTGTATTCCAAGATAACGGGTCAAACGTATCGAGATATTTTTTCTTCATTTTTCTCTATGCTATATTTTTTTTTACTGCTTTGCGCGGTTATAGCTATAGATTGGAAATATTTTCTTTAATCGTGCCGTATTTCCTTTAGTCTGATTTAGTATAATTGCAGAAAGTAGGAACAACATGGTCACTTTAAAATATAATGTTTTTAATATTGTAAATTATTATTTTGTATTTAATTGTATTATTTGTTTACGAAATGATTACACTGCCCTGCTATGTCGGGTAAAGTGGCTACTGACTTTCCCCTTTCATTCTTCTCATTTGAACAATTTATCCCCTTTGATATATAGTCTACATCCATCAGCTGAGGACCAAATTAAATACTAGTAAGTTACGAAAAACAATATAAAAATGCCCAGCGTTTGGCAAATACGTTTGGCCTGTCTTTATTCCGACTGTCTGCTAGAAGCAACGGTGCTGTTCCTAGTGCTGCTTTTCATGTCGAATATTATTATCTCTCCTTTTCCTAACTGCGATCATTGCACTCTCAAGTGGCGAATGTTTTAACCTATTAGTTCAATGCCCACTTTGCCTCTTGGACGCCACTACACAAACGCTTGCCTCGAATGAGTAGAAACTAAGTAATCTACAAAAATTTTTCACGCATGCTTTTAAAGCCTCATAAGTAACGCCACGTGTTTTTCGCGAAATGATTCCGCTACTAGTTGTACTCCAAAACACGTTAGTTCAGAACCGATATCGTGGTTGGATGATTTTAACTCGCACACGCCATAAGTGTCTGCCCAGCCAATCACGACGTTCAGTGTGAGGGGTAACTTTAAACTGATTGGCCCAGTCAAGTCACACAGACACGCGGCCAATAACCAAAGCCCCATTCAGGTTATTTTTTGGGGTTCGCTATTCCTTCTAGACCACAGAATGAGGTATCTGAGAAGCCAATAAAATAAATGTAATATTTTTATTTAATTTAAATATTCGAAGAAAATTTTTTGGGACTTCAAAGTCAAAGGTCACCTGTCCAACATGATCGTTGCGTGACGTCATAACATTTAAATACTTTTTCTTCCATCAATCTTTCACAGTCCTTTTATTTGCACAAGTGTCATAGTGTTGCTTTTGGTGACATAATCAAGGTGAAAATCGCCGTTCGGTCTTTCATAGTAATGACGAATTTGCGTGTTTAATTGGCAGTGGCTATCAGTAGTTTTTTTTTTTTTATGTAAATGCATTGAGTAGAAATAATATAAAAAATATTTCAAAAATAGAGTTTTGCTGTATGTTAGTGGATGTTTCTACATCATTATTTGTACTGATATCGTTTGTATTGTAAATGTCCGATTGATGTATTATTAAGTATTATGAAGTGCAGTTAAGTATGGCGTGTATACTGTTGGTTTTCCTTGAACGCCTTTTATTGCTTCTCCATTCGTTGGCCGTCGTGTGTTTGCCAGTCGTCACATTTAGAAATGAGTTTCGACATTTTATTGCTCTGACTGGCTGTTTATTAGCGCGCTTGCGATCGATAGGAGGACGGTGAGCTCAAAAGGAAAAGTCGGATATAATATATCACTCTGTGCTTTGACCTGCGACCAGCGGTTGATAGCTGACCAGGATCCTGACTGGGATCTTTCTCGACAGTCACGATGCTACACATACAATTCCAATTGATTCCGCTGGCGCCCTTCACGTTTATTATGATTTCAGTGTAGTCGACCGTGATACATTCATTCCCGTGTATAGTATTTTTATTCCGACCCCAAGTAGGTAGTCTTTTATGGTCGTTCAGGAGTCAACATTTTTTCTAGATGTTGAGGATATTTTATTGTTTTATAATATATAAACGTTAAGGATGTTGGATACCAAATAATTAATAAGTTTATAATTGTACCAAACATTTTCCAAGTTGTAAACATTGTATGTGATGACATTTTCCTCGAATAAAAAAAACTACAGTTCATATTTTTTTTTTTTTTTTTTTAATTTCATGTCAAATACAATTTTTTTCTTATTTGCTGCAGCCATAGGGGAAGGTCTTACAGTACCGATCACTCTACTATCTCTACCGTATCTTTTAAACGGTTGAACAAAATCGTTTGTTATAACAATTATATTTTAGCTCAATTAGCGTTTCATACAATACAGCTAACTATTTTTCTCAATTTACATTAAAATAGTAATTATTTACACAAACATAAAAGTATTCATTTTGGGAATTAAATAATGTGTCGTCCAGTACCGACCAGTAGTTATGCTAGATGATTTAAGATATTGAATGACTAAAATGATAGTAATATTGAGAACTACTCAATTAATACAAAAATACATACATCATAGAACTTGTTAAAGATATTAATGAATTAATAATAGTAACCATATTATAAAATAACATTTTGAATTCACAAGAACATAGTTTTCATAATTTTGTCCACTGCCCCTTAAGTCCGATGATTACAAACATCACATGTAAAATGGGCAATATTTTCTTGGTCTGTACATTCGACGTGTGCCCAGCCTTGGCATTTGATGTACTCTGTGGTAACTTCTGTAGGCTTAGGCTCACGAGGAACTTCACCAAAGTCTAATTTCTTAACATGTTTCTCTGTTTTCTTGTCTCCTGTTTTCTTTTTTCAGAACCACCAGATTTTCTTGCCCTCTTCTTAACTTCTTCATTTCTCCGTAGTTCTCTGTCAGCCTTTCTCTTCTCTGCTTTCAACCTTTTCTCTTCAGCCAGGTTCTTTTTTTCCTCAAGCTGGTCTTTATAAGGTGTCGATGTAAGAACCGAAGATAGCCGTGTTCTATTACTTCTTCTTTTCACCTTAATCTCAGAAAAACTTTGCGGGAGAGATATTCACCAGAATTTTGTTGAAATCTGATGTTACCGAAGAAACTGGAAGTGACGGCTTGAAGGGAGATTTTGAAATGTGAACAGATGAAGGTCCAGGTTGTGTTTCAATGAGATTGACTGGAGTGAGAGCTGATTCAGGCCCCTGTTATAACAGGTTGGCTGGAATGAGAGGTGGAGAGAGAGTACAGTAGATAATATTTGACTCTATTAAAGATGTTGAGGTAACCGACACGAGCTTCTGAAGTTAATGGCCTAGATTCATAATCAATGTGCTCTACCTCTCGAAAGTGTCAGAAGGAATGAAATCAAATTCTGTGAAGACACCCGGGTTTAAAGGCCAAAGCCCTGTACATGCAAAAGCTGATTGTGCCAAATCCTTCCTGCACATTGAAGTGTAGGCATTGTTGTCTATCCTAGCTACATCTCTTTGTGTGATTTTCATAGGCTGATACTTCCTCATCCAGACACCACATACTTGATTGTAGGCTGCTTTGGAAGGCCGCATTACTGCCCGATCCAAGGGTTGCATCTTATGTGTGGTGTGAGGCGGTAGGCTTATCATGTGAACGAAATGCTTTTTCGCAAACAGAATAACATCAAGATCCTTGTGGCTTCTGTGCCCATCAAGTATGAGAAGGACTGAGTCTTCTTTAGTGGGACGAGTTCTCTCAACAAACAGCTCCAACCACTTCAAGAATGCTTTTAGCAGTGATCCAACCACTTTCTTCAGCAGCGAACATACTTTCCAAATGCGCGTCCTTTTTCAGAACTGCTTCTACTCGCTGTGTATTAGGGAAAACAAAAAGAGGAGGAACGAAAATATCACCAGCAGCATTTATGCACAGTAGTACTGTCACATCTCTCTCTCTCTCTCTCTCTCTCTCTCCCCCCTCTCGCTCTCGCTCTCCCGATGTGATGTTGCTTACTTGCTTTTTCCCTTTTTGTGCGATCACCTTTACATCATTGTCATGGACAATAGAAACGCCGGTTTCATCACAGTTGTGTATCCTACGAGCGGAAAAAGTGTACATATCAAGCAGCTCTGAGTATTTTTTAAAGAAGCGATATACTTCATGTTTATTGAAACCTAATGCTCTCTGAAGGCTTGTTAACTCAGGCCTTCTCAGGGAAAGCTCAGGATGACATGCCATAAAGTCATAATAAAACTGCTTCCCGGCAGCTTTGTGTTAGTGGTTAAACTCGTGAGATATCTTTAGATGCTCAGCCAAATCTAAAACCAATTTCTTAAATTCTCTCCTACTGAGTGGCATGAATTTGTCATCCTGATCTCGCATGTAAAAAAACCAGCTGTTTTTCTATTTCATCACTACAGGTCATTTGAAATCTGCCCATCTGAGGGGTTAGAATTACAGTTTTGCCAGCTTCAATGGCTCTCAGTCGATCTCCTAGCGTAGTTTTCGGAACCGAAAACGCCATAGCTGCCTGTCGTTGTGTCATTCTGTATGAACAAACTTCAGAAATAGATATTTTCATATTATCCTCAGTCCATTTTCCTTTTTTCCTTTTCGCACTTTCAGCCATTTATTTTGAAAAGGAGGGGAAAAAAAACAAACGAAAATGAGACTTTTTTCTTTGTAGCCTCGTTACACATTGGACGGTACTGGGCCTTAGTTTGGTGGTCGGTACTGGACGACTTGTGGACGGTACTGGACGACAGGTGGTCGGTACTGTACGACATGTGGCCGGTACTGGAGGACAGGTGGTCGGTATTGGACGACGGTTGGGTAGTCGGTACTGTACGACATGTAGCCAGTACTGGACGACAGGTGGTCGATATTGGAAGACGGTAGGGTGGTCGGTACTGGACGACATGTGACCGGTACTGGAGGACAGGTGGTCGGTATTGGACGACGGTTGGGTGGTCGATACTGTACGACACACTGGTAGCAAAAATATCGACTGTGCAATGTTTACGAACGATATAGTAAAAACTATGGTATACATTTTTACCTAATAGACTATAGATTAAATTTTTCACTCTGAAAACAACAAACACCGTCAATGTCTCGTAGCTCTCGCAACTCTGAACGAACAGACGTGTCGCCAAAGTTTATAAGGTATGAAGATAATACACTCCTGCGAATGCCTAAAAAATACTGCTACCTAGCATCACAAGCGAGAACTAGCCATGGTCGGTACTGTAAGACCTTCTCCTAATATAAAATATTAAGTTGTTCAGATGTGAAAATTTACATAGTAAACTAATTCCGTGGGCTACTGCTGGGCATACACTAAATGACAGCTAATACGTTTTTAAATAAAATATAAAAATACTCCAAAATATTTTATTTAACACACTTTTTCGTTTATTATTTGGTGATTACATGTGTGTTATGCGGTTGCCCATAACATTAATTTACTATGTAAATGTTTCCATTTGTCTAAATTTGTTCTGTATTTATTATTATAGCTGCAGGAAAACAGAACAATTTTGTATTTGACATAAAATTATTCAAAAAACATAAAGTGTACATTTTTTTTATTCAAGGAAAATATCATCACATACAATGCGTACAATATGAAACCCAGCCAAACATGTAGAAATAGAGCTTTTTGTAGGACATTATGTTTTGTAAAATGGAGAACGTCAAAGACTTAAGGCGCGATTTCGATTCCTCTCCCAGCTGTAATTATTTTCTTCGTTGGTAATATTTCATTTTTTTTGACAAATAATTGTACTTTATTTATTTTACACCAGAGTGTTTTTTTAAAGTAAATAAAATGCAATATAATGTTTAACACAAGCGTTAACATCAATTCAGCAAAAAATTTGTTTTCCCGCAACATAAACACCACCTTAATTACTGATGTCACAATAATAGACTGTTATGTGTGTATGTCCCCGACACAAGTTCACCACGATTTTTGGAGTAAAAGTGATAGTTTTAACTTATAATCTTAGTTTGTAAGGTAGTAGGAACTTTTAAAAATTATCTAAATACGAAGTTTTGTTTGAACTTAAATGTTTCTTAAAACCACAGTAGTGGCACGTTACAATTTCTAGTAGATCTGACACTTGATTAACGTGTAGTAAGCACTTAACGTCTAGCTATTTGGGCTTTGAATTGTATCTCAAAAGTTAAAATAGAATTACGGGCAATTCGCGTCTTAGTAGAATTTTCTACAAGACTTTCGGTGACATGGGCAATCATTTTGCGCTACAAACTTAACACATAAATTTTGTTAAATTTCAAGATTTTTGAGAAAGAATTTATACATTGTGAGTTCCTATAGTACTTTTATTTTATTTCTGAAAAGGTGTTTTAGATCATATTTGTATTTTTTTTTAGTTATTTATTACTATGTTTGATTTCAGTCCAAGAGCATCTTGAAGTAACGAAGAAATGTATTTGAAATCCTGCCCTTTGGTCACCTGCGATTAAAATTTGACTTAAAACCACTTCTAGTTTAAATTTTATCGTATAACTTAATTACGGGCGAACCACGAAAGGAATTTTCATCGAATTTCTGTGTGTTACTGCGGCAGCCTCAAATTTTTATCTGAACTGTAGCCAGCCGTGCTGTTTGTACAAACTTTTAACATTTGTATGGGAAAAAATCTTTTACAGATTCCGGAAGCAGCTTCTATAAACCACTTTGTCACTTTCTCGCACTTCATTCATGTTATTATTTGATGCAATATCACAGAAATATAAAATACCTAAATACAAAGACACTGTTTTCTTTTTCCAGTAGAACGCCCTTGACGATCTCTCCCACACAGCAGGTTTAATTATAACGAGAAAAAGAGGGTTATGGTTCGAATACTTTCTACATTATCCTTTTTTTTTTAAATGGAGTTTACACCTTAGATTGCTTTCCCTCATTCTGCTACAAGAATTATTTTAAAAAAATTGACGAGTAAATTTATAGTAATAAACACAAAATTTTTCTCACATAGAAGCTAATTATTTCGTGTAGTTGCAATGCTTGGCAAAGATTGTTTTACGGCGTGCTTTTTGAAGTGTCCAAATGAGAAATAAACCTAAAATTTTGATCAGGGATATATATGTATATGTATATATATATATGTATGTATATATATATATATATATATCCCTGATCAAAATTTTAGGTTTATTTCTCATTTGGACACTTCAAAAAGCACGCCGTAAAACAATCTTTGCCAAGCATTGCAACTACACGAAATAATTAGCTTCTATGTGAGAAAAATTTTGTGTTTATTACTATAAATTTACTCGTCAATTTTTTTAAAAATATATATTTATATATATATATATATATATATATATATATATATATATATATATATATATATCCCTGATATTTTGCTACTTTTAAACGAAAAATTAACTATATATATATTTATATATAGTTAATTTTTAGTTTAAAAGTAGCGAAATATTTGGTGATGTTACAAAAACAAAATACATATTTTTGTCATACGCAACTTAACTCATATATTTTTCATAATTTCTGCCACTTCTGTAGTAGTTTTTTTTATAAATTCTGCGCATCAAATGTTTGTACTTTTACAAAATAATTTTTTAGAAACCCGTTGCGAATTATATTTTTTCTGTATGTAGGGTTACAATTTTTTTAATTACAATATTTTTTCTGTAATATTACAAATTAATGCTTGTATCTCAACTTTCATCATCGAGAAGTGGAAACGATATTTGCATAATGTTGTCGTAAACAACTGTAATGAAAAAGAAAAATAGGAGGAAAAACCTTTTAAATTGTATTACAAAAAAAAAAAAAACCTTGTCCGCGCCATTTCGAACCAGTAACACCTGGGTTATGATGTACGCACTTTACCATAAGACTACGTTATCATACACGCCTTTGAAATGTGTTATTGTTGTGATTGCAGGTTATTAACTAGGGCAAGGCAATAATAACCATACCTCTTGAAAATGACTGGTGTTAGTAGTTTAGGCAATTAGTGCATTTCACAAGGACTCTCAATAGGTATGTGGAATTAATGTTGTATTTGTAATAACGTAAAAAGTAAACAGTTTCGCCCTCTTAAATGATTATTATTCAGTAGTACGTCATTCGTAAATACATTAATTTGTTTTAAGTGAAATAAGTTTCACATATTGTTTTAGTTTTAACTTTGACTTCGTGACGTAAACTTATTCCTGGTCGTTATAAAAATAATGCTATTTCTATTACAAACACGGCTATTGTGATGTTACAAATAATAATTTTATAAAAGATATTGTTGTAGTTTTACAAGGTTTGGTAAATATACAACTATTTTCTCAGTAAAATTTGCACAAAAAGTGTATAGTGTACAGCACTGCTGATTTTTATGAGAAAGGGGTAGCGTGCGATGCTGGTTTTAATTGGAAATAAACCTCGTATGGTTATAGGCTTTGTAAGAATCTGGTTTTGCGTGTGAAGAAAGAATAGTTTTGCCCCAAGTAGCACGTATTGCATTGTCCCAGCCCTTTACAGCTTGCAGCTTGCAAATTATTTTAGCTAGAGGACTTGTCACTAATGAATGACATTTGCAAAACAATATTTGCAAAAAAATATCTGCACACGTGGCTTTTGTAATAGTTGTTGAAAAGTTGCGTTTATTCTTCAGTGCGATCAAGAAGTAACTTACATCCATATGAATTTAACATTAATTTCTAATGCATTATGCTTTATCCAAGATGATACTTCAGCGTCGACGAAAGACTTCGTTAACTGCATTTGCAAGTGTTTTAGTTCAGCCATCCAATACATTTTTGCAAGTATGTGATGTTTCCAGTGAATAAAAATATATTCCGTGGGTACTGTTCTAGTACGTGAAAAATCTTAAAATGTTTACTTTTTTTCCGAACACAAACAAAACCCTATACAAAATATGAATCAAATGAACCTGAAAGGTGCTTTTTCTATTGATGTCCTTAGTAAAAGTTATTTCACAAAACTTCAGACACAGAAACGAATTAAATAAAATATAACGTTTCCTTGTGTGCAACAATTTATGTATTTATATATTTACATATTTGTATGTATCTATACATATATACATGTATGTTTTCGTATGTATATATTTTTATGTATTTTCATATATATTATGTATATAATTGTTTATATACATACACGTTACACTACTGTGTTTTCCCTTACACACACACAACACAATAACAAAACTATACATGAAACAATACTGACACGTTTGTCATCAACTCAAAAAAAGTATTCTTATAGTCACAAACGGAACACACTATTGTACACTGCAGCAGGAAATCAATTATTTCATACTTAGTTTGCATACCTTTAGCACGGGTGATTGCCTCGAGACGTCGTGGCATAGACTGTACCAACGCTGTGGTGTGCGCTGGGGAGATATTGGACAACTCTTCCAAAAGCAGTCTTTGCAGAGCTTGCTTGCTTGAATGGCGGTGTTTCTGTACCCATTTGCCTAGATACTCCCGCACATGCTCTATGGGATTGGCATCTGGGCTCCATGGTGGGGTTAGAAGCCGTCGTGGAGCATTATACAATAACCACTCCTTAGTTTCCATGGCAGTATGCTTAGGGTCATTGACTTGTTGGAATATAAAGACCCCTCCCTGCCAGACCCAGCTTCTGCATGCTGTTTGATAGGTTATGGCACAACACGCTTATATACTTGGTGGCATCCATAACACCTTTAATGAAATCTAAATTTCAAACCCCAGAAGACGCCATGCTTCCCCAAATCATAATACATCTTCCTCCATGTTTTACTGTAGGTAGGCTACATATAATTGTTGCGCCTGCAATTCCGTGATTGACCATTGCCACGCCCACCGTTTGCCATATGAGCCGAATGTATTCAAGTTTGAATCGTCGGAAAAAAATATAACATTATCCCAAATTTCGTTAGGCCTATCATGGTACACGTTGGCAAAAATCAGGCGTTTTTGTCGGTTTACTGCAGAAGTATGTCGTTTCTTCTTGGCTGCCCCACCATGTAAATTGGCATTATGCAATACATCTCGTACAGTTGAGTACTTACAGAGTGTGTAGATGTTGATGCGATCTCTTCCGCCGAAGATGCTGTACTTCGGAATGGTTCTTTACGTGCTAAAGTGACAATGTGTCGTCGTTCGCGGCACGTAAGTACTTTTGGGCGTCCGGATCGTCGTTTATTGTTTGCTGTCCCTTTTTCTTTGTACTTCTTCAGTATGGAACTAACAGTGTTGCAAAACAAACGGAGAGGGTTTTCGCAACTTCACGACAACTCCTGCCTTGCTTATAGAGAGAAACAACTGCTTCGCGTTGCATCACAGACAGTTCGCGTTTCTTGCTACCCATTCTGATCACTACCTCTCACTACCACAACAGCCTGGCAACTGATGTGCAGGGAACCCGTCTTTGTACGCACAACTGCTGGAGGTTGATAACACGGGTGTTTCGAGACCAAACAAAGTTACACCTCCGCTCTATGAATACTTTTTTGACTATCACAATAACAACGTATTTCCAATTATGTGATCGTCCTTTTGACGTTGGTGTGCTATTAACTATAGGCTGTTCATGGTAAAGTGAACACTTTTAAAGGCCCTTCTAATTTTTTCCTTTCGTCCAATTTCCATCTTCCTGCTGCTTTTTAATATAAACATTGCAATGTGACCAATAAACACAGTGTAGACATTTCACCACTCTCAAAATGTAAAGCCTGAGGCTGCAATAAGATGTATTTAGTAGTGGTTAATGCCTGTTGGGAGGGCCTTAAAAAGTGCTCACTTTACCGTGAACAACCGATAGTACCACGGTACATGCAATTCAGCTCATGTGTCTGCGTAGGACTAAATGTGTGGGTGTATGAATAATTTGTTTGAGTCACTGTACGTCAATCTGGTAAAACATTTGTCCTCGTAGTTAGTAAAAATAACTTTGAAGGATTGCTTGTTCTTCGTTCTTCTCTACTGGTATACAAAAAATTGCAAAATACGATTATTCTTCAGGGTGTTAATTCGTGTCTCATGCCTTGAGCGGCGACCCTATCACTTATTGGTAGAAAGTGTGTAGCAAAGTTCAACACAGGCTCGTATAGTATATTGGCTCGCGTCAGAGTAGTGTGTTTGAAGATAACAGCAGTCTGAAAAAATATTTTTTAACGATGTTGGAAGGCCCCCAAAATAATAGTTTTAGTATACGTGATATCTTGAAAGTATCATTAGGTTCTCGTCTGGGGGTTTGTTTTATTTTCGTTTGTAAACATACTGAAGATACGTTTAATAGATTTTTTCTTCAAAAAAATAGGTTTTTCAAACATGATACAACACAGTTAAAGGGCCAGGTAGGTCACCTTAAAAGAAACTGCTTGTGTGTATGTGGAGAGAGGGGTTAGTGATTTAACCTTATTGTTTTCCTTCGTTGATGCGTGAGTGGTTCACGAGAAACCATATTTTCTAGCCATCCAATTTTTGCGAGGATTTTTCTCTAATTGTGGCTCAAGGGTTTTATATGTAGTCAAAATGCGATGTTAATTCCCGCTGTTAATGCCATGTCTATTAATCTTCTATTCAGCTAGTATTAATAATCTGTAATCACTGTGTGTTCTAGGCAGTTTTTATTTCCTTTGGATTAATAGTTTATCACAACCGTTTTTGTGACGCAGAATTGCGTTATAATATACTGGGATGTAAAAATAACTCACTTGCAATGTTCGTGACATTATTAACGTATCTGTAAACTTAATCACAAAAATTCCATGCAGTAATATTTTTTGTATATTGTACGACATATATATATTTTTTCCTATCGTTGGATTTTACGGTCATATGACGTTGTTCAGAGACGATAACTTTTGGCGTATTCACGCTTTGCCACCGGATAGTTTTATTTTATGTTGTTAATGACACGGGGCCTGTGGGCAGAGCGGTTAACACTCTGGCCCATAACAACGGATGTTAGAGTCGATTACTGGTGGGATCACACTGGATTTTTCGCACGTGCGACACATAGCAGACGTTGCCTGAGGTCGGTGGGATATTTCGGGATATTTCCGCATCCCCTGCCCTTATATTCCATTGCTTCTAGATCTTAAGGCCGCATTCAATTTCAACCTTCAGATATGTACAGGTAGGTAGGTAGGGCGTAACGTCTCGTCGACAGCGAGGTCATTAGAGACTAAGCAAGTTGCTCAGGGAAGCATGAATGTGGAAGGAATCGGCAATGTTCAGTAGAGAGGAGGCATCCCAGCATTCGTCTGGAGAGGTTTCAGATAGCCCTGTTAAAAAGAAATTAGTATGGCCGGACTGGGATTCGAACATGGATCGTCCAGAATGCGAGTTCGTAATTTTACCATTGCGCCACCTCGCTCACCTTCAGTTGTTTGGTAATGAAGGTGGTGCTCATAATGATATTCTGAAAGTAACTTCCAATGCACTTTATGACTTAAAGCAAATTATGATTATGAAGTAGGGCATACTCCAACCACGACTACTACTCTCTTTACTCAAGGAATCGTATATGATACTGAGTCGTTTCATGTCAATTCGTCGCCCAACAGACATAAGAGTGTATCTCAATTTTAGTGATTTTCAGGAGAGGCGTATAAAATTTTGGTCACTTTGTCAGTTTACATTATGTCTTTCATTCGGTTCCTATTTTTATTTATCAGAATGCTATAGAATGCACGTAAACAGCACACTCAGTAAGCAGTGCCAAAATAATAGTAATACGAGCTATTTAGTCAAAATATGTAGAGTATTTTTTTTCTCAGGATTTTCCCTTTTAAATGATACTGCAATAATAGTGAGTATAAAGAGCAAGAATAAAAAACTTTCAGTGTGGTAGCGACTTGTAGACGAGGACGTGCTCAGGAAGTTTGACAGTAGACGTGAGTCCTGTGTAAAGTGCAATCAAATCTTAGTATTTTTCCTCGCTTATATTGGGTGGGTTCTTGTACAAGCATGATTCTCTTCTTTTCAAATAGCCTTTGCTGCTGCCTCTGCTTTAGGTATAATGACTGTAGTGTTTCAGCGAGTGGCTGTGCTTAAATAACAGTTTGTCAGTTACATCTTTCTTAACACAAATTTCGCGCGTGGATTTCCACTTTACTGGTTCGCCATCGTTACTGACAGTTACAGTGGACCTCTCGATCTTGTATTTTATATTTTAACGCAGCGCTCTTAGCCTTGCGGCCTTACCGTGCTTCGGCTTCCCAATAGGCGGGGGAGAGGAATCACGCCCTCTCACCGCAAAGAGACCAGGATTCATGCGACCGTTGGCCAGAACCAAGCACAAGCTTGGCACGTCCGCACATCCCTGCCCCTTCTACCACAGATGTTCTTAGACCCTCGCACTCAGAAACTAAGCGTGTGGTCTGGCCGGAGTTCTATCCATACCCCTAGTGCCTCTCCAGGGCACAACCGGAGCAGTTTTCCGCTCATAGCCAAGCCTGCCAAGGAGAGTGGGAATCTCTCCAGACCTCCTCCAGCATGCGGAGTCAACCACTGCCAGCACGAGTCCAATCCAATGATCGGTCACCAGAGAGAACCTCATGGTGGGGCCAGCCGATCGTCCCGTGCTACCACTTAATTTCCATGGCACTTTTGGATTATTCATGGCCGACATTCCCCCCCCCCCCCAATGGAGAGGCAAGAGGAAGTCCTTCCACACAGTGTGTTTGAGAAGACCTCACCGGGCATAGCAGTAAGAATACGCAGCTCAGTGACAATGGCTTTATAGTTTAAAAAATCAGAAGTTGATTGTGCGTTGACTATGAATGGTTTAGAATGCCGTGCAAGTCGAAATACTGGAATCAGCTAGGATGGAACAAACTGAATTTGACAGTGCTCGAAAAGCTGTATTGATATTTCTTGGGCCGAATCACCTTCAGATTGCCCATGGAATGGTTCCAAGAACCGCAAAGATATGGCTTTTATGTTCTTCAAGGTACAAACAGAATGTAGGAGCATAGCTGCCACAATCGAATTTTCATTTGCCTTGTACAACAATCTGAACACAGAGCAACTTTATTCACTCCATATTTGTTTAGCATTTCTAGACTATTCCACATGCACCTCTCATTGCCAAACCCTCATGCCATGTCAAATAATAACATTCCTTTGATTTAAGGTCGTACACTGTAAGATTATGGTTAATCTTCTGTTGTAAAATATTTGGTTTTCATTCGATTTAGGCAGAAAGATAACTTGTTGAAGATTAAAAACAGCACATGCTTTAGTATTATCTGGATATGCTCTCTGAATATATTTTTCAATAACTTCTTCGTTTCATCATCTCCCTCCCTATAAGTCTTGCTGAGCGAGCACTGGTCTGTCTTGTGATGGTGAAATGACAGATTTTGAACCTGAAAAACATGTCCATAGGTCATGTAATTTACGGAGTTAAACCCTTTCCCTTCATTTCCTCTTCATAAAATCTGCACATTTTCTTTATTCGTAGGTCTGGATGCAGATACTCTCGCTTTGTATTTCTCTTACAATAATGAGATTCTATACGAAGGAATCGGTTGATGTTTAGTCGGATCATTTCTCTTCCTGCTCCCAACATTGAACCATCTCAAAATGCACAGAGTACGCAAATATGGGTGGTTGTGATGGCGCTCAGCATAACGACGAGGGATAGAGAGAGTCTTACTGTCATTACAAGACATGTCACCATAGTTATTTGAAAGCCTTCCATAGACACTGTTCATTGCTACATAGAAATCTCGCCTACCCATTGAAGTATTTAAGGGTAAACATACCTGTACTCACACACTTTAGTATCTTACATATACAGTTAATGTGCTTTTTTAATTTCACAGTCTGCCAATTTGTGTGTATGCTTGGCATTAATGTTCATAATTTCTGTGATCGTAATTTATGACAATATTTACCTTATTTTCACGAATACATTTTAGTTTGTCAGTTTTGTTGTAACTGTTTGTACATATGCTTTAAATCCACACGCCCTTTGAAACTTTGTTATAGTCTGTCCAGAAACTATATTCCCTTTTAACACTCACTGCCATAATGCGTGTAAAAAGTAAAAGATGGAATTATATTACCATAAAAATCCATTGTATCCACATCATGCGTAATAATGATTCTTGCTCAAATAAGACTATTAGGTACGAAGAAATTTTCAGTATACAGCTTGGTAATTATAGACAACTCTAACGGTAGGAATATTTTTCGTAATTGCAGAAAATACTTAGAACTACAAGTAGACAGAAAATAAAGATAGTGACGTATAACATACACATGCTATCAGTTTCAAATCGATATCCAACAAATCACAATGTCAACAACGGGAAAATATAATCAAGCACATATTCAACCAGAAATATAAAACATTTAAAAATAGCTCTTTGGTGAAGAGATAGGTAAAAATATGAAATACACTGACGTACACAGCAACCATTGGAATCGTGTAAGAAGACAAAACATGTGACATCATAACGTTTGAAGAGGACGAGTGACAAAAACAAGGTAGCAGAAAAACAGCTTCAGTTAATACTTCAATGATAGAAAGAGTAGGTGCTCATCTGAAAGAAAGGTTTCTGCACGTTAATTGTGCTATATTTTTCTTTAACTAAGCCTCCTAAGTTGTAAATGTGCTGTCACATAATATGATGTTAAGTTGTTAGTGAACTATAAAAATCTAAACTTCCCATTTACTGATAACATACTTTCTTATATACATAAACTGCAATAGAGTGGGTTGAAAATGAATCTTACAGTGTGCATAGGCTCGTCATGTTTGAATTACGAGTTTCTGTGATTTTTCATTGCATGGTTCGGATGAAAAAATTTAGGGAAATAGAAGTACATAGTTACAATTAATTGTTTACGCAAATCGACATGTTGCTGCGCTTGGCCCTTGTGGCTAAGCGCCGTCAACGAAAGTAAAACAGTATGCAACATCTGCTGTTCCTGTTAGCGTGGAAAATTTGAACACGTGAGAGCTTTCTTTCCAGGGCTGTGCAGTACATAAAGAGAGGAGAGTTGCTGCCTTCACTATTGGTAGTTTGCTAACTACTGTATGAAGAATTGTAGTTTACGAATGGAGCATGAACTGCGTTCTGAAAACTGAGATAAGATAAGACTTGATCACAGCCTTCCACAATACGGCAGGTCACTGCATATCATAGGTTACCTAGCAGACTGTGTTTCGCTGTCAGTTCCCAGACAAACGTGAGCATACGCACTGCTTAGTTTTCACTGCCAAGGAGTTTTATCCGTCACGAACATAGGTGAGTGCGATATCATCACTGTTGCATAAAAAAAGAGTTGGCTACTGCAGAAAGTAATTTTGCAATACCACTCGTGCCCTTTATTTATTTAAATAATAATTTTCCAGCTCGTAACTTGGCTATCACCCTATGGCAAGCCCTTCTTCCCTTTTCCCTCTCCTGTTTTTTCCTAAATCGCCCAACCCCTTTCACCATAGCCAACTCTTCCCCTCAACACATTCCTCTACCTTGCTGTTATTTATTCCAAGCGAAATCTGTGCCACTGTACTTCCTGAAGCACGAGTAATAGCGCACACACAGGGCCGCACCAATTTAACTGCTTCATATTGTTTCCCCACATCGTTGCAAATATTTCCTCGTGCCGATTCGGTATAAAAACACGAAGTAGTTAAAACAATGCCACACGCACGCGCGCGCACACGCTCTCTCTCTCTCTCTCTCTCTCTCTCTCTCTCTCTCTCTCTCTCTCTCTCTCTCTCTCTTTGTTTGCACTCTGGGAAGTAGAGTTGCTCTGATTTTGTGTGAAATCACAATTTTGTGGTCTTTTTGTACATCTTTAATTATTTTCCTTTTTTTAAAAGTAATTTACCCCACAATTTCCCAGATTTTCACTGCCCTCCTATCTGTCGTGTATCTTAGCTTGTATATGGCATATACCAATGCGACCATGCTTTAGTTATAAGCAGTGCTATCAATACATACCAATGTCTGGGTATAGTGATTATTTCTTTCAGATGAGTCCCTAACTTTTCATAACTGAAATATTCACCTGATTCAAAATGGGGTATACCCAGGATAATAGTTCAAATGACAAGTCAAGTTAGTGTCGTGTTCTCAGAGTTTTAAGATTAGAGAAGGGGGGAAAAACAAACATTACAAGCTTAGTAATGGTCAGGCTGTGCCATAACAATTGTTGTCTCTATTAGCGCAAAGCAAAGGATTGGCGTACTAGTGTTCTTACTCCGTTGGCAATTACAGCTCACCAATACTTATTTTACTTTCATAGACGACCCGTCTTCAACAGAGTTATTGGCGCTGGTGTATTGTACAGGGAAGAACACTGTGGCACACTTATACCTGGTTGCCCCATCGTGGTTCCAAACTCGATCCGAGATCGGATCTAATATCGACACAGAAAACTGTTGCATCATTAGAGTTCAGAGCTGGACTGGAGATCGAGATGAAGTTCATTTCGAACTGCGGAAATTGTCGGTTCGAAATCTCAATCCGAGATCAGCAGCCATCGTCAACAAATGTAGCTTGTAAATACGCCAACAGATAGAACTACGTTCTATTGTTTTCTTGGGAAATTAAAACAACATTATAGTACGCACTTGAATATTATTCAGTAAAATTCGTACAATAATAATTCACTTAAAACAGATTAAACATCGCACATCTAGTTCTATCTATCGTGAAAAATACGCCTACTTCCATGACGTCATATATTACGAACCAATAGCAAAATTTGTCAGTTACACAATTTCTATCTCTTACTTTGGAACCAAGATCGACGAGTTGGAGATCCAGAATCATGAAATTTCATTGGTGCAACACTTTCACGATGGAACCAATATCAAACTGGATCCTGGTTCGGAACTAGGTACATTCGATCTCGGATCGGGGAAGATGTTGGTGCAACCGGGCATTAGGAGTGCTGACAACACGGCACAAATAACATATACGTATAACCTCGAAAATAAAACACGTGACAAGGGCACTGGAAACCCCATAATAAATTAAGGCGGTGCATTTACACCCCCATACATAAGGGAGCATTGAAATTAAGCAATATCAAAGACAAAAATTCTAGGCACGTGCTCACATAACCCCAACGAACATACACTAGGCGTACAAAAAATGGTCGTCTTCGCTTGCCACTAGCGCAGCTATTCTCGATAGGGAGGTTTACTGTAACTACTACCAAAGAAATGAGCGAAGTGGAAGTCCTGTGCTAGTTTGTCCCCCCTGGACGGTAGGATGTCAACGGCGCGGAGACGGGTAGCCGGGTCGGGTCACGCATTTCTCGGCGCCGTCCTCCGCCGTTTACGTAACACAACCAGTTCTCCGGCCGTGAAGCGCCGTTCTTACCTCCGACATACCAGTTCCCGTCCCGCGCAGGCCGCGTCTCGTGATCGCGACCTCGCAACAGCGGCCAGTAAGGTCGCGCCTTGCTCCTGCCATCAGGTATACGCTATTCGCGGTCAATGAGCACTTTTCTGGGCTTAGTTACGTTTTACTTTCATACGTCTTTAAATTTGCAACCTTAGTGTGGGAGGCAATCCGGAAAATCCGATATTAACAAAATCGGGGGATACAGTTTGTCATTGCAGCTCGGAATCTATCGCCTACATTTAAAATTCAATTACACCACTCGATTGCCAAAGGTTCTAAGAATATGTTACTATGAGTGAGGACTGTGAAGCTTCACGATGGTTGGGGGGGGGGGGGTCCGCCGTAATTTTGAGTTCGTTTGGCCGCGTCTCATAACTTCCGCGTAGTGTATCTTTTGACTAGGAGAAGCTACGGCGCTCGTTTAAGTTTCGATTGGCAGCTCTCGTCAAGATCGATCGATTGCGTGTATAAAACCATTTGTGTGGCGTGGTTATGGTGAAATTGTATGAGTTTAATGTTAAAAAGTTAATAAAACGTAACAAAATGTCGGCCTATCCTCGTCAAATGCCACGTCGAAATACAGAAAATCGTATACGGTTGGAAAGAGCATCTCAAAAGGAATCCAGCGATACCCATAAAACATCATATGATCGAGTGAAGCGGTGCCGGGCACGTAAAGAAAACATCAAGGCGTTCGAGCACGTCAACGTAGACGTATTTACGCAAAACAAACGGTCGTGTCCCCAACACAGCCACACCCCATTTTTTATCCTTTAACCACCTTTTTAAATAAATATTGTCATTTAAGTAATTAACGCAGTGTGTATATCCCACCGCACTCGGAAGTTAATGTCTAAGGCTTTAATAAAATGTGATGCGTTCTCAGATAAGGTAGGTACCGTAGGGTGAAAACCATTTTCGGGTTTTGGGCTGTGTGTTTAGACAGCTTAAATTCACGTTCAGGCGAGTCGCTGAAGGAAAGACTGCGCGCGTTTTAAACACCTCGAGCGTAGATGCGATGATGCAAATGATGAGTGAGCAAAAGTCGGCCTTAGAGCTGCCACTTTCTTTTCTCATGTAGTGGTTCCGCCTGGCTGCAGCATTTTCTACTTTTGACGCAGCTCTAAGACAATTATACGAGAAATTGAATGGAACAAGTCGCACCCTTGTAGCGTTTATACTTTCAGCATTTTCCATTCATATCTCGAAAACGATAATTGTCGCATTTTCAACATTTTTTGGACCTTCTGAAAAACGTAAGTTTTCACCCTAAGACACCGAACGTTCCCTAAATGCTTTTCTTGTTTAGGCGCTACCGTTACAAAACGTTCAGCCGTTTCTTAAACACGTGTTTCCTACTGAGTCTCTGCAACGTATTTCTTGCGCCAGGCAGGGGGGAATTATAACATTTATTGTAAACTGAAACGTTTAGCTATGATCAACAATATCTATTCGTTTATTTTCTTTATGCTCACATGGATATTCAAACAGCTAACTTACATGGCAATATTTTTTTTTTTAAGAATAGTTTAATGATAAGAATGGCTGCAATATAAAAGTAAGTAAGGCCTCAAAAGTGCTCACTTTACCGTGAACAGCCTATACCATCTAACATGCAATGCACAACTGGGAGGCAGCCCATCGGCTATTTCGTTGCTTATGAAACGAAAAAAACGGATGGAATTGTATGTAATTAGGGTCAGGTATCCGTTCACGAGTCGCGCATAGGCGGCAACAAGGCCCTGAGATGTAATTGTGTTTGAACAGTAGTGCCACTGGTTTTTGAGAAGAGCATGTTTTGATGGACAGTAAGGCCATTACAAAGTAGTGAAATGTCCAGTATCGATCCACAACCGTAAGTGGTTAAGCAAAAATTGACCAACCCACGTCAAAACTTTTCCTCCGTTACAACTGAGCGAGAGAGTGAGGCAAGAGATTTGGGCGGCTGTTAGCATCGGTGGTGAAACGAAATGAGTATGGAGCACCGCCGGAATGAAAGGTCGGGGGAAATGGGAGATCCCGAGAAAACCCGCCGAGTGGCATCGTCTGGCACGACTCCCACGTGCGAAAATCCAGGATCGACCCCGCCGGGAATCGAACCCGGTTTGCCAATTTGGGAGGCGAGTAGTCTAACCATACACCACTGCAGCCCCGTTCCGTTGCAGATTTTCTATTCTTTAATGTATAGTGTGGTTATTTTATTTCTTTCTGTAGCACAATTGTTAACAGCAGTAACATTCGTTTTATGATGGAAAACCAAGACTCGTCGTTTTTCTTTGCAAAATTGTTTATCAATAGAAATGTACTAGTATGTGTTGGTTGGTTCAATGGTGTATTTTCACCTTGAAAACTTACGATGATTCATCACACACAGATTATTTCTACTTGTGTTCGGCGATGGATAACGATTGGCTTGGCACCCTCTTGTAGATGCCAGGATCAAGGTCAGCAACACTGCAATAGTTATCGGTTTCTCTCTTTTCCACTACTTCTATGCCTTACGTCACATTTCATCCTCGTTTGGCGCACTTTTCAATACTCTCCTGTAAGGTGTGAGTAGTAGGGATATAGCGATTGACGCACAACGGCGTCTGGCGTGGGAGCGCGGGGAGGGAGAGCTGCCATGTTGTTACGTCACCCGACCGCTATCTTGGATGTCATTGTGCTTTTACCCCTGACCCATGACCTTTGATCCCACCCCCCCCCCCCAAAAACCCTAAAAAATCCCGAAAAAATTATTTTAAAAGGATCCCTAGAAATGACCCATTTTTCTCTCAAAAATGGCATTAGACCTCCAGATTCAATTTTCGGTAAATTTAAGTAATTTGAGGGCTTCTTTATGGCTAACAGAGCAGTGGCGGCCATATTGGTTTTATAGGAATATGTAGTCTATGCCAAGTCGATACAAGGGATCAAGGATCCAAGTGAGTCAAACTTAACCATAAGCTATCTTGGTTGTTAGGACTCTTGCATCCATCTTGGACCCAATGACTTTTGACTTTGCCTTTTACCTTGACCTCAAAAATCCCGAATATAAAAAAATTACAAAAAATTATATAGAATACCAAAAAATATGTCATTATAAATTATAAAAAAAATCATTAAAAATTAAAAAATTATTGAAACATTATTAAAAAAAAAAACTTCTCCTAAGGTCCCCTCCACCACTTCTCACCTAACAAATTAGTCGATAGGGCTCCACTCCCTCGCCAATACACAGTTAGCCATCTTGGTAGAAATCACCCATCCGCCATATTGGAAGTCAGTGACCTCGATCTTGACCCCTGAACTTGAATGACCTTGAAAACGAAAACATGTAAAAAAAATACATAAAATTCAGAAAGCATATGACATTATAGACTACTACCACTATATTAGATGCAGACTACCTCTGACCCATTAACTTGACTTTGATCCCATGACTTTGAATGACCTTGACAACAAAAACTCAAGAATTACATAAAAGTCAGCAAGCATATTACATTAAAAACTACTATCGCCATATTGGATACAGACTAACTCGTTCTTGACCCCATGACATTGAGTGATCTTTAAATCAAAATCTCGAGAAAAAATTCATAAAAGTCAACAAGAATATGACATTGCAGAGTACTACCACTCGACCGTGCATAATTACTTTTATGCATTATTCTCGAGGTTTAGTTTTCAAGGTATTTCAAAGTCATGGGGTCGAAGTCAAGGTAATGGGTCAGGAGTCAAGATCAAGGAAGTCTGCTTATATTTTGGTGGTAGTAGTCTAATGTCATATGCTTGCTGAATTTTATGTATTTTTTCATGTATTTGTTTTCAGGGTCATTCAAGTTCATGGGATCAAGGTCGAGGTCACTGGCTTCCAATATGGCGAATGAGTGTATGTCGACTAAGATGGTGGTCTTCGAAACAAATGGCAATTACTAAGATGGCAGTCGCTTACCAAGATGGTTGACTCTGTATGAACGAGGGGGTGGAGGCATGCTGACTAATTTGTTAGGTGAGGGATGGTGGGGGATCCTTAGGAAAAGTTTTTTTATATTTAAATAATTTTTTATAATTTCTTCTAATGAATTTTTTATGAATTGATTAATTTTTAATTGTGTATATTTTGGTATTTTAAGGAATATTTGTGATTTCTTAGTTATTTTTGTATTTTTAGGGTCAAGGTCAATGGTCAAAGTCAAGGTTAAAAGTCATGTGGGTCCAAGATGGATGCAAGATGGCTGACAACCAAGACAGCTTGTGGTTAGGTTTGACTCCGATCCTGGATCCCTTGTATCGATTTGGCATACCTATGCCTATAAAACAAACATGGCCGCCGCTGCTCTGTCAGTCCTAAGGAAGCCCTCAAATTACTTAAGTTAACCGAAAATATTATTTGGAGGGCTGCTACCATTTCTGAGGGAGAAAAATGTGTCATTTCTTGGGGTTCTATTTTTAATAATAAATTTTTTCGTAATTTTTATTTATTTTTAGTTTTTTTTTTCTTTTTGGATTTGGGGGGGGGGGGAGGATTCGTAAGTTTTTAAAGGTTTTTGGGAGGTTTTGGGGTTAAAGGTTAAGGTTAAAGGTCATGAGTTAGGGGGTAAACGGTCCATGAAATCCAAGATGGCGGTCAGGTGACGTAACAACATGGTGGCTACCCGCTCCTGCGCTTCCACGCCAGATGCCGTTGTGCATCAATCGTCATAAGCCAAATACTGGTATGCATTGCCTTCGTAATGATCTGTTATCTCAAAAATGTCAGCGACGAAAATAGGGGATAAAACAAGAAATAATTTTGTTAAGATCATTACAGCGCTTGTAATGAACCAATTTAAAAGTAATATCGAACTGGGATGTGTATAAAAAATTGCGGAGTGTGCCATGAAAACCATTATTTCATTTACTAGTGAAAATCATTTAAATCTAATGATTGGTTTCCTTACAGTCTGCAATCGAAACATTTTCCGTTAATTGACAATTAGGGAGTTTTCCTGCATGATGTATTATGCACGCCATTGTGCAAGTCGCAAGTATCTACATTGTACAGTTTTAGCAGCTGTGATGAATCCTCGTAAATTCCGACTGTTATTTTGTATAACCCAAAACCATCGTAAACCAACTATCCGAAATGCACAACACAACAATTTTGTAAATGGATTCTTTTCCGTAACCATATACTAACTGTAGCTAGTCGGTATGAGCTCAGTAAGTAATAAAACAACTATGTAAATAAATTGCCAGTAATTTCTTTAGTATACAGTAGTTAACGTCTGTAGTTGAGGACTTTTGCAACAGTTCGGAATGAGCCAAAATAGTAACTATAAGACTTTTGTCACATTTTTCTTGGAAAAACTATCGATGTGGTTGTACGAGGTTTCAGAACCTATGAAAAACGCGTGTTGTTGAATCATTGCTTAGGTTGCAAATTTACGTCGCTTTTTATGTTAATTGTGGATGCGAATTAATTACTTAGGTCACGGTTGTCTCTCAAAGCGACAGTGGTAAAAATTTGTTTGTGTTATAAGCAAGTGGGATTCTTAAAGCAGATGAAAAAAAAAAAAAACTACTAGTGTTTCGTTTTTGGAGAAAAAGGAGGCTAACATTACGAATTGTATGGCTTGTAAAATATAATTTCTTTGACCCATATTTGTTGAATCGTGTCTCTGGAGCGGCGACAGTATATAAAATCCAATTACGATGTTTCAGTGTGGTATATCATTTGAGCTCGAATTTTGTTATAACCCCTCGAGCTTCAAGACGACTACAAACTACGATAAACTTCTAGAAAGGAAGTTTCTCACCTGGATACCTTCAATAAGTTTTAATGGATGTGTGAAGTCTCGTTCAAAAAATTTGCAACGTTAATGAGTATAAGGGGCAATTTTTTTCCACGTTTGTTAAAAAAAAAAATGGAATCTTCATTTGCAGTTTTTATGTTTATTACACAGGTAGGTATAGGGAATTAACTGGATGGAAACTTAACAGCATTAAATAAAAGAACTTTGTAAATGCACGGAACTTTACATAAGTGGTGAAGTTTTATCTTACAGTATAAAAATTATGTGATAAAAAATAATGTGTCACTGGTGAGAATCTGAACATTAGCAAAAGATTCACCAAGTCCTAGCTACTCGGGTAAATAAGCTTACACTACAAGTAATAAGTGTAACATATTTTAAAGTAGGTAATGCACATACACACATGAGCATTTTAATAAGAGATGCCTGCCGAGTAGCATGTAGCACCCCCTTCCTCCCTGATGACTCCGCAAGGCACCAGAAGTGGTTAGGAGCCATACTGATCCATGATCGCTACACAGTCTCCTCCCACAATGCACAGAGATCAGTCTGAGCAGGATCCACGGCGCGCGCATTCCTCTCGACAACATCTCTGATGTTTACAGTATCTCTGATATCTCAATAGGATCGAGGTCGGGTGACTTCGGGGACCAGGCAAGAAACTTCAAGTCCGTGGAGTGTTCATCCAACCACTCGGGCACAATTCGGGAGCTATGAACCGGTGCATTGTCTTGCTGTAGGTACAGGTATTCAGCAGGGCGCTCTAGACGCAGAAACAAGTGCACATGATCTGCTAGCAGGTTCCTGTACCATTTGCCTGTAAAGGACAACGGTATGTATACCAAGGGACACATTTCATCCCACATAAACAGTGCCCATACGAGGATGCCACTAACACCAGCCTGAACTGTATCCTACTGACATGAGGGATTCATCTCTTCATGTGCATGGCGACGCATCCGTACCCTACCATCGGCGTGTATCAACCTTTACCTAGACTCATCCGCCCAGGCGACCTTTATCCATGGGTCGAGGGTCCAATAGCTGTTGTTTCCGCGCCCTGCACGTTAATTGTTGAGCCTTGTGACGTGAGGCGAGCAGAGATATCCTAGTGGGGCGCATCTTCTGTAGGCTGCAAGTGTGCACATAGGATATTGAAGTGTAGTCTCCATGTAAATCATTTCGCGAAAAACAGGTGGTCCTATGTATAACCCACTCTGCTCGACCACTTATTTACTATGCCTCCCGTTGCCCTCCTCTTTATACATGTTCTTTTGACATTCCTAAACAGTTTCATCTACGTCATTAATACTTGGCATGTACCCCACCCTCCTTGGGGCTTCCATTTTCATGACGACTTGGCGCCCTTTCCCTTCATTCGTTTACGACTCCTTTACTATTTTAGAATCTCTTAAACATTATGTTTCATACAGGGTCTTACCCACACAAGGGGCCACGGTTGGCTTAGCTGCTAGAGCACTCGGCTTCCATCAAGGCGAACCAGGCTCGATTCCCGACAGAGGCACTCCCAGATTTTCGCACGTGGTAATAGTGCCAGACGATGCCGCTGGTCGGCGGGTCTTCTCTCTTCTCGGGAATCTCTCGTTTCCCCCGACACTGCAACCCGGCGTTGCTCTATACTTGCCTACCTTCATCCTCATCGGATTTCGAGACCTCGATGTTAATAGCCACTTAAACCCATTTACTCCACCACTCCATTATACCACTTCTACCCTCTCTTCCCTCAGCCCACACCAAGCACAAGTGTACCTTTGCACCAGGTTTCAGTGTCTTACCGCAAACATTTCGTGGCTTTTGAAAAAAAAAAAAAAAAAAAGTGCTTTTTGAAATATTTTCGAGTCTGTGGTATTTTATTGGTCGCCTGTAGTATACACTTCAAATTAAGATTGCTCGGACAAAACTCAACACTATACATGTTAATCTTATTATGCAAATATATGGGGATGGAAATACAGGAAATCTGAATTCTAAGAACTAGCAATCTTAGATTAATGTTATTACTAATTTTCTGCGCAGAAATGTTAACAGAGTGACGAGTCTCTCGAGATATTTCTTTCGTCGTAAATTAGTGTATACATATCAAGGTGGCGCAGGGTATTGTGCAATATAAATTTATCAGCCAGGCAAAACATTTGCTCACATGGTTTAAAAAACTTTGTCTAGGATTGCCCATCCGTAGTTTGCGATGTCCGTACCGGTCGTAGCACTCTGCTCACGCCCTGGTATCAATGCTATTGTATATTATAGTGCACTGTCTATTGTCTAGGTTGGTTATGCCTCGGTTAGCTCGAACAGTCAACAAACAGGATATCTACCCACAGGAAATACAAGAAAAAGTAAGGTAATTTCATGTGACAGGGAAAAGTCAAGGAAATATCAGGGGATTTTTACCTGGGTCAGGGAAAATGTTAATAATTGCTTCTCTGCAAATTTTTTAGTTGTGTGAATACAGGGCAGTGTAATTGTGAGCATATGCATTTTAAAATTTTAATATTTAAGTTTGTAAACTGGTAATAATACATATTTTCCAAGTGACATGGGCTTCTACGTACAGAATAAAGCATTTGTGTGTTTGTAATGGGCACTCGTGTGAAGTCAATAGCGCATATCGCGAGAAATATCAATGAGATGAATAAAATGTTGGCCCTGCTTGCGTGGTCTTTTGCGGTACAATTCAGTTCTGTTTCACTGATAGCATATTTGTTCTGTCAGCGATGGAAACATATTGTATTGGAAGGTTTCGGTCTTGAAAATACGTCAGGATAAATGGTAATATTCTGGCTGGAAAACGGAAAACTCAGGGAGTTCCAAATTGGAATTTCAGTAGACACATTGGTCAATAAATAGATGGTAGTTTAGTTGGCCCGTATTGCCTAGTACAAATAACTCCATGCAACACGACCAGGTATGATTGATTGTAAACACTTAATGAGAAATCGATCAATGATCAGGGCGGCAGTCCACGATCAGCAGTCGCTTCTCGGTGATGTAGGTATCGCGCCGCCATTCACCCTATCGTCGCGACGAGTAGTATTGAGTAGTCCATTTCCAAAGTGTCTCTTGTCCACAAATACGACAATTTACAGTAATGGTCCTCTTGGTTCCTTCCTAGCCTTTGCTATGGAATGATGCATATTTTACATGTCCAAAACAGCACGAATGCCATTTAAATGCAGGTTTAAAATAAATTTATTCAATTTTCAAAGTAGCCCTTCTCCACAGACATTAAATACCATTTACTTATTTTTAAGGAGAATTTTTGGTTTCCAAAGTCTCTATTTTCTGCAGACAATGATCGACCAACAGTCTTAGAGACACATTAAGAAATACATTCAATATGCATTTTTTTGCTGTTTCCCGACAATCAGTGTACATGGACAAGGAACCCTTTGGAAATGGTTTACTCGTTTACACTGCTCACAAAAAGTTAGCATATTCCCCGCTGGGATCCGAAGAAAGAGCTGGCCAGCTTATTCAGCTGATATAAACTGCATAGGAAAGGCGTGGTCCTTCCTCAGAGGAGCGATTTCAAACCGTGAACAACCATCGATGACCATTCAGGCAGTAAAAACAGCCGGAATTGAGGAATGTGACAATTTGCGTCAGGAAATGCATAATGATCTTGTTTTTGTAATTCCTTCTCGTCGGATACAAGCGTACCACAAGAATCGCCAAGGTCCTACACGTTGAGGTTTGTCGATGCATCTGAGAAGACATTTTTAAAATATGTATCGAAACCGATAAGATTCCTTTGTTTACGTTTTTTTCAGGTTACACTTTTTGTTTGTTTCATACTGGGATGATGTAAACTAATGTCGTGTGTGTTTTTTTCTTAATTGTATGTGTTATTAGGAGTACAACATGAAAGGTAAACTACTTTTATTCACTATAACATTCTGGATTCTGATATATGCTAAACTTTTTGTGAACAGTTTAATTGACTTAACATCGGCACGTTTACACGAGGCCAGTAGCTGGGTCCTGAATAAAGGACAGTAACAGGTTCCAGTTACTGGTTCTCCAGCGAATGTTTACACGTTGCCAGTTGCCAAAGTTAAACAATATGGTGCCATTTGGTGCGCAGCATACAATGTGTTGCACCGGTACTTATATCCGAATTGGAGACAATACTACAGAAACAGGAGAAGAAGAAGAGACGCAGAATCTGGGTGAAAGACTGGACTTTTAGACGCAACACTTTGGATGATTTGGAAACACTGTTACGTGAACTTGCTGACTAAGATCCTGACATGTATATCAACCACTTGAGGATGACAGAAATCAATTTTGAATGGTTTTTACATCAAGTTGAAGGTGCAATTCAAAAAGAAGATACCTTGATGAGGCAAGGTCTCCCTGCCAGACTGAAACTACAAATTACGGTACACTATTTAGCAACAGGAGACAGTTTGTCATCGCTTCAGTATTTGTACAGAGTGCCAAAATGTACGATATCACAGTTTCTTCCAGAAGTGCTGACTGCAATTTATTTAGTGTTAGAAGATCACATCAAGGTAAGCAGGTACATGTAATACATATATTTTAACTAAGCTATAACAGTTATTATTTATTACACTAAAATAATTGCACGTTTCACACTTTGTCTTTTATGAATGCTGCTAAAATAAAGTAACAGTGGGTAGATAATGTAATGCACAGGTTCTTCATTAAAGGTATGTATATGTATTCAAGGTTTCTTTAATATGCTCTGAAGCAACTGAAATACTTTCTACAGCTTATGAAAGAATGTCGCAAAACCCGCCGCTGGAATGCGAGGGTTTTGATGAGGGGTGAAGAGATGACGTACTACATGTAGTTTGCTGCTTTGCATTTTCAGCAATTAGGCAATATTAAATTTAACTGTATTATAATTCAGTTTGGCAATTCAAAGCCGTAGTTAGGGGCATGAGTTTAAGTTGGGTGCCAACTAGTTTCCCGAACACATCAAATTCACTCTCTTCTCTGTTAATATCTTCAGATTTTATATCTTTAAGGCGTTCAGAGCCGTTGATACAGCAGACATACTGGACATAGCAATGCATGCTGTCCATTTTTTAAAGATATATCCCAAATATTTTCTTTGCCACATTCATAAAATCATAACTCACTAAATTTGAAGTACTTGTTCGGATGGTCAGAACTGGACGAAGAAATGAATCTGCCTTCGAAAACCATAACAGTTGTTGCTTGTATTAATTGTCCAAACCAGCTCCTGATTTCGTAGAATAGCGGATTTTCGCCACTTCTTGACTATACGTAAAAAAAAGTGCTTTTATTTAATGTTTATATCTTCCACTGTTCCTGGTACTGGCAGATTTTCTGCAATGAACTTCAGCACTTTTTCCCATTCTCCACGATTCTTGTACTTTGCACTTGTTGTGTTCCACAAATATTCTTGCTTTTCGTACAATTCTTCACAAGCAAGAGTATCTTTACCACTCCACATAGTCATTTTCACTATTGTTGCCACGCTGCTAGACTGAAGTATTGTTCAAGTCGCTGTTTACACGACGCCAGCATCTCGGAGTTCCGGGAATTGTGCATTCCAGTGCCTTATCGCGTGCCAGTAGCTCGCTTGTTGAGACAGCTACTGGAACGTCAGAATACTGGTTCCAGTACTGGCGCCAGTTACTTGAACCAGGTGTCTACACGTTTCCATTTCCTTTCCAGTGAACTGGATCCAGCTACTGTCTCCAGCAACTGCCTCGTGTAAACGTACTACTGTCGCCCATATCGCTGTGCCTCGAACGCGAAACAAAACATATTGGGGGCCATGTACTCTTAATGGCAAATCAAGCTTGAGTTTTTTTTGCTTTAGTTTTATTATAGAGTATGAATTTGCATATAAGTTACAATTTACATTCCTTAAAAGTTTACATTTTCACTTGACTAACATATGCAAAAATTGACTAGGCCCATGGCAAAATTTTACATATGGCGGAAGGGTACAAAACGATTAAAAAAATCATAGCATAAGCAGGGCTTTCCAAAATGCTCACGTTAGCGTGAACAGCCTATTAATTTCATTAAGCAAATGTGGATTTAGGTATAAGTAAAACAAGATTTTTTTTAACGAGACTTTTGGAAAAGACGATAATTTTCTCGGTTATTGTGAAATCTTAAAATTTCCGAAGCCTTTCCGGTACAGGCTGTTTTCTAGAGCCAAGAGGAGTTCTGTTATCAGCGACTTGGATGTGTAAATCTGATGGAAGGATGATAAACAATGTTGGTGTTGAAATGGTCGGCGCCGTTTCAGGATATACTGCTCCACAACATTATGTCAACACCTCGCGATTTAGCGCTGTATTCGCCTTCAGTGTGACACATTTGGAGTTACCTAGTTGAGAAGGCATTGGGAAGGATGGGGAGTGTTTCACAACATACTCATATTACTCACCAACAAACTAAGAAGAATTGTAACACACTGGCTCATAAGTAGTGTATATATAGGGCTTTTGGGATACGGTTCACGGATAGGAGGGAGTAGATATCTGCCATCGTGGTAGGCGCGGCCGGCGGTCATGTTGGTCGGTGCCGTCTGCCATATTGGAAGGCGTCATAACCAGGGCTCGATGCCTTGTTATCGACAAAATCACTTGTTTTACCCCAAAAATATCTTCCAAAATTAATTATTTCGCCCAAAAATCACTTTTTTCCCCTAAATTTTTTTTCCTCCTTCAAACCGCCTGAATTCCCAAAAATTTGTGAAAGAAGTGCTTGCTCCTCAATGTGGCCGACTGATCCCTCATTGTGGCTGAGGAATCCCGAACATCAGCCACAGTGAAGAGTCTGAGTAACCGAAAAAATAAAATAATTTTTAAATTAAAATATATGTTTTTATAACAAAAAAAATTTAAGGCGTATGTATTGAGTATTTTGTATCATCGGACTCTTCTTTTCAAGTCACATACGGTCGTGATATATCGATTATGTAACCCAATGTCAGGACTTAGGATTTAGGAGTTATGCCCCTAACCCACCCCTCCCCACTAATATTCAAAACTCATTACCATCGCCCGAATATTTATAGGCATATGCTATTATAATTGGCGATTTCTTAGGGCCAGGCTTGTGAAATTCAGTTTGCAAGCATCATTTCTAGCTCCAGGAAAGTATGCATAGATAAACCCTAAGGCCATTTATGGACAGTGATTAGCTGAATTAAAAATAATATTCACATGTAGTGCTTTTTTATCAAAATAATATTATAATAAGGGAAGAACATATTTAGGGTTAAAATATTAATTTTTTTGTTTTCAAATTTATTAAAATGTATTACTACTAAATTATTCATGTTCGTCTGCGTCCCTATAAAAACCACCTTCGGTTCTAATTCGTTAACTACGAAACCAGCTATTCAGGCACTCGTGAACTTCGTGTCATCGTGCAGTAAGTTTTAAGGCAAAGTCCTTGCAGCAGAAGAGACACCGATATCCCAATGACAATTCCGTAGGTGATACACTAGCGGTCTCAGATGGTTCGGCTGTTGTCACTTTGGAAGGAACAGGAACCATGGATGAAGATGTCTTCATGGGAAGAGATGTTGCTCCTGGTGATGAGGTGCCAGATCCGTCGTTCATACTGGTCACAGCAGATTTCGCTAGTGGAGCCATATGATCGAAATCACCGTCCATCACTCCGCCGATAGAGGCCACAAGAACTCTCTGTTGCAGATCCGGCACCGAGCTATCGATGAGGCCTGTAGTTCAACCTTGCATGAACTTAGATGTTTACAGTACTTATCGTTGTGGTAGAAACGCGACGCGCACCGATTGTTCATACAGCCATGAATTTCATGGTGTCGTGCGGTGTGTCGATGCGTAAACACCTTGTTGCCGTAGCTGCAGGGATAAGTTTTCTCTGGTGTTGGCGATACAGGCGACGTCCCGAACTCTGCAACAGACAGGTCAGCCGAAGAACTGGATGGTACAGCCGAAGAAACTGATGTTGCAGTAAGAAATGGTGCTGTCAGTTCTTCCGATATTGCAGTCGACCCCACTGGAAGACGTCTCAACCAAAGAAGACGAAGGCGCTGTCGACATCATGCCTGAAGATGATGATGGTGGCGCTGCTGTAGCTGCACGTGTCGCATCTGAAGAACTCGATAGTGCTTCTGCTGGAATCACGACCGACGACTTCATCATATTTATGCCAGGTATAGTCATCTGCGGGACGATCTGCCACTCATCAAGACCTAAATCAAACTAAGCTCCATAGAGTGAACCCAGCCACATATATATCTGTACATTATGTCATGGAAATACTACGGTGCATCGTGGGAGGCGAAGGCACATTCACTGTTGCACCTGATGATGAGTCGACGAGTGCAGCACTCGTTCTCGCCGTAGGCTTTGACAATGTGGGGAGGTATAGGAACGAAACGAAGTTACTGCTGTCACTCGCAACGATGGAGGTTGCTGCAAAGCCCAGATATAAACTTCTTACCAGCACTGTGGCGCTTTAAAGGTACCGCTATCGTCGAACCGTAGGCTTCTCACATTCCCAGGGCCCTTTGCGCATATACACCTTGTGAAAACTGGATGTAAATTGTGATACAGCGAATCGTGGAAAATATTTCATGTGTTTTAATCTACATCGAAGGTGGATGGACAGAGCTCATTTGTTCTCAGTCGCAGATGATCTACCGATTCGAGTGACCAGCCAGATCCCTTCAATATCATACCTTCTTTATGGTCTAACAAATTACACTCTTGAATAAACAAAACTTTTAAGCTGGCCAAATTATATCTGAATTTCAAAATATTTAGTTGAATAAACTGTATTTATTTCTTTGGCTACTCATTTAATTGCCTTCGACAGCAGGGGAGTTTGTTTGTGTTTTTGTGACAATTAGGATAGTAACAAACAGTGTTTGTAAGTGCATTTATTGATGCTTAAAAATGGCATATACATCTTAATGAAACAAGATAAATATGAATTAAAAAAGTAAAGCTGTAAAACTTAAAATAATTATTTGCGAAAATAATTATTCGCGCAAGTTGTCCTGTATTTGAAATGTATATATTTAAATAACACTCTAGGTCACTTAAGTGAGGTTGCTAGAGCGTAGCGCCCGGGCGCAGCCGATCTAGGTTCGAATCTCGGTCGGGATTCCAGTTTTTCTTGTGTTAACCGAAACTGTGTATTGCACGCAGAGCCAAAAACACATTCAGTTGCGCCAACCAAATCTTTGTTTGGGGCAACGAAATAAGAACACAATAATGTGGTTTCAACAACAAAAGATTTTACTGCCCTAATACACACAAGTACTTTGTAGGCTGAAACAACCGTTCTCCCATTGTATATATTTGGTCATGTGTGGTTTCGCCGTTCGTATTAACTCTTTAAGTACTGTCAACAGATAGTTAGAAAATTCTTAAGTTTACATGTAATCTGCATGTACATGTATCATCCGAATTGTCTGTAAGATCTAGAAATCGTTGCGCTTATAAGAAAGAGAGAGGATTGAGGAAAGGGAAAAATGTTTGTGTGTTGAGTTGAGAGATTTGAGCGGGGGAAACCGGAGATCCCCGAGAAAGCCCGCCGACCAGCGGCATCGTCCAGCACTAATCCCTTTTGCGAAAATGTGGGAGTGGCACAACCGGGTATTGAACCCGGTTCGCCTTGGTGTGAGGCGAGCAGTCTATCCACTCCGCCACCGTGGCCCCCGAAAGGGTTTGTGTTTCACACATCTCCCGGGATCTCACTTGAGTTTGTAGTTCTAGGTATGCCGATGTTTACCTAATTAATCGATTTCTTGGGTCGATATATGTCGAGGCACAGACTATCTATGCTGATAGAAAATCGTACGAAAAACATTCGATTTACAACAAAATGGATTTTCTATCTTTATCGTTTGTTTGTTTGTTTGTTTTATTGCGTCCGTAAGATATTTTTTCAATACATAGCTGTACAAAGATATTGGACAAGTCAAATTATAGTGTACAAAGTTTACGAGCAATTGTATGTGCCAGAATGTGCCATCGGGGCTTGGGAACAAATTTGTAAGGCAGAAATACTACTAACCAAAACTCATAAAAATATAAACGACTAAAAGCTGAAATCCCATAAAAATCAAACAGCCCATAAATACGATAAATTCACAATGTTATATGACACATAAAGGTGCCTCTGGATCGAAAAAAGATTCTTCAAGAAATATATTGATTCCGGGGAAAATATGCAGCCTTAATATTGGTTTTTAAAGCCGATGTAATCGGTTTTTAATCGGCATTCCTATTCGAGCAGCACAGGTCAGGACCCAGAGGGGAAGATTAGCAAAGCGAACTTGGCGTCAATATTGGTTCGTGTCCGACTCATGGCTGCCTGGTGCTTGAAATGCGTTGCAGAGTTTTGAAATACTCGTTTTTCCTCGAAATTGTTAAGCGTGCGTCCGATGTACTGATCTACGAAAGAACACACACTTCTGATGAGGGCTGTTAGTGTACTCAGAATACACGCGTCAGTTCCATACAATACTACTCAAGGGCCCTGCATTGAACCTTACTAAAGGCTGTTCACGAGTGAGCACTTTTGAAATGAACCTTAAAAAAACAGGCCACTGCTTCCATCTACATATATTTTAACGGACGTACTGAGTGACGTACACCCACTAAATTTGGCAACGATGGATGGAAGGTAGTTCCATATCTTAACGTTGAATTATAAGTGTTAGGTAACCATTTGTGATAATTTAAATTATTTCTTTCGCTTTGTGTTTTTTTAATGCATGGAAGCGTAAAAAAGAGCTGATTTGTAAAATGTTTACTTTTCCAATAATTTGACCGTTTCACTTGACCGACGGACGAATAAAGTGATGAGGTACATGGCAATGTTAATTTCACATAAGGCGGAAAAATACACAACGTGCATACAAGTAGATCTTAAGCAGGGCTTTCAAAAGTGTTCACTTTAGTGTGAACAGCCTTTACAGACTGTCCACCGATAAAATAATAGGGTCACTGCCATAAGTGCCATAGTTACGCGCAGTGGGACGAGATCACTGCTCGCCACTTCAGATCATTGCGCTCAGCGGCGATGGCGCACTTGATGTGAGTGGCAGTGTCGCCCTTATCACTCCCGTGCTTCTTGCTATCAAATGCGGGAAAAATCGTCAGGTGGGCGGGAGCCTTAAAAGTCAACACAGTGTGGCATCTAACAGCTACGTGGGACTCAAGTCTGTTCGCGACTGTCATCTGTTGTACCCTGATCTCTAATCTATTTGAAGCTTGTTCCATAGATTAGGGTATTTACGATAACCAGACTCACTAAGGGACGGTTTCACTATTCATTTTCAATTTATCTAGTCGAGTTTAGTTCAAGTTAAATAAGGTTACTGGTTTACTACGCATCAAATTTATAAACGCAATTTATTTCGGTTATACCAACTTAAATAAAGCGCGCATTTTCGGCCGGATTGCTTCTCAAACTCCGCTTTGTTCTGTGGAAATATGGCTGCCTATCACACCGTTTGATAAGATGTAGGGCGTGAGAAGTATTTGGCAGCAAACGTCTTTGTAATCGCGATATCAGTTTAAATTTATTGAAATGTGGTTTTCCTTTTAGTTTCCTTGTAATAATTTTCCAATTAGGTAAAAGTTACTTTTGGCGATGCGATGAGAGATAAACACTTCGTTATTTCGTTTTGTATGATGTAAGTGCTGAATTTTCTGTGTGCTCTGTGAAACTGTTGCATTTGAGTTTTCTTAAAACTATTTCAGCTGTGATTTAAACATATTACAGCATATTCGCGATGGTGACACTGAAGTATTGTTGCAGTGGTATGCTTCTTTATCGCATCAGAATAACTGCTAGAACGTAACATTTCATATCCGAGGACGATTAAAATGTTATTCATATGTTATTCAACAAGTTGCCATATGGCGACTTATTGAATTGATGAAAAGTCATGTAGGTGCGATGATGAGGATTTCGTTAAAGGTTTATCGCCTCACGAAGATGCCTGCATTGTGTGTTTTTAAAGAGATGAATTACGTCGCTGGTTGATTTTATTTCCACACCAATCTTTTCCCACGCTTGCGACTTCCTTTTACGCCGACAGAGTCCTTTCATTTACTAGAACACCTTTCCATAGTATTTCAAACAGTGTTTTCTGTTTAGCAAAATGTACGTTTCTCCTACTCGCCTTTTTTTTATCATTGGATTTTTTTCTATTCAGCCTTCATTTCAAAGGTATTATAAACTTAAAATCCTTACATTAGTGGGTAAACGCTTGCCACCGCCTTGTAGAGATATTTTATTTTCCAATCGCCGAATGCTAGTTTTAATTTAGTACAAATAATTAGTTATTTGTTAGATTTACGTGGTGTTATGTACAGAACTGAAACTCCTGGAAACGAAGAGTTATATTTCTAACTGTGTTTAACTACACTGATATCACCAGAAAAGTGGTAAAACTGGCCCTTATATTCCGAGATTGCCGACCTTCTGCATTTCTCATTAATTTCGCTTAGTAAATGGCTTGAATACCATCCACGTATCATTTAAATAAGGCCCTCTCATCTTTAGCATACCTGTGCTCAATCGTGCCGCGGAAGATGTGCAAACTCTTATTCTTTTTTTTCCGAATGGTACACGGAAAAAGAGTACTGTTGTTGCAGCAAAGAAATTATATTGAGGCATTTCTTTAAACGTTTATGTTGTATTAAAATTAAGAATGTTTTGACGAAGTTAGTAACGTCAAACCATTTATCAAGTATTGTATTACTTTAATGCAGATATACTGTTGTACTGTTAATGTTAAAAAATTCCCTATTCTAGATATTTACCGCTCTAAATGATGTTGCCACAACCAAAAGTTGTATTACGCTCAAAATTACGGGAAGAACATTATATTTTATGTTACTGCGACATTAAATAAATGTCCAACCAACACAAGTTCAGATTGACTTGGTGTTGCAAAATGACGGATTGTAGTGAACAGCGATAACCTCGTAAAATGAAACCACCATATTTAAGTTTTAAAGTTTAGTATGAGAACCAAATGTTGCTTACCTCCACTCTCAAGAATTTTAATGCAGTTTGTCGGTTTGTTATGCTAAATACCGAAAATATGAAACATAGTGAGACATGTTGAAATAGACCAGTTGGTCAGGGCGTCAGGTTCTGTTAAGTGAAGAACGTCAGGTGCTCAAGGGTGGGTTCGTCCCCCTACCCCCCTTACTCCCAGCTGTCAATATTTTACATAGGATTTTTTTTTATTAATGCAAAGACAATTCAAGAGAATTTTTAACACAATTGTCAGCATCAATTCAACACAATTTTGTTTGCCCCAACGTAAGCACTACCTCTAATGTTGACAAAATAGTAAGGCTGTAGCTGTGTTACAAAAGTACTTAACGTCACATTAATATCAATATCTTAATCTTGCATTTACAGCAATGTTCCGAAAACCAAACAAGTTTCACGAAATCAACGACGAAAAGAACTGTACAATAACCTGGCAGTCAATAGAACATGAACCAACGGCCAAACAGTGGAACTGGCCAAGGGAAATCATTTACGACTACAATGAACATAAATCAGGCAAAGAGGTAAAGATCATTTCCTGGCCAGAGTTTAAGGGGCCGATTAAAAATAATCAAAGACGACAGAAACAGATAAACGACGAGCAGTAAAACTGATGAACGGAAAAAAAATTAAGGAGTAAAATAAAAATGAACACAGGCCATAAATAATAGCCATAATGAGCTGCACAGAGGAGGAAATGTGCGTAGGGCCAACATAAAAAAACGAAAATTCTTCATTACAAGAAAACAGAGAAACCACATGCTGGAATATTGCATCGAGTAAATAAAACTGCACGAGAAGACAGTTCCGTGAACAAAAGCTAGGCTAATAGGGAGCGCGACTGAAACAAGCGGCCAAAGTCCATGGGTTACGGTTGATAGCAAATCCCAGGGTGCGTAGTGAAGCGGCCGCAGCCTCCAGCAGTGCGCAAGGGATCTTCCGAGAAGACGCCTTGCCGTCGACCATCGTGTCGCCATGGAGCGCTACTATTTGCTGGATGTGGAAGACGACGAACTGCCGCTGCCGCCACCGACCAACAAACTTAAGAAACCCAAGAAACATGGAAGACTTGTAAGTGTACAGTGTCAGGAATAGTTTAAGACCGCCCAATAAAACACATGGGGCAGCGGTGGCACAGTGGCTAGGGCGCTTGCCTCCCACCACGGCGATCCGGGTTCCATACCCGGTGGTTCACTCCCTTGGGAATCATGCTCGACGATGCCACTTGCCGTTCCCCCCGCCCTTGCATTCCAGCGCCACTCCATCCTAGGGTCCCAGCTGGAAAATCCGTCACTCGGAGAGTGTTGCCTCGCCCTGGGTTCTCTCCCCAATCGAGTTTCTTTTTTAAAAAACACTTTTTTATATTTCAACTGATAATTATACTGGTACATTAGAAGGAACACATGTGGCCAACCTAATGGGAAGATGGGGTTGCACTGAAAAGAAGCTTTTAAATTGTTTATTTCTAGTCCTAATATCAGTGCTACAGTCACTTACCTCCGTCCCCCATGTTTTTTGAGTTAATACATTTTTGTAATTTTTCCAAGGCTTGCACTTAATTCCCCTTGTTAGATTTTCTTTGGGGAAAAAATTATACCCATATCTAAAGCCATTTACGAACTATGAATTTTTCTTTTAGAAGAATTATGCAACTTCTTGTCATTTCATAAAACTTAACTCTGAAACTTTTAATATTTTCAGCTACTCTACGTCCCATTTACCTAAATTTTCCGTTCTTAACGTCGATTAAGGCAGGATTAACATAAAGATCGAAAAAGAATAAATTACAAGGCCAGCAGCACATTAACTGATATCTAGGGGTGGTCTAACACTGTATGTTTCCACGTGCATGTACGTACCACAAAACAAGGAAGATAAAATAGTCACAGCTCAGTTTTACAACTGGCGCTGTTATTTTCTTTGGGAACTCGGCAACAGTGCGACAGTCACAGTGTTTTCTATGTGGGAAGTTGCATATGAAGTGGCTTTAATGGTCTGCACTGTACACAGTAGAACATACCTTACAATGACAAAGGTTCCCTACGTGGCCGTATAAACCGCCGCTGCCAGTAAGAGAAACCTCGCGGACCGATGTTTATTGGTTCCAATGTATGACAAAACGTCGTCTGGATATCAGTACAGTTCCGAACAAGAAATTTGTTTGTTGCAACGCCTAAAATGATACATTCATGTATGACTGAAAGAACTAAAAAAAAGTAGCCAAGTTTTCGAACAGAAAAAAAGTATATTTATCCGAAAACTTAATGAAAATGTATGATTTTCGAGGTTATAATTTGAGTATGACTTTGTTGCAACGCTTTGTAATGTTTAATAGAGAGTAAAATTTATTTTCCGTCTAAAACATTCTCAGCTGGAGGCATTTTTTTTTCGCGTGTAAGATATTTTCATTAAAAAAAAAGAAGCATAGGTGCAATGCCATCTTTAGTTCCGCGGTTTTTTTGCAGAACATTTTCTCTTCATACTCATTTTTAACGAACAAAAAATTCACAATGAATATGCGCATTGGCATCCTGCATCTTGCATTGTATTTAAACCATTTGCTCAAAGACGTTATTTAAGTTCTTGTTGCTGTTTCTTTTTATGCTCGATGCTACGCTGCCGGAATAACACAATTATTGTACTATATATTTAAAATTTAGTTATACATTCTCAGTATTTCGCCTTTAGTTTAAACGAAATACACAAATGAAATAAAACTTGTTTTCAAAGTTAAAGTAATTATAGAACTCGCGTTACCTACGCGCAGTAAAATTTTTACTCTCCACATTAGCGGAAAATTAATATAAAAACGTGAGCAGATGACATCGCGAAAATAAAAACAAACCCATGAAATGCAAAGATAACATAACGTCGTCCCTATTGTCGCTGGCCAGTGAGAACACGTGGTGGGAAGTTACTTATCACGAAAATATAAGACACCGACAAGCTTTTCCATCACGTGAATGTTACTTGAAATAATCATGATAGGTCTCCTAGAAACATATTTGTCAAGTTGTTGACGGTTTATATGAACGTGTTGCACGAAATCACCGTAATCGCGGCCTAAGGCCGTTGTCCCCGTGTTTGTAATTTCTTTTTTGACATGTATACATTCCCATCACATTTTGGCGTTAGCAACGCAATTGTGACCTCCTGAGAAAATAGTTACTCGAAAGGTTCTATAGAGTGCCCCCCCCCCCCCCTCGACATTTTCCAATGACTCCTAAGAAGAAATAAACAAAGGGTATTAGTGGAGTGCAGAGATTTGGGCCGCTCTTAACATCGAGGTCTTGAAAGCCGATGAGGGTGAAGCGAGGTGAGTATGGAGCAGCGCTAGAATGCAAGCACGGGGCAAACGGGAGATCTTCGAGAAAATCCGCTGACCAGCGGCATCGTCCGGCACGATTCCGACTTAAGAATATTCGGAAACGATCCCACTGGAATTCGAACCCGGTTCGCGTAGGTGGGAGGCGAGTAGTCTAACCATTAAACCACCGAGGCACCTAACGGGCTTAGTGCGCTGGACAGACAGGCGAAAGCAAGTACATATTTATACATAACAATAAAATGTGTATCCAACATTACATTCCTGAAAACCTAGATGCGTTAGTATAATATGTTTATTATACAAATAAAGTTAAAAAAATCTCAGTGCAGTAGGTCTCAATAATATACAGTACGGTTGTCAGTCATCTGGAAAACTCGGAAATATCAGGGAATTTGAAAATATGTTAGGGAATTTGAAAACCTGTCACGGAATCCAAGAAAATATTAGGGGGGGAAAAAAAAAAAAAAAAGTAGCTAAATGTCAAGATATTTCGTGACATGCGAGCTTTATTGAGCAGTTTTATAATCAGTAGTGTAAAACTGCTAGAACCGTATAACATTGCTTTAATGATTGCGGATTAAATGTTTAGAAGTTTTTCTTTGCGATATAATAAGGGGCTAATTTTTTTGTATCAGAGAATACGTATTTTGTTGTAAAAGTGTGCTACGATGTAAAGGAGTCCATCCTAGGGGGAAAAAATATTTCTGTTTGGCAATCTGGGAAATGTCAGGGAATTTACAAATATAAAAAACGGGGCAATCCTGTATAGAGAGACCTTTTCTTACTAGCCATTATTAACATGCCGCTTTCACCTATTTTAATGCATATGGACTATGAAATAAGTATAATTTATAGACCAAATGTAAAAGTTTTATTTAATCATAAAGACCGGAAATGTCATACCTAGAGGTGGTGATATTCTCAAAGGTAGAGCGAAGATACCGTTAGTAGACTATATCATTTTTATGGCGTAGGTAACTTTAATTCAAAGTATAGCTTTTTTTTTTTATTGTTTGAAACCTCCGTAGCTGGGGTCCTTTAAGCCGATATTACACGATATGCTGACCGGTTGCAAAATATAGTTTTTTCTTTACGTACTGGGATATTATTCGCATGTAAAATTTAATGATAAAATAAATTTGGGTCCAACGGAGTTTTGAACTCACGCCCAAAAAATATATTGTAGTAGCAGACCCACGACTTCACCACTGTACTACCTGTTCACACGTTTAATTTTGGTTTCATATATAGTATATACGAGAAATAGTTCGAATTAATATTTTCACAGAGTAGGTAATGTTTTCAGTATTTAGAACGGGTTTAAACAGTAATTAAATGTTATCATAGTCAATATTATTCGTTTTTGTCGTATTTTAAATCTATTTGAAAGAATGTCAACCTCATGGCTGTATAATCAAGATGGAGGCGTCCTTTTCGGTTTCTTATCAACTCGTTTCTAGTAGTAGCCACAGGGAGCGCCCTACGCTCTGAAACTTCGATTTGATTGGCCAGGTGCGAAAGCCGATGTGGAACTTGCCACGAAAAATAGGACGTGTCTAATTACTAAACCTGGAACGAGATATGGCCGTACAGGGCAGGAAATGCCATGACGTGTGCCACGCTAGCCCGTATACCAGCTGCTATGGCGGACCTTGCACAAGCTTTTATGGAATCTGGTATCGTGTAATATAGCCTTAAGTGGCATCGCTGGGTAAGACGTCCGAATACCATATAAGACTTGGATATAACCTCTTAGTTTAGGTTAGTATAATATGAAAACCTTAACCCTCATCCGCGCATGTTAACGTATCAACGTTAAGAGTGAGGGTTAATAGGCCCAACATATCCAGGTGCCTTATTCCGTTCAGCAAAACTGTTACTGGGCACATATTCGGATTGAGAGCACGTCGGTAAAGGAAAATTGCAACTTCTTGCTGAAGTGTTACCAACTCTTCAAGAATCATACGTGTCCCTAAATTTTCTTGGAAAACGAGGAACGCGGATTTTTTAAACAGCTTCTTATTACGTATACGTTTACCTTGTCGCAAAAACCGAATGCACATGTTTGTAACTCCTCGCTAATTTTAATTTCCCAGAAACTTATCAACTATTTATCATAGTAATAATTAATAATATCAATTTCATGATTAACTTTACTTACGTCAGTTTCAGTCATAAATGTTTGTGACAAATGGACGCACATAAATTTATTATAAAAATTATTTCGTACATTATTATTACAGTTTTCGTACACACAATCATGGTAAACATTATGACGATATTCCATGACTAACATATTGTTGCAAATTCTGCTTTCCGAAGCATCCAAAATGGAAATGTGCTTAGATTTTGTTAGAAATACAGACTATTTAAATTGATTATTTTTATATCAAAATATCTATTTTTATAAAATATTCTATAATGTTGCAATATATATATTATTCTTTCATATACAGCATAAATCGCACTTTTCTGACAATTTTTATGGTGTCTGTACTACTTTTTTTATGAGTTCTTCACATTGTATAGTCGGTTGCAGTGCTTCATAGGCAGTTCCTTTACTTCAGCCTTAAGTCAAATGTGTTTATAATAAATCATAATGTGATAAAATCCGCGATCCGCGGAGTGATTGAACATGGCGTTATTAATGTCATGCTTCAGCAATTTAAACTAATTTTTATTTGTTTATTAGATACGGCTTTGCTTTATTCTATGTTGAAGGAAATATCCATATGTTATTTTGTGAGAAGGCAGGGTTAATTTTTTTTTCTTGTAGCCAGCGTCGGTATTGTTGCTTTAGACGGTGCCTGATTACTTAAACATACGCAGTGGACCGCATTCTTTCGATTCTCTCCAACAGTCTCTTTTATCAACTTTTTTTTTTTACTTTGTAGGGCGAGAATCCGTTAATAACGTGATTCCAGGCTCGAGCGTGCCTAAAATACTCGTTTTTCAGTTCGTCCCGCTTGTCGGCTGACATCTATAACTGGTCAAGCAGATCGCGAGCACACTCCCGCGTTTTCGAAAATCAGCATAGGCTAAGGCCACACGTGCGTAATTTTTACGCTGCGTGGCAGCGTGAAATCACGCCAGAAACATGGACTGCAGCAATTGTAGTGAGACCGGCCACGCAGCGTGAATTCCCGCAGACGAAAGGTGCGGGAGGCGCGTCTTTAAGTTCGCCCGCCCAAGAACGCGCCACGTTCCATTTCTTGGCAGGGATTTCACGCGCGCATGTCGTTGTTGCCTGGCCACACGCCGCGCAAGTATCCAGCCTATATTGTAGTGTAAACATAGAACCATTATTGTGTATCGAGTGATGTTATATATAAAATGAAATTAATATATTGAAGTGATAATTTTGGAGATGCGAAAGCACCCGTGGTACAAGAAACAAGGAATATAAAATAAGAGATAAGAAGAGATATGCTTGAATGTCGGTATCTGCGGCTGTAGTGGGAGGAACGTGGACCGAGTTGGACGCAGGAAACAAATCTCATATGTGGTTAAGTACTAGTACTACAAACAAACTTTATTACTGTAGCATTTATTCGTCTTCTATCAGCAATCTTGATCCTTCGTCAAAGAAACCATATTGTCAATAAAAATATGAAATTGACCAATGAATATATCATAGTAAACAAAATTTTACAATGACTAACATTTACCTTAACACTTGACAAATGCACTGGTGAAAATATTAACTAATACTTTTCGCTTCGTTGAGTTAGTAGTTCAAATGAAATCAAACTAAATGGTCACTCATAATTTTAAAACATGCAAAATAATAAAATTGCAGAATATTGTTAATTTTTGTCTGGAAACATAAATAGAATAACTTACAGTAACAGTGACCAAAACATGTCATAGTGACCCACAAATTATTTGGCCTTACTTTACATAAAACAAGAGCGAAAAGTTGGGTGCTGGAAACGAACACAAGAGTTTTGTCATATAGAAAAAATAACCAGAAATATTATCAAAAAAAGGAAATAAAAATTACAAAATACAAATAACAAAAGTGGGTGCCACAAAAGCGGCACAAGTTGTACGAATGAAAAAATTTTCAAAGTAAGCTAATGCCATGGGCTACTGTGTGACATATGTAATAACCAAATAACACCTCATACATTAACTAAGTTAAAAATATGCAAATATTTCTTTATATTTAACCATTTTTATATATATGACTTGTTATTTGGCGATGACATATATGTTGCGCGGTTGCCCATAGCATTAGTTTGTGTTGTAACTTTTTGTTATTTGTACAACTTAGTTATTATTTGTTATTATGGCTGCAGCAAAACAGAAAAAAAAATTGAATTTTACATCAAATTATTGAAAATATATAAAGTGTAATTTTTTTTATTCGTTGAAAATGACACCACATATAATGTGTACAAGTTGAACAATGTTTGGTTTGGTATAAAAAAATTAAATAATTAATTTTTTGGGGTCCAACACCCTTGAGTTCTCTTCGCTCGGATCGTAATATTTACAAAGAGATAAAAAATAATGCAGGGAAACTGTAAACGTGTAGCCCTTTTTAATATTCGTTTTGACTGCTTACACCTATGTTGAACTAATTTCACAACGCTGAAGTAATGATAGGGTTCAAGCACTTATAAAAAAAGTCCTGTGTACGGCATTCAAGCAAGGTCGGAGTATGGTGCGTGTAATTAGTTGCAAAGGAAAGGCCGTGTTCCATCAATGACAGCTTTTGTTCTGTCATGAAAGGGAACTCAGATACACATAAATAGCTTATACTGTATATTGCGTGCTGGTACGAGGGTAGAACTGAGTCCATGACAAAACAATTGGCAGCCGAAAAAATTGACTCAAAGCAAAGAACGAGCAGTAATAAGGAATATGAACCAAAACCCGCAACATAGTACTCCAGAGCTCGCAGGATTTGTAAAAGAAGTATTTGGCAAGAAGGTTAGTGCCCAGACAATAAGATGAATAATGAGAAACCAAGAGCTAAATGGCAGAGTCAAATGTAGCAAACCACATATGGCCCATTGATGGTTTACAGTCGGGTGCCAAGCTGGCATGCACCCGGCACAATTTCTGGCCATGAAGTGGCACCACTAAATAGCCATATTCTGCCATAACTGGCCCAGGTGTGATGAACACAAATGGCCCAAGCATAGCCCATATGCTTACAACAGCAATGGCCCATCAATGTACCTTTCACAGCCATCAGATGGCCTACTGATGGCTACCCATGCTTACACCCCTAATATCTAACTGCATCTCTTAAAATAAATTATTTTTACCATCAATATCGCCTTTTTTTTGTTTTTTATTTATTCGCTATTAAACACATTATGCGACATTAAAATCTTATGCTTACCATTGCAGCAGTGGGGTCGCGAACCTTCACAATTAGATTGAGAGCCCAGCATGCTAACAATTACTCCACTGTGTATGCTTACATTTAGATGAACTAATTGAAAATATATGCGAAATTGAATTATTAACAAATACTAATTTAACATGAATACACTAGTTATTTCATAGCCTTAATATTTCCCTTCCGAACAAATCAGTTTTTAAAAAGTTGCAGATAAAATAATGCTGTCGTTGAGAGAAATCTTCCTACATGAATCGCGATACTAACCCAAAAACTTGCCTTTAATGTAATCTTTTGCTGTATGTATGTCACCTGGATGCTATTCGTCTGTTTTGAAATGCAGTCGCCAGTTATGAATATTTTAGTGATGTGAAACAACAAAAGCCCTTCAATGTTAATTTTGTAAAGGTGGCTATATTTAGTTTTTTTTTTTTAACTTCACAATTTAGTTATATGCAGTCATACAAGGAAAACATTACGAATGCCAAATTATTCAATACCAGTCACTGTATTTACAGCATTTTGCCATAGATATTTCCATTACAATATATTTACAAATAATCTATGACTATATTAGACACATCCATATATACATGTATGCGTGTAGTTAGAAGAAGCTACCTCTGTACCACTTCACAGTGTATAGATGGCTACCCATACTTTTACCAGCAATAAGTATAGGTTATGTGCGGCTTGCTGGAATACAGTTGGTAAGACATTTATGGGACATTAATAGGTCACCTACTCTCAGCAATCAGTTTCATTTCCATCAACATTCCATCAGTGGGCCATAAAATACATGCCCAGTGTCTTGGTGCCAGCAGTTGACCATAGCAGGGTCAGTTTTGTAGACCCATAAGATTTCTGGGGTAGAAATAATCCAGCAATGAAATCAGTAAAACCACAGTCGGCCGACGGTGTCTTAAGTACGCGAAAAACTATAGCGAAGTGCAATCAATGGCCAAAAATGTATAAGTTACGTGCTGTCAGTGCTGGAATACAGTTGTAAAGCCATTTGTGGCACCTACTCTCAACAATCAGTTTCATTTCCATAAACATTCTATCAATGGGCCATAATTGGCATGCCAAATGTCGTGTTGCCAGCAGTTAGCCATAGCAGGGCCACTAGCGTAAACCCATAAGTATTCAGTGCCAGTAGTCATCCAGCAGTGCCAGCTGGGGTAGGTATAAAAAACATACGTAACTGAAGTGATCCAAAAAAGGATAATTGGCAAAGGAGCGCATTCACAAAGATGAAAGCTGGTGGGGGGATGTGCTGTTTGCTGATGAAAGCAAATTTACAATTTGTGGTAGTATGGATGACAATATGTAAGACATAAGAAAAACAAGAAGTTACCAATGTAACTAATGAGCCTACTTTCCTCTACATATATGTAAATAGGTTTGACGTGGTTCTCAAAAGCATAGGATGTAGGTATGCCTTGACGTCTTTTTGACATAAATAACATTAGATATGGAACTAGAAAAATAAGCAACAGTGATGAGATAATTACAGATACACGAAAGCTTTAACCATGACTCGAACACAGAACTCCTCGTACAGTAAGCTGACATGCAACCTACTGCATTACGGAGGTATCATTGGGATCATTGACTTCGGTTGTAATCAATCTAACATTTTGGCGGACAGTGGTTAGGGAATTTGTTGTTTGATTCCCGAAATAGGGCATAAATGTTTCAATTTCTCACCTTGCACTGTCTTACAAATACACGCGCAAATGAAGTCTTTGTAGGTATATTTGATGTTTTTAACGGATACTGCCATCAACAAATTTGGTTGAATTGTGTTCAATTGTTAATATACGTAGGCTATAACATTCTCATATAAATTATTAATATTTCCGCCATAAACAAAATGGACCTACTCGAAACAGGTTCGCTTTGGCCTACTGTTGGGTGCACTACTGTATGTAAAATTTAGTGGGAATCGACTGAATGGTCCCCTAGACGTGGCATAAAATGTCAATTTTACTATGTTGTTCTCTCTTAATAAATGGTGGGCAAATTGTTATTCATTACCAAATTTGATATTTGTTACAGATACTGCCGACATATTGTTCGTTAAAAATTATTTGGGACATATAGATAATTAACCTAACAGGCTGTTTTATTGAAAGTATGTCGCTACCACCTTAGTCATATAAATTTACATGGACTTCAAAAATTTAACTTGTCGCCTGAATTGTGTGGGAATGAGTTAATTGTTTCCCGAGATATGACACAAAAACATAATTTTTTTCATGTGGCGCTCGCTATCTTACAAAGTGGCAGACAAAAATACTTTGTGCAGACCCAATTTATGTTTGTAAGAGATACTGCCAGAATACAAAGATAAGTTGAAATTTGTGACGCTGCAATCGGAGACCCTTAACGTCATGGCATGGAGTCAAAAAGGACCTTGATATTTTCCTGGCTAATCTCCCTCCATACGGTTTGTATGTGAGTCCACAAAGCATCAAAAGTGGTTGCTAGAGAACTGTGATGAACAATTCGTCGACCAACCATATCCCATACATGGTCGATGGGCGACATGTCAAGTAAACTTGCAGGCCACGGAAGCAGTGGTACCCGTCGTTCATTGAAGAAGGCTTGCACATTCCTCGCCGCATGTGGCCGGGCATTGTCTTGCTGAAATATGGAATGTGGAGTTGCCTGAAGGAGGGGCAGTACCTCGGGCTCTAAAACCTCCCTGTTGTAGCGGTTGCTGTTCAGATTGCTCTCAATACGTAGGAGTCGAGAGTGCATGTTGTATCCAATGGCGCCCCGCGCAATTACACTTGGCGTGTGTTCGTTATGCCGCTCCACAATACAGGCTGCCAGATTGCAGTCACCATGGTAGCGTCTAACATGTATGCGCCTATCTCTGTGGGACAAATTGAAACGAGACCCGTCTGAAAACACTACATTTTGCCACTCACCATACCAGAGACGGCGTTCACGTGACCATTGCCGCCTGAGGTGTTTGCGGTTACTGGACAATGGAAGCCGACGTAATGGCAAGCGTGCCGCCAGTCCACCCCGCAGCAGACGGCGTCTAACCGTCGATGCAGACAGGTCCACATTTGTTGCAGTGCTCCAGTGTCGAGCCAACACTGTGGACGAGGCTGTACGGTCCCTTACGGTCATACGGACAAAATGGTGGTCATTCCAGGCTGTGGTCACTTTGCGTGGTTCGTCGCTTCTATCCACTGGTGCCACACACGCATCACTGTCTTAGCAGCATGTCCTGCACGAGCCAAAATGTCACGGCATGACAATCCCGTTTCCCGGAGATCGATCATTCTGCCCCATTCGAATTCACTCACTTACTGATATTGCGTTCGTTGACGTCGACGAGGCATACTGACACTTGATTTCACTTCGTTTGACAGCTCTTCACTTACTGAGTTTCTCGTAACACGGACCTTCCCGGTCACACAAGAGTGGGCGCTGCTGGGCCTACGTGTACACCGTTTATCTGGAATCGTAATATCTTATTGCTGGTCCACTGTTCTACACATCCTCTGAGTTTAGACTCATTTGATCCATTCTTTCTGATTGTTGCAGTTTTCACAAAGAATAGTGTAATTCCAGTGCCTTCGCCTCTATAACTGAATGCAAACAAAAGGAAATCCCACTCTCGAAAACACACTCCAGTGATTACTCGTAATCGCTTCCACCACTCATTATGATTGAACATTTTTATTAATTTTAACAAAATCTGCCGTATTTTTATTGTGACAGTGAAACGAGTACTGTTTGTTGACCTGTCTTACTATTTATTTCAACGAATGCAGAAATTCCCACCAAATTTAGCCATTTATATTACACTCTCTATTTTCTTCTTATGAGCCAAATGAGACTGCAACATAGAATAAGAGTCGTTCCTGTATACTTACACAAAGTGTTTACTTATAACACGAAGTGGCTGTGATCTGAACAAGTTCAGAGTCAGTGTAACGGCGTGAATTGTTATACATGTTCTGCGTCCCATGTGGTCACGGCCTAAGTCTACCGTTGACGATAAAATTGGATGCTGGAGCGATACATATGAGAAATGTTTTAAAGACTAATGCAGACATGTTATTCGATGTATTGTACTTGGTGTAGCTACAGCTGTCTTTCCCTTCGCCGAAAAACAAGTTTTGCATCACAGTTATTCCCCTCGAAGTGGAATATTTATTATTTTTTAACTGCCTAAACCACTTAAATGTCGGGAAGAAATTGGACATTCTCGTACCACTTTAGTAGCCTCCTATATTGTGATTGATTATTACGAGAGTAATAAAACATTAATAGGTCTGCTTGTTATTCCGAGTGTACATTTTCAACATTCGAACAGCTTGCCGGTAGTTGCGCAACTGTTGGTTGCCACTTGAAAAGTTCTTTAAAAAAAACGCATTTTCATGTAACCACGGCATGAAACATTTGAAACAGTCCTCGTTTCTACCGGTTCACATAGTAAACTGTGCGCGTTTCAACATCCTCCATTGTGTCTGCGTTTCCAGCAAGCAGGTATCTCAGACTTTCTGTATAGGAGCTTTTTTCTTCATTTCCAGACGGTAGGGACTATCGCTGGTATAAAGTGAGCACTTTTGAAATCAACGTAGAAAAATGTCACTGCCGCTGCCTGCATATATTTTATCAGGCGCACTGAGTGGCACGCTCCCAGTAAAGTTGGTAACGATGGAGAGAAAGTAGTTCCATACGTTAACGTCGAATGTTAGGTAACCATTTGTGATAATTTAATTTATATCTTTCGCTTTCTGGTTTTTTTTTAACGCCTCGGTTTGTAAAAATTAGCACATTTATAAAATGTTAACTTTTCTAATAATTTCACAGTTTCATTTGACCGGCACATGGGTAAAGTGGTGAGACCCATGGTAATGTTAATCTTGTATAAGGCGGAAGAATACACAACGTGCATACAAACAAATCATAAGCAGGGCTTTCAAAAGTTCTCATTTTACCATGAACAGCCTATAACTCGTAACTGATTTTAGCATCACATACAGTAGCAGATCCCATGGGTTCACTTCTCCTAGTCTCCTTGAAAGATTATTCCTAAGTCGAAAAAGTGCTTTAAGGATTATGTCATGTTTTATAATTCGCCTTTTATTAGTTTAAAATTGTATAAATAAAATGCATTTACTATTCATCAATGCATTTGTTTAACTAGCTTCCATAAAAATTAAACAGAATTGTGTTAGAAAAATTAAATTCAAGCATAAAGTTGACTATTTTATTTTTATTGAAAATATGGTTCATACTATTGAGGAATGTATTAATTCATACGCAATATTAATAGTTGTATTTTGCAAGCTGTCTCATGTTTCATGATACATGCTCTATCGTACATTTTTCGTTTATCTGTGTATCATACACGCATTTTTATGTCAATATCTATTGCAATATTATTACGCGCTGCAGCTGGCGCAGGGAGGCTATCCGGCGCTGTGGGAGGTGACCTACCTCGACTCTCTCCTCTTCCTGGAACGACGACGCGCTCGCTGCCTGGTTGGCCCGCTTCTGGGAAGCCCATGAATAACTGACAGCGGTGAGACTAGCTGACGTCACAGCCCCTCATCTCCTCTGATGGAGATTCCGACAAATGTAGCAACGACGCAAGGACATTCTGGTAAGACTGGCCGTGTCACAGGCCCTCCTCCTCCCCCCAGCTCAAGAGGAACTAGATTATACCGGGATTAAGGACACTCGGCGCAGTGCGCGAGTCAGAGAAAATTCTGTGTGTCGGCCTGTGACACTATATATAATGCCACGGTCCAGCGGCCAGCAGTCTTTGGCGGAGGCCATCTGGTCAGTGCGCGAGCGAAGTGATGTACGAAAAGACGGCGGCGGATGAGTGTTATTGATGTGAATGGACGAGAGGGCGTGAAACCCGGTGAGCGAAGCCTACTGTGCGTGAGGGCGCTCGGAGGACTGTAGAGCATGGTGGACTGGCGGAACATGGACTGAACGGACGTGGGACAGGATGGAAATGTAATAAGGATTTTATTGTAAATATTGGGACTGTCAAATATGGACACATAATTTATAAAATAATTGAATAGGTTGATACACTGTCTATTGGGACTGATTTTTAATTATTTAATTTCATTAATTTCTTTGTATTAATTGAAACCCTTAATTGTAAGCAGTATGTGATTGATTTATTGTGAGATGTTGAGTTGAGAGAATTTTGTTTTTGGTTATTGTAAATAAAATTAGGAAATTATAATTAACTATTTTATTTAATAAAGACCTACATCCCTTAACGAACTTGGTTTAGCCCACTGAATTTCTGGAGAGAAATTGTAAGAATGTTATATTCCGTCATTTTATCATAACCGAGTGCTGTTATTTGTAATTTCGTGATTATGTCCTAGTCTCGAGTATTGTAGGACTTTGACATTATAACTTAATTATGCTAGCAATTTATATATAGCCCATCTCTTGACATGTTTGAATGTGTAGTCATTGTATAAATGACTATGTTCTGTATAGTTGAGCTTTACTCTTGATTGGATGTACAGGACGTAATTAATAATTATTCATATTTTCAGAAGCAATCGTAGTGTAGTTTTATCACGTTAGCACAAATGCTGCTTGGCTTTCTTATAACTTGGGATAAGACGGTGCTTTCATCTCGATAGCGATGTGAATCAATAGAAAATGTACACGGTCTGGGTTGAATATGTAAAGTGTAAACGTTATTACACCATCTACAAAAGAAAGTAATGAAACGTGTATTATGACATTGTTTTACGTAGTTGTTATAGCTAATCGTATTCTTGATTTAACTGTAAGTTTTCCGACCATAACTTTTTTGCAGTGTATGTCTGCATGTAAGAAGCATTTCTATATAATTAATGTATGGTATATCAATTACATGTTTTATTTAACTTTACATGGAATAAGATTTACTATTAACATTGACAAATACGTTTAAATAATATACATGAGCAAGGTATAAAGTTTAGTAATGTGTCTCACTGTATTTTGTCCGGCGGAATGATGATACTGGATTGTTATGGTTAAGTCTACCAAATTTTGCTTTGCGCCTTTTGAACACGCCTAGCATTGCTGTAGGCTTGCCAACTAGCCCTCATATCACTCTGCTCGCCTGTTTCAGCGGCTCGCGAATCGAATTGAAACAACAAAAAGCGCAACTAATTTCATGCGTCTGCTGCCGATTCAATTACCGGCAGAAGTTCCACATTGCAGATCTTCGCTGACATGAACCAGGTTTTTTTTATGTTTACTGACTGTAATGTGATTGAATTACATCTAGAAACAGTCATGTTATTGAATTACATCTAGAAGTTAATTGAAAATTGGGGGTGTGGGGTTAATTGAAAACTAGGGGTGGAGGGGGGAGATGTCAAGAAAGGAAGAAAATATTTTCAATTAGAGTAACATCGCAAAACGGATAATAAAATAAAATGAACATGTACGGACAGAAAATATTGAAGAGTCAATATCTGTTTACGAGTAATCCAGCGTCAATAATCAACCCAAAAAAATCATTATGAAAATGGCAGAAATAGAGCGAATGAAAGAATAGATGAAAACAAATACCTATTGTCTCGTTATTAGTTGTGACTACCGCTCAACAAACTTCATGAGTACTGACTGCATTCATCTTCAAAGGAGAGATGCAGATTAAAATTCGAGCTTTTCAAAATCGATTAGATCGGCTCCAAAAAGAGATTTTCTATCGATATTAAGGGTGCAGATATTTTTTTTTTGTATCAATATATCGCACAGAAAGGTTTTTCGAAACAGCAGCGCCTTCATGCGCCATTTAACCTTGTGAATTCCCTTGAGTTTTGGATTGTCGTATTTATGAGTTGATCGATTTTATGGAATTTCATCTTTTGGTCGTTGATATTTTAATGAGTTTTTATTTAAGAGTATTTCTGGGCGTATAAGTTCAGTTACCAAGGCCATAGCACATACTGTAGAATTTACGTTATATTCGTACAACTGGCCCAAAAAATATCGAAAATCGATTATTTTACGATTTTATTTTCTCATAGATATTCTGTGTCACGATATGGATCACTCCATCAAGAAATCGATTAATTGGGTAAAGATTGGCATGCCTATGAAGTGACACGTGTTCAGTTGCCATGTTATGGGCCCGGGAAATCAGGGCGGGAGGGTTGAACAGGGTAGCTTGTTTCACAAAATACACGTTTTCCAAGTACTTGAAAACGAAGCAAAATTGTATCAACAGACTGTATTTTCTCTTTACCTCACACCATTCTTTAAGACTCGTATTTTATACGCTGTTCGCAATAGATTGAGCACATTTGAAATCAACCTTTCAAAAATGTCACTGCCCCTACCTGCAAATATTTTAGCGGGCACACAGATTGGAATGCGTGCTGTAAAGTTGGCAACGACGAAGGTAAACGTTTGTAAATGCTGAAACGATTTGTTTAGTTTTCTGCATTCTTTAAAGCATTGAAGTGTAAGAATCAGCAAATCTGTAGAAATATTTACTGTTCTAATAATTTCATAGTTTCACTTGATCAACGCAAGAATAAAGTGATGAAGCTTATGACAATGTTAATTGTACATCTGGAGGAAGAATACATAAAATGAACACGAGTAGATCTTAAGCAGGGCTTTCAGAAGTGCTCAGTTTACCGTGGACAACATATGCCGTCTGTTGTCTTGTATCGTAGATCTGTTCGTGTTACTATCACCGACTACGAGTACCTTGGAAAAAGTGTTAAACCGAACTATATGCGCTACCAACAAGAAAGCAAGGAGGGGGAGAATAAAAGTGCACATGTCTCATATATTTTACACGGTTTCACTTGTGTTTGTCGTGCAGTAACGGCGGTAGCGTCAGCTCTTATTCATTGTGTGAACCCGGAAGAGGGCGACTTATTCCAAGGTCTTAAAATTAATCATGCGTATCAGTCTTGCGATAACTTGTCAAGAGAGACCAGGTAATTTTCGCGGTTTTGTTTCAGAGCATTTTATATGACCTCCCGTGGGGCTGCTACGGTGGCGTGGCTAGCACACCAAGCCTCCAGGGATTTGTTTCCCGTCGGAGTCTCGCCCACATTTCCGCACGGGAAAAACGTGTCAGATCTTGCAGTTAGCGGTCGGGTTCTCTCCTGTTTCTCTCCCCCCTCCCCCCATGCATTCCACCGGTACTTCATCTCTACTTCGATTCACCCACGTCGGCGCGGAAGTCCGTATAGTCCAACCACTGTCCATTCACACCATTTGAATAAAACCCTTGGCTCTTTCCTAATCAAATCAAGTCACAAGTATTTTTTTAACTTCCGTCAATTTAGTGTTTTTTTTCATAAATTGTAAATTTCGCTATTATTTTGTCTGTATACCGCAGTATTTATTTCGTAGTCAATGTGAAAAAAAACGATTAACTCATATATAAAACGAAGTTTGTATTTATGTGGGTGTATGTATATATATATATATATATATATATATATATATATATATATATATATATATATATAATGTTTGATTGTTATCTATACAATTCTACACCATTCGATATATCTGGACTAAATTTGGCAGGGATAATTTTCAGTACCCAACATAAATTACTGTGCAAGCCAAAATTGACTCCGGCTCCCCACTAGGCCAGAAAAACAAAACAAAAACCGGGGTCGTGTATGTCTCATTCATGATTTACCTACATCCCTTTACGATGCTGCTGTTAAGTGCTTCCATCTGGCCGGATGTACAATGTGAACTTTTCCTTATCTTTCTCAGCTCAATGTACTTACTTTCTTATTTTGTATTTTGATATTATAAATTCATGTGCTTTTTTGTGCGCTGTGAAATTTCATAATTTAGCTCATTTTTGTCCACTTCTAGGTATTCAGGTAAATGTACTCTTGCAAAATACTCATTCATTACCATACTTCGAACGTATTACTGAACAGTATGGCCAATTAGGAGTCGTAGGCTGTTGCAAAAGGAACCCTAAAATTCAGTAACTGCTAGGTGACGTCTATTAAAGAAGTTGCATCGCCTAATGTGATTAAAATGATGATTGATAGCTTCCTGATACTGTGGCTTTAAGGTTAGAATATATCCAGTAATGTATTACTACTTACTGAAAATCCTACATTTTTACATTATTATGACACGCATGATTTACACCATGTCATGAACGCTAACCCATGGATTGCTAATCCTCGATGGGTTAAGATCATTCTTATGGCTAATTTACTTTCAGCTAACGTAAACTGTGTACAAATTCAGCTGTATATATATTTTTTAAATTTGTGTTAACATGAATATTAATTAAATTATTCATACAGAGTCCAACATATGTATGCCACTGCCACTACACTCGTAGTTATAATGTAGCTCTGGCATAAATTATAACAGGGCACCGCCGGGTTATCCAGCTAGTTACTTATTAATTAAAAACATTTTTGTAGCACTTCAAAGTTTTATGGTAAAACTGTAGTAAATACATTAAATTTTTAAATGAAATAATTTTTCAACGTAGAACGCACACGTGCGGTGAAACTGATTTCTCCTAGGCGTACTCTTCCATAATTCTTTACGTTTTGTTTGCATGTGATGGAAGGATACGTACAGCCCTCGCCAACTTAATTGGCTGGCGGCGAGTTTGTTTGTTTGTTCTATTGTAATTATCCAACAAAGGTGGCGGTAGCATCGCCAACCGTAAGGAAATTTCCGTACAATTACGGAAGTTCTTTCGTTAAAAAATATACGTACGAAAATTTTATTAATGTATGGTCTGTACATCAAATATACGGAAGATTTCATATGTGTTTGTTTTGTCTGGTCTATTCATTACACTAAAGTTTGCGTGCTGATCATGTAGATAATATTTCGAATAGTAACCACATTACAACAAATGTTACAGAAAGGAAAAAAAAATTAATGAGGTATACAGATTTACATATTTTATTTCAGGAATAACGCATGCCATTGAAATTACATTTGTTGATGTATTTAAAACTTTTTTGTTTGCATTTAAAACTGAAATTAGGTTTATACGTATGGAATTTTTCTTTATGGCTACAGTGGCATATTATGTCAATTCGATTAACATCATATATATATATATAATGATTCGCAATTAGACCGACAAACTTCGGGGGGTGATTCTTCATGAAAAAGTAAAAGAAAAACATATGTGTCACTTTGTACCTAAACCGAATATTGAGGTTTTAAACCGTATTTTTGCAACATCTCGATCAAGAATTAAAATAAAATAACAACTCTCGGAACGTTATTGTATGATATCAGGACCTTCAACGTAAGAGCTGATATTTTGCACAAAAAAGGGTGGTTGGTGTGTGTGCGTGCGTGCGTTTGTTTGTTTGTTTTATACAAGGGCTCATACCTCCCTTAAAATTCGGTTTAGGTATAAAATTTGATATATGTTTTCCTTTCACTTTTTCATGAAGAATCATCTCTCGAAGTTCGTCGGTCTAATAGAGAATCATCCTATATATCGTTTTTACAATTAGGTTTCCGTGACTACATGCACATATTAAATTATTAAAGATTTTTACTTCAACCAGTTTTCCACCCTGGGTGGCGGGTACTGTGGTGAGAACTTAACAGAGCTTCAGAAAAGTCGGAAGTAACAATTATTAGACTTTAACTGTTGAGTGTTGACTATATCTGTGCGCGTATCTCTGTCACTTGATAAGCTGATTCCCCTGCACATTACGTCGTACTTGATTGACTAGTTCTATTTGTAGACGTTTATTACGAGCTCGGAGCTGGGCACTGCGTGCCAAATTGCGTACGTTACAAACACATGAGGTTAAGGTTCATAGATACCCTTAAGGACCATTTCGATAGAACAATATCCTTGCTCTTCTGGGGCAACAAAATACGTCAAATTGTTTTATGTAAAGAACAGAAAAACATTGACAAATTATCAGCGATCAATATTTTTTTGTACACGCTGCTAAAACGTGCTTGAAGAAATTACAAAGTTGCAAAGGTTGCTGTCAGTTTATAATAATACCAATGTTGTGTAAGCCATTACAAGAAACGTACTGTGTATAACGATAAAGCTTGCTCAAGAAATGAATATATTGTAACTGCAGCGTACATCTTGCCGAGAAATTACCTTGCAGTAGCTAAAAAATTATTGTTTCCCAAGAGTATTTTAAAGACTCCTGCGAAAGTATATGAATGGGGTGTTTTCATTGTGATTTGAAATTATGTCGTAACCACAAAGAATAGTCTTAGTGGTTCTAGGTGACCTGTCGAATGCACTCTCCAATGAAACGAAGCTCCCTGCAAGAAAGCGGTTCTAAAACGCGGCGGTATGGTAGGACGTTCAAAATTTGGAAACAGAAATATTGTACTACAAATGGCATTCATGTTTATCTGTATATTTCTGTCTATGTATAGTAGTAAGACATATGGAACCCATCTAATGGTTTATAATTCATAGTGTAAAATATTACCGAGTTATTTCACGTACTCGTTTCTTGTGGTAATTTCCTGCATTTTAAAAACTGATGGCGTGCGTTTTATTTAATGTCCGTACTTTGTAGCACTGTAATATTTTCATAATAGATGATTTACTAGTCTGAAGTTAACTTGATCCATAGCATGTTCCTTTACAAAATTGACAACAGCTCGACTGCTATATTATTTTGCGATTATAATACTTGCAGTGTTATTTTCATAGTATGCGTTGAAAAAATAACTTGTCGAAGTACGTGGACGAAATGTTAAATGGAACTAATCTATAACTGTAAGTATTGATTTGGTAATTGTGATTATCATTGCAAACTTAGATGCTATTTCGCATAGTTAAATTTTTCTGACTTAAAATTTTAACTACAGTTGTTAGATGCACATAAATATTGTAGGCTTTTGATATAGGCATTCCTTACTAGGCGGTTAGCACAGCTACATATTGCGAAAGGCCACATTACACGATACCAGATTCCGTAAAAGCTTGTGTATGGTCTGCCATAGCAGCCGTTATACCGGTTAGTACGGTCATAGAGTAAATATGAGTTAGACAGCTTATTCATCTTCTGCGCATATACCCAACATTGGCCTTCCCCAAAGGAACACATCTGTCAAAATCACATGGTCAACAGTGATGAACTTGTTTGTTTATATCTTTATGTTTAAATGACAATCATTATTATATGAATAAACTACTTTTATCAATTCGAATTTAATCAAACTGTATTACAAATTGGTTAGAGGAAGTGTTCACACATCTCAAAGCATTTGTTTACTAAACGAATTCTAACCACTAATCCAATCAACGCAATTTTCGCAAGTCGTATTGGCAGAGAAGCAGTTTAATGTAGCGACACGCAGATTGGTTGTGCGCAGCCAACGAGATCGGTCTACCTTATCGTTATTCTATGAGTACGACACCCGTAATGGCATTTGCCGTCTAGTAAGGCCAGTTTTCATACCAGGTTTGGTAATAGGACACGCCCTGTGTTTCGAGGCATGATCCATATCGGCTTTCGTACCACGCCAATCACGTCTCAGTTTCAGAGCATAGGGCGCTCCCCGTGGCTACTACTCGAAACGAGAACTAAAAAGGACTCCTCCATCTTGGCCATACGTCCATGACGCGGACACTCGTTCAAATATATTTAATATTTGACAAGGACGGTTAATATTGACGATGACAGCGTTTAATTACTGTATACAACCATCCAAAATATCTACAACATTACCTATATAGGTACACGATGAAAATGTAATACGAGCGGTTTTACAGGTACAGGCTGCTCACGGTAAAGTGAGAACTTTTGAGGCCCTAGTTACTTTTCCCTTTCAGCCTTTAACCACCTTTTTAAATTAATATCGCCACGTACGTAATAAACATCGTGTATATACTTATTCCACCGCGCTCGTAAGTTAACGTCGAATGCTAAACTAAAATATATATATTGACTATTAATCCAAATGAGCGGGCTTTCAAAAGTGAATAGCCCAGACCTTCTTTAAACACGGTAAGACGTGTGAACTGGTAGAATAGTTGTGATGCCATGGTATTTGGATCAAACCAATGTTTTCGTAGGTGAATTCGAAACTCCGGCCGACATCCTTGTTTTGTTAAATGTTACATGGGTATGTAATAACTTGGTACGTTAAGAAAAAAAAACGCAATTTTGTGAACTGTCAAACATTTTCGTCAGAATTAAAAATTATATTTTCGTACTCTCGTGACTTCGCTTTATCATTTTAAAATACCGAATGAACCTACATCAGTGAACATTGAGATGATGGCAACGGCCAACAGTAATAAATGAATATTAAGATGTGCTAGCTAGTTTTTCTTAAGGTTTAAATAAGGCAACTGCCTATGGAGCACTGCATCTGACTGTACATTGTGAAGAACTCATAAAAAATTAGTACAGACACCAAAAAAATTGTCAGGAATGCGTGATTTATGCTGTACATCAAAGAAGAATATATACATTTTGCAACAATATAAAATATTTTACTAAAATATACTTTTTAAATGTAAAAAATTAATCGATCTGTAGAGTCCGCATAAAAAAAAATTTAAGCACATTTCCGTTTTGGATGTTTCGGAAAACAGAATTTACAAGAAAATATTTTTCAAGAAAGATCGTCATAATATTTACTGTGATCATGTGTGATAAAATCATACTAATACTTATGTATCATATCAGTTTTATAATTAACTTTATTTACGTCAATTTTAGCCATAAATGTCTGTGACAAATGGATGCACATAAAATCAATAGTAAAATTTATATCCTACATTATTATTATTACAATTTTATTACACGCAATCATAGTAAACATTATGAGGATATTCCATGACAATAATTATCTTGCAAATTCTGTTTTCTGAAGCATCCATAATAGAAATATGCTAAAATTTTGTTAAAAATACCGACTATTTTAATCAGTAATTTTTTTTACATTTAAAAAGTATATTTTGATAAAACGTTTGATAATGTTGCAAAATACAGTCCTCTTTCATATGCACGATAACGCGCAATTTTCTGACAATTTTTATTTTGTCTGTACTACTTTTTTTATGAGTTCTTCATGTTGTATAGTCGGGTGTAGTGCTCCATAGGCAATTGCTTTATTTCAACCTCAATGGTCCTATATAAGTTACTGACTAGTAGCAGCTGTACGTGTGGGGATCATATCTACTACTATGCGCACACCCCGTGTGTGTCAAATGCTAGTAAGCAAACTGCTGCCGTGTAATAGGAATCTTTCCACGGTGGATCACATAGCCGCTGATATACCGGCTCTTTCACTAGGCCTTGTAGACGCTTTTACAAGATCAAGTACGCCAGCAGGTATAGGCTATTCACCGTTAAGTGAGCACTTTTAAAATGAACTTATGGAAACTGTCACTGCCCCTACCTGCGTATATACTATCTCAACAGGCATACTGACTGGTATCCGCCCAGTTAAGTTGGTAACGACAGAGAGAAAGTAGTTCCATGCTTCAACATTGAATTGGAAGTGTCAGGTAAACGTTTGTATACAACGAAATGAAATTATTAATTTTGCTTTGTGTTATTTCAATGCGCGTAAGTGAAAAATTAAATCAGCAAATTTGTAAACGTATTTTCTTTACTGATAATTTTGGTTTCACGTGACCGACTCATGAATAAAGTGATCGGGCCCATGGTAATATTAATTTAGCACATAGTGGAAGAATACACACTGTGATAACAAGTAGATCTTAAGCAGGGCTTTCAGAAGTGCTCTCTTTACCGTGATAAGGTTACTTCTACTCAGGTTGGGAAGATCAATGTTAAAAGTTTGGCAATCAAATATTTTTGTCACTAGGTAAGCGCTACTGTCGCATGTGTACCATATTTTTATCTATTTTCTACGTTAATAAACACGATATTTGCAATAAACATGCATCAAATATATAATATCTTCGTAACTAAGTAAAGTATTTATCTTTTATTGTTCTTGTAGATTAAAATTTTAATTAAAATTGATCTCTTTGGAACACTAGCGCTTACCTGGTGGCGGAAATTTTCCTTATACCAAACTCTCCTATAAGAAAACTCGTTTTGCCCCTAACTTGAATGGAATTAACCACAACCGTGAACAGCCTTTAACTTGTGATATCGACTTTACTGACGACCCTTACTTTGTCAACGCGAGCAAAAGACGGGCTGCTGGGATGACTCACTGCTTGCCTGCCTTCTTGTTTAAGCAGGAGGGTGGAATGTTGAAACAGACGCGGGGAAGTGATTCAACTGGAGACACGCAGTGTTACAGCGCGTCGCCTACAGCGGCCCCAGCAACTTGAATAAGGACAACGAATCCTTAAGCCGATATTACATGATACCTGCTGCTGTACTTGGTTCTTGTACAAGCTTCTATAAGTCCTGGTGTACGAAGGGAAGGTTCATATTACACGACAGCAGTTCGCGTACTAGAATTTGGCACCTTCGGTGGGTGCGCAGTATGTGGTTTATAGTAAATATGAACTTCATTCGTAGAACTGCTACCAGTTGGTAACTTGCGCAGGTATATAAAAATGCTAGCTAGCACATCTTAATATTGCTATATTACTGTTCGCCTTTTACATCAATAATTTGCTTACTAGTATAGTTTCATTCATTTGCTTGAGAATGACTAGATCACTTGAGTACGAGTGTGTTATTTTTAATTTTGACGAAATTTACTGACCGGTGCAAAATATAGTTTTTCCTATATGTACCGGGATATTATCTGCATGTAAAATTTAATGCTAAAAAAATTTGATCCCGACGGAGTTTCGAACTCATGCCCAAAAGTTACAAACCACTCACGGGTGCCGCAACTTTACCACTGTACCACCATTTCACATACGTTAGATAACTTACATTTGGTAAATTAAGTTTTTAATGCAGTAGGTAATGTTTTAAATATTTAGAACGATTGTAAACAGTAATTAGAAGTTATCATTGCTAATATTATTCGTCGTTATCGTATTTTAAATCTATTTGAAAGAGTTTCAACCTCACAGATGTAAATTCGTGATGGCGGCGTCCTTTTCAGTTTCTTCATCAACTCGTTTCAAGTAGTAGCCACGGGAGCGCCCTACGCTCTGAAACTGCAATGTGATTGGCCAGGTAAGAGAGCCGGTATGGAACGTGCCACGAAAAATAGGACAGGTCCTATTACCAAACCTGTGATTAAAAATGCCATGACGGGTGCCGTACAGGCCGGTAAAACGGCAGCTATGGCAGACGTTACACAAGCTTTTACGAAATCTGGTACCGTGTAATATGACCTTTACCGAAGATTCCGGAAGTTGAGGTTCTACGCCCTTACAACTACGGCATTAAACAAATTACTGTGTACCTTAAGCGGGGGGTCACTTAGTGACAACTTGGAGAACTTTGTGACACAAAAAATCACATTTGAATGTCTCCCTATGCCATTACGATGTTTCAGATATTACGTGGTGCCAATCGAACCACTGGGCATTACAAATACTCTGTTTGAAATACAGGGAAATGTGTCACAAAGTCACCCCGGCTTACGGTATATTCAAACATAGTATTTACTACCTGTGCTTCGCGTTTATATACAATAAACAAACATGTACGCTTTCTCTTGAGATTTTGTAGACACGTGTGCTTGCTTGGTTACTATTTTCATTTTAAGGTAGCGGTGCAAGTGTATTTTCGTGCATACTTGCATGGAACTGTCTGTAGAGTATTGCTTTTATCTTTGTGATTATGATTGTTTTTCTCCCAGGTGCATTTATGTTATGAAGTAATGGTGAATATATGGCGTAATCAGTAATTTTGCACATAAAAGTCAGCTAGTATTAAGAGGACTATGTAGCTGCGCGTTCAACGTCAAGAAGCGAGGGGGCGATGCGGGTGACACTAACACGCACGCCTAGCGCCTCATCGCTCTTACGCGCAGTGCGTGCAGTTTCCGTCCTAATGCTTTACTGTGTAAATTAGATCTGTAACTGTCGGGTTTTATTACACGCGATGAAAGTACACAGATCAAACTACCTGCGTATAATCGTACCTTTCTCTTACCGCTTAAAGAAACTTCATAGGCAAGCTTTAAAGATGCGATATTTGACCACTTGCACGATTATTTTTCTCCATTAAGGCACTTAATGTGATAAAAGTAAAAAGATAGTGACAGACAATAGTTTTTTTAAATCCTTTCTGGCAAAACTTCGTATTTCCAAATCATATATTTACCGATACACGCGTTTAAGTGCAAACAACGATTTCATAGAAAACGTTTCAGTAAATAGGGCTCTTAAAATAAATAAATAAATAAATAAATAAATAAAAACTGGTTGGTGACGTCAAGCCCGTTGTCTGCTGATATACGTTAGTGGAGTTAAGAGATTTGAGCGGCTCTTAACAGCGAGGTCTTGAGAGCCGACATGGGTGAAGTGATGGGAGTATAGAGCTGTCCCGGAATGCACGGCCTGGGGAAACGGGAGATCCCCGAGAAAAACCGCCTACCAGCGGCATCGTCCGGCACGATTCCCATGTGCGAAAATCCAGGGCAACTCTATCCTTGTATGTTCCTTTGTCGCCTTCCTACAGCCTGCGCGATTCAAATCCCGTTGTTGCCAACCGTAGAGCCGAATTCGGCTACATGTAGCCTAATTTTAGGTAATGTAGCTTGTAGCAGAATGAGTAGCTGAATGTTGAAATGTAATCAAATTGAGGATCAACCTAATAGGTATTTTTTCGTAACTTATGTACTCGTATATTTCATTTACTTTATCTTCTTCGCAATAAAACATCACTATAGGCTGTTCACGGTAAAATGAGCACTTTTGGAATCCCTGCATAAGATATACTTGTATGCTCGTTATGTAGTCTCCCGCCTTATGTAAAATTGACAATGCTATGGGCATCATCACTTTATTTATGCGTCGGTCAGGTGAAACTGTAATTATTAGAAAAGTAAATATTTTACAAATCTGGTAATTTTTATACTCTGGTGCATTAAAAAAAAACAACAGAAAACGACTGGATGCATGTCACTCAGTGCGCCCGTTGAAATATATGCAGGCAGGGGCAGTGACATTTTTCTACGGTTGAATCCAAAAGTACTCACTTTATCGTGAACAGCCTTTAACACTGCGACCTTTCACCACTCGGTTTATTTCTGAGAATGAAGGTTCCCACTGAATGTAACACAGTATATTTGTAATGTTTTAACAATACTTGGATATTTTTTCTTCTTTGAAGTGTAATTAACAATGCGTGACTGTCGAGTGTAAAGTATTTATTTTAATAATAAGAATTTTTGTTATTGTATTATGAAGTACTATGCATACTCTTACGTTTGAAGCGTAGTTTATTTTTGCGATTTGTTGCCGAATTTCCAAATGCATGAAACCGACTTGCTGGGCTTTAAATTGGCAGTACTAGTCTAGCATGCGATAGTGAGGGGAGGGTGGCACGCCTGATTGATTGAAAACTAATATATGGTAGTGACGTATTCATTTCAGGGGTCCATTTCTGTAACTTCAGCTTTCTTAAAGATACGAAACTGCTAGCATCTTTATGATAATGACAGCTGAAGCTATTGCTTTATGCTGTATTCTGTAAAGCGCTTATCAGGCTGTGGCAAACTGCTTCCCAATAAGCCGTGCCGAATAAAGTTGGAGGATTGTGACGTCACTCAAACGTTATAAATGCCGACATTATTGTCTGGAAAAGTTTGATGGCTGTAGTTGCCATCAACTATTTTATATATATAGGTCCTGTTCTGATTTTTTTTGTATTTTTGGCAAGTTCATCTCATCAAAATCTTACAAAAAATTGATTTCAGAAATTAGTAAACTTCAAAATGACGAACAACAACTAGAAGCGTAATTAGGCCAAGGAGATTATTAATGTGTGTAATATTTTTCAGGGCAAGAATCGTGTTGGAAATGCACATTTAAGCGAATCCGTAAGAAAGGATAGATTGTTTCGCACAGAAAATATGTATGCTAGATTAAACATTTAGTTCAGAAGGGAAAGTTAATCACAAAGCTCTTAATACTTGTTCCTGTAATGGGCTGCATCGTAAAACAACTGCATTACCCAGCTTTGACGATTATGTTTGATTACAAATCAAACTAGGCTCGTTAGATTAAAATCTTCGACAGTGTAGCATATTTTCAAACACATTCAAGATTATTTGACCAAATTTGTTTGATAGATAAATTTGAAGGGTGTTAATCTGCTACAGATTGTATTGCCAAATGTATTTGAAGAAGATAATTTGACAGTGTGACAGGGGTTTAAGGCCTTTTTTTATGGCATAGGTTTGGCAATGCTGCAGGCAGTAATCTGAAATCAGATATCCGCATGTGAAATTACATATTTTCGTTTCCTACAGTGCGTCTTGTGTCACATATTAAGGTAATGCAGTGCGTAGTCTGCGGAAACACAGCTGTATTCCACGCACCTGCATGGCTGCTTGCATTGATAGTTTAATGGAAGACTTGGCCGACCGCATTTCGTTTTCGTGGACGTTTTCCTAATTGGTCATGTGCAAGGTGTGGAATGTTTCCTATAAGGTCGAAAGTTTAACCAATCAGAGAGAGGGTAGTGCAGTGTTGTTTTCACGGTAGTTGTAATGTTTATTTTATTTTGAGAAATAGTTATAAGACCATAAAAAAATAATAACGCTTCTTACACAATAGAAAAATTTAGAATTTGACTTTACATATCCTTTCCTCTGACGAAACCACCAATACACAGCACAATTGTAAAGTCAGAATTCAGACATTTGAACATTGGTTCTGCGAGCTTCATAAAAATGTGTATATTGCTATGTAAATAATTATGATATCATCCAGGAACGCATTTTACGTACCTTTTTAAAAAAAAAAAAAAATAGGCTTAAAATTTATATTAAAAGTTTATTTCAAAATAAAAAACCAATTTGTTTACTTTATTTAAATATTTGAATTCATATATTTCCTATTCACATTATATTCATTTGCCATTTATTTAATTTAAGACGAGCTTTGTTTAATATAGGCCTACCAAGATTAAAATCGCCCTACAATAAAATAACGCACTTTCCACATAAACTCTGTTAGGTTCTCGGCAAAATGGCTGCTCGACTTTGACTTTAAATTTCAACTTTTCGAAATCTTAAAGTCAAGCACTCTTGACTTTACCTTTGACAATTCCATTGTGTCAAGCTCCATAAGAAACAACGTGTCGGAAAGCAAACGTAAAGTTAATTCGTAAAGTCAAATGTTAAGGTTTTCAATTGTGTAAGGGCCTTAAATCGTAAATAAAAAACGGCGAAAAGGTTTACTCATGCTATAACAGCATTGTGTGAAAATTATGGTAAACATTCGTGTTTATTTAACACAAATGTTCCAGTTTTCACAACAACAAAATGATTAGGCTCTGTGCATGAACGGGTAATGCTGAAATCGCGAGTGAAGATTGTTCCCGAACCACAGTCGCAGAAGTAAAATCATATAAAATGCACTCGTCTTTACTTGTGCGGCAACAAGAATCGTTGGCTAGGTGATTACATAGAACTCTCCATAACTGCTACCATGCAGGCTCGGGGAGCAGGTCTCGTGGAATATTCCGCCCGAGCTTATACGGAAAATTTTATGCTTAAGCGATGACCTCGTGAATTCCTACGTTAAGGAGCATCGGGCATAAATTAACGCTTAGATGTTAATCGCATTGAATTTTATAGAAACCAAGAGATAAAAACAAAAAAAAAAAGCAATTACAAGGATTTTTTGTGCGAATTATTAGAGTAGATAATCTACCAGGGTGATGTATTTTCACCTCCACCGAGATATTTCTGTCGTAAATTTTCATTATGTTATAGCGGCGCAAGATGATATTCGAAATAAATGCATCGTTAATGAAAAAACAGTTAACAAGGATTTTGGTTTTTTTTTGTATGTTGGTTCCAAAAAATTTCTATACTTAAATATAGATGTATTTGAAGTCTAGAGGCTGTTCACTGTTAGGAGAGCTCTTCTGAAAGCCCTGTCTAAAGCTTATTTTCTACTAATTTTGTATCTTCGTTCCACATATTATATTGACATTGTTGTGGGTGTAGTGACTATCCATGCGTCAGTCAAATAAAATGCGCAATTTTTAGGAACTCGAATGTGTTACTGACATGCCCTAACGACGTGCCCGAATGTGCATAAAGAAGAAAAACACCAACTTGATTAACTGTGCATTGAAACGTCTCACTCGCAGCACATCGTCAACACTTGGAACTGTGTTACTTAATTCGGCCACCAGAGTACCTGCACGCGCGTGCGTGCGTGCGTTCGTGTGTGTGTGTGTGTGCGCGCGCGCTGTTGCCTCTATTCAGTTCACGGGCAGTTAATTTTTCCCCCTTCAAAAGTTGTCTATCAAAAGTGCTCACTCTACCGTGGACGGCCCACAGTTAGTGTCCCAGGCGTTCGGAGAAACGTCACGTCACCTTTTTCTCCGCGTGTGTTTGTGTGTGGCCGCATGCGTGTTTGCCGTCCAGATGTCGCGAGATGAACGTCTTCGGCTAAGCGGATCAACCCCGTGGTCGCGTGCTCTGCTGCCCCCCTGCAGCCTGACAGAGATGGCGCTTCGCTACGTTTCTGCTCACTCCCACCCAACACATTCTTAAAAGCAATTCACGATAATGTGATCAATTTTGAAATCAACCTTAGAAACATGTCACTGCTCCTACCTGCGTATATTTTAACGGGCGCTATGTGTGACATGCACCCATTTGTCATAACTTAAATTATTTTTTTCACTTTCTGTTTTTTTTATGCTTCGAAGTGTAAAAATGAGCATATATGTACAATATTTACTTTTTCTAATAATTTCACACTTTCACTTGTCCGACGCATGAATAAAGTGATGAGGCGCACGGGACTGTAAATTTTACATAAGTCAGAAAATTACACAGCGTGCATACAAGTAGATCTTAAGCAGGGCTTTCATAAGTTAGCATTTTACCGTGAACAGCCTATATCAAACTCTCACTCCAGCGAAGTGGTCGTCTAATGTTTCTTTCACCACGGGGACCACTGGAAGTATAGCCCGTTTACGGTTACTTCCAGCTTGTATGAAGCCCTGCCTAAGTTGTACTTTATGGTATTCCTCGGCCTCATACAAATAAAAGTTAACCTAGTCTAGGGAATTACACCAAAAGGGTAACGAACCGCATTTGTGCATGAGAACTACATATTACTAGGCATTATAGACTGTTCACGGTAAAATGAGCACTTTTGTAAGCCCTGCTTAAGATCTACTTGTATGTATGTTGTGTCTTCTTCCGCCCTATGTATACCTAACATTGCCACGGACCTCAGCACATCATTCATGCTTCGGTCAAGAGAAACTTTAAATTATTAGGAAAGTAAATATTTAAAAAAAGCTGCTCATTTTTAAGCTTCTATGCATTAAAAAATTAAAAAGCAGAAAGAGAAAAAAATATTTTAAGTTATCACACATGGTTACCAAAGACATTTTATTCGACGTGAAGTTTTGCAACTACTTTCCAACCTTCGTTAACAACTTTACTGGACGCATGCCACTCACTGCGCCCGTTAAAATATATGCAGGCAGTGCCAGTGACTTTTTTTTTAAGATTGATTTCAAATGTGCTCACTTTGTCGTGAACAGGCTTTACCAACACATATGTTTTCTCACTGTTATTATATTTATTATGAACGATATATATAAAGATATGTAACCAAAAATAAGGTACTTTTAAGTAGACAGGAGTTTAAAACGCTTGAAACACCCAGCTTGTTTAGTAAATAACACAAAGAACGTGTTATATACGAGATGATTTTTCAAAGTTTAGATGAAAAAAGTGTGAAGAAACAGTGAATAGACTATAGATTGCCGACTTAACATAGACCATTAGGCGTGGGCTGTCTCCCTAACACGGACCATTCCATCGGCACTTTATCCGTTCAAGTAGCTAAATGTAGGAATAAAGAGTTAACTACTCATTGAAATGAATTACCACCATGATAAGTTAGCAATGTTGTATGGATAGTGCTCATATAAGCGACTTAAATTTTCTGTATATTTTTGATTGTCAATAAAATCAAAATACTGTGTTTTTCTAACGATAACACTGCCACTATACTATATACAGAACTTCTGCTTATACAACAATGTTATTTCGTGTGTATTATATGTATTTACATAGTATGTTAGACATTAATGTATACAAGTATGTGGACAGCAAAGTTAGCATTATCGTTATAAAAACTTTATACTAAAGAATTAAATTGTATGAAAGTTTATATGAATTAATGAAATAAATCATAAACACAAGACCAAACTAGAGTTCGAGAACCATTGATATTGCGTTTTGATTTTCTCTTTATTAATTAATTAACATCTGGAATATATTCCTGACACGTCTAGTCCCATATCTTTGCGCAGATTTGTACCCACAGAAGGGTTTACTGGGCGCACAGAACGAAATTAAACTAACAAATTCTGAACATACGGAGAACGTCAAGCATTTAGGGAGCGGGTTCGATTCCCCTCCCGGATTTCGCATGTGGGAATCGTGCCGGACGATGCAGCTGGTCGGCGGGTTTTCTCGGAGATCTCCCGTTTCCCCCGCCCTTTCATTCCGGCGCTGCTCCATTCACACCTCGCTTCACCCCCGTCGGCTCTCAAGACCTCGGATGTTAAGTGCTTCCCAAATATTTTCACTCACTTACACTCGTAATCTGCGTACAAAACTGATTCATATGAATAAAGTTGAGCAGGTTCTCAAATGTTTGATAAAAGTAAGCAGGTACTCGCGATCTTATGAATGAAACAGGACATGTTTACTGACTTACCTGGGCACCTGCTCACAGTCAATCGGCAATTCTATTCATACCAGATTGAGGGCGTGCTCATCATGCTCAACTAGCACCTCCTCAAGTGAACCTGCTCAACTTTAGTCATACGACCCAATGTTTCACATAACAGTCTAATGCCCGATTGCACCATCGTGGTTCGAAACTCGATCCGAGACCGGATCTAAGATCGACACAGAAAGCTTTTGCACCATTCGAGTTCAGAGCTTGGATGGAGATCGAGATGAAGTTTATTTCGACCCGCCGAAATTGGCGGTTCGAAAACTCGATCCGAGATCAGCAGCCATCGTCGACAAATGTAGTTTGAAAATACGCCAACAGATAGAACTACGTTCGATTGTTTTCTTGGGAAATTAAAACACCATTATACGCACTTGAATATTATTCAGTAAAATTCGTACTACAATAATTCACTTAAAACAGATAAAAAAATCGCACATCTGATTCTATCTATCGTGAAAAATAAGCCTACTTCCATGACGTCGTATAGTACGAACCATTAGCTAAATTTATCTCATACTTAATCTCGATCTCACACTTTGAAACCAGGATCGACGAATCGGAGATCCAGAAAATCATGAAATTTAGTTGGTGAAACACTTTGACATTGGAACCAAGATCAAACAGGATCCTCGTTCGGAACTAGGATCATTCGATTGCGGATCGGGGAAGATGTTGGTGCAACCGGGCATAAGTTGTAGAATAGAATAAAGGCGGTCCGGTCCGGTCCGGTCCGGTCCTTTGAAAGGAGGGACAGGCGCATCTGCTCATGTTTGTCGTGTTAAATCCGCCGCTTGCGCCCTGCCCGCCTGGTTGTCTGAGGCTCCCATGTGCCTACCCTTGCGTGTAATTGGCGTGGCGTCACCTCACTAATTATAGCGCTCGCCATTGTTGACGCGCCGCAGAATGGGTTATAAATCTGCAGGTCGATTGGGCGCGTTAATTAAGCTCTGTTGGGCTCGCGGTTATCGCCCGTGGGCGAGGCTGCAGCAGTAAAACCCGATGTGTGCGTTCGCCCTCTTTCAAACGATTGTCATACGTTTATGTGCAGTGAGTCAAAGTACACTCATACACCGTTATAACAATGTATGTATTTATCAGAAACGTGGACACCATAAATTTATATCTTGAACATGTCACCACGGGCTAGTTAGCGTATCCCCAAATTTACAAAGAATGAGTGAAGAGATTTGGGAGGCTCTTAACAGCGAGGTCTTGAGAGCCCATGAGGGTGATTGAAGTGAATATCGAGCGGTACCGGAATTAAGGATCGGGGGAAATGAGAGATCCCCGAGAAAACCCGCCGACCAACGGCATCGTTCGGCACGATTCCCACTTGCAAAAATCCGGTGACCCGGCCGGGGGCTGAGCCTGGTTCGCCTTGTTGGGAGGCGAGCTGGCTAACCGCTCAGCCACCGTGGCCCCAAATTAACAAAGATATCGCCGATTCTTTGTCGATATGTTGCTGGGGCACGTCAGTTTGAAACTCGTACAGTTCTAGATGGACATATAAAATATAAGTATAAACACTGTTATTTTGTGTTTCAACACCAACATTTAGTTTGTTGTGGGGAGTAGTGAAGTGCAGACAAGTTCCGCTGTCGTCATCATGGGGCGTCAATGAGGGCAATCTTCGAAAGGAAAAACAGAGAACTGGTGATTTTTAATTATAAGAAAGGAAAATTCTTCCGTGAAATCGGTAACATTGTGAACAAGAGTCACTGGCCTGAACAGTGCGTTATAAACATATGTAAAAGTACACGCAGTATTGAAAATGAAGAAAATGTGAGTGCGAGGAAAATGTTCAACTTCAGGGAACAAGAGAGCCCATTCAGAAACGATTCGTCTTATCACAAGAACAAGTAAGAGTCGTGGAATAATAGCTAGGGACAGATAATTTGTTAGCAAGATTAATAGGAAGAAAAGTTTAAACTTCGTTAGGGAGCGTATGAAAAAAATATTTCGAGTTTTGGGAGACAGCTATTTTTGCAGATGAAAGCAAGTGCAATCTGTTTGGATCAGATGGAAAGGTCACTGTCTCGAGGGAACCAAATGAGGAGATGGACCCTAGCCATTTACATCCAGTGCCAAACATGGTGGAGGTAGTGTTAATGTCTGGGGGTGCATGCCAGCTAGTGGATCAGGAAAGTTGACTTTTATTGAGGGGACAATATATCAACATATATGTTTAAACATAATGAAAGTACGTTTACAACCTAGTGCTTAAAAGCTTGGTATACCTGATAAATATAAGTGTCACCAAGATAATGACCCGAAGCAAAACGCTCTTAAAGTAAGGATGTGGCTGCTGTATAATTGTCCAAAAGTTCTCGAGACACCTCCACTGTCTCTAGACAATGTGATATACGCTGTTCACGTTAAAATGAGCACTTTTGAAAGCCCTGCTTAAGATCTACTTGGATGCACATTGTTTATTCTTCCACCTGATACAAAATTAATATTGCCATGGGCCTCGTCACTTTATTCATACGTCTTTCAAGTGGAACTGCGAAATTATCACAAAATTAAATGTTTTGTACATCTGCTTATTTTTACTCTTCGATGCATTAAAAACCAGAAAGCGAAATAAATACTACAAGTTAATGGTTACCTGACACTTTTTATTTGATGTTAAGATATGGAACTACTTTCCATTCATCGTTACCAACTTTACTGGACGCATTCACTCAGTGCGCCCATTAAAATATATACAGGCAAGAGCAGTGACTTTCTTGTAAGTTTGATTTCAAAAGTGCTCACTTTATCGTGATCTTAGAGTGAAAATTAGGCACAGTCTCTGACTAATCGTTTAAGAGCTGTGAAAAAGGCTAAAGTATATCCTACAAAGTATTGACTCTTTAAAACATTGTCTTATTTGGCATTACTAAGTAACTTTCTGAATGTGTATGATATTGACTTTGATCTGTTTCATACATGCTTAACAATAACGTATATATTTTTCTTTGCAGATATCAGAAATGGGAGTTTATTTTGTGTATTTTAGTGTGTATGAGTTTTACTTTGACTTACTCTATATAGCTTGTTACAGATGTCTGATACAAAAATAATCCTATTTGCGCCAAACAGTATTAAAATTGTAGACATCACATGGGATATTTCATCCCCAAAATAGTGTACAGTTGGAGACGAAATTCAACGTACAAAGTTCGTGAGATGTTTCCTTTTTACGTACATTGAATATTAAGGCAGATGTGAGGCCTTGAAAATCGAGTGGAATGTTGAGTGGAGAGATTAGAGCTGCTCGTAACATCGAGATATTTAGAGCCGATGTGGGTGAAGCGAAGCGAGTATGGAGCAGCGCCGGAATGCAAGGGTGGGGGAAACGGGAGACGCCGAGAAAACCCACCTACCAGCGGCATCGTCCGGCAGGATTCCCTTGTGCGACCCCGCCGAGAATCGAGCCTGGTTCGTCTTAGTGGGCGGCGAGCGCTCTATCCGCTAAACCACCTCGGCCCCTTCAGACCTATACAGAATACCTTGTTAGTGACCAAAGCCGTGCCCTAAATGGCTACGAGACCATTATTTAGGTTACTAAATCGGCCACCAAGTTTAGGCCATTAATATTTGGAGATTTAGGGTTGCAATTTACTGAAGTGAAGTATCACACTTAATCCGCAAATAGGTCCGTAAAATCGTCTGCTGTTGTTTATTTACGTTTATTTCCCGCGTTATGGTGGAAACGCTGGTATATACTGTTATTGAAATGCTACACAATACATGCACATGAATAATGGGGAATCAGGGATATACATGTTAATTTGTATGTAAATAATAAATTATTTTTAAATAAAGTTCGTATGTTGTTTTAAAATTTCCAAAAAAAAAAAAAAAAATAGCGCTCTGTTGTTATTTGAAATGGAATGTTAATTGTAGGGAGCGAAGAAACAACGAGAAGATTTATATCGGCTAGAAAGAAATATAAGACAAGACAACGGGGTTACGTGAAAAACGCTTGGGAGTAAGTTATTTATTGATAGGGTGATTTAATTATCATTTCTTTATTTTACTAGAAGTATTCGTCGATACGTGAAAGTGATAACTGGCATAACCTTACATGTCTTTCTAGGTGAGTACTTAAGTAAAACGTAGTTAATGACGCGATAAAAAAAATTGTAAACAAACTGCGCACTTTGTTTTTCCGTATTACAAACAAATTACCGTCGAAATTCCACAAGCATATAGTTTCCAACTTTGTCGCATACATCGCTGTTACAAGATGTTCAAAACCATCCACCTTAAATTCCTAAACCCTAATTCCCCAAAGTGGCCGTTTCGGACACGGCTCAAGATGAAATTCCTACCTAATCTACAGCGAAATAATAGCGTTTACAAGAGGTCGGAGACATACATACCTACCTACCTGCCTGCCGGAAATGTCGTAAGTTCGAGTTTAACTTTGGTCATCAATGCTTGTGAAGTTTTTAAACGAAAAGAAAGTCTTTTTACTTCGCGGTTACAATCTGTTGTGGATGGTTTAGTCGTTGAATGGCAATGGTGAGTTCATGTCATTATGTTGGTATGATTGGACTGTGTCCATTGCCGAACATGAGGCTAAATAAAATAAAAATCGCCCACACACACAACTCAGCCAGACAAAAAAACGAAAAAAAAAAAAAAAAAAATTAAAACACCACAGACAGATAATTAGGAAAAGCTGTTTCCTTGTCGACAGATAACAATGCCGTTATTTGTCTTGCTGAGTTCTCTGTGTGGGCGATTTTTATTTTATTTTATCTCATGGTCGGCAATGGACAGACCAAACATGCCAACATAATAACATGGTTGGGTTAGTTTCCAATGTTAGAGCTATAAGCAATTGACCCGTTTTTAAATGTTAATACGTTGTAATAAAAACAGCAAGTCTTGATGTAGTACTTTTGGAGCGCGTTACTTGCTGAATACAATTGTAGCTAATGAGAGATCACTCAGAAAGTGGAACAGTCTCGATTTTGTTGAAATTGCAATACACGGTATTATAATTGTATGGTTTAACTCAAAAAGTCTTCGGGACTTTGTTGAAATTTAATATACTTTGGCGACTGAATGACCTGTTAACAATTTTTCCGACCTGGTACCCCATGTTTTGGTCTGATTTTGAAGACGTATTCACGTCAAAAAGAAGCCTAGGAAAATTCTATAAGGGTGACCGCCTATAATACATGTTCATGGGCAATACCGCAGTATTTCTCTCAGAATTTTATCTCTCGCATCTGTTATTTATGATCCTTACCTCTCCTTACATTCTAATGGGGCGTAGCGGCTAGAGCGTTTTCCTCCAACCAAGGCGAGCCTGGTTAGATTCCCGGCCAGATTGCCCCCCCCCCCCCCCCCCGGATTTTCGCACGTGGTAATAATGCAATTTAAGAATGAAATTCACTTTAAAACCCCCTTTTCATTCCTTAAATATAATTTACTGCCGAGTGTTCCGAAACTGTGGATTCACTGACGAGTAATAATAAATATTTGTTTCTGGTAATTGTTCCCTTATTGCTGACGAACACTGATGAAGTATCAGTGATTTCGGTGCTCATCAGCAGTTACGGAAGGCAATCATTATAATGTCGGAGCTAGTTTCCTGGTATAGGCTGTTCACGGTGAAGTGAGCACTTTTGAAAGTTCTCTCATTTGGAATAATAGTCAATAAATATATCTTATTTTAGCCTTAGACATCAACTTCAGAGTGCGGTGAATTACATACACTGTGTTTATTATTTACATGGCAGCATTTATGTAAAAAAGGTATTCGAAGGATGAGAAATCGCTGAAAGAAAAAAGTAACTAGGGCCTCAAAAAGGATCACTTTACCGTGAACAGCCTATATATTTACAGAGCGTTTGCATACTGATGTTTCCTCCAAGTACTTTACAGTTATGCCCGTGGCATACGAGCTGATAAAATTGGAGCAGTTTCAGTTACCGTTGTCGGAGGTAACGGTTTTTTACGTACATCCGCACACAAAACCCGATCCGATAGAAACAACGGCCTGGCTCGGCTGATGATACAAATGCCGGTTTAACAAATTTTGATAAGGAACCAATGTTAGCTGTTGTGAAAATAAGTGTTCGTAAGTATTTCAGTTCTGTTGTACGATGTTCTGTTGCAGAATATTATTGATAAATTTGTGAGGTTATGTCTAACGTTCACACAGTTGTTCAGAATTCAGTGCTCAGCTCAGTCAACGGATTGTGATTTTTCATATTCTTATAAATTGGTTACTCACTTATCTGATGTTGTGATCTGTTACCTAATTGATTTTGTGAGACACGAAAGCGTTATTTTCATTGTGCTTTTTAGTCTGATTTCATAAGGAAAGAAAGGCTTATGAGATCACTTTCCTCTCTGTGTATGGACATAGAACTTAGTAAGGACATCCAACTTTTATAGTTTTCGACTATACCATATCTCGGTAACCATTCAACAGATTAAAACCGAATTTTGTATGTTGACAGTGCATCATGTGAGGACTGAATTTCGAGATGTATATTGTTGTTGTTCCATAATTTTAGATGATAGCACTTTATGAAAAAATGAACTTGCTACTGATTTCTGCAGTGGAAATAATTTGTAAGTCTTACGTTTAGCCAGTCACTCAAAATCATATAATTTTATTTTAAATTATGCACTACAGTGCATAAAAAACAATATTTGGAAATAAAAAATGAATAAACAAACAACTGTTTCCATTTTAATCGAACACAGCACACACTTATATGCGTTCCTGTCGGTCGGACTTAAGCAGTAACATTGATATTGTGTCATTTATATTTTGGAAGTCTACTGCTTACTGCTTGTTTTGTATTGCCGGAGCTCTTTATAGTGTAAATCCCCTTTGAAAGTGTGGCCCGGAATCAAACACTAGAGCCTTTGCACCACAGCGTGGCGCGATTTTCAGTTCGCACCGCGTAGAATGGAGTGGTTCTTGCCCGCTAGCCAGCCTGACCTCTTACGTAACTCTCCCTTTTTTTTTCTTTTTACTCTGCCAGGTACAGTGTATCGCTCCGCACACGTGTTCGTTACGTAAGGCAGCGGATCATCGTCGCGAGCAACCAAAGAGTTCTCCAGGAAAGAGAGGGACTGTGTGTGGTGTGGCGGGATCGATACACGGAGGAGGCGAGGGAATGTCTACTGTGATGTAGTCGTGTCTAGCCGCATCGCGGTTATCTCACTTCGCTTCGCAGGTCAAGCATTAAGAAAATTAATAAAACATAATATACACTGCTTAGATTACAGAACTTTTATTGGCAGATCAAATGTAAGAAATATTAAAAACCCTCTACAAGCTTTTAAAGTCGCATTTCAGTAAAAATCATACCTTACGACAAAATATATTATTTTTAAATCCCTGTTCACACTCACGTAAATGAAAAGAAATCAATGAATTTTGCTGTAATTGTGCACGTGCTTTGAAACCACAGAACGATGTCGAAGTCTGGCTATTTATAATCAGAAATTTATGTTGAACTGCTTCCAAATAAACGCACATTATTTAGAAAATGTCGTACAGGTGGTCACAATTACCCTGAACAAGGAACAGTTGGATGTAAATATTTTTAGTTTGAATTGAAAGTGTGGATTTATGTACGTTAACTGATGGAACATAGATTTTGTAGTTAAAAAAGATATGTAGTTTTATGACACCTTTGTGTTCACAATTTGCCATAGTGATATGAATAAAAGGGTAATTGTAAACATTACTTATAAAAGTAACTGACGCATTTCAGGTAAATACACATAGAATTAAATTGACTGTTTATAAAGGCAAGAAACTTATAAAATAACCACAAAATAATAATAAACTAACAATTTTGTGGAAAATTTCATTGACGTCATTCAGCACAGTTCATCTAAATATATGTAGCAATTAAAAATATTCTGGAATCCCCGTAATAATGGTACTAAGATTTTAAATTTGTCTTTATGTTGAATTATCCTGGCCACCCCAAGTTAAAAATTACCAAAACACATATTGTATCTATAATTCATATTAAGCAATTTTCAGGGGGGAAAAAAGTTTCTGTAGTAGTACAAATATTGTTTTGGAAATACACAAAAGTATCTTATTTGTTAACGTGTCGCTTTTTTACAGTTACAAGAGGAGCAGATTCCTGAAAAGATTCTAGAATTGAAATTGAAATGCATTTAATTGCTCGTAGCATCGTAGAAGCCCAGACAAGACTTCTGTTACCGGAAGACTAGACTCGGTACTGAGAACCATATCAGTTGTGATGGTCGCACGAGTCCTGCAAAAACAGTGTGGTTTGAAAAGATTTTGCTAGAAAAGTTTAAAATTTCCGAGTGCGTTTTTACGACTGCCCTGGACAAGTTGGACAACCATCGTTATAAAATTAAACGTTTATAATTTTCACTCACGGAATTGTTTATTTGTTTTAAAATTTAAATAAATGCCTGTAGTACTATAATTTGTTTTGCAACTGATAACAAAATAATTTTATCCTGTAATAAAGGCAGTAAAGTACAAGATATCAATGACATTTGAACAATTCATTGATATTCAAAATAAATAAATAAGGTATTTTAAGGAATTGCGTAATAGTTGTGTATTTATGTTTGTAACAATACCGAAGTGGCATTCCATGGATATTTAGATGCCATTGAATAGATGCGTGGCAGTGTTAATTGTTACATTCCGCGGAGCGATACACAGTCGGCTAGGGAAAATAACCATGGACATGGACACTATCATTTTATTGTTGGAAAGTTTTGTATCGAAGTTCAATCAATTCAGGCCCTTTTCGTACTTTTTCTCTTGTCCGGGTAGTGTGTTTTTGCAGTTTGAAAAATCAATCTTAACGATGCTGGAGAGCTGCAAAAAATTTGCAGCATGCGTGATATATCTTATCTCGTAAGTACCATTCGGCCCTCACTTCAGGCATGTTATCTTTTCGGTGTTAAGACATGTTTCGGTCACATTTGATAGTTTTGTAAAAAAAAAAAAAGAAAAAAAAAGCTATTTCAAAAGAACGCTAACCCGAGAGCAGAGTAAAATAAGCTGAGTGAGTGAGTGAAGAGATTTGAGCGACTCTTAACAACGAAGTCGTGAGAGCCGATGAGGGTGATTGAGGTGAGTACGGAGCAGCGCCGGAATGAAAGGGTGGGGGACGGTATATTCCCGAGAAAAATTCGCCGACCAGCGGCATCGTCCGGCACGATTCCCACATGCGAAAATCCGGGAGTGTCCCGGCCGGGGATTCGCCTAGGTGGGTGGCGAGGAGGCTAACTACTCAGCCACTGCGGCCCCTTGAAAAGTTGTTTGGGAACGCAAACAGTGTAAATAATAGCATGCTGTGTTTACAAACGTATTCAGATCGAGCGACCAGTTTAAATTCAAAATAAACATATATCACTTTCCAGAAATTCTTTCCTTTTTAAAAAATACATACAACTTAACTTTGAAATCGTAAATACTAATTTTATCGACCGTCATTTGTAATTTGTCGTCTTTATATCCATAACGTGCACATTTTCTTTTTGTTGCTATAATTTAATAACACTTCCCGCAATTTGCCGTTTGCCCTTCGTTACTTGTCTAAGTAGTTCGTGTAAAAGTTTTTTACTCTGGCAAGAAGCTCAGGAGTAATTACTCTGCAATTTTGGGACTCTGACAAGAGCGAGTTGAACATTTACTGAGAGTGTTTCAGGATAGCCAAAGAGTTAAGTGTACTGCAGAGTAATATTTGGAACGCCTTCTTAAAGAGTGCAAGAGAGAGGCAATAAACCGCAATAGGTTGCATTCTACACGCATGTGATTGATAGACTGAATGTAATAAGATAGAGTTGTGACAGTACTCGTTTAACAATATTTGCAGAATGTAAGATATTTTTGTTTGAATTTCTGAGTGGTTATTTACTATTCCGCCAAAGTATAGCTATTTAGTGCTGCGCAAGAAAGTGTTTAAAGTAAGTCGGTTTTGCTAAATGTTTCGTCGATAGCTATTTTTTTTTCATAACCTAGCTTATTGCTAAGTATTAAGTGTACGTCTGAGGTAGGTACGGGAGCTAATTGCGTCTCAGGGCTGAGCCCCATATCTATGCCTGCCTAGAAGGAAGGTATATCCATAGCTGAGGCTATAGCTAAGAAGGGGAAGGGTGAATGAGTGAGTGAAGAGATTTGGGCGGCTCTTAAAAGGAAGGGCTGGAGAGCCGATGAAGAAGGGAAAGGGGATAACCGGCATAGTGACCGTAGAAAGCCTTTCTGACAGGAAAGAAGTTCAATAAGTTACTTATTCGTGCATTGCTGAAAATGCTACGGGAAACAGACGGTGTGGAATCCATGCTCGTTAATATGATGTAGAAAATCAAGAATAGAGGGGGTGGGGCTTGTGGGCGCTGGCGCCCTTGAGGTTGTACTTCTGTCAATATTTCTGCGCTGGCGAACCTGCACATTGATATTGACAGCAGCAAATTGAATGCAGCCCCCCCCCCCCCCCTGCGTCTTGTCGAGTACATCGGAAAACTGTGCAGCTCAGTCATGGCACCTACTTAATCTTCGTTCTTCCGTGACGACAGCAGGATCTTCATGCCGTGGGTGAAGGCGAGGAGGAACGTACCAGGGAGCCACCCCCTCCCCATCGTCCAACATTGTCCGTCGGTCTTGGGTGAGCACAAAAGTGCTTGGCGGGACCGGCACCTACCAGTTGTGGTGGCTAGCCTCTGGCCCAGGATGAAGGCTGATGTCAGTGATGATTCCAAGATCCGATGCATTCAATTTCTCACGCATCCGTATTCGGCAGCCCGCAGAATCCAGCAGGGAGGTTCGCTGCACTTCACCCTTTTGTTTTCGATAGCAGGGTCGTTACAGATTACGTAGTGGAGTGTTCAAGGTCGAGAAGGGAGGGAGGTATACAGGCGACACTAACACGCACACCTAGCGCCTCATCGCTCCTACGCGCAGGGCGTGCATTGTTTCCGTCGTGATGCTGTACTGTGCACATTAGCTCAGTAACAGTGGCACTTTATTGCACGCGATGAAAGCACACGGTTTAAACTACGCCCGTATAGTCGAACTTTTCTCTTGCCGCTTAAGGAAACTGCATCGGCAAGCTTTAAAAATGCTATATTTGACGAATTTTTTCACCATGAATACATTTAATATGACAAAAGTACAAAAATAGCGACATAGATAATTTGATTTATAACTTTTCTGTCGTATTTCCATAACTTTTATTTACCGAGATACGCTTATTCGTGTTAACGATGCTTTCACAGGAAAAGTTTCATTTTTCTTAGGGGCCGCGGTGGCTGAGCGGTTAGACTGCTCGCCTCCCACCAAGGAGAACCGGGTTCAATCCCCGGCCGGGACACTCCAGAGTTTTTGCAAGTGGGAACCGTGCCAGACGATGCCGCTGGTCGGTGGGTTTTCTCGGGGATCTCCCGTTTTCCTCGCACTTCAGCCTCATCCGCTCTCAAGACCCCGATGTTAAAGAGACGCCAAAATCTCTTCACTGAGTGCTCTTAAGATACGTAACAAGTTGCTGGGACAATAAAATTGCTCCCTTTTTGAACGCCACGACGTACGGTCTGTTCCAATTTTGATACCTTAAAGTTCGTTGTTCGCAGGTTGGTTGATGATTTCCTGTAACCCCACGCGCTCTTGTCTACTTGGCCGTTGTATGCGGAAGTGTGAAACCTCCTTTAATGTCGTAAACATACATATTAAGGCAAAAATCAGTCTCTCGTAGGAAGACTGTAGTGTTAAAGGATTTAAGGTGGGTTTACGATTGACTTAACAGCAATAGTAGACCGTAATGTTTTCAAGGGTATTTGTTTATGGCTGCAGTGTGAGAGCCATCTACGAATCGTGTGCGTTCTTGGCTTGCCTTTAGTGATATTTCACCATCTAAGTAAAAGATGAAGTAGCCAATCAAATCACAGCGACAGTTGTTGTTGACGGGAAACTGAATTTACATCTTGGATTTAGTGATGTATCGTGAAATCGTATTGAATGAATTTGTAACTCGGGGAACAGTGTCCTCATGCAATGAAACAACTGTTCATCATTTTTAGTTTTTGGATGAGTTTATTGAACTCGCCGTTATTTAAACTTTTTTCCGATCTATTGGTCAATGCCCAAAGCTGCCATCGATATCTCCTTTTTTATTAGATATCGCGAGTTTTTAAAAATATCACGAGCAATAACTATTAATAATGCCTTAAACTGTAAATAATTTTCACCCAAGTCTATTTTCCCTGGTTATATTGGCTACTATTGTGATCAGCTAGACTTGTAGTTGTTAGATGAATCGTAGACCGATAAATTTATTTTCCGTGTACTTATCGGGTTATATGTAAACGTCTTAATTCTTCAGTGTTTAATCGTAAACCAATCATTACCAATCATTACCAATCATTAATGTGGAGTGATTTCAGAAAACTACAGGGAATCCTAAATCAGATTGCTAGTCCGGGAATCAAACGCGCATGTGTAAACGTTTTATTTTATTTTATACATATTTACTATGTTCAGTGTATAAACTTTATACACTGTAGTTTGACTTGTCCAATATCTTTGTACAGCTATGCATTGAAAAAAGATCTTACGGACGCAATAAAGCAAACAAACATCCCGCTATACGTGAAATGTACATTGCCATCGGTCTAGTGACGTTATTCCTACGTCAGAAAATGAAAACTTGGAATTTTTATGAACATAAGTGTTATATATGGTGTTTACGTTAACCTGAGCATTTTCGAAAGCCCTGCCTGCTGAAGATCTATGTACGTACATCTACGCACACTGTGTACTTCCCACCATATGTAAACTTGACGTCGTTGGCCTGATAACTTAATTAATGCTTCGGTCAAGTGAAACTATGAAATTATTAAAATAGCTAATATTTATTAATTGTGCTAACTCTCACAATGATGTGCATTAAAAAAACAGAGAACAAAAGAATTAATATCACTATTCACAAATGTTTATCTCACATTTTTATTCTAACACTGAGACATGGAACAACACTGTAAATAAAATTGTGTAATGTTACACTAAATGTATGTATGTAGCAGCAGTGTCTCCACTGACATAGGTGTAGTTTTACACCGACATATGTCAATATTTTTTTCTCTACGTCCGAGAGTAAATTTATCCTACAAATTAGTAAAATAACATATAAGCTACATTTTAAAACTGATTTTACATAAAATGGTGTAAAATTACTATTATTATGTAGCAGAAAAGAAACTTTAACATTCGTGTATTTCCTCTTCATGGCAAATAAATTTACACAGACATCGTAATTGTAATTTCATCACTGTGTATGTGTTTGTCTTTCACTTACAAAAAAGTAAAATCGTAGATTCATTGTAATCACATAATTCCTGTACATTTTCCACTGTTTACTAAGCAATTCTACCGTCAAAATATGTTCTTTCACAACTGCGTCATGTTAATTCGCGTATTTTGTATGAGTACTTTTACAATTTTCATGTTATTTTACTATGTAAAATTACCAAAAAATTTGTATTTGTAAATTTAAAATTATTTTTTACAGTTTACTTTGCCTCGGTCGTTGCGAACTTTGCGTGGTTTGTGCCAGTCGCTGTGCCTATTTAAATGTATGCAGGTAAGGGCAGTGGCATTTTTCAATGGTTGATTTCAAAAGTGCAAAATAAATCGTGAACAGCCCATACTTACATAATACATTATGCCAGTGCTCAAAATAGTTGTTCATATTATTAGAATGTCATGAACACTATTTCTTTTGAATTTGTAATGTGGCTTGCTCGTACTTCAGTTTTCACTTTTGGCATAAATTTTGAAGTTAAAACAACCAAAAGTTAAACCATCACCGCAAATGAACTGGGTGTCTGATTACAAAGAAATTGTAGCATGCCACGCTGGCGACTTCAATAAACACTCTAACTTATATCAAACTTTGTGGTAACGTAACTTGACTCGATGGAGATTTTTGGACATTCGCCATTGCGATGGTGAATGTCCAAAAATCTCCATCGAGTCATTCACTACTATTGAACTTTTCATTCAAAGGTTAACGTAACTTTCTGAAATTTGTACAAATCAAGATTTTAATTTAAAGTTCTCGATTTACCCTAAAAACATTATGACCGACGTTTCCCAAGTTATTTTGTATTTTAATCAATGTATCAGTATACGTTACGAAACAATAAAATATCCTGTAAAGATAGAAAAATAATGTCTCTTGAATTGTCTTCAGGGGACTTCGTGGTGAAATATTGCCCGTATAGTCAGCGTGTATAAGGGGGCGTCCATAAATTAGGTGAGGTGATTTTGGCGATTTTTTACCCCCCCCCCCCCCCCCAATCACAAGTGAGATTGTTCAAAATGCGTATTTTCAGTGTAAATACGTTAATCTATGCTTAATTGCGTTGGATTTATTTTGAACAAAAAACATAATTTGTTCAATTATTTTTATTTAGGACTAGTTAAGACTAGTATTTAAAACTACTAAGACCGTAGTCTAGAATCACAGTGAAAAAATCGAATAATAAAATACTTAAATGAGAACTACTTAAATTGGTAAAAGAATATTCATTCTAATTCAGTACACGGAGACTCATGTACGGTCTCAAGAGTGACTACTGGAACCAACATGTCCATGTGATTTTCAGTAAAATCATCTGCTCCTTCAACCTCGTTCCGATTTAACCACTCTAAACCGTTGTCGCTTGCACACAGAAGGTCAGTAGCTCGACGTGTGACAATCCGTGAGGGTCGCACTTTGCGCGCTAGTGCAACTGGTGCACAGTGGACCGCGCGCCGATGCTCTTCAGCTCTTGTGATGGATGAAAAGTAGATACCGCGTATACTGCAGCATCTCTCTTCTAGATCACGACGTGCACTGGGGCAATAGAGGTCATAGGGCATGCCGATGAAGACATGCAAAGGTTGAATCGGTAAGCAGTGGCGAATCAAGAAGGGAGCAAATGACTTTCCTTCATGCTCTTCAGGGTCTGGGATCGTCAGATGTCCATCAACCTGAGTGATAGGATATGGAGGTGACAGAAAACGGTCGTGAAGAATCATATGCAGAGCACTCCGGCGTGGGCTGCAGCAGTCCCGGTCATCGCATTTCACAACCTAAAATAATAATTATAAACAATTCATTATTTTGACCTCTAAATAAAAATCCATTTGTTAGCGCTCGCGCTCGTTAAAAAATTAAAAATATATATATAAAAAAGCACGCATCAAATCGTGGTAAAAATAAAAGGTAAATTACTGTGAAAATTCATACGGAAAAAAAAACAATAATTATTAAATGTCAACAAATTATCGCGTACCTGAAGTAAATATTGGCTCTCTCTAACGTGCTCAGCGTACCATTCTTCGGATGGCAGGTCTGGGACGTTGGAAGTGTCATTGTTCGGGTCAATGTATTTAGCAACTACTTCGTGTCCGTCAATGCACACTGCAGACCATATTTCAGCCAAAATTTCCCCTGCCTTTTTGAAATTATCCTTTTTCCAGGCTAATGCCTACTGTTCTGCCGTTGGAGTCAAGATGTGTCCCAAAAGAATCATGGGGAAGAACAACACCCCTTAGCTCCCGCCTGAGTGGAGCCATGCGCCTCTCTACTCTATTAAAAGCGCTTCTGCCAGGGGCATTAGTCACAATGAATATTGCATCCAGATCATATTTTTTGAAATGCTCTATGGCTTGTACGATCACTTTGCGATATCGTGGGTTCTCATTGGGACCGCCATCGCTCGAAATGATGACAGACTTAACGGAGACGGTAAAGTCTCCGTTCTTCATAAAATTGTAAAAAGGCTCAAGGGTTAAGAGAGTGTCCAAGTCTTGAGCGTGACTAGTTGCAGTTGACGAAGAGTGCGTGCCACTTCTGATTGCTATATACGTTGGTCCACTGTATGAGACGGCTTCTGGCCGTCCCATCTCATTGGGCTTCACTTCACAAAGAGCATACATGCTCGAAATCAGTTTATGCCTAGAAGCAATTGCAAAGTCGTGATCTGGCAGCGACACTTTGTATTCAACGTGCATTACCAAGGGCGCCTGCTTGTTTGCCGCTATGAGCCCTATGGGAACACGGGCTTTATCATCCTGAGATAAAAAATTCACGGAGTGAGGACCAAGTACTGAGGCTACTGTCTCCAGCGACCTTATGGAGGCCACACAAAAGTATTGGTCTTGGTGTGCTTTATGATGATCAGCTTCAGGACGGCTCAGCTTCACTGGGACAGTCACTACGCGGGGCTTAGCCTCGCGCGTATCTGTCCGTCTAGGTAGCAGTCGAATGTAAGTAGCACTTCGTGAGATATTGAACCCCAGCTCAATTAGTTTATTAGTAAGCTCTGAAAGAGTATGGACAGTGCAAACTATCTCACAGCGACGCCGCTCCTCAGCAGATGCACCAAACATATCTAAATCAACTACTGCTTTCAGCAATTCAGACTGCTCTTCTTCTAGACGTGGACGTCCAGGGCCAGCACGAGGCGTTAACGACTTCGCCGCATCGGGATTTTTCGAACATAATTCAATTATTTTTTGCGTCTTATTTTCCCTGTGTTTCATAGCGTACACTGTCTATTTTCCTTAAGCTTGAGCTTCTTTTCATAACCATCGATTTCCCCCCGCAACTTACGTGCTTTCTAGTGTTCGGTGCCGTCAGCAACAAGAGACTTTTTGCGTCTTTCTGTCAAATCCAGCTCCAGACGCAGTTTAACAATCTTTTCCTTTATAATATCTTGAGCCGGAGTGGGACGCATAGCGGATGGTGTGGAGTTCGATGTGACTTCATCCTCATCGTCGCTGACCACAAGAGGCTGAGTTTTTCGTTTCGGAGCACCTGTGGAGCGAATAAAGTTTTGATTTAAACAGAGAAAAAAGGAAGAAAACGTCATGCATATATAGGAAGGCGAATACTAACCCGTCAGTTGAGGGTCGTCGTCGTCTTGATCCCTTGACTGCTGATGAGTAGTCCCATCCTGATCCGCAGATTCCGTGTTTTGAACATTCTGAGCGCTCGTCCCAGCCTGACCTGCGCATTCCACGTTTTGAACACTCCGAGCGCTCGTCCCAGCCTGAGCCGAAGCATCTTTGGAGGTCTTAGTGTTTCCCTGGAATCAGAACATCGCGATGAAGACATGAAACTGATAAATTATGAAAATAGTTCGTTTTAGTAATTTTGTGTGAGGCAAATATAGCGTTAAAAAAACTAATAGCGCTCTTCATTAAATGCGTGCAAAATATAACATTGCACTTTTGTTGCATTAGAGCGCGTGATGTACATAACATTAACATCAAAAAAGAAAGGAAAAAAAGACACATCTAAATAATTGGCTTGAGTATTTCCCCTCCGTATCGCGATCTCGAGATGTCGTGTGTATAAATAGAAAGAAAAGTGTTTAGCCTACCTTATTAAGGAATGCCAGAGTAGTCCGGGCTTTTCTCTCCTCCGCTTCTCTGAGGAACTGTTCAATCTCATGCTGAACGTGCAGCACCAAGTCTTCCTTTTTTGGGAACCTCTGTTTTGCTGCGTTCCATAACTTTGTAACTTCTTCTTGGAAGCACTTCTTTGTCTTGTAGACGTGTCTTTTCACGTATGCTTCATAATAATTATGATATAAACTCATTTTAAATAAATGACAGCGTTGACTGAGCCGTTGAGTAACTAAACATGTATGGGCGTAAACACAACAGGTTGAGACCTGTCCATGCGTCGCTGTCACGCGGCTCGTACGTCGCAGCGTTCGTCGAATCGCGTGTTCGGCTAGCCGGTGGCTAAACAATCGAAGGGCTACTGTGTTACTTTGTGGCGTCCGCATAACCGCGATAAATATTATTGTGTAGAATTTAGTCATATTTTAGTAGAGAAACACGTTTTACTCAATTTAACCCAGTTTTCTCGCAATTTTACACTGTTTCTTGCGAAAAAAAAATTACGTGATACTTGCTAGGACCCCCCTCTCCCCCACGTAAGATTGGGTGAGATTCGAATCGACCCCCCCCCCCCCCCACAAACGCCTCACGTAATTTATGGACGCCCCCTAAGCTATTCACGGTAAAATGAACGCTTTTGAAGCCCTGCTTTAAATATACTTGTATGCATGCACGTTGTGTATTATTACGCCTTATGTAAAATTAACATTGCCATAAGCCTCATCACTTTATTCGTGCATAGGTCAAATGAAACTCTGAAATTATAAGAAAAGTAAATATTTTACTGATCTGCTCATTTTTACACTCCGATGCATTAAAAAACAGAACGCTAATGAATTAATTTAAATTATCACAAATGGTTACCTAGCACTTTTTATTTGACGTTAAGATATGGAATTATACTTTCCATCCATAGTTACCAACTTTACTGGGCGCAAGTCAATCAGTGCGCCCGTTAAAATATATGCAGGTGGGAGCAGTGACTTTTTTAAGGTTGATTTTAAAAGTACTCACTTTATCGTGAACAGTCTTTATCAACACGTATCTCAGTATGTTTTTGAAATAAGACAATTTACCCAAGAAAGGTAAAAAAAGAATTAACGGCTGTTCACGGTAAACTTTTTTGGAATAAATAAACCGTTGAAAAACATCCACTGCCGCTACATGCGTGTATTTTAACGGCCACACTGACCGGCGTGTGCTCGTTGATGTTGGCAACGACGCAGCGAAAGTAGTTCCATGTATTTACGTTAAAAATCGTTAGGTAAATATTAGTAAATAGTGAAATAATTTTTTTCTGCGTATTAGATAAAGAATGAGCAGATTTGTGACACATTAACTTTTCTAATAATTTCACAGTTTCATTTGACCGACGCATTAATAAAGCGATGAGGCCAATGGCAATGTCAGTTTAATGTATGACGGAAGAATACACAATGAGCTTACAAGTCGATCAAAAGTGCTCAGTTTACCGTGGACAGCCTATATCTACAGTGATCACTTTTTAGATTTATCGATTAAATTAATAAAGTAGTAAAAATGTTTGAAAATATCACTTTTCATTCGGGAAATGAGAATAATAGAAAGTGGCAACCATTGGCTTACGTCGCGTGTAAAAATATCCTACTTTTACATATCTAATTATGCTAGAAATTCAGCTTCCCGGTGATGCATACAGCAGTCGGTGTGTTTCCTTATGGCAAGACGCGACCTTGAGACATTTAAACATTTTACTGGGAAATCTCCTTAATTAATGCTGGTCAAAAAATATCAATATTTATATATTTGTGCGAAACACCGTTCATCTTGTAGACATTACCTATAAGTACACTTTCCTGGAATAAAAAAAAATTAGTTCGCATATTTTATGCGTAATGGCATGTAAAAATTACAATTTAAGGACGCACGAATACAATAAACGAAATTATTTACAACAATTTAAGAAAGATGACTGCATGGTATAATGTCGTTAATCAATTTGCGGTATGCGTAGCAAAACTTATTTTACAAACAGAAAAAAATCATAACACTGCTACAATTCGAAAACATGCAAAATTATCCTTATTTTAAACATTTTGTTTTTAAATAACGGAATAATTTTATAGCGTGATTCCTTGTAGTAACTCATGGTATCATACTTCATTGTGAATTATCTCATTTTAATGAGTTGGTTTTTATATTATTTGTGCGAATCAAAGACACTGAAATTCTGATTTTGACAGGCCGTTGTGTAAAAAATATGCCGCCTTAATATTTTTTCATGCGAGGAAACATTACTCTTAAGTAATATGTACAAGGTGAACAAGATATCTTACAATATTATAAAGTTAAAATTATTTTTTCTGTGACCATGACTATGACAATGCAGGAACTCTTAGTTTCGTGTCATAATTTTAGTTTCAGAGGTATTATTGGAAATGCCTGATTATAGGAAATTTACAATTTACTAGGTGTTTCATATTTCTTGTATCTAATTTTCACTGTGTGTTACTTCCTGATTACAAATTACAAAAAGGCAGAAACTTAATGGTAATGTATAAATATGGTTCTGACTTTTTGCTAGTAGCAGATGAATAATGAAAAATTAAGCATACAAATATCAAATAACTCGTAAAAGTACATTTTCTATGATTGTACACTGTCGGTGATTACTCTGAATCCGAAATAATGGTACGAATACGAAGAATTTCTGCGAAAGATGTTAAGCCGGGCCTTGAGCTTGGTACAGACGGACATATTTTGTTAAGAAGAATGTGATCACCAAACGGTGAACAAGAATGTAAACACCCTCTTGTACTCAGGTCCCATATACATACTGTACACACAGTGGTAGTAATTCAATGTTGCAGCATGTCAGTCACTCATTTCCACCACAACACACAAAGATTTTACAGACCTATATAGAATTAGAATCGGTTTTCTACTCTCAAATTAACAATATCAGCATAAATAAGTTTACGGGAACTACGTAAACGTATGAAACGCAAATGGAAACAAACTTCTTGCACAAGAAGGTGAACGAAAAATAGAACAGTCTCTAAATTATTTTATGTAGCATGCAAGACTATTGCAAACAAGTTAGCCAGTCACACGATGCAAGTTGACTTGAACAAGAAAAGTGTACACCTTCTGTCTTGTATGGGCCGTTCACGGTAAAGTGGGCACTTTTGAGGCCCTACTTACTTTTTTATTTCAGCCATTTTGTGTCATTTAACAACCATGCTAGTGATAAACACAGTGTGTGTATTCCACTGCAGTCGGAAGTTTACGTGTAAAGCTACAATATGATGTATTTATTGTCTATTATTCCAAATAAAGGGGCTTTCAAATGGGTTCACTTTACCGCGAATAGCCTATACAAGAAATTGAACCGTCTGTACAGGCTGTTCACGGTAAAATGAGCACTTCCTAAAGCCCTGCTTAAGATCTACTTGTATGCACGTTGTGTATTCTTACGCCTCATGTAAAAGTTAGCATTGCCATGAGCTTCAGTTTTTTATTCATGCGTCGGTCAAGTGAAACTGTAAAATTATTAGGAACGTAAATAAGTATTTTAAAAATCTGCTCATTTTTACACTTGTATGCATTAAAAAAGCAGAAAGGGAAAGAAATTGTTTAAATTATCACAAATGGTTACCTAACACTTTTTAATCGACGTTAGGATTTGGAACTACTTCTCATCCATCGTTACCGACTTTACTGGGGGGATGTTACTCGGTGCGCCCGTTAAAATATATGCAGTTAGGGCCAGTAACTATTTTCTAAGGTTGATTTAAAAAATGCTCACTTTATCGTGCACCGCGTGTAAGAGGCTTGAAGGTGCTACACTCGCTGGCAATGCGGGAGCACAATGCACGCCGCCTACCAGAGAGAATGTCGGAAGTCGCCGGCCATCGATCGGGAACTCGGGCAAGTGCTCGGCTGTAACACTATCCGCGCGACGGAAGACCCTCGCAGACTGGGCGACACTCCCCCATCCGTATTAACCCATCCAGGATGGCTCTGCTCGTGCCACCCTTCGCTGCTCTGACCCTCGCTGTTCGGCCGCCTGACTGCGTCGCTTAGTTACAAACATGTACATCTTTCCGTACTTGTGCCAAACAGAGCCCAACTTTCGAATCACTACTTCTGATAAAGGGGCTTCGAGAGTGCTAAGAGAGGTGTGGTAAATTCGAGAACTATATCTTACAGTGTAGTTACGCTCCTCGAATACTTGCGTCAGCCTCCGTTGTCTGCGCGTACATACCGTCGCACCACGTGTATAGGCTGTTCACGGTAAAGTGAGCACTTTTGAGGCCCTAGTTACTTTTTCGTTTCAGCCATATTTAATCCTTTAACGACCTTTTCAAATATAATATTGACATGCACGTAATAAACATGGTGTGTATATTCCACAGCACTAGGAAGTTAACATCTAAAGCTAAAATAAAATTAATTTATTGACTTTCATTCCAAATGAAAGGGCTTTCGGAAGTGTTCACTTTACCGTCAATAACGTATACACGTAGGGTGGTAGTCATGACCCCAATTGCTGGTCATTGCTGCCCAATCCCTCTCTGCCGTGATACATGCCTCCTTGCATGATTCCCTTCCCTCTTAGGCGTACGTGGTTAGCCCTGACACACAATAAAATCCCGTCCTACCTTCGGGCTTCCATTCCACCTAACACTTAGATTTAAGGTGGAGTAGACAAAAACATTGCCAGCGTCACATCTAGTTATTTAAGTGTTTTAAATAACTCTATCTGAGGAACACTGAGGTCACAATATTTCAGCCAATCGAAAGTGAACAGTGAGTGAAGAGATTTGGGCTGCTGTTAACAGCGAGACCTTGAGAGCCGATGATGGTGATTGAGGTGAGAATGTAGCAGCGCCGGAGTGAAAGGGCGGGGAAAACGGGAGATCCCCGAGAAAACCCGCCGACCAGCGGCATCGTCCGGCACGATTCCCACATGCGAAAATCTGGGAGTGACCCGGCCGGGGATTGGACCCGTTTCTCCTTAGCGGGAGGCGAGCAGGCTAACCGCTCAGCCACTGCGGCCCCAACATTCTTAATTTTACCACAACATAAACGTTTAAAGAAATGCCTCAACAGTAATCTTCTTGTTGGAACAACATTAAACTTTTTTCCTTTGCACCCCGCGTGTTCTCTCAACGTAAATCGCCTCCTGATAAGAGAATGAGTGAATGGAGATCACGTCCGAAGTCCCTGCCACAGATCATGGGCCAGCTATAACGCGACCACCCTCCGGTCATGCCTCGTCCATTGCCATCAGGTTGAATTTCTTCACTTTTAAATTCTCAGTCTTTGGCCCCAAAAGGTCTGAATCGCAAGGAGCTGAATAGCCCGACACCAAGCCAGCTCGTTCAAGCCAGTTCCCATTTTAAGGGGTAGATTAATAAATAATATGAGTAAGGATATTGATGGCAGCCATATTCTTATATCGATAAAGGGGCTTCGAGAGTGCTAAAAGTGAGAGGATGTGAAGTGAGAGGATGTGTTCGGCAATCGGGAGATATTTTACTGGATTATCTGGAAGGTTGTTTTATTGGGGTTATTTATTATTATTACCACAAACATAAGGTAAGTCTTAATTTTTCCTCATTACAAACAAAATCTACTTGCACTTGATCTAAAACGAAACAAGCTTCAATGGCATACTAGGCTTCCAACCCGGATATCCAATTTAATGTCCAGGGCCATAGAGGTCACTCATGAGTAAAGAGGGTTGGACGCTTCGAACTGTGGCATACGTAAAATGAGAAGAGACTAAACATGCAGGTGTTGGATAAGGGATGGAATTTGTGTATATAATTGTGTATAAACATTTTGCGTTAAATGCGAAGGTAACTATGCCTCGCCTAATCCTGCGCGAATATTTTATTGACTGCATCCGAACTTTTTACGAAGTGTAAAAAAAAATATGTTCGCATGTACCTGCTGTCTCTCAGTTTAGTCCAGCGTTTCTGTAATAAATGGCTTTGTACCAGAATTGCAGCGCAATCGTGCGCCAAGTTTTGCACTCTTAGCCCGAGAGAAATGGAAATCGTCTGCGACAGTTATAGTTCGTCTTTTTCGGACTGAGGTGTAGTCAAAAGTTGGCCGAACTCGTCCGGTTTTCACTCCCTTCGATAGAGAACGAAGCTCGTTGATTACCCGGCAGCTTTTACATCTGCAGTACTTTCTGTTTTATCTACCGCCCCTCTCCCCTGTGCCAAGTTGTTTTGTCGTTTTCTGCCCCTCGCAGTGTTTGCTTATACGAGATTATTTTCAACGATTATCAACCAGTCAATTACAATCGTCTGGGTACATCAGTGGCGACAACTTAACAGAAGGGTTACGACTGCTGTAATAATATTTCCCCAGGGATGCCGATTAAAGTGTATGTACAGTGCCAATACACTGGCGAATGAAGCATATTTTATACAGTAAAATCCATCATTAAAAGAAACTTTTTTCTACCGCAACTCTTCGTCTTCTATGCCCACTCTAATCAGTAAGCGAAGAAAGCCTTGGAAGGAGATATTTTATTTCAGATTTTTTATTTTTTGATGTGAATACGTCTTTAAATTTGCGACCATAGTGGGAGGCAATCCAGATAATCCGATGATGATGAAATCGGGGGATACAGTTTGGCATTGCGGTTCAGAATCTATCGTCTACATTCAAAATTCAATTAGCCCTACACCACTCGCGATTGCCAAAGGATCAAATAATATGTTACGTGACAATTTTCAGTTCGTTTCGCCGCGTCTGATAACTTCCGCGTAGTATAACTTTTGACTAGGAGAAGCTACGGTGCTCGTTTAATTTTTAATCGACAGCTCTCGCCAAGGTAATTCGATTGCGTGTATAAAACACTTGTGTAGCGTGGTTATTGTGAAATTGTGTGAGTAATGTAAAAAAAATTAAGAAAACTTAACACAATTTCGGCCTATACTCGTCAAAAAGCCAAGTCGAAATACAGAAATAATATACGGCTGTAAAGAGCATCTCAGAAGCAATTCATTGATGCCCATTAAACCCCATATGGTCGAGTGAAGCAGTGTCGGGATCGTAAAAAAAAAAAAAAAAAAAAAAGCAGGCGTCCGAGCGCGTCAACGTAGACCTATTCACGCAGACCAAACGGCCGTGTCCCCAACACAGTGAAACCCAATTTTTTGTTAGCATACCGGGAATAATTTTATTGACTCCCGAAGGTTATTGATGTTGAACTGCTGGTTCTTTTATTTCGTCTTCAGTCAGATTTAGGAAGTAATTATTAATGTATTATTACTAGGACTACACGGAAATATCTTAAAATCACTCCATTTCATTGTGTTACAATTAGTAAATTTGTTTTCAAAATATATCAGCCAAAATTTAAACAAGATAATATTTGGTTAGTTAACCCTTTTAACTCAAAAATTATGTTTTTTTACATTAACTCAGTGTAGAAATTGAATCAACTATCCGTCACGTATGCAAAATCGGTTTGAAGTAACACTTCTTTTAATTGATTAAGACAATAAGCCATGCTTTGTGTGAATATCACCTATTATTATAGCCATGTTCACAGTCGGGAACATGTTTTAGCGTTTCATAGTTGCTGTGTATTCGTAACCTGTATTATCTGTGATTCTTTCCTCATCTTAAATGCATACCTTGAAACACGTTCGATGTCAAAGTAGAAGTAAAAATGCAAACTGTACTCAAATGCCATGTTAACAGATGGTACGAAACTCACGCTAAATAAGGAACTCCAGTAAAATTATGGTCCTGGGGCCTGTGGGAGTTGTATTCTTATAACCCCAGTGGGGGTCACAAATATCGTGGTCACAAACATACTGTTAACGGAGTTTTATTGAGCCAGGGCAAGCGCTAAGCCTGACCTTCGCATTGGGATCAATATCAACCTTGGCCTCGTATAGGGCCCGCGAGATTCGCGGAGTTTATTCAAGTACGCATGGGTAGGCTCGAAACCCAAACAAGGTGCAAAAACCAACCAAAGTAAATAATTTAATATATTTAAAAACACTATTATCAAGTGTAGGTAATTTTTAGAAATTAACAAGTATAATTCTTAATTTAATGTATGTTTTTATTAATTAATAACTATGAAATAAAATAGTGCTGTATCGGAAACAGATTGGTTTAAACATATACCCTGGAAGTCCCTGCAAATTCTCACGGTTCAATTCTCCCACGACATTCGGTGTGTGTGGTGTGTTCATGTGCAGTCAGTCCAGAGCTTACCGAAACAGATATATAGGGCCACGGTTTCCGAGCACAGCAGTATTACTAATTAAAAAAAAGTTTGCAAAATAAAATTATGATTTTATTTGACGTTTATCTTTCGATAATTTTCTCGCGCAAAATTTCGCAGAAGGGAATCCAAAGGTTTGGTTTCATTCCTACCATGATAAACCGAGTATTCCCAAAAATAACACAATTAAAAAAATACTCCACCATTGATGAAATTGTTTATTGGTTAATGATGTTTCTAACAACCATAGGGTAGAAATTTTGTATAGGATGCCAGAATTATACTTTATACATCTTCGCTTCTGAGTTTAGGCCTTCTTTTATATTTTATGCAGTATGAAATTTACGTTTTGATAGCACCAAAACTAAATTTATAAGAGAAGCAAAAATATCGTACGAGGAGCGCTTAAATGCTGCTCCTCCCCCCCCCCCCTTCCTATCGCCACACCCTATGGGCACCAAAAGTTCGCCCACTTCTAAATTAGAAACCTTTCGCCACAGTGGATGCCGCGGTGTCTAAGCGGGAAACCTGCTCGCCTCCCACATAGGCGAATCGGGTCCAATCCCCGGCCAGGTCACTCCCGGATTTTTTTCGCAAGTGGGAATTGTGCCGGACAATGCCGCTGGTTTTCTCGGGGATCTCCCTTTCCCCCGCCCTTTCATGCTGGCGCTGGTCCATACTCACCTATATCACCTTCATCGGCTCTTAAGATCTCGCTGTTAGAGTCGCCCATAATTCTTCACTCTTTCGCCATTGCGTACATGGAAGGTTTTGCTGAGTATTATTCTGCGTATACGTAATCGCTCCTACATCCCCACCTCCACAAATGTGCAGGTAGGTAGTTAGGTACGTGGTCTTAACCTCTCTTCGACTGCGGGGTCATTAGAGACGGAGCAAGTTGATTAGGGAAGACGCATTGGGGAAGGATTGGGAAGGAATCGGTCATGGCCTTTGTTAAGGACCCATTCCAACATTCGCATGGAGAGTGATTTCGGGAAACCATAAAAAACCTAAAGCAGGATGGCCGGACCGGGAATCGTACCCGGATCCTCCCGAATGTAAGTCCAGTGAGTTACGCTGCGCCACCCCGCTCGGTCCGCAAATGTACGGAAAAACGGAAAACGTGGCCAGTGGCCTCGAAGAAACGCGGTGGCAGAATGCTGCGGACTCTGGGTTAATTTGAGATTGCAGTCGTATCTACGACACATTGCGGGATTGAGTGTCGGCCGTCCCGCAGCATGTAGGGAATATGATAGCTGCAGCGGGGTCGTTTTACATCTAGCCACGTAGTGAAATCCTTTCTGCGTGCTGCTGGTAGTTCGTGTCGAGCTCTCTCTCTCTCTCTCTCTCTCTCTCTCTCTCTCTTAATGTTTTTTACTTGTAATATTTATTTTTTGTGTATGTGCTTGACATAGGTTTTTTTTTTTGTAATCTGGATTTCTTCCATATCCCCGAGCTTATCTGGCTCTCATGGGATCAAAGGGAATATGAACAATAAATAAAAATATATCTCTCTCAGTCTCACTTTCTCTGTCTCGTATGCGTTTCTCTCTCTCTCTCTCTCTCTCTCTCTCTCTCTCTCTCTCTCTCTCTCTCTCTCTCTGGCCGTGTTCAATAGGCACTTAAAGTTTACTAAATGGCCACCTAACCCGATGAAGTGTACTAAAATAATGACGTATTTGGTAATTTAGCTTTTTGTATGTAACGAAACTTACTAAATATTAGTATACAAAATCCCAAATCGCGGCCATATTTGTTTTAAACTATGACGCAAAGAAAGCTGTGGATATAGCTTCATAGTGTTACAATTTCCCTCTGTCAAAGTCAGTGGGCTAAACCAAGTTCGTTAAGGAATGGAGGTCGTATTTAAATGAAAGGGTTAATTATTTTTCTAATTTTATTTATAATAATTACGAACAAAATTATTTCGACTTAACATCTCACAATAAATTGATATCAGTTAATGTTAACAATTAATGGCTTATATTAATACAATTTATAATTACCTCAAAGAAATCAATGAAATTAAAGAATTAAAAATCAGTCCCAATAGACAGTGAATCAAATCCCATTCAATTGGTTTTTAAATTATGAGTCCATATTTGACAGTTCCAATATTTACAATAAAATCCGTATTACACGTCCACTCAGTCCCACCTCAGTTTATTCAGTTTCCCGCCAGTCAGCAATGTTCTAAGAGTTCTCCGAGCACCCTCAGCCACAGTAGGCTTCACTCGTCGAGTTTGACGCCCTCTCATCCATTCACACTCGAACACCTCGTCTGCAGTCGTACCGTATTTGCCTTCGTGCCCGCTTTCAGCTAGATGGACTTCGCCAAAGACTGCAGGCCGCTGGACCGCTGCGGTATTTATAGGGACGTAGGTCATCGCCCAGAAATTTCGCTTAATCCCGAGTTGCACCGAGTGTCCTAGTTCCCAGAATATTCTAGTGCCTCATCTAAGTTTGTAGGCTCCTCAGCAGGGGGAGGAGGGGCTGTGACACCAGCCAGGTCTCGCCGCTGTCAATCATTCCCGGGCTTCTCCAGGAGGAGGGGCAGGGGACTGTGACGCCAGCGAGGAGACGGACGGCGCGACGGGCTGGCCACCTAGGGGAATGATGAGAGGCGAGGGGGGTTAGTCCTCGCACTGCGCTGGCCTGCACATAACGGAACTTCGTGCGCGAGGTGCGAAATCGCGCGTGTAACACTGCCCCCCTCCTTAAGTCTGTTCGTCCCAAACAGACTTTCCAACATCAGGACCTTCGTGCAGTGTCAGTCGATCGATGTGAACTACCTTATGCTTTTCCCGAGAGCCCTGTCAATAAATCCGGTAGACAACATCATTTATCTGTTTCAGGAACCTGTACGGGCCCTTCCAACATTTCTGTAGCTTCGGCCATCCTTTCTTCCTTTGAGGGTTGTACGAACACACCAGCTGTCATTCTGTCAATATTAATTTTAAGGAGCCTCCGGGCAAACTCATGAATGTCGGTTAACTTTTGACATAGTTTAGTGGTATATTCTGGGTTAGCTGCAGCTTCTTCCACTGGATGTCCGAACAGCAAGTCACCAGGGGCGGAGCTCTCTCCCAAACAGCATCCTAGGAGGTGTTACCTTTGTGGACTCGTGTACCACCGAGCGATATGCCAGGAGAATTAAGGGTACCTTGGAGTTCCAATCTTTCTGATTGGCTTCTATGGAGATCGCCAGATACTGTTCTAGGGTACGATTTAGCCTCTCCGCCATCCCACCCGACTGAGGGTATTATGCTGTGGTACGAGTTTCCATCATTACTAAAATCCTCGTTACCTCTTGGAAAAGAGTTGCTTCAAAAATTCGTCCTTAATCATAATGTAGCTGAAGTGGCGCTCCAAATCTGTAGAAATCATGCTCTACAAGTGCATCATCTACCATGCTAGCCTCTTGGTTTGACACCAGTATGACCTCGGGCCACTTTGTAAAGTAGTCTTGTGCTACCAGACGGTACCTATTCCCCCTCTCAGTGATTGGTAGTGGTCCAAGAATGTCCACTGCCATGCTCTCGAATGGGACCCCAACATCGTATTTCTGAAAGGGACCTCGTCCTTAAACACTCGGACCCTACGTCGTGATACATACATCACACAGATGGCACCACTTCTCAACATTGCAGCCAATGAGTACAGAAGAGAAATCTACAGCAAAAACGATAAGGAAATTGGCTAAAACACTGTTACTTGACTTAATCGATGCTAGAAGCGCAGTAGAATTACACGAAGAGCTAAGAAACCAGGTAACCAGTAACAATACAGAATCAATAGGTGAAGTACCCACCTCACCCACACTACAGATTTCACCACTTGAACATTCTTTACCAGACCATGCCAACCATCAATTAACGAGGCTGGTACAAGCGTATATCTCAGAACACGCCCACTCCACACACTTCAGACAATAGATCCACTTTTAATTTCCATCCCTAGCATGAACATAAATAACACTACAGAACACCAGCATGTCAATGTCACAAACAACACAGCTCACATCCCACAACCACCCAACATTCCAAATACAACTCAGGTTATTTTAAAACACCCACAACCCATCCCCACATTCACAGGTGAGAATAATCAGAATGTAGAGGAATTTTTGGACACATTCAACGCCGCAAGCGAAATTAATGGGTGAACTGAACTTGAAAATTGTTGGCGTTTAGGGTTTTATCTACAAGGCACAGCCAAACGGACATACGAAAATTCATACACGCCATTGCCGAACAAATTTTTCGACAATGCAGCCAATAGAATCTTATTCGAACTCTGTCAAGTGTCTTATTTACACTGAAGTGATCACCTACTGCCGTCTTGTACATTTCTCTTAGTTCTTCTGGGATTCGGCACTCTGGTAGGACCAATTATAAATAAATTATTTCCCATAATTACTGTCCCAGTTCCTGTAAAGCACACCATTCTTTATAACAAGGGAATTCCACTGTGGCCAGTATGTTTTGACTGTTATGCCTAGGCTAGATATATCCTCCCTTCTTGGTCGATGCCCAGTTTCCTTCCACTTCAATATTGGATGCAGGGTGGGGTTACATAGCTGATCATTTTTAATGTTCTTATCGTCCCATGTTATTGACCCATCGCAATATACAGGACCTTGAATTCTTGTCCTCCTTGTTTATGATACTCGCATCAAAATGCCTTGTATTATAAATTCAATATTTCTTACAATATATGTTCAAAAGATGTGGTTAATGGTCCGATATTGCGACAGCAACTCGGGTGTTTTTTCCTCCTGCACAAGCTGATAGACGACGAGAAAGCACACCGAATGAAAACCTCCGGAGATGTCATTGCTATGTGGGATCAGGATCCATTCTGTCTATGCGAAACACCGTCACAATGGAAATGAGATCTGGTGCTATCAGTTCGATTCAGGTTCAAAGCAGCATTGGATGGAATTGCTTTCAACGACGTCCCGACCACTCAAAAAAGAGCCGCCTGCAAAAGTCCAAGTTCAAGACAATGTTGATCGCCTTCTTCGGCAACGATGGCATCATACAAAAGGAATTTGTTTCTGCGGGTCAAACAGTGAACGCCGCATCCTACGAGCAAGTTTTGAAACGGTTGCTCCAACGCATACGCCGTATTCGACCAGAGTTGCACAGGACTGGAAAGTAGACTTTTCTGCACGATAACGCGCCTGCACATTGCGCGATCCGTGTGCGCCAATTCTTTGCTCAACACGGCGTACCTCTTCCCAGCCAGCCACCGTAACCTCCTGACCTGGCGCCTGCGGACGTCTTTTTGTTTCCCCGTCTGAAGAGCGCCTTGGAAGTTTTGCTACCATAGAAACAATCCAACAACGCGTGACAGCGATTCTGTGATCGATTTCTGAAGAGGCCTTAGCGGACAGTTTCCAGAAGCTCTATGAACTTTTATAAACTTATATTGTAGCAGATGGCGATTAATTCGAAGACGATTAAAGGTTAGTTGTCTGTATCTTTTGTATTATTTCTTTTCTGAAACCATTTGCCGAACTTTTTCTACACACGTAATTCTACAACATTGGTTCGACAGATTGCACCATCGCGGTAACCATCCACAGTGTTTCAATTGAATCATACTAAATTACTAAATATGTCAAAGTACGAAATTGTCAATTAGTTAATGGCCTCTCTCTCTCTCTCTCGTTCGTTCCTTTGCGCTCTTTTGGAGCGCTGCTGTGCAGACGATGTACCTATTATCAGACTTACGAGTGTGTGGGGCATTAATTACCGCTATAAACGTTAATATAATTCTACAAATCAATGGAAATCAGCATTGAACAACCGAAAAAGAGCAAGCTTACCTAACTGCTTTGATAAATTTTGTGAACAAATATTTTCCCAGAGTGATATACTGTACTTGTGAGGTCGTAAAATTTTATATGTTGCCGCGGCGCAGCATATTATGTAAAATAAGTATACCAGTGTGGTAAAATAGTTACAATGTGGCAGGAGCCATGATCTAGGATTGATCTATTCTTGCTTTTCCAGTGTTGGCTTCCAGAAACATTTGCATTTCAACTGACGTATTCGGAGATATTTCCGCGCTCGGGGCTGAGAAGGGCGACACTGCCACTCACATCCATTGCACCATCGTCCTTAAGCGCAAGGCTCTGAACAGACGTGCAGTGTTCTCGTCGCACTGCGTGTATCTATGGGACTTTCAGAGGTGACCCTATTATTTTATTGTTGGAAAGTCTGTAGGAAGGTTCAATGCAGGGACCTTGATTAGTTTTGTATGTATATGACGCGTATATTGAGATACAAAGCTTGAAACTGTGGTTTTTAGCTACTCTGGAGTATTCTGAAGCGGCGTTTCTAAAATGTCTGACGTCCTTAAATCACACAACAGGTCTCGTCCAAAGTGTGTGTTCGTTTTGTAAACTAGCACATTGGATGTACACTTAATAGTTACATAGGAAAACGTGTAATACAAACAATCTGCAATACAGTTCAAGCACCACGAGGGAGCCTTAAATATAAAAGCATTCTCGAAGGCTACACTGTGGGTTACCACAAATATTTTTCACGTACGAAATCTCATACGATGGTTAAAAATAACGGTGTATGGCTATGTGGGGGGATACGGCTGTAGGTTTTACGTGGAAACGTCTGCGACAACGGGTAATGATTTGTATGGGATACGGGATTGAAATAAAACTAACGAAATGGGTACATGACTTTTATTGCATAAATCGACAGGTCTAGATGATATGTTCCGTTCGGCACCAAAGTCGGCACGCCAGCACTTTGGAGCCACGATATATACAGTATTATTCAGCTAAAATGTTCACCACATATATCTTCCGAACCACTGTAGGTATCGACATTTTTATTTTTAATTCGTAAATGTCACTACGGGGCTCATAAGATGTATGTATGTATGTTCCAAGATGTAATTAATCACTGAGCTAATCGAATCAACTTTGGTTTTTTGAATGGGAATATACTCAGTTCTCCCAATAGCACAACTTGTTATTAAGCGGAGAGTTCAGTGACGTGATTATTTTGAAAACCCAACTCGCACTTTTTGGAATATAAGGGAAATATAAGGAAATATAAATGTATGTGTGCATTTTGAGTGTAGTTGTGGCTGGGTAGGTTTCATAATCTGCTGGGATATCCGGGCGGAGTGTTCCTATACAGGTGAAGCATGTGCTAGTGATACAGTAACACAGGTGTCGCGCATGCGAAAGGTTGTTTGTTTGGTGTTATTGTTGACGCTACAGACAACTAAAACGTGTGTTTAATGTGATGTTCATAGCTTGATTACAATTGAGTCACCGAAAAATCGTGTCTGTTTCACAGTCCACATCAATGCAAAATCCCTCAGCGGACGATGCAACCTACCCTACCACAGCTACAGTCAGATGCATGCATCATGAACATCCCCTTACCCCGAAAATTGCTAGTCGGATTTTAAATATAATCGCGTCACTGAATTCGCCACTTAATAACATGTATAATTGTCGATTGTAACACTGTTTATTTAATACCCGAGGGTGCAGCTTTCAAATAATTTAAGTTCTGTGTTCGTTTATGTTAATGGACGTCTGTTTGAATAAACGTAATGGTAGCATATTGCCAAAGTTTTTATTATTAATAAAACAGTCGTTTCAGTTGAAACTGAATCGAAACACAATTTTATTCTTAATGATTTTTGCAGTGGAGGCAAGTAATTCAACTAAATATTATTGTTGTGGATGTAGGACTTGCATGGCTACGTAGTCACAGAAAACCCAGGAGAAAATCATCGCTAGTAGTTCGCAGGAAAAAAACTATGTAGTGTGCGCATGCCAGTTGCGCAGAAACCACTCTCCGTGTTCCAGAATTGTACTGGTGTTCTGTCATAGCACTATCATAAACAACGTAATGGTATTTAATTTATTAATATGGTACACTCATGTATGCGAAGTGTTAATAATATTTGGTTATTAAAAAAAAGCTCAAGAATTATATATCTGTCAAAAAGTACTGTAAGTATTCTGTTAACATAAAATTTTAAATATAATTTTTATGGTTATGTTAAAATGTGTATAGTATAAATTTATTTCTGACAACTCCAGAATTCATCAGAATTAATTACATGAGGACGAATATCAAATTTAATATCGGCACGACATCGGTTCTGCAATAATCGCAACGTTCCAACAGCAGTGATACTTTGTGCGCGCTCATTTACCTCTTTTATGTAGTTGCTTTATTTTGCGTCTGTGGTAAACAACGCAGCCGTGTCGTGTGTTTGGTGTCCCGCGGCGTTTCACAACGATAACAGTAGTTGAATTCGCGTGAAAGGTCTGTTATTACTGCTTACGTGACGCTCGACTCCTGTAAACTGTTCACGGTCAAGTGAGAACATTTGAGACCGGCGGTACTTTTTCCTTTCGGTCATTTCTTATTCTTTAACGACAATTCTAAATAAATATTGCCATGTTAGTAATAAACACACTGTGTGTATTCCACCGCACTCGGAAGTTGACGTCAAAGGCTAAAATAAAATACATTTATTGACAATTATTCCGAATGAGAGGACTTTCAAAAGTGCTCACTTTACCGTGAATAGCCTGTATCGCCCTTACTCGCGCCTTGACGGTATATACTAGCACCTGCCACTAACATTCCGCCTCTGCAACTTTAAATTTCTCTATCGATTTTGTTCGTAAAGGTTCTTCAGAACAACACTTAACTTTAAAACAATGAACATTAAAATTTTAAGTCATTGCAAATCTATACACACACGTAGACATCTGTTAAAAAAAAAAAAAAAAAAAACAAATTACGCACTTCATTCGCCACGTCAGTATATTTTAGTTCGTGTATTGCTATGCAATTTTTTTCAAATGTTTCAATTTTATTCGTACTATTACAATAAATTACTTGCAGCCACCTCTAAGCAAACTTACAGTATATAGGAGTGAGTGAAGTGATTTGGGCGGCTCTGTACGATGAGGGTGATTGAGGTGAGTATTGAGCAGTGCCGGAATGAAAGAGCGGGGAAATTGGAGACCTCCCGAAAAAACCCGCTGATCAGCGGTATCGTCCGGTACGATTCCCACAGGCGAAATCTGATAATGGCCCTGCCGGGGATTGAACCCGGTACGCCTTGGTGGGAGACAAGTAGGCTAACCGCTCAGCAACCGTGGCCCTTGCAGTATACAGGAAAATAGTATATTATTCAGGTATAAAACTCTGTAATTAACTCACGCCATCGCTTCGAGTTTTGTGGGCAAATAAAGAGGGCAAACTTTAAGCTTAAACTGAAAGAATATCTCCTAACCAATGTATTTTTTATCCTCTAATTGAATACTTGAAAGCTTGTACTATTCTTCGTAATTGTCGTGAGATTTTACTATGAAGTGTTGTAGTGTACTGTTAATTTTAACTATACAGAATGTTTTGTAACTTATGTTACTGGCTTTCGGAGGTGACTCCTTACGAAAACGTTACGAAAATGCAGATTTACTTATGTCCGGAAACGACGTCTAAGAGTGGATAACACCCCCGAAAGCTGGGCTTTAGAATTAATTTTCATTTAATAAAGTGGCAACAAATTAATATTAATAAGATATTTAAATATTGTAACTTAATATTACTTTTTTGCCAGATTATTTAGTAAAAAAAAAAAAAATTTGCCGTATTTAAAGCCCAACTTTCGGTGGTCTTTTCAACCCTTAGAAATCGTTTCCGTACATACGTCAATCGGCATTTGCGTAATGATTTTCTATAAGGAATCACCTCCCAAAGTCTGTAACATAAGTTAGGAAACATCCTGTATATGCAATCGTTTAAGATATATATATATTTGTAAATAACGATGCGTGTTTTTCATTAACTTTGTATGCAATTATGTCCATTTATTGACTATAGTTTAAACCCATTTCTACAGCCTTGTAAATTTGTAAAACCTATTGTAGAATTGAAAATGTTTTATATATTATTTTTCTCTGGAGTACTTTGTATATTGATAATTGTGCGTGCGTGCGTGTGTGTTTTTATCTTAAATACTTTGTAAACAGGATACAAGTTTCGTAACATAATACTTCTTTTTAGCGACTACTGTTAAATTTAACAAACTTTACAATGCTCTACGTTCTACATTCCTTGAAGAATCTTAATAAGAAATCTACAGAACGTAATAATTGAATCAACAATCAATACTTGAGTATAAAATACAAATTGTAATGCTGTTAGAAAGTAAATTATATCCCGAGCTGTCATATACTCTTTTATGCTTCATTCGGTACTCATTTGAGTAGTCCTCTGGCCTAGAACAGAATACTTGAAACTTTATTCGTATTGAAATCTGAAATTACAAGCCCACGTCTCCATTACATTTCAAGTTTTCTTTTTAAGTTAGATGCTTGGTGAAATCCGATTCGTAAAAACAATACATGGGATTCAAATGATGGGATGGTGCATGTTGGTAGAATCATATTAGCACAGTTGTTTAACACCCACTACCGCAATATGTTATAACTTTTTCTTTCACTATAATTTCATCGTTCATACTGGCCGCTGGTGTGTAGTGGTTAGACTACTCGCCTCCCACCAAAACGAACAGCGTTCGATCCCCCCCCCCCCACATGGGTCATCGTGCTGGACGATGCCGCTGTTCGGCGGGTTTTCTCGGGGATTTTCCGTTTCCCCTGCCCCTTCATTCTGGCGCTGCTCCGTACTCACCTCGCTTCACCATTATCAGCTCTCAAGACCTCAATGTTAAGAACCGCCCAAATCTCTTCACTCACTCATTATTTATTTTAATATATGTTAAAAACTATAGTTACGGCCCAGATACGCCACTGTTGACTTTCTGCCAGCAGCTCGGGTGAATTACGCATCTGCAAGGATAGTCCACCATGGGATGTGACGTGTGGAGCGGGGAGACGCACACACACACCTACTTGAATGTCAGCTCACACCTTGCAATGAATTATGCCCAGTTGCACCATCGTGGTTCGAAACTCGATCCGCGATCGGATCTAAGATTGACTCAGAAAACAGTTTGCACCAGTCGAGTTCAGAGATGGACTGGAGATCGAGATGAAGTTCATTTCGAACCGCCGAAACTGGTGGTTCGAGATCACAATCCGAGATCAGCAGCCATCGTCGACAACGTTCGATTGTTTTCTTGGGAAATTAAAACAACATTATACGTACTTGAATATTATTCAGTAAAATTCGTACAACAATAATTCACTTAAAACAGCCAAATCATCGCACATCTAGTTCTATCTATAGTGAAAAATACGCCTACATCCATAACATCATATATTACGAACCAATAGCAAAATTTGTCTCATACTTAATCTCCATCTATCACTTTGGAACCAAGATCGACGAATCGGAGTTCCAGAATCATGGAATTTTGTTGGTGCAACACTTAAACATTGGAACCAAGATCAAACAGGATCCTTGTTCGGAACTAGGATCATTCAATCTCGGATCGGGGAAGATGTTGGTGCAACTGGGCATAAGAGTAGTATGTAGCTGCGCGTTGAAGGTCAAGAAGCGATGGAGTGATACCGGCGACGCTAAATGCCCTTTCCACAATTCATTTTTTTTTTCGAATTACCTTCAATTTTTATTGAATTCAATTCATTTCATTGAATTCTACATGAAGTCATACGAATGTCATAATCGCGGCCATTTTCTCTTTCGATTTCTTGAATGTCTCGTTTTTCTTCAAGATTTCCGTTTCGAATACCTATGTTTATATTTTCTTGGATCCAACAATCCGGCTTTCTGATACAATTAAAGGAAGTACTCTTGTAATAATTGAGTAGCATGTACACATTTAAAGTTGTTACTTTATAAGTAGGCCTACGCTTATTTAAAAAAAAAAAATGTTTTATAGGGTGAAGAAAATTTGCTGTGGTTTAACCAATTATTGTTGTATAGTGCATGAGTCGTAGATACTTCTAAAAACTTACTTTTAGTATTTTTAAACTGGTTTCAATAAAACGTTTGTGGTAAATTTTCATGTAGAGACTTGAATGTTTGCTGAATGCAATTCATTGAAAGGCAAATAAAGTTATTTTTATTTCAATAAATTTATGTCAAGTAATTGAATTCGTTAAATATTTGATCGTGCGGAATGGCCTAAACATGCACCCCTAGCGCAGCATTGCTCCTACGCGCAAGGCGTGCAGTGTTTCCACCGTCGTGTTGTACTGTGCAAATTAGATCTTTTAACAGTGGCACTTATAACACGCGATAGAAACCCAGAGATTAAACTACGCCCGTATAGTCTTACTTTCCGCTTGTCGCTTAGCGAAACTGCATTGGCAAGCTTAAAGTATGCGATATTTAACAATTTTCACGACTTTGTTTCTATATGAATACATGTTATATGATAAAAGTAAAAAAAAATTGGTTTGGCTGTGTTGGGGACATGGCCGTTTGTTTTGCGTGAATACGTCTATACGCTGAAGCGCTCGGGCGCCTTGGTGTATTTTTTTTCGTTCCCGGCACCGTTTCACTCGAGCATATGGGTTTTTATGGATATCACTGGATTGCTTTTGAAATGCTCTTTCCAACCGTGTACGATTTCAGTATTTCAACTTGGCTTTTGACGAGTAGAGGCCAAAATTGTGCTTCGTTTTCTTAATGTTTTACATTAAACTCATACAATTTCGCCATAACCACGCGACACAAATGTTTTTATACACGAAATCAATTGAGCTTGACGAGAGCTGTCGATTGAAACTTAAACGAGCATCGTAGTTTCTTCTAGTCAAAAGTTATACTACGCGGAAGTTATGAGACACGGCGAAACGAACTCAAAATTGAGGCCCTCCGCGCGATGATTCACAGTCCTCACTCAACGTATCATATTCTTTAATCCTTTGGCAATCATGTGGTGTAATTGAATTTTGAATGTAGACAATAGATTCGGAGCAATGCCATACTGTATCCCCCGATTTGGTTATCATCGGATTTTCTCAATTGCCTCCCACTGTGGTCGCAAATTGAAAGACGTATTCACGTCAAAAATAGAGGCGTGGATGATTATTTCACTTTTCTGGCGAAGAGTCGTATTTCCGGGACATTAATATTTCACAGAACATGTTTCAGTGCACACTCCTCGTAAGGCTCCCGACTACCTGGAACTTTTTCCCGCCTTTTGAGGCGGAGAAGCGCGGGAGAGATAAGGGCGACACTGCCACTCACATCAAGTGCTACATCGCCACTAAGCTCAAGGATCTGAACTGACGTGTAGTGTTCTCGTGCTGCGTGTATCTATGGGACTTTCAGCAGTGACCCTATTATTTTAGTTATGGGAAGTACATAGTAAGGTTCAGTGCAGCTCCCTTGAGTAGTATTGTTTGGATCTGACGCGCATATTCTGAGATATAGTGCTTTAATAAGTAGTTTTCAGCTATGCCGGAGTGCTCTTAAATGGTGTTTATAATCTGCGTGATGACTTGAAAGTACTCAGCAGCCTTCGTCTGAAGTGTTTGACATATTTGTATAAATCTTTGTAGTGTTATGAATAAATTATCAAGTTAAATTTAGCTGTTTATATCATTACGAGTTCCGGCTTTCACGAACGGTATATTATTGATTACTTTGGTTAGTTTAATTACAATTTCTGGGTGTGATAATTTAATGTTATTTAAATTTTGTTGTATTATGTTTATTTATAATTACCAAAATAATATATAATGCCCGTATTTTGTGATAATCTCCCGTAATTTTGCACACGCTGTGTTTTTAACCTACTTTCCGATGGAAAGAAACGATCAAGAGATCACTTTCCTGTCTGTGTGCGAGTGTGTCCCCCCTTCAAAGTTTGAACCCGTGAACCGAATTTGACCAACGTCGGTACATATATAGAACTTAGTAAGGACACGTGACTTTTATAGTTTACGACCACGCCGGCCACTTTCAAAATGGCGGCCAATTTAATATATTGTGTATATGTCATCTCGGTAACCATTCAACATATTAAAACCAAAGTTCGTATGCTTGTAGAGCATCGTGTAAGCATTAAATTTTGTTATGGACATTGCTTACTGCCCGCAATTTTAAAAGATAACACTAACTGAAAAATATATATATATTTTACACATTATATCATGGAAACTATCAAAGCAATTCTCGCCCATTTTGGTTTGTAAGTAATACTATGAGAGGTCAGGTTAACGTAAATAATTGAACTTGATAGGGTACTTGTTTTCAATATAGCGACCTTACAAATTGTTTTAGGTTTATTTGGCATTTTTCTATAATATTTAACCAATTTCGACCAAATTTTGTACGCTGAAAGGGCACTAGCTACCAAAAATTAATTGGGCACTCGTGAAGATAGGTAATTCAGAACGTCAGTTGAATTGTGTTTAACGGCCTTCGGCGTAGGACCGCTGGTGTTTGTCCGTAGTAGCATGAACACAGAGGCCTATTGTAACATTCTGGATAATGAAATGCTCACAATATTGTGCCGTTTGTACGGAATTGACCCTTGTTACTTCCAGGATGACAATCCAGGTGCCATGTTTCAAGGGCTACTATGCAGTGGTACGCCGACAACAATGTTCGTCGATTGGACTGGCCCGCCCAGAGCCCCGACCTCAACCCTTTAGAACATCTTTGGGACGAATTGGATCGCCGGGTGAGGGCTCGTCAGGCACTGCGAAAATCCATTGCTGCACTCATGGAATGGTTTAGGAGGAATGGCGACGATCCCCGTGGATGTCCTGCAAACACTCGTAGAGAACATGCCAGACAGGGTGGCTGCTTTTATAGCTGCAAGAGGTGGCCCTACGATATTCAAACGGGGTGACTAACATAGAGCAAACATAGTGGACAGGTGCCCAATTACTTTTTGGTGATAGTGTATATATTATAAGCAACATGTATACCAACACATACCTTTTGTCAGCCATTTTGTAAGATACCACCACATGAATAAATATAGTTTTTGTCATATCTCGGTAAACAATTAACCGATTACTACCAAATTTGGCAAACAGGTATTACTGCGACAGTTTGTTAAATTTTTCAGGTATATCATACACTTATTTTCAAAATGGCGGCTATACCGTAATTTAAGCTTAAAATATTATATTGTCAAAACCATGTAATCGTTTCCAAATTATTTTTTTGTTCTGGCAGTATATATTACAATTATTAAATGCGTCTACACGGATCATAGTTTGTCCGCCAATTTGTAAGATAGGGCCACATGAATAAATAAATCTTTATTTCATATCTCGGGAAACACTAGACCCATTCCTACCGAATTTGGCAAACAAGTGACAGATGATGTAAAATGATATATTTAGGTATGTCCAGACGCTTATTTACAAAATGGAAGCGACATAGGCATTTTAACTTAGTATACTTAATCAGTAGGATCATTATGTATGCTCACGGCCAACAGCACGTGGCAATGGAGCACCGGAGCGGGCCGCCGCCTTGTTGGAATTAAACCTTTTTCTCAATTTCCCTTTTCCCTCAAAACCTGCCTTTTCCTCCTAAAAATTTCCCTTTTCCCCTAAAATGTTTTTCTGTAAAAATCCCCTAAAAAATTTCCATTTATCCCAGAGCTGGAGACGTGGATCACTGACTCCGAGCCAGAAGAGTGAGGTGGATTAGTGACTCCGAGCCAGGATAGCAGGACTGAGGACTAAGGAACTATGACCTACGACCTAAACCTATGACCCAAAAAATTCCAAAAAATGTATTATTAAAAATATCTAAAAAATAAATTTCCTAATTTCCCCCTCACCTCCCCCCCTTTTTTTCTCACAGCTAATAATTCGACATGCCTCAACCCCTTCGTCCATACCCAGTCAGCAAATATATGTTACTGACCACCACCGCAATATTGGATGCAGGTGACCTTGATAACAAAAATCGATAAAATCCATAAAACTCAGCAAGCATATGACGTTACAGAGTACTACCACCATATTAGATGCAGGTAACCTTAATTTTGACCCCATGACCTTGAATGACATAGGAAAAAAAACTCGAGAAAAATCCATGAAAGTCAAAAAGCATACTACACTGACTACTACCACCATATTGGGTGCAGGTGACCTTGACTTTGACCCCGTTACCTGGAGTGACCTTTAATCCAAAAAAATTCCATAACATCCCTAAAACCCCAAAAGTATATAAAGTTTTATAAAGCATTTATTATCAAATATTATTCAGATTTTGTTATTATTCAAAGCTATTAAACAATTTATTTTTTAAAAACTTACATTTCCAGAGGTCCCCCAGAACCACGCCCAGCAGACGACTATCGCCAATTACTATTGGCTATTTAGTCGGCGGGCCACCATCCCCCACCACACACTCTGTGCCATTTACTGGCACGGTAAGCGTTTAGCGTATGTTTGTTTTATTTTTAGTACATTTTAAGTGTTTGCCTTTGTGAGCAAACAATTTTTTTTGGCAAGTCTGTTTTCTTGATTTGCCATTGCAATCAATTATCCCCTTTTGGTTCTCTAGTAACTGTTGTTCAAATTATGTTTGCATCATTAAATTTATTATGTCTAATAAACGGTATTAATTGGAGAAAAGAGTTAATATGTGTAAGTCTTCAAATTTTATATGACACTAATGTCTGTTAATGTATTTAACGAATGTTTTCGTTAAACTTGTATTTCTGCTGTTGATTTAATTATAGGTGGTACCGCTTTTAAGTAATGTCATTTAAAATATAATTGAATTCATCTTTAAGGTCATAGAGGGCAGCACTTTTGGAAATCACTTTATTTCTGCATTAAAAATTGTATTGTTAATGTCAATATGTGCTGCCGTAAAATTTACGTACCTAGTTATTTAGAAACTTTATGTTTTGAATAATTAATTTGTTGAGCATATCTGTTTCTGAAAGCATGTATAACCATAGAAATATCGATACTGCTATCGATATGTATCATGCAAAGGAGTACTGACGCGATGTTCTTTCTTCTAGTTCTCGACATCTTGAAAATGTGACACGTTTTTTTAGTGATTACTGATATTAACCTGTAACTGTATGTAATATCATTCCCGCCGCATTCGGTAAATTTAAAGTGTTACTTATTTTCCCGGCGATGTTTTGATGTAATTTTTAATCCCGCTGAATTTTTTTTTGTTCATAAAACTATTGTTTAGTGCGGTCGCAGTTTGCTGTGCAATACGAAATGGAGTCATTGTAGTGTCGGCCTTTTTCACCTTGTGAACGAGGCGATGCGTCCCTGTTGTTCGTAATTGTGTGAACCACCTTCTGGAGAAGGCAAAAGAATGGCTTGCGTCTGCACTACCTAAATCAGGAAAGAAAAAACCTGTTTTATTCTAATATATATATATATTAGAAAAAACTTGTTTTATTCATATATATATATATCTGCAAGCGTGTGGCTTTCCACCCATTATGATTCTCAAGCATGAACATTCTTCTTCCTAATTAAAATCAAGAATAAAACAACACTTTGTAGCAACCACATCAAAACATTGTGTTATTCTTAAAATTAAAGAATTTGCTCGTTTTGCGAGGTGCGTCTCTATTGCAATTAGTTTACCCCACTTTCAATCAATTTTACCTGTTATCAAGTAGATTCCTTTAAGCCTATAATTGTGTTTGGTGAATTCATTCTTGTTGCCATCATGTTAATTAATATAACCTTCCAAGGTGGTTTTGTGCTGAAAATATATGCATTCTGATATTATGAAAGGGTTAGACCTAACACTCAGCTGTGTAACAAAATATTTATTTATTTATTTACAGGAATCATCTTTTATAAAGAAGTCGTTATTAAATACATTTGTGGGTCACAGAATTTGTACACAGTGTTGTTCTTTCATAGTATAATTTCCCTTTATTCAGCCATTTTTTAATATAAAGTTTTCCACAGTGATACCAATGTTACTTTACTATTTATTTCTATGTATATGATTGATTGCATGGTAATGGTAGGCTTTTATTTAAGATTCGGCCTAAGTCGCTTTCAACTTCTCTTCACAAAACACAGGTAAGAGCAACTGGATCCACCTTTTTGTATTCTCCATCTTTGGCGTTGTAGGTTATGTGTTGTTGACGTCTACTGCACCATGCGACATATAACTTGTATAACCTGAGGTGGTGGATCAACTCCCCTCATCTTTACTCACTCTATCGTATGCCGTCATCTTTGTTTTTTTTTTTCGTTTGTCATTTGTTTGTACATTGTTGGAGGCTATCATCTTGGTTTTTTCGTCCGTCATTTGTTTATACATTACTGGAGTTTTCTTCTAACCTTAGTTCGATTACCATATTGGATTTTCATATATTTTCATCACCTAGGTGACACTAGTGTATTAATTCACCCATCAGGCAGCATCCATATTTGTTTTTGTTAGTATAGGTTGCACTTTCGGTGCCCTCCTTGTTGGATTGTATTTTTCAATACATACATAGGTAGTCTCGATTATGCCGCCAGCTATAGGCCTGTACAGAATGGTGACATTGACCATTCCTGCTACTTATGTAAACTGTCATATTTAAATTTTTATTTATTTTTATTTTTAAATGCGAGTGTTTTATATAATTATTATTTAAAATAATTTTAATATAGCATAGAAGTATTTTTATAAAATAAATAAAATGGATCATTTAAAAATATATTTCTTATTTATAAAATTGTACATGCATACAATCATTTCTGGCGATGATTTTTTCGAAGGCAATAAGAGGACATCACATTATATCGTAAGAGGTTGGTATGCACTCGTTCTCAGCTCCATATGATTAACCGAATCAAGTGTCCAGCCTGAACCCTTCATCGTCAATTCTTCTTCCTCGCAACATACCTTTTATATATTATCAACTACACACTTTTCGATGTAATACATTACAGATGGATACATTCTGGGTCTTAAATGTCACTTTGCAATTTTCGTCCTGGTGTTATGAAGTAAAGTGTGTTCCAGACAATGTGCGACTTGAAATACATAACCGTCAGAGAAATCTATGTTATGAGTCGTATAACAACCATGTCAAACAGTGTAAACCTCATGCTCGAAAACCTGTTCATGTTCTAGGTAAACCTAATTCTAATTGATTTTTTTAAATCAAATTGCATTCAGGAGCATGCTGAAAGATTACGTTGCTCCGAATATGACAGCTTCGTCGCAAGATGTTTGCTCGTTCCTGTCAAGTATGAAACAAAATTTAATAAACCATTTTTCAGAAGAGATTGAAAGACAAGAGCCTCTAAAATATAATATATGGTTGAAATGTATATACACAAAACCGGAACCAAACCTAAGACGAAACTTTCAGAATGGCATTCAAGACCAGAATGTATCCATATGTAATGCATATGACATCGGAAAGTGTGTAGTTGATAATATATAAAAGTTATTTTGCGAGGAAGAAGAATTGATGATGAAGGGTTCAGGCTGGACACTTGATTCGGTAAATCATATGCAACTGAAAACGAGTCCATATAAACCTCTTACGAAATAATGTGATGTCCTCTTCTTGCTTTCGGAAAACCATCGCAAAGAAATTATTGTATGTGTATACAATTTTGTAATTAAGAAATATATATTAAATATGTTACATTTCACTTATTTTATTTCAAAAACCATCTCCGCTGTATATAACAACTGTTTTAAATAAAAATACTTGCATTTAAGAATAATAAAAATAAAAACTTAAATATGACAGTTTACGTACTCTGCAGGAATGGTCACTGTCACCACTTGGTACAGGCCGATAGCAGGCAGCATTATCACCTATGTGTTGAAAAATAAAATCCAACATGAAGGGTGCCGACAGTGCAACATATACTTTAAAAACATAAATAAATATGACTGCCACATGGTGGGTGAATTAATACACTAGTGCCGCCTAGATGATGAAAGCATATGAAATCCAATATGGTAGTCAAACGGAGTTGAGAGGCAAACTCCAGTAATGTGGAAACAAATTACGGACGAAAAAACCATGATGGTAGCCTCCAGCAATGTATAAACAAATGACAAACAAAAAAAAACAAAGATGACGGCATACGATAGATTATGTAAATATTAGGGGAGTGTGGTGAGGGGATGGAGGCCCGCCGACTAAATAGCCAATAACAATTGGCGACAATCGTCTGCTGGACGTTGTTCTAGGAGGGGGGGGGGGGGGGGGCTCCGGAAATGTCATTTGTTTTAAATATATTTTATAATAGTTTTGAATTATAATACATTTTTAATAATTTTAATAATACATTTTATAAGATTTTATATATTAATGGGATTTTTAGGAATTTTTTGAAATTGTGTGGGTTAAAGGCCATTTAATGACACGGGGTCAAGGTCAAGGTCACATGCACCCAATACGATGGTAGTAGTCAGTAATGTATGCTTGTTGACTTTTAAGGGTTTTTCTCTTTTTTTTTTTTGTTTTCAGGGCCATTCAAAGTCATGGGGTCAAGGTTTGTTCACCTGCATCTAATATGGTGGTAGTAGTCTGTGACGTCATATACTTGCTGAGTTTTAGGGATTTTTCTCAAGTTTTTGTTTTCAAGGTCGTTCAGGGTCACGTGGTCAAGGTCAATGTCACCAACATCCAATATAGCGGTGGTGGTCAGTAACACCGTATGCTTGCTGACTGGGTTTCGACGAGGGGGGTGGAGGGCTGCCGGCTAATTGGTTGTGTGAGGGGGTGAGGGAGAGCCTTAGGAAATTTAATTTTTAAATACATGTTTTAATAATTTTTAAATGCATTTAAAAATAATTAAATAAAAAAGTATTGGAATTTATTTGAATTTTCTGAAATTTTTTGGAATTTTTGGGCATTTTTATTTTTTTTTATTTTGGGGCAAAGTTCCTGAGTCCTCAATCCTGCTCTCCTGGCTCGGAGTCACTGATGCCCGTCTCCAGCTCCGGGAAAAAAACAATAGGTTTGTAGAGATTTTTTTAAGAGAAAAATGTGACATTTGAGGGAAAAAGGGAAATGTTTAAGGTAAAGTGGAAATTGTTAAGGTAAAAGGGAAATTTTGACGGGAAAAAGTAAAATTTTGAGGGGAAAAGGGAACTTCCAACATGGCGGTGGTCGACTCCGGTGCCACGATGCCGGTAGCCGTGAATACAGTATATAATCATACCATTTTCATCGTAGTAATCATGTAATCAGTTCCAACCAAATTTTGTATGTTGACACAAACTATCGAATGCATCTTCACAGAGCACCTTTCGTCCGCCATTTTGTGACACCTTCCACATGAAAAAATAAAGTTTTTATGTCATATCTCGTGAAACAATCTACACATTCTTAACAAATTTACGAAGGTGTATTATTTTAGGTCACATAACAATATGAATTTTTAAGTGTGAGAAACATTTATTTTCAGAATGGCAGCTATAAAATAATTCTAGCTTAGTGTGCTATATCTACGAAACTATGTAATCGATTTTAGCTTTACATTGTATACTGGCAGTATACAATCATCGAATGTGTCAATACATTAACCCCCCCCCCCCCCCTTCCACAACCTTCTCAATGAAACATGGAGGTTTTATGCAATATCTCAAGGATCAATCAACCTATTTTCACCAAATTCTTCACACAAGTAGCGCTATGGTGGTCCATTTAAACTTACGTTTTTAAGTTGCTCCTTCACTTATTTTCAAAATGACGGCTGTGTAAAAAATATTTTAGGTTAGTAAATCTTATCATTCGAAACATAATGATTAAATTTGAAGTTGGTATTCGAATCCGACCTCCGTAATGCAGTTTATTGCGCACTAGCTTATGGCACGAGGTTTTCTGGGTTCGAGTCCCGGGTAAGGCTTGTGTGTATTTGTAATTGTCTCACTACTGTTGCATATGTTTCTGGTTTCATCTATAATGATATTACTATCAAGAGACAATTCCTACCTACCAACTGAGTGTTTAAGAATTTAAAAAAATAATAATAATTGCACCCATGTTGAGGAAATTAATTAGTTGTATCAGTAACTTCTTTTTATTTTATTTTATTTTTTTGCATTTTTCATGTATAGCTATTTGAGTTTCTTTCACTTTATTTGCAAAGAAATCTCGAGAAAAAATTCCCAGCTAATTTGTGTTTCTGCAGTCCAGGCATTAATGTACTTCTATGTTAGCCTATTTTGTCTAGCTTTATTGTTTTAATATATCAATCACTGCTGAATTTGTTCGATCATCCCTAATACAAGTTTTGTTATCAGCAAACCTTCTAAGGATATCACAAACTTTACATTGGAACAAGTATTTACTCTTAAATTGGCAAACATAATCAGTATCACAAAAATTACAACTGTGTCATATTGGTACACATTGCACAACTAATGTTCTTGAATTATATTTTAGTTACTTTGATGTGCACATATCAAATACATGCAGAAAAACTTTAAAAAATTGTAAAACTCAAGTGTATTAAACAGTGTAAATGAAATGGTTAAGTTATACTCTCGTTTGTCTGAAACGTTTCTTTTTTATTGATGGTTGGGGACAATTTAGAATGTCAGTTAGTTCTTGGTAATGTCAATGCTTCGTTTTTCCTGGTCTTTTTTTTTTTTTTTTGTAGTGGCACTCGTTCCATCTACCATTCCCGGCCAACCGAGACATCGGAAAGAATCTGAATATAAATTCTGAAGATAGGATTGGTTTTCTAATGTGTTTCCAATCCCGAAAGGATTTCGTGTTGTGGGAAATTTTCGATCAACGTTGCACAGTGTTAGGCGGGGTTCGCATATAGAGTAAAACTGGCTGGATTTACCACGCCCCAAACGATAAGACGTCAAACGAGCGAACCCTGAATCAAACTGTTTGCCTGAGAATTATTTTAAGTGTCAATTTATGTGGTATAAGATGTGCCGCTGTCCACGTAAATATGCCACCTAAAATATTACGTTTAATATTTCTACAAAGTTTCCTTCTGATTTAATGGAAAGGTGGAGGGGGGTTGAATACAAAATACTCTACCACGTCATCTGCATATACACACGCACCCGTTAGCGCCGGAATGCAAGAGCGGGTGTTTCAGAAGACCCCCAAGAAAACCCTCCGGCCAACGTCAATGTCCACCGCGTTTCCTACATACCCCGCCGGGAATATAACCCGGTTCCCCTTTTGGTGGTAGGTGAGTTGTCTTGCCTAATACATCACCGCAAACTCAACAGGAAAACCGAGATATTTTTTTCTTAATCATTTGTAGGTTCCACTGTCCTGCCAACGTTTAAGTACAGTATTCGTTTTTAAATTTCACTTTGGTATGTTGGCAATGTTCATGATGTCAGCATGTATTTTTAATTTTTATTGTAGGACTTGCCTACGTTTTTCAGGCAGTATTAATGAATGCTTCGTTTATTCGCAGTTATTTCTTTCCATAAATGCATTCGAGAGGATATAAATCGTAATTATAGACGTGAAAGTCTACTTTAGCAATCGACAGATCTCGTCAAGATCAATCGATTGCGTGTATAAAAACATTTCTGTGGCGTGGTTATGCTGAAATTTTACGAGTTTAATGTAAAAATTAAGAAAACTTTAACACAATTTCGGCCTCTACTCGTCAAAAGCCAAGTTGAAATACTGAAATCGTACACGGTTGGAAAGAGCATTTCAAAAGCAATACAGTGATATCCATAAAAACCCATATGCTCGAGTGAAACGGTGCCGGGCACGAAAAAACATCGAGGCGTTCGAGCGCGTCAACGTAGACGTATTCACACAAAACAAACGGCCGTGTCCCCAACACAGCCAAGCCCAATTTTTTTAGCGCCGAAGTTGTAAGACGGTAGAAGCTCAACTTATGCCCGGTTGCACCATCGTGGTTCGAAACTAGGTCCAAGATCGACACAGAAAACCGTAGCACCATTACAGTTCAGAGCTGTACTGGAGATCGAGATGAAGTTCATTTCGAGCTACCGAAATTAGCAGTTCGAGATCTCGATCCGAGTACAGCAGCCATCGTCGACAAATGTAGTTTGAAAATACGCCAACAGATAGAACCACGTTCTATTGTTTTCTAGGGAAATTAAAACAACTTTATATGCACTTGAATATTATTCAGTAAAATTCTTACAACAATAATTCACTTAAAACAGATCAAACATCGCACATCTAGTTCTATCTATAGTGAAAAATACGCCTACTTCCATGACGTCACATATTACGAACCAATAGCAAAATTTATCTCATACTTAATTTCGATCTCTCACTTTGGAAAAAAGATCGACGAATCGGGGATCGAGAATCATAAAATTTCGTTGGTGCAACACGTGTACATTGGAACCAAGATCAAACTGGATCATGGTTCGGAACTATGATCATTAGATCTCGGATTGGGGAAGATATAGGTGCAAACGGGCATAAGTTTCCTTCGGTTAAGCTCGTGTGCAACAATGGACGTTTCCTGGGATGATCCCATGCAAGTTTGCATCACAGCTGGTGGTACGGAATGTTCTGCGTAAGATTTACCGTAGTTCACTGCTGGCCGTTTTCGTGGACGTTTTGATATAGCCTATTCGCGGTATCTTCATATTTTTCGAATCAAAGCTTGAAAATATCAACCCATGTATAACGTATTTTCTTGTTTCCTATAGGCCGTTCACGGTAAAGTGAGCACTTTTTGAAGCACTCTCATTTAGAATAATAATCAATAAATATATTTATTCTAACATTAGACATTAACTTTCCAGTCCGGTGAAATATATGCACTGTGTTTATTACGTACATGGCGATATTTATTGTAAAAAGTGTTGGAAGAGTAAAAAAATGGCTGATTGGAAAAAAGTAACTAGGGCCTCAAAAGTGCTCACTTTACTGTGAACAGCCTATTACTATATAATGTATCACAGGCGTTTTGTATTTTTATTAGCACAGAGTAACTTATTTTTGGATGAACTTATATTTTGTGTGTAAATTACAATATATCATTTATACCATATATGAACAAAGCAGGAGAAAATTAAAGCCTAGTAATTAATAGTTCTCATGCAAAATATTATTTCACTGTGTGCGCACAAATGCGGTACGCTGCCCCTTCGGTGTTAATTTCTAGACTTAGTTAAGCTTTGTTTATATGAGGTGTATGGATATCCTGGGTGTAGATCTTGAGTAGGGCTTCAGAAAATTCAGAAGTAACCGTGTGAATTGGCTATATACAGCATCATATTTCCCACAGAACCCAAAAATTGAAAACCAGTCCGTATATTGCAGCTGTATCAACAATCTACCATCACCATGAAAGTATATTCTTAAAAAAGGAAAAGTTTTCTATCTTTAAATCACTCTTAAAGTAAATCTCATAGACAAAGGTTTTATTGTGTCGATGACTACTGTTAATTACGTTTCAATGTTATGTACTACGTTATAAGATTTGTTGAGCATATGTATATTTTATGATAATCTTTTATGTGCCGTCAACCGGGGTGGCCTTGCCCATCACTTTGCAAAAAAAAAAAACATTCAAGTGGCGCTATTTGCCGAACGGTAAAAAGAAACAAGCTCGCAACCGTGGTTTACACTGTGTACATTTCTTAGTTGAAGAAAAAAATGTGGACGTATTGCTGTGTATTTATCTAATAAGACTGATTTTGCAAAGGAAACACTCGGGTTACATTGTATCCCTGGTCTTTCTAAACGATTATTCAAGCTATATCATGCCCCGAGACAAAGTCACCCCCTGTTCAGGGTGAGATTTTCCCACTTTTTAAAAAATAAGTTTAGAAGTTTAGGGAATATTTATAGTTTGCAAATAAGATGCTCAATTGTTCGTTGGAATATCTTATATTTAATAATATAGAGAGAAAAAAAAGCTTATAGCTGTTGGTATGTTTTTTTTTTTTTTTTTTTTCTAAACAACATGAACGAAAAATGAGCCACCCCAGTTGACGGTATTAGTATTTTGCACTGTAATATTATAGCTGGCGTGTTTTGTATTTTCTTTGAAAACTCCTAACACATATGTTGTGTGATTCTGGATGGAGGCTGATAAATAAAATAAATAGAAAAATCAAACGTATCTCGGAGCGCAGTGGTGGAGTGAAAGCCGCTGCAAGGATAGGCTGGGGAGTGGCAGTGACAAACACGTCAGACCGGCCGGCTATACACCTCGTGACCAGCCTGCCGGTGGTCATGTGATCGACTGGCCAGGCCACATGATCACCCCGTCGTCCTCCGGCTGCCTCTCTCTCTCCCTCCCTCCTCCAGCTCACGCGTCTCTGCTTGGCCGCACCTTAGCCCTGTAACTTGGCGCCTGCTACTGCTGGAGAACCTACCCCGAGAATTCCTAATGCCCGGTTGCACCAACATCTTCCCCGATCCGAGATCGAATGATACTAGTTCCGAACCAGGTTCCTGTTTGATCTTGGCCCCAATGTAAAAGTGTTGCATCAACGAAACTTCATGATTCTGGATCTCCGATTCGTCGATCTTGGTTCCGAAGTGAGAGATCGAGATTAAGTACGAGACAAATTTTGCTATTTGTTTGTAATATATGACGTCATGGAAGTAGGCGTATTTTTCACTATAACTAAAACTAGATGTGCCATATTTGATCTATTTTAAGTGAATTATTGTTGTACAAATTTTACTGAATAATATTCAAGTGCGTATAATGTTGTTTTAATTTCCCTAGATAACAATCGAACGTAGTTCTGTGTGTTGGCGTATTTTCAAACTACATTTTTCGCCGAGTGCTGCTGATCTCGGATCAGGATTTCGAACCGCCAATTTCGCCGGTTCCAAATGAACTACATCTTGATCTCCAGTTCAACTTTGTACTCGAATGATGCAACAGTTTTCTGTGTTGATCTGAGATCCGATCTAGGATCGAGTTTCGAACTACGATGGTGCAACTGGGCACTATACCGCACGCGTTTGTCGATAGTAATCCATTCACGGTTACTTCACACTTTTCTGAAGCCCTAATTCCGGAATATTCCTCCTCGTGCAAACAAAGCTTAACCGAGTCTATAGGTTATTCGCGGTAATGTGAGCACTTTTATAAGTCCTTTCATTTGGAATAATAGTCAATAAATATATTTTATTTTGGTCTTCCGAGTGCAGTGGAATATACACACTGTGTTTATTAGTTACATGTAAATATACATTTTAAAGTGGTTAAATGATAATAAAATGACTGAAATTAAAAGTAACTAGGGCCTCTTAAAGTGCTCACTTTACCGTGAACAGCCTTTAGAATATTACCCTAAAGTGACAATGCGCCGCATTCGTGAGCGCCTGTAGTGTAATATTTTGAATTGTAACTATTTCTTACTAGGTATTGCCAACACCCCTATTTTATCTCTGTTTTGATTCATATTAATTATAAATAAAATATGAAGTCAGATAAAATAGCAGTAGAAGTTCAATTTAACGAGAAATAAGATAATTTTATGTTGACATAAGTATAATGCCGGAGTCACATAGTCCCGACAAGCACGACGTGACAGCCCCGACATGACACGTAAAACTAAACAGCCGATGAAATACAAGATAGATATGACGTAATTCTGACAAATTCTGTCGTACGACCAGCGGTTTTGCATTAGAAGTGATTTATATTTTCGTCGTGTCGTGCGGCACGACACACAGAGCGTAAACATTGCAAAATGAAATTGTATGGCAAGATTTCCCTACAATGGCAAATACGCAGCTTAAAAGAAAAGAAATTGAAAATTACTTTATGCGACTCTTAAAAATAATTATTTTACCTTTGTAGCGATAACACTTTTGTCACAATCGGGCTATAAATTCGAGCATTCGCATCGAAAATATAAATATTGTGTGGTGGTTGCGGTTTTTGTCGTGTAGTGCAGTGTTTGTTGGGGCTATGTGATTCCTGCCCTCGTAATGCTCTACATATTTAGTAGACAAAGCATGTCATATGTGGGTGATTTTGTCAAAGGTTTGGTTCAAAAAGTGTGAAGAAATCGCGAATAGACTATAAAAGAAATATTATTTCGCAATGATGGAAACACGGGGAACCTTCCTCCGCCGTATCAGATTATTTGCTTTTCTACCTTGTGTATGTTTATAAAAGAAGAAATCCCGAAAGTGCTCCTACACCAATTTGTCTGTCTATTGACCTTACACTGAAGTATAGACAAGACAGAAGAAATACGAACACACAATCAAAGTCGATTCGATGCTTCTTCACACTTTTTGTACCAAACCTTTGAATAATCACCCATGTATGAGGTGTTTAGTTGTTTCCTAAATATGCCACGCATCACAATCGTTTTATACCTTTGTTAAAATTAAAGTATGTCATTTTTCGTTAAATTGAAGTTTTGCTTGTATTTTATTTATAATTTATATTATTTAATTTGTAATAAATATAAATAAAAATGGTGTGAAAACATGTGTGTTGGTAGTGCCCATTAAGAAATAGTTCTCGTACAAAATATCAGTACAACAGAGTGCTCACGAATTCAGTGCGTTATCCTTTAGTGTAATTTTCTACACCTAGTATAAAACTTGTATTGAATCCTTCTTACAACGTGTAATTGGAAATCAAAATAGAAGCAGGTTTTTATTTAGTAACATTTTTGCAGTCGACAATTGTTTTTAGAAGCGCATCAGCACAAATAAATCTTGAAGGTTTAAAAATATAAAAATCTTAATTAAAATGCTTGTTTCTCTGTGATTGGCTAAACATAAGACTTAAGAATTGATTTATCAAGTTTAAGATTTTTTTGTTCAACTGTGGAATTTAAGCAGTAATAAATAGTAACGTCATTGTGTATACTTCGATTTTAGGCTATAAGCTATGAACAACTTTCTCAAGTTCTAATGCATAACACTTAAGTTTTTCATTGTGTAAGCGCCGTTATTCGTCGGTTGTATCCTAGGTAGCCATGACATGTTTCTAAAGAACTACTCCAGCATTCTTCTGGAAAGCCATGAAAAACCTTAAGGTGGATTCCCACTTGCCATCTTTGATTTATCGATCTTTCGCCAAAGCTTCTATTTCAGAAGGTGTATTGAAATTTCCCGCTCGACATATCCTAAATAACAGCTTCCCGAACTTTATCGAACTGCCACAGCTTCGCTACATTTATTAATTTTTGGCTGGTAACTGCCGAGGCGAAACGCAAGGTTATTTCTTGCGAAATAGGCAATGGAAACGATGTCAACATTAATCAGAGAATACTGGCCTCAGACAATGCACTAAGCAATGGTCTGTGTTCTGTAGTTACAAAAAACACGATACAATACTGTATTTCCAGAGTATGGCAAAAATTCCATAAATCCAAGATGGCGGGTGGGAAACTGCCTTAATGCATATGGCCGTACACACTGTTTTTTTTTCAAACATAGCTCCGGGAAATCTTCTTCCCCCCCCCCCCCCCCAATCACGCTTCATCTAAGCTCAGGGACCGGACTGTCTACTGCCTTTCTTTCTCTAAGAAGGATTTTTTTTAGGTAATATCATCATTTTGTGGGAATTTTGTAAATTAAATGTTAGAAACAATGTTATTGAGGAATACATGTCATGCCTATTTTAGGGCATGTTTAGACACCATTAATTACATGCATTACGAGATGAAGTTTGTGTATAGTAGTGCACCCACGGATGATTAATTTGCTCACTAGGGGAAAAAATACCATGGAAGAAACTCTGGTCGGACAGTGAATCGAACCCGTTTTCTCCCGATTGCAAGGCCACCTTGCTCAGTGTTACATTCAGTTAGTTAAACTGAAAGAATTAATGGATCCTCGCTATTTGAAGTTAGGTTTAGGTAGGTTAGAAGATCATGTTCAATAATTATGGATGGGAGGGGTTGTGATTTAAAGCTTTCGATCAATTGTTGCAACACTTCGGGTGCATTCAGTAAATCTCGGGATTCCTCTTCCGGGCGAATTTGTGTGACAGCATGTAAATTTTTGCTTCTCCAATACAGGACAACGGGTAGACACACTGGAAACCACTTTGATTAAGCTCTTGTCACACTGTCACATTTCCCCCTTCAAATATATTTGACAATAACATTTGAAGACGAAATGTGGCCATTAAAATTTTCCATTGATCAAAGTCTAGTTATCGGTAGAGACCTGCGCAGATAGAGGATATGATATCCGCGAAGACCTTATCAGCATCCGCGTCCGCGGATATTGAAGTTACCCAGACGGTTGCCTTATTTATAGCTTAAGTGGTCAGGGATACGATACAGCGTCTTCAATGGGAGACACTATGTCATCCACCGTACTCCCCGGACCTTGCGCCAACACATATCATCACTCATCACCTCTTCCATTCCCTCGACAACCACCTTTGTGGGAAATCCTTCACAAATGAGATGGACTCGCGGCAGGCAATCGACTGCTTGCGTCCAAGAAACCCCAGTTTTTACCGCAAGGGTATTGAGCAGCTGTGGGCATGTTCGCAAAGGGTGTTGGATGCCAATGGGGATTACTTTGAGGACCAACAGTATGCGACACTTGCTGTATACCTTTTTTTTGTTCCTGGCGACCTAACATGGCGAGAAATTTGTTTGGTTAACTGGTATGAGGATATATGTAAAAATTGAAATATAAAAAAAAAAAAACATTTTTAAAGCAAATATTTCAGATACATTTAGGGTTGAAGAGTTAAGTTATGGCTTCGTGTTTTAATGGCTGGGTTATGTCATTGAAGCAAATTGGAATTTTTGAAGTCAGTACCTCTATTTCTAGAACTCTGCCTTCGGTACTGCCGGGGGGGGGGGGGGGGTCCTAAGCAGAAAACGTCTGGAGACTTGTATTTACAAAAATTACTACAACTTGCGTGCCTCAAATGTTATCTAAAGTTATTTGCGGAAGTGCGTTTACCAACGATAGAGCAAGGAGCGAGTGTCTGTGAACCAAATTAATGCTCTGGCTTGATACGAAGACCTTTTGTAAGTTCATTTAAGTTTTTGAAATCATAGGCTATAGGTTTCTAATTTCAGTTATGTAAAAATTACATTAATATTAATTTTTTTAAAGACATGGTCAAGAAGTCAGAATTAAAATCAACGCTGTTGTGTATATTTAGTTTGGAATAGCGACCAATATTTTTGTACCCAGGGGCTTAAGAATCCCTAAATACAGCCCTGAGTATTTCCCAAGTATGAATTTAATTGGTCAACTTTTTATAACCCTACTGAGTTTATTCTTTGAGAAGCTATGGTTTGTGCTCTGATGGAACAAATGTGTTCGGGTATTTTTTTTTTTTTCCAATTCTATCAACAAGCAATGTTCTCATTTGTGTTAAAATTACTCTTTGCTCAAGGACATTCCTTTAGAATATTTTATTGCGCCACACTTGAAACATCAATTCCATTACATCAGAAATCAACTGCGTGGTAATTCACCACACTTTTTTGAAATGCTGCAAAATTTATCCTGTACCATTGATCTTTGTTGGTTTTTCCCTCAAGTTCAGCTTTCAAATACAAGTAGAATTTAGTGCGGTGTGTGTGTTTTGTTTATCGTTATGTATCGTCAAACAAACAGTGTATGAGGTATTTGGTTTCTTACACTCTCGGCAGGCGAATTCGAACGTAGCGCCGGTTCGCCGTGGCGGAGAGCGAGTGGCCTAATTGATGCATCATCCCGCGTAGCGATTGCATTCAGAATGTACCTCCTTAAGGTGATCGCATGGTTGAAGGAATTTGGCAAGTCTGAGGCCTAAAAGCGTGGGAGCGCTAGGGGCGACCGAGACATGCACATCAACTCTCTCATCGCCTCTACGTGCAATGCATCAGTGCGCTCTTGCCGTCGATAACGCGCCTCTATGAGACTTTAGCGGAGACCCTACCATTTTATGATGTAATAATAAAAATAAAGGTTTGATGCACGACCCTATACCTTTTTTTATGTGCTGTACCGAAATGATCATGCCTAAAAATGACCATGAAAACACCCGTTCGAGCAATTTTCACTATCACAAAAACATGCTTTAGAGAGAAATGGAGGAACTGAAAAAACGTTTATAGACGCGTAAAGTTTCTTAAATGATATTCGTAAGCAGACCTCACTCATACACTTTGGGTGTTTTTTTTTTTATAAAACTTTTTTCGTTGGAGTTGTGCACACCGTTCGACGGCCTACCATGGCTGCCTGCCACCCTAAGGTGGTTTGTAATGGCATAGACTTGCTTGGCGGCGAGGTAACAGCCCCTTCTTTGGCTTGCGCCTGACTTATATCGTCTATGATATGACGGCTATGGAAATACGATCAGAAATAACTTAATTGCAAGGCGGCCACTCAAATCACTTAACAGGTTTTTCAAGACGGCCGTCTGGCCATGACTCAGGCAGTGATGTCAATACCGGCAATTTTTTTTTATTTCGCGCCTTGCACCTGGAATAGTATATCTACAGGCTGCATCTGAATTCAACCGACGAACTTCACCTGGAAGTTAATCACGGGAAATAAAGGCGAAAAAATATTATACATATACGTCCTATGGCCGAAAGTGAATCAGAAGGTCAGTACACATTTTTTGAACCTGAAGCTCTGTTTTATTACAAATATTGGAAAAATAATATTTAAAATGGAACAGTGAATGTGAGGATAATGTGTAACGTCAGTTGTTACATGCGATTTAATAGACAATTTTTAAAATCCCAAGTATGCTCCGGGGCATAGAGATCCAGTCGTAATGAGGATAGCAAGCATGATTATTTCCATGAAGTAATTTTATAACTGCGACAGGTGTGGTGTTTGCAGTTTCTAGATCTTTGTTCCGTTTCACATTATCCACTCACTCAGTGTTCTAACTTAAATGTTTTCTCCAGTGTTTGTAATAAACTACTGCTTCATGTCCAAATTCACGGACGTGTAGCCTACCGTGTATGGGATTCACTCTACACGTATATGTTTTCGCCATTTTTCCTGATTAACCTGCTGCGGATGTATGTCGGTCAAATCGAGATAAACCTCGTATATTTTATGTAAAATTCCATATATATATATATATATATATATGTATCGAACATATAATAGTTCTATGGAATCTGTATAACAAACCGGAGTCATTGTGAAGCACTGACGTGTACTTTACCGTTCCATTCAAACATTTATGTGAGGTATGATTCAGTTTGTATATAGCAATATAGTTCCAGTCAAGTTGAAATATGATTTTAGATTAGCAAGCTCCTCTGTGAGAAAGTGTTTCAGTTATCAGCGAACGAGTTCTTTCAGTTCCCTGTTTCAAACATAAGAACGCACAGTAATGCTATTAAAACAGACACTCTGTAAAATAAGTTGCGGATTTGAACACAGGGATTGTATAGAGAAGTGAAAATCGAAAGGAAAATGAATCGCTAACTTTTACTATGGCCAAGTGTGTGGTCTCAGCGGCCCCATGGATATAGCATACTCTTACAAGACACCAGAGGGGTGTATCAAGAGTTCGTGAGGTATGGAGGTCGGAATAAAAATAAAATAACTAAATTTTATCTTTAATTTATTCGTGCAGCTATTAGTTACAACATTAAATTATCTATAGCTACCATTAATCTTTTTATTTCTCAGTGAGCGCAATATTTAATACATATATCTCAACTCTCATTACAGTGCTTTTCAACGTGTCTGTTCGGTTATAGTGAGTTAAGCACCATTTATCATTAACACATGTTCAGTCTGTCTGTTGGAATCATTTGAAATGTCTTTTACTGTCACGCACCCAGGTCAATAGTCCGGCTTGCCAGTCGCACACTTCACTGCACCGATGCTCGCAGTCGCAGATTTTACTCCCGCTGGTCTCTGCCGTCGCCACTCGTTGCTCTCCTGGCTAATCGTCTATCGCTTAAGGTCGCACAATCGCCCGTGCTCCATAAACTGTGTCGATTCGGAGGCCCATCGCGCTTAAATAATATCTATGGCCATGATCTGGAAGATTTGCTGCACCCCGAGTCACGCTGATCCTTAACGAGAATATTCCTTCAGATAAAAGCAATAATTCAATTTGGTGAAGGTCAGGAGTACGCGTAAGAATGCGCAGGGATTATCGCTCGCCTGTCAAACATGCCGTCGTGACTCGCTGCCCGCTATCATATAGGGCGAGTCCTTTATAAGAGGCCTCGTGGGACATGTGTGTAAGGGAGCGAGGAAATGAGGAAATACAGTCCAGTGTAACAACAAAATACCTAGAGTAGGTGCAGGAAGTGGCCGCCATTGACCTCGAGGTAGGTGTGTGTGCAGACGACACCAGAAGTTGTGAAAGGCACGGGCGAGGACATGCTGCGGGATGGCATCGATAACTGTGATAATGTTGGCCTGGAGTTTTTAAGTGTGTGTGCGGGTTGTTGCTGTAAACCTGTCTCTTTAGAGCCGTCCCACAAGAAGGAATCACAGTCAGATAAATCTGGAGAACGGGGTTGGTTTGTTCCGCGGCTCATGACACGATCAGGCTGGAACACCGACTCAATGTGCGCGATCGTTGCACGTGCATTAAATATTTCAAATATCCGACTGAGATGCTTGTAGCACCTATGTATAGCAATGTAGATCGAGGAGAAGAAGGCACAAAATTATACATACGATATCATATTAAAAATGAATGTCAACTTTGAGTTTGGGACTTTGTGTCTAGGGCCTTCGATACTTCATTAATTCAAATAGGAAACAATCGATGATCAAAATGTCTTCACTTACCACTTACAATAAATATTTCAGATCTGAGGAGGAAATCCTGTGTGTTTTGAATCAGCCCTGTTCTGTTTGCAGACATATTACCTTCTCTCTCTCTCATGGGTCGAATTATAGTCGACACAGTAGGTCGAAAGAATGTAAGTAATGAAAATAAAAAACTTCGTGTGTATCCGTCCTGTTCACACGTGTCCCTAAGGGAATATTGCCATTTCACTCATGTATTTCGGTATTTACTGTATTTCACTGGAAAATAATTTCTTTAATGACGTGGAGAAAATATCTGCATGATATATCGTAGTAAACATTTTCTACAATATCCATCAGAAGGCGTCCTCTTTCCTAAAAATGCTTTTAAGATAATGAAAAGTTACAAGTTTCAATATTAGGGATGGTCAAATTTAAAAAAAAAAAATGTATTCTATGTAGATACTTGAAACTAGAGCTGGTATTTATTTGTTGGTTCATTACATCTGCACCTGACGTGATGTTCAGTCGCATATTCTGATGTCTCAGTTTTGTATGGTGAAAGTTAAAATTTTCTGTCGACCGTAAATCGGTTTAGGGGTTGCTCCAAAGACTTAAAGTAGTTGCATAGAATTTGCACTTTTTCTGGCGAAATTCGGACATTTATAACTGTCGAGATTATAAGAAACGAGACGAAGATTTTTTTTTGGAGGGACATTCAACGGAATTAAGAAAGTATTATCACGGAAAATTTGAGAAAAAAAAATGCGGAAGTCACGCGTAAATGTCGCTATATGGCGCGCGTAGTGCGTAAATGTAAATATTAATTACTATTGTATAGTATCAGAGTTCAGCTCTCTTTCCCGAGTAGCCTGCTCGTTTAGTATTGTGATGCTTGAATATACATATTATTTTGGTCGTAGTTATTGCGTAAATTTGACTACGTTGCAGAGAGAACCTAGAGTATAACACTGAAAGGAAAAAAAAACTCTCGACCAAAAAAAACAAATAAAAACCAGCCAAGGTTTGCTGTTGTCAACATCTAGCTAATCTTGGCTTTAATCTATTTGATTAATTTTTGAACTCGTGGTTTTTATGCCACATGTTGCGTTTCCGTATTTCATACTTCTTGTAACAAAGCATTACAAAGACGTATGCCTAAAACAATAACTATTTTTGTCTCACCTTCATAGCAAGAATCACTGAAAGATGATTTTAGAAGCAGTTTTCACTAGAGCCTTCTTGGATGAGTTGGTAAAAATATGGACTTTTTTATTATCTTGACCCATTTGTCATTCGGTACTAAGGAAACCTAATCTTCGTTTTACTACAGGCTGTGGCATATTCCTTCCCCGTTCGTGCTTCTCTAGTGACCTCGCTGTTGACGAGACGTTAAGCCCTACCTGTCTGCCTAATTGTTTTACGGTGGAAATTATGATCAGAATTTAATGAATTCTCCAATGCAAGTTTGTGAAAGGTGCATTCGAATTTGAAAGGCACATTCGTCGCTCCACGACGAAGAAAGAAGAATTTTATGGACGACTGTAAATGCTGTTAACGATAAAGTTAGCACTTTCTAAATCAACCTTAGAAAAATGTTACTGCCCCTACCTACATATATGTTAACGGACGCCATGAATTACATGCGCCCAGTAAAGTTGGTAACGATGGATGGGAAGTAGTTCCGTATCTTAACGTCCAATAAAAATGGTTAGGTAACAATTTCTGATAATTTAATTTATTTGCTTCGCTTTCTGTTTTCTTTAATGCATCAAAGTGTAAAAATTAGCAGATTTGTAAAATATTTACTTTTCTAATAATTTTACAGTTTCCCTTGACCGACGCATCAATAAAGTGATGAGACCCATGACAATGTTAATCTTACATAAGGTGGAAGAATACACAACGTGCATACAAGTAGATCTTAAGCAGGGCTTTCGAAAATGCTCATTTTACCGCGAATAGCCTATATCAAGATATCCTCCTGCTCCCATATTCGGAGAAAATTTTATGACCTCAATTGGGAAACCGGCCTCTTTTAGATGCCTTATTTGCATGCCATTATTTCTCCTCTACGATAACAAGGCACTCGTCACCAGTGTTTCGCTAAACACTAGCCACACACATATTTTAGTTTCGAATCTATATAATGGCGTTACTTACGTACACAACATCCCGTCTACAGTTTAACCGTTTTAACATCAACGCATTGAAACAAATCGTGAATAAGCGTATTGCAATCGCTGTCTCTTCGATCGATTTTTAGGCGTTGTGGTGGCGCAACGAGTAAAAAACGTTGTGAAAATTGGTCACCTTCCAAACCTCGCATTTGACAGTTAACATTGTCATATCTGAAAGGAAGATGTCACTGATAAATTAATCAAGTATCCGTTATCTTTATTCATTTTGTTCTGCCCCATTAGGCGAATTGTAGCAGCAAACAATGCATGAAGCACTAAAGCGCTAACAAAATTGTGACTATGGTAGCACAAAAAATATTTTTGAACATTTCTGTGTATGGTGACTTCTGAATCAACGTGTAAAGTTATTATGAATACTCAAGGGTCTAAAATTGTCTACATTTTTAATGCATCATATCCTTTTTCGTCGCAATTCCGAAAAAAGAAAAATGATCACAATGGTCGAAAATGACTTTTCAAAAATGATTGGAACGGAATAGGCCATATAGAAAGTTTAAATGTGGTATATTATTTCATACAAATATGAAAACTGAGCAACATTTGCACGTTAAGGTACAGCTTAAAATAGTTATACATGTTGTCAGATTATTTTCTTGTAAATTTTTATGCGGTTCGTCCGAATTTAAATTTTAAAGTAAAATAGCTAAAAGTTAAACCCTTATTGTGGGTAAACCAAGGGTTTGATTTTAAAGATGCGCCTCAACTGAAATCAATTTTTTTGTGTTCAAATTACTTTTTTAAACTTTTACGAATCAAAATATTAAGTTAGATGTCTCGTATGTATGCAGAATAATTGATGAATGATATTCCTCAAACGTTTGGCATTTCAATTAAACTTTTATTTATATGGTGTCACGGAACCATACAAATTTCCTCAGATTCAGAGGAAAAAAAATTGGCGCTTGAAGGTCACTAATATAAAACATCGTTTTAAAATCAAAAATTGTCAATGTTTGCAGCGTATGATTTTGCTTTAAAATCTGTTTAGTTGTTTGTGTTTTGAGATAATGGCGTGCACGTAACAGTTTGTGGTGGACATTTAATTTTATTTTGGGTTTACATTGCACTACTAATATTATTCAACATAGGATGTCACTTAATGTATTTAGTTATTAAAGTCTACAGAGCTCGTAATTGTAAACATTGCTTACTTTGGCTGAACAAACAGTTTGAAAAGAAATATGTGCCACACTGAGCTGCATGTAAGGCATAACAATGACAACATTAGTATATTCACGTCAGATGATATTTATATACAGTTAAAAATAAATCAAATACATATTTTTATTGCATTAAGGAATCTAAACAGTACAGTGAACCGAAATGGTAGATAAAATTTCATATTACTTCACATTTCGTGGAGAGTTACGAAGTAGTGTATTCTGTAGCACACTGAACTGGTAATATAAAGGGCCTGTGTTCGTGTCCGTTTCCCGCTGAGATGAACTTCATAATGTTGATTTGAATTAAAGTAGTCTATTTTAACGATATGCACAGTGAAACATGAGACATATCCTGGGCAGTTTAAAACTTCTTGTGTGGTTTATCGTGTAGGTTTGTACGTCGCACGCAAGTCTCGAGACGATTGAACTTTTTGATAGTTTGTGGGCTTTCGAACTGAATTCATGTCGACATTCTACAATATTGCCCCTTACGTGCGAGTGTGTGTACATATTAGTCATGTTCATGTCAAAAATTCATGTTAAAAAGCAAGACACGAGGAGTAAGTGTACACATATCTCTTGTGGCTTTCACTTTGTAAAGAAAAAGAGCCCTTGGTACTTAAAAGTTGTGTGATTTTTCATTTTAAAAAATTAAAATTCTTTAGGAATTTGTTGTTTTATGCTTTCAGTTTTGTCGACGAACACATGTTTAAGGCTGCCGCCTAGTTACGGGTGTGTTTGAGTAGGGTGAGGCAAAACTAGATAAAGCTGTACGGACGACGCCGGCCGGCGCATGTAAAGCAATATCACCTCTACGTGCAAAGTTGGGAACTGGCGTACCGCGTTCCCGTCGTAGCGCTGGAACTGTGTGACTGAAAGCAGCGACCGTGTAATTTTATTGGACGTGACACTGAAGCAAAGTCCAGTGTACTCCTGTATCGTAGTTCCCATTGAATACGGTTCGTATATTTTGAGAAACAACATTCTGAAAAAGCCGTTTCCAGCCGTGTTGGTGGGCCTTAAAATAATATTTCTAATGTGAGTGATGTCGTGAAAGTACCATACACGACTAGTCTCAATACTTTTTTCTTTCCGTAGGTAACCATTTTGGGTGCACATTTATCGGTTTCCTTTATTTAAAAAAAAAAAAAAAACTAGGATTTCGAACACATTCCAGCACAGTTCAATCGCTAGGTAGGCGGCCACTTTTAATAAATGCTAACATGGAATAATATTGTATAAGGCAGCAGTGAAGATCCAGCAAATTTCCTTGTTTAATTCATCCACACCATTGCTAGAAAATCTCAACAACTTTCCTCCTTTTGTTATGTTTTTCTTCGGCGTGTGGATATTGCAGAGGAGGACCGAACGTGTGTACGTGAGCTGATCTACAACTACAGGACTCGGTTGACTGGCACAATGTAACTTCGTTACTGTATATATTTACTCGTTTGTGTTTTGTCTAACGTCTTCGTGAAAACATATACACAAAGGCTGTTCATGGTAAAGTCAGCACTTTTGAAGTCAACCTTTGAAGAAGAAAAAATCGGTGTCCATAATTACGTACAGCTTTAGTACGCACTGGCATACGAGTTCAAAGTTAAATTGGCAACAAATGCTTTGACGTCTATGCTTTGACGTGTTGAGAGTGTGACATTTAAATAATTTTTTAAATATTTTATTTATTTACTTATTCGTTTCCGTAGATCCTGCTTTTGAGCTCAGTAAGCTCCAGGATGTGGAACACATGCAAAAATAGTACAAATACAATAACAAATCACATAGAAATCATGACATACAAAATGCTAAACAATAACAAACAATTACTTTCCTAAAATAAAAATATGCACCTTTTCCTTTGGATGACGCATGTTTTAAGTGAGCTTGTCCACGTCATTTTTAACCTAACGTGTGTCGGAATACTACAGTATGAGAACAAAGGCAGATCCTAAGCAAGACGTTCAAAAATACTCAGTTTACTGGGATCATCCTATACAAGAAAAGATCTTATAGACCCATTAAACTAAAATCTTTAAACATGCACATATTTTTATACATAAATTACTAAGTTGCTCACATTTGTTGGGCACGACTTGCGTAGAGCTGCCAACCATATCGTATTTTAAAAAATGTCCCATATCCTGCGGCTGAATCAGTGGCAGATCTAGAAATGCATAACGAAGGGGGGTTACTAAAAGGGTGTGGCACTATGCATTATGTTCAGACGACTGCTTACAGCAAGCATTACGTTTTAATACCACACACAAATGCCAGTACTTTTTTTTTTTTTTTTTTTTTTTTTCCCTTTAGCTGTACTAATGATATGCAGTGCACTAAGTATATGTACAACATTTTATAAATTCTTGTTACTATACTAAGTATAACTTATGTATTACCAATGTACTTGGTTTCGCGAGTGATATCTGATTATCCAGTGTAAAATGAAGCTGCAATTGAGGGGCTAAAGCCCCCTTAAATCCGTCACTGGATTGTATTATGCCGTATGGACATAGGCGAGGACGTCATATATCTGGTATCTCAGAATTCTTCGAAAATAAACCAAATATTGAAACATACAGTGTCAGTAATTTACTACATTCATGGTTACAGGATGGGCAAATGCGTACTTTGCAAACGAGAACTTTCTATTTCACACGACGGGGAAAGGGGCGTGAAAAAACACGCATGGAAATTGTTGCATAAATACACGAGACACCAGGTCAACACATGGGAAATAACTGAGTTAGACATTTTTTCCCCCGCCAAACAAGGATTTATGGAACATAATCCAAGTATACCATGTTATAGGCTGTTCACGGTAAAGTGAGCACTTTTTAAGGCGCTTCTAAATTTTTCCTTTCAACCAATTTCCATCTTCCTGCTGCTTTATAATTTGCAATGTGACCAATAAACACAATGTATACATTTCCCCACCTTCAAAATTTAATGCCTCAGGCTGCAATAGTATATATTTATTATTGGTTAATGCCTGTTGGGAGTGCCTTTAAAAGTGCTCACTTTACCGTGAACAGCCTATAGCCTTATGTTATCATAGTACTAATAATGGTTCACGTTATACTTAACAGTTTTGTTTGCAATATCAACTTGACCCGTTACATTTTTGGTAGACAATAAAAACGTTATAGCATTTAAAAATTTTTTATGTGGTAATAATTTTCCTTGGACATTTCATCGGGGTGAGATGTGCCGAGTTGTTGGACGCGACCCTTACGGAAAATCTGAAAAAGTGTGCAACCCTATAGACTTACGCGTATACTGTTTTCGGACCTTCTTTGGGTCCGCGGTGGCTGAGCGGTTAGTCTGCTCGCCTCCCAGCAAGGCGAACCGGGTTCAATCCCCGGATTTTCGCATGTGGGAATCGTGCTGGACGATGTCACTTGGTCGGCGGGTTTTCTCGGGGATCTCCCGTTTCTCCCCACCTTTCATTCCGGCGTTGCTCCGTACTCACCTCAATCACCCTCATCGGCTCTCAAGACCTCTGCGGCTGTTAAGAGCCGCTCAAATTCTCTTCAATGACTTCACTCACTCGGTCATTTTTTCACCGTCATTGAATGAGTGACTGAATAAACGTGCTGTTTTTTTTATGTTGGCGTCGCAGCGGTTTTACAAGGCGGCATTGCGCTACTCGCTGATTTACGACCAACGAAATCTCGTACAGGTTTACTCGTTCCATAAATTAAGAGGTACTTAAAAATTTTTGCAGACGCCTGAAATTACCGGGAACTAAGATGGCAACGCCCAGTTTGCCTTCTAAGCAATTTATGGGCGAATAACATGCAAAATCAAACTTGGACGTGATATATTGTATTTTTGTGGACTTTTTCTTTTAATACTTTTGTCTTTCTTACAATAACCCGCTATGACTGCTTTGCAGCTTCTGTACGCACAAACATGTTTTAATGTCAAACGCGAACGTCGTAGCTTATGAATAATACTTTTGCACAACAGTAGCTATATCTTCGGGTGCTGTGCCTAGTGATCATTTTTTTTAAATCTCGATTGAATGTACGTTTCTTTCCCAGTATTGCGTAGTCTAATATTAAACTTCGGTCAATTCGCAATCTTCCTGTCATATCTACGACTATACCAAAATATTTTTTGGTGAATGTTGTCTTCAAAAAAATTCTTCACGAAATTTGTAAAATTAAATTACTATTTCAGTTCTATCTGCCTCTTGCTTATAAAATCAGTCTGTATACCCTAAGTTTTCTCATTCTGACGTGTAACTGCGAACACAAATGTACTCTAAAAGCTTTTTTTTTTTTTTTTTTTTTTTTTTTTTTGAAAGTGTGTGATTTATTTAACTTTTGCATATATTCGTATACACTGGTTCCTTCTTGTTCCGAACCATATCAAAGGGGGATTTTTGAAGATCTGATAAATATTGTGTGCATATTTGTTAATAATTTAACCATATCTAATTGTTCATAAATATCCAGAACTTGATACAGTTTGAAGATGTTTTTCATACGCGGACAATTACATCAAATCTGTTTTTTTTTTTTTCGGGGCAGTTGTGAACACTAAAAAAAAATGGTTTGTCGTAATGCATGTTTATAATGGTGAAGCATGTACATAGAAGTTCGTAATATTTCTAATAATTTATTTGCTTCAAAAATGTTTGAAGTCCGTACCTGTAAAGTTTACTTTGCTGAAACGCTTTCTCAATTGCCTAACTGACCCCAGTTCTTGTGTTTCTTAGTTTACTCAAGGGATTCGCGTAGTTTTTTTTATTTTTTTATTTGGGAGTGAGGCATTAATCAATGCAGCGCTAACAAGGGCGATCGGAGATGGTGGTTCTAATGCGGTGTCGTGCAAGCACAAGACACTACCAATTATTGTCGAAATAATGACGATGAAGGCATAATGCACTGAAATATACCCTGCACGGAAGATTTCGTATTTAAAAATTACTGTGGAAATGCCTTTTTTTTTTTAATCCATGTCCAAAATAATACACGTTTGAAATTGAACTAATATTTGTGACATGTTTTGATTCTAATGACAAATTCGTAATTTTGTAATTTGTCATTTCGTACGTTGCCGGCAGTCACTTGTTAAGCACTCGCGGTAACGCATTTTTACATTAACTGTGAAATGTATTTTTATCCAAATATAATGCTTAAAACGGCCGTAATATACTCTGCAATAACGACTTTACAAAAAATTTGTTGCTAAATATATAGGCCTAAAAAAAGCACAACACTTTCCAGCTTTTTAAAACATGCGTAGTGTATTTTATAAAGAGTTATTTGGTTTTTAAAATATATATATATATATATATTTACTTACACATTTGTGCATTTGTTTTGAAGGTAAAAACCGACATGGCGCTGATTTTGTCATTTTGTATTTTTGCTAACATCCGCTAGGTACAAAATACGAAATATCAAATTAACTTAATACGTCAATATTTTGTGTTTAAAAAATCGGGTCACGTGATCATTTTGTTAACAAAATGTGCCAATTCGGACACTGCATAAAATACCATTCGTAAGCAGATATAATTTAACATATTTAACAGTTTTATTGACAAACGGGGGTTTTTTAATCGAAGTTCTGCTGATTGCTTAGTGGTTGACTAAATGGCGCAGCAGTTGGCGAACTTGCGTACATCAAGTCTAAACGGATTAGTTTGCGACCGAGCCCTGTACGATATAAACCTTTGAAATTAATAAATCTATATCTATACACAGTATAAAACAAAGTCGCCCGACCACGTGTGTCTGTGTATTCGGATAAGTCTTCTAAACCACTTGAATGATATTTATGCAGTTTTCACAGTTATTTAGAGGATTTCTTTAGGAAGGTTTAGGTATATAATACATTAATATTTAATGTAAGGATAGTAGAGGAATGTCAACGTTTTCTAATCAAGTCGGAAAAAGTCGCTTTTCATGGCTTATGCTGACAATGCCATACGAGATACACCAATTTAATGTACTACAAAATTGGAGTTCCCAAAAAGGCCTACAAAAAATCCGCGACAGCATATGTGTACCTTTTTCAAGATGACCTACTGTAACCATTTTTGTCTTTATAATAATAGGGTTCACTTAGGAAGACTTTTTGAACAACACATTATTAATCCTGTAATAGTTACCTTAAGCATTTAGTGTATATACTTGCTGTAAACCTAAACAACGCCATATTTACAAATCGCACCGGAACGTGGGGGCGGGTCGCTGGTGAATAAATAAACATTCCAACTCAAAACAGCAGTTCTAGCAGCTAATTATAAATGTGGTTCTACGTCTTTGGTATCAGCGAGTGTAAAATTCTTGAATAAGTGGCACTTTGGCGCGATAAAGCGTGATTCGTGTTTGTCAAGATTTCACATTAACTGGCGTACTTATGGGTTGGTTTGCCCCTATCGTTATTCAGTATGTGTTATCGTCCGAGACAGAACGAGTTGAAGGGAAAGTGATTGAGGAAAACGAAGGATGGCCAGGCCGGGAATCGAGGCAGGTTGTCGCGCGATAATCCGAGCCAGTTCTCACCAGTTACTTGGAGGGGGGAGTGTGTGGGACTTTTGACGGCGCGGAGCAGTTGCCTCCCCTCCACCTCCCACCCTGCCCCCCGGGCGCGGGAACAGGTGACTACGTAGCGCCGGCCGGCCGTCAGTTTACTCTTGACAAGTCGGCGCTACGCACGTACTGCAATTCCCCGCCGTTCACCGGGACTCCGCAGTGCTGCCAACCGTGCATGGCCCGCGTGTCTGCGTGAGCACCCAACTTTCCCCAACGCGCGCGCGATGGCGTCGAAGGAGCCGGATGCGGTGGCGTCCGACGACAAGAAGGGGAAGCGGGGCAGCAAGTTTAGTAAGCTGGTGAGGAGCAGCTCCTTCAAGCTGGGCAAGAAGGAGGAGGGCGCCGAGCCCAAGCCGCCGTCCAAGAAGAACAAGAAGCAGAAGAGCAAGCCGGAGGTGGGTGACGAGGAAGGCGACGTAAAACCGCACAAGCCCAGCAAGGCGTCGCAGCTGGTGCGTAAGCTGAGTATAGGCAAGATCTACAAGCAGGGCAAGTCGTCTAAGACTCCGTCGCCGACGCAGGGCTCGCCGGTGCTGCCCAAGGCGAGCGTGCGAGAGGACGACGACCGCCGCCAAGGGCCGGAGGGCGACGACTTCCAGTCGCTGGGCGGCGACGAGGCGGTCTCCCCCCCCGCCGCCAGCCAACGCCGGCCAATCAGAGGCTCGCGACGCCCCGCCCACTGAGGGTGGCGTCGACGACGTCGGCGCGAGGATACCCTACATAGAGGAGAGCGCGTCGCAGCTTAGCAGCGCCACCAGCCAGGTAGAGCTAGCGAGCGTCGACGGTAGGGACGCCAGGTGGTTACTGCTGCAGCTGCAGTCGGGAGTGTTGTCTGCGCCGCCCGAGCACGGTCCCGCGCCCGACCTCACGCGCGCCGAGAGCGACGTTGTCCCGGAGAAGAGTCCTGCGGTGTCGGAGGCGGACGTGCGGACAGATACAGGTCCAGAGAACCCGGTAGAGGACGCCGACCGAGGGATAGGATCGGAGGCCGGGAGCACTAAAGCGGTATTGGAGCCAGTGAAATACGAACCGGAGGCAGAAAAACACGAGCCGCCGATCGGGGAGAAGCACGAGGTGGTGGAAGAAGAACGCGAGCCGATCGGAGAGAAGCTCGAGGTGGTTGATCGCGAGCCGATCGGAGAGAAGCTCGAGGTGGTTGAACGCGAGCCGATCGGAGAGAAGCTCGAGGTGGTTGAACGCGAGCCGATCGGAGACAAGTACGAGGTGGTAGAAGAACGCACGCAGGTCGGAGATCAGGAGCCGCAGGAAGAAAGACCTAAGTGTGCGGGAGAGAATTTCGGAGCGGATGTAACAGAAGCCAATGCCAGGTCGCGGCTTGAGTACGAAAAGGCGCGGCTGAGGCGGGAAGTGGCAAGCGGCGAGACCTTTGGCGCAGACACGCCTGCAGCTTTGATGTCTGAGGCCGCCTCGGCGCGCGCAGGCAAGCAGCTTCGAGGGGCGGCAAGGAGCGGGCAGGCCGCCGGTGCCAAGAACATAGAGGACGACATCGCGGACCTGCTGGCCGAGGAGAGACGGTCGTCTGATAGGTTCCTACGCACCATTGAGGAGAGCCTCGACAAGTCCACGCACCCGGCCAAAGCCAACGAGGAGGAAGCAGTAGAGGAGTTCGGCGACAACGTCGACAAGGACGACGTGGAGGCGGAGACGAACAGTGTTCCCGAAGAAATGAAGCCGGCCAGCGTTGTTGCTCCCGCTGAAAAGAACGCCACGGTAACAACTGCTGAAGGCTGTTCATGGTAAACAGAGCACTTCTGAAATAAACCTGTTGGAAAATATCACTATCCATAGCCAGTATGCCCTGACTGGCATGCAGGTTCCCTCTTAAATTTGCTGAGAATTAAAGTGGTTTCACGGCTAGATGTATTGCGTGTAGTTATTTTTTGCCAGGGAAGTTGGTTTCGTTTGCATAACATTTCTATATATATACTGTTTATGGTAAAATGAGCACTTTTGAGGCTCTAGTTACTATTTTTTTAATTCAGCCATTCCTTATCCTAACTACCTTTTCAAATATTGCCATGTAAATAATAAGCATAGTGTGTGTATATACTATATATGTGTGCGTGAATATGTATATATGTGTATATATACACGTACGTATATATGTGTATATGTATATATACATGTACGTATATATGTGTATGTGTATATATACACGTACGTATATATGTGTATATATACACGTACGTATATATGTGTATATATACACGTACGTATATATGTGCATTTGTGTATATACACATGTACATATATATGTGTATTTGTGTATATACACACGTATGTATATATGTGTATTTGTGTATATACACACGTACGTATATATGTGTATTTGTGTATATACACACGTACGTATATATGTGTATTTGTGTATATACACACGTACGTATATATGTGTATTTGTGTATATACACACGTACGTATATGTGTGTATGTGTGTATATACACACGTACGTATATGTGTGTGTGTGTGTATATACACACGTACGTATATGTGTGTGTGTGTATATACACACGTACGTATATGTGTGTGTGTGTGTATATACACACGTACGTATATGTGTGTGTGTGTGTATATACACACGTACGTATATGTGTGTGTGTGTGTATATACACACGTACGTATATGTGTGTGTGTGTGTATATACACACGTACGTATATGTGTGTGTGTGTGTATATACACACGTACGTATATGTGTGTGTGTGTGTATATACACACGTACGTATATGTGTGTGTGTGTGTATATACACACGTACGTATATGTGTGTGTGTATATATACACACGTACGTATATGTGTGTGTGTGTATATATACACACGTACGTATATGTGTGTGTGTGTATATATACACACGTACGTGTATGTGTATATATACACACGTAGGTGTGTATGTGTATATATATACGTATGTATATATGTGTGTGTATATATATACGTACGTATATATGTGTATGTGTATATATATATATATGTACGTATATGTGTATGTGTATATATATACGTACGTATATATGTGTGTGTATATATATATATATATATACGTACGTATATATGTGTATGTATATATACACACATACATATATATACATGTGTGTATATGTATGTGTATCTATATACACGTTATATATGTTTGTATAATGTGTAGCTATATACACTATATATATATATATATAATATATGTTTGTATGTGTATCTATATACACATACATGTATATATATATATATATATGTATATACAAATGTATATGTATGTGTGTATGTATATATTTATATGTATCTATATACACATATGTATGTGTGTGAAGGTATGTATGTGTGTGAATGTATATATGTGTGTGTATCTATATACGCATATGTATGTGTGTGCATGTATATGTGTGTGTATCTATATACGCATATGTATGTGTGTGCATGTATATGTATGTATATATACACATACGTATGTGTATATTTATGTGTATATTTGTATGTGTATCTATATATGTATGCATGTGTATCTATATACATGGATGTATGCATGTGTATCTATATACATGTATGCATGTGTATCTGCATACATGTATGTATGTGTATCTGCATACATGTATGTATGTGTATCTGCATACATGTATGTATGTGTATATATGTATGTGTATCTATATACACACACGTATGTGTATGTGTGCATGTATATATATGTATGTGTATCTATATACACACACGTATGTATATGTATATATATATAATGTGAATCTTTATACACATGTATGTGTGCATGTATGTGTATATATATATATATATAATGTATGTATGTGTGTCTCTATACACATACGTATATGTGTATATATACGTATTCCACCACACTCGGGAAGTTAACATCCAAGGTGAAAATAAATTATATTTATTGGTTATTATTCCAAATGAGAGGGTTTTCAAAAGTCTCACTTTACCGTGATCTAAATATCCCAAGATTTTGTTAAATATTCAGGCCCACTGCAAATATAATTTAATTTACGGCAAGAGTTGCTCTTTAAGGGGAAAGCTATATTCCAAGCATGGCTTTCAAAAGTGCTCAATTTTCAGTGAATTGCCTATAGGGTAGTGTTTTTTCCGTTAAATGCTTTTGACTTCTTTTTAGTAATCCTATGGCAGTGTGTTTAAAATTAATTCATGAAACTGGTCCACTATATAATATCATTATTTCCATCTTTAAAAATTTTGTAGGATGAATTTGTTCAAATTGACAGCATTTGTCATGGTCTGAAGATTGAGGTGTGAATTTGCATTCTTTTTTATAGGTACATTGGCTTATTTTTATGTTGCTGTAGGTCGTTTCCCAAGCTCACTATCCAACTTTTTTTGCATATTAATTTCAGAAATTATTTTCAGAAGGGTACACAGATTTTAATGCATTTCCATCAAATTGGAATTACATCCCTAAACTGTTGTTTTCAGAATAACTAGACCAATACTAGCATAAGATATTGGATGAATATGTTGCCCATCATGGTAAATTTCCAGAATAGGGGATTTTTTAAAAGAATATATATATAATATATATATATATATATATATATGAAAGTGGGTATAATTCCACCCTACTAATTACACAGACCACGAATTTACTAGGGTCATCAACATTTGACCAATAGAAACCCCAAAAACGAAAGTGGGGGGAGTTGTGTAGATTAAGGAACGTGTGGGGTAAAAAGGTACATAATGTAATATTTATTCTAAAAAATATGTTAAATTGCAAAAAAAACTTTACCAAACATTATCTAAATTGACACAATACAAGCTACAAATAAGATTGTGGTGAGGTCTATTAAGACAAAGAAAATTATGGGGTAAAAAAAAAAGTTTGTTCTTTTTCATGATAAAATTTTACATCTCCTTTTCCCTACAGTTCATAGCCCTCCCTGCTATCATATTTCTAATTTGTATTGGCAACATTGTCAATTTAGGTAATGTTCTGTTCAATCTTTTTGCAATTAAACATGTTTTCATGATACAATATTACAATAATATTAGAAATAGCACAAAAATATGTTAAAACACACACACACACACACACAATATCTCAGTGAAAATGTGCTACACATGAGAATCATTTATGGGGAAACTCCAGGCTTCGCTGATGCGCGACGCTTAGGCACCCAAAAAAAAAAAAACATTGCCGGTACGCCTTGAATTACTGTATTGGGATGTACTCCCCTGCTAGTACTGGGACTCTAGCTCGGTGCATAATGTTTGGCTATGCTTCAACAGTATTTTCCCCTGCGAGGGGACTATGCTTGAATATCATAAATTATCACAGTGACACTTGGGTATGTGTGCAAGTGCGTATTGATAATATTGTGAATTTATGTATTGTTTGGTTAAGTCGTTTGCAATTTAACCTTTTTTTTTTTTTTTTTTTGTGATATTACCCATATAATCGTAATAATTCATCACTAAAACACGTTTAATTGCACAAATGTCTAACCAAACAATACCTAAATTGACAATACCTATTACTAATAAGTTACAAATTAGATAGTGATGAGGACTATGAACTAAAGGTAATTTGTGGGTAACATTTTATCACAAATGTACACATGTTACACTTGTAGTACTCCACAATTTCCTTGATGTCCATAGCCCTTGTCACTATCTAAAATTAATATATTATAATAAACATATATACTAAATCACATAGGCCTACTGAAATAATTAAATTGCTCACCTAATCAGTCGTCGCTCGTAGGCCATAATATTCTATTTGACGAAATTCCACACCCACATTATCACACAATTATTCTTTTTTCACATTCCCTATGGGCATAAACGATAGAAACACGCATATTATCACACACTTTTGAATTAACACTTCATACACAATGAATTTCAATAAAACGTGCAAAAATATACAGCTACATCACACATGACCGGCTGATAAAATGGCAGTCCTAAAACTGTACTTGGAACATTCTTACTATGTACCTGTCACATAAACCAATTATAATGCGCATTTGTTTCTTTTATCTATGCATAATGGTCACCGAACACACAATATGAAATGGTGATGCACGTCTACTGTATATACATACCATCTTGGAACCTATTTGTACTACATGTATATTTATTCTACTAGTAGTGTTACATAGTACGCTCCTCTTGTCAATATACACTAGGTAAGCCTTGAGTAATTGACCAGAATTATGTAATGTTCAGAAACTATTTGTTACCTGTGTTTTATACCTGAACAACCCTATCGCCATTGCTAAAATATACACTGTAAATTAAGTTTTACACATCAAAGATTCGTTTCTAATGGTATTCTTAACTTGTAATACAATTCAGCGACCCAATATAAATATATTTGACCTAAATTATACGTATTTTACTGCATAAACACCACTTTCTTGATAACCCTCCTCACCATCACATTTAATTTTTTTTTTTTTACAATAAAATACGTGGAGCCCCTCCGAAATCTCTTGCAATTATGATTAGTAATCTTTGTATCTAACATATACAGGTTTTTTCCCAATTTTCAAAAAAGCTCCTATTCTAGAAAATTACAGTGATAGCCTTATAATTCCAGTGATCTATGTTTGACGCTGTCAGGCGAGACACAAGACGAACGATGACACAAATTACTTACTGATGAGGGCACCAGCAGTGTTTCCCAGTCACCACACTGTTGACTCACAGTTCTCAGGGATGCTGTGGGTTCTGTGTGTCAGTCTCACCCGAGCGTACTTAAGATACACTTTGCAATACTAAAAATTTTATCACTATAAAAATGGTGTGGTGAGGACACTTTCACTACAAATAAAAGATTGGAACACTGTGAGACTTACTTTTTATTTTACTGCTCATACAAATAACGTGCCAATCAATTTAATGATAAACTCGGATGTGTCTAGTTAACTCCGTTTGGGTGCTCCCCAGCCCGCAATTATTCTATCACACTCCTAGATGGACGACTTCACCGTGGTGCTTGGAAACACAATCTTCACAAGGGAAGGGTGTCTACAGCCGCTAGGGTGGACTGATTTTCCCTGAAGAAAGGACATGGAGAATTAAAAGATGAATCAATACATGAACACGAACACGTGCAATTATTTGGCATCACTAGCACGGACTTGTCGGGGCTCGCCCTCCGGCACGTGGTTAGCACGGTGACTGCCTATGCACGTAGCCGGCTAGGACGGAAATAATATCACCGTACAAAATTACACAGTTATCATTCAAACAAGATGGGACACAATACGAGTAGTCTCAAACATGCACATGTGAGAAAGCAAGCTTAGATTAGATGGCGCGGATGCCGCTGGGTAAAGTTTGTAGCGGACCACGTGGTGCAGATGAAATTGCAATATTTCTCCATAAAAACTGCAATTATGATATGACAAATTGGTATTTACCAGACGATTGAAAAGGCAAACGTGAAAATGACAGCGTGGTCATACATCCAAAGCATCAATTTATGTGAAAATTACACGGAACCCTGAAAAAATACATAGAATCCTGAAATAAATTATGGCACACATGATACTACACACATAAGCCCTAAAAACGCATTAATGGTGCAGATACATACTTAGCTATATCTGACTGCGTGGTCATACGTGATGTGACCGTAAAATGATTAAACCTGAATAATACCCTCAAATACATACATAGAATTAAAGTCCTTAAAATTGCACGCAGCAATAATACAAAAATTATGATGAAATGCCTTTAGCATGGGCGGGCGGATGGTGCCCGATTCAAGTTTACGTGGGTTTCATAACCTCTCGGACATCTTTCCTCCCTTTCTCGTTTTAAGTTAAAAAAAAAAAAGGCACTCTCACAAATTATTATTTAAGCAAAAGCATAATTCTGAGGAAATGTCTGGCTAATGTACGCAAAGCAAAGGTTGACCGCTATACTAAAATGAAACTATGGTAATCTAAATCAGTGCTCAAAAAATTGTAGTGCATACGTGTCCAGAGGCAAGCGTCGCGCAGACCTACCATGGCTGCCTACGGAGTTCACGTAAGTGGAAGTGCTATGCACGTCGAGTAAAATATCTGATAATGAAAAGTAAAAGGCACTTTAGAAATTAAAATATGAATTGACATTGTACATTTTAATTTGGAAATTCTTGTCTTTTAATGTGTCTTATTTTGGCATTCTAGCTGGAGTAGAACTGTTCTTAATCACCGTGCAGCGCGGTTTGAATTTATAACCACGTATGGTGCAACACTTTATGAACATACAAATTTAAACATAAAAACACTATGAACCTGGAATAAAAGAAAACATTTTTAACACTTGAATACAATATTCTCGTTATGGGAAAGTCCAGTTTAAGACCTCTTCGCGCATGTGCTTCCCATAATTCACGCGTTGGTGAGCGCCGTCATGGTCTTAAAACTTGCTGGCTGTTAGCCAGCATCATGTTCAAAATTAAAGTGTACATATTTTTCCATAGCATCATGGAATTTGCTTACAAGCAGGACTGCTAAATTTTAGAATGACTTAAGTGGGTTTTAGGCAGTTTATAGCACTTTTGATTTCATATGGGTTTCATATAATTTTGAATTTTCTGTTTGTATACCAGAATGTAGGCTACCTAAAGAAAATTACTGCAGAGGCATGTTTCTTAAATGGCTATTTATAAAAAATTTTTTGTGACTGTGTGCTTTGGTTTCACATTTATAGCCACAAGACTGCACTGTTAAGGTACAACATAAATTCAAGCAGTGGAATGATCTATCAAAACTATTTCCATATAATTTTCCCTATTAAATTTTATTAGTTATGATGGCATGTTTAAGCACTGTTATAGTTATATTATTTATACTAAAAATACCTATTGCAGTTTTAGTTCCTACCTGGCATGAGCATAAAAGGTGAAACTAGTAGCATTTTGACATATTTTCAGTGTGACCAAATACATTCACAGATAGCCCTGTGCCATCTTGGATATTTCCATAATGCACGTACATACAATTTCAGTAATGGCAAAACCACATTGTCTTTAGCAAAATAATTTTTTTCTGACTTTCTGACGGACTAAATTTGTGACAATAGATTAAATTGTGCAGGTGCTGTATTTGATAGTGTATCATTTGGGGTTTGTGTGTAATAGTATTTTGTTAGCAAGACAATGCTACTGCAATGCTTCAGTGGAATGACTCTTGTATTGTAATTGGTTTTAGCTTTCTAGCTTACCTTAATACTATACTATTTTACTAAGTTTTAGATTTTATGTGAACATTTAAATGTATTGTATCCATTGCCAATAATAAGCTTATTTTCAGTAATGGATACAGCCCGCTTAAATGCTCTCATAAAATCCTACACCATTGCCATTAAACTAGGTTTGTTAAACCAATTTGGTTAAAAGGAAATATTTCATGAAACTGCTATGCAGCTCACCAGCATCATGGGCAATAATAAAATATTGTATCAAAGTTGAAGATAACTTGTTTCACTTAGTTGTGATTTTGACAAGAACTGAACAGATTTGCACAGTGTGAAACTTAAGGGTCTATGGAATAAGTTTTGTTAAAAGCAGATTTTGTTCCTGTAATGTCTCTTCAGAATTGTTATTTTTTATATTGCCAGAGAATATAGTGTGCTATTGGAATTATCCTGGATTCTTCATAGTTTCTAAATTGTAAAAATCATTTAAATGATGGATTTATTTGCAGGCCCAGCAAAGTGGAGACAAGCGAGAGCACTTATACAAGATCCTGGTGATTGGCGAGCTGGGCACAGGAAAGACATCTATCATAAAGCGTTATGTGCACCAATTCTTTTCTCAACACTACAGGGCCACGATTGGTGTGGATTTTGCGCTCAAAGTTCTCAATTGGGATACAAACTCAATTATACGATTACAGCTCTGGGACATTGCTGGTGAGTTAAGATACTTTGTGGTTTGTTTATCCAGTTTTACTTGGTTTGCATTTTATTTTCCAAAAATTCGAAGGTAAATGCACAGCTTGTCAAGTAATATTTCAACATTTTTTAAAATTATTTTCAGTTTAAAATTTGTAAGAACTGGGTTTTCATAAACACAAAATTTTTTTTTTGTGAAATTTAACTTTAATGCAAATTTTTATTGCTATTATTGGCAGTGCTAATATAAATGTAGCATGTTACTCAAAATTACAACCATGTAGGTAGCTTTGTTTATATAACAAACTATTTTTTCTTGCACACTCTTCGTGTATTTCCAACTTATTGTATCTAAATGTTAATACTGAATTTTTGTGCATTAATAGGCTACTAAAATTTGAAATAAGTGAAGGTTGATTTGGTTCATTAAGGAAATTTTGTCCAGTGAAAGTTTTGTTCCCCAGTTTCAAACATGAGAATTTTGTCATTTCTTCATAAATATTATTTATTGCGAGAACTAGGTATGTTATGTAAAATTGCTCATATATTTTATAAGAAATCATGACAACCAATTTTAAAGTATGTGGGCCATGGCTTAGTTTAAAAAAGAATTTAGATATTCACAGTACTTATAGGGAATAACGGACATGTGGCAATACACTGAGCTGAACGGATTCTGTGTAACGGACATCCCTAGGTTATGAAATATCACATTGAAAATTTAAGACATTCTTGTGTATAATGTTTCCTACAGATGGGTGTGTACTATTTTGAGTCTGTAGTGTGTATTGCATCCTTGCATTGTTACTTTTGGCTTTGAATATTTTTTGCAAAAATTTAGTAAAAATTGACAATGTTCTATTTGTTGCTTTCCAAAACTGCTACAGAGGGGGAGAAATTAGTTTTAAAATCTCATTTTGATATTGTCTTAGTTGATTGTGAACGTAAAGTTAATGAAAAAAGGCTAACCAGATATTAATGGTTGTGGTTATCTAAAACATGTGATAAACTTGCAATAATGGTGTGTGGCTAGCATCAGGAGGAAATTTTAAGTTTCAAGAAAAGTTATGGAAATGTAGGCAAAGTCAAGAAAACTAGACAAGAGTTTGAAAAAGTATTATACTTCATTTTCAATGCAATAACGTCTATTTATAGGTGCCGAGTAAGGGGGGGGGGGGGGGGGGGGGGGTGGTAATGACCCCTCCACTTTTCAGTTGACAGGGTTGACACAGTAGTTGGTAATCACTTAAGTTTGTAATCATTTACAACTTATCGTAGACTGCTTGCCGTTATTTTCAAAATATATCTCGTTTATAGATTTTCACAAAAAGCATATATTTCAGTAGGAAAAATTATTTAAATAATTATACCTTCCTGCACATGAAATATTATATGTGCATAATATCATGGTATGATACTGGGAAGGTTTGGGGGGGGGGGGGGGGGCAGTTCAAATTTTAATGAACATGTTACTCTCACAGATTTTGAGTCTTCCCCCCCCCCCCCCCCCCCCCCCACTCTCTGCCCCTACCATCCCTTTCAGGAAATACGAATTCAATGCCTGTTAACAATATTAGTGTTTTATAGATATTTTGTTACCATGTTAGTGCATCTGTGGAGTAAGAATAAGATGGTGTTAGTCAAATGTTGTTGCTTACATTTTTTGTGAAAATAACATAAAAATGTTCCATCTTTTCTTTGAAGTTTGTTAGGGAAAAGTAATGGGATTTGTGGGGAAAGTCGGGGTAATATGGTGTTACTGCTAGCCATGCTGCAATGGTTGTTTCGTATTCTCATACCAAAATGTCAATTTTGCTGTTTTTGGTAGGCCTACATAAAAGTAAGTCATATTGTTTTATATAAATAAAATGAGGGAAACAAAAAGGTCTTGAAAATTTATTTTAAAATGCTGTTAACAAGAATTACGCAACAAATTCTGAGAGAGCCTCCTATAAAAAATAATGAAAAATTAAACAAAAACAAATTTTTTGTTAGCATATTGCATGCATATAATTCCTGAAGGGTAGTACATGGCAATTATTTAGTTGTATAAAATTAAATTTTGGTGAATTGGTTAGTTTTTATTGCATGCATTAAAAAAAATTGTTCTTTTGTCAGTTCCATGCAAAAACTGTAAGTTTTATTTTCTGTAAATACAAAATGTAATGCCAATGGTGACCCATTTGAAAAGTTTTAACCATTCTGTTGTAATATTATGGCAAGTCTTATGCATGGTGGTACTGCATGTTTTTTCTTTCGTGTTAAAACATTTATTTTACATAGTGCAGTATTTATGCACATAAGGTATTGGTGTGAAAAAAATGAAATGGTGGAGTTGGGGGAGGGGGGTTAAAATGGTTTAGGTTAGTGATGTGCAATGTTTTAATGCTTTTTCCATGTGCGCACAAAATGCAATACGTAGTTGCACAATCGTGACTTGCTGACCTTCATGAATACTCCACAATTACACCATTCAATGAGAATTCCCACAAAAGAGTTTGTCATTACATAGAAAAAAATTGTGCCCAGACATTATTATGCATTAAATAAAATATTCTTCCCTCACAATCCACATTTTTGCAGGTCAGGAAAGGTTTGGCAATATGACAAGAGTGTATTACAAAGAGGCAGTTGGTGCTTTCATTGTGTTTGATGTAACACGCGCAGCTACGTTTGATGCAGTCGTCAAATGGAAGCAGGACCTGGATACCAAAGTGCAGCTTCCTGATGGATCACCAATACCATGTGTTCTTTTGGCAAACAAGGTACTGAAATGTAACTTGGTTTCTCATTTATAACTGGCAATCCTGTTAGGTTTCTATATTAATATAGTTTCATTTTAAAGTTTTGATTACTGAGAAATGTTTAAATAATAACTTGATTTCATAAATGATAACTTTTTCATAAATGGTAAATTCTTAACTTTTACCTTCATTTTATATAGCAAAATTTAGCATTAGCATTTTCACATCATAAAATATACTGAAATGTGTTTAATAGAATAGAGGTGATAAGATAAATTTGAGGGACTGAAAAATTTTGTAATCTTGCTAAAAGACGCATTTGTCTTCGGACACTTGCACATTTGTTATTGGAGCAACATTTAGGCATTATTGAATAAGACTGTTGGTTTTGGTTCTGTAAAGAAGTTAGTGATGTGGAATAGTATGAATATACAAGGTTTAGTTCTACTTGGCTGCATCATGCATAGTCTGGAGCCACAAGTCTTTATCTGGGCGACTGAAAATATCCTCTACTGACAAAGGATCTCAATATTCCTCACATGCAGCAGAATAGGTTACGTAGTCCTGAAGAGTCTTCACAGGCCTTTTCTGTCACTATCCTATACGCAAAACTTGTTTTGGTTCTTCAGTTGAGGGTAATTGTGGATGCACTACATATGGACACTCTTCAGCTTCAGAGAAACCACAGAACCCAGTTTATTCATATTCACTTGAAACTGGATCTAATGTGTGTGATGATACAGGAGTGTCTGCCATTTTTTCACTAGAGTCCTCAAGAAAATGGAAAACGTCTTTAATCTTTTCACCTTTAATCCCACCTTTTAGAAGTGGGCTCCCTTTCTCCATCTCTGAGAAGGTCACATCTCTGGACACACACAAACTGCATTCTTGCACTCTAAACTACAACCCACTGAGATGCACAGTTTAGATTTTGGTCCTGATTTTTTTTGTTTCTCTTTTGGTATAAGGGCAAATGCTTTACATCCAAATATTCTGACACGTTTTAAGGTTGGTTTTTTGCTTGTCCAAATTTCTTCGGGCGTTTTTTCAACACATTTGCCTGGTGAGAGATTCAGCAAGTACACAGCTGTGTAAACAGCTTCTGTCCAAAAATTATTAGGAAGTCCAGATTCAATCAACAAGCAACGAGCCTTTTCAAGAATGTTACGGTTTAACCTCTTTGCCCTGCCGTTCTGCTCAGGGGTAAATGGTGTAGACTTCTAATGCTCAATCCCTGCTGACTGTAGCATAGCCAACATACTATTGCTACAATTCTCCCCTCCATTGTGAGTTCTTAAATTTTTTATTTTGTTCACCCGTTTGGGTTTCTGCAAAACTTTTAAAAATCATGAAATGTTCTAAAACTTGGTCCTTACTTTTTGAAAAATAAGCGAATGCGTTGTGGCTGAAGTCGTCTAGGAACGTAAGCACATAATGTGTTCTGACAGTGATTTTTCTTCAATTGGACCACAGAGATAGGAGTGCACAAGCTCAAGTAGTCTTGTAGCAGACAGTTATTTCATCAAAGGGTAAATGGTGACTCTTGCCTTGAACACACATTTCACAAACTGAGTTTGGTGTTAAGAAGAAACTCAACTGCAGAAACTAGACCATTTTTTAACTTGCTCAAACTGGAGTTGTTTATGTGCCCTAGACGCTTGTGCCACAGATTTTCACTAGGTTTTAGCATAGAATGACTGATCATGGCTGAACCATCACAATTGTTTGCTAGTGTATCCAGTTTAAACAAATTATTTGTAAGTATTGCACATGCAATGACTTCATTAATTGAATTAATCACTCTTGCTCCTTTAGAATTGAATACTACAGTGTTTCCTTTCTATACAATTTTGCTTATAGACAAAAGATTAGCCTTTAAGTCAGGAACATAGTATACATTGCTTACCTTGACTTCTGATGGTTGTTTATAAATTAGTACTGAAAGGTCAATATCACCAATGCAGTTGGTAACCATTTCTTGGTTATTTGAAGTAGTAATGGTTAACTGAATTGATTTCCTTTCTTGTTTCAGTATTTCTTTGTCATGCGAGTCAAGAAACCATGAATTGTCTTTTGGTATCATTTGAACAGAAAAAGCAGTGAGCATTGCATTTTCATGGTCATGTCTATTGAATTTCTTTTGTGAATTTTCTCTTTCTATCACAATCCCTGGCTATATGACCATGCCTATCACAGGTATAACAACGCGGGCCTCTAATTTCCTGAATGTCTACTTGGAGGTGGTTCATTCTTGTGACTGTAATCACTAGTACTGTACGTAGCAAGGGGTTTTTGTTGTTCATCACCTTTCAAGACTGATATGATATGTCTTGCAGAACTTTGTCTTAATTGAATCGCCAGATACTGGTATCCCAGAGCTTTCTATCCCCATCACCATGGGTTCATAAACATCAGGTAATCCAGCCAACAGAATTGGGCCAACCCATTCACCACTGACTAATAAACCAATGCTGGACAATTTGTGAGCAGTGGTTATGACTTTTACATTGTCCTCAACTGATTCACTGTTTTCTAACCTTGTAGTGATTAGGCGCAAAAGACCTACACATCTTGTTAACCAGTGTCTTGGAAGGCTTTAGTGAGGTTATCCCATGCTTGTTTAACAGTTGTGGTTATCTGCACATGAACATAATTTATAGGATCAACCAAAAGAATGATCTTAGATCTTGCCTTTACATCTTTCTTCTTATCTGAATCTGCACCTGTAACACTGTCCCATAATTCTTCTTGCTCAAGGTATGTCTGTACAGCGAATTTCCACGTGTCTTAAGTTTTCACAACCCTTGAGTTTCTCAATTGGTGGTGGCTGATACCAGGACATATTAAATGTTATTAAAATTACATACGGAACACTTCTGGGCCCATAACCTGTTAGAATTCTAAAGGTAACAACATCCAGTGATATGAGAGTACATGTACTATAACTTCTGTTTACTACATTGTGAATACACACACTGAACTAACAACAAAAGATGGTGGGAAATGTATCACAAACAATACCAATGTGACCAATACACAAATAACTAAAACATTATTCCAATAGTTTACTTTATTAAATGAATTGAGCTTTTTAAAGCCTTACCATATTCATGATTTTTGATATTTTTTTTAGTAATTTGTTTCCTATAATTAGCAAATAATTTTTTTTTATTAACCTTCTGAATAATATTCTTTGGCCAGAAGGTTAACATGTCCATTTTGGACGTTAGTATTTCTTGCACATAGTAAGCTTCAAATATATTTCAGTAGATTTATCTTTTAGTAGTATGTTGACAAGTCACTGCTGTAGTAACTTGTGTGAAGGTAATTCATTTAGTGTTTCAACTTAAGAATTATGCTTCTTACAACTCCATGGAACACAGAGTATACTCTTCGGAAATGGTTTTTTGCTATCCAATTTAGTAGGTATGTGATAAATTTGGGTGCAAGTATTGTGTACTATAGAGCTTGTTCTTTATTTACTGTGCGAATAGTCTGAAAATTTGGTTAAGTAGCACATATAGTGTGAGCAAATTTTTGCTTAATAGATCCCTCCTAAAACACTATTATGCAAGACCCATAAAGCATGCATCAGTACTTTTTTTTAGTGACTCTGCTTTGCAAACTATACTGCCATGAAAATATTTTTTAATGGTCAGGGCAGATCTTGGAATGGTTGCTCAATTAATATTTAAAATCTGTAGAGCTGACCAAATTAGAAATAATTTTATATTTACAATAGGAATTGTAAAGTAAGTTTGTAACCAAGGTGTTATTCCAAAGAAGAGTATTTAAATGTGCAGAAAAGCAACATTTTAGGAAAATTCATTTGTATTTAGCAAGTTTGCAACTGTGGTCTTATTCTGCCCCTACACTAAATTGATTGGTGATTGTTTACATTCTCAATCACACATTATGGTAGAAACTATCATAGTGTTGTGACAAAAAATTATGTATTTTTTGTATTAACTGTTAAGGTTTTTGCATTTACAGTTTTTTTAATAACTAAAGACATACTAGTTACTATTCTGTAAGTCGACACTACTTAAGACCCCCAACATGTAAAGAGTATTCATGTGTGGGAAATCTATTATTACATATGGACAATTAGTTGACAAGTGGTGTTATTTGTTACATTCAGGTGTTTCCAAAAATAGCAGAGAGGAAAATATCACATTACAGTAAAACCTTGTCAAGTAAGAGCAATTGGGACCCCCGAGTCTATCCAGTACAGATAAAAATCTGTTCTGTATGTATTTGAAATACATGTGCAGATTACAAACATATTTTCACACACGAAACATGCACAGTCTCAACGCACACACACACATTGTATGCTATAGTACATTGAGATAGTGAGCATGAATTAATGATGAGACTGCCTCCAATTCTTGCACAAAATGAAGTTTTATTTTCTTAAATGTTTGTAAGTTTTAGCTCTTTGATTATTGTGCAATGATTCTTAACATTCATATTTTTGTTTCTCTAAATCTGTAGAGGTTACATAGAAATCAGAGTTTAAAAGAGGGCCAAATTTAAAAGGTTGTACTGTACTTCTTTCTCTAATTGCTATGAATAAAAATTAGTTCAGAAAGTTGAATGGGTGAATACTCTTAGTGTGTTTTATAAGGCTGCTTTGTGTAAAAACCAAATTTGATAACTTTGTTTGGGGGGAGAGGTGAGTGTGTTGTTAAAAAGTTTCAATGTGGACAGTATAAAATACGTTTCATGGTAAGGTGTTTGTACTTTTAGTTTCATTATAAGAAAATATTTTGTTACAGCCATTCTATACGTTTTTGTAATGTTCACAGCAATACATGCAAAGGAAGGTTGGGTCGGTCTGAAAGCAGTTTTTGTACAATAAAAATTATTAGTGTGTATAATATACTTTAGACTTTGCAGAAGTGTATTGTTTGCCACATTTGAATGTGGACATTAAAAACAACACAACAATTTAAGTTGTTGACAATTTACTAAATTTAGAAGCTTAAGGCAAAGCTGTCATTTTTCTGGCATCTGGAAATAAAGAGCAAAGTAAGAAAGTTATTTTGTGTTCTGGGTTTGTAATGAACCCTCGGGAAATTTTTAATACCTATAACTTGAATAATACTGAAAATTCTATGAAACGATTTAGAAACACAACAGTTTGCGATGAGGCAGTGAATTATGAGTTTATTTTTTTTTTCATTTTGTTAAAAATTTAGCAAAAATTTTGTACCTTATGGGAAGAGGATTTTTAAATTCATGTTTGGGTAATCATTGCAATTATACAATCTGGTGTGGTAGAGGTGGTATAACCATGTGCATAATACAAATGATAGCAGGATGAAAATGCCCAGATTGCCAGTTAGCCAGTCGGCTAACGCACTGAAAGCAAGAGTTCCCAGGCTTGCATTAAATGTTTGGCCTGTGTAGCAGACAGGTATGAGTGACAAAAGTACAACCTTGTACTCCCCGACCTGCAATGCTGTTGGTCTTGTGGCACACCCACAGGAGACACTTAACATTGCTATAAAAGAATAATACCTGCATTGATATATCACTGGGTTTATTGGCTGTGCACAGCACGCAACAGTCAAATAAAAAAATAGATAACCCTTTGAAATACGTGGAAAATATACGTAATGCTGCCACTCTTAAGCTTTTATATCTCAGAATAAAACTAGTTGAATCCCACGGGATCTCTACTGGATGGGATGCAGATGGATCAAAACTGAGTGGACTGATCCTGGATATCTAACACAAATGCATGACTGGGGCACCATGTCTAGATCCAAGAAAAGTTATGCAACGGGTGGCGAGGAGAGGTTCTGGAGTAATTACAAGCAGGCAGATACCAGGAGATCGTTTACAATAAAAAGTGCATACCTTCCACTAAATGCATGACCATTAATCACCGCTGCTATTCAAAGGCTGACAACATGGTAACTGAAAGGTTACTTCTCCAGGTATCCCTCAGTTACACTAATTCCTTGATCCAACAAAACTAAAGCAATAAACTAATTCTTTTACAAAATTATGCTGATAACCTATCACCCTTTATTGATTTTAAACATAATTCAGGGAATTAAAAGTATTTTAAATAATCTTTGCCTGGAGGGAAGGGCAGTGTAAGATAATGTAGTCTTGAGAGGGGTTAGTCATGTCACATGGCACTAGTGCTGCTATACCTGCCTGAGATATCATGCTACTGCCTCAGACATTAAACAGGCTTCTCCCCCACTGTTTCCTTGCCCTTGTACTAGTGCTAGACTTGGCACTAGGGTGGTTCTCCAGGTGCTACTGGATGGTCGCCAGGACTTGGCTAGAGCGATTGGGGGAGGTCAAATTACAAAATCCCCCCCCCCCCCAACCCTCCCAAAAGAGGCGTCCTAGTGAATTTTCCAGGGTCTGCAGTTGTCAAGTCAGTGCACCCCTTGAAGTGTCTGGTGGCCCTGGTGAGAAACAAGTGTGTGCGCATGTGGGTGCATGTGCATGGTTTTTTTTTGTCAGTCATGCCTCAATCGGGTTGATCGCCTGGTGCTGTGGATCTCCCAGTATGGTGCCTGCAGCGAGCCCTGTTGGCTGGGTGGTGGATGGCAGCATCCTTTGGCAGTGACATTGCCTCTGCGGTCTCCGGAGTAGGGGTTCACCCAGCTCCTTGACCATCGCTGTGAAGGTGGAGGCAACTAGTGGGCGTGTGGCAGAAGGTTTCCTCTGTGTGCTCCTTAGGCAGGACAGTTTTATGGGCATGTGAGGTCCGAGGGCAACATTAATGAGACCCTCTTTACAGCTACAGTTTATAGGAATTATAATTTTAAATCATGACATATTTATACGAAAGTTAATTATCTTTTCTGTGGATTAATTATTTAATTTAGATAATTTCAAATAAAACATGGATATGTACTTTATTAAAATGCAGCCAGTCCATACACAAATATTAGGAATATATGCAGGCAAAGCAAAATAATGTATTCCAAATGTTCTTATTAATATTTAGCTATATTATACAGCAATATTACCGAAGTACAAAGTCATTTACCGTAAACACAACTTTATCAGTTGCACACTGCACCTTCAAAAATTATACATTTGTCAACTCAATTTGCAATAAATTTCTTTCTTGCCTTTTTAGCAGCAAACACATGTGAACAGCATTTCATTTTATGGACTTATTAATATTATGAATAAATCGCTGATGAGTTCAATCTTTCTTGTGACCTGGTAAATCGAAATTGGTACTGTACAATGGACAGTTTTGAAAATCACCTTTCACTGTTTGAAATTGGTAATGTCAAATACAAGCACAATTGCTGCATTTGGGAATACATCAATTACATCACTGTAGTAAAAGTGCTGCAAAACCTCTTGTGCAGTAAATAATATGCCATTTTTGACCTGATGTTCTCTGAGAAAAGAGGAGATTTCAGTTCCTCGTGACTTGCTGTAGTTAAGTTGTAAGAAACCCAAATGTTGTGGTAATTTCTTTGTAGGAAGCAGCTCTTTTCTCCAGTTCCATGCAGAGCTTATCAATAATATACAGAAATGTAGAAATTCTGAAATTCTTGTGGGATGTGACACTAGTAGAAAGTTAGTCTTTTCTGTCAAATTCCTTTTTGGAAGACCTGCTGTCTACATAACTTTGTAACACATGGTTGCTTAATTGTTTAACTTTAACTTCCATTTCATCAAAGTTACTCCGCAAATGTGAAACAAATACTTTCAAGGATTTCATCACTACAAGACCACTCACTACATCAAGATCAGGCTTCTGTAGATTCTTGCTTACTGTACCAAATCTTTCCGTAATGTCTTGTCACAATACAGCCATAAATGGAAATTCTAAAGATTTCATTTCCTTCACGAGGGAATTTGCCTCCATCCTTGTCTGTCATTTTTGTCATTGGACATTTCGCAGAATGCACTAATAATTTCATCATAATGAATGATCAGTGTTTTCAGTGCTTTTTCTATACATGACCACCTAGTTTCCGATAAGCTTTTGACAGTGATTTTGGGCTTGCCACAATTTTCTCTGCACTTTAAAATAACTTTGTCAAGAACCAACCACCTGTAAGTGGAAGCAGTAAAAAAAAAATAGAGTACAGCTTTTGTAGCAGGAAGACACACCAACACTGTTTTTTCTTACCAAGTTTAGCGAATGTGCTGCACATGGAACATAAACACAGAACTATATATTGATTTAATATGTGCTTGTAGACCCTCATATTTTCCTGTCATGTTGGCTGCATTGTCATAGATTTGGCCTCTGCAATCCTGGATATCAATAGTTTGCTTTTAGAGTACGTTACCAACTTCAATTAAATTTCTTCTAGTATGGCTGTAAATTGGAATGAAGCACAAAAACCTTTCCAAAATATTACTATGGGGGCTATATCTAAACACAACTGATCTGTATGGGAAATATCAGTGTAGAATTGAGTATCCCAGAGTAATATTTGGCCTTTCTAATCTCATTTAGCATGTGTTTCCGAACTTCGCTGCCCATCAGCTCAATGAATTCTTCACCGGTATCAGAAGAGATGCTATACATGCCCTTTCTCTTTGTTCCTATGCATCCTTACATGTTCCTGTAAAAAGGGATCAAACTGAGAGAGCAGTTTCAAAATTCCTAGGGAATTACCATTACGAGGAGATCAGTGTGTCTGATTGTCGCCACAAAAAGGAAGACGAGTGCACAGAAATTTCACTACTCTAACAAGAACATTCTTCCAATAATTTCTTTTGGCAGTTATTTACCAAAAGCGATGAAACAGACATTTTCTTATTTTTCCTTGAAGCACATTTTAACGAACATGCATTGTGTTCAACACTTTTCATGCTGCTTCAATTTTTCTTCATTTTCTTCCAATTAGAAAAACCAGTTACAAATTGTGATCGTTTACAATCACTGAAAAGTTTGCATGTGAAGCCAAAAAAATTTCCTGTAGATTTTGAGTACAATAATGTTTTTCTCTGCCGGTGCTCACCATTTTTAAGAACTCTCACAAGTGCAGACATTGTTAGTTTTTGTGTAAATATTGGATATTGTCTAGCAGAAGTAGTGAATTCTCCATCACTATTACTAAAAAAGTTCAGCCCTTTATCAACACAGTAACCAATCATTTCATCAGTGATGTTGACAGACCACGTTGCAGGATCTTGCTGGATCAATACAGATACTGCAGTATCATGTTCTACAGCCCTTTCGTAACTATATACGTCAAAATTTCTGATACTTTGTGGGTCTACACCTTCATTACATGAAACAAAAGTTGTGCAAAATTCTCGAGTTATGTTAGTGGGATCAAAATTTTCTGTTTCTGAGAACATTGTATTTTTTTAAATTTCATCAGTGCTTGGAAATGAAAAAGTAACAGGCAACTTACCATCACTTGGCTCTTAGTGCATTAAGTGGTTCATCCTTAGCTGCAACGAAGGATGTAAGTTTTGGAAGTTTATTTATTCTTGTTCTCTTTTTCTTGCTTTATGCTTGGCAGCACCACTGTCAAATTTTCGCACTCATTTCGGCTGATTATTTACACTACTTCATTTCAGTTTCGCAGAAAACTTCATTCAAGACTCTATTACACAACAAATTGAATACAAAATAAAAATCTGAGTCATACAACAGTGCCTGTTTTAAATTCACTGATGTCGGACCACTAAAAAATAGCAAAACAAATCCAAGTTTGCAACTTGCAAACTAGTGTGAATGCAGAGCTACTAAACTTCTCTTCTGAAATACTACTTCCAACATAATAAATATGTATATTTTTATAAACCGTATTTAAATTATGAAAAATACAAACACCATGACAAAAACAAAAGAAATAAGCTTCAAAACCCTGTTAAAATATGTTTATTAGCACAAATCAATAAAAACAGAGGTGTTATTATTTTTGGTAGAGAGACTTGAATTACGATTACTTACGTGTATATGCATGCTATCTGTTGGAACTAAAATGAAACATACGGACCATATTACTCAACTTCTCGAATCGAACAAGTGTATCCATTGCACCCATCTCGCAGTTGTGGTATATGCACTTTGCTCAGTCATTGCACCAAAACCATTAAAATTAAAACTCTTACAATGCTGACTTAGCCTTTTATTCTAAGTTAAGTTATGGTTTTTTGCGAATGCGTTTGTTACTAAACTACCTTACTACTTCAAATGAAAAATAAGTAACTGTTGTACTAGATATAATAAAAACATGTACTTCAATTAGTAATATCTGCAGCAACCCCTTATGGTTAGATGGTAATTTTAGAAAAGTTAATTCACTGTAAATTATTTCTTTTAATCCGAAAAAGTGGCCCTTATGGAATGTGGGACCCAGGACAAATGGCACTTTTGCCCCCCCCCCCCCCCCAGACTTGGACCTGTCCTTAGGTTCCACTATTACCACATATGGGCCCAGCGCATCATCATTGGGGTCACCCACCTCGAGCTCGGAGATGTTTACTCGGGTGCCACTACCTTAAACAGGTGCCTGGACACTGCATATCTGCTAGGAACTCTCAGAATGGCAGGTACGACTCCTGGTTCCCTGGTGTCAGGCTGTGTGGTGTTGGCACTAATGAGGGTGGATTCAGTGAATCCCTTGGTCTTTTGTAGAGGTACTAGTCTTGTACTCGGGGCGGGTGGCAGCATCAAATCTCCACTCATCTACCCTTTCATACAACCTTTCACTGCTCCCATTCCACTTCCCAGTTTCCTCAGCTTCAGTCTCCTATAACCCTCTGCAATGCATCCCTGTGCTGTTTCTTCACTTTGCCATTTGGGCTCTTTAACTAGCTAACACTGCCCTGCTAACCCATGCCACTACTTGAGGGGGCCTGCCCAACAGGGTACTAAACCTACATAAATGTTTGTGGCACTAAGGAGAGTAGCTGTACCTGCACATACACCCATTTCCAGTCTTTTAGTGGTTTCAGGGGGTGGTGGTCTGGATGCACAAGGGCTGATTGTCATTGGTTCTCTCTCCTCAATCCTCCCACCAATACTGCTCCTTTCATCAGGGATGCCCCCCTCCCTCTCCCTTCTGCTGCTCCTTTCGTCGTGGATGCCCCCCTCCCTCTCCCTTCTGCTGCTCCTTTCGTCGTGGATGCCCCCCTCCCTCTTCCTTCTGCTGCTCCTTTCGTCGTGGATGCCCCCCTCCCTCTCCCTTCTGCTGCTCCTTTCATCGTGGATGGCCCCCTCCCTCTTCCTTCTGCTCCTTTCATCGTGGATGCCCCCCCTCCCTTCTGCTGCTCCTTTCGCAGTGGATGTCCCCCTCCCACGCCCTTCTGCAGCTCCTTTCGCAGTGGATGTCCCCCTCCCACTCCCTTCTGCAGCTCCTTTCACAGTGGATGTCCCCCTCCCACTCCCTTCTGCAGCTCCTTTCGCAGTGGATGTCCCCCTCCCCCTTCCCCTGCTGCTCATCTTGTCGTGGGTGCCCGTCTCTCTCCTCTCTCCACTGTTGCTCCTCTCATGCTCTATGGGTAACATGAGCTTCACTAGTGTTCCAATTGCTTGGGGAGCGGTTATGCCTCACATGCCGTTCCCTGCCCACTTGTTATATTCCCCCTTCTCCACAGTATAGTCCGCCACTGGTGGTTTCACATCCGGTGCATGGTCAGCTCCTACCCCATCAGTGGTGTAACTGTCAGGTAGGCATGCACACTGTATCTCTCCATGTCATCACCTGTAAACATATCTAAATTCATCGTGCTAGGTCTTTTGTCCGTACCTTTTCAGACCACGTGGTCAATTTCTCTACACACTGCAGTAAATTTCATGTAATGTTCCTTCTTGTGTTGGTTAGCTACATGTTCGTGGGAGCCACTTTCCAGTCTAGAGTGGTTAGGTGCTCTGACCATGTGCCTGCCACTATACAAATGAGAGCTGGATTAGAAATGCCCAGAGTGCCAGTTAGCCAGTGTCTGCTAACACGTTGAAAGCTGGAGTTCTTTGATCGCATGGAATGCTTGGTTGGTGTGGTTGGTGAACATGAGCAACAAAAGCTGAAACATTACACTCAATGGTCTGCAGTGCTATTGGGGTCATGCTGCACACCCATAGCAAACAGATCACACAGCTATGAAAGAATAATGCATGTGTTAATGGTTGATTATTGGTCATAGCCACCACATGGTATATAGCACACAATGCTGCACACTACGCCACGGACACCATTGGCGTTTCAAGCAGGACATGTGATGTACGTGTGACATCACCTGCAATCCACCGCCCACAAGGATTTTTGCGCACGATTTGCAACAAAGAAGTGTGTGCCCTCACAAGGTCATCCAGAGCCATGGAGCCACCACCTACTCGGTCAGACTTAGGAGGAAAAGGGTCAGGGTGCATCGGGACAACATTGGCTTGCACTGGGTGACGTCGCCGGCGAAGTTCTGCCAGACACCCTGCAGCTCCACGATGGTGATGGCAGTGCCATGCTCCCCCAACTGGCAAGGGGAGAAGTAGGTGTATGGCACCTCCAGCAGAAGGGTCTGCATGGTACCAGCAACCGCAAAATGAGGAGATACCACCCTTGGTGACTCACATCAGTGACCCCGATATCAAACAAACCCAGGGGTTTATTGAAGAGGAAAGTGTATCAGTACCTCAAGCAAACATGCCACCAACTGGGGTAGAAAGTGGAGCATTGCTCAGCGCACCAGTGCCTCACAAGGAATGTCAGAAGGCCCAGGTGCCGTTGACGGTGCAGCGTCCACAAACGTCGGTTAAGCCACCAGCACTCGCATAGGTGCCAGTACTTCAAGTGGCGGATTTACCTGCTGACATCATGATGCCACTACCACTACCAGACATCCACCTCCCCGACATCACCCGCAACAGGTGACATCAGGGGATCCCCTGCCATAATGTCGACTGCATCAGAGACACGAATCAGCAAAAATAGTCTAAAAGGAATTACCACTGTTGGCGAGAGGGTGGCGGTCTAAAAGTAGGAAGACAGCAAGAATGCAGTCACCGGCCAAGGAGACGCCAGGGAGTGATCACCATCCCTCTGTCACTGCCAGTTCGGGTAGCTCCCAGTGATAGCGAGGTCAACGTGTCACAAGCAGCGATGTAGGAGCAAGTAGTGACTGCGGGAGCGAAGGCAGCGAGTCAACCGGCTCGTTCCGCCTCCGGCACCTGAAGTGTGGGAGCACCATAGCACCCGTGCCATGGCAGGCCGCTTGCAACATCAGCAGTCGCCTTAGCGATGTACGGCCCTTTCAAGAAGCCTGTATGCCCTGCGACCACGACAGAAGGTGAGGGAACCCACCTGCTGCAGGTAGCGGCACCCGGACTGCAGATGGTCTCCAGAGGGAGTGTGCTTGCGTCCCTTGCCACAAGCCCACTGCAGCATACATCTGCGCTCTATGAAGTGTGCGATGTGAAGTACATCAGTGCGTTCATGCAGCACACGCGGTCCGTTGCAATTGTGCGCCAGTGTTGTGCAGGTTAGCATACTCCTGTGCATCAATAGTACGAGTGGAGTACAATAGTACGAGTGGGAGTAGAGCCTATTACAAAGGGCTTTATGGTGACTGCCTTAAAGAACCCTTAAAGAGGGGACACTAAAGACGTCCCAGGAAAAAGTCCTCCTAAATGTTATGTGCTTTCAAGTATTTATTGCAGGTGTCTGTTGTTTTCACATCACGTATTTCGCCTTCATCTCATCACATTCATTTAGCAAGTGTGGTTTTTATAATTTTTATTCTATAATAATTTGTGGTGATGATCCAATTGCAAGGCAAGCAGTTTTGAGAGTGTAAAATGTTGTTTTTGCAAGTGTGTCAGAAAATAGTTCTGGCGTGGCGAGCTTAACCCGCCCGGGGAGGTTATGGTGCCACAGTGGAGTAGTCTGTTAGTCACATGGGGTAAATTGTCTGCGCTCTGGTGCCCACACAGTTTTTGCACCAACCATTTAATGAGCATTAGTCCAGTAATTTACTGGAACCTTTCCCACCTTTCTACCCACTGGAGACGCCTGTCCTCCCCTATGGTTTGCAGTGCCCAGGGGAGCTTTATTTTCATGCAATTCATTTTTTGGCATTCCTCCCTTTTATACAGTATTGCAGTGTCTGCGGGCTTACACCGGCAGTGTTTGTAAAGTGTCCCCCATCAGAGGAGTGTTCATGTAATTCACTAAATATACTTGTGAACAGTTATGTGTGTTATTTATGTGTGACCTTTCAACTGTATTTCAGGGCAACTGCTCATATAATCCCCGCTAACAATGTTATGTCCCTTTGTTTTTTGTCACATCAATGCTGCAACATGTATACTTTAATTTATTAATCCAGCAAGGCGTGGGACCAGCCAGAATAGGACTCTTATTTAGTAAACTGTTTCGGCACTTATGCATCACGTAAATATCAGTTCACAGTTAATATTCATTACTAGGGGCAACAGGTCACCGAAGGAAAATGTCCAGATGTATCGGCCCGCAACCCAAGAGATCAACAGTTTCCCCAGCTCCAGAGATTTGGCGCTGCCTGGCGCCCATCTGGTTAATGTATTCCAACATTCCTAACCTCAACCAACTCCACCCCTGAAATCGCCATTCACCCTCCATGGCCTCACCACATGGTATCAATATGTTGGTATTATGCTTGAATGTTTGTAGGCCAAGTGTTGTGTACAGATGCAGATATGTCCTCTATAAATCACTTTGGAAGTAATGTTGACTATGCAGCTCCTAACAAGAATTTGGAGTCTTCACATCAAACAATAATCTGAGAGAAGATTTGAAGTCCTACAAATACACTGTGGGTCAATATGAATAGCCCACATAGAATGATGCATTGGATGGTACTAAAACTTTATAGAGGTAGTGGCACAAATGCGCAACACAAGTGATCACAAAAACAGAGCAGAAAGACAATTGCACATGGCTCTGTGGTACACCATCTGATCTTCAGTAGTGCGTTGCACCACCTTACACTGTGATACATGCTGCAACACTGTATGGCATGTAATGCAGCAGATACCAGATGTCATGAAGCAGACAAGGACGTTTTGTCTTTGTTAGTGATAATCAGGCAGAAGTGGCAGGTCTCCCATTTCACCCCTCCACAAGAACATTGTATTTTTGGGGCAACCAATCAACAGGCCAACTTGGTGGAGCACAAGGGGGGAAGGGTGTGGAGGTGAAGTGGCTGAACTTAATGCAGACAAATCTATTACAGTTTTCCTTGAACAGGTCATTTTCAGCCAACATTTTGTATCACATTTTAGATGTTTGTTGGGTGTAGCATTGCATGGCTTGTGTGAAATAGTAAGCTGAAATATTCGATAACTGACCAATTGTGACTGAAATCCCATCACTGCACATCTGTGAATAATTTACACCTTGCCAATAAGTAAAACACTCTTAAAATTAATTAGTGGATTGGACCACGTTGCCATTTCCCTTGGGGAAAAAAGTTCTTACTCTGTCTGCCTGGTAACCTGTTGAATTGTGCAGCTTACCACCCGGTACGCATGAACTTTCACACACGTTGTTTTGAGGTTTGAAACTTTTCGACGTAGTTTAAAACACTAATAAAATAGAACTGTGATGTTCTTGGCAGCTCTATGTCGCTACTAAATATTTTTTAAATATCTGAAGTACCGGATAATAACTGGATAAGTCCGTGCCTAATTTTCACCTGCAGTAACATTGAAGCCTGGCAAAGGAGTGTGCACCAGATTGATGTTTCAGTGATTCATCATGGGAGCGCAGCAGTCAGTGACCACCATGATAACCAGCTTGGAACAATGCGTGCGCCGACGAAAAGGTGACGTTCCGTTACATTACTTCAGGCATCTTGATCAAAGGGATGGAAGAGGGCATAATTGTAATCTGATTGGAATGTTTTGAATTTTATTGTGTTCTACTCCCTGAGGGAAATTGGTGTCCGCTGCGTCGGTCACCATAAATGGTAACTTTTTCTGCCATTGGCTGCGCATTGCTTGTACCCCCCTAGGAGTAATTGAAAACCTTGATTTCTTGAAAAAACTGCTTTTTGAAGGGAAAATTAAATTGATTGGTAGTGCAAGAGGGCAGTGCGGTGTATTTAATGCTGGCTCGCGTTGCTCTCTGGGTCAGTTCAGCGACCTCGAGGGGACAAGCTTCTTCCACGAGATTAGTACTTTATTTGAAATCAGCAATGTAGGCTCCTAAAGTGAACAGGTCACTTGTGTCACTTTGACGTTGGCCAGGAGACACGATGGCCGTAAAATGTTAGTTTTAAAAATTTGCGAAATTTTGGCCTTGTAGCCCAAAATCCAACACTGTTACTTTTTGTAACAAAGTTTTAGTGGCTATGTTTTCACTGACGTAACGTGGTGGTAACCACTAGAAACCACTTGTAAACATTTTTCAAACATTTGTAAACTATTGCAAACCTTGGGAAACAGTTGTAATTTTTGTAAACACTTGTCAATAATCGTTGATTATGGTCTCAGCCTCTGGTATTAAACAAGAGCTATGTGAAACTCCTTGTTTTTATGACTTTTAAAAGAAACTTTACAAATTTTAGGGCTAATTCAAAAATTCAGTTTACTCGTGGAGTTAAGGCTGGCATTGCTTAGCAGTTACTCCTATCCACTTGGGATTGCAAGTAAATTAAAACTTAAATATTGTTTGATGACCATGTGTTACCCAAAATGGGGTTTTTAAATTCCTAGTGCAAGATGTAATAATTTCAATGGTAAACGTAGGTGCGACAGAAATATAGCAGCCATGTATAATTAGGATTAATGGAGGTCACCTGCTCAATATATTTTTGTGGTGGCCTTTTGCAGTTTGTATTTACCTTTTAATATGGTCAGTAAGGAGCCTAAAATAACCTGCATAAGCTTTATTTGAATATCAGCAAAAGTATTGGTGTCTGAATGTCGTTGCATTTTATTCTATATTGTGGTAACCAGGGGTTTTATGTAAATATATTTAAATATAAAATTGTTGTATATGGGAAAGGAAAAAAATGTTCCCAGTTAATCTGAAATGTAAGGAATCTAACCAAAGAAGTTTATCATGTGTGCAAAAAAATGTAAATGAAAAAAAAAAAATTGACAAATATTTAAAATTAAAATAAACATGACCACACTTCTTTGTTTCTATTACAGATTGTTGCTAACATTTAACTACCCTTATCCTGTATATAAATGTATTTTTTTTGCATGGCTTTTACCATTCTTAGTGTTCTGATTGGTTTTTGCTAGGGTTTATGCAAAACCTGCCTTGCCATGCCCTTGGTTTAGGATGTAGCAAGGTCAGAAAAAATCAACAAATGTGGGTTGTGGATGAAATAAGTAAAATTTTTATAAAGAAAAATAAGTAGGCACATTAAATACATTTGTGGTGTTTTTCCACAATAAAAAGTAAGACTACTTCATATTGAAACAACAGTATTTTAAATGTACATTTCATTCCCATGCAGTGTTGAACTCTTCAGGATTAATAACTACAAACCTACATAGCCAGGTAATTAACAGTTCATACCAGTATATAGAGCCATGATGTTATATTGTCATCTCTAATTTTTACCATGAATTAACCATAAAATATTTATAAAATTATAGATAACCATGTAAAGTTATTGATGAAACCTTTCTAATTGGACTATAGCATTGGAAAGTTGAACGTGCAACTTCTGCAACAGTAAAGCCAAAAGGGTTGGTCACATTGATGTGTGTTCATAATTAGTTTAGATTGGCTGCAGAGTGTTATGTGGCCCACTTTCTTGCTACAGAGAAAAGTCATAAATTGTGCCCATCTATGTTTTAAACTGTTGGCAATTTTTTTCTGTCTCTTTATAAATATTGTTTTAAATAATTTTGTATTAAAAGTAACTCAAGAGTATATAGTTTCATTTGCATTATTCTCTACATGTGTGGATTTTTGACGTGGTCCAGAACAGTTATCTGAAAGAAAATTGCAGAAACTGCAAATACAAAGGTGGTGAAGAAATATTTGCCAAGAAATATAGCAGTACTTAAATCTCAATATAGTGAAGTGTTTACAGGTTGCCTTAATTGTCCTTGTAATGTTGATTGCTGTGACTGTTATTAAATTTTAATCATAAAATTATTTACCTTTCATTTCTTTCCAATTATAATTAACCTTCATTGTCACCATTTGTCCCTACACTTTTTTCCAGTTGTGTTTTTTATAGTAATTAGAGTACCTCATATTTCTGAAAGCTTGGGTTTTAAGTTCAGTGAGTTGCCTCTTAATAATTCAAGAATTGTCAGTAAAACATTTTAAACACTAAAAAATCTTATTTTTATTTCATTCTGCAGTATTTATTTATTTTGATTTTTTGGAAAGTTGATATATTTGAACTATACTTGATCTTGTGAATTCTATGTGTAACTTGGTTTAAGGAGATTCTTCTCAGGTTTTTGGTTTTTCTTGTCATACTTTTGTCTTTCTTATATTTGTGCATTAATATGTGTATTGCTCAATAATTGTTTTGTTTTCCTTTTAATTGTCTATTGCTGTTATGGGGCGTGGTGACAGTTCATTGATTAGCCTGAGAATCAGACTTGTGATGTTCTGTGTGGTGCATTATGGTTGGTCACTCTTTACAGTGTGACCAGCAGAAGGAAGGCCTGGTGAATAGCCCTGCTAAGATGGATGAGTACTGCAAGGAAAAAGGGTTTGTAGGATGGTATGAAACCTCCGCCAAAGAGAACATAAACATAGAAGAGGCAGCCAAAATGCTTGTTACAAAGGTAATTTTCTCATTTATTATTATAGATGTTATAAAAACACTTTAGAGAGGTAAATACACATTAACATAGTACAGTGGGCAGTGTTCGAATTCACCAACCAGGGGCCCTTTCCTGGGTATTTATCCTTGAAAAGTGCATTCTGGACGTGACTTACATCACACTACCACTATTAGAATTCACATTGAGTGCACAGATGCACTTTAGAATATCCCTTTCAGCCAAGGGCACAAGTCGCTCACCCTTTTTGACCCCTCGTTAAGTTTCAGATGCACATTGAAATGTTTTATTTTTTAGTGTTTACAACTTTGAATGGCTGTGGGAAATGCTTGATGTTGGAAGAGTGAAATCTATATAGTAAACTTGAGGTGGGAACTAACACAGGTGTTCAGCATCACAAATTGTCCTCGTGAAGAGAACAAGGGTAAGTGATAATGGGCACATTGCAGGTAATTTAATGTAAATAATAGCTGTGTGCATTTTCATAGAATTATAAATAAACTAAAATGTAGTATTTATTTTTATTAAAATCTTAAATCCCCACAAACTCTGATACACACCCGGTGACTGGTAATGCTGATGTCGGAAGTAATATGGCGGTAAACGCCTGTTGATGGTTGTAGGAATAATTTTGAGCAATGATGATTTTCAGCTAGTAGTGGCCTCGTGGAAGGGTGTCAAATTATGCCTGTTGGCTGGGTGAGAACGGGTTAACGGGAATTTTGTGGGTGGTGAAAAGCATTTTAGGTGGGTTTTAGAATTTGGATACCTGATTAGTAGGGACACCGGAAAATAGTAAATAAAATTGATTAAAGGTTGGTGACAAAATTTCGTAAGTGATATTAAATGTCTCTGTAAAACTGAAAAATCTGTACAAAATGTTGGTGTTAAAATTAAAATTCATTACAACATGTCATCAAATAAGTTTTATAAAATCCCTTAAAATATACAGAAACTCCAATTTAAAAAAAAAATGGTATTATTAGCTTCTAAATTGAATGAATGAGCTAACAACCAATATTTATAAATGTTGGTATAAACTGTGTCAATAATCGTAGTGTCCCCAAAAATTAAAAAATAACCAGATTTTACCAGATACAAGATAAAATATATGTCAGTCTCAGGTAACGACAACCAGAATACCAAACTGAAAAAACATCAAATTTTTCTTAAGTTAGTTTGGTCAACATTGGTACACAAAATGGCAAATTAAAATTTCCGCTATTCATTTTGTAAAAAAAAAACCTTAGTTTCGTAAGATATGTTTATATTTGGAATTATTTTTTTTTAAAACGTTATTTATGAAAGCAGAACTTGTAGTGCCTGCAGAACATTACGAAGTATGTTTTGAAAGGAAAGAAATTATGTTCTGCAAAGAGCAATGTTGGCTAACCTGCACCTGTTATGGAAATGGTAATATTTGTTTGTTGTTTCTACATGCCATAACCTTTTGAAGCAGGTACTCAACATACTAGTAATATTTAACAGATATTTTTTATTCAACATATCATTTAAGTACATTTAACATCTCAAATATAAATAAAATTTTGTAGTGTCTAAAATTGCCACCACTGTTTGTATTTATCTAAGTAGTAGGTTAGGATGTAGTCACATTTTCGCGCAAAATATTGCGTTTTAAACTTTTAAAGTAATTTTTGCGTAATTTGTGAAAAATGTCTTAATTTTGCATGAATAATCATAAAACAACCATTCACGAGAATGTCCCTACTGGTTAGACACCAGCACCATCAACAGGTGGTGCCAATTGTGGCTGCTGGTGATGCTGTAGATGATCTCGGGGTACGGCCTGTTCATCCACACGTACACAGTTCCTCTGTAAAAATGTTGCAAGAGCATGCTATTTACTATGGCAACAGGCGAAAACATGCCAGAGGTAAGAGAATGGTCAACTTGAAGCTTGGTGACCTTAGTTGAAATTAAGATATTTATATAGCATAAATAAAGGATGAATGTCTTGGGCCTTTATTTACTAAATGCTGGTGTGCTACAGGTAGACAGATTTGTTATTGTCAACACAGCAGGATTTTTCCTTGCCTAGGAGTGGCCCACTGTCAGCTTGTTACCTACCTGCTTTTAGTGAAAGTGTCCTTACAGGCAAATGTTGAGAAAAATTTGTCAGTTGAGTCTTAATTGAACTAGCAGAGTACTGTGGCATCCTGCCAGTTAGTCTGATGCCGGCTAACAGTCAGCGGCACTAGGGCCCATGACTGTGCTCACCACGCATGTGTCACATGCGCAGAGAGGTCAATATTCTGAAATCTCACATAAATATTATTTTTCAGTGTAAAATGTGTTTTATATTTGTATTTGCAGTGTTTGTTTTAAAGTGTTTGTTACTATTTTAAAATTGTTTGGTTATGAAATTCAAAGTGCCGGCGGCACCGAGATTAAGAACACTAATATTCCGGCATGAACGCAGTCATAAAGAGATGCTGAAATAATGGGAAAAATTCATAAGAAAATTATAAAAAGTAACAGTATTTTATTTTATTTGTGCCATTTTATTTTCACTACTTAAAATATTTTGCTCAGCGTGTATAGCACTTCCGCTTGTGTGAGCCTTGTGGTGGGTCCGTGCGACGCTTGTCTCTGGACAGTCAGTCGAGGAGAGCTAGCGAGGTGAGACACTGTCACGTATGCACTACAACATGTGTTCACTGATGTAGGTTTCAATAGTCAATTTAGTTTACCGGTCAACCTTTGCTTGCGTACGTTTTGCCAGACATTTCCCCCAGCATTATGTTTCCGCTTTACCAATTTATTTTGCTGTCATTTTTAACATAATCAAGGAGAATCTAGGAGACAGAGTAGAAAGATGTTGGAGAGATCACGTGACCTACACAACTTGAATCAGGTGCCATCAGCCTATGTTTGTGGCGTTTCATTGTAATTTCTACATTGCTACGTGCAATTTTAAGGACTTTGTTTTCATGTATGTATTTGGGGGTATTTTCCATGTTTGAATATTTTACGGCAACATCACATATAACCACTTGGCTGACACTCAAGTATTTGTTTATGCCATAATTGCGTTTTGAGAGCTTATGTATGTGCAATATTTTATTCAGGGTTCTATGTTAAATTTTGTCAGGGATCCGTGCAATTTCACATAGTGATGCTTTTTGTACTTGACCATGTGGTCATGTTCATGTTAGATTTTACCGCCATCAGGCATGCTACGTGCCTGCAATCACTTAAATCATAAAGCGAATAATTTTCTAGCTGAGAATAATATTTTGTCTGAATTTAATTTGTCGTTTTTACAAAGAAATATTGCAGTTCCACCTGCACCATGTGGTCCGCTATGAACTTCATCCAGCTGCATCTGCATCATCTAAACGTGTTTCCACACACGCATGCGTTTATTGTGAATACTCATCTCGTGTACCATCTGGTTTTATGTATCTTTTGAGGGTTTATGTAATTTTGTAATTTGTGTATGGTGCAATTATTCCCATCCTAGCTGGCTCTGTGTAAAATGCCGTCACACTACCCACGTGCTGGAGGGCGAGCCCCGACAAGTTTGTATTAGTGATGCAGAGTAATCACACATGTTAATGTTTTCATCAAGGGTTTCATTTGTAATTCACCGTGTCCTGTCTTCAGGGAAAAACCATCAGTTCACCCTAGCAGCTGTAGACTCTCTTCCCTTATGAAGGCTGTGCTTTCACGCAACTCAGCGAGATCATCCATGTAGGCATGCGCTAGATTAATTGTGGGCTGGGGAGCACCCAAGTGGAATTGGCTAGTCATGACAGAGATTATCATAATTTCATTGGCACGTTGATGTGTACGTATAGTAACAATAAAAACAAGTACAGTGAACTTACCTTTTTTATTCAGTTGTGACAGTGTCCTAGCCACTTGTATTTAAGTGTTTATTTCTAAGTGATGTTTAGTAAAAGTTTAGTATTGCCTACGTGTTTGTAAGTACACACGGGTGAGACTAACACACAGAACCCACAGCATCCCGAAGAACCCGGAGTCTCAACCGTGTGCTGATTGGGAAGTACCGCTGGTGCCCTTATTACTAGTAAATATTTGTCATCATTCATCTCATCCTCACCCAACGGTGTCAAGTCATAGCAATGCCATTAGTCGTTTCAAACTTTGCTGGTTAGAAAGATTATAGTGCTGTTGGTCTTGAAGGGGCCATAATAGGTGATTGCAGGCAGGCCATGCAGGTACTTCAAATGTTCCTGTGGATTCTATATTAAAACCATTTAAATGCTTTCTACCAGATGTGATGGAGGAAATGCTGCTAAGAACAAGAGAAATCCTCAACTGGAGAACGTAAAAGTCTGTCGCTGAGTTATCACAGAGTAATTGGGGTGTCTTCTGTAGACCAAATGACCTTGGAAGGACTAATCTAGCTTGCTATTGCATTAATACAAGAGATGCCAGCCCCATTAAGCAACTAGAGATTACTACCACGAGCATTACCGGAGGTGCTTGAGTGTATTTTGAAGGAAATTAACTAGTTAGATGTGATAAATCAATCAGTCCATGGTGTTCTCCTGTTTTACTGTTATGAAGAAAGATTTTTCTTGGAGATTTGGTGTGAGTTACCACCATCTTAATGTGACAAAAAAAGACTCCTGTCCACTGTAAGGCTAGATGACATTGAACAGCCTAGCAGGTTCATAATGGTTTCCTCCTTTGGACATGAAGAGCATGTACAGGCAGTGGGAGGTGGCCTAAGATACTACTAAATTGTGTCAAAGGAAAAGGATTTGGTAATTCAAAGTTATGCCTTTTAGGCTGTGTAATGTTCCTACCACTATTGAATACCGTATGGAAAAGTCCTCCTAGACATCTTTCATGTTTACTTGGATGACGTTTTTACAGAAAGGACATTTGAATAGTACTTATGCTCACTCGGTATTCCAAAAAGTGGCTGCAGCAAATTTGAAACTGGTACCGAAGACTTCACATTTCCCAAAATAAAACTTAATTTCTTGCGTCATGTAGTGTGGGCCCACGTAATTGACAGCCCCAAGATGAACAAAGTATAAAGACATTGGCAGCCACCAACTGACGAAACAGAAGTGCAGAATTTCCTAGGCTTATGTGCCAACTACCATAGATTTCTTTATACTAGGGGTTCCCATGGTGTCAAAGCCATTGCATGAACTAAGGCAGGAAAGTAATTTCTTAAGACCACTGAGTGAAAAGTTGCTTTTAGTAGGCAAAAGGAAATTCCGGTGTATCCCCCAGTCCTGGGTTCTCCAAACAGCAAGAGCATGTTCATTCTGGATACTGATGTTTGTGATGTAAGCATTGAAGTTCTCAGATTCAGAATAGGAAGAAAAAGCCAGAGGTACTGCACGAGCCTGAGAGAAATTACTGTGTGACATGCCAGGGAGTTTCTGGTAATAACAAAGGTAATTTCAGGCTTCCACTCATACCTTTATAGGATACATTTTATTCAAAGAACTAACTCTGCTTCATTACATTGGCTATTAAATTTGAAGTCCCAAAGGTCAAATATCCTGGTGGATACAGCATCTACAAGAGTGACTTTGAAATGCAGCACAGATCTTTATGCCATCAGAACAGCGCAAATGTTTTTCTAGGAGGCCACGTGAACCATTGTCTTTGTGAACACCAGGAAGAAAACTATGGTGAATTGCTGAACATATGGAAGACAATAATTCATGGTCCTGTATCTTGCAATGGGTCATCTACATGATATGATGAGGCTATTATGAAATATCTACTAAATGATCCCACTTTGCATCCATACTAGAGTAGAAAGAAGTTAGCTGTCTGCCAAAATGGGAAGAGATCTAGAATGAGCACAGCATTCGAATCATACTCGGCACAGTGGAATGACCTTATCCTGAAGAATGGTGTGCTTTACAGGAACTGGAAAAATTAATGATAGGAAATGCACACTTAGTTTGCACTTCCAGAATGCAGGGTCCCTGACGTCTTGCAATGAACTGCATAATATAGCACATTGTAGTTTTAGTGTAAATAAGATCCTCAGCAGTGTCTGATTCTACTGGTACCATTGTCAGGAGGATGTTGAAGTGGGGACATATGTGCAACACCTGCACTGTGAAGAAGGGACCAAGGATTCTGGGCCTAGTCACCTGCAGAAATACAATGCTGGAGTCCAATTCGAGAGGATGGCAATAGATATTCTGGGCCACGTGCCTGCCACAGAGAGGTAATCTGATCTACTGGTAGGTAGCACACAAATTCTAAATGGCCTGAGGTCATTTCCCTCTCAAACCAAAAAGCTTGTAGGCCTACTGTGGCTGATGCATTCGTAGTGCATGTCATCCTGAGGTTTGATGTGCCATTAGAACCCAGTTGGATAAGGGCAAAATTTTGAAACTGCTGTGTTCCAAATGCAACGAAAGTACTGGGAATGACATCTATTAGTAGCACTACAGCCTTACACCCTCAGTCTTGACAGAATTGTAGGGAGATTTAACCGCACTCTTGTAGTACTTGTTGATCTCCATAATATACAACCAAAAGGACTGGAATTGCAAGGTGCTGCCGTTTCTCCTTGCTAAACTACTAAGCAGTTCAAGAGAGTACAAGGGTGACACAATCGAAGATGCTACAGTATTTGGAGAGAGCCAAGACTCGTATAATAACCTTTTGTTTGGGTGGCAGATAAGAGTAAATAGTTGCCTCTGAATATGCCAGTGAATTACCATGCAGATCAGTTGACATGTGTGTTTTTGCATGACAGCACCTCACAATAGTGACAGAATAAATACAGTATGACAGCAGAATGCCGGGTGAGGTATTTAAAGAAGTGGTTGTACAACCCACAATCTAAAAGTGTATGTGAAGCTATGGAAATGTTGGGAACGCCCCTACAGGATTCTGAAGTGCATATGACGTCTCTTGGACTTGTCCTCAAGGCTCTTGGGCAAAGTCTAAGGTTGTCAACTTCAACAGACTGCCACTATGAAGGTCAAGATGTTGCAAAGTCTTTTTGGGCCAGAGTTGAGGAGGGGGCAGTGTAATGTGCGGTCATTGTCCTTTTCCATGCCTCATCCCAGTTGGGTTTGAGAGGCATGATGCTCAAGGTTCTCACCAGAAACTGGTAAGGAGCAGATGTTTTCAAAATGGGCCACTGTGGATTACTGATACATGCAGCTGCTGCGATAAGCTGATCAGGATTCATGCTGCGTACTGTCTTTGGAGGATTGAGTTACTTTGGTTAATGTTGCAAAAATGTACTGGTTTATTGCCATTGCCTGCCTCAGCATGATTTGGGTTGTGAGGAACCTTTAGGATCTGGCCTGCTGATGTATATAAGCTGTGGCCGGCCTCATTCAAGAGCCTGGAGCTTTGTATGGCATTTAGCTCTAGGTGTGTGGATATAAAGAAATTACAAGCACTGACGGTGACCAGCAAGAGTGAAGTCTGCGAGCATCTGTACAGTGGAGAAAGACTTGACTGGCTGGACTGTGAGACTAGATGTCCAACAGACATTTTGAGTGATGGTAATACACATTTTGATTGAATGTGTGTAAATAAATGCAGTTTGACTAGCAAGTATAAATACCATGATACAGTATTGAGTGTGCTCTCACTGAGAATGAGTAGTGGTAATATAGTCTATTTGCAGTTTCTTCACACTTTTTAATCTAAATATTTGGTAAAATATCCTTTGCATCGAGTGTCTGGTGGTTTTCTAAATATGTTGTCTATCACAAGCATTTTGTACCTTTGTCAGCATTAAATAATTTAACTTTTACATTATCTATAAATTATATATTTTAATAAAACTGATATGAATAAAGACTGAGAGAAAATGTGTGTGTTGGTAATGCCTAATGAGTAGTTCTAAGGCAATATATTGTTACATTTAGGTACATAAATGCAGTGCATTGGTCTTCTGGTGTGATTTTCTAAGCTTAGTTTGTACAAGGTGGAGGAATATCCTGGAAGTAGAACTTGAGCAGGGTTTTAAAAAAATTTGAATTATCAGTGTATAGAGTATAGTAGAGATAGGTAGTTTGTTGTGAATAAAAGCTGTATGCATTTTTATAGCATCATAAATATAGTTTTTTCTTTTGTTTTTATTAATACCTCCGTCCCCCACTAACCATATGTCCCTGGCAACTTGCGGCAGTATGTTTATTTTTAAATTTTATTTAACGTAATTTTTTATCAAAAAGCTGGGAAATATGTGTACTGATGGACGGGTAAGAGTTCAGCTTTGAAAACTCCCCTGTTGGAGAAGTTGCTGTTGAGTGCCCACAATTCTTAGTAGTAGAGATTACCTGTTATATAAAAATTTTCCCCCAAATCATAATGCCCAGTAACACTGGACAATGCATTCTAAAATATGGTGCGTACGTTGATATTGTTGAATGCATTTGCAGCAATAATTATAATTAAATTTGAATTGGGACTAATAAACAAGACTTGATGCCACTTTGCATGCCAGTGGGTGTGTTTGTGAGCATTTATTGCCCGAGGCATCGGTGCAGACTTAACGGGAATTTTCCATAAAGTAATGCGTGCATGCAGTCCTCTGTGAAGCAGTTGGTGTTAAACTGTAGAAGCAAACGTAGAAGACCTGTTGCAATATTAAAACATTCTGCTAACACTAGACGGAGTGAATGGGTACACTTCCTGTTCTCTCCTGTCCAGTGCTTCCACACTTCCATCATTGTTATAGCATTATGCCCCATATAAAAGCTATTTGGCAGCATGGCAATTCTCATTCACCCAACATCATTTGTGTCCGTTGACTCTCTGCAAGAGTGCGTACACACTTGTTTTACTGTATAATTCAATGTGTTTGCCGTGTGCATTCCTGTCAAACAGGTGCATATTTGAATTTGTGGTGCACAGTGCACCCTGGTCCACGAGAGTTCGGTCTTTCTGCAAAACATCAAATGCCAATGTGGACAGATGTGTACATATGAATGAGAATGCATGCGCACAAACTCAAATTATACATGTCGTTCTGCATTCACCACTTCTCACGCAAGCTGGTCGGATATTGCTGCAGGGGCAATGTCTGAAAAGACATTCCAGGTCGTGGAACTGTATAGAAGGAAATAAGTTATATATGGGATGCGGAACATACTGACCACTACAACAAATTACAGAAACATGATACATGCAAGAAGTAGCAACATTAATAAGCCTCTCACCAGATGAGTGTCAGGAGAAGATGTGCGTTTCATAATTTTGCTGAGAAAGATTGAAGACAAGAAGCAAGGGCACAAGAAAAGGTATGGACCATTTTATTCTCCTACTCTATTGTAACCCTCAGGCATAATGAATGCAAGCATTGTTCCATATAATAATTAGCCTTTAGCATAACCGTTTTAACATTTACATTTACAGGTATGAAGTGTAGGTGTCTGAATGGTTCACATTTAAACTGTTCCAGTTTCTTTTAGGTGAAGATACACCATGAAAGAAATTAAGCATGATAAGTTATAAAACTGGCGTAGCACACAATTTATTTATGTAGACGTACACGTATAAGGTTATGTTTTGACTGACAGTTAACTGTACCCTGGAAACAGAATACGTATTCTTGCAACACCAGGTGCTTTCCACATGACTGTTCAAATCATGCTTTGTTTTCTAATGGTGTTATTTCTTTAGGTATCTGTGAATATGTGCAGTATCTGTTATAAACAAAAAAAACTTAAATGAGACAGACTATAAAATACCAAATTGCAAATACAGTATATAAAGCTATGGTAATACTTACTCTTATGTAGTCATTCTTACTAGGCATTAACTAGAAAAAAATTTATAACATGATAGAAAATGAGGTAGTGAAGTAAGCAGTAAATCTTCTAAAACATAATTAGTCTGCTTCAAAATGCATGTAAATACAAATACAGCCATATAAGTTCATATGCATATAAGAATACTCGTACTGCCATGAAGTACGTCCCTCACTGCAGCAATTATTCTGCCACTTATCTGATGCCTGCCATACCTGTTCTTGGTTTCGGTGGCCAGTTTCTTTTAATGGAAATAGTAGTCATATCCATTGTGCTCTACATCCATGTGCCTTTGCTGAACTGGCAGTCATTGTCAAATGTGCCATTTGGAGTGTAAATAGATTGTGCATTTGTTTTTCTCTGTAAACTATGAAAGTGAGCTCGTGCTATTACAATTAAGACGGTTTTACTATGTGAAAGTAACAATGGTTTCCTTATCACCTAAAACACAGCATAAACAATACTGAATAAGTTTTCAATAATACGTTGTGCACAACTGAGTCTGTAATTAAAGATTCTTTCTGTACTTCATTCGCATGAATTATGAATAAGTTTCATAATGTTTTCAGTTAACTGAGTGCAGTGTCTGCTATAACATTTTATGATATAGCCTTGCTTATGTTGGGTAGATGCTTGGCAGTCTGAAAGTTCAATGAACCATCTAATAATTTCTTTATGTAGTTGGCTGTTCTGAGAAACTCAATCTGAATTGTGCCCTTATCAGACATCCACAAACAAATTGTGATTAGTCAACAGAAAATAACACTGCAGAAATTGCCATGATGGTTAAAAAGTCATTTCTTAGCTACATTAGAGACTGATGTGTAATGAATTTGCTGGCCATCCTTCAAAGAGAGTGTGGGAAGTTGCATTAATTTTAATAGCCATCAACTACCATTAAACATTCTTCTCCTCATGAAGGAATCTATAAAAGTAATAAAAAAAATATGAACACATGCTGCAGTATGTTTAACTAATCATTTATGCCATGTAACTGTAAGCAAACAAGATATCAGACATGGCAAAAATAAGGTGTTTTTTACTTTCAGAGGATATTGTAATGTCACTATAGAATATAACTACTTCTCTAGTTTCAAATGTTTTCCATGTACATTTTTACATGGTTTGTTCATTTCAGATGTTTGAAGGTGAACCTGTAATGGAGAACCAGCCAGCAGAAGACCGTGCTACCAAGGTTCTTTCCACCATCAGTTTCTCTGAAAAAGACTAATGCTGGAGGACACCAGACTGGATATGCTAAGTCAACCTAGTCTGGCATGGGCCAAAGGAATGACTGATGTGGTCCATTTTTAAAGTTTGTTGCTTTAAAACTATCGTACCTATCTGCGAAGTATGGTTCAACATACAAGTGACATATTAAGGCTGTCACCTTAAGGTTGTGTGGTAATACAGAATATTGAGGGTGTATCAAACTACATATTACTTTAGGTGGGCAAATTAATTTATATGTGCCATTGCTTTACATTGTCGACCTAGGGGTGAAAGTAATTTACCTTGACGCGGTCGGGTGAGACACTGGATGAACAGTGACACAAATAACTTACTGATGATATGGGTGCCAGTAGTGCTTCCCAACCACCACACTGTTGAGACTCAGGGTTCTCAGGGATTCTGTGGGTTCTGTGTGTCTCACCCGAGCGTACTTACGATACACATTTGCAATACTAAACAATTTTAACACTTGAAAAAAAAAAAAAACAGTTGGCAAGGACTCTCGTCACAACAAAATAAAAGAATGAGTCACTGTGAGATTTTTTTATTTATGCAGTGCGTACAAATCATGTGCCATGAAATTAAATTATACAACTCGGTCGTGTCTAGCTAACTCCACTTGGGTGCTCCCCAGCCCGCAATTACTCTAGCGCACGCCTAAATGTATTCTCTCACAGTGGTGTATGAAAACATAATCTTTACAAGGGAAGAGAGTCGACAGCTGCTAGGGTGGACTGACGACTTTTCCCTGAAGACCGGACACAGTGAATTACACAATGAACCAACTGATAAACATGTGTGAATACTTGGCATCACTAGCGCAAACTCGTTGGGGCTCGCCTTCCAGCACGTGGGTAGTGTGGTCACGGCCTATACACATAGCCGGCTAGGACTGAAATGGCATACCATACACAAACACAAAATTACATAAATACCCTTAGAAGATGATGGGGCATGAGAAGTATTCACAATACACGCACATGCGTGAAAACAAGTTTAGATGATGCTGATGCTGCTGGATAAAGTTCGTAGCGGACCACGTGGTGCAGGTAGAATTGCAATATTTCTTCATGGAAACGGAAAATTGTGACGTTATTCTTGTTGAGAAAATTATCTTCTTTTTACACTAAAAGCAGTTGCAGGCTTCTAGCAGGCCTGATGGCGACAAGCAAACATTGAAGTGACCGCATGGTCAAACACAAAAGCATCCATTTACATGACAATTACACATAACCCTGTATGACAATACATATAACCCTGAAATAAATTATTCCACGCATGATATTACACAAATAAGCTCTCATAGCACAAGGATGGCGCGGATATAGACTTGACGGCGGTTGGTTAACCATGTGGTTGTATGTGATATGGCTGTAAAACACTCAAACATGAAAATTACGCTTGAATACATACATGAAAACAAAGCCCTTGAAATAGCAGGCAGAAATAATACAGAAATTATGATGTAATACCTTTAGCAGAAGTGGATGGCGCCCGATTATAGTTTCATGGGTCGCATGACCTCAGACATCTTTTTCCTCCTCCTTCTCGATTAAGTTGAAAATGCCACAAGGGCGAAATAAATTAGTTAAGTGGAAGCATAATGCTAGGCAAATGTCTGGCAAAACGTATGCAAGCAGAGGTTAACCGGTATACTAAAAGTGCTATTGAAATCTACATCAGTGCTCAAAAGTTGTAATGCAAAGTTGTAGTGCATACGTGACAGTCTTACCTTGCCAGCTCTCTAGACACACTGCTCAGAGGCAAGCGTCGCATGGATCTACCATGGCTGCCTACGGGGTTCACATAAGCGGAAGTGCTATGCACGCTGAATAAAACTTTTATATATTGAAAATAAAAGTGGCACAAATAGTTTAAATATTGTTTTACATTTCAGAATTTTCTTGTTCATTTTCTGTATTTTCCTGTCTCTTTACGATGGCGTTCACTTTGAATTCATAACCAAACATTTTCAAATTGACAACACACACTTTAAAACATTTTAAGACATTTCAAACTCTAAAAATAAGACATGTTTTACAATGCAAAATAATATTCTGTTAGGAAAGTGAAAAATTATTGGCCTCTTTGCGCATGTGCATGTACTCGCAACACGTGCGTGGTGAGTGCATTCATGGGCTCTTGTGCCGCTGGCGGTTAGCCGGCATCAACCTAGGGTACTCATCTACCCAGAAACCCGGTTAATAGTTATCTCAAATGCTTGCATCTGCATTGTAAAATTATATTTACCAGATAATGACTTACAAAAACCCTTAGTCCTTAAAATGGCAGAAAAAAGTCATTACACAAGCTGACCGCGTGGTCAAGAACGAAGTGTGTTAACACGTAAAATACATGAACTATTATTGAAAGTACATAGGACCCTGAGATAAATTATGGCGCACATGATTGAAATACAAATAGCCCTCATAACGCGGTGATTGTGTGAATACGGACTTGGTGGTATCTGACCACGTGGCCATGAGCGATGTGGCCATAAAACATATTACAAAACCCTCAAATAATTACACAATAATATTGCCCTAAATATTACAAGTCACACTAAAGCAGAAATTACATTGAAAAACCTTGAACACGGGCAGGTGGCATCTGATATACAAGTAGCGTGAGCCTCATGGCCTCTGACACAATATTCTTCTCCCATGTTTACATCCCAAAAACCTTAAAAGCTGGAAATTAGTTTAAGCGGACAGCAATATGCTGGGGCGTCTGGCAAAACGTATGCAAGGCTAAGGTTAAACGGTATACTAAAGTGAACTATTGAAACCTGCATTATTGCAAAAGGTGAAGTGCTTACATGACAGCATCTACCTTGCCAGCTCTCCTAGGATGACTGCCCAGGCAGGGTTCGCATCTACCAATCATGGCTGCCTAAAAGGTTCACACAAGCGGAAGTGCTATGCATGCTGAGTAAATATTTATATTGCAAATTGAAAAGGCACCATAAGAATTAATAGACATTTTTTTATGCATATTATTTAAATTGGAATTTTCTGTTAAAATTATAATTGTCTGGAAGGCATTCTCACCTGAATCTCATTTTTAACATCACACACACACACACGCCTTTATGAAAGGTCGCATACCAGGGACTAGATCTGGCCATACACCCACTAGAAAGAATCCTGATGTGGTACATTTTATTTACAAAAGAAACTGAGAGACCTATCGATGAGTGTCAGAATGGTGTGTTGCTGTACCAGCATCTCAGAAGTGCATCGCACACTCAACAGTTTATCATCTGTATCATATCAGACATGTCCAACAATTGCGACCAGAAGATTATGGCAGAAGAGTGCAGTTTTGTCAAGAAATGTTAAAAAGACAGAGGCAAGAGATTTTTTTCAGACAAATTTTGTGGATGAAAAAGTCCCATTTTAAGCACAATGGAGTGTTTAATGTCCATAACTACCATTTATGGAATATTGATAACCCACACTTGACAAGAGAATTAAGTTTCCAGTAACAGTTTAGGGTTGATCTGAGAGTGGCATACTAAATGGCCAGCTGATTGGCCCATTCCAACTACCATATTGCTTTAATGGTGAACCCTATTTTGAGATTTTAAACTAATTATCTGGCTAGACTGCTATGAAGATGTTGATTTGGAGACACTCAGAAAGATGACATTTCAGAATGAAAGTGCACCCTGTCACTACACCTTGTGTGTATGGAATTTTCTGAACCAATGTTTCCCAGGAAAATGGATTGGTCAGGGTGGACCCATTGCCTGGCCTCCAAGGTCTTCCGACCTGAACCAGATTGATTTCTTTGTGCGAGGATATTACAAATAACTAGTTTACTGCCCAGGATGACACATTTAGGAGGAACTAAAAAGAAAACTGCAAGACACTGAAGTAACCATTAAAAAACAATCTAATGGAGTTTCGACGCTTGAGAGTTTTTCTTACGGCGATGTCGAGTTAGTTTTGAAAAAGAGGGTCTTCATTTTGTAAATTGTTTTATAATTTGTTCTAATAAATGCATATTTGATCTGCTGTAATTAGTTATCACATTTTTACTTACTCTCAAAAATTAGAATTTTGTACATACTGCATTTCGAATCACATTATTAGGATGAAGATGTAAAAGTAGCGCAATGACATTTGCAAGGTACGTAGCTGATAAAATCAAGTTTTTGAAGTAGATAAAGGAACATGTTTGATGTGAACTTTTTTTTTTAAACATCTATAAATGTTATGGACAACTTTGCTTTCCGATCTTTTCAGTTTATCAATGTTTTTCTTGGTGCCATGCTAAGGCATGTTACACTGGATTGGCCATTCAGTCGACTAATCCAAACAAATATTAGTGTCCATCACAATGATTCCTGTCACTGTACCAATATTTATCAAACTGCGAGTAAGGCACAAAACGTTTAAAAAAAATTCATATCCCCATAACTATCAACAATCGCTTAATATACACTATCTACCAAAAAGTAATTGGGCACCCGTGAAGATAGGCAGTTCAGTACGTCAGTTGACTTGTGTTTCACGGCCTTTGGCGTAGGACCGCTGGTGTTTGTCCGTGGTAGTATGAACACAGAGGCCTATTGTAACATTCTGGATAATGAAATGCTTCCATCATTGTGGCGTTTGTATGGAATGGACCAGTGTTACTTCCAGGATGACAATGCCAGATGCCATGTTTCAAGGGCTACTATGCAGTGGTACGCCGACAACAATGTTCACTGATTGGACTGGCTCGCCCAGAGCCCCGACTTCAACCCTATAAAACATCTTTGGGATGAATTGGATCGCTGGATGAGAGCTTGTCATGCACTGCAAAAATCCATTGCTCAAATCATGGAATGGTTGCAAGAGGAATGGCGATGAATCCCCGTGGATGTCCTGCACACTCTCGTAGAGAGCATGCCAGACAGGGTGACTGCTGTTATAGCTGCAAGAGATGGCTCTAAGAGATTCTAACAGTGACCACCTCCGAGCAAACATTGTGGACAAGTGCCCAATTACTTTTTGGTAGCTAGTGTACATAGGGGTGTTTTGGATAATTAAGGTTCTCTACCTCCTTGCTTTGGCTTGAAACTACTTCCTAGGATATCCTATATGCTGCGAGACCATGTCATTGATTTTTATCCTCAAACTGCTCTATGTCCCATCTGCCCCCTTCACTGTGAGTACCCCACTTTTTTTCTCTCTATCCCCCTGCTTGTGTGTGTCTCCTCTCATTGTCTAACCCCTCCACCTATTTCTCTCCCCCATTTCCACACTTTTGTCTCGCCCTCCAGTTACTCTTTGTCCTTTCCCTCTCCCCTGTTTTCTTGGTTCCCCTCCTTACCTTTTCTCTTGCTGTCCCCCTCCACCTTTTTCCCTCTTTCTGCTGCCCTCCACTTTTTCCTCTTGTGCTGCCCCCCCCCACCTTTGTTTCCTCTCTGCCCCTCCACCTTTTCTCTTGCATCCCCCCCCCCCCTTGTTTTCCTTTATCCTTGAACTGCTTAGTGATGACAGTAGTCTATGGCACTTAGCGAGACCAATGTCTGGTTTACTGCAAATTTCTGCAAGGTTTAATGTGCCCTACTGTAAGCATGAGAGGTCATATTCATTTCTATTTTGCACACACTGTATTGGCCTTAATTGCTTAATGCTCACCATTTTTACCAACATGCAATGTTGATGGCTCAGTGGCTTCCTTCTTCAATCTGTTTTAGATGGCATGAGCTGGTTTGCCAAAGATGCAGCAGTCATTATCCCCTGGTAGCTCCTCAGTTGCACAATGTTATTTGCTGTCGTGAAGGGGCGTAGCTATAAATTAATTTTGGGTCTGATGTGCTTATTTATATTTGCTGTAAATACTGGACCAAAGCAATATAATGTTTACACCTGTTAGAAAAAGAATGTATTTAATCTTACAATAATTGTATTATGAAATGACACTTAACATTCAATTATAGGATAAATCTGTCAATTTTTGCACACACCTTTCCTTTGTATGTTAATTAAAAAATACATATTGATTGGTTCTTCCAAACATGTCAAACTTATTCAGGTTCAAATTCGATATCTCTATGTATTGTGAACAATGCCAACGCATCCAAGTGGTTTTCTAACATACTGTTGAGCAATATGTTTGAAGTCTATATAAGTGGGAAAAATATCTTACTTGATGCTGTAGATCATTGATGTGCATGCATGGAGAACATGTATCATTACACATGTTGAGTGTTTCAATAAAATCACTTTACTGTACTATTGGTAGTCTTCTTCTAGCAATTTTTTTTTCACCATGTTTTGTACTTCTCTAACAACTGCAGATACAGATTTGTAATTTCCTTGAAAGAAAAATTATAAGCACAATACATCCCTATGAAGCAAGAACTTGTGTGATTAGTCATAGTAGTGATGGAAATTCACTGTCCCAAAATTATTTAAAATTGTTTGTAGCATAGTTCGACCACTCTTTCTAGATTTTCCCAAATAGCATTTAAAATTTGTCTTGTGCCCAATTTATTGCTACAAAAAAATGTTAAATTGGTGTGGTTTCATTGCCAGGTCTTAGATTTCAGAAAGGATTATGCATCCTTAATCCACGAAGAGAGGTTGTACTTCTTAGCTTGCAAAAATAAAAAAATTGAATGTTAGCCAAAATATTTTACAACATACATTAAGTGAAATTAGTATAAACGTACTCTGGCACAAAGAAGAATGATTGGATGCTTTTGTAGTAATTTGAGTTCATTAAACAAAAACAAGGAATCTTGATGCTCAACCCATGGAATTTCACACATCTGGCTACGCATATGAAAAATGACATCACTTCCATTATTGTCCCCATGCAGTTTCAATTTGTTACAATCAAGCTTGAATCAGGTAAATTTAGAGAATGGCTTGTACAGCAAAATACACAGCAGCATGATATGATTGGCAACTCCATAATCACCAATTTATGCTTGCTGTGCCATCATATCCCTAGCTATACAAATAGTCTAAACTAATACCGGCATTTTGCAGAGTTGTAGCTATTGTTCATGCAATCTTTGACCTGCGGAGGTCATATAATAATACAAATTGGAGACAGCATTATCTAATCTAATAACACAACTGTTCTGTATTAACGTACCTCCAACAATGTAATAACCATAATTTTCCATTTACATAGTTCGCTTTCCTTTCTAAACACAGAATCACACCTGGCACAGAGGCAACAGTTTTTCAGTATTATAAATTATGCATTAATTTCTCAATGTTTGGTGTGTAGGGAAAAAACACAACATGAACTTTTTATTTACTGTGTATGGTATATTACTAATCCTATGGTAACAACCCAAAAATACCGGAGAGTTATATTTTTTAATGAACAATTAGGGTTCCTATCCCCCTCCCCCTTATGGAATGGTGGTGAAATCTGCCTCCAAATTTTTGTGCGCACTTCCCTTAGTCAATAATTAATTATTCAGGAACTCCAGAAATTTAGTTACACTTTAAAGGATGGCTACGCCCTTCTGGAACAATAAGACTTTAGGTTGACGTCGGCTCTCTAGACCTCGCTGTTAAGAGCCTCCCAAATCTCGCTCGCTCACTCACTTTAGGGTAACGTGGTCTGGACACTGGTGAGTGGCGAGTTGCACCAGATTTCTAATGAACCCCCTGGTTCATGGCTGGAAAATGTAGAGAATATCTTAATGTCCAGAGGGCGCCAGCACATCTATGCATAGGTGCGTATATGGACTATTGTTTTCAGGGCAGTGGCAGGACGATACTCATGGTGATCCCCTCTCTAGTTACATTAATTAGATAGTTGATACTATGCAGTCAGTACACTTGAACATGTGGTTATCTGGAGTGGGCTAGATTCCAAAGGTACTTGTGTACGATAATGAATTAAGACTAGAATCCTCGAACATGTGTATTAGCAAAAGTGGCGGTACGCTCGTTACACAACATACACTGGTCTTAGCCTGAAACGGGCATGGCATTGGGCCTACCATAGACAGAAGCAGTGAAAAGTACTGTTACGCACGTGGTAGAATAACTGTTAAAAATCTGAGGCAGCGAGTTTGACTGAGATGAGTACGAACACTGGAGGAGCAAACAGAAGTAAAGGTTCCGGTAAAATAACTTACTATTGCAGCTAAATGAGTAGACACTAAAGATATAGGCTTCTGCCATGCTATGCACGTGCATCTTCTAAGCCCACTGAGATCAGACTGAAGATGGTAGCCGAGACATCCGGCTACCTCGCCGGAGATCTTCCACCAACAAGAGGGGGAATTCATAAAAACTACAACTGACAAAAGTACACAAATCGCTGAAAAATACATAAGAAACACTGGAATGAAATGTGCAACATTTCCGACAAGCAATATCTGTTAGTCCCTCATTTTCTATGTATTTTGGGTCGGAAAAGGTAATTAGTAAAACGAGCCGGAATGGGCCGGCCAGGCACGTGAAGGCTATCAAAATAATTAATATAGCATTTAATAATTATATTGACATTTTAGAACACAATAGTTGAATTATGAGAATAATTTGAAACAAAGCAAAGAATTTTAACTTTGGGCAAGTGGCATGGTGGATGCTGTAACTGCCAGGATATTTTACTTGTTAATTTAAGATATTTTCAAAACAATAGAACTGCCCTTTTTAGCAAACAAATTATGACATTAGCACTCTTAAATAAAGATTTAAGATTGTCATTAGCTCGTGTTCCATATCAAAATGAAACCCACCTGCCTTCCTACTTGCAGGCTGTGTACGCCTCACTTAAGGGGAGCAAAAGAGATGACATTTTCCCTTGTGAATTTGACTGCTTTCAAGGGCACAGATCAGAATTGCAGTACACACACACAGGGCTCAGTTTAATTTTGGAAATTAGGGGTCTGGGGGGTCATGACACAGTCAGGGACCCGTTCCTGCGTGAACGGCAGCAGTGACCCATACAAGAGGTGCACGGATGTGCGTGCTTAATGCACAAGCGAGCAGCAGTAGACTGCCTCCCAAGCAGGACAGTGAGAGAGACGTCTAGGTCTTATGTATATTTTCTACATTTTTTTCATGAAGAATACTTGCCGAAGTATGTCGGTAGATTTCAGTTCCATTCTGCATAAAAATAAAACAAAACACAACATTTTTTATTCTTCTAGTGTATTTATTCTAAGGCATTTCCAGTACACAAGAGTACTTAGTTAATCTTTCATTAATTCATTTCCAAGTAGTCTAACATTTGTGGCAAAATATTCTAGATACTCTGTTTATCCTGAATTTCAGGAGGGGATGTATATCTATGATCCCCCTCTTTCTTTACGCCCTTGCTGTCATGCATTCTAATATAACTGGTAGAGATCTATTTTATCATGCATACAAGTGCTCACTCCTGAAGAAACTAGTTCATGCTGCATATTGTCAATGAAATTTTAATTTGGTTACACTAGCTAGCTCAATAGGCCTCAACATAAATGGTGGCCTGGATAAAATTCTAATTGACAACATGTGTGCATGTGTGCACACATACACATTCATATTATTGCCAGTAGTTATTTTTTCACATTAACATTTTGTAGAGTTCATTTTCACCCCAAATAGCAAAATACTGAAATGCTTTCAGAAACAATCATTTACTTTGTTTCTCTGAAAATGAAAGTATTTTCTCACTTACAAAAAAAGTACATAATACATTTTTTACCATTGAATATGTGCTTTTAAAGTTTCTTAGACTACCTCTGAAAGTTTTAAGGTGACTATTTAAATAAGATCAATATTTTTTACATATAAAAGCATATATATGTTGATGAGTTAGTTGTGCTTAACAGCAGTCTTCAGCACTGGTGAGGATAAAGTGAGGTGCAGGAGAGGTGGAATGTAACAGTGAGAGAAACTGGAGTAAACTGAGAACTTACCAGCATATGGCAACTTCTGCCATTTTTCTCGCATGCTAAGATCCAGCATTAACCGCATCTTAGTGGAAGGTGTGTGTCTAGCCACTAAACCACTACATCCTAGGGAGTTTTTGTAAAACTAAATTAAAACAAACTTAATGTTGCCATTCCACCACATAATTTTGAACCGTAAGGAAATGGAGACGTAACTCAAGACAAGTAAAAGTCAATCTATCACCCCTTTCATTCTCTGCAAACCTCTTTTCTCAGTCACTATAATCAACAGCTATTTGGACACTGGGAAACTTCCAGGGACCGCAGTTTAAAAATATTTTTACCAATATTGTTATTTAATTAACTTTAATATTTCATGACAGAAGTTTTCAATTGATATTGCTGTATTTTAAGTTAATTAGGTAATTTATATGGACGTTGCCCTCACTAGGCAGATCACTGCTGCTCCACTCGTGCACTGGGCATGCATGTCCATGTGCTTCTTGTACAGGTCACCACTTCCGTTCGTGCAGGAATGGGTCACTGAACCAGGTTACGACCTGCCTGACCTCTTTGTTTCCAACAGTGAACTCATTGTAATGCGTGTGCAGTGTAATTCTGATCTGTGCCCCGTAAAGCAGTGACTAAAATTCACAAGGGAAAGTGTTGTCTCCCTTTGCTCTCCTTAAGTGAGGCGTAGCCTGCGAGTGTGAAGCCACGTGAGTTTCGTATCTAAACAGAACACGAGCTAAAGATGCTTTTTCAGTGTTGTAATGTTTTATTTGATTTAAAAGGGCAAGATTTATTATTTCGAATTGTAGTAAATTAACGTGAAAAACATCCTGGCAGTTCTGGCTTCTGCCATGCCGATTGCCCAAAGCCAAGTTCTTTCAGGCATATTAAATTACCATTATTTAATTTAAATGTTGTAAACTGCTCACATAATTCTTAAATACTATGTTAATTCAGTGTATCGCCTCCACGTGCCTTGCCGCTCATTCCGGCTTGTTTTGTTAATTCTCTTTCTGACAGCTAATACATATTAAGACTCTGGGCGTCTAATTAACAGATAAGACTTTTCGGTAATCTGGTATAATTTGTTCCAGTGTTTCTTGTGTGTTTTTCGGTAATTCTTGCTTACCTTTTGTCAAACTTGCTTTTTATAAAATTCCCTCTGTTTGGTGGGAGATCTCTGGTGAGGTAGCCATGCGTCCCAGCCACCATCTTTAGTCTTGAGCCAACGGGCCAATGGAGTACACACATGCCGCATGCGAAGGAGCCTTCAACCTTTTACTCGACCATTTAGCTGCAATAGTGCAAATCTTTACGTACTGGAACCTTTTTCTTGCTCCTCCCATGCTGGTACTCTGATCTCTGTCAGACTTGCGGCCCCGGAGATTTATTGCCGTAATTTCTTACCGTGTGCTTAACAGTACTTTTGCCACTTTGGCCGATGGCAGGCCCAATCACTATGCCCGTTTCAGAGTAGAGTTTTGTATGTTGTGTAACGAGTGTGTCGTCGCTGTTACCAATATATTAACGTGATGACTCTGGTCTTGTTAATTATTTTGTACGTAAGTACCTTTGGGACCTGGTCAACTCCAGGTAACCACATGCACAAGTGTTTTGACTGTGCAACACCGGAACTTAACTTCTTTCTTCATAAACTTGTATTTGAGGGGATTACCTCGTGGCTGTCAACCTACTACCGCCCTGAGAATTAGTCCATATGCTCACCCATGCATAGATGAGCTGATGCCCTACCAGAACTTTTAAATTATTTTCTAAACTATTCAAACATGAGCCAGGATTTATCTGAAATCTGGTGCATCTCGCCCCTTACCAGTGACTAGACCAAGTTAATATGTTTTTACGACAGTAAACAGAGTTTTGTTTGAGCTCAAATAAAATTCATGTCAGTTCTTTTTATAATTGTGATTTTTATAGCTTAACTATTGTTGGTAATATAATTATGTAGTAAATTATTTGTGCTAATATACTGTAAAGTGTATTAGTTTCAATTTTAATATCTGGCTGCACACAGCTGTTTTACATGCCACAATCTTTCATGATCATTAAAACATTTTAATCATAAATTACAAACCCTGCAACTTTATTTGGGTTGCAATAAATCTAAATTTGTTAGAACAAAAACGAACCACAATCATTCATCAGCTGCTAGCAGAGTGAAACTTGATAACCCAAAACTCTCTGAATATCTATTAGAAAGTCTTGTGGTCCATTTATACCATTTTCTATCCCCTGATAAATATAAATTGGAGGCTGGCATTGGTGGGTATGAAGGCAACAAGGACTTTTTATTGTATCATAAAAAAATTTCTCCGAAACGCTTACCAGTCACATTAAATGAATTTATTTTAGAATCTATATAGCTTTTATTCTAACACACAGCTATAAGAAAAACACTGAAACTTGCTATTTTGCCTGTCATGTTGTGCCGCCCCCAAAATGGCTGCTCTAGGCCTGGTCTCAGTTGGCCTAGTGGGGAATCTAGCCCTGGTAAAAACAATAATAAAACCTGTCTAATCACTAATATTATGTTTGTTGCATCTTTTATACCTTATGTGAAATCTTGCAGATATAATTTCAAGCAATAACTCACTGTGAATAAGGATGTTTCCCCATTTAGGATAGCATCGTTAATTTCTATCTTGATTTTAGGCAATAACCAAAATTCAACTTATAAAACTGTGATGGAGATTGTTCAAAATATATGGACTATATGTGATATCACCCTATCTGAACAAAGCTTTAACTAGGCTCTCGTTAGCACAATTTTTCCAAAATTTGTACCAAGTATTTCTCGTGTGGTGAATAGTGTAAATGTGTTAAATTATGTCCAGTCCCAAATTTGAATTGATCAGATATTTTTCTCACACATACATTCATTTATTCTAAGTACTTTCGTGGTTTGTGCATGTTCAATAAGTTCATATTTTGTCAGTGAGCTACGTGCATGATAGTAATTTATTTTCCACTTATTTATTGGCTTTGCCTCTTGTCAATGCCTTAAAAATGCCCACATATTGTGCCTGTCCAGAGTTTTTAGCTCAAGTTGTGTTTCATCATAAATGTATAGGTTATTTTAGCAAATAAGTGTTTTGCATCCAGCTTCAATTAATTGTGATACGAATATTAATTATTTTTATATATTCATTATTTACAGAAATAACTATTGCACAACACCTGTGTGCAATATCTATACACAATGGGAGAAACTGCATTGTTAATTTCTTCATTAGAAGCCATTTTCCTTTGGTTTACTTCTCGGTTAAAGGGCCCTTATGAAGTTAAGGCCTGATTTTGGACCCTTAACTTAAGGGCTATCTAATGCAGTTTTAGGGGTCACTTAAAGTTGGTGAAACAGTCCACATCCTAAAGTGCCGATTACTGTGGATTTGTCACTTCAGTGTGGTGCAACTCAAGGTGCAAAGAGTCTTCTAGGTCAGGTCAACTCCGCTGCAAAAGCCGCTGCTTGCCTGTTAATCAGAACTTGAAATTAAAGGTTGAAAAGGCAAATATAGAAAAATCGGTAGTTTACAACACTATTTACTACATTCCCGCTGGCCAGCCATCCCACCGCTGTGGTAAAGTGTCATCCCCAGTCCCACTTTCATGTCCCCCAAGAGAGAGCTCTTGGGAGCATAAAGTGATCTGAATATTCACGTGGGATGGATGGCACCTTTTTCATAACAGAACATTAAAATTTTCTTTCAGACTAGCTGATCATCATTGTAGCATGCATGCATGTACGTACATGGGGCCTTCAATCATTGTAGCAAACATGCATGCATGTACGTACGTACGTGGGGCCTTCAATCTTTGTAGCAAACATGCATGCATGTACGTACGTACGTGGGGCCTTCAATCTTTGTAGCAAACATTCACGTACATACGTACGCGGGGCCTTCAATCATTGTCTACCACAGATCAGAATCCATCATTGTTCATTTGCTTCCTCAATCTTAAATTTATGATAAATGTCTTAAGCCCAGCTATGCTCAGCACTAATAAATGTGGTTGACTGGACCTGTCTCGCTACCATAATTTAATCTCTCTAACCATGTCTTTGGTAGCAATATTGTTGAATATTCATGTATATGTGAACAGACTAACTAGCCATGCTTTTAAGTTATTTTATCTGGCGGAAACTTTTTTACATATATGGAGCCAACCAGGTAGCCTACCTATAGCTGTAATATTACCTCACTTCAGCTTGAGTACGTTTTCATTAAGAGAATTTAAAATGTTTCCATAATGAATTTAAACTTGTATGTTGCGTTAATTCAACATTATTTCTTGAATTCTTGATCGTACAGCACAAAGGGAAATGTGTCATTTTCCTCGTGCATAAGTGGGCCATGGCAATATAAAATATATAATTGTTTCTTATGCCTAGGCTGTATGAGGGTTGGAAACCATGTTATGTTAAGGCTGTTGGCTTTGTACATTACCAATGTGGAACTGTGATGCATTTCATTCTGAATCCAATTAAATATTGCATCTTCCCAGGAAATCCTTCTAACATATTTCACAAAATCTGTTAGTACTACAAAGTTTTTTTAGCTTAGCACAATTAATTGATGGTCAAAATGGTATTGCATACTTTTCCCGTTTTCTGGTGACATTGTTATACCTTCAGCCAGCACTTCTTATTTGCACATACTCTGTATTAGTTTGTGCAGTAGGTCACTGATACTTCTGCCCTGTCATCAGGCATGTCTGTCTACCTCACCAGTAACATTAGTCCTTAAATACTGGCAATTTATGTGCCCTCGTACTTTTCCCAGTTATCGGAGAGAGCATCACACACACAACAATATTTATGTTATTGTGAGAGTGCTTAGGAGTGTACCAGTACTCTGTGACCTAGAGAGCCATCAAACAAAAAGTGACACTTCAGACACTGCCACAAAGCAGCAGTCAGATTTTAGGTGGTGTTGGTGAAACTGACAGTTTCCCAAATAACCCCAGTTCACTATTGATATAATTAAATATTACTTTATTAAAAATATCAGGTTCACAAAAAATGAATTTGCATGGAATAAATTCTGTTATCTATGTTGTATTACTTGCTGCTGTTAAGCTGAGGGTATTCTAGCCAGGGCTGGTCAGTATTTTGAATACACATACTTGAAATATGTATTTTAAAGTTCTTCATATGTTTATATTCAGTTCTGAAATAAAATGGAAATACAAAATATTCTAGAGTATGAAACGAAGCAAGAGTGAAGAGATTTGGGCGGCTCTTTAACAGAGGTCTTGAGGAGCCGATGAGGGTGACTGAGGTAAGTGGTATTAGACTATGGAGTGGAAGCGAGACACGAAAGTGAAGCCGGGCAGCAGACGATAATGAAAGACAAGGACAGGGCTAGTAGTGGCAAAAAGGTGTAAGTTTTAAATGTAGTTAAATGGGCATGTTTTTCATATTTAATTAATTTAGAATAGGGGGCAAAATATTGTATAGCATTTTGATGCACAGGCAGGTTTGGCAGTTGTGACATTGTTCTGCTTTGTAGGGTATCTGACGTAAAATTATCCTCGCATCTGTTTACATTCACTCATCACTGATTTCATGCCTGTAGTATACACAACGAGCTTTCTACATGAGTCGTATGCTGACTCTGAAATTTGTTGTTCATCACATCATTTTAAATATTTACTTTTCCACTATTAATTCTCTTCAAATGCGATCAAGCTACATTGCTTACAATGTAACTTTTGCCACTCATAATATGGCGGCTGACACACACAATCGGTCTGCGCATGTGCAATTGAAAGAAGTTAGACAAGGAATCGGCATCACTTCAGAAACTTGGATAAGATAGGCTGTTGCCACTCAATCATCTATTACCTCCATGGTATAGAGAAGTGCTGGAATGTAAGGGCAGGGGAAACAGGAGATTCCAGAGAAAAACCGCCGACAAATGGCACAGTCAGGCACAATTCCCATGTGCGAAAATCCGGGAGTGACCCAACTGGGAATTGAACCTGGTTCGCCTTTGTGGGAGAGAAACAGGCTAACCGCTCAGCCACTGTGGCGCCTATGAAGCAAGTGATCAATCCATTGTACTGCCACATAATTTGAGATGTTACATGCACATTAAATCTTCTTAATGGCATCCTGAATTATCCATACCACTCAAGGTGGAATTTACTCGTATTCATAAGTTAAGCACAAGAATAAGTTACATGAAGTTATTAAAAAATTTAGGGTTGACCTTTCAGTTCAAGGAATCTGAAATAGAATATTTGTAGGAGATGTTAAGTGATGAAACCAATTGTGCAGGCACTTGTCTACTGTCCAAAAATAATTGCTTTTAAGTTTGGTGGCTTCCAACATTATTTTGATGGACATGTAAGCTTCAATGTTTTGCAGAGACAAATCTACATAACTGTGCTTTAAGCTTGCAAAACTTATGATTTTTTGATATCTCCAACTATAAATGAAGCCATTTTAGCTTCATACTTCAATCATTTGTTCAAAATGAGAAGGCTTCCTCGAACACAAATGACCAGGAGAGGAAAAGATTGTAGAACTTGTGCATATATGCTGCTGAACAAGAATAGATGGCAGCTAGTAAAGTTTATACAAATATTTCCTCACAGAATGAGATAATGTTCTGGGGGAAAATGTATGTGTATTTTTCAGCCCAACTAGTTGATTTGAAAATGCATGCCACATTAAGTTGGAAAACATGGTGTACCTTAATAAGTCGACATCCATTGAGTGTGTGAATCATTATCAAATAGTGAAGCTTTTCATACATTATAACACTAAGAATGTTCTTCAGTGCATGTTAAGGCTTTTTAATTAGTAGCTTTCGTCCTCAATCCTAGTCATTGTTGATCCTAATAGAGCACTGTCAGACAATATTTTTAAACAACTGGCTATTTCGAAAGGTGATCATAAATTTAAGCTGAAATGTAAAATGTGAGCAATGATAATATTTCTGATTTAAGAAAATGGTTTTATAAACTTATTAAGTTAGTGTGATACATAGATTTTATCATCGGAGAATGTTTTGTAAAATTAAATTTGTATTTTGTATTTATGTATGGTATTAGAAATATTATTTTGTATTTTAAATACAGTTTCTAAAATATTTCACATTCTAAATATTAACACATAACTTTATATTTTTGTATTTTTGCATTTAAAATACTCTTTAAGTATTTTGCCATCCTTGACTAGCACATGATCATTCCCCAGTCTGTGGAGATAGTAGATAGTAGACAGTGCAGTTGCCCAAATGGGTGCATTGCACTGCATGCATACAACACAGCATGTTGGCAACTCTGCTTTGGTCCCTTGCTACACTTGCACTGTGTGCACAGTCTTAAGTGTTGAATTGATTGCAGGTTGCTTGGCTTATTTCCAGCACAACTTAAGCTGCTAGCTGTGGTTAGAACGTCTTTCTATGGCAACTACGTAAACTTCTTAAATTCAACATCGCAGATCTTAATGTAGTTCACACTTCAGGTGACCAGCGTGATGGTTCATGTAAATGTGAAGCTAAAACCATTAGCATTGTAATAATTTTGAAACCTTAAAGGTTAAAAAAATATTGCACCCAACACATTTTTGTTCAGAAACATGTACTCTTTATTTTTGAAAATTTGCTGTCCCCGATTTTTTCCCATGTCTTCCTTGCTCTTAATTTCAAAAAATTTTGTCTGCGGTGAAAAAATCTGGTTTCATAATTTGTAATTAATGTTTTCAGATACTGCAAAATGACAAGCTTATCCATCAAAATGACACACTGAAAGATTCGGAGAAGTTTTCAATTGATGGGAAGAATGCAAGTGAGAAAAGTGGAAAATCTTGTTCCTGCTGACAGACTTGAAGCTGGGCTTGTCAGTGCTGTGCGACATGAAAGTGTTGTAAGGCTAATGGTTGTTTACTGGTCAATTTTTTTTATATTTTTTTGTACATTCCTGTAAACAAAAATGTTTGGAAATTAGTCACTATATATTAAATTTTTTTTTTTTTTTAATCTTTGCACAGTCCTATCGTGAAAGTACTTATTGTGATTGGTGCAGGCATATTTCAAAAAGAGTTCTAATTTTTAGAAACCAGGGACAGTGGTCTTGAAAAAAAAAAAAAGTAAAATCAATTTCCCACATTAATTTGGATCTTAGATTTAGCATGAAAAATGTAGATTATATGTCTACAAATAAAATTGCATGTCAGGTGCTTTGAAACAATTATGTAAGCTATTAAGTAAATTTAATTTAGGTATACTACTTTTGCTAATACTTTATTAGGGTGAAAGTGTAACGGTCAAGTTTAATTCTCTAAATTGGTAGTGTTGCATTGTGGAATATAACAATTTAAACTAAAAAATGGAAGCAGCATTCATTTGTTTGGAAATTTGTTCTAAGGTATGGGAATGTAAGTATCTAAGTAAGAATTGAATATATTTGTGATAAATATTTTGAAACAATTACTGGAAATATTGTGACCACTTGCAAGACTGAACATGATTGTTATTCTAATATGCTTTCGGCTGCTTTTGGCAATTCAGATGGTGCAGCAATGGATATTATTCTTGCCAGTAAGAGTACAAATTCTGTTGGTTCCTATATCACATGTTATTGCATAATTAAACTCCTTAATTTTCTAAATTACAAATCTGCCTACTCTCAATCAGAAAGTTTATGAATATATACATCGGTGATAAAATCGTTAATGAATTGCCTTATTCTGAAAGAAAAAAAAAACCTAATTATATTGCTGCAGTAAGGTTGATGCAGTTCTTGAATTTTATTCAATTTTGTATAAAACAATTATCTATAAATAGGGAACATATGTATGTAAAATATTGTCTGTTATCCTGATTAGTCTTACATGAGCAATGTGTGTAAAGTTTATAGTTTTCAAACTGGTTTTATAAAAAAAATCTATTTGTGGTGGTTTTAGTTTCTGAATTTAATATGTCTTGTTATTAATTGTAAGGTAGATATATTGTGTGTGTAAATTGCAAAAAAAATTTTATGTATATTATGGTTTTCATAGTTTTGTCTATAAAGTATTCAGTAACCACTCTTGATATTGAAGTAATTATTTCAGGAGGTTGTTTTCTAAGTGTTTTGGCATCAAAAATTATTTTGTGAATTTAAATAAAATTTCTGCCTAATTTTCAATTGCAGCATGCATTTATACATTTTAAGGTATTAAGTGATAGCACCATGTGTTAAATAATTTGGTGAAACACATTAATGCAGGCAGAGTTTCTTGGTGTAAAAGTTGGTTATAAATTTTGAAGCTTCTTATCAATCTAATCATTGTACTTTGTTTCCATATAAATTGTAAATATAGTACTAATTATTGAAAAGTACGTTTGAGTGCCAAACATTAGATTCTTCCAAATTACTGTACAGGCTCGGCAGTTTTTCAATGTAAATGGTTTTTTTCACATCTTTACCATGCGTTTGTTTTTAAATACTTTCTTGACATTTTTGTTAAATCCAACATTGTTTATTGCATTGTTAAAGATGTTGGTGCACATGTTTTTATGTAAATGTAATATGAACAGCTAAATATTTTAAGCAACTTCATAGATATTTTGTTAATATAGACTATTTTTTAAGTTCGATATATTTTACCATCAATAAATGTTTGAATATACAGAAATTTGTTGGTTGCTGAACAGTTGTCATAAAATGCATTGATTTTCTTAATTTTTTAGTGGTTAATAGGAATGCTTGTCTTGTTAGTATGTTGAGGTATGCAAATAAACTTAGAACACTGAATTTCACTGAAGTAAATCTTGCTTTTGTAGCATGAAATATAATAGTTTAAAAAATAATAATTCATGCAGTTTGACAAATGCAAAGGTTTATTTATTGTACTCATTTTATTCCACATTGAAATTGCAGTGCCATATGTAGTAGGCAAGATAATGCAGCTGTAATAGGTTGTCTATATTATTATATTGTTACAGTGTTGTTAGTCATGTGATGTGCACTTCCAATCTGAATTTGTAGGACTTGAAAATCATGCTTCATGTTTTGTGCATTGTAGGTTTCCTTAAATTTGTATTACTGTTTTTTATTTATTATTTTTACCTTAATCTGCTAGAATTATACTGTCTTCAAAGTAAATTTTTTGAATACTTAACATGGAAAAAAGCATTTGGCAATTAAAAAAAATGTTTTAAACACTGCCATGGTGTTGAGTATGTATGGAGATTTTGTTTACTCCCTTTCCATTGTTACTGATGCACGTGCCTTTCTTCCATTGGTTATAAAACTGAGCCATTCATCTTGATGCTAAAGTGGAAAAGGATGGAAGGTCCATTTTTGGTCTCTGTTAAAAGCAGTTTCAGTAGTAATTCTTGCAAGGAAAAAGCGTTCTATTGTTCACTTGTTTGATAATGAATTGTCATGTTGCCGCTTTTTCTCAAGTTTGTCACATAATTGTTCTTAGTCTTTAAATTGCCTAGTGTTATTGTAATGTCATCGTAACATAAATAGGTGATCCTGCTGAACACAACTCTAACAACATTTCAAATTTTCTTGACCCTGCATTGCACACAATGGTTTTATTTTGTCTGCCATAAAAGTACAAATTTTTTTGTTTAAAGTTGAATGTTATAAATATCTATTGTAATTTAAACACAATCTTCAGATCTATTGCAGCTTGATGAGGATTTCTGCTAATTGTAACATGTGATTTTGATAATTTGAGACCTCAATATTATTTCATTTATTGAAGATCTATTGCTGTAGTGTGATTCCTGTAATGTCTAACCATGTACATTTTATTTGGTTTTAGTCTGTACACTCATGGTCACCACATTTTCTTAAAGGTAATTTCTTAACAGTATTATTTTATTTATACTTGCAAGAAAGTCTTTATTGGCAGCTTTATGTATGGATGCATTTATACCATAACTATGTGTAAGGAACGAGTGATTTTGCTGAAACTGAATGTTTGCAATAGCTAAATTTATGAAGTGTCACTTACCATGGAAAGTTCTTATGTGTGATACAGGGTTGGAACAAGCATGATATTGGTAGTAATGGAAGGGAAAAATGACTACAGCTGGCTTGATCAGTTTCATGTATCTCAAGGCATTGAATAGCATTTGTAAAAATAAGTTTCTTTAACAAACAGTTTTGCAACTTTGTTTACAGCATATCAACTATTCCAGTTTATACACTTAGCTCTTAAGACTGATAGCTGAAGATTATGTGCAGCTTATTGGAAGTGTCTTTTGCAGTGATAGATGTAGTACTTTTATAATGTATAACTAGAGAATCATTTTGAAGTTATTTGTGTGCTGCTGCCATCATTGTTAATGTTCACGCAATGCCAAATGTATTTACAAAGTGTAAAAGAATATAAAATTTTTACAATCATATGGAATAGTGTTTTCCTTAATTATGGAAATCATTTTTGAAAATTTTAATTAATCGAAAATGCTGTTATAAGAAAGTGTGGAATCCAAATTTGAATATTTCAATATATAGTAGAACCTCAATGTAGTGAACTCGAAGGGATTGAAATCCTGCATCCATGCAACATATTCTGTGGTCCCATTTTTTGATTTATCTGCATTTCAAGACCACATTCATTGAAAGTTGATATTTATTTAAATTTCTCATCACTCCCCTGAGAAACGAGGGATAGAGAATCCACTGTATTGATTCTTGCATAATTGAACAAATTAGTTCTGTATGAAAAGCACTTCAAACATCGAGGGTTATTAAAATATCACGTGGTTTTTTGGGTCACTAAGACTTAAATTATTTTTTGCATGTTGAAATATTTGTAGGGTGCAGTGCAGTGCAGTTTTGAAGACAATCTTGTGCAAATCAGAATAGTCTGTTAGTTCGCATTGCAAAACTTGTAAGTACACACACCTGATTTTCATGAAGATTACCATGCAGGCTAGAATCTTCATTAGAGTATTCTACATACACAGTTGCAGCTTTTCTTTGGTTATTGACCATGTGGTGTTACATTTTGTAAGTTTACTGGTTAGTCAGAATATTTAACTCAGGAAATCTGCATTTCATGTGTGAAAACACCAAACATGTGTAACAATCCATCTATCAAAATGAATGTAAGCTGAAGTTAAGACTTTTTTTGTGAAAATTGTTTGTGAAAATTGGTTTTCCTTATTCATAAAATCACAGCAGCAACTCGCATGGCATATTTAATGTGTTTAAATGTGTGTTCATTTTGACACGTTCTCTACCTCTGTGGGTAGATGGTTAGGGTGCTGACTGCCCTCTCGATAGTTCAGTAAGCCTACCGTGGCATGATTGGCTAATGTTATTGACTTGGCAGGTCATAGTGGCTTTTGATTCCGTGGGTGGCCGAGTAATGGCAGGTTACAGTCTGAAACGAGGGGGGTGAAACCCCAGAGTGAAGTGGAATGAGATAGTTTCTCGCCCAGGGAGTTCTATTTTCCACACTATTACGGTTGCCAAAAGGCGGGACGCCAGTTGTTTCGAGGTGTATGAGATGGCAATGCAAATTAAGCAATGGTGGAAGTGGATGGTCTGGCTGGAGGGATCGGGGCTATTCGTATAGGCCGAGTGGGTCGGCGGGTAGAAACATAATTTGTTTGAAATGACCCTACACTGGGTTTGGGGACTACCTTTGGCGGGATTCGAACCTGGACAGTTTTCCCTGATGCCAATTTAATGATATGCTTGTTAGGTACGTCCTTCGGAGGGTCTATCTTGTCTATGGTAATTGGGGGCTGTCTGAGTAGATTGATCTCCTTCTGGGTCATACTCTAGCCAACAGAAACCTAAATATTTGTAATGTGTCCAGAGATCTAATGCAATAAAAGGGGATGTGGGCCTTGGTACTATTTCAGTTTCCAATGGTTGGCGTTTGACCTCGCTTGTTTCCTCATAAAGGGGTTGGCTTTGAGAGTTCGTTCTAAGGCACTGCGTTCTCTGCGGCAGTGTCAACACTGAACTCCACCTTTCTTACTATGCATTGGATCTGCCCCTTTACCTTACCGCAAATGTGCAGTCTTGGAGGTGTGACTTATGCAGGCACACCCAAGGCCCTGATGTGTAGAAGTGTAGTCCGGTATTGGGACATCACTGAAGGTAGGCACGGATACACCGGAAACCCAGGAGCTTGGCATGTCGTTTGCAGACTAAGGCTTTCTGCATGCTCCGGCCCCTGTAGTTCCACCACACAGCTAGTCTCGAGCGGGAATTAATCACTGAACCTGGTACATGATTCACTAATCACACTGGTCACTGAAATTATTAATGAAACTGGAACTAACGTAAAATGATGGTAAACGGACAAGTTAAAGTTTACGTAAATTTTATGTGATTACGAAAGTGGAAAGTCCTGTCCAATCAATTACAAGCAATAACTAACTAGCTGAAAAGGTATAAGTATTTTATGCAATAAAACAGGTTAAGGTGAGCCGGGTTGAAAAAATAATTAAAAGTGAAAGAAACTGACACAATTTTACAGAATCTCCTAATTTGCAGGAATTTATCCAGGAGGTAAATTAAGACGCAACGACCTGCTACAGCGGAGTCACTAAAGTTAACTGGGGTGCAGGAGTGGGAATAACTCTGGAAGAGTTGCTGTCCTCACGGTCAGCGGGTGCAGTGGTGAACGAGCCTTATCCAAGCTGCGGGGTAGTGCAGCCTTCAGTCTGCATAGGTAGAGTGAAATCTTCTTACAGGCTTCTGGGTGCTGAGCCACGTTGCAGGCTGAGGAGAGAAGTCTTCGTGCAGACCAGGGAGTGCTCACTGACCTATGCTGCCGGTGAACCTGGCGTCTGCTAGAGTGTGGTTCCAGACTTCCTTACATGCGAAAAAATTCAGTGATCAGCGATCTTCCGGTGGGTGCAGGGGTAGAGTAGCCTTCCAGCACAGGGGTAGGTTATCAGGGGTTGTGGCAGCGCCACACATTTCTTACCTCTCCTCTTGGAGGTGACGACAAATTAAAACTCCTTTTTCTGAGGCTGGCAGGATGTGATGTCACAAGGTCGCAGGGGTGCTGCCATCTTGTGTGTTTGCTGGAACTTTTTCCGCAGCTAAATAGTAGGGTAGTGGTTTGTCAAAAATATCTTATTTTTGGGGGTGGTGCTTTCATGCAAGATTTTGGACGGGCTGTACATTTCATAGTTACACGTCAATTACGTTTATGTATGCAGCTGTCCATCCAACACGTGGAGTCTCCTTGCTCAATATGCGAAATTACTTTGCCACTGTTGCCGACTTGCCATGAGATCTGGTCACTCGTAGTTGGGGTGAAGTCGCCCTTAGAGTGTGTATCTGTGCTGTGCAGCATTTTGGCATGCATCAATTTTATGCGACTATTAACATGCTGTGCACAATTATTAGCCAGGTTCAGAATGAGCAAGACAACGTAGATGCTAATCAGTCAGGTTTTGTAATTGGAGAAAATACCATTGAGAGTTGGGAGGTAATGAGATAAAATAAGGTGTGGATGAAATACCCAGAGAACTGCATATCTTCTGCAATGTCTACCTTGTTTCCAAGTCTAAAAAATGTGTATAGAAATCTACTAGGAATGAAACCCGTGTGTCTGTGGTAAGTGGCTGGCTAATTGCAAGGCTACGAACCTTCCATTACTCTCTCTTAAGTGGACATGATGGGATCTGCTCCAAATGACATATGTAGCATGCATCACGTTTATTAGTTATAAGTTACTAACATCCACAATGTTGCATTTGGCCTCTAAGGTTTATGCCAACACTCAATGTAGCATTTGCTCTATAAACATGGTATTTTCTACATTTGTATTGCAAACTGACATGTCTGTCGTGAGGAATTCATTTTGTAGTTTGTGTAGAATTTTGTGTCCTTGCCATCTTGAGTTGTATATTTTGCCCATGCTGGGTTGTCAAATGTCCGAATGAATTTGTCAGTGTATTTGTGAGTAACAATGTGTGCTGCTTGTGCTTCATAAAATGTAATGGAAATTGAAGAGAACACTTTTGATTAGTAAGAAAATCAGTTGTTCTACTCTCCAGCCAAGATGCATTAGTTTTGGCCTCCTGAGTTGGCTGCCTTACCGAGGAACATCAGCCATTCTAGCCAGCCCAAAGGATGGAGGAAGAGGGATGGGAATGGAGAAGTGGCAAAATGAATAATAATGGAAACACTAGTTCCGTAAGAAAACTGCTCCACAGCTTTCCACTCTAAACCTTGCATGAATAATTGCAGGGTAAAAGGTGGATGCCATATGGGGCCTATGAAGTCTTTCTGAGAGACTGGTTATTAACTGCAGAGATGCCTCTGGGACCCCTGAAAATCTGTTATTTCCTTGAAACAATTCGACAAGGACAGGTTGACGCGTGCTGCTTCCCTCTATATTACTAAGACGATTATGACTTATCTGCCTCTTAATATGTCATCTGAGGGTGAGTCAAACCATGCAACATATTACAAATGTGTCTTAGATTGTCACAACCCTGGACGGAGATTCTAAACTTGTGGAAAATAGGTTGCACAAGACAGCGAGCACCTCTCCCCTTCCCCCTTCCCCTGGCTGAGTGTCCACAAGCAGTCAACCGCCTCGAGGCTAAACAAAGCACCGCCAACTATGCACAAAGCCGATAGAGCCAGACAGAGGGGTAGCTACCTCCACCCCAGCCTCACACGAGAGGGACGTCGTAAGGTGAGGTCACACCTCCCACCACGGCCTGGTGCTGCACCTGTCGTGTGGGCTATAACAGTCTGTGCATGACCGGGCTCGCCAAGCTCAACAGTCTTCAGCTGCTACCATTGCCGTCATCAAAGGCTTCTGCTGCAGCCACCTGCAGTTACCAGAGGCTTCACTGTCGACGACCACCACCAGCTACCAGAAGCTACTGTTGTTGACGACCACCGCCAGCTACCGGAAGCTACCATTGTCGACGACCACCGCCAGCTACCATTGTCGACGACCACCGCCAGCTACCGGAAGCTCATCACACCACACCTTTTGCTGCTGCTCCTCCTGGCTCAGCAGCCGCCTCTACTTGCTGGTAGAGGCAACTACACCACTGCTCTTAAGTAGTGGCACCCCTTTTTCTATTGTCCCTTCTAGATGCCTTTTGTATAAAGTAGCTGCAACGGAGTTATAAGTCAACGCCACTACTAGATATTTTGGGTAGTTTAGGAACAGGTCACCCACCTATACCTGTCTAGCGTAGGTTACTTCTATATTCATCCTTTGCTTGGTTTGGAGGTAGCATGTGTTACTTGTATTTATTTTGTCTAATAAATAGTTTGTTTTTCCTGACGAGAATCTGTTCTAGAGGTATTTCCCACAACCACTAGGAACATAAATACTGTGTTTTGTCAATGGAGACCGGGATTTAATACTAGTACAAACCATAGAGTAGGACTGCAGAGTCCCTTCAGGAATCCGTACGCCTTGAGACATGCACCATTCGACGGCCACCTGTTCTAGACCTCTGAGAATAGAACGGTAGAGCCCTGACCACTAGAAACTCATCTGGCAGGGGCAAGACAGTCATCTCGAGTTGTATCCTACCAGAGCTCTTAATGGTGCCAGCAGGGATATTTGCTTGAGGCTGATGGCCTGACCTCTGTTGCGACCTACACTCAATAGTAGTAGGAAGGCGCCACGCACAGTTCATCACTCTAGGTCTGCATACCAGGGGACTGATTAGAGAGCTGAACTCGTGCCGTCAACTGCTGATGGAAATACACTTAGATAGGGAATAGTCTTGTGTTCATGACGACCAGCGAATATCTTTGTCAATCGAACCTTTATGCCTTTTGATAGATGGCAAGGCTCAGAGGGAGTAGCAAAAGGCAGCCTATACTGCCACCAATCAAGAGAGTGTATTAGCCCCGCCTACTCCTAGTAGGCAAGCTGAGCGGGACAGAGCATCACTCGCCAGTCTTTTAGCGAGGCCTTCGTCTCCAGTGTTTGAATATATTTATTTCCCTGCACACACTCATTGCCAGGGAATGTCGTCGTGTAGTACGAGGTTTGGTACAAAATACCGAGGTAAGGTACAGGGCAGCTACCCCCAGGTTTTGGAGCCAGGAGTCAACGGAGTGGAATAGACGTTATTGTGTTGGTTGGCACAGTATCAACGTCCGACAACCTTCCACCAGCTTGGCCGGTTCCAGCCAGCATCAGCTTCACGACCACCGACCGAAGCAATCTCTGGTCAGACAGGTACTAGGAAACCAGCCTACATCCTGAATAAGCCAGTTCCAGTCGCCAACAAATTCGTCCAGCGTAAGTTGCTAGTAATAAATGTAGCCTAAATGTATAACTAGTAAACAGCCAAGCGTGCCTGGCCTACCACTACTAAAACCACTTTGACCGTGCATATAGTTTATAGCCCGCAAGAGTCAAGCGATTTTCTGGTTCCCAGTGTGGGGCGTCAGCGTAATTGACTATTAACCAGTGAAAACAGGGCCACATACGGACTCTGTTCCTGGTCAAGTCTTAGCTCTCCAAAATAGACTTTGGGGAGTTGTTTAAAAACCCTGTGGCACCCATACCACCACAATGTCCGATGCCGATGTTGATACTGCCGAAGTGGCAATCGAGAACATGGCAGACATTGCCCATAATAAATGTAGCCATTCCGAATGTCTAAGTAATGGCACATTTAACATTTCATGCACTTTGGTAACTCGTTCCATCTCTGCCTAGGGTGGAGGGATGAAGCTAAAGTATTGAGAGACTCTAGTACAGGTGCGAAGCTTGTCTGACACTACAGATTACTTTTTTGTAGCCAAGTCACTTGTCCAGGGTACAGAGTAAACAAGATATGCTGTACCACCATGCCTTTATAGGCTGGTTTGACTAAAGGGTCACTTTACCAGGACTAGCCTATCAATGTGAGAGGTGTAGGAAAGCCTACAAAATTTATCCTCTGATCCCGTTCAATACAACCAGGAACAGCCCTGGGACACAGTGCAAAAGGGAACGACCTAGATATACAGATCAGACTTTGCAAGACAGCCGCATTAGGACCCGGTTATGTTTACTAATGAAAGCGAGGAGTTTATAGAAACAGACCTCCCAACAATTCAATGGGTGAGCAACGCCCAGACCCACCTTAAAGGTCTAGCACTAGCTGGTGGAATCGTTATGGCAAATTCATCATTGATTGGAAACAGTTCAGCGGTCTGTTGGCGATTGAGTTTACTGGCGAAGACGTGCTGGCCAGACTGAAGAGAGAATTCTACAGTCAGACCCAGGTACCAGACAACGAAGCGGAAATAATCATCCTTGGGAAAGAATAGATGTTCTGGGGAGTAATGAGGCGACTTCAGGCAGTTCAATTAGCCGAATGCTATTGCCTGGATTGTGAAAAGAGTAACTCGTGCCCAAGCCCTCGACTATTGAACTGGTAGAACGCACTAGAGGCAAAACACAACTTTGCAGCACAGGCTGCATTAGACAAACCATGTACCCCAGAGTCACAAACTCGGTAAAAAAAAAAAAAAAAAAAAAAAAAATGCACACATACACACACTCCCCCACCAAATAATTCACCTGCTCCCACGCCACACGTCTTGTTCGTGCCGAAGTGCTGGTTCTGTCCCGACAGCCATTGGGATAAGGACTGTCCATGCAAACCTACTGCTCAAGGGATCCAGAGTAATAAATAAACCACCCAGACAGGAGCCTCGAACCAACCCAATGTGACCAGCAATGTGCTCTCAACTCCCAAGGCGGGAAATTCCAAAGCTGGGGTGCGAAGTGGGTTGCTACCACCAGACAACAAGGGCCTAGCATCCATCCAGCATTTGAACAAGGAACCTAATCCTCTTATCACTGCCCATATTGAGGTGGAAATCAATGGGAACAGGGTTCTACCCTTATTAGATTTTGCCGTAACCGGGAATTTTATCCAAAGTAATTTACTTGAGTCCACAGAAAACTAAGTTGTCCGGTTTACACGCGCACACGCTCTCGCGCACTCTCTCTCGCGCACTCTACAAGAAGTAGGGGAGACCTGCATTCAGTTTCCTGCGATCAATATTGTTGTGCTAGTTCACGAATGGGAATATTGACTACAGTTGGGCAATAAGATGAACTTGCTTGATTTATTGTCGCCCCAAGAACGAAAGTGTTCACAAGCTCCGTCCCCTTTCTTTTAGCACATCGTAATTCATATTAAAGAGCATGGTTTCCACACTCTGTTTCCCGTAGAATTGCAATAATGCATGCGTTTTTAACTTCTTTCCTGTCATAGGGGTTTGTACAGTACTTATTCCTGTTCCCCCTTCCCCTCTTTCTTAGCTATAGCCTCAGCTGTAGACACATACAAGGAGGTAGCCATGGCCACCTCTGCCATGATGCATGCCTCCTTTGTACAACTGCCCTTTCTTTTAGGTGAATGAGGCCTAGCCCTGAGGTGCGATTAGCTCCCGTTCCTACCTTGGACATACACTTATTACTTAGTATTAGGGCAGGTTGGGAATAAAAAAATTTAATGTATTTTTCACTTTAAATCCATCTGAAGACAGGAGCAGATGTCATCTCCCCTGAACGTTGCAACAAGCTCATCTAAGAAAACCTTTAGTTCTTGTGTGTTGTCCTAGGTCTCTAGCCTTGCAGTGGTTACTCAATCGTTATCTTCCAGTCTTGTGTGAAACGTTATCTTCATCTCGGTGTTCATTTGTGATATCTTAGTTGTGTTGTCTTTGGTTTTTTTTTTTGCTTTTTCCCGTTTGTTTGAAATTGTGTTCTTCTGAGTCATCTAGCCTTACAGCTGTTACTTCATTGTCATCCTACCTTGTGCAAAAAAATATGTTTTCATCTCTGTTAGTCTGTGCTGTCTTAATTTGGGTTGTCTTTGGTTTCTTTCAATTTATTAGTTTAATAATTTATTCTGTAATTTTATTTTTAGTTTCCTATTTTATTTATTAAATAAAATTATAATCCCACAAAATTTTTTGTTAATGTCTGTTGAGTACAGCTACTCTAAGCATGAATTTCGTGTCTCAGACTTGGTTTTCTATGAAGGCATAATGAAGCAATGGCATATGTTAAAAATATTTCATTTAATCATTCACCCCCATTGCAAGAATTTTTCACAAGCGGCTTGTGTAAAGCGATTTTCAATTAAAAAATTCTCGTTATTTTTGGGTTTCCTATTGTATAGGCTTACATACAGTTCTGCATCATGCTTTACCTCTGAGCTAAAAGTGCAAATGCTACCACAATGATCTTTTTTAATTTATGGTTTTTGTAATAAAAGCATTTGAGTCGAAATTGTTTCACATTTTTGTACTACATTTGAACATATGATTTTGATGTCCCAATTCTTACAGGAGCAGAAGAATGATACTTGTAGCGAACCTAATATTCTGTCATCTTACTTAAGATTTTGATATAACAGTCAACTGAGGGAAGTGTGTCAGCAAACTTGGTAATTGCATATGAAAAAAAAAACATACAAAGAACCATGATTATCATTTTCAATTAATGTCTAGTAAGGAAATTTGATCAATCCTGGTATGACAAGGTTGTTCATGATCTAGGACCTGTGTTGCTTTGTGGTGGGTCAAGCATGTATGCACAGCTTTACTAGAACAATTTCTCAATTGCTCAGCGATGGCATGTTCTTCAGCATCATAGTACACAAATTGGATCTGAGGCAGTTTTACCAGTATTCAATTAAAATCTTAGGTTGAATCCAGGAATTGCTGTGGAATATCCCACAGTTCAAAATATATTGTTGCAAGGCTTGGATGTTCCTAGGGTATGATACTGTTGGCATGTTGTCACATCTGCCTTGTGGTCTCATAAACCACATGTATTTTGTAGTGCTTAATCTTACCAATGCAAATAATAGCAAAATTTAAAATTGATCTTAAAGAAAATTTCTTTGCTAAATCATGTGTTAATATGCCCAAGACTGAAGCTCTATCTCAGGTGATTTAAAGGTGGTAGTGATAACGGATTCAAGGCTCTATTGCAACTTGAGTGTTTGGTTAGTTGCTGATATTTCCTCTTGCAAAAATACTCTCCGAAAATATGAAATTGCAGGAGTTGGAAAGTTACTTCTTAACACACGTGAAGAACCCAGAATTAAAAAAAAGTAAAACTATCAGCACATGGTAAGTCTATTTGCTTAAAAGTAAATGTATGAAACAAAATTTAAAAAAACTATACAGTGTCCCAACAGTGGTAAACTGCCACATCATTGCCATTTAGGCTACTGTTGTCTGGACTGATTATAAAGCTGTGACAATTTACCTGACGTGGACAGAAAAACAACCCATCTGCCAACAAAAACTCTGAATTTCTTAAACGTAAAGAGCTGGCTCTTGAAATTTTAAAACTCTACATTTCTGCTATTGACCATTTATGACTGCATCTTGTGGAAAACACGCACATAAAACTAGCTCTCTGGTGAAGAATTTTGAGTCCTCTTTGCCACTTACTGACATCGGCTAACAGTCAGCTGCGCTAGAGCCCATGACGGTGCTCACCATGCACGTGTCACATGTCCCGCATGTGCGCAAAGAGGCCAATAATTTTGAACTTTCGTATAAATGTTATTTTCAGTGTAAAATGTGTTCTATTGTCTTTGCAGTGTTTAATATGTCTTAAAATGTTTTCAAGTATTTGTACTAATTAAAAATTATTTGTTTATAAAATTCAAAGATTAAGATATTAAGAACACTTAATATTCCGGCATGAAAGCTGTTATAAAGACACTGAAATAATGTTGAAATTCATAATAAATTATATAAATGTAAAACAATACTTAATTTAATTTGTGCCATTTGGTTTTCACTAATTCAATATTTTACTCTGTGTGCATAGCACTTCCACTATGTGAATCTCGTAGGCGGCCATGGTAGGTCCATGCGACGCTTGTGTCTGGACAATGTCGAGGAGAGCTGGCGTGGTAAGAGACTGTTTCGTACGCACTACAACTTTTGTTCACTAATTTAGGTTTCCATAGTCAGTGTAGTTTACCGGTTAACATTTGCTTGCATACGTTTTGTCAGACATTTTCCCCAGCATTATACTATGTTTTATTAATTTCTTGCACTCTTGTAGCATTTTTAACTTAATAGAGGAGGAGGAGAAAAATGTCGGAGAGGTCACGTGACCTGCACAATTTGAATTGGGTGCCATCCGCCTACATTTAAGGGAATTTATTGTAACTTCTGCATTATTGCTACACACAATTTTAAGAGCTTTATTTTTATGTATGTATTTAAGGGTAATTTTCGTGAATCCAAGTCTTTGTATACGCCATAATTGAGTTTTAAAACTTATTTATATAACATTGTATGTACAATCATTTGTTTCAGGGTTCTATGTCAATTTTATTCAGGGTGCAATGTATTTTTCACATAAATTGATGTTTTTGTACTTGACCACGCTGTCACAGTAATGTTTGATTTTACCGCCATCAGGCATGTTACAAGCCTGTATCACTTAAATCATAAAGAGAATAATTTTCTTGCTCAGAATAATATTTTGTTGGAACTTATTTTGCCGTTTTCACAAATAAATATTGCAATTCCACCTGCATCACGTGGTTTGCTATGAACTTCATCCAGCGGCATCCTTGCCATTTAAACTTGTTTTCACACGTGTTTGTGTTTATTGTGAATACTCATCTCGTGTCCCATCTTGTTTCATGTATCTTTTGAGGGTTTATGTAATTTTGTAATTTGTGTATGGTGCAATCACTCCCGTCCTAGCCGGCTCTGTGTATAGGCCGTCACCACACTACCCACGTGCTGGAGGGTGAGCCCCGACGAGTTTGCGTTAGTGATGCAGAGTAATAACATGTGTTAATATGTATCAAGGGTTTCATTTGTAATTCACCGTGTCCTGTCTTCAGGGAAAAACTGTCAGTCCACCCTAGCGGCTGTCAGCCCTCTTCCCTTGTGAAGGCTGTGCTTTCACGCACCTCGGTGAGATCATCCATCTAGGCGTACGCTAGAGTAATTGCGGACTGGGGAGCACCCAAGCAGTATTGGCTAGTCATGATCGACATAATCGACGGACACATAGAACCCACAGCATTCTTGAGAACCCTGAGTCTCAATAGTGCGATGATTGGGAAGCACTGCTGGTGCCAAAATTACTAGTGAGTATTTGTGTCATCGTTCATCTCGTGTCTCACCTGACGGCGTCATTACGGTGAAATGTTATGCAGATCTGCAGCATGTAAATTTAAATTAAACTTGACATTTTCAAATGGTGCAGTAGAATTTGGATATTTATTGCAACAGATACAGAAATGCAGTTCAAATAAAGCAAAGTTCGTATTATAACTGGATGAATCCACTTATATTGAAAAAAGCAATTTATGTATTGGGTAGTTATCATGCTCGCTATACAAGAATTTTATTAATTAGCTATATTTGTTGCCAGTAGTCACATTTTTCAAGTTTTAAATACATTATTAAAGAGTGCTCTTAAATGAAAAAAAAAAATTAGAATATGTACTGGTAGTTTGTAACATGTAAGTGTATTGTTACTTTCAAGGGCATAATCTTGGCCTACAGAAAATTGGAATAGGAATTTTATTCAAACAGATTGAGACAGGATTTCATTACCTAAAAAAAATAATGATTTTAATTATAAAAGACAAAATGTGTATTTAAATGGGTTACAATTATCAAAATCTTCCTCCATTCAGAAGTTTGTTTGGAAAAAAAATGTGTGTATATAAAAATATATTTTATTCTTGTGGAAAAATTCATTGCTTTTTATGTCGCAGGGGCAGTGGTGGTGTAGTGGTTAGATTTCTCGCCTCCTACCTAGGCGAACTTTGTTCAATTCCTCAGAGTTTCGCATGTGGGAATCCTGCTGAAAGATGCCACTGGTTGGCAGTTTTTCTTCGTGATCAACTGTTTCCCGTGCTCTTAACATTCCGGCACTGCTTCATACTCGCCTCGCTTCACCTACGCCAGCGCTCAAGATTTCTATGTTAAGAGCTGCCCAAATCTCTCCATTTTTATCCCACACCAATTTTAAATCATAGAAACAGATTATTTTAAAGTCACAGAATTCAGCTTCAGATACTACAGATGCCTGGAAGATAATGTAGCTCATTTGAAAAGTATTATCCCTAACATGAGAATCAATGGAGGAAATAATGTGGATTGTAAACCTTCTCTTGTGCCTTTTGTCAAGAAGAAACCTTTCTGGACAAACAACTATAGAGTACTTCTTTGAGTTTCATAAAATTCTTGCTAATAATAAAAAATGAATCCTCAAATTTACTTGAAATTAGATGAGATCTCTTCTTTAATTTTCCACATGTCTGGGTTAGCGTATTTTCAGTAATGACTGCTGAGAATGGAGGAACCACCTGTAGTTTACTTCATGCTGAAATTTGGCTACCACTTTCACATCATTCCAGAATTGGTAAAACCAGCAACTATTGCGTTGCTAGTCTTCCTTAAAAAAACTTAGCTTTTCTAGAACGTAACTTTTCTAGAAACTTGTTATAGTGTAGCTCGCAGGCTTTCATAGCCGTTATTGTTACACACAGAACTTCTGGGCTTTAACCACATAAAATAATTAAAATACTTGACATGGCTTACGCCCAGAAGTTTTGTGTTTAACTTGTCAAGTTTTGCCTTATTTTTTTTAAATTCTAGCATAGAGTAGTATTTCTAATGTTATGTTACATTAACCCACGTATAGGCAACAAACCCCCCCCCCCCCCCCCCCCAATCAGCCATATAAAAATAACATCCTATCCTTGGAAAACGGGGTGCTGGGATTATGTGGATTGAAGAGTACACGAGTAGTTTTGCGCACTGCTTTGGTAGCGTGGTGTCGCATCTCTTGTGATGTGCAGTGTACACTGCACCTGTATCTTGAGGATTCGTTTGTAATTGGAAAATGCATTGGAGGAAATATGGAAAACAGGAAAATCTTTTTTTACAGTGGCAATAATATGAAACGGAGTATTGGAAAATGTAGGAAGGTAGAAAGGTGTTTATAGAAATATGTTTAAAGCGTATAGGTATACCTAACATGCATATACCTAAGCCTTTAATTCAAAGTAGGGAGTGCTCATTATATGCATGTTTAATATTGGGGGCAAATAGTAGAGGTTATTCACGGAAACGAAGCTGGAAATATAAAACTGGATATTGCCTACCATATGTGAGACAAAGGGTGGGGAAACCAGGCACACAAGATCAGGCATTTTATATTGCTGTCATTCCTCAATGTCTATGATGTCTAGCCTCTTGACCTGTTCTACATATTTGCTTTGGCCATGCGAGATACACTATAAAAAAACGGTGTAGGCAATAGTGCATACTTTTCTACAGACAGCAAATAAAATATTAAATGGCATAATGCAGAAAACTGGAAAGGTAATGAAAAGTTCGGCTTTCACTACGTCGGTAATATACTAATTTCAGTAATAAATTTTTATCTCTGTTTCTTTCTGTGTTTATGATTTATCCCACCAACATAAATCATAGTGCATCAATATAATGCAAACTAATACAGTAAAACCTTGTTAATTTGATCGCAATTAATAGCTCCCAAATATTTGAATACAATTTTACATACTTTGGAGTTAGGTTAGTTAAAAAATTCAAATATAATGCTCGGTAATTATGTTCTTGTGTAACAAAAAGAGCTTCGCCAACAGCAGCTTTATGTATGCGTATCAGGCGGCAAGTCATTCTGCTGCATGCGCCCACCTTTCCTACTAGTACGGACGTCTCAGTAGCACGGAACAAGCAACTGAGTTGTCATCTGCCAAGTCTGCAGATGTAGAACTCCCGCCGTCTTTGTTTTTTTTTTCTGCCTATTTCATCCCTCTTTGTTCTTGAGCATTACCTACGTTTCTGAGAAAAAAGAACGAAAGATAGCTATAGAATTTCCTGTCAAAAAATAATTTTTGTGGGGTGCTTCAGTTTTTCTTCCTGTATTTTATATTTAATATAACATGAGTGCAAGGAACAGAAAGTACAAGGCACAAATTTTTCCAGAAAACTCTTAAATTGTTTGGGAGATTGATAGAAATTAAAGGTGTAAGGCAGCTTATACAGGCTTACACAGGCAAATAAAGTTAGTGGAAGGGCACAGGTTGCAGCATACAGGATGCAGAAACATGACTTAATAACTTCAGCATATGGGGAGTGTGTCTTAGGCAGCATTACTCTCTGTCAATTCCAAGGTGGCAGCTTGTTTTACTCCGCCTGTTCACACACCTGAATGGTATTGGTTGTTGCCAGCTGCAACTTGCATCATTATCAACGAACTGTCAAAATCACACCCTCATCTTGTTCATATGATAAAAGCAATGTTTAATGTGTTATGTAAGAAGTGGGCACAACAGTAATTATGAATTACACAAATACTTACAAATCCTAATTATATAAATACTTCGTAATTAACAATAATTTGTCAACAAAGCATTACAGGAGAATACTGTAAATAAAGGTTCAGATACTCACCTATGCATATACATTTGATAATGACTCAAAACCATCCAAGTCACTGTTATCTGAAGAACTGTCTCCCAAATTTACAATGAAGTTGTCTTGAATGTCATTAAATGTTTTGTAGAGTAAACATTTTGTTTTCAATATCCTACACGTGTATGATGCATTCCCGCCACTTCTGTGCGGTTATGTCACTGATTGGAGTTGGTAATAATTCCTTTATGTCAGCCATTTTAATCTAATTATTACGTCTTACAGCACACTCTTTCATTTGCCTCCACACCAATTCAATGGGATTCAGCTCACATTGATAAGGAGGTAATCAACAAACAATGCACCCTGACTTAGCCACCATTTCATCTACAATGTATCTGTCGTACAAATGCTTGCACTGGTTCACTTCTATAGTGGGACAAGGAACAAAAGAAATTCCGCAGAGCCCAGTGTCAGCAGGCAGTCGTATGACAGCACTCCAGATAGTGGAGGGGATTGGACAGTAAGCTGCTCATGGCACTGCGGGATCTGTCTGGCACGGTAGTCGGGTGGCCCGAGTTACATTGCATGACTTACCTACATGGCATCTACGTTGCATATAAAGTTCAGTAGACCACTGTGAGGATGTGCAGTTCAGAACCCTCACTGAGGTTATAAGGATTCCCACTGGAATTATGATGAGCCCCATGGACCCCCCGAATTATATTTATACCATATGTCATTACTTACTGTAACTTTTCAACCATCTCCTAAAAATAACTGTTCCGTTCACTTTATTCATTTACTTTAGTATCAGGCGTAATGTCAGGTATGCATTTGGAGAGTGGCAAGCATCACAAGACATTGTAGGGTATGAGTATACTCTATACTACTATGGAACATTAAACACTTTCCAGTATGTCAACACGATCGCAACAAAAGATGGTAGCTATACAACCATACAACACACAGGTTTATTATTTTTAATTGAGAGTAATTCCCCTAAAATTTTATTTGGCAATAATAATATAATATTTCGTTAAATATCTAGGGCCACTTTTAATAACATTATTATTTCTAACTAGTGTACATGATTTTTTAATTCAAAATTTCCAAAACAACTTTATTAATTGGGACTCAATAACAATGTGTGTCTAAGGTGGTGATAGATCTGGCGCTTTAAATCTGTTGTAGCTTATTTGAAAAATGTATATTATTACAGAACTATTAAACGTGTCTCCAGTAGGATTACTTACGGAAAGAAAGCACATTCCAAACAGTGACAGGATAATACATTCAAGACACTATGCACATTGGAAAGATTATTTTCGTCCCTCCAAAATAACTAACAAACTGCTTATTCAGACTGCTGCATTTTACAATATGTGAATTGGATACATGGGAATTTTCGACTGAGGAATGCATTTGACTTTGTTAAAGAGGTGCGTCCAATAAAATTATAGGGTCACCGCTTAAATTCCTGAAATTTTACAATCACGACAAAACCACTGCACACTACTTCAGGGGCATATGCATAGAGGCAATAACGTTTAAGCTACCCCAATTGGCATCTATAGTTAAATGGAATAAAACAATGGTACAATGTTAATATTTCATAATCAGCAACATTATATTGTGTCCTATCAAATACATTCAATACACCTGAAGTGAAAGCTTCATCACCAAGGCCTTCTCTTTCTAATGGTCGTGAGCATAGAAATGGAGTTGCTGTGTTAAAAATAAACCTCGTTCAAAGACGAACCCTTACTATGTAAACATGCTTTCTACACCCTTATTGCAAAGACAAGTACGGGAGATCGTATACAATGTTGCAGCACATTTCATTGAAGGAAAAAGTTTTTTTTTTATTTGCGTACGTCATTGAAGCAGCAAATGTCAAACGAATATGGCAGAGAGTAAACAGCAAAATTAGCATGACTTTTGTATACCTCAGTGTAAGAAAACTGCATAAGAAATTAATTGAAGTAGACAATGATGGTGCTTTGCATAGAAAAATACGTTTTACATGGTGAGGAAAATGTTCCAAATTTTACAGTGTATGTTCATTGGTCTATGAGTTGTGGCAAAATATTTTATGAGCAGCATGAATCTTATTTGTTTCAAATTTGTTACTTTGGTTCAAGGTTTTACTATTTTAGTGGGTTCGTAAGCCCTAGAGTACCATTTTGACACTTTTGCTTTTTTAGCTTCCTCGTAAACTGGGCTAGAACAAATACTGGTTAGTTACATAAATGTGGAAGTGCCTATTCTCTTTTACGCTCGTCTCAAAGACGTTTATATAACGGTTTGTGGCACATACAGTGAATCCAAACACAAATGTTTAATGTCACTTGTTCAGTCTTCCATTACCACTATAAGAATAGGAAAAACCGTTTAAGATATGCTGGATACGTTTGATAAAATTAACATGTTTCAAAATCCAGGTAGTTGTACGTCATAAACATGTCGTGAAATAAAATGTGCGAGTTTCACTTTTACTCGTGTAATATGGACTCTAACGCCGCCAAACGGTTTACCACCTCTCCAGCCATGCTGAGGTAGGGGAAGGCCACCACTGCGCAAAAGGGAAACGGAGAAGGATGACACGTGTCCAATTAGCTAAGGCTGGATCACAGTCGTATGGCTTTGGTTGCACTTAGGCCAGTTGTGCTTTCAGAGTTTAATTATGGATGTCTTGATGACAAGTGGTGGTTGGCTGCAGACAGTTAATGCTGGTGTAGTCTCATTCTACCTTTTGGCCTGCTGTAGGGGAAGCTAAACCACCTGGCTGCTTGGCAGTGAGGCAAGCAACTTCTTGCTCCTCCCTTCTTGCGCCGTGTCTTACCTTAAATGGCATAGAGCAGGTTTGGCTACTGAGAACTGTGGGTCGAGCACCGTAGACACGAGTGTTGTCCAGTAGTGGTTGGTAACACGAGCCCGGTGCCTCAGAAGGTCCCCCCCCCCCCCCAGCTTAGCAGGCGAACCAGAAGCATTGAAGCCATGTGGGCTACCACTGCTCCTACCAGGTGTGAGTTTCCCAACCAAGGCCAGGCTGTAGCACCTAAGCAAATACCTCTGTCAGCACCCAGGTGCTCCGGTAGGGGTACAACTCAGGCATACTCTCTCCCCCCTGGGTGGAAAGTGTTTCTAGTGATTGGGGCTTCTCTATCGTAGTAATAATTTCCCATTCTCGGTCGGCAGTACTTGGCTCGAGGTTCTCCTGGCAGTTGGTTGAAAAGTACTCTATGAATGAGATTCGTAGTTAGAAGAAACAAAGCTGTGTTTATTAATCGCTTAGTAAACACAGTGACTTGTGCTCTCCTGCCAAGTAGACGAGTGACTGGAAGTAAAACTACGGTAGCCAGGTGTAGGTGACCTGTCCTAGGCTAGTTGGTTGTGGGTGCTGCAGAGCTCTAATGGTGATGGCAATGGTAGCAGCCGCTGGTAACTGCTTAAGTCTATTGACGTCAATTCTGGTAGCCGCTGGTGGCTGTCAAAGACTATTGAACAATGTCCAAGGTAGGCAGCCTCGGATGACTGTTGATTTGTTGACGCCAATGGTAGTAGCTTCTGGATGGCTGCTGAAGAGTGTTGGGCTGTTGGTGGCAGCCTCTGGAAGGGCTGACGAAGATCTACTAGTAGTCAGAGGGCCCCAGCACTCGAAGTGGGGGAGCAAGCTCGAAGACTCGCAGGAACATGGTGAGGTTTTTTTATAACTGGCAAGCCCCCAAATCCCGCTACGCCAGCATGAGCACCTTCACAGTTCTACGTGCCCTCTGGCATGCATGTTAGTAGTTAAGTCGGTTAGAGAATGGAATGAGTCTCAGGGCAAGCCCTTTACGCCTTACATCGGGTTTAGTTATTATAATGTGCGCATGCATCGCAGCTAAGCAGGGTTATAGTGCCATGGCTGCAATTGTAGCCATGTGCACACCAGGCAAAGCAGAGAGGGCCGTGGGAAATCTATGCAACAGTCACGGAGGATAAAATAATTCCTTTTAACTGGATTAGGGCAGGATAAAGTAGGGTATTTGTTAGTTCGGGAAGAAAGACTTCTGTTGGTTTGATGTGGGGTGAAATGAAATGAGATTGCAGCTGGGGTGTATTGCGGGGGACAGAACAGCCTCCATGCAGATGCCAGTCATTGTGTGGGTGCAAGCATCCTTGTAGTTGAGCTACTGTCAATACTGTAGTATAAGCGAACCAGCACTGCAGTACCGACAGCAACTGAGGATACAGGGCCCTGCTACTTTTCGTTGAGTGCGTCGGAAAACCAGACAGCTCAGCAATGACACCGACTCAATTTTTGCCCCTCCGTGCCGATGCCAGGATCTCCACTCCATGGATGAAGGTGGGGAGAGTTCTATCGGGGAGCCACCCCCTCCCCTTCCACCAAAATAGCCAGTTGGTCTGAGAAACGAGAGACATCCAGGTTCTACCAGTTGTGGTGGCGGCGAATCCACTGGCCCAGAAGTGAAGCTAGACATCAGGGTGCTACCAAGGTCTGATGTATTCCAATCCATTCATCACACACCCGCAGTCGGCAGCCCGCAGAATCCAGTAGTGAGGAATCACTACACTTCACATTTTTCAGCACCTCGAGATCCCCCTCCCCGCCTTGATTGTTGGGCCACCTACAGCAGATGCGCTTTGCTATCTCATACTGAGCTGCCCAGGTTCCCGATGTCCACAATGATGACACTCTCGCACTGGCCAGTTGGTTCGCGGGCTGGTATTTGATTATTTCCAGCCACCCCAGAGCCTGGGGATCTCTTATCAACCACCTGGGGACGTGACGAGTTGCGGATAGTCGTCGCACCCAAGCTGCCATGGTCCCATCGAATTCACAGATGCACCTCACTTTCGCTGGTCCTCAAGTTGCGGGCAGTTCACAGCGAGCGAGCAGCCATGAGCACGATGTTCATCCCACGACAAATTCCACCGTCAACAAACGCCATGCCATTTACAATGTATAGTATTATTAATCTTTTGCCTTTCCCTGGAGGATGTTTTAGTCCTGTTGAAAGACCACCCATAAAAGTCTGTATTTTACTGGTTACCATTTTTGTCAGCTCACACTTTTAAGATGGAGTGTTCTTTATTTAGCCACATTTCGTATAAATAATACAAACATAGTCCCTCAACCCCATACCGTTTCAAGATACTCATGATGACTGATATATCATATATGTCAATTAAGAATGAATTCCTTCGATGCTAAAACTTGGCAAGTCATAATCACTGTTGACTGTATGTAGCACTTTGTTTATTTTCGGAAGCTCATTTGAAAAAGAAAAATTCATGTACCTTATGTTTATTATCATATTACACATTACATGTAGTTATTCCATATGGAGCGTTTCCCAGAGACACGAGTAGTTGATGCCATTGTCCAACCTCTACTGTCTTACCATCTGCTACTACGTGACTCATGGATACATCTCTCCCTTTTTATTGACGAAGAAAGTCAATGGTATTACAATGCTTTACATTTAAGGTATGACTTTCACATCTTCCACAACCTACGCTTGTATCTTTGGACTGTTTCCAAACTTCAGACCAGTACTACAACAGTTGTAGTATACACAAGACTAGTCTCAAATACCTTTAGAGGTGCATACATTTTACCTTAATTTTACCCTTGAAACAAAGTATGAACCATTCCTAACAACACTATTTACATACACATCCAGCATACTAATAACACACATTATTTACAAACACATCCAGCATATCTCAAATACCTTTAGAGGTGCATACATTTTACCTTCATTTTACCCTTGAAACACAGTATGTACTGTTCCTAACATAAATATTTACATACACATCCGGCATACTAATAACACACACTATTTACAAACACATTCAGCATACCTCAAATACCTTTAGAGGTGCGTACATTTTATCTTAATTTTACTCTTGAAACACAGTAGGTACTTTTCCTAACAACACTATTTGCAAACCCATCCAGCATACCAATAATACTTCTCATTATTACACTGTACCAGTGATGTCCATACATCTCTCTAAGGAGTTAAATAATCAGTCATCCATGCAGGAGATACTCTCTCTCTCGAATAGACCTCCTTAAGGTGGAACTTCTTGTGTCTGCTGTGCACTCTGTCTCAGCCCATCCTCTACATTCTGGTTCCTGATCTCCTTCACTCTGTCTCCTGCCCATTGCACCCTCTGCCTCGGTTGGAGTCTGGTCAGTCCCTTCAATTTAATGTGACACTAGCCCATTCCCTGCCATTTCCCTGGTTCTGTGGGTCTGTTGAGTTACTGTTGCAATGAACACCTGCCGTCGATTGCGTCGGTACACTGTCCCTGCTGACTCCACCAAATATGACCTTGGATACTGAAGATCTTCCGGTGTTGCGGTTACATGCCCATAACCTTTACGATCTGGAACCCATACCCTTTTTCCTAGTTTCAATGTCCACAACTGTTTTGTTCTGTACCTCTTATCATACCATTGTTTCTGGTAATATTTTTTCTCCTTAATTTTAAATTGGAACTCCCTGGAGTTCTCTTTATGAAAGGGACTGAATGCTGGGACTGTGGTTCTAACTTTCTTGCCAATCATGAAGTCGAGGGGTGACAATCCACAGTCCGAAGGAGCAGTGGGGTGGGCTAGCAACGCTTCATACACATCCTTGCTCTTTTTGAGAAGGATCTTTGCTGTTTTAACAGCTGCTTCTGCACAACCATTGGATTGGCTGTAATACTGGCTGCTTGTTTTGTGAACAAATCCATACTGTTCTGCAAACTCGGTAAACTTTCTTTTAAACTGAGGGCCATTTTCTGTTCGGACTACTTCCGGTATGCCAAATCTTGAAAACACTGCTTTACAATGTTCAATAACAACATTTTCTGTCAAATTCTGTAAGCCTAACAACTCAAAATATTGGAGTAGTAATCTGCAATAAGCAAATACAATTTTCCTTGGTATTTCATGATATCCATCCTCATTTTCTGCCAAGGATAGTCAGATAACAGTTCCTAAATAAAAGGTTCCTTAGGGTTGCTTCGCTGTTCAGTGCACATACCACAGTTCTTCACAAGAGACTGTATTTGTGAACTAAGGCCCAGCCACCAAACAGACTGTCGAGCCCGGGCTCTGCATTTGGCAATATCCCAGGTGCTTTTTTTGCAGTTGGTGTAGGACATATTCTTGCAACTCTGAAGGTATTACTAACCTGGTTCCCTTTAATACATACCCTTCATTGATTGAAATGTCTGCTCGGTATTGATAATACACAGCCATCTCTTTTAGTAACTCCTTTTGCTTGGACCATCCCTCCGAGCAATACTATTTCAACTTTTGGCATACGGGGCAATGTGCTGGTATTGTTTTATGAGTTCGAGGATGTTTTGTGCCACTGACAATCTAGAAAATATCATATTCACATGTGCTAAAGCATCTGCAGAGAGCTCTTCATCTAGTATATCAGTGCCTTGTACTGGATTCCTCGATAAACAGTCAGCAAGACACAACTGTTTTCCTGGTACATAATACACTGTATAGTTATATTTCATTAACAGTATTCTAAACCTCTGAAGCCTAGGTATTAATTCATCAACATGCTTAGTTTGTAATAACTGGACTAAAGGTTTATGATCAGTGTCTAGAGTCGCAGGTTCGCCCAATATATTCTTGTAATTTTTCACAAGCCCATGTAAGGGTCAAAGCCTCTTTCTCAATCTGGGCATACCTACCTTCAGTTTTGGAAAGGACTCTTGAACCATAACATACAACTTCTCATGATTTATCCTCATTTTCCTGTAACAAGGCACAACCCAACCCATACGAGGAACTATCTGCGCTTACAATCAGTGGCTTTTCCACATCAAAGTGAGCCAGACATGGTGCCTGAACTATAAGTTCCTTAATCTTTTTAAAAACTAACTGCTGATATGACCCCCACATGTACACTTGTTTTGCCTTCAATAACTCGTTCAAAAGCTCTAGCACTTGGCTTTTCCTGGGAATGAAATTCCCAACGTAATTCATCATACCTAGAAACCGTAATAATTCTGCTTTATTCGTAGATTCTGTAAATTCAGACAGTGTTTTTATCCTGCTAGCTTCTATGGAAATATGATCTTGTAATTTTAATGCCATTATTACTGTACCTGGTTGATACTTCTAACAGCGTCGCATCATGTTGCTCTACCGTTTCTCCGAAGACCAGGACATCATCAACATGGTGAAGTATGTTGGGTAATCCCTCCAGCACTTGAGCAGTCTTCGCGCTGAAGTATTCTGGTGATGAATTTAATCAAAAGGGAAGCCTCTTGTACATGTACCTTCCAAAAGGTGTTATGAAAGTGGTCAGAGGTTGACTCGTCTTGCTTAGTGGAACTTGGTAGAATCCCGAGTTGGCATCCAGCTTGGTAAACACTTTAGCCCCTTTTAACTGTGACAAGATATATTGTAACATATGAATTGGAAAAACTGCTCTTTCCACATACCTATTGAGTTAAGTGTAGTCACAACATATTCTGACACCTTCTCCTTTAGCAACCACCACCATTGGTGCACAAAACTCTGTCGGACCCTCTACTGGTGTAATCACATCAAGCTGCATCATTTTGTCCAATTCCTATTTCACTTTCCCTAGCAATGGTAAAGGCACTAAACACGGTGTTTTCAAGGCATACGGTTTGGCATCCCTCTTGAGGTGAATATCCATCTCATCATCCATTTTGCTTAGACTGCTGAGTACCTGCGGCAACTCCATGTCAATGTTAATAGAACCTTAAACTATTCTCAAGGCTCAAATCGCATCTTTACCCAATATCGGGTTCAAGCAGATTTTCAATTAAATAAACCTGAATTTGCTGTCTCTGCCCCCTACGACATAACCTTAGGTTCTTTGTGCCTGCAATCTTCAGCAGGCACCCATTTGGACCACTGATTTTGGTATACTGTTTCCCAAGTTTCATGTTTGCAGACCTCCCTACCTTACTGTTGAGACACGTAATGTCAGCACCTGTGTCAATTAAAAATGTAACACTTTTCCTAACACGACAACCTCTATTTTCACAGTAAATGGATTATCACCAGGGTGTACTTAGCTAGACATAATCTGTCCTGTAACAAAGTCAGTTGTCAAATTGTCTCCTGTCTCTGATCCTTTGTTTATATTCAGGACCTTTTTCCCTTTCCTGCACTGTCGAGCAAAATGACTTCGACGGTTACATGAAAAACAAGTGACACTTCGAGCCGGGTAGCTTACCCCTTCCTTGTGATGCCCTCCACACTTATTGCAAGGATTCATTTGTTGTGACTGATGTTGACCTCGAATCAACGTAGGTTGTCTTTCCAAGTCTGGAGGTTTCTCTGTGGATGGACCCTATTCTGGTCGGAACTGTGGCAGTCCCTTGTGTTCCACCCGTAATACATTTGCTGCATGTGTTTATCGCAGCATTTGAGACTGTGACTACTATAATTGACCTTGCCTACACATATTAACAGCTTCTTGACTTGTCAATTTGCTCTGCTATTGCATTCTTTTGCTAATTGCCATGTCCCGCATACCAACCACAATCCAATTTCGTATTAGGTTGTCTTTCTGGGGCCCGTACTCACATGCTTCTGCGAGGTTATGTAGTGCAGTAATGAATTCATCGGCGTTTTCACCAACCTGTTGCACATGTGAATTGAACTTAAAATGTTCAAAAATAATATTCACTCTTGGTTAAGTGTTTATCAAACGCTTCAGTTAGTTTCTCATAGGTCCAACTTTTTGATGGTTTTTCAAATGTGAGAATTATTTTGTCGGACTTCTCGCCCATTAAGTACATGAGTAAGTCTATTTTCTCACTATCAACGCAATCCTTCTAACCACTCAAATTATTGAACCTTTCAAACCACACTTTCCATCGAAACCACGCATTTGGATCGGAAAAATCCAACGGCTCTGGATGTTTGATGTGCACATTTGCGCCCTTTATTTCTGACCCACCGCCTGTCGCCATGTAGCTTGTTGCCTAATATTTTAGTTTACTCAACAAAGACAGATTTACCGCTGTCACCATGTTTAATATCGTATTACACATTACATGTAGTTATTCCATACGGAGCGTTTCCCAGAGACAAGAGTAGCCGACGCCATTGTCCAACCTTTACTGTCTTACCGTCTGCTACTACGTGACTCATGGATACAACACTTTATGCCTTACAGCATCTTTCACGAACCTGTCATACTTCTTGCTTAAATTTTTACACATGTTTTTTGTTCAGCCTGGTTAAAACACCATTCACTTTGCATTCCTTTCTTGCTCTAAAAACACATCACTCTGAAACACCACTTTCTATTGAAATGAGTCTCATTATATCGTGTATGGGCAACAGCGTAAATTTGTTACACTTCACATTATACACATTCTTCTTTGTCGACTTTGTAAAGGTTTCCCTCTTATATATTTTTCGACACTTGGTGACACTTGTGAGCCGACTAGCCGGCCAATAGCTGTAACTTAGATCCTGGCTGTGTTCTCTGCGGCCACTCTAGCCATGTGAAGGTGACAGCAGAGATAAACACTGCCAGGGTCTAAGTTCGCCGGCTAGTCAGCTCACATGTAAGGTTTTGGCAGAAAATAGTTGTCGATATTTTGCAATTTTAAAGTACTAATATGGTATTTTAAACATTCAGTGTGTTTCTATAATGCTCCATAATATTACAATACCTTTTAAGAATACAAGAGTATATGTGCGTGCAGATTGGAAATAATTGTATTTGTAGCATGCCCACCGCCTTGCGCTCGTGATTGAGACTTGAGACCCACTGCCTCATCTGCACCCCCCACAAGTGCTATGTTGGCATGACCAAACTCCTGTACCTAGGGCACATCCTGGACACATGGGGAAACCGACCATCCCCGGAACAATTACAGCTGATCAATGGGAACCCTCCACCCCAGACGTGCAAACAGGTGGAGCTGTTTGTTGGGCTTGTGAAATGTGTCTGCAGTTATGTACCGAACTTCATGACAGTAATGGTACCTCTGACCGATTTACTGCCACCTAAGTACTGGTACTATTGGACGGGTGCAGCCCAGCAGGCATTTTATAAACTAAATTGTAGGTTATGCAAATGCCACCTGCTCACCCATCCTGACTAATCCTGCCACTTCTACGTGTAAATGGAAGCAAGCCAAGAGGGCTTGGGTGCGGTACTGTACCAGCTGGGTGACCAGAGCGAATGCCCTGTAGTCGACTACGTTAGCGCAAAGTTCGGGAAGGCCAAGAGGCACTACGACGTCAATGAGAATGAGCGCGAATACCTTGGAGTCGTGTGGGTGCTGAAGCACTACTGCCCCCACCTGGAGGGCGATGAGTTTACCACGAGGACGTACAACCAGTGCCTGCTCTGGCTTGAGAAGGGGCAGAGCCAGGAGTCGAAGTTCATCAAATGGGCCCTGGCCCTCCAATCACTAAACTTTGTAGTTGAGAACATCCCTGGCTAGAACAAGAAGCTAGCGGATGAGTTTCCCCGCCACCCCAACCCCAACCATCAGACGTATAATGTATGATGTCACCACTTGGGCTGAAGTCCTTTACTCACCCTGTAATGGCGAGCTAGCAGACCAGCCACCCAACCTGTCTCCGGAGGCATCATGCACGAAGGCGCAAGCAGGCGTGGACCAGACCTTCAACGAACTCTGGCATGAGGTACTTAAAGCACAGGTCATAAACGAGTTCACACAGAATAAGCAGGCGGTGTGCGAATCCGGGCCCATGGATTTCTACTGGTCAGTCAATAGCGTCGTACACTACCTTACACGCCATGACCACTCCCCCTGGAGGGGGTTTGTACCATGGTTGGTCTGCACGGCTGTTTCCCAACTTCACCATGACAATGTCTCAGCAGGTCACACTGGTGCCAAAGAGACGAGGCATGCCATGAGCGAACAGTTCCACTGGCCAGGGGTCGATGAGGAGACCTCCCAGCACGTACGTGCATGTGTCATGTGCCAAATGCATAGGACCCATTACCGCAACGGAGTGGAGCAGTAACACCTTAGGGAACCCACCCAGCCATTCGACACAGACGCCTACGACGTCATGGGCCCCTACCCCAGAAACACCAGGGGTAAATGCTTAGTCATTGTTGTGACTGACCTCTTCACCGACTGCGTAGATGCATTCTCAGTCAGTAACACCTGGGCTGGCACTATCACGCACCTGCTGGATTCTGAGTTATTTCCCCATTGGGGTTATCCCTGGGTGCTTCTCACCAACAACGGCACCCAGTTCACGACCTGCAGATGGGAGGTGGATTGTGCCTGTTGGTACATAAGGCACTATGCCACGCCGGTCTGCAACACGCAGGGCAACCCAACTGAACGCTGGAACCAAGAGCTGAAGGCCCAGTTGTGGGTGTGCATCGATGATGATCACGCTATGTGGGAAGTGTACCTACCTTGGGCACTGTTTTTCAAGGGCAAGACATGCCAACGTCAAGGCAATTAGAGGTGCGGGATCAGGCAGAACTGGAGGAAAGTCCCATTCACTGTGGGCAGATGTTGTAACAAGAGAGACACAGCGCACACCCACCAGGCAGCCTACATTGCAGGCCACATGTCCATGACAACCCATAACCCCCCCTCCTAAACTTCGGCCAGAGCAGCATGTGTACGAACATGCACACCCCTTGTCAACATGGCAGAGACAGTTTTGCATGGTACAAGTTCCCCATTGGGCATGCCTAGGAACTATTGTTGGCCATGCAATGACTTCATCCTACCTCACACAGCTTCGGGGTGGCAGGCCGCAGAAAATTCACTGTGACAACCTGCATGCAGCAAGTAACCCAGACGATTACCATGCTGAGTCAGGCACATACGCCCCCCCCCCCCCCCAGAACCACACAACCCAGAGGACAAGGTGGACTTGACTGCAGGGTTTGCAGCCTCCAACCTCGTTGAACCCCAGGTCAGCAGGGTCGATACTCCAGTCACTCCTATGGGCTTCGCAGGGTTCACACTCAGGGACTACAGGGTCGCCTTGCCCACATAAACACAAGACTGCTGTGGGGTACACACTGTCCCCAACCTCATCTCCAGACTTCCTGGGTTTCCCATTGGAGGACCTTGGTCTTGACGCCAGACAGCCATTGCCGGATTTTGCAGGTTTCTCGCCAGCAGACCCAGAACCCATCATCAAGCAGTCTTTGTCACGACTAGACTCACCCAAGACGCCCTGGTGATATTTGCAGCTGGACATTTATGGGTGATTCCATTCTTTGCTGCATAGTGGTCGAGGCAGATGATGAACCTCCCCCTCAGACAGGGTCGGGGAAATGCAAGGAGTTTACATCATTGACCTTTCAACGAGTAATGTGTCCAACGATGAAGTAGAACCAAGTCTGAGAACACCAGATATGGACTTGACCCTGTTTGCCCGCAGGGCAAGGAGGGTCTGCAGGTGCTGTATGCAACACAGGGACACTACCCCACCCTGTACCCCGGGGAACAAAATTCCCAGGTGTTAAAACCTCCGTATTCACCGCCAAAGGTGGGCCGACTCCTGCTGCAACACCTCCCTCTCCTTGTGCACATCACCCACAAGCCAGCAGTACCCATTGCTGCTCCATCCCCCTACATCAGGAAGCATGTGTTCTGGTCTTGCATAATTGTATCCATGACAGCTTAGCAGGGGAGGGGCCTTTGTAATCCGACCACATCCCCTGGCCGGCACAAGCCAATCATGAGTCACGCGTACACGAGATGCAGGGCAGTGTGATGCATGTGCTAAGTGCACCCAAGGTGGGCTATGGCCAAAGGGGATAAGAACTCTTGTTAAGTAAGGTTTTCATTAAGGGTTTATGTAAGTGTTTAGCCATACACTCCTGTGCACATTTTGTTATTAGCTACTAAGGTATTTGCCGTATCTGTTGGCATGCATTCTCTTGCAAATCTTGTGGTAACGGCAGTTGAGGCCACCAGCAAAGGGTCTTGTTAGTGGGTAAGATATTTTGTGTTTGTTTCTGTGTACTAACGTACATGTTCTGTAATTTATTGAAATAGGTATTGCTGTATTAATTTTGCTGTGCACTCCTGTGCACATTCTTATACTCATCATGGCCATCCTCATTCTTCATATCAATGCGTGTGGTCTGACGAGCCCAGCACTTATGGCGCAGGCTAGTGACTTTGTTTCCGTCGGACATTTGGCAGTCTCTCATAGGAACTCAAGCCGGATAGATGCATGCCTCATGGTTAGCGGGGACGTCATCTTTGCTATCACTGATCTAGTCATTTTGTCTGCTTATTAATGTCTCAGACATTTTATTTTAACCCCGCAGCCGGTCTTGGCGCTTCCGTTGATTTGGGGGGGCCTATAATTTTTTTTTTGCCTACGGGCTGTTGTTTTCAATATAGCTGAGCGTAACATAATGCTGGTTCCAGTGAGGTCTCATGCAAGTGTTTTCTTTATAATGCTATGTTAAATAGAGTACTGGTTAATTTGCTTTTGAGTTCATATAGTGCCATGCACAATTTAATATCTTTTAACTTTATAATAAATGCAGGATGGTTCTTGATCTAACATCCAAGTGGTCATGCTTATTTGCTAAGTTAATTAGTCATCCTCCCTGTACTTACATTCACCATGCTCCGTGGCCAACAACAGAATTGAAGAGGTATGTGTCAATGGTGAAGCAAGCAACATGGCTATGCTGTGACCTGAGATAGAGTCTGTGCTCACCATGTGACAGTGCGTGAAATCACGGCTTGGTGCCCCGGAAACACTACAACAATGCTACCACCTCCATCTGCTGCCTAACCAGTTAACCTCGTTTAACAATTTGTTAATATTAGGCTTCCGTTGTGAGGAAAATCTATAAATAAAATCTGAATATTGTTTGGAAATGTGTGCTCAGTGTAGCAAACATTAAAGCTATCAGTGTAGCAAAAGTGAGACAAAACTGAATTTCCATTTAGAGATTGTTGCACTCAAATAAAATATGAGCATACTAGCTGATAGTGTTGAAATACGTTACATTCACAATGTCTTATTTGATATACAGAATAATAGTTAAAGTTTACTTCATTGAATATTTTCAAATGCTGGTAATATCTTAAAGTGTACATATGTTTTAATGTATAATGCATGGATATAAGGTGGTACTATCGTTTGCCTTTAATCATTACAGAAGGTAAGTTTTTACAGATTAAAAGTTTACTAGAGATTTGTCGCTACAAATAAAAATACTTATTATTAGGCCCCCCAGCAAACCACTTATGTTGAATAAAGATATATTTTGAACTCCAAGTACAGACATATAAAAGGATTCATTTCTTATGTAAAGATGATACAGAAAACAATACAACTTATGATGTACAGTGACTTGGGGGAGTTGTGTTCCTTGAAAATATATAATTCTAAGAATAACTTGCAATGAAAAAAAAATCCCAGAATAGACTATTGATTTCTGGAATTGAAATCTGATGTTTGTGGGAATATATTGGGTTATATTATCGCTTTAATAAAATGCTCCACAGATCTTGCTTACCTGTTAGAGAATAAATGCACAATTTTCTGACTTTTGTAATGTTTTTTTTAAGAGGCATTCATCTGAGTGTGTTATACAAAGAAAACCAGACACTTTTTTTTGGTTAATTTAAATGTGATTATTCATTTATCAGCCCCGTGTTATATAACTTAGAATATAATGTGGCATCCACTTTTTCTTAATGGTAAATTTTATTATGCACCAAACTTCCACAGACTGTGACAATTCAACTAAGACAAAACACTCAAGGATTTGGTTTTATCTTAGGTTGTTTTAATATTTGATATAAAATAATTCAATTCTCAGTTTCCAGTTTCCTTCAATAATCACAGTTGAATGTAATGTGTATTATGTTTTCTATCTCATATTACATAAAGACTCACCATAGAGGGTTTGTTTCTAGAGGTCAGAATTACCCTGCATAAATAGGAACATCGCCATTGACTGAAAAATTACAAGTTATTTGATTCCAGTGAAAAGATTATTAAACTGTGTTGGTAAGTAAGGTTGTTACCTATTATGACAGAACTCTTCTTGAAATACAACCTGAAATTGCCTCCTACATCACTCAAATGTCTCCATCCTTCCTGGTGTACTGTGCACTGTTAAAATACACACAACCTCATTCTGGTCCTGCAGTGAAGATAAGTCATATCAACAGATAATGGTGGAGAAACGAGGCAGAGGTACTGCAATAGCCGAAGTGGAGTAAGGAGTCAGTATAGGCTCGTCACTGTGTTTACAAATATGGAATGAAAATATGTATAGTATAAATTTACAGTAATCCCTCACTGGGAGTGGAAAGAGGAAGGATTTTTTATGGTAGGTCGAGCTGCCATCTGTTTGCTATGTTAATTTTGGTTTTTCGTTGCATATTGTCTTTCTACATATTTTTTTACAGTTGTTACACTGACACTTTTAAACCCATTTGTCAACTGTAGCCTGTGTTTTTTTTATATTATTGCATATGTCATTGTGAAAAAAGTTGGTTTTGGTGTTCTGGTGTCTGCAGTAATTATTTTTTGTGTGTAAGTGTGCATGTGGTTCATGTCTTCATGCACAATGAGCATGGATAAAAGGAAGCTGGTACTAATTGATGTTGGCTTTCCCTGCCTGAGAGACAGACATGGCTTTCCAGCAAGCCAGAAAAATATAAAAGGTGAGAGATGAGAAAGGGGTTGAAAATCAGTAGAAAGAATGCAAGTGAGGAATACCCGGAGAAAATCTTCACTGTAAGCATCATATGGTGCGCTATACCACCTTAGGTAGAGCGCACTATGGATTATGGCCGGGCGGGTTTGTTTTAGAAACATGCCCTAGATCGCCCGGCTATGAAGCCTGGAGGCCGGTGCTCCCCCCCCCCCCCCAAGCTGACCTTGATACTTTGACGAATATTGAGTGTGTGTGATCGAGGCTGAATATGAGAGCACCTACCTACCCCTGGGCAGAAGGGTTCGAGGTCAACTGAAGCAGAAGATAAAGGATGAGCATAATTCGTGTATCGGTAGGGACAAATGCTGGTATTGAGACATCATCCCCATTCCCCCTTTTGTAATAATTAATATTACTGGCAAGGACAGGGATTAGCTGCATCGTGGTTATCAAAGTTACCATATTGTAATTGAGTCATACTGTAGTCTGCTATTTTGTAATAAGTAAAAGTCTTGAGAGTTGTAAGAAATGATATCCCGTTGTGTTCTTGTAATTGTTACTTGTTCATTAAATATATATTTTTATAATTCCCTCTATCATTCAACTACCTATGAGCTATCCCCCTAGACACCCCTTAACTCTACTTAAGGTGAAGAGAGTAATTGTGAAGGAAGGAGAAAGTGTATTTTATAAACAGGAGGCAGGGCGTTCTTTCAACACACTGGCAGCCCCCACCACACTCCGCACATGGGTACACTTGCCCGAAAAATAGTCACTGGCCAAGGCATGGAACTGAAGCAGGAACAACAATGATGTGAGGCTAATGTCGAACCACTGAGCCTAGTGTAATTTTCTCAAGTTATTTGAATATAATTATGAGATCACAAATTTTAATATGGTGGACAGTTATCCCCAGGGTATTCCTTGCATGGTGTTGTGCTAACCATGTCCATCTTACATCTGTCTTGTAAAACCAAAGTAATTGGTAAAGCGCCATTATATTCTGAAGACAGTATTTACAGTATTATCACCAAATTATGAAAGCATATTTGAAATGTTTTTTTTTTTTTACTGTAGTGATGTTACTTGCAGGAACGTAATTTCAGACACTAACTTATTTGTTATAATTTCTCTTCACCACCTAATTCAATGAAAAAGATCCAAGTAAACTGTCATAGACATCTTGACTGTGGTTTTCACCTTTATTGCACGGTGAACATAGATGAAGTGGAAACAGCTGATGCATTGTGGAGCTGGCTACCTTTAACTGTGGAATATTTCGCTTGTTTGTGATGTGGCAAGATGCATGGATAATAGAATGCATTGGCTGAGGAAATTCAAATAGCTTGAGAAAATCCCCCTTCCTCAACAATTTGAAGCATCCACCATATTTCATACAAAATTCACTTTCTCATTTACTTGGGGTCAGACCCATATCATTATGGTGAATATCGTTATGTTAATTATATAGAAACCAATGCACCATTTGTTATAAATATAATGCTCATTGAATTTCTGGAAGAGAATCTCAAGTAAAGTGTATTTAAAAACAGGTAGGTGTATGTGCAAATTTGTCTTTGTGACTGATATTTTCTTATGGGAACCAGCTCATATTATGGTAGGATAATTAATTTAATTCTTCACAGGCTGAAATTTCTAAGTCATGTGCATATTTCTTCCGGTCATGTTTTGTGATTTTCTCTTTCACATTGCACTGAAGAATAATGATGTTCATCAAGAAGCTATGAATATTTTTGTCATCAGTTAAGGAGAATGAACATTTTGATATGCCACTTGCTGATGGTATTTTTCCATGATGTATGTGAAGATAGTTTTTGAACAAGTGGTGTGTGATTCATCTTGGATGTCATTCCTTTTGGTAAGTGTTGAAATTCCATCAGTAACAACATTAATGTGAATTTGTGATCAGATTCTTGTACTTTATTTATACTTGCTAATACTCTGCTTATTGAAAAACTGTTTTGTTAGTTGAATTACTTCTCCTTAATCTCTGCAAATTGTCTGGTAAATGTGGTTGTGATTAATGCTCTAAGAATTAAAGATTGTCTTAAGAGACTCCAGCAAACAATTTTTAGAGTACTGTGTTTGATATGGGGCAGTCTGTTGATTGTTTTTAGTCTTGTCTCCTGGTCTCTTCGATTTTTATTTTGTTCTTAAAGTAAGAATATTTGTGTTCATGTTTTCAAACTGGTAGCTTCTGTTTGTGTAATAGGGAGAGGGTTGAAGTTATTACTGTTTATTATAGTATTTATGAATACCATTTTTTTTATTATTATTATTTTCTGGACAAAGGTTATTTGGTATGTTGCAAAATTAAAAAGGTAGTCACTGAATTGGTGTTTACAATTTTTTGGATAATTAAAATATATATTTTAATTAGGAATCACAATGTGTAGTAACTTTTATGAAGAATTTTCTCTTAATATATAAGACAAAATTATTATTCACCCTGATTAGGTTGGAGCATGGCTTGGGAAATAATGTTTATTTTTGTATGCAATGGCCTACATCATACTAACTGTGTTATAGCTATAACAACAAATTATGTCCAGCCTTTTTTTTTTTTTTAATCTTTATTATAATTTAATTTCAAGATTACACCTTGTCATTTTGTACACTTGATGAATGCAGTTTTCTGTTTTGTGAACATTCATTTTAAACTTATCTGTACTGCTTGTTATCTGCTAGTTTCTGTAATTACTGTAAAAATTGTTAAGCAAACTGATTTAATATATAATCTAAAGTGGCTTGATTGCAGGTGAGGGGCGGAGTATGCCAGATTTGAGAGAAACCCTGGTTAATGGCTAGAAATTTAGAAAAGATATTAAAATGTCCTTAGGACACCAGCTCATCTATTCACGGGTAAGCATGTGGGCTCTTATTCTCAGGGCAGTATCAGGTCAACAGTCACGTGGCGGTTGCCTCACAAGCAAACGTTAACATAAGAAATTAGGACAAGAGTTCAGATTGCACAGTTACACAGTTCATAGAATTGAGCACGTGGTTACAGGAGTGTGCCAGACCCTGAAGGTACAAATTGTACAAATCAAATAATTATGACTCGGATACTCTGAAGATGTATATTAACAGAACGAGATCACATTCAAAAGTACAATATACATTGAGCCTCGTCGGAAGTGGGCTTGGCATTTGGGCCTGCCGTGGGCCAAAGCGTTAAAAAGTATGGTTAAGCACGTGGGAACTTTAAAAGCGGTAAACTATCCAGGGCCACGAGTCTGGCGGACAGGAGAAATGTATGTGGCAGGAGCAAAAACAATTAAAGAGGTTCCGGTACACTAAAACTTACTATTGCAGCTGAGATGAATATAAAACACAGATGAAGGCTCCCTCGACATGACACATGTGTATCCTCTAGGTCCGCCAAGAACAGACTAAAGATTGATGGCTGAAACATCATGCTACCTCTCTGAGACCTCCCGCCAACGCCGAGAGGGAAATTAGTTGAAATATGCATTTGATCAAACATGCACAAGAAAACACTAAGATGCATAACTTACACTGGAGGAATTAATGTAACAATTCCGACAAGTAAAGTTGGTTACTTATAGTCCAAGAGTTCTTATATTCACTTATGTTGGAAAAATAATAATTACGTGAACAAGCTGGCAAAGCAAGTAGAAATTAATCAGAAAATATTATAAGGCATTTAACATTAGCACTGACACTTATAAAGCTGGTATTAAATTTTTAACATAATTTAATATTACGTGAAAGAATTTGGTTATGGATTTGGTTTTGGGCACGTGGCATGGTGGATGCTGGAACTGCCAGTATCATTTACGTTACATATTAAAACAATTTTAAAAAATAAAATATGATTAAATGAAACGTGACACAAACACTAGAATGTTATGAGCATCTCAAATTCGTGTGTAGTATTCAAACATAACCCACATGGCTTTGCACTCTCAGGCTATTTATGCCTCACTTAAGAGGAGCAAGAGGGAGATAACGCTTTCCGCTATAAGATTTAGGCTCTGCTTTCAGAGGCACACATTGAAATGGCTCTATGCACTTGCTGAGTTGAGCTCTCTCCTGGTAACACAGGCCAGACGGGTCATGATACGGTTCAAAGACCCGTTCTTGCATGAACAGCAGTGGTGACCCATACACAACACGTATGGAGTGCGTGGCTGGTGCAGAAGCAGAGCATCAGTGGGCTGCATTCAGAGCGGGACTGTGAGGGCAACGTCAAATCCTAGAATTAATCATTCTAGAAAAATTAATTTATACTTTGTTTTAACTGCAAATAATCTGAGTAACACTTACTGTGTGGTGCCATTGCCTCCAATACTTTATGTTTCAGCAACAATCATACTTCCATCCATGGCAAAGTTTGTAATAAAACTTGGCCAAAATGTTACACTGTATGGGAGAAGTTGAGATATGTTGTAGGTTCTGAAAAATGTGTCTACATGTAACTCTCCAAGGTAAACAATGATTTCTCTTTTTGTGACAAAAGTTTGTTACCAGAAAAAGTCTTATGTTAAAATTAAAATAAAATATTTCAAAGCTGAAAGACGTACATTGCTCAGGTCAGTAAGGGTTGACATTTTATTATTCAATAAAACACCTCATGTATATTTTTCTCCAAAACTTATGGTGCCTGGTAACAGAAATGTGGTAACAAGGTCATACATGACATATTTTTATGGTACTGAGAAGGGGGGGGGTGGGGGGGGGGCATAAATGGTGGCCTAAAACTATTCAACACTGTCGTCTTGACCACACCTCTTAAAGTCTACTCGTTTGGCTATCACTCATATACCAAAGAATTTAAACATAAGGTGAGCCCTGTACAGGGCTTGCCATGGGTATAAGGTATAAATCCTTAAGTGTGTCAACCAAATAAATCCTACTCTCACACCTTGATTAATTGATTAAGCAAATTTCTGCAGAGGGTTCCAACTTCCAGTACTTACTAACAAAAACAAAGAAGAACTCTCTGGTGTTATAAAAATAGGAACTTTGGATTTATTACAAATAAATTTTCATCAAGGAGGTCATGTTCTCAAAACAAAATTTTCCCTGACCTGGAAAACTGAAGAAAACAAGTTAAATAAAACAAATTTACAAAAATTATAAATCAAAGTTAGTCATGAAACAAATTAAAATTTTAGCAATATTTATTCTCAGTAGAAACTGAACTCAGCTATAGTTTTCAAATTAAAAACTTTAAATTTCAACTCTTGTGCATAGTGAGCCGTCTGCCATTTACTCTACTGAAACCTAAGGAATTCAACCCAACTTAGAACACACAACCTCAAGCTGTTCCTGGCTGCCACAGTTATGTCCCAGCGGAGCACAATCCCACCCCAGGCTCTCTGAATCTGTTCATCTTCTTCCGTTGTTCCTTGCCAATACATCACTCCTCCATTGACCCAGAAACATAGGTATTTGAAGCCTGCGGGACCCCCACCAGCATGGCCAACAAAGAATGTGTTTATCAACTCTCCAGCGCCAGCCATCGCTGGATGTTCAAACAGTTCCACAAACAGGAGACGACATCACAGCACAAAACTTGCTGCCATCAAAATAAAATGGCCTTATCGTCACGTGTTATCAGGCCACAGGTGTTGATAGTCATCAGCATTTGATGCAGCCTGGCCTTTCCATTTGTGAAAACTAACACACTTTCCATCATACTTGGTATGACAAACAAAAATTTCAAAACATTCTGCCCAACATGAATTACAAAAAAAACGCCAGAAGCGACAATATGATGATTTTTAAAGCACCCACCATTATATTAAAGTCGTGTTTGAAAGTTCTGCTTTACAACCAAAATTATTACAAACTGTTAACAAGTACGTTTCAGTCCTGTCAGTTCAACATTTAACCTACAATTTTCGTATCTTTGCAGACAGAAGGTTAATAACATGTCTTGGCAGCTGTTTCACTTTCTCCTGTTTTGCTATGATTTGAGAGATTATTGATGCAAGCGCATTGGCCTACACATTATTCTTCAAGACCATATACTTGACTTCCAGTTGTCCATCTGTCCTTTGGTTAGGAAGAAGGAGTGGTGAGGGTAATAAGTGCTCAGCAAAGCCAGCAATCAAATCAGCGCTGGCCTGGCTGACAAATGGGATGGCCTCTTCTGCATAGTACGCAAACAAGACAATGTCTATTGAACCAAAGACCTGTGGCGACACATTCAAAAGGCCACCCAAGGCCAAATACGCCCCTTCCCGGCCGAAATACCTAATCAGGAGGACGAACCAACTGCTGACAAACCCTAATGGTATCCTGACAACGAGGATGACCCAATGTCGATCATGGCACCTCCTGAAGTAGAGCCAAGGCCACCGAGGTGGCTCGAGGTACGAATCCCGGAACCCAACAGGGAGACAAGCTATTCTTAACCTGGGAGAATAGACATGCCCCAGCACAGAGAAGCAGTCTCCGTTCGGTCTCTGCCCTCGAAGCCTACCAGCTATGCCCACAAAGTCACCACCAGATGGGATCAGGCCACCCCTAGCTGCAGTGAAGTGTCTTGGTGAAGTCCCAGGGACAGGGAACATCGCCAACCACTTTGCGGGCCAAGCTGGATATTGGAAAGATCCGGATAATCACAGGTGAAGGTGAAGGAGGTAGAAGCAACCTGAGCACCTTCCCCTCCACCTGTTACATCTACCGAGCCAAAAATCAAGGTCCTTCCAGCTTCTACGAAGCCAATTTCTGACCTCGAGGAGATACAACTACCCATCTTTGGACAGTCGAGCAGCCCAGAAGTTGACACTCCAACCCCAAGTGCTATATTGGAGGGAACACCCAAGCCAATAATCAAGGTCACTCCAGCTTCCACGAAGCCAATTCTTGTCAACAAGGAACTACCATCAACAATATAGGGGGTGTTGAGCATTGCAGATGCCAAAGCTTCACTCGTCTTCTACAAAACAGGAAGATCCCATCGGTGCACTTGAGGAAGCGAGGTCCGTTCTGCCCCTCTCACTCGATTGACCAGTGATGAATCTAGGACGTCCAGCCACGCTGATCCCGATGTCCTACAACCCCATCTTCTCTGAAAGGGAACTATCCCCGTTCACACGAGAGCTGCCAAGGTCGAAGTGCTATCCCACCTTCTGGCCACCAATCCAAATAACGAGGTTGTCGATGTCCAGCAACCTGCAGCTCGTCGTGACAGAATTCCAGCAGTTAAGGTGGAGGGTTGTAACTTGCCCCTCCCTCATACTGCCTCATCGTCCTTAGTACGGGAACTGTTCTCCCCAACGGTTGCACTGAAGATGATGCCCCAGCACCATGTGCTGAATCCCGGAGAGTGATTCCCCCTCGTGCCGCCAAAGCAGAATCTGTGCCAGGCCGGTATGAGGAGTCACCATGGAGGCCCAAGTCTCATTTCATGTGACCGTACCCGGCCCATTCAGCACTGAGGCCGAGGGGAAGACCGGCGAAGAATAAGCCCGCCACCAAGTAAGTGAAGTGCTCAGTAACTTGAGAACTCAATGAGGTAGACATAACAAAGCTACCCCCCAGTGACAATTAGGACTAGTTACAGACATGATGTAATAGTGAAATAAATAGCCAACAAGTCAAAGACAGCGAGATTAGCTTTCAGTGATAAATCTGTAGATAACCTACGCAGCCGTTACTAAGCTGAGATAGGAAAGGAACCAGTGATCAATAAGTGATAATTATTCAGACACTTGTCATAGTGATAAAGAATAATCAAACTCATTTTAACAGCCGTGCACAAACACCTGTGACTCCATTTTCAGCAAATAGATCTGGGCATAACAAAGCCCTTGGTTGGTCGCAAGAAAGTGAGCAAAAGAAGAGCCAAGCCATAGTTAACACACCTTACCTGGAAACCAGCCAGAAACGAACACCAACTTACTTCTGGACACTACCAACTTTCGCAGGAATGCAAGTGAGGATCTCTCAGCCTTCCTAAAGGAATGCACGTCCCGCCTACAGAGGTATAGTGTGGACAAAGACAAGTGGGCAAGCTGTATAGGCAACTAGCTACAGTATGATGCAAAGAAGTGGTGGAATGCAATTAAACACTACGGACTCAGCTGGGAGGAGTTTGTGCATTATTTTCAGCACCAGTACGGCAGTATGTTGGTTTCACTTCAGGCACAAAGTAAGTTGATGTGGCAGGAACTGCAGCCAGGGGAACAACTGCCCACATTCATCACCCAGAAAGTGCATCTCATAAAGCATTTTCTCCCACAGCTACCCAAACTGGAAACCTTGGAGATAGTAGTGGAAACATTTCTGCCTGAATACCGTGCTGCACTGATACCATTTCTTAATAGCAGTGTGGAAGAGCTATTGAGGGCAGCTGAGCGAAATACGGGTTAGCTGCATTGTGAGTTCAGTGCCATACGATGGTGACTTGAGTTGCAGCATGAGCACAGCAGCAAGCAGCGTGAGCAATCAGACTGATAATGAAAACAACATTTCAGACCAAAACCGAACAAATTATCTGTGTCAAGCAATAATGAGAATAGTGCTTGCCACGGTGCCAACCACGGCAAAAGTGAACGCGTCAACAAGAGTGGCAGGAAAGTGTACATCAAGTGGGATAAAACCAAGCCACCTCAAACGGCCTGCCGCTACTGCAAGCCTGCAGAGGTTTATCATTGGTACAGCCAGTGCCTCAATAACCCCCATCTTAACAGCTACAAAGGACCTGCATCTAGCAACCAAGGAAACAGGAAGTAGGGTGAGGGGGTTGGATGCCCTTGACACCCCTACCCCTGCCCTGCGGCACAACACGGAGTTGACACCACAGCAGACACTAATTCAACAGGTTAGTAGTAACATGGCACAGTTTATTCACATACTTGTGTGCATTAATGGGCAACCTTGCCACACCTTTATTGACACAGCCACCTCGCACAAATTTGTCCATCCGCATTTTGTAAACAAGAGTGATGTAACTCCTACCAACCACGTAGTTTGGCTCACTACTGACGAGCACAGCAGCAGAGTGATAGGGCAATCCACGGTTACAGTCAGAGTGTGTGACCAAGAAAATATAACAACTGCAATAATAACAGCAGAGATAAGGAAGGATGCTATACTGGACATGCCATGGTTACAGGAAAAAACACAATAGTAGAACTGGCCGCATGATGTATACATTTTGGCGCTAAGGAGAGGCTCACAGCGTACAATATAGATAAGAAAACAGCTGATAGCCTACCTCAGATTTTGCTAACGGAGTTTGATCGTGATATCCCGCCACAACACCAGGCAGCAATCCAGCGCCTGCTGGATGAGCGCAGAGAGGTTTTTGCAAAACATGACACACTGCCTGAACAACCGTAGCTGAACACAAGATTCCCCTTATGCAAGAAGGGCCTATCTACAATAGCCCACCCAGCTACATGCCTCACGAAGCCCATATTATACGTGAACAAGTAAAGGAAATGTTAGCCGATGGAGTAATTGAGGCCAAGCACAGTAAATTCAACTCAGCAATAACACTGGCACCGAAAAAGGACGGGAGCTGGTGCTTCTGTGTAGATTTTTGCCTTATCAAACAGGTGACATGCAGCTCACTGTCGCCATACATCAGTGCTAGAGACGCGCTTAGTTTGTTGGGCAATGCGAAAATTCTGTCATCCCTTGATCTGTGCAGCAGATACTGGCAGTTTCCGGTGAAGCAGGAAGACAGAGGGAAAATTGCTTTCATAACCCCAGATGGAAGACGATTGCAGTTTTGCGCTATGCCTTTTGGGTTAAAGTGTACACCTGCAACATTTCAGACAATAATAGTTTGAGTCCTGGACGGACTCATGGACAAGTTTATGTTAGCATACGTGTATTAGTAGTTATCTGGTCTGACACCTGGGAAGACCACGTGCACCACCTGTCAGTGATATTAGAGAGACTAGTGATAAACGGACTCAAGTGTGCACCTGGGGGGGATGCACAATCTGAAAATGGCAGTGTATCATCCGTGACGAACCCCGCGGAGCGCCGCAATCAGGAGTTGAAGGTACAACAACTGCAGCTCCATGTGGGGGACCAGCACACCACCGGGACGGAACACCTGCCCACCACCCTCTTCACCTTCCGGTGGCGTGTTAATGCTGCCACCGGCTGTACACCTGCTGAAGTCCTTTTAGGGTGCAATCTGGCTCTACCAGGTGAGAAAAATAGGCCACAAGCAACAACCAGCAGTAGCGCGGGGGACAGCGTAGGACAGCTAGAGTAGTGCCGCCATCAGCACTACAAACACAGGCAGCATCAGAGGAGATATGCTGCGAGGTGGGTCCCGACCAGCAAGAGACCACCTCCCACCCTGCAACCAGGGCAGCATGTTTACGTGCGTGCTCACCCACAGTCGGCGGCCCGACAGAACTTCTACACTGGCCTGGCCATAAGATGGAGCATTCTGCATCAGGTAATGAGGAGCATTGGACTGACAATGTATCTGGTCCTGGTGGGAAGAAAGAGTGTTAGGGCACACCGGGACGACATCCATCTCTCACCCAGAGATGTCACCGGCGAGGACATCCCCAAGTGTCGACGGCGCCAGACGAGGCCACATCCCTCAGAGGCCAGGACGACATGGATCGGAGTACTGGGGATGATGGGACACCCACAAAATTAGTTTCCCCAACATCTCCTGCAAGTGCAAGGCAAGATCAAGCAGCAAGTGGTACGAGGACCCTGGCTACGTACGATGGTGACGTTGCTGTCAAGTGCCAGAGTGGAGATGCAAGGGAGGAAGGTGTATCAACAACCTCACCAGGGACTCCAGGAGTGGGTGCCAAATGCTCGATGTCGCCCAGCGCAACGGCAACAAGGAGGGCGTATCCAAAAAAAGCTAGCCTCACAATATTCAACAGCATGGTGCCTACCAGTGCCACCGTAGGAGCACCAGCGCCACAACCGGTGTCAGCACTCCTGGGGACGGGCCCGCCAGCTGACACTATGATGCCCGTCATCGTGGCGCCTTCAGTTAGACATGGAGGGTCACATGATAGTGGTCACCCCCCCATCCAGTTGCCGCCTGCCCGGGTCACGCCCGGCGGCGACACAGCCTGATACGGGAGGAGTGCATGAGCAGCAGCATTAGCAGCAATGACAGCGAGAGTAGCGGGTCGGTTGGCTCGTACACGACAGAGATATCCGCCTGCAGGATGCAGCACTTATGCGGATTTACATATGTCCTGGCAAAAGGCAGGTCTGTAAGATGCAGCGGCAGCAACCATAATTCCAGAAGCATGGGGGGCTGGCAAAAAGCCTCTATGCTTTGCATCAAAGGCAGTAAGGCAAACAGAAGTGCCTTTGCTGTACGTGATGCCTTGCAGCTGTGAATGGCTTCGTAGGAGGGGGGCGTGTGACGCATGCTGCATTACCCCTTTCCAAGCTTGTTTTCCTACTGCATTGCATTTCAGCAGTGCAACTATCATCCGCACTTGACCGAGTAAGCAGTGCGTCAGTGTGAGTAGTGCGACGCATGGAATGCCACAGGCAGGTCTGAGCAGTACAAGTAGAGAGAGTGATAAAGTGCAGTGCAAATCAGTGCAGCAAATGGCCAAGATGATCAAGCACCATGCAGCGCGTATTAATACATAAAGTGCAAATAGGGCTTAAAATTATTTGCAAAGGCTTTACGCTAGATGCAGCATGATACAGAATCATGTGGACACCAAAGACGCCCCATAAAGTAGCCTTTTTTCTTTCATTAATGCATTGAAAGGGTTTATTTGTTAATTGTGTTTGTTTACATTTCACATGTTTTCACCCTCATATCATCTCACCCCTTTGTTCGCAAGTTTTTTATGTTTTGATTCATGGAGAGTAATTTTATATAATGTTAGTTTGCAAGCGCATTAAGTGACAAGAGTATTTTTGTGCAATGTATGTGCAGCAAGTAGTTCCATGTGGTTCACTTGCCTGCCAAGCCGGCCCGCGCACTACATTCCAAAATTTAGTCATAGCTTAGAGTTTTGAGGGGATGGAAGTATGGCACAGGGGTTTAGTGGTTAGACTACTAGTCTCCCACCAAGGCGAACCAGGCCTGATTCCCAGTGGGGTCAACCAGATTTTCATATCTGGGGAAACATGGTGGATACTGTTGGCTGGCGATTTTCTCAGGGCACTTCAATTTCCCCTGCACTTGCATTTTGCTGCGGGTCCATCTTCATCTCATGGGACCACAGTAGCTTAGCGATTAGCCTGCTCACCTCCCACCAAGGCAATCTGGGTTGAATTCTCAGGTGGTTCACTCCTGGATTTTTGCAGGTGGGAATCGTGCTGGACGATGCCATTGGTCGGTTGGTTTTCTCTGGGATCTCCAGTTTCCCCTGCCCTTTCATTCTGGCGCTGCTCCAAACTCTCCTCAGTCACCCTCATCAGATATCAAGATCTCGCTGTTAAGAGCCACCTAAATCTCTTCACTCACTCACGCATCTTCATCTTTCTTCACATTCACAGGTGCTCGAAACCTTATTGTTAAGCACTGACCAAACACTCTCGCCTCTCAACTACATTCTGACGTAACTATAAAAAGACTAGCATTACCAGTTGTGAGCAGTTATTCTTGCCTTGTTAAAGAATCGAACTTAGACACCCAGCAGTCGTTATCCAGGTTCAATAGTCCACACTGCTCCTTGATGTGAATCAATGATTCACATCAAGGGACAGTGTGTTGCAAGGTGCTGCTCCATACTCACCTCAATCACCCTCATTGGCTCTCAAGACATCGCTGTTAAGAACCGCCCAAATCTCTTCACTCACCTAAGTTTGGCAGCTGCTTACACAACTTGTATGTGGTAATAGAATAAATGTTTCTAGAATTAAGATGCATGGTGCACGAAGTTGTTTTGCAAATGTGTGATGTGATCCACAGAATGTGAGCATGATAAGTAACACAAAGGTGGACATAAAGGGTATAAATTTGGGAAGAAGATTTTGGTTACCTTGTTTTCCAAAACAAAATATATTGAGCACAAGTTGGTACTTGTGGGAAAAAGTTTCCCAGAAATAGTCAAGCAATATATTTTCATGGGTGGATGCATGATCGCAACATTTTTCTGGTTGGACTAGTTTCTCAGGGTGGCAAGTGATGGTCAACAAAACATGCTCACACATCAGCACATTTTTATTTATATACTAGTTGTTCATCCAGTGACATAGTAGAGATGTACATTCTTATGATTTATAAATTAAATTAAAGTTTTATAAATATTCTAAGCTTAAAGGAAATGGCTAGTGTCACCAGGGATAACTGTAAAGTTGTGTCAGGCCGGATGCTCTGTTCAAAGAGTTTTGCTGTAATTAATGGTACAGTAGTTGAAACGGGTGGCAAGGAGGATTGTAAGTCAAACAGTAATCACATGAGAGGTTAGTAAATATTGAACTTGGCCCACGAGTGTCAAGGTATTGATGCCGGCTAACAGCCATCTGCGCTGAGCCCATGATGGCACTCACCACGCACATGACACGTGTGCATGCATGTTGAGCAAAGTGGCTGCAATTTAAATTTTCCTATAATGGAATATTATTTTGTAGTGTAAAATGTGTCTTTTTATTTTCAGGGCCAAAAATGTCTTAATGTGTTTGAAAATGTATGTTTGTCAATATTGCAAAATTTTTGGTTATGAATTCAAAGTACGCGCTGCGCGGAGATTGAGAACAGCAATATTCCGGCGTGAACGCCATCAGAAAGAGACATTAAAATGATTCAGAAAATTAATAAGGAAAATCTAAAATGTAAAACAATATTTAAATTATTTTGTGCCATTTATTTTCATATATAAACGTTTACTCTGCGTGCATAGCACTTCCGCTTATGTGAACCCCGTAGGTAGCGATGGTAGATCCGTGCTACGCTAGCCTCGGTGCAGTCGTTGTAGGAGTTCTGGCGAGGTAAGACGCTGTCACGTATGCACTTCAAACTTTTTGCACTGATGTAGATTACCATAACTCTTTCTTAGTATAGTGGTTAACCTTTGCTCGCATACATTTTTGCCAGATAATTTCCCCAGCATTATGCTTCCGCTTAAATAATAATTTGTGCCCTTATCGCTTTTTGAAACTTAAACGAGGAGAAAAGGAGGAAAGATGTTAGAGAGGCCATGCGGCCCGCACAACTTGAATCAGGCGTCATCTGCCTATGCTAAAGGTGCTTCACTGTAATTTCTGTATTATTGCTATGTGCAATTTTATGGGCTTTGTTCTCATGTATGTATTCAAGGGTTTTTTTCATGTTTAATCATTTCACAGCTACATTTTTGCGACCATGTGGTTCATAGCCGCCAAGTCGATATCTGCACCATGCATGCAGTTTGAGGGTTTATTTGTGTAATATCATGTGCACCATAATTTTATTCAGGGTTCTATGTCAATTTTATTCAGGGTTCAATGTATTTTTCGTGTAATTGATGATTTATGTTTGACCACGTGGTCATTTTCAATGTCTTATTTTCTCACCATCCGGCATGCTATAAGCTCAAAACTGATTCAATCTGTAACAGAATAATTTTCTCAACTGGAATAATATTTTGTTTGACCAGAGTTTGCTGTTTTTGCGTAGAAATACAACATTTTCCCCTGCAACACGTATCCAGCGGCATCCATGCCATCTAATACTGCTTTCACGCGCTTGCATGATTATTGTGACCACTCATGTCGTGCCCCATCATTTTCCAAGTGTATTTATGTGATTGTATGTAATTTTGTACGGTTACATTATTACTGTCCTAGCTGGCTAAGTGTATAGAACGTCACCTCACTAACCACATGCGGCAAGACGAGCCCCGACGAGTCAGCGCTAGTGATGCCAAATAATCACACTTGTTCATATAACTTTTTCATCTTTGTCTCATTTCATTATTCTCTGCGCCCTTTCTTCAGGGAAAATCGTCAGTCCACCCTAGCAGCTGGCGACCCCCTTCGCTTGTGAAGATTGTGTTTTTAAACACCACAGAGAAGTCATCCATCTAGGAAGTGCGCTAGAGTAATTGTGAACTGGGGAGCACCCAATTGGAGTTGGCTAGACACAACCAAGAGTAATTCACAAATAAATTCCTGGCACGTTTTCTTTGTACGAGTGATAACAATAAAAGGAAGTAGTACAGTGCATCAAGTGTTTTCTCTTTGTAATGACAGCTACCTCTTGCCATTGTTTTCTAAAAGTTTAGTAATGATGTTTATTAATGCAAAGTGTATCGGAAGTATGCTCGGGTGAGACGGACACACAGAACCCACAGCATCCCTGAGAACCTTGAGTCTCAACAGTGTGGTGACTGGGAAACACCACTGGCGCCCATCATCAGTACGTAATTTGTGTCATCGTTGGTCTCGTGTCTCACCCGACAGCGTTAGTATATAGGCCCATCAACCTGGAGGGTGAATTGTTCCTTGGATTGGGTATGGTCACAGGGAATATTGGGAGTCGAACACTCATGTTCGAGGCCATTTGCTACAGATGGTAAGGTCAACCAATAGTCTGATTCTGAAACTATTATTATGCTAGGCACAGAACATCTAAAATAACTAGTGAATTCAGACTGCAATGTCAAATACACATATGTTATATAGTTAACTTATAGAGGCAGAAGCATCTGACGTAACTTAAAAGTTACCTAATTGAAGAGACTAGGTAACATGAATAGTAATAATAACAGAAGACACTGTATCAATGACTTCTGTAAAGCATTTATGTATTTTTATATATTAACTATAAGAGTAAATATCCAAAAATCAGTGGTTAAGTGATTTCTTTTTTATCATCCCCAACTACATCTTACAGCAGATTAACTGTGCAATTGTACCAATACACGCAGGATACGAAAACATGAAAACTTGTCATCTGACTGTGTTCTGCTCATACCAGCCTGCGTGTATCTGTGCTCATGTTTTTTAAACTCCAAGATAACTGGTAGTAGCCTAGAAGTATATTTCCCACAAAAAAACAAAATGTATTTTATTTCTCTTTTATTTCTCTGTTTTACATATGTTTTGACAATTACATGCCTCTCTATTTTGCTGTAGATAGATCATAGATGTTCTGATGACTTTTTACGAGAGACTCTTGCAACTACAGTTAACCAATGATCAAAACTGGGAATGTAGTGTGCTGCTTAGTCAACTGGATTTAAAACAATGTCTTATGGATGCAGCAAAAAACTTCGCAGAGTACTTCTCCGGTGGCAGCCAGGCATCTGCGAAACCAACCACATGTTACCAGCTCATGCTGCAACATTGGTTCCAGTTCCATCTGAGGAGCTGAGGGCACATTTTCATGCATCATGTTCATCATGTTTCGGGTGGTGATAATTTGTCCATGGCTCAGGTTTGGTACAAGCATAACCACAACCTGCTCTGCATTGTCACGATTACTGCAACAGAAGCACATTGTATTCAGTTATGTTTACAACATGAGCAGAAGTTTATACTCACTGCACAAGGGCCACATGTTCTCAATTTAATACTTAAACTTATGAATGTAATACTACAACTATGTAAATAATGATATTGTTTAAATACTTTATTGCATTCCATATTCAAATGATAATAATTTTCCCCAAAGAAAACGCACTGTTGAATAGAGATGGTGAAATAATCAGGTAGCAATGTTCAAAGAACAAATATATTGTCCATAGCATGTATCAGAAGAGGTGTGTACATGACTATAGTGTGAAGCGTGCCCGTTCTGTAGGGTTATTCAAATAACAGTTTGGTATCTATGGGATAGATGAGGAGTGAGACCCCACAACATAAGATCAACCTACGTGAAGGGGAGTCGTAAATAACTGAATCCCTATTACAGTTGGAGGTTGGACACAAGCCCTTACACTGGCTAAGTTGTGGTTCTTCATGTTGGAAATTTATTACAGATTGGGGAGCTTGGGAATGTCCTTCCTGGCCTGGGAACTGGGGCAACCCATACAACTAATTTAATATCCAAGGTTCTACGGTAGGCCGATCTAGTTTTAGTAAGTCAGACGGACTTCAACATTCGCGAGGCCAGTGTCGCGAGGAGCATATCCAGGAGCTTTAAGAATGCTTAGGCAAGATTCCAGTGTAAAGAGTGGGTTTGCGCATGGGCACAAAATCAGACATCACTTTAATTACCCTCATCCAAAACTTTACCTGTTGAAAGTGAGGCAGTTGCACACTCCCTCTTCGCTAGCTGGCTCGTTAGGCAGTCGGCTGTAGTACAGCGGCTGACACTGGTTGCAGTGAAGTGGTGCGGGTGCTACTGGGGAGTTCCTGGGTTATGAAATAAGTGTTTGCAGTAGGAGGGTTACTGATCCAATGCTGGTCAAGTCCAAGGAGAGTGTCTCGGAAGCATACAATTAACAAGTGTTCCAGAAGAGAGCTGTCTGACACTTTTGTGGGTGGTAAAAATAATGGATTTTTGTCCTCTACCTCAGGGGTAGGTAAATTAGCTATATACTGTTCCAAATATTTTTGAATTAACTTTAATTTTAATTTATTACCACCTTTTATAGTATAAGGCATGAGGCCAAATAGAACTGAACTGTTTAAGATGAAGCCAGTTTATCACAGCAGCCCTAACGTGTACTTCTAGGCACGCTGGTTTTCAACATTATATCATGCTCTGTTCTCTGTCTGGTTATTACCCAGCGGTGGATGGAGCTTTCGTCCGTCACCCAGCAAAAATAGCTCACTCTCCAATCTGCCTGTTCACCAGTGATGGCAGAATTGGAGATTATCTGAGACATTTGATTCCACAAGTGCAGGAGTTCCTAAGGTGTTTTGGGCTCTGCCGAAGATCAACCGGCTGTCAGATCTCGGTTTGCCTCTTAAGGTGTTTGCAGTATCCTTTGTGGCATTGTTATGTGGCAGCCAGCTTTACCCTAATGCAAGAGAAATGCAAACTCGTATATAGTACCTACCTTAAGGGTCTAAAAGCGGTTTTCAAAGCTATGATTGAGAACACACAGGAAGTTAGAATAAAATAACAATACATTTATTGATATGTATTTTTAGACAAAATAAAATCAATTAGATTAAAAAAGAATTAACAGAAGTTAACTCTACATTAAATACCAGGTGAAGGCAAACTGGATAAAATAATTTCTGTTTGTATGGTGTGAAAATACTGGGGAGAGGAAGATTAATATTTGTATGGTATGAAAATACTGGCAAAGATAAAGATCAATTAACTAGCCAAATTAATTCTATTCCACTTGAATTATAGCAGGGATTATTCTGAGGGAACCTAAAGTCAAAACAAGGGGCTCTCCACCAGAAGGGTGAAGACAACAGCTTGGCTAGAGCCTTAAGGATTGTCTAGAGGAGACATTGCTGCCATGTCCTGAATTACCAGGGGTTGATTACCAGGAAATGAAAAGTTTGAGGATAAGATAACGTCGGCAGGACCCTCTAGTTGGCGTTGGTGGCCCTCAGGAGCTGTTGGAGTGGCTACTGGAAGTAACTGAAGAGATGGAAGTCCCTCTGGAAGGTGGTGGTCCTCAGGAGCTGCTGAAGATGTCGACTGCCACTGATAAACTGTGGTCACCAGTGCAGGATGGGTGTCTAGTACAGACATACCCTTGCAGACATTCTCCTGGCCTTCTCAGCAGTAGAGAAAGGGTAGCACATCAATTGTCCTGGGCTGACACTTCAGGCCTTCTCAGCAGAGAGGTGCAGCAAACTGCCCTGAGGCCTTCATGGCTAGTCCTTTTATAATTAAAATTCTAGCTCGTAGGCCCTCAGAAGGGAAGAGGGAAGCTATCCTCGCTCCTAGGGGGTTGGAAGTTCTGACGTCACATATGGGTACCTGAATCCCTTATCTGCTTGATGCGGAGGTGATGACATATTTTGAACCTCTGCGCGCTCGTGGAGACAGTGATGCTCCTCCATTGGAATGCATGCTGCCCTTCAGTGATGCACTCTGCAACTGGCGCGACCTACCTGGAGGGTGTTGATGGCTCGGTAGATAGTGCATGCTACTGAGAGGTGTCTTGATGTGATGGCTTCTGAGCAATTTTCGGTAAACAGTATAAGCTAGGAGCACGTGTCTGTAGCATCAGTTGGGCCGCACCAAAATACCCTGTGGGCACGTGTCCTGCCTCCATTACTGTTTAATTGACGTGAGTTGCCCCATAAGGAGTTAATTGCATTCCAAGATGGGGCAAAGTTTTTTCGTAATGTGCACTTGCTAGAAGTTCGGAATGCATCATGCGTCAATCGACCCCCCCCCCCCTCACCCCTCTTTCACTGTTTCGGCAGAGAACCATCTTGGAGGGTAGAAAAGTAGAAATTCTGGTTGGGCGATATGGGTCAGGCACAGTGGACTATAGGCTGTTTTGCTTCTGGCATTGCACCTTCTCTGTGCACTAGTGGTTCCAGAGTGCGGCTTGGCAAGCTCTTATTTCCATCCACTGTGGCAGAGAGGGCATCTGTGTAATTCACAAGCTGGCAGGACTCGTGCATGTTTACCTTGAGCAAATTGAAGTTTGAAAAAGGCTTCGCCTGAGCCTGTGTGTTGTACACGGTAAACTGGAATTTTAGTGTTCATTGTTTATGATGGTAGGCCTTCCGTTACCTACCATTACTCTAGGTTATCCTTACTTAAAATATAGGTATGAGTTCAATAGTAAATTTTTAAAGTTACTTTACAGCTAATCTACTAATTCGTGTGGTGGACCACAGAATACATTATTACATAATTCTTCACATGAGACACTGAAAACTTTTCCTAGTGCATCCAAGGCTGCTACATCATTATGCATTGATTAATCAATCTTTTCAGTAGACAGAGGTACTGAGTATATATTTACATAGTTTTAGTATGCGAAATACCTCTTTGTTTTTTTTTTCAACAAGACATGTTTTAATTACTTTGCTACATTTTATAATATCTAAGAACCTACTGGCTATATGATATCTATAATCTCTGCACATTACAATACATAGATGAAAATATGAATTAATTGTTTATACTTGATAAAAGGCCCCTCTACGGCAAACTAATCCTACCTACATTAAAACAATGATTTTAGACATACATCCTATAATCACTACCTAACATACCACAGATGCTCCTTGGAACGAATTTTACTCTAAGGATTGGCACCTGCTATGTTGAGTTACATTCATCCAATTCACAACTTTAACATATTTTGAAACCCTATTTTAACAAGTATTTACAAATCTTACAATTACTAATAGATTCTAAATGGATTGATCCATCTATGCTTAACCTATGGCACACCGGGAGAGGTTGTGGACTTTATTTCTCTGATTGTACATATTTCTGCAACCCATTCTGAGACAAACTCTTAATACCTAACAAGTTTTATGTTACAATACTTAAATTTAACAGTAATATTTACAATATGTACATGAAAGAACTCACTATGGGTGATTTTTAAAATTCTCAATTACTGTTTCTTTGCAGCCTCGTTACGGCACGTTTGTAGCAAAATTAAATTTTTCCAATACCCAGTGGGTGCACCGTTCATTCTCATGCAAACCCAATAACTGTCTTAACAGCTTCAGAATAAAGGAAGCAACTCTTTTTTTAAAAGTACATGTGCTGGGCCTTAATTAGGATTAACATGACACTACTCTGATTTAACACATGTATGACTATTTACACCCTATTCAAATGGTTTACTCTATTACCCTATACTAATGTTTATCTTACTTTCTAACAGTAATATTCATACGTGGTTAACACTCTATAGTTACGTAATTATAACTTTTTTTTGGATATCATTCAACAGACGTTGAGTTCAGTCTTTAGGCACGGGCCTACTGATGCCTGTCAGGTAGAGGGTTTGGCACTTGCAATTTCACTGTCATTGGTGCTTTTGCCGTGAACTGCACTGGGTCGACACTTACGTAGGAGCGTTCATTTCCCATACAGGTGTGTGTTCTTTGGTTCGATACTTACATAGGAGTGTTCGTTTCCCACAAACGTTTGAAAAGGGGGTGCAATTTAAGCACAGTTCTTCCCCTTCTCTATATAGCAGTTATTTATCGACATGCTAGCATTAATTTGCGGAAAAATGTTTGTAGTGTTTGACTACTGCAGAGGGACACTCGTGCAACCAGGTAATGTAAGCACAAATGTTTGTTGGGTACTCATGCACTGGGTCATTATTGGTTGCGGTGTCTCTTTTGTGGCCCCTTTTTCTGTGGTCAGCCCCTCTTCTTGGGTGGCTGATGACTCAGTACCAGTCACTGATATCCTGGAGCGGGCCTTGAAGGGTTTTCTCAGAAGTATCCTGGTGAATGGAGATTGTTGCTTGTACATGCCAGCAATTTGCTTCTCTGGATGCTGGAATCTACTACTGCCATCCCAGCGGGGACTGTGGTCAGGTCGTCGTGCATCTGGGAGCTGTTGGGGATGCCTTCCTTAGAAGGAGGCGTCATTGTCAAAACATCTCGTGCTGGTTCAGCGGTTGCTGCCCCTGTTGCATCAATAATGTTCATGATGGTTGGCCAATCTTTGGCGAGCTTACTGAGTATGTAGTCCTGGTGGTTAAGAGCAGGCTTTCTGCTGAGTGCCCGAACGTGATGTTGCTCTGGCTTGGTTCGATGCTTGTGAACTGTTGAGACTTGGTGTGAGCCTAGATACCTCCAGGTATCAAGGCTGGTTTGGCTGCAGGAGGGAGCTTCCTGGAGACGTACTCACCTCCCTCTTGGGCTAGAAGCATTAAGGTTACGCCCCCGGGAGGAGACATGATGACCAAAGGTGAGGATACGGCATGTACCTCAGCTTGGACTACCATGGTAGGAGGAGCCATCCTCGTCCACATTGGTCGGAAAGGCTGGTGGCTGGGATTTTGCTGATTCGTGGCTGCACCAGTGGAGCAGTAGTCCTGGTGTCCTGCGACGACGAGTCTGCTGTGGGAGACGGCAGTGGCAACACAGCTAGGGCTTCATCCTCTTGGCCCTCTGAAGATTCTACAGCCTTTTGTGGCTGCATAGGTGGAACAGATCCTGGCGGTAATGGTAGGTTGGCCACATCAAGATCAGGTTCCTGGAAGTTTTCCTCCTCCTGCACAGAAGGAAGAACAAGTGTGACCACGGCATGTCCAATGTCATTTTCTCCCCGTCTGCCATATCCTTGCGGATGTGAGCTGTCGAGGTTCGTCGACCTCGATGATAGTACTGAGTGGTCAAGGTCCCTGACAAGAAGCTCTGTCAAGGGGTCTTTGCCAAAAAACCTCTAAAGTTGCTGAGCTAGTCTTCCTGCCATGCCTGGCTACCAACGCAGGCAGGTAATAGCTAGGTGTGGAGGGGAGAGTCCAGGTGGATCATCCGCCTCTATAGATGAGTGGTTCAGGAGAACTCACTGGAGTATGAGGAGTAAGTTCCTCTTGGACTGCGACAGGAGATTCGCACATAGGTAAAAAGTTCAATTCTTGGTGCAAGCCTCGAGATAGCTTCTTCTCTTCGTGTCAATATCGGGTGCGGTCTGGAAAGCTGCTGGCTCGGCTCTTTGGTCCATAGGACAGTCCCCTAACTGTTTCCACGTGACCTAAGGAGTTCAACCTCCCGTTTATCATGCTAGAACACTGTGGAGTGTTCGACTAGGTTTTCCAAAGAATCCCTAGTTACATCTTGTCTGGGTGGTGTACTCTCGGAGTGTGGAAAAGTCGTAATGATCACTACTGGGCTCCGTCCCCAGGGTATCACCACACCCATGCCAGTTCTGAGATGTGCAATTTTCTGCTGATGGTCCAACAAACATTGCTGTTGTGTTAGCTACAGCTGGCCTAGAATAACTTCTTCATCAATATCTGGCAATACCGTGAATTCCGCCATGTGGGATAGGTGGTGGATCCCAATCATGAGATCTATCTTGCCCTTGACTAAGGTCTGGCTGAGCTGCACCATTTGGACAACTAGATGCTGAGGTTATATATTAGCTTTCTGGTCGGTCATTAACAGGTCACTCCTAATGAAGTTCCTGGTCGCTGCCGAATCCAGCAAGACTAACCTTGGATACCCAATTATGTCCACTAGTATGTGAGGTGCCTCTGGAGGTAAAGTGTCCTCATTTGCAGTGTCCAATTTCATGATGTTGATAAGGTAGTTTGGTCTGAGGTGGTTGCCCCGCGTGCACCCTATTTTTGCATTTTCTGCCTGGGAGGTCCTTAAAGTTGGAGCATGTCTGTACGCTCTGAGTTCATACGTGAATTCCTTCCCTGCTGTGGCCTTGCCGGGATGGGTGATCTCTGTTGAGATGTCTCTCCGGGCAATGCCAGCATCATTGCGGTAAAGGGTGGAGAGGAGGGGGTGGACTGCTGACAAACTGTCGCTCTGAAAGACTAGGTGAGGTGGCGGCCTTGGGAGCGAGTGCCGACCTGTCAAGCAGCGCCTGCACTCTGTTATTCTTTTCAACCTCCCTCGTCCACTCGACAAGGTCTTCCACTGTCTGCGGTTTCGGGGTTATTAAGAGGTTCCGGAGATAGGGGAGCAGAATGCGTGCGATATTGCAAATGCAACTCTCCTCATTCTCTCCCGGGTAAATGCGTCGATACATCTGTGCCTTCTTAGAGATATAAATCTCAGCTTCCTCCTCCAAACCCTGGACTCTAGTATAGAAATCAGAAATGATCTGAGTCCAAAGCTCCTCCCCAGTGAAATGTGAAGCAAGGCAGTGACTCAGTTGTTCCCACTCCTTGAAAAATTCTCCATACTTAATCCACCATGGAGTTGGCGATGGGTTTTCTGAACCCACTGTTTGCATGGTATACTGTGCTCACGGTGTTCCCTTTCACATTCCTGCAAAAATGTGACAAGGTCCTTGTGTGGTCTCGTACTGAAGTCCGGTAATTTTTTTTTCGTGGCCAGCCAAAGTCCTGTCACGCATGTTTCTTATCACCCCCGTACCTGTGCCCTTTCTGGTTAATACAGGGTTATGGGATGTTCCTTTTTTATTCATTTTCTTTTATTTCATACCTTAACTTTCTCATTACAGCCTTTATGGATTACAATTTTATATAATATTACAACTAACATAAAGTTGCCTGGAAGGTGAGAGTGGTGCGGTTTTCCTGCATTCCACCCTGACTCCCCTAGCAGCTTGGGGGTAAATTTCTTGACATTCTATTCTATTGATGATTATATTATGCCTATATTGTGGCACTAAACTACTGCTGCTTAGATTATATATATTTCAATTCCAGCTATCATTTTTGGAACTGCCAGCAGAGAGGGGGGCCTGTGGAATATTTTCCGATCACCCTTCCCCTGTAATCCGGTCCAATAGTCTGGAACCTTGTCATAACATTACTCTTTCTCCTTATATATTGCCTAAGTCTTCAGCATCCTGATTCGTATCCTATTTACTTGCCTTGGTCATTGCTATTCCGATTTCTCATGTCCTTTGTTCGTTGCTTTGATCTTCATTTATATCTTCTAGGGTTTTTCTGAGTGGGAGGCAAGGCTCCCAAACTCATCAGTCGCCTTCTGACGTTTCCTTTCTTAGTTCTAGTCTGTGTGCATTCGGAACACTCAAACTGTGTGGTGGGGCCGCTCCCACCACAATGTTTTTATAGCGGTTTTACAGTGTCACTTCCAGTATAACTATTTTGTTTCTTTAATCAGGTAATGGAAACCTTTATCTATCTATGGAGGATCATTCCGTCCACCATGCATTGTTGAATTCACCACTGATATAGAGGAAAATTCCTAATACGTAGGTCTATCTGCTTGTTTACACTGAAGTCTGGTAACTGGAACTCAGCAAGAGTGTTGAATAGTGCTAGGTGAGGTTGTGTTCCAGGATTTGTTGGTCAGTGGTGCAGGTTATTTTGGCAGCCATCACAATTGTATACCTGACAGGGGCAAGTAATCTGCTCGTCCAGCCAGCCTATACATGCCAGATGGTATTCAGATGCACAGGTAATGCACCTGACTGTAAACATACCCTGCCAATTGCATTCAAGCCAGCTGCACCTAGCTGATTGACTGTCTCTGAAAGATACACAGCGGTATTCCAACCCATCTATGTATCAGCGGCCGTCTTTCCACCTGTGATGCAGGTGTAATAGAAGCATTGTGGGAAATGTGCGCAGTGGATCCTATGGGTGCCTGTACCAAGGCACGAATACATGTCACATTTCTCGACTGTGTCGAGAGTGCTGTGTCCACAGGGACATCATGTACGCTCTGGTCAGAGTCCGACATGATGTGATTTTAGCGGATGTTAGGCGCCACAGGGTGTTCATTGCTGCGGACTCCCTGAAGTCCGGATAAGGGTTTCAGACCTGTTTAGTATTGGCTAAACTCACAGGGTCTGCTATGCTAATAGTGCCCCTTAGGCCATGGCAAGCTCTAAGGTAACTGATAGGTGGGAATTACCTACCCAGTATGCAGTTCGAGTATCACGCTAGTTACGTGATAAATCCTAGTGGAGGATTAGCTGTCTGGCTAAATACTATTTTGAGGAGGGGTTGCAGAGTTCCAACAGTAACTAGTTCCATTATAACTATGAAGGTTATACGTTTCACCGCAATGGTGGTGAACTGGGTATAAATTGCTTGAATGATGCGCATGCGTCACTTGTGATCAAGTGATTGCCTAGTGCGGGATGCAGTTTGCGTAGTCGAATTACTAAGGTTAACTAAGGGAGGTTGCGCCACAAATTGACGTGACTGACAAGGGCTCTAATTCTTTGATTATGTTAAATGGGGTATGGCTGGCTTATTCAGAGGAGTATTAATTCAATGTCGGAGGATTAAACCATGGTGATTTGGCCCAAAGATCCATAGATCTTGAAGAGTCAGCTCTACCATCACATTGAAATTGCACTGACAATGTCTGGTGCCTACCGAGTAATACCAATTTTCCAAATTTTCCTGACCTCAAATTTTACCATTCCTAAAAATTTCCTCTCACCCCGCTATCACCTTACCACACGCCATCAACTTCTCGAGAAAAATATTTGTGTATTTTTTTTTTTAAACAAATCAGATGTGAAAGATGTTTTTTGTGGAATTCAAGGTACAAGTGGAAAGAGAAACTGGACTCCAAATCAAAGCAATAAGGACTAAATAGAATATGTTAATAATAATTTTAGTATTTTTTTTTAAAGAAAACAGAATGAGACATCAGACTTCAGTCCCATATGGATTAGAGCAGAGTGAGTTTGGCAGAGCGTACAAACAGATCCATCTGCGAGAAGGCTTGAAGCATGATGCAGGATGCTCATTGCCCTAAGGAACTTTGGGCTGAAGCTTGCAACACCAGAGTCTGCCTCAAGAACCACTCACCCCATGCTTCAGTTGCCAACTCCACACCAGAAGAGATGTGTACATTGAAAAAAGTAGACCTGAGCCACCTCCGTGTGTTTGGGTATAGAGCATATATACGTGTGCCCAAGGAGAAACAATCAAAATGGGATGCTAAAAGCTAAGAATTATTTTTCATTGGATATTGTGAATCTTTGAAAGATTATCGTCTACTTGACCTTGGGAAGCCATCACAGCTGATAAAAGCAGGAGATGTTGAATATTTGCAAAATTCCAACTAGGTACTACAAAAAAAAATTGAGACCTTCGATCATCAAGAGAAGCCAACACATCTGAATTACTCTGTCTATGTATAACTGAAAAAGGCAAACCTAGTGTGAGAAATTATGAAGTTGATGGACACTAGAATGAAGTGGGGAACTTATTCGATAGCAACAGTGATTTCATAGGTTGGAAAAACCTTGGAGAAATAGAAAGGTCACAGGAGAATCAAGAGAAATTACCCAACTTACCCAACTTACAAAATGAGTTCTTGCAAGCATTTGAATCTAGATATCCTGTCCGGTACAGGCAGAAAAACCATTATCCAGATACCCTTGACTCCCCCTAACAGCCAGCAGCGCTAGAACCCATGATGGCATTCACCATGCACGTGTCATGAGTCCTGCACATGCACAAAGAGGTCAACATTTTGAACTTTCACATAAATACAATTTTTCAGTGTAAAATATGTTTTGTATTTGTATTTGCAAGGGTTAATGTGTCTTAAAATGTCTTGAAGTGTTTGGTGTTATTTTGAAATTGTTTGGTTATGAAATTCATAGTGCCCGTGGCACCGAGACTAAGAACACATGAACGCCGTCATAAAAAGACATTGAAATAATATGGAAAATCTACAGGAAAATTATACAATGTAAAACAGTATTTAATTTATTTGTGCCACATTTTTTTCTATAATAAAATATTTTACTCGGCGTACATAGCACTTCCGCTTATGTGGACCCCATAGATGGCCATAGTAGGTCCATGCGATGCTTGTCTCAGGACAGTCTGTCGAGGAGAGCTGGTGAGGTAAGACACTGTCCCGTACGCACTACAACTTTTGTTCACTGATTTAGGTTTCCGTAGTCAATTTAGTTTACCGGTTAACCTTTGCTTGCGTATGACATTTTCTCCAGCATTATGCTTCCGCTTTATTAATTTATTGCGCCCTGGTGGCATTTTTAAGGAGGAGAAAGATGTCAGATAGGTCACGCGACCCGCACAATTTGAGTCAGGCACCATTCACCTATGTTTATGGCATTTCATTGTAACTTCTGCATTATTGCTACACACAATTTTAAGGGCTTTATTTCTATGTATGTATTTGAGGGTATTTTTTGTGTTTGAAAATTTTCAGGCAACCTCACGTATAACCACGTGGCCGACAAACGCCAAGTATTTGTATACGCCATCATTGCTTTCTGAGAGCTTATTTATGTAACATCGTATGTGCAATAATTTATTTCAGGGTTCTATGTCAGTTTTGTTCAGGGTTCAATGTATTTGTCACATAAATTGATGCTTTTTGTACTTGACCACACTGTCACGTTTATGTTTGATTTTACTGCCATAAAGCATATTACAAGCCTGTAACCACTTCAATCGTAAAGGGAATAATTTTCTCAGCAATAATAATCTTTTGTCTGACTTTAATCTGCCGTTTCCGCGCAGAAATATTGCAATTTCACCTGCACCACGTTGTCCACTACAAACTTTATCCAGCAGCATCCGCGCCATCTAAGCTTGTTATCACACGTGTGTGTTTATTGTGAATATTCATCTTGTGTCCCATCTTGTTTCATATATCATTTGAGAGTTTATGTAATTTTGTAATTTGTGTACGGTGCAATTATTCCCGTCCTAGCCGGCTCCGTGTATAGGCCGTCATCACACTACCCACGTGCTGGAGGGCGAGCCCGACGAGTTTGTGTTAGTTATGCCGAATAATCACATGTGTTAATATGTATCCAGGGTTTCATTTGTAATTCACCATTTCCTGTCTTCAGGGAAAAACCATCGGTCCACCCTAGCACCCATCTTCCCTTGTGAAGGCTGTGCTTTCACGCACCCTGGTGAGATCATCCATCTAGGTGTGCACTAAATTAATTGCAGGCTGGGGAGTACCCAAGCAGAATTGGCTAGTCATGAACGAGATTATCATAATTTAATTGGCATGTTGATGTGTACGCATAGTAACAATAAAAACAAGTCTACAGTGAACTTACCTCTTTTATTCAGTAGTGACAGTGTCCTAGCCACATATATTTTATTAAGTGTTTATTTCAAAATGATGTTTAGTAAAAGTTTAGTATTGCCTACGTGTTTGTAAGTACGAACGAGTGACATGGATGCACAGAACCCACAGCATTCCTGAGAACCCTGAGTCTCAATAGTGTGGTGATTGGGAATCACTGCTGGTGCCCATATTACTAGTAAGTATTTGTGTCATCGTTAGTCTCGTGTCTCACCCGACAGCTTCAATTGGCATTCTCAAGTGGGGCCAAGTGTGTTCATCCGCGTCACGTCATCCGCGTCAACCACGAGAAAATGGTGGGCACCACGCCTGATGAACGTGAGCGCAAACTATTTGGACATGCCGATCGAACAATGAGTGCATTGTGGAAGGGTGAGTGAAGCCAACATGCTCAGTGAAAATCTTTGGGATCAGCCATAATGTCAATGCACATCCAATACCGTATCCACGCCGTCAGAACCACGCCTGTGCACGCGCACCGGATGTGACGGGGCGGGAACGAAGTGGGCACAGTGCCAGCAGTACAAACGGGACTTACTTTTGCGATGCAGAGCGCCTGATGAATATGTAACCTTCCGTGATGGTATCATAAACTGTGTTGAGTGCTGTAAGACGAACTGTGCTGAGATTGCTGCACCAACATCACCAGAGGTAAAGCCCACACCACCAGTAGCCGTTACGTACACACCCAGCGTTTGACGGGACCTGACAGAAACGTTCTCTTACCAACTTTTGTGGGACACGACTCAGAAGACCCGGGTACATTCCTTGCAGTTTGCAAAGAAAAATTACATAGGCATCTCACACATAGGGATGATTGGACCTAGGTAACTGCCAACAGGTTAAAGAGGATTGCTGCCACGTGGTGGAACTTGGTGAGTGATTATTGGGTAACGTGGGAAGAGTTCTGGGAAAGATTGCTAGGTCGATTCAAAACAGACAAAGATGCTATCCAGGCACAAGTGGGACAGTATCACAAACAGATGAGAGATCTTGAGGGAATCGAGGAATTCATCCAGGCTTGTTCAAGTATTTGAACCCAGGTCCGCAGACACGCTGTGTTTTAGAAATCATTGTGGCGTTCTCAAAAGCGGACATTAGGCCGCTGTTACGCAGAGCCAGCCGGGAGAGCGTGGAACTGTTTACCCGGTAGGCACAAGCCTACAAACGTGATAAGCAGGCGGAACAAAGAAAACAAGTCCCAGACAGACACCGTGAACCCCCGCCGCCTGTACCTCCCACGCTGGTTATCAATGTCACGCGACCACCGCCTCCTGTCAGGCAGATCACAAAGTCGCCACAGCAGCAGGAAAACCTGCCCGCTATGCACGCAAGAGTGTTGCAAGTTACTAAAAGCACTGAGAATCTGTGTTGAACTTGAAGGGAAAAATATCACTGCCGTAATTGACACTGCTGCTAGTCACAATTTTGTGTGTGAGGGTTTGATACTAGCTACAACAACTAGCGTGCCACCGAGAGGTCTGCAATTTGCTACCACACATCAATAGGGACAACTGAAAAGTGTTATGCACGTAACGGTAGGGATCCGAGAGCTGCGTACCAAGTGTGATGTTTACATTGTGCCGGACTTGTGCGAAGAAGTGATTTTGGGACTGCCATGGCTTGTTGGCAATCACGCCATGATTGAACCGCACCTGAATCGTCTGCACCTGGGGACACGTGGCCAATGGACTGTTTACACCATGGGAGCAACACCACCCACAACAACTGCTGTGCCACTTACTGACTTTGAGCATGAAGTGTCCGCCACACATCAGCAACGTCTGCAACATCTGCTGAACCAGCATGCCAGTGTGTTCCACACTGAGGGGAAGCTGCAGCGCACCAACATCACGGAGCATGCGATTGTCACAATGCATGAGGATCCGGTGTACTCCAAGCCATGAGACCCAGGTATTTTCTTTCACCGTGTCATGAACCAGCAGGTATGTGAGATGCTCAATCATAATGTTATTGAACCTACAGAAATTCTCTATAATTCAGGTACTACCCTTGCTCCAAAGGAAGATGGTGAATGGCAATTCTATGTTCATTTTCGCCCCCTCAATAAAATAACAGTTAACGTGCAGCAACCAGTCATGAACATAAAAGACACTTTGCCTACATTAAGACCAACTACCGTATTCATCTCACTTGATCTAAAGTCTGGATATTGTCAAGTGCATATCCGCCCACAGGACAAAAAGAAAACAGCATTTACTACACCAGATGGATGTGGATTTCAATTTGTAGCTATACCATTTGGTTTAAAGTGTGCCCCTGCAACATTTCAAACCTTAATGGTTAATGTATTGGATGAATTTATTGGAGACTTTACGATGACGTATTTGGATGATGTACTTGTTTGGTCTAACAGCTGGGAAGAGCACTTGCACCGTTTGAGCCTGGTGTTTGAACGGCTCGAACGTAACACACTTCTGTGCAAAGGGGAAAAGTGTAAGTTGGGCATGAGTAGAATGGAGTTTCTAGGACACTATGTCACAGCAAAAAGGCACGAACCAGAACAACAACACATACAGGACATTCATAACAAACCTGCACCCAGATCATATAAGCAAGTCAGGAAATTCTTTGTCATAATTAATTGGTTAAGGGAATGTGTCCCAAACTTTTCTGTAATCACTGCACCGTTAACTGCTTTGTTGTGTGAGAAATGTAAATTTGTCTGGACACCTCAAGCCGATCAAGCATTTAAAGACATTAAAATTGCATTTCAGAACTCTAATCGCCTGTCTAGATTCAACCCATAGTTACCAATAGTTGTACAAACAGATGCTAGTAAAGATGGCATTGAGGCCATGTTGTATCAGGAGGGAACATACGGGGAAAAACATATATAATCAGTTACCACAGTGCGAAGTTTGGGGATGCGGAACGTAAATATCACGTTAACGAACAAGAATGTTTGGCCATTGTACATGCATTGCGGAAGTACCAGCCGTACTTGCTAGGAAGGCAGTTTATGCTCAAAACTTACAACTGATGCCTTGTATAGTTAGAGGGAATGCATAACGGGAAACGTAAACTTGCCTGATGGGTGCTGTTACTGCAGGAATACGATTTTAAGGTAGAACACATAGCTGGAAAACCAACGAGCTCGCAGATGCCTTGTCCAAGAATCTTTGTCCAAATCTAACGGTAACTGACGATGCGATGCGGAGTGGCAAGAAGCGCTACCACCTTTCCGTGCAATACCAACTGCAGAAACACAAACCCTCGTTATACAAAACATTGTTACCACATCACCCGGCGAACTTGTTTCATAAACAGTACGTGATGTGTTAAGATCGTGAACTTATGTTTTTCACTCTCGCATGTTCTTCGTTATGTTATCTATGGAATTGAATTATATATAACCATGTTGCATCCTGTAGTTATTCACTTCTAGACGCAGACAGAGATCCTGGTATCGACGAGTGAGGACGTGTCTTCAAGGAGTAAGGAGTTGGGCCTGCCACTGTAGGTTTGTATAGCTTTCGCGACTTTTGAGTGTCTGCTCGTCGGCTGTTGGGTCTAAAAACCTAACAGTCATCTCGAGCCTAGCCCCTTGGGGGTCAGCGGCAACAGACTCTCTTGCAGCGAATAGGCATACCTAATTCTATCTTCTTACAGTTGCTTTCCGAGTGCACCTCCCCCTTTTTTTTTTCTTTTTTTTTTTAATTCTCCGGGTCCTGGACGGGCGTAGCTCAGTGGAGGGGGTTGGGCCCCCCAATGAATCCGACGATAATCATCGTCTTGTGAAAAACACAGCACCTTGTGCAGAATTATATGAACCCAACCTGAACAATAGGTCTTCTGTTTTTTCGAGCCGGGAAGTTAATTCCAGTTTTCCCCTCTCTTCCTCAGAAATGGAATTTGAATTCGAGCTTCAGGGTAGCAACCTGAAAAGGCGCAACTCTTATGAGAACTCGGAGGATGCCAGAGCCGCTCTTCGAACCCAATTGAGTAAACGCCAAGCAAAGGAAAACATTGAGTACGAACAGCAAACCCTGGGTGAGTCCAGGCAACAGGCACAATGTGCCCCTGGCACGGCACTGGACGTGCAGCCGAACATTCCGGTTCGAAACCGGTACGCAATTTTGAGGGAGCAAGTGGCTTCCACCTCGACCCCCGGCTCTTCAAGCCAACCACCAAACGTTAACCTAAACCTGCGCAACAATGCGAAACCCAGAAAACCTACTTTCCGCCTCGTGGTGCGTGACACAGGCAGGTACTCTTTCCTCGTTCGACAGCTCCGAACCATCCATCCCTCAGGTTTTACCATCAGCATGGCCAGGAACGGTCTGCACATTGTTGCAACCGACCTGCAAAAATATGAGGCAGCGACAAACATGCTGAAAAACACTGGCATTCCTTATTTCACTTACAGCACAAACATTGATCCACCCCAGAAGGTCGTGTTTGATCTGCCGGCAGACACGGACCCTAATACCATCGCAGAGGAGCTCACACTGCGCGGGTACCAGGTGATTGAAGTGTACCAGTTTAAGTACAGGAAACACAACGATCTAGACCCTTCCCAATACCAGCTCGTACCACAGAACCGCTTCTGCGTCACTGCAGCTAAGAATGACTCTCTCGACCCTCTTATAGCTGTAACCCGGCTTAACATGACAATTGTTCATCCCCGCCAGTACCAGAGGAAGCTCAGTGACGTTGCTCAATGCAAGCTCTGCCAGGCCCTGGACCCCACAAAAAATTACTGCAAACTGAAAGTAGTCTGCCCACACTGCACCGGGTCACACACTCTGGATGCCTGTCCCCAGATAGCTGCTGCACCAAAATGTGTAAACTGCAATGGTGACCACCTTGCCAACTCGAAAGACTGTCCTAAATCAATAGCAATAATCGTGCAGCAGCGACAGCAAACGGCCCTTAAAAAAATGCAATCTAGAATGAATCCACAAATGGCAACGACGTCTGCCCCACAAGTTCCAGCTAGGGATATCTCGCAATATCCTAAACTCCTTGATGCAAAATCTCTTCCCCCGCAAGCATCCTACGCACAGGCAGCCAGAGGCCCCGTCCGCCACCTTTCAATCCCAACACACGCCACGCAGGTGCCCCTAGACCACGAAACCTTACAGATGCCAACCGCCCCACCCCGCCGGCAAACCCCCGCACCTGTCCACAGCTCCGCCCCATTGGCTCCTGGCGACCTGGGAAGCACCATGAAGGACCTCATGGACCACATGAGGTTCCTAAAAGAGGCTAATTTCCGGGCCATCATGAGCCATTTTTGCGGCTACATGATAGTAGCAAACACCCACCCAGACCCACAAACCAAGTCCATGCTCCTCATGGAGGCGCTCATGACTTTTGCGGAGCAGATGCCCTAAATGGACCCACAATCCCTGCAAGCTTCCGGATCCCTATCCCTGTTGTACTGGAACAGTAACGGTATTTTCTCACAGCTTTACGAGTTGGAGCGAGTGCTGGAGACGTACAGGATAGAAATCGCGTTAATACAAGAAACCAGACTGAAACCATGTCGTCGTTTTGCCATTAAAAACTACACTACATACTGTACGGACAGAGTACGAGCAGGTGGAGGTACCTTAATACTAGTTCATAACAAAATTCAACATCACGTAAATAAGGACCCCGACTGTGAAAACATAGAAACCACCACAATCAATATAAACACAAACTCCGGCCATATAACCGTCATCTCTGCCTACCTAGCGCCCCGAGCAAAATTAAAAACCACGGATCTCGATAAATTAATAAACCAGCCCTACCCCTTCATAATTGCAGGTGACTTAAACGCAAAACATACTGATTGGCACAGTAGAATTAATAATGCTAGTGGTAACATATTACAAAACCACGCGCAGCTCCACAGCTATATTATTCAGGCCCCCGACTCACCTACCTTCTTTCCTGCAAATCGCAGACATAATCCGGATGTGCTTGACATAGTTATTACTAACCTACCAAATTTATTTACAGAACTTACAACCCTAACCGAACTAGACTCAGATCACATGCCAGTTCTATGCAAAATCAGCACAAAATCACTTCAACACCCAGAAACCATCTTAGCAAAAATCCCGGTAACTAACTGGGAAGGTTTTAAAAGTGAACTGGCGGAAATCTTTACAGAACAACACCTAATGATTCGTGACAAAATTGATATCGATCCAGCCATAGAAATCCTGGAAAATACTTTAAAAACCCAATTAGCAAAACACACACAATTTTTAAACAGGCGAGAATTTTTAAAGCAAAATTTCCCAGACATAGACATGCTACTTGGTGAAAAACGACAAGCTAGACATGTATTCCAACGCAACAGGACAGAAGCAAACAAAGCTAAATACAACAAGCTGAAAAAACAATTAAAAATCCAATTAGAAACACAAAAAATAACAAAATGGGAAAATTTTGTTACCGAACTTTCAGACAACATAAACCAATTCTGGCGGATATCCAGAGTGCTCCGAGGTTCTAGCAATAAAACTCAATCTACACCTATCCTTTCCCCAACAGGACTAGCTTACGACCCCCAAACTAAAGCAGAAATTATAGCAAATTCTTTGGAAAACCAATTCACTCCGAATGAGGACCTCGGAGACATAAATTTTACCAGAGATATAATAACAACCACACAGAAATTTCTAAATAGAAAACCAAAAAAGGAACCGGAATTAATAACCATGCCAGAATTAATAGCTACCATTAAAAACCTACACCCTAAAAAAGCGCCAGGCCCAGACAAAATAAACAACCAAACTATTAAAAACCTCCCATACGAAGCCCTCTGTCTTTTACTGGATATCCTAAACGCCATACTAAAATTCAACTACTTCCCACCTGCATGGAAATTGGCAAAAGTGATCACTATCCCTAAACCAGGCAAGGACCCACAATTACCTGTAAACCGGAGGCCCATATCGCTACTCAGCTCTCTAAGCAAAGTTTTTGAAAGAATTCTCTTAGCCAGATTAAACTCACATGCTATTAAAAAACGCATTATTCCACAAAGCCAGTTCGGTTTTAGGGCAGGCCACTCCACAACTCACGCTCTAACCACTTTTGTTACAGAAGTAATAAAAACTTCACGCATAAATAAACAATATTCAATAGCTGTATTCCTGGATGTGGCTAAAGCTTTCGACAAGGTTTGGATACCTGGCCTCATTCAAAAACTCATAAATTTTCTATTTCCCGATTGCTACATCCACCTCATAAATAACTACTTCTCCAACAGAAAATTCTTCGTAAATTTAGAAGGCGCAAACTCCTCCCACCGTCCCCTAACTGCAGGAGTACCTCAAGGCTCCGCAATATCCCCATTTTTATATAATATTTACACTGCCGATATCCCCAGCACTTACTGCACTCTACAGATGTATGCTGACGACACCCTCTTCTATTCAAAAGATAAGCATATAAAATATGCACATTTGTTTGCACAGTGTCAACTAGACAAGCTGAGTCAGTGGTATAACCGATGGAAAATTAAAATTAATGCATAAAAAAGTCAAGCACTCATTATCACGCGCAGGAAACAGCCAGAAATTAAACCATTAAAATACAATAATGTAGACATTCCCTACTCAGACACAGCTAAATATTTAGGCTTAACAATAGATAATAAATTAAAATGGTCCGCACACATAAACGAAACAAGGAAAAAAGCTCTAGGAAAAATCCCCTTAATTTACCCTCTACTAAAATCGCCTCGGCTTCCTAAAAAGCTAAAACTACTAATATATACTTCTCAAATCCGCTCAGCCATGATGTATGGAAATGAAGTATGGGGAACCGCGTCTAAAACATTAATTAAATCACTTCAAGTCATCCAGAATAAATATTTAAAAATAATCACAAATGCACAGCCGCGTAAACGCATTTCCGACATTCACGACTCACTTAAAGTACCTTATATAGGCAATAAATTCCATTCTCAAAACAATAAATTCTATGATAAATTATTAACACACCCAAACCCCGTACTCAAAAGGATAGCGCAGTATCAACCAGACACACGTAACCACTTAAAAAGACCTAAAATGCCGAAACTAACACAGTAAAAGAAACTGCAAATAACACATTAAAACCTCGGCAGAGCGAGGAAATTCTCTGATCAGTCCGGGACGGAAATTCACAAACTTTTAATAAAACTACTTCCCTGTGGCTGATTCCTGTGCACTTCTCAATCCTCATCGGAGCTGCGCACATCTCCCCACCCCACCAAAACATAACAACACGCCTCCAGCATTTGCTCCTTCTCATTCAGCTGCAATTTGAGCCTATTTTGCGCCGATTATTATAATTAACTTAATAATTTTCTCCATAATGGAAATATAAATTTAAAATCACTAATTACCGTCTCACACTTCACCCTACTATTTCGCAATTCATGGCAAGCAGAACTCACGAACCTTGAAATTAACTCCACGGGAATCTTGGCTTTAAAAAAAAAAAAAAAAAAAAAAAAAAATTAAATCTACTGCAGGCATATGTATTCTTCGAAACTATATGCCAGCCTTGTTAATATTTAATTTCACAAGACCTGTATTTTCAAAATTGATACCGTTACTGAAATACACAAACTTGGGCACTCAGTTAAATGTTTGCCACCCACCTAACCCCCGCAGGCAGGGAAGGACAGGGTTAGAGAACCGCAGCTTTGCTGGTCTGACTGGCGGGCTGTCTGAGTTGCGCCGGGACGTGCAGGGCGTCCTGACCTCTGAGCTATGTGTTCTTTGCGGTCTGGTGAGGGCAACTTCCTCAGCCCGCAGAGAGATACAACTGCTGCAACCGTATGGGTGGTATAAGGGCCCTCACAAGGGCCCGAGCACACCCCCCGCTCTGAGCTTTGGCAGTGATGAGAGATATTCACTTCTCTCCGTGTCATTAGAGAAGACACACATAATGATTCGTCATCAATCACATGTTTCAAGGTATTATCCAAGGAAGGTATATCGTAATATTTTGCCTTTTACTAAGGATGTCAACAAGGATGACAGGTCTTGGACAGTTAAGGTCATCGGTATAGAAGAGAGTTATATTTTATTGTCTTTTTTGTATCGCTTTGGTCTTCAGGGTATAACTGCTAAAGCTGGTAGTGGTTTGTTGGAATTGTGTTTCTTCCGAATGTCTCATGTTGACAAGGATCCTGTGCCTAAGGAGATTGGTGATATTGATGTTTGTGGTATAATATGTTGGAAAACTTTTCCAGTTCATATGAGGGGAAGGCTGATAATACTGCTGTGATTAGTGTATTTGGTAATACGTCCTTGTTTTCGCATAAGAAGATGAAAATGGAATTTGGTGATCATATTTGGTTGCATCATAAATTAGTTGGTACTACTGGCGATATGCATATTTTTGGTCATGTGGAATCGTATTTTCATTCGTAATAAATGTAATTATTAGTAAATAATATAATTTCATTATTATTGTATGTTTTATATATTTTTTGTATATATATTTTTTTACTATGCTATTACATTCAATTTTGTTTAAATTGCATCCACTTATTCGTTAATAATATTTTGTATTCATATGAAAGGAGAATATTTAATTTCGTATAATGTTACGAAAAGAAATAACATCCATACAAATAACCCAAAACAAACCTGCTGCCTGCACCAAAAAGGAAAACAGTGTTAAACATGAAACAATTAAATTCTGGACGTCCAGTGACACATGTAATATGGTGATACATTGATGTAAACAGTAGTCCATGTGACATAATAGAAGTTAATGATTAAATGAAAATTTGGAATCAGTTTGAACTGTTATTATGTGGTTGTTCATTGTCCACATTCAGATACTTAATATATATGTTTGTTGAGTATTCAGGTCATATTAATAAATATGTGTTATAATCAATATGTTTAGTATAATTGTGTGTTCTATTAAAGTATGCTCACAACAGTTTGGAGCATGGACACCCGGTATCCGAGCAAACATGAAGGAACATGCAGAAATTTTTTCACTGGCCAGGGATTCAGGGAGATGTCCGGATATATGTACAGAGCTGTATCACGTGTAACACCCGGAAGCCTCGGAGAGCAGATGGCGATGCTCCACAACATTCATGGCTGCCAACCAAGCCATTCAAAACAGTAGCCATCAACATCATGGGCCCGTACCCACGTACGAAATCTGGTAAAAGATTTCTTGTTGTTGCCACAGATTTGTTTATGTGTGGGACCGAGGCATTTACCATCAGCAATGTTCGTGTGCACACGGACACATAGGTAATACAGAACGAGTTTTTTCAGAGGTGGGGATACACCGAGTATTTGTTGACAGACAATGGTACACAATTTGTAGGGCAAAAGTGGAGAGAGTACTGTACCAGGTGGGGAACATAACACCGTACCATCCCAGCATACCATCCCAGGGCTAACCCAACCGAGGGACGTAATCAATACGTAAAAATCCAATTACATGTCCAGTTAGGCAAAGATCACACTAGGTGGGCCAAATTTATCCCAGAAGTAAGGTTTTGCCTATGGAATAGAGTGAGTGTGGCAACCGGTACAACACCCGCCGAGATGGTACAAGGTCACAAACTCCGTGGCCCCAAAGAACCCCACGAATATCCGTTCAGATGACCTGAAGAAATTGTCGAACACCAGGCGCAAATACATGAGGAAGCCAGGGCGAACCAGATCAGCTATTGTAATGTGTGGGTATTGGATAGAGAGAGGCCGCCACCCGAACTTTGGGAATGCATGTGTATGTAAGAGAAAACCTGCTATCAGCCTGGGCGAAAAAGTTCTGTGCTGCACTGGCACGTAGATGAACAGGATCAGTGAGAGTGGTGCAGAAGATGGGAAATGTCACGTATCTAGTGAAGCTGGGACCAAGACGTGTCACGAAATGGCACCGTGACAACCTGCGTACAGCCCGACCACCTGTAGGGAAGAGAGGCAAGGAGACGACGTTATGCCCAGTACCGCAGCTAGCTAGGAGAATTTTACCAGGGAGTACGTAGGAAAATGTCAACACATACACTGAGGAAGACAACGACACTAACACGGAAACACCCAGCCAAAGTAATGAACTGTCATTTAAGGGTTTTGCACCGATAGAACACTCAACACCTAGGAGTGAGGAGATGGAAGCAAGTAGTACCAAAACACCATTTCTGGGTTATTTTTTTAATGCCTGTAATGACACAACAAATCAAAGTGAATTTAAGGGGTTGCCACATGTACATGAAGAAAGTGTTAACATAAGTGCACACGTAAATGTCAACACAACCAGTGAAAGTGAGTTGAGTTTTAAGGGGTTTCCCCAAGGCACAAGTGAATCCGGTTGTAACAGAAGTGTAAATGTAAATTTTGATACCACTTGTGAGGTGAGACGCCTTTCAGAGGCTTTCCAGTTCCCGCAGGGGAAAGCCTAGAAGGGCAAGAGAGTTTGAAAGGGTTTGCGGAAACTAGTAGGGCAGTGAGTGTGACCCCAAGTGTCAACAGATTGCAACACAGCACTCATAAGAGAGCCGTGTCATCACCATGTATCCACATTGTTGTTCCTGCCTACACCCCCACCCCCTGCAAACGCTGAAGGAACCAATGACCTCCGAGGCCATGTTTTCTTTGCCCTCAATTGGCAACCAGCCGGGCAGAGCCCACTAGAGCAATGTTGCATTGTTTGAACCATCTTGGCCTTAAAGGAGGGGTTGTTTGACACAGGCTAATAGCCAACGGTGCTAGAGCCCATGACGGCGCTCAATACACACATGTCACATGTCCTGCACGTGCCCAAAGAGGCCAGTAATTTTGAACTTTCACATAAATATTGTTTTTCTGTGTAAAATGTGTGTTTTATATTTGTGTTTGCAAGGTTTAATATGTCTTAAAATGTTTTAAAGTGTTTGTTGCTTTTTCAAAATTGTTTGGTTATGAAATTCAAAGTTCCCATGGCACGGAGATTAAGAACACTAATATTCCGGCGTGAACGCCGTCATAAAGAGACACTGCAATAATATGAAAAATCTACAGGAAAATTATAGAATGTAAAACAGTATTTTATTTCATTTGTGCCTTTTAATTTCCAATAATAAAATATTTTACTCTGTGTGCATAGCACTTCCACTTATGTGAACCCCGAAGGCGGCCATGGTAGGTCTGTGCGGCGCTTGCCTCTGAACAGTCTGTCGAGAAGAACTGGCGAGGTAAGACACTGTCACGTATGCACTACAACTTTTGTTCACTGATGTAGGTTTCAATAATCAATTTAGTTTACCGGTCAACCTTGACGCCGTCGGGTGAGACACGAGGCGAACGATGACACAAATACTTACTCGTAATTTGGGCGCCAGCTGTGCTTCCCAATCACCGCACTATTGAGACTCAGGGTTTTCAGGGATGTTGTGTGTTCTGTGTGTCCGTCTGACCTGTGCGTACTTACAAACACATTGGCAATACTAAAATTTTAATAAAATCACGGAAATAAACAATAGATAAAACATATGTGGCTAGAACACTGTCACTACTGAATAAAAAATTGAGTTCACTGTAGACTCGTTTTTATTGATATGGTTTATACACATCAATGTGCCAATGAAATGGTTATCTCGGTCATGACTAGCCAATCCCGCGTGGGTGCTCCCCACACCGTAATTAATCTAGCACATGCCTAAATGGATGATCTCACCAAGGTGCGTGAAAGCACAGCCTTCACAAGGGAAGAGGGCCGACAGCCGTTAGGGTGGACTGACGGTTTTTCTCTGAAGACAGGACACTGTGAATTACAAATGAATACCCTTAATACACATTAACACGAGTGATTACTCGGTATCACTAACGCAAACTCATCGGGGCTAGCTCTCCAGCACGTGGTTAGTGTGTTGACGGCCTATACACAGAGCTGGCTAGTACTGGATTAATTGCACCTTACACTAATTACACAATTACATAAACCCTTGAATGAGACATGAAATAAGATGGGACACGAGATGAATATTCACAATGAACACACACATGTGAAAAAAAAGTTTAGATGGCGCGGATGCTGCTGGATGAAGTTCGTAGCAAACCACGTGGTGCAGGTGAAATTGCAATATTTCTGCGTGGAAACGGCAAACTAAATTCAGGTAAAATATTATTTGTGTTTGACAAATGGTTCTCTTTACGATTAGTGTTGTTACAGGCTTGTAACATGCGTGATGGCAGTAAAATCCAACATTACTGTGACCGTATCGTCAAGTACAAAAAGCATCAATTTACGTGAAAAATACATTAAACCCTGAATGAAAAATACATAGAACCCTGAAATAAATGATTGCACATACAATGTTATATAAATAAGCTCTTAAAATGCAATGATGGCGTATACAAAGACTTGGCTTCAGCTGGCCTCGTGTTTATACGTGATGTTGCCGTAAAATATTCAAACACGAAAATTACCCTTAAATACATACAGAAAAATAAAGCACTTAAAATTGCGTGTAGCACTTATGCAGAAGTTACAATGAAATGCAATAAACATAGGCAGATGTCGTCTGATTCAAAATGTGCGGGTTGTGTGACCTCTCTGACTTCTTTCTCCTCCTTTTCCTCTATTAAGTTAAAAATGCCACAAGGGTGTAAGAAATTAGTAAAGCGGTAGCATAATGCTGGGGAAAATATCTGGCAAAAACATACGCAAGTAAAGATTAACCAGTAAACTACATGGACTATGGAAACCTATATCAGTGAATAAAAGTTGTAGTGCGCACGTGACAGTATCTTACCTCGCCAGCTCTCCTTGACAGACTGTCTATATACAAGCATCGCACGGACCTATCATGGCTGCCTACGGGGTTCACATAAGGGGAAGTGCTATGCATGCCAAGTGAAATATTTTAAAGTGAAAATTAAATGGCACAAATTAAATTAGACATTGTTTTACATTTCTATAATTTTGTTACGAATTTCAATATTATTTTAATGTCTCTTTGTGATGGCGTTCATGCCAGAATATTAAGTATTCTTAATCTCGGCACCAGAGGCACTTTGAATATTCATAACCAAATAATTAAAATTAGTACAAGCGCTTTAAAACATTTTAAGACATATTAAACACTTTAAAGACAATATAACACATTTTACCCTGAAATTAACATTCATAGTAAAGTTCAAAATTGTCGGCCTCTTTGGGCACATGCGGTACACGTGACATGTGAGCGCCGTCATGGGCTCTAGCGCCGCTGGCTGTTAGCCGGTGTCAACATTTGCTTGCGTACATTTTGCCAGACATTTCCCCAGCATTATGCTTCCACTTTACTAATTTATTTTGCCCATGTGGCATTTTTAACTTTTTCGAGGAGAAGGAGGAGAAAGATTTTATAGAGGTCACACGACCTGCGCAACTTGAATCAGGCACCTTCCACCTAGGTTAGTGGCGTTTCATTGTAATTTCTGTATTATTGCTATGCAAAATTTTAAGGACTTTGTTTTTATGTATATATTTGAGGGTATTTTCCATGTTTAAATATTTTACGGCAACGTCACATATAACGACGTGGCTGACCAAAGCCAAGTATTTGTATACACCATCATTTCGTTTTGAGCACTTATTTATGTAATATCGTACGTGCAATTTTTTATTCGGGGTTCTATGTTAAATTTTGTCAGGGTTATATGTAATTTCACGTAAATTGATGCTTTTTGTATTTGACCATGCAGTCATCTTAATGTTTGACGTTACTGCTATCAGGCATGTTACAAGCCTGTATCACTTAAATCATAAAGAGAATAATTTTCTCTCTCAGAATAATATTTTGTTGGAACTTAATATGCCGTTTTCACAAATAAATATTGCAATTCCACCTGCACCACGTGGTTTGCTACGAACTTCATCTAGCGGCATCCTTGACATTTAAACTTGTTTTCACACATGATTGTGTTTATTGTGAATACTCATCTCGTGTCCCATCTTGTATCATGTATCTTTTGAGGGTTTATGTAATATTGTAATTTGTGTATGGTGCAATCACTCCCGTCCTAGCCGGCTCTGTGTATAGGCCGTCACCACACTAACCACGTGCTGGAGGGCGAGCCCCGATGAGTTTGCGTTAGTGATGCCAAGTAATCACACGTGTTAATATGTATTAAGGGTTTCATTTGTAATTCACCATGCCCTGTCTTCAGAGAAAACCGTCAGTCCACCCTATCGGCTGTCGGCCCTCTTCCCTTGTGAAGGCTGTGCTTTCACGCACCTCGGTGAGATCATTCATCTAAGCGTGCGCTAGAGTAATTGCGGGCTGGGGAGCACCCAAGCGGAATTGGCTAGTCATGACCCAGATTATTATAACTTAATTTGCACTTTGATGTGTATGCATAGTAACAATATAAACAAGTCAACAGTGAACTTATCTCTTATATTCAGTAGTTACAGCATCCTAGCCACACATATTTCTTTAAGTGTTTATTTCAAAGTGATGCTTAGTAAAAGTTTACTATTGCCTACATGTTTATAAGTACACATGGGTGAGACGAGCAGAACCCACAACATCCCTGAGAACCCTGAGTCTCAATAGTGCGGTGATTGGGAATCACCACTGGTGCCCATATTACCAGTAAGTATTTGTGTCATTGTTTGTCTCGTGTCTCACCCAACGGCATCAACCTTATCTACCATGCAGTAGTAGGTGTGGAGGAAAATATAAATGATCCTAGAACTGTAGAAGAAGCTCTAGGTGGGAACTTCAGGATAGAATGGGAAGCTGCCATGAATGATGAATTCAAATCTCTATTGGATAACAATGCCTGGTAATTAGTGTACAAACCAGAAAACAAAAAGTTTATAGGATGCAAGTGGGTATTTAAAGTGAAAAAGGATCATGAAGGAACTACAAACAGGTTCTAGGCATGCCAAGTAACAAAATGTCATAATCAGAAATATGGAATTGATTATGAGGATATTTTTGTCCCAGTACTCAGATATGCCACAATCAGGATGTTACTAAGGGTAGCTGCACTATTTGACGTAGATGTTGACCTCAATGTATCTATAGTTTTTCTAAATGTTGAACTGAAGGAAAAGGTTTATATGTCTCAACCAGAATGTTTTGTATCCAAGGGAAACAAAGACATAGTTTGGCTTTTGAAGAAAGCTGTGTACTGATTGAAACAAGCAGCTAAAGCATGGAACAAGAAATTTCATGATGTACTGCTTGGTTTGAGGTTGGAACAAATTCAGGTGTCTAAAAACAATTACTTGATTTTAGCTTTATTTGTTGATGACTTTCTAATACTGTCTTCAAATAAATCTGAAAAATATGACCTTAAATCAGAACTGATGACCACTTTCAGGATGAAGGACTTGGGTGAGGTGAAACACTGCTTAGGTATGAACATCCAGAGGAACAGGAACTTTGACATTATTCAAGTAAGTCAAGAACATTATATTCTGGATGACAGACTGCAAACCAGCTGGAACTCTAATGGAAACAGATCTAAAACCTGTGAAAAATGGTGACAATGAAGAAGGAGACCCAAGGACACCCTTTCAGAACCTGATACGATATCCGATGTACTTAGCAGTCTGCACAAAGCCAGATATTTCCCACTCAGTCAGTATGCTGAGTCATTTTGACCACTGTTATTCTGAGGAGCATTGGAAGTGTGTGAAAAGGATACTCAGGTACGTGAAGGGAACCATTAACTACTGTTTGAAGTACTCCAACAACACCGAACATCTAACAGGGTTTGTTGATGCTGACTGGACTGGAGATGTAAATGACAGAAGGACCTACACAGGCTTTGTGTTCAAATTTGGAAATGTAGCCATATCGTGGGAAAGCAGAAAGCAGCAAACTGTGGAACTTTCCAGCACTGAAGCAGAGTATAGGCTGTTCACGGTGAAATTAGCACTTTTGAAAGCCCTGCTTAGGAACTATTTGTACGCCCGTTGTGTATTTTCCACCTTATGTAAAATTAACATTGCCATGGGCCTCATCACTTTATTCATGCATCGGTCAGGTAAAAGTATGAAATTATTGGAAAATAAAATATTTTACAAATCTGGTCATGTTTGTACTATGATGCATTAATTCATTTAAGTTATCACAAATGGGTTACCTAACACTTTTTATTAAACGTTAAGATATGGAACTATTTTCCATCATTACCAATTTTACTGGGTGCATGTCACTCAGTGCGCTTTGTTAAGGCGTAGGCAAACAATATATTTAACGCTTGCCAAGGACACACCCCACGCAGAGGCGACAAATGACAGTATTCAGGGCAAGGCCACGAACAACGAGAGGTTTGGAAAACAGCATCATAGTTAGTAAACCGTGCGGGAATACTTAAATGCTGCCAGGGCCACGAAGCGGGGTCTTCCTGCACCCGCCACCAGCCCGTTGAAATGGAATGACGCAGGGCATATCGTGAACTGCCGTAACTGAGATGTAAAGCAGCCTTCGGCAACAGACGAGGTGATATCATTCCAGCGGATCATGTAGAGATCAAAGACTTTAGGTAATGGTGTGGCTAAACTTAAAGTAATTCAGTAGTTTAGTAATAATAATTATATTGAACTCCCCCGGTTTTAACATAAAGTAACATGCTGTAAGGTGATGTATTTAACGTATTGTGAATGAGATGAGTATTTATATTAAACTAATGATGTAGTGAAATGGTATTGTGTCACCTACCGTTCTTAAGTTACGCACCCAAAGCTGTTTGGTTATCCCATCAGGTTAATCACAACGTTAGTGGAGGCTAGGGCTTTTCCACCTCTTTTAGCATGCAAAACTCCGCCTAATCCCATTAAAGAATCTTATAAATAGTTTAAATCTTGTAAAGATTAAATTTTAATAATATAAAAATTTTGTTGCGGGGGATAAATTATAAACCACCTCCCACCAACTAAACTAGAGTACCCCTCCCACCCACGCAAAGTAATGTAATGGAATTCTGTGGCTAAATAAATAAATTTTAAATTATATTAATTCACATTGTGCAAAAGAAGTAACTACAGTTAAAAAGTAATAAGATACTGTAACGGTAGATATTAAGGACTCTGTGTGCGAAGGAAATACATATAAATAATGTAAATATGAAACATTTTAGAGTGATATATTGGTAAGGTAAATAGTATTATCGTCAGAAAAAACAAGATCAAATGTGAGTTATTATAGCAATTAATGTACAGAATATAGAGTTAAATGTGTAAATATTAACAGTACGTGAAAAGTGGTAGTAATGGTAAAGGTGACTAGCATTTAAGCCTGCCATATGTTACATTCACCAGTGGTCACGCGACACCACAGCAACGTGAGCTTTTGAAACTCGGCAAGGTCATTGCAATGCAAGCAGTTTGTACATGCAAGTAGTATGAACGGGGAAAACGTATCAAGGCAGACATATCTTCTGAATTAACGTATTCCCCTTCAGGTATCAGACATTCTCGCAATTCATTTACATTATACGCTAATATCGGGCACACTTAGAGATCAAACACATGGTTAGTTTCATGCACAAGTGTAGAAACACACTGGGCACATGTCGGGAAGCGGACCCAAATTTAATAAGGCCTAGGTATATACAGGATGAGACATTTAAAACAGGGCACCTTAGTACATCGCCCACTTGTAAAGATAGAAGTAAGTGGTTCAGACAAAAGTTGTTTGGGGTGAAAGGGGCCATAATGTGACGTTAAAGAGTTTGGTGTTACGTCGAGGGGTGAAGGAGATATGTGGGCCAACGTCGGTATTGTAAATGGGATGACATACTTTATTACACACCTCTGAACAGCTCTTCGCAAGATGAATGCAAACATGTGTCACACGTACTGGAAAGGTGAACATTAAACCTCATTGTCCCATTTAACTTACCGAAGTTGACCCCATATTTCCGCCACCCCTCGGCGTACAACACACCTATTTATTAACATATCATTATGGCCCCTTACACCCCAAACAACGTTTGCCTGAAACATTTTCTTCTATCGTTACAAGTGGCAGATTTATTAAGGTGGCCTGTTTTAAATGCCTCACTCTGTATATATAGCTATAATGTCTGTGAAGGAGTTCCCAGGCAGTGTAAGCATTGGAATTCGCTGGAATTTTAACTGTGGATCCCAAACATATGTGATTATGCAGTGTGCTACAGAGGACATTGCAACTAGGCCTCAAGGCATTAAGCTCTGAGGAGCGCAGAGAAAGTTGTGCATCCCTATAATGTCTGAAGTGTAAATAAATTGTGATATATGTTAACCAATTGAAAAGACATTTAGAAGGTAAGGTATGATATGTAAATATTTTTCTATGTTACACCAGACGCTAAACTAGACCTTTGGATGAGAAGGTAGCTTATGTAAATATTTTCTATAATAAACTAGAATAAGCTTATGTAAATAATTTTTATGTCCAACTAGAATAAACTAATGTAAATATTTTGCTATGTTAAGCTAGAATAAGTACTAATTAAGTAATTATAAAGTGTAAAGTCTAAAGTGTAAACAACGCACACAGAGGGCAGTATTAAGATATAAGTAAAGCATTATAAATTGTGGGTAAAAAGTTGAGGTAATGCCACAGTAAAACATAAATAAGAAGATTGCAGCGGGGAGTACATAAATATTTTTAATGAATATTAAATATTTGTTACAATATGTATCTAAAGGTGACAGTAATTTGTACAAGTGTCCATTATTGAGACTGAGTCTGAAAATGAAATTTTTGCACCTCCTTTATGTTCTTAGGCTTAGGGAAATCCAAAATGGAGCAACCCATTCCGGATCTATTAGCAGATGGCCCTCAGTCAACATGTAGCCTAGAAACAAAACACGGTCTGAACCTAGGGTCACCTTAGCAGGATTTACAGTTAATCCTACTTCTCTCATTTTTTGCAACACACAGTACAAGTGATCCAATTGTGAATTTAGATATTTGCTGTACACAATAATGTCATTGATGCAATTGAAGGTAAACTGGTATTTAAATTCTGATAACACATGATCCAGAACCTGTGAGAGCACCTGACTTCCGAAATTCGACCCCATCGGAATGCGGGTGAACTTGAATTGGCTCCACAGAGTACTGAAAGCTGTGTATTTTCTACATGAGGGGTGGAGAATACATTGATGGAAACTATTATTCAAGTCCAATATAGAAAATAATATACGCTTTTCCGAGACGTTGCAAATCACAGTCAATGGTTGGCTATGGAAACGGATCCTTGTGTATTTTTTAATGGATTAAGGAATGATTTACTACAAGTTTGTATTTATCGGACTCTTCTTTTTAAAAATAAATCCTGGAGAACAATAATATAAAGTCGATGGCACAATTACTCCTGCATCCAAAAGCTTTTGAATTATCTCTGAATGCCTTCAACGTAGGGGGAGGGCATCTAAAATGCTTATCCCGCACTGGAATATTTTCAGTGAGGGCGAACTTATACGGTAAAATATCACATTTTCCTATTTTGGACATAATGATATAATTATATTTTATATTTTATAATTATATTTTATCTTTATTTCTCTAAATATTGGCGAAAAGAAGCTTTTTCTACATCTTCTGCTGACACAGACATTAAAACGTCAAGAGGCACTTCCGCCCTGAACACTATCCGGATGTTGGGGGCAAACCCAAATAAAAGGAAGTCTTTGTCTAGATTAACAGATGCTCTCAACCTACCCAAGAAATCCAAACCCAGAATTATACTATGTGAAATATTACCAAAAACTTTATATGTATGCGACCTCAAGAAATGTGCTATTTTAAAGTGTATGTTCACCTGAACATTTTATTTAATTACATTACCATCAGCAATACACATATATTTTTCCTCACCTGACATCACACGTGTGGCAGAAATAACTTTATTTTCTAGCAAATATTTCAAAAAAGATTCCTTTATAACACTATGGGAAGCACACGTACAGAGGAGAGCAGGAAAATTACGTTCCCCGCACGTAGTGATGACCATATAATTTAAGAATGACAACTGGGTTCTCTTTTTATTTTGACCAGCAGACCCATGTTTCATTCCGGTCTGGCCTCGTTTCCCCTTTTTTGCTCGCGGCCGTAGATTTCCAATTTCAATTTCACCACATCTGAAGCATTTCCACTCCACCTGAGTCCATACAGCATCGTTGCAATCACGAGCCGCGTGTCCACGTGCTGAATAACTCGCACAATGAAAGGTCTGTCATTCCTAACCTGGTTTTGTTGGTTTTGCATTGTCACTACATGACCGGACACCACCACCCCTCACCCTCCACTAGACTCCGACCGTGTGCAGAACTGCTGCCTCATAACTAAACGTGATTGCACGTCAACAGTGTGGCAGCATAACTCATGTAGAGAGGTAGGGACCTCAACAAGCATATACAAACCTCACACTTGGGGGTCCAAATGATCAATTATCACATTGATTAATTCCTGCTCACCCATACACATGCATAACGTATCATGAAAAGAACAGATTGAATCAATATATTCAAACATTGGTTCATTATGACCTTGGATACAAAACACATAATCACGTTCACACTGTTTACATACACGTGGAGGGAACAATGCTTCTAAAACATGTATTTTAAATCCCTCAAATGTCATGCCTGTTAGACATGACAATTCCTCACCAAGTATTTGTGAAATGAACCCTTAGCATTAAATTGAAATGCCTCTCAACAAACTTGCTTCTGGCACCATTCCTAAGCATGCTATTTGTGCCACAGCTATAAAAGAATGCAACACATGTGTTGGTTCCAAGGTCATGAATGGAGTCAAGGACTGAAGTGAGGAGTGAAACAGTTTGTCTGAAGAATGGGTCAACCTCAGTGAAGCACTCACTGGCACCTCAGGTTGTGATGTAACACCAGGAGCATTTTCCTACCACGACACAGCGACAGGCTTGCATCGTAATTTGGCTACAAATACAGTTGGGTTGACCTCGCAGTCTAAGTCTCCCAAAAAATTCAGCAGCTTGTCCTTGTGGAGGCTATATATGAAGCCAACCTACATGGCCTTAGTAGAAGCAAACGTAAAACAGAGGAAAAAAAAAACATTATTATCTACTAAACAGCAGAGTTGTGCAGGAAAACCTTGTACCGTACCCAGGACAAGTTTTAACGAGGCAAACACTGCAACCCAAATTTATCGTTTATTTTCAAATAACAATGGAAAATATTCAATATCTTCATACAGACACTTTCTCATATTCTTTGGCTGTTTCAAAACGATACAAAATTAACACAATACATAAAAACTACTTAATAATAATATGAGAAATGACACACCTAATTTTGTTTATGTGGTTTGAGAAGGTCATGTGCCTTGAATATTTTCACACTTAAAAGATATATTATTTGACAGAAATTTAATACTGGCTTAATATTTGCAATTGATAGCTAGAATTTTAACATTATAAAATCCCATAACATTAAGATTCTGAGTGTTCCACCAAAGGAAGTATACACACCTAGCTTTATTGACCACAAAAGAAGTGGTACTTTGACTATATTCTTTCTCAATGATTATATTCAGAGTTAAAAATTTTTAATTCCTGAGGACTCCACAAACCTGCCCATATATGACATTATACATTTGATACAGCACACTTAGGGCTGATTAACGTAATTTAGTACCACCAAAATACAGGTAAAAAGGGTGCTTGACCAACATTACATAAATTCTTACTAAAAACGTTCATCAAATTAATACTGTATAATACCCAAAAAAAAAGCTTGCAACGTATTTAAGGAACATATTGTAATCTCAAAATGTGAATGCAATTTTACCAGATAGCACGCCTTAGTTTGTGAAGCGTAATCAGACGCGAGCACTGCGGTACCTCAAGCGTTCATAATCCAGAGTTAACACTTGATAATTTTCATTGATAAACTCACCAATGGTGCAAACACTTTGCACTAGAACTTTCCAAAACCTTATTCCTTTCATAATAAACCAATAAACCATTATCACCTCACTTAATGTCACAAAATTCTTTACCTAGACAACACCAATTGCTACCAGGTTTGCTCCTTGTTACCATAAATCGGCAGTGTGAAAATTATTTGTAGGCAAAATTTAATTACTCAAAAACCAAGCCACTCTGTGCCCAAAATTTTAAAATGGGAACTATAATACATTTCAAAATTAATGGGTTTCATATCCACCAACACATTTTCTAAAATCTGCAATATCAGAAAAGGGGGCACACGAAACGAGCTCAGCAAGCCCTTAACTTATAAAACTTTCATCCTAAAATGTTCCCGAGATATTATGTAAAAAAAACTAACAAAGGCAACCCAAAAAATTACGAGATTGAGTGAAATAATTTATTACATTGGCATATGTATTGACTGAAACGGGCAAAACAAGGCACAAGTCATGGTGAAACTAAACAATTACCAGTCCACCTGGCACAAGGTTTATCAAACGGGGAAAGCAAGCAGAGCACAACTACTTTACTGCCAAAATTCATGTTTAGAATGAAGATCCAGATAGCAAAATTTCAAAAAGCTAGCACTGTAAAAACCTCAAAAGTTTACCACTACCCTCACTTTTCACATTAATTACGTTCAGATGCACACCATGACTCACCTTTTGAAGAATCAAATTGTACATGTCACCCATGCTTCAATCCTGCGTTGTTCAGAAATATGTTCACAAATGTACACAAGCATGGCGACATGATCAGAACCGACATAGTACTAACAAAATGAGAGCGGAGAAGGAGTAAACAAGCTGCACAAGCTTATATAGTTTTTTCAAAACACCTGAAAAAATCATGATGCAAGAGCAGAAGGGGAATTTAGAAGAGGCAGCAAGTAGGAAGATTGTCAATTTGTGGGAGTGCCTGCGAATTTGTTATATAATGACAACTGGAGCGCCGCAAGGTGACTCAACGGTTTTGTATTGATTTCAGACCCATAAATCAAATAACAGAGAGCGCCCCATCCCCATTCATTAGTGTGAACACTGCATTTAACATCTTTGGCAAAGCGAAACTTTTGTCATCCTTTGATCACAAAAGTGGATTTTGGCAAATTCCATTAAAGCAGGAAGACAGGCACAAAACAGCTTTTATGACAATAGACGGCTGCTGGTATCAGTTTTGCCCCCATGCCATTTGGGCTAGAGTGTGCTCCGTCTACTTTTCAGAGCATCATAGTGAAATTCCATGATGGAATAATAGGTGATTTCACAATGGCCTATTTAGAGAACTTGCTCGTGTGGTCAGAAACATGGGAGGACCACCTGCATCACCTAGCTAATGTTTTGGAATGACTTGCAATCAATGGCCTAACATGTGCCAATCATAAGTGTATCATAGAGAAAACCAATATTAAATATCTTGGTCACCTTGTTGACGGGGAAGGAAACCGCCCACACCAGAACAGTTAGTCCTCATCCAAGAGTATCCAGTGCCAATCACGAGGAAAATATTATGAAAATTCATTGGCCTAATAAACTTGCTCAGGCAGTACGTGCAAGATTTTGCATTAATCACAGCCCTGCTCAATGAAATGCTCTCACCTGCTAAGAAGTAATTGGGATACCAACATGCAAAATGCATTTGAGGAAGTAAAGTACTGTTTCTCACAGTGTCATGCCCTTGCATGTATTGACACAACCCACCACCTGTATGTACAAACGGATGCCAGTCAGGAAGGTATCAGTGCTGTGTTGTTCCAGTATAGCGACAGTCAAGAGCATTGTGTTATTGACTATTCCAGTGCCAAACTTGGCAACACATTGAGAAGCACTATGACATAAATAAATGTGGGTGTTTGGCAATTATCTGGTCATAAAACGATACAGTGTTCTTCTAGAATACAGGCAATTCACTCTAAGGACAGATAACCAGTGTTTACTGTGATTACACAAAATGTGCAAAGTTCATAGTAAAATAACAAGATGGGCAATGTTGCTACAGAAATTTGACTTTGTTGTAGAACACGTACCGGCAAAGATAATCAGTTAGCTGACACCTTGTCACGTTCCCCAAACAGGATGGAAATAGTGGTATATGAAGAAGAGTGGGAGACCGTCTTACCTCCAGAGAATAATACCACAACTCCACCAGTGCTCTTGTAACAGATTGTGGCAAGTGAACCAAAACAAAGCCCGCAAGCAGAGACGTGTGCAGATGATCTCTACGTGCACGTATTAAATGAGCAGCAAATGTCAATTGAGGTTAATGAAATCAAAATTCAGTGCGAACAGAAAGTGTTAGAGGGATAGCGAGTGATTGTCAATCGTCTGGAGACGCATAACAACAGCCGGTCAGGAGGTTAGTGGTGCCTCTATGTGCCGCCAGGGGCGTGCACTACTGTCATACATTTTGCTCATAACAACAGTCTGTCTGGACACCCCGGCATGACACAAATTGTCCGTAACATTACGTCATCTTATTTCGGGCCCGGTCTCACAAAAGAGGTTAGAGAATATGTGCACCAGTGCCGTGAGTGTAATATCTACAAAGCAGGTATATCGGATGGAACCGCCCAACAACAGCCAAGGTTATCCCACAATGCCCATTCAAATCTATTGCTCTAGACCTCATGGGCCCTTACCCACTCTCAGCGGATGGAAAAGTTTCATACTAGTAGTAACTGACCTTAGTGACAATGCCACCCAGTTTTCCGAACCACGTTGGAGAGGTTTGTGTACGGAATGACTTGTCGAACATCACATGACTGACATCTACCACGCAGGTGCGAACCTGACAGAATGCAGAAATCAGGAAGTAAAGGTCCAACTGTGCCATAGAGTAGGAGAAGACCAGGCGACATGGGCGCAGCACATACCAGACATAGCTTTCTGTTTATGTAACCACACCAATGAAACCACCGGGAAATCTCCTGCTGAGTTGTTGTATGGCGCAGGCCTAGTACTTCTGGGAGAGTTAGCCTGCCGTGCACCGGACTTGAACCCCGAATCTGTAGACTCTGAGGTATGAGAAGGGGAGAGAAGGCTGCCTCATCACGAAACGTGCACTAACTAGAAATGTTATGTTCAAAAATGGTTGCCAGAAACAAGATGACCACTTACGCCCTTGTTACCAGGGGATTTTGTTTACGTGTGTGCACACCACCTGTCAACTGCCAAACAGAAATTTTGTGTGGGACTCACCCTCATGTGGACCAGCCCACACAGAATCCTCGAGAAAATCAGTCAGATATTGTATTTGATACGGATTGGGCCAAGAAAAAGGTGCAAGGTCCATAGGGACGATATTAGCTCCCCGTCCATTCCCAATGACGTTGATGAACCATGCCCACCTGCCATCAAAAGGATATGGGAGAAAAACGAACCGACCAAAATTTAGGTAGTGTTACTGAGGCAGAAGTGAGTGATGTCCTGCCACCTAACCAAAGTCAAGGCCACGACCAAAATGGAAGTTTGACACCGTCAAGAGGGCAGTCAGCCCTCAATTTTCATGGCTTTCTAGCCGCCACACTGCCTGCTGCCACGCCTGCCAAAACAAAAACCCAGATGTCAAGGGCAGAAGATATTAGTGATGTGCGTGTAGGGGAATCATCACCCCTCAATTTCCATTACTTCCCAGCTGCTGCACTGCTGGCTACCATGCCTGCAACAACAACAACAACAACAACAACAACAATAACAACAACACAGTGGTCAGCGGAAATGGAGAAATTAGTGACATGTGGGGAGGCTAAACATCATCCCATGACTCTCACGGCTTTCCGGCCGCCAAACAACCACCTGCCCCAACTGAAGTTCAGTGGGCAGCACCGGAGCTCATCGACGCTACATGGGGGCAGGTGCCACTCCCTGCATCCACCAACAATGAGTGGCAACAGCCACTGCAGAGAGATGGAAGCAGCTCTTCCGCCGACTCCACCTGTTCGTTGGTGTATCATCACCTGACCCGCTCACATCAACAACACGGCGGGTGATCGCCCCTCTTCAGGCACCAGCTTCACACCAGCCAGGGCTTAGGCGTGCCAACTCATGCTGCCGGCATGCTCCCTCTTGAAGGCCCTATGTCAGGGGCCCCTGCAGCCACTTCGGACGCCCAGCCATTGTCGGTGACTGCCCGAGACGTCTCATGAGGTAAGGAACTTGCCATTCCCTACCCACAGGCTGAGGCAGTATCCCTTGTGCCACCCCACATCCTGCTGCACTTCTGCATGACCAACACTACAAGAGGTCACCGCATCACACCATTGGTGGGCATTTGAGTTGCCCTCACTGTCCTGCTCGGGAGGCAGACCAATGCTGCTCTACTCGTGCATCAGCCATGCATGACTGTGCATTAGTGTAGGTGTCTTTCAAGTTGTTCATCACGAACGGGTCAGTGTACCGTCCCGTGACCCGAATGACCCGCCTCTCCAAGAGTAAGCTCATACATATGTGTTTATTGTGGTGAAGTGTTCTGTTCCCTTGAAAGCAGAGTCTAATTTAAACTTGGGAAAGGGTTATCTCCCATTTGCTCCCCAAGAGTAAAGTGATACTTAATAAAGAGTTCCATACCATGTGGTTTACGTAATGCTATGAACCAATGACCTGAGACTCTCTAAATTAATAATATATTTTAATATTGTCTGTATTGTACTTATATTGTTTTTAAAGCATGTATTTCTGTTTTCAGTTTGTGTTAAGATAAAAAGTCAACTATCTTGGCAGTCGGCGTCCGCCATGCCAAGCGCCCAAACATATATTCTCAAGTCACATATTAAATTAATGTTTTAATTTAATATTGTTCATTTGAAGGGTCATGTATGTGCAATGTGTTTTGTAGGTTTTTATTATGATTTCTTAATAAAATTGCAAGCCTGTTCCAGCTTTTTCAAGTAAGTTCACTTTTCCAAGACGTATAGCAACAGAGACTGTGAACTTTATTGAATACATTTAATGTATCAAAATTGTTTCTTTAATTCTTCAGAGTGTTTTACTACGTTTAACTGTCTTTCATATGTATACTTGATCAAGTGTATGTATTTTATTTTCCCCCACGGAACTGGCGGGAGATCTCAGTTAGATAACGGGATCTCTGAACCATCATCCTCAATCTAGACCAGCGGGCCAAGGAGAGTACAAGTGTTTTGCGTTGAGGGAGCCTACAACTTCTTTGTGTGATCATCTTAACTACAATAGTTGGTTTTTAGTTCCATAACATTTTTAATCATTTTTGCTCCTCCCGCATTTCTACTCTCATTTCCATCAGATTCGCAGTCCCAGAGATTTTCATGCCTTAAGTTCCATGTCGGCCTATGGCAGGCCTGATATTCCATGCCTGCTTAATTTGAGGGATTCAGTATATTTGATTGTATATGTGATCTTACTCAGTCAATATAGCCTACCTCGTTGAAATGGACTTCGTCTTATTTTATTTCTTAATAATTAACATAACCTCAGGATCGGGCCCTCTCCAGAAAACCCACGTGCTCAGCTTGTGAACTGTATAAGTGTGCTAAGTGAACTCTTGTCTTAACTTCTTTTGGTAACATGTGCTGCGAGGGGATCGCCAAATGGCTGTCAACCTGCTGCCACTGCCTTGAGATATAGTCTCCACATACTCGTCCATACTTTAGATGAGTTGTCGCCCTGGGAAAACTTAAACATCTTTACTAAATTTATCACCATGTATCAGGGTTTCTCTCAAATCCGGCATTCCCCGCCCCTCGCTAGTAGCCAAGCCATGTTAGTTCCTCAAGACTAAATATGGTTCCTCTATGACATCTTATATCATTGAGTTACCACCTCTCTGTATGCCAGAGGTGGCCACACAACCTTTGGTACCCTGTGAAAACTGCTATGATTAATATTATATTCATCCCTCTAACTCCCTACACCAAGTGTTGATATGTGATTTACTATGTGATTTTTCTGCTGCAGTTTGTTCCATAATTTTTCCACACCTCATTCAGGGTGTTTCAATCTTTCTTTCCAGTCATGTGTAAGAAACGTTTTGAGAAGTTAGGCACAAAATGTGTGAAAAGCTTTACTTTCTGTACTGGGCCTGAGACATAAAATGCATTTGTATAAAAATGAATTTCAATAAAATTTTTAAAAATAAATTTAGTACCTTATTGTTTATGTCACTGTATTTATGTTTGATATATTTTCATAGTGACTTCATTTAGTATTCAGGTATAGGGAAGTAGATATGTTCTAGAAGAAACCAGTTTGATTGGTGGGGGGAGATAGAATGGTTGTTTCCTGAATCTGGAGTTATATAGGATATATAATAATACCAAACATTGTCTCCTTTTTGAAAATGTGAAATTATAATCTTCATAATGTTGTTGTCACACCTCCCTCTTACCCTCCTAAGCTTGAACCTAACATGGGTGCACTTAACATCACTGGAACACGCAGCTGACCTGCAAGGCACGTTGTGTGAGGCATGTGCACGTGTGCAGAGCCATGGTGAGCAACCAGAACACATCACCAGGCCTGGCAAGTACTGTTGGAGTAGCGGCCATTCCATCAGGTACATGGCAGGTACCACCGACAACAACGTAGTATTACTGCCAACCACATGGAGAGTGTAATAGACAATCTAACTCCAGCCAATTCAAATTAATGAAACCAATACATAATTGTGTCAAGCGATATGTGTGGTAGTGCAGGAAATGGTTGCCATGTTACCATAGTGTTATACTAGCCACATTAAGTTAGTAAACAAAGTAGCTTCAACACACCTGCCCTAAGCAGAGTTTGTTTTATTAAATTGAGGATGTAATTAACAGCATGTTAGTACAGGGTTCTGTGAGCAGTATGTTTCAAAATCAAAATTCATGAAAAAGACGGAAACCGATGCCAGAGTACTTGCTTTTCCTCTGAACATATGGTTGTTATTCTGAATGCATGCCTATTCCCAGTTCTACACATGCCCCTCAAGTTTGGCAAGAACACCCAAAAAACCCTTTATGTCTCAAGGACAGTGTATCAAAGCACGTACAAATTTGTATTTAATATTAGGGGGGTTTGTTCTCTTCTTGTTAGTTGTTGTTTTTGTATAAGAGATTTTGCATACTCCTGCACACATACGGAGGACACAAGCTGCCTTCTGCATGCCCCATGACTTACTTTTGTCTGGAGCTCTGCCGGGGTAAGTCACGTATCACTGCGAGAGGCCTTCATCTCTTGTTTGAACTCTGTTAGATTACTGTCAGTGTCTTTAGTTTACCAGAGCCATATTTGTATTGCCCCTAGTTTTAAACCCGGCACACTTCCATGTACATCTCGGTGTAAGGGAGCATTAATATTATATTGTTACAATTTCTCTCTCTCTAGAAATTAAGTGGGCTATACCAAGTTCGTTAGGGGATGGAGGTCTTAATCAAATAAAAGAATTAATTATAATTTCCTTATTTTATTTACAATAACTTCAGCAAAATTTTCTGAACTCAAATTCTCACAATAAATTCAAATCACTTACTGTTCACAATTGACACCAATTAATAAAATTTAAAATTATGACAAAGAAATCAATGAAATTAAATAATTAAAGATCAGTCCCAATAGACAATGCATCAACCTATTCAATTATTTTATAATTTATGCATCCATATTTGACAGTTTGAATTTTACAATAAAATCAGTATTACACTTCCATTCAGTCCCACCTCAGTTCAGTTCATATCCCGCTAGTCACAATGTTCTAGAGTCCTCCAAGCACCCTCATGCACAGTAGGCTTCACTCATCTGTTTCACACCCTCTCGTCCATTCAAGCCACGAACACCTCACTTGCAGTTGTCCCACAATCTCCAGTCATCGTCCACACTTCAGTTTACTCGCGTACACTCGGCCAGACGGCCTCCATCAAAGACTGCCGGATTGCGGCAGTATATATAGGTCTTAGGCCACCACCTAAAATCTTCCCCAAATCGTGTGATGCGTCGCGGAGGGCTGAGGCGCCACCCAGTCTCACCGGAACATTCTTGCGTCATCGTTAAACGTATTGGAAACTCTAGCAGGTGAAAGGAGTTCTGTGACGCAAGTAAGTCTCGCAGCTGTCGGCATTCACAGAATTCCCAGAAGGGGGGGATCAGGAGGCCGCGGGCGCATCATTCCAGGAAGCGGGGAGGGTGAGGTGGGTCTCTGATAACAACGCAGGGTAATTGTGTTGGCACCAGCTGCAGCACGTAACACTGCCCCCTCCTTAAGTCTGTTCATCCCAAACAGACTCTACAGAATCATGGCCTTCGTACAGCACCAGTCGGTCGATGTGAACAACCTTAGGCTTTGCCCGAGAGTCCTGTCGGCAAATCCTGTAAACCACATAATTTATTCGCTTCAAGATCCTGTACAGGCCTTCCCAAGATTTCTGTAGCTTCTGGCAATATCCCTTCTTCCTTTGAGGGTTGTACAACCACACCAGCTGTCCTTCTTGAAAAGTCTCCTCAGGTTTTCTTCGGTCATATCATGTTTTCATTCTGTCACTGTTAATGTTAAGGTGCCTCCGGGCAAACTCATGAATGACGGTTAACTTCTGACATAACTTAATAGCATATTCTGGAGTGGCTGCTTCTTCCTTCACTGGACGCCTGAACAGCACGTCACCAGGTAGGCGGAGCTCTCTCCCAAACAGCATCCTTGTAGGTGTTACCCTTGTGGACCGCTGAACGATATGTGAGGAGAAATAAGAGTACCTTAGAGTCCCAATCTCTCTGATTGTCTTCTACGAAGATAGCCAGATACTCTTCCAGGGTATGATTTAGCCTCTCAACCATCCATCCGACTGAGGGTGTAATGCTGTGATTCGGGTTTTCTTCATTCCTAAAATCCTCGTTACTTCCTGGAAAAGAGTTGCTACAAAATTTCATCCCATGGGCTGATACAACATGGCCCAAGAAATTCATTTTCTTTTGGAAAAGGTGGCATTTCTTGGGAACCAATCTCAGATTGGCCAGTCACTTTCTGATACACTGAATCTAAGCGTGCCAGGTGCTCTTCAAAAGTTCTTCCTATGGCCACAATGTCATCTAGGTACACCTGACAAATATCTAAGGAAAGAACTTTCTCCATTAGTTATTCGAAGGTGGCAGGAGCATTGCATAACCCAAAGGGCATAACCTTGAATTCCCAGATTCCTTTCCCTTGAACACAAAAGGCAGTCTTTTCCTTGTCTTCCCGGGCCACCTCACACTACCAATACCGGCTCTTCATGTCTAGAGTAGAAAACCACTGTGAACCTGCTAGGCTATTCAGGGTGTCGTCTATCATAGGGAGTGGGTAAGAATCTTTCTTGGTCACATTATTAAGTTGGCGGTAATCAACACAAAATCTAATAGAGCCATCTTTCTTTTTAACAAGCACAATGGGAGAAGACCATGGATTGACTGATGGCTCTATCACATCTAAATCCCTCATCTCTTTCAGAATACAGTCAACGACCTCATATGAAGCTAGCGGTAGTCGCCTTGGTGGCTGCTTTATGGGTCTGGCATCCCGTGTCAATATGGTGGCATGCAACATTAGTTCTGCCAATGTCATTGGGCTCACAGGAGAAAGTACCTCTATTTCTCAGTAATAATTCTGAAACTGCCCTCTCCTGTTGCCAGTTGAGGTTTTCTTTTGTTCTTGTCAACAGTTCCCCCAGAGCATGTCAAAGAGGACATTCACTAGGTTGTGACAGTGAAGCTTCTGGAACATTTGGAAGTACCTGTGAGACCTGCTTGTAAAACCGTATTGTGGCCCTCTCTTCAAGGTGAATAGCACGGTCAGACAAATGAATTATCCTAACAGGCAAACTGTCCGATTTTGAAGATATAAATGTCCTGGCTACAATGACACCATCGGATAAAATGCCACCTTCCTGGGCTGGTTCGATTATGCCCAATCCCCTGACATATTTTCCCTGGCATCTGCCTGAAATAACAACTTCGCTAGAAACAGGGAGCACAGTTGACTGATTACACACTACTGGGCACCTCATTGGCGAAGATAAATCTTGTCATGTTGACACTACCAACTCGGTATTATCTACCTGTAACACCCCCAGTCGAATATCAATACAGCATCCCAGCTTACGTAAAACATCAAGACCCAAAATGCATTTGTCCTCTATTTCTTCTATGTATACATCATGCTCTATCTCAACGTTACTGAGCTCTAAGAGTTCCCTTCTCTTGCCTTTGAATGTTGTGGTCTTGCCCGTTACTGTTGTTAAATAGCAGTAATCCATGTTCTTATCGGATGATCGCTGGAGGGAAGGCCCAAGAATGCTGAGTCTTACCACTGTTATGGTCGCTCCTGTCTCAACAACCATTTGACAACGAACATCATCTAGACTCCCCTCCACCAATATGGCATTGAAGTCTTGTTTCATTGAACGCACCTGCAAAACATTGTGGCCTTCCCTCCAGCAATCACCGATATTTGCCCCTCAAGACCAGTGTTTACTAGTTTCCCGAAAACATTGCACTCTCACCTGCCCCTTGGTGCCTGCTCTCTGGCTGTTGCTGCTGCTGCTTCTGCTGTTGCTGCTGAGGACATTTGGCTTTCAGGTGCTCTGGCTGTCCACAAGTCCAACATTCCGACCGTTTGGGTAGTGTGCACCCTGGAGGCAATGTCCCTCATGGTTTTCTGCAAGTCCTTCAACATCCCCTTGATGGTGTCGTCCTCCCCTTCATCAAGCATCACTGCCCACACTGGATATCGGGGCACTGATGACTGCCGTGCTGGCTCCACTTCCAGTGCTCGGGCCAAGGCATCCTGCATGGTGTGAGGCGCAGCTAACCGCACAGCTTGCCGCACGTCTGTCAGCGTTAGCGTCGATGAAGAAGCCAATGGCGATGACATCTCGTGCCTCTTCCGAGCATCCCTCCAGAGACAGGTGTGACAGCCTTATGATGTCCTGCCACAGCTCCTGCAGTGGTTCGCGGGGTTGCTGGATGCAACTTCGCAATTGGGCATGGTGGACGTGCCTCAGGTACCGGTCGCCAAATCGAAGCTCCAAAGCCGACACCAGTGTGGAGTATTCTAGACGATGTCGTTCTGGAAGCAAATGCAGTATGCTCAATGCTGGGCCCCTCAGTACAGCTGCCAGGTAGTATGCCCGCTGCTCTTCTGTCCAGCCGTTCAGGGTGGCCATGATTTCGAATTGGTGCCGGTACTCGTGCCAAGGTGTCTGTCCATCGTAGGGGCGGGCTTAGTTGTGATGCCTTTACCCACCCCTTGTTGGGGCATTCCCACACTGCAGAATGGCTGCGCCTCCTCTGCGATAGCTCCACTGGCGGCGACCTCTTACCTTCTTCTCGCTGCCTGCACTCATCGTCTTAGTGGTGACCAATTTTGGCTCCTCTTCCGTCCCTGCATGTTGTCTCAACTGCTGCAAGAACTCTGCCACTCCTTCTTGAGGGTACTCACTTCATGTTTTATTTCTTGCTCAACACTGTCCATTCTCTTGCTCACTCTGTCAATATTCTTGTCCACACAGTCTATTTTATTGTTCATCAACTCGCTTACACCTTCTATCTTTCTGTCCACATTTTCATTTATACTGTCTATTTTCCTATGTACACTGTCTATTTTTCTATCTACATTTTCATTTACCCTGTCTATTTTCTTGTCTAATACTTTGCTAACACTATCTATTTTCTTGTCTACTAGTTCACCAATACAAATAATTTGACTATTTACAGATTCACTAACCTAATTTGACTATTTACATTTTCATTAATACCACTGATTTGACTATTTACATTTTCATTAACACAACTAATTTGACTATTTACACTACTAATTTGACTATTTACAGATTCTCTTGCACTACTTATTTGGCTACTCAGTCCTTCGCTTAAGGCACGAAGTTCTTCCATGTCTGTCAACATTTTTCTGGTTAGCATTCACAAATTTCTTAGTAATTTCTCGGCCTACTGCTCAAATATCATGATGTTCACAAATACCATACAGTTATTTTATTTTTATAAAATGCCTCCATCCCACTTCTGACATCAGTGTTACAATTTCTCTCTCTAGAAATTAAGTGAGCTATACCAAGTTCGTTAAGGGATGGAGGTTTTAATCAAATAAAAGAATTAATTATAATTTCCTTATTTTATTTACAATAACTTCAGCAAAATTCTCTGAACTCAAATTCTCACAATAAATTCAAATCACTTGCTGTTCACAATTGACACCAATTAATAAAATTTATAATTATGACAAAAAAGTCAATGAAATTAAATAATTAAAGATCAGTCCCAATAGACAATGCATCAACCTATTCAATTATTTTATAATTTATGCATCCATATTCGACATTTTGAATATTTACAATAAAATCAGTATTACACTTCCATTCAGTCCCACCTCAGTTCAGTCCATGTCCCGCCAGCCGCAATGTTCTAGAGTTCTCCATGCGCCCTCATGCACAGTAGGCTTCACTCATCTGTTTCACACCCTCTTGTCCATTCAAGCCACAAACACCTCACTCGCCGTCGTCCCGCAATCTCCAGTCATTGTCCACACTTCAGTTTACTCGCACACACTCGGCCAGACGGCCTCCATCAAAGACTGCTGGCTGCTGGGTTGCAGCAGTATTTATAGGTCTTAGGCCGCCACCTAGAATCTTCCCCAACTCGTGTGATGCATCGCGGAGGGCTGAGGCGCCACTCAGTCTCACCAGAACATTCTTGCATCATCGCTAAACATATCGGAAACTCTAGCAGGCAAAAGAAGGTCTGTGACGCCAGTAAGTCTCGCAGCCATCGGCATTCATGGGATTTCCAGAAGGGGAGGGCGAGGTGGATCTCTGATTACGGCGCGGGGCAATTGAGTCGGCGCCAGATGCAGCATGTAACAATATTTATAGGTGTGGCCGACTCCTTGGGTTTATGAGTACTCCCACCACATGGTGGGCCACCTTAACTTTGCTTACCTTATTTTTTTACACATAAATGTAATTTCTGTTTATGTGTGAGCTCAGAAATGAACAGGAGTTCAGTGACAGTGTTTCTCAATGTAATGTTTGTGCACATGCACGAGCAGTACTCCTACCACCATCTTTCTTTCTGTTACCTTTCCTCTGTAGGGCTTGTTACTGCTATGTACCACACACTGTTATCACACTTCCAACTGCTTGACATGAAAATATACATGACTCTGCATAACTGTTATATTGTATTGATGCTGTTACTTCACTGAACATAATTGTTGTATCACCATGACCGAAACCACAACAAATAAGCTATTGTTATTGGCATGACATGTTACAGTACCAGTCTTTGGGATCAACATATTTTGGTGGAGATGGTGTGTGGGCTTCCCCTGTGCTATTTTATATAATCTATATCTCCAGTGAGATGTTCTTGGCATGATGTGTCACCATGCAAGTACACAGGGTTTATGAGTGTTCAGACCTACACTATCTGATCAAAGGTATCCAGACGTTCATATTAAATTGTCCAATAACTGCCCCTCAGATAAACTGCCCAGTATCATAAATTAATATGGCCCACCCCAAGCTTGGTCTTCACTACAGCTTTAACCCTGCAGAGGAGACTGATAAACAGATGTCAGAATGTCTCTAGGGTAATGGCCAACCATTCTTCCTGCAGCATTGCAGTAAATATAGTAACTGATGTGGGTTGTTGGGTTCTGGTGCACAGTCACCGTTTTATTTTATCCCATAGGTGTGATACCGTCGGGTGAGACACGAGACAAACTGTGAAACAATAACTTACTGTAGGTGGGCACCAGCGGTGTTTTCCAGTCAACGCACTGTTGAGACTCAGGGTTCTCAGGTATGCTATGGGTTCTGTGTATCCGTCTCACACAAGCGTACTTACGAATCACTTTGTATTACTAAACAGCATTACTAAACTTTTAGAAAACAATGGCAAGAGGTGGCTGTCACTACAGAGAAACACTTGATGCACTGTACTACTTGCTTTTATTATACCACTCATACAAAGAAAACTTGCCAGGAGGTTATTTTATGAATTACACTCGGACATGTCTAGCTAACTCTGTTTGGGTGCTCCCCAGCCCGCAATTAATCTAGCGCACTCCTAGATGGATGACTTCTCTGTGGTGTTCGAAAACAATCTTCACAAGGGAAGGGATCGACAGCCACTAGAGTGGACTGACGATTTTCCCTGAAGATAGGGCACAGAGAATAATGAAATGAACAAAATGAACAAGCTGAACAAACATTTGTGATTATTTGGCATCACTAACGCGGACTCGTCGGGGCTCGTATAGCTGCACATGGTTAGTGAGGTGATGACCTATACACATAGCCGGCTAGGGCGGAAATAATGTCACCATACAAATTACACAGAATGATATAAATACACTTGAAAGATGATAGGGCAGACATGAATGGTCACAATAAACACGCAAGTGCGTGAAAGCAAGATTATATGCCACGAATGGTGCTTGATAAGGGTTGCAGCGGAGCACGTGGTGCAGATGCAATTTCAGTATTTCTCCGCAAGAACTGCAAATTCCGGTCAGACAAAATGTTATTTCCGTTGAGAAAATTATTCTTTTGCATATTCAATTTGTTTTGGGTGTGTACCATGCCAGATGGCAACAAAATCAGACATTGAATTGACTGCGTGGTCAAACATACAAAGCATAAATTACATGAAAATTACACAGACCCCTGAATACAAATTACATAGAACCCTGAAATAAATTGTGGCGCACATGATATTATACGAATAAACTCTCAAAGTGCATGGATGGCGCGGACATTGGCTTGGCGGCTGTTAACCACGTGGTTGCAAGTGATGTGGCCGTTAAACTATTAAACATGAAAAATACCCTTAAATACATACACAGAACTAAAGCCCTTAAAATTGCATGCAGCAATAATACAGAAATTACAATGAAATGCCTTTAACATAAGCGGATGGTACCTGATTCAAGTTGCGCGGACCGCATGGCCTCTCCGACTTCTTTCCTCCCTTCTCCTTGTTTATATTTCAAAAAGCCGCAAGTGCATAAATGATTAAGTTAAGCAGAAGCATAATACTGGGGAAAATATATGGCAAAGCGTATGCAAGCAAAGGTTAACCGGTATACTAAGAGTGAGCTATGGTAATCTACGTCAGTGCACAAAGTTTGAAGTGCGTACGTGACAGCATCTTACCTCGCCAAACCACCTACAATGACTGCGCCGAGGCTAGCATCTCACAGACCTACCATGGCTGCCTGCGGGGTTCACATATGCAGAAGTACTGTGCACGTCTAGTAAAACTTTTTATATTGAAAAATAAATGGCACAAGATAAATTGGCACGTGGGCATGCACATGCGCAAAGAGGTCATAACCTGAACTTTCCATAACGGAATATTAATTTAAGTGTAGAATTATGTCTCTTGTTTATTTTCATGTTTTCAAGTGTTTAAATGATTAAAAGGTATGTTTGATAATATTGCACAATGTTTGGTTATGAATCCAAAATGTGTGCTGCGTGAAGACTAAGAACATTATTACTCTGGTGTCAACGCCATCATAAAAGACATTTAAAGAATACAAAAAATTCACATTTTAAATCTAAAATGTAAATACATATTTAAATTATTTATGTGCCATTTATTGTCAAAATATAAAAGTTTTACTCGGCATGCATAGCACTTCCGCTTGTCTGAACCCCGTAGGCAGCCATGGTAGGTCCGCGCGACCCCTGCCTCTGGGCAGTCTGTAGAGGAGAGCTGGCAAGGTAAGATGCTGTCACGTATGCACTACAAACTTTTTGCACTGATGTAGATTACAATAGCTCACTTTTAGTATACCGGTTAATCTTTGCTTTGCGTACATTTTGCAAGACATTCCCCAGCATTATGCTTCCACTTAACTTAATAATTTGTGCTCTTGTGACTTTTTCAATGTAAACGAGGAGAAGGAGGAGAAAGAAGTCGGAGAGGCCACACGGCACGCACAACTTTGAATGAGGCACCATCCGCCAATGTTGAAGGCGTTTCAGTGTAATTTCTGTTTAATTGCTGCATGTAATTTTAAGGGCTTTATTTTCATGTATGTATTTAAGGATAGTTTTCATGTTTAATTGTTTTACGGCCACATCACCTGTGATCACGTGGTTAATAGCCAACAAGTCAATATCTGTGCCATTCATGCGCTTTGAGAGTTTATTTGTGTAATATCATGTGCACCATAATTTATTTCAGGGTTCTATGTATTTTTCATTCAAGGTTCCGTGTATTTTTCACAGAAATGATGCTTTGTATGTTTGACCATGTGGTCTATTTCAAGTTTAACTTTCCCGCCATCAGACGTGCTAACAGTCTATAGACATCTCAGTCTACAGGAGAATATTTTTCCCAACATTAATAACTATGTCTGCCCAGAATTTGCCGTTTCTACAAAGAAATATTGAAATTTCATCTGCACCACATAATCCGCTATGAATTATATCCAGGGGCATCCTCGCCATCTAAGTTTTCATGCCTCTCCGTGTTTATTGTGACCATTCATGTCGTGTCCCATCTTGTTCCATATGTATTTGTACCATTTATGTAATTTGTACGGTGACATTATTTCCGTCCTAGCCGGCTATGTGTATAGGCCATCACCACACTAACCACTTGCAGCAAGGCAAGTCCTGACGAGTCCGCATTAGCAATGCCAATTAATTCCACGTCGTTGTTCATTTCATAATTCTCTGTGCCCTGTCTTCAGAAAAAATTGGCAGTCCACCCAAATGGCTCCCTTTCCTTGTGAAGATTGTGTTTTCTAACACCACAGAGAAGTCATCCATCTGGGAGTGCGCTAGATTAATTGCAGGCTGGGGAGCACCCGAACGGAGTTAGCTAGACATGTCCGAGTTCATAGATAAAGTTAACCTTGGTACAATTTGTATGAGTGACATAATAAAAGCAAGTATCACAGTGCTTAAAGTCTTTCTTCGTAGTAACTGCAACCTCTCACCATTTTTCAGTGATAAAAGTTTAGTAAAGATGTTTAGTAATGCAAATGTTTTGTAAGTACGCTCGGGTGAGACGGACACACAGAACCCACACCATCCCTGAGAACCCTGAGTCTCAACAGTAGGGTGACTGGGATACACAGCTGGCACCCATCTACTGTAAGTTTGTTGTGTCACCGTTCATCTCATGTCTCACCTGACGGCGTCAATACCAGCATTCAGGAATTCCAACCAACATCAGCATCTACTCCAAGCACCATGACTGTTCATTGAAAGGTGTGGAAACTTGGTTTCCATGACCAAGCAAGTGACCATAAGCCACATATCACACAGGCAAATGCTAAACACAGCTTACATGGCATAAGGACCATTGAACTGGACAATAGAACAGTAAAAAACTATTGTCTGGAGTGATGAATCATCGCACACAATGTGGCAATCTGATGGTAGGATGTGGCGATTGCTTAGTGAACAACATCAGCCAGCCTGTATAGTGCAGAGTGTGAAATTCATGGATGGGGGGGTTACAGTGTGATCATGCTTCTCCTGAAGGGGGCTTGGCCCCCTTGTTGTATTATGTAACACTATCAAGGCACAAATTTACTTTTACATTTTAACCGCTTTCATGTTGCCTGCCATTAAAGACTAGTTCGGGGATGACCATAGTGTCTCTCAACAAGACATAGCAACTGTCCACACTGCAGGGCATATTAGAGAGTGGTTTGATGACAAAAAGTCCCACTAATGGACTTCCCTGCAAAGAGTCCTAATTTGAATCCGATAGAACATCTCTGGGATATTTTGGAACGTCGACTACATGCTAGACCACTTTGACCCACATTAATACCTGATCTCATTTCGTGGGCTGTCATTCACCTGGAAACTTCTACCACCTGAGTGAAAGTATGCCTGTGAGAGAACCGGATGTCATCAATGCTAAGTGTGGGTCAACACCATGTTAGCTGCCAGTGTTCCCGATGGAGGGCGGGCGGCCCAAACTTGTACTTCATTTTCAGGGGGGTGTCTGGAAGGCACTTACGAAAACTCACCCAGTTACACCTTTACTCTGCCTGTTTGATAACTCACCCAATCAAAGTTTACCCATGTTCAATAAGTCTACCGAGTTTACTAAATCGCCTACTCGATCAACTCTGGGCTAACCTTGCTCGAGACCAGTGTAAGCTTGATTGAGCAGACAACTCTTGTGAAAAGGTGAAAAAAAATAAGTAAATATTGTAAAAACATGAACATTGGAGTTTAACAAACAACTTCCAACCAGCCTTGTAAAAAAGCATTCAGAATAAGCAAGAGAATGAATAATAATTTTGTATTTTTATTGGAAGAGGAAACAATAGGCTTATTTCAAGTCACAATAACTGATTAAAATCACAGTACTGTAGATAGAGGTATGCACTAAATGTTTTATGTCTTGGTTATTGTTAAATTAGAGTGATAACATTGCAATAAAAATGCATCATCATTATCATCTTCTATTAAAACATTCAACAAATACACCAAATATGTATTCATGTTTGGGCCTATTTTGAGTTCCGCCATCTTATTACTGAATTGCTTTCAAACCCGGTTAACTGCTAGTGATCATGTAAACCTGTTCACGTGACACGATTAACCCAATTAACCATACCAGGTTACTTTTTGTAAGCACCTATAGTGTATGTGTTGATGGACATCATGCAGCACTGGGGTACGTAACACTGATATCAACATTGCACTGTGTGCAGTATAACAACTCTATAATTTCTATATCTTCTTTTTGGTAAGGTGATAATAAGTGTGTTCGTTGTTTTATTTTCTAAGGTATGTATATCCTCAGAATATTTTGGGAGAACTACTGCTACTCATTAAATTTATTCAAAGTTTAAAGCTTTTGATATTTCCTGCACTTTAATACAGCAATCACTAACTTTTAACTTAACTTATTATGTAATATCTAGTGTTAGTGCTAGAGCAGGTAGTAGGTTTAGGTGTACATACGTGTACGTACAGCAACAGATTAAGGCCCGTGCAAAAGTTAAGCCACATAGCACACTGAACTGTGGGGTTACTTCACCAGCAGTACCTTAACTACACTTGTGTTTGTGAAAATTGCCACAACCAGAAAGAATGGCCTGAATGAATCAGAACTGAGGATGTGTATAACAGTGTACCTGTAATAATTGAGTACAATTGCAGAGCGATGGTGTACATGTAGACTCAGCAACGCCCTCTTTCATGTGACCGGAAAGGTCTGTGTTACACAAAACTCAGCTAGAGAAGAGCCGTCAAACAAAGTGAAAGCAAGTGCCAGTATCCCTAGTTGATATCAAAGGGCATCATATCAGCATGTGAGTAAGTTCAAACAGGGCAGAATGATTGGTCTCCAAGAAATGGGTATAACATACCATGACATTTCAGCTCATACAGGGCTTGCTGCTACGACAGTGATGCGTATGTGGCACCAGTGGATAGAAGATAATCGTACACAGTAATGAGTGGGTAGTGGACCATGCAGTGTGACCACAGCACACGATGACCGCCATCTTGTCCACATGGCTATAATGGACCTTACAGCCTCGCTCATGGTGTTGGCTCGACATTGGAGCACTGCAACAGGTGTGGACCTGTCTGCGTCAACGGTTCAATGACGTCTGCTGTGGGCTGGACTGGTGGCACGCATGCCATTGCGTCGGCTTCCATTGTCCGGAAACCACAAATGCCCCAGACTGCAATGGGCATGAGAATGTTGTCACTGGTGTGCTGAGTGATAAAATGTAGTGTTTTTCTTCAACTTGTCCTACAGTGATGGCCGCATACGTTTTAGATGCTACCATAATGACAGCAATGTAGTAGCCTGCATTGTGGAGCGGCATAGCGGACAAATGCCATGTGTAATGGTTTGGGGTGCCATTGGATACAATATGCGATCTCGACTCCTACGTATTGAGGGCAATCTGAACAGTAACTGCTACATTAGGTAGGTTTCAGAGCCTGAGATACTGCCTCTCCTTCAGGCGACTCCACATGCCATATTTCAACAGGACAATGCCCGGCCACATGTGGTGAGGAATGTACAAGTCTTCTTCAGTGACTGACGGGTACCACTGCTTCCGTGGCCTACACGTTTGCCTCACATGTTGCCCATCAAACATGTCTGGGATATGGTTGGTTAGCGACTTGTTCGTCACAGTCCTCCAGCAACCACTGTTGATGCTTTGTGTGTGGACTCGCATACAAGTCACGTGGAGGGAGATTCCCTGAGAACATATCCAGGTTCTGTTTGATTCCATGCCACTACGTTTAGGGGCTTTGATTACAACACGTGGGGGCTTCACACCATACTGAATTCTGAAGGACAGAGATCATGTACAATTCGGTAATCCTAATCAATTGTGTATTGTCATGTACCTAAACTTTGGTAAAAAGTTAATTTCAATCACATGTTTCCTTATTGGTGTTGCATTTTTCACATAGTGTATTTTACCTTGCAATACATAAGGAAAATTATTAAAATCAAAGAGTTTTTAGTCTGAAATAAATAAATCTCACAATTTGATAAGCACTTTTGACGTTGATCATCATATAGCTTTTGCCTCCCCAAGAAAGTTGAGATAAGTTTTGACAGGGGTTACTCCAGGAGAAAAGGGGGTAGGAGGGGTATTATTGTGGAAATGAATTATCTTGGTGCCGGTTAGTTGTAGAGAGCATGGAAGGGTGAGCAGTGGGTCATTCACTCATATAGCCCTCTCCTGAATATCCCTGTTGACGTGATGATGCCGAAGATGGCAATGATTCCAGACGACTACTGTTGTAGATATGTAACCTGTCCTACCTAGGAGGATGGAGGCCCCCTCTTATGCCATTAAATGTGAGGGTGTTTGGGCCACCTCACAAAGGCCATAATTTGCTGTACTTAAATCTGATGTTGACTGTACTGACAGTGAAACAACAGATAAGGTCAAAATGGGTTATTAGGATGCAAACACTCTTAAGAGGTCGTGAAGCAACCTGACACATGAAAGGAAACAATGGAGAGCAGTTTACGATGTTTAGTCACATGTTGAATCTGAATACGGACACACAATTTGTGCACACTAGAGGGCTGTAACCACCCGAAACAGTAAAAAGCATGGAGTGTGGCAGAAATTATGAGATGTTAAGCTCCTGGGTGTGGTGAGCCAGCAGGGGGGAGAAGGGACTACTAGGCACAGAAAGTAAAAAAAAAGGTTTAAAAAATTATTTATTTATTTATGCTAACATAATATGTGACATAAAAAGTTGAGGTGCCCGAGGAGCGGCACAGCAGCACACCCTTCTACTACGAGCCTGTTATTCTGACTGATCAACATGGTAGCAGGCTTCTCAAAGGTCAGTGCAGCCTGGCGCCGAAATTTCCAAAAAGGAACAAGACAATATACAAAGCAAACTTCAACATAGAAAATTACAATTTACCCTAGAATTCATAAGACACTCAAAAGTATACAGCACGCAAGGGCGACGAGAATAACCACAAGTACGCTGGTGTAGGTCACCAAGAATAGGTGAGTCACTTTTCTCGGGTACCTAGATCACATAACTCACAAAGTTCATTTTAGCTTTTTTCTTCCACGAGGTAACTCTTGGGGGAAATTAGTTAGCAATCAGGTATGGCATCCCCACAAAGCAAATACTGCCAGGTACAACACCCATTAGAGGGAACAAGTGAACTGCCTGCGCAGCAATGTAAAACGCTCCTCCAATGTGCACTACATTGGCGGGTCTGCTAGCCAAAGTGTGGTGCTACATGACCCCAATGCATAATTCAATAAGCAGGGAATAGCATTGCCCTGCTGATGTGTCATAGCAGGTGATGACATCAAAAGTGACGAGTGCGAAGCGGAAGTGAGTTTCGCAGAGGAATAGAGATGGAAGTGATGCCTTTTCATATTAGAGTCTCTATTCCAGCAATAGTAAAGAAGGCATTTAATATTTTAATATAAGCAAGATTATAGTGTACATGCAAGCCAATTACAACGGACTGCCTAGCACAGCCTTTTATATTATTATTACTCATTGTGTAAGTGCAGTGACATTCCCCGCACACATAATATTAAGCAGCTAAACAGACTCTGGTTTACTCGCGGGGATGTCACCAATATGTCATGTTAATTCAGTGTACAGCCTATGAAATATTAGATTTAAGAGGACATGCATTTCATTATCATGTAGATAGCAGTTTGACTCTGATGCTGGTGCTTGGTGCCGCTGCCGCGGCAATAGTGGCATCTTTGGATTGGCACTCAGAGATGACGGTAGTGTGGGTGTTCCGCTCCGCGACCACCCTCGGTACGCATCATGTAGGCCTTTAATCATCTTAACCAGCAATAGACGCAGCATACAGGAACATCTTTGTTTATAGTATAGAGGGCTGGACCCACCATCTTCCCGAGAATAGGAACTTAATTTTCATTGAAATCATTACGGGCCTGGGCCACCTTAACCGCATTGGCTATTGGCAGGCCCTGGAGTGCGAGTCCTCATTACTTGCACTAACTCATTTGTGGACTGTAAGTAGTAGCAACAAGCAGTAATAAAACATATGTGAGAAATTCCATCATTTCATTGTCTTCTTTTACCCCCTGAGGTAACTTTGGGCATGGCGTCCTTAAAGTCAAAGTGTTTAATTGAAGTGTTTTCAGGTGTATGTATTACAGGTTGCTACAGTCCCGTCCCGAGGGTCAAACGAGCACCACGTGGACTCGGGAACTGCAGCTGTAGCAGCTAGGCGGGACACTGTAGCAGAGGCACAAGGAAGTGGGGGTGATACGAAGAGGGGGAACACAGGGCAGCACTATAAAAGCGAGTAGGAGACACGCACCGCCCCCACTCTGCTGCCATACAAAAGTTTACTTTCAAGACTGCACGAAGGCACCACAATGTTGAGAGACACTGAGCCAAGGGCATCACAACTCCGAGGTTCGGAGGGAGCCTCCATACGAGTGCCGACTTCAACTACTAATCAATGGTAAGACACTCATGCCTGAATGCAGGATAGGTCCGGAATAGGAAGTTTGGCTGCTATCCCAGTAATTGAAATACTACTATTATTGTGAATTAACGCTTTACGTAATATCTTTATTATTGCTTCAGTTTTCAGTATCAGTTTAGATCCTTATGATATCAAGTTAAATGTAATAATGTAATATAAAGTTGAAGTGTAATAAAAGACGAGTTTTTAAAGGTATTTTGAGAGTTTCCTTTACATCTAGTTATGTTTACCAACTGCACGCCCTTAGACTAACCTAAGTGAGCATTGACAGCGTCCTGTCCCCTAGACAAAGTAACATCAGTGTCAGTAAGTGAAGAGGCATGTAAGGGGCCTACATCCTATACTCTTGTGGTAGTACAAACTACCACCTTAACTTCAGTGTCAGTAAGTGCATATAGCGACACCGCAACAGCATCTGCATTGACGGAGACACCAGGGATCCACAAGGGCCGACGGCCGACGACCCGCAACTGCTCTACCTGTAGGGCTGGAACCAGCCCCAACACGGCCTTCATTTGCCCAACATTTTCTCTACTAGGTTTGAATTTAGGACTGCTCAGACAGCCTGAAAGAGCACGTCCTCAAAGGTTACCTCTTGGGGGCATGAAGGAGGGATGGTTGCTTGATGCTGGTGGTGGTATGGTGGCTCAGCTGGACATCTTCCCAAACGCAGTTCTAGTTGACAGTGTTTATGGCAGCTGCCCACGGTTCAGGTGTGGCGAACCTGGCAGAGGGGCTGCATGAGCTGTGCAGTGGGTGTGGGAGGAATGGATGCTAGCAGCTGGGTACGTGGCATGCGTCAGTTTCTTGACCATTATAGATCATCACAATATTTTAGTAACCTTTCACATCTGTTTTTAATTTCCGACATATGCATACCCTAAAGTTTGTTTGGACACAAACAATGTAACTATATTAAATAAATAATGTTAATAAATGTGTATTGTAGTTTTTTGATATATTAGTACATTTTCTGAATTTAAAATTCTCCTGATATTTAAAAAACACTAAATAATTCATATTCTACTTTCAGAATTGCTAACAACCACAAAATCATCACTGTAACAGTGAGAAATGAATTTAGAAAGAGGATAGTTCTTTATAAGTTAATTGGGTGGGAGGGGGGATAAGGTATGTAAACATATCTTTGCCTGTAGCAACAAAATGTCTTGATCCATCCCTGTGTATGTATATGTGCACAGAATATTTCCATTTAAGTGGGAGGTAAGTGGGGTGTTGATAGTACTCCGCAAAACAGCATAAAAATTATATTTGCACATGTCTCCCATAGTTTATTGTTTGCAAGTTACAGAACAGTAACAGTAGTCCCTTTGCTCTATTAACGTTCATTGAGCATTGTTGATGTTATAGCTAATAGTAATTCAGTACATCAAACAGTGATGTGGAACAGGATCATGCTTAGTGGGGGTCGTGGGGAGAGGTTTTTTGGCCTGACCCCCCACCAATTGTTGAAAGGGGTGAAATCATGAATAAGATGCAAAAATTGAGAGAGAATGCAAATAAAACTAAATATAAGAGAAGCGGTAATTGCAAGAAATTGTCATTCTTTCAAATATAAACACTTTGTTTTTGAAATTGTGTTCATTTGAATGATGGTATATTTATAATAAATAAAATATTTTTTTTTTTTTTGGGGGGGGGGGGGGGGGCAAAATTTAATATTTTCACCCTCCACAATTTGTATGATATACACAGCCTTGGTGGACATTTTGAGCACGTCTTGTAGAGTGAGGCATCACTGTAAGTAGATAGGGAGAACTGCAGCTATAAGAAAAGAGGTGTATCAGTTAGCGATATTACCAGTACTAGCAAAAACTTCGAATGCCAGTAACGGATGAGCAAGCCACAAAAGGGCATAAGCTCATTCATACTTTTTATGTTTATATGATGACTACTATCCACATTTCAGTTGCCACTATGTGGATTTGTATGCATATATCAACATGTGGCTCTTAAGGTAGATCAGGCCCACCATGTTGGATTTTCACTATTTTTGCCATAAGTTCCATTTAAGAATGTTCAATGAAAATTTTCACACGACATTGCATAAATAATAATTTCCAAAGATTTATCTAACTATTACAACTCATCTTCGTTTATTAATTTTTGACTATAGTGACTGCTGGGAAGAAATAAGTAATTTTTTCTTGTGGACCATCACAGAAATTATCCTAACAACAGTAGTCTAGCAATACATGTTCCACAACATGCACAAAGCAATGCCTTTTGCCTTATCGATGCCCAAAATAAAATATGGAATCTGTGTTGTAAGTTACTGCGAAAATTCCATAAATTAAAGATGGCAGAGACTGATCCCCCTTCAGATGCAGAGAGGTGAATGTGCATGTGTAGCCTTACCTCAATTGTTTGTTGTTGGGAGTTGTAGGAGACAGATGTTCACTCATGGTTAGCAAGTGAAAGGTGCTTTAGTGTCTTAATATGTTAAAACTGGTGTACCCAGTTTTAAGTCATGTTGCAACAACAACCTGTTCATACTGGCAGCAAACAAAATTGTTAACTACCCATATTTACCATGTGCGTGTGGTGTCTTCAGGAGTGCCCAACAGCCCTCTGACATTGTGATGTAAAGAACCCCCCCGCTCTTCGCTCTTCTGACCCCTTCTCACTCAAAACCACAATTTCTGTCTATGGGAAACACAAATTTCCCTCTTCTTTTAGGATCATGCACAAAAACATGCACCACCAGAAACTAATACCAAATTATTAATAATAAGAAATTCAAATGAAAATGCGAAAGCACATACTGAATGAAAAGAGTCAAAATGAGTCAATAATAAACAAAACAAAATCTATACCATTTAGAAATTAGTTTACTTTTAATTTTTGGTTTAGAACTGCTAAATAATCTTGTTTTTTTTTTTTAAGAATCCAAAAGTAAATGTGTAGGGTAATAAGAGTCTTGTTTATACTTTACGAAACTGTCTCCCGGAGACACGTCAGCTCGGCAGCATTGTCCAATTATCACTGACTCCTGCCACCCATCATGCTCAAGGACATAACAAAATGGTGTTAAACAATAACTAAAAAAGTACTTAAATTATATATATATATATGGGTTATTAAAGCATTTGCTTAAATAACGTCCAAGAGGAAGGGGGTAAAACTTTTCCACTGGGGTCTTCATACTTTAACATTGTAATAAACATACTTCTACGATTTACTATCCAATCTATATTCTTCTGCAAAAGAAGACAGAAGAGGTATCAATGTGGGTCTGTGTGGTCTAGCCGTAGATCGGCATTCCAAAACATCACATAGATGTTCTATCAGATTCAAATCAAGACTTTGTGCAGGCCAGTCCATTAGTAGGACGTTGGTGTCGTCCAACTATTTCCTCACACACCCTGCAATCGGTCATGTTGAAAGACACAATGATCATCACTGAACTGGTCTTTGATGGTTGGCAACATGAAAGTGATTTAAATGTCAATGTAAACTTGTGCTTTGACCGTCCCATGTAAAGCAACAAGGTAGCCAAGCCCCCTCCAGGAGAAACATGGCCACACTGTACCAGCACCATCCCTGAATTTCACGTTCGGCACTATACAGGCCAGTAGATGTCGTTCATCAGGCATTTGCCACACCCACACCCTACCATCAGATTGCCACATCATATACCATGATTCATCACTCCACACAATGGTTTTCCACTGTTGTATTGTCCAGTTTTGATGCTGGGTACACCATGTGAGATGGCATTTGACCTTTTTCTGTGTGATGTGTGGCTTATGAGCAGCTGCTCAGCCATGGAAACCAAATTTCCACACCTCGCGCTGAATAGTCATGGTGCTTGGAGTATATCCTGACACAGATTGGAATTCCTGTGTGATGGTGGCAATGGATGATTGACAATTATGATGTGCAATTCTCTTCAACATTTTATTGTCTCTGGCAGTCAGCATGGGAGGTCAGCCTGCACGCTTTTGGATTGTACACATCCCTTCATGTTTTCACTTCACTGTAACATTGGAAATAATGGACCTAGGGATATTCAGGAGGGTGGAAATCTTGTGCACAGACTTCGTACGTAAATAGCATCAGACCAACAGACCACGTTGGAATTCTGTGAGTTTGTCAGACTACCCTATTCTGCCCTCTCATGCTGTCTGCTGACTACTGCGATTGCTGACCATGTAGATGGCAGTATTGTGTCACCCTCTATATTAAACATATGTTTCAATGGGATGTCTGGATACTTTTGATCATATAGCGTATCGCCAAGTTCACAAATATAAGGGAAACAATTTTTCAACGATAGACGTACTGAAGTCATTCTGAATAGGCTAGATCCTATTTGCTAAGAAAACACTTGCACAACTAGTAGGTATTTCACATAATTTAATGTAAATGCCTAAATTTTGCATGAACGGAACAGTGAGTTGTAGGAAATCTTGATTTAAGTGTACAGTGATCTATAAACATTTTATTGGTTTCTTTTGCTTTATTACAGTGTTCTAGGACAAGGGGAATATGTTGATCCTGTCAGTAGGCAGTTAAAAAAGAATTTTAGTTTTTGTTTATATAGCAACACCACACTCTCCGTCCAAAAAAATAGAAGAATATATAAAAACTTGTTCCTTTCAGTCTGTTCCCAATACAAAACAAACATTTAAACTAATTTCTACAACCCCTCATTAAAATTTCTATGATATAATTAACACCATAGACCCTATTGTAGACACCCCTGTTGTCTTACAAATGCACCATTAACACTTTCAACAATTGGTGAGATTCTGTAGTGAAATTGTTGCTTGAAAGAAGCTAGATGTGAATTGTGTATACATGCCAGTAGAGTGTCAAACATTTTGTTAACTGTTGCAGATTGCTTTATGCTATGTCTTTACTTTACTTTTTAACACAGAACACACCAGTTGTGCCAAAACAATTGTGTGTTAATGGTCCACTGTGTTAGAGGGTGGGGCCATCTTCAAGTGCACCAATAATATTAGCGGTTATAGGGAGAGTGTTTATCGATAAAGTTCACAGGTAACGTCTATAACTTTGACCAGTCTACAACCCAGAAGCTAAGAATATACACCGTGTTTATCAGTTTATCATGCACAGTCAAGTATTTTTATAGAGCAGTTTCTTTCAGCTACACAATATATTTGTAGCTTATTTGTTTACATCATGTATTTTTATAGAGCAGTTTCTTTCAGCTACACAATATATTTGTAGCTTATTTGTTTACATCATATAATCTCTTCTTACTGGTCTAAAGAATACCATTAAATTGATGGGTGTAGGAGGTTTAATAAAAGAACATATATTAATCAATTGTTTCTTATAAGGCATACTTGTAATATGTTGAAGTGTTAATTACTTGTAGACCTATGTATAGTTAGTCTTACCCATTTTATAAACTGTTGTTACATAGGCAGTATTAGTTATAGTGAAATCACTAAGGTACAAGTGTTGTGCTTATCGCAGTAAAGTATTTAGAATTGATAGCATGGTTACTTTTAATGTAGACATTGTTGGGTAAGTTTACAATCAGGGCTCCAACATGGGCCAGAGAGTTGAAAACACAGTATGTTATATTGAGGATTGCAGTATAGAGTCAATGGTCACAGCATGGTGGCAGTGTGTGTGCAAATATGGGTTTGCAGTAATTGTGCATGCAGAGTTATAAGACCCAAATTGTTTGATTCATATGCACTACATTTTGTTCGTAAAATAACAATCACCAACTCATTGCAAGTTAACAAATTCCAAATCTTCTTTGCTATTTCAGATATCTAGCAACAAGATGAACACAATTGTAACATGGTCATAATATTTGGGTATTGATGCCAATTCCTAAATACAAGTATGCACCTTCTTATCCCCTACTCATGATTGTGACTTATTTTGTGACTTATTTGTGAAATCATTTTTAATCTGTCTTGTGTGAGAAATGATTGAAACTGCATTCTTTTCTTAATTTTCCCTGTAATGAGTTGGCATTTAAATAACTTATATTAAACTCTCATCCTTAACACCAAAGATGGATCCCTAAGTTGTTGTAAATGCACCTTCTGCATCCCCCTTACCCATGATTGACACATCCCTAAAATAATTTGAAGGAAGTGCATGATAAAATCATATTAGCACACGACACAAGTACAGAGTAACACATGTGAGGTGATCAAGAGTGCAAGACTCTGGGAGATTAAATTTCTGAGGCATACTTCAGGGGAAGCAGCCTTTGCTCCAAAGTTGTGTTCAACAATTGTTGGCATGCCATGATGATGGCCTACTTCTTTCATGAATTTAACAGTGAGGGACTGGATTGTGCTTCTTTTAACATTGGGGAAATCCCTTGCCAAAATGTGCAGGGACAAATCTAAAAGGGGGATTACGGAACCATCGCCCCCACCCCCCTCAAGCCCTCAGAGAACACACACATTGTTATAAAACTATTTTGTGAATGCTTTAAAAAACTGAAATAAAATAGCAGTATGGTTTAAAATAATGATTACAGTTGATTAATTTAATAGTGTTTCCTAAAATAATAATAAGACTGTGCCCACCTCTGCAATTCAAGTCTAGATCTGCAATTTCACAATCTGGAAGTGACACGCCCCTCCCCCCCCCCCTTTTTTTTCCCACAAACAAAAAGTGTAGATTCGTTCCTACAAATGTGCATCTTGTTGGAATGTGCACTGAATTCTATTCCGCCGGATGATACTCATCACCTTAACATACGTTTTCATATGAAAGTCGCAGCTTGTATTGCTGCTGTTGGAGGGTATACATGGATTTCTGAAACCGACTTGTTGATCTTAGGCCTACACACGAATGATTAGAGATTGCCAGCGCTAGAAAGAAAACAATTGCATCCACAAACGTGTGGAGTGAAGTTAAATTAAGTACTTACGGGAAGTTGTAGATCATTTTGCCTACTGAGACGATTTCCAACAGAAATATGAAAACTGTTGGATAATAGAGTCAAACTCTGAATAGCCTAAATTAGCAAGATGGCGACTAATAAATCGGATGACGTGTCTGCATAGACTAATGACGAGGGAGTGCGATAAACGTTTCGTGCTCGAAATAAACTTTTATATCATACTATAAAATAAATATATGTAGCTGCTTGACATTTTCAAATAAACAGGCATGGGACCTATGACTCGATCTCACAACAATCGGGATCGCTGTCTCTAGGCAAAATAACCAGAATGTCAGCAGGAAAAGCACAACAAAACTGTAATTTTGTTGTACATTTCCTGTTGAAGTCCATAATTCGAAATTCTTCTTGCTTTATTCACATCTACATTTGTCCACACCAAGATGCCTTGTAGTCCTGCTTGCTACTCTATGCAGGTAACTTCATTTTGCAGTAGATTGCAGCCATCTTCTTGTGTAAAAATTATATTGGTGAATTTGTATGGGGGGTAAAAACACGATGCGCACATATATTTTAAATGCCTGTTTTTGTCAAATAGTAGCATAAATTGTTTTGGCGTTCACCAAAACGACTTCTGACGAAACTGCAAGAATGCGGGGATTTTAAAAAATCGCATAACCCCACTGGACTGAATTAATAATGGTTATTCGAGGTGAGTGCCGGTGAAAACTTTTAGGGGCGAGCAACAATTGAGCAGATATGTCCGTCCGAACTGATTGCACAATCACTGATACCACTGGATTTGATTTGTAATCACTACGTGTGGTTGAAGGACCGTGGGAAACCGTTAGCGGTGTGCTGTTGTCCGTCCGCGCTGTCCTAGCTGATCGCGCAGTCGTCGATACGTAATCTGGCCGTATCTTGTGATGCGGGATGTCGGGTGAGGACGTGCATTCGAGTACTGCAGTGGAGTTCCCAATAGATGGATTGAATTTCGTCTTGGACACAGCACCGAGGTCAGTGTACGTCAATGAGAAATATTGTTGGTGCAGATGGGGACTGTCAAATCGCGCGAACTAGTTCACTACACGCCAACAAGCATCAAAAAGTGTAACTGCTTTGTTAAAGTACTTTCTTTTTTTCGACTTTGGCCTTCGTCTTAAGCTTCTTACACAATAGAAAACTTTATCATTTTACTTTACGTTTCCTTTCCTCTGACGAAACCACCAATACACAATACAATTGTCAAGTCCGAGTTCAGATAATTGAACATCGGTTCTTCGAACTTCGTAAAAATGTGTATCTTGTTATGTAAATAATTTTGATATTATCCAGGAATACATTTTACAAACATTTTTTTTTATTGGCTTAAAATTTATATTAAAAGTTTATTTCAAAACAAAAAACTCATTTGTTCACTTTATTAAAACAAGTCAAGTAATTTATTTCCTCTTCGCATTATATTTGTTTTTCATTTATTAAATTTAATATGAGCTTTGTTTAATATACCGAGATTAAAATCGCCCTACAATAAATAAATAACTTTCCACATAACCTCTGTTAGAGTCTCGGCAAAACGGCTGCTTGACTTTGACTTCATATTTCAACTTTTCGAAATCGTAAAGTCAAGAGTGTTAGACTTTACCTTTGACAGTTCCATTGTGTCGAGCTCCATAAGAAACAACATGTCAGAAAGTAAACATAAAGTCAAATGTTAAAGTTTTCAATTGTGTACGGGCCTGTAGTTCAAATCACACTTCAAGCATTACTACTGCCTCACTTTTGGGCGCTTATCACAGAGGAAGAGGTGGTAACCTGATACGCGACAAAATTTCTTCCTCTCGCACTGACAGTTTCCGGCGCCGAATTTCAGACTTTCAAGTCCGCGAGCACAGCACGACGTAGCCTACTTCTTGAAAGCTTGTGCTATGTTTGAACTGGTCAGTATTTTTATTTTGTATAATTGTTGTAAGCTTGTGTTCGAATACTGTTGACAGTCAGTTTTTGTAACATCCACAAAAACATCGAAATCTTAATAGCTGTAGTACTGATGACATATATTATGACTTTAACATTTTAAAGAATTATTCTTCGCATAATCCCGTACAGTTGCAAACATAATGTACTCGATTCATTAATATATTGGAAGAAACATAAGTATTTTAAGGGCCACAGTAGGCTTACATTATTATGCATTTACACATACATACACTCGCAATTAGGCTACCGCCCGGTGGCGAGCTCGCTCAACTCTCCTTCACCCAACCAACTCCTTTTCCACTCCCTTTCTGAATTTACCAACTCCTCTCACAGATACCAAATCCTCCCTCAACACATTCCACTCGCTCACAGACCTCACA